>OY294034.1:22384467-25268767 GCA_958510845.1 Cantharis nigra
AGGCGTATACATGCGAGATAATTTACCTACAAAACCTAGAAAGTACGAGTGTGGAATTGTCAATTTAGATTTAAATTGTAATTAGGGGCACCACTGGGTTGCATATAAAAAATCCAAAAATAATGTATTGTATTTTGACAGTTTCGGGGATTTGAGGCCTACTGCAGAACTAGTAAAATATTTCAAAAATTGTTTATAATTATAATCGTGTCCAATCGTATAACACGGTGGTTTGTGGACATTTATGTTTAAAATTTTTGCACGAATAAATATTTGTAACAGTCGTTATCGTTTTAATCATGTCGTGCACATTGACCTTAACGGGTGTCGGTAATGAGCTAAGCGTGGATTATTATCCTCCAATTCACTTAGATCCGAAACATGAATATGTTTTAGGTTTGATTGGATTTTACGGATGTAATTCGATAAAAAATATTTTTAAAGGAAATGACAAATTTTACTATGGTGATCAAGTTTGTACTACTCCCCCGGTGCTTACGAAATTAATGAGTTGTACGACATCATCAAAGATTCCGTAGGTGATAAATTTGTGTTAAAAGCCAACACCAATACTTTAAAATGTGAAATTACATCACCAACTGATATTGACTTTACTAAACCCGATTCTATTGGACGAATGCTAGGATTTTCTAAACAAGTATTTCAAGCTGACATCAGACACGAGTCGAATCTCGATGTTCAAATAATGCGAGCCACAAATGTACATGTGGACTGCAACATTATCGGGGGATCGTATAGAAATGGATTACAAGGTCATACAATTTTCGAATTTGACGTATCAGTGGAGCCAGGATATAGGCTAATTAAGGAGTTTAGCATACCTATATATTTACCTGTACTGACTAATACCATTCACATTGGCTTGTAGATCAAACAGGAGAACTGGTTGATTTCGGCTCCGAACAAGTTACAATTCGCTTAGAATTAAAACGTAATTGGATTAAATCTCAATAATATAAAAAGAAACCCTACTTACACATCCAACATCATTAAATCGACGTACGCTGAACGTGTAACACCTGTAGAAATAAAAATTTTAAAATCATTGGGCTATAGAATAAAAAATGCAAGAAGAACAGTCATTAAGCTCTATTTTTACGGACGTTTTTCACAAGGATTTGGTTGCGGAAAATTCTATTCATACGTATCATCCATACAATACTTCATTTTCCAACTCGGATGAGATTAGAATCGTGATCGAGAAAGGCGAGCTAATAACTGCTACTTATGCAAGTAAAATTTACATCGAAAAAATCAGTCCAAAAGATGGCACCAAAGCCTATCAACTCAACGATCCATTGTTCCTCTTTGAAGAAATACGATACCAGTTGGGGGACGCCGTGATCGATTCTTGTAGAACTCCGGGCATATCATCGTTAATTTATGGTCGCTGCGGATACAGTAAAGATGATGTTACTGCATTATCTAACGCCGGTTGGAATCTTGATGGCGCGGAATCTCAAATATGTGATTCGAAAAAGAAAAATTTTACAGTCATGATACCTCTTAGTCATGTCCTCGGTTTTGCGGCGGGACACAAAAAGAACATAATTAATATGAGACAGGAGCTTATCCTTATCCGATCTAAATCGGATGAAGATGTCTACAAAGGCGACACCGAGGTGACAATAAAAATTACAAAAATTAATTGGAAAGTATCTCATATAACACCAAGCGATTCTGCAAATCTACAAATCTATAACAATATAAATCATGAAAATCATTCCCGCCATTTATTCCATTACCCCGCGCTTCCAACGCATACAAATATGTTAATGTGGGCAATCCAAAACACTGTTCAAAATAGACGCCCGCGATGGTTATTTATCGCCTTCCAAACCAATAAACGAAATAATCGATTAGAAAATGCTTCCACTTTATCCGAATGTGAAATCAGCGATGTTGTGGGATTCATAAATCATGTTCGATATCCTTACGAGAAAAGACACAACGATTTTAGTAAAAATCGATATGCTCTCGCTTATGATGATTATATTAGTTTCCAAACAAAATATTTCGATAAAACTGAACCGCTTTTAGATTTTCAAATGTTTAAACAAGAACCGATATTCGTTATTGACATGCCAAAACAAAACGAGCAAGCTGAAGAGCCCATGTTAAGCATTAAATTAGAAATCGAATCGTTAAAGGACTTTCCTGCCAATACAATTGCTTACTCTTTGCTTTTGACCGACTCTGTATATAATTATAATCCTTTTGCAGGCGTTGTTAATCAAATGTAAGATTAATTTTTTTAAATAAATAAATAAAACATATTTAATAAATTAGTACTTTTGTATTTCTTTGAATATACTCGTATACAGATGGAAACCTCGTTTGAACGTAAGTATTAGTTACAATCGAAGTCATAGGTTTTTTTAATTACATTGAGTTTCTTTAAATAATAATAATAATATACACACATTCCTAAAGTAAACATTGTAGTAGTTCCAAAGACACTTTGACAGATGAGAATATTATCATCGTGCGGTATATTACAATTAATTTGAACTTTCTCCCATTTCGTTTCGATACTTTTTGTTGAATTATCGATTAATTTCAACTTTTAATAAAAACTGTCATGTGTTTCAAAATCGATCGTAAATGTACAAATATCGATGTTTTTTGTTACATCCATTAATTTCCATGAACAATTATTATTAGTCTCATTAAAATCATTTTCGTACTCCAAACAGGCGTATCCATACAAAACATTTTTAGGGCAAGCTATATAAAACGTACCATTTAACATGGTTGATAATATTATCAACATGGAATTCATATTATCACTAATTAATAATCAAACTTGTAATAATTTAGCTTCACTGCCCAAATGAACCTCTTCCATATACTTCTTGGATAATAATAAAAATTTTCAAGTCTTTCATTTGTTTTTATTTTAACTTATTAATATACAATAGTATTAATATACAATTGATGACAATGTAAACATACATCTTTGAATAGATACATATTTAAAAAATCTGTAAAATACTCAAATTAACGTTATATTTATTAATTTGACTAGTGATTCTCAAAATGGGGTGCCGTGAATTTTTATAATTAGGTACTTTAAGATACCGCTCGACAAATACAATTTGAGAACCTCTGATACCGACTTCCATTTATTTATTTTTCTTTCTTTCTTACCGAAGAACATACTTATATTAAAATGATGTAATTTCATTAATTAATATATGATTATTGGTCGAGGTTAGTAACTGTAGGTTTTTTGTAAATTAAAATCTTAAATAAATATACATTTTTAAAATTTTTATTGAATCTTTGATGAGGTAATTACATTACTTTTTTAAACAAATACTATTGTATAATTTTATGGCATTGTTTATCGAACAAAATGCCTTTTCAAATTTATGATTATTATTACATAAAGGGACTTCTGGATAAAAATTGCATTCCAAATCGTCCTCATTTTCAAGTTGTTGAAAAATTTTTCCCCCCAAAATGGGTTCAAGAAAGTTAATTTTTTGATGTCCTTTGCAAAATACTACGTCGGCTTTTTCGGTTTCCTGAATTACAATTTCACTAAATTTTAAATCCGTTGAACCGGAATTGAAAGGTATGCCGTGATGCTTGTTTTCTAACCAATGCACTTGAATTTTACATTTATCGTTCAGTTCACTAAACAGACATGGCGATTTAAAAAGATAATGTTTTATAGCTTCACCGTCATAAATTGCTAGTTCTTTTGGTATAAATTGAGGTATATTAAATCCTTGAATATCTATTGAATAAACCGTATGTCTCACTTCAACCATTTTAAATGAATAATTTCTGAACCGCTTCCATAATTATATTTGGTCGAAGAACCAAGACTTCATTCAGGATGCACAAATTTTTAAAACTACTGTTCACGTCAGTCGGTTGTACTATATTATATCGAACGTTATCCAAGATATCGCCATCCAATTTCATGCAGGAATACAAAGTTTCATGGAAATAATTTTTAAAATTTAAATTTTTTAAATTTCCTATTCGAACTTGAATGATTTCATCAATTTGAAATATTCCTTTTACACTTTCTTCACCCAAATAAATATAACGATCATCCTTTGAAATTTTGATTAACAAATCTTCATTAATCTTTGCTGGTTCCACAATTAGTCCTGTTATATACTGACACATTAATTGTAACTGAGGACAACTACGACTAAAGTAATTTTCAATATGGTACTTGTTGCTGATGATAACATTCCATTCAAATTCGGTTAAAAATATTTCTATTCCTTTTGAACTCGATAATATTAATCCTGCATTAAATTCGTATGGATCCAAACCTAATCCAACTATCTTGCTTTTAGATTTATTTAAATAATATGCTGTTTGGTATATCAACTCTTTGGGTTTTGCACCACATTGCTGATCCAATTCATCAACTTTCATGTTTTTACAATTCACTGGTTTATTTTCACTATCATTAACTGCTTTACACTTGTTATTTAGAAACATTTTGATTTCTTGACTTGATGCGCTCGAATATTATATTATCCCAAAACTTTATATTTATAACTTTTTAATTGGGATGGGGGTAGTTAAAATAAAATATTTTTATTTTTATGATATTTGCCTTGGAGGCCCCTAAAATTTGATCTTACTACGTAATTATAATATTTGCCTTGCAGGCCTCTACAAATGTGAGACTTATTACGTAATTGTTTGTTTATTTAATGAGGTAACTGCTTGTTTGTTTGTTTAATGAGGTAATTAAGTTACTCATCCATATTAAATCTAACTAAATAAAATTATTTTCAAAAATTATCTGGGTTTCGGAGGAACACGCGCATGCATGACTTATTTGTCATATAAGATACACCCCCGTGGCCAAAAGGGCCTAAACCACACCCCGATGCCAAAAGGGCCTAAGTCACAACCCCTTACCAAAAGGGCTTAATCCACACTCCGGTGCCAAAAGGGCTTAAGTCACAACCCGTTGCCAAAAGGGCTTAAATCACCCCCGTTGCCAAAAGGGCTTAATCCACACCCCGGTGTCATAAGGGCCTAAGTCACAACCCGTTGCCAAAGGGGCCTAAGTCACCCCCGTTGCCAAAAGGGCTTAAACCAAACCACTTTGCCAATAGGGCCTAAGCCTCTCCCGGTGCCAAAAAGGCCTAAGCGTCTCCTGGTGCCAAAAAAGCCTAAGCCTCTCTCTGTGAACAATAGGAACCCCCCTTCAGCAAACCGGAAATAATTGTCTTCGAAATACTTAAACAATTGATTGGAAACAATGCCTATTGTTATACAATAGGATACCAAAACCACTCCCCCATTGTTCTATACGCTGTGACGTCATTAAAACCAACACTAAATGTTGGCTAAATACTAAAACAATGCTGTGACGTCAGAGACCGGAAGTATGTGCAGTTGAAATCTTCCCATGTTAATTCCCATAAGAAATTGGCGTAGAACTCTCATAGTTAATCTACTACTACTAGTAATTTTATTAGCTCATGAAACACTTACAACTGTTCCATTATTGGAACATGGCTGTGAATGGGTTAATACTACCATCGGACGAGAAAATTTTGATTATACAGTACAGTATCGGTAATCCAAGCACACGCTAATCCGAACACACGCGCTAATCCTATCTCCAGTCATCAGAACAAAAGAAGAAAAACTCAGTACTCTGCACAAATAGTTATAATCTGAACTCAAGTAAGTTGTGATTATAACAATTTATGCGAACTGCTAAGTTTTTTTTTCGTGTTTGAATGACTGGACATTTTGTTCGGATTATCGAGACTGTACTGTATACATATTAACTAAATATTAAATTGAAAATTTTGTTTTTTTGTAAATTTTTTATCTCTGAAGCAGTAACTTTTGTAGATTTATATAGATACACTTGATAATTAATTATCTATGCATTTAAATAACTTTGAAGTTCTTCAGAGAAAACATAAGTTTTCTTTCCTCATTATGAATAGGAGGCATAGGGGTGCAAAATATCAGGAGGGGTTTCCGTATTATGATCTATTACACTAGATACTTACTGAAGGGGAGACGGCAAATTGCGTTTCACGTTCAAAGGTACAGGTAAATTGCTTCCCATCGGTATCATGGTCAGAATGGTTCAATGAAATCCCCTTATCGTTTAAGCTGCCTAAAGGTTTACAATCATGGTCATTTTACAGTACAGGGTGTTACAACTATTACCTATTACTAAATTGTTTTTCTATAAATATTTTTTCTTATTGTTTTTTATAGTTATTGCCTTGGGGAAAAATTAATTTATTCGCTCTAAAAAAAAAAATCGGAAATAACTAAATGTTATTGTTATTAAATCATACAAATAAATTAATTGATGTAAAGAAAAATTTTGTTGCTACAAAAAGTTGTTCATTACATCAACTATTTCATTTTTTAGATTTAATAACATTTTGTTATTACAGATTTTTTTTCAGTGATTGGATTTTTAATTACAAAATTTAAAAGTGAAAATGGGCAATTTTTTTTATTTATTATTTTATTTATTAACTCATAAGATCCTCCTTTATTTATTTATGTTTATGATTTTTCTTGAGCAAAATCGCGAAGATATGCATCGGTTATGTACAGTATCGGACAAAAAGAAAGCGACGCACTCATAATTTCCGATTGTAACATTATTACTAACAATAAAAAGTAAATCTTTGGAAATATAACAGTAGAATTAATCAAAATAAACATAATTAGTAAAAATCCCAAATCAAATTAGATAAATGCATTTTGCAGTTAATTTTATACATTTTTTATACAAAGCGACTTCAAAAGAAATTAATATTTACCTGTTTTAAATAGTATAATAATTAATATTTTGTCCAATATCCTTTGTTTTTAATCACCTCTCGACATCTTTTGGGCATAGATGTAATGAGATTTTGAATTACATCATTATCAAACGAATTCCACACTTTCCGTGATTTTTTTAAATAAATCAGTCTTATTTTTCAACTGGGTTTTCCGAACTTCCTGTCTACTAGTTCCCAAAGATTTTCAATTGGATTGAGATCTGAGGATTGAGCGGGTCACTTTAAAACTCGCACATTATTGCGGATAAACCAGTCTTTCACAAGCTTTGCCGTGTGTTTTGGGTCATTATCATGTTGATATATGAACCGAAGAGGCATATTCCATTCCACATAAGGAAACATAACCTTGTCCAATATATACATATACATAAAACAATCCATAATGCCCTCACTTTTATGCAACGGTCCTAATTCGTAACCGGAAAAATTTCCCCAGACCATCAAACTACAGCCACCATGTTTTACCGTAGTTTTAACCATAGATGTTAATAGAAGGCTAGATAACTAACTCGAGCGCAGAAGTGAAGCCTGTCATCTATTGTAAATGTATGCCAATCCGCCTTACCTACAAATTTCTGTTATATTGCAAGTATTAGGAGTTGCGTATCTGATAATACCTAGCCTTTAGATAACCAACTCGTGTGCAAATGTGAAGCCTGTCATACATCTGTCATATTAGTGAAATGTTATTACTGATTTGCCTTTTCTACAAATGGCCGCCAGGCTTCACTTCTATTACATTGCATGTATTGGGAGTTGCGTATCTAGCCTTCTATATTAACATCTATGGTTTTAACGTATTTTGGATTAAGTCTTTTGTTAATTGGGCGATGGACATACTGTACTCCATCGCTAAACACACTAAACTTCGATTCGTCATTAAAAAGGACCTTATTCCAATCCTGTGTTGTTCAGCTTAAGGGGGGCGATACATGTAACCACCTGAATTTTGACTGTTTTTTAGAGGCTTATTTAAATTGGATAGAATGAATCGTTTTTAAATTCCGTTCGTTTATTCATGATATATTAAAATACAAGTTCCAAATTTTTTTTATTTTATTTTTCAGAATGGCCGCCGTAGTAACTAATCTCCTAAGACCCTAGCGGCAAATGGAATCAATTGGCGGGATTTTTAGCGTCTGTTACAGCGATCTGAGATCAAAAATTTTGGTTTGAACGTGTTCATAAAACATGTATTTTCTAGTTGAACAAATAAAAAAACAAAAAAGTCAAAAAATCATAAATTGGCACGCTTTAGAAAAAAAAGTCCAATTTTTCACTCCTTTTTTCGATGGTTTTTGGGTCAAAAATAGTAATTTTTGAAATTTTTTTTTTGTTTTTGAGGTTCAACTAGAAACTAATACTATAGAGAAGACGTGTGCCAAATTTCATAACAATCGGTTGAGAACTTTTTGAGTTATCTTACCCGCCAATTTAAAAACTGTAGTTGCGAGAAAAACGTGTTTAAAGTTTTGACACACAGAAACTCTATGATTACAGCGACATACCAACTAGTCAGCGATACTAGGGCCATACATTTGAGATGTTATTTTAACTATTTATGCATTTATTTATTTATTTTATTTCTATTTATTTTACAAGTATCACCCCCCTTAAATGAGTTGTAGCAAATTCAAGTCTAGCCTGTGTATTTTTCTTTAACAGTTTAGGTTTCATAGCAGGTTTTCTCGCTGGAAGACCAAATAATTGTTCTTTTTTCAATTGTTCTTTTTCATACTCAAGTCTCTCCCATTTCCGCCAAAATTTGATTTGCCGATAGAAAAGGATTCGCTGAAGATAATTTTTTTACTCTTCTATCAAATTGAGGGGTATTTTTTGTTGGTCTTCCTGTAGATTTTAAGTTAACTATGACTCCTCGTTGTTTGTAGTGTATTATTGTTTTTGATACAGGTACTCCTGATTTATATGCATTTACTATGCGTTCTTTTAAGTCAACAGAAATTTTTACACCTTTAGGCATTGTAAATAGTTCTTTTGAACACTTTACTTCCAAATGGACTGTTCGCCAGAACTTATTCAACTGAATAAATGACCAGTCACTTTATTTTTGTCGCCATTAAAAAGCACCTACATTGAAAAACCTGAGATAAGAGAAACATGTGTATGACAAATTGATAAACAAATGTTGGTAAGAATTCCCAAAAAACCAGATAAAAGTTTATACAAATGAATTTGAAAAAAAATTTTTTTTCAAGATTTTAATTGCAAAAGTTATAGCGTCGCTTTCTTTTTGTCCGATACTGTACATAGGTTAGTGTTAATTTATGATTTTTCTTTAACGAAATTGACTGTAAAAAAGAGAGAAAAATAGATATTTTATTTTGAATTTCAAGACGCATTACCCCACCCTGGCCTCCACGTAAGAACGCTCGTGTATTACTTTTTTTTATTTTTTGCTTACACGGAAAAAACTAAATGTTATTATTTAGTACGATTTCTACTAATTTTTAATGTTTTAAATAATAACCGGGAATCAGCCTCGGAATATGTTACTTATTATCACTAATTCAATAAAATATATTATATTAAAACAGAAAAAATACAGTCACGCTACAAATTTTAATGTTTCAAATACAGTAGAACCCCCATCATTCGACATAAACGGGACCCATTTCTTGTCCAAACATAGAATGTGGCGAATCGGGAAATGAAATAAATATCTTTATATGATATAAACATATCATGTTATTCTTGATTACGATAAGAATTTATTTACACTATGCCTTACCCAGCCAACTTTATGATTTAATTTAAATATACAAATTTTGTAAAAAGAATTGTTTTGCAAAAATGTTATTAGATATTACAACATAATATAAACTTTAAAATAACTTTATATTTTACGAATAAATTTTATAAATTAAATGAAAAAATTGTGACGATACGCGTTACAAAATAACCAAACTATTATACTATTAGAATGTAAATATTTTATTTTTATTAATTTCTA
Organism: Cantharis nigra; assembly: GCA_958510845.1. Classification (NCBI taxonomy): domain Eukaryota; kingdom Metazoa; phylum Arthropoda; class Insecta; order Coleoptera; family Cantharidae; genus Cantharis; species Cantharis nigra. Next base: position 22,394,272 of record OY294034.1, read on the forward strand.
ATAACCTCTTTCAAATTTAAATACTCTTTATGCTGTTATTTTGCTATTATCATGTTTCAAGCATTATAACGTAGGTAATCAATCTGTCTGCCTACGTCATGAACTCCAGTCGTGGCGAGATAAGCTCACAACTTGTTCGTCATCACCTCATAATTATCTGTCCATTAGCATGAGAAATTCTCGGGATTGTCGAATAAGGGGGTGTCGAATAATGGGGGTTCTACTGTAATAAAATTATCCATTTTGATGAGTAAAATTTAATACTGAATAAGTATATTTCCATAAGTACATAAGAATATGTGACAGGGACCAGAGTAAATAATAACTCTGAACCTTTAAATTTTAATGTTTCAAACAATAAAAATCTTCAGGTTCGATATAATATAATTTCACTTGTCAACATAATTTTTTAAAGAATATAATTATAGTAAATTTAAAATTTAAAATCTACATTTAAAATTTCGTAGTTTCAAACAATAAAAATTAGCAATTCTATCGGTAAAATATTTACTTATAAAAATATAGTAGTTACCGTTTACTATTGCACTTTTCAAATATTAATAAATTATTTTTTTATTATGTATATCTGTGAACATGATAAAAAGTAACTTGTCAACTAAAATAAATAAATAACACATAAGAATAATTTTTTTAATAATTTTTATTTAAGAAAATAATATCTATACCTACCTAATAATACATTTTCCATAAAATAAAAAAAATTATAATAAACATTATTTTTAATGCTAAATACTTTGGAACAATTACATACAAATGACATTTTAAAAAATACACAAAATAATTTTATAATATGAATGTTAAAAAATACTGATAATATAATATGGAATAAATATATATAATAAAAAATGAAGTAAAAAATGAAAACTAAGAAAAAAATAAAATATATAAAAGTAATATTAAGAGTGGAGTTAGTTATTGAGATAAAAATCAATATTGAGCTCACCGATTAAAGATTTTACCAAAGTCGGAATCAGTTGGCTGGGTTGAATTCCTAATTTGAAAATAGCCTGTTCAATGAAGATCCAGGCTGATTTTGCTTCCGGAGGGTACTGTGCGTTTAAAACGTAGTAAGTTTTAAATGCAGCTTCTACGGCTCGGGCATTGGATTCAAAATCGTATTGTACTTCATTATAGTCCGGGAGCTAGCGACATTTTTCATTGTCACATTTTATAAACCTTGGTTTATCTTTTATTTTATTATGTTATATAAAGTATAAACGTGGCAACGCGGTATTTGTTCGTAAACAATCCCGTTACACAGGCGAAATAAAACTGAAAATTAAACCGTAAATTGATAGTGAGTGTGTATTTTCCTTCTGTAGAAGTCGTAAAAGACGGTAAGCGATAACAAGACTTGCTAAATTAGGGGTTGAGCTGATTATTCTGGAAAATTTACATCAGTGAATTTTAAGGTTAGAAGGCGGAAGTTTCCGAGGCGTCGAGCCGAACAACTGTCTAAACGCGTTATACCATACAGAAAGATAGGCAACCCAATTGACACATCATTAGGAAGTATAGTATTTATTTAAATCAAATTTAAATGAATAAAGACGCTAGTTTAAAGAATCATTTGAATATTCGATTCCGCGAAAAAGCAAACAGCATTGGTAGTTTAGACGAGTTCATTAAAAGAAAACGATCACCAGAAGTAGAAAGCACCTCCGAAATTTTTAAAAAAAGCAAGAAAATTATAAGAACTCCAACTAAAAACAACGAAAATATTGAATCCGATCCAGAAATTAAAACAGAAGAAATGGAGGAAATTAAAAAATTCATGGAAAACCTTAATGCTAACATAACACAAATGAGAAATGATAATTCCGAAACTAAAATGGAGATACGAGAAAACTTCAAAATAATGCAAGAACAAATGGAATCACTAGCAAAGGAGTTAAAAATAGCCAAAGAAGAATTGAACCAAGCCAAAACCGAATGGATACAGGATAAAATCCTAAACGATAAAAGAATTGGAGAGCTTGAAAGTAAACTGGAAGTGGTTGAATATAAAATGGAGCAGCAAGAAAGAGAAAAGCGAAGGAACAAGCTGATAATAAGTGGACTGAGATTTGTAACAGAAGAAAATAATGTAATGAAGGAGAAGATGGAAAGATTTATAAAGGAAAACCTGCAAGTGGAGGTAAAAATAACAACGATGTACAAAATAGGAGAGAAGAGAAACGTTATTGAAGTAGAAAATTGGGGGAAAAAGCTGGAAATATTGAAAAATAAATCTAAATTGAGACGCCTGAACAATGAAAAAGTATACATAGATAATGACCTGACAATCTTGGAAAGAAAAATACAGACAACAATAAAAGAACGAGCAGAAGAGATGAGAAAAGCTGGTAAAAGAGTAACAATGGGATACCAGAAACTTGTATGCGAGGGTAATGTGTGGAAATGGGCAAATAAAGAAGGTTGCTTGCGGGAGGTTCCAAAAAACTGACCTGCTTTAATGAACTAGAAAAACCTAAGACCGACCGGCGTGAAAATGAAATAAATGATGTGGTAAGGATGGAAATGTGGAAAATTGCTACCTGGAATGTAAGAGGATTAAATGGTAAGGAAGCAGAACTATTGTATGAATTTAACGAACAGAACTTGGATATATTAACATTAACTGAAACAAAAAAAAAGGGAAAGGGAGAGATGATGATTAATGAGCACTTGTTGATTTACGGAGGAGTACTAATTGAAGAGAGAGCAGCAGCAGGTGTGGGCTGTATGATTAGCAAGAACTTGATTAATTATGTTAAAAAATGGAAGGCCTTTTCTGAAAGAATTCTTACAGTAGAAATAACAGATAAAGATGAAGATACCAGCACAATAATCGTAGTATATGGACCTAATGAAGATGAAAAAGTGGAGATAAAAAATAAATTTTGGGATGAGCTGAATCTAGTGATAGAAAGCTGTCGAGGAAAGATATATATGGCGGGAGATTTCAATGGAAGATTAGGCAGAAGTAGTTCTGACTCACAAGTAGTAGGAAAACATGGAGAAGAGAGAAAGAACAATAATGGTAAAAGACTAATAGAATATTGCAAATTGAATGATCTGATAATAACGAACACCTTCTACAGCCATAAAGATATACATAAGTACACAAGATACGGCAAGGAAAACAAAGAAAGATCAATAATTGACTATATATTGGTTGAAAGAAAGAATAGAAGAGAGATAAGAGATGTGAAAGTTAAAAGAGGACCAAATATAGGTAGCGATCATTATATGGTAGTCGCAAAGATTAAAAAGAGGAACAGCGGAAAAGAACAAATGCGGGAAACTAACGCTATAACAACTGAATACAGAACAATCAAAACATACAAACTAAGAAAGGAAGAAATGGCACAAAAATACGAAGAGCTTGTTACAAAAAAAATAAGAGAAGAGAAATCAATAACAAAACATACAAATCTAGAAGACTTGTGGAATATATACAAGACCACACTTATGGAAGCAGCAAGAGAAGTATGCGGAACATTGAGAGTTAAAAATAATAAAAAACAAACTGCATGGTGGAATGAAAATATTAAAAAACAGATAAAAATCAAAAAGGAAAAATGGAAAACATTGTTACAACATAGAAACGAAGATAACTACGGCGAATACAAAAACCAAAGACGAAAAGTAAAAGAGATGGTAGAGATTGCCAAAAAGGAATGTTGGAGCAAATTTGCAAAAACAATGGAAACGAATAGCAAAGAAAACCAAAAACTTTTTTATAAAACTATGAAAAATCTAAAATCAGAAAAATGTCCCCATACCATAACAATAAGAGATAAAAATGAGAAGTTGATCGTGGAGGAAGATAAAGTTATGGAAAGATGGAAAGAGTATTTTATGACGTTATTATGCGACACAGAAAGCCAAAATACAGAAACAGAAGGAATGGATTGCAACGAGGAAAATGAAACAAAAACTATAGACGGCGAATTAGATTTGGAGGAAGTACAAAATGCTGTGAAATCTATGAAAAATGGGAAGGCCCCAGGCCATGATAAAATAACAGCAGAAATGATGAAGAGTGCGGGGTCGGAAGGAATGAAATTGTTTTGGAAGATATGTAACAAAGCATGGAAAGAGGAAGAGGTACCAGAAGATTGGAGAATTGGGATTATACTACCTATACATAAGAAAGGAGATAGAAGAGACTGTAACAACTATAGAGGTATAACACTACTAAGTACTGCTGTGAAAGTATATGAAAAGATACTAGAAAAAAAATTAAGAGCATATGTGGAACCTACCCTAGAAGAGGCCCAAAGTGGATTTAGAAAAGGTAGAAGTGTACAGGATCATGTATTCAGTCTAAAGCAGATCATACAGAAGACATTGAAGAGTGGTACAAGTGCGTATTTTGCATTCATAGATTTGGAGAAGGCATTCGACCGTGTGCAAAGGCATAGAGTATGGAGCATACTTAAAAAACGAAAAGTATGTGGAAAACTGATACAAACAATAAAGAGCTTATACCGAGAAAATTACAACTATGTCAGTACCAGAAATATGAAATCCGAGAAATTCCAAGCACAACAAGGATTAAGACAGGGAGGAGTAATGAGCCCTGTATTGTTCACGATATTCCTGGACGAAATAATGAAAGAATGCCAGAATGAAATGAAGAAACTAGTAGTGGGTCATAGAAACATGCAAAAGGTTGAAGTTGTAGAATGTGCATTTACAGATGATATGGGTATCATATCAGGAAGTGAAGAAGGACTACAGCATAACCTAAAGGTATGGAATGAGAAACTACAAGAAAATGGAATGAAAATAAACAAAAGAAAAACTAAAGTAATGGTAACATCTCTTGAAAAAATAACACTAAGCATCACGATTGAGGGTGAAAGCATTGAACAAGTTGAGAACTTTAAGTACCTGGGAGTGATCATACAAAGTAATGGGAAACAAGAAAAGGACATAGAGGAAAGATGCGAGAAAGCGATAAAAATGTACCACTCTGTCAACAAAAAGTTTATAAGAAAGAAAGAAATCACGAAGAAAACAAAGATTACCGTGTTTAAGACAATATTTAGGCCAATTTTAACCTACGGAAGTGAATCATGGGTCCTGAATTCACCACTGAAGAGCAAAGTACAGGCGATAGAAATGAAATACCTGAGAGCTGTACAGGGCATCACTATGATGGACAGAGAAAGAAATGTAGACATAAGGCAGAACCTACAACTACAGTCAATACAGAAATATGTGGAAGAGAGACAACTGGGATGGTGGGGACATTTACAAAGAATGAATGAAGACCGCCAGACTAGAAAAATATGGAATGCCAAAGAGGGGCGCAGAAGAAGGAGAGGTAGACCTCAGGAAACATGGGATGGGACTATAGAAAAAATAATCACCAATAGAGGCACTACAATACAAGAAGCAGAACAACTGGCTAAAGACAGAAAAAAGTGGACGCACTATGTGAAATGTGTGGGTAGTGATGATAATTGAGACTTTACACCCTACACCTTATAGGTAATAAGGGTTATGATTATATATATATATGTTCATGAAACTTATCAATAAAATGAACTCCTGCCATCTCGTTGGCGGGGCAGCGATTCACAGCGGTCTTCTGATTATGTTTAAAAAAAATGGTAAATGTTGAAAATTATAAAAGCTGAAACTTTTTCTAATATTTAATAATATTTCAATAGGGTATAAAATGACATCCTGCCACTTCTCCTGTGGAACGGTCTACTCCTGCCATAGCCATATTTATGTGAAAAAAAATATCAATTGTTACAAATATTAAAAGCTGAAATTTTTTTGTCATTTCTGTAATAATTAAAGCAATTCAAAACACATATCCTACCAGCCATTTGGTGGGACCTTGCTTCGACAGGAGCAAAGTTGTTGAGAGTGAACATCTAATATATTACACAGGGCAACAGTGATTCTGCGGTCTGGGGTTTATGAGTCGATTTTGGGTAATTATGGTCTCCTGAATTCAAAAAAATTTCAGATTTGTCGAATTGACTCCAGTTTTTGAGATAAAGACAACCCTTTTATATTGAAAATAAAATGAAACAAAAATATTTAATTTATTCAAAGACTACATAGTGGGAACAGTGATTTTGAGATGTGGGGTTTATGAGTCAATTTTGGGTAATTATGGTCACCTAAATTACAAAAAAAATTCAGATTTGTCGAATTGACTCCAGTTTTTGAGATAAAGACAACCTCTTTATATTGAAAATAAAATGGAATTTTGAGGTGTGGGGTTTATGAGTCAATTTTGGGTAATTATGGTCACCTAAATTACAACAAAAATTCAGATTTGTCGAATTGACTCCAGTTTTTGAGATAAAGACAACCTCTTTATATTGAAAATAAAATGGAAATTTCTTTTTGAGATGTCCGCGGAGATTCGCTGTCAATGGCTCATTTCTTCATAAAAATTAATAAAAATTTCACAGTATATTCTTCAAATGTCACTTTATTATGTAGTAATTATAGCACTAAATATATATTAATAGTTTCGTCAAAAAAAATTATTGAAATATGCTGATTTTGCTTAAAATTAACTTTACCCCCCCCCCCCCTTAACATGAGAACTAGAGTCAATTTGAACAAAATAACTATGTGACGAGTACATTATTACATTAGTGTATCCAAATTCACTGCAAAACCCAAGACCGCAGAAGAAAGCTTTTGTTTTGTTGCCCTGTGTTATTTGTAATTTCTCCTGTGATAGGTAGATGTTCTGAATCCAGCATTTCATATAATACATACAATTATATGCAATATTTGTTATACTCAAAGTATTAAGTAAGGGAGCTGTACCAGGTATGAGACGGCTCCACTTATATTTTTCCATATTGCGATGCCAATTTTCTGGCTTTGACTAGTGTCAACATATTTTCATGTTGGAAGCTAGTTTTTTTTAAGACACCGGAGTCAATAGTCACAATTTTTGTATGTGATCCAAACATCGAGTAAAAATTTCATGAAGAAAGTTTTATTTGATTTTTTTGTAATTGCTGTTATTACTAGTTATTCAACGAAAAAATGAGATTACAGTGCATAGAAATTCATCATTTTCCTTATATTTTACGATGAAGTAGTCGATTGGACTGATTTATGTTCACACATAAATTTTCTGTGTTTTGTAAAAATGGCGTCATGTTCCGGGTGTGAGACAGCCGAGAGTACCAGTTATGAGACTGTTGCCAATTCCATCAAATTCATCGAATGTAATTTTTGAAGTGTGCAAATATGCGTGCCAGCTTCTTTACGTTCAAACATTGCGAATTGGATATGAGCCGAAGATGAAGTAGAAAAATATGATGTATAAATTATAGAAAAAAAGTTTCATTTTCTTTCGTAATTTTGGTCACTGAAGGCCTTGATGATGATTAAACATTGATATTTTCCGTATTCGTGGCTGTTTTATTTCATATTTCCCCATATTTAGCAGATTTTACCGGGTGTCTCATAGCTGGTGTCAAATTTTTTTTCGATCAAAAATCAACTCATCACGGAAATGCTCATAACTTTTTTTGGGTTGACGGAATCAATATATTTTCTACAGCAAAAAGTTGCGTATGATCATTAGCTTTCGAATGGTATGTAAGATATTCGGTATATTTGGTTTCTATAAAAAGTTTTGGCTTGAAAACAAAACCCGTCTCATACCTGGTATATCTCCCTTATAATTTGTTATACCGGTGCTCAATGAGTTAGCCGAACATAATAAATTAACATGTAAAAACTTATATATGCAAATTCCTGCTTTCCTAATTATGTTAGAGAAAAAATGAAAAATACAAAAATAATACAGAAATATAAACTACAAGTGAAACTATAAGTTTTCTACTTAAAAAGTCAAAAATTGCTTTTAAAATTGTTAAAATTTTCATTTATCAGGCTGGTCATGTACGTTTCCACGGTAATTGTTTTTTTTATAAGTAATAATAACAATTGCACGTTGCTACTAGTTTTGCACTTTACTAAATATTCCATTTTGCATATAATCCGCTATTTATACTGATAATGATAATAAATAATAATTAATATTGTCAGTTTGCATACTTAGTGCTGTGATACTTTACAAAACCTTGTAAACCTTGTGCGTTGAAACAAACGATTTTGTTTCAAGTGATATTACCTTACTATTTCCTAGCTCCTGCCGAAGCCAGGTCCCATCATATAGCTGGCAGGATACGTTTTTTTAATTGCTTTAATTATTACAGAAATGACAAAAAAATTTCGGCTTTTAATATTTCTAACAATTGATATTTTATTTTCACATAAATATGGCTATGGCAGGAGTAGACCGTTCCACAGCAGAAGTGGCAGGAGGTCATTTTATACCCTATTGAAATATTATTAAATATTAGAAAAAGTTGCAGCTTTTATAATTTTCAACATTTACCTTTTTTTTTAACATAATCAGAAGACCGCTGTCGATCGCTGCCCCACTGGTGCCTCGGCAGGAGTCGATTTCAGGTTTCTGTAGCTCTAATATGACACAAATAAACTAAAATTAATCTTTATAAAATCTGACAAAATTTGGGTCGCTAGCTCCCGGACTATTAATAATAACATGAGACGAAATTGTATTATTGACACATCCAACGATTACTGGCCGTGGTTGGAGTGGTAGGTTATAGGTGGCCAAAGTGTTTTGCAATCGATTTAAAATTACTAAAACATCATTAACTGTCTGTGGAGTTAAAAATTATGAATTAGTTGATTGTAAAATAAAAAATCGATTTAACAGAAAATTTTTTTAGACATTTAATATCAAAAATTTCATTGCCTATAATTTTTTTAATTTGTCGCGCTGTTTTTGACTGAGGAACTTAAACAAGACTCTGTAAAATGCAAAAAAATATTGTCATCCATATCTCGGACACGGTGAAAATAATTAAAATATTAATAAACATTTTTTCTTGTAAGTTTTATTCTCTACATTTTTGTTCCTATACATTTTTCTTCCTATACATTTTTCTATTTTATCGCATCATTTCCGAGATATAGATGACAATAGTTATTGTGTTCTACGGAGTCTTGTTTAAGTCGCTGATAGTCAAAAACGGTGAGAGAAAATAAAAAAATTCATATAAACAAAATTGAAGGCAATGAAATTTGTAACAAAAAATGTCTAAAAAGTTTTGCTGTAAAACCGATTTTTATATGAAAAGAAAAGCGGCTTCAAAATGTCCAATTTACATTGTTAACATAGGAGTGTCCGGATATGTTCGTTACTCACTGTATGTAATTCGTTAACCCTTTCAAACACGAATTATGAAGGGGTTGTAGGAAAATTTTCAAACTCAGCATGTGAACTTGTTTAATTTTTTGAAGATTTTTCATGTTTGTTAGATTACTCTAAGATATCCGATAACTCAGATATCAACTGTCCTTTGTGTAGGGGACAAGGTGATTTTCTGATTAAGATTTATCGAAAATTTGAGTGATTCCATGAAAAAAACTTTATTTTGTTAAATGCATACAACATTATACAAAGTAGAAAAAATATTACGTACTTAAAAAGTATTAAATTCCAAAAGTAAAATAAACACCAAAAACTCGAACACAACCACGTGCTTTCAGGTTCAAAACATAAGAAAAAATAAATTTATTAAAGGATAACAATAAGTCCCACAAGTAATGCAATCTTTCAGGAGCCAAGCTGACTAGTCCTCGAAGCAGATCAACTTGATTGGCACTGTCCATATAGCTACTACTAGCCATAATTTTACCTTAAACTTATGTCCTCTCTACAAGACGCTGTGTCTGAAAGGGTTAAATAAAGTATCTCGGTTATCCGTGGTTTTCATTTATCCGTGCAATCCCTCCCCACCATTACTTCGGATAAACAAGATTCACCTATAAAAATAAATATCTATAAAATTAAATATTAAAAAATATTTTTATACAAAAATAAATGGAAGAAGAATAAATAATCCCAAAAATTGCGATTTTGAGATTTTAATACCGTTGGATTGTTGGATAGCAACTTTTTTGTGTGTATCTGTACATTATTTTTCGTGGATGTAGATGTGAAACTGTAATTTTAGTTTAACATGAAATTTCATGACTTAAAAGATTTTACCAATCAATAGAATGGAAGAAAATATATAGGATAGTGTCAATAAGTCAAAAATGAAAAAAACTGACTGCTTGTAAGCCGACGTATTATAGTTTCGAGCGTGGTTTCGAGAAAAACGCTTTTCTAACTTACAGTTCTCGCAGAATTATTATCTTGATCCATTAACAATTTTTCTATACAGTTACCATAAATTATAGTACCTACTTACCCAGACAACATTTTTCATAATTTTTCCATAATAACTGTATATCGAATCTTGTAAAGTTGGTAATTTTCCAGATAAAATTATTGTATAAAAATTGTATACATTTGAAACACTTTTTCGTATAATTCTTATAAACTTTTTATTACCAATTCTCAATAGATAAAAGTTACCATTTAAATACCGATTTTATTATAAATTACTTGTATAAGTTTTAGCCAATTATCTTTATAAAATTATATAATACAACTATTCTTGTATAAATATTTTGTAAAAATGTTATAACTTTGAAACACTTCTTTTATAAGAAATTACAAGTTTTTGTTAGCAATTATTAATGCTACAAAGTTACCATTTTAATAGTAACTATTGTTTAAATTATTTAGATACTTATAAATTGCAACATATTTATAATTATAATTTCTATTTTTTTACCAATTTATGGTTTAAACAAAATGTATAAGTTTTTTATAAATATAATTACTAATATATTGCCAATTTCGAAATATACTTTTTACAGTTTGAAGATAATAATAAGTTTAAAGAGAATTTAGTTTTGTATATAAAACTTACTATTTCATTTAATAAATTTTTATGGAGCTCATTAGTAATATTCAATAATTTTTTAAATATTAAATACACTTTAGAATTCATTATTTAACATTGAAAAAGTTTTATTAATATTGCTTTTATATAAAATATAAGATCTGCAGATGTAAATTTTTTTTATATGTAATATATTACAAAATTTAGTTTGACTTATAATTTTATGTTTTGCTAATTAGATTTTTTACCTTTCAGACCACAAATTTTTACTTTGTAAACCTCTAAATATTGGAATTTTACTTATTAATTATTACAATTTCACTTTTTTAACAAGCACATTGTAATTTTTCAATTTTATAATACTACTTCTTTGCATATAAACTCAAAATTCCAGCGTTCAAATAATGATTATTGTGAATTAATTGCCAAAACAACGATATTATTGTTCGAAATAGTGATAGTTAGTGTCATTCTTACTATTTATTAAACATTAATTTTTATTTAATATAATTCAGTTTTTTCCGTTTATCCATCGGTCTTACAACGCTACTTTACTGGTAAATTGCTTCCCATATTTTCCTGATACCTACAGGTACATTGTTGGAATTTGTGTTACCTCCGAAAAAAGTTTTGTCGTCCTAACAAAGTCATTAGTAGCAACAGAGTTTTTATCTGCTACAACAAATTTTATACTGTTTAAAAAAAAAAGTTTGTTCTGAACACAAAAATCTTTGTTGTTGCAGCGTACAATTGTTGTAGCAGCAAAAAACTCGGTTGAGGCTATTCGCTGTGTGCATGGGTTAAGAGGGGATACGCAAACCTATCGAAGCGCTCGGAGTGGCCGGTAATAGAACTTAATGTGGACTTTTTCAGACTTGCCTTACGTGATTTAAGACATACGTATGATTAAAATGGGTGGTTACTCAACGTGCTGTGTTGTTAATTGCCATAATAGTGGTAAAAATAGTGATTGCAAGTTTTATATATTCCTAAGAGCAAGTCACAAACAGCAACAAAGAAATAAATGGATTGCTGCAGTCAGGGCCGTCGAGTGCCACGTCGGGCCCCGTGGCAAGACTTTTCGCGGACCCTCTGTGCTTAAAAATTTCATAAATAAAAAAGAAAATCATAAAACTTGGTATTTTTATTAAGAAAAACTACGCACAAAATAACTAAAATGGGTAAAATTAATTAAAAAATAAAAAATACAGTAGTTTTCAACTAATTTTCAGAAGTACCTTACATCACAATATTATTATCTAATTTTTTATTCATTCAAATTTTTTATTTATTTCCTTTTTATTTCTTCTTCTTTTACTTTTATTCTAGGCATCTGCCTGTTTTTCTTCACGCTTTTCCCCTCTTCGCATTTCCTCTGATGTGGACACCCAGCTCTCCATCCATCTCTTGGGTGGTCTTCCAGGGTTTCGTTTTGCCAATGGTTTCAAGTCTCTTGCAATCTTGATCAGTCGATCGTCCTTTTTATTAATGGAATTTATTTAGTAATTCGTCCGGGCCCTTGAGGGATCCCGGGCGTCGGGGACAAATCCCCAAGCGTCCCCCCCTGGTTGGGCCTGGCTGCAGTTCAGTTTTACACGACGAATTTTAAATTCGTTTAAATTTTGTAGAGGAGGGGGGGGGGGAATGATAAGTTGATTTTTCGAGTTAAGTGTCAGAGAGTTTATGTTGTTGAGTCAAGAAGAAAAAATTGTTTTTTCCTTTTTAACCCTAGATTACTAGACAGTCGTAAATTTAATTTTAACAAAAATTTTAATTTGAACTGACAGTTTAGTATCGTAATACCAAACAATGGTAATAGTACAGCAATCGGAAAACAATTTGCACCGAAAAAAATTCAAAATAATAAAAACAAATATTATTATAACATTTATTTCATACAGTAATATATTGTCGTGTTACCAAATCATTTTTTGAAAAATGTTTGAAAGTTTAAATTTTTGTTTTGTGAAAAATAAATTTTTCAGTTTATAAATTGACCTAATTTTGTAAATTTTGAATTTGTTGTAAATAAGAGATTTTATTTATAATTCTTGTAAATAATTGAAATTTTTCTTGTGAAAAAAAATTTAAAAATGAAAAAAAATTATGTAAAATTTAAAAATATTTCCTTGACAAAATTTGATTTCCCTGACATTGGCCATAAAAATTTTAAATTCCCTGACTTTCCCTGATAAGTTTTAAATTTCCTAACATTTCCAGGTTTTCCATATAAGAACCCTGAATTATGTTCGGCAAAATAAATCTAGTAATCTAGGGTTAAAGGGAACAGTACTTTTTAAAGTAAGGCGGTAAGGCGCTTTTATAATTAATTTTAATTTTTGAAATTGTTTTTTGTCAGGGGGTTTTTTAAATTTTTATTTTATTTCACTCTTTTTTGAGTATTTTTTTTTATTCGTGAATTTCTTTCAAAAAAGGGAAGAGAAGTGTCACAACAAAAGTCATACAAAACCAAAATATTCAAATTTCCCATAGCGTACTCACCCATTTTTCGCACAATATGTTGCCTCAGTTATTACAGATGTACATTACATCAGCGCTTATACTAAACGAACATCAAAAATATATTAAAAATAAAAAATTGTGCGCTATTAGTGTATTTTTATATGTCAACAGTCCGAATTTATTTGCTCTATTGAGCCACCAGAGGGCAGCTGGAGCATTGCACATAGCGAATAGCTACTAATGATTTTGTTAGGACGACAAAACTTTTTTCAATTTCGGAGATTACTGTTAATCCGATTAGGATTCGTGACCCAATTTATCCGTGCTTTTTTTGACCACTTCAAAAACCTTAAAAAAATAGTGACCGCGGAACGCAATTTGCATGCGCCCTACTGAAGTGTCACTTAGACCCTAGATAAGTTATAAATATAATTTTTAAACATTTTTATGGCAACTTACGATTTGCAGGGGGTGCAAGAGTAGGTAGCACCACTCCTGAGTATATAGGATTTGTAGAACGTACTTTCATGTAATTTCACAGATGTTCAACATAATTTAATGATGCATTAATAAAACAATGTTAACATAGGAGTGCCCCACTACTTATGAGACTAATTGTATGTATATATGAGATACAATTCGTAGGCTCGTTACTCATATTTTCTATGGTGAGTTTCGCATCCCAAATTAAATAAAGGTTATTTAAACATTTACTTAATTTGGCAGCCCTATATGCCATATTTATAAACATTACTAAATACAATAATTGAATCGCTAAGCGCAGAAAGGAAAGTACTGACAAATTTGTCGAAATTGAGTTATACATCATGTCATATATTTTCGACATAGCCCGATCGTTTAGTGCAGGAATAAAAGTTCTACCATAAAGCGTTAGTTAGTTATTCGTCAGCAAATAATGCGTTTTTGCGACGTCGCGTCGCCAACATAATTAACAGCAGATGTTTGTGGTTGACAGAAATACTTATTAAAAAATTTTCGTTGTAAATTTCATTTCCTTCATTTTTGTTTATATACATTTTTCTATTTTGTTGCACCATTTCAGAGTTACGGTGATTTAAAAAAGACTGTGTAAAATACAAAATTTCATCTGTATCTCAAAAAGGGTGCAACGAATTGGAAAATCTATATGAACAAAAATGTTGGGAATGAAATTCACAAGAAAAAACTACTTATACACTTTTCTATTTCGTTGCACCGTTTTTGAGATACAGACAAAATTTTATTTTGTATTTTACAGTTTTTTTTAAATGTTACTGTAACTTTTAAATGGTGCGACAAAATAGAAAAATTTATATAAACAAAAATGAAGGAAATAAAATTATCAACAAAAATTTTCTAATAAGTATTGCTGTAAAAATAATTTTTATATGACAAAACACGCCTTCAAAACCAATAATTTACATTGCTAATGTAGGACTGGATGAATAATATTGTTAGTCACTGTATATAACGAAAAACAATGTTTATTTTGCCTTTGAATGAATGTATTTTATGTCCTATAGAATAAAGTTTTCTTTTACTTAAGTTTTTACAATTGTTTAAATTAAACAGCATTATTAAGTGCAGAAAGGTAAGTACTTCAATATAATAAATATTTTTTTTTTTTGTAAGATATTGATACAATTACTTATTTTTTTACTTTTCCTATATCTAACAGCCATTTTTAAATTTGTGTAAAAAAATTGCGCAGCTGAAAAGTATAGTTAAAAATTTAAACAGTTTAAATCGATTATCTCAAAATGTAAATTTTGTAGTACTTTCCTTTCTGCACTTAGCGATTCAATTGTATTACATTTTAGAAAAATTAATAATTGAAAAAATCATATTTATAAACATATAATAAACGTTGTTCCAAATTTCCAAATAATTTTTAAAGACGTATTAAGTCATTAAGTGCAGTTTACGTCATACGATTTTACGTACGATTTCTCTTGAATGCCTGGTTTTGGTGGTTCTCTGTTCAAGACTTCGTTTTCAAGTTCATCTTCGGGTCGAATTGTATAACATGAACTTCAAAATATTTGCTTACGACAACTTGGAAGCAAAGTCGTAAGCAAAATCGCATAACTTGAACTGCACTTTTGCTTGTCAATAAATATGTGTGCACTGAATTTAGGTTGTTTGATCAAATTTTCAAATAATTTTTAAAAAACGTAGAAATTTTTAATGATGATGTCGTTTAGCAAAAAAATTGAAGTACTTTTCCTTTATCGTTTATTTTTGATTTCTTTAAGAACTAATTTTGGCAGCATATGATCCATGTAAAATTTTTCTAATCGATTTAAAATTCCTTTTTCCCAAAAATCGCGATCCCGTGCAATCTAAAAGAACAGATACGTTAAAACTATCAATTTTTACTTTTTGTAATTTTACCTTCTCAACTAATATTCCCTTTTGGTTATATACAACAAAATAGCAAAATTCTTTATTTGTTATATGTAATTGTCCCTGCACTTGGTAATAATAGCTGTGATTAGTTTTTAAAACCATATCAGAATTTTCATCCAAAGAAGCAAATTTAATTTTATTTTCTTTAATAGCTTCCTTCAGGTCCATATCTTTTACCGTTGACGGACATTTAATTTCTATTATACTATCTTCTTCTTCTATGTAGCCATCTGGACTTGCTCCTAGGAAACCATGCTCTGCATCAATGAATAGTCCACACCTTTTTACATTTTTTCCATATAATTTTGCAAATTCTTCTATAGCATACGGCTCCATTTTATTGCCATATCGGCTACTTTCGTTTCTTTTAAATGGTTTATCTATAAAACTAGTAATCGTTTTAGCAGGGTCTGTGGTAGCCTTCATCTTACAAACAGTGCCAAAATTTGAAGCTGTTAAACGAAGCGATCGCTGTTGCTTCCATTGATGATTATCGGATTGCCCTTAAAAAATATTTTTAGTTAAACATAAATATAAAAGATTAGATAGAAAAAAATAAGTATACAAACCTCTTGAAGCTTTTTCTAAATCTATAATTTGTTAGGAGATTAACTGTAGATCTTCAATAAACTTGGTTTTTTCGATTTCGAACTGCTCGGGTGCTAGAGAAGGTTGCGGTGAGGGTACTAATCCATAATCATCATCTGGACCAACATTTCACTTGTTTGGCGTTTTGTACTTATGCTTTGATTTTCTATTTGCCAATCTTTTTCTTATCATTTTGTTAACATATTTGCTGGTATAATGTGGCGTAGTATTTGGCTTTCTGGAAATGCTTGATTCACTACTTTGTGGTAATTACCCTTGGAATTAAATGATATGGCTGCTGTGAAATTAATTTGTTTCCCACCAACAAATTTACACAACACCGAGTTATATCGTTCTGCATCATTATTAGTCATATTTAGTAATAAACTTGATGCATTGTGAATCAATCGATGCAATTCAGCCAAAATATCATTTACAATCCACATTCGGTCATGCTGGGAACATAATTTAGTTCATTATCTTGCGGTTCACATTTCAGTCGCTTAAATGCAAAACCCGACAAGTCCAGTGAAATATAAAACTAGATAATGCAGAAAAACTCACAAAATCTTTATCTAACCGAATTAAGCAATGATTTTTTTTAGCATAGTTTCCTACCCATAGATCAAATTATAAAAATCAATTGATAAAATCTGGGGTAGTCAGAAGCCTTTAAGAATTAATTGCTAGAATAGAATTAATCTCCTTTCTAAAAAAGTTTTCACATGTCGGCTTTTGCATCTAAGCGACTGATTTAAAGTATCCTATTTGTGCACAACTTTTATGTTCCCCAAAATCATGTGACGGGACATTCTTAATATCTTCTTGTAATGCAGAAATTTTTGTGTTCAGTTCCTTTTCTTCATTATTTCTGTATTTCACTGCCACTTTTATATAAGGGCACTTCGTTATAACTTATAAGACACTAAACACTTTAAAAAAACTAAAACACTTTTAAAAAGACCAATTCACTAAATTACACTAGAAACAATTAAATCCTATGATCGTATTCAAATAATAAATTTACCAAAGCAATACAATTTTATAAGATAGAATTTGTAAAACCAATAAGAGTAAATCACAGAAGTGCAAGTGTCTATTGCAACATCGCACTGGCAACATTGCAAAGCCGACGTAACAAGTCTAGCACAAAAATTATTGGAAATGCATAACTCTGCAAAACGGTCACGTAAAAATTCTGGCAGCACCGTACAATCACGAATTTAAATGATAAATTTGAATAATATTAAAATTTAACTTTCGTCCCATGTTGTTAATATAGATAAGTCGGTATTGTAAAAATTATGAGTTCTTCAAAAAGTAATTATGTTCCAGCCTACATAGCAATCAATTACAAATTCAAAAATATAAATTATAAAATTTAATTTTTTTAAAATCAAGCTGTCCTCTTATAGTGTTTATTATTTTATACCACGGTACAAAATTTTAAAGCATAAAAATGAAAATTGTAGAAATTATTCACAATTTAAAACCAATGTCGCGAACAGCCGATCATGCTTCCCCTTAAGGACAAGTAGTAAATTGCGCCAGCGGTTGATGAGAGTAATTTAAGTTACACCCAAAGAGTGGTATAGTTACTAGTAATTATAATATTATGTAATCCCACAGTGGCGCAGTTTTATGAAGGTATCAAAATAAGTTTACCGTATAAAACTTATGGTGTGTGGGGGGGAGGATCACTATAATAGTCATAAATCACAATGAAAGTGTTTTTGGTATAATTTGTAAAAAAATATATAAAAAAGTTACTATAGGTAACCTACGAACCTACATACGTACAGTTCTACCTTTTTGCGCAGATTCCATATTTTTGGCATCATTTCAAAAACCATGTAAAAAAGTAACTAAACCTAACCTCTTCAAAGTCGTAATAGCAATGCTTAATATGTCTACTTGGTATGGGGTAATGGGGTGGTCCTTTAATCACGAGAGGTTCTAACAGAGGGGGGAGGTATAAAAGCAACATAACAACAATATTTAGCTCTCAGCTGGCTTCCGGCACTGGACCTTATGACGCCACTCGTCGCCTCGCTGCCCGAGGTATTCTGTCTCGCCATCTCTGCTTGAAAAAATTTTTCAAAAAAAAATACACGTGATGTACATCACGACGTATCACCAGAGAGGGAGGGGGGTAAAAATTTGGCATAAAAAACCTCGCGTGATTAAAGAATTAATTTCTAAAAAAATATAGAAAAAAGTTACTATAACCTACGAGTACGAACCTACAAACCATGTAGAAAATTAACTAAACCTAACCTCTTGAAAGTCATAAAAGCAATGATTAACATGTCTAATTTCGAAAGGATGGGGGCAAATTACTATAATCACTTTATTATTTTTCTTTTTATTATTAATGAAAGATAGGAGAATACTTATGCCCGTACCTATAGTCGATGCTTGGCTCCAGCCAAACTTGAGCATGACTTAAGTACGAGATTCTTTATTTTGATTGGTCGATTTCATACTGAAGTCTGACTCAAGTCCGAGATTGGGCGAAGTATCGACTATAGGTATGAGCATTAATAAATATCTGCAAAATGATGACATATACATTTTAGAAAATCAAATCTGCTCATTTTCTTTGATTGTTTTTTCTTTTATATAGTTTTAGTACGGATTTTCTTCTCTTGATTAATACTATCGATTTTAACATAGACAAATATTTGCATATCCAACACAGCATTCAAAAACGTGTAATGTGATCAGTTGTATGGAAATTTTTAGCAAAATAGTTGTGGAAAGACTCGCATGCGTTAGTTCTTCAGAAAATGTTTGATGTATTTGATGCCCAAATTTTTGAAGGGAAACAGAGATTTTTCTTGTATGTATGCCTTATCTAAATATGAAATATATTCAAAAATATGCCCTCGTGCATCTGAGGGCATATAATAAACATTAAATCTTCAACAAAACTTTCGCTAAAATTCAGAAATAAAAGATGTCCAAATTAACTTAAAAATCAGTGCAACTTCTACAGTGTGAGAGTACGGGCTAAATGCACCTCTGTTAAATTAAAAATTAAAGTTTTTAGAGCCATACTAATCCTATTCACAAACAAGCAAAGAATTAAAATATAACAACCTTTTTTCGACTTAAATTTTAAGGTTGTTGGTAATTTTTGGCGCAATTTACGGGTAGGATTAGAAAAACCCTTGACCGCTGGCGCAATTTACGGTCCCCGGATGAAACTTATGGACGGTAGTGTATATTATACACCGAATAATATATAATTTGATATAATTTATTTTGAAATCTTAAAATTCCTTTATCGAGATCGGAACTTTTTTTCAAGTAAAAGTTATACGGGTTTCTTCATTTTGTATTATAAAACTTATTTACGTTTTACGTCCGCCAGCCTGTATGATTTGAAATGGAACTTCCTTTCTGTAACATCCTATATATTAGATTACAAGTTCGGCATACATGATGGCGCCACATACGTAGTCTATCATTTGTGGTTTGTCATTTATTCCGTCATTTTCCTAAAAATGTTCAACGGACATGCACGTGTATCTGTGCTTATTATAATAATCTTCGATTTTTTTGATTATATACTTGAATAATCAATGTCGAATACAATGAAAGTGATATGAGGTAATTAGCATTTTGTATTCACATGTTTTTGTGCCTATAATCAACGACTTAATTTCTTAGTAAAAATGAGGGTCATGTTCATTTTTTCCAAAAACGTTTTTAATCAAATATATTAATATTTTAGTTCAAGTTAGTATTAATCTTTCAGTTAAAGTTTGTTTAAATCGATTTACTTTCAGTTTATAAACAATTTCCACAATTTTACCAAAATCAACACATGGTTGATAGAATTTGCAATGGTGGACATCATTGACATGCTTATGAAATTGTAAAATTGTAGCCATGATGCATGCTCAATTTTACGAATTATTTATATGTAATTGTTCAGATAAAACTTTCTACCCAACTTTCATTGTTAGCGTGGAGTTCAAATTATGACTAATGTTTTCTTGTATTAACCATCGACTTGTTATAAACCATTAAACACATCCCAACATGCAATTATTCGTTAGTCGTATTACATTATTTTCTTTTTTCATAATTTATTGTGCCATTCCAATTCGTTTTTGTTTTTGCAGACCTATTCATATTCTTCCGAATGCTATCGAGAATGCAGTTCAACCGATTGTAAGTAAAACTAATTTTTATTAACTGCTCTAGTGCAAATATATTATTTTTAAATAGTTACATATAAGTAAATAGTTTAAATGAAGTAGTTTGAGGAAAATTTAAAAAATGGTTTTGTTGATATAAATTAATTTGTGTTGGGTTTTGTAGAATAGGTCTTCATGTAATTTCACTGCATTACAATATAGTTTGGTGGTCACAGCAAAGATGATGTCTTGTAAATTGTTTATTTTAATTTCAATTTGTGATTTTTTTTTTACAGCATTTAACATTTTTATTCATACTTGCAACGGAATATCCAATTACAGAGCGAACACAGATATTATTTATAATTATACATAAACTTCCAACTATTACAAATCAGTAATTGAATAATTCAACAATTACAACTCAATAATCACTCTAATGCAATCACATGGGAATGCAATTTGAGAAGAAACAGACCCTTCCGACTCCATATTATGAATGTCACACAAATGTGACACCATATTCAAATTAGGGTATATCACATTAACCGAACAACTGGATTACTACGACAACCGTCAACGTAGAACACCTGTTTTGCTGCGGATTGATTCTGTGTACATCGTACAAAATCACTACAATCAATACTACCATGCAACAGAAAGAGAAAAGTGACAGTGGCTACAATTTAGTGCATATCCAATGAGCGAATGGCAAACAATTCCTAAAGCAAGTCATGATCAAAGCCTATCACTAGCAAGACAGGATACCGGATAATGGAGGCAATTTTGGATAATGGATCCCGAGGACCCGAGAGTCTTTGACCTTATTAACTCCACATCATCAAACGATCATTAATAAATTTTATTATTTGAGTAATGCTGGCTAGTTTGGATATTTGAAAATCTTATTACACTTGCTAGATTCTTTCGAACATGGAATCATGTTGTTTGAACCTACTGATATGTATCGATTAAACGTTTATAAATTATTTATTATAACAAATGTAATACGAACTCAAAACAATATTTACAATTTTGTACTTGCATACTAAATGCCCAGAACTAATCTGAAATGGTTTCGTTCCTTTCTTTGAGGTATGCCAATTTTCTGTTGGTACTTGTGAGTGCCCACTGTTGGAACTAATGTTGAATTCAAATTCAAACATTACACCTACCATAAAGTCACATAATGTTTCTCCGTTATCTTTTGTAACATTTTTGCTTGGTTTCACATGGTTTCTAAGGAACCCTTAGAATTAAACGATTATTTCTATTAATTCAGATTATATAAACCTCAACAGTCAATTAGTGCATAGGTAGTTTTATTTTACAAAAATGAAGTTGAGATTTCTTTGGATTTGAAGATTACATTTGATTGTAATATCCTTATCATCAATACTACAATAAAAGTAGTATCTACATACTAATTATAACATAATTAAAATTGTAACGAAATTACTTGCTATGCTAATTAATTTTTATTTTTGCAGACCTAGCTAGCATAGCAGAATGGTATGCAAAGCATCGAGTGCCGGAGGCACTTTCGATCTTCATCTGGTGATGGAGAGTTGGCAATGAAATTCTTTGGAATTACACTGGCGTGGTTCTACCACATCGGTTTGGATGGGCTTTTGCAGACCTTTTCACGTTCTTCCGATTCACATCGAGAATGCAGTCGAAAAATTAAACTGATTGTAAGTTCAACAAATCTTTATTAACTGCTTATTGGGAATATTATTTTGGGTATAGACGTGCATTTTAAAAAATTATTGGTATTATTGCTTTCTAATTTTTCTGTGTTTTAGGTTTTCATAATATTAAATTAAATATCTGGTAATCTGAAATAATTTATTCTTGTGATATGTAGATTTTGTAATCGATTGACATTTAAATTGATTTAATTTTTCCATGTCGGTATTTAGACAGTACAGTGGTAGTTTGGGATTTTTATTGTAATTTTGCTTAGGTGGTGACTTTTTTTTGTTACATATCGGGGGTTAGTGAGGTAACTGGTACATATATAATGTGATAAATTACCTAATTTATTGATACACTCTTTGTCCAACGGTCTGGTCTGGTTTATTTTTGCCAAACATACATCAAACTTACAAATAACACTAAACAATGTTCCAACTTAGAGTGCGTGCCAAATAGAAATAGAACCGTCAATCATCATAGGCCACACCTCTAAAATATCTCCAACTACTTAAACAACGGTACGTAACATTTGGGCGCCACCGTTTGGGCCGATTGGGTTCTTTAGTGGTTGGAGATATTTTAGAGGTGTTGCCTATGATGATTGACGGTTCTATTTCTATTTGGCACACACTCGAACAAAAATAACATTTATATTATAAATCAAAAATAACATTGCAACGCAGTGCTAAAATTATGAAGCATATTACCGTATACGGCACTTCATGATTTGTAAGGTCTGGATTGGTCCTCTAGATTGGTTAAACTGGTTAAACCCACAAAGTTGAATCACAATTACAAACTGTTACATACAATTCAATTTTAAAAGCATGTGTTCAGCACAGCTTCATCAAGATGTCTCCCTTCTTCCTTTCTACCGTTCCCCTGCCGTTGACTACCTTTTCATCCCCACCATCATTCTTCGTCGTCATCGTTCCTCCCTCGGTTATGTCGAGCGCTGTAAAGCCATAGGTTGTCATCTCATGCATTATTTCCAAAGTAACAAGCATGCATTTGGTGGTAATTTCAAATAATTTAAAATCGTTCATTAAGCGCCAAATATAAACTACGTTTATAACATTACAATGTATTTTGCCAACTTCCGATTTTTCCAGGCGACTCTTTTGGGAAAAATACACTCCTTCAATAATAATGACTTGCCAGGCCAGTTAGAATAATCCAAACTATAATTAAATTTTTAAAATAAACCTTACAATAAATTGAAACGACAAATCGAAAATAATTTTTGAAAGTTCCTTGTACAATTCAAATTAATAATTTCATACAAAGTAAATTCCAATATAATTGGGAAAGCAAATCTACCTGATAACTCACAACACATGCAACTCGATCAAATTATCAAAAATACAAAACTTAACTTGTATCAAAATCTCAAAACAATCCCAATTTTACAAAAACTATTTACAAATTTAAAACATATCAATTGTTAAAATCAAAATGGGTATTTTGGAACATAATTTTTTTATAATTAATAGAATTATTAATGAGTATTATGCTTATTGTAAATTTTAATATTGTAAAGTAAAATGCTTATTGGAAATTGGGCAGTACAGCTCTAATGCACATATTAGCTCTGTTTGTTATCAAAATCCAGTTCACCGAGTACGGAGTTACTAGCGTAACGAGTGCTACTCAGAATTCGCTAATGCGCCGGTGCAGCTAACAATCTGTAACTGTTAATAAACGCCTTTAGTACGCTTAGTTCAGGATTGATAATTATGATTAATCGATAAAAAGTAGAAAAAACAGTTGATTTTCAAAAAGATTATTATTTAAAGAATTGTAAATATGGGAGTAGCCAACATATAAATAGTAGGATATTGCTAATTTCAAGTTTTTCCACCTATAAGTTGTTTCTGCACTCGCTACACTACATATTTTGTTGGAGTAAAAATTGTAGTCCGGGACTACGCGGATTTTCATAACAAACGGGTTGTACTAACTGCACTTTTTGCACTGATGCATACCAAACGCTTTTAGAGTACTAAGTGTAGTTTGGGTTGCACTAGGACTGTGATAACAAACAGAGCTATTATGTGTATAGAGCATATATTAGTGGTAACTGCTAAACTTCACATTTCTTCAAATTCTCAACTGAAGTTTTATCTTCTTCTTCAAGTGCCATACACTATATATGTATGATCGCGTAGGCGATCATTTGGCTGCAGCCAAGATGACGTTCTTGGGAATTTTAATTAGTGGGGTGGTTTCCCGTTGTCTTCCCCACAGCTCACAGATTTATCTTGGGCCTTAAGATCACAGCAGTGTATACGACGCGACCAGGATTTCAACCTTGGTTACTCACTTCCCAGTCGGCTAGTTTGGCTTTATGCCATACTGCTGGCTTTTTCAAGTTCTCAACTGAAATTTATCAATTGAAAAAATAAAAACATGCAACACTAGTAAAACTCTTTAAAATTCTAAATTTATTTATATTTTTTTTCATAACGGAAATTGTTTTTCCAACGAAGAAAAATAATACATAATTTTTGTTAAAATTTGAAAAATATACCTAAATTTTTATCAAAATACATCTATCTTTAATTTTATTAAAAAATTTTAATTTTTTTTTGTTTAAATTATAAAAAAAGAACTTTAAAATACCTAAAAATTAAGAAAACTTAGTAACATAAACACCAAATTTAATTCCTGAAGGGCAATTCTTGTATTTTGGGTGTTTATGTGACTGCCTGTTTCCTTAATTCCTAATTTTATAAAATAAATTTTACCCAAAAAATGACCAACATTGGAAGAATATCAAAAATGTTCGAACAGGCGACGTTTATTTAAATCAACACTATGAAATCGAATTTTATATTAAGTTATGCATCGTTCAAGACTTACAGAAAAGACTTTAGGTTACAAAATTTGCCCATGTTCTTAAGCTTATATGGGCTATCACGTGGTGGTTTCACACAATTTCATTGCGTTTGCCAGTGCCGTAACTAGACTACTAGTAAAGAGAAGTTAAGATTTATTAACTATAAGAAAATATATTATTTACTGATTAAAAATTTTAATTAAAATCGATTCTGGTGTCGTATTTTGATAATCTCACTACCAGTCTTACGATTTTCCTGTTTCTCGTTTGTGCCAATAATTAAAATTATTGAACCACGGCCTATAACTGATCGTAGATTATATGTATGTATCGGCCAGCAAAATCAGATATCCGGAGTGAGGGTATAGCCGATGTTCGCTATCGTGGATTCTTTTAAAAAAAGTGATACAATGTTTAATTATAGTTACGATGTTAAATGATGGGCGCCAGAAACTCCAAAACAAAACACTAATCCCAAGAGGATTGAAGGGGTTTCCACTTGGAACTCCACAGAAATAGAAAAGGATTAATTATAGAACAGAACTCCTTTAATACTTAACCGTCGCAAAGAATTGATAAGGTAAACCCAGCAAATTGAATACACATCGATAAAATTATAAGAAACGATAAATTTCTCACCATCGATAAGCACCACAAATTTGCAAAGCACTGATGTTGTCAATCACTTAAATCAAATTTAATTGGAAATTAAATTTTATTTCACCGTGTCAAAAATTGCGACGTTGTTTTTGCCTTTGTTTTCTAAAGAAAGTACTTAAGCATTTTCTGGAACATCTTTATTTTTGTCTTCACTTTCAGATGTATTTTCTTCCTCATGATTATTTTTTTCAGCAACAATATTCTCTTCATTATTTTTGAACCAATTGCCTAATGCATTTGACTGCTCTATTTTTGTTCTTCCGATAGTTTTTGTTTTTCATCCTCCCAGCAGACTTTTTCTCGTTCTAGTAGGTATATTTAATTTTAAATAATTATTTTGCAATAACTAATTAATTAATTAATGAAATCAGTTTACAACAAAGCACTGACAAACAATTTGGGATAATGCAGATTTTGAATTTAAATAAAACTTGCGGAGCAGAACTATACGTCTCAATGATATTATTGTTGAATTTCGAGTTGAATAAAAAACTATTTAAACTTTTTTTTGTATCTAAGATAAAAGAATTATTCACTGTTACCTCTTATCGTGAACACACTGCATGGTTATGGGACACTATCGCTTTTGATTCTGATAATTTTTTTAGGGGTTTTCCCGATAAATCGGTGTAGGATAGTGGTCAGTTGATGTAAAATACTTCTCATTATTATAATTCTTGGTGCTTGATTTTAACTAGTTTTGGGTTATAGGATGAAAGACCATCAATTACGTTACGACAATAATTTAATGCACGATGCTTAATAGATGCGATGTAGGTAAGGGATCTAAGTAAGTTGGTCAGACTCGAGCCTCGGCTATTGCCGGAACAACGAGATCTGCCAGCTCAGCCGCGCGGGGATGCCCTGCCGGGCGAACCAGCGGTATTAAGTCTGATGGCCTCGGAGATCTTGATCCTTCTTCGGTGAAGACCGAGGCGGTGGAAGATCTGTCTGTGGACTCACATAAATGAGGCAGGTGTCGATGTCAAAACCATTGGCAAAGCACTTGCACGGAGCCCTGTTCATCTGTGACCTCCATAGAGGAACAGTTTCCGATATCGATCCTGGCAAGTCCAGGAGAATTCGGATCAGGGTCATTCGTTGAGAAGTCATCGCGCAGGCCTCACAGGGTATGTGAGACCGGGCCTTCTCCTCCGGAGCGATAGCGTTTGAGAGTGACGGAAAATCACTCATCAGCGTCGGTTACGTCATTTTAGTCTTCTGACTGAAGATCAATTACACCGGCGCGGGCTAGTAGCGGTTCGGCTAAGTCTTGAGCAAGAAAATCCGATTCAGGAATGGCCTGAATCTTCACTGCAAGCACACTCAAGGTGGAAACCTTGAGTAACCACTTACGCGATGCAGAGGAAGCCATTGCAGCGAGGAGACACCTTTTCGCTTTATTGTAGAGCGAATCTCTGTATCTGTTATCTGTTCTTATATATAGCAGGTCCGATAGGGGACCGGTTCGGCAACAACAGCGTTCGCTTAGAAGTGGTCTGCTCCGAACCTGTTATCTAATGTTTTTACTTTTTCAGGAAGTGCATTGCACATTTTGATTTCTATGTAGCCCCCATTTGATTTCATTATGTTATTAGTAACTTTTTACACTTTGTTAATATTGTCAAAATTAACTTGAAATTTATTGCCAATTTTGGTGTGAAAATTATAGAGCATGAACCATCTATGCAAAGATTTCCTAATGGAAAACGGTTTCACATGAATAGCAATTTCGATTTTTGAATTGAGATTTTCGATGTGTGCTCTGCATGTTGGACACAAGCGCCTTACAGTTGTGCATAAGTACCATTCAGGAAACAGTCTCTCGTTACAATAACTCAAACATATTATTAATACTAAACAATAATTATTATTAGCAATTACATATATTATGATTATTACATCGATGGTTCGCTGCCCAAACGATACATAAACCAGTCACAAACTTTTTGGATTTTGATTGGAGTTGGGCTTCTGGCTATGTTTTAGTTTCCGTTGGGAGTTTTACAATATTGCTGTCATATCTTATTGTATTTTTACTAAATTCTTTTTTTGCTTTTACTAAAAATCAATTATTAAAATTCTTGTGCTTTTAAATGGGCTAATAAACTAATTATAAATAAAATCATTATGTAGAATATTAATTAAAAATAAAAGGCATTTTACAAAGATTTTCTAATCAAGACCGGTTGCAAACGGAAAAATTGCTTCCAGGTGTGCTTGGTTTTCATGACACATAGCAATAGATAACCTTGTGCATGCAATTGCCGAAGTGGGATTCTCTAATATAATTGTGATAACTTATATCGTCATGCTCTCATTTCTATTATTACAAAGATTATAATTACTACATTATACTGAAAAATTCTTCCAGGTGCGCTTAGTACGCTACCGAAACGCCACTTAAGCAGCCCACTAACTCCTCAGTTTTAGGTTTGAGTTCGACTTCAGACTGTGGTTCATTTTCTGCAAATTCTGCTTAGTAATTTGCTATTTCCATCTAGTGTTTGGTTTGCAGACTTTACCTTTTGCGTATTTATTTTAATTTTGTGATGACCTGTATTTCACTTTCCCATTGCATGGTATATTTTTTTGTATTACGTTATATGCGTTCTAGTAATAAACTGTGGAAGTTTCTTACTGTATTTAAAATAAGTAACCTCATGCGTATTTCTAGTGAAATTAATCAAAATCATCATTAAATAAATTGGTCTAAATTTGGCATAAATTGGAAACGAAAAATAAATCGTTAAGTGTTTTATCATTACTACGCAACCAGGTCCTAGAATTTCTTTTTGTTTTTGTTTCCAATATTCTTTGGTCTTTAATTTGGCGAAAATACCAGTACTACTACGAAAAAGCAGAAGGAAAAATGGTGCACGTAGTGATTCGTAAAGCGTCCCCATGGAAACGATTGGAAATCAAACCTTTAATTAACTTTTTAAATTTAGTATTGTAATGTCGTCTGAATGTTCCGGTACTAGATTACTACTAAGAGGTAATCCAAAATTCTAATGGTAGCTGCTTGATCACCATACCACTTCCAGGTTCCGGTGTTGGAATTCCTTTTCTTGGTACCAATATTCAATGGTCATTAATTGTTGCGATATTTGTAACTGCATTTGCTTTTCTTGAAGTTTTGTAATTTATTTAAAAACGGAACTCGTAGCTTACTTTATATATCTTTGATGATACAGTAAAAGCTCTCGCATCCGAAATGAACGGGACCCATTTCCATTCGGATAGATGGTAGAATACCACAACATGAAACCGAAGTATGCCTATGCTTTGACCTCTCAAGCTTCTTTCAGTTGACGCGATGAATTCTAAGAATTTTCTGATACGAGAGCTTTTACTGTATTTGGAAAATAGTCAGTTGACAGATGGTTGGCCAATAAGTCCAAAGCGTTATTAAAGCAAGTTCTTTAGAATTTTGATAACCACTTTAGTGTGAGTGATATCAATCTTCTGAAAAAGAACTTGAATAATTTGTCCTGACCGCAATGTTTGCTTCAAATCCTTGAAATTTTTTGCACTCAACGTTGGTCTTTTCGGAGTGAAGAAAGTACATTAGGGAAACATATTCCGTTAACGGTGTAATGGTTAACTGACTGAACCGAGTTTGAAGACTGTTATCTTTATTCTCTGGGTAACAGATTAACTGGTGATTATACATTTTTTCAAGGGCGCATAAGAGGCCAATTACGGCACTAAATATCAGTATCTTCAATTAAGCATTTGTCACACATGATTCATAAAATTTTCGTTGTAGTTTGAGTTTTCTGTCCGTTTCACATTTTGTTTTTCCGTTTGTCGTCTTCTGATACATGAGCTTGAGGAACCTACTATCTTATATGATGCGGGTGAGGTTCAATTTGAGTAAGAAATTTTCTGCATAATAAGATAAGACATAATAAGATGTATGTAGTGGATAGATGCATTTTATCCTACTCATAGTGCATATTTCTACATTCGGATTTACAGATATCTTTATATACCTTAAAATATATTTGGTCGAAACTTTTAATGGTTGTTATTATATACAGTTGTGTGTTTGTTGATTATTATTAGATTGATTTGTATTAAATATTGATTTTTCAGGATGAATTAAAACATTAAAAATGTATTTTATTTGTTGGTGTTTAACTTCCTCGTTGCGTTCGTATAAATACAATATTTATTCGAATAATAGAATCAATGCATGTAATGTTGATATTCCAAATCCAATCAAAATTGCGAAATTATAAAGGGCTGATCCAATAACGCCAGGATGAATGTTTTAATGTTTTAAAACATTGTTTTATTTGACTGAGCTAGTATTGCAAGAGCAACTAATTTTAAGAAGTTGTATTATCGTAAAATAAAAATTAAAAAAAAAATATTAAAAATTAAAAGAGTGTTGACATCGAATGGTAACCCAAATAATATTTATAAAATTAAGACTAATTCGCTCGTCAATATCATCAAAAAAATATTTTTTGATTTACGAATTCATAAATATAGAATTCAGAATTTTTTTTATTAATGTAGCCTTGTTTGCTGTAATTTGTGAAGCTTTAACAATATCAACACAAATGGTAGTTTGACGTTGAATTGAAGTTTTTTTGTCGTTTTTCCAGGTTTTTTTTAAATTAATGAACTTAATTATTTGAATTACAAAAATTATAAGTCGGTAAAATGTGGACAACAGACTTGGTTTTTTTTACCTGTTCTAAGCTACTTTTGCTTATTGACTTTATTATTTACATTTATATAATTTTATACCATTTAGCTATAATAGTATTTTGTTTGTGTCACTCTTATCAAAGATGATGTAGACAAATTTTGCAATTGCGTTTGATCAAAACTTATGCTTTCAATTTTGGAATTCTGAAAGTTTTAACTTGAGAAAGTAGCTTCTAAAAGTGAAAGCAATCTGCAACCTTTCATACCGCACAATTTTAATAACTTCTGAAATGAATCTAAATGGATTAGCACCCCATGAATATATTTTGTGATATGCCGTTAACTGCTTCGTCATT
Organism: Cantharis nigra; assembly: GCA_958510845.1. Lineage (NCBI taxonomy): Eukaryota > Metazoa > Arthropoda > Insecta > Coleoptera > Cantharidae > Cantharis > Cantharis nigra. The sequence continues at coordinate 22,424,936 of OY294034.1, forward strand.
TTCTTTATTTTTACCAGTACTTACTTGAAATGGGGTATTGAAATGCGCTGTTAATCAATTCTGATTCTTATGATTCTCATTTATTACTATGTACATGTAAAAGATATTCTTGGTTAGATATAAAATTATATTGTTTTGCCATTGCAGCAGTTTGATAAGTAATTGGATGGTTCCTAACCTTAGGTGGTAGATCCAGGTGTTTTGTTTTCCAATGAATTTTTATCTCGAAAAGGACTTCACGAAGTTGGAAGTTATACATAATATATTCATGATTTGGTTAAAACTAGTATTGCCAAGCAAACACAATATTCCTGTTCAGTAAAATGAAAAATATAGAAAATGTATACAGAACTTCATCAGAAATTAAAAATTCTTTGAACAATATCCATTTTAATCAGTTAACGGTTGAATCATTTCTACCTATTGGTAGTATTTAACTTACTTGCTGTTCAGTAAAAAATGTCATCAAAGAATTTTATGTTCACTTTTTTTGAATTTTTTTAATGTTTTAATATCATTTGGAACAAAATAAAATGAATATAAAAATTTGAAAGAAAGAACAGCTCACCTCAAACAAGTTTTTTTTTATCGTCTTGCTTTTGTTTTGGCAAGGCTATGGGCAAAACTCGACCCATTGGAGTTGACTTGGCTGCCTCATCTTGAAAGTTTCCTCTTTCAATTTTAGTAACTTTTGAAATGAATCTAAAAGGATGTGCACCTATTAGCACCTCACGAATATTTTCTAATATGCTGTTAACTGCATCGTCATTTTCTTTATTTTTAACAGTAATTTTCTCCTATATGCTATATCGATTTATTTTACATGATTTAATCTTATTTGAAGTGCAGTATTGAAACACGCTGTTAATCAATTCTGATTCTTATGGTTCTCAATTCTCATTTGTTACTATGTATGTAAATGCGAAAGATAATCCTGATATGATATAAAATTGTAGCAGCTTGAAAAGTGTTTGGATGTTTCATAACCTTAGGTGGTAGATCCAGGTGTTTTGTTATAATAAATATAATATTTTAAAAGAAGTATAATTAAAGCAATGCAGTGTTATACAAATATTTATGATTTGGCGGGAACACATTCGTGTCAATGCAGTTCTTTAGACTGGGTTAAAACTATTGCCAAACAAACACAATATTCCTGTTCAGTAGTTCAGTAAAATGAAAAGTATAGAAAATGTAAACAGAGCTAAATATAAAGTATAGAACAAGGGTATAAATTAAAAATTGCTCGAGTTTGCGTATCCATTCTAATCAATTAACGGTTGAATGATTTCTAATTATTGGTAGTATTTAACTTTTTCTTGCTGTATAGTACAAAATGTCATCAAAGAATTTTATGTTGGGATTTTAGTTGGGGTACTTTTGTTTGAATTGTGTTATCTTTTTGGGACAGACAGGTTTTTAAACATAATATACGTATTTTTATGCATTGCTTGATATTCTGACTTGCATACAGGGCAGATGTTCTCGGGAGGGGTTTCTTCCTGACGATATCGTTTAAGTCCAGCATCTGTGCCGAATCGCATACAGAGATTAAGTATTTTATGTGTATGTATTTTATAACATGTAATGTTATAAAAATGTTGTCAAATGGTTTAATGTTGGGGTTTTAATATGTTTTGGATCAATCTTAGTTATTTCCAAGTTGCACTTATTATAACTATTTTATTTATAAATAATATTTTATCTGGAAGGTTTTTAGTGTAATGGCGAAACCATTTTTCATTTTCGCCATTTACTATTAGTATTTCTATTCCAACCTAAATATCAAGCTTTTTATTAAGTTACACGTAAGAATTTAGGTACCTAAAATATTGCTGGTTAAGTTTCTTACTGGAACTAGGTTTACTCCTTTGAAAACAAACGAGTGCCTGATCTTGACATGCATAATACCATTCCATGGAGATAAAGCTTAATAATTTAACGGTTGAATGATAATTTTTATTACTGCTATTGTGCAATGCATGTAGTGCAATATAAAATTACGCAATATAGTAAAGATTTGGGGGGGGGGGGGGCAAATTTTAAAACCTCCGGGCAGTAAAAGTCCTAGGTACGCCAGAGAAAGATGTTATCGAAGAATTTAATGTGTTGGTGTTATGGTGCCCAACTATGGTATTATGATATTTTTTAGTTATTCAGTTGTGATTCATCTCAACAACTTAATGGTTGGATATTTTCAAACATCCATGGTAGTAAATTTTGCTGCTGGTGTGCAGTTCATATATATCACATGCAATGTTATAAAAATGTTGTCAAATGGTTTAATGTTGGAGTTTTAATATGTTTTGGATCAATCTTAGTTACTTGCAAGTTGCACTTATTATAATTATTTTATTTATAAATAATATTATATCTGGAAGTTTTTTTATTGTAATGGCGAAACCATTTTCGCCATTTACTATTAATATTTCTATTCAAACCTAAATATGAAGCTTTCTATTAAGTTACATGCAAGAATTTAGTTACCTAAAATATTGCTGGGTAAATTAATAAAGATAATAAAAAGTAATAGCCTCACTGGAACTGGGTTACTCCTTTGAACGCACACTAGTGCCTGACCTTGACGCGCATAATCCCATTCCATCAACATACATAAAAAACAAATGACAAGAGATTCAGTTGACAAAAAAAAGTAATTTCAAGTTGGATTTTCAACAATCGGTTCTTTATTTTTCGAACCAACGAAAAATTACAGTAGTTTTAAATATTTATTTTTAATATTTAAATAATAGAAATTGTTGAGTTTTAGGTCTTTTTATCAATTTAATTGACCGACGTTTCGAGTCCTTTTATTTATGACCCATTTTCAAAGATGTAAAATGACAAATTACTTGACAAAATAATGTCATAATAATGATACAACATAATAGTATATTAAAAAAAAAGGTCAACGATAATAAATTATTACTAATTTATTTTTAAAATCATAGTCTTTTTTATCATAGTTTTTTCCTTTTTTTCCTAAAATCCTAATAACTTGCTTCTGGAAGATGGAAATAATAAGTTTTCATTCCAATTTTGGGTAGTCTCACTGTTTCAGGAATCTCATAGCAATCAAGAAGAGGAAATTTCATTGATTTGTTTCTTTCCATTTTTTTTTTCAAAAGAAAAATAATTAATCTTAACTTTTGAAAGCTAGATAGTCCAGTTTGTATTTGTATGTTTTTCAAATTTTATAGTAAAAAATTGGATTTAGAGTGACTTATTTTATACAAGATTAACAAAAAGCAAGGTAATGCATTGCAAGTGTACAAGTAACACAAAATGTCTAGAACCGAAAAGATCAGTTGGTTGAATTATAGTTACTACGTATACTTGATTGTGTAATTCATCACAAAAAGTGGTCGTATCCACCACTTTGGGGACGATTTCTCTATGGGTTATATTTACATTTTTTTTCAAGACCTACATACTTTTGTTCAAGTACTCTTTTGTCAAAGAACATTTTTACTTCAGAATTTACAATAAATAATAATTCTTTTTTAATTGTTAATATCTCGATTATAACAAAATTCACTTACACAATCATAAATTATTTAAAATGCATATAATTCAAAATAGAAAATAGCTATGAGATGACTCAATATAAATATTTTTAATTTGGACATTTAAAGTTGTCAGTAAACAGTTGATGGAATAATTATTGTATAGTCAGTTTACTAGAAAGTAATGTCTTCTTGCTTTTAATCGAGTTTGAAGAAAATGCTGATTTACGTCGAGAAATTTTGGGAGGGGGCAATTCTTAAAAACCAACCACAATATTTTAAAATTGTACATGTATTATTTGGCAAAGACATTGTTTTAAAACGCAAGAAGCAGCCATGGCCCCGCCACCCTTATAACTGCCTTTGATCGTATCAAAAATATTACAGATGGATGCTCATAAAATTTAATGACTACTTTCGGTCCACCTGTAGTTAGGGTACCGTCGCGACGGATAATTCGGATAATCTCAAATATTTTTACAAATAATATTTAAACCATAATATTTTTAAATCAAAAAAAAAATATGGCTGTAGTCGAATGATCTATCTTTTTAAGATAGATGATACTTTCTTAATAAACCCTACCAAAGTGCAGTGGAGAGAGTATGAAGAATATGCAACTATTCCAGGCAACTTGATGAATTTCGCATAATATTTTAATTTCATACTATATTTATACAGGAAATATATTAGCATACATATTTACTAAAAGATTTTTCGGCTGTCGCTTCTTAATTCCTGCACACTCTAGGCATATTTTCTATGGGCCAAGCTTAGATCATATGGCGTATCATCTACGGGGCCAACTAAGTCTTGGATTCAGGATCTTGCTGGTTTTTCCCATTTCCTTATGTTTTCAAGATTCGCAGTTCAGATGTCGGCAATTTTGTGGAGGAGTGATTTTGGCTTGTGTGATCTCTCACATGAATTTGCAATTTTTCCTTCAGCGAAAATTATATATTACGGATTTCACAAAAATGTAGATTTTCTGAGCTATGGATTCTTGATTGTCACTGTAAATTGACTTCGGTGCATTAAACTGATAAATTAAAAAGAAAAGAATTCTTCATCTGATCCCTCCTTTCTGCGGTACATTACAGTCTTCTCAAAATTGAGAACTGAGGGTTCTGAAGGAATCTGCATCAAACACTTTCTTTTTAATGTTTTTGTTTTGGTGTAATACATGTGAAGTCCCAAAAAGCAATCCATCATAAAATGAAGCTTTATTAAAAAATTCGTTTTCTACATTTTAAATTCGCAATATTAATTATGTCTTCAAAATCAACTGTTGATAATATTTCATTTTCAATACTCATCTAGCTTAAATTATTAAAACGTGATTGAGTACGATTAAAATTATTTGGATCATGATCTTATTGAGATCCTTCTATTATTAATTCTGTTAATTATAACAGCAAATTGGAATTTTAGCTTTTTGCATTGAATAATCTATCGAGTTAACCGATCTTGTTTAGTGGCGGTAATACTTTTAATATCTTTCTAATTCTAAAAAAAAAGTTTTATTGAAAGCTCACCACAATATTAAAAATATATAGGTTTGGTAAAGACATAGTTTTAAATTACTTGATGTCTCGGTTTGGAAGGGGTCATGGTCCCGCTCTCTTTATGACCGCCCTTGATTTTGTTAAAAATATTACAGATGTGGACATGAGCGTTCATAAATTACAATGACTACTCAATGATTTTATATTATATTTTTAATATTACTATTTTATATTTATACAGGAAATATACTAGGATACATATTTATTACAAGAATTTTTGGGCTGTCACCCTTTCTTGCTTCCTGCATACTAGACATCTGCCAATCCAGTCGTATTTTAGATTCACCTCGGATGGGCTCTCATTACCATTTTCTAGGACTCACTTCCTTTCGGCAACAGATAGAATGACAGACACGATTATTTTTGATAGTTTTTCCAGTATGCTAAAAACAAAACTGCTTTCTTTCCAATTGGCGTCTTGGTGTACCAATTGTTGGGTTCCAAGCGCTAATTGGGGTTTGGTGTACAACTCTTTGTAGAGGTTGTAGAGGAGCATTGTTCGGGTCTGTTGTCATTTAGCAAAAACCATTCGTTCGACGACAGACGTTTTACGTTCCCTTCATGGGGTCTTAAGGAAAATCGGGTTGTAAATCAAGCGCCTGGCCCTATTTCCATTGTTGTTGATCTCATAGCAAAGGTATGTCAGCTTGCATTTGGCTCTTTCGTTACCATACCAAGATAGCTCTTTTTAGGCTGTTTTTTGTGCTTCGTTATGATCGGCAGTATGTAGTATGAGTTGGAGTCAGCTATCTGAAAAATTTCTATTAAAATTCAAATTTATTATCTATGTCTTCTTATTCGTCTTCGCTTATAACTTTATTAATTAGAGCAATTTGATAATATTTCCCAATTGCACTGTTTCATCAGCTATAGGCGATAATATCGAACTCAATAAATTTTGCGAAAAAATTTGATTGGTGCTCTTATAAATTTAAAAATTGTGTAATAACAGAGATATTTAGAGGTATAAATAAAATAACAATGAAAAGTAAAGATGTGGATTAGGCCTATTGGGGAAACCACGATAAAAAAAACGCGCCATATACTCTACCTCATGGTGGTGTGGAAACGAGTATAAATGACACTAAAATAACTAAATTCATAGTGAGTATAATTTGAATGAAAAAATGAAATGAAAATGAAAGAACACTCATTATATTTTTATTTTTCAAAGTCTTCCATGAAACCTCTGAAGATATTGCTTAGCAGTAAATTGGATTTTGAATTGCAAGGTATATTATTAAATTTCCAAAACTAAAGGGGGTAGCGGGAATCCCCGAGATATTTTAGGCAACTAAAATTTTATTGGAAAACGAGTTGAATATTCTGAACATTATCTGCAACACCTGATTATTCATAGTACTTGCAACTGGGATCTTAAACATTTCAAAGCCTCGACATTAAATTCTTTCATGACATTTTTACAACAAAAGAACTGGATATTATTTACTCAATTGTTTATTACGATTTTATAATTTGATACATTCCACAATAGCATCAAGGGCTACCAAAGAGTTGGGAATCATTCAACCGCTAATTTAATAGAATGTTACTTGGGTTCACGAAGTTTTATTTTTAAATTTGCATTCAAGGAAGTTTCATTTAAATTTTCTACATTTAGAAGATGTAAGTCAAACTGGAAAGCGTTATTATTTGAAGGAATCATCAGAATCAGAATTGATTAACAGCGATTTTATAATGTTGAAACCATTATTGGTAAAAAAATACCAAAATAATATTTATTAATAAAATGCTCGTAGAGGAAAATTTAAAATTTTTACCTCAGATTAAAACCCCAACATTAAATCCTTTGATGACTATTATTATCTATTATTAATACGGATGCCACGCAACTTATTTATTAGCACTTCATTGTTTGATATTGCAATGGCAATTTTCACTATATTATTCTGTATTACCTGGAACGAAGGACCCTACAAGGTTGCAGCAATGACGACAGTTGCAGGCTGTGCAGGAGAAAACTGGAAAAACAAAAAAAAAACTTTTAATTTTTGGTTGAATACAGAAGCCCACCAAAGGAAAGATATGAAATAAATAAAAAATTTAATAGTAAGTAGAATTTGTTATGCCTATAGCTCAGTATCTGTTTGCACCGTCGGAATTGGGAACAACAAATTTAAGCGCATTCCACACCAACGTACCTGGAAAACCCAGCGAATGCTTGATTTCCAAGAAATTCAAAGATATCAAGAAATTGCTAACAAAAGACGAGCTTCAATTGAAATCATCTAAGGCAACCAATTAAAAAGAAGAAAATAAGTTTTCGAGATAAGATCAAGGTTTCAGTCTATGAACTATTTGTGCAATAAGGAATGAAAAATAATTAAATATAGTGCGAAAGTTTCGGGAACATTAACTTTAAAACCAAAATAGAAACGTTGTTCTGCAGGTAACAAAATGTTGTTAGTGTGTGTACCTATTCCGAAATTACTATAAACGAAACATTTATGAATTGATGAACTTTTTTGTTTATTTCTTTATACTATATTTATATTTTTAGGTTTTGTTTTTTATTTTCATTATTGATTACTTTTTTTTATTATATTGACAATTTAGAATCGCACATTCTATTTTCTTTGCTGAGGGTAATACATATTTTAATTTTAATTAATATTAGGTATAATAATATTTTAATACTTTATATTGTAAAAAGGGTAAACACGCTCTTTTTAAAGGAGGAGGAAATGTAATAACCACCTCTACCTTTAAATTTATTAGAATTAAATTGTTTTTTTATTTTTGTTATTGTTTTATGTTTGTTGCTGTTTATTTCATTTATTTTCTTTATTAATAAATTAACTAAAAAATTTTTTTATTTCATTGGTAAGATAAGAAATTTTTGTTTGATACTCTACGCTTCTTGAATCTAATCTACAACTACCGTAAGTTCGTTTTGTTTCTTAATCGAAATGCAAGCCGGTGGCAGGGATGCTGAGCTCAGGTGAAGTATACTACGTTTTATTCCACAGACGGTCGTGGGCAGGCTAATATCTATGGTAACTTGTTTTGGGTGCAATATGCAACAAATACTTATTTTATGCTATTTCAAAGACGTTGCCATGGCTATAAAGACGTTTAGAATGCGAATATTGAAAAATTTAATGAGAAAAATATAGTCTGTTGTTAAAGAAAAGAGAGATCTCAAGCAGAGGAACTGAATGTAGAATTGAATGAGAGAAAGTTAGTTGTATCATTGTCTTCTCATGGCTGGTGTTTGGTGAATTAATTTATTAAAAATTAAATGTAACTAAGAAGATGGAATGAGATTCATGTCAAGCCTAGCATCGTGTACTTAAAGAGATGCGATCGCTCGCCAAGACCCTGGAATACGTAAAAACCACCATGTTTAGAAATCAGGCAATCTAAGTGTAGCTCTCATGAAGAACATCATTTGCAGACGAGCGCTTTGACGTCGGATCATCATCTCATTCTTCTCCACTTTGGCGACACCTCTTCCATGGGAGCCTATAATGGCCAAGAAAACAAACTGACCTGTTTTTCATGACTATCTGTATCAGGTAGTCTTGGATCTGGCAAGATGTTTGGAAATATTTGTAATCAAGGTGAGTAAATTCGTTAATTTTTTCATTTCAGACTCGAGAAACCAAGTAAAGAAGTTAACTAGCACGACAAAGAACTCAAAACTACCAAGGATCTAAGTTCTAGACCAACTCAATGAGTTTCGTAATGAATGTTTCGTAAATAATGTTGAAGCTGGAGTTCATGAACTTAGTGAAGGTCATCTGGAACACCGATACCTAGATCCTACCTGTTCAAAGGCAAGGTCAAGTAATCTTGGACAAAGAGCAATTTAGACATTTTTGTTATCGGGATAATTTGATACTATTTTTGGTTTGTTACTACAATAAACATTAAACGCAATGTTAGAGTTAGAAAATAATCAAACTTGAACATATCAAAACGACCTGATATGTTAATTCAAAAAAGTGCATTTTTGGCCATTTTACGGCCAGACCATCTGCAAGTATCATACATTTGGCTGAGAATGCTGATTCTGCAGTAGACACACGTTACTCAATACTCGCGTTTTCATTTCTCGTAAATTCACATTTTATAAATATTTTATAAAAATTATCGGGATTGGAGGGGATTTGATTTACATGGATGTATTGCAACTTTTTAATTTACTTTTGTTAAATTTTTTTTACAAGAACATAATAAATAAATAAACATAATTAAATTAATTCATACATCTTTAACTGGATGTTAACTGGTACTTATTTTGGGAAAGAAATTTCAGAAAGCATAAGTGTTGTCCACAGAAGTATCACTAAATGATGATTGTTTTTCTAATAATTATGGTTCTTGTTTGTTACAGTTTTGGGAAATCGTGTAGGTAAAAAGTTACAAACATCAATCATCTACTAGCAAGATTAGTCAAAAAAGACCACATGAACCCAATGCCACAGATGCCAGAATTGCACTGATTCTAAGGTGCATCAAATGCACTGATAAATACCTCATCATGGAATACTGGGGCAAGACCAATGACAAAGCCATAAAATGCAGTAACGGTGGAAGTAAATCATGCTGCCAACTACAAGGATTGCTTCACCTACGCCGGTTACACAAAAAGAAGTAAGTGCAAAACCCTTGCATTTTCAATAAATTGAGTAGTTGAGTGCTATCTTGAAATTATTTTAACTTCTGTGTCTTTCAGCAAATTTCAGAAGAAATAAATTTGATCATTAAAGTAATCAAAATTAGATGTGAAAACTTAATAAGTATATAGCTACTTATTCATAGTAGGCAGAAATTTTGGTAAAAGACCTATTGAAACAGCTCTGATGATTACGTAAATTTACTTAGGCTCCGAAGACTGCAACAATTATTTCATTGAATTTAATTTAATGGCCAACCATTAGCGTAAGTTTTGTTTTGTGTTGAAAAATTAAATATTTACATTAATAATGTACTTCACTTTCAGATTATTTTCTTATGATTTGGAAAGAAAGTTATGCTTTCCGATAATAGAAAAAAATATGCTTACGATCTGCAATCTTCATTATCCGTTCAGATTTTAAACTTATGGTCATTTGTTGGCAATTTTTTGTATCGAAGTTTTTACAAGTAACGGACTGGATTTTCATTTTATGAAAAATTTGCTAGAGCCCACCTGATTTCATCATGTATGTGATTATTTTTGTTGGACCTGAAGTCCTGGTGCAAAAGACTTTCAATTGGTTCTAAATAGGTTAGTTATTTATTTTATTTGTTTGTTTAAATAAATTCTAAATAGCAAATTAATTAGCAAATTGTCCACCTCAGAACAAAATAACAGCCGTATAGGATTTTATTATGATAAAAAATGCAAATCAATGTTTTAGTTCAAATATTTTAATTACAGTACTAAGCTATATATACGAGTAGTATAGCAACAGTCTTGCCTATGACATTAATACGTGTACAATTAATGTAGATTAAAATCGAAAGTACACCAGTAAGTAAAACAGATTTGTTTCCGTTTATCAAGAAAATTGATTTTTTAAAGACTTGAATCCATTTAAAGGTTCACTGTCCTCTTAAAATTTTTATTATGGTTCTAGGTTATTTAAACTCGAAAACAATTATTATAAAATTTTGCTCAAATCAGAATATTAAAAAAAAAAGATTTTTAAACAAAATAAATATTTTTATTGAATAATGAAATCCTATACTACTGTTATTTTGTCCTGAGGTGACCTTTAAATAAATTAAATAATATACTAAAATTTTATCAAAATCTATTAAACCATTCCGAAGTAAAAATTTTTTTACAATAGCGTGTAACTTAGTGAAATAGTTTTTTTGTGGATTAAAATATAAATAAACAACTAAATGATAAAAAAAATGTATAGTTAAAATATTAATTGTTTTTTTTATTGACAATCAAAAAACGCCCGAAATTCGGAATTCTAGACTAGAATAATACTCCCATGAGAGACAGCCAACGTTCAACCTGGAATGTTGTTTTTTCAAGTTCAAAGCTCTCAAGTCCGGACTGGGGGATGCCGGATTACTGAGTAGATGAGCCTCAACCTGGGTGTTCATATACCAATCCACAAATGACCAGAAATGATTATTTGGGTGGTCAGATGCTAATGGAACCTCTCCATGTACCTCTCTCAAAATTTGTTACAAACGGAATTTTGAACAATCAGACATTCATATGGAGGGGTCAGAATAGAAGTGAATCAAGTCCATATTGGTAATTTTTGGAATTACGGTTATTCTGAATAAAATTTATTATTATATATAATTTTTATGTTTCTTATTAGGTTTGTTCCAACAAGCTATTCGATTATCGACGGCAACCAGTAATTTGACCACTTATTGCGCCGGCGTTAGGAACACTAGTAAATTCACAAATAGTAACGTAAAGCTGTGTTGGAACGTTTTCCGAATTGTTTTCGAACCGAGATTAACCTTAAATAATTGACAAGTGTGATTATGATCACGTTCTCTATGGAGAGCGATGCTTATCGTCAATATTTAAGGCAGGAATAAATTGTTTTACGTTATAAACTTTTTCTATGCTTTTTTTTTTTGCCTTTTTGAGTATTTTGTGAAAATTTTCAATTTTTGTGCTTATTTGAAGCCTGTTTTCAGGAATATTTTTTTGTTTTTAAAGTTAATTTATAATTGTTATTTTAAGAACAAGTTCGATGGTGAATTTTACTAAAATGGAAAATATGTATAAATTAACAATTTTACAATTCCCCATGCTTCTTCCTCTATATATGCTAGAACGATTCGGCACATATCATTCATTTGAACTTTTACATATTGAAGTAGAATATACTTAATACGCACAAAAAATTAATTTTTACAACTTTAATTGGATACCTCAGTAAAACGTTTTCTCATTTCTTAGAATGGCCAGGTAACAGCCCGAATTTAAATCTGATTGAAAATCTTTGGACATTATGAAACGAAAAATTACCGATAAGAATACAAAATCACAATTGCAAAATTTATTAAAAGTTGTATGGCAGAAAGTCATTACAGATGAAATTTTACAACATTTCGTTAAATCTATGTCTGCCCGGTTAAAAAACGGTTTTAAAAATTAATTCGGGTTCTAGAGGATGCTAATAAAATACCTGTAATGTGTAAAGACATTAAATAAATTTTTGATTTCATATTTCTATGGTTTGATACACTTTTTAATAAATATTTTTTAATCCTCGTTTCCTGTCACCATCCATTTATTAATATTTTTCTTTTTTGTAATGTCTACTTAAATATGTATGTACTTTATCATTTCCTACTAAAAATTTCTCGATTTTATTACGAAAATTACAAAATAATTAATGATAGAGAAGGCTGTACTCTCAACTAAGATTTGCGCATGGCTATTCAGGTTTCGAACTACTTGATACTTGCTCCTTAGCAAGTATCGTTTGAACCGCAAATGAACCAATTCGATCCGTTCAACATAGTTGTTGGGACAGCGGTTTGTTAGTAATCTAGGATTGCGAACTGGTAACTTGTGTCTGTTGGAACGACATTTCATTAATGCTCTTGCTTTGTAGTAATATTACTAAAGATACTTCGTTGTTGGAACAAACCTATTATCACATATTGAGTATTAAGAACCACTGGATGTAATTCTTTGATAAAATTGATTATTTTATATTTTTTAATAACAATTAAAATACTTTAAATATCGATAATTTTCGAAAAGCTCATATGGACTTGATTCACTTCTATTCTGACCCCTCCATATAACAGAAAGCAACGAACCCGTCAAGTTTCGCGACTATATTATTTGTAAGTTGCTTAATTGTGTACCAGTAGACATTTGATTAAACAAATATTCCTTTTTAGAATAATGTACACTTTACAAACCGTACCAAAAAATGCAGATCCTTGGAAACGTATAAGACATTTCACTTCATCCAAAACTGCAAACATTCGCTATATTCCTAAATGATTATTGACTGATGGAATCATGGAATCATATAAAATTGAAGCTAGTAAGTCAATTTGTAAATTAAAAACGCCACGTTATCTTATTATGTTTTAGAAACTCGACCATAGAAGGAGAACTCTTGACCAATGACTGTTTGAGAAAGAATTAGTGCGTCTTGAAGTCGTCACTGTTTAGAGACTACTATTTAACGCTCCCCAAATTCATTCTTGTGTTAGTTATTTATTTGTTATTGTTTTCTGTTTGACTATGTAGTACTCGCCCCTCAACAATTGCAAATATATTTTTAATTTACATTATTTTATTCATTACTTAAATTTGCTATTCAAAATATAAATTAACTCTTAAGTTGCAATAGATAATTTCAATTAGTTGAACGAATATTTTAAATAAAAATTATTTCTAATATAAGAACCATAATTAATCAAACTGCAATAATTTAAGTTATTTATGCATCTAATTACCGTTAAGTGAATTTTACTAATGAAAATCAATTAATATTTAATACTACCATTATTTGTAAAAATAAGAAATATTTGTTACTTTAAATTTTAAGTTCAATCTCAAGTGTGCAATTATCTCTAATACCTAAATGCATTTTCTTAGTTATAAACCCCCCAAAATAGTTGTTTATAAGTGGAAATAAGTAGATTTCTTGTTTACTTTTAAACTAATAAATAAAAGTTAAGGATGGAGTATTTAAAAAAAAACATCTTAATCACGTAGGACATTCACACGACCCCTTGGAAATAAATAATATTATAAGTACATGGGAACAAAACTTGAGAGAATATATATATATATATATATATATTTTCAAGAAGTTTCAAAAAGTCAGTCAGTCAGTTATCGACGGGGAGTCTTCATAAGAAGTCTTCGCGAGACGGTCGCGACTATGAAACCATGTGTAAAAATTAAAATTGTGAATTAAATCAGTTAAAATGTCATTTAAAATTAATTTAAATTAAGTGTTTCAATTTAATTATTTTATATATATTTTTTTAAATCAGTTCGTCTAGTATTTTTTTTAAATTTCATTATATTTTTATTTAAAAACATAAAATCAATTTGTGCAATTAATTAAACATGGTGACATTTCACAAATCTTCATAAGAAGAGCTGCAAATACTTGAGTAAGAAATCTATTTATGAAATCTTTTTTTATATTATTTTAATTGTTAACCTATAGTTAAATAATCATTGTTGCGCTCCCTTTGATTCATTACTCTCTTTAATTAAACATAAATTTAAGATTCTTTTGTATTGAATAATCTATATATTTTTACTTTACTTTCAATAAATTTAAGTTTAATATTTTTGATTGTTTAATTTTGGTGTTGTAAATATCTTGTTTATTCTCTCCCTACGCCCTCCTTTTTACCGTAAGTTCACGTTACCAAACAAAACGAGCTGGTCTATCTCGTGTTCATCCTAAACTAGACTTGGTGGCAGCGATACCAACAATAACCAGGTATAAAAGGGAAGAAAGGTAGGATAACGCTAATTTTCAGCAAAACCGTGAGGGCCTACCTTCCAACCCCGAAGTCCAGGTTACCACAACTATTCAAAATTGGAAGTATCAACATATCTAATAAAAATTTTTTTTTAAATAAGTTTTATTATTTAGTCAGAAAGCATGACTCCAAGTGGAAAAAATAAACCATTTTGCTAGAAATCCAAATGTAATTTCAAAAATTTCTTAATTTTAATTTTCCTAAGCTATCCATCTTCCCATGCCACCGTATTAGTATATTTTTTTAGTTCAATTTTATAACCTGTAGATATGGCTCTACAGATCATATTCAATCATGGGTTCATATTGTGTGATCGTTATCCCACATGTAAATTCCACCGATTCTCAATTGGATGTAGTTATGCAGAAACCTACCAACCCAATAAAACACTTATTGAGAAGTATAAATAAAGAAAATAAAAGGGAGCCAAAAATACTATTTCCTGTTTTGTACAAAAATACTCAAACATAAAATCCATATGAACTGATGAATGTTCAAAATTGAAGTTTTGAGATATTTGCATGGAAAGGTTTTAAACGGGCAGCATTTAAGTCATGCAACCGTTTTAGAAACTCGATTTTCTTGGAACCCTTTGCAATATTGTCACATTTTAGAGGGTAGAAAGTTGCTACATGAATCAAGTTATCAAATGCCATACTTAGCTAATCATGTGTAATTTTGGACATTCATCACTCTTGCAATGGACCCTTCGTATTATTAGCTTGTTGAATTTTTTCCAGCTTTTCGCTGAAATCATTATTTTGTGGGATTAGAATTTCATGTAAATTTTGAATAAATTGGGGATTTATGAGCTCACTTGCAAATGCTCTCAAAAATATATCGGTCATACAGGTAGATCTTTCCAAACAGGTCCGATTTGCAGACGGAAAATCAATTCGACACTGATTGACATCAATTGGACATTAATCACAAACAGGAGGAATACTAAATTTTACATGTAGAGCAAGAAAGTAAAGCACTAGAATTTTTAGAAGCTATGGAAATCAATAAATTGTAGCAATTGTTCTTGTTTTTAAAGAAGTCAATCTGATGTAATAAACTTATCTTTATTGAACATCTTCAAAAAATAATTAACTCCCCCCCCCCCTTAGTTCAACCTATAAGACCCTTCTTTTTTCAAAAATACTTGCTCCCACCGAAAAACATTTAAACATATTCTGTTTCATTTTCTTTCTAGTTCATCGCTTGATGATATCATAGTATGATGAAAACGTTTGCAATATTTTATAGTTACAATGTATTTTATTTGTAATAACTTAAAAACATGAGAGTTCTAAAAAGTGTGTGTATTTTTTGGGTTTTCTAAAATATTGATATGGTTAATATTGAGTTACGCTACCTAAACCATCAATCAACCGATTATTTTACAATATAGAAAATGAAAGCAACTGACACTCATACAAAGAGAAAACAAACTCAAATCTATAAAATAATGAGTAAGGTCTTAGGGGGGGGGGGTCTCTTTGGAGATCTCAATGATCGGGGGTCTAATGTTCTAGCATCTTAAGTTTCCCTATAAATCCGCCATTGAAAGTTATAATAGTTGCTTTTACATATAAATCCGCCACTGGTCAATTCATACCAATCGGAGAACCGCCCATTACCTATACTGCCCTCATAACTGAAAACGCTGTAGCTGCCCATATAAACCCATGCAGATACGGCGTTTTCAGTTATGAGGGCAGTATAAGGTTCAGTTATGTTTTAAAAATATGTAATATATGTAGAAAAATTTTATTTCAAATTAATTTTACAATGAAATATTTTCCAAGTAGCCCTACATTGGGCACCAATTGTAGATTGGTGTAGAAAATATTAGAAATTTTGTTGGCTTAAAAATAAAACATAGCTTGAGAGAAACGTTTATCTTTTCAGAATTTCTATTTTAACGTAAAACACTTTAAAAACAAAAGATTGAAGAATCTACAGAATAACCTGTGAAAGTATCCGGTTGTTTAAAAAGAACTCTTCTAGGATTTCTACTCGAGTAGGTTTGTGACCCAAAATGAATCCTCTTAAGTAAGACAAAAGATGCAAGTATATTCACTCTCCGTTTAAAGTTTGACGAACGTTACCTTTCGATCGCAATAAAAAATTTCTTGTCTGACTGGAAGAGGACGAATATTGCAATTAAAAAATTATCCTGACGGCTCAGCTCTCTTCCGACAAATATTCACATAAATTTATTAGCAAATATTCTCATTCCTACTGCATTTTATTTTCTTCGAACTTCGCTTATCAAACGTTTGCTGCATTCCACCAGCTTGAGAAGAATGAAATTTAGTATTTTGCGTTGTTTCGCAAACCCACGGTGGATCACTTTGTGTAGTATCTTGGTCTACCAAATGAGTGTATTTGGTACGCCCAGATCGACCGAAATTTTTTACCTGCATCACCTTAGGTAAAATGGTCTTATCGAAGCGATCTTCCAGGGTAGCTTGCGAGAAGTCCCTCTTATACAATTCGTTTTCTTTATCAAGGTAAAAAGCACCCCTGTGGTAATATTTCTGCAAAAACCTGTATTTCCCTTTAACTGCTTGGTTCACAATATGTTTCGAGTTCACTAGCAAATCTATTTTCCTCTCCTCTTCCGTCATGTTTCGCATTCGATTAATCTCTAATCGTTCCTTTTCTATTGCTTCAAGTTCTTCGCGATCTCTTTTTATTCGTTTCAGTTCCCGCAATTTCCACGCTTGGTATTCTATTTCATCGTACTCGTCATCCGTACAAACATCATTGAGATTAGGTTCATTGTTTTTCTTATTCTTCATTTGCTGTTCCCTCTTGATGGATTCTTCCACCATTTTTACAGTGTGCCGACGTCGTTCTCTCGCTTGCTGTTGTGATTTTTGTTCCAACTGCTTCAGACGTTGAGCTTCCTTTTTTTTTTCTATAATTGTGATGCGGTCGCGTTTATGTACAAAAACTGGTTTCAACCTTGGTTCTGTATCTTCCTCAGAATCGGTACACTCTTCATATTCTGAACTTTCCGACGACTCTGAATTCGATTTTTTGTCTTCCTCTAAAGCTAACTTGCTCTTAAGCTCTTCTAGGTTACTTAAACCGCGTCTTTTTATCAATTCACGTCGAGATTCAATTTCTGTGTCACTTAATTCACCTTCTGATTCATCATCCGGAGCATCTATGGTGTGCTTCGGTTCTAAACATAAACAACAATTTACACAACATACCTTACATTACATTAAAAGAAAATTGCTTACTGAGAAGATTAATTCTATTCTTGTGGTCTTCATCATCGCTACTTTGCAGCACTTCGGCTTCATATAAATGACGTTTTCTGTCAGGTCTAATTTCCGCATCAGCTTCTAAACTTTTTAACCTACGCAAACGGGGATCGTTCTTAACATCAGCGTCACTTTTGTTAGCTCTGGTGCTTGATGCTCGGACGTGTCTCTCAATAAAGTCATCATCTTCATTTTCGTAGTCGGAATAATCTTGTGCATAAGCGGGACGTATACCCGAGAAATATCTGCGCACTTTCACCTTTTGCATAGACAATTCACCTAAAAACAGCAATTTAACGATTTGTTTCTAATTTTTATTTAAATTTTGATTTACCTTTCTCATTACGAACGGAAACTGCTCCTGCAGAACTTTGTATACTAAATCCTGTCGACGAATCCATTATCTTAAAAACCTCGGAATTATTTCACAAAAACTCGGAAGTAATTACTAAATTTTATGTTTAATCAAACGTCCGATTAACGTACATAACCTCGAATATATGTAACAAAAGTCGGTTGAATTTGAATTCAACACGGCTGTTTGTTGGCAACTTCCGTTTGTTTACATGAAATGAACTGTCGCGGGTCTGGGGTCGTAGGCAAGCTGGTTGCTTTAGAAGACATAAGTAGTTTACCCAGACTATGTTCCCTCACAAGAAATTACATATTTATGTCTATTTACTTTCAAAATTAAAAAAATCCTTTGAAAAAAATCTTTCGATTCAAATATGTGCCAACAGACGTCCATCTTGGATTCAGAAAAGTCGCGCGGGTCGCGCGATTTTGAGCTCTTAGACGAATGTATATACAGAGTTAATCGAAAGTGTTGAGTAGCGGCGTTGGGAAAATAATAAAATAAGAGATTTCATTTCCGCGATATTACAAAAAAAGAAGCTTTCTTCAATGGTCAAAACTAGTGTTGGGCGATGTTCATTTACCCGGACGACGTATCGATGTATCTATCAAATGTTTGCTTTGCGATGTTATTATTATTACTACTTTTGATGTTACAGCAAATTCTTTTAAAACATTTACATTAATTACATTAAATTACGTATTTCATACTGTAACACTATATATGTACTTCAATCAACTGGGTGGGCAAGTGCCTACCCTGGCCCACCCCTGGCGCCGTCACTAATTGGGAAAGTCAAAATCTCAAAATATTTACAATTTTCATCCACTTTCTCACTGTAAATAGCCAAATTAAAATTTTGGTTTAAATAAATTTTTAACTCTTAAAATAGTAAAATAAATTGAATAAATACTTCAACCCAAGTTCGACGATTATTAACTTTAATTTAACCTTTAATTGCCACACTTCACCAGAATAACATAACTACCACACTGGGGTACATGCTGGGGTGTGTCATACCCGTCGTACCCTGATACCCCACCGTTAATTAAATATAAAACAGAATACTGTAAACAGAGTAAACTCTCATTATTTCTTGCGGAAGAAAAATTACGTGATATTTGCTGAGACCCCCCCTAAACGCCTCACGTAATTAATGATGAAAAAAAATAATTAACTCCTAACTCGATACTCGAGACACTTCCGTATTGCTAATTCGTTGAACGCAACTACTGGTTTCTAGTGATTTAGTTGGTAACCACACTACGTTGGTAACATTCTGCTATTTTGTTATTTTGGTGGTTGATTTTGGGTGTGTGCTCACAACGTTCGGTATGATTTTTGATTTAGAATTATATTTAAATGATAATCAACCTAAGATATAATTAATTTAATACTAGGTTATCAACATATTATGTTTTATTTTAAACATGTTCTAGTATTGATATGCTATGAGTCCAATTTTAATAGTTAAAAAGCAAGGTTATGTTTCACAAGCAACTATAAGAATCATGCTTTCAACGTTTTTTTTAAATAATATTTATGTTAAGATTTTGTTTAATCTACGTTGGGATCGGTTATTAAAAACTCATATAATTAGCTGAGGTAGCAAATAGTAATCAAGACTTTTAGTCTTGACCGAAACCTAGCTTCGTAACCGAGAAAAAAATTACAGATATAATAAATTTCATCTATGTATAATAAAGGTACTGTTATTAATAACATGCTTTTATTTACTACCATGATTTGTATGGATCTGCTAAATTTAATTCTCATAAAATAAGTTTGTCCTTGGATATCGGGCATAAGATAATTGAACATCGGCATGGCTGTGTATGTCACAGGCATAAGCTTTAAGTGACTAATTTTCAGTTAATTTAAGGTTTTAAATCGGTCAACGTTAGATGTACAAAAGTTGTAAATTTTAGCGAATTGTATCTACTCAAAACTATCAAAGTGGAATTAGTAGTCGATCTTGACTGTTTCTACGTATACCATGATCTCCAGCTGAACATGGAATTCAAACTACCGCACCAATAATTTGATAGTAACTGGGAATGAGATATATAGAAGTCGACGATCTCAACACGATACGACTTAAATTGTCATATCCTGCATTTTATTGTGAGTAGTACAAATTTTTATTAATGTCTTGAGCTCGAAGAAGTACATTATACTACTATGACCACAGTGGTGGCTTGGTGTGATCGCTAGTTGAGTTATGAGCGGAAATTCTGGGTTCAAATCCCGGACTCGGCAGAATTTCTTAGCTCAGCTCTCTGGTGAACATCAAACTGTGGATCGAAATACTAACAACTTTCCTTAACATCTTAATGGAAAACGGGGTACAATAAGCCTAGAGCTTCAGTACAAAGTGGGCATTGAACCACTACCCGTGCAGCTAATACGAATAGATAACGTCAAGTTACTTATTTGACTGAAAACCATTCGTATGTATATGTTACAGTGGTTGTATGTATTTACTAGTGAGTTTACACATTCACTGATAAAATTAGTGGAAGTAAAAAATGAAACAAAGAAATATTAAATTCTTTGATTCATTAGAGAATGTAGAAAATCACTAGCTGTCTTACAAGAGCATTTTGCAAAATCCTAGTTCAGTATCTATCTACTGCTTTGTAGCCAATTCCCCTTTTTGTTTTAGGTTACAATAATTCCACCAGCTGATTATAATTATTTTATTAATTTTTTTTTCACAAATTTAGTTCGGTGAATAAAATTACTAGTGACAGTATAAAATCACTAGGTCTGTTCATTTACTTGCATTACCTTGAACCGAGCAAGCAAAGAACCAACCAGTGCACGCTTTTATTTGCACTAACTTTCTCTGTTCAAGTTAGTGCAAGCAAACGAACAGTGTACCATATACCTAAACGTCCAAATTTGTCTTATAGTTTGAAAAGATTAGCTTTTGTGATGAATTTTTTTTACTACAACATCTATTTTTAATGAAACTTAGTTTAGTTTAGAAAAAAAAAGTTCTGATTTCTGTGGAATTTTCTATTCCAAGACTAATTCTAGTCGGATGAGATGAATAAAATTCTGGATGAGATTGAAACTATTGATCATCCAGTAATTCAGTTTAAAATTTGTAACTTCTATTTGCTAGTTTTTCATTCGATAATGATTCTTAATGTGTTCCTGCAGTCAGACAGTTTTCTTTGATTATGTGTTGTACAAGAGGACGGTTACGGTCTAATGTTCAAGTGCATCGATTACTAACCAGAGCTCCCTGGTTTCATCCCAAGTGAAGTAGGAACTTTATTCACATCCTTTTCCCTTGACAGGCAATGGTGAAACACAAAGGTAATTTAACCTTGAAAACCCTTTATAAAAAAAACAAAGTAATCAATCAAAACCCACTCTGGGTTGCTATGCTAACGTATGTGTTATAGAAACGTAGCTTTATATCTAATACAGTAGAACTCCTCTATAACGAGTAAAAGTTTAGTCCCTTGACTTTTGTTTACATGCTAAGCTGACTGTTTATAGCGAAAATCTGCTTATAATGAGTAAGTTAGGCTGGTCCTTTGAGTTCTCGTTATAGAGGCGTTCTACTGTATATACTTATGAACTCTGTTTGTCTGACTTTTTTAAAAGGGACCAGAGGTGCCAACCAAAAAAAATGTGTGACTCGGGTACCAACCTGGTATCGATCGAGATGTGCATAAATCGAGTTGCACATCAGTCGAGTTCCACTGTATTCACTGACACCTGTTTGTTATTAATAATAATAGATTAATGATCAACGATATTTTTTTAATATTAACAATAAATAAACTATATTTTAATATAAGTTTAATTTATAGTACGAGATTGGAATGGAAATGTGTTGCCGATATTGTGATAAAATGGAAATAATAAATTTTTGGATTGATCTATTTTTCCAACCCAAAATTTTCATTGATTGATTATTGGATTATTGGATATAATAGGCGAATGAGAGCTTCCACTAATAAGTAGGTGAAGGTTTGCAGAGTTTAAGGTTAGTCCTTTAAAATATTTATACATTTTTGGTTTATGTTTATAATTGCTGCCCATAAAATCTTGCATTTTTCACCTGGACATCAATTAGCTTGAATAGCTTTTTTTGACTTTCAGTATTATGTATATTATTATAAACTTATCTGCAAGTGAATTCAAACGATTTTTAATTTTATTTATTTTTAATATGAAATTACCAAGTTGTCATTGTAGATCGGGCACTGTGGTTAGTGAACTTTTTTTTTTATTGTAACCCTGTTATTTCTGCTGCTTCATTCTGCCAAAACCCTAAAAAGTTCTTTCTGATTAGCGACTTAGTGAACCACACCGAGTTTTCTAAGCGCCAGTTGGGAATGATGTTTGGAGAAGGTCGGGGGGGGGGGGGGTCATCGGTTGGTAGTTTGGTAAACACGATTTTAAAGAATTTGATTTGGCAAATTTTTGGCAGTGTTGTTTTTATGAACAACCATTTATCGAACGATAATGCTTTGGCCCTCCTGATGGGGCTTGGCGAAAGCAAAGTTATATCTTAACCCCTAAGCCATATATGGCTTCGTATGGGGTTGTCCTTTAATCACGTGAGGTTCTAACAGGGGGTGAGGAGGTTAGAATAACATCACGATTGATAAGAAATTAAGTTTTTTTTAACGGAAATTTTAAAATTTTCCAAGGTTTGAAAAGTCACAGAATTTATTTTGAAAAATTATTAGAAATCTATTGTATTTATTTGCTACTATTATACGAAATATAATCGATTTAGCTACAGAAATATTAATTTTCATACATCGACAAGAAAAATTATTAATTTCATATGCTTGCACCCGATATGGGCGATTTCCTAAAAAGGTAGCCAAGTTTGAAGAGTCACAAGGATTTTTATAAAAATTCTCGACATTTTCAAATGTGTGGCTTATGATAACTAGATTACTACACTACACTCTCAAATAACAAAATGTTATTAAATCTAACAAATAAATTAGTTGCTGTGAAGAAAAATTTTGTTGTCACAACAAAAAAAACTTTGTTGAGCCAGTGACGGCGCCAGGGGGTGGGCTCTTGCCCACCCTATTGATTGGAGTGCCAACCCAAATTTTTAGGTGCTTATTTCAATAATATATTTTTTTGAGTTTATAAATTTTGTGTGCTTCTGCCCACCCCAAATATATTGGGCCCAATTTGTGCCCCCTCTTTTCAAAAAATGCTGGCGCCGTCGCTGTGTTGAGCCTCTACGAAATTTTGTTATAGCTACAACTAAGTTTATAATGGCAGGTGCGTTTCGATAATTTCAGCGTTATTCTTGAAATTTTGTTGATTGTCTTATTTCATTTTATTGTACACAAGGTGTTATGATAGAGGTTGATCAGATTTCACAAGATTTTTTTGTACATTTTATACCGCTCAAAAACTACACAAAAGATCTTTTTCAAATTTCCACCATATTTTATTGATTCATGATTCATCAAGGTTCTTGATAATTTATCATCTTCAAGACCAAAGCTATGGTGTTCTTTTTACATTTTTGTTGAATGAGCAATTGGTATTGAACCATTTGTTCTGGATGACATACTAACAATAGGGCAAATATACAGGAACCAATTCTTATATATCTGATTTAGAACTGCACAAAATGCAGTTAGAACTTCTTCCACTTGGCTAGGATAGCGTATTAGTTGTTTTACATCTGAGGTAGCTTGCTGGGTTCGTCTCAGATGTACCCGTAACCCTGCTTTTTTTGGTGATGAGGGCAAATCATTAACCCAGGGGGACCGCCGGCTTCATGTGCCCTCCGAAGCACGGAGACAATTAAAGAAATTTTAGACTCTTTCCCTGATTCGAATCAGGTAGGATACCTTAGTGTCAGCAGTTATTCAGCTAACATACTAGGCGTAAGCTTGTGATTATATAATCCAAATAGAGGTTAAAAAACAATTTTTAAATTGTTCGGCTCATTTGTAACTCGTTACACTGTAATTGTTACTGTAACACTGTAACCAGGATAAAATTTGTAAATAAATTCTTTCATGTGCAATCCAGCCGCAAAACAAGCCGCTACAATTAGACCATTTTTATGAATTTCTTTCTGAAATTTTGAGAGAATATTCCTAAAACGAGTTTCTTTGGATACATGTAAAATTTAAAAAATCAATATTTTAAAAAATGTTTCAAAAAATTATCAAATTACTTATATAACATAAATACATGCAGTGACCACTCACGTTAGCCCCGTGGCTAACCTTACGAAACAGTTAAAACAGTAGCCTCTTTATTTTTATCAGTTTTTGGGCTTTTCTTACCTCAATTTTTGTATGATTTGAAAATCTTAATATTTAAATTTGTAGTTTAATAATATGGATTATATTATAGGGGTAATTGTAAACAACTAATTTTACTGCATAATTAAAAAAAATAAATAATATAATTGGTATTCAATAAAATAATTTAAGAAAATGTAAACAACATCAGGCGCGGACTGGCAGTATTTTTTCAGGGGTGCTAATATTTGTAGGGGCTCACTACAATAACAAATTTCAAAACATTTACCTCAGATTGACATTTTTTTTTTGAGCTGTTCTGAACTTCTGCCGGATTAATCTATATTATGATGTTGACTGATGGTGTTAAATCTGATTCTGTGGATATCTTAATTCCATCATGTCCACTCAATGAGGCCAACAATTCATTGTTTATCGATGATCATAATCGGTATTTGATTATATTTAATTTGTTGCGAAGGACCTGAGATGGACGATGAGAGGGACCTGCCCAGATTACGTCGAGGGGCCCGAAATGTTCTAGCGCTCAGCACCCTTGGCTAGTCCGCGCCTGAACAAAATTCTTCTCATTGAGTGGACATGATTATATGAAAATTCATATAGAATTTTTCTGATTTGCGAATTCATTACTAGAATTTACACGAAACCCAACTTGAATTTAATGTTAATAGGAAGTTGTATTTGGACATCAATAGTATACAATAGCGACCCAACTATTGTATTGTGCTTTCTTTTAGCTTTTCATTTGAGATATGTACATCTTAGCAACTTAATTGTTAGATGTTTTTGAACATCCATGGTGGTAGATCCTGATGACGATTGTGGTGCAATACCACATGCAATTTTATAAAAATGTCATCAAATGGTTTAATGTTGGGGTTTTAAAATTGGGTTTTTAATTGTACAGTGCATGTTAGTAGTTTGAAAGTTTCGTCTTGCGGCAACTAACATGTACCTTCGTTACAATCATTAATCTGCAGCATGGACTTAGCTGTCGGCGACTTATATTTAATTTGTTGGGATTGAGAGGGACCTACTCAGATTACGTCGAGGGGCCCGGAATGTTCTAGTGGCTAGTTTACTTTCTACAAAAAATCCAAAAAAATAAGAAAGCTATGGGAACAACCCTATTTACTGGTTTCCTAAAACTAAAAAGGTAACAGTTCGACACTTCAATAAATTATTTACGCATCCCACCATAAACCTAATAAATTACAAAAAATGAGTTTCTTAAGAAAAATTCTAATTGAGGCGATGTACGCTCAAACAAACCTATATTATCAATTTTGAAATTATTTCTGATCAATAGAGTGTGGAATATATGCTCTAGAGAACCCGATATTTAGTATGCGGCATATAATTTATAAGGGGACGTCAATAAATTACGTGAGGTGTTTTTCTTAAAATGTAGACCCCCTCTCCCCCTTGGTGAGATGTAACGGGACCCCTACCCCCCTCTATCTTCTCATGTGAGATTTTTTCTCACGAGAAAATAAGTAAAATAAAAAAAATCAACTGAAAAAACACTAAAATACAAAATGTTTTCTGTTATAACAATGTTATTCTCTGAATTAAAAGGTTGACGTGAGATTTTCATTGACCCCCTCTCGCCTTAAATGAGATTTGGTGAGATTTTGCCGGACCCCCCCCCCCATTTTGATCTCACGTAATTAATGGACATCCCCTAACATGTATAATATTTTGTGTTTATGCATAAATTGTATGCCGCATACTAAAGATCGGGTTACGTAGAGCATAAATTTCACACTACTGATCAATAATACTTTTTACATTTAAGGCTGCATGCTGCCTTTGTACTTCTTGATTAGCATTCGGTAGTATTCGAAGTTAGTTACTCTTCATGTGTGTTTGGTGATTCTAAACTTTAGATCATATTTTGATTCCAAATGAGAATAGTCCGTTTCGGATTGATTTGTGAAATCTGATGGATTCCATGATTCATCATCGTCCAAGTAATCCTGTAATTTAACATTATTGTTCAAAATTGTTGGTACTAACTCTTCAATCTTATTTTCTTTAGCCAAGAAATCTAAAGCATAACAATATTGTAATTGACTGTTAACGTCCTTTCCTTATGGATTCTCGAGAGAAATCTGTTTCTGTTCTATAGTAGTGCCAACATTAAAAATATTTGATTTACAATGTATGCTATGCGCATTGGCACTCCTTAATTTTAGTGACCTTGGCTTAAGTCCGCCAAATGCAGTGTTAAGCTAGCGACGCGATGGCTAATTCAGATTGGGGTCAGAGGGAACCCTTACCATCCCGAGTCAAATGACACCTCTGTGGAGATGATCCGCCCAGTGGTTCACTCAGTATTTGCTGTTAAAGATTTGGTATGTTATGTTATATGATCTGTGATGTTCACACTGTAGCGCGGCTATACGTTAATCAGCTCATATAAATATTCCAAATTGAAAATCTTGATCATTTGTTTACATTGATAATGGAAGGATTTTATAACACAAGTTGTCTTTAGGCGTTATACTTGAACCGATAAGGATGTGACGTACTTCGTTGACTCGCAAATTTTTTGTTCTACTCCCTCGCGTTTGTGCGACCCTGTGGGGGCCTGTAGTATTTGCTTATATATAATGCAAGGGTGTTTCCTGCATACTAGGAACCTTCATCAGTTTAGGTTTTTTTTAGGTATTCATCATTATTGTTTTGTCCTTGATTATTAAACTTAAAGATATGTGGAGGTTATAGAAAATCGGTACTGGTTACTCACAATAATTATCTCCAATATCAGCTTGATAACGATATAGTAAAGGCCCTAGGGGTATAAGCATGGTGATTCGGCCCCGGAAAGATATTTAAACGATATTCATAGAATATGTTGGTACTAATAAAATAAAAAGATCCTGAAAGTTTCAGATCGCTAACTCAATTGGTTTTCAAGAAAAAGCAAAATATGTATAAAATGGAAAAAAATTATTTTCTTCGGAATGGCTGAATCGATTGATCTAAAATTTTGATATGTTTTGGGGGCTGATAGGGGCTCTTAAGAAAAAAATTAACACTTATATAGCTTGATAAAATCTTTTAAAAAAAATTTGTTTTTTCTTTAATTTCATTTTTTAGCCATGGTACAATTTTTGTAAAATTATGAAACTATTTTTTTTTCAAGCCTTATATATTACCCTTAAACTTAATGAATTTTTCTGATTTTTAAAAAGGGTACGCCATAGTAGAAAAAAATAAAAACCATTTTTTGGCTCAAATAATGCATTTATTTAAATGTTTTGAGCATTAATTTAAGTATTTTTATGCATATTTTGATGATTTCTACCTATTATAAATAATTTTTCAGATTTAAAATAACAACAATAATTATATCGTCAAATTAAAAAATTAAAACTGTTAAAAATAACTAATCATTATTAATGTCAATAAAAATATAACCAATATAAAGAACGTATTTTTTCAAATTACTATTAAGTCAGTTTTCCATAAATCAACAATACTGAAAAGAATAAAAAAACGAAGTATATATAGCAAAAATTTTGATTAATAGAATTTTCCCAATCTTCATCGCTGTCTTCTTTAATTACAGCTGAAATATTTACCTTATCAAATAGTTTATTTAATATTCCAGCAAACCTGAGAATTTTTTATAAATATCTCCCGTTTGACAAATAATAAACAATTGTGGCAGCATAGAATCAACATTTGATTTCTCAAAACTTCTCAGGTCTGTTGCAATATTAAATAAATTCTAAAATTAAATAAGATATAAAATAAAGACAATATTTCAGTTGTGATTGAAGAAGACAGTGATGAAGATTGTAAAAATTCTATTAATCATAATTTTAGCTATACATTTCGTTCTTATATCTTTTATTCTTTTCTTTATTGTTTATTTATGGAAAATTGACTTAATAATTTGAAAAAATATGTTCTTTTTTTCATTAATACATGTTGAAGTTTGGTTACCTATATTAATAGAATAAATTTATAAAAATATATTAATAATCAAGCTGAGTAATAAAAAAAACGTTCCTTAAAATATTTATTGACATTAATTATATCATAATAATTAGTTATTTTTAACTGTTTTAATTTTTTAATTTGACGATATAATTATTGTTGTTGTTTTAAATATAAAAAATTATTTATAATAGTTAGAATATACATAAAAATAATTACATTAATATTTTTAAGTAAATGTTCAAAAAAATCAAAAAAGACATAATTATCACTTAACAGGTCAGGATTAAAAATATTTAACAGAATATGAATATAAT
Source organism: Cantharis nigra (assembly GCA_958510845.1). Lineage (NCBI taxonomy): Eukaryota > Metazoa > Arthropoda > Insecta > Coleoptera > Cantharidae > Cantharis > Cantharis nigra. The sequence goes on from OY294034.1 coordinate 22,453,642, forward strand.
ATGCTGAAAAAATATATATATGAAAAATTACAAGATAGAAATTCATAAAACGATATAATAAAGTCCCTATTTCACGGTTATCAGTCATCAGTCGTATATAATGAAAAATTAAAAAAAATAAGAAAAATATTCAAACTAAACTAATAGGAATCTATAAATAATAATGAATAAAATATTAAAAATTGACGAAGATGATTTACCAATAACATAAAATACCAATAGCATAAAAATATCAAATCTGAACGATGTCACGTGTAGTAATGGCTCTTATAAAAATAATTTGAATGGAGATTTTTTAAACTGGCGCTGCCAGGTTGAAATCAAAAGGTACTGCCACCCATGTTGATTTCTAAATATTTTGAAAAAATTCAAAATTGCCACGTTAAAAAAAAGTAAATTTAAATTAAATTAATTCTCAAAGCATTTAAATAAATGCATTATTTGAACCAAAAAATGGTTTTTATTTTTTTCTACTGTGGCGTTTTAAAAATCTGAAAATTTTATAAAGTTAAAACGATATATATGGGGCTTGAAAAAAAAAAATTTCATAATTTTACAAAAATTATACCATGGTTAAAAAATGAAATTAAAGAAAATACAATTTTTTTTCACGGATCTTATGAAGCTATATAAGTTTTAATTTCATCATCATCTCCCAAAACATATCAAAATTTTAGATCAATCGATTCAGCCATTCCGCAGAAAATAATTTTTTTCCATATTTTACGCATTTTGCTTTTTCTCGAAACCGAATAGAGTTAGCCATCTGAAACTTTCAGGATCTTAGTATTTTATTAGTACCAACATATCCTATGAATATCGTTTAAATATCTTTCCGGGGCCGAATCACCATGCTTATACCCCTAGGGCCTTTCGGTTTCTATTTCATTTTATGTAGGATTGATTAATTCTTCTGAAGTGTGTGTAACATTGAAATCGGTTACAATTGTACAGCCTATGTTGATATGGTATGTATTAAAGATTTGTCCTGAAGCAAATAACTTGTGTTCTAGTAAACTACAAGTATTTATATATTTGGATATTTGTTGATCTTCAACACTGCTGGTAATATTTTTACAGTTGCCTAATTTTAGTTCTTTTAGTTTGCATATGCTGCAATACCGTTATAACTATGTGAAACGAAAAGGTAGTGTTTAAATCTATTTTGGTGACGACATAAAACCTTTTATGGATATATTTCTATATATTGTAGTGATTTTTTTATTCACATGAACTTTTAGTTCCTACCTAATTTTCATAAATCTCCGCTTCACAACTACTGCTCATGCATAATTAACTCACTCTCATTCATATGCACTCCACACAATCCAATTCTCCAATTAAGCAACTTTTCAACAAAATTTCTTCGCGACCTAAGACGCGACCTCTCTACCACTTTTTTCCTATTCCAATCTCCTTTTCGTTTACGTCCAGGTAGACTAAAGAAGCAAAACTTTCATTTTTAAATTCGTCCAAGTTCACTGACGATCCCTAGTTTTCGCGGCAAATACAAGTCAAATAAATTGAAATATTCTGATTATTTGCCAAGAGGGAGCCAGGGTGGGCAAGTGCCCACTCTGTTGACTGCAGTGCCCATCCAAATTCGTTAGGATATACGTTTTATTTTTTAGGTGCTTATTTCAATAATGAGTTTATTTATAAATTTTGTGTGCCCGTGCCCATCTCAAATATATTGTGCCCACCTATTTCAAAAATGCTGGCGCCGCACTGTCACTGTATTACAGGTCATTACAAGTTGAATTATTACAGGATTAAACATGATATACATTGCATAAAATTTATAGGAAACCTAAAAATATATAACTCAAAAAAAATAAGCATCCATAACTAAACGAGGATATAATATCTTATTTTTTTGTTAACGTACAATGAGATTCAATAGTTTGTAACATCGAAATCTGTTATAATTGTACAGTCCATGTTAGTTGTTTTAAATTTTTGTCTTGGAGCAAATAGCAGGTGCCGTTGTCACAATCATTGAATTGCATATTGTAAAATAAAAATATTTCTATTTCTGGACAATTGTTTGCTACACTGCAAACAACACTGCTACACGCCTATATTAAAGATAAAAAAAAATTAAAAAGAAGTGGAGAAAATTTTTTCACTCGATTGTTATAATCTCTATAACTCGCATGCAGGGAATTTTTTTTGTTCTTAAGTCGTCTACGGGGATTTCTATTATTGTGCTAATACGCACCCAAGCATCATAATTTTTTGATTTGTTTTTGTAATCTTTTATGCCCGTTTCCCATAAAACTGGTTCGGCTTGAAGGCAATCGATAAATGCTAACTCTTGTTCGTTGGTCCACTTATAGCTCATTTTATTTCAAAATATTTAATTACACTACTCAACCGATGAGGCAGGCGCTACTGACATGAGGAATGCAAATTTGCAAGTGGGACGTGTTCTCGTTCTCGTCTCCTTTGTCTCTCATCAAAAACCGGAGAACGAATTGAGAACCTATGAAGGTCTTTTCTTGTGTTCTCCTTTTCTCACAGAATTTCTACAGTTTCTCGCGAGAGTCGGGAGCGCGCTTAATATGAGAAGTATTTCCTGGAACGTTCACGGTTTTGTTAATTGAATAAAAATTTACTACACTAAAAGCTGTAGGTTTCGTTAATCTAACTTACTAGAAACGTTGATTCAACATTCCACTTTACGAACTAACCAAGTAGGTATGTTGATCAACCATTTTTTTACATTTCGTTAAACAATTTATTTTATTGTTTGAATCATTTTAGGTTTTTGATGTAACTTACGATGGTATTAAATCATCATTCTAGAACTGTTAATCGAATGCGTATTCAATGTTAAATGGACGTATGGGAAATCTTACTTCAATATTATTAAGTATTCTGTCAACACCAAAATCCAAAGGTATGTTCAAATTAACGCTAGTGTTCACACTAGTGTAGAAAAACTAGTGTTATGCATATATTCTTCTTATTCTGTTATAAGATCTGTTGATCTGTTTTTAAACCGAATTTCGCTGATTCTTCTGTGAAATGGACTGCCATCTGTCTCTCCATCTCTTGGGCGGTCTACCTGGTTGCCGATTGCCTTCCGGTTTTCCCTACCGCGCGAAATTTTGTTGGACTCATCTAGGGACGTGCTCATTCCAGTATCGCCTTCTTTCTCTTCCCCATCTGACTATATCTTCGACTCCACATTTTTCATTATCTCTGTGTTTCGTATTCTGACTCTCGGTATTTTCCCCGCTATCGGCCGCAATGTCTTCATCTCGGAGGTTCTCAAAGTGCTCTTTGTCTTGGACGTGTCCGCTCGGGATTCTATGCCGTACTTAGAAAAGGCCTTACGCAGGTTTTATAAATGCGTGTTTTACTCTCTATAGCCATATATTTATTATTCCATATTAGATCCCTCATGCTTCCTGACACCACCGCCACACAGTGAATCGTCTAATTCAAGCTAGGTGGACAAAAACATATTATTCTACTTTTTGATTGTTCTGGTTATGATTACTAATATTTCGTTGTTGTATTGAATAATTACACATTTTTTTTGATAATGTAGAAGCTTGGGAAATATTTATATTAAAAGACTTGAGCAATAAAACTTTAAATAACAAGTTAAATTCAATAATATAATTAAATTATATTTTTAAGCTTTCGACGACTTTTATATTAAATAAATTTCTGAAGAAGACGATAAAAGTCGTCGAAAGCTTAAAAATATAATTTGATTATATTATTGAATTTAACTTGTTGTTTAAAGTTTTATTGCTTAATTTCTCACAAGTTAAGATTTATATATTTAAAAGACTTAAGTACGAAATAAAAAATGTATTGTTTAAAATAATAACGTTAAAATGCGAATAGATAAAAGAAAAATGTTAATTTATCAGAGAAACAAAGATGAATTGCCTTTTGTCTCAAAATCGCAATAATTATTGTGCTAAATAAAAAAGTAGACAATTTTTCCAAAATGTCAAAATTATTAGACAAAGCAAAAGTTTCTCTACAAAAATAGAAGCATCTAGCAAACCCGGTGTAACCGTGAATTTTTACCCCCGGGATATTTTACCCCGGGGTAAAATTTCACTAGGGATATTTTACCCCGAGGTAAAATTTCACTAGGGATATTTTACCCCCTAAAGAATTTTTACAGGGGGTAAAATTTCACTAGGGATATTTTACCTGGGGTAAAATTTCACTAGGAATATTTTACCCCAGGGGGGTAAATTTTCACTAGGGTATATTTATCAAGGAGGTAAAATTTCACCGACGTTAAAAATTATCCTGAATCAAAAACCAAGGCAAATACTTAAATTAAGTGGACTAATATGCCGAAACACAATTTAAATCCAATGCGTTGTAGGTCGTACGCCTGACTCTTTTAGGTTTTAGTTCTTGTGCTCTGCTATCGTCATCATCGTCTTCTTTATTTTCGTACGGTCTCAACATATTCATCAAATACTTCTCTTTTCACTTTAATAATTTTAATTTGTTAAATATTTAAATTCTATGGATTTAAGGGATATTTATAATATAAATTTTTGGTTGGTACATAGTATCATACTTCGCCCCCCCCTCTTAGCCATCTAGTAAGTGAATCAGATGAAATTAGTTTCATGTACAAGTGCTTATTAAAGTGGCCAACACTTAACCTAAGCGTATACGGAGACGCAGGCAAAATTTGTATTAGAAAAGTGTCCTTTATCACCACCTCATTTGTTCTTCACGGCCACGGGGACACCCTGTATATACATATTATATTTGGGCTAAATCATGTAGAGTAGTGATGCCCATGACCCCACGAAACGAGACGAGAGTTTTGTAAAGTCTTTACGTGTTTATCTGTTCAGACGGGGGCGATTTTGGTGATTTTTCGACCCCCCTCCCCCCCTGGTGAGATTTCGTGAGATTTGGCTTAACCCCCTCCCCCCCCTAAAAGCCTCACGTAATTAATGGACGTCCCCTTACAATTCCTTAGTGAAATTTCACTAGGGAATTTTTACCCCCTAAAGAATTTATACAGGGGTAAAATTTCGCTAGGGATATTTTACCGGGGGTAAAATTTCGCTAGGGATATTTTACCCCCGGTAAATTTCACTAGGGATATTTTACCCCCTAAAGAATTCTTACAGGGGGTAAAATTTCACTAGGGATATTTTACCCCCGGTAAAATTTCACTAGGGATATTTTACCCCAGGGGGGTAAAATTTCTAGAGGTAAAAATTCACGTTGACACCGGTAGTATTGTCAATTATATATAGAGAAAAATTACTTTTATTACAGTTAAAAATTGCTTAACCACATCAAATTTCCTTAATATGCAGTCAACAACAACTTAACATTTAGATAAAATGTTTTATTAATTATGCTAGTATTTCGTATTAATTAACATAACATTATAAAATATGGACAAAGTATCACAAAAATATAGTAGTATATAGGAAGGATTTCGGGCTGACTGGAAGTCAAAAACAAACAACGATTTGCTGTGTCGACGTTTCGAAGCCTTTATTGCTTCATCATCAGGACTAAAATGGAAAAACAGCATGAGTCCTCGGTGGGATAATTCTCAAATATGCGACTTACCACACAAATCAAGGTTTTAAATGGTTTGACATTTAGTAGTATTTAGTAAATATAGTAGATTATATGAACTACTTTTTGAGACACAAGCAGGGCCTATTTTACCATTAGGCGCATTAGGCACGTGCGTAGCCCAATGACCAGAGGGGCCCGAAAAGGGAGAACATAAAATCATAAACATTCACAAACAAATTAAAAATACCCACAAATCTCTCACATAAAAAATACAATTTTTGAGTCATTGATGCTATTAGTTACACTCAAATATAAGAGGCCCGAAGATGTGCTAGTGCCTACGGCCCAACTCAGTTAAAAATATATCTGCGCCTTCTAACCAACTTTTATTTTTATTTAAAAAGCGGTCCATCATATGGACCGCTCTGCACTGAAAAAAAAATTTTAACCAATGAATTTATTTATTAAACTTTCATAAATACAATGAACAAATTCATTAATACTATGAAAATTTAAGTTTAATTTAGGAACATTAAAAGTGGTTTTAAATTTTTGTCCTGGAACAAATATGATGTTCCCTCATCAAAATTGTTGAATTGTATATTGTATAAAATACAAATATTTCTATATTTGGACATTTTTTTTCTATTACCATCAATACTCGACTGGTAATATTTTTACAATTGGCCAATCTTGGTTTTTTTGTCATCCGCTATAATACCATTATTAATTGTACAGTTCATGTTAGTTGCTTTAAATTTTCGTGAAATTACACGTGCTGTTACAATCGTTAAGTTGCATATTATGAAATACAAATATATCAGAGCTAAATGGTTTATTTATGATTTGAGGACTAGAGTTGATTGGTACTAAATTCATTGTAAGCACATGTGTATCAATAATAAACTATTTATTATATAAAAATATGAACTAATACTAATAATTATTTACATTCTTAAAACTAAGTCTTTCCCTACAGTTCACTCTTAGGGAGGGTGGAACCATCAAGCGGCCAGGTCACATCTTGACCTCTTGAGATGCATTTAATCACTGTCATTAATTAATTAATTATTCTTTTGCACCGCTTGATGCTTTCCCTTACAGATTATTTATTAATTGTTATTACAATACATTGTCAACTTTCTATACGCGGGAGCTTCAAATGGAAATCCATTTAATTACATTAATTTGTAGATTACACACATTTCCACTTGTGACACTATTTTTGACACTTGTCTTGTTTGCTATTGCTTTTAATGCAGTTTTGGTAATATATTTACAATTAACCAATGTCGGTTCTGTTATTTTTTATCCGGTATAATAAACATTATGAATTGTACGGTCCATGTTAGTTGCTTTAAAATTTCTGCTTGCGAGATATAATGTGTCCTCATCACAATCATTAAATTGCATATTTTAAAATACAAATATTTCTATTTGTGGACATTTGTTTGCTATTAGCTTCAATATTGTAACGGTAATATATTTATAATTTCTCAATCTTGGTTCTTGTATTTTTGATTCGTCTATTTTCGTCCTGCGGAAAATAAAATGTGCTATCGTCACAATCATTAAATTACATATTAAAATCAGTTACAATTGTACTGCCCATGTAAGGTGTTTTAAATTTTTGTCCTGGAGCAAATAACGTGCTCTCGCCTCGTTACAATCATTGAAATGCATTTTGTAAAACAAATATTTCAATTTTTGGACATTTGTTTGTTATTACCATCAATAGTGTACTGGTAATATATTTATATTTGCCCATATATTAATTGGTTTTTTTATTTTTGATCCGCTATAATAACACTATTAATTGTATAGTGCATGTTTAGGTAGTTGAAAGTTTCGTCCTGCGGCAAATAACATGTATGTTCGTCACAATCTGCAGTAAGTGAAATACAAATATTTTTATTTTTGGACATTTGTTTGCCTTTTGTTTACCTTCAATATGGTAATGCTAATATATTCACAATTGCCCAATCTTTGATCTTCAATTTTTGATTCGTCTATGTTAGTTGCTTTAAATTTTCGTCCTGCGACAAATATCACATGCCCTTGCCACAATCGTTGAATTGCATATTGTAAACTACAAATAATTCTATTTTTGGATATTTGTTTGCTAGTACATCGATACTCTTCTGGTAATAGTTTTACAATTGGCCAATCTTGGTTTCTTTATTTTTGATTCGTCCATGTAAGTTGCTTTAAATTGCTTTAAATTAAGTTGCTGCGTTAAGATTTTATTACATAAAAGTGGAAAAGCAAGGAAAACCTTATCTATTGTATTTCTAAGTTTTCCTAATGTTCTAAAATTTTCTTGAATTTTCTTTCACTTCTATACCAGATTTCCCTAGCGATCCCTCTCATCTAGTAATTGTTCAAATTTAGAACTTGTTCGGTTCAACATAGTGCAAGCAAACGAACCGAGGTATGGTATACTGAAGGAAAGAAAAGAACTATACTGCAGATAATTAAATCTTTTAATATTTTAATTTACTTACGGACGAGTCACCAACTCATCAGATGGTCTTTTGAATTTTTATTGCATACATTAGCTGAAGTACTGCATCCAAACTTTCAAACGCTATTTTCTCAGAAATGGTTACCCATAGCATTTAAAAAAAACATGTGTTTGCTTAATTGTAATGCTTTTTTAACCTACCAAAACTTGTTCCGACCTAGAGTTACACTTGAGGAGTGATCCTCGCAAGTTGATGACTAGGGTGTTACCAGTATCCTGTAATCATTTGTGACCAAGAGAGTGGTCGTCTTAGATAGAGTAGTTGTCTTTCTCTCCACTATTAGATGTATGACTCATAGGGCTGTATTTAAGACCGCGTGCATCGAGAAAACCCGAGGTATGAGTTTCGTCCTAAATGGCGGAATCTGGTCTAGTTTCAATATTTCAATTTTTGGATATTTGTTTCTTGTTTGCTACCTACATCAATAGTCTTCTGGTAATATTTTTACAATTGACCAATCTTGCTTCCTTTATTTTTGATTCGTCTATGTTAGTTGCTTTAAGTTTTCGTCGTGCGACAAATAACATGTGCTATCGTCACAATCATTAAATTGCATATTAAAATCAGTTACAATTGTACTGCCCATGTAAGTTGTTTTAAATTTTTGTCCTGAAGCAAATAACGTGCTCTCGTTGAATTGCATATTGTAAAATACAAATATTTCAATTTTTGAACATTTGCTTACTATTACCATCAATACTGCACCGGTAATATATTTATATTTGCTCAATCGTGGTTCATTTATTTTTGATCCGCTATAATAACATTATTAATAGTACAGCGTATGATAGGTGCTTGAAAGTTTCGTCCTGCGGCAAATAACATGTACACTACAATTATTTACAATCACATATGTCTATATTTATTTAAACTAAGTCACCGTATTTATTTACACTATGTATTTCTACGCTATTTATGTTCACACTTTCGAGTCCTAAATCGGACTTCTTTCTTCACAGCAAATCACTCCACTCTTTATATCGAAATGCATCCTTCTAGAAACTTCCATGAATTTCTATAAACTTCTAAAGGCTTTTAGAAAGATCTAGACTGCGAAGTTAATTTAAATTTTTGTTCTTCGTCACAATCATTGAATTGCATATTGTAGAATACAAACATTTCTATTTTTGACACTCGTTTGCTATTGCTTTTAATACAGTAATCTGGTAATATATTGGTTCTTTTATTTTTGAACCACTATAAGAACATCATTAATTTATTGTACCTACAGTTCATGTTAGTTGTTCTATATTTTTTAAATTTTCATCCTGCCCTCATCACAATCTTTAAATTACATATTATAAAATACAAATATTTCTAGTTTTGAACGTTGGTTTGCTATTACCTTCAATTCTGTTAGCTTTGTTCCAAAGAGCACGGAAGCCGCTCAATGTAAAGCTCAAGCTGGGAACTACTGAGAACGAAATTACTTGGAGATGAAATCACGGTGACCAAATTACCGGAGGTGAAATATCTAGTGGGCCAAAATATTGGGAATCAAATAACCAACTACGAAAAAACCTTATGTTAAATTCATAGTTGAAGATTTGTATTACAGGGGTTTCCTTGCCTTTCACAATCGATTTTGTAATCCCGATGCAACTGAGTAATCGTTTTACTTTCTTCAATATAAACTTTTTCGCTGTGATTACGAACATAGTGACTCGATGATTTATTTCTTTTATAAATGTGCATTGATTGAACGAGATTCAAGTTATTAACTAATTTGGCATCTACATCTTTTGTGGATGATGATCTACAGGACGACTACTTTTCAATAATTTCTGTTCGAAATTATAACAGGTCTGTGCTAACAATTTTTAACAGTATTTATTCCATTAAAAACTTTATTTTAGTCATTTTGGGATTAGTCTCCTTTTAATATTCCTATGGTATAATTACAAAAAACTTCTTAATCGGTATTAAGAACCTTTGATTTATTTTTTAATAAAATTAATAAAACCAGCATCGGATTTATAACTGAAACTAAAACTAACTCAACAAACTTAAGTAACCATACACGATATATAAAGTACAGAACATACACGACATGTCCCATTAAATAACAAAGAAAAGAAAATAACTATACAAAATTATAAAATAAGTCTTTGCGGTGGTTTCACAACTCTGTCATATTTATATATAACATTTGGTACCTTCTTGTCAGATGGTTCTGCAGTGCTGATACGTGAACTTGGATCAGACTTAATCGGCTCTAGTAGGGCTCCTGCAGCGCCATTTCCTTCCGATTGCCATATTCTTTTCTTCTAGCTCTTCTTTTTTAAATGGTTTCAAATGCAATCTGTTTCTTTGATAAATGCCATCTTGATCAGTTTGCAAATTGAAGTCGTTTGGTCCAGCTGGGCTTAACAATTTCCCATGGATCAATTTTCTTCTTTTCCTTCTTCTTTTCCAGGAATCAACCTTGAGAGTGGCTTCTTTCCTTTATTTATTTATTTCATCAAACGACATTAGTCACTTACAGGATGAATACAAATATATATTTATTTTCATATCATATCATATTTTTAAAATAAACTAGGATATTGTAACGAAACTTAAAACATTTATTTAATTGCTAAAGGGCTAAAATATATTTACAGTTAAAATTAACAACAATAGAACAATTACTACACTAAGATTAACACTAATACCAAATTACACTACAATTATTTACAATCACATATGTCTATATTTATTTAAACTAAGTCACTGTATTTATTTACACTATTTATTTCTACGCTATTTATGTTCACACTTTCGAGTCCTAAATCGGACTTCTTTCTTCACAGCAAATCGCTCCACTCTTTATATCGAAATGCATCCTTCTAGAAACTTCCACAAACTTTCATGAATTTCTATAAACTTCTAAAGGCTTTTAGAAAGATCTAGACTGCGAAGTTAATTTAAATTTTTGTTCTTCGTCACAATCATTGAATTGCATATTGTAGAATACAAACATTTCTATTTTTGACACTCGTTTGCTATTGCTTTTAATACAGTAATCTGGTAATATATTGGTTCTTTTATTTTTGAACCACTATAAGAACATCATTAATTTATTGTACCTACAGTTCATGTTAGTTGTTCTATATTTTTTAAATTTTCATCCTGCCCTCATCACAATCTTTAAATTACATATTATAAAATACAAATATTTCTAGTTTTGAACGTTGGTTTGCTATTCTGGTAATATTTTTACAATTGACCAATCTTGGTTCCTTTATTTTTGATTCGTCTATGTTAGTTGCTTTAAGTTTTCGTCGTGCGACAAATAACATGTGCTATCGTCACAATCATTAAATTGCATATTAAAATCAGTTACAATTGTACTGCCCATGTAAGTTGTTTTAAATTTTTGTCCTGAAGCAAATAACGTGCTCTCGTTGAATTGCATATTGTAAAATACAAATATTTCAATTTTTGGACATTTGCTTACTATTACCATCAATACTGCACCGGTAGTTCTAGTAGGAATATTTAATTTTAAATAATTATTTTGCAATAACTAATTAATTAATTAATGAAATCAGTTTACAACAAAGCACTGACAAACAATTTGGGATAATGCAGATTTTGAATTTAAATAAAACTTGCGGAGCAGAACTATACGTCTCAATGATATTATTGTTGAATTTCGAGTTGAATAAAAAACTATTTAAACTTTTTTTTGTATCTAAGATAAAAGAATTATTCACTGTTACCTCTTATCGTGAACACACTGCATGGTTATGGGACACTAGCGCTTTTGATTCTGATAATTTTTTTAGGGGTTTTCCCGATAAATCGGTGTAGGATAGTGGTCAGTTGATGTAAAATACTTCTCATTATTATAATTCTTGGTGCTTGATTTTAACTAGTTTTGGGTTATAGGATGAAAGACCATCAATTACGTTACGACAATAATTTAATGCACGATGCTTAATAGATGCGATGTAGGTAAGGGATCTAAGTAAGTTGGTCAGACTCGAGCCTCGGCTATTGCCGGAACAACGAGATCTGCCAGCTCAGCCGCGCGGGGATGCCCTGCCGGGCGAACCAGCGGTATTAAGTCTGATGGCCTCGGAGATCTTGATCCTTCTTCGGTGAAGACCGAGGCGGTGGAAGATCTGTCTGTGGACTCACATAAATGAGGCAGGTGTCGATGTCAAAACCATTGGCAAAGCACTTGCACGGAGCCCTGTTCATCTGTGACCTCCATAGAGGAACAGTTTCCGATATCGATCCTGGCAAGTCCAGGAGAATTCGGATCAGGGTCATTCGTTGAGAAGTCATCGCGCAGGCCTCACAGGGTATGTGAGACCGGGCCTTCTCCTCCGGAGCGATAGCGTTTGAGAGTGACGGAAAATCACTCATCAGCGTCGGTTACGTCATTTTAGTCTTCTGACTGAAGATCAATTACACCGGCGCGGGCTAGTAGCGGTTCGGCTAAGTCTTGAGCAAGAAAATCCGATTCAGGAATGGCCTGAATCTTCACTGCAAGCACACTCAAGGTGGAAACCTTGAGTAACCACTTACGCGATGCAGAGGAAGCCATTGCAGCGAGGAGACACCTTTTCGCTTTATTGTAGAGCGAATCTCTGTATCTGTTATCTGTTCTTATATATAGCAGGTCCGATAGGGGACCGGTTCGGCAACAACAGCGTTCGCTTAGAAGTGGTCTGCTCCGAACCTGTTATCTAATGTTTTTACTTTTTCAGGAAGTGCATTGCACATTTTGATTTCTATGTAGCCCCCATTTGATTTCATTATGTTATTAGTAACTTTTTACACTTTGTTAATATTGTCAAAATTAACTTGAAATTTATTGCCAATTTTGGTGTGAAAATTATAGAGCATGAACCATCTATGCAAAGATTTCCTAATGGAAAACGGTTTCACATGAATAGCAATTTCGATTTTTGAATTGAGATTTTCGATGTGTGCTCTGCATGTTGGACACAAGCGCCTTACAGTTGTGCATAAGTACCATTCAGGAAACAGTCTCTCGTTACAATAACTCAAACATATTATTAATACTAAACAATAATTATTATTAGCAATTACATATATTATGATTATTACATCGATGGTTCGCTGCCCAAACGATACATAAACCAGTCACAAACTTTTTGGATTTTGATTGGAGTTGGGCTTCTGGCTATGTTTTAGTTTCCGTTGGGAGTTTTACAATATTGCTGTCATATCTTATTGTATTTTTACTAAATTCTTTTTTTGCTTTTACTAAAAATCAATTATTAAAATTCTTGTGCTTTTAAATGGGCTAATAAACTAATTATAAATAAAATCATTATGTAGAATATTAATTAAAAATAAAAGGCATTTTACAAAGATTTTCTAATCAAGACCGGTTGCAAACGGAAAAATTGCTTCCAGGTGTGCTTGGTTTTCATGACACATAGCAATAGATAACCTTGTGCATGCAATTGCCGAAGTGGGATTCTCTAATATAATTGTGATAACTTATATCGTCATGCTCTCATTTCTATTATTACAAAGATTATAATTACTACATTATACTGAAAAATTCTTCCAGGTGCGCTTAGTACGCTACCGAAACGCCACTTAAGCAGCCCACTAACTCCTCAGTTTTAGGTTTGAGTTCGACTTCAGACTGTGGTTCATTTTCTGCAAATTCTGCTTAGTAATTTGCTATTTCCATCTAGTGTTTGGTTTGCAGACTTTACCTTTTGCGTATTTATTTTAATTTTGTGATGACCTGTATTTCACTTTCCCATTGCATGGTATATTTTTTTGTATTACGTTATATGCGTTCTAGTAATAAACTGTGGAAGTTTCTTACTGTATTTAAAATAAGTAACCTCATGCGTATTTCTAGTGAAATTAATCAAAATCATCATTAAATAAATTGGTCTAAATTTGGCATAAATTGGAAACGAAAAATAAATCGTTAAGTGTTTTATCATTACTACGCAACCAGGTCCTAGAATTTCTTTTTGTTTTTGTTTCCAATATTCTTTGGTCTTTAATTTGGCGAAAATACCAGTACTACTACGAAAAAGCAGAAGGAAAAATGGTGCACGTAGTGATTCGTAAAGCGTCCCCATGGAAACGATTGGAAATCAAACCTTTAATTAACTTTTTAAATTTAGTATTGTAATGTCGTCTGAATGTTCCGGTACTAGATTACTACTAAGAGGTAATCCAAAATTCTAATGGTAGCTGCTTGATCACCATACCACTTCCAGGTTCCGGTGTTGGAATTCCTTTTCTTGGTACCAATATTCAATGGTCATTAATTGTTGCGATATTTGTAACTGCATTTGCTTTTCTTGAAGTTTTGTAATTTATTTAAAAACGGAACTCGTAGCTTACTTTATATATCTTTGATGATACAGTAAAAGCTCTCGCATCCGAAATGAACGGGACCCATTTCCATTCGGATAGATGGTAGAATACCACAACATGAAACCGAAGTATGCCTATGCTTTGACCTCTCAAGCTTCTTTCAGTTGACGCGATGAATTCTAAGAATTTTCTGATACGAGAGCTTTTACTGTATTTGGAAAATAGTCAGTTGACAGATGGTTGGCCAATAAGTCCAAAGCGTTATTAAAGCAAGTTCTTTAGAATTTTGATAACCACTTTAGTGTGAGTGATATCAATCTTCTGAAAAAGAACTTGAATAATTTGTCCTGACCGCAATGTTTGCTTCAAATCCTTGAAATTTTTTGCACTCAACGTTGGTCTTTTCGGAGTGAAGAAAGTACATTAGGGAAACATATTCCGTTAACGGTGTAATGGTTAACTGACTGAACCGAGTTTGAAGACTGTTATCTTTATTCTCTGGGTAACAGATTAACTGGTGATTATACATTTTTTCAAGGGCGCATAAGAGGCCAATTACGGCACTAAATATCAGTATCTTCAATTAAGCATTTGTCACACATGATTCATAAAATTTTCGTTGTAGTTTGAGTTTTCTGTCCGTTTCACATTTTGTTTTTCCGTTTGTCGTCTTCTGATACATGAGCTTGAGGAACCTACTATCTTATATGATGCGGGTGAGGTTCAATTTGAGTAAGAAATTTTCTGCATAATAAGATAAGACATAATAAGATATATGTAGTGGATAGATGCATTTTATCCTACTCATAGTGCATATTTCTACATTCGGATTTACAGATATCTTTATATACCTTAAAATATATTTGGTCGAAACTTTTAATGGTTGTTATTATATACAGTTGTGTGTTTGTTGATTATTATTAGATTGATTTGTATTAAATATTGATTTTTCAGGATGAATTAAAACATTAAAAATGTATTTTATTTGTTGGTGTTTAACTTCCTCGTTGCGTTCGTATAAATACAATATTTATTCGAATAATAGAATCAATGCATGTAATGTTGATATTCCAAATCCAATCAAAATTGCGAAATTATAAAGGGCTGATCCAATAACGCCAGGATGAATGTTTTAATGTTTTAAAACATTGTTTTATTTGACTGAGCTAGTATTGCAAGAGCAACTAATTTTAAGAAGTTGTATTATCGTAAAATAAAAATTAAAAAAAAAATATTAAAAATTAAAAGAGTGTTGACATCGAATGGTAACCCAAATAATATTTATAAAATTAAGACTAATTCGCTCGTCAATATCATCAAAAAAATATTTTTTGATTTACGAATTCATAAATATAGAATTCAGAATTTTTTTTATTAATGTAGCCTTGTTTGCTGTAATTTGTGAAGCTTTAACAATATCAACCCAAATGGTAGTTTGACGTTGAATTGAAGTTTTTTTGTCGTTTTTCCAGGTTTTTTTTAAATTAATGAACTTAATTATTTGAATTACAAAAATTATAAGTCGGTAAAATGTGGACAACAGACTTGGTTTTTTTTACCTGTTCTAAGCTACTTTTGCTTATTGACTTTATTATTTACATTTATATAATTTTATACCATTTAGCTATAATAGTATTTTGTTTGTGTCACTCTTATCAAAGATGATGTAGACAAATTTTGCAATTGCGTTTGATCAAAACTTATGCTTTCAATTTTGGAATTCTGAAAGTTTTAACTTGAGAAAGTAGCTTCTAAAAGTGAAAGCAATCTGCAACCTTTCATACCGCACAATTTTAATAACTTCTGAAATGAATCTAAATGGATTAGCACCCCATGAATATATTTTGTGATATGCCGTTAACTGCTTCGTCATTTTCTTTATTTTTACCAGTACTTACTTGAAATGGGGTATTGAAATGCGCTGTTAATCAATTCTGATTCTTATGATTCTCATTTATTACTATGTACATGTAAAAGATATTCTTGGTTAGATATAAAATTATATTGTTTTGCCATTGCAGCAGTTTGATAAGTAATTGGATGGTTCCTAACCTTAGGTGGTAGATCCAGGTGTTTTGTTTTCCAATGAATTTTTATCTCGAAAAGGACTTCACGAAGTTGGAAGTTATACATAATATATTCATGATTTGGTTAAAACTAGTATTGCCAAGCAAACACAATATTCCTGTTCAGTAAAATGAAAAATATAGAAAATGTATACAGAACTTCATCAGAAATTAAAAATTCTTTGAACAATATCCATTTTAATCAGTTAACGGTTGAATCATTTCTACCTATTGGTAGTATTTAACTTACTTGCTGTTCAGTAAAAAATGTCATCAAAGAATTTTATGTTCACTTTTTTTGAATTTTTTTAATGTTTTAATATCATTTGGAACAAAATAAAATGAATATAAAAATTTGAAAGAAAGAACAGCTCACCTCAAACAAGTTTTTTTTTATCGTCTTGCTTTTGTTTTGGCAAGGCTATGGGCAAAACTCGACCCATTGGAGTTGACTTGGCTGCCTCATCTTGAAAGTTTCCTCTTTCAATTTTAGTAACTTTTGAAATGAATCTAAAAGGATGTGCACCTATTAGCACCTCACGAATATTTTCTAATATGCTGTTAACTGCATCGTCATTTTCTTTATTTTTAACAGTAATTTTCTCCTATATGCTATATCGATTTATTTTACATGATTTAATCTTATTTGAAGTGCAGTATTGAAACACGCTGTTAATCAATTCTGATTCTTATGGTTCTCAATTCTCATTTGTTACTATGTATGTAAATGCGAAAGATAATCCTGATATGATATAAAATTGTAGCAGCTTGAAAAGTGTTTGGATGTTTCATAACCTTAGGTGGTAGATCCAGGTGTTTTGTTATAATAAATATAATATTTTAAAAGAAGTATAATTAAAGCAATGCAGTGTTATACAAATATTTATGATTTGGCGGGAACACATTCGTGTCAATGCAGTTCTTTAGACTGGGTTAAAACTATTGCCAAACAAACACAATATTCCTGTTCAGTAGTTCAGTAAAATGAAAAGTATAGAAAATGTAAACAGAGCTAAATATAAAGTATAGAACAAGGGTATAAATTAAAAATTGCTCGAGTTTGCGTATCCATTCTAATCAATTAACGGTTGAATGATTTCTAATTATTGGTAGTATTTAACTTTTTCTTGCTGTATAGTACAAAATGTCATCAAAGAATTTTATGTTGGGATTTTAGTTGGGGTACTTTTGTTTGAATTGTGTTATCTTTTTGGGACAGACAGGTTTTTAAACATAATATACGTATTTTTATGCATTGCTTGATATTCTGACTTGCATACAGGGCAGATGTTCTCGGGAGGGGTTTCTTCCTGACGATATCGTTTAAGTCCAGCATCTGTGCCGAATCGCATACAGAGATTAAGTATTTTATGTGTATGTATTTTATAACATGTAATGTTATAAAAATGTTGTCAAATGGTTTAATGTTGGGGTTTTAATATGTTTTGGATCAATCTTAGTTATTTCCAAGTTGCACTTATTATAACTATTTTATTTATAAATAATATTTTATCTGGAAGGTTTTTAGTGTAATGGCGAAACCATTTTTCATTTTCGCCATTTACTATTAGTATTTCTATTCCAACCTAAATATCAAGCTTTTTATTAAGTTACACGTAAGAATTTAGGTACCTAAAATATTGCTGGTTAAGTTTCTTACTGGAACTAGGTTTACTCCTTTGAAAACAAACGAGTGCCTGATCTTGACATGCATAATACCATTCCATGGAGATAAAGCTTAATAATTTAACGGTTGAATGATAATTTTTATTACTGCTATTGTGCAATGCATGTAGTGCAATATAAAATTACGCAATATAGTAAAGATTTGGGGGGGGGGGGGCAAATTTTAAAACCTCCGGGCAGTAAAAGTCCTAGGTACGCCAGAGAAAGATGTTATCGAAGAATTTAATGTGTTGGTGTTATGGTGCCCAACTATGGTATTATGATATTTTTTAGTTATTCAGTTGTGATTCATCTCAACAACTTAATGGTTGGATATTTTCAAACATCCATGGTAGTAAATTTTGCTGCTGGTGTGCAGTTCATATATATCACATGCAATGTTATAAAAATGTTGTCAAATGGTTTAATGTTGGAGTTTTAATATGTTTTGGATCAATCTTAGTTACTTGCAAGTTGCACTTATTATAATTATTTTATTTATAAATAATATTATATCTGGAAGTTTTTTTATTGTAATGGCGAAACCATTTTCGCCATTTACTATTAATATTTCTATTCAAACCTAAATATGAAGCTTTCTATTAAGTTACATGCAAGAATTTAGTTACCTAAAATATTGCTGGGTAAATTAATAAAGATAATAAAAAGTAATAGCCTCACTGGAACTGGGTTACTCCTTTGAACGCACACTAGTGCCTGACCTTGACGCGCATAATCCCATTCCATCAACATACATAAAAAACAAATGACAAGAGATTCAGTTGACAAAAAAAAGTAATTTCAAGTTGGATTTTCAACAATCGGTTCTTTATTTTTCGAACCAACGAAAAATTACAGTAGTTTTAAATATTTATTTTTAATATTTAAATAATAGAAATTGTTGAGTTTTAGGTCTTTTTATCAATTTAATTGACCGACGTTTCGAGTCCTTTTATTTATGACCCATTTTCAAAGATGTAAAATGACAAATTACTTGACAAAATAATGTCATAATAATGATACAACATAATAGTATATTAAAAAAAAAGGTCAACGATAATAAATTATTACTAATTTATTTTTAAAATCATAGTCTTTTTTATCATAGTTTTTTCCTTTTTTTCCTAAAATCCTAATAACTTGCTTCTGGAAGATGGAAATAATAAGTTTTCATTCCAATTTTGGGTAGTCTCACTGTTTCAGGAATCTCATAGCAATCAAGAAGAGGAAATTTCATTGATTTGTTTCTTTCCATTTTTTTTTTCAAAAGAAAAATAATTAATCTTAACTTTTGAAAGCTAGATAGTCCAGTTTGTATTTGTATGTTTTTCAAATTTTATAGTAAAAAATTGGATTTAGAGTGACTTATTTTATACAAGATTAACAAAAAGCAAGGTAATGCATTGCAAGTGTACAAGTAACACAAAATGTCTAGAACCGAAAAGATCAGTTGGTTGAATTATAGTTACTACGTATACTTGATTGTGTAATTCATCACAAAAAGTGGTCGTATCCACCACTTTGGGGACGATTTCTCTATGGGTTATATTTACATTTTTTTTCAAGACCTACATACTTTTGTTCAAGTACTCTTTTGTCAAAGAACATTTTTACTTCAGAATTTACAATAAATAATAATTCTTTTTTAATTGTTAATATCTCGATTATAACAAAATTCACTTACACAATCATAAATTATTTAAAATGCATATAATTCAAAATAGAAAATAGCTATGAGATGACTCAATATAAATATTTTTAATTTGGACATTTAAAGTTGTCAGTAAACAGTTGATGGAATAATTATTGTATAGTCAGTTTACTAGAAAGTAATGTCTTCTTGCTTTTAATCGAGTTTGAAGAAAATGCTGATTTACGTCGAGAAATTTTGGGAGGGGGCAATTCTTAAAAACCAACCACAATATTTTAAAATTGTACATGTATTATTTGGCAAAGACATTGTTTTAAAACGCAAGAAGCAGCCATGGCCCCGCCACCCTTATAACTGCCTTTGATCGTATCAAAAATATTACAGATGGATGCTCATAAAATTTAATGACTACTTTCGGTCCACCTGTAGTTAGGGTACCGTCGCGACGGATAATTCGGATAATCTCAAATATTTTTACAAATAATATTTAAACCATAATATTTTTAAATCAAAAAAAAAATATGGCTGTAGTCGAATGATCTATCTTTTTAAGATAGATGATACTTTCTTAATAAACCCTACCAAAGTGCAGTGGAGAGAGTATGAAGAATATGCAACTATTCCAGGCAACTTGATGAATTTCGCATAATATTTTAATTTCATACTATATTTATACAGGAAATATATTAGCATACATATTTACTAAAAGATTTTTCGGCTGTCGCTTCTTAATTCCTGCACACTCTAGGCATATTTTCTATGGGCCAAGCTTAGATCATATGGCGTATCATCTACGGGGCCAACTAAGTCTTGGATTCAGGATCTTGCTGGTTTTTCCCATTTCCTTATGTTTTCAAGATTCGCAGTTCAGATGTCGGCAATTTTGTGGAGGAGTGATTTTGGCTTGTGTGATCTCTCACATGAATTTGCAATTTTTCCTTCAGCGAAAATTATATATTACGGATTTCACAAAAATGTAGATTTTCTGAGCTATGGATTCTTGATTGTCACTGTAAATTGACTTCGGTGCATTAAACTGATAAATTAAAAAGAAAAGAATTCTTCATCTGATCCCTCCTTTCTGCGGTACATTACAGTCTTCTCAAAATTGAGAACTGAGGGTTCTGAAGGAATCTGCATCAAACACTTTCTTTTTAATGTTTTTGTTTTGGTGTAATACATGTGAAGTCCCAAAAAGCAATCCATCATAAAATGAAGCTTTATTAAAAAATTCGTTTTCTACATTTTAAATTCGCAATATTAATTATGTCTTCAAAATCAACTGTTGATAATATTTCATTTTCAATACTCATCTAGCTTAAATTATTAAAACGTGATTGAGTACGATTAAAATTATTTGGATCATGATCTTATTGAGATCCTTCTATTATTAATTCTGTTAATTATAACAGCAAATTGGAATTTTAGCTTTTTGCATTGAATAATCTATCGAGTTAACCGATCTTGTTTAGTGGCGGTAATACTTTTAATATCTTTCTAATTCTAAAAAAAAAGTTTTATTGAAAGCTCACCACAATATTAAAAATATATAGGTTTGGTAAAGACATAGTTTTAAATTACTTGATGTCTCGGTTTGGAAGGGGTCATGGTCCCGCTCTCTTTATGACCGCCCTTGATTTTGTTAAAAATATTACAGATGTGGACATGAGCGTTCATAAATTACAATGACTACTCAATGATTTTATATTATATTTTTAATATTACTATTTTATATTTATACAGGAAATATACTAGGATACATATTTATTACAAGAATTTTTGGGCTGTCACCCTTTCTTGCTTCCTGCATACTAGACATCTGCCAATCCAGTCGTATTTTAGATTCACCTCGGATGGGCTCTCATTACCATTTTCTAGGACTCACTTCCTTTCGGCAACAGATAGAATGACAGACACGATTATTTTTGATAGTTTTTCCAGTATGCTAAAAACAAAACTGCTTTCTTTCCAATTGGCGTCTTGGTGTACCAATTGTTGGGTTCCAAGCGCTAATTGGGGTTTGGTGTACAACTCTTTGTAGAGGTTGTAGAGGAGCATTGTTCGGGTCTGTTGTCATTTAGCAAAAACCATTCGTTCGACGACAGACGTTTTACGTTCCCTTCATGGGGTCTTAAGGAAAATCGGGTTGTAAATCAAGCGCCTGGCCCTATTTCCATTGTTGTTGATCTCATAGCAAAGGTATGTCAGCTTGCATTTGGCTCTTTCGTTACCATACCAAGATAGCTCTTTTTAGGCTGTTTTTTGTGCTTCGTTATGATCGGCAGTATGTAGTATGAGTTGGAGTCAGCTATCTGAAAAATTTCTATTAAAATTCAAATTTATTATCTATGTCTTCTTATTCGTCTTCGCTTATAACTTTATTAATTAGAGCAATTTGATAATATTTCCCAATTGC
This sequence comes from Cantharis nigra, assembly GCA_958510845.1. Lineage (NCBI taxonomy): Eukaryota > Metazoa > Arthropoda > Insecta > Coleoptera > Cantharidae > Cantharis > Cantharis nigra. Next base: position 22,475,812 of record OY294034.1, read on the forward strand.
ACTGTTTCATCAGCTATAGGCGATAATATCGAACTCAATAAATTTTGCGAAAAAATTTGATTGGTGCTCTTATAAATTTAAAAATTGTGTAATAACAGAGATATTTAGAGGTATAAATAAAATAACAATGAAAAGTAAAGATGTGGATTAGGCCTATTGGGGAAACCACGATAAAAAAAACGCGCCATATACTCTACCTCATGGTGGTGTGGAAACGAGTATAAATGACACTAAAATAACTAAATTCATAGTGAGTATAATTTGAATGAAAAAATGAAATGAAAATGAAAGAACACTCATTATATTTTTATTTTTCAAAGTCTTCCATGAAACCTCTGAAGATATTGCTTAGCAGTAAATTGGATTTTGAATTGCAAGGTATATTATTAAATTTCCAAAACTAAAGGGGGTAGCGGGAATCCCCGAGATATTTTAGGCAACTAAAATTTTATTGGAAAACGAGTTGAATATTCTGAACATTATCTGCAACACCTGATTATTCATAGTACTTGCAACTGGGATCTTAAACATTTCAAAGCCTCGACATTAAATTCTTTCATGACATTTTTACAACAAAAGAACTGGATATTATTTACTCAATTGTTTATTACGATTTTATAATTTGATACATTCCACAATAGCATCAAGGGCTACCAAAGAGTTGGGAATCATTCAACCGCTAATTTAATAGAATGTTACTTGGGTTCACGAAGTTTTATTTTTAAATTTGCATTCAAGGAAGTTTCATTTAAATTTTCTACATTTAGAAGATGTAAGTCAAACTGGAAAGCGTTATTATTTGAAGGAATCATCAGAATCAGAATTGATTAACAGCGATTTTATAATGTTGAAACCATTATTGGTAAAAAAATACCAAAATAATATTTATTAATAAAATGCTCGTAGAGGAAAATTTAAAATTTTTACCTCAGATTAAAACCCCAACATTAAATCCTTTGATGACTATTATTATCTATTATTAATACGGATGCCACGCAACTTATTTATTAGCACTTCATTGTTTGATATTGCAATGGCAATTTTCACTATATTATTCTGTATTACCTGGAACGAAGGACCCTACAAGGTTGCAGCAATGACGACAGTTGCAGGCTGTGCAGGAGAAAACTGGAAAAACAAAAAAAAAACTTTTAATTTTTGGTTGAATACAGAAGCCCACCAAAGGAAAGATATGAAATAAATAAAAAATTTAATAGTAAGTAGAATTTGTTATGCCTATAGCTCAGTATCTGTTTGCACCGTCGGAATTGGGAACAACAAATTTAAGCGCATTCCACACCAACGTACCTGGAAAACCCAGCGAATGCTTGATTTCCAAGAAATTCAAAGATATCAAGAAATTGCTAACAAAAGACGAGCTTCAATTGAAATCATCTAAGGCAACCAATTAAAAAGAAGAAAATAAGTTTTCGAGATAAGATCAAGGTTTCAGTCTATGAACTATTTGTGCAATAAGGAATGAAAAATAATTAAATATAGTGCGAAAGTTTCGGGAACATTAACTTTAAAACCAAAATAGAAACGTTGTTCTGCAGGTAACAAAATGTTGTTAGTGTGTGTACCTATTCCGAAATTACTATAAACGAAACATTTATGAATTGATGAACTTTTTTGTTTATTTCTTTATACTATATTTATATTTTTAGGTTTTGTTTTTTATTTTCATTATTGATTACTTTTTTTTATTATATTGACAATTTAGAATCGCACATTCTATTTTCTTTGCTGAGGGTAATACATATTTTAATTTTAATTAATATTAGGTATAATAATATTTTAATACTTTATATTGTAAAAAGGGTAAACACGCTCTTTTTAAAGGAGGAGGAAATGTAATAACCACCTCTACCTTTAAATTTATTAGAATTAAATTGTTTTTTTATTTTTGTTATTGTTTTATGTTTGTTGCTGTTTATTTCATTTATTTTCTTTATTAATAAATTAACTAAAAAATTTTTTTATTTCATTGGTAAGATAAGAAATTTTTGTTTGATACTCTACGCTTCTTGAATCTAATCTACAACTACCGTAAGTTCGTTTTGTTTCTTAATCGAAATGCAAGCCGGTGGCAGGGATGCTGAGCTCAGGTGAAGTATACTACGTTTTATTCCACAGACGGTCGTGGGCAGGCTAATATCTATGGTAACTTGTTTTGGGTGCAATATGCAACAAATACTTATTTTATGCTATTTCAAAGACGTTGCCATGGCTATAAAGACGTTTAGAATGCGAATATTGAAAAATTTAATGAGAAAAATATAGTCTGTTGTTAAAGAAAAGAGAGATCTCAAGCAGAGGAACTGAATGTAGAATTGAATGAGAGAAAGTTAGTTGTATCATTGTCTTCTCATGGCTGGTGTTTGGTGAATTAATTTATTAAAAATTAAATGTAACTAAGAAGATGGAATGAGATTCATGTCAAGCCTAGCATCGTGTACTTAAAGAGATGCGATCGCTCGCCAAGACCCTGGAATACGTAAAAACCACCATGTTTAGAAATCAGGCAATCTAAGTGTAGCTCTCATGAAGAACATCATTTGCAGACGAGCGCTTTGACGTCGGATCATCATCTCATTCTTCTCCACTTTGGCGACACCTCTTCCATGGGAGCCTATAATGGCCAAGAAAACAAACTGACCTGTTTTTCATGACTATCTGTATCAGGTAGTCTTGGATCTGGCAAGATGTTTGGAAATATTTGTAATCAAGGTGAGTAAATTCGTTAATTTTTTCATTTCAGACTCGAGAAACCAAGTAAAGAAGTTAACTAGCACGACAAAGAACTCAAAACTACCAAGGATCTAAGTTCTAGACCAACTCAATGAGTTTCGTAATGAATGTTTCGTAAATAATGTTGAAGCTGGAGTTCATGAACTTAGTGAAGGTCATCTGGAACACCGATACCTAGATCCTACCTGTTCAAAGGCAAGGTCAAGTAATCTTGGACAAAGAGCAATTTAGACATTTTTGTTATCGGGATAATTTGATACTATTTTTGGTTTGTTACTACAATAAACATTAAACGCAATGTTAGAGTTAGAAAATAATCAAACTTGAACATATCAAAACGACCTGATATGTTAATTCAAAAAAGTGCATTTTTGGCCATTTTACGGCCAGACCATCTGCAAGTATCATACATTTGGCTGAGAATGCTGATTCTGCAGTAGACACACGTTACTCAATACTCGCGTTTTCATTTCTCGTAAATTCACATTTTATAAATATTTTATAAAAATTATCGGGATTGGAGGGGATTTGATTTACATGGATGTATTGCAACTTTTTAATTTACTTTTGTTAAATTTTTTTTACAAGAACATAATAAATAAATAAACATAATTAAATTAATTCATACATCTTTAACTGGATGTTAACTGGTACTTATTTTGGGAAAGAAATTTCAGAAAGCATAAGTGTTGTCCACAGAAGTATCACTAAATGATGATTGTTTTTCTAATAATTATGGTTCTTGTTTGTTACAGTTTTGGGAAATCGTGTAGGTAAAAAGTTACAAACATCAATCATCTACTAGCAAGATTAGTCAAAAAAGACCACATGAACCCAATGCCACAGATGCCAGAATTGCACTGATTCTAAGGTGCATCAAATGCACTGATAAATACCTCATCATGGAATACTGGGGCAAGACCAATGACAAAGCCATAAAATGCAGTAACGGTGGAAGTAAATCATGCTGCCAACTACAAGGATTGCTTCACCTACGCCGGTTACACAAAAAGAAGTAAGTGCAAAACCCTTGCATTTTCAATAAATTGAGTAGTTGAGTGCTATCTTGAAATTATTTTAACTTCTGTGTCTTTCAGCAAATTTCAGAAGAAATAAATTTGATCATTAAAGTAATCAAAATTAGATGTGAAAACTTAATAAGTATATAGCTACTTATTCATAGTAGGCAGAAATTTTGGTAAAAGACCTATTGAAACAGCTCTGATGATTACGTAAATTTACTTAGGCTCCGAAGACTGCAACAATTATTTCATTGAATTTAATTTAATGGCCAACCATTAGCGTAAGTTTTGTTTTGTGTTGAAAAATTAAATATTTACATTAATAATGTACTTCACTTTCAGATTATTTTCTTATGATTTGGAAAGAAAGTTATGCTTTCCGATAATAGAAAAAAATATGCTTACGATCTGCAATCTTCATTATCCGTTCAGATTTTAAACTTATGGTCATTTGTTGGCAATTTTTTGTATCGAAGTTTTTACAAGTAACGGACTGGATTTTCATTTTATGAAAAATTTGCTAGAGCCCACCTGATTTCATCATGTATGTGATTATTTTTGTTGGACCTGAAGTCCTGGTGCAAAAGACTTTCAATTGGTTCTAAATAGGTTAGTTATTTATTTTATTTGTTTGTTTAAATAAATTCTAAATAGCAAATTAATTAGCAAATTGTCCACCTCAGAACAAAATAACAGCCGTATAGGATTTTATTATGATAAAAAATGCAAATCAATGTTTTAGTTCAAATATTTTAATTACAGTACTAAGCTATATATACGAGTAGTATAGCAACAGTCTTGCCTATGACATTAATACGTGTACAATTAATGTAGATTAAAATCGAAAGTACACCAGTAAGTAAAACAGATTTGTTTCCGTTTATCAAGAAAATTGATTTTTTAAAGACTTGAATCCATTTAAAGGTTCACTGTCCTCTTAAAATTTTTATTATGGTTCTAGGTTATTTAAACTCGAAAACAATTATTATAAAATTTTGCTCAAATCAGAATATTAAAAAAAAAAGATTTTTAAACAAAATAAATATTTTTATTGAATAATGAAATCCTATACTACTGTTATTTTGTCCTGAGGTGACCTTTAAATAAATTAAATAATATACTAAAATTTTATCAAAATCTATTAAACCATTCCGAAGTAAAAATTTTTTTACAATAGCGTGTAACTTAGTGAAATAGTTTTTTTGTGGATTAAAATATAAATAAACAACTAAATGATAAAAAAAATGTATAGTTAAAATATTAATTGTTTTTTTTATTGACAATCAAAAAACGCCCGAAATTCGGAATTCTAGACTAGAATAATACTCCCATGAGAGACAGCCAACGTTCAACCTGGAATGTTGTTTTTTCAAGTTCAAAGCTCTCAAGTCCGGACTGGGGGATGCCGGATTACTGAGTAGATGAGCCTCAACCTGGGTGTTCATATACCAATCCACAAATGACCAGAAATGATTATTTGGGTGGTCAGATGCTAATGGAACCTCTCCATGTACCTCTCTCAAAATTTGTTACAAACGGAATTTTGAACAATCAGACATTCATATGGAGGGGTCAGAATAGAAGTGAATCAAGTCCATATTGGTAATTTTTGGAATTACGGTTATTCTGAATAAAATTTATTATTATATATAATTTTTATGTTTCTTATTAGGTTTGTTCCAACAAGCTATTCGATTATCGACGGCAACCAGTAATTTGACCACTTATTGCGCCGGCGTTAGGAACACTAGTAAATTCACAAATAGTAACGTAAAGCTGTGTTGGAACGTTTTCCGAATTGTTTTCGAACCGAGATTAACCTTAAATAATTGACAAGTGTGATTATGATCACGTTCTCTATGGAGAGCGATGCTTATCGTCAATATTTAAGGCAGGAATAAATTGTTTTACGTTATAAACTTTTTCTATGCTTTTTTTTTTTGCCTTTTTGAGTATTTTGTGAAAATTTTCAATTTTTGTGCTTATTTGAAGCCTGTTTTCAGGAATATTTTTTTGTTTTTAAAGTTAATTTATAATTGTTATTTTAAGAACAAGTTCGATGGTGAATTTTACTAAAATGGAAAATATGTATAAATTAACAATTTTACAATTCCCCATGCTTCTTCCTCTATATATGCTAGAACGATTCGGCACATATCATTCATTTGAACTTTTACATATTGAAGTAGAATATACTTAATACGCACAAAAAATTAATTTTTACAACTTTAATTGGATACCTCAGTAAAACGTTTTCTCATTTCTTAGAATGGCCAGGTAACAGCCCGAATTTAAATCTGATTGAAAATCTTTGGACATTATGAAACGAAAAATTACCGATAAGAATACAAAATCACAATTGCAAAATTTATTAAAAGTTGTATGGCAGAAAGTCATTACAGATGAAATTTTACAACATTTCGTTAAATCTATGTCTGCCCGGTTAAAAAACGGTTTTAAAAATTAATTCGGGTTCTAGAGGATGCTAATAAAATACCTGTAATGTGTAAAGACATTAAATAAATTTTTGATTTCATATTTCTATGGTTTGATACACTTTTTAATAAATATTTTTTAATCCTCGTTTCCTGTCACCATCCATTTATTAATATTTTTCTTTTTTGTAATGTCTACTTAAATATGTATGTACTTTATCATTTCCTACTAAAAATTTCTCGATTTTATTACGAAAATTACAAAATAATTAATGATAGAGAAGGCTGTACTCTCAACTAAGATTTGCGCATGGCTATTCAGGTTTCGAACTACTTGATACTTGCTCCTTAGCAAGTATCGTTTGAACCGCAAATGAACCAATTCGATCCGTTCAACATAGTTGTTGGGACAGCGGTTTGTTAGTAATCTAGGATTGCGAACTGGTAACTTGTGTCTGTTGGAACGACATTTCATTAATGCTCTTGCTTTGTAGTAATATTACTAAAGATACTTCGTTGTTGGAACAAACCTATTATCACATATTGAGTATTAAGAACCACTGGATGTAATTCTTTGATAAAATTGATTATTTTATATTTTTTAATAACAATTAAAATACTTTAAATATCGATAATTTTCGAAAAGCTCATATGGACTTGATTCACTTCTATTCTGACCCCTCCATATAACAGAAAGCAACGAACCCGTCAAGTTTCGCGACTATATTATTTGTAAGTTGCTTAATTGTGTACCAGTAGACATTTGATTAAACAAATATTCCTTTTTAGAATAATGTACACTTTACAAACCGTACCAAAAAATGCAGATCCTTGGAAACGTATAAGACATTTCACTTCATCCAAAACTGCAAACATTCGCTATATTCCTAAATGATTATTGACTGATGGAATCATGGAATCATATAAAATTGAAGCTAGTAAGTCAATTTGTAAATTAAAAACGCCACGTTATCTTATTATGTTTTAGAAACTCGACCATAGAAGGAGAACTCTTGACCAATGACTGTTTGAGAAAGAATTAGTGCGTCTTGAAGTCGTCACTGTTTAGAGACTACTATTTAACGCTCCCCAAATTCATTCTTGTGTTAGTTATTTATTTGTTATTGTTTTCTGTTTGACTATGTAGTACTCGCCCCTCAACAATTGCAAATATATTTTTAATTTACATTATTTTATTCATTACTTAAATTTGCTATTCAAAATATAAATTAACTCTTAAGTTGCAATAGATAATTTCAATTAGTTGAACGAATATTTTAAATAAAAATTATTTCTAATATAAGAACCATAATTAATCAAACTGCAATAATTTAAGTTATTTATGCATCTAATTACCGTTAAGTGAATTTTACTAATGAAAATCAATTAATATTTAATACTACCATTATTTGTAAAAATAAGAAATATTTGTTACTTTAAATTTTAAGTTCAATCTCAAGTGTGCAATTATCTCTAATACCTAAATGCATTTTCTTAGTTATAAACCCCCCAAAATAGTTGTTTATAAGTGGAAATAAGTAGATTTCTTGTTTACTTTTAAACTAATAAATAAAAGTTAAGGATGGAGTATTTAAAAAAAAACATCTTAATCACGTAGGACATTCACACGACCCCTTGGAAATAAATAATATTATAAGTACATGGGAACAAAACTTGAGAGAATATATATATATATATATATATTTTCAAGAAGTTTCAAAAAGTCAGTCAGTCAGTTATCGACGGGGAGTCTTCATAAGAAGTCTTCGCGAGACGGTCGCGACTATGAAACCATGTGTAAAAATTAAAATTGTGAATTAAATCAGTTAAAATGTCATTTAAAATTAATTTAAATTAAGTGTTTCAATTTAATTATTTTATATATATTTTTTTAAATCAGTTCGTCTAGTATTTTTTTTAAATTTCATTATATTTTTATTTAAAAACATAAAATCAATTTGTGCAATTAATTAAACATGGTGACATTTCACAAATCTTCATAAGAAGAGCTGCAAATACTTGAGTAAGAAATCTATTTATGAAATCTTTTTTTATATTATTTTAATTGTTAACCTATAGTTAAATAATCATTGTTGCGCTCCCTTTGATTCATTACTCTCTTTAATTAAACATAAATTTAAGATTCTTTTGTATTGAATAATCTATATATTTTTACTTTACTTTCAATAAATTTAAGTTTAATATTTTTGATTGTTTAATTTTGGTGTTGTAAATATCTTGTTTATTCTCTCCCTACGCCCTCCTTTTTACCGTAAGTTCACGTTACCAAACAAAACGAGCTGGTCTATCTCGTGTTCATCCTAAACTAGACTTGGTGGCAGCGATACCAACAATAACCAGGTATAAAAGGGAAGAAAGGTAGGATAACGCTAATTTTCAGCAAAACCGTGAGGGCCTACCTTCCAACCCCGAAGTCCAGGTTACCACAACTATTCAAAATTGGAAGTATCAACATATCTAATAAAAATTTTTTTTTAAATAAGTTTTATTATTTAGTCAGAAAGCATGACTCCAAGTGGAAAAAATAAACCATTTTGCTAGAAATCCAAATGTAATTTCAAAAATTTCTTAATTTTAATTTTCCTAAGCTATCCATCTTCCCATGCCACCGTATTAGTATATTTTTTTAGTTCAATTTTATAACCTGTAGATATGGCTCTACAGATCATATTCAATCATGGGTTCATATTGTGTGATCGTTATCCCACATGTAAATTCCACCGATTCTCAATTGGATGTAGTTATGCAGAAACCTACCAACCCAATAAAACACTTATTGAGAAGTATAAATAAAGAAAATAAAAGGGAGCCAAAAATACTATTTCCTGTTTTGTACAAAAATACTCAAACATAAAATCCATATGAACTGATGAATGTTCAAAATTGAAGTTTTGAGATATTTGCATGGAAAGGTTTTAAACGGGCAGCATTTAAGTCATGCAACCGTTTTAGAAACTCGATTTTCTTGGAACCCTTTGCAATATTGTCACATTTTAGAGGGTAGAAAGTTGCTACATGAATCAAGTTATCAAATGCCATACTTAGCTAATCATGTGTAATTTTGGACATTCATCACTCTTGCAATGGACCCTTCGTATTATTAGCTTGTTGAATTTTTTCCAGCTTTTCGCTGAAATCATTATTTTGTGGGATTAGAATTTCATGTAAATTTTGAATAAATTGGGGATTTATGAGCTCACTTGCAAATGCTCTCAAAAATATATCGGTCATACAGGTAGATCTTTCCAAACAGGTCCGATTTGCAGACGGAAAATCAATTCGACACTGATTGACATCAATTGGACATTAATCACAAACAGGAGGAATACTAAATTTTACATGTAGAGCAAGAAAGTAAAGCACTAGAATTTTTAGAAGCTATGGAAATCAATAAATTGTAGCAATTGTTCTTGTTTTTAAAGAAGTCAATCTGATGTAATAAACTTATCTTTATTGAACATCTTCAAAAAATAATTAACTCCCCCCCCCCCTTAGTTCAACCTATAAGACCCTTCTTTTTTCAAAAATACTTGCTCCCACCGAAAAACATTTAAACATATTCTGTTTCATTTTCTTTCTAGTTCATCGCTTGATGATATCATAGTATGATGAAAACGTTTGCAATATTTTATAGTTACAATGTATTTTATTTGTAATAACTTAAAAACATGAGAGTTCTAAAAAGTGTGTGTATTTTTTGGGTTTTCTAAAATATTGATATGGTTAATATTGAGTTACGCTACCTAAACCATCAATCAACCGATTATTTTACAATATAGAAAATTAAAGCAACTGACACTCATACAAAGAGAAAACAAACTCAAATCTATAAAATAATGAGTAAGGTCTTAGGGGGGGGGGTCTCTTTGGAGATCTCAATGATCGGGGGTCTAATGTTCTAGCATCTTAAGTTTCCCTATAAATCCGCCATTGAAAGTTATAATAGTTGCTTTTACATATAAATCCGCCACTGGTCAATTCATACCAATCGGAGAACCGCCCATTACCTATACTGCCCTCATAACTGAAAACGCTGTAGCTGCCCATATAAACCCATGCAGATACGGCGTTTTCAGTTATGAGGGCAGTATAAGGTTCAGTTATGTTTTAAAAATATGTAATATATGTAGAAAAATTTTATTTCAAATTAATTTTACAATGAAATATTTTCCAAGTAGCCCTACATTGGGCACCAATTGTAGATTGGTGTAGAAAATATTAGAAATTTTGTTGGCTTAAAAATAAAACATAGCTTGAGAGAAACGTTTATCTTTTCAGAATTTCTATTTTAACGTAAAACACTTTAAAAACAAAAGATTGAAGAATCTACAGAATAACCTGTGAAAGTATCCGGTTGTTTAAAAAGAACTCTTCTAGGATTTCTACTCGAGTAGGTTTGTGACCCAAAATGAATCCTCTTAAGTAAGACAAAAGATGCAAGTATATTCACTCTCCGTTTAAAGTTTGACGAACGTTACCTTTCGATCGCAATAAAAAATTTCTTGTCTGACTGGAAGAGGACGAATATTGCAATTAAAAAATTATCCTGACGGCTCAGCTCTCTTCCGACAAATATTCACATAAATTTATTAGCAAATATTCTCATTCCTACTGCATTTTATTTTCTTCGAACTTCGCTTATCAAACGTTTGCTGCATTCCACCAGCTTGAGAAGAATGAAATTTAGTATTTTGCGTTGTTTCGCAAACCCACGGTGGATCACTTTGTGTAGTATCTTGGTCTACCAAATGAGTGTATTTGGTACGCCCAGATCGACCGAAATTTTTTACCTGCATCACCTTAGGTAAAATGGTCTTATCGAAGCGATCTTCCAGGGTAGCTTGCGAGAAGTCCCTCTTATACAATTCGTTTTCTTTATCAAGGTAAAAAGCACCCCTGTGGTAATATTTCTGCAAAAACCTGTATTTCCCTTTAACTGCTTGGTTCACAATATGTTTCGAGTTCACTAGCAAATCTATTTTCCTCTCCTCTTCCGTCATGTTTCGCATTCGATTAATCTCTAATCGTTCCTTTTCTATTGCTTCAAGTTCTTCGCGATCTCTTTTTATTCGTTTCAGTTCCCGCAATTTCCACGCTTGGTATTCTATTTCATCGTACTCGTCATCCGTACAAACATCATTGAGATTAGGTTCATTGTTTTTCTTATTCTTCATTTGCTGTTCCCTCTTGATGGATTCTTCCACCATTTTTACAGTGTGCCGACGTCGTTCTCTCGCTTGCTGTTGTGATTTTTGTTCCAACTGCTTCAGACGTTGAGCTTCCTTTTTTTTTTCTATAATTGTGATGCGGTCGCGTTTATGTACAAAAACTGGTTTCAACCTTGGTTCTGTATCTTCCTCAGAATCGGTACACTCTTCATATTCTGAACTTTCCGACGACTCTGAATTCGATTTTTTGTCTTCCTCTAAAGCTAACTTGCTCTTAAGCTCTTCTAGGTTACTTAAACCGCGTCTTTTTATCAATTCACGTCGAGATTCAATTTCTGTGTCACTTAATTCACCTTCTGATTCATCATCCGGAGCATCTATGGTGTGCTTCGGTTCTAAACATAAACAACAATTTACACAACATACCTTACATTACATTAAAAGAAAATTGCTTACTGAGAAGATTAATTCTATTCTTGTGGTCTTCATCATCGCTACTTTGCAGCACTTCGGCTTCATATAAATGACGTTTTCTGTCAGGTCTAATTTCCGCATCAGCTTCTAAACTTTTTAACCTACGCAAACGGGGATCGTTCTTAACATCAGCGTCACTTTTGTTAGCTCTGGTGCTTGATGCTCGGACGTGTCTCTCAATAAAGTCATCATCTTCATTTTCGTAGTCGGAATAATCTTGTGCATAAGCGGGACGTATACCCGAGAAATATCTGCGCACTTTCACCTTTTGCATAGACAATTCACCTAAAAACAGCAATTTAACGATTTGTTTCTAATTTTTATTTAAATTTTGATTTACCTTTCTCATTACGAACGGAAACTGCTCCTGCAGAACTTTGTATACTAAATCCTGTCGACGAATCCATTATCTTAAAAACCTCGGAATTATTTCACAAAAACTCGGAAGTAATTACTAAATTTTATGTTTAATCAAACGTCCGATTAACGTACATAACCTCGAATATATGTAACAAAAGTCGGTTGAATTTGAATTCAACACGGCTGTTTGTTGGCAACTTCCGTTTGTTTACATGAAATGAACTGTCGCGGGTCTGGGGTCGTAGGCAAGCTGGTTGCTTTAGAAGACATAAGTAGTTTACCCAGACTATGTTCCCTCACAAGAAATTACATATTTATGTCTATTTACTTTCAAAATTAAAAAAATCCTTTGAAAAAAATCTTTCGATTCAAATATGTGCCAACAGACGTCCATCTTGGATTCAGAAAAGTCGCGCGGGTCGCGCGATTTTGAGCTCTTAGACGAATGTATATACAGAGTTAATCGAAAGTGTTGAGTAGCGGCGTTGGGAAAATAATAAAATAAGAGATTTCATTTCCGCGATATTACAAAAAAAGAAGCTTTCTTCAATGGTCAAAACTAGTGTTGGGCGATGTTCATTTACCCGGACGACGTATCGATGTATCTATCAAATGTTTGCTTTGCGATGTTATTATTATTACTACTTTTGATGTTACAGCAAATTCTTTTAAAACATTTACATTAATTACATTAAATTACGTATTTCATACTGTAACACTATATATGTACTTCAATCAACTGGGTGGGCAAGTGCCTACCCTGGCCCACCCCTGGCGCCGTCACTAATTGGGAAAGTCAAAATCTCAAAATATTTACAATTTTCATCCACTTTCTCACTGTAAATAGCCAAATTAAAATTTTGGTTTAAATAAATTTTTAACTCTTAAAATAGTAAAATAAATTGAATAAATACTTCAACCCAAGTTCGACGATTATTAACTTTAATTTAACCTTTAATTGCCACACTTCACCAGAATAACATAACTACCACACTGGGGTACATGCTGGGGTGTGTCATACCCGTCGTACCCTGATACCCCACCGTTAATTAAATATAAAACAGAATACTGTAAACAGAGTAAACTCTCATTATTTCTTGCGGAAGAAAAATTACGTGATATTTGCTGAGACCCCCCCTAAACGCCTCACGTAATTAATGATGAAAAAAAATAATTAACTCCTAACTCGATACTCGAGACACTTCCGTATTGCTAATTCGTTGAACGCAACTACTGGTTTCTAGTGATTTAGTTGGTAACCACACTACGTTGGTAACATTCTGCTATTTTGTTATTTTGGTGGTTGATTTTGGGTGTGTGCTCACAACGTTCGGTATGATTTTTGATTTAGAATTATATTTAAATGATAATCAACCTAAGATATAATTAATTTAATACTAGGTTATCAACATATTATGTTTTATTTTAAACATGTTCTAGTATTGATATGCTATGAGTCCAATTTTAATAGTTAAAAAGCAAGGTTATGTTTCACAAGCAACTATAAGAATCATGCTTTCAACGTTTTTTTTAAATAATATTTATGTTAAGATTTTGTTTAATCTACGTTGGGATCGGTTATTAAAAACTCATATAATTAGCTGAGGTAGCAAATAGTAATCAAGACTTTTAGTCTTGACCGAAACCTAGCTTCGTAACCGAGAAAAAAATTACAGATATAATAAATTTCATCTATGTATAATAAAGGTACTGTTATTAATAACATGCTTTTATTTACTACCATGATTTGTATGGATCTGCTAAATTTAATTCTCATAAAATAAGTTTGTCCTTGGATATCGGGCATAAGATAATTGAACATCGGCATGGCTGTGTATGTCACAGGCATAAGCTTTAAGTGACTAATTTTCAGTTAATTTAAGGTTTTAAATCGGTCAACGTTAGATGTACAAAAGTTGTAAATTTTAGCGAATTGTATCTACTCAAAACTATCAAAGTGGAATTAGTAGTCGATCTTGACTGTTTCTACGTATACCATGATCTCCAGCTGAACATGGAATTCAAACTACCGCACCAATAATTTGATAGTAACTGGGAATGAGATATATAGAAGTCGACGATCTCAACACGATACGACTTAAATTGTCATATCCTGCATTTTATTGTGAGTAGTACAAATTTTTATTAATGTCTTGAGCTCGAAGAAGTACATTATACTACTATGACCACAGTGGTGGCTTGGTGTGATCGCTAGTTGAGTTATGAGCGGAAATTCTGGGTTCAAATCCCGGACTCGGCAGAATTTCTTAGCTCAGCTCTCTGGTGAACATCAAACTGTGGATCGAAATACTAACAACTTTCCTTAACATCTTAATGGAAAACGGGGTACAATAAGCCTAGAGCTTCAGTACAAAGTGGGCATTGAACCACTACCCGTGCAGCTAATACGAATAGATAACGTCAAGTTACTTATTTGACTGAAAACCATTCGTATGTATATGTTACAGTGGTTGTATGTATTTACTAGTGAGTTTACACATTCACTGATAAAATTAGTGGAAGTAAAAAATGAAACAAAGAAATATTAAATTCTTTGATTCATTAGAGAATGTAGAAAATCACTAGCTGTCTTACAAGAGCATTTTGCAAAATCCTAGTTCAGTATCTATCTACTGCTTTGTAGCCAATTCCCCTTTTTGTTTTAGGTTACAATAATTCCACCAGCTGATTATAATTATTTTATTAATTTTTTTTTCACAAATTTAGTTCGGTGAATAAAATTACTAGTGACAGTATAAAATCACTAGGTCTGTTCATTTACTTGCATTACCTTGAACCGAGCAAGCAAAGAACCAACCAGTGCACGCTTTTATTTGCACTAACTTTCTCTGTTCAAGTTAGTGCAAGCAAACGAACAGTGTACCATATACCTAAACGTGCAAATTTGTCTTATAGTTTGAAAAGATTAGCTTTTGTGATGAATTTTTTTTACTACAACATCTATTTTTAATGAAACTTAGTTTAGTTTAGAAAAAAAAAGTTCTGATTTCTGTGGAATTTTCTATTCCAAGACTAATTCTAGTCGGATGAGATGAATAAAATTCTGGATGAGATTGAAACTATTGATCATCCAGTAATTCAGTTTAAAATTTGTAACTTCTATTTGCTAGTTTTTCATTCGATAATGATTCTTAATGTGTTCCTGCAGTCAGACAGTTTTCTTTGATTATGTGTTGTACAAGAGGACGGTTACGGTCTAATGTTCAAGTGCATCGATTACTAACCAGAGATCCCTGGTTTGATCCCAAGTGAAGTAGGAACTTTATTCACATCCTTTTCCCTTGACAGGCAATGGTGAAACACAAAGGTAATTTAACCTTGAAAACCCTTTATAAAAAAAACAAAGTAATCAATCAAAACCCACTCTGGGTTGCTATGCTAACGTATGTGTTATAGAAACGTAGCTTTATATCTAATACAGTAGAACTCCTCTATAACGAGTAAAAGTTTAGTCCCTTGACTTTTGTTTACATGCTAAGCTGACTGTTTATAGCGAAAATCTGCTTATAATGAGTAAGTTAGGCTGGTCCTTTGAGTTCTCGTTATAGAGGCGTTCTACTGTATATACTTATGAACTCTGTTTGTCTGACTTTTTTAAAAGGGACCAGAGGTGCCAACCAAAAAAAATGTGTGACTCGGGTACCAACCTGGTATCGATCGAGATGTGCATAAATCGAGTTGCACATCAGTCGAGTTCCACTGTATTCACTGACACCTGTTTGTTATTAATAATAATAGATTAATGATCAACGATATTTTTTTAATATTAACAATAAATAAACTATATTTTAATATAAGTTTAATTTATAGTACGAGATTGGAATGGAAATGTGTTGCCGATATTGTGATAAAATGGAAATAATAAATTTTTGGATTGATCTATTTTTCCAACCCAAAATTTTCATTGATTGATTATTGGATTATTGGATATAATAGGCGAATGAGAGCTTCCACTAATAAGTAGGTGAAGGTTTGCAGAGTTTAAGGTTAGTCCTTTAAAATATTTATACATTTTTGGTTTATGTTTATAATTGCTGCCCATAAAATCTTGCATTTTTCACCTGGACATCAATTAGCTTGAATAGCTTTTTTTGACTTTCAGTATTATGTATATTATTATAAACTTATCTGCAAGTGAATTCAAACGATTTTTAATTTTATTTATTTTTAATATGAAATTACCAAGTTGTCATTGTAGATCGGGCACTGTGGTTAGTGAACTTTTTTTTTTATTGTAACCCTGTTATTTCTGCTGCTTCATTCTGCCAAAACCCTAAAAAGTTCTTTCTGATTAGCGACTTAGTGAACCACACCGAGTTTTCTAAGCGCCAGTTGGGAATGATGTTTGGAGAAGGTCGGGGGGGGGGGGTCATCGGTTGGTAGTTTGGTAAACACGATTTTAAAGAATTTGATTTGGCAAATTTTTGGCAGTGTTGTTTTTATGAACAACCATTTATCGAACGATAATGCTTTGGCCCTCCTGATGGGGCTTGGCGAAAGCAAAGTTATATCTTAACCCCTAAGCCATATATGGCTTCGTATGGGGTTGTCCTTTAATCACGTGAGGTTCTAACAGGGGGTGAGGAGGTTAGAATAACATCACGATTGATAAGAAATTAAGTTTTTTTTAACGGAAATTTTAAAATTTTCCAAGGTTTGAAAAGTCACAGAATTTATTTTGAAAAATTATTAGAAATCTATTGTATTTATTTGCTACTATTATACGAAATATAATCGATTTAGCTACAGAAATATTAATTTTCATACATCGACAAGAAAAATTATTAATTTCATATGCTTGCACCCGATATGGGCGATTTCCTAAAAAGGTAGCCAAGTTTGAAGAGTCACAAGGATTTTTATAAAAATTCTCGACATTTTCAAATGTGTGGCTTATGATAACTAGATTACTACACTACACTCTCAAATAACAAAATGTTATTAAATCTAACAAATAAATTAGTTGCTGTGAAGAAAAATTTTGTTGTCACAACAAAAAAAACTTTGTTGAGCCAGTGACGGCGCCAGGGGGTGGGCTCTTGCCCACCCTATTGATTGGAGTGCCAACCCAAATTTTTAGGTGCTTATTTCAATAATATATTTTTTTGAGTTTATAAATTTTGTGTGCTTCTGCCCACCCCAAATATATTGGGCCCAATTTGTGCCCCCTCTTTTCAAAAAATGCTGGCGCCGTCGCTGTGTTGAGCCTCTACGAAATTTTGTTATAGCTACAACTAAGTTTATAATGGCAGGTGCGTTTCGATAATTTCAGCGTTATTCTTGAAATTTTGTTGATTGTCTTATTTCATTTTATTGTACACAAGGTGTTATGATAGAGGTTGATCAGATTTCACAAGATTTTTTTGTACATTTTATACCGCTCAAAAACTACACAAAAGATCTTTTTCAAATTTCCACCATATTTTATTGATTCATGATTCATCAAGGTTCTTGATAATTTATCATCTTCAAGACCAAAGCTATGGTGTTCTTTTTACATTTTTGTTGAATGAGCAATTGGTATTGAACCATTTGTTCTGGATGACATACTAACAATAGGGCAAATATACAGGAACCAATTCTTATATATCTGATTTAGAACTGCACAAAATGCAGTTAGAACTTCTTCCACTTGGCTAGGATAGCGTATTAGTTGTTTTACATCTGAGGTAGCTTGCTGGGTTCGTCTCAGATGTACCCGTAACCCTGCTTTTTTTGGTGATGAGGGCAAATCATTAACCCAGGGGGACCGCCGGCTTCATGTGCCCTCCGAAGCACGGAGACAATTAAAGAAATTTTAGACTCTTTCCCTGATTCGAATCAGGTAGGATACCTTAGTGTCAGCAGTTATTCAGCTAACATACTAGGCGTAAGCTTGTGATTATATAATCCAAATAGAGGTTAAAAAACAATTTTTAAATTGTTCGGCTCATTTGTAACTCGTTACACTGTAATTGTTACTGTAACACTGTAACCAGGATAAAATTTGTAAATAAATTCTTTCATGTGCAATCCAGCCGCAAAACAAGCCGCTACAATTAGACCATTTTTATGAATTTCTTTCTGAAATTTTGAGAGAATATTCCTAAAACGAGTTTCTTTGGATACATGTAAAATTTAAAAAATCAATATTTTAAAAAATGTTTCAAAAAATTATCAAATTACTTATATAACATAAATACATGCAGTGACCACTCACGTTAGCCCCGTGGCTAACCTTACGAAACAGTTAAAACAGTAGCCTCTTTATTTTTATCAGTTTTTGGGCTTTTCTTACCTCAATTTTTGTATGATTTGAAAATCTTAATATTTAAATTTGTAGTTTAATAATATGGATTATATTATAGGGGTAATTGTAAACAACTAATTTTACTGCATAATTAAAAAAAATAAATAATATAATTGGTATTCAATAAAATAATTTAAGAAAATGTAAACAACATCAGGCGCGGACTGGCAGTATTTTTTCAGGGGTGCTAATATTTGTAGGGGCTCACTACAATAACAAATTTCAAAACATTTACCTCAGATTGACATTTTTTTTTTGAGCTGTTCTGAACTTCTGCCGGATTAATCTATATTATGATGTTGACTGATGGTGTTAAATCTGATTCTGTGGATATCTTAATTCCATCATGTCCACTCAATGAGGCCAACAATTCATTGTTTATCGATGATCATAATCGGTATTTGATTATATTTAATTTGTTGCGAAGGACCTGAGATGGACGATGAGAGGGACCTGCCCAGATTACGTCGAGGGGCCCGAAATGTTCTAGCGCTCAGCACCCTTGGCTAGTCCGCGCCTGAACAAAATTCTTCTCATTGAGTGGACATGATTATATGAAAATTCATATAGAATTTTTCTGATTTGCGAATTCATTACTAGAATTTACACGAAACCCAACTTGAATTTAATGTTAATAGGAAGTTGTATTTGGACATCAATAGTATACAATAGCGACCCAACTATTGTATTGTGCTTTCTTTTAGCTTTTCATTTGAGATATGTACATCTTAGCAACTTAATTGTTAGATGTTTTTGAACATCCATGGTGGTAGATCCTGATGACGATTGTGGTGCAATACCACATGCAATTTTATAAAAATGTCATCAAATGGTTTAATGTTGGGGTTTTAAAATTGGGTTTTTAATTGTACAGTGCATGTTAGTAGTTTGAAAGTTTCGTCTTGCGGCAACTAACATGTACCTTCGTTACAATCATTAATCTGCAGCATGGACTTAGCTGTCGGCGACTTATATTTAATTTGTTGGGATTGAGAGGGACCTACTCAGATTACGTCGAGGGGCCCGGAATGTTCTAGTGGCTAGTTTACTTTCTACAAAAAATCCAAAAAAATAAGAAAGCTATGGGAACAACCCTATTTACTGGTTTCCTAAAACTAAAAAGGTAACAGTTCGACACTTCAATAAATTATTTACGCATCCCACCATAAACCTAATAAATTACAAAAAATGAGTTTCTTAAGAAAAATTCTAATTGAGGCGATGTACGCTCAAACAAACCTATATTATCAATTTTGAAATTATTTCTGATCAATAGAGTGTGGAATATATGCTCTAGAGAACCCGATATTTAGTATGCGGCATATAATTTATAAGGGGACGTCAATAAATTACGTGAGGTGTTTTTCTTAAAATGTAGACCCCCTCTCCCCCTTGGTGAGATGTAACGGGACCCCTACCCCCCTCTATCTTCTCATGTGAGATTTTTTCTCACGAGAAAATAAGTAAAATAAAAAAAATCAACTGAAAAAACACTAAAATACAAAATGTTTTCTGTTATAACAATGTTATTCTCTGAATTAAAAGGTTGACGTGAGATTTTCATTGACCCCCTCTCGCCTTAAATGAGATTTGGTGAGATTTTGCCGGACCCCCCCCCCCCATTTTGATCTCACGTAATTAATGGACATCCCCTAACATGTATAATATTTTGTGTTTATGCATAAATTGTATGCCGCATACTAAAGATCGGGTTACGTAGAGCATAAATTTCACACTACTGATCAATAATACTTTTTACATTTAAGGCTGCATGCTGCCTTTGTACTTCTTGATTAGCATTCGGTAGTATTCGAAGTTAGTTACTCTTCATGTGTGTTTGGTGATTCTAAACTTTAGATCATATTTTGATTCCAAATGAGAATAGTCCGTTTCGGATTGATTTGTGAAATCTGATGGATTCCATGATTCATCATCGTCCAAGTAATCCTGTAATTTAACATTATTGTTCAAAATTGTTGGTACTAACTCTTCAATCTTATTTTCTTTAGCCAAGAAATCTAAAGCATAACAATATTGTAATTGACTGTTAACGTCCTTTCCTTATGGATTCTCGAGAGAAATCTGTTTCTGTTCTATAGTAGTGCCAACATTAAAAATATTTGATTTACAATGTATGCTATGCGCATTGGCACTCCTTAATTTTAGTGACCTTGGCTTAAGTCCGCCAAATGCAGTGTTAAGCTAGCGACGCGATGGCTAATTCAGATTGGGGTCAGAGGGAACCCTTACCATCCCGAGTCAAATGACACCTCTGTGGAGATGATCCGCCCAGTGGTTCACTCAGTATTTGCTGTTAAAGATTTGGTATGTTATGTTATATGATCTGTGATGTTCACACTGTAGCGCGGCTATACGTTAATCAGCTCATATAAATATTCCAAATTGAAAATCTTGATCATTTGTTTACATTGATAATGGAAGGATTTTATAACACAAGTTGTCTTTAGGCGTTATACTTGAACCGATAAGGATGTGACGTACTTCGTTGACTCGCAAATTTTTTGTTCTACTCCCTCGCGTTTGTGCGACCCTGTGGGGGCCTGTAGTATTTGCTTATATATAATGCAAGGGTGTTTCCTGCATACTAGGAACCTTCATCAGTTTAGGTTTTTTTTAGGTATTCATCATTATTGTTTTGTCCTTGATTATTAAACTTAAAGATATGTGGAGGTTATAGAAAATCGGTACTGGTTACTCACAATAATTATCTCCAATATCAGCTTGATAACGATATAGTAAAGGCCCTAGGGGTATAAGCATGGTGATTCGGCCCCGGAAAGATATTTAAACGATATTCATAGAATATGTTGGTACTAATAAAATAAAAAGATCCTGAAAGTTTCAGATCGCTAACTCAATTGGTTTTCAAGAAAAAGCAAAATATGTATAAAATGGAAAAAAATTATTTTCTTCGGAATGGCTGAATCGATTGATCTAAAATTTTGATATGTTTTGGGGGCTGATAGGGGCTCTTAAGAAAAAAATTAACACTTATATAGCTTGATAAAATCTTTTAAAAAAAATTTGTTTTTTCTTTAATTTCATTTTTTAGCCATGGTACAATTTTTGTAAAATTATGAAACTATTTTTTTTTCAAGCCTTATATATTACCCTTAAACTTAATGAATTTTTCTGATTTTTAAAAAGGGTACGCCATAGTAGAAAAAAATAAAAACCATTTTTTGGCTCAAATAATGCATTTATTTAAATGTTTTGAGCATTAATTTAAGTATTTTTATGCATATTTTGATGATTTCTACCTATTATAAATAATTTTTCAGATTTAAAATAACAACAATAATTATATCGTCAAATTAAAAAATTAAAACTGTTAAAAATAACTAATCATTATTAATGTCAATAAAAATATAACCAATATAAAGAACGTATTTTTTCAAATTACTATTAAGTCAGTTTTCCATAAATCAACAATACTGAAAAGAATAAAAAAACGAAGTATATATAGCAAAAATTTTGATTAATAGAATTTTCCCAATCTTCATCGCTGTCTTCTTTAATTACAGCTGAAATATTTACCTTATCAAATAGTTTATTTAATATTCCAGCAAACCTGAGAATTTTTTATA
Source organism: Cantharis nigra (assembly GCA_958510845.1). Taxonomy (NCBI): domain Eukaryota; kingdom Metazoa; phylum Arthropoda; class Insecta; order Coleoptera; family Cantharidae; genus Cantharis; species Cantharis nigra. The sequence goes on from OY294034.1 coordinate 22,497,961, forward strand.
AATATCTCCCGTTTGACAAATAATAAACAATTGTGGCAGCATAGAATCAACATTTGATTTCTCAAAACTTCTCAGGTCTGTTGCAATATTAAATAAATTCTAAAATTAAATAAGATATAAAATAAAGACAATATTTCAGTTGTGATTGAAGAAGACAGTGATGAAGATTGTAAAAATTCTATTAATCATAATTTTAGCTATACATTTCGTTCTTATATCTTTTATTCTTTTCTTTATTGTTTATTTATGGAAAATTGACTTAATAATTTGAAAAAATATGTTCTTTTTTTCATTAATACATGTTGAAGTTTGGTTACCTATATTAATAGAATAAATTTATAAAAATATATTAATAATCAAGCTGAGTAATAAAAAAAACGTTCCTTAAAATATTTATTGACATTAATTATATCATAATAATTAGTTATTTTTAACTGTTTTAATTTTTTAATTTGACGATATAATTATTGTTGTTGTTTTAAATATAAAAAATTATTTATAATAGTTAGAATATACATAAAAATAATTACATTAATATTTTTAAGTAAATGTTCAAAAAAATCAAAAAAGACATAATTATCACTTAACAGGTCAGGATTAAAAATATTTAACAGAATATGAATATAATATGCTGAAAAAATATATATATGAAAAATTACAAGATAGAAATTCATAAAACGATATAATAAAGTCCCTATTTCACGGTTATCAGTCATCAGTCGTATATAATGAAAAATTAAAAAAAATAAGAAAAATATTCAAACTAAACTAATAGGAATCTATAAATAATAATGAATAAAATATTAAAAATTGACGAAGATGATTTACCAATAACATAAAATACCAATAGCATAAAAATATCAAATCTGAACGATGTCACGTGTAGTAATGGCTCTTATAAAAATAATTTGAATGGAGATTTTTTAAACTGGCGCTGCCAGGTTGAAATCAAAAGGTACTGCCACCCATGTTGATTTCTAAATATTTTGAAAAAATTCAAAATTGCCACGTTAAAAAAAAGTAAATTTAAATTAAATTAATTCTCAAAGCATTTAAATAAATGCATTATTTGAACCAAAAAATGGTTTTTATTTTTTTCTACTGTGGCGTTTTAAAAATCTGAAAATTTTATAAAGTTAAAACGATATATATGGGGCTTGAAAAAAAAAAATTTCATAATTTTACAAAAATTATACCATGGTTAAAAAATGAAATTAAAGAAAATACAATTTTTTTTCACGGATCTTATGAAGCTATATAAGTTTTAATTTCATCATCATCTCCCAAAACATATCAAAATTTTAGATCAATCGATTCAGCCATTCCGCAGAAAATAATTTTTTTCCATATTTTACGCATTTTGCTTTTTCTCGAAACCGAATAGAGTTAGCCATCTGAAACTTTCAGGATCTTAGTATTTTATTAGTACCAACATATCCTATGAATATCGTTTAAATATCTTTCCGGGGCCGAATCACCATGCTTATACCCCTAGGGCCTTTCGGTTTCTATTTCATTTTATGTAGGATTGATTAATTCTTCTGAAGTGTGTGTAACATTGAAATCGGTTACAATTGTACAGCCTATGTTGATATGGTATGTATTAAAGATTTGTCCTGAAGCAAATAACTTGTGTTCTAGTAAACTACAAGTATTTATATATTTGGATATTTGTTGATCTTCAACACTGCTGGTAATATTTTTACAGTTGCCTAATTTTAGTTCTTTTAGTTTGCATATGCTGCAATACCGTTATAACTATGTGAAACGAAAAGGTAGTGTTTAAATCTATTTTGGTGACGACATAAAACCTTTTATGGATATATTTCTATATATTGTAGTGATTTTTTTATTCACATGAACTTTTAGTTCCTACCTAATTTTCATAAATCTCCGCTTCACAACTACTGCTCATGCATAATTAACTCACTCTCATTCATATGCACTCCACACAATCCAATTCTCCAATTAAGCAACTTTTCAACAAAATTTCTTCGCGACCTAAGACGCGACCTCTCTACCACTTTTTTCCTATTCCAATCTCCTTTTCGTTTACGTCCAGGTAGACTAAAGAAGCAAAACTTTCATTTTTAAATTCGTCCAAGTTCACTGACGATCCCTAGTTTTCGCGGCAAATACAAGTCAAATAAATTGAAATATTCTGATTATTTGCCAAGAGGGAGCCAGGGTGGGCAAGTGCCCACTCTGTTGACTGCAGTGCCCATCCAAATTCGTTAGGATATACGTTTTATTTTTTAGGTGCTTATTTCAATAATGAGTTTATTTATAAATTTTGTGTGCCCGTGCCCATCTCAAATATATTGTGCCCACCTATTTCAAAAATGCTGGCGCCGCACTGTCACTGTATTACAGGTCATTACAAGTTGAATTATTACAGGATTAAACATGATATACATTGCATAAAATTTATAGGAAACCTAAAAATATATAACTCAAAAAAAATAAGCATCCATAACTAAACGAGGATATAATATCTTATTTTTTTGTTAACGTACAATGAGATTCAATAGTTTGTAACATCGAAATCTGTTATAATTGTACAGTCCATGTTAGTTGTTTTAAATTTTTGTCTTGGAGCAAATAGCAGGTGCCGTTGTCACAATCATTGAATTGCATATTGTAAAATAAAAATATTTCTATTTCTGGACAATTGTTTGCTACACTGCAAACAACACTGCTACACGCCTATATTAAAGATAAAAAAAAATTAAAAAGAAGTGGAGAAAATTTTTTCACTTGATTGTTATAATCTCTATAACTCGCATGCAGGGAATTTTTTTTGTTCTTAAGTCGTCTACGGGGATTTCTATTATTGTGCTAATACGCACCCAAGCATCATAATTTTTTGATTTGTTTTTGTAATCTTTTATGCCCGTTTCCCATAAAACTGGTTCGGCTTGAAGGCAATCGATAAATGCTAACTCTTGTTCGTTGGTCCACTTATAGCTCATTTTATTTCAAAATATTTAATTACACTACTCAACCGATGAGGCAGGCGCTACTGACATGAGGAATGCAAATTTGCAAGTGGGACGTGTTCTCGTTCTCGTCTCCTTTGTCTCTCATCAAAAACCGGAGAACGAATTGAGAACCTATGAAGGTCTTTTCTTGTGTTCTCCTTTTCTCACAGAATTTCTACAGTTTCTCGCGAGAGTCGGGAGCGCGCTTAATATGAGAAGTATTTCCTGGAACGTTCACGGTTTTGTTAATTGAATAAAAATTTACTACACTAAAAGCTGTAGGTTTCGTTAATCTAACTTACTAGAAACGTTGATTCAACATTCCACTTTACGAACTAACCAAGTAGGTATGTTGATCAACCATTTTTTTACATTTCGTTAAACAATTTATTTTATTGTTTGAATCATTTTAGGTTTTTGATGTAACTTACGATGGTATTAAATCATCATTCTAGAACTGTTAATCGAATGCGTATTCAATGTTAAATGGACGTATGGGAAATCTTACTTCAATATTATTAAGTATTCTGTCAACACCAAAATCCAAAGGTATGTTCAAATTAACGCTAGTGTTCACACTAGTGTAGAAAAACTAGTGTTATGCATATATTCTTCTTATTCTGTTATAAGATCTGTTGATCTGTTTTTAAACCGAATTTCGCTGATTCTTCTGTGAAATGGACTGCCATCTGTCTCTCCATCTCTTGGGCGGTCTACCTGGTTGCCGATTGCCTTCCGGTTTTCCCTACCGCGCGAAATTTTGTTGGACTCATCTAGGGACGTGCTCATTCCAGTATCGCCTTCTTTCTCTTCCCCATCTGACTATATCTTCGACTCCACATTTTTCATTATCTCTGTGTTTCGTATTCTGACTCTCGGTATTTTCCCCGCTATCGGCCGCAATGTCTTCATCTCGGAGGTTCTCAAAGTGCTCTTTGTCTTGGACGTGTCCGCTCGGGATTCTATGCCGTACTTAGAAAAGGCCTTACGCAGGTTTTATAAATGCGTGTTTTACTCTCTATAGCCATATATTTATTATTCCATATTAGATCCCTCATGCTTCCTGACACCACCGCCACACAGTGAATCGTCTAATTCAAGCTAGGTGGACAAAAACATATTATTCTACTTTTTGATTGTTCTGGTTATGATTACTAATATTTCGTTGTTGTATTGAATAATTACACATTTTTTTTGATAATGTAGAAGCTTGGGAAATATTTATATTAAAAGACTTAAGCAATAAAACTTTAAATAACAAGTTAAATTCAATAATATAATCAAATTATATTTTTAAGCTTTCGACGACTTTTATATTAAATAAATTTCTGAAGAAGACGATAAAAGTCGTCGAAAGCTTAAAAATATAATTTGATTATATTATTGAATTTAACTTGTTATTTAAAGTTTTATTGCTTAATTTCTCACAAGTTATGATTTATATATTTAAAAGACTTAAGTACGAAATAAAAAATGTATTGTTTAAAATAATAACGTTAAAATGCGAATAGATAAAAGAAAAATGTTAATTTAACAGAGGAACAAAGATGAATTGCCTTTTGTCTCAAAATCGCAATAATTATTGTGCTAAATAAAAAAGTAGACAATTTTTCAAAAATGTTAAAATTATTAGACAAAGCAAAAGTTTCTCTACAAAAATAGAAGCATCTAGCAAACCCGGTAGTATTGTCAATTATATATAGAGAAAAATTACTTTTATTACAGTTAAAAATTGCTTAACAACATCAAATTTCCTTAATATGCAGTCAACAACAACTTAACATTTAGATAAAATGTTTTATTAATTATGCTAGTATTTCGTATTAATTAACATAACATTTAGAAATATCAATGACATTATAAAATATGGACAAAGTATCACAAAAATATAGTAGTATATAGGAAGGATTTCGGGCTGACTGGAAGTCAAAAACAAACAACGATTTGCTGTGTCGACGTTTCGAAGCCTTTATTGCTTCATCATCAGGACTAAAATGGAAAAACAGCATGAGTCCTCGGTGGGATAATTCTCAAATATGCGACTTACCACACAAATCAAGGTATTAAATGGTTTGACATTTAGTAGTATTTAGTAAATATAGTAGATTATATGAACTACTTTTTGAGACACAAGCAGGGCCTATTTTACCATTAGGCACGTGCGTAGCCCAATGACCAGAGGGGCCCGAAATTGGAGAACATAAAATCATAAAAATTCACAAACAAATTAAAGATACCCACAAATCTCTCACATAAAAAATACAATTTTTGAGCCATCGATGCTATTAGTTACACTCAAATATAAGAGGCCCGAAAATGTGCTAGTGCCTACGGCCCAACTCAGTTAAAAATATATCTGCGCTCTCTAATCAACTTTTATTTTTATTTAAAAAGCGGTCCATCATATGGACCGCTCTGCACTGAAAAAAAAATTTTAACCAATGAATTTATTTATTAAACTTTCATAAATACAATGAACAAATTCATTAATACTATGAAAATTTAAGTTTAATTTAAGAACATTAAAAGTGGTTTTAAATTTTTGTCCTGGTACAAATATGATGTTCCCTCATCAAAATTGTTGAATTGTATATTGTATAAAATACAAATATTTCTATATTTGGACTTTTTTTTTGTATTACCATCAATACTCGACTGGTAATATTTTTACAATTGGCCAATCTTGGTTTTTTTGTCATCCGCTATAATACCATTATTAATTGTACAGTTCATGTTAGTTGCTTTAAATTTTCGTGAAATTACACGTGCTGTTACAATCGTTAAGTTGCATATTATGAAATACAAATATATCAGAGCTAAATGGTTTATTTATGATTTGAGGACTAGAGTTGATTGGTACTAAATTCATTGTAAGCACATGTGTATCAATAATAAACTATTTATTATATAAAAATATGAACTAATACTAATAATTATTTACATTCTTAAAACTAAGTCTTTCCCTACAGTTCACTCTTAGGGAGGGTGGAACCATCAAGCGGCCAGGTCACATCTTGACCTCTTGAGATGCATTTAATCACTGTCATTAATTAATTAATTATTCTTTTGCACCGCTTGATGCTTTCCCTTACAGATTATTTATTAATTGTTATTACAATACATTGTCAACTTTCTATACGCGGGAGCTTCAAATGGAAATCCATTTAATTACATTAATTTGTAGATTACACACATTTCCACTTGTGACACTATTTTTGACACTTGTCTTGTTTGCTATTGCTTTTAATGCAGTTTTGGTAATATATTTACAATTAACCAATGTCGGTTCTGTTATTTTTTATCCGGTATAATAAACATTATGAATTGTACGGTCCATGTTAGTTGCTTTAAAATTTCTGCTTGCGAGATATAATGTGTCCTCATCACAATCATTAAATTGCATATTTTAAAATACAAATATTTCTATTTGTGGACATTTGTTTGCTATTAGCTTCAATATTGTAACGGTAATATATTTATAATTTCCCAATCTTGGTTCTTGTATTTTTGATTCGTCTATTTTCGTCCTGCGGAAAATAAAATGTGCTATCGTCACAATCATTAAATTACATATTAAAATCAGTTACAATTGTACTGCCCATGTAAGGTGTTTTAAATTTTTGTCCTGGAGCAAATAACGTGCTCTCGCCTCGTTACAATCATTGAAATGCATTTTGTAAAACAAATATTTCAATTTTTGGACATTTGTTTGTTATTACCATCAATAGTGTACTGGTAATATATTTATATTTGCCCATATATTAATTGGTTTTTTTATTTTTGATCCGCTATAATAACACTATTAATTGTATAGTGCATGTTTAGGTAGTTGAAAGTTTCGTCCTGCGGCAAATAACATGTATGTTCGTCACAATCTGCAGTAAGTGAAATACAAATATTTTTATTTTTGGACATTTGTTTGCCTTTTGTTTACCTTCAATATGGTAATGCTAATATATTCACAATTGCCCAATCTTTGATCTTCAATTTTTGATTCGTCTATGTTAGTTGCTTTAAATTTTCGTCCTGCGACAAATATCACATGCCCTTGCCACAATCGTTGAATTGCATATTGTAAACTACAAATAATTCTATTTTTGGATATTTGTTTGCTAGTACATCGATACTCTTCTGGTAATAGTTTTACAATTGGCCAATCTTGGTTTCTTTATTTTTGATTCGTCCATGTAAGTTGCTTTAAATTGCTTTAAATTAAGTTGCTGCGTTAAGATTTTATTACATAAAAGTGGAAAAGCAAGGAAAACCTTATCTATTGTATTTCTAAGTTTTCCTAATGTTCTAAAATTTTCTTGAATTTTCTTTCACTTCTATACCAGATTTCCCTAGCGATCCCTCTCATCTAGTAATTGTTCAAATTTAGAACTTGTTCGGTTCAACATAGTGCAAGCAAACGAACCGAGGTATGGTATACTGAAGGAAAGAAAAGAACTATACTGCAGATAATTAAATCTTTTAATATTTTAATTTACTTACGGACGAGTCACCAACTCATCAGATGGTCTTTTGAATTTTTATTGCATACATTAGCTGAAGTACTGCATCCAAACTTTCAAACGCTATTTTCTCAGAAATGGTTACCCATAGCATTTAAAAAAAACATGTGTTTGCTTAATTGTAATGCTTTTTTAACCTACCAAAACTTGTTCCGACCTAGAGTTACACTTGAGGAGTGATCCTCGCAAGTTGATGACTAGGGTGTTACCAGTATCCTGTAATCATTTGTGACCAAGAGAGTGGTCGTCTTAGATAGAGTAGTTGTCTTTCTCTCCACTATTAGATGTATGACTCATAGGGCTGTATTTAAGACCGCGTGCATCGAGAAAACCCGAGGTATGAGTTTCGTCCTAAATGGCGGAATCTGGTCTAGTTTCAATATTTCAATTTTTGGATATTTGTTTCTTGTTTGCTACCTACATCAATAGTCTTCTGGTAATATTTTTACAATTGACCAATCTTGCTTCCTTTATTTTTGATTCGTCTATGTTAGTTGCTTTAAGTTTTCGTCGTGCGACAAATAACATGTGCTATCGTCACAATCATTAAATTGCATATTAAAATCAGTTACAATTGTACTGCCCATGTAAGTTGTTTTAAATTTTTGTCCTGAAGCAAATAACGTGCTCTCGTTGAATTGCATATTGTAAAATACAAATATTTCAATTTTTGAACATTTGCTTACTATTACCATCAATACTGCACCGGTAATATATTTATATTTGCTCAATCGTGGTTCATTTATTTTTGATCCGCTATAATAACATTATTAATAGTACAGCGTATGATAGGTGCTTGAAAGTTTCGTCCTGCGGCAAATAACATGTACACTACAATTATTTACAATCACATATGTCTATATTTATTTAAACTAAGTCACCGTATTTATTTACACTATGTATTTCTACGCTATTTATGTTCACACTTTCGAGTCCTAAATCGGACTTCTTTCTTCACAGCAAATCACTCCACTCTTTATATCGAAATGCATCCTTCTAGAAACTTCCATGAATTTCTATAAACTTCTAAAGGCTTTTAGAAAGATCTAGACTGCGAAGTTAATTTAAATTTTTGTTCTTCGTCACAATCATTGAATTGCATATTGTAGAATACAAACATTTCTATTTTTGACACTCGTTTGCTATTGCTTTTAATACAGTAATCTGGTAATATATTGGCTCTTTTATTTTTGAACCACTATAAGAACATCATTAATTTATTGTACCTACAGTTCATGTTAGTTGTTCTATATTTTTTAAATTTTCATCCTGCCCTCATCACAATCTTTAAATTACATATTATAAAATACAAATATTTCTAGTTTTGAACGTTGGTTTGCTATTACCTTCAATTCTGTTAGCTTTGTTCCAAAGAGCACGGAAGCCGCTCAATGTAAAGCTCAAGCTGGGAACTACTGAGAACGAAATTACTTGGAGATGAAATCACGGTGACCAAATTACCGGAGGTGAAATATCTAGTGGGCCAAAATATTGGGAATCAAATAACCAACTACGAAAAAACCTTATGTTAAATTCATAGTTGAAGATTTGTATTACAGGGGTTTCCTTGCCTTTCACAATCGATTTTGTAATCCCGATGCAACTGAGTAATCGTTTTACTTTCTTCAATATAAACTTTTTCGCTGTGATTACGAACATAGTGACTCGATGATTTATTTCTTTTATAAATGTGCATTGATTGAACGAGATTCAAGTTATTAACTAATTTGGCATCTACATCTTTTGTGGATGATGATCTACAGGACTTAAAAAATTAAAAACTTTATTTTAGTCATTTTGGGATTAGTCTCCTTTTAATATTCCTATGGTATAATTACAAAAAACTTCTTAATCGGTATTAAGAACCTTTGATTTATTTTTTAATAAAATTAATAAAACCAGCATCGGATTTATAACTGAAACTAAAACTAACTCAACAAACTTAAGTAACCATACACGATATATAAAGTACAGAACATACACGACATGTCCCATTAAATAACAAAGAAAAGAAAATAACTATACAAAATTATAAAATAAGTCTTTGCGGTGGTTTCACAACTCTGTCATATTTATATATAACATTTGGTACCTTCTTGTCAGATGGTTCTGCAGTGCTGATACGTGAACTTGGATCAGACTTAATCGGCTCTAGTAGGGTTCCTGCAGCGCCATTTCCTTCCGATTGCCATATTCTTTTCTTCTAGCTCTTCTTTTTTAAATGGTTTCAAATGCAATCTGTTTCTTTGATAAATGCCACCTTGATCAGTTTGCAAATTGAAGTCGTTTGGTCCAGCTGGGCTTAACAATTTCCCATGGATCAATTTTCTATTATCTTGCCGCATCAAAACTTCTTTTCCAAGAATCAACCTTGAGAGTGGCTTCTTTCCTTTATTTATTTATTTATTTCATCAAACGACATTAGTCACTTACAGGATGAATACAAATATATATTTATTTTCATATCATATCATATTTTTAAAATAAACTAGGATATTGTAACGAAACTTAAAACATTTATTTAATTGCTAAAGGGCTAAAATATATTTACAGTTAAAATTAACAACAATAGAACAATTACTACACTAAGATTAACACTAATACCAAATTACACTACAATTATTTACAATCACATATGTCTATATTTATTTAAACTAAGTCACTGTATTTATTTACACTATTTATTTCTACGCTATTTATGTTCACACTTTCGAGTCCTAAATCGGACTTCTTTTTTCACAGCAAATCACTCCACTCTTTATATCGAAATGCATCCTTCTAGAAACTTCCATGAATTTCTATAAACTTCTAAAGGCTTTTAGAAAGATCTAGACTGCGAAGTTAATTTAAATTTTTGTTCTTCGTCACAATCATTGAATTGCATATTGTAGAATACAAACATTTCTATTTTTGACACTCGTTTGCTATTGCTTTTAATACAGTTCTGGTAATATATTGGTTCTTTTATTTTTGAACCACTATAAGAACATTATTAATTTATTGTACCTACAGTTCATGTTAGTTGTTCTATATTTTTTAAATTCTCTTCCTGCCCTCATCACAATCTTTAAATTACATAGTTTTGAACGTTGGTTTGCTATTACCTTCCATTCTGTTAGCTTTGTTCCAAAGAGCACGGAAGCCGCTCAATGTAAAGCTCAAGCTGGGAACTACTGAGAACGAAATTACTTGGAGATGAAATCACGGTGACCAAATTACCGGAGGTGAAATATCTAGGGGGCCAAAACCATACACGATAAATGTATGGTTAAATAACAAAGAAAAGAAAATAATTATACAAAATTATAAAATAAGTCTTTGCGGAGGTTTCACAACTCTGTCATATTTATATATAATATTTGGTACCTCCTTGTCAGATGGTTCTGCAGTGCTGATACGTGAACTTGGATCAGACTTAATCGGCTCTAAGTAGGGTTCCTGCAGCGCCATTTCCTTCCGATTGCCATATTCTTTTCTTTTAGCTCTTCTTTTTTAAATGGTTTCAAATGCAATCTGTTTCTTTGATAAATGCCATCTTGATCAGTTTGCAGATTGAAGTCGTTTGGTCCAGCTGGGCTTAACAATTTCCCATGGTTCCATTTTCTATTATCTTGCCACATCAAAACTTCTTTTCCAGGAATCAACCTTGAGAGTGGCTTCTTTCCTTTATTTATTTATTTATTTATTTCATCAAACGACATTAGTCACTTACAGGATGAATACAAAGACAAGTGCTTTGTCTCACAAAGCTGAGAAAAAAGCTCACTCAATTCAGACCTCAAAGACAAAGAAATTTAAGTCAAACCTAACTATATGTACACACTAAATCAATTTTATACAACATTATTCAAAAAACAAAGAACTAAATTCGTTTTCATTACGAGCCATTCTGTTAACCGCCGCAAACATCAAGTATAGCCTTGAAGAAGGCTCAATATAAAATGTTGGTAAATTTCTTAATAGCGTTGGAGGGACATAAAAATTTATTTTGGACAGCAACTTAGAGCAGTCCACCGAACCGCCAACCAGTCCAGACATAAACCTGGCGTCGATGACGCCATAATATGTCTTCTGTTTTCTTTTATTTTCAACTTCTGCTTTATGGAATGTTTTAAATTTTGGTTTTAAATAGTTATTGGTTGCTGGAATTATAGACTTACTTTATAATTTTGTTTAGTTACTTTCTTTTCTTTAAATTATTCAATTAATTATTTTTATAAATTTTATACTTGGTCGAAAATCGAACCTGCGACTACGCTATAGGTTTCATCATTTGCCTTTGGTACAACAACCATAGGATGAACCCAGTTAGTTGGTTGATCAACAGGAACAATAATCAAAATCATCAATTATCTTTCTTAAATTACTAATTTCGTTAATTCTTGGAAGTTTATTGCTCTTGATAATACCCAACTCAACGGCACCAGACAAGCCCAGTATCGAATTTGATTCATTCTTACTTAATGTGTCAAACTTCAATATTTTGGAGATGTCTTCGTAACAACTCAATATATAAATGCCACCTTTGACTTTTATTTCATGTCCCGAGTACGAGCTGAACCATATTTTTTGAAATTCGCAATCGTTCAATATGTTAACATCACTACCCCAATCAATTTTTAAATTTATTTTGCATTGAAATATTCTTGTTATTTGTTCTTTTTAAATGTTTTAGAGGTCCGGGTTCGTAGTATACAAAAACGCTTAAAGTTGTTAAAACATGTTGATTTATTTCAGCCGGTCATAAACTAGCAACTAAACTAAAATATAAAGTATACTCACTATTTATTGATTCCGACTAATTTACTGTGATCAGCAGTTCACTGGTCGTTGTCACTAAACAGGTCGTCTACAATGAAATATGTAACGCGACGCATATCGAGCAAATTGCATTCCATTGACTCCGGATATTAGTAAGAAAATGTTAAGGTTATATAACAGCATTGAATTAACCACATTGTTTTAAACTATTCAATAGCATTAACTTTTTTATTCCTAATTGTCCATACCGTCATCTTATGTGGTTGGTTATCACTGCAATTGAGTTCAGAATCCAAAATTTCCGGTATTCCGGTAAATGCGCTCTCATTTTACAATTTGAACAAATTTTATCGAAAGCTGGGCATTTGTTCTTAGAATGATTATAGCCACGTCTTCTACATATTCCAGAGTTACGGTTATTTCTCAAATGTAATGAATGTCCGATTGCCGAACCTGGTTTTGAAACGTTTCTCTACGTTTTTACAGCACTTTTACGTCTGCTTTTGTAGCATCATCGTTCAATATCTTCTTCTGCTTCGCGGAACTGCTTTCCATTCTTCTACAAATATCAATTGCTTCATCCAACCCTAGATCAGAAATTTCCAAAAGTCTTTCTTGAATTTTTCTATTATTTATACCAATCACTATACGGTCGCGAATCATAACATCTTATTCTATAAATTCACATGAGTTAGCCAATTATCTTAATTCTGTTATAAATTGGTCATCAATCTTTAGTAACACAGCAATCTTCACCTCATCCGGTTTTGCAGTCTTTCCTGTTGCCAGTAAAAAATTCTGCAACTTTTGCTTCCACAATTTCCAATTTGCGGTCACATTACCACTAAAAATAATTTCAGAGGGTGGTTTCGATTCCATTATTCTTGATTATTCATTACACGCGCTGTCACCATGTAATGTTCGTTACACTCATGATGATAAAGCGAACTTTTAATTATAATTTTCATTTATTAAACTCTAACCTTTTCATGTGGACGTTGGGGTTATAATCTCGATATATATATCGTGCACCAATTCAAACTAAAGTAACTAGAGAAGAATGCGGGACTACTTTTTCTTGTCCCGTTTCGTCCCGCAGTGACGCCTCCTCCAGTAGGTCTCATCCGTTCAATGTTCACACACACGCACGCACTATAACTTGATTATTTGATTTGCTTGATTTAGAATACAGCAACACTAACATTAATTCTCACTCTGCAGAATTTCTTAGCTCAGCCCTCTGGAGAACATCAAACTGTGGATCGAAATAGTAATAACAACATCTTAATGGAAAACGGGGTACAATAAGCCTAGAGCTTCAGTACAAAGTGGGCATTAAACCACTACCCGTGCAGCTAATTTGGAATTTGGAACATTAATTCTTCACCTCGGTAAATTTTCAAATTGTCTTGATCCAAATTCTTTCCAATGTTCACACACACCCGCGTGTCCATCACTTGATTTCTTATAAAGACTACAACAAATTAAATAAGTTATAATTAACGTTCATAATTTGTTTAGTTTTAAAACGCGAAAGCAAAAAGTAAATTGTATAACGATTTTATTGACATAAACAAACGTCATTTTTTAAAATTCAAATAAATTCGATTTAAATGACGTACAGCGGCATCTATCGGTAAATATCGAAAATGCATTTTAATAATAAAAATATTTTGACAATTTATTTGGTTTAAAAATTTCAAAATTTTAATTGAAAAATCAGTATGGCAAAGATTCATTCCATCGCAACAATTTGGTCTTTGTTTAATTAAAACTTAAATAATCTTGAAATAATCAAATTACAAACAAGTCAATTCTTGTTTTCTAGCAACTTTGAAACATCTTCCTTTGCTGCCGATTTCAAAATGTTTCTAAATGCATTTGAAATTAACTGTTTGCTTACTTTTAGCTTTAACTTTACAAATGTTTTTTTATATTCCAAATTCAATGGTCAACTTTTAATTCCGACTAATCAGCAGTGCTCGAAATGGACCGGAAGCCGTTTCACGTCACGCATTCTTCTCTAAAAGTAACCATACACGATATATGTATTGTCATGTTATATTAGGGTACGAGTAGGAATTGAGACGAGGGACACAAGTATCACAAATTTAAACATAAATAACTGCGTATGAGGCTACGATTGAGCTAAATCAATGTAATTCAGGTTTAATTTTACCATGTAACTTAGAATGCGAACCTACGATCTCATAAGTTGGTGAAATGTAAGGGATAAATCAATTTCTTCTGGTACTTTATTGCAAATAATATCCCTCGTGATAAAATTATGACGGTTTGAAGGAACTATGATTTGAGAGCTAAAACAAATTAAATATAATTATAAAAAAACAAAGGGGGGTGATAGGAATATCGGCTAAACTCACGCTAATTAATTTATTAAAATTAAAATTTAAAAACGACACTGTTTCGAAGGGATTGATTGATTATAAGTAGAACTATGGTACATATCATCAAATTAAGTATTCGCAATTTACACGCCGCGATACAGATCCATCATGAACATAAGAAGGTTATCTTTTCAGAGCTGGCTCATAGATTACCGTACACAGAATTCAGCACATTACAAGATCAAATTCTGACCGACGTTCACCATCAACATTGTTTACACCGCGTTTCCCTACGAAAAAAGTTATGTAAGCTTTCATTACAACACAAGACTTCCTTACATAATAGATCGAACCCAATCAACATAACCAAGTTCAAATTCAACGATCGAGTAGTTAATATGTCTTCCACAACATTGAATAATGATCACATTGAATTGTTGAGTAAAGGTTTAAAATATTCTCCCAATATCCCAGTCTCTAAAAAAGATCTGGAAATATTGGGAGTTTGCACTGAACTCAACATTTCAAAATCAGAAGATGGCTCCAACTACGACAAAGAAGTTTGTGCTCGTATCATAACCTCACATAAATTAGAGAACAAGATAAATTCCAAGAAAGATTTAAATATCATTAAATCACTCAAAAAGTTATGCGAGGATGAAGATCTGGTCATTTGTAAAGCAGACAAAGGAAACACGGTAACGATTTTGGATGGACAACATTATAGAACTAAATTAAATGATGTGATTGCCGATTGTACCTTGTTCGAAGAAATACCGGGGGACCCAACCGATAAATTTAACAAAGAGATATATGATATAACCAGACGAACGAATACCATAATTCCAGAGCAGGCTCGGTTTAAGGTACGCAGCATGAACCCTCGATCTCCCATTCTATATGGATTACCAAAAATTCATAAAGAAGATATGCCGTTACGCCCGGTTGTGTCATGCATCAACTCCCCGACTTATTTTCTATGTAAATATATTAACGATTTATTGGTTAGGTTTCCTTTTAGATCGTCATATAGTGTGAAAAACACTATGGAATTTTTAGACCGCTTAAAACCCCATATGCTCAAGATTAACAAGTACAAATTAGTATCTTTCGATGTGAAAAGCCTCTTCACATCGATCCCGATACCAGAATTACTCCGGATTTTAAAATGCTTAATTGATAACAGTGATTTAGATCAAGTGGAGAAAAATGAGTTATTTAGTATCGTGGAAATTTGTTTAAGGCAAAGTTACTTCAGGTTTGGCGAAAAGTTTTATTTACAAAAAGACGGCTTACCAATGGGGGTTCCCACTGCTCCCATTTTTGCAGAAATTTTCATGAAGGACTTTGAAGATCGTTTGTTCGCCACCAACCATTGGCTCCTGAGATATGTGGTGTTTTGGATCCGTTATGTAGATGACGTATTTTGTATATGGAAAGGATCATCCCGTCAATTAAGTTTATTCCTTGCTTTTCTAAATTCGCTAAATGAAAAAATCCAATTTACAATGGAAGAAGAGAACAACAGCCTGAATTTCTTAGATGTAACAGTAACAAAAATAGAAGATTGTCTAGATATAAAGATCTACCGAAAACCTACCACGACCGACATCATTATTCCACATTCTTCTAATAAGTCTTGGAAAATAAAGATGGCTGCGTTTTATAGTTTGATTGATAGACTGTTTAAAATACCGATGTCCAAAGAAAACTTTTTATGTGAAATAAACACTATCAAATCAATAGCGTTCAACAACGGTTATACTATAAACTTAGTTGATAAGTTAATAAAGAAAAAAGAAAAATCGATTGAAAGAGGTCTGGTTACCGCTTCACTCGCTTCTCCAATTGAAGAGCCGGCTCCCAATTGGGGAGTTATCAACTATGTGGCAGGAACCAGCAAACAGATTAAAATACATCTACAGAAATTACGCCTTAGAATTACAGAAATAAATAGATCAAATATCGGTTCCTTATTATCCAAGAATAAAACAAAGATTGACAGCCTCACCAAGAGCGGGATTTATAAACTTAGTTGCAACTCGTGTGATGCCATTTATATCGGGCAGAGCGGAAGGTCGATATATAAACGCGTTAAAGAACATCTGGCAGATATAGCAAATAGTAGGTCAAGTACAGGTTTTTCGTCGCATTGTCTTGAAACAAATCATGGTTTGGACACCGAGAACATCGTGTTATTACATGCAGCATGCAAGGGTCGCATGTTGACTTTACTAGAAGGTCTCGAAATCAAAAAAGCGTTCCTAAGCGGACAACATTTAACCAATTCACAATTGGAACTCCAGGATATCAGCTCACCACTGTTACTCCAGTTTCCATAGGATTGGTTGACTGTCTGTTCGTTTACAACCTTTCGTTTTTTCGAGCCCCCCTGTATGTTTTAACACGGTTGGTATTCGGGTAGTTTTCTACATAAGAAAATTTGACGTATCCAAAAAGGTATCTCATGAGAACTTGAAGAAGAAGTGGTCAATCCCTTCGAAACAGTGTCGTTTTTAAATTTTAATTTTAATAAATTAATTAGCGTGAGTTTAGCCGATATTCCTATCACCCCCCTTTGTTTTAGTATTATAACATGCTCCGCACGAAAAGTGTTACCATCGGTTTTATTGGTTAAATATAATTATAAATGTGTAATTTTAAGAGATGTGTGTAGACTTTATGTTAAACTTACATCGGATAAACGTTGTGAGTGGCGAATTCTTGTTTTCGGGAGAAGTAGTGCTTTGGCGATACGATTCTTGGACATGGAGACAGATAAACTTCATGATTGTTAATATAACGCCTAGACAGTGGAAAATACATGAAATGGATGGTAATAAGGTCCTAGAGAGGGATTGAGGTAAGATGGCCACCTAAAAAGCAAATTTAGATGGAATATTTAAAATTATTGATAAAGACAGGCAACTGTCAGATTGAAATTTTGGAAAAATCAAGATTATTTCGCTATTACTTAAGATACAGGGTCATACACTGAACCAAAAGTGGACATAAATACAGTGAAAAAGTTCTTTGAGCCAAACAATAAATTTATTAAAATTGGTCCAACAAACGATTTAATCTAGATAACAAAATATATTTAATTAATCAATTATCAGGTTTATTAAGTAACAAATAGTTCATTGTACTAATCAATAAAAATTCATAAATACATTGTGAACTGCTTCGTTTAGTTAGCGATTTACATTTATTGTAACAACGGACACGGATTATTGCGTAATCAAAGAATACGCTGCCTCAACGCATAAACTTTCGTTGAGTTAATAAATACTGTTTCTTCTTATAACAAATAAATTCTTTGATTTGTCGTATGAATTTTCATACCTTTTCGTTGCAGTGACGAATACATTTATATATTTGATGTATGAATATTTTAAATAGTTTATTGTATTAATGAATACGTTTCATTACTTTAACAAATTGATTTATTGTAGCTATTAAATAATTTATTGAAAAACTCAGGTAAAGAAAAAAATTATGCTTAATATAATATTTATTACTTACTTTCACAAACAAGTCAATGATTGAATTATATATTTTATTTTATAACATTACAACGAAATTAATATTTTCTATGCTATGGTAATCAACATGTAAAATTATTATAAAAGTTTAAATTATTTTCTACATGCTAGGAAAATTGAAAATTCACAGTTTTTTAAATTCGACAAAATCTATGCAAATTAGTTGAATTAGTTGGCGACATTTGAATTCATATGTTTATTGAATTTAAGAAACATTTTTTTTGTTTACTAGGTAAACCGTTCTACCGTTACAATGTTTAAATTTTTGAACATTATAGATATGTTTAAAAATGTTTTTATATCTGCGTATTATTATACGCTTATACATTATACACTATATACCATTATTCGTAAGAATTCTTTGATTTAGATTTTCCGACAATATATGAACTTTTGAAAATGAATTGTTTGATTTTAACTTATAAAAATAAGTTTCAATGAAATTGTAAAACATTAATGATTCTGTCGGAAAATCTAAATCAAATAAATAAATTATTTTAAAGCAAATATCCACCGCCCTTAAAAAATGATTAAACTTAAATCTAATATCATCAAAATATATAAATATTTTTTTTATTGATGTTATTTCTTCACCAATACAATAAATAAATGGTTGGATGGACGTCTTCAAGCTTTTCAAATATAAAATTTTATCTTCAATTTCTTGCTGGGTTTTCCCAATAAACATGAAAGATTCTTGAGAATCTCTAATAGTGAATTTTTTGTGTTATTTTTTGTATTTGTTGTAGGATTCTTGCATACTACTTTGGTGGTAGGCACAAAGTAGCCATGTAATGCCCAAAACAGTGCTGCATTTTGGCCATCTGTAAAAACATAATTTTTAAACATTGATTATAATATTTAGATTTGATTAGTTTATACCAACAAATATTAAGTTTTTAAAACAAACACAAATTGAAAAAACAAATAGAAATGTATTAATACATACCTGATTTTTATAAAGTTACCACAGAAGAATGCTAACAAACTATGTAGACGCCAGCGTCGGACGTCTATGGGTTTTTAATCGTTTATAATTCCAATAAAAATGCACTTTACATAAACTTGGGCTGTATTAGATCTACACAATACCACGATTTAGTAAGAACTAAACATAACAAATATTTACTCTTAACTAAAATATCAAAAGAAATAAGAAATTTCTGGGAACAAACTTATTTACTGGTTTCCCATATCAGTTTAGTTTATTTACAACATTTTCAACAGTTTAATTTACAACAGTTCGACACTTCAATTATTCACGCATCGCACCAATAACAAGGATAAAAAAGGTTGCAGTGTTAGAATTATTAATGCAATGAAAAGATTCATTGACTTAAAAAATTATTTTTGTTAATTATTGTATGACATACCTTGAACCAGCGATTCTCATTTGTTAACACGGATTCATTTTGTTAATTAACAAATTTCTTAATATCATGAAATAACTTTATTGAAACTATGTAACTCATACATTGGGGCTACGATGGAACCAACAAACAGTTTATTATTCAATAAGATCGTACATTAGTATGGAGAATTACTTTATTAAATATTATTAACGTGAACTATAAACGAATTTATTGGCACAAATAAAAATTTTCATTAATACAATCAAAACTTTACTGCTGGAAAAAATATTTTACATTGACCAATGTAAAAAATTTCGTTATATTAATAAACAGAGATTCTTAATATTGATAAAAGCTGTGATAAATCAATTAAAAACTTTCCGCAATATTTTATTGTATCAATTAATAAATTCATTGTACTAACGAAATGTCAGTTGAACATTACCGTTTATTAATATAATGTACAATATTATTTTGAGTGTACTAAACGGCAAAAGAAAGAGAATGAGGAGCTCGAATTTTCGAGACTAAAAAGCCTTTGAAAAATCAAAATTTAAAAGAAAATTTCCAAAATATCTAAAATATGAAAATTTCAAATCAGATTTTTATTAATTGTGGGCAGACGGAACAAGCTAGAGGATTCAAAATTTTTCCACATATATTTGGGATAGAGATGGACAAAATTGCCAAATTTCGTCAAGATCGGTGCAGTTTTTGAGGATGAAGGTTTCATGGATATTTTGATTATAAAAAAAAATTGAAAAAGATATAAAAGGAGGTGCCAATTTCAATGAAAATCAGTATTGTTTTGGTGCTTGGCTAGGAAAGATGTGCGTGTCTTAACCAAACTTTTGATTTTTAACCAAAACCGGACCTGGAGATTTTCCGAAACAAATTATAAGTCATTCTCGGAACGTTAGTTAACCTAAAAAGTAAATGTTAAAAGTTTTTGAACAATTTTAAATCAAAGTGACCCTCTTGTAATTTAATCGTGAAAGTGAAATTGAACATTTGATGTTTATAAAATTTAAATATTTTTAAAAAACAATTAAATGAACTGTGATACCTATTACAGCCCTGAAGCGGATAATTGGAAGATTCTTAGTGCATCGTCGCAGCCGAAAGTTTATATCACCTGTTTATACCAAACCCTTGCAAGGTAAAATTAAATTTATTTGGCCAAATTTAACACAGATCTGTTTCTATTATATAAATGTTTTTGTATAACCTAAAACACAGACGCAATTACAAATATCACAAAGTTTTGCAGATTTTTCATTATTTTTGTAAACATTCATGACTTACCTGTAAATAGCTCAAATACATTTGGTTCTCATCAAGTCTTTATATTTTTGTATTTCAAGTTTAACTAAATTATTCATTCCACCATTTTTAAGACGTCAATACTAAAGGTGTATTTTCGCGAGGTACCAAAAGTAACCGGTCGCAACCGCTGCTATTTTGGCGACAAAACGGTTGTAGGGGAGGTAGTTTACGTTCAAATATTTACCTAACCGGAGCAACCGCTGTCAGGCAGTGGTTACATATAGCGGTTGTAGTGAAGTGCCCGCCACATTTAAAATTTGAATATTTCTTGAGTACTTTAACTACGATAAAAACATTATTGAGCACATTTCTTTGTATTTATGTTATACTTATTACTATTACTTATTACATTTATCTAGATTGTGAATTCAAAAATTGTAGGTACAATAATAGCTTTTCAAATAAATTATCTAACTCTTCAAAAATATATTAAATTCCTAAAGATAATCACGTGGTAGTAATCACAAATAGCATAAAAGGTTGCACAATACCATCCGACAAGGTACTGTAAAATTATTTATTAATAATTACCACTATTTATTTTAAATTAAAAATTCTAAGGTAAAGGTAAAATGCAAAATTAATAATTAAATATCGGCAAAGATAAAAATAAAATTAAACAAATCCAGGAAAGCTACTGCTTCGGTTAAATTGTTTTAAAACATTTTTTAATTTAGGTACACATCGTATTAAAATCCAATTCTCTTTAAAATCTTGATTAGAATGAAGTTTTTGTGAATTCTGATACATTATTTACATTTCATACTCACAAAAAAGTAAATTATTTTACTTGTTTCATTTTTAAAAAAGTATGGTTAGTTTCCATTTAAAATTAAAAGTGGGAGAAGTACCAGTCGTAACCGCAAACAACCAACCGGTCCCTCGCGAAAATACACCTTTAGTAAAATCGTTTGCGTGACTCATGCGTCATACGCAGCTAGTAAGTACGACTCACATAATAGTTCCGGTTAACACTTGCGTTTTAGTGCAGCACTTCACTTTTTAAATTACATTCAATTTACATTAAAGCCCAACGCCACTGCAACTATTTCATCGCAGTATACATAACATACACGACACCTCCTAAGATCAAAAACTTGGATTTTTCGTTCGGGCCCAAACTTAAATAACCTATCAAACTTGTTTCTACTACACATTTTGTAGGACAAAAACTCTACTGACTGGACTACATGCAGCGCATTTATTTTCGCGATTTAGTATTAAAAACAAATTTATTGTTGAAACAAAAATATTGCTTTTTCTTATTAAACGTCAAACTTCCATTTGTGTGTTGATATTGTTAAAGCGTAGGTAGCTAATTATAGCAAAAAATTGCTTCAACAATAAAATAATTCTGTAATATGAATTGGTGAATCACAAAATCAGGAAATTCTCCTGATTTTGTTTTGTTGTTTTTACGTAACGAGTACATAAACATGGTTCCATAGGTGGAACCCCGGTTCCACCCATGCGGCAAGATAATAGAAAATTGATTCCTAGGAAATTATTAAGCCCAGCTAGACCAAACGACTTCAATCTGCAAGTAGGTAATCATGGTTCCATGGGTTGAACCTCAGTTCCACCTTGGGTATCCTGATCCGTGGTCTTAGGTCCCGTGTGGAGGAAGTTTGATGGCACAGCTCGGCACGTTAAATCTACATTGTTGTGTGTGGTCATTTCAGGGCCCAACTCTATGATTTAAAGTGATATTGAATCTGCTGTTTTTAATTTTGAAATTTTGATTAGATTTGAAAAATAGGTGTAAAGCGCACCTAAAAGCGTGGTACCGTGTGAAACCGTTTTCAATTAGGAAACCTTAGTATAGATGGTTCTCACAGACTCCTGTTGCACGCACACAGAGAGTGGAAATGCTCTCCATAGCTGCCCCCAAAGGCGATTAACCCTCCTAAATACAGGAAAGCCCCGAACTAAGAGTACTGGTGTTACATTCTCCGTGGTCGATGAGCCCGCATTAAATCAAGGATACACAGGCTTATTGGGACTAGGGGCCACTCGGGTAGATTATGAGTTAAAAGCGGGCCTTTTGTAGATGGTGTCGGGTGGCTAATGCGGGGAGGTTTACGTACGTGTGGATTCATCCAATTCACGGGTGGACGAATCACTAGTACATCGACGGGAACCTCGGAGAACTTATCTCCTTTCCTGCTGAATTGTTCGACTTGTAGTGGAAGTGGTTGCCTACATGCTGGGTAGGGGGTTTTTAACAGGAACGCTTGCCGATTTAGCTTGACATACTCGATGTGTATGTTGTCTGACAACTTGGATACTATTTGTAGGTGTAATCACCGCCAACTTTTGTACAAATACAAGTGGGGGCCCAACTCTAAGATTTAAAGTGATATTGAATCTGCTGTTTTTAATTTTGAAATTTTGATTAGATTTGAAATTTAGGTGTAAAGCGCACCTAAAAGCGTGGTACCGTGTGAAACCGTTTTCAATTAGGAAACCTTAGTATAGATGGTTCTCACAGACTCCTGTTGCACGCACAACCTTACCTTATATGCTTTTGCATTATTCTTATGTAACGGAAAAGAATCCGATCATGGATACAGGTCAAAATGGTTCATATTCTGGTTCATTTAAACTAGATCGGTATGAGAAGGTGGAAAAAGGTCCGGAGGAATCAAATAACGAAAGTAAAGAAATGAAAACCCATTCGACGAAATGGTTGGTAGAGTCGGAGAAGGAAGAGGAACCTAACTCGATTGAATCGACAGAAGCAACGATTTGCCAATTAACGAAAAAATACATAAGCGATTTTTAGTTTTGTGTATAATCGAAGAATCGTTGAATTTGATGTGGGTGCAAATTGTTCAAAATGTGTTTGTTGATTCAAATTCATAAGCTGAGAAACTTTCATATAACCGCAAGCTGATCCCACTAAAGTTATTTTTTTCTATTGGTAATGGAATCGGTTGTGAAACTGTAAATGGACAGTATTGCCTTCCACTAATGCGAAAGATAGAGGTAGTTTAGTGACCTCTGAAACTGAGTTTAAGTTGGGTACTTTAATTCATGTGCAAAATAATAATTTATCTTCACCTATTAACAGTCCTAAAAGATCTTCTTGTGATATTGGTAAACCTAGTGAAGCAGTGAGTGTCGAATCTCAAAATGTTATAATGGATACTAAAAACTTGTTTGAGGACTCCAATGTTGACAATAATAATACAGGCAGTAAATATATTTAGTGCTTTTTTAAAAACTAATACTGCGGAGAAGAATGAATCGATTGTTAAATTTGCATCAGTTGAAAAGGATCATTTTATTCAAGCAGAACTAAAATGTTTAACATTATTTTCGATCTTGGAACATGTGCAACATCGAGCAAAAAGTTGCAGAAACAGACTGCTTATGGAAAATCAGAGCTGCAGGAATAGGTTGATTCAGAAACATCTAAAATAAAAAGTTATTTGTTTCAAACTGTCAACATATCTATCTGATGGGAAAGAAATTGTACCTTCAGAAGTATTATCAGGTGAAGAACTACTTCGGATAATCTTAAAGACAATGTAGATGTTGATAAATTGCTTGAAAATGTGGAAAAAGTTGAAACTATCACTAATCACTCCTACAAAGGAATTTTCCGAAAAAACAATCCTAAATCAAGTTCCCAGTTCTGAACATATGACAGAAAAACCATCTGATAATGTAGATTTAGTTCAAAAATTTGTAGTAGACGCAGACCAAATTATAAAATCTTCTTCATATATCTCAGAAAAGATGGAAGATTTAATATAATATACAGGTGAACATGTGATCAAGACTGATGAGTGATGAGCAACCTAAACAGATTTTGATAAACAAGTTACAAAACCTTGCTAAATTATTAAAAGAACCATTGTCTATGGAAATGTGTGAGGAGACTTCATTCACTACTGTAAAATCTGCAGAAGCTGTAATTAGGAAAACTTGAATAAACACAGAGTAGAAATCAGTCCCTCGCGATTTCCCCGACAGATTGTTGGTTGCAACTGATAAATCTGAATGCACAGCATCAATGAATAAAATGTTTGATGGAACAGATAAATCACAAGATGAAGAATCATTGTAGAAATATCTTATAAGTTATAAGATATTTCTATAACAGATGAATTCCAAGATGATGCCATAATCGAAAAAGGATCTGCATCAGCATTGTTTTGTTATATTTAGAAAAGCTTGAACAGAATTTAAGAAATAAAGATATTTTATCAGAAATAATATCTGAAGACAATTCCAGACCTGGAAAGTGCTCCAAAAGAAGTTTTGTGATTGATTAAATTTTAGATACAAAATTAATTGAATCTCGTACAAAGGTTGAAGAAGTATGATCTCGAGACATAACCATTTTGGAATGAAGTCAAAGTGAATTTATGTGAGTCAGATGAGCTGAACCTGAATCGGAAAAGATATTTTTTGATGTAGTTATAGAAAAACCTTCCGAAGAAACTAAAAAAACTAATAAACTTGAAAGAACTTCTTTGGATATCTACTCTTTGTTTGATGAATTTCATTTTTGAATGGCAAATTGCTAATCCAGTAATTGGTAGTGATTAGGGATGACGTTATTTTAACCTTTATTTTATAAAAATTGGAAATCGACCATACGGTTTTTTTTGGAGTTTGAGTTAATTGTGATTGCTGGCACACTGGGTTTTACATCTTTTGTACTACTAGAATCTACAGTTTCTGAGTTTTTATAGTTATTAAATTTAAATTATCAGTTTTTTGAATCTTGAAAATATCTATATGAAGCTTCTGCAGATTCTTGAGTAGTAACTGAAGTCTCCTCACACTTCTATAGACGTTGGTTCTTTTAATTAATTTATCAAGTTTTTGTAACTTGTCCATCAAAATGTTTTTGGGTTGCTCATCATCATCAATCTTAATCACACCTTCAACTGTATACAGTGGCTCTAGAAATTATTAATACACTGTCATTTGACCGAAAATTGTTTGGCCGACAGTTGTTGGCCGATAAATCATTTGGTGGACCAGTTTTTGCCCCACAGTCGTTTGGCCGACATTATTTATTATTTTGGAAAACATGTTTTATTTAAATCATACTAAAAAACATGCAATACGTAATATTCAATGCAAGTAAACGAAATATTTCTATAAAATCCGTTGGGTTTAAACTGAAGGTTATGAGGACCTGGTCCCCTAGGACCAACCCCAGAATTTTTTTTTAGTATTATAAAATAAACAATATTTTCATTAATTGAACTCTTAACCTGGGATCGGTCGCTATATAGAATAAATCTAAATTGTTAGATTTTTCTATATAGCGGCCGATATTTATATGAAAAAATTTTTTTTGGAGAAGTACGACTTATATTGTTAACATAGCAGTGTATTAATAATTTCTGGAGCCACTGAATATTAAATCTCGGAACTTTTCTGAGATACAGGGTGTTCCCGTGACCATGGAGAACCTTCGAAAAAGATTTAAAGGATAAAGGACACTTTTCTAAGACACATTTTCAAATAAAATTTTTGCCCAAGTCTAAACCCTTGAGGGGTACCTCTCTTTAAAGCAATTTTTTGAATTTCTTATTTCAAACGGCCATAGCTCCGATTTTTAGGCTTAATGGATTAAAACTTTTTTTTAAATAATGCGCTTATCTACAAATTAGGTTATAACATCTTATCGTTTAGAATCAACGGATTTTGAGTTATAAATTAAATTTAGTGAAAAAATGGTAAAAAACTCTGGTTTTATTTCTTTTACTTTTCTTGCGAACTAACGGCCTACAACTTTGGTTAAATAATTTTTTTTGGGAAACCAACCGTTTTCACAGAAATTCTGAAAATATGGAACAAGGTGTAGGTAAAGAAAAATAAATTTAGAAAATTTATTTTAAAAAATTTTCAAAATTTCTTTGTCATAAATTATTATCATAAATTGACAAAGTAATTAACGATAAACTAATGCGCTTTATAACAATGTCGCTCAAACGTCAAACAATACAATACGTTTTGACATTAAAACAAATGCTATACCTAAATCAAATTGAAATTTTTAGCAATTTTGTAAATTTATATTGTTTTTACCTACACCTTATTCATTATTTTCAGAATTTCTGTGAAAACGGTTTATTTTCCAAAAAAAATGTATTTGACCAAAGTTGTAGCCCGTTAAATTCCCTATCCGGTTTGAGTCATCAGTTTTTTTCTAAAACGTTTCGTTTAAGAGATTTGGGGTTCGCAAGAAAAGTAAAAAAAAATAAAACCTGAATTTTTTAAACATTTTTTCCTTGAATTTAAATTATAACTCGAAATCCTTTGATTATAAACAATAAGAGTTTATAAGCTCATTTGTAGATAAGCGAATGATCTTTAAAAAAGTTCTAATCAATTAAGCTTAAAAAATCAATAATATCGGAGCTATGGCCGTTTGAAATCAGAAATTCAAAAACTTGCTTTAAAGGGAGATACCCCCCAAGGGTTTGGAATTGGACAACAATTTTATTTGAAATTTTGTCTTAGAAAAATGACCTTTATCACCACCTCAAAGGTTCTCTGTATATGAAAGAAGATTTTATGATTTGGTCTGCGTCTACTACAAATTTTTGAGCTAAATTTACATTATCAGATGGTTTTTCTGTCATATGTTCAGAACTTAGTACTTCATTTAAGATTTTCGGACAATTCCTTTGTATGAGTGATAATACCTATAATACTTCTAAAGGTACAATTTTTTTCTCATCTGTAGATATTGCGATGACCCCAGCGGAATAATTTGAAAAATGAAACCTACTACAAAAATTCGCCTCGCTGGAGTACATCCATCCTTGATTGCATGAAAACTCTTCAATTAAAATTTTTTTCAAAATAAAACCATAATGTAGTTAGACGTGTTAAATTTAATTTAAGAAAAAAAAATCCTAATCAATTTCTAAACAAAGAAACCAATACAACCCTTTATGATTATCTGAATTTAGCAAAATTATATTACAGATGTTTTTAAATCTTGTCTTAACATAAGATCAACCAACGAATCACAAATCTGTACGGTTAAATTTTCAATTTTAATTTAAAGCGTAATTATTTCAACGTGCTATTGAAAATTATACCGCAATGATTTACTTATTAATAAAAATTTATAATTTTAAAGCGTACGTTTATCGCAATGTTTGAAATTTTATCACAATAATCAGCTCACCCTGTACATTGAAGTGGTAAGTAGCTTCCAATGGTCATCTGGAGCAGTTCGTTTTCATAGTTTGTGAAGAAGTGTTAACGGATTCCATAAAAAAAAACAAATTCTCGGTACCAATAATTTTGATCTTCCAGCTTGATTATTCTTCTGCGATAATTTATGAATTTCCTCTTTATTTTGAGGTAGATAGTTCACTTAGTTTTATTTTATTCTGATTGCGACCTTTAATTTTAACTAATTTTTACAATCACCGGTTAAATTATTAGGTTTGTTCCAACAACGAGTATCTTTAGTAATATTACTACAAAGCAAGAGCATTAATGAATTGTCGTTCCAACCGACACAAGTTACCAGTACGCAATCCTAGATTACTAACAAACCACTGTTCCAACAACTATGTTGAACGGATAGAATTGGTTCATTTGCGGTTCAAACGATACTTGCTAAGAAGCAAGTATCAAGTAGTTCGAAACCTGAATAGCCATGCGCAAATGTTAGTTGAGAGTACAGCCTTCTCTATCATTAATTATTTTGTAATTTTCGTAATAAAATCGAGAAATTTTTAGTAGGAAATGATAAAGTACATACATATGTATTTAAGTACGCATTACAAAAAAGAAAAATATTAATAAATGGATGGTGACAGGAAACGAGGATTAAAAAATATTTATTAAAAAGTGTATCAAACCATAGAAATATGAAATCAAAAATTTATTTAATGTCTTTACATTACAGGTATTTTATTAGCATCCTCTAGAACCCGAATTAATTTTTAAAACCGTTTTTTAACCGGGCAGGCATAGATTTAACGAAATGTTGTAAAATTTCATCTGTAATGACTTTCTGCCATCTGCCATACAACTTTTAATAAATTTTGCAATTGTGATTTTGTATTCTTATCGGTAATTTTTCGTTTCATAATGCCCAAAGATTTTCAATCGGATTTAAATTCGGGCTGTTACCTGGCCATTCTAAGAAATGAGAAAACGTTTTACTTAGGTATCCAATTAAATGTGTAAAAATTAATTATTTGTGCGTATTAAGTATATTACTACTTCAATATGTAAAAGTTCAAATAAATGATATGTGCCGAATCGTTCTAAATAGCATATATGGAGGAAGAAGCATGGGGAATTGTAAAACTGTTAATTAATTCATATTTTCCATTTTAGTAAAATTCACCATCGGACTTGGTCTTAAAAAAAAATATTCCTGAAAACAGGCTTAAAATAAGCACAAAAATTGAAAATTTGCACAAAATATTCAAAAAGGCAAAAAGGAAGCATAGAAAAACTTCATAACGTAAATCGTATACATTTTAAAACAATTTATTGCTGCCTTAAATATTGACGATAAGCATCGCTCTCTATGATCACACTTGTCAATTATTTAAGGTTAATCTCGGTTCGAAAACAATTCGGAAAATGTTCCAACACAGCTTTACGTTACTATTTGTGAATTTACTAGTGTTCCTAACGCCGGCGCAATAAGTGGTCAAATTACTGGTTGCCGTCGATAATCGAATAGCTTGTTGGAACAAACCTACAGTAACTGAAATTAAATTAGTGCCACTCATGTTTTATGGGGTACATTTTGTTTAAAACGAATTTTTAAAAAACAATGCGTTAGTAAAGGTTACATAATAATTGACAACTCGAAAAAATTACATGATTTATTACAAACAATTACAGAACATTTTAAATTAAAAAATTTTTAAGCGAAATTCCAATAGTGCCACTACGTTCAGTCGTTTAATTTTTAAAAAATATTGAAGAATTTTAAGTCTAATACTTAGTGCCCCCTCCTTTATGAAGTATTACTTCAAAAATCCTATTTGACATTGAGTTTATAAAATTTTGTAATACCTCTATTGAAATTTTCTTCCATGCTTCACGTATGGCACTCTTTAGCTCTTCTAAGCTATTGTACTGCCTCCCACCTCCGTAAACTTGGCGAGCAAGAAGTCCCCATATGTTTTCTATTGGGTTTAGATCAGGACTTCTTGCTGGCCAAGTCAACAATGGTATTGCCTTAGTTGAAAACCAATCTTTCACACGTCGAGCAGTGTGTATGGCCGCATTATCGTGTTGGAAAATGCAGTCATCCGGCATAATTTCTTCTATCATAGGCACTAAACCATCTTCTAAGACTTCTATATAATTTTCCGCATTCATGCGATGGTTTATCCACGCAATTTTAGATTTTCCATAAGACGAAATCGCTGCCCATATCATACAAGAGCCTCCTCCAAAATTACGACTCATTTTAATATGTTTTTCGTTGCGAATATCATGCCAATAATAGGAAAAACCATCAGATCCGTCCAAATTAAATTTCTTTTCATCACCAAATATAACTTTTTTCCATTCATTATTCCAATGCATGTGATTTCGAGCAAACTGAAGGCAAGCTTCTCTATGTTGGGGTGTCAATGGTGGCTTTTTTACTGATTTTGTGTAAATTAAATTTTTATCCGCTTGTAATACTTGTTGAATTCGTCTCACTGTTACTGGTAATTGTAATTTTGATTTGATTTCTGATGCAGTTTTCGAAGAACCTCTTATTTCTTTAAGAATTCTGCATTTATCTCGATGTGACAGTTTTCTATTATGGTCAAATTTTCTGTTTTTACCATAATTTTCATCTAAGTGCAGTAATTTGCTACTAAATGATGTGATCTTTTTATTTGTTTCGCTATGCTTCTAATAGAAATATTTATTTCCCTCAATACTTTTAATTTAGCAATTTCTTCATTTGATAAACCTTTACCGCGTCCCATCTTGCTACTTTTAATTAAAAATTTGATGTTATTGGATTTATACGAAGGCAATAAGCAGCTCTTACCTTTATTAAAAATAAATTTAAATAATATTGAATCTTCATCAAAAATAATGTACCTGGCTCTAATATAATTTCGCACAATAATAACACAACTTACTGCTGTTCACGTAACAAGGTATGATTTAAAACTAAAAATAATTTTAAACCAAGAATTTTTTTTTCTGCAAATGCAATCATATCATTATGTGTTTACCTATGCATAATCATTTTCATATCTACTTCTTATATTACACATAATATGCGGAATTATTCTTTTATCATCACGCTGGTTCTACTCGAATTTCGCCTACCATATTATAATTAATCAAGAGACACTTCTTTAACATCTTGCACGTCTTGGTCGTTATATCGCAATCTCTATTTCCGTCTCTCTCTTTGCTCATTTTCAAAATTACCAAACTTTTAAAACAAACCGACGGCGCGAAATTCAATTGGTGAGTAAAATTAACTTTGTCTTATTTAAACTTTTTAAACACTTTTATTTAAAAATTTTTTAAGCCCTAGCTGAATTATCATTTACAGCTTTTCACCATCGTTGATTAGCATCTTCTAATTTGAAGATTTGTGATCTAAAAACATCTTTTATTTCAAACAAATGTGAAGTGACCTCAGACAAGTCATCGGGTTAGCATTTATTCCCTTCTCTAAAAATTTAACCAAACTCAATAAAATCCACAAAAAAAATGAAACGACAATATGTTAATAGTTTGAGACAAATGATTTTTTTATTTTAGATGTTTCTGAATCAACTTTTTCCTGTAGCTCTGAATTTTTCAATAAGAAATCTTTTTCTGCAACTTTTTTTCTCGATGTTGCACTTCTATAAAATAAATGAAACGTTGATGGTTTGGTTCTAGTATTTGAATAAAATGTTTCTTTTCAACTGATGCAAATTCAAAAACCAATTCAATCGCCTTCGCTGTATTAGTTTTTACGAAAGCACAAAATATATTTATTGATTGTTTAACATTATTGTCAACATTGGAGTCCTCAAACAACTTTTTAGTTTCCATTACAACATTTTAAGATTCGACACTCTTTCACTACGTATACCAATATCCCAACGAGATCTTTTAGGAGGACTGTTAAGAGGTGAAGATAAATTATTATTTTGGACATAAATTAACATACTCAACTCAGCAACAGTAGTAGAAGGCTTATCTTGATTAATACCAGTGATTGACTGATGAGATCCATTTCATTTGGAGTAAGATCAAAACTAGAGTATCAATCTAGGTAGGACTGTCCATTTTAGTGCTGCTTATTTGGCGTCAATTAAAGCTTTGGATGGATAATGAATAGATTGCGGCAGATGGCACTAAAAACATTTTAGTTTATCATACTCGCAGTGTATTTTGATATATTAAAATTTGGCTTTTTGAAATAGACCAAAATGCAGGTTGCGATTTTTCTAAAATATTGTCTGCCAAATTTTTCCAAAAGTAGCTCAAATTGCGAAATATGGCCCAATCTACTTTGATATTCTGTAGAAATTGCCACAAGCTGAACCGAGCTAAGAAGCGACAGCTTTAAAACCCTTGTACCCTAATAATGCAATATAAAAATTACAGGTTATCCGAATTATCCGTTGCGTCGCTACCTTAACACTGCATGTAGTAGACCAAAACCATAGCCGCCAAAATTACTTACTACTGTGGTAGTATGCTAATTAGCACTCCCCTTCGAGGATTCGAAGATCGGATCCTTCTACGAGAACGTTAACGATCAATTACAATTATTGTTATGCTTAAAATTTCTTGATGACGAAAGAAAATAAGATGGAAGAATAAGCACAAACAATTTTAAGTAATGTTGAATTAAAAGATAAATTTAGAGCTAGGGAGTCTCGACGGTATGATCTTTTAAGTTGATTGCTTTTACAATACTATCATCCCAGTCAATAGATTATGTTGATGTATCATTTCAACACATGGCACTCAAGAATAGCACCTAGCACCATCTTTTATCTGTATGGCAATGTTGTATAAAACGTATGTGTCAACTATAGTAATAATCAGAAATCCCCCAATAGAATGTCACCTTTCGTTGACGCTAGCGACGGCCAGTTTCGTCTACTCTGTTGCATCCCCGACATCTGGTGATGTCTGCAATTACGGTATCATATAAAGTTATGTGTAAATCTGAACGTGGAAATATCACAGAATAAAATGCATCCATTTGAACTAAACAACTTTCCAGAAATCAACTTCTTACCGAAATTAAACTTCACTAATATCAAAAAAGATAATAAGGTTTCTGAAGCTCACGTATCAGAAGACGACAAATGGAAACGGAATAAGGAAACTGACAGGAAATTCAAATTAGTACAATGAAAATGTTTTGAAGATAATGATATTTGTTGGGTAAGACTTTAGGGAAAACATTTTAGGCCGAAAAACATTAAAATCAATGCCAAAGGAAAAGTTTGCGAAGCAAACATTTATCGATAGAAATTGAATTACAGACAAAAGCTGAACACTAAAGAGTTAGTAACCTGTTTATATGGCGTTTCGGTAGTAACGTACTAACGTAAGAACGTACTAATTCGTACATGAGTGTCCAAATCCATAAATGAAAACAACATTTGTATTCCGTATTTGAGCAAGAAAATCATTTTATTTTATTTGAAGACGTTTGCATCTAATATCTATACATAGGCCAAAATCTTAATATAATTAATATTCAAACGAACACTAACAATTAATTTTCCAACAGACCAAGTGTCAAATGTAAACATAAAGAAACTGATTTCCCGGTAGAAACTGAAACATAGCCAGAAGCTATATCAAAATCATCAATTCAGATATTACTTAATACAATTTTTAATTCTTTGTTTTCTAGTTGTACCGCCCACTAATTATCAGTAATATCTAAATTAGTGTAAGTGGGTCCTGCACCATACGAATATGCTGGATTCATGAATGATTGATAAAAACACAACTTGAAAATTTTGAAATTTCACTTCACTTAGTAGCCACACTACACCTAGTTCAGAAATACAGAAACATTTCTGTTATAAATAAAATAACTCATACATAATAAGTGCATAAAGTCGGGCGTTGTCATACCATTAAAACCGCAACTTTGCAGAAAATCCTACCAAGTTTATTGAATAAAATAACATCAAATTAAAATTATGGTTTACCCGGTATTGTAGTTGCACTATTTTCTTGCTAGAATGAACAAATTTTGTTGTTCATCCCAGTTTTGTTTATCAACAATTTTAAAATATTTAAATTAACTATAGTTAGCGCTTAGTCGTATCAAAAACATTCTTTGATTTAACTACATTTCCAAATGACAATTTAGCAAAATTGTTAATGTACTTTTTCCTAATAGATTAAACAATTTTTTTGTTTGATATCGATTTTGTTACCTAACATTTTCTGATTGTTTAAAACAATTGACAATATTTGTTTTAAGCTGAAATATTGTTTATTTTATCCAAAATTATCAAATTGTTATAAAACCATTATTATCGATTAAAATAACCTATGAAATTTCTCCGAGTGTACCAATGAGAAAGTAAAATTAATAATAAAACTATAATAAAAAGTATGTATTGTCATGTTTCAAAATTCTCGTTAGATTTCTTGATGTTTGCTTATGAAATTGATTTTTTAAAAATGTTTTTTAAATTTTGTGGTTGCTGGTTTTCCCGCCAACAAGTTGTAGTAGTAGCAATGGGCGGTGAAAAGCAAGCTTTATGCCAAGATGGCCGCTGAAAGCGGATGGCGAAAAACTTATCTTCAGAATTTTGTTGTAATTGTGGCCAATATCAAGAAGTTTTAGGATTGCAGAATACATTTCATTAATAATTTTGGTGAAAACTTTTTTTTTTCATCTGTGATCAGATGTAGCACTTTCAAATCTGTCAAATCTGTGACCTTCGCCTAATAAATGTTTGGCAAAATTAGAGCTCTCTGGTTTTATATTTTTCCATGCCAATAATCGTTTTGAGTCAAAACCATCGACAAACTCAATCATGCCATCAATATCGATGATGTCGAAATCAACTAATTTTTTATCTAATATCGAAATAGAATTTGAAACGTTTTTGAAATCAGCCAGTCATTGTATAATAATGTCGGACCATGCTTTCCACTGTGCTTCGCCGAAGTCATACCTTAAATATGGAATTTTGCTAAATGTATCTATAATGTACATTTGTCGTAAAACCATTCCCAAATCTTAGAAATGTTTATAAAACCTTTTATTCGATTTTTCCGTTATGGGAAATCATTTCAATTTCCAAAATTTCATTTTTTAAATTGTACAATTGGAAAGGTTCCAACATTTCTTCAAATGTTTTTCCTCTATGTAGAGGTCGTTTCGTTTCCGTCGACGATGGAATTTCGGTTTTAGCAAAAATATTCATAACAGAATTCTGCAACAAAAATGAAATATGAATGAAAAAATATTTTTTCAAATTTGAAAATAGTGAGTATGGTCACAGTTACAAGCATAATCGACTGTTTGCTTATTCTGTAATTTCCATTCTGAGAGACTGATTTATGATTTTATTATTAATAATAATTTATTGTCGTAAATGAAAAGCAAGAAAAATTTCACGTAATAATCAAAATGTAAAAATGTTTGTGAGTCGAACAAGTTGAAAATAACGAAATACTACATAAAGTAATATTTAAAAAACAAATAATAGAAATTTTAAGTAAAATAAAGTAAAAGAAAATTCTAAACAAGATAAAAATAATACTAAAATTATTATCAAAAGAAATAAAATAAAAATAAAATTTAAATAAAACTGTACTAAAATATATTTTAGGAAGTCTCTAACTTATAGTCAAAATGATTCTCCTAATATTTTTTAAATTTGTTTTTGTGTTGGATTGGGCGACATCAATTTTTTATACTCTTCATGGGGAAATCGAAATTCACCATCTGAAAAAATATAAATTAATAATTTTCTTCTGAGGGAAGAAAAAAAATCTTACTTAAATCTGTGGTAATTTCATGCAGACATTGTACGGGGGTTGCCTTTTAAGTTTCGGAATTAGAGAACAAAAACATAGTTTTTTATCTAAAAAATGTATTCTTCGTTAAGATCAATACACTTTTGGATGCTTTTTAACCAATTTTTGAAGCATTCTTTCCACTCCGACTAAAGTAGCTCCAAAATATGCACTTTGACCGCTTCTTCAGTCGGCTGGTGCATGTCACTTGTCGCAATGTCATCCATCCTGTTTTGATGCACCACGATCGTATTTGTGGACCATTTTCTTCGACCAATTCACACGAATCTTGCTTTCAGCGATTGTCAAATTATATAGGTTCAAACGCAAACAAATATTTTTAACGACCAAATATTCATGCAATATTCAATGTCTGTCGGGTCTTTGGAATGCTCAAGGATGCCTTAATCTCACGATAAGTCATGACGATTTTGCAATATCAGTTCATGTACAGCATCAATGTTTTACACAACTACCAATTTTGGACGATCTTCACGAAATTCGTTGTTAAGTGAACTGTGGCCACGATTGAATTTGGTAAGTCATCGATAAATACTTATCCTTGATGGTGCTTCATCGCCAAAAGTCAAATTAAGATTATCGATGCACTGCTATTGAGTTATCCATCTCGGAAGTTGTAAAAAATAATCGTACGAAAATGTTCTCGAATTAATTCCAATTTTTTTGGTCGAGATGATATCTTCAAGTTGCTATAAACAGCACAAATAGCGCTCTTACGTCAAAAAATTCTGAGTAAGAATACCATTAAAAATGTCAAACTCTACGATAGTCAGTTGCCAGATGGCGGCACTAGCATTGCTCAATCCCGAAACTTAAAAGGCAACCCTGGTATTCCATTAATTCTTCGCTGAATGTCTGATAAATGATAAAGAGTAGTTAACCATTGTTGAGAATGTTGATGTCATCAAACCATGGCAGAAACATAGTCTATTTCTACATTTCTTTATTGCTAAAATAATGTTATGGCCTTTTAGTTCAATGCAAGTGTGGGTATTAACTAGAAGTTACACAATTGGTTAATGAAAAAAATAGTATAATACATAAAAATAGTAAAAAATAGTAATTTTCTCTATGTTAAAAAGCCATGAACTGATACTTGCGAAATGTTGATTATTTGGCACTTCTGTGATTAGAATTTTGATGTGAAACAATGGATTCTCCCATTGGTAAATTAATGTCCTTTTTTCAAAAAAGTGGAAAACTAGGATTGCATTTTATCTAAAACAGAAACCTTTAATTTTATTGATAACTTGTTATAAGGGACGGTTGTACCAATTAAGTTCAACGAATTTTGGAGGTTTTGATGACGTCTTAATGACGTATTAAGTTAATTAAGGTGATAATTATTATAAATATATCATGGAATAGAACCTGATTGGTCATTACAAGTTCTAAAATTTGTTTTAAAATTACCTAGAACTTTTATATTAATATCTAGTAAACTAAAATGGAATCGCATCGAAAATTGTAATAACTAAAATTAATAATTACCGCAAAGCAGTTTCCAAACTGATTGGTCTCTCTTTCGCCTGATCGGCTGGGTAATCCAAAATGAATACGCTTCAATTTCAAACATCTAGTATTTCCATCTGTAGAAAATCCAAAAATTTCTAGATGGAGGGTATGTGATCACCTTCTCGCTCCAAGTAAGCCTATCTACTTAGGACATCATCAGATGTTGTCTAAACATCACATGTTTCCTTAGATCTAAATTACAATTTGATAAAATCCGTTTTGTTCCAATTTAATTAGCAATTCTTCTTTTGTCATTGTTTCTATTATTTTTTCTTCATCAGCTTGATTGAAGTTCTTGGAACAAAAATCATTGACATAATTCTGAATTACTTTGTCAATATGTTAGATTATTTTCTTTTCATCGTCGCCATTTTTTTCAAATGTATCTCTCATTTGTTGATATATCAGCATTCAAATCTTATTTTGGTTGTTGCACAGTTGTTTTGTTCTATTCTGTGAGTTTTCATTTGTTTCACTTTCGCGTTGCAGTATTGTAATTGTAAACATACTAGTAGGATGTAAATTTACATATTATGCTACATGTAAAAATTGTACATCTGTAAAACTCTGTTAAAAATTTATTTTAACAAAATTTTATTCAAAAATAAATAATATAATATTCGTGAAAAAATAAAAATTTAAAATAAAAACTGAAAAATAAAATTAAAAACATAAAGAAGATATTAATAATAAAAAAGTTCTAATCAAAGAACTAAAAGTGTCTAAATATCGTTGGAGGTCCAAATTTATTATTTTCTGCTTAGAAGATTTTTTCTTTTTACTTTTATTGGTTCCTTGATCAGGATTTATATTCATTAAATACATTTGTATACATTTCAATATACAGCTATTACCCACTGGATAAGCAACATTAAAATTAAAATATAGAGCAAATAATAACTTCAAAGAAGTGATAGAATCACTCACTGCTTCAATTATTTCTCTTTCTGTGTAAATGGAGTATGTTAACGAATTTTGTATTCCTGCAAAATAAGTAAACATTAGATATTACATAATAGCTAAATAGCATTTGCTTACTAGTAATAACTACGAATGGGGCCGCAAGTACATATAGATATGTGTTTCTCTATATTTTTATTCTAGACCAAATTTTACAGTAAAAAAATTAAAGTCTTATAAACTGTATGGTTTATGTTAGATACAGTTTTACACCATCTTGTCAAATATACACTTTATTTTGAACTGACAAGTTGTACAGGGTGGGCTATTTAAATCTTTGGGATGCTTTTTTCCTATTCTGTTTGAATAATTTTTTTAAAAACAAATATATTTTGTTTTACAGTCCTGTAGGAGATAACGAATGTTTCGATTATCACACGCTTGGCAATAAGGTGTGGTAGGTTTGGATTTAAATAGTATGTGGGCAGAATTTTTAATTTGTGTACTTTTTTTTATTTGCTCGTTTAATTGTTAAATAATTTTTTTCTAATCATGTTTCAAAAAGTCTTACTTTGTGATACTTTTCCGCACACTTTTAAAAGTATCCGGAAAAGTAGTACTTTTTCACACCTTTTAATATCACAAAGTAAAAATAACCAACCATTGGTTGGCAACCAATGGGCTACCAACTGTCAAATTTAAATTTTAAGTATCTATTTTCTCCTCGATCGTAAAACTTCGCTTTGAATGGAAAAATGTTAGTTTTCCTACCTTGTATCGAAATATCTATTTCTAGTGATGAATAATTAACCTATGTAGGGGAATCATTGCATGTGTGTGTTTTGAATTTCGATGTTTTTGATGATCTTTGTACTATTATAGAGTCTGATGAAGATTTTAAATAAAAAATCGAAACTGGTCAGTTGAGAGAAGAATAGTTATAGTTTATTGAATTGATCTAAAGCCCAAGAGAAACATCCAATTGCTGTATTAAATTTGGGGTCAAGAATTGACTATATTATGTTAACAGCTTCTTTCAAAATTTGTCATAAGTCATAACTGACATCGGTTTTTTTCCAAGCCTTTTGAATTCCAACCTTTTCATTTTTTATAGCTTTTTATTGAAGTTTATTTAATTATGGATACTTATACTAGTAGATCAAGGTAACCCTGTCCCTAGTTGTAGTCGAGAGGATTCTGGCAATGGAGATAAAATACAGAACTTAAAAATCATAGTTGTAAAATTATCAACAGTGGACAGCAACTGATCATGCCTAATATTTATGCGATGTATCATAATGAAGGTATCATTAAGACTGAAAGTGTAGTTTCGGCAGCTTTAGTTGTTTCAGAGAGCAGTACTTGGAATACATTTGTTGAGATGGAAAAAGTGGAACTATACTATTACCATAATAAAAAAAGGACAACGCAAATGTATTTTACAGAAGACAGCACTTCATAGAGTAGTTCACCATCCTCAAACCATTCTCATATGCTTGATAAAAGTTTAGTTGTAAGAATTTGTAAAGAAGTACTTTTTTTATTTAATATACAAATATTAATTTTATTAGGAAGTGGAACGTTAAAAAGTTCTACCTTCAATGTCACGTACTACCTTATCAAAATTGGGCATTTTTTGGGAAACGACATCGAGAAACCATCAACACTCGAGAGATCATATCTTGAAGTATAAGAAAATTTAGATTGGAGGGACGTAAAATTTACTATTTGGATGAAACATGGATCAATGGATGTGATACTAAGTCTAAGGCGTGGACAGACAAATCTGAGGTAACAAGCACAAGTGATGCATTTCTCAGGGGTCTCTCGGTAATAGTATATTTATTTATTTAACAATTACTACATTATAAATGAGTTTTAGACTGGATTAAGCGATCCCTCAGGTAAATGAAAAGGTTATAACTAATAAGCGCTTAATTATTGTTCTTCATATTGGAAACGAACCTGAATTTGTAAAAAATGGACTTTTACTTTTTGAATCAAAGAAAACTGGTGACTTATCACGAAGAAATGAATTCAACTAATATATTTGACAACTGGATTAAGAAAACTTGGCCCTTTTTGGATCCAAATTGTGTAATGGATAGTAATGGTTCTGGATCATAGTAATGGATAAAGCCAACTTTTTAGTGGAAAACATCTGTAATGATTGAATGGATTAATGAAGCGTAACGCGGAAGAGGAATTGTCCGCAAATAGATCAAAAAAATTTAAACAAGAAGAAGCTGAAGAAGTAAGAGAAGTATTAGAGATATTAAAAAATATAGTTTAAAAAAAAAACCAAAAAAACACGGTTTATGACGTTTTAAAACGCACTAAAAACTAAAAAATAATTAAATTTAACCCTTTCGAACACCTTGTAGTCAATTGATAATTGGTGACTGAAAGGGTTAATAAACTAATTCAAAAAGAGTGGAGCGCGTTTTGGTTATTTGTCTTTTAATTAATTTAGACAAAGCGCTACACGCTTTTTGAATTAGTTTATTAACCCTTTCAGTCACCATTTATCAATTGACTACAAGGTGTTCGAAAGGGTTAAATTTAATTATTTTTTAGTTTTTAGTGCATTTTAAAGCGTCATAAAAGCGTGTTTTTTGGTTTTTTTAAAACTATAATATTTCAATTTATACTTTTCAGTCTTAAAATAACTTCAACATAATTATTACTGATTCAGAAAACATTTAAGGTTCGCTTAGTTATTTTTATTTTTTTTTTAAATAGGAGATCGTTACATAGCTAACCATGCATTCAGGTCTATTATGTATCACAAACGTTATTATAAAGGTGACAGTTATGACATTACATTAAAAGTTTTCGGCAAATTGGTATTACCTATCGCTTTCACAAACCGTTATTTTAACATCATCTTGATAATAAAGGTTTTCTTAACATTTATAGTGCATACCAATTTGCCAAAAACCTTATTGTATGTCATAACTGTCACCTTTATAATAAAGTTTGTGATACATAATAGACCATAATAGACATAATAGACCATAATAGACCATAACGGGAAGTGAGTTAAAAAAAAGCGTTTTTTTCGGAAATTTTTGCAAAGTGTATTGTCATCGGGGACGAATCTATGTGTAAAATTTCAGTTCAATCGGAAAACGGAAAGTGGGTCAATAAAGCTTCCAAGATTTTCTTACATAGTTAGTTACAAGTGAAGCTAATGAAAGCGTTTTAATAAAAAGCAAATTGATGATGATGATTTTTCATCTGATTTTTGATAGATTAAATTATTTGGGCTTTATTTTATTAGAATTGTTAATGCGTTAATCTTTTAAATAGGTTGTTGATAATAGAGGACGCCTCTGTGTTATCTAGTTAAGCACTTTAACCTTTATAAGTTGGTACGATGTTCTTTAGTGAGTATCCTCACATGTACATATTCATTATTTAGTTGTTGTATCATTATCGTTGAATAAGCTACTTGGATGTTATGAAGTTGTATTAAACTACGAATTATTGTTTTTACTAAATCATCGCTAGAGTTATGCTCTGCTCACAGGTTATGGGCCCAGCAGTAAGTAATTTGTTAATTTTATTGAAGTAGTGATCGCATTTGTTGCACGTGTTGCGTTGAACACGTTTTTGTTTTGTCGAAGAATCAAGTATTAGTTACAAGATTAATTCATTCGTTGTGTACGAATTCGTTGTGTACGAGAAAAACAAAAACAAGTAAAAATGCCACGAAACGATTTTGATATAGAGAAGCTAAGAGGAAGTGAAAATTACCACACGTGGCAATTTGCAATGCTAAATTATTTGGAGTTAAATAATTTAGGCAATTGCATAAGAAGTGATGACACCGAAACGAATGCTGATAAATTAAAACAAGCAAAGTCGCGCTTGGCGTTGAGTGTTGAATCTTCGCTATACGTTCACATTCAAAAGGCAAAATCCGCAATCGAAATTTGGACAACATTTAAGAATTTGTACGAAGACAAAGGATTAACGCAGAAAATTGGTCTGTTGAGAACATTAATTTCAATACGTTTAGATGAATGTGATTCGATGCAAACATACGTTGATCAAATAATCAATACATCGAACAAATTGGGTGGAATTGGTTTCGAAATATCCGACGAATGGCTTGGTGCAATTCTATTGGCAGGTTTAACAGAAGCATTTAAACCAATGATTATGAGCATAGAAAGTAGCAGTGTAACAATTTCGGCAGACACCATCAAATCAAAATTGCTGGATACACATACAGATCGAAGCACAGAAAATGCGTTTTTCGGTAAGAAGCAAAAACCAAGAAAAGCAGCACCAATTGTAAAGTGTTATGTTTGTGGAAAAAAGGGACATATTTCGATTAACTGTAGACAGAATAATAGTGATCGAAGTGTCAAGAATTCGGGCAATATGAAGAAAAACGGTGAAACATCGAGAAATGCATTTTTAACCAACTTCATTGCGAAAGCAAGTCCTAGCGATCAGAATGAATGGTATATCGACAGTGGTTGTTCTACCCACATGACTCCGAACGGGGATCTACTGCATCGTGTGAAACCAACAAGTGGTGAAATTAGTGCAGCAAACGACATGAAGATGACTGTCACAAGTGTTGGTTCGTTAAACTTAAACTTGAACAATAATGACATTGAAGTGAAAGAAGTGTTGCATGTGCCCAAGTTATCTGCGAACTTACTATCGGTTTCGAAAATCGTTAAAAATGGCAACACCGTGGTTTTTGATACAACTGGATGTTCAATTTACAATAGAGAAAATGAACTGGTGGTAAACTGTAAGCCAAATAACGGGGTTTACAAATTGCGTACAATGGGTTCGAAGTGTTTGTTATCAAACGAAATTGAAAACAGTGCGGCAACGTGGCATAGACGAATGGGCCATTTGAACTACCAAGATTTATGTAAACTGCGAGAATTAGTTACAGGTGTCAAATTCGAAAATATCGAAAAATGGAGGCCTTGTGAAGTTTGTATGGAAGGCAAGCAAACGCGTTTACCGTTTAAGGACAGTAAAAGTCACACCGAGGAAATCCTGGAATTGGTACATTCAGATCTATGTGGACCGATGGAAAATTTATCTATTGGTGGAGCCAGGTATTTTTTAACATTCATTGATGATTTTTCTAAAAAGGTTTTTGTTTACTTTTTAAGATCGAAAACTGAAGTTACACAAAGATTTATCGAATTCACAAATTTGGTGGAAAATCAAACTGATAAAAAGATCAAAAAGTTGAGAACCGATAACGGAACTGAATACTGCAATTCAGGTTTTAAGAAATTTTGCAAAGAGAAAGGTATTCATCATCAATTAACAAATGCCTACACACCGCAACAAAATGGTATTGCCGAACGCATGAATCGTACAGTTATAGAACGAGCAAAATGTATGATTTTCGATGCTGGTTTAGATAAGTCATATTGGGCCGAAGCAGTCAACATGGCCGCTTATCTAAT
This sequence comes from Cantharis nigra, assembly GCA_958510845.1. NCBI lineage: Eukaryota > Metazoa > Arthropoda > Insecta > Coleoptera > Cantharidae > Cantharis > Cantharis nigra. The sequence goes on from OY294034.1 coordinate 22,541,656, forward strand.
AAATCGTTCTGGTTGTTCATCATTAATAAATAAGACTCCAGAAGAAGTATGGACTGGTAAAAAGGTTGATTTAACAAACTTGCTAATCTTTGGATCAAAAGTAATGGTACATATTCCCAAGGAACGAAGAAAGAAATGGGACGTAAAGTCAAATAAATTAATTTTTGTTGGATACGATAGCGATAAAAAGGGTTATCGTTGCATACATCAACAAACCAAAAAATTAACAGTAAGTCGAGACGTTGTATTTTTCGAAAACTTAACTGAAGCAAGGTCAATTGAGGTACAACAAGACACCGACGATTCACAGCAAGTGAAGGAAGTTTCAAGCAATAAAAACGAGATGGTCGATTCAATAGAAAATGTGGATAATGAAGTCGAAGATGACAACGATTTTATTTTAGATCACACGCGAGAAGATCCCACTTATGAACCCATCCAAGAAGTTGTGCCAAGTACCGAATTAAGAAGAACAACTCGTTTACCTAAGCCAAGGAATTTTGAAGACTTTGTTACCTATTCGGTGAAAGCAAATTTAGATTTAGATCCGTTAACAGTTCAAGAAGTAAATTCGAGCAAGTATGCTAGCGAATGGAGATCGGCAATGGAGAAGGAAATGTGTTCGTTGGTTGAAAATGAAACATGGAAATTAGTTGAATTGCCACCAGAGAGAAAAGCCATCAAGTCTAAATGGGTATTTAAAACTAAGCGCGATAATGATGGAAGCGTTATTGATTTTAAAGCAAGATTGGTAGCAAAAGGCTGTTCGCAGAAGTATGGAGTGGATTACAGCGAAACTTTCTCACCAGTAGTCAGGTATGCTTCTATTAGATTTTTAGTTGCATTGGCCGTCCAAAATGGTTTACAAGTCGATCAAATGGACGCTGTCACAGCGTTTTTACAAGGTGATTTATCGGAGGAAATTTATCTTGAGCAACCAGAGGGTTTTAGCGATGGAAGTAATCGTGTATGCAAATTAAACCGTGCTATCTATGGGCTCAAACAATCGGGGAGACAGTGGAACCTGAAATTGGAATCTGCATTGAAATCATTTGGTCTAGAGAAGTCGAAAATGGATCCGTGCGTTTATTATACCAAAAAATTGGATCTGTTAGTTGCAATTTATGTGGACGACTTTCTAATTTTCTGGAAAGATGCCACTGTATTAATGGAATTGAAACAAGCATTAAGCTCAAAGTTCAAGATGAAAGATATGGGAATGGCAAAGAATTGTGTTGGAATTCGTATCACGCAATGTGAAGACGGCATTTATTTGGACCAAACGACCTATATAAAAGAAATATTGAAGCGATTTGGTATGGAAGGATGTAAACCCGTATCAACCCCAAGCGACACCAATCAAAAATTGTCGATCAATATGATATCGGACGAGCTCACCGATCAAGTGCCTTATCAAGAAGTAGTTGGATGTTTACTTTACCTAACACAATGTACACGACCAGACATTGCATTTGCAGTTAATGATGTAAGTCGATTTAACAATCAACATGGGAATGCACATTGGAAAGGCGTTAAGCGAATCCTACGTTATCTTAGTGGGACGATGTCATACAGATTGAAGTATTCGAGGAGTTGCAATCAAGGATTGGTTGGTTACAGCGATGCAGATTGGGCATCAGACGTTGATAAACGGCGTTCATGTACAGGGTTTGTTTTTAAGATGTCAAATGGTGCAGTGACATGGAACAGCAAGAGACAACCTACGGTGGCGTTGTCGAGTACAGAAGCCGAGTACATGGCCTTATCGTCAACTATTCAAGAAGCTATGTGGTTGAAACAGTTTTGTGAAGAATTGAACACGAATTCCAATAAGCCAATTGAAATATTTTGTGACAACCAAGGTGCGATTAATTTGGCAGAATCGGATGCGTTTCGACCAAGGTCTAAGCATATCGACATTAGGCACCATTATGTACGAGAGAAGTTAAAAGATTCCACAATTGTAATTTCCTACATTCCTACAGAAGAAATGACGGCCGATAGTTTAACCAAGGCAGTGACAAAAGAAAAACTTGGTTACTGTAATACACAGATGGGATTATGTTGAAGAATTATTATTTTTTGCTGTATTAATTCTATTTCCTTTTTTGATGTATGTATATATTTTTTGTTGTAATAATTATTCAACAAGTGAAGGTGTTGATAATAGAGGACGCCTCTGTGTTATCTAGTTAAGCCAGTGATTTTCTATAGTATAGATACCAAGACATACGTCAATTGTGTTCTTTACATATCAACGACAAATTATTTTCGGACATCTCTTTCTACTCTGTCTAGATTTTTAATATTTTCTTCAGTTGTCTCTCTCTACGAACCTCAACCAATACCAGACGGCCATATTAGGAGGCAATATTTTAAATGTTGACAGCTATTTGTTAAAAATTGTTAAAATATGGAAATATTTTTATTATATTAAAATAAATTTTTTACTATTATTAATATTGCTTTTATACAGTTTTCAGAAAGAATATAAAGTGGTAAATAAATCAACGCATTATTTAACCTCGAAATTTTTTAAATTTCAAATTCTAATTTAGTACATAGTATCAAGATTTATATTTGTACAAAAATGCTTTTATTTCTGTGCAATTAGTGGATTTTTGATGAGTGGACCTTGCCGACTCCGTTGATTAATAATGTGAAATGAAACTTATTAGTTATTATTTTTATAACAAATTATATTAATAATAAATTTATTTTAACTACATCAAAGATTATAAATATAAATGTAAATAAATTACAATTATATTATATAGATATCGGTGCAGGTTTTTGATACACTACCAAAATTTTAAATTGGTACTTCTTTATGATTGTTGGTATTTTACACGATTTGTTGAAAGAAAGAAATTGGTATTTCTTTGCGATTTTAAATTCAAAAATGTATAAAATATGTACATAACCTTCAAAAACTTATAATGACAGCTAACAAAAACGTAATTCCACAGTTGTTCCATACTAATACGAGCAAATCGAGGCTACAAAAGAGATAACTGCTATCTAACTAAAGTAGTAGAAAGAGATGGGCAGATAAACATATGGCGCGTAGTCCTAAGAACACTGCTTTTTAAGGCAGGTATACGGCTTTTGGTATCTATAATATAGAAAATCACTGAGTTAAGCACTTTAACCTTTATAAGTTGGTACGATGTTCTTTAGTGAATATCCTCACATGTACATATTCATTATTTAGTTGTTGTATCATTATCGTTGAATAAACTACTTGGATGTTATGAAGTTGTATTAAACTACGAATTATTGTTTTTACTAAATCATCGCTAGAGTTATGCTCTGCTCACATAGGTACACTGAGAGAAAAGAGATGGTAAATTGAACGAATCTGAAATGTTGAATCTTTTCTTATTGAATTAAACGAAATTTCGTTGAATGAAACAATTTTCAGTTGTTACAATAAATTCAAAAATGTTGTTTCAATGCATTAGTTTTGTTAAATAAATATTAGTTGATTTAATGTTCATAATGGGTTCAAATAAGCTTCTATACGATATTATCGTTGAATTAATAAAATAGTTAAATTGGAAGAAAACCAATGAAATTCTTGAACGAAACTATTATTTTGTCTTGTTCTAGCATTTTAGTATGTCATTTCAATGCAACCGAAATGTTAATCAGTTAAACTGAACACAATAAAATTGTTGAATAGATGCTTGAAAAATATGCAAGCCACTGCGCAAGTTTATTGTCATATATTTCAGTTTGATCTTTGATGCATAATAACCTTGATGTGTTCATGAAATGTGCGTTTGCAAATTGCAAGAAAAATGGATACTACAGTTATGAATAATTGTTTAAAAGTTAATACCTTTGAGGATTATTTGTTTAAATTTATTTATTCATAAAATGCACTACTGTTAATACAGTAATACACATATTGTGATGGTTCAACATTGGATCACTTAAACAGTAAGAATAATTGTTTACTTTATAGATTCAAAAGTTATTTGTGAAATTCTATTATGCCATATAATATACCACCAGAAGGAACAATTAAAATTTCAAAGCAGGATACCATAAAATTTTCAATTATTGAATGCATGGAAAGCATTATTGTTCGTGTAAATGTAAGTTTTTTATTAGATGAAATATAATTTATTATTCTAATATATTGAAATGAATTTTCTAAACCAAATTGCTTATCACAATTTGATAATTTGATCCTACGGCGATTAGTAAAAACCACGTATTGTGAATTAAATGACAGTAACGAATGATTCGATGATGTCAGTAATAGTGTAAATTTGCCTGTTTTGTTTGGTATTCAAGTTTGTTTTTCATTTCGACTATCAGAGGTGATTTGTACTTGCCAAAATCTAAAAGTTGAGGTCATAGTTAAAATTTAGAATTGTACAGTTACGTACAACACATAAAAGCTTTACCTTGCTTGTGAAGGTTCCTTAAAATCTAAGTTTTCAGTCATATTCTTATTTAAATCAAAAAGTCATCTCACACTTTAGTTGGGATTTTCAAAATTTAGTTTGATTGATTGTTGGTGGTCAAATACTTGATTTAGTCTATCCAACTAAGTAGAACTAGGCATCGGTGCTATTCAAAGAGACTCTTAGAAGCCCTAAATGACAAATCTGTTCGACGAGAGAGGTTTTGTGGAAGATATTTGGTTTCTCTTTACCTAAAAATGAAAAGTTATTAATTTTAAGTAGTACATAAGTTGTGTCGGGATAAATAGGTGATAAGGACAAAAATTTGTGATCGTGCAAAGCGTAAATGAAAACTTATTTGAACATTTTGGACATTTTACTTACATAAACGCTCAGTGACCGTGATTTTGTGAATAACAATTTTTGGAAGAAAAGACTTATGCTATTAGTAGTAAAATGACCTAGAGAATACGTTTCGTGCGATAAATATCGAAATAAAACCCGCGCCAATGCGAAATCTTCATCCGAAGTTATGAAAGTTGCGATAGCAATGAAAAATGGTTTTGCTTCCTACTAGTTTATTGTTGAATCAATTCGAATAGGAAAATTATGGGATGTTATCCGACCTAAGAGGAAGGTTTCCTGAGAATTTCAAGAAGATTGGTGTTAGAGTGAAATCCTAACATCTAAAATATAAAAATTTAAATTGGATTGTCATGGTTACGGAACAAAAATTGCAGTCTAGTTGGCGGACTTCTTAAAAACTCATAAAAGGAAGGCGCAAAATGGCTCATGATTCATTATTGTTTAAAAATTCGTTGCGTGCAGTTCGTTATATGGAAAATTAAAAATTCAAATGTAGAAGCGATTTTAACCTCAAAGTTAAGAAAAAATATTAGGTTATAAATATTCATCACTAATTTATGGAAGATTGATGTAAGAAAAGATAAATATTTGGAAAATGGAAATGATTATGGTTTTATTAATGAAATATGGCATTTAATGGAAAAAGGCGTAACGATAACCTAAAATATTTACCTGTCTTAAGTTAAGTAAAAATCAATTGGATGTTTTTACTGTGATGATTCAATCTGTGAAGCAACGATAAAGGTAGAAATTAATTTATTTTATGAAAAGAGAACCATTTGATTGAAACTTGATTTCAAATTATAATTTTTGTTTGTACTCACCTGTTTGTAAATTGTTAATATTTAAACCGATTTATCCACACTCGACACCTTTACACTAGATTATAAGATTTATTTATGTTTAAACACTCCAAAATAAATAACTTCCACAAAATTTATCTGCGTAAATTTCAGCATATGTCTGCATGTTTTCAATATAAAAATTAATGTCACCAAAGATTAAAGGAGCGTTCACACTTTATAAAACTATAACAAATTGGCGACCAACGTCGGGGCTCGATTCAGTTTAGCTTCGGCAAAACACCATAATATATATTTTTTTAAATTGCAGGTGACGTAGAAACAAAAATGAGAATTTGTAGAAATCAACCAGTTCAACCTTATTTGTTGGTAGTTCCTGAAAATTTGCAAAACATTCAATCAGTGTTTGCAGTACCTGGTGGATACAATAAGGTACAGTAACTTAAGTTAAGATACACTAGATAGAAAAATCAATTATTCCAACCTTGGACTAACTATTTACTAGACAGCATAGCAAAGCTAACGCATAAGTTTGTTTTGAAGCAAAATTTAAGTACAGTACAGCCTCGCTTATCCGGACACACTTTAATTTGGACACTCCAGTAATCCGGACACTCCTGCTCTTCGGACATTTTGTATTTTTTACCACTGCAATCCGGACGTATTTCTAGTTGCAGTTTCTAATTAATGCAATTCATCAGTACTTTTTTATAAGACTAAACTATGACATCGCTGCACACGTTTTGATATAGAATTGAAGGAGATGCAACATGCACTACAAGTTATCGACCCTACTAACAACTTAACGAATGATCAAATAAAAGAGTAGGCTAGTGGTGTTAATGAAAATATTGATAGTGACATAACAGATGAATAAATAATTGATGAAGCTTTAGGAAATGTCAGGAATTATGAAGAGGATCAGGACGATCATGAGATGAGAGTCGAAAATGTTCTCAAAATAAAGCATAATGATATAATAGAAACTTTTTCAACGTGAATCCAATGGGCTGAGAAAAATAATCTGTTATCACAGGATCTACTCTTATAATTTATTAAGAAGATTGAAAAATATGGCCCGAGATTTGGTAGTAAAGAAAAAATTAACCTAATCAAAAATTAATATTGTTTCTTAAGCAAATCATAGTATGATTGTTTGATGAAAGTTTTAGTTTTACTTTTTAATTTGTTAATTTTTTTTAGTTTAATTTTATTAATGTAAACTAGTACTATATAAAATAAAATAATTCAATAATACATATAAGCGGTTTTTATTCAATAAAATAAGTAAAACAAAATCTCACTAATCTGGAAAACGCGGTTATCCGAACAAACTCAAAACTATATCTGTCCGGAATAACGAGGCTGTACTGTACCACTGTTGGTAAACATTACTTATTATTAAACAACGTCCAGTGGTTTCGCCTATGAATTTTTATAAATTAAGTTTTACTTTTTACTTACTTAGGTTTTAAAGATTTTTGATACACTTGAACACACAATGCATTGGTTGTCCACTTTTTAAATTATAAATTTCATACACGACTCAACAACTATAATAATTAATTCACGATGTCTAAAAAAATATTTTGTACTTCAACGAAATGACCAATATCTCAACTATAATTTTTCTTTATGCTATTTTACTTAACTGCAACTTTTTGTAACTTTGTAAAAGATTATTTGTGATTAGTTTATTTGTTACGTAGAGTATGTAAAAAAATTATAGCAAAATCAGATATCGAGGTTGAATTTAAAAAAATCTTTCTCGCTTTACGTAGAATGACTTATATACAAGATGGATGGGTCACCGATTCAAGACCTTGTTCACCAGTATCACAACTTTCATAATGTATCTGCGTATAATTGAAGCAAATCTTTAAATCAAAATTGTTAATTTTTGCATGCAATTTTCGATAATAATTTTTATAATAATTTTTGAATTCTGAAAATTAAAAAATGTGTTGTATGATGGCTCTATCAACTTCAATGGACTGAAATTTTGAGACTAAATATTGAGCAGATGTTTAATATTGTTAAAGCTTTCCATAATAATAATAACTTAAAAATTGATGTTGGATGCATCTTTTATACGAAATACAATTTTTGTAATAAGCAAAACTAATGATTTCTAAAATAAAATCTTATTAGTTTTCCGTTTTAAATAAAAATATAAATTGTTATTTGTAACTTCTGTATCATCCTATATATGATAAAAGAAAAGCAGCTAGCGCCATCTATTAATTTGATTAAATCGTGAATCATATTGTTTTGTGCGGTTCAGTGCGGTTAATCTAATGACTTTCGTTTAATTTTATTATATTTCGGTGATCATCATAGGATATAATATAATTATTACTTAATAATAATTAACTTAAATCAAGGTACTTTTCGTAAATGTTATATTTTTTAACAGGTGTTTAGTATTGACTAGGTTATGATGAGGATATTTGCTAGCCAAAAAAATTAGGGTTATGTTTCTACAACTCAATAATATTATAATTAATATTTTAATTATCAGTTCATTCTTGAGGTTTTTAAATCAGTAAAACGTAATATCACGTTAATTTTACCATTATTCCAGAGAGAGAGGGGTGGGGGATAAACGTTCGGCTAATGTTTAATAAGTTTTTAAATTTTATCAAATTTTACTTTGGTTTTAATTGAAATAAGTTTTAATTGTCTTGCTCTATTTGTAAAATGAGGGGTAGTGCTTTTGCCATATTTTGCTGCGACATCAATTTTTGTAACGAACGATCTGAATAATTATTTAGGCTTGTAATTATGTGATTATCTTTTTAATTAGTTTCATTTGCAGATGATTGGTCAGAAAAATAAATTCAATTTATGGATCAACCACTTTGCAATTGGGTTAAACGATCGTAGTGGAAGTGGAAATTTACAGTCAATGTTTTTGAATCCACGTATACAATTATCTATGGCTGAACATGGAATGTAAACTATCGTATAAATAAACTGGATGGTTCCCAACGATATGTGGAATGCAGAAGAAAACTACATGATATGTAAGTTGCACAAATTTTTATTGATTTAGGTGTGAATATTCTGTAATTGTTTAAAAGTTGGTCTTAAGTTCGAATTAGTATATTACACTTTTTCGTGGTTTCTAATTAATCGTTTCATGTTCGGAAATTTGATGAGAAAACACTGCATTATAATAAGTTATGAGGTTATGAATTTTTTCCAGGTCTACTAAGAATTTTTAGTAAAATTAGCTAATATTGCTAATTAAACTATCGAGTAATTTTATTTTGTAACTTTTTCGCAAAATAGATGCAGAATTTGCAATGGTGGTAGTGTAAAATTTTACAAATTTAATTATAAGAATTTTATTGGGTAGACATTGCATAATATAGTAACACTCGACAGATGCTAAATTGTTGTCTATACTTATATAAGTTTCACGTTTAACTTTATAGTATTACAGTAATTGTGTTGATTTACTAGATAATTCTTTTTACTTTTACAAATTATTTTTATTATAGTCGATAATCTTAGAACTGATTTAATACATACAATTTAATATAATGTAACTGAAATTGATAAAATATGAGTTTTGCATGAACAAAAATGTTAAATGCACAATATTATTGTGTACAGTACAGTCTCGGTAATCCGAACTAATAGAAACCTGGCGTCATGCGGATTACAGAGAAGTTCGGATTACTGGATCAAGTGTAATGTCAAAACGTCAAATCAAATCTCCCACGAATAACCCCACTTCCTAATCAGAACCTAGCCCTCCTAAGCGCAATTATGGTGGCCACCAAACCCGCAATGCCGTATCGTCTAATACTAGGACCCCCACGTTGTGTACATAACCTACCCCGACATTACCTTCCAGACCTGGCACTTCTCTCATATCGAAGAATGAACTTGAGCAAAGCAAATGAATCGAAAGAAACGCAAAGCGAACACATAATCAAACACAGTAAATTTTGATGTTTATAATTTGTCAGTTGTCATTACATTTGTCTATTCAACCTTGTGGTTAGCTTTTGTTACCTTATAGGTTATCATATCAATTCTGTCATTTCGTTAGGTAAATTACATACATGTTAATATGCATAATAATGTCAATATTCATAATGGTTTTATCATTTAAGGTTATCTGTTGCATTTTGCATAATTTGGTAATACATAAAATATATAGTGTGATTCAGAATATAAAGAGATTGCCATCCTTAATCTCCCATAAACTGTTAAAACATATCAGTAAGATTCTCACGTGGATCCAAAGAATCAAGTCTCGTGTCGTGCCTTTCATAACAAAATGGCTACCGCACAAAGATTCTAATCTTATTTCATCAAATCTTGAGATGTCTAGAGCTCTTGAGGTTCTGCAATGGACTCTGTCTAGTAGTCCCACAGTGACTCATAGGTCTTCTGTGAGTTTTTACTACTGGGGTCAACAGGCTCGTCTCTAGCTCGTTCTCAATATGATTAGAATTTATTATAGGTGTATTTTCGCGAGGTACCAAAAGTAACCGGTTGCAACCGCTGCTATTTTGGCGACAAAACGGTTGTAGGGGAGGTAGTTTACGTTCAAATATTTACCTAACCGAAGCAACCGCTGTCAGGCAGTGGTTACATATAGCGGTTGTAGTGTAGTGCCCGCCACATTTAAAATTTGAATATTTCTTGAGTATTTTAACTACGATAAAAACATTATTGAGCACATTTCTTTGTATTTATGTTATACTTATTACATTTATCTAGATTGTGAATTCAAAAATAAATTGTAGGTACAATAATAGCTTTTCAAATAAATTATCTAACTCTTCAAAAATATATTAAATTCCTAAAGATAATCACGTGGTAGTAATCACAAATAGCATAAAAGGTTGCACATTACCATCCGACAAGGAACTGTAAAATTATTTATTAATAATTACCACTATTTTTTTCAAATTAAAAATTCTAAGGTAAAGGTAAAATGCAAAATTAATAATTAAATATCGGCAAAGATAAAAATAAAATTAAACAAATCCAGGAAAGCTACTGCTTCGGTTAAATTGTTTTAAAACATTTTTTAATTTAGGTAGGTACACATCGTATTAAAATCCAATTCTCTTTAAAATCTTAATTAGAATGAAGTTTTTGTGAAGTTTATATCAAATATAAACATTATTACCTTTAGATTGGTTAAACTGGTTAAACCCACAAAGTTGAATCACAATTACAAACTGTTATATACAATTAAATATTAAAAGCATGTGTTCAATACGGCTTCGGCAAGATGTCTCCCTTCTTCCGTTCACCCTGCCGTTCTTCTACCCTTTCATCCCCACCATCATTCTTCGTCGCCATCGTTTCTCCCGCGGTTATGTCGAGCGCTGTAAATCCATAGGTTGCCATCTCGTGCATTATTTCCAAAGTAATAAGTATGCATTTGGTGGTAATTTCAAATGATTTAAAATCGTTCATTAAGCGCCAATTATAAACTGCGTTTATAACATTACACAATTTAAAAATTAAAATTTTTAGAACCATTTTTATGTTAGAAATTAACAAATCTCAAAATAAATATACTACATACATGTAGTGTTTATTTTTTAAATTAAACAACTTTACTAATTTAAATTATTGCATAATATATTAAAATATACATAATTTTTAATTGTAAAAATTAAAATTGTATATTTTACTGTTCATTTGCCGCCGATATGTCGGCCGTGGAGGCGTCCTTGACCGTTGCGGCTTCCTCGACCGTTGGCTACTGGTCGCGATTCTATGTGGACGGTTAAATACACATTACAAACACAAAATAACAACCGTGACGACGTGCGTTCTCGAGCTCAGCGCTCTAATTAAAATTTGATAGAAAACAATATGAAGAGTACACGGGAAGAATGATCAGAGTCACAAGTTTCATATTTCGCACAAATCGCATTTATAGATTTACTTACCCATAAGTGGCTATGTAAATTTTAATATTTAAAAAACGTTTTGACGCTGGATTAAAACCATTTTTATATTATGTGTTTACTAGGAGATACCTACCATTACCATCTATCAGATGATGTTAATAGTTTATTTTTCAGCAACATTGGACCCTGATCGTTATTCCCGTGTACTCTTCATATCGCATCATCAAACTTCAATAATTGAAATCCTTGAAATATTTTTAAAACTGAACTCATAGCTTACTTTATATCTGTGGTCGGCACTTAGAAGGTCATAAGTATATAGGGAAACAATGTATACTTATGACCTTTTAAGTGCCGACCACAGATATAGTTTTGATAATATTTGGAAAATAGTCAATTGACAGATATAAGGAAGAATTAGAAAATATAACTTATTAAATTTATATTTAACGATTTATAGATCTAGAAAATTCTTATACTAAAACTAATAATAAAAATTACCTACATTTTAAGAATTTTAAAATAATTAAACAAAATATTTACAAATAATGAATAAATATGTATAAAAATTCTAAATTATACTTCTGTCCACACGATAACATTTTCGCAGAAATAACGTCTGGCAAAGGTGGCTTCCTTGTGAGACTTGAATTCTAAAAAGCTGTATTTTCAATATTTTGATGGATTATTTGTTTTGGATGGACCAAATTTCACGTAAACTACCCTGATCCCTTTTTTCGCAAATCTTTGCAAAAGTTCGTCGTCAGTTACGTTCGCCAGATCGCCACCCACATACAGTTTAATATTGTCCATCGATTTCATTCACATTCGAGTATGTGTCTTGGTAATTTGGAAGCGATTCAGATTCTGTACCGCCATATTTGCGCTTTCCACGCTGTTATATTTAACATCAGCCACTCCACTTATTTATCCATTACATTTAATCAAAATCCTCATTTAATAAATTTGTCTAAATTTGATTTGATTATTTTTTATGACGACGATGACGTCTCTCCTTCACCATTTCATGTAGAACTGAACTTTTTTTTCAGCGTTGGGGAGGAACTTACCCGAAGGTAGCAGTGTCGTACTACTCTTCCACTGAGTTGATCACGTTCCCATTTTCATTTTGGTCTCGCTATTGTAGAAGTGTATGTGGTTATCGAGAGCCATTTCCCTTGTGACACGAGCTTACTAAATATTATGTAACTTAATCTCAAATTTTAATCAATTATTTCAAATCTTATTTGTAATTTGATAACAGAATCTCTTCGGTCGTCGCCGGACGAGCCCATTCCATATGGATCGGAAGATCTCCAATAACCATACCTGCAAGTAAGCCATTATAAAGTGGCTAATTTTTATTAATTGTGTCAATCACCATTTAGGTTAGTCAGCAAAGATTCGACGTAAGATGTATGAATCCGTATCTCACCTTAGTTATCTAGAATAATGGAATAATACGTTCAAAATTACGAACTGAAATAATTGGAGCTAGATTGCGTATAAATATTCTTTTGTTCCACTCCACTCGTTTATCCATTACATTTAATCAAAATCCTCAGTTTAATACAGTTTAATATTGTCCATCGATTTCATTCACGTTCGAGTATGTCTTGGTAATCTGGAAGCGATTCAGATTTTGCACCGCCATGTTTGCGTTTTCCACGCTGTTGTATTTAACATCAGCCACTTCACTCGTTTATCCATTCAAATTAACCAAAATCCTCATTTAATAAATTAGTCGAAATTTGGTAGAAATTGAAAAACTAGATAAATTACATGCATTTTTTTGAAGTGATTTTATCAAACTTGGAATAATTATTCGTTAGTTTAAGTTGTGCTAAAAAACGAAATGGCGTTTCTGGCTGTGGCTTTAGGGTCGCTATGGCATAGCGTCGCGACGCTCAGCGTATTGTAAGGTTAACAATGATGTTGAAGTTATTTTATTAAAGCTAATACTTTATTTTCATTTTTTTTATACTATTATAAGTATTTTAAAACAATTCTAGCAGGTTATAACCGGTCGCAAATCAGTTTGGCGAATTTTTGAAATTGTAAACAGTATCGATTTTTGAAGTTATTTTTTACAATTTCAGAAATTCGCCAGACTGATTTGTTACAGAATTGAATACATGTTTTTTCAAGTTCTTCGGAATCTTTTTACTATTAAATTTACTTGCTGTTTTATCTGAAAAATAAAAAAGAATAATTTATAATATATTAATAGTAAGCAGGTGAATACCATCTAATTTTCACAATCGATGAAAACAATTTCTGTACAAATGATTTCTACATTCAACTTTCTCAACACGTAGATTACCATATGGTTTCGCATGTATTAATTTATTGTAAACGCTCGAATCTCAAACCAAACGTATAGCCGATGCATTTCTATGCTCTGGTTGAAACCATCTACGATTATATCGCTTTCCATAGCTTATTAAGATCCAGTTCAATTTTTGAAACAAATATGTTCTTTGCTTACATTTTTACTTTCGTTATATGCACAAATGGAACAGTATTTATTACGTACACCCAAAAACAATATCTTACCAGTTCCCTCTCCAATAATGCAGGCTTAATGAAAATAAATAATAAATATATTAATATAAAATAAAATTTAACTTATAAACGTTACCACACCAGACGACGCATTGTAGTTTACATTATACGAATGCTTCTACCAACCTCCATCTGCAATTACTGTTATATTAGCTATTCCGTTTTCATCAACTTCACCCAATTCCTCAGCTAGTTTGTATTCTTCTTTTCCTGCTTCAATTATAACAGATAATACGGTGTCATGTAATAGCGTCGATATCTCCTGTTGTTTTTCCTGATATGTGCCCAAAGGCATAAACAAATTTTAATCAATTACTTCAAATCTTACTTGTAATTTGGTAACAGAAACTATTCTATGGTCGCCGGACGAACCCATTCCATGTGGATTGGAAGATCTCCTATAACCATACCTGCACGTAAGTCATTATGAAGTGCTTAATTTTTCCCTTGCCATTTCCCTTGTGACTCAAACGTACTAAATATTATGTAACTTAATCTAAAATTTTAATCAATTATTTCAAATCTTATTTGTAATTTGATAGCAGAATCAGAATTATTTCAAATCTTACTTGTAATTTGATAGCAGAATCAGAATTATTTAAAATCTTACTTGTAATTTGATAACAGAATCTCTTTGGTCGTCGCCGGAGGAGCCCATTCTATGTGTATGGGAAGATCTCCTAGAATCATAACTGCAAGTAAGCCATTATAAAATGGCTAATTTCTATTAATAGTGTCGATCACCATTTAGGTTAGTCAGCAAAGATTTGACTGCATTGTTCATCGTTAGATGTATGAATCCGTATCTCGCCTTAGTTAGAATAATACGATAATACGTACAATATTACTAACTAAAACAAATGGAACTTGATTTCTTATAAATATTCGTTTGTTCTGAAATTTTTTCAATGTAGTCCAGTGACGCCACCTAGTAGTATAAATTAAGCAATGCGTTAAGTAGACTTACATTTGTTATATCTTCCGGTTTTTGGAAAATTTCGAGTTTCGCCCAGTTCTTTAAATAATAATTGAGGTTGCATTTTAGAAGTATTTGCAGCGACATGCGTATGTAAATCATCTTGTTTATTAATATTTTGAGCTACAGCAGCATTTGATTGGGTATTGTGAGTAATATTGCTAGGATTAGCTGTTAAATTTATAAATATAAAAATCAAAGCATGTAATAAATTTTTGAAATTTGTTTTGTTGGCTCAGTACACCCCTGCCTGAAGTCTGATTGGAAGGGGGGGATTTAAGTTTGCGTTTTGTAAGCACAAGAGATCGACTTTCGATCGAACTTTTGAAGTGCGTGTAGTAATTTTGTTGCCCGTCAATTTTTGGAGTACGTTTCATTTTTGAAAATGTAACTCATAGGGAGACACCTAATTTTTACGACATTATTTTTACTTGTTCGATTTATTGTTTTTATGCTGACTGGTTCTCTTATATACTTATCGACCGATAGCTTCTAATTATTTTTGGTTTCGACAATTAGCATAGACTGCTTGTTCTGCTTTATGTTACTCCTTATTATAATAATAGAGGCAAGTAGCTACGACTTTTTGTGTTCTTGGTGCATACTTGTTGCAGAGATTATTCTTTTTGTTTTCTGCTACCTAGTACAGCCATTAATTTGACCCTTCTGAATGAAGGGTTAATATTTGGCAGCTACTGGGTAGCTCCGGAAGCTAGGCCAGGGGTGGACATAAATTATCGAATATACTCCTTACTCACTGGATGATATTCGGGAGCCAATTCGAAAAAAGTCGAATACTAAACGGGGCAATGCTTAATAAAACGCAGATTTCAGAGAAATAAAAAAAAATATATTGAAATAAATAATGTACAAAAATAAAGTTATGATTGATTCTTAAAATTAAACTAAACTATTCACAACTTGAGAGAAAAAATTAATGCAAGAAAAATATTCTTTTCAACAATAGTAAATTGAACCCTAAATAAAAATAACTGGTACGGTTATGTTTCCTGGTAGCGATTTATAAAACTAATATAAGAAATTAGTAACGCATTAACTCTTGGTAGGGAAGATTGTTATCTTTCCACTTTCCATTCTTATTGAATTTGCAATTCTTAACTTGGTAATCAAACTGTAAGCGAATCTTGAAAAAAACTGTAACATGCATAATGCTTGTTACACATTACAATCTGTGTGACTCCCAAACTACATGAAAATGTCTTCCATATTCTAGACTATCGATGGTGCTGTGATCTGTTTTAACGGAACAAAATCGAGATCAGTAACTAAAAGGAGTTACCTTTTTTAGTTCCTGAAAATATTGTGTTGTTTAAATTTTGGGGAAGCCAATTTTGTCGTATTTTCTTCTACGGTGTAGTAAGGTCTTGACCAGTTTGTCAGAAGTTTCAAGTTTATTTAGTCCAAGTTGTATTTATTATACTTTTGGAACCAAGCAATTTTATTGAATGTTGAATATTTTATATTATGTGGACGTTACACCAATTTAATAAATGTATGAAACTTTATCGAATATTAATCTTCTTAAATCTTCTATTATATTACCACGCCGAGAGTTTTTTTAGTTTAACGGGTTAACTTATAACAAATGAACTCCTTCAATGTATGACCTAAATTTCTCAATGCCAGAAATTATGACTTTCCATTCTTTTTTTCTGGCGTGGTGATTCTATTCATGCTTTGATGTGGCGAATAGTTCCTGGCGAATTGTACTAAATACACTAAAATTCCAAAAAATTCAAATAAATGCCAAACACCCATGAAATGTTTTTATTTACAATAATTATTCTCAGACGGAATTTCTTTGTTTCAACATTCACATTTCAATCCAAATCTATTTGTCAGTTTTCAAGTTCTACCACAATGACGTGCCGTAGTGATTCTAACACACGGCCAATTTTGTCGCATTCAGTTGCGGGGTATAGGGTTACACCACTTACGCAGAAGATTTATGTTATATTTATTGAATATTTCGATCGGTTTTAGATTCAAACCATGTTATTGTAATATGTTGAATATTTTATGCGGACGTTGCGCCCTTTATGGTATATATTAGATAATGGTTGAGTTCTAGATTCGAAAGACTATTAATCATGTACCTACCGAAGGTAGTCATTTTGTATGTTATGATTTATGAACTAAATTATGGTGCAACAATTTTATTTACATGTTTTTCAGAAATTTTATCTTACTTTGTCCGTAAATCAAGGATTACATTTTAAATTCAGAAATACAGTGGTGGTTTATTTACAATAATTGTTCTCAGACGGAATTTCTTCGTTTTCTTTGTTCCCACATTTCAATCCAAATCCATTTGTCAGTTTTTCAAGTTCTACCACAATGACGTGCCGTAGTGATCTAACACACGATTTTCTTTTGTATATCCAAAACAATTTGTATTGACTCGGACAGAGGACAGCCTGTTTTTTCAAGCCGCAAAATTGCATTAGGTAATGCACTAAAATTTGCTTTTATAAACGTTAAATTACATTCCAGATTAGTATCTTTTATCATATCATGGACGTTTTTTTATTGAAATAGCATCATCTTCTAATTCCGTAATGACACGTTTAATTAACGAAAAATGTTTACAATAATAAATCACCATGTCAGTCCATGTACTCCACCTTGTAAGTATTAGCTCTTCATCCAAAGAAGCAAATTTAATTTTCTTTTCTTTAATAGCTACTTTCAGGTCCATATCTTTTACCGTTGATGGAAATTTAATTTCTATTACTCTATCTTCTTCGTCTTCGAAACCATGCTCTGCATCAAGGAATAGTTCATACCTTTTTACAATGATAATAAAATTCTCGCAGATTGTGCAAAATAGTTTTCAAAACTAAAATTTTATACCTTTTACATTTTTTCCATATAATTTTACAAATTCTTCTATAGCATACGGTTCCATTTTATTGCCATATCGGGTACTCTCGTTTCCTCTAAATGGTTCATCTATAAAACTAGGAACTGTGTTTGCAGGGTATGTGGTAGCCTTCATCTTACAAACTGTGCCAAAATTTGAAGCTGTTATGTGAAACAATCGCTGTTGCTTCCATTGGATGATTATCGGATCGACCTTAAAAAATATTTTTAGTTAAACATAAATATTACAGATGAGATAGAAAAAAATAAGTATACAAACCTCATGGCTTTTTCTAAATCTGTAATTTGTTCGGAGGTTAATTGTAGATCTTGAATAAAATTGGTTTTTTTCGATTTCGAACTGCTCGGGTGTTATTAGCATCATCCAGACCAACATTTCGCTTGTTTGGCGTTTTGTACTTCTGCTTCGATTTTCTATTTGCCAATATTTTTCTTACCATTTTGTTAACATATTTGCTAGTATAATATGGCGTAGTAATTCTTCATCAGCTTCCGTCTACTTTTTAAACTTACTTACACATTTTTTATAATTAGAAAATTAAAACAAACATATTGATATCCGCTGTCCGTTTATCATTTCTAGCTTGTCGTTTTTAACAATATTACAAAACAAAAAAAAAGAAACTTCTCAAATAACGAAATTCAAACATCAGCTCCAATAAAACAACTTCACATAAAATATGTTCCTGTGAAATCACATTTAATATCTCATCCCCGCTTAGGTAATAAAAATATTGGATCGGGAGGCGATCCATAGTGCATTTCTTTCAACGAACCATTGGCGTGCACAGACAGAACAGATTCTGTGTCTACACACATTTGGGACCACATTATTCACTGTAACGGGCACCAAACAGATAGCACACGGATCGGCCTGTCCGAATGGTTTTGGTGACGCGAGGTTATTAACAAATTTCATTTTGCAATGTATAATAAAAAAGTATAATTTATTATTGAATTAACAATACAGTTAAGAAGAGAAACTAAGTATAATAATTAAAATCATCTCCTTATATAAGGGGTATCACAATTTTTTTTTTTTGATTTATTACAATTTCTGAGGTAGTATGCATTAATTCAAACATGCTAGACTTAAAATGTAAAATATCTCGAGAAAGGAGTGAGATAGAGAGAGAGAGAGAGGAAGAAGGATGCGGATATTTTATGGTATGTAAGGTTTTCATCTTATGTAAGGTGAAAAAGTAGGCACCATAGGAGCATATCTGAGTCGGATGGGAATGTGCAGCGCCATGCAATAGGCAACCCGCCACATAATTCTGCCTAGCTTAGGTGCCCCTATACCTACTTATATCGTTTATGATTCTTCTTAGAGAATTGACTACATGCTTTCTCAAGTTCTTCGGAATCCGTTTACTATTAAATTTACTTGCTGTTCTATCTGAAAAAGAATAATTTGTAATATATTAATGGTAAACAGGTGAATACCATCTAATTTTCGCAATCGATGACAACAATTTCTGTATAAATGATTTCTACATTCAGCTTGCTCGACACGTTGATTACCATATTATGGTTTCGCATGTATTAATTTATTGTAAACGCTGGAATTTCCATCTCCAACCAAACGTATGTATGCATTTCAATGCTCTATTTGAAACCATCTACTATTATATCGCTTTCCATAGCTGTAGAAGCTCCATTCCAATTTTTGAAACAAATATGTTCTTTGGTTACATTTTTACTTTCGTTATATGCACAAACTAAACAGTATTTAATTCCAATGGAAACTTTTGAATTGGTATATAAAATTAAACAAAATTCGTTTCGATCTCTAGAAAATCGGTATTTTGGCGTTTTTATGTAGTATACCTAAATAAGTTTTACTCTTACTTTTATTTTACCTTAATCAAAAATTTATATTATAAAAATACTTGATAAAAATTAGAAATAGCAAGGGTCGTAGGTTTGAACCTTGAGGAACACCGGACGTAGATATAAACTTGAATTATCTGCAACCTTTGTACTCAACAAAGTGAGACCTGTTGATCAGGCAAAATTTGAATAATTTTTATAAGATAGTTTAACTATATAGCTTTAGAAATGGAAAATATGACTGTTGTGTACATACTTGAGGTAGCCTTTTGTAGTAAATTTAAACTATTTAATGAAACTTAAACTTTATTACTTCTGTCTTTTAACATTCTTAGTTGACATCTTGTATTACATACAATCGTACCAACCTCTATATATAAAAGTAAAAATGCAGCAACAGATGAGTTCGATGAAAGATCATAATTGTATTTCCCTCTGACGCCTCGCATCTTGGGTGCCCGACGTTTGATTATTTCTGATCCCCTCAGTATTACATTTTTTGATAATTCTTTGATGATCGTAACATGCATTTTGCATGTCACTTATAAATATATTCCTTCCCGCTGGTTGTTGTAAGCAACCTTATATTCAGGTTAAGTGTGAACTCACCCCAATTACGCCTTTTTTCTGTTTTACGTTGGAAGGGGGAAAATCTTCCACAAGACACCATCAGCCCGTACTGGGTGGTAATGTGGGATTCTTACCCACTAAAAACCCCCTCCCGTTGGTGTGTTCGGGATTTGCAACCGCATTCCATCCGATACACAGCCCGCGAGTTCTTCTGCCCTTTCGGGACTTTTCTCTTCAGTTCTTTTCGGCTGACTCTATGTTTTGTTGAAGTTCTCTTTGTTCTTTTTCTTTGACCGTGATTAACACGTCTGGTGTCTTCAGCATGTATTTTACTAAAACTTCTGATGTGATAGCTTGGCCTATTGTGGATTTAGTGATGTTTCAAAATTTTTTCCATCTCCTCCACCAAAAGAATCTACGGTCTTCTGTGTCACAGAAAGGACTACTTTTTACTACTACGAAAGGACTTGGGGGAGCCCGTAAGTCATCTTTTTATGGCTACGTGTGTACCAGATTTCCAGGTCACGATCATTTTTTGTATATAAATGTTATTGTTTATAGATATTATATACACAATTTATAATTTTTAATGGGCACGGCGTTGGCTAGCATTTCTACAGCGACGTTCGGTCGCCGGTCGCTTCTTTGGATTTTGATTTCGAAACTTTTAATTTTGTCATTTTTCTAAAATTTTGAACAGATATTACTAAATTTGCAAAAATTGAAATTGACAACGTTGATGTTGTCTAAGTAACTGGAATCTTTTGTTTAAATAAAAATTTAAAATGCACTCTTATTTTGAAAGTTTCCTATATTTGCTTTTTGTGTTTGAACTGCCAATTGTGGAACGTGACAAAGTACTGTCGCAGATTTCTCTGTTTTCGGGGTTTGCTGCTTGCCTTCCACAGGATGGTGGATTGGGACATCGACGCTGCTTCTTATTAGGACCTCTTTTTATAAATGTTTATAGATATTATATACACAATTTATAATTTTTAATGGGCACGGCGTTGGCTAGGATTTCTACAGCGACGTTCGGTCGCTTCTTTGGATTTTGATTTCGAAACTTTTAATTTTGTCATTTTTCTAAAATTTTGAACAGATATTACTAAATTTGGAAAAATTGAAATTGTCAACGTTGATGTTGTCTAAGTAACTGGAATCTTTTGTTTAAATAAAAATTTAAAATGCACTCTTATTTTGAAAGTTTCCTATATTTGCTTTTTGTGTTTGAACTGCCAATTGTGGAACGTGACAAAGTACTGTCACAGATTTCTCTGTTTTCGGGGTTTGCTGCTTGCCTTCCACAGGATGGTGGATTGGGACATCGACGCTGCTTCTTATTAGGACCTCTTTTCCATCGCAAGGTTTTTTTCGTTGTGTACAACACAAATCTTTCGGTTCGATTTTAATTGATCCTTCAGATTTTTTTAATTCTTTGGATTTCGATTTCGAAACTTTTAATTTTGCACTCTTATTTTGAAAGTTTCTTATATTTGCTTTTTGTGTTTGAACTGCCATTTGTGGAACGTGACAAAATACTGTCGCAGATTTCTCTGATTTCGGGGTTTGCTGCTTGCCTTCCACACGATGGTGGATTGGGACATCGACGCTGCTTCTTATTAGGAGCTCTTTTCCATCGCAAGGTTTTTTTCGTTGTTTACAACACCAATCTTTCGGTTCGATTTTAATTGATTAATTCTAGGGATTTTGATTTCGAAACTTTTAATTTTGTCAATTTGCTAAAATTTTGTACAGATATTACTAAATTTGCAAAAATTGAAATTGTCAACGTTGTTGTTAAGTAACTGGAATCTTTACGTTACAACCTTGATTCAACTCCCCCAATTGATCACGTACTCTTCCCCTTCATTTTTCTTTTGTATTTCACCTTTTTCTGTTACTTGGTGTTTTCCTGTTCCCATTGGACTACTAGCATATTTCGGTGAATTTAATGTTGACTTGGATACGTGAGTCTTGTTAGTTAAGCTTTTATCCTTAGTTCCTACCAACATGACGTCTAATATTTCTAATTCAGTATCTAATCCTCCAATTTTCTCACCAATAAAAATTATTTAAATAACGGATTCAAATTTAATTTGAACATCCAAATCTAACTATCCATCAAAAACATCCAAATTCGTCCAAATTCCAGACGATAATTTCAAAAACAGAAATAATCAAAAACTACTCTCGCAATTTTAAATGCTGGTTCGCAAACGAATAAAACTTTAAATAAATTTTAAACAAAAATCTATGAGACAAAACTATGTCTCAACCTCTTCGGCGGCCATTCTCGGCGAAAGAGCTTCTCCATCAAAAATTTTACCAATAGTTACGAATGTGTCGTTGATACAACGAATTAGCATTTAACGAATGTCTCATTAATATTAATATTACGACCTAATTTAGTAAACTTTGAGTTATAATATTAACGAAGTACAATTTGTAATAATAATTTGTCTCAATTAGTAATAGTTATATAGTGATAAAATATATAGGCAGATATATTCCTACTTTTTCTGACGTCTGTCCTTGAGCCTCGTTGATCGTCATGAAAAAGGCAAGTTTAATTGGAAAATGTCGCCGCCTTAAAACAAACGGCAAATCTGTACTTATTGGGGCTAAATCTATTATGATTTAACATAAAATATAAGATTATGCGGTTATCCATTCAATTCAGCTTTCCGTCTTTTTAATTCTTATATATAGTTTGACTGGTGGATCTCTTTTAACGGTAGGTATTAATTAAAAAATTAATACTGTGGAACTCCATTGATGTGTAACTCGATTAGCTGGGATCTCGATTGATGTGTAGCATCGTGGTTGTTTATTGATTTTATGTTAATTATTGCGGAGAGATTACTTTTCAGGATGAGTTCCGGCCTATCATATCTTTCGAATAAAGCTTCTCACGATACGCGGTAATTCTCTTCAGTAAAATCTAAAGATTGGATTATTTCCGCTGGCTCATTCAATAATGATGCCTTTAGATAGTGAAATTTAGAGATTTCGTTTAAATGCTGATTGTTATGAATCATGCTTTGAAATATAGCTTTAAACTCAAGCCACCGCTCTAAGTCCCCGCTGAATTTATTTATGTTAATTTTAGGATGATTTATTCTCCCTTGACTATTTGCAAAAGCGTTTGTATTAGTCGATACGTTTGAATCTATTGAGCGATTCGAGCTCGCGTGGCTCTGAGTTGGCGAGCCTTGCCTTATGGTTACGGTATCACTAGGTAATAATTTATTTAGTAATGATTTGGCTAAAGAAGTTTGATCACGAAATGTATTTTCGAAAATTGTTAGCAGATCCTCTGCTTCGTCATCTAAAGCTTGTAGCGTCATGTTGCTAGAAACCGTCTCATATAGTTCTAACAACGAGGATACACTTTGGATACGCGCTTGCAGTTGCAAAATATCCTTTTCGCTTGTATTAGCGCAGCTATTATGCAAATTATTTAAATTGTTCACATATGTTGTGAATTGCGTAAGTTTGCCTTTCAACTGGCCTCATTCGTTTATCAACGCGTTCATTTTGAATACTAAAGATATTCAATAAATAATAAATTAAGGTATTTCTTTTTATTTATCGATTAGCTTCTTCAGGAATAATTTCCTTAAAGATTTCGATTTGGCGTACGCACTTAGTTGCGTAGGATATTTAATTGTCCATTTGAGTAGCTGCAATTTAATTGTATGCTTTGATTTTGCTACTGCAAAGCAATTGTTGAGTTGGTTGTGTATCCACAAAATTTTTTTTTTTGATTCTTTCTAAATTTTATTAGATTAATTTAATCTACGATGAGTTTATTTGTTTATTTATTGCAACTTATTGTTGTACGATTTCAGAATTTATCTTTTTGTCTATTTGTGACTAGTTTTTGATTTTGATAATTTCATTAATGTTTAGTATAATGGAGTCGATGCAACCGATTCATTTAGAAGCTGAAGAGTTAGAATACGAATTAAATATCCGTGAGGTAATTTCGGGAAGCAAAACTATTAATTCGAAACAAAAAATTTTTCACAATTTTTTTCAGAAGGAAAGTCGTGATCCAAAATATAATATTCTTCTTTACGAACAACCGATCTTTGATTTTGAAGTTGAGAAAGAGATCATAAATAAAACGTTAGTATCGCTATGTACACTAATTTTAGAATTTGAGGGAGGTTTTCCAAGTGTTTCGACTTATAAACGAATTCAATCTCGCATAATTCATATTACAAATCGAACGAAACGATTGTTACTTCACATGAATGAGATCAACGAGGAAGAAATAAAAACTTTCAAAAACGAATCGTACGCTACTTGTCTAGAATTAGAGGGAGATTTAGAGGCAATAATTAAGCGAGAAATTCCCTCAATTACCTCAAATAAATCAATATGTGTAGATCAAAATGCGCAAGTAGCTTCAGTCAATAACGTTATTACGAATTTAAATTCCAAGTGTTATCCGGTGTTCAAATGGAATATTAAGTTTGACGGCAATCCTTCTAATTTATATTCTTTCTTGGAAGAAATTGAGGAACTCAAAGTTTCTCGTCGAGTTAGTGAAGCTGAATTGTTCCAATCGGTTCTTGAGCTATTCGAGGGTTCAGCAAAGAATTGGGTACGACAAAATAAAGCTAGTTGGGCAGATTGGAGTTCATTTATAACTTTATTAAAACATTTTTATTTGCCAAAAGATCCTAACGAACAATTCTGGATTCAAATAAAGGCTCGTATACAAGGTACACGAGAACCTACTCGTGTTTATGTTGCAATAATGGAGACCTTTTTTAGTAGGTTATTCATTATGCCAAGCGGGGCTACAAAAATTAAACCAATTAGATGCAATCTTCTTGAAAAATATTGGCAACCGTTAGCGTTAATTGAAATTGATACCATCTCTCAGTTACTTGAATATTGCCGAACAATTGATGAGGAAGAAGCGAGACGTAAAAATGCTCGATTAAGAACAAAATTTGATTGTGTTTCATTAGAGTCTAATTTAGCTTATGTAGAGACGTCTTCAGCAACTTTTTTTTCAGCTTTTAATACTAAAAATCATTTAGATAATAAACCGCGTACTAGTTTTACCAATAATAATGCCAAACCAAATCCTAATATAACCACAGAGGATGTTAATAAAGGACGAACAAATTTATTAACTTATTGGAACTGCAAGGGTTTTGGATACACATTTCCTAGTTGTTCAAGTAAATTGCGTAAGTTTTGTTTTAAATGCGGAAATCCAAATCATACTTCGAATACTCGGGTGCGCTAATAAATTTAAATATACGACCTTCTATTCTCTTGAGTCGGTATAAAGTTGAAATCATGCAGGAGGACTCCAATATTGGCAAGCAGCAACCGTGGATCATGGGAACTCCAAACGAACCAATTGCTGCAGTATCCCAAAAAAACAATGATAACAGAAACCTTGGACGAAGATGATCTGGTCCAAATTAATTGTTTAGCGAACGAAGGCAAATGTCTTCTACGACTGGCGAACCAAGACAAAACTGGATAATAATAGGTTCGGATACCAAATAAAAAAATAACTACTGAGAACCTACGAAAAGGAAAATAGGAAGTAAATCTCAATCTATCAAACAAAAACCTGAGTTACCTGATGGTCGGTTCTCCGGAAATATAAAAATGAAGGCAACTAAAGCAATTCCAATAAACTAAGTGTTGACTTTTCAAAGGTTTGACAGAAAGTGATGTCTACTTCCTTTCCGCTATCGCTCAGTTCGTCAAAACGCGGTTTTGGAAAATCGCATATAAAAATTTACCGAGTCGTGAAAAATAAATGTTACATTGGAACCATGAATCAGTTGTAAATTGATATATTCTTTTTACACATCAAGCATCTCACAACAATAACAACCTAGGCGATTACTGGGATAACATGTATGCATATCTGATGTACTGATATTTATAATAAATTTAAAAAAAATCAAATATGATATGCATTTCACTTGCAAAATTGTTTACAGTAGATACTTAATATTTTATTTTACATAGATTACAAAATAGAATTACAAAAATTATTATCTACAAGCTGCTAACACTTGCCCACTGTTCTTTAATTAAAGCAGTGTTCTGTTGGCAGTGCTGCAGTGGGCCAATAAAACGTACAAAACATACTTTTTGATGTCCAGACTATAAATTTTTCGCACTTAGTTTACGTGGAACAATTTATTCCAATCAAAGTTGTTCTGATAGCCTGTTGAGGAAGGTTAGCAAATCTCTCATACATATGATACAATTGCGCTTGGTCTATCGAACATTAGTTACCATAATCAAAACAGACGATGTTAACCTTACTTTCATCTATCCTAACTCCAACCAATTAAAGCTACACAAGGCAATCCTTCGGTAATTCATCAAACTTTCTTTTTTAATTCTTTGTTTGGGGATTCTTCCGTCAAAGGTTTCGTGCAATTGCTTTGTTAATTTTTGTAAATCATCATAGGACTTATTCGAAGATGCCCAAAACTCACAATAAGATTTCATCCTTCTCCATAAAATTGCTAAATTCAAATTGTGTAGGTATGTTCATTACGAATTTCACAATATAATTTATACTCCTTCAGTTTCTGAATTTTTAATCAAACAGTGATTCCTGAAAGTCTACTTGAGATTCGTAATGCTCTAAGTGATCTGATCATTTATCATTTGAATTTTCTTCAATAGCAAATTTGCTTCTAACTAAAGCGGCACCAACGCTTTCGCCAATTTGATCGTCCATCAATATCACCTTCAAAATGTTATTTTTCCGATCAATTTTGACGATCTTTGCGGTTACATTCTAGAACTCACCAACCATGCTGAAAAATTCTCGAATTGCTTCATCGGACCACTTCGTTGTTCTAGATCGAATACCGGCTAATTTTGTCCTAATTCCCTACTGAGGCAAATACGAAAATTTATCTAATAAATAATACAAATTCCTCGAATCAATTGGTGAAATCGTTCCGTAACCGACAGACTTCTTGTATTGAAATTTCAGGTCCTAAAGAACTTTCGGTAAGGCAGCAACATGTTTTTGATCGAGTGTTTGCACCTCACGTGCAAACACCGTTGTTTACCCTTTAATAAGTGAAGTTCTTGTCGGTTATAATTGCACTGTATTTGCATACGGACAAACAGGTAGTGGTAAGACCCTTACAATGGTGGGCGATCCGTGCTCTAACTTTGAAGTACCTTGGAAAAATGTAAGTTATTATTAAGTAAGAGAACAATTTTAATTAATTTCTTTATGATAGAATGACTCGGCGGGTATAGTACCATGTACCAATAATAGCGTATTTTTTTTTTATTGATAATTTTGCCTCGATGACCTGTGATTCTTAAGGCAGGCAGACTAGCTTAAACTATAAGTGAGAGCACGAGATGCTGGTAGGTTCTTTTATTTTATTTTTTTTGTATTTAAATTTTTCCTTAACAACTCAATTGGTGGGCGCCAAACATCAATAAACCCCTGAAAGATAAGGAAGAACTCACTGAAGTTAAATAGAAATAGATAGAAAGAAATAAAGATAATATTTATAATTTGATAAATAAATTATAAATGTTTTTAAATATATTTAAGTGGTCTTTGAAATCTTAAAGTTAAAAAGAAAAGAGTGGCTTCCGTAAAAAAAATAATTGCAAGAAATTTGCTGCGAAGAAACCGAAAGCCATACAATTGAGATAAAAAATTTTTATAGCTACTTGTCTTGGTATTATCCTTATCGGAGAAACATAGAAAGATCAAGTAGTTCACGCCAACAGCAAAAATAATTTAATTGTTGAATAGTAAATAATTAAAATTAGTTACTTGTTTTAAACCTCAACGTTGATAATACTTATCGCAAACAAAGACTAAATTTTATCGATAGAAATGCTTAACAAATGTCTCCGATTATAAAGTAAAATTACTGTTTGAAAACTATTAAAATAATTTCTTCAACAGAATTAGAAGGCGAATACGAATTTTCCAGTTAAAAAATCAAAGATGGTGTGGGGCGATGAGGTACCACACAAATTATATCGATAATATTTTTTATTTAAATTACGGAACAAACGAAGTTTAACAACGACAAATAACAAAACAATTAATTAACAAAAGTAACAAAAATAACGCGCGTTGATACACCGGTGAAGGCAAGTGAGTTAGTTGAACTACGGACCGAATTATTCTGCCTATTCTTCTTGCTGGTAGCTCGGTTGTTCCCTGTATGAAGGGTTGCCAACCTCTTGAGGCGCGGAAACTGGTAGGTTTTGAATTTTAAATTAAATTCTTACAGGGCCGCCACAATGGAATAAGGTCAAGTGTCTCCTACAAATTTATAGCCAAAAAAAATATGAAACTCACCAAAATCTTTTGACGAGCCAAACACTTGCCACACTCACTTTAAAAAAAAAAAACTTTGATACTTTTTATCGACCAGTAATAATTAACTATCCTTAATAAACCCACTTTTATTTCGAAACACAAATTCTCTCGATCTTATCGTCTTCGACACCTTATATCCTATCCGTTTTCGTTTCGATTTTTCTATTATCATCTTTTTGGTCTTATATACAGGGAAAGTCATAAGGTTTTAAGTTTAAATCAATTTATTAAAAATAATAAATACCATGTAGCATAAATTGATCAATTGACTGCTACAACCAGGTGCAATGGCAAACTTGTTTGAAGAACTACAATTGAGTCAACAAGAACACCGTACGAATATCCTACATAGAACTTTACAATGAGGAAGTTTACGATTTACTAACCGAAAGTGACGAAAATACTCGAATTAGGTGAGACTCAGTTAAATTAAAAAAAGTTAAATCTAATATAATATTTTTTTACTTAGATTGTATGAAGATCAACATCAGAAAGGGTCCGTTATAATTCAAGGAATTAAACAAGTTACGGTAGTTAAAAATAAGGATGTACAAAAAATATTGGACAAGGATCAAGAAAGAGACGTACAGCGGCAACTTTAATGAACAGTTAATCCAGTCGTTCACATACCGTTTTTACAATTACCGTTCACACTCGTGAAACCACAGTGGAAGGGGACGTTTTAGTTAAAACTGGTAAATTGAATCTGGTAGATTTAGCCTGTAGCGAAAATATCAGCAGGTCTGGTGCAGTTGAAAAGAGGGCTCGAGAAGCCGGAAGTATTAATCAGTCTTTATTAACACTCGGACGTGTGATTAAATCATTAGTTGAACGTTCTGGCCATGTTCCATACAGGTAACAAATGTTTATACTTTAATTTTGATTTTATGATTTTTGGAACCTTTTTGCCAAATTTGACCCTGATTTGATTTGAATCTGTTACAAAAAATTTTTACTTTTGAGTTTTATAATCGAATAATTTAAAATTCAAATATGTCAATATTCGAATATTCAGATTATTCACACATGAATGTTCCTATCCTTAAGGCGCTACTATTGCTGTTCTGTAACTCACAATTTGTTGCGTTCCCTACAAAATAATTCACCATTGCAAATTATTTAAAAACAATATTTAGCAATTCGGAAGCAATGCGAGATTCGTTGTCAGCTCAAAACACAGATCGAACATTGTCAAAAACTAGGTGTCTCCCTATAAGTTTTGAAACAAAAGCCAAATAACTTATCAAATTTGACCAGCACGAAAAACACGTCACACACCTCGAAGTTAACATTAATTTCTCCCGAAAACCTTCTATTGCGTTTTCAAAACGCACACTACAAATCCCCCCCAGTCAGACTTTCAAGCAGGGCCGCGTTAAGTAATTAAACAAACTGCAAGAATTTGTTACAAGCAAAAAGATTCCGACAAAACACATTTCTTTGAATTCAAGTTACTTGAATTCAAATTTCTTGAATTAAATTTTTTGAAAAGAGGTAAAATAATCTGATGTGATAACACATAACTTTCCCATTTATTACTAAATTAATAATAATTAAAATTAAAAAATAAAAAAAAAAATTAAAATTTAATATATAAAAAAATAACGCATGGATTTCAACCAAAATCAAATCAGCTCTCTAGATTGCTGTTATAAACCAGTATATGAAATTAGAGTAAAATCGGTTCACGCGTTTTGAAAAAATCATGGACAAAAAATCGCATACACACGCACGCACACCTATACGTGCACGTTATACTTTGTGAGATCCACATGTAGAGTACGTCGGTACGAGATCCACCACTTACTATTGATTGTTTTACATGAGAAAAAAAAAGATAACTGAAAACTTATTTCTGATGTCAATATACAATTATATACTCCAACATACATGAACTATACAAAATCTCCCAGCTATCGTTATGAGCTCCAACGTGTGGTTGTTTTAATTTCCTTACCCATAACTTAACGAGATCCAAATGTATCAAATTTATATAGTTATGGCATTATGGGATCCGTACAACGTTGCCGTTGTTAATATTTATGTTCCTGATGGAAATTCGTGGGTTTTATTAAGCAGGTAGATCTCTCTTCAAAAAAGGCACTTTGCTATCAATCCGTTACAGTCATCAATAAAATATATTATTACTGATATCAAAAAATTTATTATTTATATTTACAAAATATGTGTAGTAAACATAATTAAACGAATTTTCAATAAAGTGTTACATAAAAATATAAAATAGAAATAAATGATAAAGTAGATTTTAAAAGCCGATCATTACATATCTTTTATATTATATACATATAATATCTTTATTTTTTAAAATCAGATCCTCACACTCTGCTTTCTTTGGAGATTGTTTAAGCAGAATGTGTTTATGAAAGTATTTTTTTGTGATCATCTTTTGTTCTTCTGTCCATGGACTTCTGAAAAAAGTTTTCTTTGCTTGGTTTCTCAAAGGTTTTTTTGATTTTCTTTGTTTTTTTTTGTCGGGAACTTCTTTAGGTGGTAACTTTGCTGAACTACTTGCTGGTTTGTCAATTACACTTTTAGCAACTTTTCGTGTTTTAGATCTCTGTTGAAAATTTTCTGTTGATTGTTTTGATACCTGAACATTTTTATTATTGTCGTCATTATGTACCGGTTGCACCAACGCGACATTATATGTCGACAAAATGTTCTGTTCTGATTCTTCATCGGAACAACTAATATCTGGATCATAATTCTCTTCTTCCTCTGATACGAGACCATCAACGTTTATGTCAATTTCATGTAAACTTTTACCTCTGTATTGATCTGCAGTGCCCTTTTCCATCATCATTAGGAATTTACTTACTTTGGCCACTTGAAAAACATTTTCTGGTAAGCGGTAAAATGTTTTATGTATATCTTTGTTGTGTCCCATAAAAGTTGCCAGCTGTTCAATATCGCCCTCTGTAAAATTTAGTAGTTGGGCAACAGTAGCCACTTGTTTTCTAAGTTTTGTTGATGTTAAGGTTGCCGGTTTTTTTGCCCCACTAGCAATCGCCAATTGCCTTATTATTGCAGATGCTCTAAGACAACTATTGTCTGTATTTGGAACAGCAAAGAGATATTCGTTGTTAGTTTTACAATATGAGGCTCTGAGTGATGTCAATATTGACAACGCCTTTTGAATTTTTGGGGTAAAAAGTATAGGTACCCCTCGCCCTCTTTTACCACGAATTACAATTCTTTTAAATATCTTCGTTAGCTCTCTTTCTACTGGCGACAATGATAATTCAATCTCTTCTTGTGGTGCTTCTGTTGAAGCGTTTAAATACGTTTCTAAGAAAATCCTATGTACTTCGCCCGCCCGCTTACGATTGAGCAAAATTAATTGAGCAAGTACACTTTCTTGCAAGTGTTTATATGCAGTTATATTATTAGGATTTGATTTCAGTTCATCAAGAGATTTTTTTTGGATGGAAATTAAGTGGTCTCTAAAAATTTTTATGTCTGAAGTAAGTGGCAGAAATGCAGGTTTGTTCCATTTGTTTTGGTACAATTCCTTGCATGCATTTGTAGAAAGTTCATACGACCATTGCTTTTCAATTAATTTAGCTACTTTCTGAATTATTTGGATTGTATTTTCTAAGTTGTCAGTTTTCTGTAGCAATGGTGATTCTTTCAGCAGCAAATATTCTGCAATATCGCAGCACTGCTTCAATGACGTACCAATTTTCAGTACTAACGATGGAGCCTTGCACGTATCAGTTTGTGGTTCGTAACCAGCAATAATTTTTGTCGACTTAATTATTGTATCAAAATTTGTGGGTTTTAAGCAATTTTGTAATGTTCGACAATTGCTATCTATTTTTCGCATCTTTATTAAAAACCGAGCCAGCTCTCTCATTTTATTGGAAACTACTGTGATCAAGTGTTTTTCCTTATGGCATTTTAAGTACCTTGTTCCAAATGCTCTGATGAGAGGATCGCTTTTTACAACTATTGATACATCATCTGGTGCCATTCTTGGAAAAACTTCTTCCACTAGTTTTGTATCTTCACCGGTAAAAGTAAGCAATAATGTTTGAGCTTCAGCTTGAACATTTTTGCGTTTACCCCCTAGATCATCCTTTTTTAATTTACAAATTTTGAGGTGCCGACTAAGATATTTTTTTTTTAAATGACCATAACAGTATTTACATGGTAAATAATCTTTTGCTAATGATGTTTGAGTGAATTGATTTGGTCTTCTAACGGGTTTGATTGAAAGAACACCACCAACATTATAAAAAAAGTTATCTCGTTTTCTTAATTGATCAGCTAAATTTTTCCTTTCAATTGATCCTTTCCTAAGCGACAAATATTTAGCCACTTCCACTTCATTGACATGTTTTCTAGAGATATGTCTTGTAAAATTTGTTACGGCCATTTCACAGAAAATGCACATGTCTTTTTTATCCCAAACTCGTTTGTTTGTCAAGATAATCTTTTTTGATTTTTCAACATTTCCGGAGAAATTAAAATCTTTTTTTAAAACATTACTGGGTTTTGAAACATCTGATGTATTGTTCACTGTATCATCATCATCATTAATGTTCATTGCAACATCACCATCATTAATGTTCACCGCATCATTACCATCATTACCACAATGATTTTCCATTGTTTCCATGCATGTTTTTTTGGTTGATTTAGTAGCATCAATTATTACAGATCCATCTGAAAATGAACTAACACTTTCCAATTCACCATCAGGTTGATAGATGGACCCAGAAGTTTCTATTGAGCTTTCACTTATAACTGTAGTATTGTTAGAACGAATAGATACAGCAGATACCAAAGGGCCATCAGTATTTTGTTCTTTTTCAATTAGCACTGCATTTGCTCTTGTTTCAATTTTTGGATTTAGAGGCGTTAATTCGGTGTACGTATGAGAACCTATTGAAAAATTTACGTATTTATAATAATTGCTTCGTACATTTAAAATGGGTGTCAAAAATAGGAATTTCGCTTTGCGAACATTTATACAGAGTGTGCCAGTCTGCCAGTAGTAACTTAACGGGAAATATGAGTTAGTATATCTCAAGCAAACATACAACAATAAATTTTAAGAGCATCGATGTTCAATTTATTATTAAAAGTATAAAATAATGTATTATTAATTTCAGTATTTAATGACAAACGTTTTATATTGTTGTAATTTATTAATTAAAAAATATCGTTTTGGATATTACGAATACATTTAAATATTATGTGAAAAATCATTTTGGTAATTTAAATATGGTTGTTTAAAATGAATACAAACCTTAATAATACATTTTAGTTTTATTTCCAGCATTTAATTTAATTTTATCTTTCTTAATTTTATTTAATTTAATAAATTTTAAATTTATAAATCAGTTATAAATTTTTTAATTTATAACGTCATATATTATTTATTAATTTTCAATTATTTAAAGAGATTCAACGTATTTTATTTCAACCTTTTCAGACCCACCCACGGTAAACTATAGCGTACCCACGTTTTATTAAATTATTTTGAAGTTGGTGATAAACTATAAGTTTCTAGATAACATAAAACATTTTTTATATTTTTATTGAATTCCTCTGTCTTTCATTGAAAAATGATTGCTATCTAGCATATAAGTTTATCACTAACTTCAAAACAATTTAATACAAATTATTGAAAGGGTAAGGGAAAGGGTCTGAAAGGGTTAAAACTCAATAGTTTGAAAAATAGAAATATAAAACAAATTTCAAGCCATCGGATTAAGAAAGAAGAAAAAGAGAAAAAAGTGTTAAAATCATAAAAATATTATATAGTCGTAATAAAAATATAAGATCCAATATCTTTTTAATATTTTTTAAAACATCGGGCCTTAAAATAATTTATAATAATTATTTACGTCTAACGAAGTTATATTTAATAAATATATAAATCAAATAAACTGCGAATTCGTACAGATTTATATATTTATTAAAATAATTTACCTAATTTTGTTGCATTGACTTTCAATAATAAAAGAAGTGATCATTTTATATAATCTGGAAGACGGATTTTTAAAATATCGATATTTTTATCTCACATTTTCTGTAAAAAGCTTTATAGTGGCCCACTCTGTATAAAATAGTCTGAATCCATTTCAAATCATGCAAACCATAACGGTCCTTATATTTAAGAATTCGTTTTCGCTGAAGACAACTACGTAAAATAAAAAAAATTTCAAAACTACAAAATTTTGTAATTGCGTAATACATGTGTCGAGGAGGAAACCGCAGACTAAATTTTTGTACACCAGATTTCCTTTTATGAGATTTCTTTGGATTTCCTTAGAGTGCTCCGGATTTCCTAAAATTTCCAGGATTTCCGAAGATTTTTTTGGATTTCTTAAGTTTTCCTCAGATTTTTTTCACTTGTACACAAAATTTCCTCAGCGGTTGTCTGCTCGCATTTTATTTATTTTTTTATTTATTTTAAATGCAACTAAAATTTAAAACAAAAACATTAACTATTTAAAGAATAATGAGTTAATTAATAATTTATACCGGTAGAATCTAAATTTATATTCATTGTTGGAACCGATGTTGCATCATTATTGTAACTTTGATCTGTATTTACTATGGGTTCATCTATATGAAAAATATTATAGTTATCAAAATCATCATTATCTGAAAAATAATTTAGTATTACTACACATTATTTTTGGAATAAAACACAGCTGTTTTAATTTTTTATCTATGCCTAAAATTGTATTTCATAGTGCTGTTCGGTTTAATTAAATTTTAAATTAAAAGCGATTGTTGTTGATTTCATATGCGTTAGTAATGCCATTAAGTAAACCAAACATCCAATGAAATAATCCTATCTTAATATTAATTTCTGCTTTTTTTAACTAACTTTTAATAATGAAAATATAGCTTACTTATTTGAAATTTTAGTTTCTATATTTTTTATTAAAATAAAATATTAAAATTTTCGTGGTAATTGGTTATTGTGCATTAAATTTCTACAGTAGAAGTTTGAATTGTAACAAAACCAGATAAAAGCTTGAAAATTTAGAAACCGATAGGAAGACAATTAAATAATGCTACTTACCTTTGGTTTCACTATCATTTGTTGACTTTAAAGCCAATTTCATTATTCTAGCACTTCTTGATTTAAACATTTTGAAACAAGTAGATTTCACAAATTTCCCGCACTTTTTAATTTTATAAAGTCAGTGTGTTGGTCAGAGATCTCTTAACAACTAATCATCAAGAAGTTTTCTATGCAACAATTTACAAGCTGTGAAGACAGTAACATGATAGGATCTCATAATGTTATCTTTCTCGATTTGTTAACAGTTTGCAAACATTTATATACAACGGTTTTTCAAAATGTTGCTCAATTTAGGATCATCAAAAATTGTCGTAGGATTCTTCACTGGATACATATTATTAACATTTCATTTGTATGTACATTGATTTTTAAATTTTTTGAGTTACTTATAATAATTATAAAATTTTAGACTCATTTGAAAACAAACTATTACATGCTGTATGAACACAGATTCCTATCTATTATTGTCTACATTTAATTAAAATTATTAAATTTCATAAAATTTGTGTTTGGAATACAAAAATAATAATGTAAGTATTTTCAAGTAAATATAATAATGTATTTAAAAAACCTATCTAGCCCATGTTTGAACGGCAAGTTTAGTCTGTAAATTTTACAATTGAATAATTTTCATAGTTAAAATTAAAATTTCAATATACAAAATTTTTCTTTTTCACTTATTAAAATCGACTGTTCTTTATAAATCAAAAAAGTGTTGTGACTTCAGTCGAAGGACTGAATGATATTCGACTGAAGCAACAACACTTTTTTGATTTATTGAATAATTTTAATTTGATTGATTAGTAATTAAATTCAGTTTATCTGTTACAGTCTCTTGAAAAAACGCAGTTAGTAATTCCAAAGTAATACGAATGTCTGATAACAATTAACATAAATTTAAAATATAGTTTTAATTACTCCGAGCAATATCCTATTTAGACATGACTGAAATTCACAAAAAAATGTTTTCAAATTTTTGAGGTTTCACTTAAAAAAAATGTATTAAAAAAATTATTGCGATTAAATCTTGCACATAATCTATCTAGTAATATCTATCAAATGATCTGTTGGATTTTCAAAACTTTACCTCATCTGAACTGCCGAGTTCTTTATGCGTAGAAAATCACAAAACTCAATAACGAAGATTTATTTCAAAACATTTACATTGTTTTTCAATTTACAATATATTACAATATATTGTATATAAATACAATATATTTTATTATTTTTTTAAATATTTTTATCGAGGATTTGGAACTTTTTTAATTAAACTAATATGTAAACGTCGACGCTTCGCCCAACTTTACTGTGGGCCTCGTCAGAACTAGAAATCGTTTTATTACATAAAGACTACGAAAATTTTTCTACAAAATTTACCTAATTACAATGTACTATTTTTAATATAACAATAATTAAAAAAATTTCTAAGGGATAATCCTTAAAATGTGTAAAAATTCAATTTACATTATTATTTTTCTAAATGAAAAATATATTTCGAATATTCTTGAAGTACTTACATATTTCGTCAAGTAAACTTGACTATTTTCCCGCGTTTTTTCTATTTTGCTGAATTTACCTTTACAGAAAGTAAATATGTATCTATAAATAAAATGTATAGGATCTAATAAAGTGCTTTGCACGTAGAAAGAACACATCCATGATCCATGCGACGATGCCAACTATGTGGATCTCGCACGATGCTAAGTAATTGAATGCTCCAAACACAAATTAGAAAATTCAGAGTTCCTAACATACCATCAAACACACATGGTATGTATGAAAAGTACGAAATGAGATCCGGCCAAAAACAATGTTATAGTGTTGTAGGCCACCCAAGCTACAGATTTCCATTGAAAACATTATGAGATCCACCCCATTGGATCTCACAACGCCGCTCATTTTCTATATGGAAGATCTCGCAAAGTACAACGTATACAGCCACCTATGCATCTTTGTGGCAGCCCGACCTATACACCCAATTGTGGCGATTTCGTTGTTGGTTACTGTGCGCATAGCACATAGCATGCTCGTTTACCCTCCGTATTTTCGAAGATAAAAATACAGACTATAAGCAAGCATGTGCCATCCGTTGCCACATCAAATGCATTTATCTCAAAATGTGTATAGGGTTCCACAAGCAATGTATTTGCTGTGTACAGTGTGTGTTTAAGATGCCACATTTAGTTCCCCGTTTCTCTCAGCAGGGAGCGCACCATTAGAAGCATATATAATATATTATACAACCAACGATACAACGTTTCTGAGCTCGATACACATGTACTAAATTTTGCAACATCGCTTCAGTAACTTTATATCATTAAGGTTAAAATGAATTAGCCGGAATTAGCTGACATGTTTTATTAAATAAAAGTATATCATTCTTTTGCATGTTTGATTTACAACTTTTAATTGAATTAAAATGTTAGAATCATTTAATAAGTTACATGCAGTACTATTTTCATCAGTCTGAAACCAATCAAATTTCTTTTTGCAACAAATTTTACTAGGAGGTGAGGACACCTAAAATAGTTATTTAATATTTGAATTAAAAATTTTCAATTCAAAAAATAATAACACCCGAATAAAACTTATTGTGAATTTATTTTAGTGGAAGTCTTTTTTAGTGGAAAATATTCGAGCTTTCATAATCATTTATATGTATGTATTCTGCTAATTTTTAAAATTGACTGAATGTTTATTAAAATTAACATTGAATAAAAAGAACTTTTAAATTTTTCTTTTAGCTCCGAGCCACATATACAGTGGCCGTAAAAAGTATTCGTACACCCCTATCTTAACCATGTAAATTGTACATTTTGAAGCCATTCTTTAACACATAAAAGTCTTCAATTTTGTATCTATACATTTTTCTATTTTGTCGCCTCGTTTCCGACTGACAACAGCTTAAACAAGACTCCGTAAAATACAAAAATATTATCATCCGTATCTCGGAAACGGTGTGACAAAATAGAAAAATGTATACCGGGTGCTGAATGAGTTAGCCGAACATACACAGTAAAAAATTTGTTCTCGATTTAGTCAAATAGTTGGATTATACGGGCCACTACATCTAGTAGTTAAAATGGTGGGCATTTTAGTAACATTTAACTGAATTTAATTTGAATTAACAAAGTCATATAGTCAATATTATGAAACACCTGCACTTAAGATCAAATTTCATTAACTATTATTGTTTATCTAACAAACCGTTAGAGACCGTTTTTGAGATACAGGTGACAATATTTTTTGTATTTTAAAGAGTCTTGTTTGAGCTGTTGTCAGTCGGAAACGGGGCGGACAAAATAGAAAAATGTATAGATACAAAATTGAAGACAATGAAATTCTTAACAAAAAATGTCTAAAAAGTTTTATTATAAAAGCGATTTTTATGTGTCAAAGGCCACTGTACATACGTTTGGTGCCGTTATTTAAATTTCACTTTAATATTCAATTAGATCACCAGATAATAAAAAAAATTAGCGATGTAAAGACATTAAAAGTTTATCTAATCATTGAAACATGAAAACCAATGCTGTTGAAAATTTTAATTTGTAATTAAATAAAATAAAAAACAGAATCAATGTTTTAGGCAATTCACTCACGCTAAAGTTTATTCATAAACTATTGTTTTTCAAAATCGACTTCCAATGATTATTTTCGCCCTTCGATTGATTCTATAATTTTTGATCTTATAAATTTAAAAAATTGTATCCTTGACTAATTATGATAAGCTTTATGTGGTAACTACTACAAAATATGATCGTCTGCGATCATATTGTACGTACAATCGTTGTACTATCCGGTGCATTTTTCTTTTTCTATTTTTAGACATATTAGAAAAATTAGAAAATTGTTTTTCAAAAATAAAAATTTTAAATTTAAATACTATACATACCTACCACCTACTCAAACATTTGACACTAATATTACCTACTCAAAAATAAATTGTTTATTAAAACATGAAAACAAATGCTTAAAAATTGAAATAATAGTTATAAATAAATAATGTATTTTCAAAATTGACGTCCAAGGATTTGTTTTTTACCCTTCGATTAATTCTATAATTTTTATCTTATAAATTTAAAAAATTGTAACCTTGACTAATAAATTATTATAAGCTAAAGCCATCAACTTGGTTGACAACTTACAAGAGCTACTTCTCAGGTGTGAAATTTTGTTTTGCTTTATACTTATACTACATAAAGATTACACCTCCGACATTACGTGAATGAATTAGTAGCTCGCCATATTCAGCCAATTTTGAAAAAATCGATTTTGAAAATTTTAGAGATAAGTTTAACTGACCGTGTGAAATCATTTCACCAAGAGAACGTTCGTAGCCTAGTTGTATAAGGAGTTGGACTAGCAATAAACAATACAAACCAGTATGGGTTCGAATGCGAACCGCACTACTTTTTTTTTATTATTTAGGCGTACTTTTTTTTATTCATTTGTATTATTTACGCGTAAAAGCAATTAAATTAATGTCAATTATCAGTAATTTAATAATTATTTGAAACGATTGAAAATTTATGTGCTCTATAGAAAATAGTAATTTTAAAATAAAATAAAATAGATGTTACATTATTTATTTAATTTATTTAACAAAAAATAAAAATGTACAAAATTTACTGGTAATTGACATAAATTTAATTGCTTTTACGCGTAAATAATACATTTGAATAACAAAAAGTAAGCCTAAACAATAAAAAAAAAGTAGTGCGGTTCGGATTTGAACCCATACTGGTTTGTATTGTTAAAAGGAAATCCAAAGAAGCAAATAAATCTGAAGAATAATTAAAAACGAAGAACCGCAAGATGGGTTCGAAAAAAACGTTGCGATGCAAGGAAAAGAAGAGGTCCCAATAAGAAGAAGCGTGGATGTCCCTTCTACCATCGTGTGGGAGGCAGGCAGCAAACTCTGAAAACGGAGAAATGTCCGACAGTATTTCGTCACGTTCGACGCAATTCACGGTTCACCCGATACCAAACTTCGCCGTACAAATCATAGCCAACGCCCGTGCTCATTTAATATAATATCTATAAACAATAAAATTTGAAAAAATCTGTAAGTTTCAAAATATTTAAAAGTAGTTAAATTATTATTATTTATAATTTTGTTTTAGCAAATTGAATTATCAAAAAACCAAGGGAACTTTTAAAATAAGAGTGTTTTTTTTTATATTTTCATTCATCATCATTCAAGATTTCAGTTACTTAGATAACATTAACGTTGACGATTTCAAATTTTGCAAAAGTAATATCTGTTCAAAATTAAAAGGAAATCCAAAGAAGCAAATAAATCTGAAAAATAATTAAAAACGAAGAACCGCAAGATGGGTTCGAAAAAAACGTTGCAATGCAAGGAAAAGAAGAGGTTCCAATAAGAAGAAGCGTGGATGCCCCCGTCCACCATCGTGTGGGAGACAAGCAGCCAACTCTGAAAACGGAGAAATGTTCGACAGTATTTCGTCACGTTCGACGCAATTCACAGTTCACCCGGTACCAAACTTCGCCGTACAAATCATAGCCAACGCCCGTGCTCATTTAATATAATATCTATAAACAATAAAATTTGAAAGAATCTGTAAGTTTCAAAATATTTAAAAGTAGTTAAATTATTATTTATAATTTTGTTTTAGCAAATTGAATTAACAAAAAACCAAGGGAACTTTTAAAATAAAAGTGCATTTTATATTTTTATTCATCATCATTCAAGATTCCAGTTACTTCGTTGATGTTATTTGACGATTTCAATTTTTGCAAAAGTAATATCTGTTCAAAATTAAAAGTTTCGGAATCGAAAACCAAGGAAGCAAAGCAAAATCTGAAGAATAATTAAAAACGAAGAACCGCAACATGGGTTCGAAAAAAAACGTTGCCATGCAAGGAAAAGAAGAGGTCCCAATAAGAAGAAGTGTGGATGCCCCCGTCCACTATCGTGTGGGAGACAAGCAGCCAACTCTGAAAACGGAGAAATGTCCGACAGTATTTCGTCACGTTCGACGCAATTCACAGTTCACCCGGTACCAAACTTCGCCGTACAAATCATAGCCAACGCCCGTGCTCATTTAATATAATATCTATAAACAATAAAATTTGAGAAAATCTGTAAGTTTCAAAATATTTAAAAGTAGTTAAATTATTATTTATAATTTTGTTTTAGCAAATTGAATTATCAAAAAACCAAGGGAACTTTTAAAATATGAGTGATTTTTTTTTTATACTTTCATTCATCATCATTCAAGATTCCAGTTACTTAGATAACATCAACGTTGACGATTTCAATTTTTGCAAAAGTAATATCTGTTCAAAATTAAAAGAAAATCCAAAGAAGCAAATAAATCTGAAGAATAATTAAAAACGAAGAACCGCAAGATGGGTTCGAAAAAAACGTTGCGATGCAAGGAAAAGAAGAGGTCCCAATAAGAAGAAGCGTGGATGCCCGCGTCCACTATCGTGTGGGAGACAAGCAGCCAACTCTGAAAACGGAGAAATGTCCGACAGTATTTCGTCACGTTCGATGCAATTCACAGTTCACCCGGTACCAAACTTCGCCGTACAAATCATAACCAACGCCCGTGCTCATTTAATATAATATCTATAAACAATAAAATTTGAAAAAATCTGTAAGTTTCAAAATATTTAAAAGTAGTTAAATTATTATTTATAATTTTGTTTTAGCAAATTGAATTATCAAAAAACCAAAGGAACTTTTAAAATAAAAGTGCATTTTATATTTTCATTCATCATCATTCAAGATTCCAGTTACTTCGTTGATGTTATTTGACGATTTCAATTTTTGCAAAAGTAATATCTGTTTAAAATTAAAAGTTTCGAAATCTAAAGAAGCAAATAAATCTGAAGAATAATTAAAAACGAAGAACCGCAAGATGGGTTCGAAAAAAACGTTTCGATGCAAGGAAAAGAAGAGGTCCCAATAAGAAGAAGCGTGGATGCCCCCGTCCACTATCGTATGGGAGGCAGGCAGCCAACTCTGATAACGGAGAAATGTCCGACAGTATTTCGTCACGTTCGACGCAATTCACAGTTCACCCGGTACCAAACTTCGCCGTACAAATCCTAGCCAACGCCCGTGCTTATTAAATATTATAAATTGTGTATAATATAATATCTATAAACAATAAAATTTATGTGTTAGAACGTTCTTCTATTATGTCCAAATTATTGCCAATTCTTGTTCTTCTTAGTTATTTTTCACTATTCTTCCTTATTATTGCTCTTATTTTTCGTTATTCTTTTTCTAGTCCTTGTTCCTCCTGTTGGTTGTTAGTGGTTCCTTTGTAGTTATTTCCTTATATACACTGAAAAAAATGGTTTATCATATTGATGAAAAATTCATCATTTTTACACCGATGAAAAAATTCATAGTATTTATGAACAAAATCAATGTATTTATGAATTTCTTCATCAATATTGCAGTATTATTAACACACGACACTCAGGGGAGACTTTTACTCCACGTTAAGTTGTTTGCACATTGGTTTATGTTGATAGTTGAGCCATGATTTATGTGTAATTGATTCAGATGTCATTCCGATTTGAAGAAAACCATGTTTGTCAGCTCGGAATACTTTGTTTCACCTAAAACTTAAAATAGAATTAGTTTGCTTGTAATAAATTATTATTAGGTTGACATTTGGTCAAGCTTACCTTCATAAAGTCATATTTGAATGGATTTGTTGATTTGGCTTGAATTGTTGCGCTCCGTTGATCGAGAATCGGGGGATTTCGGGTTTCATTACTCGCCATCACTTTTTAATTGCAAATTTTGGAAATTTGACTAGAAATTATTGATACACATTAGTAAACAGGCATGTAGTCTAAAATTAAAAGCTCGCTTGTAGATCTACATAGGTGAAGGTGTAATAGATAAAGGAGATTATTTATCAAGTTTGAAATTGAGAACCAATTATGTAAATTGAAAAAATTTGTTTAGATATGATTATGTAATAGCTTGTAAGAAGTGTGTGGACAAAAATTCCAACCAATTGCTACATAAATGCAGGAGAAATCTGCATATGTTGACGTTCCGTAAAGTGTCAAATATGGGTAAATTTCAAATGGACTTAAGTTTGTGAAAAACAATTTCTGGCAGTAAAAGTGGACATGGAAATTATGAGGAGGACCTCATGAAGAAGTACATTTAAGAATCAAATCGTTTTGAAGAAAATTTAGACAAGAAAGTAAAGTTTGGTCGAAATTGTGACATATTAAACTTCACTTGCTCATAGGACGCACATAAATGATCCGAACTTTTTGAAAATTTGTAGTAAATTCAAAGGAAAAATAAGGAAGCTTTCCTGAAAGTTTGAAGTAAATCGGAGAGATGAAAATTTCTTTCATAAAATCAAGCGTACCATGAAATTCATGAAATGTGGCTTTTTAATGTTTTTTGAAAGATCAAGATTGCCAGTTTAGAAAAATGCATAAATAGAAGCGCTGAAAAAGGTGAAAGACTGTGTAATTTCGACCAGCACTGAATCCACGTCGAATTGGGTTAGAATTTTCTTATCGGAACACATATTATTTGTTCGTAAAATAACCCATGTAGCACAAATGTTGGCGCAATATTGGGCCAACATTGAAAATCAATATTGGGCCAATATACGTATGTGAACATTTTCCAATATTGGCGCAATATTGAAAACCAATATTGTCCATTATTTAAAATCAATATTGGGCCAATATTGAAAATCAAGTTGGGTCAATATTGAAATGTGAACATTTTCTAATATTGGGGCAATATTGAAAAACCATATAGGTCCAACATTAAAAACAATATTGGGCCAATATTCAAATGTGAACAATTTCCAATATTTGCCCAATATTGATTTCCAACATCAAAAATGAAAAAATTTCCTTTATCTTTATGTAGTTTTTCAATTGGGTTTTCTAATTGAATTAGGTGGATTTTATTAGGTTTATTTATATTGTAAATTATTGGTATACCTATAAATTTCTATATTGCTAGCGGTATATTACATAATTATTTTCTTATAATCTTATAAATTACATACCTGTCGTAGCCTC
Organism: Cantharis nigra; assembly: GCA_958510845.1. Taxonomy (NCBI): domain Eukaryota; kingdom Metazoa; phylum Arthropoda; class Insecta; order Coleoptera; family Cantharidae; genus Cantharis; species Cantharis nigra. Next base: position 22,586,476 of record OY294034.1, read on the forward strand.
CTAATTTAGAGTAAAAACCTCTTCTCGCCCCAACAATAACAATAGAAAAAACTTCTCGGGTAATGGGGAGGACTAAATAAAACACAATTGCTTCGAATCGACTAGTTTCGGTCAAAACTTGACCATCTTCAGGCTATAATAGGGAAAAATATATAATTAGCTACAGATTCGAAAGTGTAAAAGAGTTACTGCGTCACCTCTCGATGCAGATGTAATATGTGAATTGATGTCATAAACTGATCCAACAATCGGGTAAAAAACGGACATTATGTGGCGTCCAATGTGTAGGTAGTAGTCATGAATTAAAACGATTGAACTATTAATTATAAAAGCAGGTAGAAACGCTGAAAACCATATAAATACGTACAAAGATAACAATAGATAAAAATATGTAAAACACAAACTAGTAACAAATCAAAAACACTATAAATTAAACGTGATAAAGTAAAATAATATCAAATACCAATTTGAATTGCCGCAAATGTCGTGCAAGCGCCATCTAATGGCGGAATGAGGGACGCAGTATGTAAACAAACCACAAAATACAAGAGAAAAACAATAACAAATGTCAAAGCGAAGAACTGTGTTAACTTTTTTTGGTCTTTCTGTGGAAGATAGTAAGCAGGGATTTGAACGCTGTGTTCATCTGCTCAAAATCAGTGATTTTGTTGACATTGTTGTCGGTGGTGATCACGTAGGAGGACTCTAAAAACAATCTTTTCGGGTAGCACTGTTCTTCTGCCAATACTTTCACATCGCTCATGTTAAATTCGTGTTTGTTGTCGGTGAGATGTTCCGACAATCCAGTTTTCTTCGACGCCACCCTTTTGTCGTAATTGTGTTGTTTTAATCTTTCTGAAAGGAGCTGTTTGGTCTGTCCAATGTAGGTAACTCCACATTCACAAACTATTTTGTAGACCACGTTACTTTTGTATTTAAGGGCAATGGGATCTTTTACGTTGGAATAAATAAGATTACCAAGGTTAAAGTTATTGTAGAAGGCCAAACAGATCTGTCCACTGTGTATAAAATCTTTCAAAGTGTGTCTGATCCTCCCAGATAGTGACGGGTGGAAAGTTATCTTATGGTAACGTGGTTTTAGCTCAACACATTCGTCGATATCCTTGATCGAGGTCACTCTCTTTCTCTCAGGGCGGAACAATGCCAAATGTACAAGTCGATGTGGGTACGAGTTTTTCATCAATTGCTCTTTGAGTTGCAACAGGCGAGAGGCCCTCATATCGGGACTGACAATAGTTTTTATACGTAGGGCCAAGGTGTTTATGACACCCATCTTTTGGTTAAGGGGATGTGCAGAATTGTAATTTAATAGTCTGTCACTTGAAGATGGTTTTTTGTATAGGTCCGTATATAGTGAACCATCAAGTCTCTTGCACACTAGCATATCTAGGAAAGGAATAGTCCCCTCAACCTCCAACTCGTGTGTAAACTTCAATCTGTTATCATACTCATTGAGAATATCCAAACATCGCTGGACTTTGTTGCGAGGGACAGCAGACAACATATCGTCGACCTAATTTAGGCCTCCTAATTTAGTTGTATCTGAAAATTATTTTAATTAAACTTTTTACCAGTCCTTTGAATGTGCTGTAACATCAAACCACCAAGTAAATCTGAAAATTAAATTTAAACATTTTTTTTTACTTACCGCATACCTCAGGATTCGAACCCACGACGTCGATACTTTGTATGTTACAAAACCCACCACTTTTACCTACGAAGCCTACTTATTTAAAAACTAATAATTAACACAATTAAGGCAAAGAGCGATAGACACATGTACTGTTTCTTCGACTTCCTATCCATCACACCATGACATGTGTTTCTAACTCGTTAGTCGTCATCAGTATCGCATACTTGTAATCACTTGATTGTGTGCACTTTACGGCTACTGGTCCAAAATTCAATGTGGACTGATAAATACATGTCACTACACTAAACAAGACCGCGCCAACGTGCGGTTTTCGAGCTCATCGCTCTATCCAATATAAACGAATAGAAATTATTTCGCATCATGTGCATTAGAATAGTTTTAAAAACTAATAATTAACACAATTAAGGCAAAGAGCGATGTGATGGCTAGGAAGTCGAAGAAGCAGTACATGTGTCTATCGCTCTTTACCTTAATTGTGTTAATTATTAGTTTTTAAAACTATTCTAAAGCACATGATGCGAAATAATTTCTATTCGCCTACTTATTTATATTTGTTTAGTAGGGGGCTAACCTTGTCAGCCCCTAGCTTATAAGATGCTATATCTATTGTAAAAAAAGCCAACTATTCAAAACACAACATAGTGTAAACTTCATAAACAGAGTTACAAAACAAAATAATAATTTTTTTTTATTTAAAAATTTTTATTCAAAAAACGAACAAAAATTAAAATTTTAAATACATATGTTAGAAATCATCTTCAAAATTGAAAATTAAACCTATGAAGTAGTAATAAATATTCCACTATGGAATAATTTATGAAATTCCATAGTGGAAATTTTACATTAAAAAATGCAAGTCTTAAATTATTTATCTAATTTTTATCAAGTCACACGCCATTTTGGTATTCCTTTAGGTATCTTGCACGTGTAAAAAAAGCGTCAAGTGAAAGAAAAAACTTTATTTCAAATCAATAGCAAACACTCTGGATGGTTATTTATATTTTAATTTTATTTATTAATAATTTAATTAATATTATATTACACGTGGAAACAGGGCCGTATCTCGGACTTTTGTTCTGGGGGCGGGGGGTGAACGATAAATAACTAATGTGTTTACTTCCAGGATTAAGCGCCGCAGGCAATTTTGTTGGAAATTTTCAAGATCAAACGCTCTAATCCAAGATTAGAAAATTGCGATACAAAGATATTTTCCCCTATTCAGCGCCGCCTCAGATATGGCGTTTTTCATTGTAAAACTGCAATTACCTATACTTACCTGTAAATAAATGTGCACTGAAATCTACTAGAAAGAAAAACGCAACATAAAAAAATATTTTTTATTGAACTTATTTTTAATATAAACTGCAATTTTTTATTTTTATTGTTTAAAAGTCCTTTATTATATTTTATATTCTAGGATTTTATCTCAGGCTTTGTTTGGGGGGGGGGGGGTGAACCCCCCCGAAAAACCCCATCAGATACGGCCCTGCGTGGATAACATCTAAAATAATTTAACTTCTCCCGCTATTCTAAGGTTAGGTACTTAAAATATTTAAAAAAATTTATTCTGTGAGGTCGAAATCATAGGATATTGTTTTGTGGGAAAAAGAAAGCACTTGTTGGATCGCAAAGAACGAAAAAACGATATACGGCAGAGGTACACGAAACTAATGATAATCATCATTATTGCAAAAAAAATTGAATAAGTTTTATGAAATTTTATAAAGTTAACATCATTTGAAAAATATAATACTATGTATTTGTTGTTATTTTTATTTTTAATTATTTCTTTAAAATAAAAGAATACACTGCTTTTATGGTTTCACTTAACTTAATGTAAGAAACTTATAATCCTATTGGAGAATTCGTAAGAGATTTTTTGTCCAATGAGAATCCAGATCGAAACGGGTAAAAAGAAAATTCGGTATTTACTAAGTTTTGCATTAAACGCAAATGTTTTTTTATTATGAAAAAATTGACTTTAATTTAATTTTTTAAATTAAAAAAAAATTTCATTTTGAAATCAAATTAAAAAAATAAAATTTATCGTAAGAAATTTTCATGACCCCTTACTACTTTTCCCTTCAATGGTTGGCGTGATACATGATCAGCTGCTTATTAAGTTTTACGTTGCATAAACTTATTTAAAATTTGAAACTGCGCTCACATTATTTTAAACGAAAAAATTTAAGCAACACTAAACAGTTTTTATACCCAAATCATAAAAAGTGGTCATCCATAAACCACGTGGTATTAATATTGCACCCAGCTACAGCCAATATTGGTCCAATGTTGATGTTCTATATGGCCGCAATATTGAAAATCAATATTGGACTTATATTGGCAGACAATATTGGTTATCAATATTGGCCCAATATTGCGCCAAGCTACAGCTCATATTGGTCCAATATTGATTTCCTATATAAGTGCAATATTGAAATTACCATATATTGGCTGAAGATTGGAAGGCAATATTGGTTATAAATATTGGCACAATATTGCACCAAGCTACAGCCAATATTGGTGCAATATTAATTTCCTATATATCGCCGAAATTGTTATATTTTATAATTTTCAAAAACCTTCCGTTAAACCTTAAACAAATTTCGAAAATTTTGATACAAATTTTTCAAAATTATTTTTTTAATAATCTTAATGGTCAAAATAAATTTGGAACACAAATGTTTTTGTAATATTGTTTTCTTAATATTATATTGGTCCGATATTGCACCAAGCTACATTCAATATTGGTCCAGTATTGATTTTCCATATCGGCGCAATATTGAAAAACAATAATGGATTGTATATAATAATAATTGGCTGAAAATTGGCAGACAATATTGGTTATTAATATTTGCCCAATATTGCGCGAAGCTACAGCTAATATTGGTGCAATATTGATTTCCAATATGGGCGCAATATTGAAATACAATATTGGTTATCAATATTGGCCCAATATTGCGCCTAGCTACAGCCAATATTGGTCCAATATTGATTTTCTATATGGGCGCAATATTGGAATACAATATTGGTCCAATTTTGGCTGAAGTTTGGAAAGCAATATTGGTTATAAATATCGGCCCAATATTGCACCAAGCTACAGCCAATATTGTTGCAATATTGATTTCCTATATATCGCCGAAATGGTTATTTTTTATAATTTTCAAAAACCATCCGTTAAACTTTAAACAAATTTCGAAAATTTAGATAAAAATTTTTCAACATTTTTTTTAACAATCATAATGGTCAAAACAAATTTGGTTTTTTGATATTGTTTTTTTAAATATTAATATTATATTAATACATAAATATTAATATTTAACCAAATATTAAGCTGAAGATCGGAAGGCAATATTGGTTATTAATATTGGTCCGATATTGCACCAAGCTACAGTCAATTTTGGTCCGGTATTGATTTTCTATATTGGCGCATTATTGAAAAACAATAATGGACCAATATTGACTGAAAATTGGCAGATAATATTGGTTATCAATATTGGCTCAATATTGTACTAAGCTATAGCCAATATTGGTCCAATATCTATTTCCTATATGGGTGCAATACTGAACAACAATATTGGACCAATATTGGCTGCAGATCGGCAGGCAATATTGTTTTTGAATATTGGTCCAATATTGCGCCAAGATACAGCCAATATTGGTCCAATATTGATTTTACTATATCGGCGCAATATTGAAAAACAATATTGGGCGCAATATTGAAAAACAATATTGGGCCGATATTGGCTGAATCTTGCAATATTGCACCAACATTCAATATTGGCCCAATATTGTGCCAAGATTATGTGCTACATGGGAAAGAGTGCGGTTAACGAATACAATTTTGAACTTACATTAAATAATTTCGAACTTTTAAATTAATTTTGATTAAATGTCTTGTTAAGTGAATGTTGTTTGGAATTCGATTAGTTTTCAAAGTCATCTGGAAATTTGGATTAGATCGGGTTTGTTCCTGTCACATGTTCGAGAAACGTCAACCCGATGTTGGATTTGCGCAGCTTTCTGATTTGATTTAATTTATAAAGGTATTTATCTCTAGATAACAATTAAAGGTGCACCATGTTTTCTTTGTAACCCTAAAAAAAAATGTTAAATTGTAATTAATTTGAATGATAAGTTTACTCACCGTAATATCCCATGCCATGTTTTGATTGTCACAAACACTATAATCATTTTCAATGTTGTAATATAACTAAATTAAATCTTTATATTGAAAGTACCTTTATCATTGTAAACTACAAGGAAGCCAGATCTACAAGTACTGTTAAAAAAATAGTTCAAACTGCAACGGTCATATCTTAGGTTGCGTTCAACAATTCAAGTCAATATACAGGGTGAAGGAGAGACATATCTCAGGCCGGCAAGATTCCAACTTTCATGTTCTTAAAAAATAAATCATCGCATAACATTAAATACAACTAACGTGGGTTAATTAACTTCAATTGCCACTGGCACTCAGTTAAGGGGTTGAGCTCACGTCAATTGGCACGCCAACGTGTGGGGCTTAGAAACTTGGATCTACAGGGGCCCACGTCCCTAAAATATAAAATAGTTAAATTATAAATAAATTAAATTAGATAAACATGGAGACTAGGAGCGGTAGGAAAATAGGAGAAGATGGCGATTCTGTGGGGGAACAGATTGTACAGATTCACGAGGTAGAAAGAGTAGGTACGGGGGAAGAAGTGACTGTAGAAGTTCATGCGGGAGAAAAGATAAACGAATTCAAGGTGGGTTTAACCCAAGTAACAATTTTTACACCATGGTACCTAAAACACCAAGAAAACACCGTGTATTTTAACACCTTGGTGTTAAACTGGTGTTTTTACTACTAAAGGACCACTATTGTGATATAATGGTGTTTTCATTACTAAAATAACACTGTGGTGATTTAATGGTGCTTTTAGCACTCAAGTAACACCGTTGAAATTTAAAATTACAATTTTAGTTAGTGTTTTTACTACTCCATTGACACCGTGGCGCGATACAACAGTGTCTTTACTACCAAAGTACCACTGTGGTGATACAATGGTGTTTTCATTACTAAAATAACACCGTGGTGATTTAATGGTGCTTTTAACACTGAAGTAACACCGTTGAAATATAAAATTACAATTTTAGTTAGTGTTTTTACTACTCTAATGACACCGTGGCGCGATACAACGGTGTCTTTACTACCAAAGTACCACTGTGGTTATACAATGGTGTTTTCATTACTAAAATAACACCGTGGTGATTTAATGGTGCTTTTTACACTCAAGTAACATTGTTGAAATATGAAATTACAATTTTAGTTAGTGTTTTTACTACTCTAATGACACCGTGGCGCGATACAACGGTGTCTTTACTACCAAAGTACCACTGTGGTGATACAATGGTGTTTTCATTACTAAAATAACACCATGGTGATTTAATGGTGCTTTTTACACCGAAGTAACATTGTTGAAATATAAAATTACAATTTTAGTTAGTGTTTTTACTACTCTAATGACACCGTGGCGCGATACAACGGTGTCTTTACTACCAAAGTACCAATGTGGTGATACAATGGTGTTTTCATTACTAAAATAACACCGTGGTGATTTAATGGTGCTTTTAACACTGCAGTAACACCGTTGAAATATAAAATTACAATTTTAATTAGTGTTTTTACTACTCTATTGACACCGTGGCGATACAACGGTGTCTTTACTACCAAAGTACCACTCTGGTGATACAATGGTGTTTTCATTACTAAAACAACACCGTGGTGATTTGTTATTTTAAATTGCTGTGTTCTGATTGATTACTTAATTTATTTAGAATCATTCATAAATTATATAGTAAATTCGCTTCCTTAAGTAAAATCTTCTCCAATTCTTTCTTTAAATTGGGAAAAATATGCTTCGTAAAAGCTCTCTCTATGCATTTTCCCCTTAAAGTATTCCAGTCCTGCACATTTTTGCTGAATTCATCTCGAACGTATACTTGCTTAACTTCTTCTATGAACCAATTACCGGTATTTTCTATGATTGTGTCATCAATGGTTACAGTTAGGAGTTTTTCTTCTTGCGCCTAATTCAACTTAAGAAACTGATCTCCGGTTAAATTTCTAACTGGCTTATTTCTAAGGCGTTTCATGCTATAACAATTATAATTTATAACAACAAAAAAATTATATAATATAACAACTACGGTTTGACCGTAATCGTTACCCTTTTAAAAAACACCTCTCGGACACATCTTTTAACTATAATGGTTCTCTTGAAATTTGTAAAGCTACCACGGATTCCGCAGCCTTTAAAACTTGAGATTCGGTTGTAAATTTGGAACAGACGTACCGTTGAACAATTTCTTCTACACTGCAAGCTTCCTGCTCCACTTCGTGACGTTGGTAATAATTGTCGCGTAAGTTTTCGGAAAATTTTGGAGGAATCAGCCCAAATTTGTTTATTAGACCATCCAAACCAGGTTTTTGATCATACCATAAGTAAGTATCGTATGAACTGAGATATTGGCGATTTTCTTTTGCTTGCAGATTTCTTATGTCCTTCCGGAGGTACACGTTTAGATGTGTGTTAACGTCTTGAAGTTCGTCGAAAGTTTGAACGCGTTTAAGAAATTCAATATCTGAATCTTTTATAGTGCCCACGTATTCCGTTTTCGGAATTTGTAAAACTTGCTCTTTACGTAAATTTTGAATTCGCGACAATAGATTTTCTTTAACTTCTTTCAAGTCACACCATTGTTCGTCAAATTTATAAATCCTCCACAAATCGTTTATATTTAGTTCCGGTTGGATGTATTCTATGCGATAAAATGCAATAAATGGAACCTCCAAGTGGTGGTTGCGGAAAAAATCCAAAATTTTTTGAATTTTCGGAATAGTTTGAGGACCTTTTGGAAGATTTTCCTTACCTTCCCCGCTGAGATGTTCAACCTGTGCTAACGTAACCAACCGTAGCGGTAACAATTTAAATTCAAATACATATATTACACTCTTCCCCTCTTAAGTCTCGATTACTTCATCAGTTTTGGTATCGCATTGGTTTCTTAATATTCAATCTTCTAGGCCTCTCGATCGGTACTGCTATTTCTATAATTTCCTAGGGTTTTACAATCTCTGCATTTTCTTTGGGTTCTGCTATTTCTACGGGGTTTGCTACCTCTTCGGGTTCTAATACCTCTTTCGTTTCTTCGGGTTCTACTACCATTTCGGGTTTTATTGCTTCTTCCGTGTTTTTGTTTAGCGTTTCTTCTGTCAGCTCGCTTAAAATTGGTCTTGAAATTTCTTCGTTTTCTAGCGCTTCTTGTAGCTCGCTAGTCTTTCGAGTCTCGCTTTCTATATTGCTACCCCAAACAACTAGGTAATTTGTTCTCGCTTTGTTTTGTAAACTTCTTTTTGGTTTTTCTACAATATCTGGGTTTTCTTTCTTTGTTTCTCTCTTCTGAGGTTCCAAAACTTCGGTATTTGAAAATTTGCGCGCTGTTTTAAAAATCTGATCTAAATGTCTTTTCCATAATATTTGATATCCTGGTACCTTACATAAATAGGTCCTGCTGCCTAAAACCCGTTCGATTTTTGCACTTGTCCAATTAGTTTTTTTATTTCGGTCTCTGTAATCGCGTACATAGACTTCATCACCGATACCAAACGATTCTTGTCTACCAGTCTTCGTCACTTCGTTTTTGTCCCCACAGGTTGGTTTTAACATATCGAATTTCGTTCGCATTTCCCTGTTAAACATGCGATAAGCTGGTGTAACTTTGGTTGTTGCTCTGTAGTACGATAACGTAAAAGGTATCTGGCTATAATACCATCTGTTGACACTTGACTGTTCCTTTGGTCTTCTAAACATTTTTGCATTGCTGTCTTTACCGATTTAACAGTATTTTCCGCACTTGACTGTTCCTTTGGTCTTCTAAACACTTTTGCATTGCTGTCTTTACCGATTTAACAGTATTTTCCGATGCCCCATTAAAAGCTGGATGACGCCCTGCAAAATAGTTTAAAATCTTCCGCTACAAATTGTGGACCATTATCTGAAACAATTTGCTTTGGTATTCCGAATCTTGAAAAAATCCTTCTTAAAGCATCGATCGTATTGCTTGTTGTTGTGCTTCTCATTTCTACCACTTCGGGCCACTTGCTGTAAGCATCCACCAAATCCAAATATATTTTAGTTTTGACTGGGCCAAAAAAATCAATATGCACTCTTTCAAACACTTCGGTAGTACTGTTGAACTATAAAACTTTTGTAATAGGATCTTGGGTGTGAGGGGTAGGGCAAATAAAACAACAAGTTCTATCGCATCAACTTGTTTCGATGACTAAACGTCACCATCATCAGGATCTATTAACGAGAAAAAATACATGTGATCATAATTGAGTTTTCAAAAGAACAAAAAGTGTGCACAATAACAAAGCTACAATGATTTACCTCGCGACGAGATGTAATTTTGCTGACATCCCACAAAAAATACAGTTGAGGGGAACACAGTGTGAATTCGGAGGATTGAGTCGTCTAAATATACAATACGTGGCCCAAGATATAGGCAAACCCTGTATAATATAAAATTACTGGTGCAACACATAAAATCAACTTGTACAATAATAAAAGTGTATAACATGAAAATAAAACTTTGACACATAAATGTAATTTTTATCAATGGTTAGAAATAATAAAATCACCAGGTCGCCTAATCAACAACAATAACAAACATCAATGGCGTATCATACAACAATTTCCAAAGTATAAAGACGACCCAAAATAAAATGGAAAATCACTGAAAAACCCGTAGGATGCTCAAAAACACAAATCACACTTATAAATACGTGCGGCAAAAAACCAAAGTTGCCATCTTGCGGTCAAGTACAATGTAAACAAGGAGCTGTTATCAAAGCGTACTAATTATTCCGTTTCGTTTTTGTGTTCCAAATCTTAATGATGGACTTGTAGCTGTTGTCTATAGGTTCGAAGTCCGTAATTTTATTAACGTTGTTCGTGTTAGTGAGGATGTATGTCGCCTCTAAGAACGATCTTCTAGGAAAGTTATCCTCCTCAGACAATACTTTCACGTTTTTGTCGTCAAATTGGTAATTAAATTGTCGAAGATGTTCCGCCAGGCCGGTCTTATCAGATCTATGTAAGGCGTCGCGTCTGTGTTGTATTCTTTTCGACAGCAACTGTTTGGTCTGACCAACGTAATTAGCATTGCATTTCATACACGACGTTGCTGCGATATTTGAGTGTGATACCTGTGGTATCCGTCTCGTTTTATCTCTGTCTAAAAGTGCGTACTGTAGGAGCCTCTCAGGATAACTATTTCTGGTGAGTTGTTCCTTCAATTCCAACAACGGTCTCCCTCTGAGACCTGGGGTCACACATTTTACTATTCTAGTCTTAAGTGTGTTTACCACGCTTACACGTTTACAAGCTTAGGCTTGTACTTCCGTTTTGCAGTGAGGTGATCTGCAACTTGTTGAATTTTTCGTTTAGAACCGGAGAGGTGCCATCTATCTGGAAGGCATCACGTGTCACACCGCTTTGCAAGGTTCCAATAGCTTTGAAGCCTTCTCATCTCCGTCCTATCAGTATTTTGTCGCCATTTGCAAAGATTGCGGAGTCCTTTATTAAGGTTGCCTTAAGTGAGCACTTGGCACTCCACCATGTTTTGTCGCCTGCACAGTCTGGTTTTAGACCCCACCACAGCACTGCGACCTCTTTGATGCGGCTCACTTCAGATATTGCTTCATCTATCGATCGTTCTGAAGTCACCTTATTGGTGCTCCTTGACTATTCTAAGGCCTTTTATTCGGTTGTGCTTGATCGACTTTTGACCAAATTACACCATTATGGGTGTGATGAGTCACTGTGTAGATGGTTAGCGGGCTACTTGTGCGATAGATCCCAGGTGATTGAGTTGGCGGGAAAGGTGTGACTATTTGTCGTGGTGTTCCGCAGAGAAGCATTCTTGCTCCGCTGCTATTTATATTATATACCATTGATTTTGGGAGAGTAGTGGATCCGGATTGCTCTCTCGATCTGTATGCCGATGATTCTCGAATACGTGTGTCATGCCTGCCTTCGAACATTGACACGGCGATAGATGTTTTAAATCGCAATCTCGAATCGATACGGGTTTGGTTGTTATCGAATGGTCTGACTCTGAATCCCGCGAAATCGGAACTGCTGTTCTTGGGTAATTCTGGGCTGGTGCGTAGGGCTCTAAAGGTAAGCGTTCACTTGTCCGCATCGACCGCACCGCCAGCAACGCCGTCATCGCATTTTCAGTTGCTTTGCATTAATTTAAATGAGCCAGCGTTCATTACATCGTATCGTTCTACACGGGCTCACGCAAATGCGGCCGCATTGCTGGATAGAGCAACGAATGCGAATGGCGTTTGCTGAGTGTACATGATGTTATCAGGATATCCAATGTCAGAAAAGATAAGAGACTGAAAAGTTTATCGCATTTTATGCACATATGCACTATTAAGTGCCAATAATATTAAAAAATGTAATTATAAATTTTTCAGAAGTTATTCTAAATTGTTTAAAACTTTTTGAATTATCTTCTTCTAGACTAAATTATTGAACAAAGTATAAAATTCCCCAAAATTTGGTCTTGATTACAAAAAAAGTATTTAGTATATAATGCATCCAAAATCTTTTTTTGGCTTTTCCGTCCGTTCTTCGTCTTTCATTAATAAGCAACTGATAATAAATTGCTACTTATTTTTGGTGTCACACATTATGTTTCGCCAATCATCTAAAAGATTAATTCCGTTGATGCGATTCGAACAAGTGGACGCACTCGATTAAAGTATGCGTTCACTTGTTCGCACCGGCCTTTGCATTGTTTTAAATATGTATGCGTTTGCGTGATGGCCACAGAAAAGCCATCAATTTACGAAAAACCAAATCTGGCCAGGCAGCAACGAAATTGAAGGCACCTAAATTCGACAAAGAATTATCATTTTTAGTGCCGTATTTGTATGATGAAGAAATACGACTAACCAATGTTAGTCCAGAAGTAGAAATTGATTCTCAACTTGAAGAAAGCTCATTTTCAGGAAATACTTCAGAAATAAGTGCAGATCCTCCAACTCCTCGTGACGAAATACCTACAAGGAATTTAGCAAAACGGCAAAGAAGCCATATACTTAATAAAGAACCGTCTGCAGCAGCAGTACTCAAGGAGTATTTGGAAACAACTAAAGAAACCGAAAACATAAACTTTTCCTTTAGAAACACTTTCCAGGTGGAAGTTAAAGGTAAACTGTATGAAATTGTACATGCAGCAGATAAAAGAGAGGCTTTTAGGAGATCTAATTTTATGCACCACATTCCATCACCCCCTCGTGACGATTAAAAAACAAGTTAAAATAAATTTTGCGCCCCTCAACTTTTGGCGCCCGAAGCGCTAGCTTCTTCTGCTTCCGGGTTAATTGCTTATTTTTACATTTTATAATAATTATAATCATTTTTAGTTTTTTTTATATAATTATTAGTTTTTGAAGTTGTTTAATGTATTTTAAGTTTTTATAAAGTTAATTTTGTAATTAACCAAATATGATCAATAAATGATAAGTAGTAATTTTTAAGTTTAATTTATAATTTTAAGTTTCGGTTTTTAAGACTACGGTTAATTTTAAATGAAATAAATAATAATTTTGATTATAATAAACATAAACGGGCCTGGATCTAGGGGGGGACCGGAGTGCGCGCCCCCAGTGCTAATTCATGGGGGCACCAAATTCGTACATTTGAAAAAAAAATGTTAGACCATTATGTGCCATTAAACAATCTTGACGAGCAAAACAAAACTTAAAGGGGCACCAGTGTCAAGTTCTTGCCCCGCTCCGGTTCAAAAACATCGTAGATCCGCTAGGTACTGGATATAAAAATTAAATGTAAACTCAACGGAACATTTTACTATTAAAATCGATTTACCTTAAACAAAGGGCTAGTATTTCTTTAGGCCCAATTGCCATTCTGAATTTTGTATTTTGTTTTGTTATACTGGGTGCCAATAGATTAAGTAAAGTCATAAATTTTTCTTGATTCATTCTGAAATACTGAAAAAATTTCGAATCGTCTTCTTCTAGATCACTAAACAAAGTATAGAATTCCCCAAAACGTGGTCTCTTTTTACATATATTGTGTATCCAAATTTGTTTTTTCATCATCTTCAATTAATAAAGCAGCTAATAATTGCTGTTTTGCTTTTGCTATCGTACATTATTTCTCGGTAAAGTAAAAAATGATACTGACTATTATTGCTGTAATGCGATTCGAATAAGTCGACGCACTCGAATAGAACACGAAGATTCGTCCGATGCGCACGGTTTGAATAAGTGAACGCGTACCTTAAGTGTTGCAACGTTGTCTGTTGCGATTGGTAGTGAAGTCGTCAGGGTCGTGGATTGTGCTCGGAGTCTGGGGCTTGTCTTGGACAGTGAGCTTAATTTTCGTCAACATGTGGATCGTAAGCTCAAGGTTTGTTATTACAAACTTAGATCGCTTTACCAGTTCAAGACTCTTTTACCTTCTCATGTGAAGTGGTCAATCGTTACCACTACGATCCTATCTAACATTGAGTATTGTGCAACGGTATACTACGGTTTCCTCTCGCAAGAATATAGGCGCAAGCTCCAGCTCTTGCAAAATTTCTGTTTGCGATTTTCTTTTGACCTGCGTAGGTACGACCACGTTACTCCTTTTTATCGGGATCTTGGATTGCTTAAGATCGACGGGCGTTTCTCTTTGCTCTTTGGAGTTATGCTCTTCAAATTTATGAAGAGTGGGGAGCCGAGTTATCTGAGAAGTATGATTAGGCCTCGTTCGGCCTGCCATGCTCGTGTTTTGCGGGATTTGAGAAACTTCGATGTACCCTCCCATTTCACGGCAAGTTTCGAGCGGTGTTTTGCATGTCTGGCGCCCAGATTTATGGAGAGGCATCGAAGACTTTACGACGATTTCTTGTATTTATGTCATAAATTGTTATGTTTGTTTTTTTTGTGTCAATTTACGGGTGGCTTGAAAATCTAACTTTGTTAGAAGCCTTCCAATTAAGAACTTATATTAATATATTATATTGTATAGTTTCTTAATAAATTTATTTATTATTATTATTATTAACACCGCCTCTTTCGAGACATTCGTAAACAACTATGTGACGTCGAACGACACCAGCACATAATCCTCGAGAAGGACAGCACTGTGAATAATCTCCATGGCTTCAACTGAATTTCTAACTCCGTATGGAAAAACTGGAGTCACCCTGTCGAGAATGGAGTTAATATACCGCGCTAAAAGTACCGAAGGAGACTGGATACAGCTCACCACAGGTCGGAGTGGCAAATTAGTTTTGTGGACCTTAGGCATCCCATAAATCAGAGGTGGGCGAGCATTATACTGTGTCAATCTCTTCTTCGTGAGGTCATCAATAAAACCTTTGTCTAAAAGTTTTTTGGCCATTTGGTTAAATTTATTTTGTATAGCATTCGTTGGATCTTTCTTAAGTTTAACATATAACGGATCATCAAGGAGAGAGCACATTTTATTGTGATAATCCTCGTTCTTCATAACCACTGCAGAGTTTCCTTTATCTGCCTTAAGCACCAGGATGTGTGGATTCTCTTTCAGAAATTTCCTAGTAGTAAGGATTTTTTGTTTTATGAGGTTTATTGATATCTCCTTTATTGCAAAAATTATGGACGATGTTAAGTGCCTTACCTCGAAGCACATGTTTATCCTTATCGGCTGTTTTTAAGTTATTAAGGAGATAGTGGACTTCTGACAGAAACTTTCTCATGGGGAACTCTTTGAGACTAGGGGTTATGCTAAACTTTGGACCCAACGATATAGTTTTAGTCACTATTTCAGGTAGAGTGAGACCTGAACAATTAATAACCCACGAAGTATCGCCTAGAGTATCCTTATGTCTCTTATTTATAAGGGTATTGACCTTCTTAATATTCGTATTTTTAATGTGTCGAAATAGGGGTTGTATTGATTGGTTACAGTTCTCAAAGAAGTTAGAAACAATATGTGAGGGGACGCAAAGCGAGAGGTCAGGTCTACCCTCTCTTAACAGCACTTATAATCTTTTTATGTCAGAGATGGCCATTTCGATGTGTAGGGACAAAATACCTTTTTTAAATTGGTCGATCAATCTATCGGCTTGTCGAAGTACTCTTCTTTCCGGGATTAACTTTCTGGATACGCAGTCCACATTACTTTTTATAAAAGTAGGAAACACTTTTTCAGATCTACATCTCAATAGGAACACTCTTCTGATGTTTTTGGCTTTAACTAACTTTGTCGAGACACACCAAATGTACTACATCAACTCAACCGTTTCCACACCGACGTCCATCCTCATCTGTTGGTAGAAACCCATGGTACAGTAATAAAAACTTTTGACTGGGGTGGACTAGGACGGTTTCGGTTGCATACTTTGCATGATTTTGCAAACCTTTCAATTTCAGCATCTAAATTTGGCCTCCAAAAATATGACCAGGCATTGCTTTTCAACTTTACTATTCCGCTATGTGTCTCGTGTAGTTCCTGTAATAATTTATTTCGAAATTGTTTTGGTATTACTACCTTGTGTCCCCACATTATCACATCTCTTTCTAGCGATAGTTCATCTTTTCGATTCCAGTATGCAGTAAACAACGAATCCTTCTGGATAGAATAATCTCTCCATCCGTTCTTGATTTCCACCAATACCTTTGATAGCACTACATCTTCTTTTCTTGCATTCCGAATCATTTCTGCTGTAACCGGATATTTTTTATTCTTTTCGATGAAATTTAAATAATTGTACTGTTCCGTTTCCTCCACATAATCATCCGTCGGCAACCTTGACAATCCATCTGCATTTTCTTCCCCTCGAACATATTTAATTTCGAAATTAAAACCGCTTAAAAATATTGCCCATCTTTGCAGTCTTCCCGCTGCCATCGTAGGAATACCTTTCTTACTACCAAACAAATATATCAACGGTTGATGATCTGTGGTCAGCGTAACTTTGTGCCCTACCAAATATTGTGCAAATTTCTTAACCGCAAAGAAAATTGCCGAAGCTTCCTTATCCAACATCGAATAATTTGTTTCACTGGTGCTGAAAAATATGGGATAATACCCCTGCTACATATGAGCTAGCGTCGCAGCTGACTTTTAACGGTAATTTCGGGTTAAAGTGCACCAATACATCATCTGATGCCATAACTTCTTTCGCTTTCTCAAAAGCTTTTTGGCATTTCTCATTCTACCGAATTTCTTGCTTTTTTGAACAGTCTTTTAACAAATCATATAATGGGCTTAACAAGTGTGTAATATTTGCAATTTTCGAATAGTAATTTATCATCCCTAGAAACGATTTTAGTTTGGTTAACGTTGTTGGTGTTTTTTTCACTTTCGCTTGATCTTTCCGCAAACCTTTTTGTCGATTACGTGACCCAAATAATTAATTTCGTTTTGGAAAAACACACATTTTTCTTTCATTAGTTTAAATCCTGCTTCCAACGGATTGCTAAAAACTTTACATACATTTCTTAAATGTTCCTGTTCGTCTTTTCCCGTCACCACAATATCATCCACAAAAGCTACCGTTCCTTCACATTTTTGCAAAATCTTTTCCATTATTCTTTGAAATTTCGAGGCTGCTGGTTTAGTTCCAAAAGGTAAACGTTCTACTTTATAGATTCCTTTATGAGTACTCCATGCCAATAGTAATTTTGAAGATTCTTCCAACTCAACTTGGTTATAGGCATGACTAAGGTCTAACTTTGAAAAAGACTGTCCTCCTTGCAGTGTCACAAATAACTCGTTAATGGTTGGTATTGGGTATGGATCATTTTTTAAAACTGGAGTTACCGTGACATTGTAATCCGCACATAACCGGATACACCCATCCGATTTTAAAACTGGAACCAACGGTGTTGGAAACGGAAATCAGTAAATGAAAAAATTGCTGTTAATGCTTTTGCTCCGGGATTAAATAATAATGAGGTGAAAATTGTTATAATTGCTAGAAATTACGAAAAATTGAGCGATGCCATTAGTGCGGCAAAAGATGAAGAAATGCAAAATAAACAATTTTCTCAGGTATTCCATATTCGTGATAACAAAAATTTTAAACGAAGTTTTTGCAACAGAAGTTTTAAATCACAAAATCGAGAAAATATGTAACCGCAGCAAAGCCAACTGCGCGGACTCAGTTCGGAAACCGTTGAAAACTAGTTACCATAACAAGTTTTTCAGCGACGCTACGGCTAGCTTTTATAGAGCAAGGGGGGGGGTCAAAGGAGTACAACCTCCGACTCAAAAAAAACCAAGGCGCCACGTACTTTTGGTCGCTGTTGGTGTTCTGTCTGAAAGTGCGAAAGCAAAAGAATCAAGAAAATAAATGAAACTCGTTGTTAGGTAACAAAGTAAGTTTAATAACCAAAAAAACAAAGCAACAGTAAAATGAGATAAATCGTTACTAAAAATTATATAAGATATCAACAGTGGTCAGACGCAGCTGAAAATCAAAAAGTATCGTTGTCAGATCTGATAACGCTAACAGTTCTTTTACAAGCACGTTCAAAGTCGTGCTTCGTGCAAACAAAAAGTAAATTAATTACGATGTTAAAAAAATAATCTTTAAACGATGACGACAATCACAATTTGGCTGACGAATACGCACAACACTAAACAGGTGTGCCACTATGTTTTAATAATAAAATTAAATTTTTGCTCACCCCAAATGGTCCGGAAGCCGGCACGGCACTGGATAGTAGGGCAGGAGCAACGGTGCGCTACCAATTTCGACAACTGCTGCTGATATAATTAGCTTTAAATCGAACGATATTATAGCGAATATAGTAACCAAGGGTATCAACGAACGCGAGCTTCTCTGTTTGTGTATATCAAAAAAATGGCGTTGATTGGATGTTTTCCCAATTTGAAAATATTAGATTTGTACGTGTCTTCGAAAAAAAACAACTTTGTTGATCGTGTACAGCAAACTAAATCCGCAAAAGCGAAATCGGTTAACTAATTTCCAAAATATTTAACCAACTGTCGGTCTCCGAACAAAGTCAACTGATATGTAAATCCCAAAATTAACGGTACGGAAATTCTAATAATTTTTCTCTCCAAATATATAGTTATAGGTCAATAACAATATTGACGTCCTTAAAAAAGATTTTATTTGTGAATATAAACTTACAAGTTACACGAACATAAAGAAGTTTTATACTAAACTAAAACAATGCTTTTTCTAACTTATATAATAATATTATATCTAAAAACTAAGGAAGTTGTATCCTGTGATAATGGCCTTCCTTCGATATCTTGTGGTTGCATGCTGTCTTAGATAAAATGATATAGCGGATGCTATTATTTTAAATAATAGATATTTATATACGTTTAATATTCCAGTACATCGAAAATTACAAAACTTGTAAGTACTTCTTGTGCCGTTTCTATGAATAAGTACGAATTATTTTATTATTTACAGCGCCAGCAATATCGAAGTAGACGATCCTCTCTGCGAGATAATTGGAAACCCCCACATAAGCTATGATTTTGAAAAGAATGCTCTTGTGATAAGTTCAAATAATATTAATTGTGAAAGTATTACAAAAATGTTCCTAGTGACGCATTTTACAAATTTGACTCAGAGAATGCTGTTGAGCGAAAGCCTCAAAGAACTTGAAGAAAATTTTCAAGGAATCAAAACTACCGAGTGAGTACAGTTAAAGCTTTTGGTTCCTGTATTTTTTTATAAATTGGGATTTGTTTTTTCGGTTTATTGGAGCAATTTCAAATCCACCCGGATTTACTTAGATATGTTATTGGGGAAAATGGTAAAAATATTCGAAAGGCCGAAACGATTCCTGGAGTCACATTTATTGCCGTGTTAAGAGATATCAACACCGTAAAAATATATGCTCAGGTAAATATTGTGTTTGTTTTTTATTACAACAAATATCTTATTTGTATTTATTAGAATAAGGCTGCTCTTGAAGAAGCATGTGAGTATCTCAAGATAGAGAAAGAGATATTTGAAATTTCTACCATAATAATGAGCAAAGTTATCGGAAAATATGGGCAACAAATCCAAGAAATTGCAGATGAAAGCAAGCTTGTATAATTTTCTAGTAACTTTGACTGTGATGAACTCCTAGAATGCATGTATAATAATAAGAGTAACTATTTCTATTCTCGGACAACTTGTGTTGATAAGCCGAGATAGGAACGGACAGTTGATAATTTTACCTCGAATGATGAACAACCCCAAAACAAAAGGCAAGCTCGGCCACCCTACATTACAAATCAATTTTAAATTTTGCTGTTTTTCAGCGCCACATCGTCATTATTCCAAACAAAAATCCCGTATCGGAGGTTACTGAATTAGAGTTGATCGGTACGTCGTCAAGTATCGCCAATGCTAAATTACTGTTGAAATATTATTTAGACTATCTACTGGTAAAATTAAACCATTGAGTTATATTACAAATTATAAATAAATTTTATATATGTAGGATATGAATAAATCGGTTTTAGCCGGTCTCAGTCTCAAATTATCGTCAGAATCTTCAGCAGTTGGCATCCCTTCACATACACTTACACGACGAGTGATTTCCGGACGCAGTTATAAGAAAAACAGAAAATTCACCACTGACATCAATGGAAAAAAATTGAAACCTGAAGTAATTAAGTTTACTGGGAAGCAAGATCTAATATTTTATAACAAAAATCGATCAAGAGGTAGAGCAAGAATATCTTCGGGAAGAAGATCTCGAGGTGAATTCGATTATCCTACTACGCAGTTGTTTATTTCGTATTATCAAAACTCAAAATGTTTAATTATATTTTTATTTTCTAAATATACGTGCTTCTGCACGAACTGCATTAGTGGACTGCAACTTATTCGTCCCTACTCCTCTTGACGCTAATACAGTGGGGCGCGTACAGCACTGAAGCACAGTGGAGCGCGTACATACTCCCCGCATTGAAATAAAAATGTTCTCCTTTTTTTTTCAATGTAACACAATACATTTATATTATATGATTTAACACAAATTCAACAATAAATAATGAATCTTCTAGTAATTGAAGGTTAACAAAATGTACTGAAATAATGATTAATTCTAATATTAACAAAACATGAACATTAAAAAACAAATAAAACACTTATTGTATAGTTTCTGTTATTGGCAAAGGGCTAACCTTTGCAATTGCCCGTTTCACTACATTTGTTTTAGTTTTTACCGACACCACTCTAACAATTCCATCGTTCCCTGGATGTGTGTCGACAATTCGTCCCAACTTCCATCTTAATGGTGGTACGTTCTCTTCCTTTAATAGAACCAACTGTCCCAATTTTATATTTTTCTTTTCTACCAACCATTTTGTTCTTTGCTGCAATTCCACCACATACTCCCTTGACCAACGCCGCCAGAAATGTTGCACAATTTGTTGCATATGCTGGAATCGTGACAGCCGATTGATAGGTATATCCATAACACTTGGATCTGGTACTGCAGTCGAGCTTCTCCCAATTAAGAAGTGTGACGGAGTCAAGGGTTCATAATCATCAGGAGAGGAAGATATCGGACATAAAGGACGCGAATTTAAAACCCCTTCAATCTGTGTTAGTATTGTGAAAAACTCCTCTAAAGTTATTAAAGCATTACCCACTGTTCTTTTCAAGTGATATTTTACTGACTTTATACCTGCCTCCCACAGGCCACCAAAATGAGGGCTTAGAGCAGGAATAAATTGCCACTCGGTATCATCTGTACTTATCATTGAATTTAATAATTTATTATTATCCACTAAAAATTTTCCTAATTCTTTTAATTCTGAATTTGCACCCACAAAATTAGTGCCATTGTCTGAATACATTCGAGAAGGTTTACCGCGTCGAGCTGTGAATCTACGAAACGTTGCTATAAATGCCTCTGTTGTAAGTTCCGTTACTGGCTCCAAATGTATAGCTTTTGTTGCAAAACAAATGAATAAACAAATATAGCATTTTATTGTTTTACCTCCTCTACCTTTATGCTTCTTTATTAAAAATGGTCCACCAAAATCTACCCCTGTGGTATAAAATGGATACATTTTAACTAACCTATCGCTTGGCAAATTTCCCATAATTTGTGTTAATTCTGCTGGTTTGACTTTAAAACATTTCAAACATTTATGAACAACCTCTCTTGCCAAGTTCCTCCCACCCGTGAGCCAAAATTTTTCCCTTACGGACGCCAACACTAGTTGAGGCCCAGCATGTAGCAATTTGATATGTTCATATTCAACAATTATTTTTGCTAGTGGGTGTTTACCCTGAATCAACAAAGGATGTTTTTTATTAAAATTGTAGATAGAATTTTTAAGCCTACCCCCTACTCTTATAAGTTCATCGCTATCTAAGAAAGGTGACAGACGCATAAACTTAATCTTTTTCCCGTTGTAGTCTTGTCTTTTAATATGTTCCAATTCACTTTTAAAAGTTTCATTCTGTGATAATTTTACCAACTGTTTCATTGCTAAATTCAATTCAAGTGTCGTTAAATTTCCTGTTTGCTTATTAGTTTTATTTTTACAATTTTTGTAGAACCGTAAACACCACGCCGTTACTCTTTGTAATTTAATCCATGAAGTTGTATAACTAAAAGGAAACACATCATTTTCAGTTCGACTGACGTAGATTTTGGTATTTGTTGCTTTCATTTCTGGGATATCATCGCATTTATTTTCACATTCCCGTATCATCCACTGACTATCATGTAATGATAACCAGTAAGGTCCTTTCCACCAAATAGATTTAACCAATTCCTTTGGCATAACACCTCTGGAAATCAAATCTGCAGGATTTTCTCCAGATCTAACGTGACACCAATTTCCAATGTTAGTAATTTCCTGTATCTCTGATACTCGATGAGCTACAAAAATCTTCAAATTGTTTGGCAAAAGTTTTAACCAACTTAGGACGATTGTAGAATCACACCAATATGTAATTTTATCCAAGTTTATATTTAGTATTTTCATTATCCTTGCAACCAATCGTGCTGATAATAATGCTCCGCACAATTCCAATCTAGGTATTGTTAGTTTTTTAATCGGCGCCACTCTTGCTTTGGCACATAATAGGTTAACCGTTACTATTTCATTTTTTGCTATGGTTCTAATATACACACAAGCTCCATATGCTACTTCCGATGCGTCCGAAAATGCATGTATTTCAATTTTCTCATCATTAGAATTTGAACATGGAATATATCTGGGAATTTCGATGCTGTTTACACTCAACAAATCTGACTTTAACCTCGTCCATCTTTTTTCCACCATCTCTGGTATCAAATCATCCCAATCTAATTTGCAGTTCCATAATTCTTGCAATAATATTTTTGCTACGATGATACATGGTCCCAAGAGCCCAAGTGGATCAAATATTTTTGAAATTGTTGATAACATTTCTCTTTTTGTTGTTCTTGTTGTCTCTACAATGTTAACCGTATATTTTATTTGATCACACTTTGGAATCCAAATTAATCCCAATGTACTCTTTTCATCGTTTGTTCCTATTCTCAAGACATTTCCTGTACCGCAAGGGGTTGAAGCTATTCTTTTTTCAATTTCTGTACAATTTGACACCCATTTTCTAAGAGTAAAACATGCTGACTCTAAAATCTTTCTAATTTCCTTGTGCAATTGTATAGCTTCTGGTATTGTATCAGTTCCGGACAACAGATCGTCAACATAAAAATCATTTAAGATAACATTAGCTGCCTTAGGATAAGTATCTTTATATTTGTAAGCTATCTCATGTAAAGCCCTTATTGCTAGATATGGAGCTGCGGTCGTACCATACGTCACTGTATTCAATCTGAAATGTTTTAACGAATCACTGCTATTTTCACGCCACACAATTCTCTGATAATTTCTATGTTCTTCCGCGATTAGCACTTGTCTATACATCTTCTCGATGTCTGCCGATAATACATATCGGTAAGTTCTAAACCTTAATAAAATGTTAAACAGTTCTTGTTGAATAGTAGGCCCCGTTAGTTGTAGATCATTTAGTGATGATCCATTTGTGGTTTTACATGAGCCGTCAAAGACCACCCTCAACTTAGTGGTGAGACTACTTTCTTTAGTGATTCCAAAATGAGATAAATAATAAGATGATTCATCAGTATCGTTGTTTGGATTTATTTGACTCATGTGTCCCAGATTTATATATTCTCTCATGAAAGCAACATATTGTTCTCTTAGTTTTTTATTCTTTTCTAATTTAATTTCTAAATTGAAAAAACGCCTTTTTGCTATCTCAAGCGAATTTCCTAATTCTTTCTTTGGTTGCTTAAATGGGATGGCTACTATAAACCTACCATCTTTATCGCGTTTGACTGTTTCCGTAAATATTGACTCACAAAGTTCTTCGTCAACTGTCATACATTTATTATTTTCATATTCTTCTAATTCCCAAAATGTTTTTAATTGTTGTTGAACGTCAATATTTACTGCTAACTTACAAACGATTTTATTTTTATCATGCTTGCCATTGGTGTAATTGTTAAGAAATGGCCCTGCAATCACCCATCCTAATAACGTTTTCTGCAAAGTTGGTTGATGATTTCCTAACTGAATTCTTTCTAAGCAGATTAAATCCCAAAAAATGTTACTACCCAACAGTATTTCAATTTTGCCAGTTTCATGAAAGCCAGGGTCTGCCAATTTGATATGACTCGGTATTTTAAATAATTTAGCTTCGTGAGTAGTTGATGGAATATTTTCCATTATTTTATCAATCACAAAACAATTAATATCCACCATGTATGATTTGTCGTATGAGCATAACTGTAATGTTGTTTTGTATTTTATGTTAGACTTGATTTGACTTATCCCAACTACCTGTATATCAATTTTAAATTTCTTTAAATTTAACTTACTACAAAGCTCAGTTGTTATGAAACTTCCTTCAGATCCGCAATCTAATAAAGCACGAGAGACGTGATCATGTCCCATATGATCATTAACCTTGACTAATGCTGTCGCAAGTATCACTTGTTTTTTAATCATACTGCCACAATTAGCTGTTATGATATTGTTTATTTCACTTTGTGTCTCTGTCAAATCTGTTCTACTGTTATCTGAATTTCCATTCCGGGTGTAATGCAACAAAGTATGGTGCTTTTTCCTGCACGTTTTGCACCTTTCTGCGTTACATTCCGAACTGAAATGATTTTTCTTCAAGCAATTAAGACATAACCTTTTCTTTTTAATCTCCATTGTTCTTTCATTCGCATTTAATTTTAGGAATTCATCACACATGTAAATGTAATGTTCGTCGCCATTGCAAAAGTTGCATTTAATTACCTTCTGATCCTTAATATTATCATTACTGGAACTACCTATCACCATAGTCTTGGTAAATTCCATCACATTTCCTACTCGCTTATTTATACTATAACCCTTTTTAATATTATTTTTGTTTTCTAATGTTTCAAGAAGCTCACATCTACCTTTTAAAAATAATTGAATCTCATTTATCTCTGGAAATTCCTCCCCTAAACGACTGATTTCCCACTCTCTCTTTGTCACATTGTCTAATTTGCATGTAATTAAGTGAATTAAAAATGTATTCCAACGTTGTTCAATGGTACCTAATGACTAATGACAACAAATGTTTTGAGAAATCGTCTACTAGTTTACGCAACTCAATACTTGATTCTGCTTTAACAATCGGTAAATTAAAAAGCGCCTTTACATGATTATTTATCAATAACTTTTTATTTTGGAATCTATCGCATATCATTTTCCATGCAATTTTATAGTTTGATTCAGTTATTTCAAGTGAACGGATTAATTGTGCAGCCTGACCTTGTAAACTTGTTTTTAAATAATGCATTTTTTCCGTTTCAGTAATTTTATTATTATTATGAACTAAAGCTTGAAACAAATCACGAAATTCAAACCAATTTTCATAACCCCCTGAAAACTTTGGTATTTCTATTCTAGGTAATTTAACCTGACTCATAAAATTTTGATTTGAATTTGAATTTGAACCAGTCATTTATCCATGTAATTTTTAAACAATTTATCCGGTTCGAAGCTGACCAATGTTTATTTCGTATTATCAAAACTCAAAATGTTTAATTATATTTTTATTTTCTAAATATACGTGCTTCTGCACGAACTGCATTAGTGGACTGCAACTTATTCGTCCCTACTCCTCTTGACGCTAATACAGTGGGGCGCGTACAGCACTGAAGCACAGTGGAGCGCGTACAGCAGTCTTGTGCAAATAACTCAGACAGCAAAAATGCGACCACTCAAAGTAAGATATCAGTTTAGCTATTAATTATTTACTTTTTATTCTATAAAGTTTTAGTTTATTATTTTACTTTTAATTCAATTTACGAATTAGATGCAGAAAATAGACTTTCAGATCTAGAGGAAGGGTTAGAGAACTATTAAATTATTATATGTTTTTAGGTTCTCAACAGAGTAATAAACCAGTTGGAACTTCTGGTACTAGCAATCAAGCTGCAGAAATACATTCAGCTGCTGATAATCAAAAGTCATGGTTTGGAAAAAGATGGCACACCAGAGCAGATTCATCCGCAGATATACGCACTTGGATACAAGTGCTTACAATTTAACCCAGCATAGAACTTTAGAGACTTGGAATCAATTAAAAACGCATTTGATTGAAGTTTTTTCGGATAGACGTTCCCAAGGACAATGGGAATTGGAATTGCATTCATGTAGGCAAAATTTTAATGAAGATGTATGTCATATGCAAATAGAGTAGAAACCATTTTGCAAAAATTAATCGATAGCGTAATTATAGGCGAAGAAAATCAAATTATCAAAGTAGCACACGAAAGATTACTCAAAACTCAAGCCCAACATGTATTTATCTTAGGTTTAAAAGATCCAATAGCCACTGTCGTGACTATTGAAAGTGAAAACCGAAATTTTCAAATATCAAAAAGTAAACGAAAGTAATATTTTAAAATGCTCTACGTGTAACAAGTTAGGTCACATAACTTCGCAATGCACTTTTTATAGAAATTTTTCTAAATTTAAAAAGGGTAATATTAACCAAGTAAATTTTACTCAATCAACTCCAATTCCGTCAAAATTTTCGCGGAGCATAACTTGTGCGTATTGCAAAAATTTAGGTCATCATATATCCGAATGTTGAAAACGAAAATTTAACGAAGAAAAAAAGAAAAATTTAAACGAGTCGCAGATTTCTCCGAGCGGATCTCAGAAATCACAAAATTAAAATTCCACCCCAATTCTAATTATTCTAAATCGTCTAAATCAATTTTATAAATTTCTAATATTACAAATTTATCTGCAGTTATACCACCTACCCTAAAAACTAAACCTAATTTTAACGAATCTAATCATATTAATAACTTATCTATAGACGAACAACAATCGCAAACGACAAATGAACTAAAATTCTAACTCTTTCCGACCCACTGAATTCTATTTTTTTAAATGTCGAAGAGTGTATCGATACGCCAAATTCTTTTATTATCGATTCTGGTGCAGATGTTTCAATTATAAAAGTTGGTAGTCTAAAACCAAATATTCTATTAGATTCAAGTAAAGTTTTACAATTAAACGGTATTTCAAGCGAGTCCGTTCAAACATTAGGTTCATGTGAGTTAACTTTGTATAACGATCATAATAATAAACTCAAGTTTCCATTCCAAGTTGTTAAAGACGAATTTCCAATTTTTTCAAAAGGTATAATAGGTAGCGATTTTTTTAAATTCGTCAATGCTAATATAGATTACGGTACCAAAACAATTGTTATCAATGATGAAGCTATTCCAATTCATTGTAAAAGCGACATTATTAAATTACCACCTCGTTCCGAAGTTATTATTGAAGTAAATATTTTAAATTCAAATCCAAACGAAATTTTTGATGGAATTATTGCATCAAAAGAAATTTCATCCAACGTTTTTCTAGCAAATTCGTTAGTTCGTTGTACAGATAACAAAGCTAAGGTCAGTGTTCTTAATCTTAATGAAGTTTCTGTGGATATAAATACTCCAGAGATTAGCATAGAGAAATATACGCGGAATATTAATGATAACAAAAATTCCAGCAGTTCTCAAAGAAATATTTTATATAATCAAAATTCAGGTAGTCATCGTTTAAATCTATTAGAGTCACTATTACGAACTGATCATTTAAATCCTGAAGAAAAGAGCAATTTAATTTCGGTATGTCAAGATTTTAACGACATATTTTATTTGCCTGGTGACGTACTAAGTCGAACCGATACAATCGTACACAAAATTCCTACAGTATACAACGATCCTATCAATATAAAACCCTATAGAATTCCTCACTCT
This sequence comes from Cantharis nigra, assembly GCA_958510845.1. Lineage (NCBI taxonomy): Eukaryota > Metazoa > Arthropoda > Insecta > Coleoptera > Cantharidae > Cantharis > Cantharis nigra. The sequence goes on from OY294034.1 coordinate 22,614,546, forward strand.
CAAAAGGAAGAAATTGAACGTCAAGTAAAAGAATTAGAAGCCCAAAATATTGTGGAACGTAGTACAAGTCCCTACAATTCACCTTTACTTAATGTGCCAAAAAAACTGGATGCGTCCGGGGAAACAAAGTATAGAGTCGTCGTGGACTTTCGTGCCCTTAATAATATTACGATTGGGGATGCATTCCCTCTGCATAACATCGTAGATATACTTGATCAATTAGGGGGTTGCAAGTATTTTTCTACATTAGATCTTGCGTCCGGGTTCCATCAGATAGCTATGAATCCTGACGATGCACATAAAACAGCTTTCAGTACAAATTATGCACATTATCAGTTTAAATCAATGCCATTTGGGTTAAAGGGTGCCCCAGCAACATTTCAAAGATTAATGAACTCTATATTGAGTGGATTACACGGTTTACATTGTTTTATTTACATGGACAATATTGTAGTATACGCTGAATCATTACTAGCTCATATAAAAAAATTAAATGACATATTTACTAGATTTAGAACACATAATTTGAAACTTAATCCCTTAAAATGTGAATTTTTAAGAAAGGAAGTAACTTTTCTAGGTCATTTAATTACCAACGAAGGTATTCGACCTGATCCTAGAAAAATTGAAGCGGTAAAAGAATTTCCTATACCCACAACCGTTAAATCAATTAAAAGCTTTCTAGGTTTAGCCGGTTATTATAGACGATTTATCCCAAACTTTTCTGAAATTTCAAAACCTTTAACGAAATTGTTGAAGAAAAGCATTGAATTTTTATGGACAAGTCAACAACAAAATTCTTTCGAAAAATTAAAAAAGCTTCTTACATCAGAACCCCTGTTGCAATATCCAAATTTTAAGGAAGAATTTATTATTACAACTGATGCAAGCAACTACGCTCTTGGAGCAGTTCTTTCTCAAGGTGAAATAGGCAAAGATCTTCCAATACGCCATCGTGTGGGCAGTCAAGCATTTTAGACCATACGTTTATTCTACAAAATTTAAATTGGTAACTGATCATAAACGTCTCACCTCACTTTTCGGTTCTAAAGATCTAGGATCGAGACAAATGCGAATGAGATTATATTTAGAAGAATACAATTACGAAATTATTCATAGAGCAGGTAAAAACAATCTGAACGCAGATGCTTTAAGTAGCATTCTACCAAGTTTGGAAATTAAAATTTTACAAACAAATCCTACTAATTCTTATTCCAATTTTATTGAATATCAACAAAATCATATTATTCAAAACAGCAAGGTTAAGGAAACCGATGAATCAATTTTTAATATCGATCAAAACTATTCATTGATTTGTATAACTTCAAAAGATTTATGTACTGACATCGATTTTAAAAAATTTAACGAGAAATTAAATAATCGTGATTTCTTTGAAAACAAGGAAATGAACAAAATTATTCATTATAATCGAGGAAATTATAACATTTATTATCTCTTTGCAGCGGAAACATCTCAAGTTTGTTGCAATAGGGAAATATTATTTTACAAGCTCATAGAACTTCGCGATAACCTCGTCAAAGACTCAGTTGAAAGGATTGCAATTTCACAATTTTACAATAAACGTGATAATGAATTTTTCAGAATTGTTTTACGTTACCTTTTCAGAAACACTGAAATAGAAATTCTACTAGGCAAAAGCGAAACTATCAGTGTCTCCGACCCGAATTAAATTCAACAAATTATCACGATACTCCTATTGGCGGTCACTGGGGAATTTCCAGAACAACTAAAAGAATTAAGGCAAAATTTTATTGGTCCTCAATAAGGAAGGACATCAAAAAATATGTCAAAAGTTGTAAAAGTTGTCAAATAAACAAAGTCAATCGGAAGAAAACCAAAATACCGATGGAAATTACTACAACATCATACGAACCTTTCGAAAAGGTATTTTTAGATATCGTTGGACCACTTCCGTTATCCGAATGTGGCATGAAATTTATATTAACTTTTCAAGATGATTTATCAAAATTCTCAGCGGCAATAGCCTTACCAAATCAGGAAGCTGTAACCGTTGCCGACGCCTTTGTAAAATGCATTATTTGTAAATACGGTATTCCAAAATATATAATCACCAACCAAGGATCAAATTTTATGAGCTCAATATTTAAAAGAGCTTGCAAACTTTTAAAAATTTCAAAATTAAATACCTCAGCGTATCATCCTCAAACCAACGGAGCTTTAGAAAGGTCACATAAGACGTTAGCAGATTATTTAAAGCATTTTGTAAATAAAGACCAAACGGATTGGCCCGATTGGTTAGATTTTGCAATGTTCTCTTACAATACTAGTCCTCATTCTGCAACAAATTTTACTCCCTTTGAACTTATATACGGGAAGAAAGCTATACTTCCATCTAATTTATCACAGAATCCTAAATTTTCTTATAGTTATGACGACTACATTATAGATTTACGTACCAAATTGCAAACTTCAAATCAAGTTGCGCGAAACAACCTCCTACGTTGGTAGGAAAATTACAAAAAATATTATGATAAAAAACTAATTCAACATGAATTTAAAATTGGAGACCTAGTTTTGCTAACAAACGAAGCAACTGCAAAAGGTAGATCTAAAAAATTAGATCAATATTATCTAGGGCCTTACAAAATTATTTCAAAACCATCCAATTGTAATTTTACCATTCTAATAAAAAATCAAAAAAGAATTATTCATGCAAACCGTCTGAAGCCATATCTTTCTCTCGTTTCAGAATAACAATTCTTCTTTTCCATTGTACCATCGTCTTCACTCATGAAGTTTACAATGAAACAAAATTCAATTTTACACCAGGAATATATTTTGAACAAGTTGGAAATTTGGTTCTGAGCAATCAAGAATGGAAACTAATTACTTATTTAGATATTAACTTAGTTTTTGAAAAATTTATCACTTTGAAAACATATGTAATGACAACTCAAAATTATTGTAGTCATCCCAACTTTGGTTATAGCAATTTTTTTATAAATTTTACTATGTGCGAAAAGCAACTGAAATTACTAAATTATTATATTCAGCTGATTGAAGTTGACAAAAATATTTTAAGCATGATTATTGGTCATAAGGATCACTCGCGAAGGAAACGCGGATGGATTAATATTATTGGCCAAGGAGCAAAAATTTTATTCGGCACAATGGATGCTGACGATGCAAAATATTATGACGAAAAAATTAAATCTTTTAATAACGATGAAAAAACTCTAATTTCTTTAATCAAGCAACAATCTAGTATTATGCAAACTACTATTAAAATTTTTAACGAAACTATTACTTTACTTAATAATAATGAACAATTATTGAATCAAAATTTACAAAAAATCGAAAAATTTGTAAACGCGGAAAGAAAAACTTTATCGGTGGTCGAAACACAGCAATATCAAAACGAATTAGATTCAATAATTAATGCCATTTTATTTGCTCAAAAGGGAATTCTTCATCCAAAAATTATAAATCCTATTCAAATTTTAGACGAATTGCAAAAGGTGCGAAATTATTTACCAAGTGGAACTGATTTTGTTGTACCATTAGACATTAATAATGTACACACTATTATGAAAATTGTTAAATTAGTGTAGTGTTTTATTTCAACTCGAAACTAACTTATGCCTTTGATTATGTATATTCAGATAAGCAAAGCTTATGCAAGTTTGGGAAACCAATTGTGTAATTAAGAAAATTGGAAGAGATGGCGCTGCCATCGTCAAGTTGGCAATATAATTTTTAAGGCGCTACTATTCCTGTTCTGTAAAATATTGTTGGTGAAAGCGGTAAAGTTCAAGAAAAGATAGACGTATATAAAGGTAATTGATGACGTGTTGTACAATTATACTGACGTGTACTAGCAGAACTTTCTTGTGGATAGAGATTTGTTCCTTATCTCACCTAAGTTTATAAACAAAATATCAGTTTCATGATTAGATATTTTTTTGTATAAACTCGACTCATTATTTACTTATATACTGTCATGTTTCAAATCAAAAAAATATAAAAAAATTGTAAAAATATAAAAGAATAATAAAAATTTATTGTATAAAAGAGGAGAATTATCTAATATCATGGTAGTCGGTAATATCAAAATTACGTGATTTATTTATTAAATTATAAAGATCATTTATGAAGGAACAATTTAAAAAGTAGAACGTAAGTGACATTATAACAAACTACACATAAGATTTTGAGTGCGGACGTGCCTTAAGTGCGATAAAAGAGAACAGGAGGATCGTGTGTGAAAGTTGGTAATAGAAAGATTGGAAATTTTGGAAAAAGATAGTAAAGAATGGATTTTGCTGATTGGGAAATAAAAATTGGTAATGGAGAATAAATAGATATTTGGATAAATAAAAGTTAAATGACCATTGAAATATAATTTTAAATAAGATTGGATGTTTGGAAGATAATCGAATAAGTATTAGTTATATTGATTTAAGGAAAATTATAAGAGATAGGTGGATGAAAGTTAATCGTACAACATCCTGGATATGTTCAAGAATTGGATATTTAAAAATAGTGCAATTCAATGGTGATCAATCGTTTATTTAATTACCAAAGGCAAAAAACAGGAAGTTGAATGGTTGTTGAATGAGATTGGTACATTCGAAAAGTAAGAAGACTGAGTCACATTGGATGATATTGTTATGAGGTCAGAGTTTTTTTTTATTTATAAACATTTAGGACGTAAAATTTCGTTAAAACTAATATTTTGTATTACCGATAGACAATTGATTTAATTTAATCATTAATGCACACACTTGTTTACTTAAACACATTAAATTTTGATTTATGTTGTTCTTTGGAAATTGTAAAATTAGTTGGATGCTGAAAGAATTGCAAGGTAAATTTATGTTTACAATCTCCAAAGCAACTTATCTACGTTCAGGTCCGGATTGTGGACAAAAACTTTTATTTTGTTCTGGAATAAATAACCATAATTGTTCAAAAATTAGTTCATTTAATTTATCATTACATTTCACTGAACCGACTGCTGAGATTAAAGAGGTTGTTCTCCGATTGACATGCTAGGGTAGGTTGCAGGTTAATTTGATATTTAAAATAAATATAAAATATCATTGCAATACATATTATTAGGGACCGGAATTCTAAGCTTCATGCTTATTGCGGCAGTTACAAGCATTCAAAAAATTTTAAGAAATGAGCGCGATTAAAAAAAAAACAAATCGTTTGACACCTACTTTTTATGCTTATTTTGCTTTCTTCAAGTTTTTGCGCATTTTATCAATTTTTATGCTTTTTTGTGCTTTTTTCAGTGAATTTTTATTCCATATTTAAAATTTTTTTTAAAATTAAGAAAATCGATTTTATAGCAAAATGTTTCAAACATTTTTTGTTGAAAATGTCATTCTCTTTATTTTTATTTCTATACATTTTTCTATTTTGTCGCACCGTTTCTGAGTAACAACGACTTTAAAAACACTATGTAAAAAATTTAATAAAATTAACATTGCCCTTATGGGAGTTTTATCTAAATTTTTACAGAGTGTTTTTAAAGTCACTATTACTCAGACACGGTGCGACAAAATAGAAAAATGTATAGAAACAAAAATAAAGAGAATGCAATTTGCAAAAAAAATGTTTGAAAAATTTTGCTATAAAATCGATTTTTATATAAGAAAAAAGATCATGGAAATGTCCGTTTAACATTGTTAATATAGAGTGTATTGATAATTTCTGGAGCCACCGTATCTAATTTTTTGTATTTTCTTTTTAAAAATAAATGTTACTTTTGTTTGTTTTCTAACGTTTTTAAAAAAAATTTTTATGCTTTTTTTGCAGAAGTTTATGCTTTTTTGAGGCAAATTTCGTGCTTTTTAAAGCGCTTTTTTCCGGATTTTTTGTGCTTATTTATTCGGAGCCTACATATTATAAAATAATGTACACACACTTTTAGAACTGAAATGTTTTAAAGTTATCACAAATAAAATACACTGTAAATATAAAATATCGCAAACGTTTTCATCATATTATGGCATCATCAGGCGATGAACTATAGAAAAAATTTAAAGAGAATCTGTTTAAATGCTGTTCGGGGTGGTGGCAGCATCAGGTATTTTTGAAAATAGAAGAGGGTTTTTCGGAAAGTGATTTATTAAGGGAACGGAGTTAATTATTTTTCGAAAATTCTACATTTTTACTTTTTGTCTCTACAAAATAATGTATCATTATTTTGATATTATACAAAAAACAACCCCCCCCCCCCTTCCCATAATATTCCTACCAGGGGCCTCTAAAATCTAATTAGCATCAGGCCCCAAAAATTCACTATCCGCCACTGTTAACAACCCCTTTTTTAACTATGCCATGTTAAAGTTATTGCTTAATATTTCTTGTTGAGAGTCGACTAATTTCACCAAAAAGTATATAAAATCTTTAACTGCAAGAAAAATTAGAACTATTATTAGAAGATCACAGTGCCGCATTTAGACTTGATTCAAGTCCTTCAAATATTATAAAACCAACAGAAATCGTGTTTAGTTCAGAAGTTCTTGTTATTATTACAGAGTGTCCCCGTGACCGTGGAGAACCTTCGAAGTGGTGATAAAGGGCACTTTTCTAAGACAAATTTTCAAATAAAATTTTTATCCAAGTCCAAACCCTTGCGGGGACCTCCCTTTAAAGCAAATTTTTGAATTTCTGATTTGAAACGACCATAGCTCCGATATTATTGATTTTTAGGATTAACGGATTAGAACTTTTTTAGAGATAATTCGCTTATCTACAAATTAAGTTATAACCTCTTATCGTCTAGAATCAATGTATTTCGAGTTATAAATTAAATTAAGCGACAAATGTTAAAAAAATTCAGGTTTTATTTTCTTTACTTTTCTTGCGAACTCCTTATCTCTTAAATGAAACATGTTAGAAAAAAACTAGAGTCTCAAACCGGATAGGGAATTTTACGGGCTATAACTTTGGTCAAATAAATTGTTTTGGGAAATCAGCCCTTTTTACAGAAATTTAGAAAATAATCAACAAGGTGTAAGTAAAAAAAATAAATTTATAAAATTTATTTTTAATAAATTTTCAAAATGGCCTCCCTCATAAATTATTATCATAAATTAACAAAATAATTAACGATAAACTAATGTGCTTTATAACAATGTTGGTCAAACGATGCTATAGAGGTACCTACCTAAATCAAATTGAGATTTTCAGCAATTTTGTAAATATATTTTTTCTTTACCTACACCTTGTTTATTATGAAATTATTTTGTCAAGTAATTTGTCATTTTACATCCTTAAAAATGGGTGATAAATAAAAGGACTCCAAACGTCGGTTAATTAAATTAAATTTATAAAACTTATAAATTTGCTTATTAATTCAAGAATTTTATCAGTTTTTTAATTTAATGAGGTGATTCTTAATTTATTTCTCAAACAAATTTCTTTGAGTGTACTGAAAAACATCACTGTGAAATAATATAATATAACGTTTAACCTTAGATCATATATATTACATGATTATATGATCTAAGCGTTTAACCGCGTCAATGCATTTTTAGGTTACTTTTCTAGTCGTAAGTTATCGTTTTCCGGAAAAACTAAGAAATTCAAATTTTGCCGCAATGTAGCAGCGCGACACCTAGCCGTTGCCGGAAAAAGTACAAACATCAGTATCGCCGCCTGGTGTCAGCCGGCAAACGGGGTGTTACCAATTTTTGTACAGAGTCTGCCTATCTGAATATACATAATCAAAGCTATGCTATCTCATTACCATTGGTCGAACAAGCATATTTTCAGCACATCATCTTATACCACTCCCAGTGTTAGTGAAAAGTGAAAACAAATATTTATTTGTTCAACCAGCCAATAATTATTTGGCAGTGAGTGAAACCAAGCAACATTATTTTACTTTAAGTGATTTAGAATTTTCAAATTGCAAAAGACTCGATATTACCAAATTAATATGTATTCAAACGAAACCAACATTTGTAACTAATACTTTAAATAATTGTGAAATTTCTTTGTTTAACCATGTACAAAGGGTGCCGGATTCATGCGACACCAGAATAATTGAATTATATTCACCAATATTTTATCAATTGAAAACCAACAATCGATGGATATACATTATTCCGATTGGTAGCGAAAATTTAGAAATAAATTGTAAAAATTCAAGCATACCAGTAGATGTTCTTTTAACAGGTTCAGGTATGATAAAACTGGATAATGATTGTAAAGGTTTTACCAGTACAACCTTATTGACTCCAAGTCAAGAATTTATTTCAACTACTTTTAAGGATTTCATTCCAAATTTTAACATAGATTTGGATTGTTGTGAAATTGGTTATAAAAATCAAATTAATATTTCTGAATTAAAATTAAGTAAAGGATATAAGGTAACATCTGTAATGTTATAAACGTAGTTTATATTTGGCGCTTAATGAACGATTTTAAATTATTTGAAATTACCACCAAATGCATACTTATTACTTTGGAAATAATGCACGAGATGGCAACCTATGGCTTTACAGCGCTCGACATAACGGAGGGAGAAACGATGACGACGAAGAATGATGGTGGGGATGAAAGGGTAGTGAACGGCAGGGTAAACGGAGAAAGAGAGACATCTTGCCGAAGCCGTATTGAACACGTGCTTTTAATATTTAATTGTATATAACAGTTTGTAATTGTGATTCAACTTTGTGGATTTAACCAGTTTAACCAATTTAAAGGTAATAATGTTTATATTTGATATATTCCAAAGATACGAGTTTCGTGTAATCAAATTCAATGAACATATTTGTTATATAATAAATTCTAATCTTAGAGAACATTTGATAGAGACGAGCCTGTTGACCCCAGTAGTAAAAACTCACAGAAAACCTATGGGTCACTGTGGGACTACTAGACAGAGTCCATTGCAGAACCTCAAGAGCTCTAGACATCTCAAGATTTGATGAAATAAGATTAGAATCTTTGTGCGGTAGCCATTTTGTTATCAAAGGCACGACACGAAACTTGATTCTTTGGATCCACGTGGGAATCCTACTGAATATGTTTTAACAGTTTATGGGAGATTAAGGATGTCAATCTCTTTATATTCTGAATCACACTATATATTTTATGTATTACCAAATTATGCAAAATGCAACATATAAACTTAAATGATAAAACCATTATGAATATTGACAATATTATGAATATTAACATGTATGTAATTTACCTAACGAAATGACAGAATTGATATAATAACCGATAAGGTAACAAAAGCTAACCACAAGGCTGAATAAACAAATGTAATGACAACTGACAAATTATAAACATCAAAATTTACTGTGTTTAATTATGTGTTCGCTTTGCGTTTCTTTCGATTCATTTGCTTTGCTCAAGTTCATTCTTCGATATGAGAGAAGTGCTACGTCTGGAAGGTAATGTCGGGGTAGGTTATGTACACAACGTGGGGGTCCTAGTATTAGACGATACGGCATTGCGGGTTTGGTGGCTACCATAATTGCGCTTAGGAGGGCTAGGTTCAGATTAGGAAGTGGGGTTATTTGTGGGAGATTTGATTTGACGTTTTGACATTACACATCTCTTCATTTCGACGAATTAAATTTAGCAAGTTACAAATTGTCGAAAATTAGCTGATTAAATTTTACAAACTTCTAGCAACAATCGCTCGAAATCTTTCAAGTATTATTTTGTTTATTTTATATGTATTTTATTAGTTATAGGAATTATTTATAAAATTTATTGTCGATGCAAAGGAAGGAAATCTTGCACTTGTGGAAATCTTCCTAATCTTTGTATAACTTTTAATAATAGAAATGTCAATCGATATAACAGGTCAATATCTCCATCTTCACAGGATGAACTAGAATTATCAGAAATTCCTACAGTTCCTCATGTACAGGCTCGAGAACCTTTACATAACAAGCGAAATAGCCGAATCTTTTAATCAATTGTAAAAACAATGTTTATCACACACTAATTATGTATTCATTATTATTTTAAATTAAGTTCAAAAGATTAAATCATTGTTTTAACTTTTTAATCTAGGGGGTAAATGTGATGAACTCCTAGAATGCATGTATGCATAAGAGTAACTATTTCTATTCTCGGACAGCTTGTGTTGATAAGCCGAGATAGGAACGGATAGTTGATAATTTTACCTCGAATGATGAACAACTTACTTATATAGAATAGAAAATAAATCATAAAACAAAGATTTTCTACTTTTAATTCGCGTACACCAACCCCAAAACAAAAGGCAAGCTCGGCCACCCTAGATTACAAATCAATTTTAAATTTTGCTGTTTTTCAGCGCCACATCGTCATTATTCCAAACAAAAATCCCGCATCGGAGGTTACTAAATTAGAGTTGATCGGTACGTCGTCAAGTATCGCCAATGCTAAATTACTGTTGAAATATTATTTAGACTATCTACTGGTAAAATTAAACCATTGAGTTATATTACAAATTATAAATAAATTTTATATATGTAGGATATGAACAAATCGGTTTTAGCCGGTCTCAGTCTCAAATTATCGTCAGAATCTTCAGCAGTTGGCATCCCTTCACATACACTTACACGACGAGTGATTTCCGGACGCAGTTATAAGAAAAACAGAAAATTCACCACTGACATCAATGGAAAAAAATTGAAACCTGAAGTAATTAAGTTTACTGGAAAGCAAGATATAATATTTTATAACAAAAATCGATCAAGAGGTAGAGCAAGAATATCTTCGGGAAGAAGATCTCGAGGTGAATTCGATTATCCTACTACGCAGTCTTGTGCAAATAACTCAGACAGCAAAAATGCGACCAGTCAAAGTAAGATATCAGTTTAGCTATTAATTATTTACTTTTTATTCTATAAATTTTTAGTTTATTATTTTACTTTTAATTCAATTTACGAATTAGATGCAGAAAATAGACTTTCAGATCTAGAGGAAGGGTTAGAGAACTATTAAATTATTATATGTTTTTAGGTTCTCAACAGAGTAATAAACCAGTTGGAACTTCTGGTACTAGCAATCAACCTGCAGAAATACATTCAGCTGCTGATAATCAAAAGTCATGGTTTGGAAAAAGATGGCACACCAGAGCAGATTCATCCGCAGATATACGCACTTGGAACTATGAAAAAATTTAAGCAAATAGTATTTTAGGAAAACTAGCACTAAAACATCTACAGTGCTACAGAAGATGATGAGAAGCAGTTCAATAATTGGTGTAATTAACATCTTTTTTTTGCAGAAATTTAAGATTTTCGTTATTATTGTTTTTGTCTTTAATTTATTTAAGTTCTATTTTTAATGTTCTAATGTTCTAATTACTTAATGTAATTCAGTATTCTAACATCATTGTCACTTTCGAAAGATTTTAATTAAATTAATAAATTGAGTGACAAAAATGATTAAATTTAGAAATATCTGCAATTGATATTATTTAATTATGATATCTATTAAGAGTTATCTATTTGTCAAAACAGTTTTTACCTTTGTAATAAAATTTGTGATGCTAATGTTTCTTTAAATTAATAACAATTATATAATTTGGTAGAACTCCTAATTAGTTTAGTGCTTGGTTTATAAGTTATGTGTTTTTTGTGAAAATTTTATTTATTTTTGAAAAAACTGTGCTAGCTTTAATATTTTGGTGCTAGCTCCATAGATTCGGGAGCTAGCATTTTGGCCAAAAATTTTAAGTGGGGGGGCATACTTCACATTAAGTTTAAATTTCACCAGACACCTTTCTAACAACTTTTTGTTTTGTGTGTTTTTGTTTTTTTTCGTAAATAAATTAAACTTCTTTTAAATATAACTTACTTTTTAGAAATTCAATTTTAAATCAATAATTATCCCTAACACACCAACAACAGACACTGATGAAATCTGATAAGATCGAAATAGAATTTTTTTTTATTTAGTTTTTTTATTTATTTAGTTTATTATTATTTTTTTTTTATTATTTATTATATTTTGAAAAAAATAAAGAAATAGTCTATATTTAAAAATTGTTTATAATTTTTTTCAAATAAGTTTCTTCCGTCACATCTTTATAAAAAAAGGGAACGATAGGGGTGCCGTGATTTTTTTAAAATGACTTTAGGGTGCCGCCAGACAAATGAATTTGAGAACCACTGCACGGGGGGATCGAAAACACGACCTTCGCGTTATTAGCAAGACGGACGCTTTAATGAGCCAGACGTTCAAACCTCGGCTTACTAGGATACCTACTATTTAGCTACCTATGATTTCCATGCAATGCTATTCATTTTTACGTTTAATTAATTTAATTATTTACAATCATTTTGATTTCAATAATTTGACGAGCGTTTTGTAAACGATGACAACAATAGATTATTTGACAGAACCAAATAATCTTCTTTGCCATAGCTATTAATTTTAAACTAATTAAAAGCTGATCAAGTTAATAATTCGACTATGCGCTTATGCTGTATATTTTATTTAATTATATTTAAAAAACCATATAATTCAAACATATTTCATTTATTGTCATATACAATAATTATTATTCAAGTAATATGTCTATCAGTGGCGGCTGATACTGGGAGAGCAACGCGACGATGTCGCTCTACCAAAACAGTTTACTAATCCTATGAGTAAAATATTTTAAATTGGTATTCATTAAGAAATAAAATTATATATATAAGCAGCTGAAAGAAGCTTAGACTATAGACAAAATAAAAATTAAATCATAACCATATTAAGAAGTCAAAAACAAATCGAAACTAAACGAGAGAAAATGGATCAAAATATAAATGAGAGCGACAATGAAACAGTTTCGAACCAAGACACTGATTGTGATTGCGACTATTACGACGACGATATATTCGAAACGAATAATTATACGGCAAACAATTCTACTTGCCAATGTCTTATTCCAGAAAAAGTGACGGATGAACTTACGGGAAGTTAAAGTTTTCGTAACCAATTGATTGCTCGTTTTAGAGGATTTCGACTTCCAAACTTTTTTGTTGGAACTCTGTCGGATGCTTTTGTGTAGCAGTCAATTGATCAATTTATGCTACATGGTATTTATTATTTTTAATAAATTGATTTAAACTTAAACCTTATGACTTTCCCTGTATATAAAACCAAAAAGATGATAATAGAAAAATTGAAACGAAAAAGGATTGGATATAATGTGTTGAGGACGATAAGATCGAGAGAATTTGTGTTTCGAAATAAAAGTGGGTTTATTATGGATATTTCCTTATTACTGGTCGATAAAAAGTATCGAAGTTTTTTTTGAAAGTGAGTGTGGCAAGTGTTTGGCTCGTCAAAAGATTTTGGTGAGTTTCATATTTTTTTGGCTATAAATTTGTGGGAGACACTTGACCTTATTCCATCTTTGATTTTTTTAACTGGAAAATTCGTATTCGCCTTCTAATTCTGTTGAAGAAATTATTTTAATAGTTTTCAAACAGTAATTTTACTTTATAATCGAGGACATTTGTTAAGCATTTCTATCGATAAAATTTTGTCTTTGTTTGCGATAAGTTTTATCAACGTTGAGGTTTATTTACTATTCAACAATTAAATTATTTTTGCTGTTGGCGTGAACTACTTGATCTTTCTATGTTTCTCCGATAAGGATAATACCAAGACAAGTAGCTATAAAATGTTTTATCTCAGTTGTATGGCTTTCGGTTTCTTCGCAGCAAATTTCTTGTAGTTATTTTTTTTCACGGAAATCACTCTTTTTTTTAACTTTAAGATTTCAAAGACCACTTAAATATATTTAAAAAAATTTATATTTTTTTATCAAATTATAAATATTATCTTTATTTCTTTACTTAATCTTTAACTTCAGTGAGTCCTTCCTTATCTTTCAGGGGTTTATTGATGTTTGGCGCCCACCAATTGAGTTGTTAAGGGAAAATTTAAATACAAAAAAAAATAGAAGAACCTACCAGCATCTCGTGCTCTCACTTATAGTTTAAGCCAGTCTGCCTGCCATAAAAATCACAGGTCATCGAGGCAAAATTATCAATAAAAACAAATACGCTATTATTGGTACATTTGTTCAAGCTTTTCATCGGAAATCGGTGAGAGACAACAGGATTTTGGCACTTTATTTAAACCACGATGAGAATGTTAGTGGAAATATATTCTTTAGTGAAACGAAAGCGTTCGAAAAGTGCTTCAAGAAAATTTCGTACTTTGGGGTTGGGATTTGACCTTTAGGCAAAATCGGACCCTTTTCAGAAACATGCTGAGAAGTCAGTATGTCAACGAAAACGAAATTGATTATATAGTGAATATACCTCACTATAAATTGCCGTCTGTGATTATAATAATGAAACTTCGATCCGTAGTTAATATATTTAATATTGTACATGCCGACAGTACAACAGATGAATTATTGGCGAATTTAAATCAAGCGCTTGATATATTTCGTGAAAGACAAAGCGTTGAAATTGTAAAAGAAAATGAACGCCACGAAAGAAATTTGCTAAGGCATATTTAAAATGAGGAATATCAGGAGAGCTTACGAGCCGATATGGAAAAAGATCAAATTCGTAAACTGGAAGAAGAAGAAAAACAAAGAAAAGAAAAGGAAGTAGAACAACAGGCGGAGCGAGTAAGATTGATTCAAGCCGAAGAAGATGCCAATAAAGAAGCGTTTAGGATCAAAATTCTAGCAACCTTACGTGTTGAACCTTATAAATACGAAGCCGATATTTTTAAGATTAGGTTTCGAGTGCCGAATGGAAGCAACCTTGAAAGACGTTTCCAATCAAACACAACGTTCGAAACTTTACTGAACTACTTGATTGTAGAAGGTTATCCATCGACGGATTATAAAGTTATGACCAGTTGGCCAAGAACAGATATTTCGTCTATGGATTCGACAAAAACGTTAAATGAATTAAAATTTGCTCGTCAGGAAGTCTTGCATGTCGAACAACGCTAGTTATGTATATTATGTACAGTTTTTGTGTAATTTTTTTAGTAAATAAATTGTAACTTTTTTTTAACCTAATTTTAAAAAAATATATACATATTTTATGTTGTTCTACGACTCGGACCTGGCCAGTGGCGCCCTTAATTTTGAATTCCGTACATTTCGGCTTAATTATTTCATCCATATTCAGCAACGCACAAATATTTTTTTGTAAAATTGAACCACCCCTCGCGCTGAGCCTTGCCGGCAATACATCTGTTGCGCGGTTGTGCGTTGCGCCGAAAAGTAGCGTAACAAATGATTCACGATGGATGAAGCAGTGAGTTTTTACAATATCTTCATTTTCTCTTTTAGCGTATGAAACAAACCCTTTTATGGTTCCAACCATAGAAGGAGCCCCATCTGTACATATACCCATGCAAGATTTCCAAGATAGATTATTTGCATTCAAATATGAGTTCATGATGTCAAAAACGTCTTTTCCCGTCGTAGTTTTTTCGAATTCTTTGCAGCATAAAAATTCTTCTGTAATTTTATCATCTTCAATAAATCGAACAAAAACAAGTAATAGGGTGTTTTCACATTTTTTTTAAATATGCAGGGAGATAGTTAAGCGGCCATATAAGCTAAGTATCAGCAAAAAAAATTTTTTTTAAGTCTCACGCCCGAGTAATTTTATAATGAAGTTTAAAGTTTATTATATGACGTCAATGTTCGTAATTCGTATTTTGTGAACTCTCAAACGTTTCCTTTTCAATCAGGTTTCATTCGTAGTTTTTGTATTTGTATGTGTATTTTTGTTTTTATATATTTATAAAGATGCCAAGAGTACAAAATAAATCGTGTTTTGTGCCATGTTGTAAAAGTACAACTGCGAGTACACCCGATAAAATATTTATCTCTGTGCCAACTGAACCTTGTCGTCAAAAGAAATGGTTTAAAGCAGCCAGACGAGATACGCCAATAGCAAAAACAGTATATTTTTGCTGTGAAGATCATTTTGTTGTAGGTATTTCATTATTATGTCAAATTTGTGATTTTTTATAGCTGTTTTTATTGTAGCTAGAAAAAGATATGGAGAACTTCGTACGATATAAATTAGGTGGGAGATACATTACTATGAAGGCAACGGTAGTTCCTCATATATTTGACTGTCAAACCGACAGAAGAACAGCATTTAATGTTTCTCATAGAGCATTACCTATGAAGTTGAAGAGGAAAAGACTTGTCGATGAAGCCATAGCAGATAGTAGCAAGAAACATCAGCTCAACGTGGCATCGGTAACCAATGTTGACGAACCAAGTACCAGCGCAGTTGAAAAAAAACAGAAGCTACCACCTCTGGAGATATGGTTATAATAAATTTTGCAGTACCACCTCAAACTAGAAGTGTTGCAGTGCAAGCAAAACCATTATTTCGTAGCAAGTACACAACGTGTAATATTAAAAATAGTATACAACATATTGCTACTTCACCACTGAAATCTATATTGAACAAAAGCATATCGTTTTCCAGAATGAGTACCAGTAGCGATATAGAAGTAGAATCTCTACTATCTAGTTCATTAGTTGGAAGCACAACCGACAGTGATTTTACTGAATTTCCACAAGACAAAAAAGATGAACAATTTGAAATGTTGAAAGGTACTCGTTTGTTGATCAAAAACAGACCAAAGTTTTATACAGGTATCCCGGATAATTGGTTTTCATATATGATCAATTTATTAAAGATAAAATTAAAAATAACCACTAAATTTTCCACCATGTAAATATTCCATTGTTATATGGCAAAAACGGCAAAAATATTTATTTTTTGAGAAATTTACTTCAAAACCATCTATTTGGTGAGAACCCAAATTATCCCCAACAACTGCGACGATAGTACCTTTTACCATTTGTAGAGTCCTTTGGTCCGTTATTTATTTTAGTTTCTAAACGATGTATGTTTTCCGCGATAACCTTGAAAAAATTTGTTATTCCGTTTTCTTTCACTTACTTTTCAATTCCCAAAGCAACTAACTGAATTAAATCTACTTTTGATCTAAGAAATGGAGGAACGTTGGCTAGTGTCATATAAACTGCAAGTATCTTATATTTCTCTTTCCTAACAAAAATAAATAAACAAATACACACAATCAAATCACAGTACATCAAATATAAAATACAAAACATAAAATATAAAATCAGTACAACTTAACTAGATGCAATCCCTAATCCTTTCCAAGAACTCGTCAATATTGTATACACAGTGCTCTAGCAGAAAGCGCCTCAAATTGCTCTTAAACAAGCCAAGTGACTCGCAACCAGTAAGGGCTGCAAGAAGTGCATTAAACAACCTGGTCCCCATCGCCTCAGGAGATCCTCTGGTTAACTTAAGAGAGGTTAAAGTTGAACAGAAATTAAACTTATGACGAGTGTCGTGGCCATGAACATCTACGTGTCGCCTAAATCTATCTCTGTTCCGATATGTATATGCTAACAGCTCCAAAATGTATAAGCTGGGCAAAGAAAGCACTTTCAACCCCACAAACATTGGCCTACATGAATCACGACTACTGGCACCCAAAATACACCTAATAATTATTTTCTGTACTATAAAGACATCTTTCGCCATCGTGGAAGAACCCCAAAAACAGACACCATAGGATAATCACGAGGAAATCTGCCCATGGTAAAATAACAGAAGTGTATTGATGTCAATAACACTTCTCAAACCACGCATCTGATAACAGCGAGTTTAGGCGACCAATAAGTGAAATGCAGTGACTTTTCCAGTTCAAACCGTTGTCAATGTTCAGGCCTAGGAACATAAATAAATTTTAGTAAATAAAATAAATAAATAAAAAAAAAATTTTTAAATTAATTTTTTAAAATTAAAAAAAAAACATAAAAATTAATATCCGGTGGCTTCAAGGCCAGCGATATTTCGTTCATACATAATCTTTTTGAACGGTTCTCAATTTGATGATGAAATTCCATATTGTAGGGTGTGAAACTCCACTACCAAAAGCTAATTGTAGCTTCCGGTGATAAACCTCTGCAAAATTATTTGTTCGGTCGGTACCATTTAATATTCGATGGTACACAGACCAAACATCCGAAGGAAATGTTGCTATAGCTCTTGTTCCGTTATTTCGAAGACGACCTATATATGTGTTCGTAAACCATTCCAAAATTGGTTCAAGATTTTCCGGCAAGTAATTTTCGAGATCAGTAATTGCATCTATAACAGCTCCTTGGCGAACAAATGCCAGTGACGGAATCATTTTTGCATGTAATGCAAAATCTATGTCGGTATTATATTTACTTAGAAGATGCTGTGATGCCAAGTGTTTTCTAAGATTTTTCGCTAAGGGACTAACCGTTAACGTTTGCTTCTGGAAAAACAGCACGAATAGCGTGATGGGTGGTAAGTTCGTATAATCTAACTAATACTGTCTGGATTCAGTTGTGGCCATAGAACGCGAATCATCGTGAATAATTTGGTATATGTTGTTGTGAGATTTTGTATTAAAAAAATACCTACCCTGCACAGTCCTTAAAGTTTACCCGGCTGGCTTATCAGCGGAGAACATGGGACATTCAAGAGTGAACTCCTGTGGGTCTCCCCGCTTGTTTTACAATCATACAATAAAACTCCCTTTGAACTCGATAAACTTTTGGTTATATTAAGAAGAAAATTTAATTTAGCGGCAATTTTCGCTTTGCGACTTATTCGTGTTGATGTGCGTTCGACTAATGCCTTTGTGATTTTATTTACCTTCAACAAACTCTCTCTAAATCTCAAAAACATTTGTCGATCTGTTATGTGCAAGTTAAATTTTATAATTGTTAAGTTTTTATAAAATATTTGTGACAGAATTTTAATAAAAGTTTTAATATCAATGAGAAAATAAAATTTTGAGTACCTTTGTCTTATTCCGCAAATCCCACTTAACTGGCTGTCATTTACTAGTTTGCTTCCGTGACATGTGCGTGCTACCGGTATTATTTCATGGAATGTCCTTGCTGTGGCCTCTTCCAAAACTTGTTGAACTATATCCTCGTGAATTACACGTTGAGTTTGTTCGTTTAACATTCAAAAGATGTAGAATCGGAATGTTAATGCGATAAGTAAGTAAAATATTAAATTATTCTTCATCAGCTTTACAACAATGGCAGACGAATTTTTTATCGTACATTCACCGATAAAATTTATTTTCCAGTTTCTACAAGAAAACGCTATCGAAGGGCGCAGATTAGAACTAATATCCAATTCACACAAAATTCAGGTAAATCCAGCAATATTCACCCCAATCAGGGTGGAAAATCTCAAAATTTCGACCACTCTTTATCGCACTGGTATTTTTCAGCGTCCTCTCCTAGGACGACCACCTTGGAATCTCTCAAAAACTGTCTCAACTTAACAAAAATTAAAACTCATGTAAGTTTTATTTAAAAACATACTGAATGTTTCACAATTTTTAATCCACATCTTCTTTTGTTTTAGGATGCGTATTCGAAGCACTTTTCTATATCACTGGTTGTTTAAATTTCTTGGAAATAACAAAATGTGTAAAATTGTGTTGAAAGTAACAAAATTAGTCATACTTAAAATTTTCCTCTTAATAAATCAACCCATTTGCAGACATAAAACAAATCAACTTGAATACCGCACTAATCAAGCGGTGAAAGCCACGAAACACCACAATGTATATCATTGAAAAGATACTATTATAAGCAACATTTTGAATACTTTTGAAATAACACAATACGATTTAAATAATACATATACCCAACTTATGCCCGATTCCTTCACTTTCAGTGACCAATCAAACAACCGTAATTCAAATTCAAAATAACAAATTCAAAATTTGATTGGTTATACTACTTATACTTATTCTATAGATATCTCAAGGTGAAGAAATCGGATTAGCACACCTCCAGTCAGTTAAAGGAGTAACACGTGTTTTACCGTTATAAACCGTTAGTGACAAAGCGATTAATCCGATGATTCCCAGGCTTCAGCCCGATTTCGAAACCAACAAATCGACAGATCTAGGATTCCACCGATACAGAAGTAGCCAAGAAATCTCAGGATAAGTTTTTGAACAATTATTTAATTTTTAACTATTTTACCTATTGAAAGTGGAAGTGTACCTTCCCTTTCCAATTTTTGGAATATTTATAAATTTTAAATTAAACACTCAAGTGTGGCTGCTAAGACATTTATTTTAGCTGACACCACGGGTTAATTTGAGAATTTACCTTTGTTTTTTGTGACTTCAACCACGTGGTCAGTTACAGTCCCGTTACCTAACGGACCTCTGTACACTAGGTAGCCATCTACCGTCAGTTTTTTTTCTCACAGGCCCAGGCCTATCCTGCTAATTTTTAATTTCTCTCCAACCAAGACATGGTCTGCGGTAGTAGGAAAGGAAGAGGCAAGAAGTCTCCACCCAAACCAAGGGGCGCTGAACTCCGGTTACGCAGATCATGCAGAGATATGAAAAAGAGCCTCGAAGAAATCGAAGCAAACGCGAACCGACTTGCAGAACAAGCATACAAGAATAAACTAGAAATTTTGGGAATAATGGGAATAATGGGCATTCAATGTTCACCTGAAAACATACCTAGTAATACCGAGCTTATAGAAATGTTCGGAAAGTTCATGGAGCAATCAGATCAGCCATCCGTCCCCTCCGAATCAAATCTCGACCCAGATACTGCTCCAGATCCAATACCAGAAGCCAACCCCCAGTTAGAGACTCAGGACAAGTATCCCGAGCTACCACAGCCCATCAAAGAAGAAGAGGATGTAGAAAAGCCTGCAGAAGCTGAAACCCCCGAACCTCCCAGGGATATAAATGGAACACCGGAAGAAGATACCAAACGCCAACATCAAGAAGAACCTGTCTCACAAACAGCCGAATCAAATGAAAAGGGGGGGCCAATCCCCCCCAACGATCGATCCAGCAGAAAAAACGGCCGAGCCCGCCACCAGATCCAACCGCCAACAAAAGAATCATTGCTTCTTCAAGCCACCAGATCCACCGATCACCATAAAGAACGTTTCTAGATGGGCATCACTCGAAGCCGAACTTGACAGAATGAAAATCAGGTTCACACATGTCAAACAAGTCGAGGGGGGACTAGCAATCACCCCCACAACAGCTGTAGACCACGAGTTACTAAAAAGCTTCCTCGAAAAGGAAGGATTTGAGTTCATCTTCCGACACCTAAAAGACGACACATCGATGAAGATCATCATCAGAGGCATCCCAACTCGAATTCAGCCAGAGTACATAGCGAAGTACCTGACATCAATTGGCTATAACATCACCACGATCCGAAGAATGACGCGACATCAAGACAAACGGCCCATTCCACTATTGATAGCCACCCTCCCACATACGAAGGAGAACTGCAGCATATACGAAATTGAAGAGATCAGCATGCACCCCGTCAAGATCGAAAAACCGCACAACAAGATTAGTATCCAACAGTGTCATAATTGCCAAAACTTCGGCCACTCGCTGAAAAACTGCAGGCATAAATCCAGATGCGTCAGGTGCGCTGGATTCCACGCAGCCTTCCGCTGTCTTAAGCCACCTGGCAGCCCACCAAAATGTGTCAGCTGCGGAGGGCAGCACCCAGCCAGCTACAAAGGATGCCCCAGATTCCCGAAGATCATCAGAAGAAAATTCGGCACCGAAGTAACAAACACAGATCACTTGAAGTCCAGATACAGATCAAATAGGACTTCCCAAGAATCCTACACGCAGAAGGTGACAAACAACCTTCATTCAAGAAACGAGGTTCCAACTGCCCCACAAACGGCGAAAATTCCGATCACAGCAAACGAACTAGCCATGATCGTAACCTCCCTAATTAGAACAGGGATGGATCAAGACGTAATAGATGCAGTGCTCGCCGAATACTGCCAACCGAACTAGAAGAATACGACGAAAACGCCCAAGCCCAAACAGACAAGTATATTACCTATTCCAGACACATACTAACCCATTCTTTGTGTCAGATAAACCGACAAGCCTCCTCTGACCCGATGCCATGATTTCAAGGGAGAACCCCTCCCCTGCCAGCTAAATCAACTCCTAAGTATATTATGTTTAAAATTCCGCTAACCACTCACATTTCAGGAAGTCCAATCGAGCTGTGTGGTCAGATACCGCTCTGGTGATGTCTGCCCACAGAGCTCCTTGGCCCACATAGGTGTTTTCGTGTGGAATACTTGGGCTTGTGTGACTGGTGACTCCGCGGTCGTTTGCCCGGCGTGCTTTTTCAGCCACGCCCCCACCCCAGCTCGCTTCAGATATCGGTGATTAATTCTCTCTCCTGCGCCCGCCTGTATTCACTAAAAATTGTCATTTTTGCTCGCCTGTACTCGCCCAAAAATTCATATTTTTGCTCACCTGTACTCAACCAAAAAGTTCTATCCTCGGATTGCACTTCTATTTCTCTCCCCGCTCCCATTCTCCTTTCAGCTCTCACTTTCTTTTTCAACAACCGCCCCCTCGCACTTGCATCTTCCTCCCCGGCATCTTTCATGAACGACGAATAGAGTTTCTTACCTCAGCATTATTCTCTCTCAGTTAATAAATATTTTGATTGTTTTATTTTTCAACCAATTAAATTTTTCTTCTTATCAGACAGGCTCGACGCCACCTCCGGGTTTAGTAATTCCCTTAAAAAATTACCCATGCCAGTTCTTCTTTCATCAGATGTAGGAGATTAAGGCGGCCCTAACGTGCCGCCACATGCTCTTATTTTGCCACTTCTGCTTTGCTTTGCTTTCGGATTATCAATCTATTTGAATAATATTTGATTTAACCAACTCGGTCGCCGAGTTGGCCATCGCCTAGTTAATCGATCGCCGAGATGACCGTCGTCTAGTTGCCGCCTACCGAACATTTTTGTTAATTTGGAATCTGGAGATTCATTTTCAATGGCACTTCATTTAGAAGTGTTATCTTGACACTAGGATAACTGCAATATTATTTAAATTTTTTTTTTCTGATCGAATACAGTTATGATGCGGACAATTTATATAAGAATTGACTTCTCTTCGACACGATGAGCAGGACGATTAGGATAGACATGCTGTTTATAAGACACATACTTGAATTTGAATTTGAAATTAATCGGAAATATTAGCAGGTACTTCATAAATTTATTTTTACCTATATATTGCTAGGATATGGTGGCGAATTAAATCGCCCGACACCACGGTTAAGCTCTTGTGAAAATAACTTGCAGAGGCAAAAATTAAAATCAGTAAGTACAAACAAAAATTTATTATTAAATTATCAAATAAGGGCAGATATTTTGGAATTTTGGACAAAGGTCCAATACATTGAAACACGGACTTGAGTCCAATCAAGTTGTTTAAGCGGTGGTTTCAAAAAAACTGGAAACCATCCACGTAGTGATAAAAAATTCTATTTCGGCATAATAAAATAAATTCAATTCAAGAAGCAAAGGGGCAACAATTTATTGGGAAAACTATTTGGAATGTGGCTTGGAAATTAACTGGAGTCAATTTGGACGTGTCTCCATTTCACGTGGGTTGAAGATGAAGGATACCACAAATAATTTCAAGGGAGAACCGGAAGAACGCGAGTTACTGCTGTTTAGGTTTGCATAAACTGATTTTTAAAGTGCTGTTGCGGATTATTATGGATTATTGCGGATTTTGCGGAAAGTTATTAGATACGGGACAAGCGCATTGCTAAGCGGAATTTTAGGATCATAATCTTTGAAATTCATTTGTTTAATTTAACTGAAAAATAAATATTTAAAATTCATTTCAAATTTTAAAATTCCTTGAAAAATATTTTTGTTAAAAAAGTTGATCAATATTTTATTTCGTTCACCAGCTAGATGCAAAGGTTTGTTAAGTTGTGCATTCATTGCATTAAAAAGAAAGTAAGTATGGACTCTTAACTGTCTTCCACTGTTAACAGTGCGTTTATGCGTTTTTTTATTTTGTCACTACTGTTTCCTTCTTTATTCAGAATGACTTGTTACGTAAAAGATTACGTAAACGTCGCAAAAAGGGAAAAATTTGGAAAAATAAAAAAACTAAAAAATGTGACATTCAACTCAAATAAAAAAATAAAGGTATTGCCGGCTGCTCAGTCTGGTCAAGAACTCGCTCAGGGTCGTGAGGCGGAAAAACAAAACCGTAATTAGATTAACGACTGTGAGTGTTAATCCAATCTCATCTACGGTCAAGTGTGTCGATAAGCTCGCTGTACATTAATATAATATCTGAAAGAAAAGCATAAGACAAAGTAAACACAAAAATATAATAACGAAGTTTAATTTGGCATAAATAAGTTTTGGTGAAATCCAGAAGTACAATGGTTGGTACTATTATCTAAAAGATAGTGTCGACACCTGGCATGCATTATATAGCTTAAAATTAAAGTAATGTTTGATACAAAAATCGAGCGACAAAAACGTCCATAAAAAGAGCGACAAATAGTTCAAAAAATATAGGTTCATTTCATCCAGTGAAAAACACATCTGACGAATCGGTAGCCGTTGATAATTACCGGGTCCCATAAACACTGGTGTAATTATCCGGCCTTTAATTTTAAGGATCCTTCCATAAGGATATGACGTAAACTACGCACTCTTAATTTATTCTAAGTCACTTTAAAGATAAAACATTACTCACTACTTTTAGCTGGCTTGTAGACACTTTGACCTGATGGTGTGCTGATAAAGATGCGTGTCGATATAGATAAAAACGGAAGGGTTGCAAAGATGTTGGCAGAACCAGTATTGTGCAAAAATGATGCTTTAACTTGCAATTATATTCATAAAATTGGTACAATCTTCTCGAGGTTTGGCGTACTTATTTTCCGGGAATAAGCACCTTCGCATAATAATTCGCATTTTACTTCCTAAAAAAGATTGGATGCGTAGTCAAATTAGGCTTTAACAAGCCCTGGCTGCGTCATTTCACTAAACGCAATTACGCTTAACAAAACGTGAACTCAAAATCTTGCGTAACCTATACGCACGTAGATTGGCGCATAACAAAATCCAAGTAAATGTGCGTAACACAAAATTTACGCATAAAAAGGCGGCTCTCACAAAGCCTTAGCTGCGTCACTGAACGTAACACTAAATTTACGCAAAAACGGTAGTTCGGTAGTGTGCGGTAAGGAACTTTACGCACCTGGATAATCGTGACTTCACGACAATATCCAGCAATACAAATAATTACGCGTCACAAATATTCGCGTAACAAAACGTAAAGTCAAAAACCTGCGTAACATAAACGCACGCAGTAAACGGTAATTGTGCGTAATCTTTACACGCACTTGCCCATTAAACGGAAGTAAGAAAACTGCGCATTATCACAAAATTAATCACAATATTTAAGCATAAATAATAATGTCTATCATGACCTACCCTCAGCGCGCGCAGCGCGCTTCACTACGGCTTAAAGCAACGGGCATTTTACCATTCAACCCTGATATAATCGTCGACTCCGACTTTATATAGGCGGTAGATGGTGAGAATCAGCTAGTTCTTGCAGCTGAACCAGAGGAAGTGAACTTTGAATTTCAGCGTCGCATTATCCACATACCAGAAATAGCTGCGCATGAAAACGCCAGTACATCCGCAACATCATCAACTACAATATTGCCACATGAATCTGACATAACATCGATTTTATCTTCGATCGGACCTTTGCAATCATCAACTACAGCCAAAAAATCAAATCGTGGACGAAAGCCGATGAAAAGTAGTATTTTGACATCGCCCGAAAACATGTCCGAATTGAAGGAAACTAAACTAAACGAAGGAATGCAAAAAAAGCCGCCGCGAATAAAGAAAAGAAAGAATTGAAGAGAAAACTGAGAGGGAAACAATAAGCTGCACCAAAACGACCAAAGAAACAAGCGCCAAGTTCATCTTCATCATCACATGACGATACAAATTATGATAAAGATGTCGATTTTTGAATAATTTGCATGAGAGCAATGCCACTTAAACTCAGCTGTTCAAATTCGTTTGAGTGCAACACGTGCAAACGTGTTGTACACTTGAAATGCGCTAATATGCGCTGCAATTTCTTCATTTGTGCAAACTGTGAATCAGACTAAGTGGAATCATATTTTTTACTTAAATTGTTTCTTTGTAAGTTACAATAAATATTGTAATCAGAATACCATGCAGTTTTACTTCATCTTTTACCTTATTTTTCAGATTTTTCATAGTGTCCCAACCTATACGATTCAAATCCAGGACCAACAACTAGAAATCAACCAGCACCAGCGTATGAAAAACATGCCAGTACAAACAGAGAAGCAGGAAATAATCAAGTTTCGAAAAATTCATACTCAGCGAACCATAACGAAAGTATAGTATTATTGGCAACAGCATTAGTGTGCACAACAGCTCAAAATGGCAACATGGAATATTTAAGAGTGTTAATTGATTCTGGAAGTCAAGCAGCATTGATTACTGAAGAAGCAGTCCAACGTATAGGATATCCCAGGCAGAAAATTTTAGCAGAAATATCCGGGATAAGTGATGACAGTCCAAAAGTTTCAAAATTTAAGATGCAGGCTACAATAAAACCAAGATTTCCGAGCGAATTTTCACTAAGTGTCAATTTCATCATACTACCGAAACTAACAAAAAATCACCCCAACCAACAATTTAATATGGAATTATCACAAGCATGGGACAACAAGCTACTAGCAGATCCAACATTCAACCAACCAGGACCAATAGATGCGATATTAGGAGCCGAAGAATTAGGGCGAATTATACAACTCGATCTTCAAAAAGTTAGCGATGGAATAATAAGTCAAGAAACGAAACTAGGATGGATTTTATCAGGCAGCATGCAAAACACAATCAACAAACCAATAGAGATAATAAGCATGATTAGTCGTTACGAAGAAGATAGAAAACTACAGAAATTTTGGGAATTAGAAGAAATCGAAACCGAAAAAACAATATCCGAAGAAAACGAAAAATGCGAGGAACATTTTGAAAATAATACAAAACGAAGCAAACACGGCAATTACATAGTGAAGATACCATTTAAAGAAGATCCACCGCAGCTGGGAGAATCAAAACAAAGAGCGTTAGCACGATTTCATCAGTTAGAAAAGAAACTAGAACAATCAGCAAATCAAGAACTTCGAAAACAATATAACGCATTCATGGAAGAATATTTAGACCTAGGTCATATGGCACCTACGTACAGCTACAATCAAGGAAAATACTACATTCCACATCAACCAGTTATTCGAGACGAAAGTACAACTACCAAGCTAAGAGTGGTATTTGACGCATCATCAAAAACAAGTAACGGTAGAAGTTTAAATGAGACCATGCACATCGGTCCAAGGCTTCAACAGGAACTTAGACATATACTACTACGATGGAGAAAATATCCAGTTGTGTTTTGTGCAGACATCGAAAAAATGTACAAACAAATCAAAATCTCGGAAGAAGATCAACAATTTCAACACATCTTTTGGAGATTCCACATGGATCAATCAATACAAGAATATCAATTAATTACAGTAACATATGGAACAGCTTCGGCACCATATTTGGCCATTAAAACTCTTCAGAAATTAGCTCAAGATGAAAAAGAAAAATATCCCAAAGCCGCAAAAATAGCACTACAAGATTTTTATGTTGACGATTTAATGTCCGGAGCAGATTCAATAGAAGAAGCAAAACAATTACAAGAAGAAATAATACAACTATTGCAATCCGGAGGCTTCAATTTAAGAAAATGGGCAAGCAATCATCAAGCAGTGTTAGAAAAATTACCAGAACAACTCAAAAGCAAAAATATCACGGAAATAGCAAATCAAGATATGCACAAGACCTTAGGAATACATTGAGCACCATACAGCGACACGTTCCAATTTAAAACACAAACAACAGTTTACGAAAATGCAACAAAAAGAACAATTTTATCCGAAATAGCAAAAATATTCGATCCACTAGTGTCGTTGTCACTTGTAATTATAACAGCAAAACTTATAATTCAAGAACTATGGGTACAAAAGTTAGATTGGGATAAACCCGTTCCAACAACAATTAATGAAAAATGGACAAAGTATTATACATCTCTAAAAGAATTACAAGATATAAAAATCCCAAGATGGATAAATACAACAACTAAAGGTTAAGAGATAGTCGAATTACACGGATTCTGCGATGCATCAGAAAAAGCATATGGCACAGTAATCTATGTACGAGTTAAAATACAAGGAACGATCAAAACCACATTATTGATTTCTAAATCGAAAGTAGCGCCCATTAAAATAAAAACATCAATACCGCGACTGGAATTATGTGCAGCAGTACTTCTGGCAAAATTAATGGTACATGCACGACAAGCACTAGAAATTGCAAATGTTCAACAAACAGCATGGAGAGATTCAACAATCACATTAGCATGGATAAAGGGAAACCCTGAAAAATGGAATAAGTTCGTAGCAAACAGAGTCTGTGAAATCAACAAAATGTTATCAGAAACCATTGGCAACATGTAAAAACAGCCGAAAATCCAGCAGATATGATATCAAGAGGAATAACACCGTCAAAACTAAAACAGAATACGTTATGGTGGTATGGACCAACATGGTTAAAAGAGGAAGAAATTATCGTACAAGACGAAACAATCCCAGAAACAAAAATTGAGAAGAAATGTTTACAAATAACAATCAAAACTAACCAAGCTACGAGCGAAATAAACTCAACAATTGAACGATTTTCAACATTAACAAGGATGCTACGAGTAATATCATACTGTAATAGATGGTACAAACGAACAACGGATAAATCACCGCATATCTTAAGCGTACTGGAAATTCAAGATACTCTTAACCAGATAATTAAAAAAGTACAACAGGAAACACTAAGAGATGAAATTGGTGCGATTAAGAACAAAATAGGAATAAACAAAAACAGTAAGATACTAAACTTAAACCCATTTTTGGAACAAGACATATTAAGAGTAGGAGGAAGATTAAAAAACTCTTTTACCGTTTGAACAAAAACATCCGATAATTTTGCCATATGGACATCATTTAACAACACTAATCATCAGAGACGCTCATCATCAAACATTACATGGGGGAATTCAGCAAACATTAGCTTACACGAGACGAAAATACTGGATTATAAATGGAAAAAACGCGGTACGATTGGAAATAAAGAAATGTGTAAAATGCATCCGATACAGAGCAGAAACAGCAAAGCAATTGATGGGAGATTTGCCGTCTACAAGAGTAACACCAATAGGAATATTCCATAGGAATACAGTGGCATTTTATCCCCCCAGCTACACCTCATTTTGGAGGATTATGGGAAGCAGCAGTAAAATCTATGAAGTATCATTTCAAAAGAATCGTGGGAGATAACAAATTAACGTTTGAAGAAATAACTACCCTTTTATGTCAGATTGAAGCATGTTTAAATTCACGACCACTCTGCACAATAAACAATAGCCAAGACGATTTAGAAGTACTTACCCCAGGACATTTCTTAATAGGAAGAGCAATTATTACACCAACGCATTCAGCAACAACAATGATCACCGCAACTTACAATTCCAGATGGAAATTGATCCAAAAAATTAAGAAAGACATGTGGAAAGCATGGTCTACAGATTATTTAAATCAACTACAACTAAGATACAAATGGCAAAGCAAACAGAAGAATCTAAAAGTAGGCGATGTAGTAATCATAAAAAAAAAAGATATAAATCCAAGTCAATGGCCCTTAGCAAAGATATGCGAAAAGCATCCAGACTCAGATGGAACAGTACGAGTAGTGACAGTCAAGAAATCAAAAGGACAAATTACGAAGAAAAGTATACACAACATCATACCGTTGATTGAAAATCAAGAGACAACCCACCTCAATCAAAAACATCATCAGATGAAGTAATAAATTCCACTCTAGCAAGAAAAAATTATTTACCAACAAAAAAGTCGACTACAACAGTGATATCCTTACTGATTCTAATGAATTTGATTATAACAAGCAAAGCCAACTTTAATATTACAACACTGGAATCGGGGGTATACGTGGAACATCTAGGAAGTGCAATGATCGACAGAGGAATATTTCAAGTAGAAATGAAATACAGCATATCAAAACTAAACGAAGCGATGGCATCGGTAAATCAAGTTACAAATCAATTTGAACAACTTTGTGCAACCATAAAACAACTGCATCCCAATACAATGTGTCATACGTTAGCTCATCATCTGAAAGACGATCAAGAAAAAATGAAATGGATTAATGAAGGGTTGCAAACGAAACGACAACAAACAAGAAAAAGAAGAGGATTTTTAGGTGACATAATGACATCTATATTTGAAGTGAACGACGAAGTATACAAAGATATAGACGAACTGGACAAAAATCAACAGGAATTAAGAAAAATGTCAATCCATCAAACAAAATTTATGTTATCAGCAATATCGACATTCAATGACACGGAAGTAAGAATAAATCAACGATTAGAAAATTTTCGAACAAAATTGAATCAAGCAATTGAAGTAATTCAAGAATGGGAAAAATACCAAGGACAAGAAAAACTAGAAATTCAGATATTAAGTTCGTTTCAAGTCGCAAATAATTACATTTCGGAAACGTGTGACTATTATGAGAAGATTCTACTAATCACTTTTGGGCGTGACAGCTTACATGACCTCGTTTCACCAGTTTATGTAAATAAAATTCTGGATGAAGCACAAAAGAAGATAGATTCAACGTTACAAATCGAAAGGAACAATGAAGAATTTAAAGATGCGATAATAATCTCAGAAAATAATTGGATTTACTCTCCAGCTACTGTAAAAAAACTTAGAAACAACTCCTAACTGTATCATTGATCAAATTTATCAACGGCCAAACCCAACCAAGTGCAATACAATTCAAACAACGTTAAACAATACAATATGGAAACAACTATACACACCGAACCCATGGATAGTAGTTCCTCCCAACACAGTTACATGTGCAATTATATGCAATAACCAACGCCAGGACATTTTAATCAAGAACACAAGCATACTACAGTTATCTCAAGATTGTATCCTAAAAACAAAACATAATCTCATAACACCGCAAAGAATTAATACAATCCAAATATTAGGCTCATATCACGTGCAAGTGCCAATGGACAACAACACTCTACAAATTCAGAAAATACAACAATTAAAAACATTGGAAACATTCAGATGAACTTAAGAATTTACTTAACGAGCAGATGGACATTTCACAGGATCTTAAGGATTACAACTGGAAAACAATTCAGCATCATTCGCTCTGGTTCAATATCTCAACAGGTGTAATTCTACTGATGGTAATGGGTTCCATTTTAATAGCATATCATTGTTGGAGCAACCACAGACAACAACCAGATGCCAGAAAACGACGAGAACCATCGGACACAACACGGGTGGAAATGGTTCAACTACAGCCATTGTAAAACATTCTAACTTTTGGGGGGCAGAATGTTTAATTCAAAATTAACCATGGAATTTTTATATTTCAAAATTGTAGTTTTTGTAGTCAAAATAAAAGTAATCTTAATATTGCAATTTGTAAACCACCTTGAACTAATTCATAAAACTGCAAATTCACAAAACATATTAATGTAGGTAATGAAAACATTTACTACACTTAATTGTTAAGAAGTGCATTGATAACAAATTCTTCAAATTACTATAGCTAATACTACAAATTCTTTACTAGGTCAGAAATACTAGTAGATGTTATTTGTTTAGTCAGCAATTGTTATTACTCTAGTTATTTTATATATATAAGCAATGTAAATATGTTAAATAAACGATTCTCATTCAAATTAGTTTTGATTGACGACGTCCGTCGAAGTATCCGAAAGTTTACTTCGTCTTCAACTTAGAAGAGTTTATCTCTTTTGCTCCAGTCTTCAGAATTCATCTCTTTGTGCTTTGGTACAGAAGATTCATTCTCTTTTAAATACTGTATACATATATTATATAACTATTCTTAATATTTTTAAATTTGGTTCAAAAATAAATCCAGAAAAATATATTTAACTTTAAATATGTATCTGTGCATGTAAAGTTATTTATTTATTAGGGGCCGTTCATTAATTACGTATGGGTTTGGGGAAAGGGAGGAGGTATGGGAAATCTTACATACCCTTACATGGGTGGTGAGGATCAACGTTTTTAAGACCACGGTGGCGCCCAAAATTCCAGCGCCTAAAAGTTCGGCGCCCAAACGCCGGCTCTCATATGTCACGTACCGGTATATTTACATAAATTATCGTAGGTCACAAAGTTTCCAACAATTTTCTATGTAAATTTACATAAAAAATTTTTTTGATGTAGGTTAGCAATGTAATTTATACCTTTTCAAGACTTATTTTGACATAAAAATTGCTTTTTGTAGTAATATTTATTAAACATTTTATGTTGAAAATTTCATAATTTTTATTTTTGTTTATATATATTTTTCTATTTTGGTGCACCGTTTCTGAGTTATAGATGACAATGTTGTTTGTATTTTATAGGACCTTATCAACTTATCTTTTAAAAGATACAAGGTTCAAAAAAACAAAAAATAAAAAAAGCTGGATTTTTCAACATTTTTTTAAATTACAGTAGAGCGTCGATAATCCGGACGTCAAAAATCCGGATCGTCGATAATCCGGATTCAATTCCGGCGAAAAAAAAAGTTTAAATGAATGAACGCCAAAAGCGTTGATGCGACAGTCTGGACGGGGTCGTTTTTAATATTCCTTCATTAAAATACATTATGAGTTTATATTAATTAATGCTTTTACACGCAAAAAAAAATTGCAGTAAAACTGAAAGCATTGCACTAAAATTAACATTATTTGCTTTTAAAAAGGGCGTAGACATCAAAACTTTCAATTTTACAATAGCACTACATTTATTTTGAAATAATACTACTGGTAATTCGAAAGCAACTACTTTCGAAAATAATATCAAGTTTCAAAAGCAATTACTCTCAAATTAATCTTATTTTTATTCATTTTAATGTTAGTCCAACATCAAGTCAAATTAATATTACTTTTATTCGTAATAAAATCGACCGAACGTCGCTGCAGAAATCTTAGCCAACGCCGTGCCCATTAAAAATTATAAATTAAGTATATAATATCTATAAACAATAAAATTTATATATGTATGAAAATTTCGTATTTTGTTGTTTAATTGACAAAATTATAAGTCTCGAAATCGAAATCCCAAGAATTGAAAAAATCTGAAGGATCAATTAAAATCGAACCGAAAGATTGGTGTTGTAAACAACGACAAAAACCTTGCGATGGAAAAGGTCCTAATAAGAAGCAGCGTCGAGTCCCAATCCACCATCCTGTGCAAGGCATGCAGCAAACCCCGAAAACAGAGAAATCTGCGACAGTACTTTGTCACGTTCCACAATTGGCACTTCAAACACAAAAAGCAAATATAGGAAACTTTCAAAATAAGAGTGCATTTGAAATTTTTATTTAAAGAAAAGATTCCAGTTACTTAGACAACATCAACGTTGACAATTTCAATTTTTGCAAATTTAGTAATATCTGTTCAAAATTTTAGAAAAATGACAAAATTAAAAGTTTCGAAATCAAAATCCAAAGAAGCGACCGGCGACCGAACGTCGCTGTAGAAATCCTAGTCAACGCCGTGCCCATTAAAAATTATAAATTGTGTATATAATATCTATAAACATTTATAAAAAGAGGTCCTAATAAGAAGCAGCGTCGATGTCCCAATCCACCATCCTGTGGAAGGCAAGCAGCAAACCCCGAAAACAGAGAAATCTGCGACAGTACTTTGTCACGTTCCACAATTGGCACTTCAAACACAAAAAGCAAATATAGGAAACTTTCAAAATAAGAGTGCATTTAAAATTCCTATTTAAACAAAAGATTCCAGTTACTTAGACAACATCAACGTTGACAATTTCAATTTTTACAAATTTAGTAATATCTGTTCATAATTTTAGAAAAATGACAAAATTAAAAGTTTCGAAATCAAAATCCAAAGAAGCGACCGGCGACCGAACGTCGCTGTAGAAATCCTAGTCAACGCCGTGCACATTAAAAATTATAAATTGTGTATATAATATCTATAAACATTTATAAAAAGAGGTCCTAATAAGAAGCAGCGTCGATGTCCCAATCCACCATCCTGTGGAAGGCAAGCAGCAAACCCCATAACAGAGAAATCTGCGACAGTACTTTGTCACGTTCCACAATTGGCACTTCAAACACAAAAAGCAAATATAGGAAACTTTCAAAATAAGAGTGCATTTAAAATTCCTATTTAAACAAAAGATTCCAGTTACTTAGACAACATCAACGTTGACAATTTCAATTTTTGCAAATTCAGTAATATCTGTTCATAATTTTAGAAAAATGACAAAATTAAAAGTTTCGAAATCAAAATCCAAAGAAGCGACCGGCGACCGAACGTCGCTGTAGAAATCTTAGCCAACGCCGTGCACATTAAAAATTATAAATTGTGTATATAATATCTATAAACATTTATAAAAAGAGGTCCTAATAAGAAGCAGCGTCGATGTCCCAATCCACCATCCTGTGGAAGGCAAGCAGCAAACCCCGAAAACAGAGAAATCTGCGACAGTACTTTGTCACGTTCCACAATTGGCACTTCAAACACAAAAAGCAAATATAGGAAACTTTCAAAATAAGAGTGCATTTAAAATTCCTATTTAAACAAAAGATTCCAGTTACTTAGACAACATCAACGTTGACAATTTCAATTTTTGCAAATTTAGTAATATCTGTTCATAATTTTAGAAAAATGACAAAATTAAAAGTTTCGAAATCAAAATCCAAAGAAGCGACCGGCGACCGAACGTCGCTGTAGAAATCCTAGTCAACGCCGTGCACATTAAAAATTATAAATTGTGTATATAATATCTATAAACATTTATAAAAAGAGGTCCTAATAAGAAGCAGCGTCGATGTCCCAATCCACCATCCTGTGGAAGGCAAGCAGCAAACCCCATAACAGAGAAATCTGCGACAGTACTTTGTCACGTTCCACAATTGGCACTTCAAACACAAAAAGCAAATATAGGAAACTTTCAAAATAAGAGTGCATTTAAAATTCCTATTTAAACAAAAGATTCCAGTTACTTAGACAACATCAACGTTGACAATTTCAATTTTTGCAAATTCAGTAATATCTGTTCATAATTTTAGAAAAATGACAAAATTAAAAGTTTCGAAATCAAAATCCAAAGAAGCGACCGGCGACCGAACGTCGCTGTAGAAATCTTAGCCAACGCCGTGCACATTAAAAATTATAAATTGTGTATATAATATCTATAAACATTTATAAAAAGAGGTCCTAATAAGAAGCAGCGTCGATGTCCCAATCCACCATCCTGTGGAAGGCAAGCAGCAAACCCCGAAAACAGAGAAATCTGCGACAGTACTTTGTCACGTTCCACAATTGGCAGTTCAAACACAAAAAGCAAATATAGGAAAATTTCAAAATAAGAGTGCATTTGAAATTTTTATTTAAACAAAAGATTCCAGTTACTTAGACAACATCAACGTTGACAATTTCAATCTTTGCAAATTTAGTAATATCTGTTCAGAATTTTAGAAAAATGACAAAATTAAAAGTTTCGAAATCAAAATCCAATGAAGCGACCGGCGACCGAACGTCGCTGTAGATATCCTAGCCAACGCCGTGTCCATTAAAAATTATAAATTGTGTATATAATATCTATAAACATTTATAAAAAGAGGTCCTAATAAGAAGCAGCGTCGATGTCCCAATCCACCATCCTGTGGAAGGCAAGCAGCAAACCCCGAAAACAGAGAAATCTGCGACAGTACTTTGTCACGTTCCACAATTGGCAGTACAAACACAAAAAGCAAATATAGGAAACTTTCAAAATAAGAGTGCATTTTAAATTTTTATTTAAACAAAAGATTCCAGTTACTTAGACAACATCAACGTTGACAATTTCAATTTTTGCAAATGTAGTAATATCTGTTCAAAATTTTAGAAAAATGACAAAATTAAAAGTTTCGAAATCAAAATCCAATGAAGCGACCGGCGACCGAACGTCGCTGTAGAAATCCTAGCCAACGCCGTGCCCATTAAAAATTATAAATTGTGTATATAATATCTATAAACATTTATAAAAAGAGGTCCTAATAAGAAGCAGCGTCGATGTCCCAATCCACCATCCTGTGGAAGGCAAGCAGCAAACCCCATAACAGAGAAATCTGCGACAGTACTTTGTCACGTTCCACAATTGGCACTTCAAACACAAAAAGCAAATATAGGAAACTTTCAAAATAAGAGTGCATTTAAAATTCCTATTTAAACAAAAGATTCCAGTTACTTAGACAACATCAACGTTGACAATTTCAATTTTTGCAAATTCAGTAATATCTGTTCATAATTTTAGAAAAATGACAAAATTAAAAGTTTCGAAATCAAAATCCAAAGAAGCGACCGGCGACCGAACGTCGCTGTAGAAATCTTAGCCAACGCCGTGCACATTAAAAATTATAAATTGTGTATATAATATCTATAAACATTTATAAAAAGAGGTCCTAATAAGAAGCAGCGTCGATGTCCCAATCCACCATCCTGTGGAAGGCAAGCAGCAAACCCCGAAAACAGAGAAATCTGCGACAGTACTTTGTCACGTTCCACAATTGGCAGTTCAAACACAAAAAGCAAATATAGGAAAATTTCAAAATAAGAGTGCATTTTAAATTTTTATTTAAACAAAAGATTCCAGTTACTTAGACAACATCAACGTTGACAATTTCAATTTTTGCAAATGTAGTAATATCTGTTCAAAATTTTAGAAAAATGACAAAATTAAAAGTTTCGAAATCAAAATCCAATGAAGCGACCGGCGACCGAACGTCGCTGTAGATATCCTAGCCAACGCCGTGTCCATTAAAAATTATAAATTGTGTATATAATATCTATAAACATTTATAAAAAGAGGTCCTAATAAGAAGCAGCGTCGATGTCCCAATCCACCATCCTGTGGAAGGCAAGCAGCAAACCCCGAAAACAGAGAAATCTGCGACAGTACTTTGTCACGTTCCACAATTGGCAGTACAAACACAAAAAGCAAATATAGGAAACTTTCAAAATAAGAGTGCATTTTAAATTTTTATTTAAACAAAAGATTCCAGTTACTTAGACAACATCAACGTTGACAATTTCAATTTTTGCAAATGTAGTAATATCTGTTCAAAATTTTAGAAAAATGACAAAATTAAAAGTTTCGAAATCAAAATCCAATGAAGCGACCGGCGACCGAACGTCGCTGTAGAAATCCTAGCCAACGCCGTGCCCATTAAAAATTATAAATTGTGTATATAATATCTATAAACATTTATAAAAAGAGGTCCTAATAAGAAGCAGCGTCGATGTCCCAATCCACCATCCTGTGGAAGGCAAGCAGCAAACCCCGAAAACAGAGAAATCTGCGACAGTACTTTGTCACGTTCCACAATTGGCAGTACAAACACAAAAAGCAAATATAGGAAACTTTCAAAATAAGAGTGCATTTTAAATTTTTATTTAAACAAAAGATTCCAGTTACTTAGACAACATCAACGTTGACAATTTCAATTTTTGCAAATGTAGTAATATCTGTTCAAAATTTTAGAAAAATGACAAAATTAAAAGTTTCGAAATCAAAATCCAATGAAGCGACCGGCGACCGAACGTCGCTGTAGATATCCTAGCCAACGCCGTGTCCATTAAAAATTATAAATTGTGTATATAATATCTATAAACATTTATAAAAAGAGGTCCTAATAAGAAGCAGCGTCGATGTCCCAATCCACCATCCTGTGGAAGGCAAGCAGCAAACCCCGAAAACAGAGAAATCTGCGACAGTACTTTGTCACGTTCCACAATTGGCAGTACAAACACAAAAAGCAAATATAGGAAACTTTCAAAATAAGAGTGCATTTTAAATTTTTATTTAAACAAAAGATTCCAGTTACTTAGACAACATCAACGTTGACAATTTCAATTTTTGCAAATGTAGTAATATCTGTTCAAAATTTTAGAAAAATGACAAAATTAAAAGTTTCGAAATCAAAATCCAATGAAGCGACCGGCGACCGAACGTCGCTGTAGAAATCCTAGCCAACGCCGTGCCCATTAAAAATTATAAATTGTGTATATAATATCTATAAACATTTATAAAAAGAGGTCCTAATAAGAAGCAGCGTCGATGTCCCAATCCACCATCCTGTGGAAGGCAAGCAGCAAACCCCATAACAGAGAAATCTGCGACAGTACTTTGTCACGTTCCACAATTGGCACTTCAAACACAAAAAGCAAATATAGGAAACTTTCAAAATAAGAGTGCATTTAAAATTCCTATTTAAACAAAAGATTCCAGTTACTTAGACAACATCAACGTTGACAATTTCAATTTTTGCAAATTCAGTAATATCTGTTCATAATTTTAGAAAAATGACAAAATTAAAAGTTTCGAAATCAAAATCCAAAGAAGCGACCGGCGACCGAACGTCGCTGTAGAAATCTTAGCCAACGCCGTGCACATTAAAAATTATAAATTGTGTATATAATATCTATAAACATTTATAAAAAGAGGTCCTAATAAGAAGCAGCGTCGATGTCCCAATCCACCATCCTGTGGAAGGCAAGCAGCAAACCCCGAAAACAGAGAAATCTGCGACAGTACTTTGTCACGTTCCACAATTGGCAGTTCAAACACAAAAAGCAAATATAGGAAAATTTCAAAATAAGAGTGCATTTTAAATTTTTATTTAAACAAAAGATTCCAGTTACTTAGACAACATCAACGTTGACAATTTCAATTTTTGCAAATGTAGTAATATCTGTTCAAAATTTTAGAAAAATGACAAAATTAAAAGTTTCGAAATCAAAATCCAATGAAGCGACCGGCGACCGAACGTCGCTGTAGATATCCTAGCCAACGCCGTGTCCATTAAAAATTATAAATTGTGTATATAATATCTATAAACATTTATAAAAAGAGGTCCTAATAAGAAGCAGCGTCGATGTCCCAATCCACCATCCTGTGGAAGGCAAGCAGCAAACCCCGAAAACAGAGAAATCTGCGACAGTACTTTGTCACGTTCCACAATTGGCAGTTCAAACACAAAAAGCAAATATAGGAAAATTTCAAAATAAGAGTGCATTTTAAATTTTTATTTAAACAAAAGATTCCAGTTACTTAGACAACATCAACGTTGACAATTTCAATTTCTGCAAATGTAGTAATATCTGTTCAAAATTTTAGAAAAATGACAAAATTAAAAGTTTCGAAATCAAAATCCAATGAAGCGACCGGCGACCGAACGTCGCTGTAGAAATCCTAGCCAACGCCGTGCCCATTAAAAATTATAAATTGTGTATATAATATCTATAAACATTTATAAAAACAGGTCCTAATAAGAAGCAGCGTCGATGTCCCAATCCACCATCCTGTGGAAGGCAAGCAGCAAACCCCGAAAACAGAGAAATCTGCGACAGTACTTTGTCACGATCCACAATTGGCACTTCAAACACAAAAAGCAAATATAGGAAACTTTCAAAATAAGAGTGCATTTGAAATTTTTATTTAAACAAAAGATTCCAGTTACTTAGACAACATCAACGTTGACAATTTCAATTTTTGCAAATGTAGTAATATCTGTTCAAAATTTTAGAAAAATGACAAAATTAAAAGTTTCGAAATCAAAATCCAATGAAGCGACCGGCGACCGAACGTCGCTGTAGATATCCTAGCCAACGCCGTGTCCATTAAAAATTATAAATTGTGTATATAATATCTATAAACATTTATAAAAAGAGGTCCTAATAAGAAGCAGCGTCGATGTCCCAATCCACCATCCTGTGGAAGGCAAGCAGCAAACCCCGAAAACAGAGAAATCTGCGACAGTACTTTGTCACGTTCCACAATTGGCAGTTCAAACACAAAAAGCAAATATAGGAAAATTTCAAAATAAGAGTGCATTTTAAATTTTTATTTAAACAAAAGATTCCAGTTACTTAGACAACATCAACGTTGACAATTTCAATTTCTGCAAATGTAGTAATATCTGTTCAAAATTTTAGAAAAATGACAAAATTAAAAGTTTCGAAATCAAAATCCAAAGAAGCGACCGGCGACCGAACGTCGCTGTAGAAATCCTAGTCAACGCCGTGCACATTAAAAATTATAAATTGTGTATATAATATCTATAAACATTTATAAAAAGAGGTCCTAATAAGAAGCAGCGTCGATGTCCCAATCCACCATCCTGTGGAAGGCAAGCAGCAAACCCCATAACAGAGAAATCTGCGACAGTACTTTGTCACGTTCCACAATTGGCACTTCAAACACAAAAAGCAAATATAGGAAACTTTCAAAATAAGAGTGCATTTAAAATTCCTATTTAAACAAAAGATTCCAGTTACTTAGACAACATCAACGTTGACAATTTCAATTTTTGCAAATTCAGTAATATCTGTTCATAATTTTAGAAAAATGACAAAATTAAAAGTTTCGAAATCAAAATCCAAAGAAGCGACCGGCGACCGAACGTCGCTGTAGAAATCTTAGCCAACGCCGTGCACATTAAAAATTATAAATTGTGTATATAATATCTATAAACATTTATAAAAAGAGGTCCTAATAAGAAGCAGCGTCGATGTCCCAATCCACCATCCTGTGGAAGGCAAGCAGCAAACCCCGAAAACAGAGAAATCTGCGACAGTACTTTGTCACGTTCCACAATTGGCAGTTCAAACACAAAAAGCAAATATAGGAAAATTTCAAAATAAGAGTGCATTTGAAATTTTTATTTAAACAAAAGATTCCAGTTACTTAGACAACATCAACGTTGACAATTTCAATTTTTGCAATCTGTTCAAAATTTTAGAAAAATGACAAAATTAAAAGTTTCGAAATCAAAATCCAAAGAAGCGACCGGCGACCGAACGTCGCTGTAGAAATCCTAGCCAACGCCGTGCCCATTAAAAATTATAAATTGTGTATATAATATCTATAAACATTTATAAAAAGAGGTCCTAATAAGAAGCAGCGTCGATGTCCCAATCCACCATCCTGTGGAAGGCAAGCAGCAAACCCCGAAAACAGAGAAATCTGCGACAGTACTTTGTCACGTTCCACAATTGGCAGTTCAAACACAAAAAGCAAATATAGGAAAATTTCAAAATAAGAGTGCATTTTAAATTTTTATTTAAACAAAAGATTCCAGTTACTTAGACAACATCAACGTTGACAATTTCAATTTCTGCAAATGTAGTAATATCTGTTCAAAATTTTAGAAAAATGACAAAATTAAAAGTTTCGAAATCAAAATCCAATGAAGCGACCGGCGACCGAACGTCGCTGTAGAAATCCTAGCCAACGCCGTGCCCATTAAAAATTATAAATTGTGTATATAATATCTATAAACATTTATAAAAACAGGTCCTAATAAGAAGCAGCGTCGATGTCCCAATCCACCATCCTGTGGAAGGCAAGCAGCAAACCCCGAAAACAGAGAAATCTGCGACAGTACTTTGTCACGATCCACAATTGGCACTTCAAACACAAAAAGCAAATATAGGAAACTTTCAAAATAAGAGTGCATTTGAA
The DNA here is from genome assembly GCA_958510845.1 of Cantharis nigra. Taxonomy (NCBI): domain Eukaryota; kingdom Metazoa; phylum Arthropoda; class Insecta; order Coleoptera; family Cantharidae; genus Cantharis; species Cantharis nigra. Next base: position 22,656,151 of record OY294034.1, read on the forward strand.
ATTTTTATTTAAACAAAAGATTCCAGTTACTTAGACAACATCAACGTTGACAATTTCAATTTTTGCAAATGTAGTAATATCTGTTCAAAATTTTAGAAAAATGACAAAATTAAAAGTTTCGAAATCAAAATCCAATGAAGCGACCGGCGACCGAACGTCGCTGTAGATATCCTAGCCAACGCCGTGTCCATTAAAAATTATAAATTGTGTATATAATATCTATAAACATTTATAAAAAGAGGTCCTAATAAGAAGCAGCGTCGATGTCCCAATCCACCATCCTGTGGAAGGCAAGCAGCAAACCCCGAAAACAGAGAAATCTGCGACAGTACTTTGTCACGTTCCACAATTGGCAGTTCAAACACAAAAAGCAAATATAGGAAACTTTCAAAATAAAAGTGCATTTAAAATTTCTATTTAAACAAAAGATTCCAGTTACTTAGACAACATCAACGTTGACAATTTCAATTTTTGCAATCTGTTCAAAATTTTAGAAAAATGACAAAATTAAAAGTTTCGAAATCAAAATCCAAAGAAGCGACCGGCGACCGAACGTCGCTGTAGAAATCCTAGCCAACGCCGTGCCCATTAAAAATTATAAATTGTGTATATAATATCTATAAACATTTATAAAAAGAGGTCCTAATAAGAAGCAGCGTCGATGTCCCAATCCACCATCCTGTGGAAGGCAAGCAGCAAACCCCGAAAACAGAGAAATCTGCGACAGTACTTTGTCACGTTCCACAATTGGCAGTTCAAACACAAAAAGCAAATATAGGAAAATTTCAAAATAAGAGTGCATTTTAAATTTTTATTTAAACAAAAGATTCCAGTTACTTAGACAACATCAACGTTGACAATTTCAATTTCTGCAAATGTAGTAATATCTGTTCAAAATTTTAGAAAAATGACAAAATTAAAAGTTTCGAAATCAAAATCCAATGAAGCGACCGGCGACCGAACGTCGCTGTAGAAATCCTAGCCAACGCCGTGCCCATTAAAAATTATAAATTGTGTATATAATATCTATAAACATTTATAAAAACAGGTCCTAATAAGAAGCAGCGTCGATGTCCCAATCCACCATCCTGTGGAAGGCAAGCAGCAAACCCCGAAAACAGAGAAATCTGCGACAGTACTTTGTCACGATCCACAATTGGCACTTCAAACACAAAAAGCAAATATAGGAAACTTTCAAAATAAGAGTGCATTTGAAATTTTTATTTAAACAAAAGATTCCAGTTACTTAGACAACATCAACGTTGACAATTTCAATTTTTGCAAATGTAGTAATATCTGTTCAAAATTTTAGAAAAATGACAAAATTAAAAGTTTCGAAATCAAAATCCAATGAAGCGACCGGCGACCGAACGTCGCTGTAGAAATCCTAGCCAACGCCGTGCCCATTAAAAATTATAAATTGTGTATATAATATCTATAAACATTTATAAAAACAGGTCCTAATAAGAAGCAGCGTCGATGTCCCAATCCACCATCCTGTGGAAGGCAAGCAGCAAACCCCGAAAACAGAGAAATCTGCGACAGTACTTTGTCACGATCCACAATTGGCACTTCAAACACAAAAAGCAAATATAGGAAACTTTCAAAATAAGAGTGCATTTGAAATTTTTATTTAAACAAAAGATTCCAGTTACTTAGACAACATCAACGTTGACAATTTCAATTTTTGCAAATGTAGTAATATCTGTTCAAAATTTTAGAAAAATGACAAAATTAAAAGTTTCGAAATCAAAATCCAATGAAGCGACCGGCGACCGAACGTCGCTGTAGATATCCTAGCCAACGCCGTGTCCATTAAAAATTATAAATTGTGTATATAATATCTATAAACATTTATAAAAAGAGGTCCTAATAAGAAGCAGCGTCGATGTCCCAATCCACCATCCTGTGGAAGGCAAGCAGCAAACCCCGAAAACAGAGAAATCTGCGACAGTACTTTGTCACGTTCCACAATTGGCAGTTCAAACACAAAAAGCAAATATAGGAAAATTTCAAAATAAGAGTGCATTTTAAATTTTTATTTAAACAAAAGATTCCAGTTACTTAGACAACATCAACGTTGACAATTTCAATTTTTGCAAATGTAGTAATATCTGTTCAAAATTTTAGAAAAATGACAAAATTAAAAGTTTCGAAATCAAAATCCAATGAAGCGACCGGCGACCGAACGTCGCTGTAGATATCCTAGCCAACGCCGTGTCCATTAAAAATTATAAATTGTGTATATAATATCTATAAACATTTATAAAAAGAGGTCCTAATAAGAAGCAGCGTCGATGTCCCAATCCACCATCCTGTGGAAGGCAAGCAGCAAACCCCGAAAACAGAGAAATCTGCGACAGTACTTTGTCACGTTCCACAATTGGCAGTTCAAACACAAAAAGCAAATATAGGAAAATTTCAAAATAAGAGTGCATTTTAAATTTTTATTTAAACAAAAGATTCCAGTTACTTAGACAACATCAACGTTGACAATTTCAATTTCTGCAAATGTAGTAATATCTGTTCAAAATTTTAGAAAAATGACAAAATTAAAAGTTTCGAAATCAAAATCCAATGAAGCGACCGGCGACCGAACGTCGCTGTAGAAATCCTAGCCAACGCCGTGCCCATTAAAAATTATAAATTGTGTATATAATATCTATAAACATTTATAAAAACAGGTCCTAATAAGAAGCAGCGTCGATGTCCCAATCCACCATCCTGTGGAAGGCAAGCAGCAAACCCCGAAAACAGAGAAATCTGCGACAGTACTTTGTCACGATCCACAATTGGCACTTCAAACACAAAAAGCAAATATAGGAAACTTTCAAAATAAGAGTGCATTTGAAATTTTTATTTAAACAAAAGATTCCAGTTACTTAGACAACATCAACGTTGACAATTTCAATTTTTGCAAATGTAGTAATATCTGTTCAAAATTTTAGAAAAATGACAAAATTAAAAGTTTCGAAATCAAAATCCAATGAAGCGACCGGCGACCGAACGTCGCTGTAGATATCCTAGCCAACGCCGTGTCCATTAAAAATTATAAATTGTGTATATAATATCTATAAACATTTATAAAAAGAGGTCCTAATAAGAAGCAGCGTCGATGTCCCAATCCACCATCCTGTGGAAGGCAAGCAGCAAACCCCGAAAACAGAGAAATCTGCGACAGTACTTTGTCACGTTCCACAATTGGCAGTTCAAACACAAAAAGCAAATATAGGAAAATTTCAAAATAAGAGTGCATTTTAAATTTTTATTTAAACAAAAGATTCCAGTTACTTAGACAACATCAACGTTGACAATTTCAATTTCTGCAAATGTAGTAATATCTGTTCAAAATTTTAGAAAAATGACAAAATTAAAAGTTTCGAAATCAAAATCCAATGAAGCGACCGGCGACCGAACGTCGCTGTAGAAATCCTAGCCAACGCCGTGCCCATTAAAAATTATAAATTGTGTATATAATATCTATAAACATTTATAAAAACAGGTCCTAATAAGAAGCAGCGTCGATGTCCCAATCCACCATCCTGTGGAAGGCAAGCAGCAAACCCCGAAAACAGAGAAATCTGCGACAGTACTTTGTCACGATCCACAATTGGCACTTCAAACACAAAAAGCAAATATAGGAAACTTTCAAAATAAGAGTGCATTTGAAATTTTTATTTAAACAAAAGATTCCAGTTACTTAGACAACATCAACGTTGACAATTTCAATTTTTGCAAATGTAGTAATATCTGTTCAAAATTTTAGAAAAATGACAAAATTAAAAGTTTCGAAATCAAAATCCAATGAAGCGACCGGCGACCGAACGTCGCTGTAGATATCCTAGCCAACGCCGTGTCCATTAAAAATTATAAATTGTGTATATAATATCTATAAACATTTATAAAAAGAGGTCCTAATAAGAAGCAGCGTCGATGTCCCAATCCACCATCCTGTGGAAGGCAAGCAGCAAACCCCGAAAACAGAGAAATCTGCGACAGTACTTTGTCACGTTCCACAATTGGCAGTTCAAACACAAAAAGCAAATATAGGAAACTTTCAAAATAAAAGTGCATTTAAAATTTCTATTTAAACAAAAGATTCCAGTTACTTAGACAACATCAACGTTGACAATTTCAATTTTTGCAATCTGTTCAAAATTTTAGAAAAATGACAAAATTAAAAGTTTCGAAATCAAAATCCAAAGAAGCGACCGGCGACCGAACGTCGCTGTAGAAATCCTAGCCAACGCCGTGCCCATTAAAAATTATAAATTGTGTATATAATATCTATAAACATTTATAAAAAGAGGTCCTAATAAGAAGCAGCGTCGATGTCCCAATCCACCATCCTGTGGAAGGCAAGCAGCAAACCCCGAAAACAGAGAAATCTGCGACAGTACTTTGTCACGTTCCACAATTGGCAGTTCAAACACAAAAAGCAAATATAGGAAAATTTCAAAATAAGAGTGCATTTTAAATTTTTATTTAAACAAAAGATTCCAGTTACTTAGACAACATCAACGTTGACAATTTCAATTTCTGCAAATGTAGTAATATCTGTTCAAAATTTTAGAAAAATGACAAAATTAAAAGTTTCGAAATCAAAATCCAATGAAGCGACCGGCGACCGAACGTCGCTGTAGATATCCTAGCCAACGCCGTGTCCATTAAAAATTATAAATTGTGTATATAATATCTATAAACATTTATAAAAAGAGGTCCTAATAAGAAGCAGCGTCGATGTCCCAATCCACCATCCTGTGGAAGGCAAGCAGCAAACCCCGAAAACAGAGAAATCTGCGACAGTACTTTGTCACGTTCCACAATTGGCAGTTCAAACACAAAAAGCAAATATAGGAAAATTTCAAAATAAGAGTGCATTTTAAATTTTTATTTAAACAAAAGATTCCAGTTACTTAGACAACATCAACGTTGACAATTTCAATTTCTGCAAATGTAGTAATATCTGTTCAAAATTTTAGAAAAATGACAAAATTAAAAGTTTCGAAATCAAAATCCAATGAAGCGACCGGCGACCGAACGTCGCTGTAGAAATCCTAGCCAACGCCGTGCCCATTAAAAATTATAAATTGTGTATATAATATCTATAAACATTTATAAAAACAGGTCCTAATAAGAAGCAGCGTCGATGTCCCAATCCACCATCCTGTGGAAGGCAAGCAGCAAACCCCGAAAACAGAGAAATCTGCGACAGTACTTTGTCACGATCCACAATTGGCACTTCAAACACAAAAAGCAAATATAGGAAACTTTCAAAATAAGAGTGCATTTGAAATTTTTATTTAAACAAAAGATTCCAGTTACTTAGACAACATCAACGTTGACAATTTCAATTTTTGCAAATGTAGTAATATCTGTTCAAAATTTTAGAAAAATGACAAAATTAAAAGTTTCGAAATCAAAATCCAATGAAGCGACCGGCGACCGAACGTCGCTGTAGATATCCTAGCCAACGCCGTGTCCATTAAAAATTATAAATTGTGTATATAATATCTATAAACATTTATAAAAAGAGGTCCTAATAAGAAGCAGCGTCGATGTCCCAATCCACCATCCTGTGGAAGGCAAGCAGCAAACCCCGAAAACAGAGAAATCTGCGACAGTACTTTGTCACGTTCCACAATTGGCAGTTCAAACACAAAAAGCAAATATAGGAAAATTTCAAAATAAGAGTGCATTTTAAATTTTTATTTAAACAAAAGATTCCAGTTACTTAGACAACATCAACGTTGACAATTTCAATTTCTGCAAATGTAGTAATATCTGTTCAAAATTTTAGAAAAATGACAAAATTAAAAGTTTCGAAATCAAAATCCAATGAAGCGACCGGCGACCGAACGTCGCTGTAGAAATCCTAGCCAACGCCGTGCCCATTAAAAATTATAAATTGTGTATATAATATCTATAAACATTTATAAAAACAGGTCCTAATAAGAAGCAGCGTCGATGTCCCAATCCACCATCCTGTGGAAGGCAAGCAGCAAACCCCGAAAACAGAGAAATCTGCGACAGTACTTTGTCACGATCCACAATTGGCACTTCAAACACAAAAAGCAAATATAGGAAACTTTCAAAATAAGAGTGCATTTGAAATTTTTATTTAAACAAAAGATTCCAGTTACTTAGACAACATCAACGTTGACAATTTCAATTTTTGCAAATGTAGTAATATCTGTTCAAAATTTTAGAAAAATGACAAAATTAAAAGTTTCGAAATCAAAATCCAATGAAGCGACCGGCGACCGAACGTCGCTGTAGAAATCCTAGCCAACGCCGTGCCCATTAAAAATTATAAATTGTGTATATAATATCTATAAACATTTATAAAAACAGGTCCTAATAAGAAGCAGCGTCGATGTCCCAATCCACCATCCTGTGGAAGGCAAGCAGCAAACCCCGAAAACAGAGAAATCTGCGACAGTACTTTGTCACGATCCACAATTGGCACTTCAAACACAAAAAGCAAATATAGGAAACTTTCAAAATAAGAGTGCATTTGAAATTTTTATTTAAACAAAAGATTCCAGTTACTTAGACAACATCAACGTTGACAATTTCAATTTTTGCAAATGTAGTAATATCTGTTCAAAATTTTAGAAAAATGACAAAATTAAAAGTTTCGAAATCAAAATCCAATGAAGCGACCGGCGACCGAACGTCGCTGTAGATATCCTAGCCAACGCCGTGTCCATTAAAAATTATAAATTGTGTATATAATATCTATAAACATTTATAAAAAGAGGTCCTAATAAGAAGCAGCGTCGATGTCCCAATCCACCATCCTGTGGAAGGCAAGCAGCAAACCCCGAAAACAGAGAAATCTGCGACAGTACTTTGTCACGTTCCACAATTGGCAGTTCAAACACAAAAAGCAAATATAGGAAACTTTCAAAATAAAAGTGCATTTAAAATTTCTATTTAAACAAAAGATTCCAGTTACTTAGACAACATCAACGTTGACAATTTCAATTTTTGCAATCTGTTCAAAATTTTAGAAAAATGACAAAATTAAAAGTTTCGAAATCAAAATCCAATGAAGCGACCGGCGACCGAACGTCGCTGTAGAAATCCTAGCCAACGCCGTGCCCATTAAAAATTATAAATTGTGTATATAATATCTATAAACATTTATAAAAACAGGTCCTAATAAGAAGCAGCGTCGATGTCCCAATCCACCATCCTGTGGAAGGCAAGCAGCAAACCCCGAAAACAGAGAAATCTGCGACAGTACTTTGTCACGATCCACAATTGGCACTTCAAACACAAAAAGCAAATATAGGAAACTTTCAAAATAAGAGTGCATTTGAAATTTTTATTTAAACAAAAGATTCCAGTTACTTAGACAACATCAACGTTGACAATTTCAATTTTTGCAAATGTAGTAATATCTGTTCAAAATTTTAGAAAAATGACAAAATTAAAAGTTTCGAAATCAAAATCCAATGAAGCGACCGGCGACCGAACGTCGCTGTAGATATCCTAGCCAACGCCGTGTCCATTAAAAATTATAAATTGTGTATATAATATCTATAAACATTTATAAAAAGAGGTCCTAATAAGAAGCAGCGTCGATGTCCCAATCCACCATCCTGTGGAAGGCAAGCAGCAAACCCCGAAAACAGAGAAATCTGCGACAGTACTTTGTCACGTTCCACAATTGGCAGTTCAAACACAAAAAGCAAATATAGGAAAATTTCAAAATAAGAGTGCATTTTAAATTTTTATTTAAACAAAAGATTCCAGTTACTTAGACAACATCAACGTTGACAATTTCAATTTCTGCAAATGTAGTAATATCTGTTCAAAATTTTAGAAAAATGACAAAATTAAAAGTTTCGAAATCAAAATCCAATGAAGCGACCGGCGACCGAACGTCGCTGTAGAAATCCTAGCCAACGCCGTGCCCATTAAAAATTATAAATTGTGTATATAATATCTATAAACATTTATAAAAACAGGTCCTAATAAGAAGCAGCGTCGATGTCCCAATCCACCATCCTGTGGAAGGCAAGCAGCAAACCCCGAAAACAGAGAAATCTGCGACAGTACTTTGTCACGATCCACAATTGGCACTTCAAACACAAAAAGCAAATATAGGAAACTTTCAAAATAAGAGTGCATTTGAAATTTTTATTTAAACAAAAGATTCCAGTTACTTAGACAACATCAACGTTGACAATTTCAATTTTTGCAAATGTAGTAATATCTGTTCAAAATTTTAGAAAAATGACAAAATTAAAAGTTTCGAAATCAAAATCCAATGAAGCGACCGGCGACCGAACGTCGCTGTAGATATCCTAGCCAACGCCGTGTCCATTAAAAATTATAAATTGTGTATATAATATCTATAAACATTTATAAAAAGAGGTCCTAATAAGAAGCAGCGTCGATGTCCCAATCCACCATCCTGTGGAAGGCAAGCAGCAAACCCCGAAAACAGAGAAATCTGCGACAGTACTTTGTCACGTTCCACAATTGGCAGTTCAAACACAAAAAGCAAATATAGGAAAATTTCAAAATAAGAGTGCATTTTAAATTTTTATTTAAACAAAAGATTCCAGTTACTTAGACAACATCAACGTTGACAATTTCAATTTTTGCAAATGTAGTAATATCTGTTCAAAATTTTAGAAAAATGACAAAATTAAAAGTTTCGAAATCAAAATCCAATGAAGCGACCGGCGACCGAACGTCGCTGTAGATATCCTAGCCAACGCCGTGTCCATTAAAAATTATAAATTGTGTATATAATATCTATAAACATTTATAAAAAGAGGTCCTAATAAGAAGCAGCGTCGATGTCCCAATCCACCATCCTGTGGAAGGCAAGCAGCAAACCCCGAAAACAGAGAAATCTGCGACAGTACTTTGTCACGTTCCACAATTGGCAGTTCAAACACAAAAAGCAAATATAGGAAAATTTCAAAATAAGAGTGCATTTTAAATTTTTATTTAAACAAAAGATTCCAGTTACTTAGACAACATCAACGTTGACAATTTCAATTTCTGCAAATGTAGTAATATCTGTTCAAAATTTTAGAAAAATGACAAAATTAAAAGTTTCGAAATCAAAATCCAATGAAGCGACCGGCGACCGAACGTCGCTGTAGAAATCCTAGCCAACGCCGTGCCCATTAAAAATTATAAATTGTGTATATAATATCTATAAACATTTATAAAAACAGGTCCTAATAAGAAGCAGCGTCGATGTCCCAATCCACCATCCTGTGGAAGGCAAGCAGCAAACCCCGAAAACAGAGAAATCTGCGACAGTACTTTGTCACGATCCACAATTGGCACTTCAAACACAAAAAGCAAATATAGGAAACTTTCAAAATAAGAGTGCATTTGAAATTTTTATTTAAACAAAAGATTCCAGTTACTTAGACAACATCAACGTTGACAATTTCAATTTTTGCAAATGTAGTAATATCTGTTCAAAATTTTAGAAAAATGACAAAATTAAAAGTTTCGAAATCAAAATCCAATGAAGCGACCGGCGACCGAACGTCGCTGTAGATATCCTAGCCAACGCCGTGTCCATTAAAAATTATAAATTGTGTATATAATATCTATAAACATTTATAAAAAGAGGTCCTAATAAGAAGCAGCGTCGATGTCCCAATCCACCATCCTGTGGAAGGCAAGCAGCAAACCCCGAAAACAGAGAAATCTGCGACAGTACTTTGTCACGTTCCACAATTGGCAGTTCAAACACAAAAAGCAAATATAGGAAACTTTCAAAATAAAAGTGCATTTAAAATTTCTATTTAAACAAAAGATTCCAGTTACTTAGACAACATCAACGTTGACAATTTCAATTTTTGCAATCTGTTCAAAATTTTAGAAAAATGACAAAATTAAAAGTTTCGAAATCAAAATCCAAAGAAGCGACCGGCGACCGAACGTCGCTGTAGAAATCCTAGCCAACGCCGTGCCCATTAAAAATTATAAATTGTGTATATAATATCTATAAACATTTATAAAAAGAGGTCCTAATAAGAAGCAGCGTCGATGTCCCAATCCACCATCCTGTGGAAGGCAAGCAGCAAACCCCGAAAACAGAGAAATCTGCGACAGTACTTTGTCACGTTCCACAATTGGCAGTTCAAACACAAAAAGCAAATATAGGAAAATTTCAAAATAAGAGTGCATTTTAAATTTTTATTTAAACAAAAGATTCCAGTTACTTAGACAACATCAACGTTGACAATTTCAATTTCTGCAAATGTAGTAATATCTGTTCAAAATTTTAGAAAAATGACAAAATTAAAAGTTTCGAAATCAAAATCCAATGAAGCGACCGGCGACCGAACGTCGCTGTAGATATCCTAGCCAACGCCGTGTCCATTAAAAATTATAAATTGTGTATATAATATCTATAAACATTTATAAAAAGAGGTCCTAATAAGAAGCAGCGTCGATGTCCCAATCCACCATCCTGTGGAAGGCAAGCAGCAAACCCCGAAAACAGAGAAATCTGCGACAGTACTTTGTCACGTTCCACAATTGGCAGTTCAAACACAAAAAGCAAATATAGGAAAATTTCAAAATAAGAGTGCATTTTAAATTTTTATTTAAACAAAAGATTCCAGTTACTTAGACAACATCAACGTTGACAATTTCAATTTCTGCAAATGTAGTAATATCTGTTCAAAATTTTAGAAAAATGACAAAATTAAAAGTTTCGAAATCAAAATCCAATGAAGCGACCGGCGACCGAACGTCGCTGTAGAAATCCTAGCCAACGCCGTGCCCATTAAAAATTATAAATTGTGTATATAATATCTATAAACATTTATAAAAACAGGTCCTAATAAGAAGCAGCGTCGATGTCCCAATCCACCATCCTGTGGAAGGCAAGCAGCAAACCCCGAAAACAGAGAAATCTGCGACAGTACTTTGTCACGATCCACAATTGGCACTTCAAACACAAAAAGCAAATATAGGAAACTTTCAAAATAAGAGTGCATTTGAAATTTTTATTTAAACAAAAGATTCCAGTTACTTAGACAACATCAACGTTGACAATTTCAATTTTTGCAAATGTAGTAATATCTGTTCAAAATTTTAGAAAAATGACAAAATTAAAAGTTTCGAAATCAAAATCCAATGAAGCGACCGGCGACCGAACGTCGCTGTAGATATCCTAGCCAACGCCGTGTCCATTAAAAATTATAAATTGTGTATATAATATCTATAAACATTTATAAAAAGAGGTCCTAATAAGAAGCAGCGTCGATGTCCCAATCCACCATCCTGTGGAAGGCAAGCAGCAAACCCCGAAAACAGAGAAATCTGCGACAGTACTTTGTCACGTTCCACAATTGGCAGTTCAAACACAAAAAGCAAATATAGGAAAATTTCAAAATAAGAGTGCATTTTAAATTTTTATTTAAACAAAAGATTCCAGTTACTTAGACAACATCAACGTTGACAATTTCAATTTCTGCAAATGTAGTAATATCTGTTCAAAATTTTAGAAAAATGACAAAATTAAAAGTTTCGAAATCAAAATCCAATGAAGCGACCGGCGACCGAACGTCGCTGTAGAAATCCTAGCCAACGCCGTGCCCATTAAAAATTATAAATTGTGTATATAATATCTATAAACATTTATAAAAACAGGTCCTAATAAGAAGCAGCGTCGATGTCCCAATCCACCATCCTGTGGAAGGCAAGCAGCAAACCCCGAAAACAGAGAAATCTGCGACAGTACTTTGTCACGATCCACAATTGGCACTTCAAACACAAAAAGCAAATATAGGAAACTTTCAAAATAAGAGTGCATTTGAAATTTTTATTTAAACAAAAGATTCCAGTTACTTAGACAACATCAACGTTGACAATTTCAATTTTTGCAAATGTAGTAATATCTGTTCAAAATTTTAGAAAAATGACAAAATTAAAAGTTTCGAAATCAAAATCCAATGAAGCGACCGGCGACCGAACGTCGCTGTAGAAATCCTAGCCAACGCCGTGCCCATTAAAAATTATAAATTGTGTATATAATATCTATAAACATTTATAAAAACAGGTCCTAATAAGAAGCAGCGTCGATGTCCCAATCCACCATCCTGTGGAAGGCAAGCAGCAAACCCCGAAAACAGAGAAATCTGCGACAGTACTTTGTCACGATCCACAATTGGCACTTCAAACACAAAAAGCAAATATAGGAAACTTTCAAAATAAGAGTGCATTTGAAATTTTTATTTAAACAAAAGATTCCAGTTACTTAGACAACATCAACGTTGACAATTTCAATTTTTGCAAATGTAGTAATATCTGTTCAAAATTTTAGAAAAATGACAAAATTAAAAGTTTCGAAATCAAAATCCAATGAAGCGACCGGCGACCGAACGTCGCTGTAGATATCCTAGCCAACGCCGTGTCCATTAAAAATTATAAATTGTGTATATAATATCTATAAACATTTATAAAAAGAGGTCCTAATAAGAAGCAGCGTCGATGTCCCAATCCACCATCCTGTGGAAGGCAAGCAGCAAACCCCGAAAACAGAGAAATCTGCGACAGTACTTTGTCACGTTCCACAATTGGCAGTTCAAACACAAAAAGCAAATATAGGAAACTTTCAAAATAAAAGTGCATTTAAAATTTCTATTTAAACAAAAGATTCCAGTTACTTAGACAACATCAACGTTGACAATTTCAATTTTTGCAATCTGTTCAAAATTTTAGAAAAATGACAAAATTAAAAGTTTCGAAATCAAAATCCAAAGAAGCGACCGGCGACCGAACGTCGCTGTAGAAATCCTAGCCAACGCCGTGCCCATTAAAAATTATAAATTGTGTATATAATATCTATAAACATTTATAAAAAGAGGTCCTAATAAGAAGCAGCGTCGATGTCCCAATCCACCATCCTGTGGAAGGCAAGCAGCAAACCCCGAAAACAGAGAAATCTGCGACAGTACTTTGTCACGTTCCACAATTGGCAGTTCAAACACAAAAAGCAAATATAGGAAAATTTCAAAATAAGAGTGCATTTTAAATTTTTATTTAAACAAAAGATTCCAGTTACTTAGACAACATCAACGTTGACAATTTCAATTTTTGCAAATTTAGTAATATCTGTTCAGAATTTTAGAAAAATGACAAAATTAAAAGTTTCGAAATCAAAATCCAAAGAAGCGACCGGCGACCGAACGTCGCTGTAGAAATCCTAGCCAACGCCGTGCCCATTAAAAATTATAAATTGTGTATATAATATCTATTAACATTTATAAAAACAGGTCCTAATAAGAAGCAGCGTCGATGTCCCAATCCACCATCCTGTGGAAGGCAAGCAGCAAACCCCGAAAACAGAGAAATCTGCGACAGTACTTTGTCACGATCCACAATTGGCACTTCAAACACAAAAAGCAAATATAGGAAACTTTCAAAATAAGAGTGCATTTGAAATTTTTATTTAAACAAAAGATTCCAGTTACTTAGACAACATCAACGTTGACAATTTCAATTTTTGCAAATTTAGTAATATCTGTTCAGAATTTTAGAAAAATGACAAAATTAAAAGTTTCGAAATCAAAATCCAAAGAAGCGACCGGCGACCGAACGTCGCTGTAGAAATCCTAGCCAACGCCGTGCCCATTAAAAATTATAAATTGTGTATATAATATCTATTAACATTTATAAAAACAGGTCCTAATAAGAAGCAGCGTCGATGTCCTAATCCACCATCCTGTGGAAGGCAAGCAGCAAACCCCGAAAACAGAGAAATCTGCGACAGTACTTTGTCACGATCCACAATTGGCACTTCAAACACAAAAAGCAAATATAGGAAACTTTCAAAATAAGAGTGCATTTGAAATTTTTATTTAAACAAAAGATTCCAGTTACTTAGACAACATCAACGTTGACAATTTCAATTTTTGCAAATTTAGTAATATCTGTTCAGAATTTTAGAAAAATGACAAAATTAAAAGTTTCGAAATCAAAATCCAAAGAAGCGACCGGCGACCGAACGTCGCTGTAGAAATCCTAGCCAACGCCGTGCCCATTAAAAATTATAAATTGTGTATATAATATCTATTAACATTTATAAAAACAGGTCCTAATAAGAAGCAGCGTCGATGTCCCAATGCACCATCCTGTGGAAGGCAAGCAGCAAACCCCGAAAACAGAGAAATCTGCGACAGTACTTTGTCACGTTCCACAATTGGCAGTACAAACACAAAAAGCAAATATAGGAAACTTTCAAAATAAGAGTGCATTTTAAATTTTTATTTAAACAAAAGATTCCAGTTACTTAGACAACATCAACGTTGACAATTTCAATTTTTGCAAATGTAGTAATATCTGTTCAAAATTTTAGAAAAATGACAAAATTAAAAGTTTCGAAATCAAAATCCAATGAAGCGACCGGCGACCGAACGTCGCTGTAGATATCCTAGCCAACGCCGTGTCCATTAAAAATTATAAATTGTGTATATAATATCTATAAACATTTATAAAAAGAGGTCCTAATAAGAAGCAGCGTCGATGTCCCAATCCACCATCCTGTGGAAGGCAAGCAGCAAACCCCGAAAACAGAGAAATCTGCGACAGTACTTTGTCACGTTCCACAATTGGCAGTTCAAACACAAAAAGCAAATATAGGAAACTTTCAAAATAAAAGTGCATTTAAAATTTCTATTTAAACAAAAGATTCCAGTTACTTAGACAACATCAACGTTGACAATTTCAATTTTTGCAATCTGTTCAAAATTTTAGAAAAATGACAAAATTAAAAGTTTCGAAATCAAAATCCAAAGAAGCGACCGGCGACCGAACGTCGCTGTAGAAATCCTAGCCAACGCCGTGCCCATTAAAAATTATAAATTGTGTATATAATATCTATAAACATTTATAAAAAGAGGTCCTAATAAGAAGCAGCGTCGATGTCCCAATCCACCATCCTGTGGAAGGCAAGCAGCAAACCCCGAAAACAGAGAAATCTGCGACAGTACTTTGTCACGTTCCACAATTGGCAGTTCAAACACAAAAAGCAAATATAGGAAAATTTCAAAATAAGAGTGCATTTTAAATTTTTATTTAAACAAAAGACAACATCAACGTTGACAATTTCAATTTTTGCAAATTTAGTAATATCTGTTCAAAATTTTATGTTTTTTTTATTTTTTATAATTTATAATTATAATTATAAAATTATTGTCCAGTTTTGTTATAAGTAGTATCTATTAAGCTGTAAAAATGGAGTATAACTTTATTTGCTATAAATGCGATAAGCACTTTCCTACCTCAGATAGTTTGTTAGCTCATATAAAAATTCTTCATCCATTGCTCCAAAGGTACGATTGTAAACAAAGTAATTGCCGAAGGTCCTTTTCTGAATTAAGTAACTTGCGGAAACACTATAATTCAACCCATAATGATTTGAAATCAAAATTATTAGATAATAACCAAACTATAGCTGCTGTACCATCAAATTTGCCTACATTTCTAACAACAGATCCACAAGACACTTGCAAAAGTGCTGAACAAAAACAAATATCATTGACAACTCAAAAACTTTCGATTTAACGAATGAAATTGCTCTATTATTATCTCGTTTGTATAGCATTTCATCTTTACCTCGAAATATCGTTCAAAATTTTTTTGACAACATAACTGAATTAATTAATTCTATTCTTCAACATTTTCATGACCTAATAGAATCACTTAATTTAGAAAAAGATGTTAACCTTACTATTACTGGGGCATTTCTTAACGTTAAAAATAAATTTCTACCTTTTAGTTCAGAATATTTAAGACTAAAATATTTTCAAAATTCTAAATATTACATTAAACCTGAGCCGTTCAATACAAATGAGCACCCAACTTCATCGAAAGCATCCATAGCACCAATTCATACAAAAAAAGCACAAGGTCAAAAAGTGTCATTAAGTGAAATTCTAAAAAATTATTTGGAGTTACCTAATGTATTTAACACGATAACTAATTTTTAAAAAAGTGAGGCTTCGGCATCTTCAGATGTACTGTCAAGTATATTGCAAGGTGAATTATGGACAGAAATGCAAACAAAATTTCATAAAAGCAAAACAGTACTACCATTATTGCTATACTTCGATGATTTTGAGTCTTGTAACCCACTAGGTAGTAAAGCGGGGATTTATAAAATTGGCGCAGTCTACATTTCCTTAGCTTGCATTCCTCCTGAATTGGTCCCATTACTTGAAAATATTTTCGTATCGCAACTTTTCTATAGTTCTGATAGAACCTCCTATGGCAACCGAAATATTTTCGGTAAATTGATAGAGGAATTAAAATTTCTTGAATTAAATGGAACAGAAATTACAGTGGATTCTAAGAAACTGACAGTCCATTTACGTTACTTTTAATAATAGGCGATAATTTAGGACTAAACTCTATATTAGGATTTCATGAAAGTTTGAGCTCACATTACTTTTGCCGTATTTACGTAACTCGTCGAGATACTACAAAATCCCAAATTATGGAAAATGTACATATTCTTCGTATTGAAGAAGACTATAAGATTGATTCGGCAACAAATTCACACGGCATAAAGGAAGCATGCATTTTTAATGAGTTACCTAATTTCAATGTCATACAAAATGCTACTTGCGATTTGATGCATGATTTACTAGAAGGCATTTTCAGGTATGATATGGCTCATATTATAAATTTCTTAATAGAAAAACGGTATTTCACACTGATTGATTTGAACCATGAAATCCATTCTTTCAACCATTCAAAAATTGATTTTGGCAATCCTGTTCCACGTATTAAGCAAGATCATTTAAAAAAGGGTCATTTAGTAATGAGTGCATCGGAAATGTTGGCATTAGTAGCATTTTTTGGTATTTTCATTGGTGACAAGGTTCCGGAAAATGATCAATGTTGGTCTTTTTATATCGTTGTACACCAGATAATGTACTGTGATGTAGTAAGCTGAAGTTTCAATGATCGTAAATTAAAAAAATAATATAACTTAACTGTGAATGTGTCACTATAACGCAAGTGTAAATATAAGTGTGAATCGTCCTTATTAAAGGCGTATGACGCATGAGCACGTAAACGATTATCTGAGTAAAGGTGTCTTAAAGTGATGTTGTGAATACCTTAGTCAACATTGAATGCAAAAATATGAAGACTTTTTTGAGAACCAATTATATTGAGATATATACAGGTATATTTACATAAGTTTGCACAATAATTACAGACATATAAAAGTGTGTTACGTAATAAAAACGTGTGGTTTTTTATTTTTTAGGTTATACAAAGACATTTATGTGATAGAAACAGATCTGTATTATATTTGGCTAAATAAAAAGAATTTTACCTTGCAAGGGTTTGGTACAAACAGGCGATATTAGCTTTCGGATGCTGCGATGCACTATACCTCCTCCAATAATAACTTCAGGACCGTCTTATGTAGCACAGTTCATTTAATTTTCTTTTAGAAAAATTTAAAATTTTATTTAACCTCAATGTTCAATTTCACTATCTAATTTTAAAAGAGTCACTTTGATTTAAATTTGTTCAAAAATAATCTTAACATTTATTTTTAGATTAATTAACATTCCGAGAGGGACTTAGAATTTGTTTTCGGAAACACTCCAGGATCGGTTTTGGTTAAAAAACAATAGTTTGGTTAGAATTCATACATCTTTCCCAGCCAAGCACTAAAACAATACTGATTTTCATATGAATTGGTACCTCCTTTTATAGATTTTTGAATTCTTTTTGAAAAATAAGATAGCCATGACATATCCATCTTCAAAAACTGCTCTGATCTTGATGAAATTTTCTAATTTTGTCCATCTCTATCCCAAATATATGTGGAAAAATTTTGAATCCTTTAGCTTGTTCCGTTTTTCCACAATTAATAAAAATCTAAGCCGAAATTTTCATAATTTAGCTATTTTGGAAATTTTTCTTAATTCTTGAATTTTCAAACACTTTTCGGTCTCGAAAATTCGAGCTCTTCATTCTCTTTCATTTGCCGTTTAGTATGACTTTGTATCTTAAATATTAACGGAATAATCTTGATTTTACCAAAATTTCAATCTGACAGCTGCCTGTCTTTTTCAATAATTTGAAATATTCTATTTAATTTTACTTTTGAGGTGGCCATCTTGCCTCAATCTCTCTCTAAAACCTATTCCTCATCCCCATATATATATGTTCATCATATGAACCACCATGGCGTTTATCTGCCTCCACGTCAAAATTTGTATTAGCGAAGCACTAAATCGTCCCGAAAACAAGAACTCTCTACACACAATGTTTACCCGATGTAAGTTTAACATAATGTCTTCACACATTTCTTAAAATTACACAATTATAATAACATTTTATTTATTTTAGATCTCAAATCGTATGGTTCTCTTAAACCGTCATAATTATGTCACGCAGGACATTGTGGCAATAAAATACCAGAAGAAAATTAAATTATCCATTTCACGTCACCATTTTACAACATCGTGTGTTGCATTTTAAATTACATGGTAAAATTTAAACCAGCATTTCAATGATTTAGCTCAAACGTAGCCTCATACGTATTTATTTAAGTTAGAATTTTGATACTTTTGTCCCTTGTCTTAATCCTTACTTGTACCCAAACATGATGTGTATTAGTTATCCTACTATAACATGACAGTACATACTGTTATCCAGGGTAGTATCTCGAGAAACTATCCATCATCTGAAAGTTTTAATTGAAGAGCATCACACCATGTATTGTGAGTTATTCAATGATACTTTAAAACCCAAGCACCATTTGTTACTGCATTATCCTGGTTTAATTTTGAAATTAGGACTCCTTAGATATGTTTGGGCAATCAGGTATGAAGGTTTTCACAACATATTAAAATCAGCTGCTCAGGCAGTTACGTCTAGGAAAAATATTCTAAAAACGTTGATGATAAAACAGCAGCTTCGTTTTTCTTACAAACTTTTTAGTCAAAAAGGTTTTGCTGATGACCTTGATCATGGACCATCTGATGACATATTATCTCTTTGCGACTTTGATTTGATAATATACCTGTTAGACAAATCTAATATTCTCTATTCCACTGATAATACTTTCAGTGTGCCTTGTGTAGCAGTCAATTGATCAATTTATGCTACATGGTATTTATTATTTTTAATAAATTGATTAAACTTAAACCTTATGACTTTCCCTGTATATAAAACCAAAAAGAGGATAATAGAAAAATCGAAACGAAAAAGGATTGGATATAAGGTGTTGAGGACGATAAGATCGAGAGAATTTGTGTTTCGAAATAAAAGTGGGTTTATTAAGGATATTTAATTATTACTGGTCGATAAAAAGTATCGAAGTTTTTTTGAAAGTGAGTGTGGCAAGTGTTTGGCTCGTCAAAAGATTTTGGTGAGTTTCATATTTTTTTGGCTATAAATTTGTGGGAGACACCTGACCTTATTCCATCTTTGATTTTTTAACTGGAAAATTCGTATTCGCCTTCTAATTCTGTTAAAGAAATTATTTTAATAGTTTTCAAACGGTAATTTTACTTTATAATCGAGGACATTTGTTAAGCATTTCTATCGATAAAATTTTGTCTTTGTTTGCGATAAGTTTTATCAACGTTGAGGTTTATTTACTATTCAACAATTAAATTATTTTTGCTGTTGGCGTGAACTACTTGATCTTTCTATGTTTCTCCAATAAGGATAATACCAAGACAAGTAACTATAAAAATTTTTATCTCAGTTGTATGGCTTTCGGTTTCTTCGCAACAAATTTCTTGCAGTTATTTTTTTTCACGGAAGCCACTCTTTTTTTTAACTTTAAGATTTCAAAGACCACTTAAATATATTTAAAAACATTTATATTTTTTTATCAAATTATAAATATTATCTTTATTTCTTTACTGAATCTTTAACTTCAGTGAGTCCTTCCTTATGTTTCAGGGGTTTATTGATGATTGGCGCCCACCAATTGAGTTGTTAAGGGAAAATTTAAATACAAAAAAAAATAAAAGAACCTACCAGCATCTCGTGCTCTCACTTATAGTTTAAGCTAGTCTGCCTGCCATAAAAATCACAGGTCATCGAGCCAAAATTATCAATTAAAAAAAATACGCTATTATTGGTACATTTTTAATTGGCGCCCAACTTCAGGGCAAATGTGCCATTGTTATAGGCAATAATTTTAGGGCACAGTATTTTATATAACTCATCAAATAATTTTAACAACAACAACTAATTGGAAAACTAATTTTTTATTTCATTCTTCACATCTTTCTTTTTTAATTTCTTTCTTCATTAAGTGATTTTAAAGTTAACAAACATTAGTACAGTTAAAAAAAAAAATTCAAAATGAGGTACATTAATCGTCTATCTCAAGAAGACCTTTCATGGGAATTAGAGATAAGAGGCAAAGATGTAATTGGGGCAGGTATAGATGTGAAACGCTATATGTTGCGAGCTGCACTGAGGGAAGCTGATGCAAATCCTTCTATTATTAAGGAATACCCGACAATTCAAATATCAGTCTCAAATCAAGTCGTTTTTTGCATCGAAAAGTATAAGATAATTGAAAAACAGTTAACAGAATATTTTAAGTTTCCCACTACTAAAATAGGCGAAGGTATAATTGCAAAATTAGAACATATTAATAGTCGTTTATACTATTGCATTAGAAAAGCATCTCCTTCTGAGACAGAATTAAAAAGTATTCAAAAATTGCAATCAAACATTTCAATAGCTATAGATTCTGTTGAACAAGCGTTGGATACAAACGATACAAATAAAAACGATTTGACAATAGCAATGTCAAATTTGACACAAGAAGACCTTGCCGATGTAATATCTCCTAATATTTTAGCTGCAGCTAGCAATATTTCCCAAATTGCACAGAATAATAGTGCAATACCAGATCATGAGGTTGCAGATAATACCACTCTAGCTAACCCAAATATACCTAAACCAACAAAATCAATTCAAATAAATACGCCCTCAAATCCTTCGACTTCGGTCAATGTACAACAAAATCCGATAAATTATCAATTTCCTCCAAACACTCAATACCAACATAATTTATGTAAACCGGACACCATTGCGAAATAGAATATTAAATTTAACGGGGATTTATCAACAGTTGGGTTAAACGCGTTTTTGGAAAGGGTTGAAGAATTGAAAAATTCTAGAGGAATTTCTTCACAAAATTTATTTAATAGTGCTACTGATCTTTTTGAAGATAGTGCTCTTGTATGGTTTAGGGCTAATAAACAATTTGTAAACTCGTGGGACGAATTAGTAAAGCTATTAAAATTCACATATTTGCCTGAGAATTATGACGAGTCTTTATGGGACGAAATTAGGAATCGCAAGCAGGGTATTGACGAACCACCTCATTTATACATTGCATATATGCAAAATTTAATGTTACGTTTAAATGAGAAACCGAGTAAGAATAAACAACTTCATGTTATAAAAGAAAATTTACAACCGCGATATCGTGAAAAATTGCTTTTTCAACCTGTCGAAAACATTGTTAAATTAATACAATTATGTAAATGTTTATCGGAAGATGAACGTAAAAACGAACTTTTTAAACAACACGTTCCAACTAAAAATCCTTTGGAACCTGATTTAGCTACTCCAATCCGAAAACATGAAGTATGTTCTATGCCATTTAATGTACCGGTAAATAGCAATATGCAAAATTTCAAATCGCGAACTTTCGGCAAAAGAATTCCAGCAAATGCAAAATGCTATAATTGCGGTCAATCAGGTCATTTATATCATACCTGTACTGCGGAAAGAATGATTTTTTGTTACATTTGCGGAACTCCTAACGTCACATATCCAACTTGTAAACGTTGCTGCGAAAAAAACGCAGAAAGACAGGGTTAAGTCGCAGCCTATTAACTCCTAGTCCTTTTTATATGAAGGCTGATAATCCAATATGGCAAGACTGGTTATTACATGTAAAATCTTTTTGTAAGCCACCCACTATTATAAACGCATTATTTACGCATAGGCCATTTGACAATCGGGCTTATATTTTTGTGAATGTATTAGGTGAGCGTATATTAGGTCTAATGGACCCCGGTGCTAACCAATCGGTTCTTGGCCGTAACGGATTATATATCATAAACAAACTAAATTTGACAATTAATAAAGATCAACACATACCTCTGCAATCTGCAGACGGGACATTGCAAAAAGTTTATGGGACTGTTAAATTACCTATGACTGTTGAAGGCGTCACTAAAGATATTTCAGTAATAGTTACCGACACAATTGAATATCCGTTAACTTTAGGTTATGAGTTTTGTCGTTTCTTTAAACTCAAAACGGATTTTGAAACAGAAACTTACACTGTTCTAAATATCAATTCTTTAAACACTTCTAAAATAATTCATAGTAGGGCCGACCTAGATTTCGATCAGATTCAGGAATTGGATAGAATTATTTCTCACTTTAAGACTATAGCTCCAGATAAATTAGGAAGAACAACATTGGTCGAGCACATTATTGACACAGGCGATGCGTTACCTATTAAACAACGTTATTACCCTCTTTCTCCAGCAATGTTAGAAAAGGTCAATAAAGCGGTTGACGAAATGTTAGCTTTAGGCGTGATCAGACCATCAAATTCACCCTGGAATAGTCCTATTGTTTTGGTTAAAAAGAAAGATACAGGGGAACTCCGCTTTTGTTTTGACGGAAGAAAATTAAATAGCGTAACAAAGTCTGATGCCTATCCAATTCCGTATATAAGCCAGATTTTAGATCATTTACAAGACGCTAGGTTTATTTCTTCTATAGATCTCAAAAAAGCTTTTTGGCAAATACCCTTATCGGAAGAGTCGTGTGAGAAAACAGCGTTCACTGTCCCAGGTCGCGGACTTTTTGAGTTTGTTGTATTACCTTTTGGCACACATAACAGCGCTCAGTCATTACAACTACTTATGGAGAGAATTTTCGGTCCTGAATTTGAAGGAGTATTTATTTATGTAGACGATATGATAGTGATTTCTAAGACTTTTAAAGAACACATGATTCTTTTGGAGAAAGTTTTTGAACGTCTAAAAATCGGCCGGGCTTACTATTAATCTTGAAAAGTGTCAATTTTGTCGAAGCTCGCTGAAGTATCTCGGTTTTGTAGTAGACGAGAAAGGACTTAGAACAGATCCAAATAAG
Organism: Cantharis nigra; assembly: GCA_958510845.1. Taxonomy (NCBI): domain Eukaryota; kingdom Metazoa; phylum Arthropoda; class Insecta; order Coleoptera; family Cantharidae; genus Cantharis; species Cantharis nigra. The sequence goes on from OY294034.1 coordinate 22,679,329, forward strand.
GTGGAGGCAATAAAGAATTACCCTATTCCCAAAACAAGCACAGAAATTAAGCGTTTTTTAGGCATGGCGGGATGGTATCGTCGTTTCATACCAAACTTTTCAAGCTTGGCTTCACCAATTTTACAATTATTGAAAGGTAAAGCTAAAGGCCAACGCATAGGATGGGGGGAAGAAGCAAACATTGCCTTCAATAAATTAAAAACTTATTTAATAACAGCTCCAATCTTAAGCAGTCCAAATTTTAATGAACCATTTTTTATTCAGACGGACACATCAGACGCAGGTCTGGGTGCTATCTTAATTCAGGGCGAAGGAACGGACGAACGAGTCATTGCCTACGCGAGTCGAACTCTTACATCTAACGAATTAAGTTACCACGCTATGGAAAAGGAGTGTTGTGCGATCTTGTTCGGTGTCGAGAAATATAGGCCTTACATTGAGGGTACCAAATTTACAGTTATCACCGACAACCAAGCATTGAAATGGCTGGGGACGATGAAAAGTCCTAAAGGCCGTTTCGCGAGATGGAGTGTAAAGCTTAGCCAATACGACTTTAACATCGTTCATCGTAAAGGTAAACTCAATGTTGTGGCAGATGCGCTTTCTCGTGCTCCAATAAATATTCACTCTATTTCATTAACAACCAAAGACAAAGACAAATGGTATCAAAAAGTTTTAAATAAAATCAACGACAATCCCATTCGATATCCAAATTTTAAAATTGAGGATGGATATATTTATAAATTTGTACCAAATAAACATAATTTAATATCAAATTTAATTGAATGGAAACTTATGGTACCAAAGTCGCGTCGTCGCGAAATATTACAAGATTGTCATGATAACCCTTTAAGTGGTCATCTGAGTATATTTAAAACGTTTAATAAAATATCGGATATGTATTATTGGCCTAAAATGAAATCTGATATTTCCAAATATGTAAATCATCTAACGTACTACGACCTGGTTTGATGGGTAAAGTGAAGCGGGTTAAATATCCTTTTCAGATTATATCAATTGATTTAATGGGTCCTTTTCCTAGATCAAAAAAAGGAAATACATTTTTATTAGTAATATCTGACTAGTTTACAAAATTTGTAACTGTGCATCCATTAAGACAGGCCACAGCTAGTTCAATTGTACGTCATTTAGAGGAAACGTTTTTGCTTTTCGGAGTACCGCAGATTGTCATGTGCGATAATGGGACGCAATTTACAGGAAAATTATTTAAAGATTTAATGTCCCAATATAAAGTGCAAAAAATATGGTACAGCGCAAATTATCATCCTCAAGCTAATTACGTAGAACGTACAAATCGGGTTATAGGTACTTGTATAAGGTCATTCGTTGAGGAAGATCATCGCACATGGGATCTGCATATTTACAAAATAGCTCTTGCTATTCGAAACGCTGTGCACGAAGTCACTGGATATATATACACCATCACTTCTGAATTTTGGTCGATCTGTACCTAATAGTGGTGACTATTACGGAAGATTGAACCACGCTGAACCGGAAGAGTATAAATCGGGCGATCTTGAACGCATAGTTTCGGATGTAAATAATTTAAGCGAACTCCACCAAAAAGTTATTGAAAGATTAAAAGTGGCATACCAACGATATAAGGCTAGATATGACTTTCGAAAACGGCCTCTTAGTTTCAAAAAAGGACACGTAGTTTGGAAAAAGAACTTTGCATTATCAAGTGCAATCGATAACTTTGCACGTAAATTAGCGCCAAAATACATAAAGTGTAAGGTTGCAGAGATAACCGGTACTTTAACATATAGATTAAAAGACGAACGTGGCAAAGATTTGGGTATATTCCACGTCAAAGATTTGAAAGCCGCCCCTGATTAATAAGCATTTATATATATCGAATTTATTTTTATGTGTTTATAATTTTCTTTCTCATGGATTTTTGAGGATCACAAGATCCAAATAATTTGATTCCGTAGGGTGGATATCGTTTGATATTTTGAGTACCAGCTCCCACTCACCAATTTTGTTTAAGTTTTTATTAGTTCTTAAACAAGAACACAATTTGTAACTGTGTTCGGCGTCTGGGTACGGATTTAGTTGTAAATAGTTTAGTTTTTTAAGTTTTGTATATAGCTTTTTTCCAATGCTATGCCGAACCATAGATGCATTTAATTGAAGAGCAAATTAATTTAATCAGCTGAATATGTTTCTGATTTACGCGAATACCGATTTAAAGGAACTGGAATATTCCTAGGTTTAAATGAGTTTATCTTTTGTTAGGATATGAAAGAACATGATTCATGTTTTTAAGAAACTCAAAAATTTTATAATATATTTTCACTTTGAGTTCATCATTAATGATCAATAGGATTACTTTTGAAATAGACAGAAAATATATAAATTTGGAATCAAGTTTCCTGATGATAGTTAATTAAATTATATTATAAATTTTTTTATATTTTTTTACGTGTTGTTTTTCATTTTATTAGTAAAGCGGTGGCGATGCTAATATCCTGACATTACACTTCCGTAATAACTATAAGTTTCATAACACTAGGGAACTGCATATAGATTCTAATTAACTAAATAACTAAAGAACTAAATAGGCGTCTATTTTCACCAATCAATTTTATATTTAATCAAAATGAACTTTGATTACATACATTTTTTGCGCAGTTTCGACACTTCTATACTTCTTATTATCAAGTCATAACCGATCGCGGTTATTGTTTTGGCGAGGGGGGTGTGTAGCAGTCAATTGATCAATTTATGCTACATGGTATTTATTATTTTTAATAAATTGATTTAAACTTAAACCTTATGACTTTCCCTGTATATAAAACCAAAAAAATGGTAATAGAAAAATCGACATGAAAAAGAATTGGATACAAGGTGTTGAGGACGATAAGATCGAGAGAATTTGTGTTTCGAAATAAAAGTGGGTTTACCCCACCACCAATATTACTACCTATTACTACCAATAATAGCGTTTTTTTTATTGATAATTTTGCCTCGATGACCTGTGATTTTTATGGCAGGCAGACTAGCTTAAACTATAAGTGAGAGCACGAGATGCTGGTAGGTTCTTTTATTTTTTTTTTGTATTTAAATTTTCCCTTAACAACTCAATTGGTGGGCGCCAAACATCAATAAACCCCTGAAAGATAAGGAAGGACTCACTGAAGTTAAAGATTAAGTAAAGAAATAAAGATAATATTTATAATTTGATAAAAAAATATAAATGTTTTTGAATATATTTAAGTGGTCTTTGAAATCTTAAAGTTAAAAAAAAAGAGTGGCTTCCGTGAAAAAAAATAACTGCAAGAAATTTGCTGCGAAGAAACCGAAAGCCATACAACTGAGATAAAAAATTTTATAGCTAATTGTCTTGGTATTATCCTTATCGGAGAAACATAGAAAGATCAAGTAGTTCACGCCAACAGCAAAAATAATTTAATTGTTGAATAGTAAATAATTAAAATTAGTTACTTGTTTTAAACCTCAACGTTGATAAAACTTATCGCAAACAAAGACAAAATTTTATCGATAGAAATGCTTAACAAATGTCCTCGATTATAAAGTAAAATTACCGTTTGAAAACTATTAAAATAATTTCTTTAACAGAATTAGAAGGCGAATACGAATTTTCCAGTTAAAAAATCAAAGATGGAATAAGGTCAAGTGTCTCCCACAAATTTATAGCCAAAAAAATATGAAACTCACCAAAATCTTTTAATTTAAAATTAATAATTTTCTATATAAATTAGGATTGGTTCTCCAATTATCAGATAGTGAAAACCCAAGTTTCGGAACAATTAAATATATAATTTGTTCTTTTAATGAGATTTATTTTATAATGGTACCTTTGGTAGTGATTGGCTTAAATCACCATTTACAAGCATATGAGTTGAACGATTACTTTTTCTTTATCTTATTTTTAATTTTAGACAATGGAGTAGATGATGTTGAAGCATTTGCATGTTCAACAGATGATTTAATCAAGGAACGCATCCCTACAATTGGAGATCGAACTAAATTTTTCAAAAATTATAATAAAACTTATCGTGGTTCATTCAACATTGTTCCTGATACGTTGGAAAGTAAGGTACAATATCTGGACGTATCCTCCCAATCTTCTAGAATAACACAATAACAGCGTCTGTAGAAGCACCTTCGTTACTCGAATTCTTTTTTCAAATTTGTATTTTTATATTTTTATGTTTATTGTAAGTTTTTAATAAACCCAAAATCTAACAACACCGTTTTTATTGCAGTGACAATAAACCATTGTTAAATTAAAGACCCTAAATAATTACTTTCTATGGTTATTATAGCTATATCATATAGTTTATAAAACAATATTAGATATAGTTAATAGAACTATATTAACTATGTTAAAATAACATAAACGGTAGTGATGCGTCAATCATATAATGCAGCAAAACTCATATTGTACCATCAAACATAAAATATTGGTGTGCCTATAGCGACAATTTATTATTGTTACATCAACTATATTTTTTTTTCAGTGTAGGTTGCTCCACGGTCGGCATGATGTCTCCAGTAAATGATGTTGATCGATCTGCAAAATTAAAAAAGTTCTTGTAAAGTAAAGTTGTAGTTATAGTCTGTCGAGCCGGAATTTTGATATTTTGATTTAAACATTTTGTAAAAATAATTGAAGTGTAAAATTTATGAAGTAAAACGCATACTTATTTTTTGAACTGCCATAAATTCCTAAATTTTTTGATATTCAAAATTCCGGCTCGACAGACTATAACTAAAACTTTAATTTACAAGAACTTTTTTTAATTTTGCAGATCGATCAACATTTACTGGAGATATCATGCCGACCGGGAGCAACTATTTTGTTCTTAGTGTTGTAGAGCACGTGATTTTTTATATAGTAATTTTGGTAAAAATAAAGTGAAATAAATTTTTTTATAAAGTTTAAATAACAATAAACAATGTGTACAGGGTGGCTCAATTTCGATCCTTCTTATGGGGAAATCGGTAACTATAGGAGATATCAAAAAATGGATGGCGCATCCTCGATCTCTTTTTTTGAAAAAATCTGAATGGCCAAAACCGAAATTCGCTATCTTTTTTCGTTTTCGAGTTATGGCCAAAAGTTCGCTTTCTCGGCTTTTAGTTAAATGTGGATATCTCGATTGTTTGTAACGTTATAGAAAAAATATTTACACCTTCAGACACTTTTTTAAGGAAAATAAACTGAGCTAAAGAAATTTTAAATATTTTCATTTGTTTCCGAGTTATAATATAAAGTTGTGTTTTTTTAAATAAAAACCCTAGATAGCTATGACATATTTAAATAGAGGTTTTTATCCTCTTTTCAATGATATATAACATGTAGGGTCTATTATTTCAGTTTCATCCCGTTATATTAAAAAATGTTAAATAAAAATAAAAGACTATCGAAAAATTAAATTTTAGCTTTGACTAAATAAAATACTATACGTATTTTGTCAAAACAAAACGCTATACTGTAGACATTACAAAACAATTGCCTTCAGTTGTTTTTAATATGTGTCTTTTAGTACCTATTCCCTATACCTATTTCTATTTAGTACTACCTGTTTACCTATTATTTCAAAATAGTGTCAAATAGCTTATGCAAACTACGAATAATATGATATAAAAAAATATGACTATCGAATGTTCACATACGCAATGCAATTTATGCATTGCAAACAATGGATATCAGTTTGACTATTTAGTATAATGGTAGAATTTATAATTTTGTTTAATTTAGTATTATACTAAACTGTCAATCTGTTTTTATTCTTATAACATTATCATATTTACCATAGTTTTCATAAGGAATTTGACACTCTTGTGAAATAATAGGTAAATAGCTACTAAATAGAAATTTTTTAAGTAGGTACTAAAAATACCTATTAAAAATAAACTGGAGGCAATTGTTTGTGAATAAATCATTACTTAATAATGATTTTGTATAGTATTTTATTTAGTCAAAGCCAAAATTTAATTTTTCGATCGTCTTTTATTTTTATTTAACATTTTTTAATATAACGGGATGAAACTGAAATAATAGACCCTACATGTTATACATCATTAAAAAGAGGATAAAAAACTCTATTTAAATATGTCATAGCTATCTAAGGTTTTTATTTAAAAAAACACAACTTTATATTATAACTCGGAAACAAATGAAAATATTTAAAATTTCTTTAGCTCAGTTTATTCTCCTTAAAAAGGTGTCTGAAGAAGGTGTAAATATTTTTTCTATAACGTTACAAACAACCGAGATATCCACATTTAACTAAAAGCCGAGAAAGCGAACTTTTGGCCATAACTCGAAAACGAAAAAAGATAGCGAATTTCGGTTTTGACCATTCTGATTTTTTCAAAAAAAGAGATCGAGGATGCGCCATCCATTTTTTGATATCTCCTATAGTTACCGATTTCCCCATAAGAAGGATCGAAATTGAGCCACCCTGTACTATTTATTTTTATTAATTTCTATTGTTATCCCTACTAAAAAAATATTTTATTTTAGTGAATTTCTGACGTTGCTAGAAGTATGTAAGGCCTTAAAGAATAAGTTATAATTTTGTTTAAAGAAATATTTCATTTTTATTTGTTACCATACTCATAAGTTAAGTTGTACCTTGTTGTACTTTAGTTTAGTTTAGTTACTATATCATACAATAATTACGATTAATAATAAAAAAATAAAAAATATTTAAAATACAATTTATTTTAATCCACAATCTATAACCCTAATCTTTAAAATTGAAATTATTTAAGTCAAACTATTATTTATTTGAAACAAATATAGAGATAAAACAAATTTAATAAATTAATATCTTCCAACAAAGAAATGGTTTGTTTGACACAATTGCAAAATATTCACATTTTAAAAGTATTTGTTTGCTACAACAAATTATATTTATTTATTTTAAAAAAACCATTGCTTGAATGAAAGAAATATCATATTAATAAAGTCAAAACAAATAAGGTATATTTTCAAAGAAATATTTACTTCCCCGTATACAAACAACAAATTTGTTTAAATCAAATAAATTTTCTTTAAATGAAACAATCTTTTTTCTCTGTGTACGTCCCTTGATTAAATCATCTGTTGAACATGTAAATGCTTCAACATCATCTACTCCATTGTCTAAAATTAAAAAAAAGCTACAATTTTCAAACAATACCTATTGAACGATTTAATGATAAAGTTTACATTTTACCCCATATTGCTAAAGCAATGAATTAAACAACACATAAAAAGGTGTTCAATTATTATTATGTTCAATAGGGACTGGTATTGAAAGTGCAAGAAGGTACCTACAGTTTTCTTTTGCAGATTAGAATAAATAAAAAATTTTACCTTGATAACTTTGGATAAGATGAGGTGCCCCGCCCCATTCTTCGAGAATTATCTACTTTTAACTTCCTTGATGTCCATTTTTCAGAACTAAAATTTTCTAACTACATAAAAGTAATATTAAATAAAGTTACTTACAATCATTACAATTATACTACAAGAAATTTAGCACTACTGCAATAAACGACGCACAACAGAAGATCAAGACTAAATAATATGCACGCCAAACTGTTAAACGTGTAACTTATAGGTGGAACTTTGTGCACACGATACAATTAAAAATGCAAACTTGCGAATTTGTAATCTAATATTAGAATAATATCGCGTCATATGTGTTAACAATATTAATATGGTTTCAGAAAAGACCACAGTGGTGGCTTGGTGTGATCGCTAGTTGAGTTATGAGCGGAAATTCTGGGTTCAAATCCCGGACTCGGCAGAATTTCTTAGCTCAGCCCTCTGGTGAACATCAAACTGTGGATCGAAATACTAATAACTTTCCTTAACATCTTAATGGAAAACGGGGTACAATAAGCCTAGAGCTTCAGTACAAAGTGGGCATTGAACCACTACCCGTGTAGCTAATACGATAATACGAATACGATAATGGTTTCAGAAACAACAACATTAGTAAAGATTTACATTGCATTATGATTTTGTTAACAATATTTTGTCTTAATAAGAACACTGTTTGTTATGGATATTTTAACAAAATGAAAATGGTTACATTAACAACATTTGTGTTAATAAAAACAATGTTTTTTCATTCATTCACTTTTCTAACAAATTGAATATGGTTATAGTAACAACTACGAAATTATAGTCTTAAGTCAATTTTACAATAAATTATGCTAAGAATTTGGACATATTAACAGCTATTCAGCTTTATGAATCATTAATTAATTTTTTTTTACTTTGGCGAAATTCTTTGACTAACGTCAAAATTGCAAATCTTTCGATTTTATCTGTAGAATCGGAAATAGTAAAAACACTGAACTTCGAAGAACTGATTAAAAATTTTGCGAGTTTAAAGTGTCGAAAGGTAAACATATAAATGCAATGATATGCAATGACTTTACATATAAATAAGAGTCGTTTAGTTCCATTTTTAATTTAAGATGTTAAAACTTATAAGTTTATTTAGTATTTTCTTACCTACTATAATGTATCTTGGTTTTTAATAAAAAAAAATTTGTAAGCACGTGAGTTATAATTATTAAATTTAATTTTATTTTTTTAAAAATCCAAATTATTTATTTATTTAAAGTTACAAGTTTTGCACTAATCTACTTCTAATTCTTACAGTTAACTGCTAATAAACTACTGACTTTTGCATGATTTACAATTTTGTGTTTTCTAAAGAGGAAAGTAACATTATCTGTTCTTTCTATAAAAGGTTTAATTTTGCATTTCCCACAGAGATAATAAAAGGTTAATATACCTTGTTAACAATCTTTATGTAATAATGATCATTGTTATCTAGTTTATTACGAATAAAATATAACTCGTGTTTTTATGTTTTAAATTATTAATAGGTAAATTAAATAGGCGCCAAAGTTGTCTTAGCCTAGGGCGCCAAACAGACGTAATCCGGCCCTGGTTAAAAATGTAAAATTTTGGTAATTATCCATTGTAAAATTATAACAGCCGTATTCATAAAAATATCTTAAAATACTCTTTAAACCTATTTTAGTTAAAACGTGTTTTAAGGCTTACAGAGCTGTTTAACTTTCGTTCATTCATAAACAGCCCGTAAACCTCCGTTAACTAAAATGCTGTTACAATACCGATTCTAGTGACTTTAGTGTAGTGTATTTGGTATTTTCAAATTATGTGAACTAATACGTAAATATTAGAACTAAACATTGTGTCATTGCAGGTAATTTTATTTTCTACAAAACGTTTAAATAAAAGTAAATTGTCAATAAATTTTCTTTATTAAAAAATAAATATCATATACATTGTTACACTATTATTTGTTTTCTCTTGAACCTACAAAAAATAAATTTTTATTTAAGGCTGCCATTTTTCATTTGGACGAAAAAATTTTCAACAGGTGGCGCGATTATCTAGACTTAAAATTGGATGTCTTTCATTGGTTGGAAAAAATGAAAAGAAAATTTGATTGGTTTTAAAATGCGGTTTTTTTAAATCAATCAAAATATAGTCTAAACAAAACTTCGGTTACAGCACTTATAATACTTGATATTAAAACGATTTAAATGCAGAATATTAAAGGTTACTATGTTAACTACACTATGATATATTTTGAATTGTAATTAATGTGCTTTTTTTTACATAAAATCGCAAATTAAATTAATCAAAATTTTAATCCGTTATCAAAACAGATTAAAAAATATATCATAGTGTTCGGAAAATTCTCCTCTTTCCGTTAAAAAAAAATCATAGTTGTATCTATAACCAATTTTGAGCTGTAACTGAAGTTTTGAAACAGTTCTGAAAATCGCACCCTTAACAGCGCTGGGTCTTCCGGCTATCCTACATTTGTTTTTGGTGCGGGTGTAGGGGAGTCGATGTTGGAGGAGGTTCTATTTCAAATTTGCACGTGATCTTTTAGCCGATGTCATTGGTTTAAATTCAAAAGTACATTCAATATAGAAAGCAACTGTAGAATGCAACTCATTGGGATGAAACTTGATACCATAGATAGACCTAAGACCTAACTTGACCGCATACAAATGCTGGTCAATTTTAAAGGTATAGAGATTCTGGGCGATTTTAAGAGATATTTTAAAATAATAATATTTTAATTTTAATAGGTTAACTTCAATTATTTACATTTTTTTAAATTGCTGCGATATAGTTCAAAATTTATACTGAATTTTTATAGAAAAGGCTAAATATTTTTTAACCCTTTAACTTGTTAAAATCTTATTGAACACTGTTACATTTATCACACCGGGTGACAACATCTGCTTACACCCCGAGCATGGTAAAAATTACACAAACTGCCCACCATTATATTCGGTAACTATAACTATGATCTGTCCAAGTAATTTGCAGGATTCAGAAATATTCATCATAGACAATCTTATATAGTATATTCAAAATTAATTTAATTATTTATTATTTTATTTATTTCATTTTTTTGAAATAGTCAAAGGCCCTAGAGGTATAAACATGGTGATTCGGCGCCGGAAAGATATTTAAACGATATTCATAGGATATGTTGGTACCTAATAAAATACTAAAATCCTGAAAGTTTCAGATCGGAAACTCAATTGGTTTTCGAGAAAAAGCAAAATATGTAAAAAAATGGAAAAAAATTATTTTCTCCGGAATGGCTGAATCGATTGATCTAAAATTTTGATGTTTTGGGGGCTGATAGGGGCTCTTAAGAATAAAATTAACACTTATATAGCTTCATAAGATCCTTGAAAAAAATTAGTTTTTTCTTTAATTTTATTTTTTAACCATGGAATAATTTTTGTAAAATTATGAAATTATTTTTTTTTCAAGCCCCATATATATCGTTTTAACTTAATAAATTTTTCAGATTTTTAAAAAGGGTACGCCACAGTAGGAAAAAATAAAAACCATTTTTTGGTTGAAATAATGCACTTATTTAAATTTTTTGAGCATTAATTTAATTGAACCTATACTTAAAATTTTTTATTTTAGGTTTATTTTCTAGTTTATCGCCTTACGGTTAAAAAACGTGGTAATTTTGAATTTTTTCAAAATATTTAGAAATCAACATGGGTGGCAGTGCCTTCTGATTTCAACCTGGCAGCGCCTGTTTAAAAAAATCTCCATTCAAATTATTTTTATAAAAGCCTTTACTACACGTGACGTCGTTCAGATTTGATATTTTTATGCGTTATTGGTAAATCATCTTCGTCAATTTTTAACATTTATAGATTCCTATTAGTTTAGCTTGAATATTTTATTATATCTTTACTTTATTATATCGTATTATGAATTTCTATCTTGTAATTTTTTACATATAATATTTTTTCAGCATATTATTATATTCATATTCTGTTAAATATTTTTAATCCTGACCTGTTAAGTGATAATTATGTCTTTTTTGAATTTTTGAACTATTGATCTTTTACATATTGTATTTAACCTAACATTTACTTAAAACTATTAATTTAATTATTTTTATGTATATTCTAACTATTATAAATAATTTTTTATATTTAAATTATTTCGTCAAATTAAAAAATTAAAACAGTTAAAAATAACTAATCATGAATTAATTAATGTCAATAAATAATTTGAGGAACGTTTTTTTTATTACTCAGCTTGATTATTAATATATTTTTATAAATTTATTCTATTAATATAGGTAACCAAACTTCAATATGTATTAATGAAAAAAACAACATATTTTTTCAAATTATTAAGTCAATTTTCCATAAATTAACAATAAAGAAAAGAATAAAAGATACAGCAACGAAATGTATTAGCTAAAATTATGATTAATAGAATTTCTTCATTCTTCATCACTGTCTTCTTCGATCACAACTGAAATATTGTCTTTATCAAATAGTTTATTTAATATTGCAGCAGACCTGAGAAATTTTGATAAATTAAATGTTGTTTCTATGCTGCCGCAATGCAATTGTTTATTATTTGTCAAACTGGAGATATTTATCAAAAATTCTCAGGTTTGCTGGAATATTAAATAAACTATTTGATAAAATAAATATTTCAGCTGTGATTGAAGAAGACAGCGATGAAGATTGAGAAAATTCTATTAATCAAAATTTTTGCTATGTACTTCGTTTTTTTATTCTTTTCTTTATTGTTGATTTATGGAAAATTAATGCCTTAATAATTTGAAAAAATATGTTCTTTTTCCATTAATACCAAATTGAACTTTTATATTGGTTATATGACATTAATAATGATTAGTTATTTTTAACAGTTTTAATTTTGTAATTTGACGATATAATTATTGTTGTTATTTTAAATATGAAAAATTATTTATAATAGGTAGAAATCATCAAAATATGCATAAAAATAATTAAATAAAGGCTCAAAACATTTAACTAAATGTATTATTTGAGCCAAAAAACGGTTTTTATTTTTTTCTACTATGGCGTACCCGTTTTAAAAATCTGAAAAATTCATAAAGTTTAAGGGTAATATATGAGGCTTGAAAAAAAATTTTTCATAATTTTACAAAAATTGTACCATGGCTAAAAAATGAAATTAAAGATAAAACAAATTTTTTTTAAAGGATCTTATGAAGCTATATAAGTGTTAATTTTTTTCTTAAGAGCCCATATCAGCCCCCAAAACATATCAAAATTTTAGATCAATCGATTTAGCCATTCCGGAGATAATAATTTTTTTCCATTTTATATATATTTTGCTTATTCTTGAAAACCAATTGAGTTAGCGATCTAAAACTTTCAGGATCTTTTTTTTATTAGTGCCAACATATCCTATGAATATCGTTTCAATATCTTTCCGGGGCCGAATCACCATGCTTATACCCCTATTAGGGCCTTTATATTGAAAAGTTAGAAAAAAGAACGCATTTTAAAATCTATATTCTGCTTTCAAAATTTTTTTACATCTGCAAACGATAAGGAAGTCATTAATTTATAGGACAATAGATATGGGGGTGTCCCAAAATACCAAGATACTGACTTTTGTCCGTTGAACATCTGAAACCGTAAATACATTACAATTATAGCATTTGCTTTCAAAGAATTGAAAATAAATTTAGAAACAATTCTCGGGTTTTTAATTATTTCATAGATAGTTTTCTACTACAGCCTTTGCTCCATCAATAAATTAATGTACCTACATAATCTATAAAATAAGCATCAAAATAAAAATCGCAGTTAGGTCCTTTACATACCTACTTGAATGTAAAAAATAAAATTAAAAACTGATATAAATGTTAGATAAACTTATTTAATCCACGATTAAAGATTTCCAACAATTAAAACACATTTTTGAAAATGTTGATGAAAATGAAACAATATTATTATCATCATACTTGTAAATATTTCAAGAAATACACATCATTTAAGTTCACGTTGTTTAATTAACTACCACGGGTTACCACATTGGCGACGATGGATAAATTTTTGGTGAAAATTAATTAAAATCAGTAATTAAAAGTGATAAAATTAATTAAAATTACAAATTAATCAAATTTTAAAACAAAGATTAAAAATTAGTTATTCAAACGTTCAAGATTAGATAACAGATGGAAGTAGTCGTCTTGGTTTAAACATTTGGAAATTTGGACGATAATATCAACTACTGTTGAAAGAACGCGCAAGCGTGAACAAGAACAGCAAGCACGTGAACAAATCATAGATAAGAAAATTGAGCGCAGAAAGTCAAGTAATCGTAGTTAACCTGAAAAAATTGTTAGTTATCACATTATAATATTAAAGTATATAATATTCGATATCAAGATGTCAATTGGTAAATTAGGCGAGTTTAAATTAATGGAAGGCTGTTGGACTTCGTATATTTCACGTCTAAAACAATATTTTAAGGCAAATGATGTTAAAGAAGCCAAAGAAACGGCAACCTTAATCACGCTCGTTGGAGAGGAAACTTTTTATTTATTTATTTATTTATTTATTTATTTATACGGATATACCAATTTACATATTAAACCAAAACATATATACAAAACGAAGTTACTATACACAATATATCACAAAAAAAGCACCATCTTAAACATTTATACAAGCAAAAATTAATATAATTTAAGAAACAATAATTATAAAATACAATATAGCTACAGCCAACAACTATCAGACCTAGTTCTAAAACATTGCATCCATGTTCCACATGATGTCCTTCTTGAACCGAGCAAATGATTTTTGATGCAGATCAAACCATTCTTGTCCATTAAGTTTGTTGACTAACCGAATTATTCTGGGAATAGGACTATGAGAGCCATAATTAGTTGGGTGCACATCGTTGGCAAAGGCATTCTTGTGTCTAGTATCGTGTAAAGATATATACGGTACGAAATAATTCAATAAGCGTGGGCAGTCAATCTTTCCATTAATCAAACGAAAGGTAAAGCATAAGTCTGCGATTTTGCGCCTATATTCTAAAGATTTGGTATTACAAGCAACGAGGCAACTTGAACTGTTGAATTCCTCCAGAGTACGCCCCCACTTAAAGTGAACGTATTTAAGGAACTTTCTTTCAACTGCTGCAAGTCTGTCGATGTCGACCTGGTAGAACGGAGACCATATACATGAAGCGTATTCTAATTGGGACCTCACAAGAGAAAAGTACAGTGTTTTAACTGTGTCAGCAGAAAAATGCCTGCTTTGTCTACGAATGAAACCCAAGGTACGCAAGGCATTGCCACAAATCTTTGCAATATGATTCTTGTATGTTAAGCCAGTATCAAGCCGAACACCTAAATCGTCGATCTCAATGACACGATTGAGAACATTTCCATTAATATTGTAATCAAATTTGTCAAAACTAAGTTTGGAGTATGAGATTACCGAGCACTTGTTGAAATTTAAATATAGTTTGTTATGCTGGCACCACCGATGAAGGTTATCAAGATCTACCTGTAATAACCTGCAGTCTTGAATAGACCTGATTGATTTGATTTAATGGTGGCACTATGTGATCCTGAAAAGCCGGAAGACAAATCTTTTGGACAATTGGTGACAATAATGACGAAACATTTGGAACCCAAACCATCAGAAATTGCAGAAAGGTATACATTTCGACAAAGAAAACAAGAAGAAACAGAATCAATTTCAGTATTTGTAGCAAATCTGAAAAAGCTGGCAAAATCTTGTAACTTTGGAGATGTGTTAGAGGAAAACATCAGAGATCAATTGGTATTTGGTTTGAGAAATGATGAAGTAAGACAAAGACTTTTTGCAGAAAAAGGGTTAAACTATCACAAGGCTTATGAAATATCTATCAATATGGAAGCGGCAGAGAACGATACAAGTTTGGTACATGCAAGTACATCTGTAAACAGGATTAGTTCGGGTCTACAAAAAGTTGGAACGAAACCAATTAGAAGAAACGACATGCAATGCAGTCACTGTGGAAGAAAAAATCATGTTTTGGCAGATTGTTTTTTTAGGAAAATTGTCAACAAGGGCGCATCAAAGAAGTGCAACATTTGTGGACGATCCAATCATGCAACCGAAAATTGTTGGTTCAAGGAAAAGCCATTTCAAGATAACGAAGATAGAAGACGCCACATGAGTAGAAGAAAACCAAAATTCAATAAAACTAAATTTAATAAATTTTTGTCAAAAAGCGATAGTGTAAATGAGGATGATTATAATGTCGATATTCAATTTGAAAGAACATGTTTCAATGTCACAAATAGATTTGATAATAATCAACCATTTACAATTAAGGTCAAAATAAACGAAGTTTCTTTCAAAATAGAAATCGATACGGGAGCTTCAATCCCGGCTATTTCCGAAAAGGTTTATTATCAATATTTTTCTAAATTAGAATTAGGAAATTCAAAATTAATATTGAAATCTTACGTTGGAACCAATATTTTGATTTTAGGTGTCATAAAGGTAAATGTTTACATCGACAGTTTTGCTGTGGGGGAGAAATTAAATCTCTACGTGATTAAAAACGCAGGCCCACCTATCATTGGAAGAGACTGGTTGAATATTTTCAAAATTAAATTTAATCACAATAAATAGCTCAATAAGTAATCAAGTAACAGAAAAAGAAAGTGTTGCAAAATTCTTAACAAATAAATTTCCTCAAGTATTTGACGGTACTATTGGAACTTTCACAGAGGGTAAAATATCATTAACATTGAAAGAAGGTAGTAAACCTGTTTTTTGCAAGGCTCGATCGTTACCTTTCTCTTTGAAAGATAAAGTCGAGGAAGAATTAATTAAATTAACTCAGGAAAACATTGTTACCCCTGTAAACTTTTCACAATGGGCTACACCTATAGTTCCTGTGCTAAAAAAAAACGGACAAATCAGAATATGCGGTGATTTTAAAGTAACCTTAAATCCCCAATTGTGTATTGAGAGGCATCCCTTACCGAAAATAGAAGACTTAATTGGTAATTTAAGTGAGTGCAAATGCTTTTCAAAAATTGATTTATCTCAAGCTTATGCTCAATTTGAACTGGATGACAAATCCAAAGAATTAGTTACAATTAATACTCATAAGGGTTTATTTCGTTATAATCGATTACCTTATGGAGTTTCTTCGAGTCCAGGTATTTTCCAAAAGAAAATGGAAAGTATTTTTGCGGATTTGAGCAATGTTTCTATATTTGTAGATGATATTTTTGTGTTTTCGAAAGATAGAGAATCACATCTCAGATTATTAATTCAAGTATTTGAAAAACTAGCTAGATTTGGTTTAAAAATCAAAATAGAAAAATGTAATTTTCTACAACCAAAAATTAAATATTTAGGTTTCGTTATCGATGAAGAAGGTGTACACACTTCAAAGGATAAAATTGAAGCAGTAGTCAGTGCACCCAATCCATCGAATGTTACCGAATTAAAAGCATTATTGGGTTTAATTAATTACTATGCTAAGTTTATTAAAATCATTTTCATGAAACTGCATCCCTTATATAAATTATTAAAAAAAAATGTAGAATATAAATGGACCAAGGAACAACAATTAGCAATAGATTTAATTAAAAAGGAATTAACTTCTTCAAATCTGTTGGTACATTATAATCCGAATTTACCTTTGACCTTAGCCACAGATGCTAGTTCTTATGGAATAGGAGCGATTTTATCACATGAATTTCCAAACGGAGATTCACGACCTATAGCTTACGCATCACGTACGCTTTCTCCATCAGAACAAAATTACAGTCAAATAGACCGGGAAGCTTTAGCTATAATATTTGGAGTTAAAAAATTTCATCAATACATTTTTGGTAGACCATTTTTGTTATTAACAGATCACAAACCATTAGTTACCATTTTTGGAGATAAAAAGGGAATACCGATTTTTGCTGCCAGTAGATTACAACGATGGAGCATAATTTTATCCACTTACCAATATAAAATTAAATTTGTAAAATCAGATCAAAATGGGAATGCGGATTGTCTTTCTCGGTTGCCATGCAAAACTGAATGCAATTTGGAAAATTACGATATTGGTCACATAAGTTTTTTGCAAGAAAGATTACCCATTAATTACAAAACAATTGTGAAAAAAATGGAAAGTGACAAAATATTGCACAAACTATATTTTTATATTTTGCACGGGTGGCCTGAAACAGGGGACATTCCAAAAGAATTAAAAATTTATCAAAATAAGTTTGATCAATTACATTTAGAAAAAGGATTAATTTTATGGGGACATCGGGTGATTATTCCTGAATCTTTGCGTTTAGATATGTTAAAGGAAATTCATTTAAGTCATTTAGGAATAAATAAATGCAAATCTTTAGCAAGAGGGTATGTTTATTGGCCAAACATTGATAAAGATATTGAAACAATGTGTTCTAATTGTATGGTATGCAAATCGGTTAGTAGTAATCCTACAAAAAATAATTTAAGTCCTTGGCCTCAAACCAATAAACCTTGGTCTAGGTTACATATAGATTTTTTAGGTCCTATTTACAATAAAAAGGTTTTAGTAGTAACCGATTCTCATACAAAATGGTTGGAGGTATGTGAGATGAACTCTACAACTGCTCAGAGCACAATAAATAAATTAAGAATACTGATTACTCATTTCGGGTTACCAGATACCATAGTTTCTGATAATGGTCCGCCATTCACTTCTATGGAATTTAAAAATTATTTGCGTGTAAACGGTATACGTCAATTGTTCTCTCCACCTTATCACCCATCGAGTAATGGCGCAGCTGAAAATTCAGTAAAAACCTTCAAGGTAGCATTAAAAAAAAATGCACAATGAAAAGCGCGATTTGAATGTTGCTATGCAACAATTTCTTTTCGATTACCGAAACACTCCTCATTCAACTACAGGTGTGAGTCCTGCTGAATTAATGTTCGGACGCAAATTGAAAACAAGATTGGATTTGATTTTTCCAAACCACAGTAGAACAATCGATGTAAGAGTTGAAAGTCAAATGAGTAATTTTGGTGGAAAACCAAAATGCATTAATATTGGCGAAAACGTGGTTTTCAAGGATTTTTCTGTCATAAACAATCCAGTTTGGTCCAAAGGGACAGTAGTAAACAAAAGAGGCTCGGTAACGTATGATGTCAAATCAGAAGAAGGGAAAGTTGTAACAAGACACTCTAATCAAGTGAAAACTGATAGTAAATCGAAATTTTCTTTCGATCCCCCTCCTGATTTGCCTGATGACACAACCGAAAATGTTATTGAAAATGTAAATGATAGAGATAATAAAAATGAGATTTTAGAAGTTGCTAATGATGCAGACATTGTTAACGACTGCACTCACAGGTACAATTTACGTTCTAAGAACAAAAGCAAGGAATGAGTACCGTATAAATGTAAATATTGTAAAAAAATGTTAACCTTATAATTTTGTAAATAAGGGTGAGAATGTAGTAATGTTGGCACACAGCCAATTTTATATATCAAATTGTGTAAATGTGCAACGCACAATATTATTATCATCATACTTGTAAATATTTCAAGAAATACACATCATTTAAGTTTACGTTGTTTAATTAATTACCACGGATTACCACATTACAGTTACTTGGAAAATTGACTAACTTAACAGCAAAAGTTGAAATTTTTTCAATTTTGTGATTGTAATAAAAAGTTATTCTCTTGATAGAATAAAATTACTGACGTGCAAGAGCTAATTTGTAGCTTTTGCAAAATTACAAAATTGATCCTTCATATTTTCTAGTCGTAGCTCTTTTATTCTAGCATTGACGAGCCGCTACTGAGTATCCGTAGTATGCTAAACATTGGATGTTAGGTTATAGTTTTATGTCATTTTGAACAATATTTTTGTGTTGATATTTAAGCTGTGTCGATAAATGAAATATGAATGATTTTTTAGGAATTCATATAGAATTACACATTAGAAATTTATTAGATAGGTAAGTACTATATAGCTTTTATTAGTTACTGAAATAAAAATCTGTGGGTTCGAAGTAATCGAACCCTAATCTCAAAATTCATCCTGTATCAAATCACTCCTTAGATTTTTATGCTGTTCAAATAATAATTTACATTAAATTTAAATTAATATATATTTATTTTTAGAAATAGACTAAAAATTGCCAGACGTAGAATACGTGACAGGAGCAATCCATTCGATCTCCCCGATGAAGAATTTCGGTGTCTGTTTAAATTAACCAAAAATATGATGAGGTTTTTAATCGAGGAAATAAGACCGCATTCCCCGGAAAAGAAAAGAGCGACTGCGATACCTTTAGAATTAAAGGTACATAAATACATGTAGTAAAATTTGTAAACTTAATTATTTTAAATTCTTGAAATTCAGATACTCACTGCTGTAAATTTCTATTTAAAAGGTGGCTACCAAAATCACTCCGGTAATGATTTCAATTTAGGATTATCACAACCTGCGATCAGCCGTTGTATTACTCAAATAAGTGATCTTATTACCAAACATTTGATGCCACAATGGATAGTTTTTCCACAGACTGAAGATTCAATGAACCGCATTAAAGCAGGGTTAGTGTTATACGAAGTAGGTAGAAGAATTGGAATTTTTTATTTGTGTTTCTTTGCAGGTTTATGGAAAAATTTCAATTCCCTGGAGTATTAGGCATTGTCGGTGGCTCACATATCAATATTATTGCTCCATCTGGTGAAGACCCAATTCGTCCTGGAATTACATATCATAACCAAAATGGTTCTTATAGTATAAATGTACAATTTGTAAGTGTATTCATGAAAAGATAAAATTCAAGTCATATGTAATCTTTTTTTTATAATTGCAGGTTTGTGATTCTGATTTGCGAATTATAAACTGCAATGCTCGATTTCCCGGCTCTACACATGACTCTGAAATTTGGGAATTATGTGCAGTGAGAAGATTGTTGGAAGAAAAACGCGCAGCAGATACTTTAGGATCTTCGTGGATATTAGGTAGGATAAATTGATAACAACTAATCACAAGTTAATAAAAATCATTTAGGTCAGTTTTTTCACCACATGTAGAAATTGTTTAGTTATAATTATTGTTTTAGACCTGACAGATTGATAATTATGAATTCAAGGTATCTGCAATTGATTATTGATTTTAAATATTTTCCACAATCTTTATAATCTTGAATATTAGACTGAATACATTTCAAATCACACAGGCTGAGTGGAAATCATGTTCCAGAAACAATATGTTATTGTTTATACAAAATGTAGTCCTGTCAAATTAAAATCAAAAAATCCGAATTGATGCATTAATTCCGGTAGAGCAAATTTTTTTATATGTTTATATGTTGTACCGGTTGAAGCCTGAATCGATATTTAGTATTTTCCCAACAAAAAATTTTGAAGTTTTCTTCCTTTTGTCAGTTTTTGCTAAATAGCGGTCAAAGTAAGCATCTGACAGAAAATTTTCTATCATGAGTTTTCTAGCTCGAGTAGTTTCCGAGTTACAACTCTTAAGAAATCTGCAAAATTTCTCAAAATTGGGAATTCCAGCCACATTTTATCTTCTAAATGATGTTTCCTGCCATAAAAACTTGTATAATAACTTTTAAATTAAAGTAAATTTGCTACAATTTGACTGGCAGATGGGTTTGCTACATCAAATAGATTGTGAGATAAAGCATTTAATGTTTTAGGTCATTTGCCCTCTACTCGACGAATTTTGACTCCTTTAGTTTTCCCAATACAAAATACAAGTTATGACAAACTTAGAAAGTGTAGGTAAATGTAATGAAAAATTTATATGGTTTTGGTAGAATTGTGTTATATATTATGTAGTGGCCTCTAGGACCGTTAATCTGCCGGTTACAGGTATGGTGGTCATCTGCTACATAAAAATCCTGATATCCTGATAGTTTCAGATCCATGTAATTGTCAAAATTTATCCTAGCTGAAAAAAATAATTTAATCTAAGCTATTTTTTTTTCATGGGATAATATACTTCTATAAAATTAAGAAATTGTTCTAGAAGAGCTCTCATGCTTCAAACATTGAAATTTCAGTTAAAAAGATTCAGCTAATCCTGAGAAATACATTTTTATTTAATTTTTACTATTTTACTAAAGGTCTGAAACTTTCTGGAGCTTAGATTCTCGACAACATGTACCGATTGTGAAACTTTTAATAAAACATTGTTTGAGGGCACCTTGACCATTCTTATCTGACCTTTCCAAAAATATTGTAATTTTTTGAAGAAATTTAAAATATTTATGTAAATATATTTTAGGGAATTCTGGATATCCCTTGCAGCCTTGGTTAATGACGCCCATCTTAAATGCTGTCAAAAACTCACCAGAGGATAATTACAATAAAGCACATATTTTGGCAAGGAAAAGTGTGGAGAAAACACTAGGGGTATTAAAACAACGATTCAGGTGCTTACTGCAGAATAGAATTTTACGTTATCATCCGACAAAGGCTGCAAAAATTATTTATGCTTGTTCAGTTTTACATAATTTTTTTTTAACTGCAGGATTGCATTTTGATGACCAACATGAAAATCATGACAGTAAGTTCTATAATATAATTTAATAAATGCTTGAAATAACTGGTGGAAATAGGGATAGATCCACTTTATAAATTGTATGCAACCGTGGAAACAAAAACCAGTCGAATATTTTTGGTAGTGGGTTATTGTTATCGTTTAGTTTACTCTTGTTTTAAGTGGTTTCTGAGCTCCAGTAGTTATTCTAATAGTTTTATTAAATTTATTAATAAAATTTTAACAATAATTAAGTGGAAATAGGGATAGTTCCATTTATTAACAATTAATTTATAAAAGTTTCAAAATAGTTTATATCTTTCAAATATTAAAGGTAAGTCATTGCTAGTCTTAAAAAATTATTTCTGTATAATAAAATAAATTTTAACCTTTGCAGTCAATATGGGCCGAAGAAATCAATTAACGGTAGAAGAAATTGCTTCAGTGAAGGCTTATAAAGATGCAGGTTTTTTTCAAATCGGCAAATTGGTAAGAAAATTGGTAGATCACATAAAATGATCAACTCTTACATGAAATTACAAGAAAATTATGGAAGAAATTATAAAACCGGGGCAAAATCAAAACTTTGTAGGCGTCAGAAACGTGCTATTTTCAAAAAAGCGGTAACTGAATATGTCGTCATCACAAATACGGGCTGATTTACAGTTACCGGTGTTTTAAGTTTTACAATCGCACCCTCATGCCGAATACCGGAAGCGGGTAGGTAAACCCCGTCTTACTGAGGCGCATAAAGTAGCCCGACTGGAATTTGCCAGAAAACACATGTCCTGGACGGACGAGTGGAAGAATGTGCTGTTTTCTGACGAAAAAAAGTTCAATCTGGATGGTCCTGATGGTTGGCAATATTACTGGCACGATTTACGCAAAGAAACGGAGGTTCATCTTAGTCGAAATTTCGGAGGCGGAACCGTAATGATATGGGGTGGTTTTTCTTTCCACGGAACGATTCTGTTGGCGTGGATTTCGACTAAAATGAACTTCGAGAAGTATATAGAAATGTTAGAAATAAGTTTGCTGGAAAATACAGAAGCTCTTCTTGGAGAAAATTATATTTTCCAACAAGACAACGCGGCAATCCACAACTCCAGGGCCACCAGAGAATGGTTAAACTCCAAAAATATTGAAGTTTTACAGTGGCCAGTGCAGTCCGGATTTGAACCCCATAGAAAACTTGTGGGGTATTATTTCTAGGCAAGTCTACTTAAATGGCAAGCAATTTACTTCGACAGAAGAACTTAAAAGTAGGATCCGAGAAGTATGGCGTGAGCTATCCCCGGATATCTTAAAAAATTTAATTTTATCGATGCCTGATCGACTATTTAGTGTTATAAGAAAGCAAGGTGGGCATACTAACTATTAAAATATTTTTTTTAATGTCAAACTTCAAAAAATTATTAGTGGAACTAATCCAATTTCCACCTTATTTGTTTAAATTTTTATAACATTTAATTAAAATAATGTAATTTTTTAAATAAATAATTATTAAAATGTTATGGGTCTATGTGTTTTCATTACAATTGATGAAAAAAAAATTATGAAGGTGAAAAAATTATAATATGATTGATGTTTTTTAAAAAACATAAGTGGATCTATCCTAACTTCCACCAGATAAGTTAATTTCTCATAAAATAATTTCTCTATTAATTTAAGTTCTTGAAGAATTAAATAAATATTTTCATAATATTCAAAGATTTTATTTTTTATTTTATTTTGCAGGTTCTCTAGAGATGCAATTACAAGACCAGGAAGTGTATGATGACGACAATGAAATCTGGCTAACCACAGGACTGAAAACACAAAGAAATATAGTCAACACATATTTTCAATAATTTCTTATTTGTGCATGAATCTATCAGCATCTATGACCAATAATAATAGAAGTTATACAAATCGGTCCTGCTCACCTGTTACAGAATTTATACAAACGCAGATTCTTATCAATTTGATAGGAACGGTAAGACTAAGTAGTTGGTTGTATAACATCTACTTAATTTAACTTTGTAAAGTTGGTAGTCATGGAACGTGGAGGCAGTAAGAAGAAGAGATCGCAAGATAGGTTGTGACAAGTCTATTTTAGATTATACAGGGTCTGAATAAAATATATAAAACAATAAAATGAAGTCAAACATTTTTAAAATATTTTTGTGAATACAGTAGAAGCTCGATAATGTGAACACTCGATACTATGAACATCTCGGTCCCGTGAACACCCAATTTCTTCTCAATGTCAATCAACGTTCTTAATTATCAACATTATGCATTATACGTTTTATAAGAAATAAATATATGCATAACACTAGTTTTTCTACACCCCTGTTAGTGTGAAAACTTGCATTAAGTTGAACATACCTTTGGATTTTTGTGTTCACAGAATCGAGCTTATACTGTATTAATGAATTTGTTTTATTTCACCTTTGAATTTTTTGAAGCATTTCTGCTTTCTTTATACTACATTCTCTATTTTTATTCTAAAACTTGTTTTTTATAAAATGGCTTTAACAGTTAATTTTTTTTGGTAATTGTTGGTTTTGTTATTCTTTTACGCAAATTTAATTTCCTTTTTGCTTACTTATAGTTCTGGAAATTAGCTTAAAACGTGTAGTGAGCCTTTCAATTCAACATACTAAAATAGGGTTGCAATCCGTCCCGGTACACCGGGACATGTCCCCTTTTTGGAATTCCTGTTTCGGTTGATCTACAAATATTGAAGTATTTTCCAGTTTTTAAATTTTTTTTTATTTTTAAATTTATTTTAATAGTATATTATTAAACAAGAGGTTTAAATGGCTTATTAAACGCGAGGTAGATCGGATGATTCCTACTGTTGATAGTAATTCCCAGATACGAGAGAATCATCAAAATAATCAGGATTAGCCTCGATTGTTTTCGGTACTGGGCCCTTTTCCAAAATGGTGACTATATACAGATGGATTAAAATTTTACCTCGATGTCGAATTTCTAAATCGTCCAGAAGGATAATTCCAAAAGAACTATTCTGTTTTGTAAGGCGATTCTGTCAGGATTGAAGATTTTAGCGACCATGATTTCTTCTTTTGTTTTTTTTTCGACACTGGTAGCGGACTGATATCGGTTAGGCTAACCTTAGTAGAAAGAGCCTGCTTGGGAAATGGGAATGCTTTCCCTTTTCTGCTTCAGTGCAAAGATTGATAGCGGAATCTCATCTTCCGAGTTACTGTCACTGTTCTGAAGTTTGGTATTATTTGGTTTATCCAGTGTTTATTCAGTTGTAAAACAAAATGGAGAAAATCAACATTTTATCATAAGAAAATCAAAATAAAGCAATGTACTAAGTTAATGGAACATATAAATTCTCAAGTTGGGATGTCCCAACTTATAAATTCATAATTCAACACGCCAAATGTACTGCCAAATTATGGTAAACACTATAATGTCTACTTTAGATGACTGTATTAAGAAAGTTAAACATAACTTACATTTTATACCTTATTTTAGCTTCTGTATCTTAGAAAATATAATAACAATGTTACGAGAATCATCAGCACCACAGGAATAACACGTTAACGAAATTTAATCTGGATCAACTTTGTAAGTTATTATGCTTATTGTATGTAGTTAGTTTAGAAATGTTTTGATGGCATTACAATATTAAATTTCTCTCAATTTTTAAGGTGTCCCGTCTTGAGAACTGTCCCATCTTGGGTCACTCTCTCTCTCTGCTATTTTTAATATAAATATGTAGGACATATATTAAAAAGAGCAGGGGACCCACGTTGCTTTCCTGGAAGACTCTAATTTTTGTTTCTCTGCTATTGAACCTTCTTATCAACAGAAGTTCTTTTGCCAACTTTATCTGACTTTTTTTAGTCAAATAGGATTTGATCCAATTAAGAACATTTCCTCTTCTAATTCCATATTGGTGTAATCTACGAAATAATATTTCGTGATTCAGACAATTATACGCCTTTGACAGATCCTAAAACATTCCCAGAGATAGTTATAATTTTACATTTATAATCCGAAGGGGAAAAGAGATGTCGGTCGCCCAAGAAAACGTTGGTGCGTTGAAAGGAAGAAGAAGAAGACTGATAAAATTAAATATTACCGTTTGTGTAGATCTGCTTTTAGAACATCCATGTTAGCTAGCTGTAATTATATTATTATTACTCACCAGAACTTTCATAACTTGCTTATATATACTGCCAGTCCAAATTTTTTTACAATGCTGGCAATATACTATAATAGATCGTACATTTCTTGGTTTCCGGTTTTATCTATTGGCTTACTTATTAAACTTTGAATGCCATACACTGTCAGTGCCTAGACGATCACTTCGCTGAAGCCAAAATGACGTACTAGGGAATTTTAAATGATGGAGTGGTTTCCCGTTACCTTCCCCATATTTATTACTGCTATATTCAAATTTTCAGAGAAGATTCCATATTTTATTTTTTATTTTCCATAAGAGTCTTTGATTTGTTTATATCAATTTTACTTTCAAGTTAATTATTATCTTTATTTCGGGGTTCTTCAGGATCAACGTATCTGATCAGTTTAGTATTTACAAAACGCTTGCTCATTTCTTCAGCTATCTGGACTGCGTTTCCTTTAATTGGGATGTTTTCGATTTTATTAGGAGTGTTTTTAATGGCTAACTATTGGTCAGAGATCCTTATTTTTGTTGTGTGAATTTAATATTTGGTCTTCAAAGTTCGTTTTTTCCCGGTATGTTAAAATTTTGTTATATTCTTCCTTGACTTTTTGGCAATATTATATGTATTGTGTGTGCACTATTATTTTTACTCATTACCAATAGGATATTAAGGTGAATATTAAGTGAATATACATTCACTGATTTGTGGATCGAGATGCTTGATCTCTTTTCTTTGTGTATATCTGTAAAGGAAAGCACTTCTCAAAAACTCCCAGATATATTTCACTAAGCTCATTAAATATTCCTCCAGCCGCAGCAGCTCCACAAATTTCTTCTTGTTTTCTTCGTTAAGACCTCGATTCTTAGAACGAAACCCACGTTTTTTTCAAAACGAAAAGATAACTTCTATGCGTAGTAGTCGGACATGTGTGCTTTTATTCCTACCACCTCCAGATATTATCAAACATGTTGGAAGTCGTAGCTGTTACTCGCGTGCATTCCCGTATGGTTTTGTAAAATTTATACTGGATATACGACAGAATGTCTCCTGCTAACCTTAACTTTATTGTTTTAAATGTTCTGCTTTTTTATTGTTTCGGTTACAAAATTCTATTTGTATACTATTAGCCCGTTTTTGACTGGAAATGTTTAGACAAAACTAGAATGTCTAATCAACTAGTAAAATATTCGACTGTAATTATTACTTATTTAGAATGTCTAGTTTGAATATTATACAATCATACAATCAAACAATATTTTGTGTTAATAAAATTTTAAAAACAAATCTTATTTTGTAAAAATTTCAATTGCAAAAACCGTTGACCGAGACATGTAAATCTGCAAACCAACACATGAATCCTATCTTATTACTTTATGCTTTGTCAACTTACAAAAATAGGCATATTACTTTTTTTTAACTTTTGTTTTACGGTTTTACTATTTATTTAATTTTATAAATGCTTTGCTGTAGGGAAGCGGACGTAGTACGGCAACAAGCAAATGAATCCTATTACAGGAACTGGATGGGGTATGGGTTAAACCATCAGCCCAAAGGTCCACCTTAATGTTTGTAGAAGTTGGAAAATCTTTAATAAAAGAGAGCGGCAACTCATGGCACTGATGGAGTTGATTGAGGGAAGTGCAGAATACTCATTTTGAAACTTAAGGGGTTAGGCTACTTTGACGGGCTGAAAAATAAGCCATCTTTACGATTTTTTTTGACACTACCAATAAAGCGACAATAATGAGGTCTTAACAGCTTATTCTACACATCTCAAGGTATACAAAAATATTTTTTTATTTGATTTAATATACACAATGGCGGCATGACAATAGATAAGACGAGATTGTCTTTTATTTTGGGAGGTCCGCAGCAAACAGCAGAACTCAAGCAATTTTCATCCGATTGACTTGAAATTTTAACTGTAGTTTTTCAGATAGATTCTCTAGAGAAGTACACATGATTATTGAAATATATGAATTTTTGGCAAAATGGCATCAGTTTTAACCAAAATTTTCAATTTTCACCGAAAAATCAGTCTTAATTTGTATATAAAGGGTGCTTCATTTAGAGGTACTTTTTCCAATAGGGATTTTATGACAGATCAAGGGTACATTAGTCAAACTGTCATGGTATTTTTGTTCAGTATTGTTTTACATTTTATCATGGAAAAACTTAGTCCTGCACAGCGTCCCCAAATCATTCAGCTGTATTTTGAAAATCAGCGTTCTTCATGGAGTGTGTTTCGTGTGCTAAGACAAACCTATAATCCACATAATCACCCATCCGAACACACAATTCGCTCTCTTATCAAAAAATTGGAAACCCAATTTTTGTTATTGGATAATACTTGACCAAATAGACCACGTCCAATACGAAGTGATGTAAATATAGCCGCGTAAATATAGCTGAGAGTGTACACGATGAGCGTGATGAATCGATTCGGCGCCGTTCTCAACAACTAGGCTTGTCGTATACGGACTATTTGCTGCCTGAAATGGAAGCCCTTGATCTTGAGAACATTTGGTTTCAACAAGACGGCGCTACTTGCTACACAGCCCGTGAAACCACGGCTTTATTCCGAGAGCAATTCGGTGAGAAATTAATTTTACGCTTTGGACCGGTAAATTGGCCGCATAGATCATCTAATATTACACCTCTGGACTATTTTCTTAGGGGCTACGTCAAGTCCAGAATCTACATAGATAAACCGACCACTATTGAGGAGTTGGAGGCCAATATTACTCGCGTGATTCGCTTAATATCACGCGAATTGCTAGATCGTGTGATCAAAAATTGGAACTTTAGAATGGACCATGTTAACCGTAGTTACGGCCAACATTTGAATCACTAAATGAATCACCCGTTAAAATAAAAAATTGTTAATCAATCGTAATAATCGTGTGTACTTCTCTAGAGAATCTATCTGAGAAGCTACAGTTAAAATTTCAAATCAAAATGAAGATTGTTTGAGTTCAACTCCTTGCCGCGGACTTCCCAAAATAAAAGGCAATCTCGTCTTATTGTCATGCTGCCATTGTGCATATTAAATCAAAATAAAAACTATTTTTATATACCTTGAGATGTGTAGAATAAGCTGTGTAAAAAATCGTAAAGAAGGCTCATTTTTCAGCCCGTCAAAGTAATCAAAGTAGCCTTAATCCGAAAAACCTTGCAGTTAGTTACGATTTCATTAGCTGATGCTGATAAAAACAAATATTATTAAATTACATGTTTCAAACATGGACATATTTTAATTTAATTTAATATACCATTATGCAGAAAAGGTTCCAATAAAAGCAATTATTGAAACAAAAAGCTGCATAGAATGGCATCCACAAAAATATAATTTAGTAGATTATAATGGGTAATTTTTATTAAATGTGCAAAACTAAAAGTATATAGTTTTAAAACTAAAAGAAATTTTCGCAATACTGAAAAAAGCATGAACAAATGCTGGAATTGCTTGTAATTCATGTTGTTTTCAAAATAAGTTGCTTTTAATTGGTAAGTAAATCCGCATCAGCGTAACGACATTCGCAGAGGAGGTATTGTAAAATACTATCTAAATTTGCGAGTCCTTGTTAAAATTTAAAAAATTAAATTGTTGCCTACATTAGATTTCATAATAAGTATACCTAAATTTTAGAGAAAAAGAAAAATATTTAACAAAATTTTGAACATTTTTTAAACCATTTTTTTGACAATTTTTGGTCATTTTGAACATATACTTAAGCAATATAATAGTTTAAACTTAATTAATAAAATAATTTTCAATAAAAATAAATATTTTGTGAATTTATTTTTTTATTTTGTAGCTGCCTTGTTTATTGTTTTCTGTGAAATGGATTAGTTTTAAAAACTTTTTACTAAATAAAAGTTGTAGTCTGTTAAATTTCCTATCCGAAATGGGGCGTCGAATTTTTGTAAAATTTTTCATTTAAAAGATATAGGGATTTTAAAAAACCAAGAAAAAAGAAAGTTCGAATTTTTCAACATTTTTGTACTTACTTTTATTCATAACTCGAAAGCCGTTGATTTTAGACAATAAAAGGTTTAAATCTAATTTGTAGATTATTTCACACTTTTTAAAAAAGCATTTAACCATTTTTACTGAAAAATCAATATTTTCCGAGCTATGGTTATGTGAAGGTGGAAATTAAAAAATGCTTTCAAGAGGCCTAACTCTCGACGGTTTGAATTTAGAAAAAAAATTTTGTTAAATATTTTTCTCAAAAAAATGTCCTCTATCACCACTGAAATTATGTAAAGTGTATTCGGGGCACCTTGTATAATATTCCAAAAATTCCTTTGGTTCGGATTTGAACAAATTCAATTTTTTCAAAATTGGTTGAATATGGCGCGCTACTATTTTGTCATAGGTATAATCTTTACAGACGATCATTAGCTTAGTTGGTTAGCCGAACAACTGCTGACGCTAAGGTACTCTAAGGTTCAATCCGGGAAGAGTCTAAAATTTTCATATGATTGTCTCCGTGCTTCGGAGTGTACGTAAAGCCGGCGGTCCCCCTGAGTTGATAATTGCCGCTATCAACTATTAAAAACAGGGTTACAGGCATTCCCAATCCGGATTACGCAACAGTGAGATTTAAATGCTTAAACCTTTCTTTAAAGAAAGAGGCTGATTGTCCTGCAATGGGCATAAAAGGCTAAAGAGAATAATCTTCAAGTAGTGGTATAAGTATAAAGCAAAATAAAATTTCTCACGTCTGACCCATCCCTTATTAGTGTAACAGCCAACGAATTTTCGTCGAAAAATTTATTTTCCAGCGATTTGAATTATTTTTTGTTAAGGGCCCCTGTGGAGCATTCAAACCGTCTGCGCCCCTGTGCACCGAACTGCTTTATCAAAGCTACGCCACCGAGGAAACAAAACTAAATAAATTACCTGGCGAAGACGGAATTCTGATAGAGATGATTAAAGGGAAAGCCAAGGAATCCTTAAGATCTAAGAATCCTTGACTTCGATCGTCAGAAAATATTATCTTAGAAACTATTACGAACCTTTAGTTGGGTAATGCAGTTTTACTTGCAAGCATTGATTTCTTTGGGGATTATTGCAATTTTTTAGGTTTAAATTGAAAATATTTAATCTTAGATTTTAATAGATGTGAACTGATGTTATCGACTGCTGCAAGTCTTGACACGTTAATTGAATATTGATTACTCTCTCTTGAATTTATTGCAATCTTAACTTGGTCTACCTCGTTTTTGCTTTCTTTAATATGTAATAGTGTAATATGTATGTAATTGTATTGTAATAATAATCTTGTTATTGTTTTTACCGATACCGCTTTTGATCAAACAGACCTATTTGATTTTAATTTTAGCAATTATTATAGGTATTATTATTCCACCCTTAATAGATCTAAATAAGGATATTAAAATTAATTATGCTTTGCATATTATATTTTCGTTTCTGAAAATTATTTACATCGTTTCATTTTAAGTATATAGAGGCAGACCATCTAACAACAGTTGCCAAAGGCTATAATTTATATTAGATTTCAATTTTGAATCAAACAAATCTTCTCGATAAATCCAGAAAATTAGCGTTTTAATTTCATTAGTTGGTTGGTGTTGTTTGGTATTAGATAATGATAATATTTTGCCCGTATTTTTCCTTTGATAACATTTGCGCCATTCTTCAAATCCGTTTTTCGATGCGCATTTAGCAAGTGGAAGAGGATTGATGTACTGTTCGGCGTTTGTTAAAGTTGTAGCGTACAATGACTTCATTTGGAAGTAAACACCATTCAAGAAGAAGAAGAAATTCATGGAAAGACCAGCTTCTACATAGGCAAGATTTAACGAATTGAATGCAAAAGTTAAATCATATTTGGACCTTAGACCGTCTTCAAGTCGATTTCTGCAGAAAGAAGATTTAAAGTATGCCAAATAAAAAATGTCTAATACAATGTACGGCGCAAAACTGTAAGTACTCTTCCAAAAATGCTGGAGAGGTACATGAAAAGCTTAAAGTGCTGGAAGTGAAAACTGCTCTTATATGAAAATATTTTACTGGCAACTTTTCTTACTTTTCATGTTCCACAAACTTGAGTGATTCGACAGCAGCTGAAGCAATATGTGTATGGATTTCTTGACATACTATTTACTATTCATGGACTTTTCAATGGCCACGTACGTATGTGCCGCTCTTTTTCAATTCTATTTAGAAGTGTGCAAAATTTCAGTGAGATCGGTGCATTAGTGTTTGAGAAATTGTGTCCACCGACTTCAAAAGTAGAGTTTTGAAAAAAATATCTAAAAAAATATTTTTGACGTGTTCCGCCTAAGGGTACCATTGACTAAGGGTATATGGGTTATGCTGCAGAGGTAGCACTTTTTACCAAGACGGTCATATCGAGCGTCGATGACGGGAGATGATTTTCGGTAACTGATCCTCGCAGGATACCCAATTGTCACCTATGATGGCTTTACGTGCAACTGCATTGATCTGCAGGCTAAACTAGGTAACGATAGCCAGATATGGTAAACCCTGAGAGAGGCTTACTATTGTAAGCTGAAGAAAAATGGATCATAAATAGATTTCTTCAGGCGGAACTGTATCAGTAAGATGACTGAAGTGCTGCGGTGTAGAAAGGCAGGGGAATCTACTACACTACTTTTTCCTAAAACTTTTTTTGTCTGGCAATCCGGCTAACGGTAAGCTACGGCTCGGTTGGACTCATAAAGTAAGTAATCTTTGTTAAGACGGATAGACTGGAGTAGGAGGATTGTACTATTAAGCCTGTATGACACGACGTTAAATTTGACGTCAAATTTACATGTAAATTTTTAAGAAAATATTTAACACCGTTGCATACAGAAAATTTATCGTCAAATTTTATGTTAAATTTTCATGTAAAAAATTTAGAACAAGTTCTAAATTTGTCGGTAAAAGTGCGTGTAAATGTGCGTAGTAGACATTTTCCCGTCTAGAGTCCGCCCAGTTTTTAAAATTAACATTGTTCAAACAGAAAATTATTTTTACCTGCATAAAATTAAAATTTTACCTGGCAAAAATATGAGCAAATTTACATAAAAATTTTCATGTAAATTTGACGTCAAATTTAACGTCGTGTCATACAGGCTTTAGATAAGAAAATACAAAAAAGAAATGGATTTTTATAAACTTTAGAATCTACATACATATACATATGTAACCATTTAAGTTAAAATACATTTGAAAACGCGGCAAATTCAATTGTAATCACTAAGTGATAATTGACAATGCACTTTATTGCTTTTAAAACGTACTGCTGTAGATGTAGTATGTACAGTGCAGAAATGCAATTTTAAGTTTAATGTAAGTGCTGTATTGGTTTTATTGTGTTATTTATTTTATTAATGATACTGGTACACAATATGTAAACAAGTATATGGCTAAAAGAAAAGCACTTCCATTAGTAAAAGTTACTAGACTTTTACTATAAGAGTACGCTTGTTTGAAGAAGTCTATTGTCGGGAGAGAATTAATTAAGCCCACATTCCACGTAAAAAATAACATTATTCCAATCGCGATCAATATTTTCGCCTACTTAAGCTATTTATTCATAATTTTGTTATATTGTTTTGTCTGTCTTTAGAATTTCACTTTAAAATTTTAAGGTAACATTTTTAATGGTGCTTAAACAAAAATTGCTATGTTGTTGAATCAGCAGTATGGCGTAAAGCCTACACCGGCTGACTGCGAAGCGGGCAACCGCGGTTCAAATCCTGGTCTAGAGGGATACACTGCTGTGATTTAAAGCCCAAGATATATGTGTGGGCTTATGGGGAAAGCAACGGAAAACCACCCCTCTAATTAAATTCCTTAGTACGTCATCTTGGCTTCAGCCAAGTGATCGTCTACGCCAGCGGTTCTCAACCTTTTTACGACGCGACCCCCAAATTTTCTTGTTTATTTTCTGCGACCCCAAAAATGTCAGTAATAAAAAATAGTTATCAATTACTTTGTTTAAAATTTGAATTTAAAACAAGATACATATCTAAAAAAACACAAATACTCAATCTGTACTTTTCTTTACTTATTAAAGACCCACTGCAAAATACATGTCCCTTATCTGGTGGCATCAAGCCATGAAAAGGGGTAGTATTACTATGCTAAACAAGTTGCAAAGACTTGCCTGTCATATGATTACGGGGGCAATGGCAACAACGCCTACACCGCAGTAATGAAGACGCTTTTAGGGCTTTCTCCACTATACACTTCCAAAAGCCTTTCAAGGTTCTCATACCTGATAGAGAAGCGGAATGCACCAAGCAGAAGCTGGGGGCTCGATATGATACCATCTGGTACACAGATGGATCCAAAACGGAAATTAGTACTGGAGCAGCGATCAGTGGACCTAGTATGGGAGATGCGTTTAGCATAATGGGCTGCCACGCTACTGTGTTCCAGGCAGAAATAACTGCTGTAACAGTTTGTGCAGAGGAAATTACATGGAAGGCTTATGCAAATAGGCGGATCTGTATCATAACCGACAGTCAGGCAGCTATAAAAGCCCTGGAGCGAGTGGGAATACAATCCAGAATTGTAAATCACTGCCTCAATGTGCTAGTATTTAGCACTTGCACAACATGATAATGAAGCATCTTAACGCTAAGGTGGCTGCCGGAACACTCAGGAATAGAAGGCAACGAAAAAGCAGATGCCCTTACTAAAAATGGCAACAAAACTTTGCTGCAACAAAACGATATCTAGTAGGACCAGAACCAGCTTGCGGATCAGCATATCTGGCTGCAAAAGAGACTATAAAGGAACTACTAAGAAAACAACCTCTTGTGTACTGGAGGGATCTTCCGGGACTGAGGCAATCGCGGATGTTCATTGGAGGACCGTCCAATAACAAAAGAAAACTTGAAATCCTCAAGCTGAGTAGACCACAGCTGAGAAAGACAGTAGGACTACTTACAGGACACTGCTGTCTGAATAGGCTCCTCAATGTAATTGGGGTTGTAGAAGACCCCACATGCAGAAAGTGCGGCGAAGAGGAAGAGACTCCACATCACTTACGGTGTGTGTGTTCAGTTCTAGCCCCGTTGAAGTTACGACCGACAACCGAAAAAATAACTCAAGCACCCATCAGCTGCATACTCAATTTTTTTGAGGGGTACAATAAGCTTCGAGCTTCAGTGGAATGGAACCACAACCCGTTCAGCAATAATAATAATACTTATTATTTATTAATGACTTTCTTGATCTTGATGTATTGTGTCCTGATGATGTTTTCAATCCTACCCTCTAACGACGCCGCTGCCTTCATATACGTCTTGGTTTTCTTCTTAGGGATACCGTTGAGCATATAGTACAGCAGCTTGTTGTAAATACGATTACATTCACCAAAACTTGATAACATATCGACTTTTTTACTATAATCCATGGTAATAAATGAAGTGATCGATTACAGGTAGGTAATAGTTGTGTTTTCTGTACCGTGATGTTATTTTGTTTTTCATAGCACACTAAATAAATAAAATAATTAATACATTTATTGTTTGCTTAAATCTTGCATTTTTGTAACTCTAGTAATACTTCAATGAAGTACTTTGTTAATTTAAAATTTTTTTGTATCTATATTCTAATCTATATTTTTCAAGTTGAGCCAAAGAGATAGCAGTATAAGCCTAAAAACCGCGGTCATCCGAGTTCCACTTTGTTTAATTCAAGATTAGTAAACCAGGTCATAACCGGACAACCGGGCAAGTTTCAGGAACCTGGATATCCAAAATTTACTTCTATATTTTATAAGTGCGAAATAAATAATCTGGATATTTATCAACCGTGAATCGTCCGATATTATAGATATTAATAAGTCATCGACTTCATTCGGACTTAAATATCGTAAACCAAAACTGGACCTCTGCCAATTTCCAATTTATGATGAAGAATCTTTATATTCTCTGGATAATCCAAATTTCTTAATATTCCTATACAAGAGAATAACACAAAGTTGATGTTGAAAAACCACCTAGCAAACCAATAATTCAAAAAACAAGTAAAATATTATTGCTGAACTACAGTAAAAATACATCGCTAAAGAAATATCGCGGCTGGGATTTGTTAAATCAATTTCCTTTTAGAGTCACCTTTAACTTTAAGAAATATACGAGAGGTAGATCATTTAGGTTACATTTTTGTTTTTTCTTGGTATTTAATAATTGTTTTATATATGATTTATATGAATGATGACATTATAATAAATATTTTTAATTATAGGAGTAAAATCTTCTTCAATGCGAAGTAATTAATCGAAAAGGAATATTGGAATGTTGGAGCGCTGCAGTGGCGTAGCCAGGGGGGCCTGCCCTCCCCCCCGAAATTATTAATTTCTGTTAATAAACCCTTTATTCGGCTTTAAAAAAAATTTTTTTTTATGGTTTGGGGGGCTGCCCCCCCCCCGAACTAAATTTCTGGCAACGCCACTGGAGCGCTGAATAAAAACAAATAAATCGTTGGTTAACGTTTCGGTTTATTAACTAGAAATCATCTTCAGGACTAAAAAAGAAGACAACAAGTCAAACAAAAATGGCAACAATTGTGGTCCCACACTCGCCAAACACTTCAAGATGAAATTCGCTTTAGCGCTAAAAAATTCATTTCCTCGGAAGAGGGAAAACATAGCACATCGGGTAACATTATCAACCACGTCAATAATAAAATAAAGAAAAATTGTAAAATACATATAATAATACAGTGGATTTAAAAAACGTGTGTAAAATGCACGATAACAAATTATTAATCTAAGTAGCCCGACCGCTACGTTAAAGATATATACACAATAAGTTCAATAAATGTAAAAATAAACAATTCAAAACATACATCTCTCCGATGAATAAAATCGCCAGGCGCAAACAGGTAAACCTTAAAGTGTGAGATCTAAACTGACAACGTTCAATAATAAAAATGTAATAAAAAACAGCAATCTGGAGCGAAAAACACGATACAATCGCAAGTCAAAACATAAGAACATTAAAGGAAATATATAACAAGTTGTAAAGGAGGGGGGGTCAAAAAATATCACAAGAACCGAAAAAAGCAACAAACCAACAGTTCAACACAACACTACGGTGGATCAACATTAACCCTTCTAAATTAGCTTCTAAGTAGGTTCTTATATCCAGCATTGATATAGTTATAATCTGTTTTTTTATTAATGTTATTATCAGAGATAGAGATATAAACTGCCTCCAGAAAAGTCCTTTTCTGATAATCAGATTCCGTATTAAGAATGCTGACATCCTCCGGTGAAAATATGTATGTTATTATCTATATGCTCGGATAGACCAGTCTTCTTCGACCCAGATTCTATTTCGTATTTGTGCTGTTTAATTCTATTGGACAGTCTTTGTTTAATCTGACCTATGTATCCATCTAACACTGTATATAAGGTTATTTCTTTCCAATATTGGTACTTTATCTTTGGTTTTCGAAAAAAGGGAGTTGTTAAGAGTGAAGCGATTGTGAAAAGTAATGATGAGTTTGCTGCCTTTAAATGCTTCCTTCATAATTCTGCTAATTCTATTAGACAACCAAGGGTGGAAAGTTATCTTACAGTATTTGTTGGTCTGTTCTACTTCGCTTAAGTGGGGGTCCGCTTCTTCAATCATTCGTGTCTTTCTCTTAAATAGGGCACAATCAATAAGTCTTCTTTTTTAGTCCTGAAGATGGTTTCTAGTTAATAAACCGAAACGTTGACCAACAATTTATTTGTTTTTATTCAGCGCTCCAACATCCCAATATTCCTTTTCGATTATTTTTAATTAATTTAACTTTTTTGGATTACACTGAATCAAATTAGAGCATAAATATAAAGCAAACGGTTGTAGTGATAAAGATATAGTTCCTTAAAATTAATCCAACGCACGATTTCTTTATGTTAAAGAAAAGGTGTTCGCTAAGTCAGGGGTTCCTAAACTTTAAAGATAACGGAACACCAACCAAATACCATTTATTTTATGGAACCCCATATCAAATGATTACAAATCAACACTTAAATTTATATAAGAACATTTGAATAATAATAAATAATTATAAATAAATTATAAACAATAAATAATAAATAATTATGGTGGAACCCTGATGACTATTCTATGGAACCCCTAGGTTCCGCGGAACCCAGTTTGGGAATCCCTGCGCTAAGTAATGCATATGTATTGGTATTAAAGAAAATAAATTCGTTGAAATTAATATCTTATACATGCTCATATTTCAAAAACGGTTTCGTCATCGCACGGAATAGCGTCTATGGTCGGAAGAATTAGCGTTCGTTGACTCGAGAATGTTATATTTTGTCATATGAATTTGTGTTTTTGTGAAAAAAATTACCATTCGTTAACTACTGACAACTACATTTCATTGATTCAATAAGTATTGGTGTTTGTTTAACATAAACATTTCGTAGTTATACGTATGGTAGTAATCAATGCAACGTATAAAAAAAGAATGTTCAATATACTTTATAATGTTTATTAATTTAGAAACAATTTTATTTTATAACAAATTAAGTACCTGTATAAACAATAATAATCACGATAATCCAAATATTTAATCATATTTTATTTGAACTTAAAACTTAAAAAAGTAAAATTTAAACTTATTAAAAATATCTACTTTTTACACTAGCTTTCTATTTAGTTTTATATGGTATAAAACTGCAAAATGTTAATTAATAAATTAATCAATCTTTCGAGTATAGATATGAAGCTAGTATAAAAATTTTGAAGATTAATTAGAAAAATCTAAATTAAACACAAAAATTATTTTAAAGCAGATATCTAAACTTACAGATCTTAAAAAATTGATATCTTAGGAATGTTCCAAAAAATATAAAAATTTCTTATGAAGTAAGTCACTTTATCCTCTTGTTGCTAGATTTGTACCAAGTGTTCGATAAACTGTTTCCATTATTATTGAATGCAGCATTAAAATCCATGTTACCTGATCTGTAAGTTAAAGGTTTTAATAATCAGGTATTATTTAAGATATATCTAGAGAAACATATCAGTTCTATTGGGGTTTTATAAATTTTCAATTTCAAATTTTCAATTTTCTTCATAATTACAGTGGCGGTCTCCGAATTCTTCAGATCTTTAAGCCAATATTGGTTACAGGCTTTTCAAGAATTATCAAACTATTCAGCAGATAGAATATCAAAATTTAACGCCCCAATGCACACTTCTGCGTTATCTTTTGGTTCTAAAAATATACATTTTTAAATACTTATAGAAAAACTAAAATAATTTAGGCAAAGTTTTATGAAATAATTGAAGGATTTGTTTTAAAAAAAGTAATAAAGTATTAACCATTTTGAAAAAGACATTTCAGGCCATTTTCTGAAGTTACTTTAGGTAAAAAGAAAGAATCTCACATTTAGAAGATTTGTTTTATTTTTTTTATATTATATTAAGCGTTTTTAACAGCTATGGTTATTACGCTCACCCAACAGAGGCTGATGCGGAATTCGAACCCGCGACTACGTCTTCGTAGTCGCTTACGTTCTCCACAGTACCACGCTGCTGGGCTATGTATTATTATACAGGGCAACAAAACAAAAACTTTTTTCTGCGGTCTTGGGTTTTGCAGTGAATTTGGATGCACTAATGTAATAATGTACTCGGCACATAATTATTTTGTTCAAATTGACTCTAGTTCTCATGTTAAGGAGGGGGGGGGGTAAAGTTAATTTTAACCCTTTCGGTCACCTTGTAGTCAATTGACTACATGAAAATTCATATTTTTTTGCAAGAGAACTAGACGCTAGAATCAGTTTGTTCAAACTTTAATCAATTGTTTACACATCTGTCTTATAAGTTTAGTGATAATGGTAGCATTTGGTGTTTAAAAGCTGAAGCTGCAGAATATTTTCCAAAACTAAATGTACATTACACTGAGCATTTATATATTATACTGCTATACTGCATTACAGTAGCGCTGTAAAAACAATTATAAAATCTGCTACTATTGCGATATCAGTTTGAAAACTTCAAGTACATAAAGAGAAATGTTTAATTATTCGAATTTAGTAATTTAGTTTGTTTTTAATTTAAAAAAAAAAGTGTAGTTATTTGATCACATACCATAACTCCGCCGGGAAGGTAGCTAGGGCATTGCAATTTTCAACAAAAATTTTCAAAAAATTCAATTAAGCAATAGTGCAAATAGCAAAATTTTTCCTTCGGTAGAATTAAAGAGTGACTGAAAGGGTTAAACAAAATCAGCATATTTCGATAATTTTTTTTGACGAAACTATTAATATATATTTATTGCTATAATTACTACATAATAAAAAGATATTTGAAGAATATACTGTGAAATTTTTATTAATTTTTATGAAGAAATAAGCAATTGACAGCGAATCTCCGCGGATATCTCAAAAAGAAATTTTCATTTCATTTTCAATACAAAAAAGTTGTCTTTATCTCAAAAACTGGAGTCAATTCGACAAATCTAAAATTTTTTTAAAATTCAGATGACTATAATTGCCCAAAATTGACTCATAAACCCCACACCTCGCAATCACTGTTCCCACTATATGTAGTCTTTGAATATATTGAATATTTTTGTTTCATTTTATTTTCAATATAAAAGGGTTGTCTTTATCTCAAAAACTGGAGTCAATTCGACAAATCTGAAATTATCATAAATTACTGGAAATAGTCTCTCAATTGATGGGATTAAATGGGCTTCAATGATTTTGATATAAGTTTCCATTCGTGAATCCAATGAGGAAGGTTAAATCTCCCATTCCAAAGTCGTAAATGCACCCCCAAACCATAAACTGAGTGGAAACTTGTTCCTGATGAAAATTAAATATTTGTGAAATTCTTCCTCAATCTTTCGGCGAATGTACTGAATTCCATCTAATGGATTGAGGTTACATTTTGATTCATATGTAAAGATGAACTTCTCTCTAATCATTTTCAGTCCAATGTCTGTAGAATTTTGCCAAGTTTACCTTCTTAATCCTCATTCGTGTTGTCAAAGTAGGGTTTTCATGAGTTCTTCTTGTCGATAATCTGAAGGTTTGCAACCTACGTCGTACAAATTTATTACTCAATTTTGTTTTTATCATATAATGGAACTCCAATTTTATTTTTGTGAATGATTTTTCCAATTTTTAAAGCACTGTCTTTCCAAAATTTGGTCATCTCTATGGTTAGTTGGCCTGCTTTTCAAACCAGTCCATTTTTATTCATTTAAAGAACCAATTGCTTTATATTTTTTTCAATTGTAATTATTGTAACATGGCTACGTCCTATTCTATTAGCTATAACCTTTGTAGATAGTTCTTTCTTGCTTGTAGTTAAAATTACACAGTTTTCTTTCTTTGCAAGTTGATGACCCATATTTGACTGCATTACTTTCAAACCAGTACAATTGCGAAATGACGTAATAATCAACACTTTATGCATGATACCCATTATTAGAACATCAAAATAATACCATTTTAGTAAATAGTCAGTTAATTTTCCAAACATTTTTATCAAAGATATGGTATTTTTCAAGTATTAACTTTTATCTGACCACTACGTATATGTACATATTATTTCCTGAAATTAAATTAAAGAGAAAATTAGTTTTTATATAAATAAAACAATAAATTATTATAAGTTCTTACTTTTAATTTAGAATTGGCAATTCCAATAAGCACCTTATTACACTAAAAATACTGTTAACAGAATACATTTTTATTTAAACTGAAGCTGCAGATTTGCAAAATTGCAGTTTTTATGTCATCAGCAATTTATTTACAAATTACAATTACAAATTCGTTATATTCAAGTTTGTTGTCGTTATATTACGTAATTTTTACATAGGATATTTAACAAGTTCGTAGGTACAAAGAATATTATGCAATTAATCCTCATAACACACACTTTAAAACTACGATTCTTCGTAATATTAGATCCAACATAATATAGATGATTTTTTCATAACAGTGTAAATTACAATAACGAATAAGTTTCTTGCATTAATCATATTTTTTTAATAATCTATTGATACGTGGTTTAAGTAGTGTAACTCGATATTAACCATATCAATATTTTAGAAAACCCAAAAAATGCACTAAACATTTTTCAGAACTAAAATGTTTTTAAGTTATCACGTGTAAAATACACTCTGATGATGCCATAGCATGGTGAAAACGTTTGCTAATACTTACAGTGTATTTTACATGTGATAACTTAAAAACATTTTAGTTCTGAAAAGTGTTTAGTGCATTTTTGGGGTTTTCTAAAATATTGATATGGATAATTTTTTTATGTTTGAATTCCTTAATACAAAGAAGACATCTTATCGGATAGACGAAAACTGCTTTATATGCAGGAATATTCTAGATTAGTCAATGAAACAATTCTTCTTTGTATATAAGAATGCCAATTCGATATATTAACGTATCTAAGAGTTCAGTACCTAAAAACTTACTTAGCATATCTTTTTATCAAAGAAAAAATTCCTTGTCACAGCGAATTTCAGTTAAAAATCGCTGTTCGTTAATATCAAGCACTGTATTATTTTCAGTATATACGTATTAGATTAACTTAATATTTTTCCGCGAGGTGACGTTTGCTTTATGAAAAATGCACATCTTTTCCTTTCACCCACGGACTGGTAAGTTGCTGTATATTTTACAACACAATAACACAATCAAAAAATCTAAATACAGTCCATTATTGCCAAGTTGAAAGTGAGGTTACAAAAAATAATAATTGTAAAGAAGTATCGAATATTATCTTATTTATAACTTCAAGATCATAAAGTTTATTTAAAAACGTTCGGTTGGTTGGTATTTTTCGGACCCCCCCCCAAAAAGATAGGACCCTATAGATGTTTTTATTTATTGTCTATGGGTCATTCCACCAAATAAAATTATTTTTACGGAGCGACCCCCGCCGATTTTGTTCAAAATTTGTGAATATGCTCTTCATTATAAAAAGAATTTCCTGAAAATTTGAGCCCAAAATTTCATATCGTAAAAATAACATATTTTGTGGAAAAAACTCCCAGCTTTCAGAAAAAAAT
The DNA here is from genome assembly GCA_958510845.1 of Cantharis nigra. Taxonomy (NCBI): domain Eukaryota; kingdom Metazoa; phylum Arthropoda; class Insecta; order Coleoptera; family Cantharidae; genus Cantharis; species Cantharis nigra. The sequence goes on from OY294034.1 coordinate 22,722,450, forward strand.
ATTAAATTTGAAGTAACACGCGCCGCACATTAGTAAGAAAAATCGGTTTTCCACTTTAATTGAATTTTAAAGGGTTTTTTGTTACGTATTACAAAAAATGAATAATTTCATTGAAAAGCTCAGAATTTTTCCTAGAAAAAACAGTCTTTCTCCAATTTTTCTACCTCAAAATGGCTGCATATTAAGGGCTCAAATTATCAGGACATTCTTTTTATAATGTGGAGAATACATTCACCAAGTTTGAACAAAATCGGCAAGGGTTGCATCGTAAAAATAATTTTATTTGGTGGAATGACCCATATGTTTTAATGCTAATGCATTCCTTGCGTTGTCTTTAGAATTTATGGTTTGTATAATAACTGGTGGAAATAGAAATAGCCCCACTCGAGAAATTGTATGCAACTTTGTAAGTACAAAGGGCAGATATGTTTGTGAATCAAAATTTTACCTGTTCATCACTACCCTTCTTAGTACCTAATAGTCATTTGTCACAAAAATTTTGTTCTTAGTTTTATTACAATAATATTGAAATTTAAACAATTTTTTAGTAGAAATTAAATTAGCCCCATTTATAAACAATTAAAATTAAACTAAATTTTTATGACTTTTTATCCAATAAACTATAAAGGGAAGTCATTGCTATTATTAAAAAACAATTTTTGTATAACAATATTAATTTTAACCCTTCCACGCAATATGGGTCAAGGAAAACGATTAACAACAAAAGAAATTGCAACAATTTATGGTTACAATAGTGCCGGTTTGTCAAATCGGCAAATTGCAAAAAAAATTGGTAGTTCATGGAAGGTGATAAGTAATTTTCTAAAACAGAAAGAAAATTTTGGAAAATATAATAAAACTGGGGGAAAATCAAAACTGACCAATCGTCAAAAACGTGCAATTTTTAATAAAGCTGTAAATCATCACATGATGTAATCACAAATAAGTGCTGATTTACAGCAATTTACAGTTACCAGTCACCAGCCGACGTCTTCGACAGATTTTGCAACGTCACCCTCATGCCAATTACCCCAAGAGGGTCGGTAAACCCCGGCTTACTGAGGCACACAAAGTAGCCAGGTTAGAATTTGCCAGAAACCATAGTCATGGACCGACGAATGAAAGAATATGCTTTTTAGCGACGAACAGAAGTTCAACCTAGATGGTCCTGATGGATGGCAGTACTACTGGCACGATCTACGTAAAGAAACGGAGATACACCTTAGTCGTAATTTTGGAGTAGGAACGGTGATGGTGTGGAGTGGCTTTAGCTTCCATGCCACCATCCCGTTGGCTTGGATTTCGACTAAGATGAACTTCGAGAAGTATATAGAAGTGTTGGAAGTCGGTCTTCTTCAAAGGATCTTCTTGGAGAAAACTACATTTTCCAGCAAGACAATGCTGCTATCCAGTATCAATAACTCCAGGACCACTAGGGGGTGGTTCAATGAAATAATATTGATGTAATGAAGTGGCCAGCATGCAGCCCTAATCTACACCCCATATACAACTTATGGGGTATTATTTCCAGGCAGGTTTATCAAAATGGCAAGCAGTTTCAGTCAGCAACTGATTTAAAAACAAGAATACGCGAAGTATGCGCAAATTTGTCTAAAGAAACTTTAGAAAATTTGGTATTATTGATGCCAGATCGCTTATTTTCTGTCATGAGAAAGGAAGGTAGTCATACCAATAGTTAAATGTCAATAAGTAATACATTTTACACAAAAATAGCGAGTGGCGCTATTTTAATTTCCACATCTTTTATTTAAATAATATAGTTTTTAAACAAAATCGTCTATTATTTTTTAATAAATTACAAATTTTATTATTAATAAATACACCTATAATGGGGATTTTGGACTCTGTAAATAAAACAACCAATTCAACTCGATGTTTCGAAGGAAGATCTTTATTGTCTTTTTCAGGAATCTAAAACAATACTCATGATAATATGGCAATTTCAGTAAATGACTATGACATTATTCGTTCTTCGAAACATAATATATAAGCATAAATATCAATTTGTCAAAATATTAAAATATAAATTAGAAACGTACGAAATTATATAAAATTATATATTATGAATTATAAATGAAATGAAATTATAAAATTATAATATTATATATTATGTTTCGAAGAACGAATAATGTCATACTCATTTACTGTATAAAACGAATTTAGTTAGTACGCCATATCATGTTGTTCGAATTGCCATATTATCATGAGTATTGTTTTAGATTCCTGAAGAAGAAAACAATAAAGTTCCTTGGAAACGTCGAGTTGAATTGGTTGTTTTATTTACAGAGTCCAATATCCCCATTATAGGTGTATTTATTAATTATATGAATATGGACGTGAGTGAAGAATACAAATTTTATGTTATGTGTCTATGTGTTTATATAGTTATTAATTAAAAAAAATTATATACATCAATTAAAACGATAACAACTTTAATTTTTATTGAGAATTGCAAGTGGGGCTAATTATATTTCCACCATATAAAAATGAGCCAAGCAAAATTTGTATAACTTTTTTTCGTTCAAATTAATGTTTGTGTTTTAAAATTTTGGATACGAACTGAAATATATAAGTATATAAGTGCGCTTCTATATGACTCACTTTGAAAATTTAAGAAAAGAAAAGCTCTATTGTAATATGTATAAAAAGAGTTTGAAATGTAATTCACAATTTAAAAAGTTATAAAAAATTATAAAATATGTATAAAACGAAATTGAAATTTCACTTTTAATTTCTCATTTAGCGTAAAATTTTTTATTTTAAAATAAGTAATTCTCAAATATTTCCTCTCAAATATTCAAGAATATTTAAGTCTGTGTGTTTTACACTTCTTAGTGCGTACCTACTTGTTTAAAAAACTGTGTTCCACAAATTAATAACGTAGATAAACGAGATCAAGTCAAGTGCAGATTTGAAACTTTTTAAATTTCCCAAACTTGAAACAATATTTTTATATTTTCTGATAAACAATGCTTTGATCAATTTAAATTTTATGTTGAAAGGCAACAAGTAAAAGTATTCCTTGTAAATTGTTTTACCAAAATTCTTTCTTTCAGGACTCAATTTAAGTTTTAATCAAAGTTTTAAGGTTGTAATAGAACTTGATTATAATTTATAAGTTTTCAAAGGTAAAAGAGATTAAAAAGTGCTTTAAATTTTATTTAAACTTGATTTGTATGTACATATTTTAATCAAATAATTAAATTTTTCCTGCAGGTGAAACGCTTATGCGGTTTTAAAATACCTCACTTTCTTCAAAGAAATTTAAATGCAGTTTTAATATGTTTACATTTTTGCTTAATTTATATTAAAGTGTGTAGTGTCAATGTATAATTTCAAATAATTTTAATAATTAAGTTATCATACATTTCGTAAAATATATTAAGTGCATGATGTCATACCTACAAGAGCAGAGAAAAAGTTATTTCCTCCAAGATCCAAATTTCAAGCCTTTTGATCTAAGAGTTATATCGCTTGATTACTTAATAAATTAACATACTTATTTAATAATATAAATAAATATATTAATTATCCATATTCCTTCATTCTCAACGATGCTAAAATGCAAATGCTAGGTATAATCTAAATTTTAGGTAGATTTTAATGAGTTATATACTACAAAAAGAAAACGAATAAATTCAATTTTCTAAATGTCATGGGTATATATGTAATAAATAAGTAGGCAGAATGTTACAGCTCGAATAAATATTTAAAATAAAGCTTTAATAAATAAAATGAAAAATATTAAAAGTAATAAAACAAAAAGAGCTAAGTATGCTGCCAATTTCAGTTTCTTTTGAAATTTGAAAGAAGATTGCTATAGAAACACATGAAAAAATATATCTTTAACTCAGTTTAACTATTTTAAATAACTATCTATGATAGGATAAGTGTCGCTTGGACAAAAATTAGTTTAGTTTGAAAATTTAGTATGATACCGAATTCAGCATTAAATTATTAACGATCGTAAACGCTGTCCATCCCTGATTAAGATTTGGTTTAGCGATTTAGGGTCCAGGACCGGTTCTACTAGCTCTGATTAAATTGTTGGTTAAGTAATCCTGGTTAGAAGAATTTAACCGACATTAACTTCAAAGCTTGCCACCAAGCGTTTTGTAGCTATACGATTAGTTAATTGCTTCAACTTTATATGTATATTCGGTTTTTACTTGCAACGGCTAATTTGGTTGGTCGATAGATAGTCACGTGAAACTTGTAGTAGTGGTTTAGTGAAACATACGGAAAATAAAACCTCGAATTTTATAAACCAAAACTTTGTATTTATTCTTTCTTTTTAAATTAGTGTAGTAAAATGAATACCTAAAATTATTAAAAAGTTTTTTTTAATGAAAAATTGCAAACTAAATTATTAAATAAATAATTATTATAAAAATAAATTTTAATATTACAGTAGAACACCAATTATCCGAACTCCTACTATCCCAATCGCTTTCAGAATTTCAAAAAAAAAATTAAGACGGAAACGCAAAATATTGATTCGAAAACATTATTAATTCCATTAATTAAAAGCTCTGTTTCTTTAAAATAGTTTGTTTATCCTATTTTCAACAAACGTACAGTATGGTTTTTCGAAAAATATTCAATTATCCGAATATTTGATTTTCCGAATGGGGTCTGGTCCCAATTGATTCGGATAATTGGAGTTCTACTGTACTTTAAATAATTATTATCGATCACGATTCACGATTTATGTCTATCAATCCACTGCTGGATGTAGGCCTTCCCCATTTCGCTTCACCTTTGTCACCCGCTTCTGTCATCCAACGCACTCGAGCCATTCTCCATTTAGTATTCGGTCTACTAATACTTCTTTGTCTCTCTCTTGGTCTCCACTCCAAAACTTTTCTCGTCCATCTATTGTCGTCTCGGCGAGCTGTATGTCCGGCCTTTTCGTTGCCCTTATCTTTTTGATAAATTTTGATATTTTTAAGTTTTAATATTTACCAATTTAACCAATTAAATTTCGTTCTTATCCAGTAAATTTTAATTTTATCTAATTTTCCAATTCATAATTTATTCTCACAAAATCCAAATTTTTCCAAATACTTGTCAAATAACTGGGACAACTTCCAAATTAAACAATTAATTTACACACAAATTCATCAAAATGGGATTTTGAAACACGACAATATATTTTTTCCATGTGAGACGATTCCCAAAATATTTGACACTTTCAGCCAGTGGAAGTTGTTGGTCATTTAATTAAGGACAAATTGGTCTGTTAATAGCAGAAGCAATGCAGAAAAATTCATTATTTTTCTTGTTTTATGTAAGTATTTTATGAATTTGTTGGGTCTGAGTAAGATGCCAATATTTGCAGTGTCATTTGCGAATGTAGCTACTGTTGTTGAGTGGTTGGTATATTAGACGTGTAAATTCGATAAAATGCCAACCTGCGATACTCTTAAGGAGATTTAAAATAATTTTGTTGGTTTACCAGGAATTGTGTCTTTTTTATTTAAGTATGACTTTAATATTAGGAAGTGATTACATGCTAAGAGCTATGAAATTTTGTAGAGCAGTCAAAGGTCTGTTACGTAAAAGAAAGCGTAAACGTCGCAAAAAATAAAAAAAATTTGAAAGTAAAAAAAACTAAAAAACTTGACAATGAATTCAAATAAAAAATAAAGGTATTGCCGGCTGCTCAGTCTGCTCAAGAACTCGCTCAGGGTCGTGAGGCGGGAAAACAAAACCGTAATTAGATTAACGACTGTGAGTGTTAATCCAATCTCATCTACGGTCAAGTGTGTCGGTAAGCTCGCTGTACATTTAATATAATATCTGAAAGAAAAGCATAAGACAAAGTAAACACAAAAATATAATAACGAAGTTTAATTTGGCATAAATAAGTTTTGGTGAAATCCAGAAGTACAATGGTCGGTACTATTATCTAAAAGATAGTGTCGACACCTGGCATGCATTATATAGCTTAAAATTAAAGTAATGTTTGATACAAAAATCGAGCGACAAAAACGTCCATAAAAAGAGCGGCAAATACATAAAAAAAATATAGGTTCACTTCATCCAGTGAAAAACGCATCTGACGAATCGGTAGCCGTTAATAATTAACGGGTCCCATGAACACTGGGGTAATTATCCGGCTTTTAATTCTAAGGATCCTTCCATAAGGATATGACGTAAATTACGCACTCTTAATTCTAAGTCACCTTAAAGATAAAACATTACTCACTACTTTTAGCTGGCTTGTAGACACTTTGACCTGATGGTGTGCTGATAATGATGCGTGTCGAAATAAATAACAAACGGCAGGGTTGCAAAGATGTTGACAGAATCGGTATTGTACAAAAATGATGCTTTAACTTGAAATTATATTCATAAAATTGGTATTTTCTTCTCGAGGTTTGGAGTACTTATTTTCCGGGAATAAGCACCGTGGCATAATAATTCGCATTTTACTTCCTAAGAAAGATTGGATGCGTAGTCAAATTAGGCTTTAGCAAGCCCTGGCTGCGTCATTTCAGTAAACGCAATTACGCTTAACAAAACGTGAACTCAAAATCTTACGTAACCTATAAGCACGTAGATTGGCGCATAACAAAATCCAAGTAAATGCGCGTAACACAAAATTTACGCATAAAACGGCGGCTCTCACAAAGTCTTAGCTGCGTCACTGAACGTAACACTAAATTTACGTAAAACGGTAGTTCGGTAGTGTGCGGTAAGGAACTTCACGCACCTGGATAATCGTGACTTCACGACAATATCCAGCAATACAAACAATTACGCGTCACAAATATTCGCGTAACAAAATGTAAAGTCAAAAACTTGCGTAATATAAACGCACGCAATAAACGGTAATTGTGCGTAATCTTTACAGGCACTTGCGTATTAAACGAAAGTAGGGAAACTGCGCATCATCACAAAATTAATCACAATATTTAAGCATAAATAATAATTTCTAACATGACCTACCCCCCCAAAATCCCCACTCTTTGATTTTAACATTGAAAACTTGCAAGAAATGGTTCCAGCTTGCATAGACTTGTTCGTGCTATCTCCACATTTCGAGCCATTAAGATAACGCTTGAGATAAAAATAATAAAATTTATTGCTTGTTAGATTTTCTCAAAAGCTAATCGTAACAGGACTAACTGACATCTAAGAAGTTAGCTAAGCAGAATCTTCCATTTTTCAAATCGTTGTCGCTTACATTTACTATCCTATGTACCTGATAGGATAAATATGTTCAAATAAAGACCTTTACCTTATTTATCTACTTGAAATAAAACGAAACGCGTTTATATTAAGTTAAAAAAAGGACATGGAGACGATTTGTTTTATTTTTTAAAAAATTTTGGCCCAAAAGCAACTATATTTGTCAAAATAAAATTTACGGCACACATCCGGAATAATTTTACCCAATTTAAATTTTTAAGATTGTTGAACATGGCGGGCTAATTACTCTAGAAATAAGCAACCTCCATGAAATTTGAAATAAATCAAAAAGGATAAATTAGGCACAATGTGTGGTCCACTGAGCATCAATCCGCTATCTTTACTGTATCAAATTGATGTTTTACCAAACAAAGTTGACAAAGCATATAGTAACAAGATACGATTCAATGTGTTGGCTTTCAGATATATGTACATGTTTTGGTCTACATTTGATTTAAAAACGATATTACAATCGGAACCTTTACAAGATAACATTTGTTATTATAGCCGCAAGGGCCGCTTCAAGTTATAAAACTTCTTTCTACTTTTTTTCTTCTTCCCTTGTCTTCTTCAGTTGTTTTTTTTTGAGTCTGATGAAGAGGCAAACCAGAGAAAACTGGAAAACAACTAAGTTCATAATTATACTTCGTATTTTTAAATTAATCAATTTAAATTTTTCTATATTTGTATTATAAAGAAAAATTTAGATTACAGTACTATTATCAGATCACTCTTTGTTGGTATGTATCGTTTTCATTTACCTCTATAATATTAATCAAGATCATTGGTTCATCAGATTATCCAACTATGCAGTTAGCATTAGATTTTAATATTTATTATTTATTTTTTTTTAGTAATTTATATTTAAACAAATAACAAACAAATATACCAAGAAGATGTTTGTAATCCCTAATCCAGAAAACGTTCTGCAATTTCATTGGCTATTGGTTAAAAGAATGGAACCAATCACGAACTCAGCGGTGTTTCATAAACACGTTGCATATAGAGTAGATATTAAGCCCGATTTCAGAAAAACTAATTAAAATTTAATCTGTGATTCAAGTTGAACAATGCCTTTTAATTGTTGTAAAATTTTAATCCTAGATTAAACTTTAACTCGCTTAACTTTTTTCTTCATCTGCGTCTTTTATAATTCTTATAATCCTAATAATTCTTGTACATGTTCCATATAATTTCTATGGCTTTAGAAGGAAGTATATTATGTTACTACAGTGGATTTTCAGATTTTAATTTTGTAGTTTAATTTGTTATTGTATTTGTTATTTGTAATTTGTATAGTAGATAGATAAATTAATGATTCGGACACAGAATACATTTTGCAATAATTTCCACGTAATTCAATTATTTAAAAATATAACAGCAATGTCAACTCAAATTAACGCCATCATAGTACCAAATAAGTTTGAAAAAATCTGCACTTAATCATTTAATACGTGATATTATTAATCAATAAATGAATCGGACAATATACTTTGCATTTCTTTAATACATTATAGAATAGTACACCACAATTAAAAATTGAGGTGCTAAATGAACTAGGAAAGGATGTGAATCCCCAGACTTTTTGTAATTTTCTTAAAAGACATGGATATCGTGGCCATGCTGGAGTGATGTACGAAAGAAAATATAATGTTGATGAATCAGATGGGCGCACTAAAATGGCTAATACTGAACTAATTCACAAAATTTACGTGAAAGGTACGGTAGAGCGTGTCCGGACAATTGTTCGCCAGACAATAATTATTATTCGCCGGATAATAATTGTTCGTCGGATACTTATTCGTCTGATTTTTCATTTATAGATAATAATTTACCTTATGAAATGTACTATCTACCAAGAACTGTTTGAAAAACATATTACAATTGACACAATTTAAAAACTTTGCTGAAGGTTAAATTTTTATTTTCAAAAATTATTTTAAATTTAAATTTAAAAAAAAAACTTAAAAAATGGTAATTTGACCCCCAGTAATTTAATCACCGGTATTTTGATCCCTGTAATTTAAACCTCTGGTAATTTTACACCCGGAAATTTTATCTCCGGTAATTTGATCCCCGATAATTTCACCTCCGGTAATTTGATCCCCTGATAATTTCAGCCCCGGTAATTTGGTCACCTGGTTATTTCATCTTCTTGTAATTTGGTTACTGGTAATTTTGACACCGGTAGTTTTATCCCCAGTTACGATTTATATTATTTCACTACATTTTTGTAACGAATTATTTAAAATACATTTTTTATATTTAAAATAATTTATTAAAATACTACATTATTTTACAAAATTGTTCCTATTCATGGTTTGTAATTTGGTGTTAGCTTCATTGTCCGTAAAAAATAGATCCGTGCGAAGATATGGATCGGATATGTAGGTTAGTGTTAGTTTATGATTTTTATTTAGCAAAATTGTCTGTAAAAATTAGATATCCGCGCGATGATATGTTTAGTGTTAGTATCCACGCGAAGATATGCATCGGTTATGTAGGTTAATGCTAGTTTATGATTTTTCTTGCAGGGTTGTATAGTTAGACATTGGTCATGGGAGAGGTTATTTGGAAATAAAAGAGTGGTACTTTAAATTAATTCTTGTAATGTAGAAATTATTTAGAATTACTTAACCCATGGGAGCGGGGGGTTGAACCCCCAAAACCACCAACTTATATACGGCCCTGCCAGGAACGATTAGAACTTTTAAAATATTTGACCTGTAAAATAAACGAATATTTTCCTAGAATTTATTATAAACAGTAGATACATTTTTATTGCTTCCAGGAACCAGCGCCGTAGTTAGACATTGGTCATGGAGGGAATTATGGAAATAAAAAAAATGTTGGTATTTTAAATTAATTTTTGTAATGTAGTAATTATTTAGAATTATTTTACCCATGGGGGTTTCAACCCCCAAAGCCACCCCTTTATATACTGCCCTACGTAAAAGAGATTTCCGCGCGAAGATATGCATCGGTTATGTTAGTTAGGTTTGGTTAGGTTAGTGTTAGTTTATTCCCAAGTAGCACCAACGTCGGTTTTATACCGGTGTACCATTCAAGTGTAACGAATATGTACATATTTTTTCATACCTGAAAATTAAGTACCAAAAAGGTACCTAAGGGGTACATAATTTTTAATTCATATTTACACTGTACTGTTCAGGTATAGTTTCGATGTGTATATTTTCATACCGTTATTACGAAGCCAAAAGCTGTATTGTTTATGTATTGAAATTTTAGTCACTAAAATTTATTTGAACATACGATACCGTTAAGGTGCGGATTTAGCCGTTTTGTTTTTAATTAATTGTTTTTAATTTACAAATGTTCACATTGATTATTTTTATTTTTGATAAAAATCGGTTTTTTATTGGTCACGTGGCGGCTCAGCAAAACGCATTATTGAATGTCGTTTATTAAATTAAAATAAATTGTTAACACATTTTATAAAAGTGGCAAAAATTCCGTTAGACAAGCATGTTAATAGTAAATAATTACCTCGAAAATGTATCGGTTATTTATTGAAATTTTATTAAATAGAATATATTTGAATATTCGGTACCGTTAAGGTGCTGTTTTACCCGTAAAGTTTCGGCACCATAGTTCCATTGCCCAACATGTACAGGGTGGCTCAATTTCGATCCTTTTTATGGGGAAATCGGTAACTATAGGAGATATCAAAAAATGGATGGAGCATCCTCGATCTCTTTTTTTGAGAAAATCTGAATGGCCAAAACCGGAATTCGCTATCTTTTTTCGTTTTCGAGTTATGGCCAAAAGTTCGCTTTCTCGGTTTTTCGTTAAATGTCGATATCTCGGTTGTTTGTAACGTTATAGAAATAATATTTACACCTTCGTCTACACTGTCTACACTACTACACTGTCAGGTACATTATTCGTTAGAAGGTACTAAATTTACAACACCGTTTTGATGCCAATAAAGTGCAGTTTAAACAGTAATGTTTTTGTTGCTACAAATCAGTATCCAATATGTACTTAAAGATTAATGTTACGTCCTCGCTACTGAACGTAAACTAATATTATAATTATAATAATATAAAATAATAACACGGTAACTTGTGTTATGAGTCAACTTAATACTTTGCTAATGAAAGAAACTAACTGCCTTTATCTATATATATAAAAATGAATCCATATTTCCTTGGTCACGGCATAACTTGAGAACGCCTTGACCGATTTTATTCATCTTTTTTTTAAACGTTTCCTAATACTATGTAGAAGGTTCTTACGGAAAGAAAACTTCAAAAAATTGCGCGGAAAAGTTCGAAATTCGCAAAATTAAAATCTTTTTTAGAATCACCCTATACAATTAAACTGTCAGACAGGTACTTAAGGGTATTTAACTTTATTTTTTTTAAATTCACCCTATACAATTAAGCTGCAAGGCAGGTACTTAACGTTAGACCCCCTCCCCTCTGTTACTACCTAAAAATTATTAAAAATCTATATATATTTGACTTTACTCCGCCCCTGTATTTAATCGATTAAGTGCACATGGTTTTTTAAAAGAACACATAATTAGCACATAATTAGCACAAAATTTTGATATAGTTTTTTTTTAATTTTGAAAAAGTGGGGGTGCTGGCTTTATACACGTAGCGTTTATGGTTTTGCTATTCAGTAATTTAAACAAATGCTACTGTCAATTTTGCTGGTTATTTGCTCAATCTAGAGACACAATTGCCAATGGTTTTGAAGACAGGACACATCTTAATCAAGTAATTAATAAACTCGAACAAAAATTATATCATAACGAGTCCTGTACTATTTTTGATCGATGAAGGTTAAACAAAACCATTGACTACAGATTTGAGAAGTATCTTGGGGAAAAATTTTAGAGCGAACTTTCGAAGTTACTTCAACATGCTACCAGGCGCGGATCTAGACTTTTGGCAACGGGGGGTCACTTTGTTGATACCCCCCTCCCCCAAATCCTTACGTAATTAATGAACGGCCCCTTAACTCTAACGAGTAGTTGGTAGTTGGTATCTAACAATACCAACCGAATGGATCTAAATTATGTGTATATAAGTGTATCTACTACATATAGTTCTACATAATAGATAAATCATGAGTTTGGTACATAACATAATTTAGTTGAATTTTGGTTTTTCATAATGCCACCAATTAGGCGACGTACTAACTTAGGTCGCAGAACTAGCAATGCTGAAAGTCAAAGAAATATACGAGCAAGTCAAACTGACGAACAACGCGAGGCGCGGAATGAAGCTGAACGGAATAGATTGAATCGAAATCAACAACATAGAAATGTTGCGTTTACTCCCTATCGAGCTGCGTTTTATTATAACGTCGCAATCGATTACAGTTTACAGGGAATCGTTGCTATTGGACCAATGAACGTGGTGTGTCCATATTGCAATGCATTAAAGTTTAAAAATGAAACCCCTGGATTGTGTTGCGCCAATGGCCAAGTCAAATTAACGCCATTGGTACCGCCACCAGAGCCACTACATTCACTGCTTTCCGGAAATGGATCAGATTCTAAACATTTTTTGACAAATATCCAGCAATACAATAATTGCTTTCAAATGACGTCATTTGGCGCAACAAAAGTTATTCGAGATAATTTTATGCCTACTTTCAAGGTAAGTACAATGGGAAACAATAATACATGTAAAGTACATTGATAGCTCTTTTTTCAGATTCAGGGTCAAATATATCATCGAACAGGTTCCTTATTGCCAACGCCGGATAGTGACTATAAATTTTTGCAAATTTATTTTATGAGCGATTCAGCAAGACAAGTCGATCAACGTTGTGCACACAACAATTCGGTGAAAAGACCAATTGTGGAACAGCTCCAAACATTTTTCCATCAACAGAACGAATTGGTTGCGTTATTCAAGACAGCATTAGACCGCATGCCATCTGATAACCACAAAATTGTCATCAGAGCCGATAAGACGCCCGCCGGACAACACGCAAGACGTTTTAATGCGCCAACAATTGATGAAGTCGCTATTGTCGTCGTGGGTGAAAATTTAGAAAACAGAGATATTGTTTTACATCGGCGGAATGATCAACTGCAGCGTGTGTCCGAAACACATCGATCATATGATGCATTACAATATCCTATCTTATTTTGGCAAGGTGAAGATGGGTATCATTTTTCAATGAAGATGATAAATCCAGTTACAGGTAAATAAACGATCTACTTTTACTACCTTAATCACAACATTACTTTATCACAAATTAATACAAACATTTATTTACAGGATCCGAAACTAACAAAAAAGTTAGTTCAATGAATTACTATTCATACAGACTAATGGTTCGAGAAAATGAGGACAATCACATCTTAAAATGTCGGCGTCTATTTCACCAATATGGTGTGGATATGTACGTCAAAGTTGAAACTGAGCGATTGACCTTTCTCAGGTTGAACCAAGCAAAACTACGTTCCGAAGAATACATTCATCTTCGGGATGCCATAAATGCTGACGGAAATGCACAGAATATCGGCAGATTGACTATTCTCCCAGCAACATACGTTGGAAGTCCGCGACATATGCATGAATACGCTCAAGATGCTATGTCGTATGTACGTCATTATGGCGCATCAGATTTGTTTATCACGTTCACGTGCAATCCACAGTGGACAGAAATTCGACAAGAATTATTTCCTGGCCAATCACCCATTGATCGTCACGACATCACCGCAAGGGTGTTCAAAAGAAAATTAAAATCACTCATGGATTTTATTGTTAAGCATCGCGTGTTCGGCGAGACGCGCTGTTGGATGTATTCCGTCGAGTGGCAAAAACGCGGATTGCCACATGCACATATCCTGATTTGGTTGGTTGAGAGGATAAGACCAAATGAAATCGATGATGTGATATCAGCAGAAATTCCCAATAACGAAGAAGATCCACTGTTATATGAAGTTATTATAAAAAATATGATTCATGGTCCCTGTGGAATATTAAATCTCAATTCTCCGTGTATGGTGGATGGAAAATGTTCAAAACGCTATCCAAAACAAATGGTAGCAGAAACTATTACTGGAAATGATGGTTATCCACTTTATCGCCGCCGATCTACTGATGATAATGGAAGGTCAACAATGATCAAAGTGAATCAACACGACGTTGAAGTTGATAATCGTTGGGTTGTTCCCTTTTCGCCGTTACTCTCCAAGACATTTAAAGCACACATCAATGTCGAATTTTGCCATTCCGTAAAATCTATTAAATACATTTGTAAGTACGTGAACAAAGGTAGTGACATGGCTGTGTTCGGAGTTGCTGCCGAAAATTCTAACGATGAAATCACACAATTTCAAATGGGCCGCTATGTTAGCAGTAACGAAGCGATGTGGCGTATTTTTTCATTCGCTATACATGAAAGACATCCCACTGTTGTTCATTTGGCCATACATTTGGAAAATGGTCAAAGGGTATATTTTACAGCGGAGAACGCATTACAACGAGCTGACAGGCCGCCATCGACAACATTGACCAGCTTCTTTGAAATCTGCCAGAATGATGACTTTGCCCGAACGCTGCTTTACTCCGAAATGCCACGATATTACACATGGAATCAATCGTTAAAAAAATTTCAACGACGAAAACAAGGACAGCCAGTTCCAGGTTACCCAAACGTTTTTTCCACCGATGCACTAGGACGTCTTTACACAGTCCATCCCAGCCAAGACGAGTGTTTTTATTTACGATTACTGTTAGTCAATGTTCGTGGTCCAACATCATTCCAACATCTGCGAACTGTTAATGGTGTATTATGCAGCACATACAGAGAAGCCTGCCAACTTTTGCGATTTTTAGAGAATGACACTCATTGGGACTGCACTCTCGAAGATGCTGTGATTGTGTCAAATGCTAACCAAATACGAACATTGTTTTCTATAATTTTGTCTACATGCTTCCCATCAACACCAATTGATTTATGGAACAAATATAAAGATCATATGGCCGAAGATATATTGCATCAAATGCGTCTTAGAACATCGAATGCAGATTTACAAATGAACGACCAAATTCATAACGAAGCTTTAATTTTAATTGAGGACAAGTGCTTGATGCTTACCAATAAAGCATTAATACAATTAGGAATGGTAATACCCAATCGCCCAATGCACGACGCATTTAATCAAGAGTTGAGACGCGAAACCCAATACGATTCCGAGGCATTGAGAGAAACCGTTGAAAGAAATGTCCCTCTTTTAAATCAGCAACAAAAATATGCCTATGATACGCTCATGAAAGCAGTAAACGATGGAACTGGCGGAATTTTTTTCATAGATGCTCCCGGTGAAACTGGAAAAACTTTTTTAATATCATTGATTTTGTCCACGATTCGATCACAAAATGGAATTGCACTTGCACTTGCTTCATCGGGTATTGCAGCTACGTTGTTGGAAGGCGGTCGAACAGCTCATTCAGCACTCAAGTTGCCGTTAAACATGCAAACTAATGAAACTCCAACTTGCAACCTTTCGAGGAACTCTGCGATGGCCAAAGTGTTGCAGCAAAGCAAATTGATCGTTTGGGATGAATGTACGATGGCACATAAAAAATCTTTAGAGGCATTACACCGTACAATGCAAGATTTACGAAACAACCAAAACCGGTTTGGTGGTGCGATGCTTCTATTATCTGGTGATTTTCGACAAACATTGCCTGTGATTCCACGATCAACGCCAGCCGACGAACTTAATGCATGTTTGAAGTCGTCCATTTTATGGAAATACGTCAAACCACTTAAATTAAATATAAACATGCGAGTCGAATTACAGAACAAACAATCTGCAGAAGTTTTTTCCAAACAATTGCTCGACATTGGTAATGGCAAAATTCCTGTTGACCCGTCGTCTGGATATATAACATTCCCTGCCAATTTTTGTCACTTTACTGCATCAAAGACCGAACTCATCGAGATGGTGTTCCCAAACATTGCTCAAAATTTCAAAAATCATGTTTGGTTGAGCGAACGTGTTATATTGGCTGCAAAAAACGTTGATGTCAACGAAATCAATTTTCGGATTCAAATAAAGATAGCTGGCGAATTGATGACTTATAAATCGGTCGATTCCGTTACTAACCAAGATGATGTTGTCAACTATCCAACGGAATTTTTAAATTCATTGGAATTGCCCGGATTACCACCTCATAATCTGCAATTAAAAGTCGGATCGGTAATCATTATGTTGCGGAACATAAACCAGCCACGCCTTTGTAATGGCACCCGGCTTGCGGTGAAGAAATTAATGAACAACGTCATCGAAGCCACAATTTTGAAAGGGAAGTACAAAGGCGAAGACGTTTTGATTCCACGCATCCCTATGATTCCGAACGACACGCCATTCGACTTTAAACGGTTACAATTTCCAGTGCGGCTTGCATTCGCAATGACAATAAACAAATCACAAGGGCAGTCATTGAGTGTTTGTGGCATTAACCTTGAAAATTCATGCTTTTCCCATGGCCAATTATACGTAGCCTGTTCCCGTGTTGGAACACCATCAGCTTTGTTTGTTTATGCGCCAGACAACAAAACCAAAAATGTCGTGTATCATAAAGCATTGCAATGAACGAACAGCAAACCAATCGAAACACCTTGAGATTCATTGATGTTTCAAAAGTATTTGTTCTTTTTTTAATTTTTTTTAAAAATTGTATTGATGAAATAAAATAACTTTGCCAGTTGACAAATTGAGGACTGTCCTCCTTACAAAATTTCTTTTCCAGCCGTCCCTGCCTACAGCTCAGGATAATTTGATAATAGAGGTTGCTACGTTCTTCATATCTGCTACCATCGACAGATGGCGTGAGGGTTAATCGATTATCACAAACACGTTCGGTCTTCTCATAAATTTATAAAAGGATCAAACAAATTTATTCAAATTTGGGCAGGACAACGTCTGCCGGGTCAGCTAGTTGATAATATAAAAGTCCTTATATAGATAATAGTCCCTTTGAAGTCATTACCAACTGTATGGTAACAACTTCCAAAAGACTTTGTGACACCCTGTATTATTATGATACAAGGTGTAATAAGGTTACAACTAATTACACAAATTATAGAAATACATGGCGGTTGCTGAAGTCTGTTGTCTGCTACAACAATTAATATTATACTTTACAGCACCATAAACAGCTTTGAATAAAATTAAGACTAATAAACAGATAATTTTTTTTAAATGAAATTTTATTATCAATTACAAAATATATTTAAAAATATTAAGAAATTAAAATATAGAAAATGTTAAATTTAAAAATTTTGATTTAAAGTTTTTCTTGTTCAGTGCCGTAACTATGGTGGGGCGATTGGGGGCGGTCACTCCGGGTTCAAATTACTGAACGCCGCTTTTTGTTTACATAAATAAGCCATACCAAAGGTCTTTACTTTTTTTAAAGACAAAAACGTTTCAAATGCACTTGGCCAAAGAGTATGTATATATAGAGGGACAGCTCTTATGGGAATACTTGTCACAAGTATTTCTTGATTACAGTGACTTTATTTCACTGTATTCTTGATGACTCTGCTACGCCATCTAGTGGAGGGGGTTATCTCTATGTCTTTATTTTTGGTCCTCTTTATACAGGGTGCTGAATGAGTTAGCTGAACATAGGAAATTAACATGTAAAAACTTATTTTTGTAAAAATACCCCCCTGTATATAAAGGATCAGCCATAAATTAAAAATTAAAACGTAGAGATCACACCGTCTACTAGATGGCGTAGCAGAGCCATTAACAAAAACTTGTGACAAATATTTGTTAATGGCTGTCCCTCTATATATACATACTCTTTGACTTGGCTTAGTATAGGCTAAAGGAGCGTTCAACTATTACGTAAGCAGGCGAAGGGGGGAAGGTTAATTTGTTTATACTTTTGCTGAATTTAACTGAAATTTTATTTAAAAAAATCATAAAATAATAAAATGCTTTCCAAATAATACACTATATTAAACTTATATACGGAGTCCGTTGACAACAAATGATTCTCAAATTTATGTTTTTTTGTCAAATCAAAAAGTTTTGAAAACATTCTTATATCTTATCGAGTGGGAAAACTTAAAATAAAAATTAAAAATTTTAAAAACCCTTGACTGTAAAAGCACTTTACTTTAAAAACTAGGTACTGTTCCCTTTAAAATGGAAGAAATAATTTTTTCTTCTTCACTCAACAACATAAACTTTTCTTCGCCCCCCCCCCCCCACTACAAACTTTAAACATTAATTTTGAAGTCAGGTGAAACGGGGAATTTTCAATACGTTTTAAAATTTTCACCGTTGCCCCTGACTTCAAAATTAATGTTTTAAATTTTGAACTGGAGTGGGGGCGAAGGATAATAAGTTAATTTTTCCAGTTAAGTGTCCGAGAGTTTATGTTGTTGAGTGAAGAAGAAAAAATTATTTCTTCCTTTTTAAAGGGAACAGTAGTTCTTAAAGTAAGGTGCTTTTACAGTCAGGAGTTTTTAAAATTTTTAATTTTTATTTTATTTCACTCTTTTTGGAGTATATTTTGTCAAAATGTATAGAGAAACGGAATATATGTTTTAAACCGCTTCGTGATTCAGTCAGCCGATGTGGTAGCGCGAATAGTTAGCCAATGATATGAATTTGACGCTACATAATCTAACAAATATAGAGAACGGGGGGGGGGGTAGAGATGGTTTTCTGAGATAGAATTTCTTCTCGTGGGTGAAAATTGTATTTGACCAGCCAAGAACACTCTCCTAATCTTTACAAACATGCTGTCAAAAAAGTACGTCGCTACCTGTAAGCATACGGGAGAACTTCATATGCCCTATGTGTTTGAAAAACAGTCAGGGGTAAAAATACATTTTTAGTTGGATTTGAATGGAATATGGGTCGAGTTGTTACCTAGTTCCCCCTGTGTATTTGTCCTTGCCCTCTATACACAGATGTTATTGGAACCATGAGCAGTCATATTGGCCAATTGAATCGCCTAGTTATAAATACGTATACCTAAATTCTTATCAAAATATATTACAGTTAATTTAGAAATTAGTCGTAGGAGCAAGCAAAAGCTGGACATTGCCGACATTTTAAATTAATTGTAATGTAATAGTTATTTAGAATTATTTAACCCATGGGAGGGTTAAACACCATAAACCACCCCCTTATATACGGCCCTGTCCCCCAAACCACGTTTTTTAAAATACAAAGGGGTAATCTAGAAATGAAGTCTGTGAATGTAGTCTGTTAAACAATAATATGACGCATTGCATATTATACAGCTTAATAATAAATTTACCTATTAATTAAGTTGATTGACTAATATCTAAATTTTTATATATCATAACGATTTTAAGCATTTTCCCTGCGAAAGTACAGTTTTGGGAATATTTATTATTAAAGATTCCGAATTACGCAAAACTATTAATACTAATAAATTACACAAGAAATGCTTATTACTACCTTTATTTTTTGTATCCAAGTCTAAATTTTTTGAATACTCGTACCATTGTGTAATTACAATAAATAAATTATTACTTTAATTGCATTTTTTTAATAATAGATTAAAAGCAGTTATTTATTTGCTTCAATGTAAAAAAAAATTACACGTGGTTATAAATATTATTTTTAACAAAAATACTATTTAGTTAATTTCATAACTTAAATTGCTTGTAAAAAAGCATGTCACGTGTTTCTTGCTTTTCTTTAACTTAAATTTTACATAATATTTAAAATAATTCATAATAATACTTACATAATTGATCTGAAACATTTCCGAAAATATTTTATTTAATTTAATTCAATACTGATAGTTATAAACTGTATTTATTTTGAAATTAATTAATAATTGAAACTCACCATCAAACAATCGAACTCTTATGTACCACCCTAGGTGGGCGCATGTAAATTGCGTCCCGTGGTCACTATTTTTGAAGGTTTTTGAAGTGGTCAAAAAAAGGTACGGGTAAATTGCGTCCCGAACCCTAATCGGATCAGGGGTAATCTCTAATACAAATCTCAACAATAATTTACCTGTGGGTATCAGGAAATCATAGGACGCAAAAACAAAACATAACGCATGGGCGTCCTTACGTGGAGACCGGGGTGGGGTAATGCGTCCTGAAATGCAATATGAAACACTTTTCTCTCTTTTTACGGTCAATTTAACTAAAGAAACATCATAAACTAACACTAACCTACATAACCGATGCATATCTTCCGACAATTTTGCTAAGGAAATATCTTAAATTATTATCAATAACTTAATACATAACTCTTTTTCAGAATTCAGAATTAAGTATTTTGTGAATTTATTTTATTAATTTATTGATGGGAGTTGGCTGCAAATATATAAAAACATCCCCGGGTGGGAAACAGTCGAAAAGGTGCGATTAGCAACATGAGCGCTCGAAGGAATAAATCTCAGGGGGGGGGGGGCAACTACATATATTTACAGTTTCCAAATTTCATTATGTTGTTTCTTCGTCTGTAAAAATTGTTTTTCTCAGGGGGGGCAAAGGACCCTACTGTCCTGATTAGCAAGCTTTGGGACTCGTTTTAAAACGAAGTTTTTAGATTTCGCTCAATAAATTAAAAAATAAATCATAAATAGATAAGTATGATCTGAATTAATTCATATACTTTTTTCTGTCGGGTTCCTGCGCGGACACCTTGGATAATTATATCTTATATATGTTAAAGGGGGTTAAAAAATCAAGTTTTATTTGATGCTACAACAAAGTTTTTCTTTGCTTCAGATTGTTTTTTTCTGAGCGAATAAATTAATTTTTACCAAGTCAATAACTATAAAAACAAAATAAGAGAAAAATATTTATAGAAACACAATTTATTAATAATAGTTGTAACACCCTGTACTATAAAATGCCCAAAACATTGTGAACCTGTATGCAGCTTAAGGAATAAGAGGATTTTACTTAACCATTCTGACCATGAGGGCCGATGGGACGCAATTTACCCGTACCCTTGACCGTGGGACGCAATTTGACGTCTCCCCCCTAGGTAGGTGTGAGGTCTAAGCGGTATACTTTCAGATGTAAGGGTACGTAACAGGTCAGGTTCGAATCTCCGTTCGGAAAAAAAAATGTAAGTACATATTATAGGTAATTAATGAAAATTTCAGATATTTCAGGAATGGACTCAAATTCAGATACCAAGGTGGATTCAAATAAATTCAGGTACCAAGGACTAGGAACAATGTGGAAATTAATGATTAAATAATTAAAGTTAATATATACTATAAATAAATATGACAAATGTATTAATGTATGCATCAAATTTCGAAATAATTAATTTATTTTTATTATTATTATTATTAAATAATTTTCAATTATTTCCATTAATTAATAATTATTTCTAAATTTTATATTATATAATTATTATTTATTCCGTTCATATACAGTAACAGACAAATCAATGCCGAACTGTTACGAAAACACCTGTACAATTTACATGAATAAATGATACCTCAATACAGTAACGGCAAAGTGGGCAAATCAATCCCGTACCGTTATGAAAATATCGGTACCGTATATGTACACTTTTGACGGTCTTGTGCTACTTGGGTTATTTTTATTTATTCTTTTTACAGATGGACTATAAATCGCGGTTTTTTTGAGTCCTTGAAATAAAACAAATGTGTCAAACTAACCCGTTTCAACCTTTATTACACATAGGCCTTCATCAGAGTCTGAAAGTATAAGAAACAATTATAAAATCAAATATTGACACCATAAGCAAAAGACACATTTGTTATATTTTAAGGACCCAAAAAACTGCGATATATAGTCCATCTGTAAGAAGAATATTGTACTGCAGGGTCGAGAAATATAATTGGTTATTATTTTTCTTTAGCGAAATTGCCTGTAAAACAGAGATATTCTCGCGAAGTTATCTATCGGTTATATAGGTGAGTGTTATTTTTAGATTTGTATCACCGTTAAAAGAGAGATCCACCGGTCGAGCTTAGGTTAGGTAAAATCACCGGGGGTGAAATTACCGGTGACCAAATCACCTACTGCTAATAATCCAACACATTAAAAATTATAGTTGTGAGCTAGGCCACACAGGTAATCAATCAAATCGATTACGCCATACTGATTGACAATACGAGCAGTGCGTTTGGCGACATTACAGTATTTCTTTTTTCCCAAAGGGGGCTGCTGACCGTCAATGTATTGCTCAATCAGAGTTTCATTTCTACTTTGCTCTAGTCGAAAACTTTTAATAAATTTCCAAATCGTCAGATGATTTCCACCAATGAGTTCTACGAAACTGCGGTGCCATCCTTCGTAACAATTTCAAATGGAAAGTGGGAAAATAGGTTGACGACGCGACGGTTGGGACGACCATTCCAAGTAGCTTTAAAATATTTTCAGAACTGGTCGAGCTTCCAGCGGGAAGCGCCATTTTTGTATAACTCATTGAACGCTTCGGCGACATCCGCTTGTGGTACAAACGCAAGAGCTGGTAACATACGCAATTTCAATGCGAAACTTTCGTCAGTTTCGTCCGAGAGTTTATGTTGATGAGTGAAAAAAAAAAATTATTTTTTGGCTTTTAAAGGGAACAGTAATTTTTCAAGTAAGGTGGTTTTATTATTAACTTTTTTTTGAATTTTTTTACAGTCGAAGGTTTTCAAAATTTTCAATTTCATTTTTAAACAAAACATTTACCAACTTGAGGTAATTTATCAATTATAGATGAATATATAGAATACTGAATTTGTATTTGACAAGCCACCCAGCCAGGAACATTCTCCTGATCTTTACAAACATGCTGTCAAAAAAGTACGTCGCTACCTGTAACCGTTCGAGAGATATGGTGACACAAACATATACATATAGACCCGACGAACAAATAGCGAACAATTGTCTGGTGAACAATTTTCGGCGAACAATTGTCCTAGAATCACGGTAGAGATAGTGTGGTTGTATGGGATTGTATATCTAATACAGGAGTGGGAAAGTTAGTGTTTATAGATGGAAATTTGCACTGAAAAAAAAATGTAGTTGATGCAACAATAATAAATTGTCGCTATAGGCACACCAATATTTTATGTTTGATGGTACAATATGAGTTTTGTTGCATTATATGATTGACGCATCACTACCGTCTATGTTATTTTAATACTTAAATATAGTTCTATTAACTATATCTTATATTGTTTTATAAACTATATGATATAGCTATAATAACATGGAAAGTAATTATTTAGGGTCTTTAATTTAACAATGGTTTATTGTCACTGCAATAAAAACGGTGTTGTTAGTTTTTCGGTTTATTAAAAACTTACAATAAACATAAAAATATAAAAATACAAATTTGAAAAAAGAATTCGAGTAACGAAGGTGCTTCTACAGACGCTGTTATTGTGTTATTCTAGAAGATTGGGAGGATGATACGTCCAGATATTGTACCTTACTTATTTCCAACGTATCAGGAACAATGTTGAATGAACCACGATAAGTTTTATTATAATTTTTGAAAAATTTAGTTCGATCTCCAATTGTAGGGATGCGTTCCTTGATTAAATCATCTGTTGAACATGCAAATTTTTCAACATCATCTACTCCATTGTCTAAAATTAAAAATAAGGCACAAATTTAAAACAATACCGATTGAACGATTTAATGATAAAGTTTACATTTTGCCCCATATTACTACAGTAATGAATTAAACAACACATAAGGTGTTCAATTATTATTATGTTCAATAGGGACTGGTATTGAAAGTGCAAGAAGGTTCCCTTTTACGTATTTGAATAAATAAAAAATTTTACCTTGATAACTTTGGATAAGATAAGGTGCCCCGCCCCATTCTTCGAGAATTATCTACTTTTAACTTTCTTGATTTTCATTTTTCAGAACTAAAATTTTCTAACTACATAAAAGTAATATTAAATATTACAATTATACTACAAGAAATTTAGCACTACTGTAATAAACGACGCACAACACAAGATCAAGACTAAATAATATGCACGCTAAACTGTTAAACGTGTAACTTATAGGTGGAACTTTGTGCACAAGATACAATTAAAAATGCAAACTTGCGAATTTGTAATCTAATATTAGAATAAAATCGCGTCATATTTGTTAACAATATTAATATGGTTTCAGTAAACAACAACATTAGTAAAGATTTACGTTGCATTATGGTTTTGTTAACAATATTTTGTCTTAATAAGAACACTATTTGTTATGGATATTTTAACAAAATGAAAATAGTTACATTAACAGCATTTGTGTTAATAAAAACAATATTTTTTCATTCCATTTCTAACAAATTGAATATGGTTAGAGTAACAACTACGAAATTATAGTCTTAGTCAATTTTACAATAAATTATGCTAAAATTAACAATATTTTTTTGAACAAGGACTGTATTGTTATGCGTACCCATTAATTTCTTTCAGTGTGGATAAATATAAATATGTGAGCTTTTAAGAACAAAATTTGTTAGCAATTGCTGAACAGATGGGCATTAAAATCAGTTTTGAATTTTACGAAGGCAATGCTGGAAACAATATCTAAAAGATCATCCGATTTATCGGATGAATTAGACAGAAAAGTAAGAACTACCCCTATATACATCAAAACATGACTTAATCGAAAAATTGAAACAAGAAAGGGCTCATATACGTGCCAATTTAAAAAAATATTATTTAAAATACACCCAAGCGGTTAAGACATGTTTTGAAACAAAAGGGGTGTCTTACATAAAATAACGTAAGGGCTATATTTTAGATACACCTTTATATAATATATCAGATTAGATTAGCGGTTTTAGCTGTTAAATTTATGTAAATCTAACTTTAAATTTGTAAATAATTTGGCTCCCACCATCACCAGCTCCCAGGTTATTTCTTTAAATTTGTTCCATTGGGTGTGAGCAAAAGTTGGCTGTAGACAGCTGCAGGTGTGTGGTTAATTACCCTTTAAACATATTGAAGTGACTGGTTTTGCAATGATCGATTTAAATTAATTCCTGAAGTCATGCGTTGGTAAAAATTGAATAACAGTGCAATTTTGGGTTCAAACTAAATTATCCTTAACAAAAATTGTGTCTATTCTATATTCGCTTCAGCCTGTAAACGGGCGAAAAAATTTACAAAAACATGTATTATACCTATAATCTTATATTTTTGTGTTCTCGAATACTGGTTGTTACAAAAGTGTAATTAAAATATAAACACCCCCACCTTTCACCCCTCTGTACTAAAATTGAATTACTACTTTAACATTTTTAAGTTGAATTTTCTTTGCAAGGGTCGGCGTAATAATAACAAGACAGCCCTCTTTGTTTTCGTTAATTTTTTGTAATTTCTTGTTCGTCATTTTCCTATTGGTATTTTAGAGATTCTTCCATTTACACGTTTTATTAAATACAAATTACACATTTCTTACACATGAAAGGTTTACGCACTTAAGTTTACATTATTGCGGAAGCTCTTATCAAGTGTTATATAATTCATCTGAAAATCTATAATTCACTCCCGGTAAATTTTTTTTAAATAAATATGTGAAGATGTCTTTTTGTAATAAATTTTATTCATATTATAAATTTTTGAGTAAGATTTTTGAAAAATTTAAAAGATTAGATTGAATTAAAATTATATTCTTAAGATAGCAAATTAATTTTTTTAAAACGTACAGTGTTAATAAGCGTTTTTTCGATTAAAATTAATCCTAAGGCGTCTTAAGTTATGGTACTAATCTATTTTTTTTATAATAATTGCGTATTAAAAGTTATTCGAGAATTTTTTTTATTAAGTTAGAAAAGTTACAGATTACTTTGGGCGCAGGCTATGGATCTTTGTTGTTGTAAAGAGCGCCACAAAACGTTGGTCCATGAAATCTGCTTTTAGCGCAGAATCCCGATTTCCTTCTGATTCTGCGTTGGCTCCATATAAATGGAAAACTGTAAGGGAAACTTCAACAGTTGAAAGAAAATTTTGTGGCAGTCCTAACGATTCTGTCAATGCGTGCATATCAGCATCCTAACTGCGTGATACGGTAAGTCGAATTTATTTTTAATAATTCCGATAATAATTATTTAAATATTGAACCGTAATATACTAAGAGGCACGGTATTTTTTTATATTTCATAATATAATCGCTTTATTTAATTAAAACCTAAAAGTTGCACACTTTTCACACTTTTCAAAATAAAATGTTTACATTGACTAACAATAACGTTGAAATCATGATGGTTTTCAAACATTCAAAATTCAATAGTAACTGAAAATGCTAATATTAATAATTTTGAAATTTGTTTACGAAATTTCAAGTACGGCTTAATAATTATGCTGTCATCTCATCGACACATATTTCAATTATTCCGAGATTCCTGCTTTTAGAAATGAATGAAATTTTCCGATACTTTTTGCAATTTTCAAATATTAAATTACTTTGTCATTTTATGACGTTGAAGGCATTAAAGCATTACGACTAATAAACAATATCTGCAAAGGCATTTTAAGACAAAATCAAAATACAAAATCTTACAGCTTAAAACCTCTTTCGTTGTGTTTACGTTTTCTTAGGAAAAATTGAGGTGATAAGCTCGGTCCTTGAATTTTCTTATTTCAAGAATCTTATAGCTATAGCTCAAGTTTGTAGGACGTATAATGTAGGTCAATTAAAGTTTTCATATAACATTAATTAGAAAAGTAATTTCTAAATAAATTTGCTTAACTTAAATTATTTTAAGCCGCAATAGCAATCTAAAAAAGTTAACTTTAATTTTACCAATATCAATTGTTTAATCTTTTTAAGTTGCACAGCACTTATAACAATCAAAAAGTGAATACTTATAATAGAAAGTTTAGTAATTTTTTTGGTTTTGATAACACCTAAGTAATTTAAATAAAATTGGTTAGTGTATATTAAATAAACATTTAAAATACAAAATTTATTAAAGTTCAGAAAATATTTACATTAAATATTATTGTGTATATTATGTTTTAAATAAATATTAAATTAACTGCAAGGCAAAAATTTGATTCGGAATAAATATATTTTTGTATAATTTTTAGAAATTTAGATAATATATAATTGATTTAATGATTACTGGCTTTAATAGTAAGGTCAAGGTCAAAACTTTCTGGTTGCCTATTTGGGTCTTGGTTTAGATTTCACGTTAAACTGCAGTTCCGTATTTACGTTAATTTATTTATTTATCCTGAATGAAAATATGATTTATCTGTAAATTACAAAAATCAAAAAATTAAAAACTAAACACAACTTCTTCAATTTTGGGTTCAGTAGTCATATGAAGATGTGATAGTAGACAATATCATTTATGAATTTTTAGTTACACAATTATATTGTCGTGTTTACTTTATCGCAGGGGTTGTATTTCGTAAAATTTACTTTAGCAAAATTAAATCCAACACTTTCCGTTAATTAATATTATATTTGTGTTTGTACATATTCTCAACTCATTTCATACACCTCTTTATATTTTATTCTATTTTATTACCAATCCAAACAACTTGCTTTGCATAGCAAGTAACTCGTGTATTTGCTTAACTCTCCAATACAGCGAACATGGTATTTCTCCCTTCAATTATTTTTTTTTTTCAATAAAATATTGAATTTTGTAACAAACCATTAAATTAAAAAAATTCTTCATTTAACTGTCCATTTCAAAACTTCCGTTACATTGACATTTCATTCTCATCTTAAACCATCTCTATTGTAATACTCGGTCATTACGACATCCCTCTTCCTTTAAAATTTTCTATTCTTTTCTAATTTTTAGTAATTATTCCTTCTGAAATTATATCGATTAATATCATTGTTTTGTTGATTTGGTCCATTAATGAATGTCATTGTAAGGGTTATTTTACAAAGTTCTATTAAATTGTCCTACTACTGCCGTACTTTGTTGTTTCTGTTCGTAATTCTTAAACTTCTTGTTTTTGTGGAAATTCTTAAAATTTTACTTTCCGTACTTGGAATATTTTGCTTTTTTGTCTGAAATTCTCTATTTTGTAATTGAACTTCATTACACATTTTACTTCCAATTTCACGTGTATTTCGTTATAATTCCTCATCTTAAACACTTCTGTTTCCTCGTCTAATTCTATTATTTTAAATTCATCCACACCAGATAATGTTTTTCTTTAATTCCTGTTTCGTTTATTATAACTGCCCACATAATGAAAAAAATGCTTTGAAATAAGATGATAGATATTTATTATGCACACAAAAAACATAATTTTAATTGTTTTAAAGTTAATTGAAAACTTGCTGATAGTTGGAATCAACTTTTAAGTTCGGTCAACGATATTTTCTCTTTTACCTTTTTTGTGTTACCTTCTTCTACTAATTTACTTATTGACTAATAATTTTCTTACAATCTATCGTACTTTACCAATTGTCATTTCTATTATACGAGGGAGACTCAAGATGAAATTCATTTAGACTTCTTAATTTGGTTATTCTTTTAGGAATTGTTATCTAGATCTAAAAAATTTAGAATTAGATCCTCCACTGGCTCAATACCAATTGGCATTTGAATTAAATTACGGTGCAACTATTTGTTAAATAACTCAAAATTATAATTTTTATATAAATATTATAATTTATAACAAAAAATTTAACATTTCTATTTAATCAAAATTCTCGTTAGCGCTATTATTTAAAGGGGAGTAGTTGTAGCGTTACGTTACTACCTAATTTGATAATTGTTATATCATCAATAGTATTTATAAAGGATCACATTTAAGATAAATTATAGAAAATGTAAAAATGTCGTAAAATATTACTTTTCTATAAATAATAATATACAAGTTGTACAATAATATAAATATTTTTCAAATCAAAAGTCTTGATTAAACGTATTTCCAAATTTTGCAGACAAATTTAAAACAAAACTACAATTTTTAATTAACCCTTTCATCTTGTAAATAAAATTGTATGAAGTTTAAAAAATGACATGTAAAATAAAATTAAAATGCAAAATAATACAGGCTTTAGGGAGTGTAAGTTAAAAAAAATAAATTGGGTTACATTACCGCAGTTAAAGTGTGAAATTCTAACTCAATACGTACAGCTAGTAAAGTTTAGAACAAATTCGACAAAAATTTTTAGAGTAATTTTCTCAGAAAATTGTCGTACACAATAATGTCGAAAGAAAATAAGGTTGATGTGTCCGAAGATTTTCTGAGCAAAAATTCCTTTAAATTTTTTTTTGTGAAATTTGTTTCGAAGTTCTTTTCTTTACTTTTCCAAAATAAAATTTGTATTTTAATAAAGTAACAATATAGTTTTTTAATAAATAAAATTAAAATTTATTAATTACGAGAATACAACATAGCCATTGACTGACGTATATTGACAATAATAGCTTTTTAAAATTTGAAAATAATTTTGATCGACCCAAAAACATCGACCGTTTGTGTACACCTGTTCTATATTTATGTAAATCACTGGTTATATTACTTTCAAGATTGAAATAAATAATAAATTATTCAATTATACTACACCCCCGGTTATTAACGAACGCTGCTATTTAAAACTTCAGCAACAATCAAGCGAAATAATGAATCCAGGGTTTCATTTTTACCACAAAAATTCAATTAACATTAATTAAATTAATTTAAAAAAATTAATACTAGAACTTATAAAATTTAAACGATTTTTAGCTATTTCATGTGTTAAATTTTAAATAATATGCGTATATTTTGAAATCGAATAAGAACTTCAGCTCTAATCAATACAAAAGACTAAATTGACATCTAGACTTATTGCTGAAGTAAGATTTGAAACCACATCGAACGTTTAAGGTAGTAAGTCTATATTTTGAACATATACCTATGTTATATATAACTAAATATGTCATTTCGGCGCAAGCGTTTCGGCGCAAGCGTTTCGGCGCAAGCCGTTTTGGTACTCTCAAAATTTATTTCCAAACACATCAAACAAACAGATAAAATTCCTTAGGGCACCAAGTGGCCAATGAAACTCAAAGAGAAGAAAGTAAGTTTATTGAACGCAGTATGAAAATCAAATGGATAAGAGTGTGGGAAGTGTTTTAAATTTAATTAATAATTCATTATATCGAACAAATTTTGTATGCCCCAAGGCCAAGCAAAAGATTTTAATGTAAGGTATTTTTAGCAAAATTATACAATATGCTTGTTGGGTTTACTGTGAGAGTAACTCGCACTACAGTTATCTACTTTACTAGTACTTTATTAGTTTTAGGCAACAATAAGCAGAAAACAAATTTTACATAAACTAGAGTGAGGTCTAATAGGAAAATGTTAATCATAATCAACTGTAATAGTAAGTTTTTGTACTTACGGTTCACAGAACACTTAAGTGGTATTATTGAAACAAACACACGTTCGGATGAAGTATAGCAGGTACGAGCTCATCTCCATGTTTGCAACAGTCCGTAATACAAAATTCTTGTGAAATACTATAAAATTCAAAAACATCATGTAACAATTAACAAACTAACCAACAATTTCCAAACTTTCAGCAAACAGAATTATTATTTATTTCCGAGGTTAAATAATGGTTTAACTACACTATTACGCAATTTCTACATTCAAATGAACATAGCAACGTAACTCTTGATTTTTTAGTGTAAAAGATACCATGTTTTTTTATGTTTATCAGTTTATCTTTATTGCCTAAAATTAAAATTAAGTCAGGATTTAACCGTTTTGTTGATCGTAAATGGTAGGTATGCATCGGCTAAATTTTGAGTTGTTAATCTATTGGCCGAAAACCTAGTTTTAAAACTAATTGTGAATTCTTATTAGCCAAAAATAAAAATTAAAGAGTGTGGAAGGAGAAGGAACCGACACTTTATATGTACATAATCAAAGGATTTTAACAAAAAAAAATAATGAATTCAAAATGTTTGAAAACTAAGTGAACAAGTATAAGTGGATTTAATTTACTAATCAGATAAATGAAGTTTTCCAAAAGCGGTAATTTAAATCCGTTTGGAAAACCAATATTTCAAAATTTTTGTTTATAAGAAAACTAATCTTACATTTAACATATAACATGTTAAATATAACATTTTGTAAGTAGTACAGTACTGCGTTCATAAAGATCTATGTTACGTAACAACCCACTTGCTTATTATTGCTAGAAAATTTAATTAATTAATTCTAATAATTTGCATGTTTTTCATGTTCGGAAAATTCGTATTTTATGCTAAAACATCGCCAAGGTAATAGTCGATGCAGGGACATTTCGATGTCGGAATTCCCTTTCATCCGAACAAATCCTAAATAATAGCTTTAGGCTACGCTGGTTATGTTAGTTAAAAACAAACTATCAACAGATAGTTTGGTTAAGTTATGCTTTTTCACATTTTCAACAACATTCAGTGTATTTTGTAATCATAAAACTCGATTCGTTTTCCTTAAATATCTTTGACCACAACAATACAGCAAAATTTAACTCATTATATAATGATTATATTAGATTCAAATTTTCAAAATCATAATAGTACGTCAATTTATAGAAAACTAAATTAAAATTTTATGACGAGGACGGTTGAGGGGCCCGCACGCCTTAGAGCTCCCGATAGCGACGAGATAATAGAATATTTAAGGGTTAGGCCCACTTAGGACTTCGAAAAAATTTTTCATTTTTGCAATTTTTTTGTAGAGAAGTGTATACATATCTTTGTACAACAGTTTTAGAAGCCGATAGGTCATTTCCTAATGGGTCTGCTGGAGGTATGGTCGGCTAAATGCTTGATGGAAAATAAATAAAATAAAGAATTTATTCCATATTTATACGGAGAAGGAAAATCAGAGGAAGATTTATACCGGGAGAATGGCGTAAAGCTTATATCGGGGCGGACTGGAAAGTGGGTAACCGCGGTTCAAATCCTGGTTGCGTCGTATACACTGCTGTTATTTAAAACCCAAGATAAATTTGTGACCTAGCGGGGAAGGGAACGGAAAATCACCCCATTAATTAAAATTCCCTAGTACGTCATCTTGGCTTCAGCCCAGTGATTACCTAAACACTGCATAGTATATGGTACTTGAAGAAGAATCCAACTAAATGTGAAGTTATTTTCTTTTCATCATTATCCGTAGCAATAAAAAATGACAACATTGGGCACCGAAACAATCTTATCCTACGATTTCGTGTCTCTCTTTTGGGTGCTGTCGTATATCAAAAATCAATGAAATCTCTTTTTGAAGAAAATATTATTAAAATAAAAATTTTCATTGAACGATAATTGCGAAATATTCAACCAACACGTAGCATTTTATTTCTTACGTTACTGTTTCCTGACTGCAAGGAATCACTGAAATCCTGAAATCACAGATTTCAACATATTTTTTACGGGATTACATTTCGAAGGCTAACAAAAAGCATAACTTCTTTATTTTCTTTCTAATATAATAAATGAAATATTTTATTCACACATTTCAACATATCAAAGATAAACATTTATTGACAAATATTTTGCGAAATTTTCGTTTAAAATTTTGAAAAATCAGTCATTGGAACCTATTTTCTGTGACTTTTCAGAATAAAATTCCCGTGGCAATGTCAGAATAGCTCATGATAGATTCATCAGAAATTAAAAAACCAAAATTATTTCTGTTAACTGTTAATCAACTCGTGGTTGGACGAAGGAAAAAAAGTTAAAATTTGAATTTTTGGCAGGGTTCTGTTACTATTGTTGGTATAATTTGCACAAAATTTTGTTAAAACACTAGTCAATCTTATCTTGCAGAAGTGTGCAAAATTTGAACAAGATCGTCTCATTATTTTTTGAGAAATCATGTCAACCGACTTCAAAAATAAAGTTTTGAGAAAAACGCGATTAAAGTTTTCAGAGAAATAAATTTTTTTTCAACCTACCTAGAATCGTCGATTTCAGCTACATAAAGCAAAGAACCTGCTGTTTAGTCCAGTCAATACGGACCCAAAAATGATGTTTGCTTGCAATAAATCATAAAGTTTTGAAATTTGGCAAAAAGTTTCGTCTTAGGTCCCTGTTTAAC
The DNA here is from genome assembly GCA_958510845.1 of Cantharis nigra. Lineage (NCBI taxonomy): Eukaryota > Metazoa > Arthropoda > Insecta > Coleoptera > Cantharidae > Cantharis > Cantharis nigra. Next base: position 22,755,683 of record OY294034.1, read on the forward strand.
AAAAAAAAGTTGCCATTTCTCCGAGGTCCGGAAGTGTCTTCCATCTTGGATTTTAAGTGACACTTTATGGTTTTCAATAATATTTTCCAAAATATTAACTTTACGCAAACATAGTTCGTATAAAAATTGAAGCTCGTTAAATTCTAAATAAGAAAGTTTTTATTCAATATTAGCGTCAATGCAATATTTAATCAACAAAATTCATTCGCCTGTCGTGAAATGTGGTGCCGCCTTACATTATGACTATAGTAGAGCCGATGATCGTCAAAAGCGTTCACTAACCCTATCACGACGTAGAACTAAACGAATTATATATCATAATGTTCATTTGATCTATTGGACCCAATTACGAAATTTAGGACATCGGCAATTGTGAGAGACAACAGTTATAAGCCAAAAACGAAAAAAAAGTTAATTTTGTTTAACCAATTGAAGGAACTTTTGAAATCGTTCGTACTTGATATAGATATACCAAGATGATTTTAACACTATTATTTAGCTTGAAATGTCTACTTTCCAAAGATTAATAAAAATATGTATTAATTCTGTTCTAATTAACTCTAATTTAATATTATACAAGCAGTGAGAAATTTGAATTGACGGAATATTTGCAATTAAAGAAGTGCCTGATGGAAGTAGTGACGAAAAAGGTTGCCACGTTTTAATTTTAATTTTTCATTGCATTATTATGTTGTTATTTATTTGTATTATTTATTTTAAATTTCTTAATATTTTCTTTGTAAATTCGTAAAAATAATTTTAATTTTCAAAAATTCAAAAAAGGTTTGAAATTTTTGTTTAGTTAGATGAAACTTTATAAAACATTATTATTACAAGTTCGATACATTCTGGATTGGATATGGAGGGCACACCGAAATACCTCCGATTGTTGTAGCAGCCCATCTTCCCATCTATTCCTCGAGCCATCCCACATTTAAGATAAACTCGAGTATTTTAGAGGGCGTTATGCCGCTAGTACTGGCCATGCTTGGCCAGAAGTCCCCTAACATGGATCCTCTTTTTGACGCTAACAATGGGCAGTTATAGAGCACATGCTCCATTATTTCATCTGCTTCATTACATCCCCGACAAGTAGAGCTATCAACTAGTCCTATTGTGTGCAGGTGTTTAAGTTTGCAGTGTCCTGGAAGAAAGTCAGCAATAGTACGCAGGCTGTCCCGGGACAACTGTAGGTAGTATTTTGCATGTTTTTCAGAGAGAGAACGTATTGCTGCCCGCACCTGCCGACATCCAATCACATTCGTCCATCTTTCCGCATGCCGTTTATACGTTTCTTTCTTTATGATGGCATCTAATGTTTTAAGTTCGATACAATACGTGAATGAATTTTCAAATTTTAGTGTGACAAAAATGCTATTAAAGAAAAACTTTCCATTTTGAATGAAAATATTTCACACATATTTCGTGTATGTTCGTATAATATTAAATTAGAGTTAATTAGAACTTAATTACTACATATTTTTATATATCGTTGGAAAGTAGACATTTTAAGCTAAATAATAGTGTTAAAATCATCTTGGTATACCTATATCAATTTTCAAGTACCAACGATTTCAAAAGTTCCTTCAATTGGTTAAATAAAATTAATTTGTATTTCGTTTTTAGCTTATAACTGTTGTCCCTCACAATTGCCGATGTCCTAAACTTAGTATTTAGGTCCAATAGGTCAATACGAACATTTTGATACATAATTCGTTTAGTCCTACGTCGTGATTGGGTTAGTGAACGCTTTTGACGATCATCGGCTGTACTATAGTCATAATGTAACGCGGCACCACATTTCACGGCAGGCGGATGGATTTTGTCGATTAAATATTGCATTGACGCTAATATTGAATATAAACTTTCTTGTTGAGAATTTAACGAGCTTCAATTTTTATAAGAACTATCTTTTCGTAAAATTCATATTTTTGAAGATATTATTGAAAACCCATAAATTGTCACTTAAAATCCAAGATGGAGGACACTTCCGGACCTAGGAGGAATGGCGACTTATTTTTGGTTAAACAGGGATCTAAGACGAAACTTTTTGCCAAGTTTCAAAACTTTATGATTTATTGCAAGGCAAAACTCCTCATTGACTGTACTAGTTTAATTTTCCAACTTTTCAAACCCATGTAACCCCCTCAAGATATAGTCCTATTTGGGAAAAAAACTATTGCTTTTAATTGAATTAGAGAGAGCATAGAAAAAATTATAAATGTCTAATTGGATGACAAATAGCTTAGCTAACAAAAAGTTTAAAAAAATGTTATTTCCAAGTACAAATTAATATCTATTGACTAGATTATATTGGAACGTAAACTTTGTAAAAAAGTAAACTTTGCACCGTTGCATTGTGAATTTAGTTAATTAGCTTGACAAAGGATAAGGATGTTAAAAAAGTCAATGCTTGTCAGAAGAAGTGACTGTATTACATTATGTAGAGGTAGTAGATGTTATTATTTGTTTCTATTTAGTTAATTTAATTTAGTCGTCTATAACGATGTCATAATTGAATGTCATTCAGGTAGTTAATATTTTGTAAAATTGAAGTTACTATTTCATTGAAGTAATTAAATTTAGTGCTTAAAATTTAACGACATTAAAATTAAATTCCTCTTCGAAATATGACACTTGCATATACTTTCAGTTAAAATGGAAGTTTCAGATACACGTAACAAACTTTTCTAAGTAGAAAATCAAAGTGCTAATTAAGTAGCAAGTTATTATGACACACTAGGTATGTAGAATAAAGTTAATTAAAATTTAAACTTGTTTACTAGGAATACATTGCCCTGTGAAAAAACCTCAAGTTGTTAATACGAAATTTGATAAATGGGAAAACGATATGGAAGACGTTTTGCTTCAGTAGCAATTTGATTATATTTTATGTTCCTGATTATGTTAAGAAATGAGAATTATTAATCTCAGTTCTAATTTCATAAATACATTAGACTAATCTAATTTTAATATAAAGTATGATGTAGATGAAAATGTGGCACGACATAAATTTGAGATAAGATAACGTGCATACATTGAGACAATATTTTCTTAAATAATTCTCTTTGGATGCTGCAAGTGAATGACAAGGAAACGAAAATTGGAAGATGTAATCACTATCTCAATGGAATGACAAGTTGACGCAAACGTGCTTTAACTTGTTCAAAATGAAAAGGTCTAATAATTTTAGATAAAAATCAACGCATAATTGTTAAATTATTATCTCTTAGAAGTTTAACTTTTTACCAAACATTTTTTAAGAACATCGACAAAACTTTTATTGAAAACTTTTCTAGTTTATAAAATATTAAGTTTTTTTTATCAAAGCCCAAACTCGTTATTAAATTTTTATTTAAAATTCCTCTAAGCTTCATAATATTATGATAAATACAACGCACATATCCACACTCGAACTAATTTAATTTGAAAAATTTCCCTCAGGCAGGCAATATTTTTAATTTTCTTATTTACATTATATTTAATATCTCTTTTTGTAGCTGTGCACCTCACCAATTACTCTTCACAATTCATTTTCTAAAACATAATGAAAGGCTTACCTTCTTAAATTATAGCAATGGAGTATTACATTGGAACATATTTTTTTAATGGGAATGTAATGGCAATTTCCTTGTAATTCTTCTTTCTCTAAATTTAAGCCTACCTACGGTTTGAACTTTCCGGCGTTAATTGTTTACTATGTTGGATCTTGCAATATCGACTGCCATAATCCTTCTACCTCTCTTCGACCCTTCACTTTTCCGTCCCTCGCTATACGTGCCGGCTGTTGTCCATCCTGTTAACGTGAGCATTCCATACTCTTTTCTTCGCTTCCATCTTATAACATCCTATACTAACAATTACAACCAAAAGTTACAACCAGAGGATCTCGAGATCTTATTAGAGAATATAATAGAGTAATAATAATCCTGTGGAGTGATCCAATTTTAGTTATATTAAATATTTTATGAGTAAAAAGTTTGAATTTTGAATTCAATTATTTAATTTCATAACTTACATTAATATTAGATCAAAACTATGCAATTGACTAATTCAATTAAAATGTGAAAAGTTAAATCAATTTGATATTCCTTGATACCAATATCAGTTAATAAATAAAATATTTTTTGAAAATTTCTAAAGTTAACAAAAAAAAAAATATTCACGAAGACGTTAATTTATGGTAATTTAATATTACAATAATTTATTGTAGAATAACCCAATTTCAAGAACTTAAAGGACTCGAGTTTGATGAAATATAATAATTGTTCGGTTTAGAAATGTTTGAAAAATATCTTATATATTAACTAATTTTGTAATCAAGTAGATAGAATTTTATTTTTTAAGCAATGTCAACCATACAAATTACAAACATTTTAAAGGAAAAATTACACTGTCGACATTTTTCAACTTTTTTGCTATTTCCGCTAGGGTTTTCATTCTACTTTACAAATCTGTTTTCAAAATTGTTTCAACACGTCAGATTTTTCAGAAATTTGGGTTAGAAACATGAAAAATGCGTTTTTAGCTATATTTGAACAACTGTAAAAATAACTCTGGATGTGAATTGGAAAGTATGTTTCAGAAATCAAATTAATGTTGTTTTCAAATAAAATTTTGTTTTTTTTTAATTAAAAAATGATAATAGGACATTTTTGATTTTTAACTAATTTATAATATTAATAATATCGTCCATGTTTTATATATTAGAAATTAATCTTGGGATAGTGGAAACGCAAAACAAAAACAAATTGACTATTTGTCGACGTTTCGGCCCATTAACTGGAGCCATCTTCAAAGACTTTAATTAAAGATAAAACATATCGATAATCACAAAAGTAAACATAATACATTTTAGTTCCACACTCACTTAATAGCAGTTGGTATACATGTTTAGCGTTAACAATTATAAAATTGGGGGAACAATATAGTAACAGTAACGGGCGATTGTAGACTGCACCGATGGTCAAAGGGTCTCATAATCTGACATGTAGATTGCACCGGGTTCGGTTAGGGTACGTATGTAGACTGCACCGATGGTCAGTAAGTAAGGTACTTACTCTAAGTTAATAATTCCTTAGGATTATGTAATTTATTTGGGATTAGGTTAATAGTTGATTAATTATCGTATAATTTTGATTACATTAATCAATAATACGTTTAGGGAATTATCTACTTAACAGATAATTATAATAGTATATAGGAAAAAGAATGACTATTTGAAGTACATATGAATAATAAGAAAGAACAGTGAGGAATAGAAACAGTCAGGGGTAAAAATGGAAACAATTTGAGAAATGATAAGTGAGCGCGGAAAAACATTGTTAGTGCGTGACGGGTATAAATTTTATCAAAACGCTGAATTGAAGAACGGAGAAGTTAAATGGCGATGTTGCAGTCGAAAACGTTCAGCTAATATGTACACCATGGGAGAGAAGGGTCATAGGATAGTAATGAAAGAAAATTTGGAACATAATCATGAAATAGATGAACAAAAAGTAAAGCGGCAAATTGTTAGTGGTGAAGCCAAACGAAAAGCAATTGAAGATACGTTTCAAAAACCTTCCGACATTCTTATGGGAGCCATCATTAATACTAACATTTCACAAGTTGATATTACTCGCCGTGATGCTGAACGAATCTCTAGGGCTTTATATGATGTAAGGCGAATAGAACAGCCACCTTTACCAACCTCGATAATAGACGTTCATTCATCTTTAGATTTCATAATTGTCAATACAGAGAACGGCGAAAATTTCGTAATGCTGAACGACAGAGAAAGCAATTTAATTATATTCTCTTGCCTGACCAATTTAAGGTGTTTGTGCTCTGTCGAAAATATTTACATGGATGGTACTTTTGATTACTGCTCTCCATTTTTTAACCAATTATTTACCATTCACGGGTTTACCAATGGGTATTATATACCACTAGCGTTTTGTCTTTTGAAAGACAAAAAACAACCAACTTATCAACACTGTCTACAAATGTTAGTAGACATCTGTTTTCAAAATAATTTAATTTTTAAACCAAAAACAGCAACTGTTTTTTTGAAGTTGCTATTCATGCAAGTATTAAACATGTTTGGGAAAATGTTGAACTGATTGGATGTCGTTTTCATTTAACCCTAGCGTGGTATAGAAAAATACAAAAATTGGGTTTGGTCCCAGAATATCGAAACGATCATTCCGAAATTGGTCGATGGCTGCGCTTCTCGTTTGGTTTGCAGTATTTACATCCAAATGAAGTAGATGCTGCTTACAGTGAAGATTTAATTGTAATCATGCCAGAAGATTCACGGCTGGATGTCTATTCCGATTATATATTTCGAACCTATCAATGATGCGGAATCACTTTTTCTTCCAAAGCTCTGGGCAGCACACACATCAAGTATGTGTCGGACTACGAATGCCTGCGAATCGTTTCATAGCGTATTTAGTTCGCATTTTTATCATCCTCACCCACCCATTTTCACTTTTTTGGAGAAACTAAAACTTATGCAAATACAAACATACTTCAGTATAAACAGTATTGGCACTGTTAAGAAGATTAATTCCGATACAGTTAGAAAACAAGCAAAATTGCAACATTTGATCGACGCGTATTCTGACAAAACAATTAGCAGGGTTCAATTTATAAAAAGTATTTGCAATCATTATTGTCCCATTAATGAGTGATTTAAGCAAACTATTTTTCCAAATTTAATATTTTGGACATCTTTTGTTTTTTTTGTATTACTTTATTTAAAAAATAAATTTTGAATTTTGACAAATGACAAAGTTGAATAACAAACATTTTTATTTTTAATTGGTCTGACATGAATTTTGGAGTTGTAAACAAACAAGTTATTAAAACTAAATAACTTAAAAAAGTTATTAAAAATAAAATAATTGTGTGTTAAATATATGAAATAATATAATAGAAGAAAAACATACAAACAATGTAGAATGTGAAACCAAAATTGTGAAAAACTTATAAGACTACAATAAAACTATAGGTTTGTTCCAACGAGCCGATAAACCGTTCAATGTACGGTCACGCTCATGCGCAATAGATAAAAAGCGTTCCAACCGACAGGTGACGGTTTGTGGGACGATCCATTAAGCGTTCCAACCGAATTCGTGATCGTTCCTAGAACGGTCGCTGAACGATCATTTCGATACACAATCCAAAGTAGTAACTGATAGCAATTTGGTGACTGACCTGCGCATTGAATATTTTTTCAGCTGAATATTGTATCTGTCATTTTAGGTTAGTGTTATTCTGTGTTTTGTGGATTTCATAAAAATTCAATTAAAATCTTAAAATATGAGCGATTGCGGAGATAGTTATGTATACCTATTGATAGTGATAGTTGATAACTAACAAAATATATAATTTGTACATTTTGTGTGATTAATAATTACTCTAGTATAATAATAACTCTAATTTAAACTCTAATTTAATTTTAAACAATTTTTGCATTTAACCAGTTTACGGCTATTTAATAAATTTTGTAAAATACACTACTTTCAATTTCGCTCTGTATTATTAGCGCTGTGCATTTAACTGCATGCTTAGTTTAAATATGTCCGTCCTTAACAGGCAATAAAACCTACTGTTTTAGAATTCATTAGATTGCATATTTTTAGCAAAAAAATTCTCTTTCAAAAATACCGTAATTGGCCAAATAATTACGGCTTAGTGACGCGGGAAACCACGTGGTAAAAGCATCGCTGCGTAAAATTGCTACAATATTGGCACGAAATCTTGTACCAATATTGGATACAATAGGTGCATGAATCAGTCACGAATGCGTTCCAACGGTGGCAATTTTGACATCAACATTTTTCGGTACAAAATTCGCGGCTGCCCATAAAACCTATCCTAACGGTTTCTGTACGGTTTCAAAATCGTACAAAAGTGGCACGTTAGAACAAACCTTATATAAAACTATAGCGTGAACCCTATTTTCTGCAAAAACAACTTCAAATCAAAAACAATTTGTTTATTATATTTATGATAAAGTTTTCTAATGTAGTAATTATTATGTCTTCTTACTATTCAGTCTCTCTATTCATGATGGATCGTATTGTTCAGATTTGAGTATAGGCTATTTTTTCCACTACTGCTTTATATTTTTTTTGCGTGCGTTGAAGGAGAGGAAAATACTTTATGTACTAACCCCGGCCTTTCGCAAGGTCGGGTGTGTAGGACTCATGAGGTCATGTTACCCACTAAAATCCTCTGCTTTTGTGAAACTGGATTTCCGGGAATCACCTAGGTATTTCATCTGGAAGGACCAGGTTTTGCGCCGCTTAGACGTTGAGTATTGTTGCTGCGGTTAGCTGAGTCGTTCCTCCCTTTCATGTTCTTCTTTTGTTTTCAATATCGTGGTGATCATCTGTGCCATCTCATTCCACCTAGCCTCAAACGTCAGCATTTCCGGTATAAGTTAGTTGGGAAGCATATGGACTACCCCATATGTTCTTCTCTGTTCCACCCGTTTATCGCACTTGAATAGTGTATGTTCCGCCGTATCTTCCTCTAGGCACTACACCGGGCTATATCTCTTGCCTATTCTAAGGAGATAGCTGTTGAAACAGCCGTGTCCACTCAGTGCTTGTGTCAGGTAATAGTCTATTTCCCCATGGCTCTTTTCTAGCCACATCTGGGTTTGTGGGATGAGTAGTCTTGTCCAGTCTCCCTTCTGGCTGGTTTCCCAGTTGGCTTGCCATCTTTTAATGGTTTTCTTTCTTTTGTTGGTTTTTTGTATCTGGTCGAATTTTCCTTCGTAGTGTTTTGCTACTATACTGATTTATCTGGATTAGAGAATGGAAGCCCTAGTGGAACCGACGCCATTAAGTCACTTCCGAGGCATAGTTAATCATGTTAAAGCTAATCTTTGTTTGGATTATATTATTATCAGCATTACACTCTGCAGTAGAATTGAACTGCCCGAAGGATGTAGAAAAATGTAATTATTTGGGGAGGTTTAAACCTCGTAATTAGTATATGTAATTTAAGATTCCGGTGTGTTTTAGCATCTCCAATAATTTTTCACCAAGTTATGCGCTCAATCACTTTCCCCCATTTTCTCGAAGTTATCTGTCTCTTTATCGTACCATCTCAGCTTTTGGGTTTCCATCACATTATAGACTTCACTATTTCTTCGTTATTGATTGTCATTTCATATCAAATGGTTACCATATTTGTTAGGCAAATTGCAACATTTCTTGCACTTTAAGGGATTACGCCTCTCTAGAAGCCGAAAAAATAGGTCTTTTGGGGATTTACTTTCAGAAAAACTACAAAATAAATCGAGAGTGTAAAAAAGGGTGTTTATCATATGTAGGTACATATCAGTAACTGTATACAATAATTTTTTTGAAGCGATTAATTTTAAGATGGCGGCTGTGCAGCGTTTTTGTAAAGACGTCTCCGTTTTTCCAGGGTCCACGGCCGGACAAACAACTCCTAGAAATTTTGAATTATGATGAACCAATGAATTTTTTTCAATTATATAAAATAATAGCTATAGAAGTCCGTAGGATTTTTCTATAGATTGATTTTTGGCCAATGGCGTAGTTTTAAAGTGAAAAGTGAAAAATTTGCTCAAAAAATCGTCAGAAAATTGTTAATAACAAATGAACGATGCAATATAAAACAAAAATCCTACGTACTTTTCATAGCGGTTGTTATATATAATCGGAAAAAGAAATACAAAGAAATAGGCTACAACTTTGATCCTTACTTATTTTCACCTAAATGTAATTCTAAATGATGAAAGTCTACCCTAAATGTTTACTTTTTTTTTGAAAAATGTGACATCTTTCTGGGAAAAGAGTCTACAGTTAAATTTCTGACCTAGTTAGTTCTATTAGTTTACCAAATATTAACCCTGAGATTTATACCCTTTTTTTGTGCTTGCTATATCCCCGTTTTAGTTAAATCTTGAAGTGTAAATTTGAGGTACATCATACTCTACTATTATCAGCTAAAATTTCAAATTTGTATCTGGTCCCCCAACAACGATATTTAGTTAAAAAATGCCGCTATATTGAATTTCCAAGCTGTGAAAAGTTCTAGATAAAATGGAGTACAAATCTCAGTGTTGATATTTTGTATACCAGTATAATTAGGTCCGATTTCTATCTAAAATAATTTTTATCTTGTAAACTCTCTCCCTTCTTTCAAAAATTTCTTCATAAATATGAAAATTTTTTAGAAAACAAGTAAACATTTAGGGCGGATTTTTATCCTTTAGAATTACATTTATTTGTTTATTTATTTATGTATTTACGTGAATCAATCACGTAAGCAGTATCTTTGTAAACAATTTGTTTTTACCTCCAATTGATAGGTTAAATAGTAGCCGTAACCGGATTAGAGAATGTGCCTGTAACCCTGTTTAATAGTTGATGGTGGTAATCATCAATCGACGAAGACCGACGGTCTTATGCACCCTTAGAAGTACGGAGAAGGTCATTTGAAAGATAGTCTTTTCCCTGATTAGAACCCATTTCCTAACATCCCAATGAACAATTTGGTTTTATAAAGGTTCTCGAAATATTACCATCACCTAATTAGGTTTGCAATATACCTTTATAAAGCAACAATTTATTGTTCATTGGGATTAGTAGTATTTTTTCTATGATATTTTTAACAGAACTAAACAAAACGTTAAAATAATAAAATTTTAACAGTAAAGTAAGAAATAGAATACGTGAAATATAATGAAAAAATAGATATTAATAACTACTGGACAGGTTTAAGACTAAAAATATCGATCTTCGGTCGCATATAACTAGGAAAATGACAAAATAAGAAAAAATATTCGAATACAATTTTTTGGAATAATAATATTTAACAAGATTCAAAATAATAAATAGAATCTTAAAAAATTGCCGAAAATGACTTAACATGAACAAAAATATCAAATCTAAGCGATGCCACGTGCTAACATAAATTTTGAAAATTTAATAAATAATGAGTTTTCAAAGAACGACACAACCGCTTTGAAATCTGTTGATTTCTAAAAATTAAAAATACTTTTTCAAATTTATCAGTTACAACTAAATACCAGAGTTCATTTTCTCGGTATATTTTTATAGTTATTTTTTAAAAATTGTATTTATTGGAGTTGTACTTCCGATCATTTACAATGATATTCCTGTGAAGAAATATGTAAAGCTCTATAGAATTTTTTCGAGAAAATTTGTATTTTCCGTAATTATACAATGTCTTCTGCATGAGAGACCGATTTTTTTCAGCATTATTTATTTGATAACTATGAAAAAATTTGATCCCTCATTTGATTAAATAGTATCGGACTCGATTAAATTGAGATGCATTTTATTGTTGCATCATTTATCCGCAAAATTATATATATTTTTGTATTTATGACGTTTATTATGTTTATTATATTGCTGGGAACTCTTTTCATCTCAAGTATTCTTAGGACGTCGTCGTCTAGTTTTATTTCATCAAAAGCCTTAGTCAGGTCAATAAAACACATGAAAGTGGGTACGCGGAATTTTATTGACTTTTCCATTATTTGACGGATAATAAAGATTGCATCGGTTGTTGATCTATTTTTTTGAAAACCTTGTTAACTTTCGCTTACACTTTTGTGATTTCCTTCCTAGCAATACTTGTAAACAGTTTTGAGAATAAGTTTAATTTTTTTTCAACACAAGATACCTGTATACAAAGAATACGTTATGAATGAGTTCTACACTCTAAACCAAAAATTATAAAATGAATCAGGTATGCATCCAATTTCCTGGAGGAAGACTTGAACTCCAACCCACAAAAAAGTATAATACTGGCCCAGTTCAAAGACTTATAGAGCAGCATTCTAAAAGGTCTTCATGTCGAAAAGTCCAGACTCAGTCGTAGAACAAATTTAAAATTTTTGGAAAACAGAACCCAGCCTACATTATATTATCCTTTTATTGTTTATGGGGTAGTTTTTCATCATCAATTTTCTGATAATTCCTATCTTTTTTCTATCATAGTTTTTTACTTTTTACTATTTAATTTATTGTTTTTTTGTATATTTTTATATTGAATTGAATTAGGTGTATATAAAAACAATGTAATACTTCCGCAGTGATGTAGAATAAAAATTCCATGACCGAATGATGAGTAGTCAGATAAAAAAATTTAATTTTAAATATTAAATTTTTTCTTGGGGGAACCCACGTAGTTCCATATTTAGAACGTTTACTACGAAATTTGAACAATAAGTGTTTTTTCTCAACCGAATAAATAAAAAAATCAAATAATTTATCAGCGGTAACAAATCAAGTGGAAAAGAATAATGTTTCAAATGACATATTGTTTGGCATAAAGAGAGTTTGTAGAATCGGCAAAGTGAGTGATACATTAATTCCACCACCATGCATTTGCTTTACTTCTTGATATCTACAACAAATCAAGAAACGATCACTCTCATAGATACGGAATAAGAGGCAGGATTTTGAACTTGGCATTAATTTATAATTTAAAATTCTCTCTACATAAATTACTTCTTTTATTAACCGCTTGATGAATTTTCAATGCATATGTCATTTAATTCTTTCGATATCTAAAGCTGCAAGGCAAAACTTAAATTTATTTTTTGGTGTTTGAATTTTGTTACATTTTCTTACTTGGTTGATTTTATCGTATCAGATTAAATCATGCAGATATAAAGTAATATAGTCATTCACTTCAAACAAAATGTTTAGGGATAATATATATGGGAAAGCTTATTTTTAAAAAAGAACCAGAAACAATAACATTTAAACTTTTCATATTAGTTTAATATTTTATAATATGCATATATGGAAGATTCAAATATTTAATTGGAAGATATTGTGCTTTATTGATTAATCATCAAATTAAAGATGACAATTACAACTGTTTTTAAAATCAAAATCGTTTAGTTGGTTTTACTTATTACGAAAATTTCAATTCCGCCTGAGAATTTGTTGTTTTTATTCAGTTCCTGGCTACGATTTCTTGCTCATTCAGCCACGTCGAATTAGATAGTATGTCTCAGTCGTTAAGCGAAATCAGACTTTTTGCGAAAGTGTTTCTTACTATGATTCTGATGATAATTCGTTAAAGATTGTTTGGTTAAGAAAGAAAATCAATCAAATCGACCTGTCTTCAAACAAGATAATGAAATTAGACGGACCAAACTATTCTTGTGAGGCAAAAAATATGTTACAATCACGTGACGGTTTTTGGAAGCTGTAGTTTTGTAGTCTTACATAGTTTGTATAACAGGTAGCTTTACTAATGACTGAAATAATTTTTTGTGCAATATCGCAACAAACACAAGCTACTATGGCCGCAAAGCAATGCGATAACACATGCAGTGTAAGATTCGAACTAAAATATTTTGTTTTCTTATTCCGGCTGGTTTTTCAAATATCAAAATAAACAATAAATTATATGTATTTTAATTAAACTACAGTACATGGAATGTAATATCGAGTTTCACTGCTTTCAAATGATTGATTGCAAATGATTAAATTTGCATATAAAATATTTTTATATTAGCTAATATTCATGTTAAATGTTGCAAAATTATTAAAGAATTTACCGTTATTGAAAAATAATTGTGAATAAAATCAAGTATCCTAGTAATATTAACAAAGTTTGTATTGCAATATATTCCTCGATAATTCAAACTAATTAATGCAATGGCGTGTTTATTGAATTTTTAAATAAACAATGCTTTCATAAAATAAAAATTTTAGTTAAAATCTGTTTGAAATTTGCCTGATCGATCATCTTAGTTCTGTTCTGAAGATCGTCGAATTCTTGAATGTCGTCTTAATAAGGGGAGATTAAGGTTTTTATGTATTCTTATCAGGATTTAGTTTTGTGTTAAAAATGTCTACTGTAAAAGAAAAATAAGTTCAAGTCAATCGGTACGGTGGTTTCAGAGTAAACATGTATATGTTACGGTCAATGATGTAAATTGGGCATTGACGTCATTGCCCGGCCATTGACGTCAACGCCCGTTAACGGTGGGTAATGATGTAAATATTTTTCTCTGATTGTAATATTTACGTCTTTGGCCGGTCAATGACGTTAATGGCCAAAATGGATTGGGCAATGTTGATATTATGGACAGCAAAATGGCGATTTAAATTGGACAGCCAACTGGCAAGTGATATTTACGTAACTACATATGTTGTATTTGTATTCATTGTATTATAATATAATCATTCATTAACAAAAATAATAAAAATTAAAAAATAATGAAATAAAAATTTTTAAATTTATCATTTTTATTCTGACACGGGAGTGAGCCATGGCACTTATGCCCCGTTGCACCACCCAAAAAACAGTTCGATCGACCGTAAATCAAAGCTTTCGTGTTGCACCACCCAAAAACGGTCCGTAAATCGATTGATTTTACCGAGAGAATTAATCGACCGTTTTCGGGCGATATTTGCAAATACGGACGGTTTTTGTCAATAACCTCAATATTTTGCTAGTTACTATTTGTTTGTTATTGTGAAGTTTCAAGTTATTCGGCAATCTTTTTAATATTATTTATAAGTGGTATTGTATTAATTTATAAAAATATACAATCTACACATTTGTTTATAAGTTGATTTATATTAATCTGTTACGATTTCATTGTATTTTAATGTGAATTTTAATAATAGATCATTAGTTATGGATACGTCTTCATCTTCTTCATCTGATGAAGAGCTCGACCACATAATAAAACTTCTTCCAGAAATGAGACCAAGACGTGATCCATTATTTAATTTATTTAACAACCGTGAACCGTGAATACATGCATTGTTTTTGGAATCCAAAATTCCTCCAAATGGCCAATGTTGCCTTGCTTTTTTCCTTCTTATCCCTCTGTCCTTAAACCTCTTTAGATAAAATTTGCATCATCATGTAGTACAAGAAAACATATTTGCATATATTTTTGCACATCTTAAACATTTTGAATTGCACCCCAGTTTTTTTTCTCAAAGTACAGCTGGTCTAAAATCCTTAAAATTTTCAGATGCTTTCAGCTTTCGCTTTTCCAAGAATTTCTTGATTTCCTCAATATTCTAATATCCTATGGAGAATTTTCTTCTCTTTCTTCCCATGTAAAAAAATTTTCATTTAGGCGTCGCGTTCTCCGCCCAAATGAAGTATTGTCAAAATCTTCGACACAAATCACGTGGTTTCACAAAATTTCCACATAAATTCAATGTTTCAACCTAACGGACAACGTAAATCATTTTCAACCTAAAGTTTTATCCTTACAAATTCAAATTATTTATCTAACATCATTATATTAATAAATTGCTACAAAAAATTTAAAAAATCAAAAATATGTTATCATACCATTCTATAATATCATTTTTCGAGAATCGTATCATAAATGTAACAATTATTATTTATAAATGAAATAAATTAAAGTATTTGCTTGTATATATTATTTTTATAACCACATTACTATGTTGTCGTCGGGATCGCTTCGGATGTGTCCGATCTTGAACGCAAATTAAAATATTCCTATCTTTTTCTGACACATGTGAGCTACAATAAATGTTTCTCGCTTTAAAAGTACTCAAAACTTACTATCATTTTAAAGTTTTAATTAAACAGTCGATTCAAAAATCAACTGATATTTTTTCTGGTGCAACTAGTATTTTGAAAAATCGGAGAATCTGTTTTTACGGTCGGTTGGTACAACCGGGCATTAGAATTGCAAATTTATTATTTTTACATCCATCTTCGCAATGACAACACTTGTAACCCTAGACTCCTAAAACACTAGTTTGAGCTGCTGCTTGTCTAAGAGTAATCTCATTTTCTTTAGTCGTATTACTAATATTTTCTAACAAAATTAACTTTTCAGTATCCCTTAATAACCAGTATTAATTGCAAAGGCACATTTAATATATTACTGTCAGATGGAATCTATAAAATAATAGTTTCATCATTGCCCACCATGTATTGGGCATTGACGTCACTGCACGGACAATGATGTAAAAACCACACATAAAATTTAAAATATCAACATCGCCCAAAATGCATGGTCATTGACGTCAATGGCAGGCCAATGACGTCAATGCCCAACTAAGCTGGGCATTGACGTTATTGTCCGGCCATTAACGTTAATGGCCGAATTGTCATCATTGACTGTAACATATACAACGTAATTAAAATTAAAAAATTATACAATTTAATTCTTCAATTAATTACTTATTTATTGTAAATTATTTTAAATTAAATTAAATTTAAATTATATCAGACGCATAATAAATTCCGTTTGTCTTTTTAAATCAATCCTGTTCGGCCTTTTTTACCTTTATCTTTTTATTTAGTTAATATAACCTCAAAATGTTTTCCATTTTTAAAATATGAACTATTAAAATTTTCAACAGGCTCTCCTACAAAACTTATGTAGCGGTTGCGACAGCATTGTGGACAGTATGTATCTACTGATCTGAATCTAGATAGCGACGAGAGTGCACATACGCAGGAATGACACCTTGGCAACACAAGTTACTAAGAGACTTATTAAGTAGCAATGAACAAGAGTTCCTACAAACATTCACAGACGTATTTACGTATTTACGTCGGCTCTCCATTTATCTTATTTCATCATTTTGTATCCAATTATTATTTCATGTAACAACCTTTCGTAATCAACAATATGCTAAATTATTATCGCAATAAATTTATTAAGATTTACAAGTGAATTTTCAACGAAGTTCCAATCACAAGCAAAAAGCAAGTTACGACTAGATATGGTAACTTAATATCGTTATACCTAGCCCATACTCTAATATTTTTGATTTATTAAGTTTTAAACTCCAAAAAGCGATACTTTTCTTTAATTGGGTAAATTCAAAAAGATTAGAAACTCTACCGATGAATTATTATCCATAGTTAGCTTAATGAAGATAGCATACCGCGGAAATCTTAGGGTAGAGGTTGTAGGAGAATTGCTGAAATTAACAATCAGACGTTTAACAACAAAAGTTGGGACAAAACAGGGACAGCCCTCGTGTGTAAGCGTGTTTACGGAGAATTTACCTCATTCGCAATGAAGAAATCACAAGAAGAACTAGCAACGCGCGTGAATTTAGGTCCTTATTTTTTTTAAATTTAATTTTTGTTGTTGCTTTTGATTGTTCTCAATTGTTCTGATACTTTTTTGATTTTATGAAAAAATATCAAAGGAAACAAATAAAAGACTTTTTTTGCCAGCACAAACTATGCCGTTTTATATTCTGATATATTCGGAGTGGAATCCTTGGCTCTCATTGGCCAACAGGGCTTGATTTTTTGTTTTTTCTAGTTTTTAAGTTCGTATCCCTCTCTGCTGGAGATGCAATTTTGTAGCCTTAAATTATTGTCTCTTTAGCCGTTATTATGATAATTGCTTGTCTAGAAAAATCTTGGATTATTCTTCCTGGTATTCCCAGGATTTTAAAATTTATTGACATGTTTTTAAAATAACCAAAACGATAAAAATTTGTTCAAACTTAGAATTACACATAAAATTCGTAATTAATTTTTAATAAAAATATAAATCCAGTAACTGTTTTCTATGATCCTCTGCATATATAAATATATCTTGTAACAGATCGTAACAAACTGCGAGACCCCCACCCCCCCAGAGGAATAAGGTAACAAAAGTTAAAACAATTTTTGTTATAAATATTGTTAAAACAATATGTGTATCTATTACACAAATTTTAATTATTATGATTCTTGACTGAATGGATCTCTTTGGGTTAATTTATCGAATTAATGAAAATTTAATATCTAGAAAAATTATCTAATTTTTTGATAAAAAAGAAATTTTTTGGTTACGTAACATTTTGAAAAACACCCCCGCCTCCCACCGTAAAAATCGTAAGAAATTTTCAATCCCCCCCCCCCCTTAAGGCCGTTACGTAATTTGTGAACAGCCCCTTAGAAGGTAGGTAATAGGTATAGCTCGTGATTGAACGATAGATTTAAACAAAAATAGAAATTTGAAGTTATGGCAGAGTTGAATGCAAAAACGTATAATTTTCGCTAGTTGTAATCAAAAGAAAAGAAACTTTGTTCAATCATTAGAAAATCCTGTCTTGAAGAATTGTGCAAAATTTCGGTGAGATCGGTGCATTAGTTTTTCAGAAATCGTATCCACCGACTTAAAAAATAGAGTTTAGAGAAAGAAGAAAATCTTTTTTTTAAACTTACATAGAAAAGGAAATAGATTTTTTGAAATTTCCAAATCTATGCAACCCTTTAAGTTGAAATACATTTGAAAACGCGGTAAATTCAATTGTAGTCGCTAAGTGATAATTGACAATGCACTTTATTGCTTTTAAAACGTAGTACTGTAGATATCTGTACAGTGCAGAAATGTAATTTTAAGTTAAGCGTAAGTGCTATATTGGTTTTATTATGTTATTTATTTTATTAATGATACTGGTACATAATATGTAAACAAATACGGTCAAAAGAAAAGCAATTCCATTTGTAAAAATTTACTAGGCGTATAACAGTCCGCTTGTTTTGAGAAGTCTATTGTCGGGAGAGAATTAATTAAGCCCGCATTATAGGATTCCATGCAAAAAATAACATTATTCCAATCGCGATCGATATTTTCACCTACCTAAGCTGTTTATTCATAATTTTGTTAAATTGTTTTGTTTTTCTTTAGAATTTTACATTACAATTTTAAGGTAACATTTCTAACGTTACTTAAACAACGGCTATATTGGACACACACTGGCTTAGTAGACTGAAGGATTAATTGTTTGATACAAGAATGCTTCTGTTTACCAATAGGACCAGGCCCACCCTCTAACGACACCACTGCCTTCATATGTTTCTTGACAAATTACCTTGGGTGTTTGCTATTGCTTTCCAAGGAAAACGCCAGATCATAACCGGACGGTAGTAATTTCCACTGATGGTCACTTTTAGATTTCTATATAAAAGTAGAAGCTTTCTATACGAAGAGGCCTAGAGTAAGAGGCCTTATGTTCTGATCCCGTATTCCATGTCTCGTGTTCCAATGTTAAATATTGCAAACCAAAACTGGACTTCATCCAATTACCATTTTGTGATGAAGAATCTTTATATTTTCTGGATAATCCAAATTTCTTAATACTCTTACACTAAGACTGGCCTAAATGGAATAAAGTAAAAAAATTTTTGTCAAAACATGTCACAAGATTGATGACAATGATGACAATAACAACAATGACAATGTTATGATTGTTGGCGACTTCAATTTAAGTGATGTCACAAGTAGAGCATATGATTTTGATACGGGACCTCCCAATACTAGAATTTTATCGGAGTTCATGGATATATAAAATCTCCATCAATCTAATGTATTTTAAATGGTCGAGGAAATATACTTGATTTGTAAAAATAGAATAAAATACACTTTCCTCGAGATGAATATATATTTTAATGTGAACCGGTTTTGACTAACGTCTTCCTCAGCACATAAATTTTAAATTAGTTTGTAAGTTGAATTTTAGTTAATTATTCAATGGATGTGTCAATTTTGACAATAAAAAATTTTATGACTACTTCAATATTATGGTTGGTATTAAACAAAAATTTCGAATAATAGTGCGTATCCCAGATTATCTTGATCGTTACGATTTTCATTGTTAGGCTCTTTTTGTGTTCTTTTGATTTAGAGGATTTCCAGCAAATCCAGTTTTTTCCTTTGTTTTTGTGGTGTATTAATTTGATATTGTTTTCACTTATGGTGTGTCCTGTGAGAAGGAGATGTTGAGAAACAACTGAAAATTTATTTTTATTTTTGTGTTCCAAAAGTCTTGTTTTAAGTTTTCTGCCTGTTTGGCCTATATAATCTGCGTTACATCCTCCGCATTTAATTTTATAGATTCCGCTTTTTTCCATTGGGTTGATTTTATCTTTGTTGTTAAATAGTGTTTCTCGAAGGGTATTGATGCTTTTTGTAGTTGTTTTAATTTTGTATTTTTTGAGGATGCGCATGATTTGGTTCGATATTGGACCCAGGTATGAGAATTTGTTGTAGCCATTAATCATGTCTTTGTCTTCTTTTTTGTTTTTCTTTTGGTTTTTATGTTGAATTAAATTATCAATAATATTAGGTTTGTATCCATTATTAATTGCTATTTGTTTTATGATGTTGATTTCTTTCCTTTTGTCGTTGTTGTTTATGGGGATAGTTTCTAGTCTTCGTATGTAACATCTAAAAGCTGCTAATTTGTGGATGTTAGAGTGATTTGAAGATTTATGAATTACTAAGTCTGTGTTCGTAGGTTTTCTATATATGGTTAATTTTAATTTTTGTTCTATTCTTTGGATGGTTAAGTCTAAGTAGTTTAGTTTCCTTTCTTCATTTTCGTGTTCAATCGTAAATTGAATATGTTTGTTTTTTGAATTAAGGTATAAAAGAAATTCTGCGGCTTCTTCTTTAGTATCTTCCCATATGCATATAATATCATCTACATATCTTTTCCATAGTTTTATTTTAACCTTAAATTTATTTTGTGCTTTTACAATTTCGGTTTCGTGGTTATTCATGTAGATGTCTGCAAGTAGTGCTGCTATAGGTGAGCCCATAGCTATTCCTGTGCCTTCGTAATGAGTATTGTTGCAAACAAAGAAATTTTGTTCGACTGCTAGAGTTAGTAATTTGGTTATGTCTTGTTAATACTTGATTTGGTTCTTGTTAGCACTAATTGCCTTGTTTCTAAAGAGGAATTACCATTTGTACTACCCTGCTCTCCTACTGTATGTGAACATCATGCCGAGCGTCATTATAAAGATTCTTATAACTTTGGAAGAGGTAATTTTGTGGAGCTTGTTGAAGATGTCAGAGATATTGAATGGGAAGCATTTTATGACATCACTGATGTAGATGCTGCTGTTGAGAATTTACGGTACTTTTGACCGCCATGTACCAAAAATAAAACACAACAAAATGAAACCATATCCCCCATGGTTTGATTCGGAAATTACTAAAGAATTGAATCTGAAGGAAATGTATCGCAAAAGCGTAGTAATATCACCTAGGTTTGCGGCATTATACAAGGATAAACCAAAATACGTCAAGAGCCTCACCAGAATTAAACACAGAGAGTATCTGAATCATATTTCTAACATTTGTAAAGAGGATCCTAGCAATTTTTGGAATTACTTTAATGGAAGGAAGAACTCCACTACTAAATCGACTGTAATAGTTGATGACTCCGATAATGATATTGGCGTTAAAGATCAAGCTGAAAAGTTTGGTGAATACTTCTGTTCTACATTTCATAGCAAAGCTGGTGTCTATGATCTCCAGCTTGATGACCTCGAATTGCTGCCTTTCCAGGATATCTTGATTGTCCACCAAGTCACTAAAACGGAAATTCTTTCTGCGGTAACAAAGATGAAGCCTGGCAAGTCTTGCGGAGTTGATAGATTTCCACCATTTGTACTTAAAGGTCTTA
The DNA here is from genome assembly GCA_958510845.1 of Cantharis nigra. Taxonomy (NCBI): domain Eukaryota; kingdom Metazoa; phylum Arthropoda; class Insecta; order Coleoptera; family Cantharidae; genus Cantharis; species Cantharis nigra. The sequence goes on from OY294034.1 coordinate 22,777,132, forward strand.
TTGAATGGATATGTGATTCCTTGCTCTATATTTTCAACCTCATCTTGATGCAGAGTTACTACCCATCATTATGGAAAATTGCAAAAGTATGCCCCGTACACAAGTCTGGAGATAAAATCAAGCGAGAAAACTATAGACCAACATCCGTTTTGGCGGCCCCAAGTAAAGTATTTGAACAGATTTTGTATGATCGTATATTTAACCATGTCAAAGTGTCGCTTGATGATAACCAATATGGCTTTCTACCTAGGAAGTCAACTACAACAAATTTATTCCTATTTACCCAGCATATCTGCGACGGTCTTGACGGAGACAAGCAGGTTGATCTTATTTATACTGACTTTAAAAAGGCTTTTGATCGAGTGCATCACGATGACTTGCTCCGAAAACTGTATGGATTTAGATTAAAGTTATTGCTGCCGTTGATTGCCTCATATCTGAGAGGGACGTCCTTTACAGTTTGTTTTAATGGATATTTGTCGAATGCTTTTAAAATAAATTCTGGCGTGCCACAGGGTAGTAATCTTGGTCCTTTACTTTTTTGCTGTTCATTAATGACATTGGAGATTGCTTTGTGTACTCCATATATTTACTTTATGCAGATGACTTAAAATTTTATTTAAAAATTGAATCGATACAAGATTTTCAGCGACTACAAGCTGATATTGATAATGTGCTTGAGTTTGAACAAACTGGAGTTTAGCATATCGAAGTGTAATTGCTTTAGCTTCTCGAGGACTGCTTTTGTAAGTTTACCGTAATCAAAGATTTTGGAGTATGGTATAACTCCAAGTTAACATTCCGTGATCATATTATGAGGACTGCATCTGATGCGAGAAAATTGTTGAGCTTTGTTGTCAGGTGCAACGTTCTCCCGAGCTTGTTTAATGCTTTAGTGCGACCTAAACTAGAGTATTGTTGCGTTGTGTGGAGTTTTACGTACGCGGTTGATATTGAGCGTTTGGAGCGAGTGCAGAATCTATTGCTTCGTTACATGTATTACTTAGAATCGGGTACTTACCCTCCTTACCACATGCGTACTGGATTGCTTAGGATGAGATATAATTGTTGGAGTCTTCACACTAGGCGGAACTTCGCGGCAGCCACTTTTTTGTTCAAAATCATTACTGGCCATATTGACTCCCCGTATGTCTTAAGTATGATTGGTATTAGAGTGTCGCGGTCGTGCAACACCAGACGCATGGATACATTGCAGATTCCTTTAGCCAGAACAGTGTATATGAACATGCGCCATTGTATGTGGCAATCATTAACCTGAATGCCCTATTAGTATATACAGATGGGGACTTTGACATAACACTTACCAAGTACTTTCGGATGTGTAGTGATTTTTTTGAAAACAGATGAGAGCCTCTTTGCTTCCTGCGCATTCACTGTCGTTTAACTTGTTTATGTTTGTTTTTCCGTAGTTGCATTGTAAAAAAAATTTTTTTTTGTAAATAATCTATATTAAATAATTAGGCTTTTAGCCTGTATGTAGTGTTCAGAATAAAGTTAAAATAAAATAAAATAAATAAAATCTATAGCGGAATGCACATCTAACATTGACGTTGGCAAGGATGGTTGTATTTGTCGTCCTCAATACGCGCCACGTAAGGTTCTGTAATGTTAACAGCAAGAAGACCTTTTAAGGCAGCATGGAAAACCTTTGAAAGTTTTTCCAAATATATTTTTAATCACTTTTTATTTGGCAAGCTCACTCACCGCTTAATGTAGAAGTTTTTCTTGATCGTCCGTGTGATTATGTTAATCGTTTTTTATTTACACTTCCATTTAGTTTCTCTCTGCGATTATCAAGTATCCACTAATGGAATGGCGTCAAAACAAGAATAGGAACCAACCAATGTGGTTTATTTGTTAGATGTGCTCGCGCAGCATTTTATTTTGTGACATCAGAATACTTAATCCCATGAAATCTATCTTTTATGTAGACTGCTTGTCTAGAACTAAATCAAATTGAGTCATAAATCTGAAAATTTTTGTATAGCTTGAATGAAACTCAGCATGAAAGATTAAAGAGAATTAATAGATTAATAATGACCTTGACTGCTTCGATTTAATTGACCATCAGTGGAACTTACAATCGTCCATACCATATAATCGAACGTATATGTACGATTATAAGAGTATTTATTTAACTTTTATTTTTAGCAATAATAATTGTATACAACAATAAAGCTTCGCTAGGAAAAGAATACAAAAATTAGAAAAGATTTTTTGGGCATCATAAAACTGTTTACAGATGAAGCTGTTTTTGAAAACGTAACAAATTGATTCGACACCAAAAAAAAACCAATAATTACAATAATAAAACAATTTAATATTTTTTCCATTTTAGTAGCGACATCTATATCTAACTGTTTATAATTATTTATTATTACGTAATATTACTACTAAGTTTATACACTCCATTCTTACATAAAACTGAGTGTAGGCAGGTTTTTAGATTATGTGAGTGGAAAATCAATTCAAAAACATTGTAATAACTTTCACATATGGAAATATTAAGAGAAAATAAACAATGTTACTAAAAATGGCTAATTTATTGAAGCAACTAATTTATCATCACCTATAAGCTTTGTGATATTTATTGCGCACTGAGAGGCGAAATGATGTTAATTATAATTAAAAAAAAATTAGAGTACACAAGATAAAAACAATTTTTGTTTATAAAAGTGTATAATGAAGGGAGTACGCTCAATGACAACTACCATTGGATATTATAATTATGTAACGATTTATTTTGTGATATTATATAGCTTCGTAACTTCCCTGCTTATTAACAGTCGAGCGAAATATAATCAAATATGGTTCGCGAGATAATACAACTTCATGCTTTATTTATTCACCTTGGGGTCAATAAATCATTACTTGTAATTTTACATAAACTTAAACATACTGTAATAATTGGCAATCACATTATTTAACAGTTAGCAAACATAATATATTGATTTAAAAAGTTTTCATTAATTTTACTTGAAATAAATGTTAAATTTACCAATACACCGATATTTCAAAAACTAATTTTTATTTAAACATAAAAGTTTATATTTCAAAAAAGTTAACTTTTGTGTATTAATATTTTGTATAACAGCAGAGAAGACTAATTGATCAATTAAAATCATATTACTTGTAATTCCTTCAGAGATTTAAAAAAATATTGCACAAAAACATTTAATGAGAAATTAAATAAAAATTAAACTAAAAACAACAAAATTCTGAAATAATACGAAAACTATGTAAGAAATAGTAGGCCATCGATTTTAGCAATAATGTACCAGGTTAGAACTTACAAGATCAGATTCCGGTCACGTATTAAATAAAGACCTCTTGGTTCAAAATTTAAAAGATGTAAATAATCAGTTTAAATAATTAACTCTAAAAGTGGGGTAAATTTAGCCGATAGGCATGAAGTATGACGTTAATTTATTCCATATCAATTTTATATTTCTATAAACATTTTAACTCAAGTTTTTCACGACATTTAAAACTTGGTAAATCTCAGTTTATATCAAAGCGATTTTTAACTCATGGGGACATCAAAGAGTTTGCTATAATTAATTGTCGAGATATGCCAACAGTTTTATATATATGCACTATGGAAAGATAGATTTGCTGTACACAGGACCGCTTCTAGGGGATTTACCGCCTTTGTTGCAGCATTAAATCTAATTATTTTTGTAGCACATGGCGCTACAATATTGAATTGAAAGCACACGCATTATAAAGCATATAGGGTAACTGTACTGGTAATGGTCACTGCACCAATAATGGTCACTCTGACCTATTTTTGCCTTACAAACACGATTTTTCCACTCGGTGCTTCATTAAGCTGTTAGATTATATTATGAAATAGTACAAGATGAATAGTTTTTTGACTCAGTATTGTAATTGCACTATGCTTACACTTATTTCAATATCTATGTTTCAATATTTTTCCATTTGCATTTTTCGTTAATTTCAAAACTGCTATTTTCAAGATAATTTTAAAGCCAAAATCGCAAATTTGCTAATATCTTTTTAAACTTTCAGTTGTGCATTCATCCAAGGCACCGTTAGCCAAACTTAGCAAAGTACAATAGGATTAAAGTTTGCAAGCAGTTTTCCTTCCGAGACTCCACTGCAAATTATTGTTAACCTTTCAGGAACACTTGCAACCTAAGTAAAAGCCATAAGATAGATATTATACTAATTCTGTATTTATTTGCTTAGAACGAAGCATTTACTTAATTTTTCTAAGTTTAGCATTTACTAGTTCTTATTCACTCTATTGGAGAATAATAATTTACCCGCCGAAATAATAATTGACGTACTTCAACCATAACAGTTCAAATATAACAATAAAAATTTTAGCAAGTAATATGAGTCAGTTATTGTGAAGTAGGATATAAAGGATTTTTTCCAAGTCCCAGTATTTACAGTGGTGTTTGCTTATAAAGTAATATTCTATTGAAAAGATTTTCCATTCTAAAAGTAAGAGGAAACTGACATTAAGATAGCTGTAATAGGAAATAGGAAATACGAACGTGTGCTGATTACGTATAAGTACTGGATATATGATTTCATTTTTTTATATAATATTATATATATTGTATCTTAATTATTTTTCACAAATTTTTTCTTTTTCAGGTTGACTTCATCTGGCAAACATGAATCTGAAAAATTACCCCATAACGGTTTTCCTTCTATTATTTAAATGTACGTTTTTGAGCGGTTCTCCGGTAACTCAAAACTATGTTAATACGGACTTCGTAATTTCCACCACCAGGACACCGATTTTTGAAAACGGCACTTTTACTCCTACTTTTAAAACCACTTTAGAAATCGTAACCGACGTTTTAATCCCGGAAGTTACAACTAATTACACTAATATAGCGGATACGGTAGATATTTTAAATAAAAATAAATCCGACTTATTATCACACCGAATGCCATCATTAATGGAAGAAAAGATTGAAAAATTATCATGTGATTTCGCATTATTACCTCAAGATTCCCGGTTATGGAACGGAAATCAAACCCACGAATTGTTACTTCCCATTAAGGTAAAGATTTTTATGTTATATTACTTTTTCTTAGTTTCTTAGCTACTAAACTAATTTTATTTCCTTCCTTATTTATCCTAAAAGTTTTTACAAAATAATCTGAAAAATTCGAGTTAGATGAGAGTTGTAAAAAAAACTTTCTAAATAAGTTTCGACAACTTTAGTCGGTTTATACATGCATTTCTTACCGGATTTCTTACTACGTTTTCATTAGTCTTGTTAAGAATTACTTAAAGCTAAAATACATAAAAAGTATTAAATTAAAACTCTCTAAATCCAATATAAATGGTTTTATATCTTTGGAATGTTTAAAAATAATTTTTTTTTGTTTAAAAATGCGGAATTAATAGCTCTTGATTTATATTAAGGCTTCCTTTCAAGACTCTTTATGTAGAGTAAAATTTTCAAAACATTGGAAAGTTTCTACTATCAGTAGTAAGTAATACACAAGAAAACGCACATTAAATTCAAATTTTAAAATTTTAACGGTTTCTTATTTATTTATTCAATTGAGGTAGCTCACTGTAGATAATGCCGATGAAGGCTAGTAGCCGAAACTAGTACATAAGATAGAATGTGCTTAAGGAAAGTGTGCGCTTTATTTGTGGATTAACCTTACGGAGATCTTAATTTTATACTTTGTAATATTACAATTATTGCTATAGTTTCATTATTAATTCGTTACTTTTATCTAAATTATGTTGCAATAAGTGCTAGCTAGCTTTGTGTATTTACGACACGGCGTCGAGAGCTGTGCTTTGACAGCGATCATGGTCCTTAAAGTGACACTCGGATGTATTTGATTAACTAAATGGAATTTAGTTGATTTAACGAAATAAAATAAATGTCTCATTTATTGAGTTAATTTTAGGCTAATAAAATTATAAAATTTTTTTTAAAACATCTGTTTTTTGGATTTTGTGCTTCCGTATATTTTTATAAGACAGACAGCCGCATCCAAAATCCAAAATTCTTGCCACTGATGATTTGTCATTTTTTCTCAATAACTGAGTTTCTGGACCAAATAGAGATGGGGAAGTATAGATAATTCATAATTGAACTTATCCTTTAATTTTTGTAGATCAGGATTTACAGTCAAACACTTGCATTCTCTGGGTGAGGAGTCTTGTATCAATATGTTGAATAGCTCCATCAATGACAATACCTTTTCTTAATATCCTAATTAAAACCAATATTGTAATCTTTTTCAGTAAGAAATTTTCTGTAATTTGATACCACACAGGATTTTTTATGATTATTTTGAAGTTTTTCAAACTGACGGCCAAAAAACTTATTCTGCATACTTTGATTTTTCTACACTTTTAGTATGTTAATAAGATACAACCAACGAACTAAAAAATTCAAACCCCATCTTTGTGGGTGTTAGTTCCACCTAAAAATCTATATCTACCGTACTACAAATATAGCCAGCATTATTTTTAACGCAGGTCATACGGGATTGCTGTATGTATTAGAATCATTATGAGTCCTATTATAGACAGAGCTGAACGTCGTCGATCGCAAGCAAGTACTCACGGGGGTCGTTTACAGGCTATACGAGTTAGGCTATACGACAAGTTATTACATGGTTCAGGGATAGCTGATTAGGGATCAGTTTGTTATTTTTATTTTTTATTCGTGAGTAATCTGCAACCAAAACTTTAGTTGCGAATATCTCGAAGATATAAACAAGAGAAGGTCATTAGCTTAGTAGGTTAGCCGAATAACTGATGACTCTAAGGTACTTGGTTCAAATCCGGGGAGAGTCTAAAACATTCATATGACCGTCTCCGTGCTTCGGAGGGCACGTAAAGCCGGCGGTCCCCCCGTGTTAATGATTGCCGCTATCAACTATTAAAAAAGGGGTACAGGCATTCCCCAATCTGGATTAAGCAACCATGGGGTCTAAATGCTAAAACCTTTCTTAGTCCTGTAGTGGACAGAAAAGGCTGAAGAGAGATCTTGAAACTACAAATTTTAACCTGGTTGACAGGAAATCAAGAAGCTATACGCAGTCAGGAAGCTGAAAAAATGTGATTTTTTCAAGAATTTTTCATGGATAAACATTTTAATTTATTAATATAAAAATTTATATACATACATATTGTGGTAACTTTTAACTTTATTTTTATAGTTATTATTTGTAAAAATAATCATTTTTGAAACTGCTATAGCCGATTTTCCGGGAGCTTTGTTAAATAAATTGTGTGTTGCGGTGATCACGATATCTCTGGACTGGATCATCTGAAATGAAAAACAAGAAAAAATTCGTTAATATGAGGTATTATCTGGTAATCGAAGGAATCAACAAATTATTAATTTTTAACAAAATGACGATTTACCAAAAAAAGTTCTGATTTTGAAAATTTATTTGTTTTCAATTTTTGCCGCCATTTTGTTAAAAATTAATATTTTGTTTATTCGTTCGATTATTTACTATTATTATTAAATAGCTTAACATTCCTTGCGGAATTGAGCTGTCTTTCAAGGACTCACAAGATCTTTTTTTTGAGGGGGATTAGTTCTCTGTATCCTTGTGATACAACTACACACCATTTTTATTTCTTTCTATGTTTTACTTTTCTCTTTTCTACAACCTTGGATGTGTTTTAGCTTCCTTCACTATTGACTTCCACCTCGTCCTATCACTGAACACCTGTCGCCAATTCTCCACATTCATCTCCATTAGGTCCTCAGTCACACATTTCCACCATCGTACTTTCGGTCTTTCTCTCATTCGTTCCATGTCCGGTTTCCATAGTGTAGATAATTTCGTCGAATTTTCGTCATTGCTACGCATTATGTGTCCCAACCATTTTATGCGCTGCGCCTTTATGAATTTCACCACGTCGTCCACTCCATCCATCTCCTTCAGTAGCTCGAAATTCATTTTTGATCTGACTTCTCCATCCACTCTTTTCGGGCTTAAAATTACTCGCAGTATCTTCCTTTCGAAGACTCTTAGCTTTTCTTCTTCTCTACGGGTGATTCACATGGTTTCCGCCGCGTATGTTACAACTGGTCTTATAAGTGATTTATATATTTTAATTTTGGTCCTTCTCGCTATTTGCTTGTCTTTTAAAATATCATTATTTGCGAAATATGCTGTGAAACCTGCCTATATTCTCGCTCTAACTTCTTCGCTGCCATCATTATTACTAACCAGTTATACTCCTAGTTGCTATTTTTATTTCTCTGAATAGATTCGTCATTCCTTTTTCTGTTTTTGATATGATTACGAGATCGTCTGCGTATGATATGAGTTGATTCTCCTTATTTGTGATTCTTTTATTACACTTTGCCTTTCTAATTATACTTTCTAGTACTATATTAAATAGTGTCACTGATATCCCATCACCATGTCTCACTCCGGTGTTCACGTCTATTCTCTCCGTTTCCCCTTCTGGTATCCTTATCTTAGCTGTCGTTTTATTGAATGTCATCTTTACTAGACTTATTAATTTAGTTGGTATTTTCAGTTCTTTCATAGTTTCCAACATTTTTTGCCTACTCACTCGATCGAAAACCTGTTTAAAAGCTACGAAGAACATGTGTATGTCATGTCGTAATCATAACTCCTTTCTCCTATTTGTTTCATACCTTATAATATTACAACTTTTGTTTTGTTTTTTTTTTCATTTCTGATGATCCAGTCTAGAGATACCATGCTCACCCCAAGAAGCCTTTTTTAGAAGAGCTCCCGGAAGATCGGCTATAGTAATTTCAAAAATCATTATTTTAAAAAATAAAAAAACGTTGGATTCAAAAATCCAACTTTCTTTTCCCACTATGGTTTTCCAACTAGCTTATCTAATCGGAAGCGGAGACCTCTCAATAGTGGGTTGCAGTGGTGATAAATTTTCAAATAAACTTTCCAAATTAAAATAATCTAAACTTCTAAATTCTTTTTCCATAAATCAAATTAATAAAGCAAATCTTTGAAATAATTTTTAAATAAATTGCAATTGCAAGTGCGCTCTATTTGTCCATGTGCCGCACCAGACATACAAAATTTTACGAGGTTTTCTAATTTAAATTTAATTACTAATTTAAAAAGAAATTTTATCCAATCATCAAATTTTATGTTTCTATTTAATTAAAGTATCCAATTTTACTTTAATAGTCTCCAAATCCAGATTCTCAAAATTTTCAAAAATCTAAAACTACCGTTCAAACTTCGAACGATTTTTATACAAAAATAAAACGAAAAAAGATATTACTCACACAAATAGCAATTTATTCTCAAATCAAATCCAAAATATCAATCTTAAGACGCAAATCAGGACATTCCCGCAGAATTACGTCCGTTCGCCTTGACGGATACACTTGGATGGGGCGAATCTCAGATCTTTCCGTGCCAACATAACTTGCTAATACGGAAAGACCCACCAAAATTCAAGATTTTAAAATAAATTATTTGCAATAGCAAAATTAAATATAAAAACAATCAAAATGTCATATTTACAAAATTCACAAAATCTAAAAATGTATGCAAATTCCTGCTTCCCTAATTATTTTAGAGAAAACATGAAAGATACAAAAATAATGCAGAAATATAAACTACGAATGATAAGACCATTAAATTTCATCTAGCTTTTACTTAAAAGGTCAAAAAATGCTCTCAAAATTGTTAAAATTTTCATTTATCACACTAGCCATGTAATAAATTGTAATAAAGTAATTATTACTAGCCATGTAATAAATTCAATTTAATTTCAATTTTCAAAAATAATTACCATGGAAACTTACATGGCCATTCTGATAAATCAAACTTTTAACAATTTCAAAAGCATTTTTTGACTTTTTAAGTAAAAGTTTAATGAAATCTTATGCTTTTATCATTTGTAGTTTATATTTCTGCATTATTTTTTGTGTCACTAAAATAATTAGAGAAGCAGGAATTTGCACAAATAAGTTTTTACAGGTTAATTTCCTATGTTCGGCTAAGTCATTCAGCACCCTGTATAATATAATAAATAAAATATACTGAAAAATTTAAAAGAGCTATTGTGTACTTTTCCTATAAAAATTTCTATAAATTAGCTTTATTTTTAGATCTAGCATTTTCCCCCCTTGAACGAAAGCCTCAAAAAAGCTATAAAATTTACAATCAAGTTGTTAATGTAAATTTCCCTTGACTTCTTCAGGCATATTTAATCATTCTTTCTTCTTCGTTCGATATTGCACGATTAAATGGGATTAAAGTTTATTGTTCTGTAATGTTACGAGTCATGTATTGCGTCAGTGAGCGACGAGCTTTAGTATGAAACCTAAGAATTTACTTATTACTGCCATCTTTAATATAAACTCAAAATTTGATTAAAATTTAATTTATTTTTAAAACTTTATTCGTTTTCTGTTTGTTGAGAATTATAAAGTGTTTTATAAAAAATTTTAAAACAATTAACTACGGTCTTATTAAGAAAACATTATTACTTAACGGATATTAAAAGAGCTAAGCGCTAAACATCTTATTTTTCATAATTCAACCACCAATTGTAATTATTTTAAAATTTAATTACTAAGCGACAGGCTTATAAACCTATGTAATACTTGAAATACTTTTGAAAAATGTCTCTAAGGTGTTCTTTTAAGATTTCCATAATATGACTTTTATTCGTACGACTATACAGACGACTTGTCCAAAAATATGATTATGTGAAAAATGAAAATATGCATTTGGATTTAAACTCGCGTTTCTTGTTTTTAATAACGAAATGAGAGTTAAAATTATTATATTCTGTTGGAAAAGTTTATCCATTCCAAAACTTCAAATTAATCTATGACAGTTTGAGTTTGACATTCATGGCGCTATTATAATGCTATAAAACTGAAGTTGCCTTTTACAGACGTTAAGATAAATGGTTTTAATTACTTAGTTAAGAATTTAACTAAAGGTAATGTGGGTTACAAAGCAACGTTAAAAATGTTATACTTTTTCATTTTTAAAGTTAAATTTATGTAATCGAATTTGAATAAAAATTTCAGTAGTATTAAAAAAGTTTGTTAATTTTATTACGTCTTACAAAAAAAAGTTAATTAGTAATTAGTAAGTAATTTATACAGATATATTAATGTAAATTATATCATCTTCTTATAATTTAACTTTTTCAACTTTTTCATTCAAAATTTTAACATATAAATTATCAATTACTTATTACGGAAACCTTGTTTTAATTATAAAGCGGTTTATAAGGTGAATATTTTAAAATTTAATGCGGTTCCTAATTTATAGCTCATTTTAATATCTTGATAACATTAGTTATTGTACCATATAAAAAAATAATAAATAGACTGTCAACGTGAAAATGGTTAGAGTTTGATATTTAATATCTTTTAAAGTATAAATTTGATTTTTTTAGATATCATTTTCTGCAGAATACTCTAAAAAGAAAATAATTGCTAGTTCAAGAGTAAACTAAAAGAATTTTAGTAAACTGAAAACTAGGATTTCGGAATTTCCACACTCAAATTTCCATTTTAAGTGATATTGCAATGAATACAAATTTTCCGTGTTGGCATAAACGGATGTTTAATATGTTGATTAGAAAGTGCCCCCACCAAATTAAAAATTTTCTAATGAAAACGTAATAGTTTAGGGCAATATAAATTTGTGCAAATTTATGCATCATTAAAAAATTCGGATAAAAAAGTGTTTAGCATACATTGGACTTGAAAGTTAGGAATTTAGTTAGACCGGAAACCTCCAAGCTCATGCAGTCATTGAAAACAATTCTGTAGTGCTAACTGTTAGTTAGTTTAGTTAGTAATAAAGTTAGACGGAATTTTTAAACATCTTTGTAAATCTAGAAATCTAATTTAAAGTAGTTCACTGTTGTACTCTTAGAAGACAACTGTGGCCGGATCAGCCCATTGAAATACCTTGCAAAAATTATTTACGTCGGATACATATACCGTCAACAGCATGCGCTTAAACCTGTACATACTTCTAACTAATAAGTGTGTTTTAGAAACTCAAATTATAAAAGATATAGAGCATTTTGGCAACTTATTCTAATTAGATGTTTAAAGCGAAAAGATAGTCTCCGGTAGTTCCAAAATTATAGTTACAAGACAAATAAATACGAAATATTTTCTCTCCGTTTCTCGTTTCTGTAATATTGTGTTGCCATGTGAGATCCTTAAGGCTGCGACCCGTTGGAGTTTAACTTAAAACAATGTTTGCCCTGGTTCGGCCACGACTAGGGTAGATTGCACTTGTGTACTGTTGTTTGTTCCAGTTTAACCTCAGAGCTTTGGATGAGTCGTGGAATGGACGGTTATAGAAAGAGCCAATAAAATAAAAGAGCTAACGTTCTTTTCAATCTAGGTTTGCCTGGCCAACTTAACAAGTCGCAGATTTGGAGATTTCTTATTCTCATTAGTGGATTCAAAATTTTTACTTATGTCCAAATTCAATTTCAAATTATTCTTCAATTCAAAATCTCTTCAATTTATTAACCCAGATATCCCCAATGTCCTATATATAGGACGGCTAGTTACTATGTAGTTACTGTTGTAGTTACTATAGCATACAAAAATATTTGTAGTTAGTAGCCGTCCTATATATAGGACATTGGGCATATCTCGGTTAATACCCAATTCATAATTAATTATAAATAATATTGCATAATAATAATTCGAATATTTTAAATTAATTTTATCCAAAAATGCAAAAAACGTAGCAACCAGGTGCTACGCTATTCACAGAAACTTTGCGCCGCTTTTCAATTTCAACCTTAAATTCTATCGACATAAACCAGATTTAAATTTTATTCATACAATTAATTTATAAAAATTTTCCAATCTCCACTTATTACTAATTTTTTCCAATAATTCATAGTTCATTTCAGTTCTTCCAATGATCCATTCAAATTTTATCAAAAATATTCCAAATGTGTCGAAACTTCGGACAACTTCCAAATAAAAAATATCAACAAAATTACTCACTCATTGAAACTTTATTTCACAAAATCAAAATTCAAAATCTCAAATCTGAGACGCAAAATTAACAATTTTGACGGGAACTTCCCACAAAAGCGTTCATCTACTTCGACAGACCAGACTGGAAGACCACGACTATTGCCCCATTTCATGCCAACTTAAAATTGTTACCGCGAAAAGACGCACAAATTCAAAATTTTATATCTACAAGAAAGTATTTACAAAACAAATTTAAATACACAAATAACTTAAAATTCAGATTTTCAACAAAAATTAAATTTTAAAACTTCAAAATTTACAAAAAAGAGGATTTTGTAACACGAGTATATATTGATATGTTTTTTTATTAATTTTATAATTTTTGTTACCGGCACTTTTATGAACATGCACTTTGTTTGACCATCGTAATCCACATGTGACGCCCGGTGACTGTTAACGCAAACATTTTATTGTTCTCTTTTTACCTTTCCACGCAATCTAACTCCAATTAAACAAATTTTTGCACAAAATTAACTTTATTCACACAATTTATAACATAATATATCGGCGTTTCTGGAAAACTAACGCGGACTTTTCCGCCATCTTTGACTCCAAAGATGCAGCCAAAACGAAAAACTAACGCGAACCTTTTTGCGGTAAATTCAAATTTAAATAAATTTCTTATCACAAATTAAATTAATTAAATATTTAAAAACACGACAATATATTTACTATATTTATATCTTGGAACACCATAATTTGTTTACGATATTTTTAATTCTGGGGTCCTGGTGATCGTCCTATTTTCTTAACGTTAGTACTTCATAAAAAAATTAAATTAAAGTCTACTTTTCCCAGTAAAATGAAATTTTATGTTTTGAAAATTTTACGTAACTTTGTGGTTTAAGGACAAGAAATAATATGTATGTAACAACCAAAAAGTTTCTTCTTAATAAAAGTTTTCAAAGAAAACAGGAAAAATTGAAATTGGTTTTTTAAGATGTCAAATATAAAAATTTTTTTTGCTGCTATTAAAGATTTATTTTGACCTCATCCATGATCACCAAAAATAGTACTTTCCAATCAAAAAATACAATTTTACAGATTTTTTGCAATATATCATTAGTATTTTTAATTGATTATCAATTTTCCATGAAAATTTAACTGTAGGTTTTCAGTATAAATAAAAGTTGAAAAAGGTATTTTTTGTTCTTGTATAAAGTAAAAAAGTGAGATTGTTCCCAAAAAAATTGAAAATAATTATTTTATTCAGAATTAATGTTAAATTAAGATGAACAAGTGGATCAAATCGGAACGGAGCGGATGGAGTCCGACAATAATTAATTATAGACAAACCAGTAATCAACATTATTTTACTGTCAGTATTATTATATGATAAATAATTATTCTTATTTTACTAGCATGTTTTAGGATGTTAGAGACAGATTAATTGGTTTGGGAGGCCACATTTCTTTTTTTTCTTGATTTTCTATTAAAAGAAGTTACTATATACCTATGATCAAACGGGTGTTCTGAGCTATTTTGTAAACTGGCTCAACTGACCTAAATTTCATTAAAATTTTTAATATTTTTTAATTAATTCATTTTAGTATTTAGTTTGATTTTAGTAATATTTATACAGCTATTTTTAAGGGGGTAGGCCACTTCAGAAGTCGAAGTCCCCATAGGCTTTATGGGGATTTTTTTCAGAAAACCTACAAAATAAACCGAGATTACAAAAAAAAGGTGTTTATCGTACATATTAGTGATTGTACACAATAACTTTTTGGAAGCGATTAATTTCAAAATACGTACGATTTTTTCGATATATATGTATTGCATAGTTCATTTGAACAATAAAATTATAAATAACAAGTTAAATTAAATAATATAATCAAATTATATTTTATTGTTTAATTTCTTACAAGTTAAGATTTATATATTTACATAGTTCATTTGTTATTAATAATTTTCTGATGGTTATTTCGGTAAGTTTTCACATTTTATTTTAGAACGGCGCCATTTGGCCGTTATTCAATCAAATAACTACCATTTAGTGGAACACTTTCCGATTCGTCGTTGCATTTTTAATGACCTATTATTGATTTTGGAGTTACGATTATCCATTTTCCAATCCCTATTTTTTGGATTTTTAGATTTTTAATTTTTACTGTTTCTTGTTTGCAATTCGAAGGTTTTTCAGAGAAACGTAGAAGTTGTAATTCGCATGGAATCTTGTATTCGTTTTTGATTTCTAATACGTTTTCTTCGCATAAGTGTTCGTTTTGATTCGCTTCTTTGCATTTTTCTTGAAATGTCGAATACAAGTGCTCATTTTTTATAAGGAATTTGGAATTAGGAATGATTATTTTATGATGGTTATTTAAAGGTATGGGTAAAGGATGGAATTCAAAATAGTCATAACTTTCCTTCTCCACTATCGGGATATCAATTAAAAATATAATTTGATTCATTTTTGTATAACTCTTAATTTCCAAAATATTTTCAAAAGACAGAATATTATCTAGTATTGGTTCAAATGGTAATTTCGTGTTTTTGATTTGACTACTAACAAATTTGATTTCCTTTAAAAGTTCAACTGGTTCGATAATATAATTATGGAAGGTGTTGGTTTTCGCAAAACTAATAGCAATTTCTAAATTATTCAAAACGTTATTAATGACTTGGAATGTATTAATTAATTCTAGAATTACTTTTTGTATTAATTCAAAATGGCGAGAGTTGAAATTTTGAGTTTCTGTTTTGTTGATAAATTTTTGGAATTGCGTGATTTTTGAATATAGAATCATTTGATTTTGTACAAGAGTGGCTGATGTACTATTAAATTTGGTAATCGCATTTTGCATTAAAGTTATTTGGCTTTTTACAACGGTTCTGATTTCTATTTGATTTTGATATAAATTTTGAATTTTTTGATCATATCGAATAGCATCTTTATAGTCCAAATTGCCCGTTACTATTTTTATTAGAAAACCTAAACCATCTATAAGTCCTCGTCTTTGTCTTTTTGAGTCCGTCAAAGGGTTTATTTGCGAAATTTGTTTGTTAATTTGATTAGACAATTGATCTATTAGTTGGTAAGAGTTATAAAAATCTTTCCGGTGTTCCTCGTTAATATGAATGTTATTAAATGTTAAATTTAAAATTTTATATTGATTTTGTAATTTGTCGAATTCAGTTACGATTTGTGTAATGTCAAAGATTTGCACAAAGGTCCATTGCGAAATTTTGTTCTGAACGATGGATAATTTGATTGATAAAACGCCAGGATTGTCCGTCAGTTTTGTGTAAGTTGGTTTGTCTGTGGTAACAAGCCAGAAGCATCTGAAATGAGATTAGGTTTCTTTAATTCTTTTAAATAAATAATTTCGCTTTTTTGATTTTTGTGGCTGACTATTTCTGCTTTATTATTTGGTAATAAAAGGGTGATTGTGTATGGGCCAATGAATTTGTTTTCTCGTTTGTTCCGCGTTCTACTGTTAATTTTGAATACTTCTTGTTCGATTTTGAAAATGTCTTGTTCGTTACCTTGGGCATTGCGTTGATTTTAGATATTGTTTTATGTTTACTAAAATGTTTCTAGTTATTAATTTGAATTCATTTTGTAAAATATTAAAATTTAAATGATAAATTTGGTTTAAAGTTTTCGCAAGTGTCAAGATATTTGTTTTTTTCAAGTTTCTAAAATGTTATAATTAAATTTTTGAGGAAATTGTTTTTAATTATTAGAAACATTATTTTATAGTCCGGTTTAAAATTTTGAAATGACTAAGGGGTGGCAATAAAATTGAATATGTGTCTATAAAACGATTACTTCGTTTCTTCCGTTTCCAATTGGTAAGTTTGAAATTTTTCGGTAATTTGATTTTGAAATTGAAAAACTTTATAAATTCTTTTCTTTTATTATTAATTTGATTTTTCGATCTATATTTTAAATTTTGAATTGATTTTTGATTTTGGAAATAAATGTTTGAATTTAAGGTTAATAACTTTCTTGTGTTGAAATGACGATTCTGTTTGTTTTTTGAAATTTTGTTCTGTAATAAATTTAATTTTGTATTATTTTCGACAATTAAGATTTCTATGTGACTTATGGATTTAATTAATTTTGATTTCAAATTTCTTGTTGTGTTTAGATTCCTTTTAAATTTATTAACTGTATTCTGATTTTTAATATTAATATGATTTAAATTAAGATTTAATGATTTCGTTGATTTTGAATTGATTATTAATTGAGGTTTCATACTTTGTTTACATTTTGAAATTTTGGTTTCTAATAAATTTAATTCAATAACACTTTCAGAAATTAAATTAGGATTTTCTATTTTAGTTAAATTTAAATTACTGTAAGAAAAATGCCTCACTATGTTATTTGGCTTTGGTCTTCTTCCAATTGAAAATTTAGGCTTGGTTGTTCTTTGAAATTTTTATGAGTTTCGGGAATAAAAGTGTCTACTGTTGGTTGTTCAAAGTTTCTTAGCGTGAGATTTCCTGGTGATTCCGAATTTTGAAAATATTGTTTATAATTCGGTTCATAATAATTTTGTTCATAATTGTTTTCAAAATTCTGTGGGTTAACATTTAAATGGTATGATGCTTGGAAGTTAGGCTGTGTCATTGTTTTGTTGCTTGTAGTCCTATTACTATCTACATCCATCGGTGTAGGTTTAAAAGTCGATGTCCTCGTTTGAAAATTTAGATTACAATTTTGAGAATTATCTCTGGGTTGAAATTTAGAGTTAGTATTTTGGTAATTAAATTTGTTGTGAAAGTGTTCGTTAAAATTCTGATAATTATTAGTATTTTCAAATTTAGGTTGGAAATTGTTTTTTGGTTAATAATTTGGGTTAAAATTTTGCCTAAGTTGATAATTTGGGTTTAAATTTGGAAAATTTGGTTTAAATTGAAAATTTGGTTTGGATGATTTGTAATTTTGTGCTAAGTTACTATTCGAATTATGGGTTTGCAAATGTTTATTTTTTTGCGTATAATACAAGAAGTTCATTTCTTCTGTTACTAAAGTCATTGCCTTTTCTAGTGTGTCTGGGTTTCTCAATCTTACGTTATTTTGAATATGACCGTTAAGTCCCCTAATAAAAGTTTTTAATGCTAAATCATCATAATTTTTGATCTGTAAACGTTTTTCCGGTTCGCTTAAATCGCTACAATCAATTTTCGTTAAAATAAGACTTCTAGCGTCTTGACAACGGGTACCAAAATCATATGGACTTTCTGTTTTGAATGGTCTTAATAATATTAAATCTTGCACCAAGCAATCAATATCACGCTGATCGCTGAAATTTAATTTTAATGCGTTTTTTAAAGATTCCCAATCATTAATTTCGGATCTGTTACCAATTAACATTAATGCTCTGCCAGTGAGTTTACCTAAAATTGCTCTTAACAAAAATTGGTTTATGGGATCCTCTAAATTTTCAGTATTAAAAAAGTTAATTAAAAATTGAGTACACGAATTTAGAAAAATGTTAAGCGTATACGGATTTCCGTCATAAGGTGTTATGGTATCCAAATATAATTTAATAAATTGATAGTTGATTGATCGGGTTGTTGTATCTTGAGGTTGAGGAGTCATGTTTGTTTCAATTAAATTTAGATTTTTTAATTGTTTTTCAAGTTCGTGAATCATAAAATAATTAATGTTTTGAAATTAAATCGTTTTAAAATACTATCTATTGTATTAAGTTTAAGTAACTTTATTCTTACAGATATTATTCTATTTATATTAATTTATAAACTTCGCGTGTTTTAATTAAATTGTAAAGTTATAACTATTTATTAGGAATAAATCTAATTTATGGATTAATTTCTAGCACTTACGATATAATAATTATTTTCTGCATTGAATTCATTTGTTGATTTTCTTAAGCTAAGGTTTTCGAACGAGTTGTACTTCGTTGGTAGCGATTCCAATCTACCACGTTGTATTTGTCGATCTGTCGGCTCCCAGGATTTTGACTGTGCACCGAATTTTTTAAATTATGGTTCCTCGATTTGGAGAGGCGATACCAGTGCAAATGGTGATTTCACTTTTCACTCCAAATATCGTTGAATTGCGGCGATTTTTATCCGCTTTTGCAGCTGTGACTTCCCAAAAAACAGACGATTTTTATTCTCTTTTTGGGAAATTCGATCTGTACGACTGCGCCAGTATAATTATAAAACTTAAACTTAATTTTTTAAAAATCCAAATTATTTATTTATTTAAAGTTACAAATTTTGCACTAATCTACTTCTAATTCTTACAAAGTTAACTTAAAGACTGCTAATAAACTACTGACTTTTGCATGATTTACAATTTTGTGTTTTCTAAAGAGGAAAGTAACATTATCTGTTCTTTCTATAAAAAGTTTAATTTTGCATTTCCCACAGAGATAATGACAGGTTAATACACCTTGTTAACAATCTTTATGTAATAATGATTATCGTTATCTAGTTTATTACGAATAAAATATAACTGGCATAACTCCTTACAGCAAAATTGAAATTAGATAAGGTCGTCTAACTGCACAGTAAAAAATGTTGTGTCAAATTTTTAGGGTGTATATTAGGGTGTCTAAATAAAGCTGCTCCTTGATGAAAGATTCAAACTTCATCGTAGAGCTTTGATAACAATTCCTCAAAGAATTTCATGTGGTAATCTAAGTTAAAAAATCCAAGATGCCTAAAAATGTAATGTACAAAATAAGTAAAAAACAAAGTAAAATAATTTGTATATTATTAACTGTAGGTTCCTTAAATATTTAAGTAAATTAAATAAAATAAACTTCAAAAATTTGTAAACTATAATTTGAATATTATAACAAAAGCTTTAATAACAGATCTGATTTTCAACACCAAAATTATTAGATCAAAGTCAATTGGCAAATTTTGAAAAACGAACCAGATCGTTCCAATTTCAAATATTTCATAAGCAAAATCAGCGCTCTAATCACTGAACTGCACTTTTGATTTGGGACTATAGAGAAATAACGGAAGACCACTCTATTATTATGTTTCTCTAGCAAATCATCTTGACTTTAATGAAATTGATAACCAAAGTTCGCTGAATGTTGGTAGCTACTTGTGACATTCTTGTTTTTCCATTTGGGGATGTTAACAACAAAGTGATGTCTATTGTGGTATACCACTTGAGTTTCCCTATAAGCTTATAAAATCACTCACCTTTAAATTATTTACATCGTTAATGTATCAAAGTATACAAAATAAACTATCATTTAAAACAGTTGTTTTCTAATTTAAAAAAGAATATTCGTAGCATTTTCAATTTGCCTTTCAAGTTTTTGTTATTCTTGTTAGTTTTAGATTTATTTTGTGTTTGCGAAAAATTTCTATTTAATTGCATTTTAAAAATAGTCGACGTACACCATTTATATAAATTTTCTAATTATTTAGGTCAATTGTAGAGAAAATTGTACTTACAGGAAAACTGATGATAGATTCTATTCAGAACTTAATACAGTTTAAATCATAAATTGTATTATAGTGTTTTAAAAAAGGGTGAAAATGTTGCACAAGCTAGGCTTGAACTAGCTCAAGCCGAGATTGTTGTCTACAACGCCAACTCTCAATTACCAAGTCAGAACTTATAAGCGAATTACATCAGCTTAACGATTTGAAACATGTAAAATGTATAATACGAAAATTTTTTTTCCAACATCTGACTAAAACTTTAATACCGAATAATTTGTATTTCCTTTTTATTCCTTTTTAAGGAATATAATAGTACACACAGAAAAAAAATGGTTCAGAGAAGTGTAATATACTTCAGTTAACTCTATGAAACGGTTATATATACGTGATCATATCGTACGTTCCTAGTAAGTAAATAAAATACTTATAAATTCAAGCATTGAGTTACTTCAGTTAAGTTGATATAGTAGAAACAACACCTAACGTGGGTCATATTCAAGTAAATTTAAAAGTTATATGTTTATTATTTGATACTATATCCAAGTAATTTTAAGAGTTACATCTAGAAATGTATCGAGTTCTTACGAATATATACGAATTCAACCCGAGTATATATTATTTCGATTAACATAATTTGAAAGTGAAATTAAATAAGAAATTACTTAAAAGTAAATTTATCTAATAATTGAATTAACTTAATTTGGGATTAAATTAAATTCTACTACACTCTCCTTATATATTATTTTATTATATAAACTGGTTTTGACTGTTTGTCTTTTTCAACATGTTCTGTCAATTAATACATTGATGTATTAAAATGTATTAATTGACGGAACATGTTGAAAAAGACGAACAGTCAAAACTAGTTCCTAAAATAAAATAATAATCGAGGAAAGTATCTATAGAATTTAATAAAATTTGGGATGGATTTGAGGTAGGTATTATTTAAATAAAATTGAAACTCATTTAATTATAAATATCTATTAGAAAATTTCTATTTTAGTATTTTTAACGGATGTTTTCGCCTCATAGTATAATGTTGAAGAGGTTGATTTCTTATTAAGGAGTGGTTATGTCGATCTAGCTTTAATTCACGAACGCGAGGGGGCTTACAAGCTATGGTGAATAAATTAATTAATTAATTCGTTGGTAGGCAACAAGCTTCACAAATAGTCTGGTTGCATTAATGGGTAATTCAATAGCAAACTTACAGGAATCTACTTTTAAAACCTACGTTTAAGCTGAAATATAAGCTCCGCCTTTTAAAAATTATATCAATCGTAAGGGTGGAAATTTTGCACTTTACTTTAATATCTAATTCTTATTGTTTCCATTAAATATATTATAAGATCGTTTAAATTGTTTTATAATAAAATGGAAGAAACCTTATTCGAACTATAAACTATATCTATAAGCATAGGAAATTCGAATAAACTTCAAAGATTAGTTTACGAGTTATAATAATTAGGAATTGGATTTACGTACTGATTATTTTTAATTTAAAATATGTATAAATGCATAATATAAATTGGGTATAATATTATAATTTCGCATCTGTTGTAAAAAAATTTGCAATCGTATAAAACCATGCACAGTGCACATCTGCGATTTAACCTTGCAAGATAACGAATGCAGAAAACTGAAGTATTCCAATTTGCTTTTGCAGTTATCCAACGATAATTTATTATAATATTATGTTGTATTGAAAATTACTATATTATTATGTTCAAAATGATGAATACACATATACAGTGGCCGTAAAAAGTATTCGTACACCCCTATCTTAACCATGTAAATAGTACATTTTGAAGCCATTGTTTCACACATAAAAGTCGCTTTTACAATAAAACTTTTTAGACATTTTTTGTTAAGAATTTTATTGTCTTCAATTTTGTATCTATACATTTTTCTATTTTGTCACCCCGTTTCCGACTGACAACAGCTTAAACAAGACTCTGTAAAATACAAAAAATATTGTCACCTGTATCTCAAAAACGGTGCAACGAAATAGAAAAATGTATAAGTAATTTTTGTTGCAAATTTTATTCCCTACATTTTTGTTTATATACATTTTTCTATTTTGTCACACCGTTTCCGAGATACAGATGATAATATTTTTTGTATTTTTTTAAATGTACAATTTACATGGTTAAGATAGGGGTGTACGAATACTTTTTACGGCCACTGTATTTGATTTACAACACTATTATTATAATTTATGTTATAATAATCTTATAATACATATAGTATTTGAAAAAGTAAAAATTTAAATTTTAAGCTATGGTCTGTTTAAAGCCAAAAACAATACGATAGCATTGACGAGGTCACATTAGACCAGCGTTGTAAAAAATGCGATTAGGATTAAGCAATACGCAACACTGTACAATGTATACATAATCAAGATATTCAGTGTTGACGTGTATTGTTTTTGGTTTAGGAAGACCGTACGACCATACCATAATAGTAATTAAAATAATTATACATTACACAGTGACGGCGCCAGAGGGGGGAACAGGGTGGACACATGCCCAATCCCTATTGACTGGAGTGCCCAACCAAGTGCCCACCCAAATTTTTTAGAATACCTATACGTTTTATATTTTCGCCTCAACCACGCTCAGATCAAATATTTTAATTTTACTATTTTTAAAAAATTCGGAATTGTTAATTAAAACATGTAAAAAAATCGGATGTGGCCATGCCCATAACTTTATCATACTTATTATTATGGTGCAAAATACAGTAGAACCCCTCTATAACGAGTCCGGTTATAACGAAGAATCGGCTATAACGAGTAAAAATTTAGTCCTTTGACTTTTGTTTACATGTTAAACTGACTGTTTATAGCAAAAATCTTGTTATAGAGAAGTTTTACTGTATAATAAAAAAATAAAATTTGAAAATTAAGAAAAAAGTTTTTTTTACATTTGAAAAAAGAATAATTACAAAAATTGGATATTTACACGATTATTGATTAATACTTTTTTAATATTATTATTATAGAGAAGAATTTAATAAAAATCTAAAATTTGAGAAAAAGAAAAATATAATTTTTTTAATTTGCCAAATATTTTTTTTGCGTTTCCGTGTACCGATTTTAACCAAAATCTAATCAGTTCTAAGTCCCAATATATCAGTAATACTAAATACGAAATTTTGTTAAAAAATTCCTATTACGTTTTGAAGTAGAGGTTGAGTAAATTTGACCACATACACACACACATACAGATTACAGACATTTTTTGGAAATGATGATTTTCCGATTCTGGAACCCCAATATGCCTAAATTCATCAAAATCAATCTCAAATTTCTTTTTCTGCACGATAACAATACTTTTTCATATTTTGTATGATAAAGTAAAAAAAAAATTTTTTAACGGCCGCCATTTCGTGAAAAAAAAATTGTTTTATTTTTCCACGGTTCATGCTATAACGGCATCGATAAAGAACATTCACACCAAATTTCAAATAAATCGGTACATTCGAACATTAGAACATCCTTTTTTTTGGACCTCCCACTTTGCCAGCTCATAACTTTGTGAATTTTGAGGGTTTTCTCGGTTAATTTTTATGCAATCTTAAAATATCCATAAATAAATGATAAAAAAATTGATAGTAAAAATATTTTTTGTTTCGTTTGTACAAAGCTTCAAAAACCGCCCGAAATTCATGCCTCTAAACTAGAATACCTACCCCTTTAAGCAGCCGTGGGGTCTAATCTGTCGGATTAAACATTTGTGGCCCCCTAGGTAGTTAAATTTTCGGGGTCCTCTAGAAAATTATTACTTGCGTAATTAGTTTTTAATTTTACTACTCAATAATTAAAATAAACAGTCTCAATAAAATATTTGAAAAAAAAATTTTTTTTTCGACAAAAAAAATCAACTTTAATTGTTTATAACTTTTTTGTTGTTAATGAATCGCTAAAATCGTATGTACTTCACTAGATAATCTAATGAAAAAGCTACAGTTAAAATTTCAAGTCAATCGGATGTAAACTTTTTCAGTTCTACTGCTCACCGATTGATTTTGATAGTGATTTTGCAGCATAAAAGTTGTTCGGTTAAAATTGATTTAAACGAATTTTGAGTTTATATCAGTACTTGGGCGTTGTAGATTTTGATTCTATGATAGTTTTAGCATGATTTAAGCCAATACAAAAAAATTGGAAAAAAAAATAAAAATTTGGTGGACATTACCCCTTAATTATTTTTATTTAGGACTAGTAAGATAAAAAAAATTACATGATATTTGCCGAGACCCATTTCACCCCCATGTGAGAGTGGGTGAGATTCGGCTTGACCCCCCCCCCTAATATTTTTATATTTACTACTATGTACTTTAAAACACAGATTCTTGATAAACTTTAAAATGAAAATTTATAATTAAAATAAATATATTTTTCCGTTTTCACGAGGCTCCTAAAATTAACGAGGCCCCTAGGCAGCCGCCTTTTCTGCCTTAATATCTGTAATAGTGTAATCCGGCACTGGGTCTAATCATGTCTAATGCTGTACGTGTAACCATGTTTAACCATTTTCGAAAGAGAAAGAAGCTGATTGTTCAGAAGTGTATTGAAGGGTTTTACTCTTTTGTTAGTACAATAATTCAATACTGAAGAAAATAAAAATTTGAATATTTTTATAATAATATTATATTATTTATTTTGATTATAGAAAATTACATTCATTTATTACCTACACTTATATTGTATGCTATTTTAATCGAATTAAAATTATGCGAATTTATATTATTTAATAAAATATTTTTGTATTCATCTAAAAAGTAAACATATGTATTAAAACATTGGTGGTAGATTTGAAACGAAACGCAAATCCCCACCACAAAATATTTTTGTGTTGATAAGATAAGATAAGACGGGAGAACATTTAAAATATTTCTAGCATTGTAACTCAAAATATATATGAGTTACAAATTATCATTTCGATTTATTTGGGCGACTGTATAAAACAGGCAACTGTAAATTTGCTTTAAATTGAACACAACACGTACCCATCTTTGTGATAATGACTGAACTATAATGATTCATTTCATCTCAAATTATTCCCGCCTGATTTTAATTGAACAATTATATGCAATTTCATTTATAATGTGTTATAGATGAAATAAATTTTCAAAAAATGTCTTTATGAATTCTTTTAGACGTGTACATTATTTATATAAGTAAAATGTTATTAATTGATAATTACAAATATGGTATTTAAACACAATGAATTCTAAATTACACAGATTGCAAAAAAAAATATTTTACGACAGTCCTTAATTTATCGTTAATATAATTTCAAAATTTGAAGAAAATCCATTCAGCCGTTTTTTAATGCAAGGTGCTTTACTATTTTTTTTTGCACCTGGCCAATTTTTTTTTTTTTTAATTGATAATTCTTTGTTAATAATTATTTAATCTATTTTAATTTTTGTTAAAAAAATTGCAAATGGGGTATTTAAACACAATTAATTCTAAATTAGACAAATTGCAAAAAAAAATTATTTTACAACAGTCGTTAATTTATCGTTAATATAATTTCAAAATTTGAAGAAAATCTATTCAGCCGTTTTTGAATGCAAGCTGGTTATACAAGAGCGCATCGCAATATCCTAGCCTTAAAGCTGAATTTTTGTTGTAACTGCATACCTAGTACCTTATGTATTTCCACATCTCCAGAATCCTGAAATCATTTACATTTAATAATACAAAAATAAACAAAATTATTTCGATTACACCTTACCATGAATAATTATTATTCCATCAATAAGCATCTTGTTTACTATACTTCCAATGTTGCTTATTTAATAATGTCAGCATCTCTTTAATAAATTGCAGTTTTAGAATCTGTAAATTATAATACAATAAATTGTCAGATTATGAAATTGCAGGTTAAATATGTTAATTTAAATAATTAAAAGTTACAAATTTAAAAATTATAAGTAGTTAATGCGGTATTAGCAACGTAAAAAAATCTACTTCTCGACTTCGAGCAACATTGAAAATGCAAAGTGTTTTATGTAACTAGAAAACCACACTAAACAGCTTGTAATCAAGGTCAAAAGTCAAGGGAGCCTATTTTAAAATGTTATTTGTAGGTACTTCTTGTAATAATAATTATTATTGTAAAGATAACTAATAGAGCACAAGAAAGTAACAGTTAGGATTTTTAAACTGATTAATTTCTTCACGAAATGATGTAAATTCCAAGTTTGTAAGAACTTTAGTATGACAAGTACACAAAGAATTCACAAATTATTAACACCAAAATTGAAGAAAACTTCTCTTTGCAAATTATAAAACTGTAATGGCGTAATGTTTGTCTATACAGCAATATAGCGCCCCGCCGCCACAAGTATGCACCTTTATAGAAGTTAAAAATAGCACAATGCAACCATATTATTATTCCAGTTAACTCTACGTAGAGTTGACTTGAAAATAATGACAATATTCAAGAATTAACCGTTTGTAATGCTTAATCTAAACACATGAAATGTTTAGAACAACACCATTTCACTTGATTTTAAATTTTCAAAATGTTTAAATCAAATAAAAGTGTTCATATTAAGTTAAATATATTTCAATTCTTAGTTCAACTTTTTTGTAGATTGAATCAACACTATATTCTAAGTAATCTTATTACTCCCAGCAAGTAATTCGTTTCATCAATGAAACTAAAAAAAGAGTTCACACGAGTAAATAATGCTGAGTAAAATATATACTTGAATTCAAGTATATGTTTTTCTGTGTGTATTAGCAAACAAACGTATTTGGGCAAAGAGGTGCCAACTTGACCCCGAATTTGGAATTTAAAAATTAATTTTTATTCTGCAAATTTAAAAATTTATTTCAAAGTATTTGCGAAGTGCTGACGAATGCTGTAAATTTATTTTTTTTAAATTTTTATTATGAATTGAAATATTAACCTTTATAGTCCGGGAGCTAGCGACACAAAATTTTGTCAGATTTTATAAAGATTAATTTTAGTTTATTTGTGTCATATTAGAGCTACAGAAACCTGAAATCGACTCCTGCCGAGGCACCAGTGGGGCAGCGATCGACAGCGGTCTTCTGATTATGTTAAAAAAAAAGGTAAATGTTGAAAATTATAAAAGCTGAAACTTTTTCTAATATTTAATAATATTTCAATAGGGTATAAAATGATATCCTGCCACTTCTGCTGTGGAACGGTCTACTCCTGCCATAGCCATATTTATGTGAAAATAAAATATCAATTGTTAGAAATATTAAAAGCTGAAATTTTTTTGTCATTTCTGTAATAATTAAAGCAATTAAAAAAACGTATCCTGCCAGCTATATGATGGGACCTGCCTTCGGCAGGAGCTAGGAAATAGTAAGGTAATATCACTTGAAACAAAATCGTTTGTTTCAACGCACAAGGTTTACAAGGTTTTGTAAAGTATCACAGCACTAAGTATGCAAACTGACAATATTAATTATTATTTATTATCATTATCAGTATAAATAGCGGATTACTTGCAAAATGGAATATTTAGTAAAGTGCAAAACTAGTAGCAACGTGCAATTGTTATTATTACTTATAAAAAAAACAATTACCGTGGAAACGTACATGACCAGCCTGATAAATGAAAATTTTAACAATTTCAAAAGCAATTTTTGACTTTTTAAGTAGAAAACTTACAGTCTTACTAATAAACGTTGTATAAATTTTATACAGGGCTTATACAGGGTTGCATAAGAAAACGTTACTAATAAACCGTGTATAAGCTCTACTCTGTATAAGCTTGTCATAACTATTCATAGATGTACTTATAAAGCTTGTATACAGCCTGTATACATGGTGTATAAGTAAAAACGTTACTAATAAACCGTGTATAGCGATGAGGTAGTCAAGGTTTTCATGAGTGTCAAAACACATTTTATACAAATCTTATACAACTAGAACTCTAGTTTAACGATTCCTTGTCATTTTCTCCATTTTTTAGGTTAAATATATTTACTTAAATGACTTTAATAACATAAATTCAAATGACAGTGACAGAAAAAGTCACAAAAATGACATTTCGAGTGTATAACCATAGTATAACACAGTTATAGCTTATGCAGTTCGTATACAATGTTTATTAGTAAAAAATTTATATACCCCTTATACAGTGCTTATACAGTGTATAACTATACACTTGTTCAACGCGTGTATAACGAATTTTTATTAGTAAGGCTGTTATAGTTTCACTTGTAGTTTATATTTCTGTATTATTTTCGTATCTTTCATTTTTTCTCTAAAATAATTAGGAAAGCAGAAATTTGCATATATAAGTTTTTACATGTTAATTTATTATGTTCGGCTAACTCATTGAGCACCCGGTATAACAAATTATAAGGGAGATATACCAGGTACGAGACGGGTTTTGTTTTCAAGCCAAAACTTTTTATAGAAACCAAATATACCGAATATCTTACATACCATTCGAAAGCTAATGA
Source organism: Cantharis nigra (assembly GCA_958510845.1). NCBI lineage: Eukaryota > Metazoa > Arthropoda > Insecta > Coleoptera > Cantharidae > Cantharis > Cantharis nigra. The sequence goes on from OY294034.1 coordinate 22,806,040, forward strand.
TCATACGCAACTTTTTGCTGTAGAAAATATATTGATTCCGTCAAACCAAAAAAAGTTATGAGCATTTCCGTGATGAGTTGATTTTTGATCGAAAAAAAATTTGACACCAGCTATGAGACACCCGGTAAAATCTGCTAAATATGGGGAAATATGAAATAAAACAGCCACGAATACGGAAAATATCAATGTTTAATCATCATGAAGGCCTTCAGTGACCAAAATTACGAAAGAAAATGACACTTTTTTTCTATAATTTATACATCATATTTTTCGTCTTCATCTTCGGCTCATATCCAATTCGCAATTTTTGAACGTAAAGAAGCTGGCACGCATATTTGCACACTTCAAAAATTACATTCGATGAATTTGATGGAATTGGCAACAGTCTCATAACTGGTACTCTCGGCTGTCTCACACCCGGAACATGACGCCATTTTTACAAAACACAGAAAAATTTATGTGTGAACATAAATCAGTCCAATCGACTACTTCATCGTAAAATATAAGGAAAATGATGAATTTCTATGCGCTGTAATCTCATTTTTTCGTTGAATAACTAGTAATAACAGCAATTACAAAAAAATCAAATAAAACTATTTCAAGAAATTTTTACTCGATGTTTGGATCACATACAAAAATTGTGACTATTGACTCCGGTGTCTTAAAAAAAACTAGCTTCCAACATGAAAATATGTTGACACTAGTCAAAGCCAGAAAATTGGCATCGCAATATGGAAAAATATAAGTGGAGCCGTCTCATACCGTCTCATACTTAATACTTTGAGTATAACAAATATTGCATATAATTGTATGTATTATATGAAATGCTGGATTCAGAACATCTACCTATCACAGGAGAAATTACAAATAACACAGGGCAACAAAACAAAAGCTTTTTTCTGCGGTCTTGGGTTTTGCAGTGAATTTGGATACACTAATGTAATAATGTACTCGTCACATAGTTATTTTGTTCAAATTGACTCTAGTTCTCATGTTAATGGGGGGGGGGGGTAAAGTTAATTTTAAGCAAAATCAGCATATTTCGATAATTTTTTTTGACGAAACTATTAATATATATTTATTGTTATAATTACTACATAATAAAGTGACACTTGAAGAATATACTGTGAAATTTTTATTAATTTTTATGAAGAAATGAGCCATTGACAGCGAATCTCCGCGGACATCTCAAAAAGAAATTTCCATTTTATTTTCAATATAAAGAGGTTGTCTTTATCTCAAAAACTGGAGTCAATTCGACCAATCTGAATTTTTTTTTGTAATTTAGGTGACCATAATTACCCAAAATTGACTCATAAACCCCACACCTCAAAATCACTGTTCCCACTATGTAGTCTTTGAATAAATTAAATATTTTTGTTTCATTTTATTTTCAATATAAAAGGGTTGTCTTTATCTCAAAAACTGGAGTCAATTCGACAAATCTGAAATTTTTTTTGAATTCAGGAGACCATAATTACCCAAAATCGACTCATAAACCCCAGACCGCAGAATCACTGTTGCCCTGTGTAATATATTAATGTTCACGCTCAACAACTTTGCTCCTGCCTTAGCAAGGTCCCACCAAATGGCTTGTAGGATATGTGTTTTTAATTGCTTTAATTATTACAGAAATGACAAAAAAATTTCAGCTTTTAATATTTGTAACAATTGATATTTTTTTTTCACATAAATATGGCTATGGCAGGAGTAGACCGTTCCACAGGAGAAGTGGCAGGATGTCATTTTATACCCTATTGAAATATTATTAAATATTAGAAAAAGTTTCAGCTTTTATAATTTTCAACATTTACCTTTTTTTTTAAACATAATCAGAAGACCGCTGTGAATCGCTGCCCCGCCAACGAGATGGCAGGAGTTCATTTTATTGATAAGTTTCATGAACATAATAAAATAAAAGATAAACCAAGGTTTATAAAATGTGACAATGAAAAATGTCGCTAGCTCCCGGACTATTAACAAAAACTTCAAGTTGGCCCCTCTTTATTTCAATTTTATTAGATATTAAATTTTTCTTTATATTGTTTAAATGTATCTACTCGTGAAATTATTTGAAGATACACATTTTATTAAAAAATGGTCCGAGCAAGATATGTACATTGAATTCAGAAAAACTGTAAAAGGTAATAAATTTTTTAATTTATTTATTTTTCATTCAAGTAAAATATATTCATTACAGTTTTGTGTTTACAGTTATGCATACCTATGCATAATTGATTTTAAAGCATTGATGCACTACGGAAGGGGGGTTGGGAAAGTTAAAGCTATTTGCAGAGGCGTTTGTCTACCAACTTGTATTTTAGCATTGTTTAGGTATTTTCAAAACTTGAAATAAAGTGCAATTAAGTTACACATCATGTAAACAAAACTCATATCGAAACATACATACATAGTTTAGAGTAGGGTATACGCTTCTCCTCAAAATCAATACCTACTATATCTTGGAAAAAAAATAGCAAATGCATTTCTAACTAACTTAAAAAATGTTACCGTTAATGTTAAAGTGATAACTCCATGGGCTTCCTATAGCTTTGATAATAAAATACACATTACTATTTTTATCGGTGAGTAATTATACCTCAAAAAAGTTATGTACATATTGTTGGGATTATCTTGGAAAACATTTAGAAATAGGAAATAGAAACAACTGACTTCCCTTTAAAAAAATTGGGGGGAGCAAAAAGTCATCAAATTAGCAGACGAGGAAATCAAATTTATTTATCTATTAGTCACTTCTTTTAAAAAAATTTCTAAAGTAAATTTTCGTTACCCCCATTTCGATTTTATATGTTTTTAATTTTTGTTTCAACCAATTTTATCCTCGAGATAATTTAAAAAGTTTTCAGTAAGGTTTTATTTTAATTTATTATAAAAAAGTTACTAAAACTTGTTAAACTAATTTAAATATGCATACAAGTTGGTATACAGACATCTTTGAAAAGGGCTTTAGCTTCTCTCAGCCCCCCTGCGCTGTAAGTGCGCCAACGCTTTAAATCGATTATAGGTATGCTTTTATTATTTTTTTATTTAAAAGAGACATTATTGTAATCAATACATTTTACTTATATTCAATTAAAAAGCCTTATAAAATAATGGGCTTATTTTTAACATCCTAATACATAAAATCCCTGCACGCTCCTGTTGTTTCTGCCCCAGCGTGTCATTATTTGGTGAAAAAAGAAACACTCTGATTGGTCGATTTTATTACCAACCGAAAAATATATTAACGTAAAGTTGGGACTAAAAATATTTGAAATAGAAAATAATGAATAATTACGTTATAATAAAAACAATTAAACCATATTATAATAACCATACTTCGGCAGTCGAGTAAAAAGTCAAAACGCTGCCGCTACAGCGTGTCATATTTTTGGTTAGAAAAACCCGAAGACGCAAACATGATTAATGAGAAGAAATACAAAGAGAAGAAATGAAAAACAACGAGAAAGAGGAAGTAACAGCAATTAGTGAAGATATATCTCCAGTCAAAGATATAATTGATGAGAAGAGAAACGACGAAAGAAATATAAAACAAAAGATCGGCAATTAGTGAAAAAGTACAGCCAATCAAAGATATAAGATGAAGATGAAGACATGATTAATCACGGATTAATGAGAAGAAAAATAAGGAAAAGAATTAGAAAAAGAAAAAGAACAAAACAAAGAAATTAAATAAGATAATAGAAATAGAGAGAACTTCTTCAACGAACTACAGTTTTGTACATAAATAAATCCATTAACCATATAAATTTTATAACTACCAATACGACGGTGCTACACATCAATCGAGATCGCAATGAATAAGTTACACTACAATAGAGTTTCACAGTATTAATTTTTTTAATTGACATCGTCTCCTACAGCTTTTCGTTTTTTTTGTTAAGAAAAATCCCGAAAACAGAAAAAATGTATGAAACAAAATTGATGATGTATCAACGTCTTAATGGATAACCGGTTAATCGGATAAGTGTATAAGCGGATAATCGGATATTTTATGTTGAATCATATTTTCTACTTCTATTTAACGCCTCAACAAGTACAGACTTGCCTTTTGTTTTAAGACGGTGAAGGTTTCCAATTAAACTTGCCTTTTCCATGACGATCACAAGGCTCATTATTGACAGATGTTCGAAAAAATAGGAATATATCTACCTGAACCTGTGTTTAACCACGGTCCACTCTATGTAGCAATGTCAAAGGTACGGAGATCTGAAGATAAAAATAGTTGATAAAAAAGAACAAGGGAAATTGATTAATTTTCGTCCGTGGACGGGCTTTCCAACTAGTTTTTCAATAAAATGGATATCTTCAAATAATTTACAGTATTCGCCAGCACTTTTTAATAATATAAAGAAAAATTTAATATCTAATAAAATTGAAATAAAGAGGAACCAAATTGACGCTTTTATCCAAGGTTGATATTTCAATTCCTAATAAAAATTTAACAAACCCGAACTTTCAAAATTAATTACAGCATTAGCAAGCACGTTCGAATAAATTTAAAACAAATGAAAAATTCCAAAATTGAGGGGAAGCGTTAAGTTGACCCCTTTCGGCCCAAAAACGTTTTTTTTGCTAATAAAAAAGTTAAGAATTCGTCAGCACATAGCGAGCACTTCCAAATTGTGTACAAAATTTCAAATTCTAAAATGGATTTTATTAAATTTTATTTTATTTTATAAAATTCCTAATAAAACGTATCCAACCTATTCGATTTCTCTTTAGTAGGTGTCTTAACAGATATTTATTCCTAAGCTTGCTTGTTTATCGTTGGCAAAGTTGTGTTTATAATTTATTTTGATTTATCTGCTTTAAGAGTACATCGTTATTAATTTGCATAGCAAAATTCTTCAATAACAGCTTTATCTATTTTATTGAGATTTGTCGAGTTACTCAGTTTGAACCATGCAAAAATCGAATGTTGAAATGCTGTCAAAGTTGCCTTTGTACGTTTTATTGAATTTATTATTACCACGAGAAGAGCAAAAGCTAATGATATAATAAAAGTGTCATTTATTATGTGTCATATCATTAATCACTGGGAATTCAAAATCATCTCTAAGAGGATTTAAAATTATGTTGACCGCATAGAACGTTCTATTGCGACTAGAATAGAAAATACTTTGTATTCAAAATAAAAGTATTTTTATGAAAAGAATCTAAAATAGCAATATTTTCATATTTATCAGTAATAAGTCTCAATTTTATAGAAATTGAACGATTGACATGTTAAAGCCAATATTTTATACAAACAAGTTCGGCTGCATAATATAATATATCTGCAATACTACGACTTAGCATTCAATTAGCGATGCGAAAGGAAATAACCTAAAAATAAAATAAGATGCTTTAAAATTTATGAAGAAAGATGCAGAACGATTATATGCTGGAATTGGTCTAATGCTAGACTTTCAATAAAAAGTCGTTCGATTCTTGACAAAAGTCACGAATTGTGTTTATACTTTACAATTAATATAAATCATGTCCATGATATAAATATTAGATGGAAAATTATATTTTTTGGGTCCCAAAAACACAATATAATTTTCCATCTAATATTTATATTAAGCTATAAGGTCAATATTCTACATCATTTTATTTACAATTAATTTTTTTTTTAATTTACAAATTTTTAAATTTATTTATATTTAAATAATATTTAAATATTTAGCTTTATTATCATTTCAGTTTATTGTGTAATTATTGTAATGGATAAAGTTTAGAATAACCACTAAATTAATTAGAAATTTACATTTTGGTTTGTAATATCACTTTAAATTCTAGTATTGAACTCTAGCACTCGTAATAAACTTTAATCTGTGATGAAAACCACAAATGCGACAGTAAGTCACTAGTCACACTAAGTGAATTTCCCTCAACTATGTTTGAAACCAAAATTGCAAATAATATTCGATTTCACTAACAATTTATAATTTAGATAATATTAAATTTAATATTAAAAAATTGGTTATAATATGATTTCTGTGCAAATTTTGATTTTATCGATACAATTGATAATCAGGTAATAAAAACGAATAAAAGTTAAATAAACATTGGATTTTATCAGAAGCGCAATACACTTTATTTCGGGCAGGGTAGATTGGCTATCCGAGGAAAGCCAATCCAAAAAGTGAAATTTTTCGAAGTGGCCAGTTCCACAGGATTAATAGTCAACAGACAACATAACGTAAGGTATCAACTGTCACATAAACCACATTAGTGGATTGTTGATACCGCTGGTTGAGTATATAGTAAAAATTGTTGATTCGAATCAGGTATTGGAGAGTTTCTTATCTCAGTCCTCTGGTGCGGTTAACAGAAACAGTCTAAACTTGCAATAATTTGTATCTTATTGTAAGTTTACTTCGAATTTGGTATATGAACAAAAACTCGTAACCAAGAATAAATCCATTCTGTAATGTAAAGCAAGTACATTTTAATTTAATTTATTTAATTTAGTTCACTTATGTACACATGAAAGCGCACGGTATGCTTATTTTTTGTTAAGGTGCAATATAAATATTGCTTTTCATTATTACAATAACAAATGTACCTTTTTGTGGTGTGGATATTTGAAAAAGTTTTTTAGGTTAATTAATTTGCTAGCAAATTTACAATCAACTTTGATTAAACCAAAAACTCATAACATTAGTTAAAATTATATTACTTGACGTAACGAAATTCAGCAGCGAGTGAAATGTTAAATGCCAGCTGCAAAAAATAAATTTTTGTGTTTATTTATTACATAATTTGTATAGTATATATTGTAATTTTATCAATTAATAAAATAGTTCTGCCGGGTGTAGATTTGGTTCATATTTGCACTTCTAATTATTTTCAAGATTAGCTGTCAAGAACTTTTGTGTAATTCATCTATTCATATTACTGTTTATAGCTTTCCTTTTTAGAATATTAGGTGTAAAATCGAGAAACTAAAACAATTAGTTTTAACAAGGTAATACTGATTTTATTAAAATAACAGCTTCAGGTTCATAATTGTTTAGCTTCTGGAAAACGGAAAGTTGCACACAATAAAATGTACGGAGCAATTATATTGTTCTCTAATAAAAACATCGTTACAGTATATCTCTAACATAATTACTGGAGCAAATAATTAAACATTTGTAATTTAGCAATGGAATATAAAATTATATATACAAAAATGTAGGTAAACAAAATTGTTTAATTAAAATGCAAATAAAATATAATAATTTTTATATTTATAATAAATATTTAATTTTAACAAATAAACAGTTGGAAAAATAGACATAATTTAAATCCAAGTCAACGTGTAAAACAACAAAGTGTAATAGTTACTTTACGACTTAAGGCTGCCGTCCTCCCTATGCCAATTGCATGGGACAGATCACTCATTTATATGTACAAGAAGTGAAAAAGTTCTAACTTTCAGGGAATGAATTTGTAATCATTTTAAAGATAAAACTTGGCTCTTGGATTTCATCTAATTTTTATTACAATCAGATTATTACAAATATTGAAAATTTTGCTGCAAAGTTACTCAATTTTTCAGATAAGAGAAATAGCTATATTATAATTTTTATAATTGTTACCGTTATTAATAGAAGTGTTTGAATTAGATCACATCCAAGACAATTATTTAATCTTGCTTGTGAAAAAAATTGGTTGAATTATATTCATTTTTAAAAAAGTTCTTGTACGTATAAAGTGAAGTTACAATTTTTCTTGTTTTAATGAAATAAATTGTAATGTTAAGTAGGTTTCTATTACAGTCTTATGTTTATATTGCGGCTTCCACAGAAAATAGTTCGACTTTTATATGCACTATGGCGCTAATTTTGCAAAAATTTGTAGTGGTTCCGATCTTGACTTGATAAACCGTGATTCATCAACGCGTATGTTGAGATAAGAAGTAGTTATACATAAATAATTTTCATTTTTGCTTAGCATCTTTAGTTTTGTTTCTAAATTATAAAATTTTCTTTAAGTTTTTTTTTAATTTCTAGATAAATTTTATTCCAGTTTGTTGAAAAATTTATTGCAATTTGAATTCTTTAAGTTGAGGGTTTTAAAACTTTTTAATTTTAAAATTCTTTTATCTTTAGCTTGATAAAAAGCCTTACATTGACAGGGTCGTCGAGAGCCACGTCAGGCCCTATGGTAAGACTTCGCGGGCCCCCTGCTCTTAAAAATTTCCAAAATAAAAATGAAAAATATTAAACTGCGTAGGGTAAACGTACCTAATTCCAGCCAGTTCCAAATGTCAGCCACCATATAGGATAAATAAGGATAGAAAATGGATTATAATAGTTAACTATTAGTGGCTGACTTTTGGTACCATTTTTGTTAACTGGCTGACTATTGGGGCTTTTACCCTATTGTTATTAAGAAAATCTAAGCACCAAAAATTAAAAAAACTTCTAATTTAAAAAAAACAGTAATCAACTAATTTTAACAGTGGCGTAGCGTGGATTCTGGTACCCGGGGCAAACCCTAAATTTACCGCTCCTTTATTTTCGCAATTAAGCAAAAAAAAGTATTAAAAAGAAATTACTATAAATAAATTTATTAAAAAGAAATTTATAACGATTACTTAACAATAAGGACAGGCTTATCCAGCTCAGCCATTCCCTGCCGCCCTCCACAGAAGAGCAGCCCGGGGAATTTCCCTCTCTTCGCTATGCTACTGAATTTTAAATACAAATGTTGCTGAGCCCATAATTTATTTTTCATGATAAGGTAACAATGATGTGTAAAATTTAATTTTTTACCAACAGAAGCTTTTAGGGTAGGCCATGTTTAGAAACTCGGTTATATATTATACTAATTTGATAGGGGAAACTTAAACAATTGGATATACAGTGACTCATAATGAAATCCGGACAGCCCTATCTTAACAATGTAAATTGCACGTTTTCAAGTTGTTTATTAAGTTTTCTCTTTCGTTGTACCGTTTTTGAGATACAGACGAAAATATATTCTGCATTTTACAGAGTCCGTTTTAAATCACTGTAACTCGAAAACGGTGCAACGGAATAAAAAAATGTACAGTGAGTAACGAAAATATCCAGACACTCCTATGTTAACAATGTAAATTGGACATTTTGAAACCGTTTTTGACATATAAAAATCGATTTTACAGTAAAACTGTTTAGACATTTTTTGTTGCAAATTTCATTGCCATTAATTTTGTTTATATGAATTTTTTTATTTTGTCGCGCCGTTTTTGACTGACAGCAACTTAAACAAGACTCTGTAAAATGCAAAAAATATTGTCACCTATATCTCGGAAACGGTGCAAACTAATTAAAATTTTAATAAGAATTTTATCTTGTAAGTTTTATTTTTTACATTTTTATACCTATACATTTTTCTATTTTATCGCACCGTTTTCGAGATATAGATGACAATAGTTTTTGTGTTTTACAGAGTCTTGTTTAAGTCGCTGTTAGTCAAAAACGGCGCGACAATATAAAAAAATACATAAAAACAAAATTGAAGATAATGAAATTTGCAACAAAAAATGTCTAAAAAGTTTTGCTATAAAATCAATTTTTATATAACAAAAGGCGGCTTCAAAATGTCCAATTTACATTGTCAACATAGGAGTGTCCGGATATTTTCGTTACTCACTGTATATAAACAAAACGAAAGCAATGAAATTTGCAACAAAAAATGTTTAATGAGTATTGCTGTAAAAGCAATTTTTATGATAAAAAATGAATTGAAAACCTGCAATTTACATTGTTAACATAGGGGTGTCCGGATGTCATTATGAGCCACTGTATATCCAATTTTTTAAGTTTCACCTATCTAATTATAGTATTTGCTATATTAGATTTTTCTGATTTTCTCCTACTATTGAAGGAGGATCTCTGCCTTTTAAATTATTTTCTCTCCTATTTAAAATTATTTGGGGAGCCAACATTCTTTATAAAATTTCATTAATTTTGGTAACATACCAAATATTCCGAATATTCAAATTCAGAATTTGAAAGAAATAATCGTGAGATCTAGTATTTCTAGCCCCTTTGTATAACTCGGTTCGTATTTTTTTAGCTGATTACGCATACGTACTTTCAAGGTAGTAATCACTGCTGCTACTCTAGATAAGAAATATATTGTTTCTTATTCAATTATAAATTATTTTACGTATAGTAAATTTTTAAAATATTTTTTTATAATAAACATAATTTCTGTTTAAAAGTATTTCATAAAATGTGGTTCTCGTTTATTAATTAATTTAATTCAATTCCCTAAAATTGATTTTTAGAGTTTGAATATTAAATAATTTCTTATAAAATAAAGTTATTGATAGCTTTTGCATTATGTACCAAATTGTTTATAAATGCGGCAGCACTCAAAAAATTATTATTTGCGAGTTTGTGAATCGGTTAAAAATGCATATTTTTACTCATTTATACTCATATAGTATCCAAGTCAAGTTGCATCTAGAAATGCAATAGTCAAACGCTATTAATAGCATCATAATAATTGAGGATTAATAGTTTCGCCTCTGCTCACTACGTACCGCTACTTTACTAATGAATTTTTACGAACACCTATCGCCCACGCGCGCGACGGCACCCTTAAGGAAAATCGAATCTGTTTCTTAGCGTCCCACGTAGGGCGCCAAAAATATGATGCATTATATTCTTTAATTTAAAGTGATTTGAAAATTAATATAGGAGCAATTGCAGTTTTTTTAAATTTACCTTACTATTTAAGATTTTTACGTCATTGCTATAACAGCTGGTACGTGAAGGGTGATCAGGCGCCGCCCTTTTATTTATTATTTCAATCTATTATTACTTTCTGATCTTCTTAGTAAAGAAAGTATTGTTTTCTGAACTTTAAAAAAAGGAATTGACCCCCCATTTTGTTATCAAATTTTTATGTTTCGAGATTCCCTTAAACCGTTTCTATTATTTTTGAAAAATGTTTGTATGAGTGTGTGTATGTAGTATGTCTGTGAACACGATAGCATCCAAACGAAGTAACGAAATCACTCCAAATTTTAAATTTAAGTTAAAGCAATAAGATAATTTTTTTCTAAAATTTATAGATAAACAAATTTTTTTGTGCATAGAATGTTAGTTATTTATAATATATTTTTTTATTTGCATTTTTGTGTTTGTTTATTATTTTGATTTTCTGATTGTTTTTCACAATAATTGTTCTTCTTTGATGAGATTTAGTATTTTAGTTTTTTCTATTCGAGGTAAATTAGGAGTTAATTCGGAAAATTATCAGATGGCCACATCAGATTTTTTTTATTTTCAATTTCTATTCAAGTGTAATTTATTACTTTCAGACCTGAAGCGAAGAACATTTCTGTTTAACACAATTGAGTGTTTTTTACACTCAAATACAATGGAGTATATGAAAAAAATGTTCTATTATTGATTTTATTAAATAAAAAGAAACTTGCTAATTTCCACTTTACTCATCCAAAACAAATATGCATATCTACACGTCGCGACAGTAGGCACCAGGAGGTCTGGGAGTATGGAATATATTAATATTAATTAATATTGTAATTTTGGTTAAAGTACACTTTGACTTCATATTTTTAGTTGTCCGCCCTTCTATCATAGTAAATTACTAGTCGTTGTTGTTGTTAAATTTCTCTTGTTCGTAGTAATACCATTTTTTTTAATTACTAATTTAAAATTATTATTCAGCTCAATTATTTGAAGTGACTTCAAGAACACAATTTGCTTTCTAGAGGCACGAATTTAGGACGTTTATCAAGTTCAATAACAAAAACCAATAAATAGTTTTGAGTATCCATTTTTTACCATTTATTTATTCATGTTTTAAGAATACCTATCCAAAACAAGTTATTAAATAAAAATTCAAAATTTACAAATTAGTAAGGATAACGTTATAGCCTCTACCAAAGAGAAAAACGGAGATTTATTCTCGTAGGTAACATACCCGGCGCCGAGTGGCCGGTCTCGCGAGACTTTCCCGAGTGAGCGTAGCGAACGAGGGAAAGTCAAAGAGCCGGACGCTCGGACGACGGGTGTGTTTAACGGAGAACATCACGACGCCCCCCGGTTTGCCGGCTCGAGACTCGCGCGCATTCGAGTGACTTATCAGGAGTGTTGTTCTCAGGTAGTCAGAGAATGTTGGATCCGCTCCGACTGATCCAGTATCTAAACTTTCAAAATATGCAAAAAAAAAATTTTCAAAATTTAAAAATTTTTTGATTAGAATACCGCCTTAATTTTGCATTTGTGTAACTTGAAAATGGGACAAAATAATTAATACAAATGGGAGTACTTGATATTTCACAACAAATATTCTACATTATTCCAGATAACCAGATTGAATATGAGAAAAATTAAAATCATTAAAATCTAAACATTTCCCGGTATTGCCACTGTTTAAATTATGAAACGACTATATACAGTACTGTAAGCGAACTGGGTTAAACTACATCTTCATGTCACATGGCCGTTGAAAAAAATTAAAAATCTAATCCATGGCTTCTGACCTCACAAACCAAACATATCAATATTTTAAATTGTTTAAAGATCCGACATAAGCAAACTTAATCCATTTTGATGTCACAATTTAAACATCCAATTACAAATCCGTGTACCCTGAAACTAATTCTTTTCGTTAAATTATGAAATCTTACTTCGAGACAATATTCAGTTCTTTATATGTATTTCGTTAATCAGCATGAACACAAAATATAATAGACTAGCGGTTCTCTACCTTTTTACGACGCGACCCCCAAATTTTCTTGCTTATTTTCTGCGACCCCAACAATGTCAGTAATAAAAAATAGTTATCAAAATTTGTTTAAACTTTGTTTAAAATTCATATTAAAAAATGATATATATCTAAAAATAAAACACAAATACTCAACTTGTACTTACAGTACTTTTAGTATTTTAAAAATTTCATTTTTTTTTACATTTTCGAGATCACCTTGTTCAGAAACCTAAAGATTTACAAGAAATAAAAAAAAATATGTGGGGGTCTGTCTGTCGTTAGATTTTGTTTCTCGCTTTATTTCTGAACCGTCCAACCAATCACGACCAAATTTTGTGTATAGTAGGTTCGTTACGGTAGAAAGGTTTTTGTCGCGATCATCTGTCAATCAGAAGTTCCACTACACGAAAATAACACAATATTTCTAAAAACGATTTTGTCTTGTGATAGGTTATTTTAAAGACCTTGAAAAGCTTTATCCAAAATAGATGAAATTAATTTTCTATCTGTCATCTGTCAAAAATTACAACCTGTCAAATTTAAAACTTCAACAGTGAATAACTCATGAAGTACTGAAGGGATCTTAACCAAACTTGGTATGTAGCAACATTGCCCCTACAGGTCTTGTCCGTATATGGAACCATATACCGATTTAGTACTAATTGATTAAATACTAAAAGATTACGGTTTCTTGCGAAATCTTCAAAAAAAAATCCTTGTCCCTCGATTTGCTTTGGCATTTCTGCGTCGATGGCAGTCAAACGTTTTGGACGAATGTCTGATGGGTTCTAATGGTGAAAATAAGGTTTTGACAGAGAAATCTTTGCCAGGGCTACCACAATAAAAAAAATTTAAAAAATAAAAATGTCATCGTATCTCCGGAAATGTTTAACAGGTTGAGATGAAATTTTGTGTGCTGATAGAGCTTTTAAAACACAAGTATTGGTGAGAAGAAATAAAGAATAATTTACTTTTATTTATCGGGTGGTACTTTGATCCTTTTTTGTGAAGATAAGAACGAAATACCTGCGGCCTACGGTTTTTTTATCAAAGAGATTTGTATATTATTTACATGTAAAGTGGTCAAATCTGACAGTTATCAGTAATTTTATTAATTATTTAGAACGATCGAAAATTTGTGTGCTGTATTGAAAATGGTAATAATACGTATTACTTACAGAGTATTTTCTTGTTTATTTATTCTTTGTTTTTAAATAACTCTTCTTTAAAACTAAAAAATTGTGTGGTGTTGGTAAAAAATCGCAAGTTCGGTAATATTGGGAATTGTTTGGAAAAGCCTTTGGCCACTTCTTGAGTGACCACTAATATGGAACACACCAAACAAATCTCCGGAAATGTATAACAGATTCTGTTAAAATTTGGTGTACTGATGATTGGAGGTATTTTACTTATTAATTACTTCCTTGAAATTGATGTTTTGATACGACTTTATCAATCTTATATTCAATTGTTTGAGCAAGGGAAACCTTAAAATTCAGGTTGCTAATTTCTAGTTCAAATTCAAAACTAAGTAATTTTGAAAAAAAACCCTTGGGGGTCGCGACCCCCAGGTTGAGAATCGCTGTAATAGACAAATAAATGAAAAACTCAAAAGAGCTTTACTGTTACAAAATCCTAGGTACTTCTTGTTGAAGATGGAAAAACAAATCACTCAAAAACCAATACCTCCCCGAAGAGAAGCCTTTAGCCCAAATTCAGACTTGGTGCATCTAGATGAAATTGAGACGGATAGTTCAAAGCTATCCCAAACTGATAAAAAAATTCCGGTAGTCGTAGTGTAAATTAAACTTAAACTAAAAGCTTCTATTTTGAACCCAAAGAAAGGCTCAATAGAGTTTACCAATATCGCACCCTAAAATTGCTATCGAAGTTTACTACTGCGGACAAGTTGTAAAGTAATCAAAGTGAACTTGAACTTAATAATTGATTCCCTATAAGAACAACCTACTCAGCGGCATATCAATAAATTTCAGCTCCTCTCCAAATTATCTCCAAAGAAATCATCTATCTTATGTAGCACACAATATTGGGTAATATAGGAAATTAAGATTGGTTGAAGCTTGATTCCATACTTAGCCAATATCGATAAACAATATTAATCAAATATTAATGCAACATTGTTCTCTAATATTGCGGCAATATTGCAAACCCATTCGGAAACAGATCCCTGATTCCTTCCGACAGTGTCCTTTTCACGAAAAAATAATGGTGAAAGGCCAAAATAAATCGAATGTTAGGTTGTAAGAAATTCAAAAAAATGTTTAACAAATTAGATTAATAAATACCAATAAAATATTATTGGCTTTAATGTAGTTGATCATGGTCACGCGACTCTCCATAAGAGTCAAGAAATACCTACATGAAAAAATAATGACTTTTGTGATGACAAGTATTTATTACACGTTCATGAGTAAAAATGGTAAATAGTGTTAGCATATTTTTTTCAATAGGCATAGTTTATGTCGCTAATGCAATATCTCATTATCTTTTTCTATTCTACCATACAACAATTCTGTAATTTTGTGAAAGGTAATTAAAAAATAATTAGGTAATCTTACTGTTAGATGAAAATTAGTATTATGAAGAGAGAAATATGAAATATTATACGAATTATGTAAATATACTTTTTTTATTATATTTGTTCCTTGCGATATAAAATATTAATGCTTTGCATTCACTTTCGGTTTAATTTCACACTGTTTGTGTGAAATGTTAAATATAAAACACGTATTCAAGGAATAGCAAAAGAGAAAGCAATTTGAAAAGCTTTTTGTTTGTTATCTTACTTTCAAGTAAAGCTTTTTGATGTCGAACACTTAAATGTGATTGTGGTCACTTTGGTGTCACAATTTTCTATAACTGTGGAGGTTTTTTTAACAATATTTTTTAATTTGTGTAATCATTACCCTACCCCATCTCACATTTAAAAAAAAAATGTACCGGTTATTTTTTAGAGGGTTACGTAAACATTGATTTTATTTGAATTTCATTCAATATTTTATTTAAATTTGACCAGTTAAAATCAGGTACTTCACTTTTCGAATAAAATTATTAATGCCAGGATGAAATAAATGATTAAATTTAAAACTTCATTCCTTTTCATAATAAATCTAAATTTATATTTTGTACTATAGAAAAACATACATAATATATAAAAATGTCACGTCTAATAACACTGAATTTGCTTTTGGGTTATTCTAAAAAATTTTAATAATGTCCTTAACAAAATAAATTAAATTCCTGCATTGTTACTCTTGTCATTAAATACGTTTGTAAGAAAGAAATTTTAATAAAGTGCTATTTAGGCATATTCAAAATTGCCTTTAAATTTTTGAATAGAAATACCTTAACCCTTAAACGATCAAAGTGGGTCTTTTAGACCCTCTTTTAGCTTTGCTTGATTATATTTTTTATATGTATGCAAATAATAACATTTTGGTTATATTATGTATTTTTTTGATTCAAAATGTGGATTGATTAAATTAAATACTATTTTTTTGTTTAGAAAAATTCAACCTTACTTTAAATTTAAATTAAAATTACTTCATTTCACTAAAACGTTTGATGGTTTGCTGTACGTTTAGTTACCAGAACGAATTTTTCTACTTCATACAAAAAGTTTATTTGATAAGTTTTGTATAAAAAGGATTTTCTCTAAAACTTGGTGAATGCATCCTGCCTAGTATTTCTATATTTTTTAACTCGAAAAATTGAAGAATAAATCAAATAATATTATATTTGTGGATACAACATGGCATAGAGTAAAAATATTTTGCGTTTCGATTTATTATCCACTTTTAAAAGAAAATATACTTCGCATATAAACATGCGCACATTTTAAATTACCAAGCTTGAATAAATACCGTTTCGTATAATCAAATAGAACTATTTGTTTAAATTAAAATATTTGGAATTTAATACATACATACATAGTACATAATTATGTACATCCAAGGAAATTAAAACTTGTAACATAAAACACATAGCAATGTAAGATGATCAAAGTAATAAATAAAAACGTATTATATTTCAGCTTTTCTGTAACTAAGGTAGTTACTGGCAAATTTCCAAAATATAAATTTTCCAAATCTTGAAAACCGCCATTGCTTTATTTGGAGTCGTAATTTTAGTAAAAACAATTTATATCTTCTAGCCTAGAACTTCGGTTCAAGTTTAATAAAAATTTCCCAATACTTTTATCAATATTAGCTTGAAAATGCCTAAGGTAGCACTCGGAAATTATGATTTGGCAAGGAACTGCTTCTCTTTTTGAGGTTAGGTGTGTCAAGTAATCTTTATAACCTAATTAGCGATTAGAATTTTTACGATAACATTTAGCAGATATGATTGTCATGCGAGCTTGGCTTTGTAATAATTTCGCCGTATAAATAATGTTAATATAGCTGACTGGATTATCGCATTAATAGCGAATAAGCATAACCACTTCAGGGATAATATTATCCTATTCTCTTTAACGCATAGATAACGCTAAAATAAGCCCAAAAATAATCTAGCCTACTTGGTATATTTTGGAAGAGATTAATTTTTATCTCCTTTTTTACATTTATCTGCCTTGTATGTGTTTTAACTTACTATTTTCTAACGATTTGTCTTGTGTACGTACGGTTGTCAAACTTCACCGAAAATACTAAATGTATTTCAGATTTTTCTTTAATACTATTATTGGATTTATAAGAAACTCCTTTCAGATCAAGAGTCATCGCTAAATATAAAATCAGCTTATACTGACTGGAAGCGAATATATTTTTGTCATTAAGAGATAATCTTGTTGAATTTTGTTTTTGTTTAATAATTAGTAATAAACAATAAAAAAGTAAATAAAATTATTTTGTTTAAAACTTTTTGGTTTATTTTTGTGTTCATTTTAATTTAAACATAACTAACAATTTAATATAAAAATGAAAAGGTACTATATCGAAAAAACTGTTATATTTTGCACAATTGAGTACTATTTTACGAGTAACATTTTTATAATATAACATAATCGTAAACGCAACTCATTTTTAGCTATATGCCCATTTCATAGATGCTTTATTAAAGAAGAGAAAATTGCTTACAAAAATTCCAAAAAGGTAATTTTCAAGTAAGGGTAGCAATATCGAAAGCACCTTTATATATCATAGCCGCAAGTACCCATTGTGTTTTTATGGGTGTAAAGTGTGACAGCTTCACTGTCTGCCGACGGCGGTGTCGAGCTAACGCTTTTCAACAAGCGACGACCCGTGAAGCGCCCCACGTTAGCGGCTACTCAGTTGAGATAAGTGGTGATTGTGCCTATAAGCGATGCAGAAAGAAAACATTCCTTTAATCAATACTCTCACTCTGCATTTCTTGCTCATCGCTCTTTCGAGATTACTAAAATCAAAAGCTTCAAAGTTTTTATAGTTTGCCATTAAAAAAAAATTGATAAGTTGCTCGCTTTTCTTTTTCTGGAAAATTAATTTTTAATCACGAATTAAATGCAACACCGAACTCTTTCCGAAATGAGATACAATTTTCTAAACCTCCGATGTGGTGCATAGCTGTATAGAAACTAATTTAGTTATTCACTAACACGAGTTACCTATAAATTTATTCAATCCATAAGACTACGTATCACCAACACGACTAATTACTTACGGCCTATTTTATTTGACCGCTCATTTCAAAACATAAATCAATAACAACATAATTTTTTTGTTATAGGTTCTTGTTCATTCCGGCACACCAATTTAAAGTAACGAACTTAATCAATCCACAAAATATTACTTTTGCATTAAATAATTAACTTGCATGCAACTAGCAGTAGATCAGGTTAGCAGAAATTATCAGCCGTAAGGATTAAGTCGCAGCGGAATTTCGCTAATTAATAAAAAAAATGTATGTGTGTATTAGCATTATTATTAAAATATTAAAATAACAGCTTTTTAAAACAAAATAAATTCATGCAAATTAGTAGCATGCTTAATTTTAACCATGAACTACGGGTCACTACCAAAAAACAACTAAGCTCTTTTTAATTTTAACTGAAATAAAATAAAATAAATTTGGTTTCAAGTATTCTCTTTAAAAAAATTCTATTAAATCGCTGCACTACAAAAACTACGAATTCTACATACAGTTGACGGAATTAACCAACTTTTAAAAACAAATAATATTAAATTACAAAGTTATGATTATAATAAACGTAATTTATCGTTATGTATTGTAGTCATGGATTCCGACCGAAGAGAAAATGCCTTAAGTGTTAAATGTTCATATTAAATTACTTATGTATTGAAGTGTTTTTCACCTTAAAATTGAGGTGTGATTACTTCATTTAATTTTCATTTTAAAACTGTTTATTAGTTAATCAATAAATATTTCTCTTATTATTTATTTCGAACTCGATTTGTTACATAATTTCGTTATTAATTATTTATCAATACAATTTTAATTTCTTTAAAAAAAAAAACGTCCAAAGCTGTGACACCGCAATATGATTTACGTTTATTTTGTCTTTAATTTCAACATAAAATTTATAAACTTCATTAAAATTTTATGGTTTTCTTAGTTATTCGGTTAATTTATACAATTTTCTAGATTTTAATATATTTATTAAAATTATGTTTTGATCGTTTTCTACTTTTCACTTATTAAACCGCCTCATATAGAATTAGAATTCTTTAGAATTAATATTGATTGTAAGCAAATATAGAAAGCAGAAAAAATATATAGAGAGAAATAAATTGGATTCTAGGAATTTTGTACGCCAGCATTTGTTCGACAAGCACTTAATCGACAGCATTTGTGGGACATGGAATTTTGTTGACACAACATTTATGCGAATAGACATTTGTTCGACATGGAATTTTGTACGACAGCATTTGTACAACAGATAATTGCATTTTAAAAAACAATGGTCATAAAGTAGAGTACGATAACGATCCGGAATTTTCTTTGAAGATTAGGATGCTTTCTGATCTGGCATTTGGTCTCATAGATTTGGTAGAAAATTATTTTGACAAAATTTGCGAGGAAAACATTATTCCGGTTCATGCGCAAAATGTATTGAAGTACTTTGAAGATAACTGGATTGATCGTCCTTGTCGACGTAATCAACGTAGATCTCCACGTTTTGCACTACAGATATGGAATTGCAATGAATCAGTGGTACAGGGCTTACCAAAAACAAAAAATTCAAGCAAGAGCTGGCATCGTGGTTTCCAATATCAAATTTCGGCCGAGCATCCTGACATATGGAACTTTGTGACTGCTATAAAACGGGAGCAAAGTTTAAATGAGTTACGAATTGAGCAGTACGTTGTTAGTCAAAATCCACCTTGCAAAAAAAATATAAAGATAGTGCCGAGAGACTTATTCGTGTTGTGAACAATTTTATTCCGAATGAAAACGAAACTGAGTATTTGCGAGGAGTAGCTCACATCAATATAGTATTTTAAATTCCAAGCTATATTGTACTTTTAAGAGCTTTAAATAAAAACTACGGTTTATAAATAAAATATATATTTATATGTATTATAATAAAAACTATAAATAATATTTTTTTGTAATAATCATTTTAATAGTGGTAGAACGGAGTATTACTCTCCAAAAAAGAGTACGTCGATGCTGTCGATGAAGTCCTTGTTGATTAAAATTCCATGTCGAACAAATGTCTATTCGCATAAACGTTGTGTCGAACAAATGCATGTCAAACAAAATTCCGTGTCGCACAAATGCTGTCGATCCAGTGCTTGTCGAACAAATGCTGGCGTACAAAATGCCGGACACGAATAAATACTACAAAATGTAAGCAAGATTTCTTGCGGCTCACACTTGGATAGGTGACCTACCAAATTGCACTGTGACCAGCGTTCGAATTGGGTATGGCTAAAAAATCCTTTTTATTTTATTATCAATTTAAAACATATTTTTATACAAAATTTTGCTTTTTGTGTACTTACGTTGTTCATTATTTCTCGAATTTTTTGCAAAATCGGTAGGTTTTCCAAAAAAAGTTCTTAGACTACAGTTGTAGTTTGTTAAATTTTTTATACAAATTACACCGTTAGTTTTTTGTTAAACATTTTATATAAAAGATATTGGGTTCGCAGGACAAAAAATTAAAACTTGAAATTTTTTAATAATTATTTTCTAAATTTACTTCATAACTCTAAATCTATTGCTTCTAGACAATAAGGGATATAACTTAGTTGGTAGAAAAACGAATGCTCATTAAAAAAATTACAAATTTTTATTGAAACACTATAAAATCAATTATTTTAGTCGGTTTCCGTGCTATTGCCGTTAAAAACTGAAATTCAAAAATTGTTTTAAAGAATGTTTAATTCCGCCTTCCGCAATGGTTTTGACTTGGACAAAGTCGGATACACTGATGTGATTTAAAGCTCAAGATTGCTCTGTAGGCTATGGGAAAAGCAATTGGAAACAACGGTTGTTTAACAACCTCATTAATTGCATTCTTTATTAAGTCATCTTGGCTTTTGCCAAGTTGATCGTCTATGCACTAAATAGTATATGACACTTTAAAGATAGCAACGTACTGAATTGAAGAAAGATTATCGATTTAAAGAACGCAAGAAAATATTTTATATTTTCATCAATCGATAGAGCTTTCTTAAATTAATTCAATCACGTGTAATTGATATTGACATATAATCGGAAAAAATGGAAATTTCCACTTTCTTGATTTTTCGACTAAAGTATTATTCTTATTTTTTTAATATACTTTTTTATATTATTCATTTCCTTCGAGCACTAGCGGATTTGTGATATCTTTTGATGAGTCAACTTGGGCGCCTCTTCCCCCCTGGGAAATTGAATGGAAGAATAAAAAACAATTTTTACAGACGAAGAAATAACATAATGAAATTTGGAAACTGTAAATATATGTAGTTACCCCCACTGAGATTTATTCCTTCGGGCGTCCACGTGAGTCAACCTGCAAGCTTACTGATTTTTAATAAAAAGCGGATCGATTTTTGTAGTATCAAATTTATTTGTAGAATTAAACTTCTAGTATCTGCTATCAAAGTTTTAAACTCTGATAAAAGATTTGTCGCTCTAACTGCACAATTTACTATAGTTATAGTATCAACTGAGTCAGTTTTGTTGTTGTAACAAATATTATGCTGCCACAGCAAATTTTCTGTTGCCATTAAATAGGTTTTTTCTATTAAAAAAAAAGATTAGTTAATTTAACAATATTTTTCTTCTGAATAGAAAACACTTTCTTATTGCAATAAAAAATTTGTTGCAGCAGCAAAAAATTCTGTAGAGGCTATTATGTTAGGGGGACAAACCTTTTTTTACAGTGTACCTTTAAGTTTCGGGAGACTTAAACAAACTTCTGTTACATAATTTATATTCTGATATATTTACATCAGCATAAAAACGAATTTTATCTGATAATCAGCCCAAGAAGAACATCCAATTGATTATTGCTACGCAAGCAAATTCCATTGGCTTTACAAGATCTACAGAGAAATCTTGGATAATATGCAATAATGGTTGAAAACAAATCAATGTTTTTCCACGTCACCTAGTCACGTCACGTCACGTTCACGGTACGTTTACTAGTTAACTAGAAAAAACATGGGTGGGTATTATTTCGCCATTCAATCAAAAAAATTCAACATTTATTTTAACTTTTATTTACAGTTTTATTTATTATCAAGTACACCTGACCATTTCGACCATGTCTCTCTCACAAGATGCTGGCAACATATTTGAGGTTTTCAATACCTAAATATTACTCAGCCCTCAGGCTAAGCAGCCTTTTCCACGAAATGATACTGTCAGAAATAAGATACTGTCGAAATTTTAGGAATAGGCTGTATTTTATATTACTGAGAGTATACAATTTTAAATCTTTTTACCTTTTAAAAATTGGAGAAAATATAATACTGTTAATAATTATTTCTTTTTGACTAATGTAGATATATGTAGTATGTATGTAAAAACACAAATAAATTAACTTAGCGATTGATACGTATACCGGTTGTTCATTTTTGGAAATTTTGTGGCGCTCCACTTTTCGGGAATAAATTAATCAGAAGTTGTAGTATCCTGAAATATTTTAAAATTACAATTTGATTATCTATCTATATAGTTCTTACATTATCAAGATTCAATTCAGTTCGGGAACTACTTGCACCGGAACCCAATAGTCTGACAGCTATGGAACTCTAAAATTCATTTTAATTAAATTTGGGAAAATATAAAGCAATTCGTTGTTTCAAATTCGATCGTCTAGTTCTTACATGGTCTGGATGCAACCGGGCAGTGGGTGTATTGGGATTGGACGGGAATTCTCCAAAATCGCTGGAATCCTAAAATTGATTTTAATTGAATTTGGAAAAATAAAAACCTATTCGAATTCGATCGGCTAGTTCTTACATGGTCTGGATGCAACCTGGCAGTGGGTATATTGGGATTGGAACCGAATTCTTCACTTTCACTGGAACCCTAAAATTAATTTTAATTAAATGTGGGAAAATAAAAACTATTTGTTTCGAATGCGAATGGCTAGCTCTTACGTGGTCCAGATGCAACTCGTCAGTGGGTGTATTAGAATTGGACGGGAATCCTCCAAAATCACGGGTATCCTAAAATTAATTTTAATTAAATGTAAGGAAATATAAAGCTATTCTTTGCTTCGATCGTCTAGTTCTTACATGGTTCAGATGAAACCCGGTAGTAGGTGTACTGGGATTGGAACTGAATCTTCCCAAATCACTGGAATCCTAAAAATAATTTTAATTAAATTTGGGAAAATAAAATCCTATTCGTTGTTTTAAATTCGAATGTGTAGTTCTTACGTAGTCCAGATGCAACTCAGCGGTGGGTGTATTTGGATCAGAATCGAATCCTTCAAACTCACTGGAATCCTAAAATGAATATTAATTAAATTTAAAAAAATATTAAACTATTTGTTGCTTTGAATGCAATCGTCTGGTTCTTACATGGTCCAGATGCAACCTGACAGTGGGTGTATTGGGATGGGAACTGAATTTTCCAAAATCACTGGAACCCTAAAATTGATTTTAATTAAACTTTAGAAAATTAAATCCTATTCGTATTTTGGAATTTGATCCTCTAGTTCTTACATAGTCCAAATGTAATTCTGCTCTAGGTGTATTGGGTTGGGAACCGAATTCTCTGAAACCACTAAGGCCCTAAAACAGTTTTTAATTAAATTAGTGAAAATAAAAATCTATTTGTTGTTTCGAATTCAATCAACTAGTTCTTACATGGTCCAAAAGCAACCCGGCGCTGGGTGTACTGGTATCGGGGCGAAATTCTCCGAAATCATTGGAACCCTAAAATTGATTTTAATTAATTTTATAAAAATGCCAATTCGTTGCTTCGAATTCTATCATCAAATTCTTACATGGACTAGACGCAACCCTGCCCTTGGTGTACTGGGATCAGATTCAAATCCTCCGATAGCACTAGAACCCTAAAATTGATTTTAATTATATTTGGGAAAATATAAACCTATTAATTGTTTCGAATTTGATCGTTTAGTTCTTACATGGTCCAGATGTAATTCGGCGCTTGGTATACTGGAATCGGAACGGAATCCTCCAAAATCACTGGAACCCTAAAATTGATAATAATTTAATTTGGGAAAATACAAACTAGGCTCTTTATTGTTTCAAATCAGATCTGCTAGTTCTTACATGTGCCGATCTGGGTGTACTCGGATCGGAACCGAATCCGCCCAAATCACTGGAACCCTAAAATTGATTTTAATTAAATTTGGGAAAATATATAGGTAGCTATTTGTTGTTTCGAATTCCATTTTCTAGTTCTGACCTGATCAAACGGCAATTCCTGTCGCGGAGTGTTACCATCGGAATTCAATTCCGCGGACGCAAGGGAACTCTAAAATTGATTTTAATTAAATTTCCGACAAATAAAAAACTATTACTTATTTAATTACTTACCACTGTAATCAGAGTAGCGTCATCCGAGTCCGAATTTGAATCATTAGAATTCATTTTAGCTCAATAATAAGAATTTTCGTTAAATTTTATACAAACACAAGTTACTGTCAGTTGAAAAATTGATTGTAAAGCTTTGTAAACAACCGAATGATGCAGCATCAAGTCGGCCTACTGGATTCTGAGATTCGCGTTTGGGTTGCTAACAAATATTTGTTAACTGCATTTTAAAAACATTGAACTCTTTTAAATTTTTTATTTTTTAAAATTAATATACATAAAAAAGTTTGGTATGTATCATTTTACTATATTTAATTATTTTAAAATTTATTCAAAAATTATAAAATTGGAAAATTTTTATGTATTCTTATTACAAAAGTTTAACTTTGTAAAACTCGACTGTGAAATTGAACTTTTATTCTAATATAGCCTTGTGTTTTTCATTATTTGGTTAGGCAAAACTTTGAATGGGAACTCTTTGGAAATTGAAATAGGATTTAAACGCGTTTACAAAACAGGTCCGAAAACGGAGTCAATCGATCGAAATAAATGCTATATAAAAACGTTGACTTAAACTTGGCGCGGGCATTTCAAAGTTTGATTTAAAAAATAAGTATACTTTAATATGATTAGCAACAATACGAAAATTTAAGTTGAAAATTTATTTTTTATGTTGGCATTTCAAGCTTTCTGATAAGTTAATGTTTTTCAAACAGGATTTTTACAATTATTATAAGCCATTCGATTCTGGGCAAAGTAAAAGTAAACAAAGAAAAACAATAAGTTTTTCCGAATTTATTCTTAGAAGTCTACAGAATCTTACCAAATATTTTGAAAATTACGGATTATGATTTAGAAAATATTTAAAACAGTTTTTCTTGTTGCGGACTTCCACTAATTTCATCAGGGATGAAACTAAGAGCAAGTTTTCAGGATGGAATAGTTTTCAATTTGCTAACTTTTTTTGTTCTTGCTTTTCATCTTGGTATTTATTTGTAAGAATATAAGTGATTTGCGATAACAGACGATTTTGCCAACTTTCGGTTGATTTCGGTAGATTTTCCAACTATTGTCAACCGCCGAAGATATTGAGTAGGTACTAAGTTTGGGCCCGAACTCATTTTAGGAGGCCATGGGTTCATCTCTGATCTCTCATATGCTTAATTTAAATTATTCATCTTCTTCGGTGAGACGGTCATTAGCCTAGTAGGTTAGTTGAATAACTGCTGACACTAAGGTACCCGGTTAGAATCCGGAAAGTCTCCGTGTTTCGGAGGGCACGTAAAGCCGGCGATCCCCCTCTTAAGTTGATGATTTGCTCTCATCAACAAAAATTCCAGGGTTACGGGCATATCTGAGACGAGCCCAGCAAGTTGCCTCAGATGTAAAAAGCAATTAATATTTATTTATTTATTTCAACTACAATTAGGCATATCGATGATGAGCCTGTAAACCTCCTAACCAACATTTTTTGTTAAATTGAGTTATTTACATTTTCGGAATCGTCAGGTAAATACGCATGTTTATGCAAAATTTCTTTATTAAAAAAAAATCTTAAACCTCGAAAAACGCGGTATTACAAAATTACTTGACTACAATGATAAATATAGATGATTCATAGTTTTTTGCTTCTCCTGAACAATTACATTTTAGCAGTTAGGAGATATTGCACGTTCCGCGTCGATATGCTCACAGAGACTTATTGTGACTTCGGCAATAGCAGGCAGACCAAGGTCAAAGCAAATAGGATTTATCCTAACCTAAAAGTGGAAGAAGAAGAACAAGAAAACATTTTCGGTTTTCATCAAGTTATAGCGGATTCCATTCGTATCATTCTGTAAGATTAAGCGCCCTTCACACTATGCAATTTATCCTAGGATTTCTCATACGATTTTTCTTAGGATTTCTCTCATGAGTTTTACCCTTAGGGGTGATGCTGGTTTTTAGTTCACACTATATGTTTGCCTACGATTACGGATGAATACGAACGAATACGGATAAGCACGATCAAAGATTTCAAAATTTTGAGTTTAGGTTCAGTGTGGCCAGATTGGCCGATTTATCGCAATTTGGGTTACTTTTCCCAAAATTTTACGACCAGTTTTTAGCACAAATTGCAAGTCACCAAATTGGGCGACTATATGTTATTGCATAATTAATATTTTTTAATATTAAAATTTTTTAATTATTTTAATATTTAAAATTTTTAAAAATGTAAATACAGGGTTTGCCACACTTTTCTATTTATCAATTGCATATAGGTTGTTAAATATCTTCCTTCCGCCTTTTTGCTCTTTATTCAATGCTTTATAAAAAGTGTTACAGTGATCGGATTTAGTTCAAATATGCGCCGTTTTGTTCGATAATCTGTTTCCATCTAGACGACAACTTCATAATACCCCCCTCGTAGAAGCCCCCCTCCTTATTTGCGAAGAACTCGGACAGCCACTTTTCACAAGCCTCTTTTGAGTTCAACTGTACACCACCAAGGGCGTTCGCCATGGACAGGAACAGGTGGTAATCACTTGGCGCCATGTGATTCCCACCAAACACACAGCAAAGCCTTCCTGGCCGTCAATCCCGGCTTGGCCACTGTTTGGGACGATTCACCGGCCTTCGACCACGACCGTTTCCGCTTGATATTGTCGTATGTGATCCACTTTTCGTCGCCAGTCACCACCCGCTTCAAAAATGGGTCGAGTTCGTTCCGTTTCAGCAGCATATCGCAGGCGTTGATTCGGTCCAGAAGGTTTTCTTGCGTCAAATCATGCGGCACCCAAACATCAAGCTTTTTTTGTATCCACCTTTCTGCAGATGGTTTAAAATGGTTTGGTGACTAACTGCCATCTCCTGGGCGATGTCACGAGATGCCACATGCCGGTCTAACACGACGATTTCCATTATTTGATCGGTATTCGTCGTCACAGGTCTTCCGCCGGCTGGCTTATCCATGGTGTCGTTTTCACCGGCTCTGAATCGTCGAAACCATTCCTCCGCGGTTCGAAGTGATAGAGTACCATTCCCCAAAACATCATTAATCTCACGGAACGTTTCTCTAGCGGATTTGCCTTTAACGAAGGAAAACTTTAAAATACTGCGAATTTCGGAGTTAGTGAACTCCATGTTTACACGTCTACAACTGTTGAACCCAATATCCAAACTAATCATGCATAGCGTCGTTTTGTAGGTTATGTCAAGACCTGTCAAATGATGTATAGTATTGCCAGATACGAGCTCTGTAGCGCTTTGTACATAGCCGCGAAATTCAAAAGACAAAAAGGCGGAAGGAAGATATTTGACAACCTAATATAACCACATATAACCTTAAATTAAAAATGTCAATTTTAACAATATCGATAAAGAAGGATTTGGACGTTAACGGCAATCCTATGCAAACTCGTATGAAAATAGACACTGCCCTAATCGTAGGATTCGATTAATATTTTGTTATGAGTTGCTTACGAGTTCAGATTCGAGTCTTTCCGTACGACAAATCGTACAATGTGAACTGAAAAATATCTGCTTACGACAACTCGTACGACAAATCCTAGGATAAATCGCATATTGTGAAGGGCGCTTTACACTGGACGCGGAATAGTTTCTAAAGTAGACATAATCATTGATTTCTTTTTCTGAAGTGCTAGTTTTACTATATTAATTATTGTGGAAAACATAATACAGGCATTGATTGGGCCCCAGATGTAACGAATAAAATAATTTAAGATAAAGAAGCTGATATTATCATACTCACCGAATAGATAAAGATGAAAGATAAAGACAAAGACGACTGCCCAAACTAGTTCACATTAAAATATATAAATTGTCGAGGAAAGTAGATTTTACTTTTTTTTAGATAAAGATAAGTTTAAATGTATTTTAAATTCCAGAATTTGAGACAAACGCTGCCTCACTTTAAAATAACGCAATTATAAAGAAGTGGATCAATAAGATATAAATAAAATCAAGCAATTGAGAACAAATTTGAAAAATAAGTTGATTGCCAGACTAGACTTCATGTTTGTATCTGTGCATGTATTCAATGCATAAGTAAATATGTAATTTATGCTAGAATTAAAAAATATACGCTGATATCTGAATAAACTATATAAAAAGAATGACGAAGAAGAGTGAAGTAGAAGTAACAAAATAATATTGCAATTAAAATGAAAATCAAATTATACGAATTAAATAATTAATTAACATAATTTTCAACTGCTTACATTGCAATTTCAAAACTGTCATGTCTTTAGTATTATATAATAAGTTTTAATCAGGGAGAAACTTTATTTGATATTCAATATCTTAAGAAAATAGATTTGTTAATTAAAAATTGCTGAACAATAAAGTAAAAAACTGCGTATCGTGCTTTTTCGCACTTCAATTATAGATTTAAAAAATTAACCATTCAGTAGATTGTTGATATCTTTATAGCAGCCCTCGTTATATTTTTGATCATAAAACAATTTTTTTTATGAATCCATGGCAGAATTGTATTAATACGAGCAAACCGTACATTCTATAGTAAATATTATTTTTATCTTATGACGAGGTTGCCAAGCAAATTGATTGATAACAGTTAAAAACAACTTCTACAAACCTTCATAAAAATTTTTGTTGAATATTATTTTAATTGAATTTAAAACTTTTTTATATATTAATTTAAAAATTGAAGAGTACACGGAAATAACGATCAGGGTCCA
Source organism: Cantharis nigra (assembly GCA_958510845.1). Taxonomy (NCBI): domain Eukaryota; kingdom Metazoa; phylum Arthropoda; class Insecta; order Coleoptera; family Cantharidae; genus Cantharis; species Cantharis nigra. The sequence goes on from OY294034.1 coordinate 22,835,441, forward strand.
ATTTTGCTGAAAAATAAATTATTAGTGTCATCTGATAGATGGTAATGGTAGGTATCTCCTACACTGAGAGAAAAGAGATGGTAAATTGAACGAATCTAAAAAGTTGAATTTTTTCTTATTGAATTAAACAAAATTTCGTTGAATGAAACAATTTTTAGTTGTTACAATAAATTCAAAAATGTTGTTTCAATGCATTAGTTTTGTTAAATAAATATTAGTTGATTTAATGTTTATAATGGGTTCAAATAAGCTTTTATACGATATATATTATCGTTGAATTAATAAAATAGTTAGATTGGAAGAAAACCAATGAAATTCTTGAACGAAACTATTATTTTGTCTTGTTGTAGCATTTTAGTATGTCATTTCAATGCAAAATTTGATCAACCGAAATATTAATCAGCTAAACTGAACACAATAAAAGTGTTGAATAGAAGCTTGAAAAATATACGAGCCACTGGGCAAGTTTATTGTCATATATTTCAGTTTGATCTTTGATGCATAATAACCTTGATGTGTTCATGAAATGTGCGTTTGCAAAGTGCAAGAAAAATGGATACTACAGTTATGAATAATTGTTTAAAAGTTAATACCTTTGAGGATTATTTGTTTAAATTTATTTATTCATAAAATGCACTACTGTTAATACAGTAATACACCTATTGTGATGGTTCAACACAACATTGAATACTCATTCAATTTGCAGTGCTTGCATGAAGATTTAATACCATCATAAGTGTAATGCTTACTCGAGAAATAATGCTACGCTTTATATTAACGTAATTATATCTTTCTAACAATTACACACAATATTTATTACAACGACAATCATTTTTCTTGATCAGCGTCACCTGGCACATGACCAACGCCCCACCAACTCATAATTCCCCATATACTACAATAAATTACATCAAAAACCTAAAATGATTCAAACAATAGATTACATTGTTTAATTTAATGCACCGAAATGGTTGATACAATATACCTACTTGGTTAGTTCGAAAAGTGCGGAATGTTGAATCAACATTTTAGTACGTCCTATTAAAGAAACTGATAGCTTTAGTGTAGTAAATTTCGATTCAATTAACACAACGAGAACGTTCAAGGAAATACTTCTCATGTTAAAATAACACAAAAAAGTTAACATTTTATTTGCATTAGTTTAATGCACGTTTTGCATTCGCCACCCGCAATGCAAAAAATTTGTTGGTTGAATCATTTATCGTTTGATTAAGCAATTTCTTTCTCTCAGTGTAGTAAACACATAATATAAAAATGATTTTAATCCAACGTCAAAACGTTTTTTAAATATTAAAATTTACATAGCCATTTATGGGTAAGTAAATCTTTAAATGCGATTTGTGCGAAATATAAAACTTGTGACTCTGATCATTCTTCCCGTGTACTCTTCAATTGTTAATTCAATCTTTTTACTTATTTCATTTATTTTATTTTATTTGGTATTTCTAATTGGAGGAAACTCTATTTTTGCATTCTAAGTTTTAAGAGGTAATTCTTTTGAAGTTATAACAAGACAATATCTTATAGCTTTTAAAATTTTGAATTAATTAAAAAGAGCCCTCAATATATTAAATATTATACAAGAAACTCCACGTTTAATCAAAATTTATCTCTCGTGACAATCAAGAAATTAAAATTGTTTATGAAAAAATTTCAGAATCCATTTTGTAAATTTTAATTTGATATAAAAGCCGTTATTCAACTTATCGATACATAAAGCAATTTTCTAAATATTTTAGGTTGGTATCGATTTATGAAAACAGCGTGTAATTTGAGATTAAATTCAAATTTACCGAAAAATTTATATATTGATATTAAGGTTCTTTCAATTTAACATATAATTTTGGAAGTATGTAAAATCGAAATGCAGCATTTTTAAGTAACATAGTTATATAAGCTATTATACCACTCTGCTGAGAAAATCTATATAGTTTCACTTTAGAATTTTTTTATGAATATAATATTTTTTACAATTTTAATTATAACTTGAAGTTTCTTCAATTACAAACAATGAAAAACTTTTAATTAGTATAATCTTTGTCATTACCGTTACATTTACGGCGGACGAGAGATTCGAACACAAGACTGTTTGTTTTGCAGGTTCTTACATTTCCACTAAGTATACCAGTTTATTGGGCTCTAAAAGTTTTAAAATTATTAATTCTAAAAAGTAATATTTGGTGTTGGGTAATACCTTTCCTCCCATGCCGATGCTCGGGTGTTTTAACATCTTTTGAGTGAGAATATCGAAGTTACTTTTGAAAGAAGAAAATTTATTTCATATGCCATTTTACTAAACTTGTAAAATTATCATAGTTTATTCAAATAAAATGCAATTTCATTTTAAGAATACAGCTTTCGGTTACTTGCGCTTCATTTGTTTCACTTTAAATATATTCAAACTTGATCGTTGCTGTTATAGGTTTATAGTAAATAAGTTCAAAGTTTTTACTAATATTTAGTACATAAGTACTCCATATATCGACGAATATCAAAGGTTTTGTCCAATTGAGTCAATACCCCCCCAATTTTTACACAAGCGTGCGATGAGCTAAGCAAAATCTAAAGAAAAAAATTACATAATAATAAGTTTAATACAATTCTTATCATAATACATATAAACCAAAATATAGATAATCAAATTGTTATTATAATGCTATCGTCGTTAATAGTTATTCTACAAATGTGGAACTATTATTTGTCGACTCAGTATCTCTTGGTTGGATGGAAGCTGGGTAGCAGTATTTTCATAACGTCCATAATTCAAATTTGTTTCCCAGGAAAACGTATTATCTTGTTTCATCTCCCTGAACACGGAATTGCCAACATATCGAAATTTTCCATTCATTGCCTGGTCCAATTCAATTTTTCAAGTATTATCAGTTCCTTTGTATCATCATTCACTACTTCTGTTAATATATTCCAAATTTTTAGAACGATTCTATTTTAAAGTGTTTCATTTCCTTCATACTTTTGATTTTACTTTTCTCCTATTAAATTTTCCAGAATTTTAAATGTTAAACTTAAATTATTCTTTAAAATGTTGAAATCATTTAAAAAAAGTTTTAACAATAAAACCATTTTTGTTACTAAACTTTCACATTTTCTATATTTTGTCATTTTGCAGTAAAATACTGTCGGTATTTTCTTTTTCAAATTTTTGTAAAATTCCAAATTTAGATAAGTTAGCTAAGTTCAAAACCTTTTAATTATAAAGAATGTGAAGGTAGAAATGAAATCAGTTATAATTGTATTCTAACATCAAAACGTTATAATTCTATAAATACATACATATGTTTGGATTCATCTGGCGCAGTCGGTAGGATTGGTTAGAACCCTTAGGTAAAATCCCTATGGCGTAAGGCCGTTTGTTTTAACGATTTACTAACCGAACAAGGGAATCGGTGCAATTGAAAATACAATACATAATATTTTTAAATCCGACGCTAAAAAAACAAAGTTAATTGAAATAAGAAGAAAAAAGAAGAAACCAAAAAGGCAGTCTACACAGAAGAAGTAAGAAAAAACAAAGCTTCAACAATAATATAAATCAAATCAAGATTATAGAGAGATTTTCAATGTTCTCAACAATCTTGACAATTCTAGCGTAAGTAGGTAGCTCATTATTTTTCCATTATTATTTCTGAATGTCTGAAGTAGAAATTAGTGATTTATTCAGCGGCTTGAGTACAACAATTAATCCTGAAAATCGATAAATCCTAGTATATCAAATAATTCTAATAATTAAACTGAAAGTAACGTGACTAATTGGCTCAACTCGATAAATTCCACGTCAGCCTGGTACCCACCTACGATGGTAATTAAAGCAATTCAAAATTTTTCTTCACAGCTCATCAAATTACTAAATATTATTTAACAACTGCTGAAAATTTAAATTCATTTTTCAGAACAGGGGTAGATTTACTCTAAAGGATAGGTGCAGGAATTGATTTCAAAATCAACATTTTAAAAACGAACTGTAGCAGTATTCCTCTTTATTTTGAAAATAATCATTAGGTAGCTTACCAAACAACGATTGAACCAAATTCACAAAGAGTATATAGTCATAGTTCCAGAATATTTGAAAAACCAAGATGCAATAATTATTCAACATTGGGGAAATGAAAAATGGAGATAAAATTCCCGAAATTTAAAAAATAATTTTTTTACATCATCAATACATAATGTCGATCTACTACTCGATGAAACAAATTTGACAAAAGCAAATTTGTTGAAATCCAATGATCCAGAAAAATTGTTTAACAAATGAATTATGCAGAAGCTAGATTAAATAGTAATCGATAAAACAAAATTGAAAGGACTTATGAAGTAAATTCGGTAACATTTTAATAGGAAACTGAAAGAAATCTAATCGATTCCAATCGATATACAAACGATGACCGCAACATAACAAACAGAGAGACAGAAAACCAACAGATTGGTTCCCAGAAGAAAATAGAAATCGTAAATGTTAAAATAAAAAATTTAAGATCCAAACAAAATGAAGCAAAACGTTTAAATTCGAAAGGGAAGAGACATTTATTGTGGAAACATGTGAAATGGAAAAAAAACAACTAGAGGTCAAATTAACAATTTAAACTACATACTGAGATACGCAAGATCTCGTAAACTTATCAAGTTAAATAACAAACTAAATGCTGCCTATGATGTGTTTATTCTCAAGTTCAACGAATGTAAATTAAAACTTTTTCTTTTCGAAACTATTATTAACAAAGAAAAATATTAATCGATGAGAAATTTGTCATTTCGATGAAAGTATGATTAAAAGTAGGTACTATTACTTAGGATAGAATTTAATAATTTATTAGTATATAACTTTAACAATATAACCAATGATTGTCCTAAACATATTAATGGACCAGGATATTTAAAAGAACCAGATCATTTTTACTTAAGAATATGGTCAAGGCAATCTAACTAAAATTCAAAGCAATGGATCCATTACTCGACGTACGACGTGGCGCAATCAACAGATTAGACTCAATAATCAAGGTAATTTCAGGAAATTTAGACAAGGATGACGCAAAACATTATGATAAGGACATCAATGATCTAAAAAATGACCAAAATAACCAAAAACTACTGATGAAAAAACAAATAAAACTCGCCTTATATTTAACAATACCGTCATTAAAATAGCAAGTAAACAGTTGCTTTTGTCAGAAAAACTGCTGATTTGGAAGTCATCATCAATGCAACAAACGTTTGGAAATCTTCTTAGATTTTCAGTTTGGAAATTAAGGTAGTTATAATTGTATTCTAGCATTGCTTCAATAAATTTATGTTTTACATTGTTTTTTTTTACTTAAGGCCTTTTTATATTCATAATTCCTCTGCCTTAATAATGTAATTCGAAATCTCAGATAAATAAAAAAAAACAATTGAACAAAAGATAATTTATTTATTATCAAAAACTTGAATGGCGTGTCATAATTAAATCTAGTTATTAAACGAGATTTAGAAATTTCTTAAGGCTGGAATGTGGCCTGGATCCGGTTTTTCCTAGGAAAGATCCGGTCAGGGTCAGACATGTAATGTTAAACTTCATCAAGACTCTTCATCTTAGAGTTGGATCTGGTAACAATCAGGTTCAGTCCCGATAGGGTTTGCCAGATTATAACCGGATAGGAAATTACAAGAGTCTGTATCGTGTCGTCTTACAAAATCTTTTTTTTTATTTGATATTGTAAAAAAATTTGAATTTTGATTTGTGTAATTTTGAATTTGTTTTGTATGTAAATAATTATTAGAAAATTTTGAATTTTAAGTTGGCAGAAAATGTAAGGAGAATTTTGGGACTTTTGCCGTTGAGGCCACACGAAGCGGAAGTACCGGAGTTGGTCTCCGGTAAAATTGATTTAATTGCATTTGTAATTAGTGATTTGATTTGAGATATTAATAGTTTTAATTGGAGAAATGAAGTTTTCAGTTCACGTAAGTGATTTTTTATTGATTTGAAGTTGGACGAAATTTTGAGAGTTTTATTTAAATTTATCTTGATGTTTTGTTGTCTTCGTATCACGAGGAACCTGCTTTTCCTGAGGATTTCATGCTTCCGACATTTTTTTGAGCTGATTGAAGCCTTTTTGGTTTTACGACGAAATTATTATTAATAAAAAATTTCACTATAATAGACAGGTCCAGACATGACTGCTCCGATAGGGCTCATCAGATTTTAACCGGTCCAGTGTCACATACAAAGTTTCTAAAAGGGTACGTTAGGCTTAATCCTGCTCCGGTTCGGAATATATGCCGGATCAAAATTTTAGTCGGGATATAACAAAAAGCAAACTGAAAATGAAAGACTGGTTTTGAAAAATTAAGCTTCCAGTCAGTCCAGTCTGATCACAGATAATAAAATCGACCAGTTCGTGACAACGTAAACTCCAACTAACCTTCTGAATGCAAAAACAAACCTGAGATTACCTGAAGGAGCATTTCAGCTATAAATAAATGCTCTGTGTATTCAAAATAAAAGCTTGTAATGCACAAATCAAAACAATGCTTCAATATCGATATTCCAAACTAGCAGATTGGTATAACATCTCTAATTCAATAAAGTCAAAATTCTAAAATATATAGTAAAACTTACCCTTACATGTACTTATATACAAATTCATCATATTGATGAACAAATTCATAAATTCTATGATTTTTCATGAATACTATGAATTTTGTTCATCGGCGTAAAAATTATTAAATTTTCATTAATTATTTTTTCAGTGTATAATTTCACTATAATTAAATCTACGAAGTTATAAAAGAAATTTACAAATTTACTTTCAAGGGAACCGAAAATAATTGACATTAATTTCACAGTTTTGACGTTCGGTGTTGGTAATAGCAATTGTATAAGTTTAGATACCAAAACAACCGAACAATTTTAACAGAATTTTGTTACAATTCTAATATTCATACGGTCGGCTTAGGTTAAATCTGAATTTTTAATGTTATTCTTTGGGGGCCGGGAGGTCTTCACGGTGCTCCTTGCGATGTCATTATTTATTTATAAGGTTAAGTTAGTTTAACAGTTTTATTATTATTCTATTACATTAAATAATAGTGCGGTAGTCGTGTTTTTTTTGAGACGGGTGTATTATTTCTACATATGTTTTTCTCCTTACATTTTCGTTTTAATTATTTACAAAAATATATTAGTTGATAGTATTAATGGCATCTAACATTTTATTCCATTTAAAAAAATTTATATCAATAGCATAAAAATTTAGGCCGCAGTTTACAGATAGATGAGACTAGTGTTAATCAAATTTTTGTTTGGAGGGCACTTTTAGGTTTTTTAGCTAGTCAGAAAGGGGAAGGAAGAAGATGACAAGGCGCCGCCTTCCCAAGACAAAATAATATATAAATCTAATAGTCTTTTGCCTTTCACTCTATTATAATTATCCATTTTCTTTTCAATATTATTGTATTTTGACCTTGACGTTCTGTCCCCGAAAGGGCGAGCTAAGAAATTCTGTCAAGTCTGAGTTTCCAAATCCAGAATTTCCGCTCTATAACTTAAACAGCAATCACGCCAATCCACTGCTGTGGTTAACTATCCAATTAATTAATAATAACAGCATATAAAAATTTAGTTTCAAGTAAAATCAAAAATTGGATTTTAAAATTGAAAAATTAAATTAAATGTGTAATTTAGAGCAATAAATCAAACTATAAGTATACATGTCTGTATTATAACCTCAAATGTGCAAACAATTGGAATATAATATTTCGTATTTTAAGTTTTAATCGGCTTTACTTCAGTAAATTCATGCTCGATTTTAATCAGTGATCATCTGGGAAAAACTAGCTATATCATGAACCGTATAGCTTAAGCTATAATCTCTTTATACAAACGAATAGCACAATTTTCAGAGTTATGCTTGACAAATACTTCAAATCTTTTCAAATATTGATTAAAAAACTAACAGATATCTAGCAGACTTAAACAGAATGTTAGAAATATCCGAATAAATAATCTTTCACAATTATTAAAACCTTTTTAACTGAACGCACAGTGTTCATTGGGAAAAATATGTTCTCAGCCCATTTTAAATTCTATGGGTGGGGAGATTTCTGAAATAAGTAATAAAAATATTGAAAAAAAGCCAATAGTTTAATAATAATGCTCTTACACATGAGGACTTAACTTGGTAAGATCGTTGGTTAAAAATCTTAAAAATCTTGGTTAAAAATAAAAATAAAACAGGTTAATAATATGTAAAACATTATTACTATCCGATTTTACTATTTTCGATTTTACCTATTCGAATATGAACCACAATTTATAATTTTGCAAATGTTATATTCTGTTAATACTTTAGAAATTCTGAAGTTTACTTTTATACTATTTTCTTAGTGTTTATTTTATACTTATATTCTGAGTTTGTAGTCATATTATCTTTTTATATTAAGAGTGAAGTTAGGCGTGCACATTAGTTTTTTTTATGAATTTGAATTTCATATTTGAAACATATAACATTAAAACAATAACATTATCATACAAAAGAGATCGTATAAAAATATTCATCAAATAGAAATAACCATAGAGAATAGGGAAAAAAATTTAGTAGAATTTCCAAAAAAATTATTTCAAAATTAATATTAAAGTATTGTTAAACTGAATGACTTTAATAAATAAACATTAAAATTTGGTTAAAAATATTTCTTAAGAGATATTGTGTTAAGAACCGTAGAAGAGAGAATTTAATGTAAATCAGGTATACCTGAAACGTTAAATTTCACAATGAATTTTATTATTTATTTTAATTTCTTTTGGTGTTGGGAATTGTAAATTAGCCGAGTTCATAGAAGCAATGTAAGGTAATGTGGTGCTGGGATGCAATGAATTGTAATGCAAACGCCATTTCAAAACCGAGAGATGTGACGTATGCAATAATAAATTATGCAATAATTTCATTCGCTCTCTTTATATTGATCAGACTTGGGAGAACTAAATTTGAAACTCGGAATTGTTAAAAAAATTAAAAACACTTTAGGATTTATTTTGTTGAAGTCTCTTCTATGGTTACGTTCCGTTTGTTTAAGTGGGTTTATAGTTCAAGCATAGTTTTAGCCTACACTAATGTTGAGTAGAAGTAGAAACCTACACCAAAGTTTGCGGCATTGTCATTGAGATCTTTGACGGCTGGCTGAAGAACGCTATCTAGCGGAGTGGTAATCGATTTTTGAGGCGTTTCACAAAATTTTCCAGAATTAAAATATCTTCGATCTACGACGCTTTGTGTCGGTCAGTCGCTATGTTTTTATTTTTATCGGTTTCCGTTTTTGTTAGTTTTAATCAAACCCCTTTGAGGAAATTTTAGTCTTACTACACTGAAAATAATGAAAACAAAATTTAAATTTTCCTTTAACATTAAATTAATTAATTTTTTTAGCTAAGTTTGTTACAATATTAAACGGGAATCACCTGTTACGATTGTGGTTGCTTAGCTCAGCAGGGGAGGAGGATTTTCGTTGTTGGTTTTAGAAATTTTCAAAAAAGAAAGAAAAACTAGTGCGCTACAATATTCCAAGTCAATTAACACGTTACATGTTACAATATAATTCTAAACATAAGGAAACAATGTATACTGTTTTTGAAATAACAAAAATCCTGTAATCCTATAATTTGTCGTGGCAATTTTCCAAATAAGATTTTGAAGTGTTGTGCCTAGACAAAACAGGCCCTTTGCTTAGCGTTTTGTTCTGTTCATATAGAAAGGTTCTCAAATATTTTTATAAAATCATTACAAGTTAACAAAGTGCAACCTTGTGTAACGTAAAATATCATAATAAAGTGATATCATAATTAGATATAATCATTTTCAAGTTTTTATACTGCATTCTTTCCTAGGTAAATTGATTTTGTGATAATGTGATAATGAGAAAAATTATTTTGTGTTAGATACTCTATTTTGGAAAAGCGTACTTCTCCAAATTCAGGTTCACCAGTCGCCGCTGAAACATGTGCCTCACGTTAGTGACCATTCACAGTAAAAACGTTTTCTATGAATCAAAAAAACTATATTGTTTGAATTATTTTTATGAAGCAAATAAATTTTGTTTAATTTAAATAAAATATTTTTGGCCCAACAAAAATTTATTTAAAACAAAAAAAAATTTATTGGAGGAAACGAAAAATTTTAGTTGCGTATATATAACAAAAAATTTTTTTTGATTTAAATAAATTTTTTTGTACCAAAAATTTTTTGTGGGACTAAAAATATTTTATTTAAATCAAAAAAAATAATATACAACAACATTTTTTTGTTATATATACGCAACTAAAATTTTTTGTTTCCTTCAATAAATTTTTTTTTTGTTTTAAATAAATTTTTGTTGGGCCAAAAATATTTTATTTAAATTAAACAAAATTTATTTGCTTCAAAAATATAATTCAAACAAACTAGTTTTTTTGATTCAAAGAAAACGTTTTTACTGTGTTTTGTTGGCTTTTGCAAGACAAAACTAAAAAAAAATTAAAACTAATGCTGTTATAATTTTAATGTTCGAAGTACTAACCTTATTGTAATCTATGTCGATCAGCTAAAACTCTCGGTGAGATTAAGAACAGTATACCTAAGTCCAAATTATGAAATTTTCATCTGTCATAGCAGTTTTGTTTTAAATACGAAGCTGCATCAAATGATTAAAAAGGCAATATTAAAATCATCATCTTAAAGGATTTGCCAGAGGGTATGGTACATTATTGCGAGAGTAAGAACAGTATAAGTCCAGGATTTGTACTGTTCTTATTATTGGAACAATCCAGCGACTTTTGGACTTGTACTGTTCTTAATCTCATCGATTCAATTCCAATCGGGGCTCTTACTGGAACAAAAACACAAAAAAAACTATGAAACGTGGCAAGGCAGGGAGCAGTTGCACTCGGAACCAGAGTTTTAAACAGACCAAAATTCGAAGAAGTAATTTTTTAATTAAATTTCAATCTTTTACATCTCAGCTCAGATGGTAAAACATCTATTCATCTAAATATGCAGATACCTGATGAGAAGTAGCAACTCCTGGTCATTAGGGAGGGGGAACATTGTAATTCTACCTTATTAATCACTAGCTGGAAATCCCGTCCTCGGACGGGCAGCTAGACAGTGGATCTCCTTTTTAGTGGTATAATATTAAACATTTAATTTCGTTTCCCGCTACTGGGTGATTCTCCGTTTTTCTATATTTTTAAAGTAACGCAAAAAATTGCTGCTAAACGTGATGTGCCGACGGGCCTATTAAAATTTTTTTAAATAATTTAAAAATAAATAAGTTCCGAAATTCTAATTTTCTTTAGTCGAACGTTTTAATTTCTCTCACTTTTGCTCAAAAACAAAAAAATTTCCAGCATTTTTAGACGAAATTGATATAATTATTCTGCCTTCTGTAGATATTCTAGAAGGGTAGGGTGTTCACCTCGAGACATCCCGGCTTACAATTTTGATTTCATATTTTAAGATTATTTTTATAATTATTATAGATTAAATTAATTAAAAATTATTATAAATAAAATAAAAGTAAACCAGGGGGTCTCTGGGGGTGTGGAACACCCTCCAGTACATATTGCAGGATATGTTTACCCCCAAAACCCCCGGTTTATATTTTTGACTATAATTTTGGCAGTTAATTTTCAAAGTAACGTAATTAAGTAACTTAAAAAAATGTTTTTTTAAGTTAAGGTTTAAGCTTCTCTCACTTTTGATTAAAAATTCAAATTTCCCGGTTTTTCCTGGCGAAATTCTGCGATATGTACTGGAGGGTGTTCCACACAATATACATTTTTGACTTTATATTTTTATATTATTTCTATAATTATTATTATAAATTATTCTAAATAAATTAAAAGTAAACCGGGGGGTCTGGAGGGTGTGGAACACCCTCCAGTACATATCGCAGAATATCAACTCATTTAGAATGTTGGATAATTAGTCCTAACTTTACTTACTTTAATATATTTTTCGGTTGGTAGAAAAAATCGACCAATCAGAGTGTTTCTTTTTTCAACAAAAAATGACACGCTGTAGCAGGAGCAGGAGCAGCGTGCTGAGATTTTATAGATTAGTATGATTAGCAATAATAATGAATTCAAAATTTCATATTCTTTTTGGATTATATCCTTATGGATGTAAAATAATTCCAAATTCATGAGTAGCACTAAACCTAACGATGTCTGAAATTGATTGGTCTAGAACGAAAGAAAAACCAATGAAAACGACATATTAATTCGACTTTAAATTAACGATTATATTACGTTTATATTTCAATCTTCATACTATAAAATTTATATTCCGTACATTGCTGAAAAAGGGGGAGAGGTGCATTTTACTTTACACTATAAATAATTGAAAGAATACATTATTTTCCACAATCAGTTGAATGCTAGGAGGGTACTTCATACCTCCTAAACCCCCCGGTTCGTAATGTATTTTGAACAACTGAAAGATTTTCTTGTAATAAAATCAAATGTAATAAACTTTTACTTTCTGACACTGGAGATCTAGTGGGTATTATATACCCTTCAGTGCTTCTGTAATTTTTTGTATTCAATATAAATATTCTTATACTTGACATTGTAAACTGAAAGAGTAAAATTTTCACACACTAAAAGGAATACAATACAATCAGTAGGATACTGAAATATCGAATTCCAAATATCCATCAACGTTTTCACTTGCAACATCAAGGTAGGGTAGAAAGGGGTAGGCAGGTCCTCGTATGTAAATTTAACTAAAGGGAATTGTGCATGAGTACGTTGGACGTATATTTTGTTAGTGATCATCTAGCGATTGATTACCTGGCGTTAAAATTGAAAAAATTAATAGCAGTTATGCTTGGAAGCATAGTCGAATCTGCAGATGGCTTTTAAAAGAAGCAGGAATGATATTTAAAAAAATTTAAAATAAATCGCTACTCCGCTTAAAAGCGAGCTGTACTTTGTTAAGAATTTAAATATTTCAAATTTAAACGCAAAACAGATGCAAGTTTTCGCTGATAAGAAATTTATTTAAAATTCTTGTCGAAGTTCATTGAAATTTTTAGAAATCCTTGAAGTTTCTGTAATTGACAATTGGAATAAGAAAAGAGAGCTAGTTTTGGTAACGCAAATCAACTCAAAATAACTAGAAGTTTCCAATTATTAATTAATTTATTAATGATTTAATCTTGAGCTGTTGGATTGATCTAATGAAATATATTCAATGCAGATGTATTGATATATACTATATACAGGGTGTCCACGTAACCGTGGAAAACCTTCGAGGTGGTGATAAAGGACACTTCTCTAAGACAAATTTTCAAATAAAATTTTTGTCCAAGTCTAAACTCTTGGGGGGTACCTCCCTTTAAAACAATTTTTTGAATTTCTGATTTCAAACGGCCATAGCACCGATATTATTGATTTTTAAGCTTAATGGATTAGAACCTTTTTAAACCCTTATTGTCTAAAATCACCAGATTTCGATTTATAAATTAAATTAAGTAAAAAAATGTTAAGAAAATTCAGGTTTTAATTTTTTTAATTTTCTTGAGAACACCCCGTATCTCTTAAACAAAACATATTAAAAAAAAGTAATGGCCTGAACCGGATAGGGAATTTAACGGGCTAAACTTTGGTTAAATACATTTTTTTGGGAAACCAACCGTTTTCACAGAAATTCAGAAAATAATGAAAAAATTTATTTTAATAAATTTTCAAAATTGCCTCCTTCATAAATTATTATCATAAATTAATGCGCTTTATAACAATGTCCCTCAAATGTCAAACGCTACAATACGTTTTGACATTAAAACAAATGCTATACCTTAATCAAATTGAGATTTTTAGCAATTTTGTAATTTTTTTTTTTTACCTACACCTAGTTAATTATTTTCAAAATTTCTGTGAAAACGGTTGGTTTTCCAAAAAAATGTATTTAACCAAAGTTGTAGATCGTTAAATTCCCTACTCGGTTTAGGCCATTAGTTTTCTTTCTAAAACGTTTCGTTTAAAAGATACGGGGTTTGCAAGAAAAGTAAAAAATCCCAAACCTGAATTTTTTAATCATTTTTTTCCTTAACCCTTTCAGACCCGACTTTTTTGGCTGATGGAAAACATTATGTTTTTTTAAATTTCGTATTACTGTGCTATAAAAAGTGTTTTTGGGGAGTTTCATAATTTTTTGATTTCTAAATAAGAAACCATTATAAAACGATTGATAACAGATTTAAACAGATGACTATTATTCGTAGACCAAGTTTAGTATGATAACAACTACAAAAAAAAATTATGCATTTATATTGATATTTGGCTGAGTTATTCTTAACTAAAGTTATACTTAAGTATAAGCTGTTTGACAGGGGAATGATTTTATACACTTTTTATTTTAATTAATTTATTATCGTAGTTTGTGTTGCTCATAGAACATTTTTTATATTTTTATTGAATTCCTTGTGGTTCTTTCATTAAGAAATAATTACTATTTAACATATAAGTTTGTCACCAACTTAAAAAAAAATTAATAAACGTAGGTACACTATAGTGTACCCTGGGTCTGAAAGGGTTAATTTAATTTATAACTTGTAATCTGTTGATTCTAGATGATATGGGATTAAACGCTAATTTGTAGTAAATGATCTTTAAAAAAGTTATAATCCATTAAGCTTAAAAAATCGAATCAAAAATGGCCGTTTGAAACCAGAATTTTAAAAAATTTCTTTAAAGGGCGGTAGCCCCCAAGGGTTTGGACTTGGACAAAAATTTTATTTGAAAATTTGTCTTAGAAAAGTGTTCTTTATGACCACCTCTAAGGTTCACCACGGTCACGGGGACACCCTGTATATTGCTATGATCTATCCTTACAAACTGTGGGGTTGTCTCACATCCGATTTATTTTTTAATTTTTATAAATTTTATCTGTTGAAAAAAAGTATTTGCAATAATTAATTGCTTAGTGCAATCAGTGAAACTAGAATTCCGTAGTTGATTAAAGAATATTTGTTGACATTAGACCGGCCAATTAAAAAAAGATTATTTTAAAAGCAATAAAAAACCAAAACAGTAAGTAGTTAATTTTGTTTAAAAATTATCTGTTGGTTTTCTAAAATTTATTATTATCTTCTACTAAGTTTTAAAATATATTAAAGACGTTAAGCTTTTAAGTCCTGTAATGGATCATAGTTATCAAAACGTACACCTAGTTAAGAACATTGTGTTGTCAAGTGTTCCTTTTAAACAAATTGGGTGATTCCAAGTTTTAGTCACGAAATAAGCCGGAAAAACGAACTTGATGTTAACAAAACATTATAGGTAATTTATTAAGGAAATGCTTTTTATTCTAAATTAAAAATATTATAAAGTAAGCTAAACTAATCCTTACAAATGAGAAACAATGGGTATGAATTACGTTAAAAATGTAAGTCTAACCATGATCTACTTTAATTTATAGAGTCATTTGTATTTTTTTTTATAAGCTGATAAATTAATGATGGCTTTCAAAACATGGAAACTTAAAAGGATACTAAATTTTGAATGACAGAACTAGGAAAAAAAGATGTCATTGAATGATGCAAATATAAGAAACAAAAATTACGATTAAAAAATTTAATCTAACTCAAATAAGAGACATAGAATTAACTTCGTTAAATGCGATGTCATTAAAGAAGTAATTTAATTTAAAATAAAAACACCAATAAAATCACACACAAAATAAAGAATAATTACTTTAAAATTTGATTAAGTGCGTCGATTCCACAAGTAGTCAATTAAATTTATTTGATTGTTATCAATTATTCATGTACAATATTTCTCATTGTAAATTTTGAATGGTAATATCTTAATAGTAGTTCATTATTTCAGTCGCTTAAATGCAAAACCCGACAAGTCCAGTAAAATATAAAACTAGATAATGCAGAAAAACTCACAAAATCTTTATCTAACCGAAATAAGCAATGATTTTTTTTAGCATAGTTTCCTATCCATAGATCAAAATATAAAAATCAATTGTTAAAATCTGGGGTAGTCAGAAGCCTTTAAGAATTAATTGCTAGAATAGAATTAATCTCCTTTCTAAAAAAGTTTTGACATGTCGGCTTTTGCAACTAAGCGACTGATTTAATTAAACTTGTTGATTAGCGTGGTCAGTACATGGATATCGAATGGGTGACCATTTGGGTGTGAGGTCCTAAATCGCAAGAAAGACATCTTTGTTGACAGAAAGTTTATATAAGATTAAAAAATCATTTAAGGTAGTAGTCTGGTAACTTACACGTTTTTCTGTCTTTATTGGGAATTTTTTTTCTATGCGAAAATAAAATTCAATGGTTTTGGATACAAAAAATTGTTTTTTTACTTTCCAATAAAGACGTTAAAAAACGTCCAAGTTACCAGACTACTACCTTAATTTAAACTAATGTTTCAAATTCTAAAGTTTTAGATGTTTTGGCTTAAGCAACCATCAGGTGTTAAATTAATGATAATTAACTACTTTTGAAATTTAAATAAATATTTTGTTTAACCGAACGTATTCGAAATAAAGCAGAAAACAAAACTAATTCGTACCAATTTATAACTAAAGGACATTATTTGGTTAAACAGGAAATTTTATTACTAATAAAGATTAATTCTCTCATTATTTTTAATGACAATAATGTCAGGTGACTTGTCAAAAAATGAAATCGAGTTTATAATTGTAGTTCCACTGTATACTGTTTATTGCTTTACTGTAGTAGTTGAGAATTAATATTTTGTTGACGGTTATAACTGCGGTTGGCGACTGCTTATGATATATTGAAACAGTGGCGGTTGTGTTTTAGAAATGTGGGGGCTGCAATTTTATCCCATTTATTATAATAGATTATATAGGTTTGTAGGTACATGGTAACTATCTAGCCAGCTGGAAAAAATCATCAAAATCGCATCTCTCGACAAAGATTTTAATTCTGTGCCTTAGTTAAAAATGAAACAAAGAAATACACATACACGTATGATAAAATAAAAAAAAATTTATACATAAAAACAACAAAAATATCAACATTCTAAAATAAAGCATTTAATAAACTTATCTCTATTCTAGAATTTCTTGCAAATATTAAATATGTTAGACTGGATGCTTATAAATTTAATCTATCTGTTAAGAGAAAATAATAAGAACTTAATTCAAACCAGCTTTAAAATGTCTGTAAGTAGGTTAACAACATCGTTTCAGCCATAAAAATTGACTTTGAGGTAGAGACGTTGCTATTGCGCAGAGATCCATTGTAAAATAAAAATAATTGTAGTTTAATTTTGCTGTTGTTCAAAAATTCACAACTTGGAATCTGTTACAAAATTCCTTTTTTATAAATTTTGAAATTTAAAAAATTGAATTTACTTTTTTGAGATTTAAATTTTATTTTTGTGATTCTGAATTCTGAATTTTTAAAATTTATTAGTGTATTTAAATTTGTTTTATAAATAATTTTCATGTAAATTGCATTTCTGCGTCTGTCGCGCCTTAATTTTTAAGTTGGCACGAAATGGAGCGATGGTTTGAGCTTTCCACTTGGTCCGTCGAAGTAGTCGGACGCTTTTGCTGGAGGTCCCGTAAAAAGTGTGAATTTAGCGTCTCAGATTTGAGATTGTTAGTTTTGAATTAAGAATTTAAATTAAATAATTTTATTAATATTTGATATTTGGAAGTTGTCCGAAATTATTTTTGATGGAATTTGAATAGATTTTGGATAAAATTAAAAATAGAATTCGGATTGTTAATAAAATTAGTAATTGGAAATTGTATAACTTTTATAAGTTAATTGGCTGAATAATAAAATTTAAAATTGGTTTATGTCAATAAAATTTCAAGTTGAAATTGAAAGCAACGTAAAGTTTGCGTGGATAGCATGGCAGCTGGTCCGATAGTGACGCACATTTCCAGTTGTCTTTTAATTGATTTAAAATATTTGGATTATTATTATGGTTTATTGTAAAGTTTATTTAATAATAATTTGAATTTCAATTTGGATATAAGCGGAAAATTTTAAACCGACTACTGAAAAGTCGGCAGCTCTACGACTTCTGAAGTTAGGCAGGCACACTAAATGTTGAAAAGGAAGTTAGCATACAAAACTAACGTTCTACAGCGATATACTTAGCCCAGTGTAAATTCCTTAAATAAATACTTTCAAGCCATAACCTAGTCTTGCCGACAACAGCAAGAGCCGCCCCTGTATTGAAACTTTAACTTACGCCAATAATTGATATACACGAAAACTCAGCGAATAGTTCATAGTGACCTTAGTGAAAAACTTAAAAGACTATGACTATCACATATTGGGCCAGAATGAAAATGTTTAATTAAATAATAAATCAGTATTTTATCTGGGGTTAAATTATTATAAAACAAAATAAAAACATATTACAAACAACTGAAATTAGAAACTAAATCTTTCCATAATATATCAAGATTATTATTGCAGTTAATTAAATTAGCAGTTTTTGTAAAAGCATCGTTTATTCCAGTAATTACATTTATCTCATTCTTCTATTTTGACCTTATTTTGCAACTACAACAGCAGAATCAATGGGATGCAGTAGACAGCCTCTGGAAAAGATTAAAATGATATTGTTAGTTTTTGTATAATACTGTAGCTTAGCCAGTAAATTATCAGAAAATATGTATTCTCCGAGTAATGGACAACATCATCGCCTACTGGTGGAACAAAAACCAACATTTTTTGCTAAATAGTTCTGGAAACCTTCTTCTTTAATTAAAAGAATATTATACACTAAATCCAAATTTAAGATATTCTCATTTTTTTAATGAAACAGATGCAGCGACTTTACATATCAGGTCGAAGGAGGAACTTAGATACCAGATATCTAATACTATGATTTCTCTTATGATTTATCATAGCAGAAAGCATAAATTATGATTCACACAATAATAATAATAATATGTAGAAATGAACCAAAAATTTTCACCTAAAAATAATAATATGTGCAAACTGTGTTTTATGCTTTTTCCTATGATAAATCATAAGAAAAATCATAGAATGTAAAATGCCTTTTATTATGATATGATATTCTATGCAATTCTATTATGAAATCAATAAGCTGCTTAGGTGCTCAAGTTTCAAAATCAAAGAGTGTGGGAAAAGAAATCGTATTAATACGTGAAAATATATCTGCAAAGACATTTTCTTTATCAGATATAATTTTAATGTGAAATAATCAAGATGTCTCGTCGGTCCAATTTTTATGAAACGCGTACACGAAAGCTTTGAGATCTGTCAATATGCAATTTATCTTCAACTAGAAGTCTTGTGTGACGTATACTAGGTAAATAGTTAGTGGCTTGCTTGTTTAGGGCTAAAAATAATTTTTTATTCCACACATCGCAAAAAAATTAATTATGCTCTAATTTGGATTCATAATTATAAATATATGCTGACGTCAAACAAAGTATAGATTTTTAATTAGTAAATTATATTAATATTCAAAGATTTGTTATTTGACATCTTTACTCTTTAGCCGTTTGTCGTTCAATGTTGAACATATTTTGAAACCGGATTGGGGAATATCTGTAATCCTGTTTTTAATACTCGATGGAGGAAATCCGAAGCACGAAGATGAAAGTCACAATTAATTGTAAATAAAAACCATCCAAACTATTGTTTACGCCTTCAATAACCTATTAGTTTTTGAATGGTGTGGAATATTGGTATATTGTGCGGCCTGAAGGTCGCACTGACCTGTCATAACCTTCCAAATGTTTTAGGTTGGCAACTTAAAATAAACCAATTAAAGATACATTACGTAAGGAAAAATCAGATAGAAATGACATTTTATTAGAGTTAAATCATTTCTAAAGATGCCATAGTCAGTCCCACGTCTCCAAAGACGGCCTACTGTCTTGTATCTATTTTTTAACTAAATATGACTGTTAATTAAGGCAAAAATTTTGTCTTCTATAGATATTTTTCTATTCTCTTATTTATTATTTTTACTCTCATTGGTGGGACCCAGCTGCCTTTTGATATTCTCAGATTGCTTTTTTTTACTAAATTTTTTAATTGTACTTACTTTTTATTGCTGTGGACAAGACTTTATGAGTGAATTCAGTAGTTAATTTTTCAAAAGTTTTCATATTTTTCCGAGTTTCAATTTTTTTAAATTACCATGATGATTTATGTTCAATTTTCTATTTCCTGATTTTTTTATTTATTATGAAGATTAAGTTCATTTAGCTGTGTATCGTTTAATAATTCTTGTAAGTATTCCATCCAAATATTCAAAAACTTAGGAAAATATTAAACCGGAGTAAACGCCACAGTCACGTTATTCGAAATAAAAGTACTGTCTGCTGCAGTTGCTGCAGAGAAAGATAAAGTAAAGAATATCCCGAAGGAGGATAATTTGTAATACTGGTTTGCAGGTAGTACGAGATCCGTTTTTGTAGACTTCATTAAAAATAAAGATAATCGTAACGATTGCCAACCTTCGACAAGAATGAAACTCTCGGAAAAGTTTTCTTCCATCATTTTAATTATTTAAAAAAATTTTGTATTTGATTTTTGTATAATAAAGACAATCAAATTAAACTTTTTGTTGCAAACTAAAAAGTGATAATGATAATAATAAAGAGTTTTGAAATTTTTCTCAAAATGGAAAAGTAAACAATTAAATATATTTTTGATAAGTTCTAAATAGACTTTAAATTTTATTTTTTTTCGATTTTAGAATTGCAAATAGTTCAACTTGGAGATACAAAATGCTAAAAATTCATTTTAAAGATTTATAAACTTTACCGTTTGCAAATAACAATTTTTATGATGTACATCTTCAAACAAAACTTCTTTATAGCTTCAAGCTACATTTATTATGAAAAGGTCAAACTTTTAAAGTATCTTCTTACTAATTTAAAATTCTGTTAAAATTTCAAGTCCATTTTAGTAGGCTGAAATTTTTTAATATTAACAAAATATTTTCGAAGTTTGGATTTAAAACGTAAATCACGTTTCATTTGAAGTCAAATTATTTTCAGTCTACTTGAGCGATAACTTATTAAAAAAGTTCAATTGTGTTTAATTTAAATTAATAAAGTTAAAATTAAAGGAAGAAATAAAATAGTATCTTTTCAACAAGCAAGATTCGAAACCAAGTTCACCGCTTAGGAAATTTGCATTCTTTACGCACGACTACCCTGTGCGACCAACCCTCATTATACTGTTTTGATCTTTGAATTCTTCATCTGAGATTTTTAATATTTCACGCCAGATTAATTTTCCGACCAGTTTCGACAATTCTTGTTACTTTCAAGGATTTTTATTACAAGTCAAATTAATTTTTCAAGGCTAAATTTTTAATTAAATTTACTAACAGAACTTAATAAAAATTCAGCTTAAACTAATATTTGAATTGATTAATGCAGACCTCAGAATATTTAAATTATAATTTTGTTAAACCGTTCATTTTTAAATAGCAAAAATAATTCAATTTAATTTAAATTAAATTAAATAAAATAATTTAAATAATTTTATTTAAAATATAGGTATGTTGTTTTAAAACCCAAATAGAAATTTAAACGGCGCTTATACAAGTAAGTATCTCTCAGGATATTATACGGTAATTGATATTTCTTTAACAGTAATGCGTTTCAAGTTTAGGGTTAATAAGATTTTCGTTTGAGAAAACCTTCATAAGAAAAAAAACCACTGACATTTTTTGTTATATCTATGTAACCACTTTGAGTGAAAACACAATGTCAAGAAATTTTTTTTTAAATAATTTATTTAAAGTATACCTACTACTCTCTTTTGAGCAAACGAAAGAAATTAAAACTAAAATTTATTGTGCAAGATTAAAAACTAAAATTGGGCAAAATTCACATAGAATTAACGAAATCGAATTTGAAATAAAATTATAAAATAATGATACTTTCTGCCTTAACTGATCGGAACTGTAGTGATTAAAATGTATGAATTAAATTTCTACGATTACACACATACCGTTAACAGAATGCAACAATTCAGTGTAGAGTCAAATTTCCACCACCTATGCAGAAATTTGAGCTTGAAGGAACCAATAGTGCAAATTTTGTTGATGTGCGTTCTATATTTTTTAGTTTAGCACTGAACTAGATGACGTCGTTATTGAGATGAAAATCGATACATCTTGAATCATCAACCACCGCACGACACACATAACGGTTGACAGTTCTTATAGAATATTTGATCTTTCATTCGTATGTGAAAAATTTTTTTTAAATATAAAAAACTTCTTCATAAATTTGTCTCACCACCAACAATTGTTTTTTGTGAGCATGAGACTCTTTTTAAATAATTTAATTGGTATAATAATATACCAATTAAAACTTAACTTTTTTTGATGATTCAATTTATTTTTTAATCCTCCAATTGGGAATTATCCAATTATGATCATAATTATCAATAATTAAATTTAATTTTAATTTCATCCAAAGAAATTCCGATTTATTCCAAAAAATTCTTAATTATTCTATGTGGGACAAACTCGAATATTAAATAAGATCACTTAAGCATAACTTAAATCATGTTTATTTACCGGAAACCAACTTTGGTCACCTCAAAATGCTCAACCCAGAAGGCGGGTAAGACGAGTAAAATTCAAAATTTAGAAAATTAAAACAATTTTGGAAGACGAAGATGTAGTGTACTGTTAAGTTATATCAGATACATAAAGGACCTACCGCTTAACGAGGGCTTCGAATCACGAAAGCAAAATACCCTTCAATTTGAGAATATTTGCTTGTCAGATTACACCTCGGTGGTTTGTCTTCCAAGGGGAGACGGTCAAAAATAAAGGTTTTACTTCGTCTGGAATCGATGAATCTTAAATCTTAGATTATGTGGATGCTATCTAAACGGAATCTTCAGAATATGTCACGTTCGGACGTGACGTATCAGCATTCCAGACGTGACGTATTCTGAAGTTAATCAAGAAACTTGTTCATTGTTTTAATCTCTTTTAAAACCGGTGTCATCGCTAAAAGATGTAGAGTCGGGATGAAACTATTTTAAATAAACATTTAATTGGACGTCTGTTCATTGTACTAATTGGGTTTTCCTCGATCCTTAAGATTCAAAAATGTAATTGGGTTGGATCCTAATCTAAGTTAGTAGGTGATAGTGGTTATGTAAACAGTCCACGTTTATCGAGTAAACTCCCGATACTATTGCCCATGAGAATTGTGCTGATAAAACTTTCGGATACGGCCCAGTTACTTCATCATCGTCTGCTTTCTTAAATTACACGTTTTCAGGTAGAATTACGAAATGCATTTAATTATATTTTCATATCTTAGTTATATGCATAAATGAACTAATTATGTAATGAGTAACTTCCAGCCAATCGTTGCTATTGCTCGCAATTCCACTTCGTGTATCATCAGATTTGTTCATTGCACTTTATGGATAATCTAATGCATATACCTAACAGATACAGGTTAAAATGTAGAAACTGTAATCAAATTGCATTTTATAGTTGAATAACTTGTAGGAAATAATATAATTTATTTTTTATTGCAATTTCATATTATGATTTTAAGATAATTGTATACGAATACTGCTTAACGTGACCTCCAACCCACGGCATAAAAATTAAAAAGAAACGTGTGAGTAACTTTCTGAAAATCTTAAAGTGAATAATAAAGTTTTGGTGATGACAGTGCCTAATTATAATTATCTATTTATTTTTTGTAGATTAATTATCATAATCTTAAGAACTATTAGAGTTTTGTTGACGACTTCTACTAAATCTACGGCTTTTATTTCTTAGGCGAGCGTAACTGCTGCAATTTGTCTTTCTCTAATTCTACTGCATGTAGGCATCTAGGGTTTTGTAATATAGTGGAAAGGATATCCTTTGTTCGGATTTTAGGTGTTTTAACGAGGGTTTAAAAATTATCATTTCGATTTTGCTAATTGCAAATTCGTAAATTTTTCTTATCCATCTGCTCTAGACAACTTTATACTACTTTATAAATGACATGTTCGTGTTGCTTGTAATCAGCAGCTATGGTTGAAATTTGGTAAATATATCAAAATATATTATATTGCAATGCAGTACATACAGGGTGTTAAACTTGCTTATTTAAGGTAATTTTTAATCAAATTTGCGCAGCAGCTTAGTCGCGATTTCATTTTTTATTTTTCTTAAATCACCTCCACACTCACCTAGGAAACATTTTTGCGAATTTCAAATTAAAATCTTCCTTGTAAGATTCAAAACTTAGTTGGCTGCTGTGTAGCGTAACTTGCTCAAAATTAAACTACATCTGCCACTTGCTTAACCGCAGATGGACTGTACGCGTTAGCTAGCTAGCTCAAATCGCAGTTCTCGAGAGCGTGGGTATTTCTAAAAATATCGTGGATTCGTAACAAAAGTTCTTCCAAACTCAGATCTAAACTCAACTAAATGAAAAATACGATGGTAAAAAGTGGACGCCAGCTAATACAAATAAAACTAAAAAGAAATCAAGAGTCGATTTATTGTATTAAAACAGATAGAAAATAAAGATGTCGACAAGTTTAATTAAGTCACTAATCAAAACAAAACATAAAACATACACATAACGATCAAGTAAAGCTAGTACATAATTGAGGATTACGAACTTGAAAATAAAATAAAAAATACCAAAGTGAAGAACTGACATCCATTTTTTAAATTTTAAAATTATTTTTAAATAATTTTTATCATCCAAATCCAAAAACAATTAATTTTAAAATTCACAAATATATTACTCAATAAAAATAATCAATATGGATTTTGAAACACTACAATATACGTATTCGGTGACCCGTCAAAATAACTACAGTGATTTTATAGGGACAGTGACGACAAAATAGCCCCGACAAATTATCCCCGACATAATAGCCCTGCGACATAATAGCCCGTGCTAAAATAGCCCTACGACATAGTAGCCCCGATATAAGAGCCTGAGAAATATTAACTTATCATCCTCCGCCCCCTCCCATTACAAAATTTAAACATTAATTTTGAAGTCAGGGGAAACGGAGATTTGTTCCACTTACGAAACCTGTTTATAAATTCAGTATTAAACATTCTCCGTTTCCCCTGACTAGTGATTTTTTGACCCCCCCCCTTCTAACCTTACGTGAGATTGTTTGCCTTACCTACTTAATTTAACCCAGTTCTCTCGCAATTTTACAGTTTCTTGCAAAAAAAAAATTACGTGATATTTTCCGAGACCCCCCCGCGTGAGATTGGCTGAGATTCTGTTCGACCCCCCTAAACGCATCACGTATTTAATGGACCTCCCCTTAGGTAAAAAATATTTTGTCAGAGCTATTTTGTGTGATCGGACTATTTGATCGGAGCTGTTTTATCACTGGGCTACTTTGTCGGAGCTATTTTGTCATTGGGCCATTTTGTCGGAGCTATTTTGTCATCGGGCTATTTGGTCGGAGCTGTTTTATCAGTGAGCTATTTTGTCGGAGCTATTTTGTCGGAGCTATTTTGTCATCGGGCTATTTGGTCGGAGCTGATTTATCACTGGGCTATTTTGTCGGAGTTATTTTGCCATCGGGCTATTTTGCCGAAGCTATTTTGACGGAGCTGTTGTGTCGGGGCTGTTTTGGCTGAGGCTGTTTTGACGGGGTGCTATTATCTTTTCAGGTGTCATGGAGACTTGCATTCTAGCTTTTTTCAGTTAGTATAAAGATCATTCTAAAGACCTGGATGCAGTCTATTGTCTTGGCGGAAGATTTGGATCATCATGTTCAGAAATTTAGTTGTTACTCTGCCCTAGGAAACTGTTGGTGGAAAAACTTGTTTTCCAAAGCTACGAACTTATTGTACCGGTTCTGTTTTTTCAGTTTGAAGTAGTTTGAAGCCAGTTGGGACTAGTTTAAAAGTCATATTAAAGACCTAGCTGCAGTTTGACATTGTACCCAAAATGGAGTGTAGAAGTACGTCATCCTCAGGATGAGGCAAATTGATATTGTCGGATCCACAATTATTATTTGTCGAAAAATAATTATTTGGTTTGATTCTTTATTACATTGTCGTTTTTTAGCCATAGATCCTGTTTTCCGTAATTTTTGCACATTTTTTTAGAATACTTAGTACCTGGGTATTCGGGCATCATAGTATGAACACGTTGTATGTACATTTGTGAACCAATAACTTTGCTAGTTTTTTTTATCTGGTCGAGATACCGGAAGAAAAACCGACCTCTTGGATTTTTGCTTTCAGGCTTCTATACAACGTATAGGAAGAAGCCTTATGATCTGGCTCCGTGTCTGTCCGCATGATTCAAAAATCATTTTATAAAAAGAATTTCCGTTGGTATCTACCTATTTTGAAGATTAACGCATTTAAAATTCTAATAAAATAAAGCCTAAATAATTTAATCTATCAAAAAAGTAGATGTATAGAAGCCTAAGAACTGTCGCAAAAGCGAGTTCCACCTTGTTTTTCTTGTCCTGAATTTCTCTCCCATGGTGCGACTCAAGGATTTCAGTATTGTTATATCAATGGATGTGCTCAGTCTCGCTTTGATATTAAGTTTTTTTTTAAATTGACATGTTTGTCCAATTGTCTAGTCAAAATACTCTCAGCATTTTTTGGCAGCAGAATATTTCAAATGCCTTTATACGTCCTCGATATGCCGAATTGATAGTGCAGCTTTCATTATCGGGAAGAATAAAGAATGGAATAGTCTTATTTAGGTGAACTTTGATACTTCTTAACTGTCAGCAATCGCGTCGGATTTGGCAAGTAGGATTTGGTCTTAACGATTTCTGCATTTCAGCATTTTTACTATTTTGGGCGTCTGTTTATCCTTTCATTATGTTTTCACAGCATTATTTATTTTTGTACTTTACGGATAAAAATCGTCCAGATGTCCAGATGGATCTGCGTTTATCTAGTATATTTTCAGGAGCTTCTTGTGCCTTAATTCTGAAACTTCCATTAATCCACTGATGCCAGCGATGTCTTTGTACGCTTTTGTTGAACATACTTTTCGGCTTTAGGAAAAATTCAGCAACCAGCAGTAGGTGATCGGTCCCACGTTCGGGCTATTGCGTGGGTCCTGACGTCTTTGAGCTTCTCTATCTCTGTTAGACTAACATAAGATGTAGAGTGTTGAACATCGTTGTTTTCGACTGTTACTATTTTCCTAGTTTATTTATCGCTGATTTAAGAAAAAAATTAACGTTTTTAATTAAAGCTCTTGTAACTATTGTTTTTGACATGTGGGACTTTTACTTTATGTTTAAAAATAGTGTGCAGTAAAAAATCAATTTTATAATTACTTTGAGTGTAGTAAAAATAAAATTTCAAAGTATAAGTTGTATTAGAAATAAGTTTTAGAAAAGCGCGCTTTTAAGCTATTGTAACTTTGTAAGCTCGAATGCTCTAGAAAACAACGGCGTCTGCCTGTCTGACTACCAACACAACGAATAAGTTGAGTTGATGATATTTTGGAAAAAAGCAAACAGATGATTGTATGAATTGAGAGAATTTCTTTAGAATTGAGTAAGCGAGCGTAGGTATGCACTTAGGATTACATAAATGAACTTACTGGCTTTGATATGCTGATTTTTACATAATAATAGTGGAATAACAATTTTGGAATAATTGGTAATCGAAGCCAACGATTAGACTCAGTTTGTGCTAGGTATTCCAATTGTTAATTTTTACCTGAATTATTGAAGTGCTTATGGTTTAATAGTTTATGGTTTAATATAGAAAGGTTTAATAGTGTAAATTGCGCCTATTAAATTAAATGGCATGTTACTATATGCTTAAACTAAATCTGTTTATTTATCAAAGGATGTATTGATATTTGTTTACCTTTGATGATGTTAATAATTTACCGCCTCTCATCTGATAAATCTAACTTGCCTAACTTGGAATTATATCATCAAAAAATCTAATAATAAAAAATATTAAAACTTTCTGAAGCGACTTCTTCAAATTAGTTTTTTTTGCTAACTTTGATAACCCATTTTAAATTTGAGGTTTTTAAACTTTACCTACTCACATTTTATAAAATTCCGATTTTCAAAGGATATTCTTTAAAATTGCTTTAATTACGATTGCGTTTTTAAAATATCATTTTCATTAACTTCTGTGATATTCTCAAAATAAGAAGTAATTAGTGAAATAAATTAAGATATTGCTATCTATTCTATTTGATCAAGAAAACTAATTAAAAACAAGTAACTTCTAATTGTTTTTGCTTTGTTTTAGATTTTCCTTAATGGCACGGAAAATAAGACATCTGATTTTGGATCTGCTAATCTTAACACAAATATTACTCTAACTGAAAATTGGAGTTTTGAAGGAAAAACTGAAATTCAAAGTGGGGATGTTCTTTTGGTCAGAATTGATGATTCTCAACTCGTCCAGCAGGAAACAATTATTAACCATACAGGCATTCGTGAGCAGATTATTGAGCGGTGAGTTTTCGCCTGAAAATGTTATTCTACTGACCCTCCCTTTATGGTCTAACAAAAATAAATGTTATTTCGAATACTAGAAAGTTCTCAACCATAACTAATATCATTTTTTAAATATTAATTTCATATTGTTACGACGAACTTTCTAGAAATTTTCAGAAAATTAGTTCATTATTTTTTCAGTTAATAATATTCCTATTTATATGCTGTATTTCAAATATAATTGGACATTTTTAATTATAGATTTTTGAGGTTAATAAACTGATTAAGCTGATACAATTAATTTAATTAGGTATTCATTACAAGTTACGTTATATTTAATTTTATCTAATGGTGTTTTAAAATTCATCTTACTTAAATAAATTCTCGTTAAATGATTGAAAATTGGGCAAAAAGTACCTAGTTATTTTGTTAGCAAGCTGGTGTTTCTAACTATTGTGAATAACTGATTCAACTTCAATTGGTTTTTGGAATCTGTCCAATAATTATTAATCTAAATAAAATGAAAGACACTTACATAAGTTACTCTTAAAAAAATTCAGCCACTCCTATGTTAGTAATGTAAATAGTACATCTTGAAGTCATCTTTTATTCTATAAAAATCTATTTTACAGCAAAACTTTTTAGACATTTTTTGTTACAAATTTCATTGTCTTCAATTTTGTAGTACCTGTTTACTTTTATATTTTATCGCACCGTTATTGACTGATAGCGACTTCAACAAAACTATGTAAAATACAAAAGATATTGTCACATATGTACATATCTCAAAAACGGTGTAACCAAATAAAACAATGAATAGGAATTTTTTCTTGTAGATTTTATTCCCTGCATTTTTATTTAAATACATTTTTCTATTTTGTCGCACCGTTTTCGAGATACAAGTGATATTATGTTTTGTATTTTACAGAGTCCATTTTAAGTCATTGTCACTCAGAAAACTTGCGACAAAATATAAAAATGTATAGGAACAAAAATAAAGGAAATGAAAATTGTAACAAAAAATGTCCGAAAAGTTTTGCTGTAAAATTGATTTTTAACGACCAAAAATGGCTTTAAATGTACAATTTACATTACTAACATAGGAGTATCCGAGCTCTTTTACGAGTAACTGAATGTAAATTAAACATATATTTTATGTGTGTAAAGTCTTACTAGTAATAGTAAATCTTTTTGTCACTCAAAAGTAAATTGTCTACATTTCCTAAGCAGTCTAGTGAATGTCTACAGTCCCTATAGTAATTGTATACTTTCACTGCATTATCCATTTTTACGGTAACATAATAAACAAAAAATTACAATAAAATTACCAATAATCAATTAAATAAATAAATATAAGTCAAAGAAAGAATTAACATGTTAGAGAATTACTAACATGTTAGAAAAATCAATTTTTTTAATCTTTGAGCGACCAGATTGAAGTACTTGATATGGATTGACCCAATTGCCATATTACATAGCTGTTGATTGCTCTGTTGTAAAATTATAATTATTGATTAAATTTTAACTCCCCTTTGTGAAACTGGACATAACTTAGAGCAATTTAACATTAGTTGTGCTAGAAATTTAGACACTAATTATTTTTAATTTTAACCTAGTTTGACAACCTATATTTTTAAATGTATAATGTCGTGTTCCAAAATCTCAATTTGATTTTCTATTTGAAACTTTACATTTTATTTGTAAAATTTTGTTTTTGTGATCGTTAAATTTTTGAGTTTTCTCGTTTTTCCGTCATGAAGTTGACATTGTAAGAGTGGTGGGAAAAAGCGGGTTTTTCCAAAAATGGCTTTCCGAATCAATTAGGAAGAAAACCTTCTCCTTTTAGCGTTTATAGTTTGAGATTTTTATAATTTGCAAATAAATTTATTTTTTTATTTTTTTTAGATTTAAATTATTCCATTTTGGATATAATTTGGATGGTTAATTTGATTTAAATCGATTTTGATAACTTAGATAATATTGAAATTTGAAAAATTAAATTTAAAAACAAAATTTTAATTTCGAACAGTTTCCATTTTAAAATTAGAAAATTGTTTGCTTTTAAATTGGAATTTGGATATATTTTTCTTCAATTAGAAGAGTAGCATTGTTCAACTTGCGGTGATGTTTTAGTCCGGGGCTGGAAAAATATTTTGGGATATTAACCCCCCCCCCAAATTATACGGCAATATATTTAAAATATCAGATAAAATGTTTTCTATAGCAATTATAAGAAATAAAACAAATATTTTTTTATAGGTTGCTTCATGAACCACCAACTGCTGTTTATCAAGTTACGCGTACGGGGCATGAACATTGCGACGTAACCGAAGGAATTCTTCTCGATATTAACCCTCTCAAGATAGATAGCAGGAAAGTCGTTACTTTGTACGATAAGGATTTAACCGAAGGGATTAATCTTTTAATTGGTAAGATATTATTAAACTGAATTAACTCGAATGTTCTATCAATTAGATAGATACTTCTTTCATAAACACGGCCAAACAGCTGTTTTTTTGACACCACACGATAGAAGAAGTTGCCTAATTACCAACGATGTCGAAATTTGAGTTTTGATGTAGGTTAAGGGGGTATTCTTGTCTAGAAGCCCGAATTTCGGGCGTTTCTTGGACGGTCGATAAAACAAAAACACTTAATATTTTAACTATACATTTTTTCGCGAGTTAATTATTTATATGTTAAGAATTCGCAAAAAAATTTTCAAACAAGAAAATACATATTTCACAAAGTTACACGCTGTTGAAAAAGAGGGGGAAAAATTGTGTTTGTCACAAAACCTCAAGTTCTTATTTTCTTAAAATTTGGCATGAATTTTCTTTATATATCTCTTTATGGTAGGAACCAACAAAAAATCAAAATTTTCAATTTTTACTATTTATTAAAAATTCGGAAAAGTTAAAAAATAACTGAAAAATATAAAATTCTTTTTTGAGTATCCGCCATTTTGCAAGAAAAGGTTTTTTGTCATTTTTATTGGTTCCTATCATAAGGACATTTGTACGACTTTGTTTTTATTTTTGAGATGACCGGAAGGGTGGGAATCGTGACAAGATGGGCACGCTGTTTTTTATTTTCCCTTCTACTTTAGCAGCGTTTAACTTTGTAAAATATTTTATTTTTTAGAAAATTTTTTTGTGAATTCTTAAAATATAAATAAATAAACTGTAAAAAATATATAATAAAAATATTAAGTGATTTTGTTTTATCGACCTTCAAAAAAAACGCCAGATATTCGGGCTTCTAGACTAGAATACCCCCTTAATGCGATAGCCTTTATGGTTTTGCAAAAAGGTGATTTCTGTTTTTTCGTAATTTCTTTAATAAAATAAGTAAAATAAATAATTAATATGGTAATAAAAAGATGATATATCATGATTGGCCTGTGACACGTTACGAAAAGAATTCATTAAATTAATAACTTGAGTTGTAATTTGTCGGTGTAAAATTGATTTACGGTTAGCAACAACTTTTTTTAAAGTTCCGCAAAGTTTTATTACAACATTTTATTATCTTTGTAATGTAAAAAATAATAGCCTCTAGCGCTGAGTAAATGCGCATTTAGGTTATAATGAAAGAAATGCATTTCATACAACAAACAATATTATATGTTCACATATTATTAACATAGCGCAAACATTGAAATGCAAATAATTTTAGCATCCACAAAGTCAAAGTTGTAAAAGCAACAACTTTTCTGTTAGGTCAAATGATATATAATCAACAAATTTGATTTTGTCAGAACAGAAACTTTATTTTCACTCTCCAGCGTGTAAAAGTGCCACTGCAGTTTCTGTTTTTAGAAGGCTAAAGTGTCACTTTTGCTCCCTAAGGACTCAAGTAGAAATAAACGACACTTTTACCACAGTTACTTATAAAATTTCTATAGTGCCGTTATCAGAGTTATCTGTTTGTGATTTAAAATATTTATCTTAAAATTTTGTATTTTATAATGCTTGGACAGGAATACAAAAAGTTACGTAAACTTACGTAATTTCACACTTGGGATTGAAAAGTGCATTTTAGTCCTTAGTATTATTTTATATTAGAGTGCAACCTTTTTATATTTATTCCAGTTAGCTACATTTGTTGGAGTAAATAAGTTCATTTTTCACATTAATGCAACTGTAAAAGAGAAGGTCATTGGTCTAGTAGTTAGAGCAATGAACTCTCAACGTACAAGTATCCGGTTCGAATCCGAAGCGAGAATAACTTTGTCATGATCGCCTACGTGCTTCGGGGGTCACGTAAAGCCGTATGTTTAAGTTAAAAAATGTATATATTTGAAAGCAGAATAAAAGTTGAATATTAGTTTCAAGATTCCTTTTAAAGCAACAAAACCAAGTGCTAATATAAAGTCTCATCAAGTAACTAATGATTTTTTAAATGCTTTACTCCTTAACGCATATTAATTTATACTTTTAGATAAAGGACGAAATTTCTCAGTGAAAAAGATTAATCCTGGTACAGGATAGGTACAATAAATATAAATATTTTTGAAATAAAACTTATATTATATGTTTTTACATATACATTTACATTTATAACTGTTTTATCTTTTCAAATGTATGTGATTTATTATATTTTTTCTTTAACAATATTGTTAAAATATAGCTGAACATTCACGCTGTTAAAAACAAACTGCGAAAATTTTTGTTTCAACGCGTTTGAAATAATTTGAAAATTCTGCTTTATTTTTTAATTTTTAACTAAATTTTAGATTTAACATGACATTTAAATTTTGTAAAATTAATTTAGTTTGTTTTCACTAAAATGAATTTACAAAAGAAAGTTCCAGAATGTGAGACAAACAATACAAATAAGATCAGTAAAAGTTAAATTGAGAAATAGAACTGAAGGTTCCGCTCCAAATTGAATAAAATTCAATTAACACTTGAAATCACCTTGGTTTTTCAAAAAATGTAACTCCCACTTATTGTGATGCACTTCTGCACTACAATCGCAGCTTTTCATGTTGAACAGATGTTTTCATATGGTTGATATATAAAATAAACTTGAAAATAGTAATTCATGGTTACAGAATAGAAAAATACTATTTGAAATTATTATAACGGAACCTTTCAACTACTTACTGTCATTTTAAAGAACATATTAAGTACAACACGATAATGAAAATTCTTTTCTAATTCTAACGAAACCCCTATGATGGGAATACGACAATAACGTCAAGATTCCAATATAATATATGTTGGAAAACTTAAAGCAAATCTTCTAAGTACAATACTGGGTACCTCAAAGAAAATTATTAAATTCTTCAGTTTTCAATACCATTCTCAACAAATACATCTCACATTACAAAAATTGAATTATCAAATTCTTTCAATCTTTTTAAATTTTACCATTTGGAATTAAACGCATATTACCTATCGACAAATATACATTATAAACAAAATTGTTGCAGAAAACAAATCCACATTAAATGCTCACATATTATTTTAGTTATAATAATAATTTAGCTTGATATGCAAAACCCTCAATTAAAACTAATAGAATATAGAAAACTAAAATCCCTGCAGACACCTAGACTAATCAAGTTTTGAATATAACCAGCATTGCTAAATAAATGTCAACAATTCCAAATGAACTTTAAATTGCAAAACAGATATTAATATTTAGTAATATAAGTTAATGTAAAAGCTACGTTATATCTAAAGACATGTAAAGTCGTTGGTCTTCATAAATTGATAATTATTATCATCAACAACAAACACAGGGTCACCGGCACCAGCAGAAACTTTTTTGTGAGGAAAGGAATCCAACTTCAAAGTTAGATGAACTTGTCAGTGGAGATAATTAGTAAGAATTTATGTGCAAAAATTGCAAGGAATTAAGAATAGATTTTTGATCTTGATTAGATTTGTCGTTCTGGGAATCACGGTTTAAACACGGTCCACTTTAAACAATAGTAAAACTAACTTGCATTTCGTCAGTGCAGTAAAATGAATCACTTTGATGGTTCTCGTAATATAAATCTGTACTATTGAATGTGTAGCGGCCTTACTGAAGTTAAGAAATCCAATGGATAAAACAAAATTGAACATACAAACCAGTTCGTCCCCGGTGCCTTAATGGTTAGACACCTTAGAAATTTGTAGTTCCAATTTCTCAGCCGGCGATTTTTTTATATAGCATTTTATGGGGACTGCCAGGGAATTAAATCCACGAATTTTACTTTTTTCTATATACCATTGGAAATAGGACAATTTTGTAAGTATATTAAAAAACATTTATTTTTGATTATCCATTACTTTTCGAAAAAACGGCATTAAAACATTATACATATAAAATCCCATATATAAATTAGTGGGAGGAGCCTACTTTGCGAAGGTAATCATCCTGCAAACTACAGGGGATGTACAGTTTATAAGGAACTACAGGAAAAAAGTTATCCACTCCTAAGAGAAAGAAAACAAACTTCAAACAACACCCCTGCTCAACATACAAGTACATTTGGAAAATCGTATGCCTCTGTGATTGGAAGAGAACCCCAACAAATACCAGTTTTAGACCAATCTGCACAAGCCATTGCACAACGTCAACAACAAATTATACAACAACCAACTAATGACATTCAAGAATTGAAGCAAATGATGAAAGGGCTCATGGAACAAATGAGCACCATGCTAAATATATTAACAACTCTAGTGTCCAAAATGGCATAAATGGCTAAACAACTTAAATTAGCCTTGTGGAACGCCAATGGATTAACACAACACCGTCATGAAATAACACAATTTATAACAAACAATGAAATAGACATAATGCTAATATCCGAAACCCACTTCACAAATAATAGCTTTATAAAAATTCCTAAATTTACAGTCTACTCCACCCAGCATCCCGATGGAACTGCTCATGGCGGAACGGCTATAATGATCAAAAATACAATTAAACATCATGTTCTAGACAACTATCAAGAAGAACATTTACTGGCAACCAGCATTTCAATAGAGGACTGGATTGGTCCCCTAACAATTGCAGCCGTTTACTGCCCGCCTAAACATACAATCAAGGAGGAGGGTTTCGAACATTTCTACAACACTCTTGGCCATCGATTTATAGCTGGAGGAGATTATAATGCAAAACAACCACAATGGGGCTCAAGGCTAGCAACTCCCAAGGGCCGAGAATTACTGAAAGCAATGCAAAAAAATAACTTACGGCATCTTTCAACGGGGCAACCCACATATTGGCCCACGAACCACAAAAAAATACCTGATTGTATCGATTTCTGCGTGATCAAAGGAATACCAGATAATTGCTTGGAGGCGAAATCAAGCCTTGATTTATCATCTGACCATACTCCAATTCTAGTAACTGTAAGCACAAATGTGATTAATTCAACCAAAGTTCCGTCATTGCACTCCAAAAAGACCGACTGGAATTACTTTCGACAACTGGTAGAAAAAAATCTACAACTACAAGTTCCATTAAAAACACTTATTGACATTGAAGTAGCAGTAGAACAATTGAACGAAACATTGCAACAAGCAGCATGGAGCTCGACTCCAGAAACAAACATACAAGATGAAACAAAGCACTGCCCTGCAAACATCAAACAAAAAATAAAAGATAAACGCCAAATAAGAAAACAGTGGCAAACCACAAGAAGCCACCATGATAAATCAAGACTTAACAAAGCAGCTAAAGAACTAAAGCAATTATTACAAGAAGATAAAAACCAATGTATCCAAAATTACCTGGAAAATCTCGAAGCTACGCAGGTCACCGACTACTCTTTATGGAGAGCAACTAAAACATTAAATCGACCACAACTCAAAATACCTCCTTTGAAAAGAGAAGATGGAAACTGGGCCAAAACCGATAAATAGAAAGCGGAACTATTCGCTGAGCATTTAACTAAGGTTTTTCAACCTCATTGTTTCGACAGACATGATGAAGAAGATGCAATCTGTCAGTTTTTGGATGCTCCAGGACAACTAGAACTACCGTTAAAGAAATATAAAATAACTGAAATAACATCAATGATAAGAAAAAACTTAAAAGTCAAAAAAGCCCCTGGATATGACCTAATCAGCGAAAAAATATTAAAAGAACTTCCACAAATTGCTGTAAAATTTATAACACAAATTTTTAATGCAATCCTAAGTACGGGATACTTTCCAAGACAATGGAAAGTTGCTGAAATCATAATGATACAAAAGCCTGGAAAACCACCTGAAGCTGTGACGTCATACAGACCCATCAGCCTGCTCCCCATCTTGTCCAAATTGTTTGAAAGAATGTTGCTAAAAAGAATTTTACCAATCCTAAAGGTAAAAAAAACTAGTACCGGACCACCAGTTTGGGTTCAGGCGGGAGCATGCAACGGTAGAGCAGGTTCACAGATTAGCCGCAGAAATTAACAAAAACTTTGAGAAGAAGAAATACTGTACTGCAGTGTTTATGGACATAAGCCAAGCCTTTGATAAGGTGTGGCTAGTGGGTCTCCAGTATAAGTTGAAAAAAGCACTACCTAATAACATGTACCTGATACTAAAATCGTACCTCACTGACAGACACTTTTACGTTAAATTTCGAGAAGAATACACCAAAATTTATCCAATTCAGGCTGGAATTCCGCAAGGAAGTGTGTTAGGACCTATCCTCTACTTACTTTATACTGCTGACTTGCCGACCAACGCAGATACCACCATAGCAACATTTGCAGATGATACCGCCTTCTTAACATCACACGAGGAGCCTGTTGAGGCGTCCAAAATTATGCAAAGAATCCTAAACAAAGTAGAAACATGGACCAAGAAATGGAAAATTAAAGTGAATGAAAGTAAATCAGTGCAAGTGACATTTACTTTGAGAAGAGGTACTTGCCCTCCGGTCAAATTAAATAACCAACAAATTCCTCAATCCGATGATGCTAAATACTTGGGCATTCACCTAGATAGACGTTTGACTTGGCGTAAACATATTTTCTCGAAGAGAAAGCAACTTGGGATGAAGTTAAGCAAATTATACTGGCTCATTGGCAAAAATTCAAAATTGACCCTCGAAAATAAATTATTAATTTACAAGATCATCCTGAAGCCTGTATGGACATATGGCATCCAACTATGGGGATCAGCATCCACCTACAACATTGAAATATTGGAAAGATTTCAGTCCAAGACGTTACAATTGATTACAGAAGCTCCATGGTTTGTCCCAAATGAAGTTATTCAACGAGACTTGCAAATACCTACTGTTAAAAAAGAAATTTTAAACTACCGCAAAACTTATTACACAAGATTGTGCGTCCATCCTAACAGGCTAGTTGAAGAACTGAAAACAGGTGTCAACAGTAACGATAGACTAAAGAGACGTAATATAAACGATTTGATGAGTAGACTAAAGTGATTTTTTGTCAATCATAACAGTCACTATGACTAAATGTATAAAGGGAGATGTCACTGGACGATCCCTGCATGTCTTTTAATATCATTTGTATTACTTATTATCCTTGGATAGATTGTAATATTTACTATTAATAAAAAAAAAAAAAAATTTCGCAGCTCTCATCCCTGAACTCAATCCACCTCGACTGGGAGGCCCGTTCTCGGCGAGGTACTACACGCATGTGACGACTATTACTAAGACTAGTTCAGATTACACGTACCGTCAACAGAAAACCCGTTACTTACAATTTGTATATACTCTCATATTAAACATATGGAAAATTTCGATTTTTAAATGCCATTTTTTCGAAAACTAATGGATAATCCAAGAAAAAATTTTCTTTAATATAGTACTTAAAAAATTGTCTTCTTTTCAATGGTATATAGGAAAAAGTGAAATTCCCTGACAGTAACTCATTTTATAATAGATTGAAAGTTACAATTATCAATCCAAGTGTGATTCTCAACCAGTGAATCTTTACATTCACGGTTATTTTTTACATTGGTGACCCTAGACAAAAAGAATCTATCATCTTTCTATTAAAGCATCAGCACGTAAGCGAACAAAGCAAAGCACTCTTCTGATCAAGCTACCTATTTGTTCTCCTGCATGTTCGAAACAAATCCAGAAGCAAGTTCATTCGCATTATTGTAACTTGTAAAATGACACACCATATGATACGAGAATTAAATGTGTATATTATTCTACAAAAAGGAGAAAGTAGTGTAGCGGCCTTACTTCAAGTTAAGCAGCGCAACAGATAAGCCGAACTTAAACATACATATCAGTTCGTCCCCGGCGCCTTACCGATTCATGTAGATGAAGCTTCCAAATATACTCTAGGAATTCGTAGTTCGAATCTCCTAGGGGGCGACTTTTTATATTATATTTCATAATGCTATAAGAAGGTAACAAATAAGCAACAGATAAAGCCTCATGTTCTTATTAATTTAGTGACCAATGTAAAGCAGTGGCATTAAGTTAAGAAGCGCAACAAACGTATCTGACACATATGCAATCCCTTAGGTGGTCTCTGAAGATTTGACAGCGGATTTAACTACTGAGAAGAAATAGAGAACGGCTGGCGAGGAAGTACACTTTCTTCCAAAAAGCAGTTTAAAGAGAACGATTAGTTGAATAGAGAGAAGTGGCGTTACTTGAGCTGTAAAAACAATATTGATATGTTTGATATAAATCATTGATATGATTCAACAATTATGATCTACACTAAGGATATAATCATTTTAGAAATTAATTAAAATACCAATGTCGCGTGGACACGTGATGTTATGGCAGTGTTTACCAGCCTGTCCGAAAGGGATTCCAAAAATAAAACAGAACAATTGCAGATTATAGTAAAATATCATATAAAAAGTTCTCTATTAGAACGACTAATTAAACTAATTTAATAATTTTGTTTTCATAAGTTTTTACTTGCAGAATGTCTTTAATAAACTACAAAATTTTTCTAAGCGTCCATGGTAATCGAAAAGTGGAAATAACTGCTTAATATGGATAATATTATATGTAAATACTATTGGGTTTCTGAACCGAATAAGGGGTTTTGAAACATCCTGGGTTGAATAAAAGGACTGTGCAACATCCGGACCGATTTAGAGGCCATTGTTGCCGGAAGAAAAAGGATAGGTCATTATGCTCTTACGTGGGACGAAGGACTCGAAGAGAGAAAATAAGATAGTACAGAAGCGACGATTAAAAACTGTAAAAAATTTAAAATCAGTTACAAGTATTGTGGAAACCACAATAAACAACACTAGTCCATTAAATTAGATAAAAATAAAACATTAATCGG
This sequence comes from Cantharis nigra, assembly GCA_958510845.1. NCBI lineage: Eukaryota > Metazoa > Arthropoda > Insecta > Coleoptera > Cantharidae > Cantharis > Cantharis nigra. The sequence continues at coordinate 22,875,135 of OY294034.1, forward strand.
TAAAGATTTGAATTTTGGTACACATGTTTATTAAGGCTTCCTGTTAATATTATTAAAAGTCCCCGTCGAAATGTGTTGCGCTCGAGCCGCCATCTTGGAGAAATGGTACACTTTTTTAGTTTTTTGTCGATATCTTCGCAATTTGTGCTGATAGAAAGAAAAAGTTCAGATAAAAATTGTAGTTTATTAAATTTTCTTCAAAAAAGTTAATATACATTTTTTTGTATCTCCAATACTTTAGCTTTAGACACTTCAAAAGGGAAGTGCACATTATGCACGATGTTCATGCTTACTATAGTGACGAAACTTTATGCGACGCATATCTTTCTTATACCTCTTTGTTCTGGATAAATAGTCAGTGTTAAAGGTAAAGGATTTACCACCTTGCAAAAATAAATTGACTGCATTGAAACGACAAAGCTGCAAAAACACCTTCTGTAGCAACGTCGGATTACAGCTAAAGTATTAGAGATACAAAAAATATATAAAAACTTTTTTGAAGCATATTCAATAAACTACAATTTTTACTTAAACTTTTTTTTGTATCGGCACAAGTTGCCGAGATATAGCCAAAAAACTGAAGTAGTGTCCCTTATTTCCAAGATGGAGGCTCGAGCGCAACAGATTTCAACGGGGACTTTTAGTATGTTTAACAGGAAGCCGTAATAAATATGTATAGCAAAATTCAGATTTTTACCGATTAATGTTTTTATTTGCCGAAAATTGATCTAAATTGACTGGACTACACCTAATGAATAATTATGATGTTAATAAATGAAATAATAAATATATTAATAAACAAAAATAATTTTGAAAAAATAATTTTTATCAAATTTTATCTATGATGGCTCATGCCTCCCCTTCAAGATCAAAAACATGGATTTTTCGGTAGTCTTGACTAAATACCATAATTATATCAAAATTGATACAACTCCAGTTCTCACCTTGTTTAAAACAAAAGCCATTTTTTGTTTTTATTGATTGATTTATGTTATGCATATTAATTAGTATCCTATTTTATTTTATTGCTAACTCTCAATAATATGTTTGTGTTCCTAACGATATACTTTACTACTTTACTCTTTCACTTCATGGTGTAAAGTGAACGGTTTTCTACAAGTTTATTTGCAGGTTCGTAGTTGATTGGGGGGTCTGGAGGGGTGTAAAATCCTCCAGTATCTTAATAATTATAAAAAAAATTCCTTAGGGATCATTTCTACAGCAAGAGCTACTTCAATATATTACCATTTTGTCTAACTCTAGGAATAGCTTACGGATTACCGAGTAGTTTGTACAAATTAAATAAAACAACTATTGAAAAGCTGAACTATGAACATGCATAGTATATATAAATGAAACATTTGTTATAGAAAGAAAATGTATAATTACTACAATAAAATTGCAAATAACTTTTTGAACTACAATAAGAAAATTTTTGAAATTTGATGCGCTGTAACGACAAATTATTATTTTCAGTTGTGTCAGAACTTTGGGGAAATCGATGCGTACGCCTTAAGGTTACAGTGAAATCTGATAACTGTGGAGAAAATGAAGATTGTTCTGGAAAAGGACTTTGCTACTCTAACAATTCAATGGTAAGTAAATTAAGTCCATATGCGTATAATTGTAGAATTTCTAAGTTATATTAACAAAAACTTTATAAATTAAATCAAAAAGTAGTTATGAGCTTTCAAAACTTTGAAGAAAGCAGTTCCGTTTGACGTGCTATAAATGATTTATAAAATTGCTTTTTCCTTTCTATGCGATTTTGACAAAAATTTAATTATAAACAAATTCTGAAAATAATATTGCTTATGAGTAATTAGATAAATTTTTAAATTAATTGGCATCTAGCAATATAATTAATTATTAATTTCAGAACATTGCTTTATAACAATTACTCACAGAAATTAGAATTAAATTTGTAAATTTGTTGAAAATTTTTGTTTTTTTATTCAAAGCTTTATTCTTTAAGTTTGTGATGGAAATGATTAATTTCTAAGACTAAAAAACGTTACAGTTTTGGTTCAATCGACTAACAATATAAGCATTCTTTCAAATAACAACAGGTTTTTGAGGAGGGTATGATATCAATAGACGCATTATGATTGAGTTTAACTTTGTCGTTTAACGTCGAAAGAGGCCAATTGCCGAGTAGTTTGAGAGTATGCAAAAATGTGGATACAATTTTTTAAATAAAATCATCTCAAACGCTCTCCTTTAACACTTTGTATTTTGCTACTTCACAAAAAACTTAATTCAAATCGGTCTAACCAGTTGTTAGGTTGCAAAATAGTTAAACGGTTCAGAAGACTTAGAAAACTGATACTTAATTAATACCGAAGTGTAAGTCTACAATGTTAACCATTTCAACAATGTTAACAAATCTGTAACACGTATTAGCTTTAAACTTGATTAGATTTTGAATAACAGTTCGGTTGAAAAATATTTTATGCATTGTTTGCGGACCCACGAAATATATTTTAAATAGTTTGAAAACTTAATTATAATAATAAAAAAAATATAGACCTTCGCACTCTGGAGTTTTAGATTAGAATTTTTATAGGAGTAATAAAGCTATTCTGGTCAAAATATAATAAAATTTACTACACCAGAAATTTAGATTTGAAAAAATCAAAATTTGATTTTTTGGAACATTTAGTAAAATAAACTGTTTTAAAAAGTCGATATTCAAATTCTCAGTGTCCTTCCATTTTATAGGATCTACGATTGTCACGATAAAATATTACTTTTTATGCATGGCTTGGCAGTTTAGATTTTGTAATAAATTGTTATCAAATAGACGCTGTTACATTAACAGGATTTTTGTACCTACGGATTTTGAAAACATTTCCAACATTATATTTTGTTCAAAAGTTTAAAAACCAAACCAAAAATCATTGACGACGTTATATTATAAAATAATACCATAGTAACAGTAAGAGAAAATAATTATTGGAAGACCCAGAAGAAATGAAGCGATTGATTATTTTGTTATTTGAATTTAATTGGTGAAATAGTTTCTCGTACTTTAGGACTTTTAACTCTGTCTTTTAAATGTAATAAACTTCAAAAAATGCAAACAAAAATAAATTACAAGTAAAAAACTGCTGAGTTGGTGGGAGCAGTTTTGTTTGCTAGAAGATTTATTGGTGTATCTGAATTCAATTTAAAGTAAACACACTACATATTTTATTTGACGTAAATACTAAGGTACATAATATACAGGATGTACACTTCAAAAGGATCCACCGAAAATATCAAAAAAATCTAAAAACCCGTTTGATAGAGAGAAGTGGGAGACTAGATTCTGTAATTTGAAATTATTACAGACTATAAGATTGAAGTTTCCGCCACATAATTTGGCACCAAAATGGTCAACAGAAGGCAATAGGAAATCTTGATGGGAACATTATTAACTCACTCACTTGAGTTGATGGCTTGAAGCTATGAATTACAATAAATTATTAATAATTTAAATTTATTTTAAAAGTTGGAAAAATTAATGGATATAGACTCCGAGTAACTGTATTTAGGTGACGACCATCGATACAGAACCGTAATCTTTATTAAAATATTTACCTTTACCTTTAAACATTTACATACCTTAGCCTATATTTTTAAAATATTAAACCAACTCTGATGTAATACTTGCTCGTACTGTTTCGATAGCGATAGTCGCAGATCCTTCCTGCAACCAAATACATTATCTCGAGCAGTAAAACTCCTTTCAACTTTTTAATTTATTCTTTTTTTTTTCAATAATATATTTTAATTTATTATTATTAATTTACTTATTTTGTTCGATATTAAAGATTATGTGAATACAAACCGTTGTAAGATAAATATCTATATTGAATCATCTTAATTCTTGACAATAGTGAATCAAAGTTTCAGTCAAACAAAAGTTGGAGATAAATACCAAAACATCAAATGGTATACAAATAGAACTGAAATGATGCACATAAATAATTTGACCAATATTAAGTAAAATGATAAAATAAAATAGTCTCACCAATAGCTATCAAGAGCTCACAAGGTACACTTGATATATATAATTGTATTCAAACTCAGATCGGTCGACTGCATTCAATGGTTGAAAAGAAAAGCGATTTACCAAAATCCACATTGACTGTCTTTACCGGACTGTTTCCGGTAAACTTTGCACACTATCAAAGGCCTTCGTAATGTAAATTTGCAAACGCACAGAAAAATTGCTTAGGCTTTATTTATTAAATAGATTAAAAATTGTGACTTCTTATAATCAAAATTTTTTAAAAACTTGAAAACTTCAAGCAGGTGTAGTATTTCAGTTGACGTTAGAAAACAATAGCAAGTTACTTAACTTAGTAAAAAAATGGTCCCTTCAAGCTTTTCCATTTTGCTTCTTAAAGCTGCGAACACCACACATCCTAATAACTTACAGTTTCTCTTTATTTTTATGAAATATTGAAGCAAATGAAGCAAAACTCAAATCCAATCAAATGAGAGAGAATCCACCTTAGGGCACCGTAGACGTTGGAATAACTTCATTAGATTTATAATTCCTGTATTTAACAAACAGATTTTTTGGACATCTAAGTAAGCAGCGTCAAAAATCTCAGAAACAAACTTTTTACTTGAAATTCCAGCTATGAGACTAGATACATAAAACATAAAAATATCAGACTGGAAAATACGCTCCCAATCTGCTCTAATCAAAGTTGACATAGATGAACAACATTACTTCATCAAACCATCCGATTCACAAACAAAACCAAATATAAAATGGGAATCTAGAGGTGAAGACTGGAATCCTCAGGCGTTAACACAAAAATAATGCCAGGAATATCTGAGGAAGAAACCCAGCCCCAAATCTCTGTGCGTTAGAATGGAGGTTGTGGCGGACACCAACGCTATCCAACACTGACAGAAAAACAACAATTATAAAAGTAAATCTCTTCATTCAAAAATATAATGTCCCATAATGATGGTGACCCGTCAAAATAACCCCGACAAAATAGCCCCGACAAATTATCCCCGACAAATTATCCCCGACATAATAGCCTGAGACATAATAGCCTCCGCCAAAATAACCCCACGACAAAAAATTCCCGACATAACAGCCTAAGACATAATTAACTTAGGGTTAAGTTGAAGAGCAGCCGGTCTCTTAGGAGACCTTTCTGAACTTCGCCCTTCCACATGGGTTGCTTACGCATATTATTATTGTTTTTATTGAATTTTGTATTTTGAACGATTTACTACTTCATGCTTTTTGTCATTATTAATTTGTAAATCAAACTGTAGATTGTCAACTCATGTGAATAAAGACATATTATTATTATTATTCATTGGTCCACTCCACACGAATCGCATCTTTCTGTTTACAAAACAATAGTATATTGTTTTATTAGGATAGAAAGATTAACTTTTCCTGCCTAGCGAGTTTTTTCATTTGCGAGGTGAGTGAAACGAACCGAGCGAATGGAAAACTTGCGTGGCAGAAAAAGTTACCTTTCCATCCGAATAAAACATGTTACTTTTTCTCCAAACGAACAAATTTCAAATTTAGCAATAACTCGGAAACGGCGCTAGATACCAAAAAACTGAATTATCGTGAATTATCGGTAGGAAGACATATGCCAAAATTCAGATCGATCGGGCGCAAAAAAATTCGATCTTCCTGCCGATACCCACTATGAAATTTTTTAAATTAGGAATAACTCGTGAACGGCGCTAGATATCAAAAAACTGAGTAAAAAATTTTCCTCTCTCGCTTAATACACACCCCACCGTGAATTATCGGTAGGAAGGCATATGCAAATATTCAGATCGATCGCGCGCAAAAAATTCGAAAGGTAGATAATGTTAATCAGTCAACCAGTTTTAATTTAATCAAATTGTAATAAAAATAAACAAAAGTAATATGACATTTTGATTTAATCTGTCAACTATTTTCAATTTATGTTGGTAATTTAAAATTGAATTCGCAACTGTCAACTTCAATTGTGACATTTATTAAAATTTTTAGGTTAAAAGATCAAAATTTTTATTTAATTGGTTAAAAATAAAATTTTAAGTTGGTATTTTTAAGGATTTAAATGTCAACGTCAAAGTTTACATCTATTTATTTTTAAATTACGCTCTAAAATTTTATATTTGAAATGGTAAATTAACTTAAAATAATTTTTAGAAAAGGTAATTAACCAAAATTACTCAATTTTATTAAAAAATGTCACATTTCTAGTTATTTTTTTTCCTGTCGCCGACAGTTTTACTTTCGAAAAAACTCTACGCCACGTGGTTTTATGTATGTCGGTAAGGAAACGTTTGACTTTCGTGTTTAAAATCGATAATGAAACAGCTGACTTTCGTGACGTTTGGAGAAAAAGTTCATTACCCAATCAATCTGCAATATCTCTAATCCAAAACTAAAGAAACAGTTCAAACCAACTGAAACTCTTTCAAGCACCATGAGCCATCAGAAAACCATTATAGGTTTCCCAACTTCCTCCGGAAGGACGCTAAAACTAGTTTTCTTAAAAATTCCAGAACAAATTCGCCCATGTATACCTACCGTTTACAAATCTGTCTTATCTTATAATATTTTTTGAGAGTCAGGATCTACAGACTAAATTTCATTTAAGGTTGATAGTATTTAACAGAAATTTATACTAAATGAAAATTAAAAATTAAATTGAATACATACTGTTAACTATTTAAATTAACATGGATATTTAATTAGACATTTGAGTAAATTTTATGTAATATACAAATACTTAGATTCTAAACAAATCGATCGTGAAAGGTATTTATTTGCTATTTATTTTCAAACATTGTAAAATTAATTAAAAAATAACAATTATTTAAACTTAAATTTATCAACATTTCTATATGCTGGTGCCGCTGGTATTACTAATCAAATAATAAATGAAGCTTTAAATTAGTTCTTTAATTGGTAGGTTAGTACTGCAACAGAATTGAAATGAAAGGAAAAAAGTTTACTTTAGTTTTCATTTACCTAATAGAAAATTTCTATTTAATCTACAATGTTGGTGCTCTAGTATTATGTTGTTCTTTTTTTGAAATTAAATTAAGTGTTTTAATTATCAGATTATAACTCTCATAATATCTGATTTTGCTAGTATTTATTTGTTGATTCAGTAATTAGTAATGGTTTATTGGATAAGTAACTACAGTGTTGATGTTCAAAAGATCTAATAAATTCTATGTAATTTCTTATTGATTTATAACTCTAAACTGCGATAATTAGGGTCGATCGATCAATCAAAATTTATATTCAAACTATCAAGCATACCTTAGTTATTCACCTTTTTATTTTTATAAATTAGAAATCAAACAACAACTTGATATTTAAAATTAATTTTGCTGATTAAAAGAAAACTAACGAAAATTTTATATATCTAGAATAGGTCTTCTCTAGTAATGTAATGAAAAAATAAATATGTTTCTCACTTGAATAATCAAAAGGCGAAAATATAATAAGGAAAAATTATTTATCGAAGTAGTTTTAAGTTTACAAATTTAAACCTTATACAGCAGTTATTATATTCTGGTTCTGTAAATAGGGTGACCCAAATACTATGGTGACGGTAAACAGCCTCTACTAGACTGCTTGTATGAAAGTTCAATTCGAAGATGAATTGTACGTTCGGACTTTAAAAGTACATTCGCTAAAATCCCCCAAAATGGTGCCGTGGTAATTTTCGTATCTAAATGATTCATCAAACTAATGAATTCCCTTCACTAATAATCAAAAATACTGGCTTACTCTTAAAATCTCACCAACATCAAAGCTGGAATCAGAATTCAAAAACGTCTCTCGTCGGAATATTTAAAATTGGAACCGCTAACCAATAGGCCCACTGAAGCGAATTATACAGGGGGTCCGCAAACATTTTTATTTTTTTTGTAATAGGTGGTTCATGCAGTTTTATTAGACGAAACAAATTTTGATTATAATACCAAACACTGAAGACGATTAGGGTTTGGTGATAGCTCAGTTTGTTGATTGCTAAACTGAGATCTTTGATTTAGGTCCGGGTGGAGTAATAACACAATTATAGGAAAATTTTCCTCGGCAATCAATAGCCAGTGCAATAAGTAATCTGTCATGGAGAGCTTTCCTTGAAATGAAATGGATTACGTTTATCGCAGTTCAGAGCACAAATTAATCAATAGCATTGTTTAATTCTATTTAAACAATATTTTTTAAATGTATGTTACACATTGCCTTGTAGGATTTATCTTTTTAATTATAGTACTAGAGCGGAGCATCAGATAATTTGGACAAATCAGAAAGCCGGATTCTGGGCTGTCTCATCAGAACAGCCCCTCTTGCTCTGAAATCAATCAAATAGCATACCTAATAGGATCGGATCGGAAGAATAAAATAAAAATTAAAAAACTTCAACAATTTTATTTCCAATGAATAACTTATAATAATAACTTAAAATAAAAAAAACTTAATATAAAAAGTTACTTATAATAATACATATTATACACAATGTTGTATTATTAAGGTAAATTTTAATCTAAAACAAGCTAATTTAATTGTTGGCAAATATTCAAATTTATTTCAACTTGATGAAAATTATAATAACGCAATTAAAATAAACTTAATCGATTAAAATTGTAGGTGCAATGTAAATGCGATGGTTATGTAATTAGAACAATTAACTTCGTCAAGAAAATTTCCGGATTTTCAATCTCGTGCTACCTCAATTTGGATCTATTAATATTTTACACTTCAATAACTTTCGATTTACCATATCTTGTAAACGTTAGTTTACGGTTCGCGGCCGTTAAATTTTAAATTATATAGGTATTTTCTATTACTGAAGCTTGGTTAAGTTTTTAATTTATTTTTCAGTTGATAATATTGACTGTCGATTTTAATATTAATTTGCTTTCGTGCACCCATATCCAATATATGTGAAACAAAACATTTTGTTCATTATAGGTATGTACATGAAAAGCTTTAATTTTTTGAACAAAACATTCAATATTTTTAATTTTTTCTTTAACAAAACATTTTTTTGACTTTGACTTTGTTTGATAAAACTTTGAAATTTGATAAAATTTTCCTCCCTCGTTTAAATCTCGATCGTTGTGGAGTTATTCTCGAAATACTTGGACAAAAGCTGGGTAGTTGTTTTTCATAATTTTTCTACCATTTTGAAGCTTAAGATGAGATATATAATATATATTGTGCGATTTTGTTTACAGCTCAGCTAAGCGCCATTCTTTTTTATTTAGCCAATCGTTCTCATTTAGATTTCTTTTTCTCATGGCTTCTTACACTTCTTGATTCCATTCTCTCACAGGTCGCCCCCTTTTTCTTCTCTGCGGTGGAATCCATTCCCAAATCTTTAGAGGCCACCTGTGAGGTTGCATACATCTTAAATGCCCATACCATCTTAACCTGTTCTTTTCTATATCGTCTATTATTCTTTCATGTACCTTAATTCTCTCTCTAATCTCCTCATTTCTTATATGCTCTAATTTTGATATTCGACAGCTTCTTCGTAATGCATCCATCTCAATTACTTTTAGTTTTTCTTTGTATTTTTTTGTGATTTCTTACGTTTCTGACCCATAAGTCAATATGGTTTTTATTATCGACTTGTATATTCTTTTTTTGTATGTTTGTGGATTTTTTCTGACCACCAAATTGTGTTTAGCTGTCTCACAGCTTGCCGACCTTTTTCCATTCTATTTTCAATGTCTTTTCTACTGTTGGCTTCCTCTGATATTATAGATCCCAGATATTTATATTCCTTGCAGTTTTCGATCGTTTCACCCTCTATATCCAAATTGTTTGCTTTGCCTCCTACAACTAAGTATTTAGTTTTATCAATATTAATTTTAAGACCCCAGTTTTTATAGGTATCCGACAATATTCTCATCATGTAAGAGATATCTTCCTCATCTTCTACAATAACTACTTGATCGTCAGCAAAAAGGAGAGTATGTAGACAGTCATCATTTATGCATACACCCATTGGTTTGCATTTTGCGTGCCATTCTTTAAGAACTTTGTTATTATATTGTGGTGTTTCAAACATCAATTTTGAATTTTGTTTGTTGGGTTGCGAGGATTTTTCTCATTTTTGTAAATTTATTTGATTTTGTAAAAAATTTTTAAAATTTTGGTAATAATGCGGGAAGTATGTTTGAGTTGGTAACAATTTTTGTAAGGGAAGGGGCTTTTTGCCGATGTGGGTATCGAAAGCGGACGTGTTCCGCTACGCTCTCGTAAATTTTTGAGTGATTTAGCCATTTTTTGGCGTATTATTTTTGGAATATTGTGAGATTGAGTTTATTCATTAAACAAATAGTTTTATGGTGAGAATTTATTATTACAATAAATTGCGTTGTTTTTATCCGGGTCTGATGAAGATTTGGATTTTTGTTAAAAAAAATTTGGATTTGGATATTGGATATTTAAATTTTGGATATTGGAATATTAGTAATTTCGAAAATTACAAATTAAAATTTATTATAAAGGCAGAGTGAAATTTGTAAGAGACAAGCAGCTGCATCGATAAACGACACTCGCAGTTATCGTGCCATTTTATATTGAGTACTACGAAAATTTATTTAAAAGTTGAATTTAGATTTAATAGCAATTAATTTTATGGGTTTTTTTTGGAAAAATTAAAAATTTGCCGGTTCCACTAGAGAAATTATCTGAGCTAGCCGGTGCAAAATCAGGTGTAGGAGAGATTTGTGGAAAATTAATTCTTTTTTACAATAAAACCGATGGTAACACTTTTCGTGCGGAGCATGTTATAAATTACTAAAAACAAAGGGGGTGATAGGAATATCGGCTAAACTCACGCTAATTATATTTATTAAAATTTAAAAACGACACTGTTTCGAAGGGATTAACCACTTCTTCTTCTTATGAGAACTTGAAGAAGAAGTGGTTAATCCCTTCGAAACAGTGTCGTTTTTAAATTTTAATAAATATAATTAGCGTGAGTTTAGCCGATATTCCTATCACCCTCTTTGTTTTTAGTCTTTTTTACAACTTATCACTACATCTTTTTGGCATCCCAACTGGTGGGGCACATTTATTGGAACTCGCCTTTGACCCTGAGAAAGTGTCGCATGTTCTTGGTGGAATATTCAAGAAGTTAAAATGGAAATAAAAGTGGATTGTCAATTCTATCAATTTTGGCTAGATTTGCGAGAAGAAAATAGTAACAAAATCAAACAACTAAAGGAAGAATTGAAAAAGAGAACTCTAATATTGGAAAATAAAAAGTTAATTAAAAGTAATAATTTGAACCTTGAAAATGAAAACTTGAGTTTGAAAAGTAAAAATTTAATCAATTTAACAAATGAAAATTTAATTCTAATAAATGAAAATTTGGAGAAAAGTCTGGAAAGCGAAAAAACTTTTAAATTGGATGATAACGACATGTGGAGAAAAATGCACGAAACAAGCAAGAAAAAGAATATTATCAAAAATTTAAAAAAGAGATTAAAAATTCAAGAAAAAAGAAACAAGAAATGATCTACATAGAACAGCTTGAAATGGGAAATATGATATTGGAATTCTCACAAGACATTTTAGATGACATTGTTGATAATTTAAATTTAGAAAATGTATTGGAAAATAAAAATTTGGAAATCCAGGAAACAATTATGGATAATTTGAACAATAAAAATTTAATTGAAATGGAAAGTTTGAATTTAAAAAAAAAATTGAAAATATGGTTTCTAAAGACGAAAATTTAAATTTTGAAACAGAAAATTTTGATGTTAGTGTGGAAAATAAAGATTTGGTAATTGAAAATGAAATGGAAAATTTAAATAATTTGGTTATTTTGGAAAATAAAAATTTGGCAATCCTGGAAATAATTATGGACAATTTGAGCAATAAAAATATAATTAAATTGGAAAATTTGGATTTCAAAAATAAAATTGAAAATATGGTTTCCAAAGACGAAAATTTAAATTTTGTAAAAGAAAATTTTGAGGTTGTTTTGGAAAATAAAAATTTGGATTTAAATAACAAAAATTTGGATTCTGAAGAAAAAAATGAAAATTTTGAAAATTTAAATAATAAAAAATTAATTAATTTGGAGGAGAAAAATTTGGATTTAAAAAATGAAAATTTGAATATAGAAAATGTAGATTCATCTGAACAGAAAGACGAAAAGTTTGAAATTGTTGAATTGGTTTGTTTGAGAAATGATAATTTAATTAATTTAGAATATAAAAATCTGATAAATTGGGAAAATGGAAATTTAGAAAATTTAAATAACAACAAATTAATTTATTTGGAGGAGGATTTTGACAGGTTAGAAGAAGAATTGCATGTGAAAAGTAAAAATCTGCACGAAATTGGTGACACAGAAAATAAAATTTTAGATTTTAAAAATGGAAACTTAGAGAAAAATTTAAATCAGAAAATGAGAGATTAGACTTTAGAAATAAAATTTTGGGTTGTGGAATTAAAATTTTGGAAATGGATTTCAGAAGTAAGGATTTGAATCATGGAAAAAGAAATGGAAGTGGTACGGAAGATGAGTTAGAGATGAAAAGATTGGAGGAGTCGGAGGGGACGAAGATGATGGTTTTCAAAGTCAAGGATGGACGGATAGTACCAATTCAAGCAAAGATCTGGAGGAGGAAGTGGAAATTTAAAACTTTTATTATAGTCGTGCTTTATGGAAGGAAGCATCCGTTTTTGCCGAAGATGGTACTGTGGAAGTCCATTAGATGGAAGAAAATGAAGAGACGGTTTGAAATACAACATGAAGAAGATTTTTTTTAACCACCGTTTTTTCGACGCTGATCAAAGAAAAATCGGAGGAGAAAAGATGTGGTGTTTCAAACATCAATTTTGAATTTTGTTTGTTGGGTTTCGTTGTTAGAAAAACATCTGAGATTTTATTGCCAATTTTAATAACGTTCTTTTGTCCCGTATATAAATGCTTAATGGCGTTAATATATTTCTGGTGTATATCGGATTCATTTAAAACTTTAAATAATTTTTGCCTAGCCACGATGTCATACGCCTTTTCCAGATCTACAAATATCAGATGGGTTTCTCTATTTCTTGCTGCTCTCTTCTGAGTAAGTTGTCGTAGAGTGAATATGTTATCAGTACATGATCTTCCAATGGAGAAACCGCATTGCTTTTCCCCTATAAGAATTTCTTTTTCTATTCTACTTTTAAGTATGCGTCCATGCAATCTTACAATAGATTATAATACACTTATGCTTCTATAATTTTGACATTTTTTTCTATCTCCTTTCTTGTGAATAGAATTGATGTATGCCATTTTCCATTCTTCTGGAACATTATTACTATGTATTAGACATTTGTTAAAGATATTTTTTATTTGTTCAATTACACAATCTGTTGAATTTTTTAGTAGTTCTATTGGAATATCTCCAGGTCCAGCGGATTTTCCACTTTTTGAATATTTTAGTGCTTCTTGTATTTCACTATTAGTAATGCTCTCAATAATTTCGTTATCTTCACAACGAGTAATTGTAATGTCTGTTTTGTACTGATTTCTATCTTCTTGCCACAGATTTTCATAATATACTTTCCATTCGTTCATTTGAATTCTTTGTAAGTGTTTACCGCCTCGATCTTCCGTTTTTAAGCTTTTTAAGGTACTCCAAGCTGATTTTGTTCTTGATCCCCCGATGTATCTTTCAACTTTATTACATCTTTTGTTCCACTTCTCATTCTTTTCTTTAATGTCCACTGTTTTCACCTCTCTACTCATGCATGAATATTGATTTCTGTCTTGTTGATCTTGGGTGGCAAGCCATTTATAATAAAGTTGCTTTTTTTTATCGATCAGATGTTTGATATCATCGTAGATGGGATGTAAAGAGTAAACAAATGTTTGCGCACAGTATCGGCCTCATTTTGTTATCTCCACTTTTAGTAGGCACTCTAGACTTAGGATAAACTCAATGACATGAACTTGAAGGATACAAACAAAACAAGAACAAACAAACAAATAAAAAACAAAAAGAATAAGCTTATGGATCTGTAATGAAATTCACCTAAATGGCAATTTCTCACCACACCTGGAATAGTTGACTTCCAGTAATTATTATCTTTTTTATGCGGTGAAGCCCAGATATTAACTAGCTCCTTAGATATCGGTTGGCTAGAGCGTAGGTCCTGAAAATAAATGAAATTGCTTCCTCTTTCAATAATTGAAACTCGTTTAACAAATAACTGTATATTAAATCTAAAATACGTGGTACAACAATTTTCAAATAAACAATTTAAATCGGCAGCACAAGTCAATAATTACTTGGTTCGTTTATAAACTTTTATAACAACAATGGTTGCTTCCTACCCAGCTGTTGTTTCTTTGGAATGGAAGCGTAGCTAGTGGACGACTGCTTTTCTGCTTGCTGACAAAGATGATGATGGCTCATTGCACACTGCAGTTGACGGAATGCTGGTCCGGACCGGAACAGGATGTTGGCTATCCAACACTTAAAAAGTAACACGAACTGAACGCGCTCACTACGCGATGGATGTAGGTAGTTGATTCGAGATACTGAAAAGATACTGGATACGTCTACTACATCCATCGTACTTGAAATTCGTAAAGAAAACTTGTTGGCAATATGGCTGGTATGAATTGAGCTCCAGATTTACAAGATCCCCAAGGAGGCACCTGGTGTTGATAGTATTATAGCACGAATCTTCAACTTGGTGAACTACTGACTTCACGTTGAATAACAAAAACGCTAATTGGCGTACTTTTATAAATATTCGGGCAAAATCGAATTAGCATTAACTCCTTTAACGAAATTTGACAACTTCACTCTACGACGGTTTAATCAAATCTCCGTTTTGCGGCTATTGCAAATAGCCTTGATTGAGCATTAAATGCGCTTTCTAGATGCCTGAAGGGAAAACCATAGGCGTAGCATAAAGCAATTATTGTGAGGCAATAAATTGTTAGTGACAATGTACCCTAATGCAAACCAGCCAGTTTAGACATCCCACAGCATGGTTTCTCTTGTGACACCAACGCTGGACAGTTACGGAACATATACTCCACCAACTTGTTTGATTATCTTGTTTAGATATACATATGTAAGTGGATGCCAACATTTATGCCTACTGATCTTTTAATATTTTTTGCAGGATAAACAGTTAAATGTACCAATTGTGGATTTATTCCAAACTAGAAAAGTGTTTAGGTCAACCAACAAGTAGATTTTGAGTGAGTAAAACATTTACAAGCCTAAAGTGCACGTCGACAACCCTCCCAACAGAAGAGGACAAGTCAAAGATTGGTTCCAATTTTTAATTTTTAGGCGCCACCAGAAGCCACGTGCAAATCTTCAATCTGGGTTTCTGTGGAAACTACTGTGCAGTGGTTTAAGCCATAGTCATCTAATGGTTTGAATTACTTAATTCCTTTTCGAAGGCGAATTATAAAGAAGAACCAATTCCAATACCTACCAAAATCAATTTATTTTAACCTGCGAGCTTTGAAAATGGATTTTTTCAAACGAGTCATAATCACAATCAAAAATTCACTGCCACAACTGGAGTAACCAACCAAATTTGGGATTCCGCGGAGTGTTTTCAAAACCTCGCATTGTTACAATTATGCGCGTCTAATCATAAAATTAGAGGTGCGCGGAGTCAAGTATACCACATGACGACTGACTTAAAACTAACTTTAACGAACTTATATTTCAAGTTAACTAGGATGAAGAAGAAATTTTACCATTTTATCATTTCACAATCAGTGTTTGTTACGTTTTATTTATTTTCTTTCAAATCAAAATACAAAATTACAAATGAAAATTCTGAAAAAAAACCGGAGAGCATGTCAAGGGGTGGTGTGTTCGTAATGCAAGGCAATAAAAGACAAAAGTTGACAAATTGTTTAATTCGAGCATTTAACAATTTGGTTAGCAAAAAAATCAGACAATATAAAATTCGCTTGGATCCAGCATGCTTAAAATCATAATTACCAAAATTCCTAATTGCAAATCTTACTTATTAATCAAAGTTTCCATTATTATCAAAGTACAAACAATCTCAACAAATTTGAACTTAACCTGGTCACACACAATTTGGCCCATGCCAATTAAATTTAAGCCGCAACACTAAACAAACAATTCATTTCCAATTTCACCATGAACTATTACTGCTGGTGTTGTTCCAATTTCTCAAAAAGTGTACAGATGTCGAACATTTGAGCTACCTTCAGATATTGTAAGCAGTTACCAATTCTCATACTGATTTTTCCAATTAATACATTGACCCAAATTTGTTACATGATCTGGCATTTACAATTGTGCGCGCCTTAAATAATGCTGTTGTTGATTTCGGACCATGAGTACATTTTGCCAGTATTATGACTGCGCCGTTGACTCAACAAAGTTATAACTACAGCACGCTTGCCCAAAATACTATAAAGCCACATATCACAAATTTGTTCAGATTTTTATTTTAACATATCAGTATCGCACTAGAAATCCGAAAGGATCATGCTCATCGCGTTACAATTTAAGGATGGTTCGTAAACTAACTTCCATCAAATTTGGTTGAATTCCGACCCGAAATCAATGAATTTAACTAACAAGGAGGGGGACCCCTACTCGACATCACCGATTTCGTCCGGATTTATAGTGTATAGAAGGCTTGACTAGAATTGCAAGTGACACAAATTGTAGCTCCAGATGGCCAAGCGTTTAGGAAATAAAATTTTTTTTAGAGATTTAATATATACATAAGTCATTTAAGTATATATTTATTTTTTTATATTTATTTTTTTTATATTTATTATATTTTTATTTGTTTTAAATACAACAAATCTTACAAAATATAAATTTAAATATATTTCAATATTTTAAAAATACAAATAAATACAATATATTATTACGGTTCATATCGTAAAAATTGAATAGAAGCCATAGGAAAAAAAAAGTTTCCAGTATGACGAGTCGAACCTAGGACCCTTGCACTTTGAGTCCGACTGCCTACCACTGTGCTAGGTATTACTTGGAAATTTTATAACTTAAATGACTTATGTATATATTAACTCTCCCCAAAAAAATTTTATTTTCTAAACGCTTGGCCATCTGGAGCTACAATTTGTGTCACTTGCAATTCTAGTCAAGCCTTCCATACACTATAAATCCGGATGAAATCGGTGATGTCGAGTAGAGGTCTCCTCCTTGTAAGTCGAACTTAACAATTCCAGAAGGGCGCGTAGACCTCGTTACCATTTCGTGTCATGGTTCGGTCGGAACTCATTCCCCGGTCTCATGGGTGACTTATCTATCTTTACTTATCATCGCCCGACCTCTTTGTCTATAAAAATGCTGACCAGCCAATCCCACACATCTATTAACGGACATTTGTAAGCATAAAATTATATTTATCGAGCGCTGAAGAACATAATCCTTTTTATCTTAACGGAACTTATTAAGCAGAATAAAAATAATTAAGTTTTTCTACGATAAAAAATTGTAGTCGTAACATGTTATTGGATTTATTTTTAACTTAATGTAAACTGATAATGTAAATTATCAACAATGATGCAATAATCACAATATATAAATATTCTCTTAACTTGTGAGAAATTAAACAATAAAACTATAAATAACAAGTTATAAATTCAATAATATAATCAAATTATATTTTTAAGCTTTCGACGACTTTTATCGTCTTCGTCAGAAATTTATTTAATATAAACAAAATAAATTACATGGAAACAGGGAACAAACACATTGTTATTTGATACGACCTAAGATCCAAAAGATCGTGAGTTAAGGAACAACCTATACTGAGTTTCCGTCAATTAGGAAAAACTTAACTCCAATGTGTGCAGTGGGAACTAGACTAGTAAATGGCTGTAGATGTTGCTTAAGCCGTCTATATCTGTCTTCCTATTCATTGCGTTCTTCTCTCTTGTAATGCATATCATTTCATGAAGCAGTCGATCTTTGTAGTTAGTAACGGATTTTATTATTTTGGCGTTTTTAAAATCTGCATCATGCCCATCAACTAGAACGTGTTTGGCAATAGCTGTAGATTCGGACTTATTACAGCGTATACTTGAAATGTGTCCACTCATTCTTTTTTGAAGCCATTGGTTTGTTTGTCCAATATATACCAAATTGCAGTTATTGCATTCGACCTTGTATACTAAATCCGACCTCATCTCCGGAGGTACGGTGTTCTTTAATTTAGTATAAAGTTGACCAATGTTATTAGTGGACTTGAAGGTTACGATGGTTTTGTAAGGTTTTAATATTCTCTTGATTTTTTCGCTTAAACCTTTAACATATGGCATAACTGCAAAGTTGGAAACTTCTTTCTTCGTGGTGTTACCATTATATAGTTTGTTAACACGATCTTTGATAATTCTCTTCACCAGAGGTCCAGGGTTCTTCTTTCTTTCTTACTCGTTCTTGAGTAAAGTTTCTTGGGCAATTTTTAAGGTCTCTTTCCTGTAGTCGCCATGGGTTAATTTTAATGCCTATCAACAAGTCCTATAGCTGTGCCAATAGCTTGGCTTCTGTGGTGATGTGAGCTATAGTTAAGGTATCTTCCCGACCAAGTTGTTTTTTGTGTCCATTTATACTTTAGGTGATTCGTTTCATGGATAAGTTGTATGTCTAGAAAAGTTATTTTCTTGTCTTCTTCTTTCTCAATCGTGAACTGAAGACGTGGATGAAATCCGTTGAAGTGGTTAACTATAAAAGCTTCGTAGTTCTTAGGTATGGCAGTGATGATGTCGTCAACATAGCGTTTGTAGAACAGAAGTTTAAATGGAAGTTTGGATATCCGGTCTTCTTCCAAAATTTCCATTACCAGATTTGAGATTGTTGATGATATGGGACTTCCCATGGCGGTACCAAAAATTTGCTGATATATTGTCCCATTATATTGGAAGTATGTTGTCTCCAAACATAGCTTAAGGGCTTCCAGAAATTTTTCTTTAGGGATATTTGTGTGAATTTTGATATCATCCCATTTTCCTTCTACAGTATTAATTGCCAAATCAACTGGAATGTTTGCGAAGAGCGACTTGACGTCTAATGATATTAGTATGTAATCATTAGGTATACTAAATTTCTTTATATCCTCAATGAATGTCCACGAATCTTTGGTGTAATATTCGGAGTTACCTAAAATATTATAGATTATTTTTGATAAATATTTTGATAATTTATAAGTTGGAGATTTGATATTGGCAACTATAGGTCTAAGTGGTGTTCCAATCTTATGAATTTTGGGTAATCCGTTTTTTTTGTTTTGTAATTTATTTTGTTTATATTAAATAAATTTCTGACGAAGACGATAAAAGTCGTCGAAAGCTTAAAAATATAATTTGATTATATTATTGAATTTAACTTGTTATTTATAGTTTTATTGTTTAATCACAATATAGGAGGTTAGTTCATATAAAAATTGAAAAGTAATAATTTCATAATTACATCGCTGCACATTTTGAAACTCATTCTAATGAAATCTAACCGAGAAACTAAGATGAGATCAATAGAAAATTATTGATGTGAAACTGAACACTAAAATGAAGTAACTTGGTAACTTTGCAGATGCATTAGATCTACAAAAGCATTTACATAAATCAGCAATAAAATTAAATGACTTTGAAAATGATAATTCAAGTTACTTTAATATCGATTTATTAATTATTTTATAATAATTAGGCCAAGAAGAACCTGGTGCCAATAGCATTCCAAGCAGCTATAGAAGATAGAGAGTTAACAATGGAGGATACCCTGAATAGATGAATAGCGTATGAGGACTAGGAAACATTGCCAGATGTAGACGCCTCGAGTTATATATTATTATTTTAATAATTAACAGAATTTATAATGCTTCAGAATAGTTTCTCAAAACATTTACTTCTACACATTTTTACGATCGAATTTTTTTAATGATCTCGATTTTCAGCAATTTGGTTAAAAATTCAATGGATTAAGTGTTACAGATTATTGTAATAAATGTTTGTTGTTTCAATGATAACTTAGCATAATTAACAATGCTAAAGTTACTACATAATTGTATTTTAGAATTTTAAAACTCGAGTGCACAAAGTTTTACTAATAAAATACATTGTAAGTATAAAATTCTGTAGTCGTTATTTCAGTTGTAATAAGTATGCTGAAAACATATTTTATTAGCAAAACTTTGTGTTTCAGGTTACAACATATGAACTAAGAAGCGACTGATTAAAAAAGTGATCAAAATTGTGCAAAGTAATTTGAATTGTTCCTTTGTTTAATTTTGGTTCAGAGGGAAAGCTGTAATAAGTTGTTATGTCCGGAACGTAATTACTTTTCCGAAAATATGGTAGTAAACCGAGTCTTCCATTTAAAAAAATGATGTTTTAATCAATAACTCGAGTGCGCCTTGTTTCGTTGCTTGTAACTTTACTTTATCATTGAATGCGGCGTGAAATATGCCAATAGTTTTCTAATTTAACCGTTTGTGTGGGATGTACGTAGATCAAAAAATTCAATTAATGATTTATGCAATTGCCATTGTTGAGGTAATTTAATACCACAGTTTCATTTTAAAAAAATTTAGCTAAACTTAGCAAGCTGCTTCAATGTACGGTGATACCTTACGCTATGTCTCGAAGGCACTTTGATGTTAAAAGGCGGCTAGGCTTTTACTTTCATCGGAATGTAGTACTACCTCGTAAGTTCTTTTAATGCTGTGTTTGTAATTTAGGTAACTATTAGTATTAGATAACTTTAGTATTAAATCATTAACAATAACTTCAAGATATCCAAACATATTAGGGTCAATACAAAAAATCTGACTTTCTTGTTTTGTTCCTTGAATTTGTTCCATATATTTTTCTAAGATGTTTCTAACAGGAAGAATTGTTTTTAGAAAATCGGAAAACAGTAGTTTTTAGTAAAAATCTCGTTAATCCATCTGTGCGCGTTTTGGCACGGACAATCGCAACCAAAAATAGGAGGTGCACAACTAGATGCTAGTATAAATTTTAGCTTTCTACGACCTACCGTGTTTGTGTTATTCGACAACGAAACTAGTTAAAATGGATTCAAAGAAGGTCAAAACTAATATTTCCGTCAAAATCTGAAAACCAAAAATAAATATCTGGATTACAATACTTCCTTTTTTACAAGGAAGTAAAAACATGCAATACTTATAGAAATGTACATAGGTATTATACTGAAGGTTTGAGCCCACAGTCTATAAAACACTAATTTAAAATTACATGAAAATATTATTAGCGATGCGATGGTAAAATATATACTTAGTTTCCTATGCAAAGTTTTTGTTTTTGCTTTATCTATTCGGTGCCTTACTTTCATGTGTTATATGATAATTTACAATCTCCGCATTTAATTCTAGTTATGCCGTTATACAACAGATCTGCAAGGTTTCCTGTAGTTTTTCTGGTTTACAGCGGCTTGTTAATTTTAACTGGGTACATATGAATTTGTATAATGGTTGTGTAAACAGATTTTTCTTCAGGTTAGTTCCATTTAACCCTTTTTTCATATCTTTCGAATGAGGAATGTGTATTGAATAGTAGTATTGTGAACTCTGTTTATTAATGATCATATGGATGAGGATGCAACACAATACTAATTTAAGAAATCCCAAAAACTAAATTTCATTTTGGTTAATCTCTTCGGGACTGTAATAGATTTGGATGGTGCAATCACGGACAATCCAGATGAGACCTTACAGAGTAGTGAAGCCACAAGACTACTACGTTCAGCTTATCACCTGCCAAGCTGGTAACAACTCATCATTTTGTATAAAATCATCTGAATTGACTTGCAAACTGAAGGATAATTGGCTTTACTTCCTTAAATTTGGATGTGAATTGTAATCGATGACGACACAAAGAAGTTAATCAAAAAGAGAAGTTTAGTTTAGTTTTATGTCGGATAATTGTTTGTAAAATTTTGCTTCAAATTTTTATAATACTGATTGAGTTTTTGACAGTAGTTTGTTTACTTACGAATGCTCATACTTTTCTGCTCATATCATGTTGAGGGTGTACCGACAGTTGGCCCTGAGTCACTTTTCCCTGCGACAACTCGCCTCGGACAACTAGCCTTGGCGACAACTGGCCCTGGTGACCACTGGCCCTGGTGACAACTAGCCCTGGTGACAACTGGCCTTGGCGACAGCTGGCCCTTTCGACAACTGGCCCTTGGACTACTGGCCTAAAAATTTTCACGGAAATATATTATTTCGCTACTTGTTACATCTTATTAAAGATTTTCGCTCGATCAGTAAAATTTCCAAAATTTTCTAAATAGTGAAAAGATGTTTCTTTGTTTCTGTTAGTATAACTATTGACGGAATTGCACGAACGGTAAACATTATTGAAGGATAGCACTTCGGTCTGCAGACACTATTCAAGTGTTATCATCCAAATCCTTGAAAACTTTTAGAAGGTCTTCATAAAGACAGCCAGATACGTGTAGCGTCATTTCTGCAAGGAGTTGCGGGTGTTCAATGTCGACAAATAAGAAGGTACCGCGAATTAAACATAAAAGTTCAAAATGCAGTTAGTAGATACGGTCGAATTGAAATATCGAAGTACTTGAGAACTATTTCGCATTTGTCCTATTTATAATAAGTATGTCTGTCCCATCAAAATCTCCCCAACGGAAAGCACAATTGAATTGAAATTTTAACTGGTTATTCGCAGCTAAGAGTTCTAAGGTTAACGCCACTATTCCCAGCTTTCTACGTCAATTTTCAATTTTTATAATAATAATTTGATTGATTTTATGATTATAAAATAAGAAATTATTTATAATAAATGATCCTGTGCAAAAAGGAGTTTCCAGGTCATTCAAATATTAGGAGGTCATGGCGGCCGGCAGGCCGCCTGACCTGCTAGTAATTTTATAATTATATTCTTATTGTTTTTGTTAACACCTAGTATATATAGTTAGTTTCGACTTAATTTAAATATCTTATTTTTTTGCCTAATTTTTTAGAGTAAATTTCGGAAATTTCTTTGATCGAAATCTGTAGTAAAATATGTAACAAGAAGTGAAATACTATATTTCCGTAAAAGAATTTTAAACCAGTAGTCCAATGGCCAGTTGTCGACAAGGCCAGCTGTCACCAGGGCCAGTTGTGACCAGAGCCAGTTATCACCAGAGCCAGTGGCCACCAAGGCCGACAACTGGCCTTGGTGGCCACTGGCCCTAGTGACAGCTGGCCTTGTCGACAACTGGCCCTTGGACTACTGGTCTAAAAAATTTCACGGAAATATAGTATTTTACTTCTTGTTACATATTTTATTACAGATTTTCGGTCAATCATAAAAATTTCCGAAATTTACTCTCAATTTACTTTACTACGATTAAATTTACTCCTCATTCTAAATAAGTTGGTAAAGTGCCCGGTAGAAATAATTTCTAAGCGCAACCACTACAAAATGGGCATATATAGTAGTATTTGGCTATAACGGACTCGGTTATAATCAACTTTTGTTGATTTCTAGAGAACCTCCAGTAGTTCTTACCTTGCAGTTGCCTTGTTCTTTACTTAACTTCGCAAGTTCTTTCAATAACTTAACTAGGGGTCCGACGGTATGGCATACCTTATCGGAGCACTGGAAGGTATCCCAAACCCCCAGACCCACCGGAGTTCCATCAAACTTAGTTCTTGAAAATGGTTTTGCTATACCTGGTTTAAATTTCGGGATATTAAGTTTAGTTAAGGGATTAGGCTATTCTAGAGACCAAAAAATTAAGCTTTTTTAGGAATTATTTTTCGAATAATTACGAAATAAATCGAGATTACAAAAACGGATGTTTATCATACATATCAGCTGTGACTGTATGCAATAATTTTTTTGAAGCGATTAATTTCAAACTAGCGGCTGTGCAATCTATTTGGGATGACGTCTCCGTTTTTCCAGGGTCCACAGCCGGACAAACAGCTCCTGTAATTTTTTGAATTATGATGATGAGCAATGAATTTTTTTCTTCTTCTGTAATTAGTAAGGCCCGGATTTTTAGGCACTGAAAACTTTCAAAATAGGCAGGCAAATAGGCATCAAAAAATTAGATTATAGGCACTAATAGGCAGTTCAAAATAAAAAATTAAATTATTAAAATAAAGAATATAAAATACATATGAAAGTTGTACAAAAAAATTTGTTTATTCAATTTAACTTTTAATTTAACAATAATATTAACTTTCAACATTTACATAACAAATTAAAGCATTTTCCAAATATTCTGGAGTAAAACTTCTTATGTAGTCCGCTAAAATATGTTTGTAAGCAAAATAACCGCTCTACGTCACAAGAAGTAACAGGAGCATATTTAAAATCTGGAGCCTTCTAAGCTTCCAATTTTTTTTTATGGGAGACTATTTGAATCTCCAGATAATACTTTGCTAATTAAATCCGAGTAGCCCAGGTTTTTCACCAAAAGAGCATCCAATCGTGTAGAAATAAGTTTTACAATCTTACCAGGAGCTTCTTTCAATTGTTGTTGCAAATTTTCAAATTTGCTAATATTGGTATGCTATGCGTCTCTCTTAGTTTCTTAGCTCTTAGGAAGATAATCTTTACTAAATTTTTCTCAAGATTAGAAGCCTTAAACGCCTCTTGTGCTTTCTCTATGCAGTCTGCAGTATTAAAATCACTAAAACTACCAATGACTTTTCTTACATTTTTAAAATTTTTATGGTAAAACACTGCAGCCCCGATCCATGTGCCCCATCTCGTCGCACAAGCTTTAGAGTCTATGGAATACAGTAAGTAACGAACATATCCGGATACTCTTATGTTAACAATGTAAATTGCACATTTTGAAACCGTATTTTGACCTATAAAAATCACCTTTACAGCAAAACTTTTTGGACATTTTTTGTTAAAAATTTCATTGTCTTCAATTTTGTACCTATACATTTTTTTATTTTGTCGCCCCGTTCTTAAATGACAGCGACTTAAGCAAGACTCTGTAAAATACAAAATATATTTCCGTTTCTGAATTATATTTCATGGTTAAAATTAAAAAATAGTTGAAATAAATGTTCATTTAGGCAAGTTTTATAGGATAAAATCAATTGAGAAAAGCCATTTAGGCGCAATTTACGAAAAAAGGCACTAAATGTAGAAAATAGGCATTTTAGGCATTTAAAGAGCGGTTTAAAATGATTGCAAAGTCGCAAAATACATTTTGCTGCAAAAAGAATCTTAAAGCCTATACGGAATCAAAAATGGCAAATGCCTAGAAATCCGGGCCTTATTAGGCAATGCCTCTCTTTTCAATTGCGTTCTCATCTTGATGGTGATTTAATTGACGATGACACCCAACTTTCCGACCATCGTTTTGGCGATTTACCGGGGGGTAAACCCATATCTAATTTACGGAGAATATGGTGAATTTAAATATAATTTAAAAAATTTTATATTGCTATTTTTTTCTTGGTAATTTAATACCACTAATTTGAGTAGAATTTTTATTCTGTTAAAATGAAATTGAATTTAATATTTAGAACAAAAGCACCTTTCCCAGCGATTTATTAGTTTTCAAAATTATGTAGCATTACACGGATATTAATGTAAAATTTCTTACACCGTTTAAATAATATTTTCATTATATTACACCTAATTTTGCTTGTTTGCACAATCCGTGCGTTTCATAAAATTAAAGTAAACTTTTTAGAAAAATTTATAATTTTAAAATGTACAATTGATATTTTTCGTTTTAAGTATTTTCATATTTTTGTTTTTGTAAAGAATTTACTTAAAGAATTTTATGGAAACAATTAAATAATTTTAATTGGATATTTAATATTCAGTAACAAATTAAATGAAGGAAAAATCAATTTTTGGGTTATAATAAATTTATCCTAGGGTTGGCCAAGTTTTAAATACCTTGACTATTGTAAAAATAAAGTTTTTCACGAAGAAGTTAATATGCAATGTTTATTATGTAGGAAGGATACGAATGTCAATGTTGCCCTGGTTTCGTGGGACCTCACTGTGAAGAACAGGATGCTTGTTATCCAAGTCCTTGTAAGAATAATGGGATCTGTGTAGATATATCTCAGGGGCATGAAGGATCAACTTTCCAATGCTTATGTCCTTACGGTAAGTCAAAAAGCTATTTTCTTTGCCAGACTGTTCATAATGTTCTCATTTTAAATTAATATTTGGAATTTGTTATAAAATCACCTCAAGCAATCAAAATGATTTAGAAAACTTTAAAATATGTTTTACCACATTAATTTTTACACTTTCCTATTGTTATATAAATATAAACAAATTGGATTCAACAATATCAATTTTTAACGTTTCCACCGCCGAAGGCAATACAAGTTTTGTAAAAGCGATGAAGTTTTGCTATGCAGTCAAAAACTTTGTTTAACTTTTTCGTATTCCAAGTTTTCGTTTAGATAACTTAAAATTTAAATTTAATTTTTCGTCAATTTAACGTAATTGAAATTTTTACAAAAACCGAATTTTTCCATAATATATAAAAAAATAATCATTAAATACAAATTAAATACAAATTAAACAAAACATAAGTTTCTACCAATAATAATATTTAAATAAAAGTATTTTTGTTTTGACTTTGAAATTTAAACAATATAAAATATTAATTGTAGAAATCCGACTTCCAGGCGTTTTTCATTTTATTTCTTAGAAGTTGGAAAAGAAGTTTGTTGTTCAAGCCGTCTGAAAAAGTCCTTAATATCGTAATAAAATAAGAAGTCACAATAAACCACAATTTTGTATCCTAAAATAATTAAAAGTTCTGAATTACTCTTGAGCATAGACGAATTTTTCAAAGTTCTGCAATACTCAATTTTTGGCCTGTAATTTAATTTTCTGCTGCTATTGGAAGCTTAATACATAAATCAATTTTTATTCCAAAATAATATGTTTAACTGGTGAGAAAATTTGATTTTACTATGTTCAAATTCAAACTGTTAGCGCAGTTTCGCATTAGATGTATCTGATGCAATTTATTTTATATGTGAAAATTATTCACATTTACACAATAAAAAAAAGTTTAATTTCAAACTTCAGACACTCATGAGCTGACAATGAATATTTCATGTTGTTGAAAATTGATTAGCCAACCGATGTTACAAATAACATTTCCAAGTAATTATCTATATACAAAAATTGTCAATTTTACTTACCAATACAATTTACTCAATCAGGTCTGATTACACACTGTAATATAATCTAGCTTTCCTGTATGACAAGTATATGCTCACTCCCAGGGCTCACCAATAGCGACTAGATTATTTACACGTGACGACTAAATACTACACTTTTCATGGCTTGATTTTTAGAGATTGGATAAGCTTTTTATTTCGACAACCTATAGTATGCTCTTTTTTTTGACAACATTGCCACTTTTAGACAATTTTATCTTTTATCGAATCTATGTTTGAAATCGAAGAATTTTGAATTGAAAATTAATTTTCCAACAAACTTCCTTTTTTTTAATTTATTGGAAACAATTGAATTGATAATTTAATTC
Source organism: Cantharis nigra (assembly GCA_958510845.1). Lineage (NCBI taxonomy): Eukaryota > Metazoa > Arthropoda > Insecta > Coleoptera > Cantharidae > Cantharis > Cantharis nigra. The sequence continues at coordinate 22,902,660 of OY294034.1, forward strand.
CATTTATTTGAGTAAGCTGTACGTTTGCTGTTATGTCATCTTGTCAGATTTTAATTTGACATTAGATTATAATGCAATGCACTTAGATTTATTAAATATGAAACGAACGTTGACTTTATTTCAATTGATTATGAATTATATTGATCTAGTAGAGCGAATGTTGCACTCCAGAAAAAGAAGGACCTCTTTCTCCTTCTCTCTCCTCTCTCTCAAAGAGGGATTTTTCTTCGAGTGTGATGTTCATGTTTGCGTCTGTCTTCAATCATGTCTTTTTATATTAACTTATATTCAACTGCTTCTAGCTTATTCTCTAGTTCTTCTATTTTCTTTTCATTTGATTCCTTATCTTGTTTCCTTAATTCCTCCTTCAATAATTTTATCTCTTCAACTGAAATTTTCAATTGTTCTCACTTATCTCTTGCTCAACTTTGATATTCTTTATTCTTATTCTATGAAAATTAATTTATGACGTACATGATGGGATTTTTCTTGAAAGAGCAATTTGCTTAAGTAAAACGAAAAGTGATCAATATAAATTTACACAATATGCAATGTATAATGATGTGCTAATTCAAAATGCAATTTGAATTTATTGTATGTTAATATCATGTAATGTATGTTAAATACAAATGCCAACGTTACACTCTCCCCTGCCTAACTTCAGAACCGCAGCCGGTTTTAAACAAAGAAATCTTTAGAAAAATACAAAAGTCGAGTTTCATTATATCTAATAATAAAAATTCTTAAAAAAGCAACTGAGTCCTGAAGTCACACTAACCACTTTCAATTATAATATCCACCCATATTCTTAGTTGTCTAAAATGTTATTACATTGTAATATAAATCTTTGCTATTTGTCAAAGGGTAACTGACAGTGTCATTAATAGTAAATTTGATTTATGTCTTTTACGACCTGTTTTAGAAGATTTACGAAAATACAAGAGCAAAGACTTCATGTAAAGTCAAATTACACATTACCTCTGACATTACCGATACTCAAAATTTGCTTTTTGCTTCAACATGTTTTAGATAGGTTTAATTATTTAACGGTTAAACCATCAAATCGAGGATATTGTAATAGTAAATTAAAAATTTTATTTGGCGTTTATAGTAACTACTAAAATCATTAAGCTCACTCTACAGCGGATGTTAAATTCTAACCGTTACCATCATCAGCATATTCAATTTTTTAAAGAATCGAGTAAGAACTTGTAGGTACTAAATCGATGACCTCGAAATATTAACCAATGAAATTGGTTTGAAATTAGGCGGTTTCACACTATCGAAATTTACGTGTTGTTGACATTTAATTTTTCGTATTCTTTTGAGTAGTTTCAATCCAGCATAGTTATGTAACTTATAAACAATCTAAATTAGGCAACACACCTAACACATTCGGTTTTAATATTTTAATGACGTTTCCTTCTGTAAATGTGGTTTTGCATTCGATGCGCCTCCTACATTGTTTGTATCGCGGATCGATGGTATAGTATAATAATTTTTATATTTTTTTACAATTTGTTCATTATTGGAAATAACACAGGAATAAATTGACGAATTTTAATTATTTTTGAAATTCATTAATTTTAAGATTTGTTAGGTGAGAAAGAGAAATTAAGTTGTGACATAATATTTTCATTATAATTTTCTAAATGTCAGCGTGTTCGTTTTTCAACTGAGCACGTTGTATTATTGCTTACCACCACGTACACCTTGTTAGTTATATTAATTGTTTGTAAATATTGTGCGAAGTAGGAAACGATTAATATATGACATTTTGCCTTATGCCACTACAGTCAACTAATGAAACTTCCGAAAAAAATAATATAATTTGAAAAAAATAATAGGAGAAAATTTGGATTAAAAATAAAAACAAACTTTATATACAGCAATAAAAAATTTTTGGTTCAAATTACATTAAATTAGATTTTAATTTTATATTACATATAATTATAAAATAACGTATAATATATTATTATAATTAATTTTGAGATTATTCAGCATTTACAATTACCTTATTTGATTAAATTCTTGTATACAACGAATATATTCTAAATTAAAAACTGAAATAGTATATTAGAATCAAAGAAGTTAAAAGGTCATTAACCGCTTGTGTAGATAATTTGTCACTCGGATTTTTTTCAAAAACATTCGCATATCTAGAAAATAGATTATAACTCTTTATCGTTCAGAATCAACGGATTTCATATTATAAATTTAATTAAGAGAAAAATGTCAAAAATAATTTATAACTAGCTGAAAAGCCCGTCCGCGGACCGGCAGCTAGACGGTGGATCTATTTTTTAGCGATATAATATTTAAACATTTAATTTCGTTTTCCGCTACTGGGGGATTCCCCGTTTATCCATATTTTCAAAGTAACACAAAAAGTTGCTGCTAAACTATTTTTTTTATAATAATATAAAATTAAATAAGTTCTTCAAATTTTAATTTTCTTTAGAAGAACGTTTTGATTTCCCTCACTTTTTCTCAAAAACAAAAAATTTCACAGCATTTTATGGCGAAATTTGTATAATTATTCTGTCATCTGTAGGTATTCTAGAAGTGTGGGAATTTTATTATATGTATTGGAGGGTGTTCACCCTCATACCCCCCGGTTTACACTTTTGACTATAATTTTGACAGTTAACTTTCAAAGTAACGCAAAAGCTGCTGCTAAACTCTGTGAGCAGTAAGGCGTTTAAATAAATGTTTTTCCAAGTTTCACTATTCTCTAGCCAAAGGTTCACATTTCCCTCACTTTCTCTAAAAAATTTAAATTTCCCGCTTTTTCCTGGCGAAATTTGAAAAATTATAAATTACCTACACAGAAAATTTTTTGGTGTTTTGAAGTAATTTTTACTATAATTGAAGTTCAAATCAGCCTCACACCATTTTGAAGTAAATTTTACTAAATATGATATATAATTTACTCTAATTGATGTAATATTTACTTCAAAATTATTGCGAGGATTTTTTTTTCTCTGTGTATCTTCTCCAAGTATTCCAAAAAAGTGGAAATCCTGCGATATGTACTGGAGGGTGTTCCACACCCCCCAGACCCCCCGGTTTACAATTTTGACGTTATATTTTTATAATTAACTTTCAAAGTAACACAGAAAGTTGCTGCTAAACTCTGAGCAGTAAAGTAATTAAATAAATACACACAGAGAAAAATGTTTCGTGTTTTGAAGTAATTTTTACTATAACTGAAGTTCAAATCAGCCTCACACCAATTTTGAAGTAAATTTTACTAAATTTAATTTTTACTAAATTTGATATAAAATTTACCCTACTTGATATAATATTTACTTCAAAATTATTGCAAGGATTGTTTTTTCTGTTTTAATTTTTTCTAACCGAAGGTTAAATTTCGCTTATTTTTGCATAAAACTTAAAAAAAATGGACCAATCAGAGTGTTTCTTTCTTCACTAAAAAATGACACGCTGGAGCAGCAGGAGCAGCGTGCTGGGATTTTATAGATTAGGATATAACAATTAGTTCGAGTTAAATCAAGATTTTTGCGGCCAATGGGCCCCGCTTCTAACCACTGATTTAAAAAATAGAAAGAAAAGGCAAAGCCTAGGAGGAGTAAAACAATTTTACTCCGGCAGGAAATGACAAACCACTGAGGTAATTGCCAACAGAACCTTTTTAAATAACAAAATAAGCAGTGGTCACTATGCCCTTACGTAGAGCGAAAGACTCTGAGAAAGAGAGATGGCTTAATAAATTTTATACTTTGCCCAAAGCGTACGAATGAACCAAAGTGCCGGAACCATATTCTTTGCCTTGATGCTAGTAAAACATCATCTGGCAACAATGGAAGCTAATCTTCTAAAATTTCTAAGTAACCAACAGCTGTAAGATGTACCTAAGCCTTTGGAAAAAGGAATAACAAATTATTTGGTACACGATGAAACGTCGCCGATGCCCTGATTTAAGTGTTTCCTTAAGGTACGTTTAGCTAGAAACTGCAGCAGCGGAGCAGTTACGGCCACGTCAAGTGCGATTGCAATATCTAATGGGAAGTACTGCGCTGCAATTGTACCCCGGTTTTGCTAGAAACTGCAGAGCAGTTACGGCCGGCATCAACTGCAAGTACAATACCTATTGGGAGGTGCAGCGCTTCAATTGCATCGTCTAGCAACACACGTAACAGATATTGCATAAGAGCAGTTAGCCAAGGTTATGCGGTGCTGCTTGTGGAGTTGTTAGCAAACCGTACCTTTAGATTGTTTAATAACCATCGATATTCATACCTAAAGTTATTTACACTATCTCTTGTAAATTGCGTCTCGTAGGTAAACAAAACCTTTACTACAAACTTGTACGGGTTTTCTTGGCCTCGGAAGTAGAAAAAAATTAATTTTTCTTCATAATCCGCATTCTTTAATATGTACGTGTAATGGATATATTTCCAAAAATATCCAAAAGGTCAAATAATATTAAATTTAATTAACTTTGTGTTTAGATATTTTAAGTTCAGCTTCCAATTATCTATAGTGCTAGAGGATTTGAACCGTGATTACCCGCTTCTCAGTCGGCAGGTGTAGGCTCTACGATATACTCCTGATGGTATTGAATATTATACAATAGATATACAAATGGTATAAAATATTATATAAGCTTATTGAAGATTTGAAGCCTGTTAATTTGTTATCTGAATTAGTATTTTAATAAGACGTTTTGTTTAAAAGATACAGTTTTTTCAAGAAAAACAAACAATATTTTTATAAATTTAATTCATTCCTTGAAATCCCTTTATTTTAGACTATGAAAAGTTATAATCTAGTTTGTATTATAGAAATGAATAATCCATCAACACTAAAAATTTGCTACTTTTGCTGCTATGGCCGTTTAAAGGCAAAAATTAAAAAAATTACTATAAAGAGAGCTACCCCCTTAACGGTTTAGACTTGGACAAAAAATGTATTTCAATCTGTCTCTCTATTCCCACATCTGAGATTTTCTGTAGTAGTGGGGACACCTTCTATACATAGATACCTACCTTAGAATATAAGATAGGTCATCATACGAAAATTAACTAGGCTAGGCTGATGAGTGAATATTTGTTCAACCCACGATAGGTATCGGTCGTACTATGCCGACGTAAATAAACGTATCTACATAATATAACATAGTATCAACGTAAAATCGTAATATAATGAATATTCTAATAGATGTAGAGCTTAGATTCAAAGATATCTACCGCTGTAAGAAAATTATTGAAAATTTATTGCAAAATTTGTGATGAACAATCCAAAAAGCATATTAAAAGTGAAAGCTATCACATCAAATTACATTTTTGTAATCGACTCGAGTAAGACAATATTGCTTTGTTGATTAATTTTGTTGTATAAAGTTATTTTTCAACTTGGTGAAATTGATAACCTATTTCGCCTTACTTATTTATCGAATACTACTGAATTGTAATGTAAATACAATTTTCTTTCTTTCTAAAAATAGAATCCTAAAAATGATTTTTAATGAGATGAAGATTTTGAACGCAGCAATATCATTTGGATTCTAAGTACGAAATCTATCATGGTCAATGTGATTTTTCTGATTCTGAAAGTTGTTCATTTCTGCAATGGAAGAAAATTTTAAAATTAAAATATGTCTTGAATTAAAAGTAATCAGTTTCGATTTTATCAAAGAAACTTAATACAATGCTGGTGTTGCGACACGTTTTTATGAAAAATACCTAATACAACTTGCACCATTGCAGGCTGTCTATGTTAGATCCAGTGATGACGCTTGTGTGCGTTGACTGCTAAGCCGAAATCACCAGTTCGATCCCGGGCGGAATAAAAACGTTATTCTGACCGTCTTCCCTCGGCAGGTAATGCCAAACCACCAAGTTAATCTACCAATTTAGAGGTCAGCCAATACCCATCTTGGGTACAGTGTTACTGTCTTTGATTTATTATACATTATACGTGGGTATGTTATATCGTAAAAGAGAAAACTAAAGATTGTTACAATTAGGTGTTTTATTGCCTACTTAAAGTGGACGTTGATAAAGTGTAAATTTCCATATTACGTGTTCAAGAGCAGATAAATTCTTTTAATTTTTCACGTGAATGGATATAAAATTTTCCATATACCATGTGCGCCAAACGCAGCATACCAATTGTGAAAAAATATAATTGGAATCAATAAAAACAAAAAGAAAGTATTTTAAATCATCACTATATCATCATTTTTTTGTTATAAAAATTTGTAGATCCTGTGGATATTTTTTTTATATATATAGTAAATACTATAGAATTTAGATAAACAATAATAACTAAAATATAATATATATCTAATCATTTCATTTGCTATTAAATGCAAAGTTTGTTTATGGGTTTATGTATTTAAATGAACCACACATGTATAATATGCACGTCCATGGACCTACATAATCAATAATAACTAATAGGTAGTATGTAGTAATACCGTACGGTATTTAATACCACTGCATTCAAGTAACTAAAGGATATTGCAATTTGCAAAGAAATTGCCAATTTTGGTATCTTTAATTACTTTAAAAATAATTTTTGTATGTTCTAGGTAAGCGTATTTCGTTAAATTTGTTTAGGGTAGGTCTCAGAATCGTTATCTTTAATTAATTGGGTTGCGCTACAACAAAGGTTAAGAGGGGTAGAATGTAGTCAATAATATGATAATGTATACTTTAAATATATTATTATAGCGGGCCCACTTCAGCGCTTGACGGTTGAATTAAAAGTGCGCTAGGTTATATTTTTTAAATATGTTAAGCCCGAATTCATAGTCGCTACAGAGATATTTTAGAACTATGTTCGATAGATTCGTGGTTAAGTGGCAAATGCAAACTCTCACATTTGCGAAATTTATCCTTATCGTGTATTTGTGAAAACTTTGTAACAAGCTAATGATATATTGCCGAACTAACTATAATAAACTAGGAAAATGATTTAAAACGGGAATTTAAATTTAAAAATTAAAAATATAAAATAAAAGACTTCTTTTGAAGATTCAAGCTTCCAAAAATGCCCTGATCTGAGATCTAAATAGACTAGTAAGTGACAATATTGTGCTTTCTAACCTCCCAAATAAAAACAATGCCGTAGGATCTTTTGAAAGAAAAACCCAGTCATTAAAAATTTTTGCATCTAAGTGAAAACTCATAACGCACAATTTCACGCTACCTTTTATTTAGGGTGAAAAGTTTTTCGGAAGTACAATTTGAAACATTGACCCTGGTAGGAAGAGGGGGGAAAAGCAATAAAAAATTTAATTACCTGCAATTGGAATTGATAATACATGCCATCATCCAAAGGCAGGTAAATATTCACACCAAATCAAGTAGTTCAAAACCATATACAATCTTACCCAAAATAAATGTGAAACTGCACAAGCTAACTAATGCGGTTGTGTTAAAATTTCGAAATCCAATAAAAAGTACAAAACCAAAAGACTTCTATTTGCAACTACGAAATTTAAAACAAGCAAGAAATAACCATAATGTCTGCTCGTTTCAATTCTAAAATCTATCTCTAACTTGGAATTCTTATGAGATATTTTGCATTTTATTTGTTATTTTAAATCTAATCCACTTTGTAAATGAATTGAAATTCATTTCTTACTTTCCTTTCCTTCTAGAAATACATTTTTACTTCAATTTTAAGGAAATTTTCAAACTAATCGGAAAACTATACTATAAAGGAAACAGCTTGGAATAGGATATCCACAATTTTTTAAAAGAAACCTTAGTATAAAAAAGATATAAAAAATTACAAAAAGGCAATATATCAAAGTCACACATCAATTCGAATGAATGCCATCTTCAGAGATGAGAAAATTAAATTAGCAGGAAAAACGAAAGGATCAATAATACAGTTATTAGATAATAAAATAGATGCAGATCCAATGCAGTGTAGCGGAGTGTACTAGCTATAATGCAGGAATTGTAATGAAATTTATGTAGGAAAAACGGGTAGATCCATATTTTCAAAATTAAATGAACATTGGAATATAACTATGAAAAATAATCGCAATATAGGTAGCATAAATATAAATATCCTACTTAAACACAAAGTATGAAATTAATGCTGTTGGAAGCCTATGAAATTAAGAAATTTCAAATAAATGACAACAAATATAGATCTACAGGTTTAGTTAGAGTTGAAAAATAGAAAAATAGTTAGAGTTAGAAAGACACAATTTTGGAACTCACACACTCATTAAAAATATCCCTGAATCCACCAAAAGTCGAAAGGCGAAGCCTGGAATGGCAAAAATCTGTTTTTAAATTAAATTATCCAATTTAAAATAGAAGTTATGGTAAAATGCTTTACTATTGTAGACTTCTAAGACAACTGCGGCTGGTTCCGCTTATTAAAACTTCTATTTGAAACTATTTGCAGCTGGCAACCCGCCAGAAGATATGGGTGTATTGGGTGGAAATACTGCATATTTTCCGCAGGTCGATTCGAACAAATTTTTCTCATATCTTTGAAAATGAAATATTTTAAGATAATATTAAAGGTATGGCATCATTGAAGAACAGTCACTTGTCCAAAAAAAATCATTTATAAATGTGGGGAAAATACTACATATTTTCAAGGTCGAAACGTGCCGTATCAAAACGTGCAGAGTTGAAACGTGCCTCGTCGAAATGTGCGCGCGTCGAAACGTGCCGCGTTGAATCTACCGGCTTCCTTAATTATATATTACTAATTAATACTAAAATAACACCAGCAACTCGGACAATCTCTCGGCCACCTGGCAGCCTTAAGTAAATCACAGCTTGTTACTCAATTATTGGTCAGCAACTAGAGATTGATTTTCGACCACTTCAATATTTTTGCTTGAATTTGTGTTTTGATAACTTTATATTAGCTATTATGGGCCATTACACATCATTTTACATTTTGAGGGTGGGGTGCTTCCCCTGACCACGGAATAAGGAAGTATACACTCAGGATGTTGTAAAACTACATATTTCAAAACATATTTTTTCTATTATAGATACAGATTGTTTACCAGTAATCAGAAGAGGTTGGTAAATGAAAGATTTTTTAAATAATTCTGAGTCGATATTTTTCCTTTGATTAATAAATTTATTATTTACTTTATTGATCTATTAATATTTATAGCAGCAACATATTTTTTATTGTTATTTTCATCTGGTAGAATATCCATAACTTTTTGCAGCTTAAAATTTACCTTTGATTGGAAAAAACCAGCAGTATGGTGTAAAGCCTATACCGGCCCCCTAGGAAGCGGGCAAACGCGGTTTAAATCCTGGTCGCGTCAAATACATTACTGTGATCTAAAACCCAAAATATATCAGTGTAGTCCAGTAACCACGTTGAAAAAAGAGGGTCTAGCTGACAAATTTCTGTGGCAAAGAATTAAAAACTGATTCCTATGTAATTTTGGCCGTAGAATCCGAATTTGAGGTTTGCGAACAAAATTTCCTTGTACCAAAGGCACCATATTGTTAATCGCGTTTTTGCCAATTTTTTGAAAAATTCAAATTTTTTTTGAAAATTTGAAAAAATTCAAACTCAATGCTGACCAGAGGCTATATTTTTACTCATTGCCGTCGGCATGGCAACTTTTATTTCACTTGAGAAATCCTAAAATTTGAATTTTTCGAAAAATCAGCAGAAACGCGAATGGCACCTGCGGCATTAATTTTTGTCCTAGGAAATTAACCAAAAAGTCATTTTGTAGGAAATACTATCTACTTTTTTTGATGATACATTTCATTGTTTTGAAAAATCAATAGGTTGCCTAAAATTTTAAGGTTTTTGCAAAAAAATCGTGATTTGGCAACGTTTTTTCAATAAGGCGGCTTTGGCACAAGGTTTGCGAACAAAATACCTTAAATTCAGATTCTACGACCAAAATTACATAGGAATCAGTTATCAATCCTTTGCCACAGAAATTTGTCAGCTAAAACTACCTGGATATTGGACTAGTGGGCTATGGAGAAGGCAACAGGAAACCACCCCATTAATTAAATTCCCTAGATCGTCATTTTGGCTTCAGTCAAGTGATCGCCTACATACTGAATAGTGTATGGCACTTGAAGAAGAAAAATCAAACAGAAGTTAAACATTAAACACTTTCTAGGAACTCATATACGCATTAACATAATCATGAGCTACTTCTATTTCGATTTCTGCGACAGAAGAACTGTCTTCTACTCCCGTGCGTGTGAAAGTACCTTATTACTATAAATCACTATAATTACTGTGAATAGTAGCGCCGAATTGTCTTTTCTCCGAAACGCCTTTGCGGCGAAACGGCTTCACCAAATCGGTCGTACTTAAACGACGTAGATCGGGTATAAATGTCTAATTACCCTTCTCTAAAATTTGTCATATAGAACCGACATTAAACTGTAAGATTATGTGACAGAGAAAGAAGCAGATATCCAACGATGAGTAAATAATTAATTGCTATGTCTAAGGATATAAACACCTAATAGAAGGAGAACACTTGATAATATTAATCGTAATAGTATTAGTATTATTAGTAGGTACTTACCATTACTATAGACTTAAATACTATTAAGATTATTATAACTATGGGACTCGCCCAAAAATATCCTATCCAATAATATTTTTATCCAATATTATCTTTCCATCATTATTCTGTGCAATAATATTCTATCAAAATAAAAATAGTTTTGAATTGTAAAGATCTGATTAATTTTAAATAAAAGTAAATTATGTTTATTATTATACTAATTTATATTTTTATTCAAACTTTTAAACAAAAACAAATATTTAGAATAAATGAAAAAATTAATATTATTGCAGTGGTTAATTATTTGTATATTTTTATTAAATTAAAATTACTATTGTGTTAAAGAGACACCGTCATTAGCAGAGTATGTTAGCTGAATAACTACTGACAGTAAGGTACCCAGTTCGAATCCGGAAAGAGTCTAAAATTTCTTATGATCGTCTCCGTGCTTCGGAGGGCACGTAAAGCCGGCGGTCCCCATGGGTTAATGATTTGGTTTGCGAACATCGCGAGAAGGTTCATTTTCAATAGCAAGTCGAGTAGCACCGAGCAACGTGCGGGATTTATTCCTCCTAGCAACGCTCGTGTGTTGTTCTCGATAGAACACAGCCCGAGGTCAATGCAAACGGGATTTATCCTATCCTAAAAATGGCAGAAAGAAGATTATGTTAAAGAATTATAGACTTTTAAATTACGGCGGTTCAGGAGGTTGTAATAGCATCCCATTCGTAACGTCTTTCGTCGATTCTTGGTACATCGATGTCTTGGTGTAAAAATCACTTTATATTGTCGTCACTGTGTTACCTGGAATAGCCAAAACTCAAAAAATTATGGATCTTAAAAGACGGGGTCTTTGAAACGCTCTATATACATGTATTAAAAACATCCCTGTAACAGCCAGAACTCGAAAATTACTGATTTAAAAAGATGAATTTATTGTTTTTAAGTTAAATTCGACTATAATTAACTATTGTTAGAAGAAGAATTTTTGTTGAGAAAGGTAGGAAAGCTTTCGTAATATGAGAAACTTAGTAGCGCGATAAAAGTAATAATTAATTTCATTTTGAGTAAGTACTACGTATAAACCAAAGTTGTTTATTATACAAAAATGTTAAGTTAATACCTTGAGCTATTGCATCATAAATATGTTGGCTTGCCAAATCGAGTTCGATTAAATTTGTAAGGTTTTTTACGTTAAACGTATCAACGCTCTCTAGCTCCTATATACTTCATAATTTATTTCACTCAGAAGCTCTAATTACGTAGTATCTCGGTACATTATACGAGATGACAAATTTTAAGTCATAGCCTCACTAATTTGATTATTTTTACTCGAGAAGACTACTGCATATTTATCAGTGATCTAACTATTACGTATTAAGTTATATCATATTAAAACAGGATAATTGATAAATATTAAGAATTTAAATTTAACGTATAGGGATTGTATTAGTAAGGAAAATTAATTATCCACTTCAACCACTTATTGTTGACATCATCTTGAAAAAGGCTTTGCGATCAAATTCTTTGTTATATGTTGGCACCATGCCGATATCGATTGAGACCACTTGACTAGCCGAAGTTTTACTGAATTACTGATGTTACTGTGTTGGTATTGGACCAGAATTTGATGAAGGAGCACAGCAATGCGCTATATTCAACATTGCAACCAGGACAAATAATGTCCACTCCGCTATTCCATCTTCTCTATATATTGGAGGATTTTGTGCTTCTGTATTTGCTTTTATTTAGAAGCTCGCTTTTCTTAAAATACATAAAAAGTCTTCGTGCTTATTGAACTAGACACGTTTATAAATAAACAAGCACTAATGCTATTTTCGATGAAAAAAGTCTATTTAGGAATTAGGAAGCAAAATTAGTTGAATAATATACTTGAATTTGAGTAAATTTTTTGAATATTTACACTTCCTGACTTCATCATAATCACCGCTCTATCATTTATCTTGCGCAGTAAATTTTTTGATCGTCGATCAAAACTGGATGTTCCTTTATTTAAAAATAACTTTTTTGTTTGACACGTTCTTCCTTTAAACTTAATTAAAAATGCATTATACAACATAGGATATTATTTGGAAAGCAATGGATACTAATACCACATAAGTGGAACTTCCGTTTGTAACGAACACTCAAATATTTATTTGTAACTTGAAAAAATTTATGTTCATTGTTGTTGGAAAATTAAATTATTAAACTACTTTTTCAAATTTCAACAAAAAATGCCAATCAAACTGTTTTTAAGTGGATGCTTGTTGGTGAAAGTGAAGTGAAGTTTTTATATTATGAATTTTAAATCTGAACACAAATTGGTAAAGCTTCTTAATAATATCGATTTATTGTTTATTAGTGTACAATTACTACGTTTATCTTGATAGAACTCGATCGGATATAAGCGTAGTTTATAAAAAGCTTCAAGTCTCGATACAAACCAGCGGTTGTCAATCGTCGGTATGCGGAACCGGTACCGGTACCGTTACCGGTTCTACCTTATACAACATTGGAGATTTTCGTATAAACTATAAAGATAAATATACATAATGGAATATATTATATTATCTAAAACATAAATAGCGAAGCATCAAGAGCTGTTCCTTTAGAAATCCTAACCGATAGTTTGCAAGCGCCGTTGAAATAGTTGAACAGAAAATAGAAGTTTTATTTAACTTTTGGTAAACAAAGTAATTACATAATTAGTAATGCAGTTTTAACAAAACCTTTCCGGTTGACAATTGAGTTCTTTGAGGATTAAACAAAAGCTAACTGCTTTATTTCGATTCAATGCAACGGTTAAATTTTTAAAATAAGATCATTATTTTTATAGGATTTCGCTGTATACAAAGGACACATTGTCACTTTTTTGATTCTTTTATAATTTTACATTTTCAATGCAAAAGATGTGGCACAAACAAAAGCATTTTAAAAGATGATATTTTGGTACTGAATTTTACCCATTAGTCAATTTTAAATTTAAAATCGCTAAACTGTGCCAAGAGGATAAAACGTTTTATCTCATTTTCGATTTTTCTTTGACTCCCTACTGCAGCCGCAAGCTAAAATCGGCATGTTATTTATTATTTAAACTTTCACTTCTTCTAAAACTAAATTACTTTTAAAACTCAAGAAAAATAACTTTTTTAATTAAGTTATTAAAAAAATTAATAAAAAGAGGTAACTTTCTTAAAACAAAATTTAAATCATTTCGACGTTGCACATAAAACTTGTTTGTCAAATTGTAATCTGTATATATGATTTATTCAAGAATTCGAAAATATAATATAATATTGTTGACGTGGAGTGTATAACGGAATTTACAAAATTATTATTCACTTTTTTGCCAACTACCCAGAACGGGATAACCGGGTTAAACTACGATATGTTCAGCATTTTTTCCTAATACAAAAAAATTCCAACCAATCAATATACCAATATCTTTTAAATGTAAGTAATCAAAAAATGTTTTAATTTTCAAATTTCATAAATGGTAAGAAATTCTAACACCATCCGGGAAAATCATCTAACAAAGAATTTGTTTTTGGAAATACTACTTTTTAAATTATGTTACTGGAATTCTCGAGTATACCCAATGATAGCATTTTAAACCTTTTAGCTTATCTACAGGTATATATACTTACTTCTGTTTGCCAGCTTCGGAAGTAGGAAAGGAGTTTTGTTGTTTTTAAGACTTACATTTCTTGCATGAAACCTTTCGTTTTTTGCACTCCATGAAATCTCTTACACAATTCTGTTCGTTTATCTTCGTTTTAATCTGTCTCATCATCTTTTTTTTTTCACTTGACATGTTTTCTCATTTAATTTTTTTCTGATACTACGCAACACTTAAACTCAGTGACCATTAACTCGTTCATCCCAATACTATTTTTACTTTATTGTCCAAAATTGACCATGTGCCATATAATCTTTAATTTTCATATTTTCATTCAATAAAAATAACAAGTCGCATCGAAACTAATCATGATAAGACAAACAAAAGATCTTCAAGTAACTTCTAGCGCCACGTGCACAGTTTCGTAACAGAATGATGTTTGAATTTGGGGATGCGTGCATTGTATAAAGTATTAGGTGTATGCGAAGGCTTAATTATTATAAACATTATTTCATCAAATAATTTTGAAAGATTAATTAAAATTATATTTACAATAAGCTTAACTGAAATGCTAAAGGGTAATTTAAAATTTCAATTTAAAAAATAAACGAAATTTAATATAGTCTACTGAATTTAATCAAAATAATTAATCCATTCTTTTACGATCACTAATATATATAATATTGAGACAAAAACTTCTATAAATACTCATTGTCGTAGCTTTCCAGTATTTTAGCGCTGGGTGCATCCCTTATATCCCAAATCGCACGTTCTCCTTTTTTTCTTTCAAGTTTGTCCTGAATTTTTTCTTGATTTTCCTCTTTTTTTCATTAGTATTAATTTTCCGTTCTATTTGCTGAGACAGTTATTAGCTTAGTAGGTTAGCTGAACAACTGCTGACTCTAATGTACTCAGTTCGAATCCGGGGAGAGTATATCTTTCATATCACCGTCTCCATGATTCGGAGACTATTCAACTACTAAAGACTAATCAACTATTAAAAAAAGGGTTACAGACATTCTCCAATCCGGATTAAGCAACTGTGGGGTCTAAATGCTTAAACCTCTCTAACAGAGAAAGAGGCTGATGATTGTCCTGCAGTAAACAGAAAAAGCTGAAGAGAAGAAAGAGAAAAGAAAGAGAGATTGGCGGTTTAGGAAAGTTGTTTCTTTCCATTTATACGTACCAACAGAATAAACTGGTAAGAAGCTAATAATAACCAATGCATCTTTTATGCATTCTGGTCGCCAAAATCAGTTTGGTTGGCCGTGATGTAGTAAAAGGAAATCGTAATTATTTGTTTTAATTATCATCATCTCCATCGTTACTCTCAGATTACAAACAACTCTTTTCATTCGCTCAAACTACATTCTTGCGATGTTTTTAGCTTTGAGTGATAATCTATCAATAAATAAATTCATAATACAACTATGAAAAACATCGTACAAACATTAATACTGATTTTAAAACAGATAACTTTAAGATCCGAAGTTTTTACTTTGAAGTTATAGAAAATGGATAGACATCTTTCGAATTTTTGCCACTATTTTCTAATAAATGAATAGTATAGGGATTTTACATTAACCAAACGCCACCACACGCAGCTTTTGTAACTACTCCATCAAGTATACCTAAGTGTCTTTAACGTGTTTCAACAGTGTTCGAGTTAGTTTTCCTGATATTGTTTAATTCAGTGCAGTGTTTATCCAAAAAAAAAACCAGTCTTTCAGTCTTTTTTAAACCAACATTCTACCGAGGTATATTTGCTATGGCAGACATATTGAAGGTGTCGCTAGCGCCACCATCGGTAGTGTAAAATCCCTATTGGGAATTTACATTAACTAAACGCCACCATACATTTAAAATATTAACTACGTTCGGCGGTAGCCCAGTATACCCTTGCATAAGTTTCTTATGGTAGATACGTGTGTTTCTTAATTAATTTGGTGATATTACACTATTATTAGAGTAATTACACATAAATAAACATGAACATGTGTATGTTTCTAATGTAAAACAAATAATGTTATACCGCCAAGCGAAGCCATTTTGCCGAAACGGTGGCGCCCTCATCGGTAGGGTAAAATCCCAATAGCGAGATTGAAGTGTATTTTAATAGGCTATGTAGCAAGTGAAGAGTAATTAACTGGAATCTCAGACAAACAAGAGGCAGATACCAAAACAGATGGCCAGACGCAGTGAAACAAATAATCTCAATATCTCATATATTTTTTCATATAAATAGGCTTGACGTGCGATAAGACCTATCATTTAGGTTGGGTGAAAATGGATATTGGGAAATAGTTTGAAAAGAAGAAAATAGTTATCTAAAAAACGAAATCAATTATTACACACTTAAAATAGATTGTTACATAAGTTGGTACAAGAAAGGGAAGAACACCTTAAGATGAAATAGGCGATAGCATGAACAGCATAGATGAAGATGATTTGTTACTTATATACAAATATGTAGCGGACCAGAAAGAAAAAGTACTAGAAGCTCTGCAGATGCCTCACTCGAACAACTAAATGGGGCAAGATTACCAAAGCAATAGAAATGGAATAAGAACTTCCTAAAAAAGGTGACAAGTATACCTACAATTAATGCACTGAATCTGGTTAATTACAGTCAAGCTGTTAGAATGGGTAATCGACAACATAATAATGTCACCAGCTCCGAACAGAATCTCATCGAAATATCAAAAGCATCTCAGAGTTGAGCGAAAATTATTTTATAATATTGCAATTTTTCTCGCAAGTAGGACAATTAGAGAAATACTAAACTATGCTCATTATTTGTTGATTATTTATTATTAAATTAATTAAGCCTAAAAATTAAACAAAAAAGAACAGGAAGACGGTAAATTACCATTGCGCGCCCACTTGTACTACTAAATGGGGCGCGCCCGGATGAAGGTTAATGCAATATGTAGCTTCAAATAAAGGTGACAAACTACATGGATGGTTCAATGCAAACAGGCTGTCTCTCAATATAGAAAAACAGCAAACACTGGTCTTTACTTAAGAGCATTCCCATGATATACGAGTCGGTTAAATTTCTCGGTATTGTCTTAGATGCTACATTAACATGGGAACACAATATCACAAATCTGTGTAAAAAAAGTATCTACCTATCCAAAAATATATATATTATGCAATCAGAGAGCTCAAAGGTATTGTTACAACAGAACGGAGGTCCTAAGAATATAATTTTTTTCACTATAATTTTGTTCCCGAATTTCATCAACTTTTCCGCTCCAGAGAAGCCACAGAGTTTCACGTGGCGAAATTTTATAATATACTTCTAGAAAAAGTAAGAAAATTATTTTCGACTTGGTTTAGGAAACCAGTTATAGAAATCCTAACTAAAGAATGTTTTTATTCCAACGAGGAATACATAAACATGGTCAAAACTAGTATTAAAAGATTCCATTTTTTGTAAACATTTGAATTCGATTTGTGTAAATATATTTGCATAGAACCATCAATAAATAAACAAATAATCAGAGCCAACTTCTCGATGGACAAGAACATTCGTTCGCGAATAATTCAGCAAAATTTTAACCTGGTATTTACGTTTTGGTCGACAACAAAAGTATCGTCGTTGTTAATATTATCTGCATCGTTCAAGCATTTCAACGATATTATCTTCTTCTCTCAGCCAGCTTAAAAGTTATTTACCTACTTTCATACATTTTTTGATAATATACATAGTTTACATCGTAAATCACACGAGGGTATTCACATGCAATACCAAACAGACAAAATCAATATTATAAAAGTTCTGTTTAATGAAGGTATATAAATAGAAAACAATATAGGTGTTTCCTCAAGAAGTAGTCTACAAATAATACACCTCGTTCTAGAGTTATTTATAACTTCAAGTTTATAACCTTTATAGAAATCGAAAATTGCCATAACATCATGTACAGGGTGGCTAAATTACAATGAAGCTAAACTGATTGTCACGGAACAATTATCGTTAATTATATTTGACGATTAACGCATGATGACGCATTCGTGATGATTCATTTGATGATTCATATATGATAATCTGTTGTTATTGTTTAAATACTGCTGAATTTACAGTCTGGATATTTCTAGAAGTCTATAGAAGTTCATAGAAATTCCTGGAAGTTTGTGAAAGTTTCTAGAAAGATGCATTTCAACATAAATAGCAGAGTGATTTGCTGTGAAGACAATCCGAGGAAGTGTTAACATAAATACCGTGTAAATAAATAATGGTGTAATAAGAAAATATACCGGGTGTTACATAAATAAAGTGACTTGGTTTAAATAAATATAGCCTTACTGTCAGCCGCGCGATTAGGTTAGTTTTCGAATTCAAATTTTAACATGGCTCATGCGCGTGACAGTTTCAAAACGATTTAAAATGCTGCTCGAACAAAATTGTCTAATATACTGAGTTCAATGTAACTCAGTTAAGGAAGTGATTCAATACAGGGGCTAGAACCTGTTAGGCGGAAAAGCGCTAGTGAGATTGAAAATATTGCTATTGCTATAAAATTAAACTACATATTTGATTCATTATAATTATTCAATAGTAATTAATATAAAAATTCCTTACTGTGTATGTAAAATAAAACACAAGTTGTATTAACATCTGGTATTTGTAATGTCAGTTTGTATTTCATGCGATTGATATATCAGCAACTCTCCAAATTTGATAAAATCCATTGGGACTATAAATTAGACAAGCCCTGTTATATATTGTGGGTAACATAAGAGAATTTTATTATCTATCTTTTGCTTGTTGTTTATTGCGTTGCAATATTAACTAGAAGCAGGACCGTAGTACAAAAAAGCGATTTCACTCGGGGCGCTTTTTTGGAATAACAATATCTATAATAAAATTTAAATTACACTCATGAATTTTGTCATCCTGTTTTCCGTTTAAAATCAAGTTTATTGACCTTGTTCATTTTGTAAGAGCTTCAGTGTTAAAATTTAACGACGGTGTCTATTTTCAGTAGCAAATGGTAGCAAGGCTAGGAAAACTATCATTATAGCACTTGCTCTCAAAATATTTTGAGATCGAAGGGCCTGAAAACTTTAAAATCAATAACGGGACTCACAGCTTTTCTCACAGCTATTGTGTCGTTAAATATTAATTTATAAATATTAATTTATTGCTAAGTATGGCAATGAAGCAAAATAACTTATTTTTAATCTTTTCATGTATACAACAATATTTGCGGGCCTGATTTGACCAGTGAGTCGTAGAATATCACAATTTATGTAGAAATTTTTAAAATTACTGCTATTAACAAAATATTTTGAACCCTTATTTCTTTATAAGATAATTACACCGGCAATGGACACCCCAAAATGATATTTTTGTTTAAAAATTCACCCGCATTAAGATTCTGAATTGGTTATTGTTTGGGATTACGGTTTTTATGTAAAATATTGCTCTTGTACTAGTGGTAACCGTAGAATCATCAAAAACATTTACGCATTTTTTTTCAAATATTTTTAGCTACTAAATAGTCCATTCAAGCGGTAAATAGGAAAAATTTGTTTGCAAAGCTGAATTATTTGAGGGTAATCATTACTAGCCTATAGTGACCTTTATCGGTACATTAATCCAAATATAATATGTATATAATACATAATATGTATGAATATTATTTATTTTTCTGTTATTTGAATCTTTTGTTTTACGTCATTATGTAAAAAATATAATCTGATGAATAAAATGGTTTAACTAACTTTTTTCCCATTTTGCTAAAACCGCGCGTATAGTAGAGCACTAATAGTTTTAAGTACGACAATAGTAAAAAAAAGTTTATTGTAATTTTTGCTGCCTTACTTGTAGATTTATCAGTACACTAAAACTGTAAAAAGTTTTGTTATTCATTTATGAGAAAATAAAAATGAATAATATAGAATTTTTAGGGATTTACAAAATCCAGAAGAAAGCTACCTCGGAAACCGTTTAATGTTGCCTAATAGATAGGCACTATTTTATCAAAATTTTTTACTTAAACTTTAAAAATTTGTAAGTTTTGAAAGGGAAGCTTATACCTATAAATACAGCTCAATTCGGTTAAATCGACTCAGTTTGACCTTTGAAACATCCTGCCAACCGTTATAGAAGCAATTCGGGGACACTTCATATTACAAAAAAATATCAAAAGCATTTTAAAAATAGATAAGTAAAACTGTTTCAATTAGGTTCAATGGTTTATTGCCGGAACTATACATTTGTAATTCATACTGCTGTATAGAATAAGGCACGCGGGTTAACTTGCAATGCAGACTATTTTCTTGATATTTTTTCTACATTTAGAAGAATAAATGTTCAAAAATAAGTTTATGTTAGTACCTTAATAATGATTTTTTTTATTTAGCTATTAATCAAAGAAATTAACGAATTTGCTTGTATTATTTTTTATTTATTTTCTACCGGTTTCGTTTTTTATAGCATCGTCAGGTAAAATATAAAATATTTTTATTACTAATTTCACTTACATTTTATAAGTTTTCTAAAAAGTTGTCAATTATTTTTTAAAAAACGTTTTTTCTTATATCTTGCAGACTTGACGATGCTATAAAAAGCGAAACCGGTAGAAAATGAATAAAAAATTATAGAAGCAAATTTGTTAATTTTTTTTATTAATTGAAAAATAAAAAAACGTTTGTAAAATGAATTCAAAATAATTAATCATGATTATTAATTGAATTATATTATTTATCAATTACACCAATCTTTAAAATTTTCATTCATATTCATATATCTTCATATTTTCTGCACTGCACGGCGCTTCCTCAAGTTACCAGCTTGGTATCGTTATTACCAACGTTCAACCGAGGAGACATCTATCGTAATGGGAAATATCAAAACTTGAGTCTTGATCTAAGTTAATCCAATTCAGCCCCTAACACTTTTTTGATTTATCTAGTATATTAAGGACTGATTTCGATAAACGAATAATCCTAATCTATAAAATCTCAGCACGCTGCTCCTGCACATGCTCCTGCTACAGCGTGTCATTTTTTAGTGGAAAATACAATAATCTGGTTGGTCGATGCTTTTACCAACCAAAAAATATATTTGTCCAATATTAATCCAAATCGGGAAATTTGAATTTTTAAGCAAAAATAAGGGAAATATAGCCTTCGGCTAGAAAAAATTAAAACTTGGAAAGCATATTTATTTAATTAGCTTACTGCTCACGTAGTTTAGAGTAAAATATGTTACGGTCAATGATGACAATTCGGCTATTAACGTCAATGGCCGGATAACAACGTCAGTGACGATGCATTTTGGGCGATGTTTAAAATTTCACATGTAGTTTTTACGTCATTTTCCGCGCAATGACGTTAATACCCAATACAGGGTGGGCTATGATGAAACTACTATTCTATAGATTCCATATTCTATCAGTCTTAGTGATAGCCGTCACACACAGTCGAGATCTTTTTAGAGAGCTCCAGGCGCTCCGTGCCGTTTTCCCTAGCGCAACCACGGCAAATTACGGATCCATCGTAAAATAAATTAATTAAATTAAATCAATTTTTCCTCAGAGCCGTGTCGACTGATGCAACCACGATGAATCACGGATCCACCCTAAGATGAGTTTGCGTTTGTCTGAATTAAATAAAAATTGCTATGCACTTATGATGCCGTGAAAAGAGTCGAGTTGGTGTCATTTATAAGGAAAATCGCGTGAACGACAAATGAAAAAATAAACTGCATCGCCATTTTACTGTTCATTATAAATAAACAGAAAATAAACAAAATTATAAATTCCCAATCTTCTCCAAGTATATTCTAAAGGAGTGGAAATTCTGCAATATGTACTGGAGGGTGTTCCACACCCCCCAGATCTCCCGGTTTATAATTTTGACGTCATAGCTTATTTATGGTGGCCATTAACGCCAAAGACGTAAATATTAAAATCATATCAAAATATTTAGATCATTGCCCACCGTTAACGGGTGTTGACATTATTGGCCGGTCAATGACGTTAATGGCCAGCGTAAGTGGGCTATGACCTCAAAATTGTAAACCGGGGGGTCTGGGGGGTGTGGAACACCCTCCAGAACATATTGCAGAATTTCAACTTTTTTAGAATTTTTTGAGATTGGATTCTTGGATAGGGAATTTATAATTTTTCAAATTTCGTTAGGAAAAACCGGGAAATTTAAATTTTTAAGCGAAAATAAGAAAAATTTAACCTTCGGCTAGAGAATATTAAAGCTTGGAAAAGATTTATTTAAGTGCCTTACTGCCCAAAGTTTAGCAGCAACTTTTTGCGTTACTTTGAAAATGTTGAAAAACGGGGAATCCCCTACTAACAGAAAACGAAATATGCCGCTAAAAAGAGAAAAAATACAGTTCACTACAAGAAACTTGAACACCACCGTTTAGCTGCCCGTCCGCGGACGGGCTTTCCATCAGCTAGTTGGTAATAAAACGTAAAATTTAACCTGTTGAAGTAACCGGTTGGAGCTGAAATAATGGGTCTAGAAATTGTATGCATTATTTCTGAATTTTCCGCTTTTGTTATAAATATAAATTGCATAAATAATGCTGTTTAAAAGCATAAAATTAGAAGTGATAAAATGTTGAAATTTCAATACCTAATCAATAAATTCTAAATAATAAAGCTAAATAATATTTAATGCAATTATGTTTTTAAATAGAGATAATACAAAACAAAACTAATTTGGTTAATCCGGGATTTTATAGAGGTTATTTAATTAATTTGATGTACGAAATCTTATTACGGTCCTGTCTGAAAGTTTTTAAAGTAACAAAAGGACTGTATCAAGTATCGCGCATTTTTATAAATTAGGTAATAACAATAACTTTTTGGACAAAAACAAAAATAATGATAGGCATTGTCCAATGCGACAGATATCTTAATGATGATCCTCCAGAACACGTTCAAATATAATTACCATAGCAGAAAGGAGCTGTCAAGGACGACGATTTATTTAGCTTTATTTGAATACAAACCGAATTTAGTTGCGCCATAAAGCTTATCGTTCCGGTTTTGTTTAATTTTCTTTTGTTTAAATTTAAAAGGTTATTACATTTTTTATAACAAATTTTAAATTTATGAAAATTTCAGAAAATAACAGGTTTTTCCGTAATTTATTGTTATTGTTATTCAGGGTATACTGGAAAAACATGCGAGGAAGAGACGGATCCTTGTACTTCTATGCCATGCCAAAACGGCGCAACGTGCTCTGGAAATTTAACCCAGTTTAGATGTAAATGCCTTCGAGGATATTCAGGACCTTTATGCCAACACAACTTAAACGAATGCGAATCATCTCCATGTGTACACGGAATCTGTGTTGACCAAGAAGATGGTTACAACTGTTTTTGCCAGCCAGGTAAGCGCATTACACATTCATGATTATTAACAGCATTATTGTATTTACAATGAGCTTTAAAGCACATACACAGCTTTGAACTGTTTATACATATTGTAAAGCTTAAATTATATCTTTGTGAATAGGCAAATTATAAAATAATTTAATTCATCATTCCGTTGCCACAAGAGAATAAATGCAATTTCGTGCCACAACCAAAATAATTATAAGATTTTCCAAAATTTTAACATACAAAAGGAAAAACGCCTCACATTATGTGTATCAGATGGTGCGAGATGAATGCTGGAAGATATCATTTAATTGAGTTAAAGATATTGGAGCAAGAGTTCGTGCTGATGAATTTTGAAGAAGTTAAAGATTAAGATTTTTTAATTTCGCAATGCTTTGAGATTTTTGTGATTTTGAAAATTTATTTCTTTACTTTATTTTGACCTTAGATCATATTTTGTAGACTTTATTTTTCTCAAAGTTATTTATGTTTAAAAACAGCCAAGTCCATCTGGTGATCTCTGAGTTATGACACTATTAAATTTTTGAAGTTTTATTAATCGATATATTGAAAAAAATTTGGGAGTTGGGTTTCATTAAAAATATCTTGGAAAATTTAATATTTTGATTAAGTAATTAATTTGTTTATAATTAGCTTGCGAGAAAATGCCTAATAAATTAATTTCTTAAATTTAATATTTTATATATATTACAGCGTTTGAAGAGGTGTCAGGATGAAAGGCTGAGATTTCGAGGTTTTAGAAACGTCAGCTCTTTAATAATCTAAAATTATTAGGTACTTTACCGTATCGAGATTAATTACTACCACTACTGTGTTTGTTAGGTACTTATTATTTTAACCTTCATATTAACTAACCCAAACCTATTACCGTATTTATAATCCCCTTCAAGTACGCCAGGATTCGATTTAACAGAAAACAAAGGTAATGCATAGGACCCTTACAGCATACTTGTGGTATTCTCGGGATAATATAACTTGAAAATTATACTAAATGAATTGTTATTATTTATTATTACATTAAATTAAATAATTAAAAACAATACAGATACACCTTTTTAACCATTTTAAAAACCTGCTGCTAAATAGATGTTCTAATGGATTGCCTGAAAAAGGAAATTTATAACACTTTTATTGAAACAACGGGAGATTTACTGGACCTATTACTATCAGTTTAAATGTTAACATAGACGAAGTGGTTAAATTTTAAACCGTGCAAACATTTTCCACGTTCAATACACAGGCTATTTCAAAACAAATAGTAAAAATCAAACATTACTTCGTAATTGTTAAGGAGGAACATTTCCGTTACCATAACCTCAAAATTTAATAAATGTTTTTAATAAACCACGTAATCCTGCCGGATTAAACGAAACCTGCTTTTAAGGCAGAAATCGTTACAAAACTAATTATATGGTATGTGACATGAACTTATCAAGTTCCTTTACTGTGAAAGTTTCTTACTTAAAGACATGTTAAATATGCGCATCATTGATTTTAACAACTTGAAGTAAACGCGCACGGAAGTTTTACACCGCTCTACTTAAAACGTCAATAAGGATATTTTCTGTGCCAGCTGGTATTGTGTCAGATGTTTGACATTAAAGACAAAAAATTTTATTTGCCAAAAATGATCGCTCATCTGAACGATATCTGCTTCCAAATAACTTTTAGCGCGTGTTGTACATTAAAAGCATTTTAATTACAAAAATAGTTGCTCGGATTTAGTTTAATCCTCAATACTAAGTCCAAAACAGCAAAATTCAAGTCCTACAATAACGAATTACAAAAAAATATGTAAAATACTAGAAAACTTTCATTTTTAGTTACAATTTTATTAACGCAAATTAGTACGGATTAAAATAGTTAATAAAATTTTATTTGGATAGGTAGGTAATCCCCCTAAACATGAAAATTAAGGTTTTATAAAATTTATCATATTTGCGCGAATGCATAAAATTTAATCCATTAATAGAATAATTGTTATCTCTTCCTCATTTTCATTTGTCAAGTATTTCAGTAAAATATTCGTTTTTAATATTTAGGATTAAATGTAAACATAAAACAGGTACGTTTGTTTACAAATTATCACTTATATAATTAAACCGCTGAGTATTTTCATATAAATGCCAATTTCTCTATTTAATTCCGACAGTAGTCGCAGTTACATCTTTTCCAATTAAGCTATCTTGAATAGATCTAATCATTTTTTAATAACTATATCTAGCAATAAGTCAAGACGTTTCTTTGTCGAAGCACAAAGCTATATCTTGAAAGTTCAAATTAAAATATTTTATTGGCACCACAAATGTTTAAAGGTATCCAGTGAAACATTTGCTAATGGAACTAGATGCTTTTATATTAGCTATGCCGTTGGTTGCCTTGACGTTATTACTTTTCCCAAGTTTCAATGATAATGCAAAAGTTTATGCACCTGTTATCTGCACTTCTTGAAACCCATTCAAAATTGACAAACTGCATATACCAAAATTTTTTTGATATATTTAGCGAAAGATTTATAGCATGCAGTTTATTTTATTCCTTCAATTATATAGAATTATTTAAAATACCATATAATTATAAATAATTATTTGGAATTATTATAGTTTCTACTATAATAATTTCTAATGTACGTTGTGAAATTAAAATAATTTTACTGTACAATTCGATAACTTACTTAATTAAAGAATAGCGCGGTAGACACGTGTTTCTGGCTTATTAGCCGTCATCGATACCGCGTACTTGTCAACAACCAACTTGTTGCTACCAATTACGATAATTACACTTAATTATGCAAAAATTGCACTTATGGTTTCGTCTTCATGCTAATGGAACGCAGTTTATGTTGTCTGCCCAACAATCGACTATTTCACCGGTCATCGCATGATGTGTACTCAATCAAAATGACTGGACAACATATTATCACGTTCCATTTGCATTACAATTTGCAAATTGGACATTTGCTCAATAAAACTACTGTATAATAATTATACTGGTTTGCACCAGCAGTATGGCGTAAAGCCTACACCGACTGATTGGGAAGCGGGTAACCGAGGTTTACATCCCTGTCGCGTCAAATACACAACTGTGATCTAAAGCCCGAGATAGATCTGTAGGCTATGGGGAAAGCAACAAGAAACCACCCTATTAATTAAATTTCATAGTACGTCATCTTGGCTTCAGCCCAAGCTCGTCAGAACTATTACACTGTAAATTTTTTGATATTTTTAAATAAAATCAATTTCTCCAGAACTTGTGCATGAGTGAAGTAACAACTGACAAAAGCAGATTTTTTTAAAATAAAAAATATAATTGAATTAATTTTAATATCAATAAATATTCTCTTTAACATTAAGGCAGTGCTCTAGCCTAAAAATTTTTTTAAATCTTTTTTTGTTCATTTTTTTGAAATGTCTTAAAAGTCGGAAAACACATTTTTTTCAAAACTACATTTTTCAAAGCAGTTAAAAAATATATTAATCTCTATTTGACCGATTAATTTTAAATTTGGTGTGTACCTTCAGAATATGTTGCTTTATAGTTCGTAGATTTGAAATAGCTACATTATTATCATTACTACTTTCAAAAAATAAATCACTTTGAAAAAAAGTGTTTTCTTCAGTTGCTATTTCAATTTTTCATATTCAATACTAAGTGGACTGTTCTCCAGCGCCCATAAAATAATTTATACGCAATTACTAAGCATATATAACCGTTAATTCAACGTAAAAATTCCGTCTGAATTAACGTGATTATATAGTGATAAATAATATCACACCAATTAGTAGCGGCTGGTATGGAAAGCGTTAAAGGTGCGCGAGTTAAATTTTAAATGCATACTTATTATTGATTGCATACTCTGAATAATATCTTTTTATCTAGTTAGAATAAAATTGTGACTCCCACATCTGTAATTTTCGCCTCTAAGGAGTAATATCTCGAAAATTTTTTTTATAAATTTTTGCAGAATTCTTTTGGAAATTATTCGAATTCCTTGGAAATCCATGGAATTTTTTGGAAATCTTTGGAATTTCTTGGAATATTTTGGAAACCCTAGAGAATGCTTGGGAATCCCTGAATTTTCATGAATATCGTTAAAATTCCGAATTTTGTGTAAAAATGTTTTTGTTTAAAATTTTAATACTGTCAGGATATGAAGATATTGTTAGATTATAACCAGTAGTATCTTATTTATTGTTCATCGCTGATACCAAAATTACAGGATCCAAACTACTTGGAAAGGCTAAATTAATTTTATAAACGGCATTTTGAAGATTCTAAACTAGGGATTCTCAACCTGAAAATTTAGCGATTTAATTCCAAAATTAGTTTTGAATTTCAATTAGAAATTGGTAACCTGAATTTTAGGATTTCCTTTGCTCAAACAATTGAATATAGGATTGATAAACTCGTATCAAAACATCAATATCAAGGAAGTCATTAATAAGTATTGGTATTATTACTACTGCTAAACGGGGTGCGGTTCCATGCCCACTGAAGCTGGAAGCTTATTGTACCCCGCGTTCCAAGTTTTACTCCATCAGCCATGTTTCCGCAATAAAATTAAGTATACAGCTGATGAGATGGGTGCTTGAATTATTTCCTGAGGTGTCGTAACCTCAACGGAGCTAGGACTGGACACATACATAGAAAGTGGTGTGGGGTCTCTTCCTTCTTACCGGACTTTCTGCATGTGGGATCTTCTACAACCCCAATTACATTGAGGTGCCTATTCAGACAGCGCTGTCCTATAAGTATTAGTCCTATTGTCTTCTTCAGCTGTGATCTACTAAGCTTAAGGTTTTTAAGTTTTCTTTTGTTATTGGAGAGTCTTCCAATGAACATCAGTGATTGCTACAGTTCCGGATGATCCCTCCAGTACGCAAGTTGGTTTTAGTCCTACTAGATACCGTTTTGCTGCCGCCTTAGCAAGGGCATCTGCTTTTATGTTGCCATTTAGTCCTGAGTGTTCCGGCACCCACCTCAGCGTTAAGGTGTTCTGTTGTGCAAGTACTACTAGCACATCGAAGCAGTGACTTACAATCCTGGATTGTGTTTCCACTTTCTCCAAGTCTAACTGTTGGTCATGATACAGATTCGCTTATTTGCATAAGCCCTCCATGTCATTTCCTTTGGACAGGCTATTACAGTAGTTATTTCTGCTCAGGTTTATGCTAAACGTATCTCCCATTCAACGTCCACTAATCTCTGCTCCAGTACTAATTTCCGTTTTGGATCCATTGAGCTTCCAGCTCTTGCTTGGTGCCTTCTCGTCCCCACTCAGGTATGAAAACGCTGAAAGGTTTTTGGAAGTTTTTGGAAAGTCATGGTATGTGGGCATCTCTCAGGATCACTTCTCCACGATCGTTGATGGTTAGCCTGTATGCTGCCAGTAGATAATCTGTTTCCACCACCAAGTGTAGTGGAAGAAGCTCTAAGAGCGCTTCAATGGCTGAGGTAGGCGTTGTTTTTCAACTTGTTTAGCATAGTATTACTACCCATTTTCTTGGCTAGATACCTCTAAATAAGGGATGATATGTTACAGTGGGTCAATAATAAGTAAAAAAAAGTACAATTATCTTTTTTTACTTTCCCCATACGTATACGTAAAAATACGTAAAGTATTGTAATCCACTCAAAAATCAAAAATCGAAATTTTGGTATTAAAATATTTTATATCATGTCCTGATAAGTTTTTGATGAATTTTACTTTTGGACCACCATTTGTTATACCCAAATTATTTAGTCGTACCGTGTCGCATCTCTTTCTAAAGCACGTAAATCGAGTTAGACGAAATGCGAATCGCGTCGCAACTGGATTCTAAAAATTGTAGAAAATTGATTCAAGTTTGACGTTTATGAAATTTTGACATGTTTTCGGGTTTTACGCCCCGCGTCCTACGTAGCACAATTTTTGAGTGCCGTAGATACGATCTGTCGCTTCCTTGATGTTTTCCGCGTCGAACGGTACACGTCAAGAGGGTGAAGGATGGAAATGTACCCTCTAATTATGTGTGCAAAGAAGTAAATCTGCGTCTTTAATTTAACGGGTTTTCAAATTTTTCAACTTTTTGATGCGAACTGTAGCTTCCTCGCGGTCTTTCTCGTCGAATGGTACCCGAGAAAAAGAGGTTGAACCAAAATTTTTATACCCAAATTAATTGGGGAAAGTTATGCAAAGTTTACATAGCCAATTTTTTAATATAAATTTTAAACAAAGTAATTGATAACTATTTCTAATTTTTTGGGGTCGCAGAAAATTTGGGGGTCGCGTCCTAAAAAGGTTGAGAACCGCTGTTCTAAACTACGACAAACTTCTCTCAGTGTGGAAAATCGCAAATATTAGAAGTTGGAAATCATAAGTTTATTATAGTAACTTTTTCTTAATATAGGTCTACGTCCAGTTATTACCATGAGATGTATCAAATTTACCTTTGGCACTTGCTTTCTTCTTTAGCTTTTTTAGCTACTTTAGCTTTAGATTCTTTAAGCACTTGCATAATATATTCTAGTAGTGTGCTAACCTGGCTAGATGCATATCCCATAGGTAAAATTTAGGTTTAATCCCACATTTCTAGGTATCACCTCCCTCAAAATCAAAATTATTTTACAATATTTTTATCGTATAAGGATGGATACGTGTATCCTAACTGTATTCTAGTCGTCCCCCTCGACAAGCAATGGCAAACTACCAAGATAATACCGGGTGGTAAAACCGACGCTGGATTGTACATAGTTCTAGAAATACCGCAAGAACTTAGTTCAAGCGATGTTTTGTAGACAATACGTCGATCGCAAAAAGGTAAAAGCATTTCCTAAATATTTAAAATTTACAGTCAGCTAAATCTTCTTTTCTTCTATTGGCCTTTGTATCTTTCAGCTTTTGAATCATAGCTAACTTTGGGACACAAACTCGTAAAACGGACGATTGTAAATTCCACCGATCGGTCAATTAAGTCGATGTGGTCAAGATTATTGTTAATCTTTTAAGTCTTTTTAAGCTTTTGTTGTATTGTGAGAGTTGTACAGGGACGTGCCGAACCGACTTTTTCGAGGGAGGAGTAGTAATGAGATTGCCAACTATTTTGCTCTCCGCATTATACAAATGACCTTTTTATTAGCTTTATTTTCAAGTGGATGTCACAATTTGTGAAAAATCATTTCTGGAGGCTTAGGGGACTTAATCCAGTAATACTTTAAGTTATCGTCGGTGGAACTTACATGTTTTGCCCGAGTACCTTTTTGGCCATCGGTGGAACTTACATAATTACCATCGGAAGATTAGTAAATAAAAGGTTAAAACCTGACCATTGGTGGAGGTTACCACTGTCCCACAAAACATTGATGCCCTATTGAAGTCACCCAACCGAAAGATAACATAAAAAAACCACATGTCATCTAAGTTTATCGTAGAGTTTAAATCAGGCAGATAAAAATTAATAATACTGAACAATAAACATTAGATAGAGAATGAAATATCGGAAGAAGCTACTAAATGATCCTAAAATTTAAGTAATCGCTAAGGCCGAAAACTCATCGGAGAAAACAAATATGAAATTTACCCAGGCGTGGTAAATCGGGAAAGAGCGCAATTGCCAAATAATACAATAAAATATTAACAAATATATTGAGGAAACATTAATACATAGACCAATAAATATATTTACAAAAATTGGTTTCCGGGTCAATTTAGGATTAGGCTGAAGGTTTCTTCCACTTAACCGAGTTAAGATTATACAAAATAATCTGAATCATACCAAGAATATTGACTTTTTACAAAAACTACCTCATTAGCGTTGAACTGTGGTGATTATCGGATGCCTTACTGCACTCAAACTGAATATCGAAATTAGTGATTACCATTACCAAACCAATTTTTTTATATTTTTATTTAACCAATTTGTTATCTTTATTCTGAAGTCACCCGAATTATAACTCTACTTAATTAATTTTCCTAAGTTAAAAATTTTGTTCTAATATTCGAACCAAACAAAATGGTGACGAATATTATGATTTTCTAATTCCTTGGATTTTATTGAACTTTGAAACTTTAATGAATTTGTACTTTTACGTAAGTGACCGCTTGTATAACGTTCGTTGGAAATTTACTGTAGAAACTCCTCATTTACACTATCCGTTAATTCAAAATTTGAATTTAAACCGTCTCTGTCTTTTCCGTTTATCTCCCATTTTAAATTCAATTTTATTTTCTAAATTTATATTGCAATTTTACCTACCCAAATAATATAATATTAAGGGAATTCTGATTTAAATTAGTTATTACATTTACTTGCATTAAAATACCTTACATTACATTTATTGCATTAGACTATTGCTTTTCCTTGTCACCCTTTTGGTACAATGATAGCCTGACCTTGTCACTTGTTTCCATCCGACGTACGAACATACCCATCGCGTGCCTCCTCGCAAGTCCGATTAGGCAGTCTAGGTTTGCCCCTTCATACTTGATGGGTGCAAACCGGCTCGCTACGCCCTTTATGGCGGAAAATAATTGTTGGAAATTAATTTCTGGAAAATAATTGTTGGAAAGTAAACCGGTGGAAATTAAATTTTGGTTTCGATAATTTATGGTTCAAAAATTTGGCCGATTAGTTACCACCCAACCCCGGTGAAGTTTCAATAGTGATGTTTAGTTGTATCAAGCCCAATAGCGCTATTGTAGGTTGATGATGAAATTTTGGGTAATTGGAAAATGATTCATTACACTTCTAACGAAGGATTTATTTTTAAACAACCAGTAAATCGGGGCGCCAACCCTTAAAGAAGCGGGAATTCATGAAAACGGAATTACAACTTGGACTTTGGTAAAAACCATCACGGAACTTGCTGTATCGGGGCGTTGATCGTGACACTCTACCAATGTAATATCTATGTGTATTAAGGTAACAACTTAAATTTTGTTTTCTGACTTGACGACCTAATTGTGCCTCACTCAAAACAACTTTAATAGTGCCACTCATTAGTTGCTTTATGTTCGTAAACTTGTGTTAATTCCAACTAGAACTTGTTCAAATTTGCTACGTCATTTCATTTTCCACCTTCGGTAAAATTTGTGTGTGGACTTACATTTTTTCTTAATTGTGAAGATACTGGTGATCTAAATTTTATAAATTACATTATTATTCGAAAACTTGTCAACTAAATTTGTTTAGAATTAGAAATTTTAAGAATAAAAGTGTGAACACTTACAAAAAAAATCGACTCGATAACAATTGCGACCTATCTATTTTTTTGTCTTAATTGTGCTCATGTACCAAATTTGATTTAATTTTCGTTTATTATAATTTATGTATATTTTCTGTGTTTGTCTTTTTGTTTTTTTTGATAACGATTTTTTTTTGTGTTTTGTCTGTTTGTGAATTTGTTTGTTAGCGCAATCTTGTACGTGCACCCTGGTTTCCACGAGGACCCAGTTAACTTGGCACTTGACTCTCGTGGTGGCGCCCATTTTAATACTTGACGTTTATTATTTTTGGGGATTCATACAACCAAAATCGAATCATTGACTATAGCGCGGTTTGAACCAACAACGTCCCCCATTTTTGCATTTACCCACAACCTCCCGCTAGTTGGCCAAGCACTTAAATATTATGGGGGGGAGAGACCGTGTCGAATCGCATTTTTGTCGCGTAACATGCTTCTTCTCCGATCAAGTATGTCCACAAGACTGTCTTAACCCTTCAGTGAATACGTAGGGCCTAGCAAGCCCGACTGAACATTTAAATGAATATAAAAAAAGAACCGTTTAAATAAATTTCACCATATCATTAGTAGCTGTCTAAAATATGAAAAGACATCGACATGGGTTTAAAAAACTTGAAAAAGTTGAGTGGATTTCCAATAAAAGGGCTACGGGCCTAGTAGGCCCGACGTATGCACTGGCGTTACTATTTAATATTAAAAATGGTAATCGGTTTCCAATCAAATTATAAGTTTTGTCAAAAAATTTTTTCAGCTTGTATAACAACTTCTGCAATCATTATTCGCAAAATAATAACAAAACTGCGATAATTTCCATGTAATTCGACTATATTTATCAAAAGTATCTTTACAATTCTTACGAGTCGCCGGTAATGCAATATATGCAACTTCAATGACTTCAGCTAATTGCAAGATTCAGGTGACTTTGAATTTTATAATATTTCGTAATAATTCCCTTGATTTCTTTCAACAATTCTGTTTTTTCTTTAATATTTTATTATTATAACGTTTAATATATACAAAAATTATCTTACTTTCCTAAAATATCCCAACATTCGTCGATTTAAAGCTACGGGCCTGACAGGCCCTACGTATGCACTGGTGTGATTATTATTGACGTATGCACTGTAGGGTTAAGGTACGTCTTGAAAGGAACTGCACTAGCAGCACCGCATAACCTTGGTTAATTGATCTTATGCAATATCTGCTACGTGTCTTGCTAGACGATACAATTGAAGCGCAGCACCTCCCATTAGGTATTGCAGTTGACGCCGGCCGTTACTATTGTGCTGTTCCTGATTCTAGCAAATCAGAGATACAATTGAAGCGGAGTACCACGAGTACCTTAAGTCAACTTGCAGTTGACGCGGCCGTAACTGCTCTGCTGCAACAGCTTCTAGGAAACCCCAACTTTGCGAATAATCGCTAGCTCGCTCACCGTTTTTCCGCTCTTCAGTGACTATACGTCAGGGGGGTATGAAAAATTTCCCATGTAAGTAGCTCTATATAGGTTCAAAACTGCAATCAGCACAAAACTCAATGTTTTCTAAGAAAATCTTTCGTAGACCGAGCGAACTGGCTTCATATAAAATAATAAATTTCTGCATTTTAAATTTATATTCTGTATTCTAAATAATTTTAGCTGAAAACGAAAAGAAGTACTTATTGTTAAATAATTCTTTAAGAAAAAGAAGTCATAACAAATAAATTGTATTCTATTTTAATATAGAAGGTGCAATTTAGCTAGTCTGCATGCGGTGCTGAAATACCTACTTAGCTACAGCAAATAAATTATCGAAATTAAAGATGCTAAGAATAAAGCTTTTGAAAAAAATTATAGCAAAAAATAAAACTGCCTTAAAAGTTCCAGATTTTGTAAAGGCAGTTTTTAGTTCAAAATTATTTTAGATAAATAAAATATTATTTGTAAAATTAATCCATGTTTACTATTCCATAGTTCTACTTACTTTGCTTATGAATGGTTTTACACGCAGTGGTTTTGCAACGCCAATTTGAAAACCCGGATCACTTAAAGAAATGTTTGCATTCTTTGTGTAGAATTTAAAGCACCGCTTTTTGCTTTTTGTGAATCATCTAAAAGGCTTTACCTAACAATTCAACATATTCTGTAAGATGATCGGTTTGTTTTCAATAATATTTTGTACTTCGATAAAACACAAATTCAGATGTTTTATTTTAAATAATTTCAAATATTTTATTATTTTGTTCCAATATAATTTTTGATAAATTCTATTAACTGGTTGCCTGGGTTTAACTGCTATTTTTTGACAACTAAATTAAAATTTGGGGATAGCCAATCATATTTTAAATGCAAAAAGAGTCGAAATGAAAAAAAATTGTGTTTCGGGTTTGATCTAATGCTATCTGCTAAATAGTTTTTAGCTTATAACAATAAGGAGGTGAGACAATAGAATGGTGTGGCGGTCAGCGCTCTAGAGTTTAATGCGCGGTTTCATAAAACTTTCAATAAGCAGTGAAAGTTAACAGATGAATTCTATTGACTTGTTAGTTTGTTGTTATTTGGCTTGTTACCAATAGTTAATTTTCATTGTTTAGTTAAATTTAACAGCTTGTTAAAAGTTTTATAAAACCGAGCATAAGTTTGTTAGAGCATTGAATCCGAGTTTGTTTCCAGATGGCTGTATAGTTTTTCTTTTTATGCACTTTCCAATTTATTTTTAATTAAAGTACTTCTGTTATTTAAATTTATATAGTATTATCGGTTTTATATCAAGTTGAAAATAGTATGTTATTCAGAAACTCGTTTTCAAATCTAGAAACAAATTTTCTTTTAATTTGATGTGATGTGAACATGTAAAATTTGAATTTATGCTGCATATTGCGCATTTAGAGCGAATCACAGAAAACGCCGGTGCGGGTATAAAGCAAAAAAGTGTAAAATGTATAATTCGGCAGTTCAATCGATTAAAAGTATGTTCTTTTAACTAGATCTGGCCTCGTAAACATTTTTACCTGTTATGGTGAAATATGAACAATAATATTGTCGTACTTCAGATTCGTTGCTTAGTTTGGGTCCGTGAGTAACTTGACAAACTCAGTCATCCGTATATCTAATCATTGAAAAGGAAATTAAAATCTGATGATGAAGAATTCTATTACAATACAATAGTCGATAAATTTAAAGAAAAGTTAATAAATCCATTTCTTATGTTGTGTGTGAAATCAGATCGTTCTTCAATATCATTAAAAGAAATTGCTAGCAATTTAGATTATCTTCAAAAGGGAAAGTATAAATGTATCACATTAACCACTGAGAGATAGTAGCTTTCTTTAGATACACTTATCGAATCCTGAAAAATGTCTACTTTGAAATGAATTTACTGTTTAATTAAATGAAACTATTCAATTAAAACCGGATTTTTTATTTTGTAAAATACAAATAACAATAAAATTAATATCAAAATACCAGCAGGTTAAATAATATTATGTTGATTTAAAAATTAACTTCATAATGACATTTTTATTTAAGGATTTACGGGGGATCATTGTGAATACGAATTCAATGAATGTGAATCCGTGCCCTGCATTAATGGAGGAGTATGTACAGATCGCGTTGATGACTATTTCTGTTCATGTGGAAGAGGATTTACTGGAAAAAGATGCGAAATAAAAGTAAGTTTAATTATAATCCGCTTCTCGTGGCTCGAAACAAAGTTAAAGTTTGTTAATTTAGCTTAATTAGTTTAATTTTCTCTACTTTAAAAATGAATGAAATAAATAATGTTGTTTAGTCACCTTGATGCAAGTTATTTTTTCCCAAATGGAGCGAGTAAATTGAGATTAGTAATTTAAGCTTTGTAGTCAAATCGGAGATCCTAAATAAACAGCAGATTATGGCGTATGAAATACTCATATAGGCAAGCTAAATTACTAAACATGAATCTTTGTTTAGGTGGACTTATGTGAGCCAAATCCATGTCCAGATCGTCAGTATTGCATAGATCATGGCAACAACTACACCTGTGATTGCCCTAAAGGATTTTCCGGTTTCGACTGCTCCATTCCACTACGGACGGTATGCATTATTAAACTTAATCTATTGTTTAATATTAATTATTATATCCTAAACTAGTAATCTTTCTTCACTAATTGTCTATTGTCAGACTCCATTTAATTTGTTTTATTAATTAAACGTTGAATAATAACAACTCATCCAATTCCAATTTTTGCTCAAAGAAATATGAGGTTTTCTAAATTAAACTAATTTATTTGTACTTTCTATTAAAAATTATTGTTAAGGCTACTACGAAATTTTGAGTTTGATATATTATTTTTGCCAAAAGAAATTAAATCGTAGCTTTTAACGTGGAATAAAATTATAAAAGCTTTAGAAGATATTTCCATGACGAATTTTAGTAATTTTAAAATAATTCCAAATTAATTAAAGTAATTCTATAGTAATTATAAATAATAATTTTAGTGAAAGAATAACCCGAGTCTGGGATTTAGGTCTTTGAGAGTCTACATCTAAATATTTTGTAGAGCACCTTCAGTAAGGCAACGTATAGGAAGTTTTTTATAAACCAACTGATATGTTAGCTCAAAGCTCAAACGCATTGTTGACTATAACGATAGTATAGTACATATTCTATAACATATACCTACATATTATGTGATTTAATCTTTTAATCATTTGTCATTTACATAAATTACTTTTTCCACGTTCTCCATTGCTTCTTTACATATATATTTATTCCAAAAATAAATCCAGTGCATCAGATGGAAATTTATTTATATTTCCCGTGAAATCATTTATCCCACGCTTTTTGGACTATTTATTTTTTTTTGTAATGTCAACCTGAAAACAATTTCTTCGAGTATTAAACATTCAAACTAAACAAATCGTTATTGTCGATGCTAAATAAATTGAACGTTAGTGTTTTTACTTTTACAAGGTTACCGTTAACGCTACTCTTCCAGATAAATTCCTAATTTGCTCAATGTCTCTTTTTAACATGACAGTTTTGACGGGCTCAGATTGCCCGAAGTCAAAAATTTATAGCGGGAAATGGCTATCCGCTCAGACCCACAGGATTGCCGCTGGCTCGAGTCCGCGAGGTCGTGGATCGCCGAAAAACAAGGAAAAACTGGGTGCAAGTAAACGATGGTATTCCAATAATCTTTAAAAATTGTCAAAATCGAGAGGGCGCCACTCGAGCAAATGTCGCTAAATCTTACCTTGAATTGAGTTCGGCTCGAGATGGAATCTTCAACTAAATATGATTTTGGGCAGGGAGATTCAATAGAAAAATGTTTCAATGAAAGATCAATAACATTTAATGACGTGTAAGTTAATGACAAAAAAACAAATTATAAAAATGTAGGTTGGTGAATAATTCGCAAACGTAAAACAAAATTGAATCTTAAAAGTTGATAATAATTTTGGTTTCCGGACACATATATACCTAGTACTTAAAATTAAATGAAGGATGAGATGAAGTTTAAAATTTAATTTTCAATACCTGTAAATAATATAATTTTTCACATATTATAAAATCCAACCCAATAAAATGTTGCCTTATAATTAGCCAACCCAATCAACATGAATCGAAAGTTCACAGCAATGTTTTGATAATAGTCAAATCAATTAAAGTAGCAAGCATACAAAATAATACTTTGTAATCCCGACTCGTAGAGGTGTCGTGAAGAGTCTAAACACAAAATAGTGTGACGATACACCCAACGAATCAAGTCAAAAGTTTGCAATGTTAGTTAACAGCTCTTAAAATTAACTAAAAATAAGTTTGCATGGAGCACTTCAATTTATTACGGTAGTGAAATCAAAATTATTGTCAAGTAAATGAACAATTGAAATCTCGATAGAACTTAACGGAGCAATGTATCGGTTGCACTGAACTAAATAAAAAGGAAAGTTAAGAGTTGATTTCTTAAAATTTTTAAAGTTACTAGGTTGGTTTTAAAAATGCAACAACCTATAATCACAATTGCTGGAAATAGTTCAAACCAACAAGGTCACACTTGATGACGTCACAACGGAAATTTTTGAGAAGTCCAATTCAAATTGGACCGTTAATTGTTTGTATAACCAAGTTTCGAGAAGTGGTTAATTAAAAAGATTGTAGTCACTTACAGTTTTGTAGGTTAAAAGTGGATTAAAACGATACAACTAGATGGACGTTGACCAGCGTGGTTGGATGATGAAATCTGTAATCATCCCCCAGATGGATTACAAATAATGGAAACTGACCAGGTTTTTTGATTCAACTTGAGTTTGTCTACAACGGGTTGTGAAGATTTTGGTGGGATGGTGTATTTTGATGGTTTTCTTCAAATTTTCATTAGAAACACAATCGATTCTGGGATTGCGCAATGTTGAATAATATCTTGGAATTTGGTAAATTAAATTTGCAACAAGTGCAGAACGGTTCGTGGTCTCCTAGACCATAAAGAAACCCAAAACAAAACTTAAACGATACAACACTAAAATTTTCCAAGTTTTACAACAAAATGGAAGCCATTTAATTCCCATTCACAACCTTCGGAGTCCACTGATCTTAAAGGACTGCCTTAAGCGAGCTTTACGCATTGAGTCATCAAAGGGGAAGGGGATTTCACAGGTAACTGCGTTTAATTTACTAAAATCTGGATAAAACTTAATTATACTATTGACCGATAGAGGGCATAAAAATGTTCTTTACAAAGTTAAAAATGACAAAATTTAATGTTTCTAGGCCCAGTGAATGTGACAATTGAACGAAATTGGTTTGAAGAAAATTTTGAATGAAACCTGAGGCAGAATAAATTACACGCCTATTTTGTGGAAAATAACACTGCAATATATAATAATTTTATATAGATTATGATTCGGTTACTGTCAGTTAATTAACCCCGAAAATTGAGCTTTTGCCTATATACTATTATACAAATCAATTTTTTTAAAGTTTCCATATGTATAACATGGTAGTATTAGTGATAGTCGTCACACGCGTGTTGTACCTCGCCGAGTGCGGGCTTCCCAGTCGAGGTCCGGCCTCCCAGGCAAGGTGGATTGAGTTCATGGATGTTTTTAGTGAGTTTAGCGCCAACTAAAATGGTCAGTTTTGGCTGGCCCAAGTAAAATTTTGTGCTGAATAATAACTGCGAGCACGCTGTGGTAGCACAAAATTCAGCTATTGAGCTGAGTCAGCTGCCGATATTTAGTAACGTCAGAAGCTGAATTGCTACTGATTTTCTAATTTGGCAGCTGAAAATCAGCTGACGCAGCGCGGTTGCAGCTGGTTTTCAGCAGCCAAATTAGCAATTCAGTAACAATTCAGTTACTGAATCAACAATTACATGAAATATTCTTTTATTATGTAACCTAATGTAAGATTATAATATAAGTATTATACCATACCAAACAGCGCTACAACCCAAAGTGGGTTTTGGCTAACCACTTCATTTTCTGAAGGGTTTTCAAGGCAAATTACCTCGGTGGTTTGCCATTCCCGGCCGAGGGAGGACGGCTAGAATAAAGCTCTTGCTCTACTCGGGCTCGAACCACAATTCTCTGCTTAGTAGCCGATGCACTTAAGCATCAGACCGTAACCGTCCTATAAATATATTGTCATGTTTTTTTTATTAATGAGTTGAATTAAGTTGATTGGGAGCCTTTACGGTAATTTAGTTGTTAAAATTTTATCACCTGATGAGAAAACATTAGTTTTTTAAATAAAATAAAAAATAAAATGTTGATTTTTAATTAATCCTAAAATGAGAGGAAAACTTTAGTTGAAAATTTCTAAAATAAATACTTACCCGATGAATTATTTGAGGTAATTTCATATTTTTGTTAAGGAATAAAGATGTTTTTGGATCATGAATCTTCGAATGAGGAGATGATGATTAATGACGATCAAGGCTGTAAATGATAAAGCAGTTAGGGCTTAAAAACTTAAAAATAAAAGTGTTTATAAAATTTTAAAAGAAAGTGCACTATAAAAAGTAAATTTACTCACCGATTGAATTTGGCGCCAATGTTTTGTGTTTGAAATTGGTAATTTTGGAAATCGTAAGAATAAAATGCGCAGATTACAAAAAGGGCATTGCGACTGAGACCACCAAAGGTGTAAGTTGATAAAATTGTGTCTCTATAAAATAAAAATTTAATCTGCAATCATGAAAAATTAGTTAAAATTTATAAAATGTCGCAATCAACAAAACGAAGTTAATGTTACTTACCTCAATGAAGAGTGGATTAGTTAATCAACAAGGAAGAATTAACAAGTGAAATTATCAATCAATCTAAGTGCACGAAAAATCAACTCAATCAAAACTTTTGAACCAACCAACAGTAGCAGTCATTAACGTGGGAGACAGCAGCAATGTGATCACCGAGAGAGGCCGCTTCCAACTTAAGTACAGGGTGAGCGCATTATTGTGAAGTAAAACTTAAACATTTTTTTAAACAACTTAATAAAACTGCGTCGTAAAGTTATAAAATTTTATTATTATTTGGAATCAAGTCATTACGTTAAATTTTCAATTAGCTACGTTGCAACAATTACGATTTAAATAAATTGAAAATTTAGCTATACGGCTTCTGGTTATCATTAATCGTTCTTATGTTAGACAAAGATACAAAAACATCTGTGAGATTTTATTTTAACTCATGTAATCGGTAATTATTTCAAAAATTTCATAAATATAATTTGTATCATTAAATTTAAAATTTATCAATATAATATCATTGTTTTATTAGACAAAACTTTTCAATAGAGTCGCTTGCTTGGTAGGATGTGTGCGCTCCAGCGAGGCGTTTTTATGTTGTAGGTGTTTCTTTCTTTATTTATACCGCTGGGGGCATAGCAATATATATTTTGGTATAATACTTGCATTATTTTTACGGTCGCGACCTCGAGCGGGATTCGAACCTGTTGTTACCACCTATGGAACTTGAACGCTTAACTGTATGGGCTATGAAGCCCATATGATGGGCTTTTAATATTTTAAAATATGATTTTTTTATAATATTTTCAGTAAATATTTTTGTAGCGTATCAATCATTCATCGAAAGATAATTAAATACACACCACACTATATATTTCATCTGTTTTTTCAAAATTTTCAAATAGGAAAATTACTTTCAAGCATATTAAAAATAAATAATATTTTTATTTTTGGGTACTGCATTTATTATCCTCTAGTGTTGTGAAAATAAATTTAACCAAATTTTATTTGTTTTGAAATATTTGTTTAAAAATAGCGTCTGACGCAACAAAACGTCAGTTCAAAATTCAGCTAATTTGCTGACGCTGAAAAACAGCTGAATTTTAAGCTAACAGTGGCAGCAAATAATTTGCTGACAAATCTTTTCAGCACAAAATGTTACTTGGGGGCGCAACCCCGGCAATCACGGATCCACCGTAATATGAATTATTTAAATTAAATTAATTTGACTCCTCCCACTAATTTATGCATGCAATTTTATATGAAAAATTTTCATTTTTAAATGCCGTTTTTTTAAAAACTAAAGGGATAATCCGCAACAAATTTTTTTATATGCTTAAAAAATTGTCCTCTTCCCAATGGTATATAGGAAAAAGTAAAATTCGTGGGGTTAATTCCCTGACCGTTCCTAAACGGTTTGTAAATGTTTCAAAAATGACAAGATACATTTTGATCCCAATAAATCATGCGATTTACATGCATTATTGGTAATGAATTTTAATATTAATAACTGCAGCGTTGAACAGTTGCACCATTCTAATAATATTTCCTGCTTCTAAATATTGGAGAAATTGGAATTTAATTTAATTTTTATGTAAATTTACCGTACACAAAAACAGTCATCATTCTAACAATAAGCCCTAAGGATTTAAAAAAAGCCGCACTACTGTTTTTACCAAACAAAGATAAGTGTTTTCCCTAAACTAACTTAACGTGAATTGTTTTAGTATTAATTGCAGATATACTAATAGTTGCTAAATTCGGTTTGTTTCAGTTTACTAATTGATGTAAAATAATAGTGAGAAAACTATTATATTAAAAACTACATGTTTCGGTTTGTAAATGATCATTCAGAGATCAAAATAAAATAAAATAAACTAAAGGTTGTAGAAAGTGATTAGCTCATGTCTGTTTTATTATCATTTATTTTGTAAACTCCGCTTCAATCTTGCTTTTCGATGGCTCTGGATAGTAATTATTTTATAAAGTATCTGGCTTTGCAAGATATATGATCGTATTGTTACCTCCAAAAAGGACCTCTTATAAATTTTATTTTCTTTATTCATTGTGAATATGATTTTGCCATTTGTTGTTTTAAGGTAATATTTGAACGCATTTCTTAGAATTTATTGTGTATTATAAAACTAAATTTAATAATTTAATTGATTATTTTACATAAGTGTAAAGAACGATGATGTCAACCGACAGGGAATTGAGAGAAATTGAAACATTGACTTCCTCAGTCTTCTCGTTTTGAATCGGAATAAGTCAACCATCCAATTTCTAGATCGAGAATTTCAGCAAGAAACTCAATATTCGATTCCAATTCAAAAGTTTGGCATTATATCCACCGATTTGTTTTTACGGAATATACCCGACATATAGTTTTATATAGTTTTATAGCTAAACAAGCTGCAAAGATTTGCCTATCTAGGGATTACGGGGGCACAACGCCTACCGCAGCCATGGAGGCGCTCTTAGGGCTTCCTCCGCAACACTTGGTGGTGGAAACAGAGGCTCTATTGACAGCATACAGGCTAACCATAAACGAACGTTGAGGAGTGATCTCCATAGAAGCCCATTATACCATGATCTTCCAAAAACTTTCAAGGTTCTCATACCTGGTAAGGGAACGGAAGGCACCAAACAGGAGCTGGGGGTTCGATATGATACCATCTGGTCCACAAATGGATCTAAAACGGAAATTAGTACTGGAGCAGAGATCAGCGGACGTAGAACGGAAGATGCGTTTAGCATAATGGGCTGCCACGCTATTGTGTTCCATGCAGAAATAACTGCTGTAACAGCTTGTACAGAGAAAATGACATGGAGTGCTTATACAAATCAGCGGATCTGTATTACGACCA
Source organism: Cantharis nigra (assembly GCA_958510845.1). Lineage (NCBI taxonomy): Eukaryota > Metazoa > Arthropoda > Insecta > Coleoptera > Cantharidae > Cantharis > Cantharis nigra. The sequence goes on from OY294034.1 coordinate 22,946,474, forward strand.
ACAGCCAGGCAGCTATAAAAGCCCTATAGGGACCGAGCGTATTTGCAACTAGCGCCAGTAGTGGTGATAATTTGCATAATTGGCGTGATCATTTCAAATAGTGATATTGCATATTAGATTTTGTTTATTAGTATCACGTGCTTTTAACAATAAAAATCGGTACTCATGTGAATTGCTGTGTTGTTGGGTGTACAAATAATTATTTAAACACCGAAGGAGCTGTAAAATTTTATAGATTTCCCGCAAAAACACACGAAAAAAAGCGACGTGATCAATGGATAAAAAGTGTTCGCAGGAAAAACAATAAGTATATTCCATATTTTCCTCATTTACTGGTACAATTAAAGACATCCTAATTGTTTATTTTAGTGATAGAAAGTTTATGGCAACCAACAAAATGGACTCGAAAGCCTAAGGCCCCAGAAATTTAAAGTATTCTAGGAAGGAAAAACCCTTGAAAAATCCATCGAAAAAAAGGGTGAATAATTGTACTTTTATTTTCTAAGGCGAGCCAATTTATGATTTTTTGACTTTTTTGCTTTTTTATTGGTTCAACTAGAAGATAGATACATGTTTTATGAACACGCTCAAACCAAAATTTTTGATCTCAGATCGCTGTAACAGAAGCTAAAAATCCTGCCAATTGATGCCTTTTGCCGCGAGGGTCTAATCGGCCAAGATTAGTTATTCTATCCCCCCCGTTCTCTATGTTTGTTAGATTATGTAGGGTCAAATTCATATCATTGGCTGACAATTCGCGCTACCACATCGTCTGATTGGATCACGAAGCGGTTTAAAACATATATTCGGTTTTTCGATACATTTTGACAAAATGTACTCCAAAAAGAGTGAAATAAAATAAAAATCAAAAATTTTAAAAATCCCTGACTGTAAAAGCACCTTACTTTAAAAACTACTGTTCCCTTTAAAAAGGAAGAAATAATTTTTTCTTCTTCACTCAACAACATAAACTCTCCGACACTTAACTCGAAAAATTAACTTATCATCCTCCGCCCCCCCCCCCTACAAAATTTAAACATTAATTTTGAAGTCAGGGGAAACGGAGATTTGTTCCACTTACGAAACCTGTTTATAAATTCCGTATTAAAAATTCTCCGTTTCCCCTGACTTCAAAATTAATAATGAAATTTTGTAGAGGCGGGGGAGGGGGGCGGACCATGATAAGGTAATTTTTCGAGTTAAGTGTCCGAGAGTTTATGTTGTTGAGTGAAGAAGAAATATAACATTAATTTTTGATTCAAGTATAATAAAAGTAACAGTAAAACTTGATATTAGGTACATAAAAAAACGCCAAAACATCAATTTCTAGAAAAAGTAGAAATGTGCCAGGTTTGAACGAGCTATCAAGCGAAAAGAAATAAATTAGAATTAGTAGGACCTTGTGGATCTAAAGAACAAGTGAACATTAATTGTGCAGAAGAAGCTTAAAGAGACTTTTGTAGTCAAGTGAGTTTTCGAATTCATGTCGAAAGAAGTATAATACAGCGAATCAAAACCCATCATATTTTGCACAATATAAGCCACGATTTAATGCCTTACCTTGATGACATAGTCCGTTTGTGTTGTGCATTAGCTAACTTCGACAAATTTATTCGACAACCTCCCTAAAATCTATAAACATTTCCAAGAGAGCTAAATTTGGTTTATATTTTATTAAATTTTAATTTGTCATGTAATTATGTTGTATTTTTTTACAAATAAAATGTAGCATGTTTTGAAAATAATTGCGTTTTAGTGTTAATACTAGATTCACAGCGAAATCATAATTAAAATGAACATTAACGATCTTTAACAATAATAATATATGTTTTGTGGCTATGACCTTCACGCCAAAAATGTTCAAAGTGTCCGCCTTAGGCGCCACTTTACGGTATTCGCTCGGTCCCTATAGCGAGTGAAAACAATCCAGGATAATAAGTCACTGCCTCGATGTGCTAGTAGCACTTGCACAACAGAACAGGGTTAACGCTGAGGTGGGTGTCTCAGGAATAAAAGGCAACGAAAAAGCAGATGCCCTTGCTAAGGCTGCAGCAAAACGATATCTAGTAGGACTAGAACCAACTCGCGAGATAGCATATCTAACCAAAAAAGGAACTATAAAGCAACTACGAAGGAAACAACATATTGCGTACTGAAGGGGTTTTCCGGGACTGAGGCAATTACGGATGTTTATTGGAGGACCCTACAATAACAAAAAAAAGCTTGAAATTCTTTAGCTGAGTAGACCACAGCTGATGAAGACAGTAGGACTACTTACAGAACACTGCTGTCTGAATAGGCACCTCAATGTAAGTGGGGGTACGTTGAAGTTACGACACCTCGGTTGGCCATATCGAACAATCGAGAAAATAATTCAAGCACACATCAGCTGCTTACTCAATTTTATTGAGAAAACAAGGCTGATGAAGTATAATTTGAAACGCGAGGTACAATAAGCTTCGAGCATCAGTACAAATGGGCATGGAACCACAACTCGTTCAGCAATAATAAATAATAATAATAATACTTATTAATAACCTCCTTAATGTTTATGTTTTGTGTCCTGATGATGTTTTTAATCCTATATTCAATTGTTTGTGCAAGGGAAATCCTAAAATTCGGGTTACCAATTTCCAATTAAATTTCAAAACGAATTTTAGAAAGAAATTCAATTTTCTGCGACCCCCTAAAATAGTTCGGCGACCTCCTTTAAAGTCGCGACCCCCAGGTTGAGAATCGCTGCCATAAAGCACTCCGTTAGCATTAAAAGAACACTTGATACTCAAAAGGTGTGTTGAGGTTCCATCACACTGAAAGTACAAGTTTAAACAAATATTATCAAAACCTGATCATTACCTTGAACAATTTAAAGTTGACACCAAATGGAGATTTAACTTGTGCATAAACTTCCCATTTTGAAGTTGCACATCAGATACAGGAAAATCTCTCAAAGATAGTGAAAAAGCATACAAATGGTTTGGTTATTCCATGGATTCATCCTTCTATATAAATATATATTAGGATATATTAAGCTACTGCGTATGCGGATATAAAAACTGTATAAAATACAAAAATTTAATACAGCTGATGAAGGACTACTTCAAAAGTTACCATATTGCTTCCGACCAAATCGTGGAAATTATAAAATTTTGAATAAGTCTGATTTGGCTTTTCCTGAGAGCATGTACATCTTTCCAAACATGAATTACCCTGCGGATGTGGTAAAATTAAAATAAATTGTTCCTCGCCAATTTGTTTCCGTACTAAGGAATTCGATGACATTGAACGTCGGCGATTTATATGACCTTTCAAAGTTTTGGATTATATTGAAAGAAGATTTTAAACGGTTTCAAAAATTGATGGGTGAGATGCAACTAACGATTTAGAATCGTACATATTTTACGTTGTAATTTATATATAGAACTCAATTTTAACTTGCTGTATTGACTAAAGTTATTTTGAGTGATAATAAATCATGATCAAAATAAAGATATTTTTATTACTGAAGAAGATAATGAAGAAGAAGAAAATACATCTGTTAACCCTGCGTTACATAGGTGGGGTCTAATAGACCCCAGCGTTTGAAAATTGATCAAAAAATATATCTAAAGTTATCCCATGTACATGTAAGTCTCTGTAGTTTCCTAAATGTATTGACACTATCGAAATCAGCTGTTAGTGCTTTTATAAGTAATCAGTCAGTTAAGCTATATGCTTCTAAAGTGTTCGGAGAGGGTCAAAATTGCTTCAATCTAGACAGTGAATATATATTTTTTTGCGTTAAGAGTCGAAATTATATTTTTTTTGTATTCCTGTATTATTTGTTCATTGTTTTTAATTAAAAATTTTGAAATAGGATGTTCAATTGTTGATTTGAGCGCTTTGACCAATATTTGTTGTTAGATTTACGGAAACCTGTTGTGGTTATGGTTTAAATACTGTTTAATTAGCAGTTTGGATCTTTCTAGAAGTCTATAAAAGTTTATTGTTTATAGAAGTTCCTGAAAGTTTGTGGAAGTTTCTAGAAAGATGAATTTCGATATAAACACTGAAAAAAAATTTCAACCAATGAACTTATTTATTAAACTTTCATAAATGCAATGAACAAATTTATTATAATCGGGAATTGATTTATTGATTGAAATATCATTGTATATAATATGATACCTTTTGGTTCAGTGAATAGCAGAGTAATTTGCTGGGAAGACAGTCCGAGGTCGGACTCGGAAGTGTTAACATAAATATCGTGTAAATAAATAGTGGTGTAATAAGTACAGTAACTTAGTTTAAATAAATACAGATTTATGGTTTAGTGATTGATAATAATTGTAGTGTTATTTAAAATTAGTGTAAATATTAATGTAGTAATTTTGTGGTCACCAGCAATAAGGGAATAGGTCGACTTAAATTCCCATTTACTTATTCCCTTATTGCTGGTAACCACAGAATTATTCTGTTGTTCAATATCTAATGGCGAGAAAAAGTTTAGAAAATGGTTGTTTTATTCTGATTCAAAAAATTGTTTGTTTTGTATTTCTTGAAAGAGCTTTTGACAGAGCTTCTGAAGAGCTCAATCATTTTTTGACTGCTATAACTACTTTCATAAAACTTTTCTGTACTTGAATTGCTTGGTAAGGTATTCTTCAAAATAGGCTGTGATGAGATTTCAACAGATGTGAGACATTACGTTGGTAATGGAGAATTATAAGCTGGCCTTAGAGGTTTGTAAGATGGTCTTGTAATAGGCCTAGTGGAATTATCATAAAGTCTACTTGACTGGATTCTGGACTTTCTTTTTTTCCTAACCTTTTCGGCTTCGATATGTAGCTTATGAGCTTAATAAAATCTTAAGATATGAGTTACCTTGTTGCTTACAAAAACTTGCAGCGTTGCATATTAACCTGAAACTAGCTCATTAACTATGTCGGGTATATTCCGTAAAAACAAATCGATGGATGCAATGCCAAACTTTCGAAATGGAATCGAATATCGAATTTCTTGCTGAAATTCTCGATCTAGAAATTGGATGGTAGACTTATTCGAATTCCAAAAGAGAAAACTGCGGAAGTCAATGTTTTAATTTATCTCAATTCCAGATTGATTGACATCGTTCTTTACACATACGTAAAATAAATTAATTCAACTATTAAATTTATTTTTCATAATATACAGTAAATTCTGGAAATTAGTAAAAATATTACCTTAAAACAACAAACGGCAACATCATATTCACAATGGAAGTAAATAAAAACAGAGGGTGAGTTGAATGTCCTGGATTTGAACATTAATGATCCTTGAAATTTCTAACCACTCTTGGAACCACAAAATGGCTGACTCAGATCCATTATAGTCCAGTAACTTTATACATCACAGCATGCGTCAAATCCGGCAGTTCTGATTTTTTGCAGACTTGTTTATGATGTTGGCCTAATGAATAATCTAAGTTTGTGACCTTAAGCGCCAAACGCAACTTCGTCAAAAATCGAAAAAACCGTGAAAAAATCGTTTTTTTCCAATTTTGGCGATTATAACCCTAAAGGACTAGTTTTTGAAAAAAGTTTCTTATGACGTTTTTAAAGTAGACTAAATATGCTACAAAATGATAATAGAACTGTCTTTGTAGACCCAATAGTTTCCGAGATTAAGCCTTTCAAAGTTTATAATTTTTTTCAAACTTTGCAATTTTTTGCAATTCTGTCGTTCTGAATGAATTTTGATCCTGAGTATACTATCGAAGCCCTGTACATACATTCCCTGTTCATACATGTTGGCATGTTAAAAAAGAAAATGAGAAGTGTGAACGATGATGTTTAAGCTAAGCTAAGAATATTGAAGTAAAAAAGATAAGTAAAACTAAAGTTAATAAGTTTATTTGTTAGGAAATTGAGTAATATTCAAAATCAAAAAATTAAATTAATTTAGCCCTCTTGGATGGTTACGGTTGAGGTTCGTCCGTATTGGGATCGACGTATTGGGATGGCATATTCCCATCAGGGGATGGTGATGAATCGTCGACGTCTTGTGCCCTCAAGTCATCCTCCATTTCGACATCGGACAGATCGTCGCCTTCTGGGATATCCACTACTGCAACATCAGGTATATTGTCACAAGAGGCCCCGCTGCAGTGCCTGCAGACTGATGGTTGATGAGGAAAGGCATGGATGAAGGGGAAAAGCTCTGGTCTCAAAGAGGATTTTGAAGCAGCGATTCTGAAACACATGACATCTGATGCTTTGCCTCTTCCACATTTATTGTATAAAATTTCACGTCGGCTTGAGATCGCAGTAAGGATGATCAGCAAGTCAATGTCCTCACCAACGACTACCACTATATCATAGGTAGAGTTTATATATTATTTATAATTATAAACTTTGAAAGGCTTAATCTCTGCAGTTATTGGGTCTACAGAGACAATTCTTGTATCATTTGTAGCAAATTTAGTGAACTTTAAAAACATCCTAAAAGAGTTTTTTCAAAAACTAGTACTATAGGGTTATAATTGCCAAAATTTGAAAAAATAACGATTTTTTCGCGGTTTTTTCAATTCTCGACAAACTTGCGTTCAGCGCTCGAGGTTACAAACTTGGATTATTCTTTAGGCCAACATCATAAGCAAGTCTGCAAAAAATCAGAATTACCGGATTTGACGCATACTACCCCCCCCATACTTTCAGGCGACAAAGTTACTGGATTATTATGGGAACTCCTAAATTTTCCCATAGATAAGCATGATAAGGAATCCAAAATCAATACAATAACAATGTTTTTTGAACTTCCACCATCGATAGTATAATCAAGAAAATTGATACTTTATAAAGCCCGATACTTTATAAAATAATTACTATCCAGTACCATCGAAAAGCAAGATTGGTGCGGAGAATAAATGATAATAAAACAGACGCGAGCTAATCGCTTTCTACAACCTTTAGTTTATTTTATTTTGAATACGGAATACGGCACTAAAAACCGAAACAAGTAATTTTCAATATAATAGTTTTTTGACTATTATTTTATTTCAATTAGTAAACAGAAACAAAACAAACATTGTTTTTATTCACAAAGTACGCTTTTTACGAAATCGCGACAAACAAGCCGAATTTAGCAACTAGCATAATATCTGCGATTGATATTAAAACAATTCACGTTAAGTTAGTTTGGAGAAAAATCTATTTTTGTTTTGTAAAAACAGTAGTGCAGCTTTTTTTTAAATCCTTCGAGTTTATTGTTAAAATGATGACGTTTTTGTGTACGATAAATTTACATAAAAATTAAATTAAATTTCTATTTCTCTAATATTTATAAGCAGGAAATATTCTTGGTATAGTATGCTACTGTTCAACGCTGCAGTTATTAATATTAAAATTCATTACCAATAATGCAGTTTGCATTTATTAGATTTACGTGGTTTTAAAAATGAGACAAAACAAGAATTTGTCGATAAAATATTCAAGTACACGACTAGGTAAAAGCTTGCATTTTGATCTTTTACGGGCATTTTGTAAAAAAGAAAATCATGGAATGGTTGGTAGCAGAGCGGAATAGAAACATTGCTATGAATATTATAGCTTATTATTAGTTTTACCAAAGCTTTATGAAATTATCTTTCATCGATTAGAAATAATAAATTTATTTATTGATACATACATTCAGTGTTTCAAAACTTGGAAAAAATGCCTTTGTAGGCATCAACCCTAGCACCGAAGTGACATTTTCACGATGGATGTGTGGAATTTCCACTTTGAATTAAAAACTCTTTGCGCGATCGATTAGAAGACCACCGATCCAAGTGATCAAAGCTTTTGAATCGCTACTTCAAATGTCCAATGTCTCTACAGGAAATCTCAAATGATCTGGTAGTGTATTTGCACTCCTCCCGGATTCTCACATGTAACATCTACCACAGATAGTATAATAATGCAGTATATTATTATTATTATTTCTCTCTAATGAAGGTCTATACTCTATATTAAATAAAATGTTAAAACCGGTTAGTTGACATATTTTGTTATATTTAAAAGACCCAAAAAACCTGAGATTGATGGTCCACATCTTGGAAAAGAATATTATATTGCAGGGTCGAAAATATAATTGTTAATTATTATTATTACTTATAATCTATTGAAATTGAATTTGCCTTCTTCTTGTACATCTTCCTTTAAAAGTATACTTTCATACGAACTATTGATGAACTTCAGGAATCGATCCATCTATTTTCTTATTCTCGACCACACGCAGAATACGTCATCGACGTATCCCGTCCAGATAAATACTCTCCCAGAAAGAGATTATTTCTTTAAGTGTTAGATATGCGATTGTTGATCTTTTTTTATGTTGTCACAAAATTTAAATGGAATTGAATAAGTGCTTTAGAGCTAACTTTTGAACATGAGTAACTTACGTGTCCGAGTTAACAATTCATTCAAATAAATTTTCTTGTGAAGGATTTTAAAACAAAAAAAAAACATAGAAACAAAATAAAAATATAAAGTGCTTTAGTAAGTGCAAACAATTGGGTATACCGTATACATATATTTTGTAAAGGTGGTTGTGGTAAATTTGTTTGTTCAATTGAAAGGTTTAATTTAACTTTCGTTAAACGTATTTCAGTTTATCTTTACGGCTTTATTTAGTTTAATTTCTAACTCATTTTATGTCAAATTTGACAAACGGCTGTAATAACGCAGCATTAAGCTTGGAAACTGCCATTGAGGAACATCTAAGTGTTGTTAAAATTAAGTAAATTTTAAGCAACTTATTTTCAGGGAAAGCAAAATTTTTCGATTTAACGACGAGTTATCTGTTGTCTAATGGTGTTGTCTCAGCACGCTCTATTCATTTGGTGAGTTTGGAAGCTTTGTGGCTAAATTTAAACTCCTGCAGCCAACTTTCTCGAACAAAATGCAAACCGGCTAAAATATAAACGTTTATTCTTTAATTCAAAGTTTGGGGTTTAATTTAATATTTGAATTGAATAAGTAAAAAAAGCTTGAAGCTCATGTAAAATATTTAATATGTGCATTTTTGAACAGAAGGGTTGTCAAAGCAAAGTTGTTTGATTAATTACTTATTAGTTATTACTTATAATTACTTCATATAAAAACGAGGTTTGATATGCGACACCAAACTGGATACCAATTTAAATTTATTCCAACTCAAATCCATCAAATAGCTTTTACTAATTTCATATTGAATATGGATCGATTTGATCTGTCTGCAGCGACAATTTAATTTAAATTTTCTCAAAGAAGTTATCTTCTGGTATCTTTAATGCACGGTAGATGGAATAAAAATTTTCCAAAATTGTTTTTAAAATAATAATCTGGAAAGTAAAATTTTTATATGAAAACCGCAAAAGTTACGTAATATATTAAGTTAATACTTGATAGATATCGCTCGTATGGGCTCTACTAAGTATTAAATAATATATGAAGCTAATAAACTCTTCATTTTATTTTCAGTCGAGGCGAGGTTGCAAAACTTCTAAGAGCAACTTTATTGGAATCGTTAAACTTAAAAATAAGAAAGGAATATCCCGAGAATAATAGTTAAACCAAGACAAAACTCTTTTAGTATTGGTTGTTTTCAACTTCTTGAAATTACATTTTATGTAGGAGAAAATTAAACTTTTATGATAATTATTTTTATACTACAATTTTTTATTGCACACTTCTATTTCTTAATTAACATAATTATTGCTTTAATTGCTTTATTTTATAGCGCTAATTTGTATATTAAAATATGAAGGGTGAAATGTATTAATTAAATATTTTTAATTTAAATGCCTATTTCGTTTTAAATTAAAAGGGTTATACGCTCTTCACTTTAGATTTATCTTCCTGCTATAATACGACGACGATTTTTCTTTCCTAACGTAAAAATTATATAAGTTTCGATGAAAATATTTTAAATTTCATTTCATATTTATAAACTCGCCTTAACGATTTTCTTATTTTCATCACAATAATTAAATTTCAATTAATACAACACTAAATATTAAAAAGTCAATTTCTCTTTTTATTTAATTACAATTCTATCGGAAATAATAAATTAAAAATCGATTCTAAATTTTTTATCGAATCAATTAATGAACTGATAATTTTTCTATTACATATTGCAGTTGGTTATTAATATAGTTCAGGCACTTCGGGGTAGAAAGTTACAATCTTCGCAATGAAGCTAAAATGCTTATAACTATGCAATTTATATTTTTATCAGGTTTAAAATTAATTTAATTAAACCAAGATGAAAAATCTTGAAATGTTTATTCGCATGTATGACTCACATAATATCGCTTGATTTTTCTCACCCTCTGCAATCCGTGTTTATAATTTAAATGCAATTGATTGTGAAAAAAGCCAACACGGGACACATCTCCAGGCATCTGAAAAATGCATAAATAATAAAATTTCCATGATTTTATTGGGCATCCCAATTCCTTTCATGCGAGTTTAGTTTTATGTGGGAATAATTTATTTATTATAATGACAATAACCAAAATGAAACGGAAAAAGAAGAAAAGAACAACCAGGAAAAAAACAAATTTAATTTAATTTAATAATAAAAGAAATAGTATGCTTCATCTACACCAGTGGTTCCCGAACTATTTTTACCCACGGGTATGCATTTTGTGCAACCCCAAATGTATGCAAAAATACATTGTCATCGACATCAAGTCGACGTGGAAAATTTCATCTGGATTGGATGACTGGAATGTGTTAATTTTCACTTACAATATTTGTTCAAAACGTTCAAGGACCTTCAAATCATTTTCAATTTTTGACGGACCCTCTAAATGATCCCGGAACTCTTGGAGTCCATAGGGACCACTTTGGGAACCACTGATCTACACGATGCTTGATTTGGCGAATGTTCGACATTCGAGACATCGTGTAGAAGTCATAAGTAAAAGTTCTTGTCTTTTTCAGGCATCAAACATTAAAAAGCGAAAGTTTGCCTTAAATTATTAAGATAATCCTTTATTTATGACAGTTGTTTAAGTTGGAAAATTTTTCATCGGGAATAACCTTGTTATCTGCTTTTAATCTTCTCAGTGTTTCAAAAAGTTGTATTTCCGAGTGTAGCTAGAGAAAACAATTTGAAATCAAATTTTATATTAAAATGAATATAATGTGAAAGAAACTAGAGGAAGATTATATGTATTTAACTAGTGCAGAAACTGATATCCCTGATACTACAAAGCAAAAACCTGAATAACACAAACATGATTGTGTAGTATTATAAACCACTAATAATCCTAATAATGTAAAAGCTTGCAAAACCTAAAACTAAATAATTTAGAAGCAATAGATTTACTTAAAGAAAGTGAGATAGAAACAACACAAAAAATGTATTATTATTATTATGTAATATAACAATATTTAAGACAAAGAAACAATATAAAGTAATGCTTAACTTGTAAAGCACTGATCGGGAGAAAATGACTGTATCATTAAAAGTTGAAACTACAAATTACAATGTACATGTAAAAAGATCGTATAAAAATAATTACCATTTGTTTACAAACCTCCTATCGAATCTTGCCTGAGGTTTACTACGAAAAAGCCCGAACTACAACATTATTCGAAAGTTTATTAGTAATAACTTATAATATAACATAAGATAAGCATAAAATTATGTGTTACCTATTTTTGATTAATTTATAAAATTAAATTTAAAAAATTTATAAAAATTTCTTTCTAGTTATTCTGGTTTTTCTAATTCTACGTACCAATTCCGACTAACGGGTTTAGGTCTGGTGATTGGGATGGCGAATGCAACTGCTTTAGTATATATTAAACAACCACAACTTCACAACGTGGGCCATATGCTTGTGGGGTTGTTGTCATGTTACAACCAAGCTCTCGAAAGCCCTAATTTATTGACACTATCTTTCAAATTTTACTCTAAAATATTCTAATAATGTTCCTTGTTCATCGTTTCAATTATGAATTCTAAATGCCTACCCCACTTGCAGCCATGCACCCCCAAACCTTACAATTACCTTAACAGTTGCATATGTATTTTCTTAATTCAATTCAGCGTTTGCTTTCCTTCACACAATTTTTCTTCCATCGGAATCAATTTTTTCACTAAACAGGGCATTATTCCAACTCGGAATTTTTGCTTATGTATATCTTTGCAAATTTTAGACGTTTTCTTGGATTTACTCCTGAAATGAATGGTACTATTGTAATGAACATTTCCTAACGCCCTACGGATATCTTTAGAAAATTTACATACTAGTTTTTTTGAACTAACCACATGATTTTGGGTTATTTGTTAAATATACATAGCTAATGGGAAACTCATGTGATGTGTCAGACTTTTACTTTATCATTCTTAATGCGACGTGGAAAACTTAAATTGATTTCCCACGTTATTACCATATGTTTGGATGTCTGACAACGTATGCTGACAAATTATTACACCGTGTGATAACGTGAAAAAAATTTGTAATCAAATATTAAAATAATTTATTTAATAAACTGACGATTTAGACAGAACATTACTATTAAATATTTAATTTAAATTTAGAGCGGAATTAGAAAGTTTAAACTAAATGACAATTTAATGAGTAGGGATAGTTGAAAAGTAAAAACTGAAATTTTCATCAAGAAGTTTATTTGAAATTTTATAATCACGAGTTAAAATGTATTATTTTAGAATTGTTGACCTTGATCCTTTTTTCGACTTTGATATAAAACTACGATTAAATTAAGCGAAACTTTGGCCATTGTACTATCGGTTACTTTACTGGTTTTTATTGTCCAATAATCTCAAAATCCCGAAAGGTATTATAAAAGTGGTTTGATGTTTCTAGGAAAGAAGTCCAATACTGAAACTTTAAAAACATCGCCTGTGTTAAAAACGACTTCTAACTGATCATGTGAGGTATATACAAGTATGCTGAACTATATTTTAATAATTATAATATCTAGTATGTCAAAATAATTTTTGTGATTTAAAATTATCATTGAATATTATTTGTTTGGATATTTCTTTCTTGCAGTTTTTTGAATAATATGTTGTTATAAATGACTGCTACTACAATATAAATGAAAAAGAAAAGCCAGACAAACTTTGAGCTATTCTACATCGTTTATGTAGGTAGATATTATATTCTGAGCTCGTTTTTAGAATCTAAAGGCTTAATATTATTTAGAGTTACGTTATATTTAAATTGTCTACAATAAAATGCGAACTTATTTTACATTCTCCAAAGAAAACCATTAGGTCGAATTTCTTTGAGCTAACAAATACTGTAAGATCCGATTATTTTTTTAAATAATTGAAAGCACTGAAATTACAATTCTGAAAAAGAAGTTTGACGTCTGAAATATTAATATGAAAGTATTTAGAATTTTAATTATTAAAAGCTTCGTTTGGAATATTCCTCTTCATGCAAAGGTTTATATACATATTCAATACGCAATTAGCAAGTACAGCTTAACAGATTTGTACTGGATTTAAACTATGTTTAAGCATGCAAATGAACCAGATAGACAATATCATTTAAAAGTACTGCATTATTATATTTAAATAATAATTCATAAATTAAATAAAAAATTACTTTAATTCCTCTATTAGATATTTAAAGATATTTAAAAACAGAATTTAAAAATAATAATTAAAAAAAAATTATTTCAATTTTTTTAATTTATTTAACATAGCAATAGAATTTTGTATACATTTGTCTTTTCGCTGTTTTTTTAATTTAAATTTTAATTTTTAAATACTAAAATTTTAGCAATAAAGTTTACTAAACCTTTCGATGATTCTATACCGCTAAAGGGATGACATCGAGAGTTTAAAATAGTGGGGTTAACCTTAGAGCTCCTAACAGAACCTCCAGTTATAATTTTATTTCAATAAAACTTTCCATTTGGAAGATTTCGAAGACACAGGCATACTAACTAAAAATTTTATGTTACTGTGTTTTGTAGAGCAACCTTTATTTTTATTTATTTATTATATTTTTGAAGGTTTCGATTGCGCAGGCAGTGCTCCACTAGTGAAACTTTTGATAGAACTAAACCTCGAAATTTGTGAGAGGTTGGACGTGATTTTTGAGGTATTAGGGATTTTTTGATTTGAATAAAATTAGATAAGTGATCGATTGTTGGTTCATTGAGTTTCTTAAATATAGGAATTGGAAAAAGAAAATGTAATCATCATCATCATCACACCATTCCTGTCTGAATATAACCACTTCTTGGAAGTCCTCACAATCCATTTTATGAGATGGATTACTCCTATGTTGTAACTCTGTACTATAACTTTTCGTGTGCTTTTGCTCTTTTTGCAATCAGACTCCAAGTATTTCTATTCGCACACTTTTCTCTCCAGTTTTTGACTTCCATCTCATTTATGTCTTTTATTACGCTATCCCACCATCTCATTCTTGGCCGTCCTCTGCATCTTTCCTTATCTGGCTTCCATTCAGTCACCAATCTTATTTTTTTATCTTTTTATCTTCGCATTATATGTGCTAACCATTTTATTCGCTGTGACTTGATAAACCTGACTATATTTTCATTTCCCAGCAATTTATCTATCTCTTCGCTCTTTGTTATTCTTAGATTTAGGTTATTAATCTTTTTTTGTTCCAAGATTGCTCTAATCACCTTCCTCTCAAAGATACTTAGTTTTTCTTCTTCTACATTTATCATACAGAGTACTTCAGCGGCGTACGTTATAGTAGGTCGTATCGGTCCTTAACAAATTCTTATTTTTGTCTTTCTACTTACACTTCAATTCTTCAATATTTTCTTGTTTATACTCGTATAAAAGGTTCTATTTCCCACTTTTAACTTTTCCTTTATTTCGTCATCTCTGTTACATCGGTTGTTAATCTTTACTCCTAAGTACATACTTGAAATCATTTACCTCTTCCAAACCGTATTGTCCTATTCTTAAGTTTCTTCCGCAGCGCATGAATTTGGTCTTCTTGTCATTTATCTTCACACCCGCTATCGTTGCATGACGGTCCAATTTTTAAAAAATTTCAATCATATTCTTCTTTGTTCTGGAGATTATGACTATGTCATCTGCTTTCTCTAATAATTATTCTTCTTTGTTAACTATTGTGCCTTTACAGTTTAATTTTCTAATTATATGTTCCATCATCAAGTTGAATAACGGCGCCGAGAGTGCGTCACCCTGTCTACCTCCTGCTATTATTTCAAATTCTTCGGTTTCCCCTTTTGCAATTCTTACTGAACCTTTCGTGTTAGCTATTGTCATGTATACCTGGTTTATTAGTTTTTCTGGGAATTTCATTTCGCGCAATATTATAATAATTTTCTCTCTATTCACAGTATCGAAGGCTTGTTGAAAATTTACAAACGGCGTATGCATTTCCATGTTATGTTCATAAAATATTTCTGTTAATTGCTTTAGGATATGTATCGCCTCAACTGTCGATCTACATTCTCTAAATCTCCACTGATATTCTCTAAGTGCTTGTTCTGCATACTTTTTTAATCTTTCTAAAATTAATGATGATAGTACTTTGTATACTACTGGTAATAGCGTTATGCTTCTATAATTACTACACTCCTCGAGGTCTCCTTTTTTATGGTGTGGCGACATAATCCGACTGGCTTTAAATTTAATTATAATCGGATAATTGATAATCCGATGAAACAAGTTATTTATATAAAGTGAATTTACAACATATATTTATTAATAAAAACATTCCTAAAATGGATTGGGATTGGGATATTCTTCCTGTCTGCCATTCTTCGGGTATTTTTTCTTCAATCCATGCTGTTCTTATGAAGTTATAGGGTAAAAGCCGGATAATTGCCTCAGTTGGATACTTGCCCATGTTTTTAATACACTATGTTAGGGACGTTAGTGCCGTTAACGTTTTACTATAATTGTAAGTACCCCTCCCGCAGACCTCAGTGTCATGTAAACAGTCAGTATAAATCCACACGTTTCGTCCGTTCAAGCGAAAATCTTCCGCTGCGAAACTTCTACAGGCGTTGAAATTATATTGGCAAGTAATTTCTATTGAATATTTTTTATTACTGATTGTAGTTTCAGTCCACTTTTGGTTTCTTTGTTTGCATTAGAGTTTAAATTACACTGTTTATTACATTTCATTGCTGAATAATTTTTATTTATTTTGCAAATAAAAAGGGCAAGTACCTTATCTAAAAGAATAGTCGCCCCAGTTACCTTTAGTTTCTAGAGAAGAATACAAATTTCCAGTTCTGACAGTAAAAATGAACAAAATTTATTAGTCCAAAATCATCTAAAAGAAAAGCAACCGTAGGATTACCAACCAAACGGACAAAAGAGGAAAAATCGATAAAAGACACTGAAAAAATATTAAATAATAAAAATGATAATTTAATAATAAAATTGATTATTGCATAGAATATTTCGAAAATTACAATTTTACTAATTCCGAAGCCTTTTTCACGTTAGGCAACTATCCGCTAGAGTAGGCAACTATCCCTTTTTTGAGAGGTCAAATAAAATAGGATTCACTCAAAACCATTATTAATTATGTTCACAAAAATTGGATAATATAATAAATCAAAGACCTATGTTTTGATATACATGTTGCTTAATTCTTATTAAGTACATATTTTTTTATAATAGAGCTTTTTTGAAAAGTGGGGCAACTATCCGGCTTTTACCCTATATGTTTTGCTAGAGTTGGTTTCCTCTATTCTTGATCACTCCATCTTTGCCAGGTGCTTTCCCGTTTTTCATTTTACCCATTACCATTATAATTTTATCAAAAAATGTAGGTCTCTACGTTGTTCCTTTCTATCGCCTGTGTTCAGTAATTTTTTTAAGTGATTTTTGAAGTGAAAATGTAATAACAATTAATAATTAAATTCAATAGATATCACAGTAATATATTAAGATTTAATGAAAAGCGGTTAATGAATTTATTGCCTTTTTTACTTTGTTAGTTACGATTATCTTGGTCTTGTTTATAATCAAGTTGTATGTTCAATTTCTTTTTGTTTAGAGCTGCTTCGGGGGGTAAACTGCAGAGAAATTTTATTGCACATCAAGATCTGAGAATTGAATATAAGGAAATTTAAAGAATTGGAAAGTAATTGCAACTGTTAAAGACGGGATATCCGTTTTCGAGGTCCACTAAAGGGACCTCTTGTTCTAAAGAACAGAAATCGTCATAAGCAAACAGTTACTCTTATTCCCAGTTTCAAACCGCAGTTTCCATACAAGTTCCTTAACATCAGCATTCTATTAATTTGACTATTACGTGAAAGAACTGATAAAATAAAAATTTCCTTTGAAAAAAATCCAGCCCGATGGTCGGTGAACAATTGATGCCAATTAAAGCAATTGATTCCGGCCACTACTGTATATTTTGAAATAAACGGATAAATACTGGCTATCTGAAAGCCTGGTAAAAAATCTGTCTGTTGCTGTACACTGAAAAAAAAGATACATCAAAAATTCATCAGTTTTGCGCCGATGAACAAAATTCATTATTTTAATGAAAAATTCATAGTATTGATAAAAAAACTTTGTTCACCGGAGCAAAACCAATGAACTACTTTTTTCAGTGTACACAGGCGATTAATTTATGCTACAAGGGGCTCTGAAAATAATTTCTTGATAGAGAAAATGCATCAAAATAAGAGTTTTTCTATTTGGAGAAAGACATCCGATGATAATCAAAAACTGACTACTAAAAATTGAGTTTCGGATCAGACAACGGGAAATAACCACTCTATTAATTATATTCCCTAGTAAGTCATCTTGGCTTGGGTAAAGTTGATATAGGCACTGCATAGTGCGCAGGCATAGTGCAATGGAAGTTGAAGAAACGTTAAATTATCATATAAAAACTTGAGCTATATATATTATCAACATTCAATCGCGGGCTGATTCCCTTTGACCCCGTTTTGCCGGAGTTTTGAATAATTGCCAAAGAATTGCATAAGAACTGCAGGAATTGGAAACAAAAATAGAAATTGGTGTACTTATGCTAATTATAAAACGATCAAAGTCCATGTTAGTTCTTCGATAGATCCTTAGGTTCTTAGCCCCTTGAAATTTTTTGATTTTGTTTCTTCTTTCTACCAGCACGACACTGGTTTGATTTATGGTTTTTCCATATGAACATATCTACTACGTACGTATTAGATTCTACGAATCAAATCAAATTTCATAGTAAATTTTTAAATAATTATTAAAATATCTTAGTTACGATTGCGTTTTGTAGAGGAAACTCGGTTAACTTTACGTTGCGCTACCTTACTTATATGTATAGTAATACTTTGGCTCCTGAAAATCAGAAGTGAAGTAGGTTTCTTATTCAGAAAAAATGTGAAAAACTTTTATGCGTTATTGGTGGGTTGATTAATTTTGTTATTATTAACAACGCTAAATGCCATCTAGGTACTGTTATGCAGAAAACTTTCAAAATTTTTTGATAACTGACTTTTACTTTAAAATATTAACAAATATCTTGACAGTATTATATTCTTTGTATTTCTAGATTCCAGCATACGAAATCAGTAATATTAATATCTCACCCTCATAATTTAATTAAAAGCAGAGTTAACGACCACTTTGCAAAACTTTGTAAGAAATTTGCGTCTTTTAGAAGAATCGGATTAGCATGCCATCTTAAAAACCAAAAAATTTTTGTAAAATGCTTTTACTTTTCTTACTCTTTTATATTTAAAATTTTGGAATCGTAAAATTAATTTTTTCAATTTTTTTTTTCAAAACAAAATATAAACAATTACTGTGAAATGTTTCAAACATTTCTGAGAAAAAAATTGAGATGTAAAAAAGGATATTTCTTCTTGTTTCAAAAACATTTTCAAACATTATCAAAATAACCTGGGTCCATGGGTAACGTGTCATAATATAGAATATAAAACGTAAAAGGCAAATATAAAACGAAAAGCTTCTAATTTGATCTGATCTATGATGGTAAAAGACCAGCAGTGAATACATAACCAACCAACTTCGCGAATAAAAATACAAAGCAAATTTCTCTAAGGGAAAATCCCAGCAACAAATAATAGATTTGTGTATTTAAATAAAAGCCCGCAGTGCAAAAATAAAAGCACTGCACAAATAATAAGCAAACTAGCAGATTGAAGTAACATTTCCTATTCAACAAAGTCAAACCTCAAAACTTAAAACTTATCATCACATATAATTCAATATGCAATTCGATAGTACACATCTATTCACCAAGTTCATGTTTCCTGCTTATGCTTTTGAAATATGTTTCAGTTTATTCTATTTCATTAAAATCACAACAATGATTAAATCTGAAATAATTACCCAATACTGCTGTATAAAATCTATCACCTTGCAGATCGTACAATTGTAATAACAAAACCTTTTCCTAAGAAATTCTTTATTCTTACTACATCTGGAATAGGTCTTCTTTAGTGTTGAATAACTGCGTAATAAGGTCCTGATGGTGATTTGGCAACCAGCTTTGGTATTTGTAAACGGAGAAATCAATTTATTTCTCAAATAAAGCTTGCATGTACGAACTGTACACTAAACTCGGCAGACAATCGGGCAACTATTATTAAGGTAGTAGTCTGGTAACTTGAATTTTTTTTACGTCTTTATCGGGAATTTTTTTTGTATGGGAAAATAAAATTCAATTATTTTTTGGTACCTATATTATTGACATCTAAAGGATACAAAAAAAATTTTATTATTATTATTGGTCAAAGTAGACGCCTCAAAAAAAGGTAACCCTGGCAATAATCGATTAGAATTCCATAAAAATTCTCAAAAATTCTTGAAAAAGAAATTCTAGTGTATACTAGTAAATTTTGGATTTATCAAGCTCTCGGATTCTTACCGACTGAGAATTTTTATATAACCATAACTTCAAAAACGTCTACGTTTGGCAAACGCGTAATTTTGTTTCAAACAAATTACTGGATTTAACCCAATTCTGCAAAACAATTCAGTCGTTATAGCAAGCGTCTATGTAAAATGCATTGTAATGTCAAAAGTTTTTTATTAATTAATGAGTTGATTATATTATATAAAAATAGGTAGCTGCACTCTAAAAGTTAAATAACAAAACGAGAAAATAACATGCACAAATAATAGAATTCCAATTCTGCATCAGTACAGCGCATTCAAGATAATTTAATTTATAAGGATACATTGTCTAAATGCTATAAACTTTTAACTTAAGGTTACATATGCCAGAAAAGCACCTTTGGTTAAACAACAAGTAATCTACAAAGTAATTAATTTGAAATGTAGAAATTAGCTCGCATTTTCAATGAAAGCTAAATTTACAAAAGATTAAACTATAAACTCTTGCACCTAGCAATACTATTATAATAATCTAACAGTATCCTACAAAGTGTTTTAAGATTTGATAGCTGTTAAGAAATTTAATATAAATTTGAAATTTTATACAATGCAGAATGAATGGTAGACACCTGTTTCTGACTGTCATCGTCATCGGTACCGTATGCCCATGAAAACTTTCAATTGTGCAATATTGCGTTTATCATTGAGCGATTAATGAGCACTTAAGTAAGCCTAACCTTAAGTTTTACTTAACCCACACACTCCCATGTAAACATAATTTTAAATTATCTCATTAACTTAATGAAAATTTGTGCTTGTCACCTGAAACTTGCAAAAATAATTTAACTAAATGATCAATTTTAGGTTAATGATCATTAAGCTGTCAGTGTGTCGACGGTACATATGTAATTTTTGCTATTTAACGCAAATAATTTCATAGTATCATTAAATTACATATTTGATTACCTTTGTTATATAAATTGGAATTCCGTAATTATTTAAAATCTCAAAACAAAACATTCCCCTATTTATGTTTGATCTAGAATGTTGATAGATTTCATCTCTCCCCTTTAAAATAAACGACGACCTACTTCATATCAAAAGTAACGTGATTCACTCAACAAATGTGTTTTTTTTTAATATTTGAATATAAAATTAAATCAAGTTCGATGATTCAGAAACCAGCTTTTATAATAAAAATATTTTGGAAACAGAAATATATCAGACATAAATTTCTTGTAAATTTTGAAAGATATAGTAAAACTTAACAATAATTTTTATTACTTAAATTAAATAAATTAAATCTTGTACTTCGTTACTTCCAAGTTATAAGGGAATGATTAAGTCAATTTGTTTAAACTTTCGCGCTAAAAAACCTAATACTCGTAATTTATTCTCAGGCATGCAGTACAAATCCTTGCACTAATGGCGGAACTTGTTGGAGCAGCATGAATTCATTCTACTGTGCTTGCAGACCAGGATTTACCGGAAAAATATGTGAAGGTAATAATAGCTATACTATATTTTTTCTAAGATGTAGTTATTCATGCATATCTTCCCAAAAAAATGTCAGTTAATCCCGTTAATTATTTTATCGCTAATGCGGCTTAACGTTAACGGAAAATACTTTTGACAATAAATTTAAGTTTTTTTCCAATCCTAACCTAAAATCTGCACTAAATATTTAAATGGGTATTAACCGCAGTTTCGTACATTAATCAAGGTTTCTTCGACGAAACTCTCCACAAAGCAGATTACATTGCCCTGTCTAATTTTTTCATTCTTGCTGGAACAGCTATGTACGTACTATATTAAATTTTTGAATTGTCATTGCTGTTTGCTTTATTAAAGGAGAGAAAGTTCAATTTGTTTTTGCTCAAGCTACAGGAACCACCTGTTATTTGACACATTTGTTATTTAACGGAATCTAATTAAAATTCATATTATTTTAATCGGTTCAAATACTGAATTCAAAATAAAATAAATTTTTTAATGGAACCTGTGGAAATATATCAAACCAAAAGTTATCCAATTGATTAAATTTGACTTTAGATATTTACATAAAAGTGAGGCGGTATATCGGGCGCTCTGGTGTTCTAAAAGTTTGTGAATGAAAAGTGGAAGTTTCTTTTGGGATAAAATCAAGGATGCATATAACTCATTTTTTTATTGTTAAGCTATATAATTTTTATTATATTAAACTATAATAACTTTTGCCTCAACTATAATATTCACTCCTTTTTTATTAAACTATCTTAGTTGATTTGCTTTCGGATTTTTTCTAGTTTTCCTTTCCTTTTTACTGGCATACCAACTACTCTGGCATCTTTTGCAAGCTTGCCTGGATTTTAGTTACTAATAGATCAACAGGTACTCGCGATATTATTACTAGAAGGGACGTCGTTCTCTAAGCAAGTACAATTCTAAGCGCCATCTGTCTATGAACATTCTCGACCTTTTTTTTCAGGCCGCCCATACTGAAACCCCATATAACAATATGGATTGGACACTAAATCAAACACTCTTCTCTTATTCATATTCATATTAGCTGCACGGGCAGTGGTTCAATGCCCACTTTATTGTACCCCGTTTTCCATTAAGATGTTAAGAAAAGTTATTAGTATTTCGATCCACAGTTTGATGTTCACCAGAGAGCTGAGCTAAGAAATTCTGCCGAGTCCGGGATTTGAACCCAGAATTTCCGCTCATAACTCAACTAGCGATCACACCAAGCCACCACTGTGGTCTAACACTCTTCTCTTACTGAAGTCTCAAAATCGGTATCGTCGCTTCCTGGGTTCGCTTTGTCATAAGACTTATGTTATGCCTCTCGAAAAAGAGCCCTTGGTCGATGTGTTTCCAGAAAAAAATTGGTCCCGACGCTCAAAGCAGACGAAAAACTTTAAAACTCTCGTACTTCTAAAATTCCCAGAACCCAAGAAATCGGTCATCTTTGAAACCTCCTTTAAGGAAACCTTGTGGCAACAAAGTAATCTTATACTTCTGGATACCCGGTACACAGCACCGCTCAAAAGAGAAGTTACTTGAAATTTACCTTTTCCATCTAGGCGCACCTTTGCAAATTCATTTCCTTTTAAGAAAACCCCTGTTGCAACAATAAGATCCTAAACTTCTAGATACTCCATACACAGAGGTAACCAAAAAAGAGGAGGGCACTTTAAGAACCAGACTTTCCACCCAGCTAAAAAATCAAGCAACAAATAATCCTTCCCATTTAGCGCATAATATTGGTGCAATATTGGGACAATATTAGGCCAATCTTGAATATTGCACCGATATAGAAAATCAATATTAGACCAATATTGGCTATCCTTGCAAGAGTAGTCAAAACGCGAAAGTTGACAAAACGTGCAGGAAGAGGAAAGAAAAATTTCCGCGTTTAAAGATGCTGCCACGAATCAAGCGAGAAATGAATGTAACAGGAAATTAACCGCGTGTGGAGTTTTCCCCGATACAGGGGAGTCAATAACAAGTTAGAAATTAAATTGAAAAACGCTAGCGCCAGACCCGAAACATTTATGGAAAACAAATAGGACATAGGTAAGTGAGTCGTATTTAATTCCAGATATTAGACGAGAGAGCATAAAATATAAAAAAAATTTAAATGAAAGGCTTGAAGATCAAAGCTTAAAATTGGGTCTAATCAAAAATGATAAATAATCAGTTCGTTACTAGATAAATACCTACCAATCTGCCGAATACAATGTCAGAATTGCCTCAAAGAGAATATCAGCAACAAAGAAGCTATATGCATTTAAAATTGAAAGCTAACGGTGCATAAATCTCTCTCTAGCAGTTGTATGCTTTAACAGAAGCGTCGTGACTTTATAAAGGCTCTCTTGGCAAATTTCCTCGGTGGTTTGCCATTGCCTTCCGAGGGAA
The DNA here is from genome assembly GCA_958510845.1 of Cantharis nigra. Classification (NCBI taxonomy): domain Eukaryota; kingdom Metazoa; phylum Arthropoda; class Insecta; order Coleoptera; family Cantharidae; genus Cantharis; species Cantharis nigra. The sequence goes on from OY294034.1 coordinate 22,970,183, forward strand.
ACCCACAGATCTATCTTGGAGTTTTTGTAGATCACAGCAATGTATTCGACACAACCAGGATTTGAGTCGCGGTTACCTTCTTTCCAGTCCGCCGATGTAGGCTTTACACCATACTGCTGGTTAAAATCTAATAGTAATATCTATAATAAATCTAACACTGTTTAAATAGTGATATGCAAAATAACAGTATGAGATAAAATCCTCAACCCAATAAAAAGAAGTCTCAAAAATTGATAATGAACTTACCAATTCACATAATACTCGGCACATAAGTCGATGGTACACATTGATAAATATCAGCTCCTCCCTTCATATTTTTGAAAAATGTTATTTCGCTTCACTAAAACAAATTCAAGATACAATAAATATTAAATTAAAGATTATTATTCACACTATATCAGAATCCGAGACTTTCAGGATTGCTAAAAAGATAGGCAAATTTCCCATGAAAAATTCACATTAAAAAATCAACATGAATATTCAATATCAATAACCGAACGCCATGCAGAACAACATTCTCTTCGCACAAAGTCAAACAATAAAATCGGATTCACATTTAAGTAAGAGGAAGTTCCATGAAAGCAGACTCCATGGTCAGAAGGAAAAATCCAACCAGATTGTATATCATTCTTCAAATCACAACTGTGATAATCAAAAATGTACGGATATCTGAAGGTTACAGAGAAATGCGACTTACATCAAGGTCAGGTCAACAAGTGACCAAACTTAAGAAGTTCTACTATTTCTTGTAGAACGTGTGTTGTGGATCTTCTTGTGAACAGAAGTGAACAATATGATGATTGTTTGCAGATGTGATTCTATCCCTTACGAATTTAAGACCAATGTGACATCTTTCCAAGGTTCCAGACCTCTGTACAAGGGAGTTGAACATATTGAGAACAGCTTTGTTTGTATCTTTTCCACTCTCTTGACAAACACCACTACTGTGTTATCTAAACCCGGTGCTTTGTTTGTTCTGTTTCTAGAAAACGTCGCCGCCAGTTTAGACTCTACAAAGGACGGGATGTCAATTGGCTCTTGTTTTTCTATTGTATTTTGTTGCGTACGTATGAGCCAGGATGAGATGGTGAAAATTGGCTCCCAATCTGTCTTCCGTTATATCCGTAGCACTTCTTTAGTAAAACCACTCGGTCACAATTTTGTATTCTTTTTCTCAAACATCTCTGTTTAGAGATAACTATAGACAGCGAATTAGATTTGGATGAAGTACAAAGTGCTGTGAAATTAATGAAAAATGGCAAGGCCTCAGGCCACGATAAAATAACAGCAGAAATGATGAAGAGTGCGAAGTCAGAAGGAATAAAATTGTTTTGGAAAATATGTAACAAAACATGGAAAGAGGAAGAGGTTCCGGAAGATTGGAGAATAGGGATTATACTACCTCTACATAAGAAAGGAGATAGAAGGGACTTTAACAACTATAGAGGTATAACACTACTAAGAAGTACTGCTGTGAAAGTATATGAAAAGATACTGGAAAAAAGACTGAGAGCATATGTCGAACCTACCCTAGAAGAGGCCCCAAGTGGATTTAGAAGAGGTAGAAGTGTACAAGATCATGTAATCAGTCTAAAACAGATCATACAGAAGACATTGAAGAGTTGGACAAGTGCGTATTTTGCATTCATAGATTTGGAGAAGGCATTCGACCGTGTACAAAGGCATAGAGTATGGAGCATAATTAAAACTGTGGAAAACTGATACAAACAATAAATAGCTTATACCGAGAAAATTACAACTACGTCAGTACCAGAAATATGAAATCCGAGAAATTCCAAGCACAACAAGGATTAAGACAGGGAGGAGTAATGAGTCCTGTATTCCTGTAGTCCTGTAGAAACTAGTAGTGGGTCATAGAAACATGCAAAAGGTTGAAGTTGTGGAATGTGCATTTGCAGATGATATGGGTATCATATCGGGAAGTGAAGAAGGACTACAGCATATCTTAAGAGTATGGAATGAGAAACTACAAGAAAATGGAATAAAAATGAATAAAAGAAAGACTAAAGTAATGGTAACATCTCTTGAAAAAATAACACTAAGCATCACGATTGAGGGTGAAAGCATTGAACAAGTTGAGAACTTTAAGTACCTGGAAGTGATCATACAAAGTAATGGGAAACAAGAAAAGGACATAGAGGAAAGATGCGAGAAAGCGATAAAATGTACCACTCTGTCAACAAATAGTTTATAAGAAAGAAAGAAATCACGAAGAAAACAAAGATTACCGTGTCTAAGACAATATTTAGACCAATTTTAACCTATGAAAGTGAATCATGGGTCCTGAATTCACTACTGAAAAGCAAAGTACAGGCGATAGAAATGAAATACTTGAAAGCTGTATAGGGCATCACTATGATGGACAGAGAAACAAATGTGGACATAAGGAAGAACCTACAATTACAGTCAATACAGGAATATGTAGAAGAGAGACAACTGGGATGGTGGCGACATTTACAAAGAATGAATGAAGACCGCCGGACTAGAAAAATATGGAAAGCCAAAGAGGGGCGTAGAAGAAAGAGAGGTAGACCTCAGGTAACTTGGGATGGCACTATAGAAGAAATAATCACCAATAGAGGCACTACTATACAAGAAGCAGAACAACTGGCTAAAGATAGAAAAAAGTGGGTGCACTATGTGAAATGTATGGGTAGTGTTGATAGTTAAGACTTTACACCCTACACCCTACACCTTATAGGTAAAAAGGGTTATGATTATATATATATAAATATCTCTGTTCAGATTTAAGAGAAGCTTTTTCCATTTTTTATTCTGGCTGCTATTGGGCTCTCAGTAACCAAAACATACAAACTTGTAAAATTTCAAGGCAAAAAGTTTCAAGGTCGATTGACTTGAAGTTGATTGAATGATTTTATTTGAAAAAAGTTCCAATAATAAATGTAATAAGTTTTGTGAAGTCTTTTAATTTGATGTAGGTAAAGCGTTTGCTGTTATAAGAAATTAACAATAGAAATGTAAAAGAAATTAAATCGCATTGATCAGACTGCGAAGAAAAAGTTATTTACTACGCAATATTGCAGACAATAAATGGAAAACAAAAAAGGAAAATAATTACCAGCAAAACCCTTAGCGGAAATAATTTCAACAACTTCTTTTTGCAAATATAACAAGTAGCATAAATAAAGAATTTGCACAAGCTGGGCAAACACTCCATTATTATATTTCTAAAATTCCACTGAATAGAGAATCAATATTTATTCAATCTTTTGTAACTGATGAAATAGTTACCCGTATAAATTCACTAAACGCTTAGTCCATCTTGAATATTGTTAAATAGACGGTTTCGTAAACACAGTGTTCGAGAAAAAAATGGGAAAACTCTCGGAGATATTTTCATATAACGTCACTTACGTGACCGTAGATATTACACACGTTAGCTAGCTTCAATATTTAATACACAGTTCTCGAAAGCGTGCATTGACGCGGCTTCAGTAGTTTGATTTTCTTGTTTGAACCAGCTAAGCAACTACGGATGAAAGTTTAAAATGTAGGAACACAGATATTCAATTCCAGATAAACTAGATACAGTTGTACAAACATTGAAAAGATGAAAATTATGGTTTGTTAAGGAGGCACATTAAATGGGAACGCGAGCACATCGAAAATTAGAAAAATTATTTAATTTACTGAAAGAAAACCAAAATAAAAAACATTCTGACAAAATAAAAATAAAAAATAAAATAACAAAAAATACTATATGAGAGAAAATTATGATTGAAGATATAATACTGAAATACTGAAAGGTTGAGGAATGCTGAACTAAGTCATTATATTTTTTACCAGTGAAGTGCTTGAATGTGATCAAAATATTTTTGATCTAATTATCCCATTGATTTAGATTTTATGGTATCTGAGAGGTTAAAAGCTTTTTAACCGGTACTACTTTGTACCGGAACTACCGGTTCTTTTAATTTATGTAAAGGAATACAATTAAACTGACTTTTTTTAGATTTATTTGTAATTATTTTATAATAAATAATAAAATAAAACTTTTCAGATGAATTTGTTGTGGAAACAATAACGGACACCGATTCTATTATAAACGACGATGAGTTAGATCTACAAATGCCTATTTCGATTCATCTCGACCATTTGCATAATGTCTACATTGCTGCAGGCACTCTAGCTTGCGCTATTCTTATAGTGGGCCTGATTGTGAGTATCATAAATTATAATAAAAATTTTAATATAATCCAGATATCGATAAGAAAATATTTTTTTGACATATCAATCGTTTTCCCGTGCATACAATATTTTCTTTTGCGTAAAATTAACAAAAAAATTTACAACTCCATTACTTAGTCATGTTGCTCTAAAAGAAATTTAGTATTAGCATTTAATATTAACCAACTGAAAACGGAAAATACACTCATTGTTTATTTAAAGGTATTTAAAATTTATACAGCGTGTTGGAAAAATATTGTATTTTACTACTCCATTACAATATTACAGCTATACATTTTTCAAGGCACAACTAAAAGTATTTTTGTTTTTCCAGGTTTGTTGTGACAACAAAGTTTTTCGTTTTAAATGGCAACTTATATGTTTTGACATTTTTAAAATAAGTTTTTCTCTTTACGACACCATAACTTTTTATGGAGTTATATTATTAGAAAAATCTGAGAAAAATGGTTTTAAATTATTAAACATTGTGAGGCTGATAATATAATTTTTACGATTTATGAGAGAAACTTTTATTTTGTTTATTCCGTACTTAACAAATAAAATGTAACTATAAAATTTTCTCAGGTTGTCTGTAATTCAGTTTATGAGTCGCTTGATATTATTATTGTGGTCTAAGTACACCGAAAGTTTATTATTTCCTCTGAATAATCAAATCCATTTAAAATATTGATTAAATTAATTTATTTATTCAACTTATTTGTCAGTGCTATAATAGAGTAATATTGAAAAATTAATTAGTTTTAGAAATCCAATAAATGCAATCAATCATGCTTAATTCTCTCTGTCAATACAGGTGACGGTATGTCATTGCAGAGTGAATCAAACATACAAACGTATTATGTTACGAGTTTATCCACTACGATTAACTAAATGCAGACGAACACCGGAAATACCTGCAACTACCACCAATAGGTAAGTTTAATTAAAACTTTTTGATTTAATATTTATTTTTTTTATTTTTAAAAATTTTCTTTAGTGCTTAAATCATAACAATATTAGTGGACAAAGTAACCCCAATATGTGGGGTAAGTCACCCGAGAAAGGTTTCTTTATTTAATTTACTGCAATTACTTGCTTATTCAGTTACATAGAGGTAAATACAAGTAGAAATTATTGCAACCACAGAACATCCCTGTCGACTAGGGCCGAATTAAGAACCTCCGTCAAGTCTGTAATTCCAACTCGGAATTTCCTCTTTGCCACTAAAGGGGTGATACAAAAACGTATAATTTTTTATGCTCGATTTCAAAATTAAAATATAAAAAATTTGACTACTCATACTTAAAAAAAAATGAAATATCTTGAAAGAAATAACAAATATTATATACCTAATAAATCTTCATTGATTACTTTATAACTTTTAATAAATTTTTAAAACTGAATAAAAAATTCAATAGGGGTAAAGCTTTTAGATATATTTTGGCGCTCTGTTTTCAAGCGTGAGAGACATACAGATAGGGTTCTATAAAATATAAGCGTACGCCATCTAGTTAAAACTCAGTACGTTTAACGAAATTCAATGTTTGCTTCTATTATTCTTCATTATTATTACTTCAGAAATTTGATTTTTTTGTTTCGTTGGAAACTGAATTGCATTGTTTATGTTTTTCTCTATTTCTGCACTATAATTCTTATATTTTATTAAAATTCCAGGAAACTGAAGTCTAAAGGACGCTGTTTTATAAATCAATAATCTTATTTGAAAAGTTTTATCCGATTGATGTATACCTAAAAATATTTAATTAAGTAATTTAAATAAAATGCAATAAAAATATGTAAATATTTTTATTATATATTATTTAGCTCCTGACTTAGCTGCCAGTGGTAATAGCTGACATCTAATTATACTTCTACAAGGTTGTATAAAATGTAACTTTGTACTAAATTTAAAGCTCCACATGAGTCTAAATAATAATAACAGAGTTAATAGTTCGACAAGCTTAAAACTATTTAGTTATAATCTATTACTACTCGGATAAAAGAGACAGTAATATAAAATAAGCTCAATATCAATTAAGTGTATTAAACATACACAAATTCTATATTATACTTTAATTTGTTTATTAGCTTGCTTTGAGCGCTTAATTATAACTATAAACAATAAGAATATAATCATAAAAATAGTTGCAAGGAAGTTTGGATAATATAATATGTGATTGTTATATGTGATACCAGCAGTATGGTGTAAAGCCTGCACTGACCGACTGGGAAGCAGGTAACCGCGGTTCAAATCCTAGTCGCGTCGAATACACTGCTGTGATCTAACGCCTAAATAGATTTGTGGGCTGTGGGGAAAGCAACGGGAAACCTCCCCATTAATTAAAAAATTCCCTAGTATGTCATCTTGGCTTTAGCCAAGTTTGATCGCCAACTTCCGTTGAAGGCACGGCACCTTAAGAAGAAGAAGATTGTATATTATACTATGTATTTTGCGTATTTTGTATTTACAAGCATTATATACAATCCGTGCTTAATATTTAGAAAGCTATATCTTGGCTCCCTTTGTTTCAAAAATTTTAATTTTTTTATATTGTAATTGTGCAGAAAAAAATTGAGATTTTGACGAATTTAGAAATTTTGGGGTCCCAGAAGCGGAAAATCGACATTTCGAAAAAAATGTCTGTATGTACATATGTATGTGTGTATGAATCAGGTCAAATTTTGTGTTCGCTCAACCTCAAAAAGTTGTAGGAATTTTTTTACAGAGTTTCGTATTTAGTACATAAATATTGAGACTTACTTTAGAGCTGATTAGATTTTGGTTAACATCGGTAAGTACACGGAAACGCAAAAAAAATAATATTTTGTGAATAATAATAATAATACAGGGTGTCCCCATGACCGTGGAGAACATTTGAGGTGGTGATATTATTGATTTTTTAGCTTAATGGATTAAAACTTTTTTAAAAACCATTCGCTTATCTACAAATTAGGTTATAACCTTTTATTGTCTAGAATCACCGGATTTCGAGTTATAAATTAAATTAAGTGAAAAAATTAGAAAAAAATCAGGTTTTAATTATTTTAATTTTCTTGCAAACCCCGTATCTCTTAAACGAAACACTTTAGAAAAAAAGTAACGGCTTAAACCGGATAGGGAATTTAAAGGACTACAACTTTGGTTAAGGGCTTACCCTACTGTGAGCAGAACTAAAGCAAAGTTAACTTTAAAAATTAATTCCAAAGAAACTACATATGCAATTATTTTAATTTTAGGGTATATATTTAAAACAATCTTACTCATACAATGTAAAATTTTATTTAAAAATATTTATAATTGCAAGAGTTACATAGCTTAGTGTATACTGTTGTGTTTTCTGATAGTGTGCATGATTTTGTTGAATTTCTTTCGCGTTAATTTTTTACTTAAGAAATAGGGTATAAAATATTAATTTTTTTTTTAACAATAAATTAAAAATTTTTTTTTTCATCAATTAAAACGAATATAGCCAAAATCCCTCGTCACGCTATAGCCAATACACTGTAATTAATGAAAACATTTTTTTCATTTTTTTCAGATTGATCAAATTGTCAAAATCATGTACACCATCAGAGAAACAACGGTATACGCCAAGCCATGTAACTCTTGCAATTATAAATATTTTTAAATAAAATTTTACATGTATACTGAGTAAGATTGTTTTAAATAAATACCCAAAAATTGAAATAATCACAGTTGTAGTTTCTTCGGAATTAATTTTCAAAGATAACTTTGCTTTATTATTGCTCACAGTAGGGTAACCCCTTAAATACATGTTTTTGGAAAACCAACCGCTTTCACAGAAATTCTAAAAATAATGAACAAAGTGTAGGTAAAAAAATAAATTTACAAAATTTATTTTAATAAACTTTCAAAATGGCCTCCCTCATAAATTATTATCATTTAGACAAAAGTATTTAAAGATAAACTAATGCGCTTTATAACAATGTCGCTCAAACGTCAAATGCTATACAATATGTTTTGACATTAAAACAAAATATGCTATACCTAAATCAAATTGAGATTTTTAGCAATTTTGTAAATTTATTTTTGTTTACCTACATTTTGTTTATTATTTTCAGAATTTCTGTAAAAACAGTTGGTTTCCCAAAAAAATTTATTTTACCAATGTTGTAGCCAGTTAAATTCCCTATCCGGTTTAGGCCATCAGGTTTTCTCTAAAATGTTTTGTTTAAGAGATACGGGGTTTGCAAGAAAAGTAAAAAAAATAAAACCTGAATTTTTTTAACATTTTTTTCTTTTATTTAATTTATAACTCGAAATCCGTTGATTCTAGACGATAAAGGATTATAAGCTAATTTGTAGATAAGCTAATGGTATTTAAGAAAGTTCTAATCCATTAAGCTAAAAAAATCAATAATATCGGAGCTATAGCTATTTGAAATCATAAATTCAAAAAATTGCTTTAAAGGGCGTTCTCCACAGTCTGGTTCTCCACCCTGCATATACAGGGTGTTAACTACCAACTAGTACAAAACGAACAAGGTGATTCTACGATTTATTTTAAGAAAAAAAGTTCCTATTAACATGGGTCTGCATACGCACCGCTTTCGAGATACAGGGTGTCCAAAGAAATTGTTTTCTCTTATTTTTTTTGCAATATCTCAAGAACCGTTAAGGCTACAGGCTCCAGCTGTTGTACAGATTTTTATATCAAATCATTTTCACATCACATTAATCATTTTTTACAAAAAATGTTTGTTCATTATTGAATCTTGTACGTTTCTGATCATAAAATGCTGTATTTCTGGAAAACGGTGCCTCCTACAGCTTTTAACCAAAAGTACCTTTTTTATGTAAAAACCTCTGATGTGTTGGAATTTGCTGTCAAAAAGTTACGGGGGTGTAACCCTTACGCAACCCTACAATCTTCACCACTAGCATATTTGAAAACACTGCTATAAAGCCTTAAAAGTAACCATTATTGATGTAAAAATCTATACAAAAGCTGGAGCCTGTAGCCCTAACGGTTCTTGAGATATCTTATAAAAAGTAAGAAAAAATAATTTCTTTAAACACCCTGTATCTCTAAAACGGTGCGTTTGCGGACCCATGTTAATACGAACTTTTTTTCTTAAAGTCGTAGAATCACCTTCTTTGTTTTGTACTAGTTGGTAGTTAGCGCCCTGTATATTAAGAAACGTATACAGTTTCTTAAATGAAGGGTCAAATGCAAGAAGTTACTAAGTACCTTTTTCTCGCTATGAGATAATCCATTTTAAAGTTTTCAAAACCAAATTTAAAGATGGTGAATTATCGTATTGCTTTGACTTTTTTTTGTAGTGATTCTCTATGACAATAGGGCAGTTCTACGTATTTTAAATTTTCAATATGGCGTATGGTAAGCTCCTATTTTTTTTTCAAAATTTTGACTTATTATTTCTTTGTGTATTTAAATAATGTAAATGCAACGGGCCTTGTAGGTGTAAGTGTTGTGTTAGATTATAAAATTTGATGGTGATGTTCTTAACCTAGGCTGATAAGCAAGTTACGACCTTTAAAGTTAAAAATCGGTTACATTAAACTGCCGATGACTTAGAAACTTTTTCCGTTGAAATTACGTACTGTTTAGACTTAGCAACTTTTTGCGTTGAAATGGTCCAACCATTATGATGACCGTATATTTGTTTAAGGCAAAAGGTTTTTTACAGTCAAACTGATTCAACCACTTGATAGAGCGAGAAATTGACGCAGTGTCACTTATCTCAAAACAGCCAAAAAGTGACATAGTAACTTCTTGCATTGGACCCTTCAATTGGATGATTTCTAATAAAATTAGATTTTCAAACCATCCATACATAAAAATAAAAATAACATAAAAAGTAGACTCAAAAGTCATATAATTATTATTGACAAATTACATTTGTAAACGGAGTTCATTGCTTAAATTACGTTGGAAAGACACCACACTCTCTGAGTTTACAAAGAGTCCTCAATACTCCTCTATAAATCTGGACGCCGAGCACGCAAAACACTGTTCAAACTTCGCTATGGAATGAGAGGGTAGATTAAAGTTTCCCAAATCACGCAAAGCACAAGAGTGGCATGTCGAAAGGGCCTAATCATGCCTCGCAGATAAACCGGTTCTCCATTTTTTCACATTCTGAAAAGCAGAACTCCAAAAATCAAAAAAAAGCGTTGGGCTACCTTCAAAATATCTACAGTTTGATAAAAAGGGGTGAGTGACGTGGTCATACCTTCGAAAGTCAAATGTAAAACGCAAACATGAATTTTGTAAGAGCTGGAGTTTGCGTCAATATTCTTGTGTGATAAAACCGTAAAATTCTGCAGAACAATATTCAATGTTTGATAAAATCGCCCTACTGACGATCGACCACTTCACATTATAGAAGGTAATATTGTTTTGAACTGATAAAGCTATCTTACTATCCAAGACAAGCCCCAAACTCCGAGCGGAATGGACTACCCTGACGTCTTTATCGCCAATCCTTACAGCTAACCTTGCGACACTCAAAGCTTTGGGTACTAGCCACGGTTTACCCAAAATTTATAAGTTCCGACGTCGTCGGATTCAAAGTCAGACCATTTATCAACGACCACACGAGTACTTGTTCGAGATTGCGGTTTAGCACATCAATCGCGGCATTAATGCCCGAGGGCAAACACGATACACGTATCCGAGAATCATCGGCATAAAGCTCAAGATAGTAATCAGGATCAATCAATCAGGAACAACAAATGAAAAAAATAGTTTAAAATTTTATTTTTTTATTACTATATTCTGCTCTATAATAATATTATGAAAATATTAATCAATAATTGTGTAAATATCCTATTTTTTATAGTGTTTTTACAAATTATTTTTCTTATGTTTAAAAGCCTGCTCCCTTTTTTTCAAAATTCAAAATTTATTCTGTTGTTCTCGATTGGTCTTGATTTCTTCCTAATTGTTCTTTAAAAATTTCTTATCTAAATCTAAAGCTAATCGCGAAAATTATTGTGTAATTGTGAAAATGGTCTTATTGTGTAATAAGAATGTAAAATAATGTAAAAAAACAAATAAAATTTGGCTGGGGTGTACATACATTACTGTTGGTAAGAACAGTAGTGTAACAACTGGGTGTTACGGATGTTCAGAAAACACGGGCCCTTAAAACCAACGGATCCCCGAAGGGGCTTCCATATAATTATATTATGAATTTTTTAAGTAAACAAGATGTCCGCAATTTTATTGGATGAAAAATGCGGCGGCCCGAGCACTGTAGTTCCACAATACATTACTACACTAAATTACGTACTATTTTAACTTATGAGCCCCTATTCCGAGTACGAACACGGGGTACAATCAAAGTTGTTACGCCAGTGGGTAAGAATATAGTTTATAGTGGATTTCTGTACCGTCGACTTTTGCCCATGTGTATTTATGTTGTTGTTTATGTGGGTAAAAGGTGTTGTTTATGTGGGTAAAATGTGTTGTTTATATGAAAACCGTTTTATGCACATATACATCTTTGTGTGTTTCTGTTTTATACCGTCAATGATTCATTACCAACTCTAGCATTCAAGTCTCCCTTTTTAAATATCTTCTCGTTGGTAAGCAGGTTGTTCAATGCTTTTTGTAGTTTTATGTAGAAACCTTCTTTTTTCTCTCTGGACTTGTTGGTATCAACTGCGTAAACGCTAATGATATACAATTTTTCGTTTCCAAGTTGCATACTTACCTGCTGACAATAAAACTGAGACTGATCTTTTTGTTTTTTCCTTCTCACTATAGACAAGGGTATTATTTGTTATTCTGATATTTGCCAGATTCTTTTCGTTCTTTCTATCTTTCCGAAAGAGAACACAAATCCATTTTCTGTTCATCTATTTCAATTATTATTTCCAGATCTCTATTTGTCTATAATGTTGTATTCTAGCATCTGATACGTAGAATTATTGATTTTCATATTCGTTTTTTAAGTAAGCTCGCGTCGTTGATCCGTATCATCCGTCCAGTATCTTAGGCTTCATCATTAGTTGAAATAGTATGTATATTATAACTCGAGCTTGAACTGCTTATTAATCGCTCTTGTGGATTGTATATCACTCGGTTTTTCTAGTTAATTATTATATCGACACCTCCAACGAAGGAAGACGTAACTCATTTTTACCTATTTTGCAAGAGAGCGATTTTAAAGTTTTGAAATGTACATACATGCATAGGAGATACAACTTTTCTTCACTGATTATTTCTGGAATTATTGGTAGTAAGGTTTTGTTTCTCAGAATTACAGCAGTAGTCATAACTCAAATTAATAGTAACTCGAGTTACGTCCTTGTTCATTGGAGGTGTCGATATTGTCGTGTTACAAATTCTTTGAGATTTGAATTTAATTTTTGTAATTCTAGATTGTTGTTTCTAAATATGGTATTTACATTTTGAATTTGTTTGTAAATAATGTAAATTTTTTTAATTTTGTATGTCTTTTCGAGACAACAATGTTTAAGCTGATAGAAAAGAAAGTGATAAGTACTCTCCCTTCCAATTTAATTCGTCGAAATGAGCGGACGCTTTTGCGGGACGGTCCCGTACTGACATAACCGAGTCTCCAGAACTGATTACTGACTGATCATTAGTATCTAAGCTGCTTTTCTATAGAGTACTGCGATCTGCAGTGTTATTGGAGCTTCCACGTGTACTACAGCCGCGGCCTATCGCTGTCAATATTTTGATAGATTGCTCTAGATTATTTTTGTATGGTAAACCGGTAATCAATGCTGTTGTACCAGCTTTTTGCCCTCTTGTTGATGTTTTGTAAACTATCGGAACCGGTAAGATATCATCAGGTAGAACTAAGTCGTCAGCAGGTGCTGTTGAAGATTCTCGAAAAGGCGAGTGACCACAGGTATTACTGCATCCAGAATTTTTATACTTTCCTGAGAATTTAAAATAAAAGAAGTAGGCAATGCAACAATGGTTTGTGAATCCAAAGAAATGTATGAAACCTCTAACTTATGTTGATTCATCAATCTTCCTTTTCTCTTTTAGATGGTCAAAATCATCAGCTACACTAATTCACGCTTAAAAACACATTCAGTCTCCTCCTTCCAGGCTTACCCTGGAATGTTACACTTCAATGACTCCCCCTTTGACAATTTCAGCTCGTTTCTCAAAAATTCAATCGGAATCCATTCTTCAAATATTTTTAATCAAAGAAAATTCCAACTGTTCTCTATTTGTATAGAAAAGAAATTGACTACTTTTTCATGTTGGTCTAGTTTTTTGTGAGATTTTAATACAATGTGTTTCGTTAGAAGAGTGGCAGCTTCCTATTGAAAGTTTTTCAATATTTTCATTTGTTCTGTATGTTTATATTTTAGCCTTGATAATGGGTCAATAAAAAGACCCGAAACGTAGGAAATATTATTTTATTTGTCCGCAATCTTAACAAATTCTCCACTACTTATATAAGGGAAGGTCGACTATTTTCAAACAATATTAATTTAAACGAGTAGTTAAAATTAATCGAAGAAGAAAATTAATTACTTCAGCTAAATTGGTTTCTCAAAGCTAAGTTGCCATCATAAAATAATTCAAGAAGTTCCTAGTTCTCAGAAATATAAGAAAATGAAATAAAACGTTAACCAAAATTAAACCAACGTTAAAAAGATAATCGATTTTCTTAAGAAATTAAGCAAACTATAAATTAACTTAATTTCAACTATTAAGTATGTTATCGTAAATAATAAGATTATACGGTGTTGTTTGATAAACCCAATTTATGTTATATTTTCTATATTACCAACAAGTACACTAGCAACTTTGTAGCAACTTCTGCTAAAATTTCCAGTTATAAACAATAATTATAATTAACTAAACAAATATAGTACCTACCTCCGTTATCATAACTTCCTTTGTGTTTTCCACATAAATTTTATAGTGTAACTTCCTATGCTTTTCATATTTGTTCCACTACTAGTGGAACCCGCTTAATACAAACAAACCTACAATATCAAGGTAGTTTGAAATTTAAATTAACTTATAAATAAAGACTTTTGGTAAATTTAAAAAATAAATATTGACCGGTTTTGTTTTATTACTTTTTAATTTTTTTAATTTGTGGGAAGCATAACCTGCTACATACTACTAAAAACAATGCAACATAAAGCAAAGCATCTGAATGATGTTCACAGAAAGGCCTTTGAGAGTAAAACTAAGGAGTGGTTTATGCACGACGCCGTAATATAAATATGTCGACGTGCGCACCCACAGCACATAGACAACAACAGCAATAGATGGAATATATCAATTGTATTGTCCTGGTTGTGTAAAGTTCGAAATACAGTATACTGTCAAAATGAATCGCAATACTTTTAATTTGTATTTAAACCGATTGTATTACAAAAAAAATAAAATTTTCAAAATTTGTTTGGTTGTTGTTTTAGTAATAAAATAGTAAACATAAAAAAACAAGTTACTCAAAAACGGCCAAAAAGGCGTTGAATTTGTTTTAAAAAGTTAAATTAATTTTTACAATAAGTAATTTGTATAATTTCCCAGTAAATCTCACCATATTCAATTCAATAGTTTTTTATAAATATTACTGCGTTTGTAGTAATTGTAGGAATTGTACATAAATGCAATGGAAAATGTTAATTAATTAATTAATCAATTGATTATTATGAGATTTATTAAAAAATTATACATTAATTACTAATGATTAAGTTAAATTTAACTTAGCCGTTTTTGAGCAACTTGTGTTATTCGGATTTTAAAGATGTTCACTATTTTATTACTAAAAAGACAACGAAACAAATTTTGAAAATGTTATGAATAGCAAAGTTTTACAGATCGGCACCGCCGGGTTGAAAGCATGATAAGTACTGCCCCCTAAAAATGTCAAAAAATTTAAAAAAAAGTTTTTCAATTACCCCGTTTTTACCGAAATAAAAAGTTTCAAGTATATTTGTGGTATTTAGTATGTATTTGTAAAATGTAATATTTGACAGAACTAAACAAAATGTTAAAATAAAACGTTAAAATACAAATACATGTGTGTATGACAGTTTTTGAGAAAATTAAAATCGATACCTGAAATGTTCGTTGACCTATAAAGTTACATCTCAACATACAAATATATCCCATTGTTGTTATGCATCCAAAACTTATATAACTTTTCCAAATCAATCGGACTAAAAAAAAAATATTAATTATCTTTAATATGACGGACGTTATAAGTAGAACAAAATTATTTAGGTCTTTCCTTATCTTTTATTTTCATTATTATGCGGATATGTCATTCTTTGTTATTTTTCTTATTATTTGATATGAATAAAATATAAATCACAAGGTAGAAATAATATATTTAATAGCATACTAAAAATAAATACCCAAAAACAAACAAAATAATGTAATAACCTAACTATATTATTTTATTTAATTTAGTTCTAGCTTGTTCATTCAATTAAGCTTATTTCATGAAAATTAATTTTGCATATTGACTATGTAAACGAGTATTCCGCAAATACCCACTAATGGCTTCTTCGCAGATTTTGTTCTGACAAGGATTGAACAAATTTTACAATGTACTTAATACAACATTCATTATAATATCTCTATTGTAAAATTGATTCATTTGGATTTCCTTAACCATTTAACACGTAAACTTCAGAGTTGTACAGCCAACGATTTTGTTTAGCGGGTTTACGGCCATGCGTTTTTGATTTTAAGTGCTGCACTCTATCAGGAGAGATCTCCAACAATCTCAACCCATCCATGATTGATTTATTTAGCTACTACTACCAAGATACCAGAAGCGCACTTCAATGTGCTTCTCATTTACAAATATTTCTAATTTTTTATTAGAAAAGTGTATACATAGTTTTGCACAAAAAGAGGTTTTAGTGAATGCTTAGTAATTTTTTTCATTAATAAATATTAATAAATTAATATGTAATATAAATTAATTATGCGACAAAATGGCAGCCATTCAAAATTAAATTTTCAATTTTTGCTTTTTACTCAAAAACATTTTTTCTCATAAAATTAAAAAACCAAAAGCTTCGATTAAAAACTAATTTTCGAAGTCTGAATTACATGGGTAACTTTACTTTAAGTACAAAACGTAGTTTTGAGAAAAACCTGTTTCACTTTCACCAAATCATCTCTTTCAACGCCGTATATAAGCTGTTGCCTAAAAAATATCAATTTGAGTTTGTCGACAACGCATGTTCAGCTACCACTCATTCTACATTGTTACAAGAATTTCGTGCTATTTGATTTTCTTTAAGTAAAATATTGTTTATACGTCGTTAACTATTTGGGATTAGAACCAATTTAATTTTCATTGGTAGAAATTTTTCTATAAATTTTAATTTGATTAATATAGATGGCGATAGTTATATCTTATTACTATTTTGTTTTAAAATTTTATCTAACGAAAAATGTGGATTGATAGGAAAAGGAAAAAAAAGAGGCAGATTTTTGAAAAATTTTTAAAAAGTAACGTCGAAAACCCAGTGAGTTGGTCTAATTAGATTACCTGTTGTTCCCACGAAGATTTTTTTTGGTCATCAATAGCCTCTGTGTGGCTTGTTTTGCTTCCATTCTGGAAGACTGCAAATTTTGGGTTGTTATCTTTCCTTGCACCTTTACGAGCACACCTGGCAACTTTCCTGAAAGAAATACCGTTTGCTGAAGTTTTTCCGGAAAGATTGGTTCATCCTCTTGTAAATATTGTTACCAGAAGGGATTCAAAGGGGAATATTTGGAATCAAAATCAAACGACCATAGGACCCCAACATCTCATCCAAAGGTCAGACGTTTTAGTTTTACTTTATTCTGGTTATCTTCATAAACCCATGTGGATATACCTACATCTACCTGAAATTTTGAAATTATTTCCGAGAGATTTTATTTGTCGAACCGTTTTATCGTTGGTCATCCGTTAATTTCTATTAAGACGGGAAGATTAATTTTGAAATTAAGAAGGAAAAATAATCTATTATGTTATCAATTTAAGAATAATCAATTTATGTTCGTGTGTTTGTTTGATAATTTTGTAAATTTTCATTGTCATTGATATTACCGAGTTAGTGGTAGTAATTATTGTAAATTTGAAATTGCTGATTCAGGAGTGAAAAATTTTTTTTAATTAATTTAATTAAGGAAGTAATCTGATACGTAGTTTAAATTTTACTTGTGAAGCGTTACGCAAAATTTCGGATCTTATTAAAATTTAAAGTTACCCGTGCACACCCTGTCGAGGTGTGGTGATCTTATCATAAAGGAATTGCAATTCTTCGTGGTAGGTGCGACAATTATTTTTCAGTTAAATACAACTACCGTAGTAAAGTGTTATTAATTACAATTCATTAGTTATTAACATTTTGCGTACCGACTGAATTTTTATCTCCATTCAGTTTACGTTCGGTTACTATAATTTTTCTTTATCTATTTTTGATTAACTTCGATTTAATCTCTTTGTTTGTAAATTTGTTTTACATTATTTACATTAAACTCTGTTCTCGCTCCTGTATATTGACTTTAATTTCCCTACTTTTTTATTTTTTTGAAGTACCAAGGTTAGTAATTTCCTAATCTCACCTGGTGACTTATTCTATAATTACTTGGCGCCCTCATTATCAACTTTTTCGACAGGTGAGCCACTGAGCTAGACCAGGGAATATTTTTGTACCCTTTTCTTGTAGCTATAAAAATCCCATGAGCCCTGAGATCCAAGGTACGTTTTAGATCATTTTATTTTTTTAATAGGTAGGAATTATCGGGGTACAACATATCATCCTGTTTTACATTCTATAGTTTTTGAAAAAAAGGATAAAAATATAAACGTTTTACTGTACAGGCTAATCGGTTTTTTGGTAATTCGTAAGTGAGCCTAACCCCTTAAACCGGAGTTCTAGCATTTTTATAATTTATAACTTTTATACTTTGTATTGCAACGACAGTAGAGCTTGAATAAAGTTTTAGGTTTTCACTACATTTTTATTGACGCCCTCAAATTTATTGTTTATAAAGTTTACACCGTACTTTTATTGACATCCATAGTGGGGCTTTATGAATTACACTCAAGTTTCACGTCAGCATATAAAAGTCTGTGTTAGTCAGTCTATCATTTCTTCAGAATGCACTTCTGATTAGAGAGTTCATTAATTTTAAGTTCCTAATCTAAAGAAATTGGCTAGTTACTGGAGATTGTCGCGTTAGTGCAGCCTTTAGGCCGCGCAATCTGGAAAATAAAGCTAATAAACATAATAAAAACTGTCCTCCATTTGAAACTATTTTAATATATTTTTCAATTTTGCAAATAAAAAATAAATAACAAATAATAGAATCTATGTAAGTATAAATCCCTACTTGATTCAGCAGACTGAATTGTTCAAGTAATGTATAGAATCCATTGAAATATAAGTAGGTACTTATTAAAGCTAGATAGAATTGGCTTGTTTCTAACTTTTTCTAAAGTTTAAGTGGCTCATGGCTTGATGTTGTTTACAAATCGTGAACGTCACGAGTCAAAAAATTAATTAAACTTTGTTGGTTTAGGTTATAATGCAGTTAAATTTAAGTTTTTTCCATTTGTGTTCTTTTTATAACTTTTTTCGTGTTCTACGGTCTTTTGTTAATTTTTCAACAATTATTCATTCTATTCCTCATACCTCTGATGCTACTGAATCAAAGAATCAGCACAAGCGGGTTGCTTCTAAAAGATACTTCATCTAAGTGGAAATGAATTCAGTTGTCTAACGCGTCTGTTGATACTGATTATACTTATACACCCATATATACCATGGTATGGTATATGGTATAAATTACATAAAACAAATTTACTGACTGGTTGAAATATCGACCAGTATCCTATAAAGGGTTAAATAATTAAAAATCTTTATTAAAACTGAATTATAAGAAGTTTGTAAGGTTTAATTACGCGCTTGAATTATGTTAAAAACTTGGAAAATCATAAAAACAATTTTGAATAAAAGTGCAATAAGCAAGTTTATTTACTTGCGATGATGTGGTTTGACCGAATTTTAATATGAAACAAAGAGCATATTTTGGGTAACTTACGATTATTGAAGACTTCCAGGTTGCTTCATGAGCGCTAAAAAGCTAGTTGGTACAATTTTAAGAAACTGCTCTTAATTTTATTAGAAAATGTGTTATGATTAATTAATCAACTCTTGAATTAACAAAAATAATAATTCAAATAAAAGTTTTGAAGATAGCTCAAATAACAAAATTTAATTATTTGCGATGCACTTGGTACTTGAAATTTTGAAGTTGGAGTCAAGCAAACAATTCAATAATCAATAAATGGAGTTAATATAATCGAACAGAGAAGTGTTTGAACAATGTGCGTGAAGTTAGCCCCGCCATTTTTGAAAATTTAAAAATTGAATATTGTGCCGGTGTAGCCGGGAATTTTAACCCCCTTTTATTTTACCCCCGGGGGTAAAAATTCCCTAGTGAATTCCCTAGTGAATTTTTACCCCCCTGGTAAAAATTTCCTAGTGAAATTTTACCCCCGGTAAAAATTCCCTAGAGAAATTTTACCCCCGGTAAATATTCCCTAGAGAAATTTTACCCCCCGTAAAAAATGATTAGGGGGTAAAATTTCACTAGGGAATTTTTACCGGGGGGTAAAAAATCTCAAAATATTCTTAGTGAATTTTTACCCCCTTAAAAAATTTTAAAAGTAAATAAGAATTATTACATTTGTTTATGTATCAAATTTCATAAGATCTTACTGCGAAATGCTAAAATATCTTACTCAGATATTGGAAGAATTAAATAGGATAATTTAAAAGTTTAACACAAAATTTATTTAAAACTTAGATTTTCTTATACACTTTTTTTTACCGAAACTACTACTTCAAAATGGTTTGAATTTTTGTGGTTCAAATATATTGCCAGATTTTTGTAATTAGGTTCATCGGAAAGGTGCATTGAACTTGGAAACCTTAGCCATGCAGGATTTTTTGAAATTTGAGTAAACGAATATATATCGGCTCCCACGAGTGCTGCAGTGAAAAGCATCTCAACATCTGTTGCCCAAATTGCATTTTCGTCCATTTTCGTTATATTTATATAATTCTTAACACCAGAAAACAGATCAACTTTTTGTTTTCGAGTTTTCATAAATTCGGTAATTATCTTTCGTACTTCCTTGTGCTGATCTTCACTTCCGGTAATGCATAAAGATATGCACCTAAAAAAACAGTTACCGTCTGCTTTGACGTCTATAACTGTGTGAGGCGAATGGAGCAACGAATTTTTTGATTTCGCAAAGTCGGAATTATTCTCAAATGAAAGTCCAAGCTTCTCACAAAGTCGTTTTTGCCAATTGTTATTTATGGGACAGAAACGAAATTTTGATTTTTCCGTTATGCAATTAATTTCTTCAACAGATTCATTCAGTTCTTCATTTTCGCCATTTTTTTCTTGAGGTCCGTTGGCGTGGTAATGTTTTAAATTACTGATAGGGTAGCCCTTTTTCACAGATTTTCCCACTTTTGACCGTAAAATGCAGTTGCCATTGCTAAGAATTTTCTCTATGGTGTACGGTCCTGTATAGGGTGCTTTTGTCCAACCACCTTTGCGATCATCTCGTCTGCAATTTCGTACCAGTACCGATTCTCCAACTTTAAATTTCACTGCATTTGCACGACGCTTATCATAAGAAGTCTTTTGCTTTTCTTGACTTTCCTTTATATTTTCAGCGGTCTTCTGAAATACACACTTTTGAATTTCTAACATTCTTGCAAGATTTTTTTCAAAATCAATTTGATTGAATAAATTATCTTCCATTTCATATTCTGTTTCTTTTGTAACTTCAACGTCGTCAATGTCCATTCCAAATAACTCATTGTCCATTCGATTAATTTCGTTCATTTCGTCTATTTCGTCTATTTCGTTCATTTCGTCCATCTTGATCATTTCCTCCATCTTCCTTCCATCCATTTCAATATCAACAGGAAGTTTCGGCTCTCTGTTATATAGCAGGAAAAAAGGTGAAAATTTTGTGGATTCATGACGTGCAGTACGATGCGCAAAATGAACTCCGTCAATTACATCTGGCCATTTGCGTACGTTTTCTTCTTTATATAGTGTTTTAAGAAGTTTATTTTTTATTGTTCTATTTTGTCTTTCAACAAGTCCATTGCTTTGCGGGTGATATGCAGACGTTACCCGTTGCTGCGTTCCCGTTAACATATGGAGCTGATTTGAAACTTGGTTAACAAATTCCCTACCTTGGTCGTTTATTTGTATCGACATACACGAATGTCTGCAAACAAGTTCAAATAAAAATCGAGCAACAACTTCGGCAGTTTTATTTTTTATTGCCTTGATTTCGGACCACTTACTAAAGTAATCAATTGCTACAATGATATATTTAAATCCATCTACTTCGGGAAGTGTAGCTAAATCTATTCCAATTTGTTTCATAACTTCTGTTGGTATTGGCACTGGTCGGAGTTCAGGAACAGCTTTTAAAACGGCTGGATTTATTTTTTGACAAATATCGCAATGCTTAATAAAGTTTACCGTGTCCGTGTATATAGTTTGCCAATAATATCTACGTTCGATAATTGATATTGAAGCGTCTCTCCCACGATGAGATGAGAGCGATATCGATTCAACACTTGAGTCTGTGCCTTGGTGAACCATTGATATTATTTTCTTTCGTTCTTCCCAATCTACTATTACTGGCAACCACCGATGTTCTGCATCACCGCTCGTGGTTCTTTCACTATTTTTAATTTTCTTTTTGTATAATAAAGTTTCGTTCTCCATTGTATAAGGTTTACATTGTTTTCGAAAATTAGACTTTTCATTTTTTCCTTTGATATGTTGAGGATACGTTTTGTTAGTTAAAAATTGCGTAACCATATTTAAATCCAATGCGATGTACTTTGATGATTTGGCGATTACAGGTTTATCTTCGTTGCTGCATTCATCACTTTCTCGTGGATTATTCATTTTGTTTTGATTTTCGGGAATTATTTTGACAATGCTATGAAATATGCTGGCTTTATTATTATTCTTCTGGTTTGATCTCTCGATTTCTTGTGTCTCACTTACCTTATATAATATATTATATACAAACTATAATTCTGTACCAACCGTCGGTTTTATTTTTTGTTAAATTTTTAAAGATTTAGAGATTAATAAAGATTTTAAAGATTCTAAAATCTAAGAAAGATATTTTAGCATCTCAGAATAAAATATAATCGAATTTGATACATAAACACTAATAAAAATTCTGATTTACCTATAAAAATTCTTAAGGGGGTAAAAATTCACTGAGGTTATTTTGAACTTTTTTACCCCCCGGTAAAAATTCTCTAGGGAAATTTTACTCCCAGTAAAAAATTATTAGGGGGTAAAATTTCACTAGGGAATTTTTACCGGGAGGTAAAATTTCACTAGGGAATTTTTACCGGGGGGTAAAATTTCACTGGGGTAAATATTCCCGGTTACACCGGGTTGTGCCCGATGTGTGCTACGTTGTGCCGTATTTTTTTTTTTTTTGATTTTATAAAGATTGCTTATTTTGGGGTAGAAGTTAGCCCTGCCATTTTCGATGATTTTAAAAATCAAAATTATATTGAATTGTACTTAACTTGTGCCGTTGTGTGCGGTAAATTATAAAATTTAATTTTGATAAATAAAATATTTTAGGCACACACGATTTTTCGGTATAATTAATTGAGATGAAAGACACGGAAATATAATATTATAAACTCCCTCTTATGCAATGGTCATTTATTAACCATTGTATTTCAGGTGAAAGTTTTAAAGAAAGGTTTGTAGTGTATGTTTATTGTAACAATAATATAAAAAATCTTAGACTGCAAAAATATTATTTGTTGTTAAAAAAAAGATAATTGGAAAAATCAAAATATAATTAATTGTCAAACATTCCTTAATATCAAAACCCAATACATTTCTACCAGGTAAGTAAAAAGGTAAATTTCTTGATTTAAGGTAAATAGAAAGGGTATTATAAAATTGGCGACTGTAAGTTCCACTGATCTTGTTTATAAAAAATATTGCTAATCATTTCTGTCACATTAATGATAAATAATCGGTACCGTAGTGGTTTATATTTGATTTTTTTTTAATAAATACCTAATTTCATAATTATTGCTTTCATGTAATTATTTGTTTTGAACTTTAATAGTAAATAAAATATTTTGATAGTTTCACGGTCAATAAAAAACCTCTTTCAAAATGAGTTTAATTATTATTAATCTGTCTATTGTGTACCTACTAATACTTTGTAATCTCTAATTATCATTAGCGGTAGAATTTACAGGTGACCAGCGCAGCGGTGGAGTTTACATACGTCCACCTCGACTTAATTGACCGATCGGTGGAACTTACATGTTGGAAAATAGTGACCCAAAAGGGACCAGTGGAACTTACATGTCGGATTAAACAGAATTTGACCGATCGGTGAAATTTACAATCGCCCTGTTTTACCCGGGTACCTTTTTGGCCATTGGTGGAACTAATCGGCAGATTAGCAAAATAAAAAGCTTATAACCTGATCATTACCACTGTCCGTATATTCAATGAATAAGGATTATAACACAAAATTCTATCAAGGTACACAAGTACTTAAATAGTATACAGGTAATTTTTTTTTAATAGAAAATTCGGAAAATTTTTTTTGCAAAGTGTATTGTTATCGGAGACGAATCCATGTGCAAAATTTAAGCTCGATTGGATATCGTGAACTGGGTCAAATTTGACTTTCTAAGTTTTGCCGTATTCAATCAAGCAAGCTAGCAGAAGGGTGAAACTAATATAAAGGATTTAAAAATGACCATTGCATAAGAGGGCGTACATACAGGGTGTCGAATATTTATCATAACCGAAAGTAAAGGGCTGTCATTTTTATACTTTACGGCACACAAAGTCACACGTCGAAAAGAATCCAACAAAATTTAAATTTTTAGACATACCGAAAATGGCGATGATAACCTCTACCGATAAAACAGGCACACAACGGCAGAAGTCGAATAGAATCAAATAAAATTTTAATTTTTAGAATTATCTTTTCTATTTACCTTAAATCAAAGAATTTACTTTTTTACTTACCTGGTAAAAACCAGGTTTTTAAACTTTTACCTGAAATAACAAAATTGCCCATTCATAGGAAGGAGTTTATAATATTATATTTCCGTGTCTTTCATCTCAATTAATTTATTTTATTTATTAAAATTCAATTTTAAATGTACGGCGCACAAAAGCACACGTCGAATAAATAACAATAAAATTTTAATTTTTAGATTTAACGAAAATGACGACGCAAATTTCTATCGATAAAACAGTTTTTGGACCAAAAAAATTTTATTTGTCAAATTAAAATTTTATGATTAACGGCACAAAACGGTACAAGTTGAGTAGAATCTAATACAATTTTGATTTTTAGAATTATCGAAAATGGCGGGGCTTATCGATAAAATAGTTATTGGCCCAAAAAAATTTTATTTATCAAAATAAACTTTTATAATTTACGGCACACAACGGCACAAGTTAAGTACCATCCAATACAACTTTAATTTTTAGAATCATCGAAAATGGCCGGGCTAATTTCTACCCCAAAATAAACAATCTCTAAAAAATCAAAAAAAAAAATAAATAAAAAAAAAATACGGCACAACGTAGCACACATCGGGCACAATATTCAGTTTTCAAATTTTAAAAAATGGCGGGGCTAACTTCACGCATATGTTTGAACACATTTCGATGTACTGGGTTGTAAAAATTATAAAATTAACCTACCTCCAGCAATCAATGTTTTAATGAATAATGAGACCCAAAAAACAGTCCATCTTCTGAGTTATTATGAAATTGGTCTACTGACAAGTATATATAAAAAATATTATATCAATATTATACCAACTTATCGGACTACTCAATTCACCTATCTAAATTAAGATTAGTTTTCGCAACGAATAAGTCTTGCGTCGAAAAATGTCGCTGTTAATAGGTTTTGCGACGAAACGAGCCGCGGCTAATAGGTCTTGCGTCGAAAGGGGTTGCGGTTAATGGGTATTGCGTCTAATAATCCTTGCGTCGAAACGCTTGCGTCAAAACGGGTGAACGTCAAAACGCTGAAGCAAAACGGCTGAGACAAAAAGTCCTAGACCCCAATAAGCTTGACTATATTTTCATTTTCTAGCAACTTCTCTATCCCTTTATTCTTTCTTATTTCTATAGATCTGTATTATTAACTTATTTGGTCCCACGATTGCTCTAATTACCTTCCTCAAAGATTCTTAGTTGTTCTTCTTCTACGCTTGTCATGCAGAGTACTTCAGCGGCGTACGTTATGGTAGGTCGTATCAGCCCTTTATAGATTTTCATTTTTGTTCGCCGGCTTAGACTTCTGTTTTTCAATATTTTCTTGTTTGCATCAAAAGCTCTATTACCTGCGCCTGTAACTATTCCTTTATTTTGTTATATCCTCTATTTCTGTTGTGAGAGCCCCGTCTTTCTGGCTGCGTAATTTTTGAATTATGGTAGCCTCTTGCAGTTATGTTTTGAAATACTCAGTTTTTATTTTCGCAGATACACAATTGACTTTATAAAAATTTCATAATTACATTTTGTTATATAAAACTCAAAATCTGATCTTTATTATTTTTCGAAAATGAGTCTCTTGCATGTAATTCTACCGACTGAACTGGATAAATAAGCAAGTGTAGTAATAATTATTATATTATTTACAATACTGAATTAAATATTATGATTAATTCTAGTGAATGGTTTAGTGGAAAGGACAAGGCTCCGACTGCAACACCTAGTCGCAATCTACCTTCATTGGATACCACCGATATGTACTACACGTTAGATTTCAGCGATAATCAGAGCTCACCTTTAATTCAATAAATTCAAAGTATGTTTTCTTCAATTTCAAATATAGCTATCTAAAAGCTTTGAATCCCTTAATTATTCCAACATAGATATTCTACATTTATTCTATGTAAGTAGCTACTAATGTTACTGTATACTGTTGTTTTCTCTGTACTACTTGTGTTATATCTAAAAGCATAGACCGTTTTACATGTTTTATAAGTGTTGAAACTATAATTGTTATTATATTACGGTAAACTAAAAATTAATGTTAAAATGGTTAATTATTACATGTAGTATGTATAAATAATAAGCAGGGCCTTTCAGAGATAAGGATTTAGTTATTAATCTACGTTGCTGCAATTAAGGGACAACTGACGTGTGTACCCAAGACCTGCAAGAAAGAAATTGAATTAGTTGCTAAGGGGTATATCAGAATAATTGTTCGGATACAAATGGCGCTTGAGAGTTTTAAATTTTATTAAGTTTGTTTATAGTATAATATTAAAAGTATATTATGCTTTCGCAAAAAAATCACAAGATCAAAGTTTCTAATTTGAAAAATCCGCTATCATTTTGCTATGCGGTTTCGGATCTTTTCAAAATCAAAAATTGAGCTCTTGTGGTTTTATTTTAGATTAATTTACGAAAACTAACCTAATTTTCTAACAAGCACCATTATAACTATGTCGACATAACAATAGTGATAAACTTTACTGAAACTTGATTGTTATAAATTTGAATTCGTTTGTTGACATCTGTCAACCGACGTTGTTCTCGTTGCTATAGATGTGATGAGGGAATTCATCATTAATAAATATATCACTTTTTAAGTTATAGCTGCGTTTCAAAGCTTGCATTCATCCCTTATCCTTAATTATAATTTAAATTGAAATTGATATTAATTTAATCGGAAACGCAATTAGAAATTTTTTTTTAATTCAGATTCATTGCAAATTTTGGGTTTTTAACTCGAAAATCTGTTCTGTTACCACCTGTAAAAATATCATTATAATGCGAACATAACCTGTAAATTTGAATTAGTATGCTGTTAAACGGATGGACAGACAGGCGCGCAGCCAGATTATATGGATTTTTGCTACGAAACAACAATAATTGTATAATTTATTAAAGATTTCTAAAATGAAAATTTAAAATATAAAAAGACAGTTTTAAATTAATTTCGCTGTAGCAGCACAAGTATTTTGTAAAATACATTTTTGTAAATATCTATTTAAGCAGAACGTTAAACCTTACTACATATAGGTAGTCGGTGTAGCGCACAGGGAGATGGGTTTTGCACCGTAAAGTCACATGTTTGATTCCCAGTTGCCTGTAAATTATTTGTACCGTGGTTTGGATTCCTTGTTAAACTATAGGTTCGCTTTTACGGGTATTTGGTCTTGCGGGTTTACCCCGAAATCGTTTATTCGTAAATTCACAATCTCATCGATTGATATCGGTTTAACGTTATTTAATATTTAAAGAAAACATTTTTAACCTAATTTAACTATTGCTTGGTGAAGTAGCAAGTAGTCTTCCTTGGAATATTCGCAGTTGAGTGTTTGAAAACTGAAAATTGTTTGTAAGCATAAATAATATATTATGATTACTTTCAAATCAAATTCAAAAAATGGTATATACCAAAAAGTTAACGTAGTTTTTTTTAAATTATTTTGACTAATGAGCCTGGTAATTTTCGGATTAAAATTTTTATACTTATTTTTACAATAACGTCGTCGTCTGCGAGTCATTTTAAAACTATCACATGGTAAGTATATCGAATATACCTTTTCACGTTGTTTGGTGAAAAATGTACATAATTTTTATTTAATACTGATAATATGGAATTTTCTAGGGCAAACGTTTGTAAAATAATGCAAGAATCAGCTAAGACTTTTATTTTCTGTATAAATATCTAGTTTGTAGCCTCTTTGTTCAGAAAGTACAGGTCTGGAAGCGGGCAGATGGGGGGGGGGAGGGAGATTCAGCCCTTCGAGCCCTCTAAAGAAGTAAAACAGTATAAGTATAAGTTTTTTTATGGTAGAAAATGTCAATACCAGATCTATCAGAGAGGGGAGGTACAACATAATACCAGATCAGTTTAAATATTTTGAACAACAAAGCCTTAAATCGAACCGATGTTTGGCCACTACGTAAATTGCATACATTATTTCATAATTTTTTTTAACTCTTTTGAGGGTTCGTACTCCAGCTGCCCGTTGCCAGACCGACCTGTGGTTTCAAAACAAAGGGGTTACAAGTTAGATATTCATAAAGAAAATAAACACAGACGACTTTATTATTCGGTGTAACTCTTGTATTCGGTTTACTTATCATAACTACTATTATTGCTGTAAATTGATTACTTTTTCCCGTTTTGTACAAAATTGTACAGTCTTAACAATATTAGTAACATAGCCTATATGTTCACAATGCCAGTCTTATCTCTGTATAAGACGTAGACATAACCAAATTGAACTCGTCAGAAATTACAAGGTGATCAATAAAAATAAATTTATTTATTATATATTGCTATGTTTATTTAATATTTTAATCTTGAATGTATTACACGGTAAATTAATAACCTTTGGTGTTTCAAATTCTAAGTCGTTTAGTGTGACATTATTAATGTTAAAATAACAACATATAATTCAATGGTGAAATATGCTGTTAAATATTATTGTATTGTTGTTATTATTATTTAATAGTCATTTATATCCATTTATGGGGTATACTTTCTTTAATGCCGTCCACTTGCTACCATCATTCTGGCTGTTATATTAAACAAGAAAGTTCTATATTTCGTGTATGTGCTTTCTATATTTCATTGTATATTCGACATTTATTTCTCGCTTTGAGTTTTCTAATGTATATTAATTTCGGCTAATCTACAAAAAACAAATTTAACTTTATATTGCTACATTTCTAAACGACAACGCAAGTCTTGTCAAAACTACAAAACTGACTTCTATTTAACTCAAATGTTTTCTTCACTTTTTTATGATATTAAATATACTATTTATGTTGAATGAAATTAATTAACCATTAACCATATCAATATTTTAGAAAACCCAAAAAATGCACTAAACACTTTTCAGAACTAAAATGTTTTTAAGTTATCACATGTAAAATGCACTGAAAGTATATAATATAGTATGGTATTTCCAGTGTATTTTACATGTGATAACTTAAAAACATTTTAATTCTAAAAAGTATTTAGTGCATTTTTGGGTTTTCTAAAATATTGATATGGTTAATATCGAGTTACACTATTTCAAGCACGTATTAATAGATTATTAACATATCTTCTTTTCTCAATCTTTCAAACTTTGATGTTAATTAACCACAGTATTGGTTAATATTTTGTGTAATACTCGACGAATTGTTGCTTTAATCTAAGCTCAATTTAACATAAATTAATGTTTACAATAATTTAATTGGTGTTTTAAGTGCAATTGAAACTATGAGCATACCCTACTTCTAAATTTAAAGTGGGTGCACATAGTTTTAGTTTCTCTCGGTATAGTATATCAAACTAGTATATTATCTTTGTGTATTGAACTAACTAATATATTAATTTCCGTCAAGTAAGCAGAAAATTCATTTCCAGCTAATTTTAAAAAATGGGAATCTATATAGAATTTTGTAGCTTATGATGTTTTGAATAATTGGAAACATTATATAAATGTTAAAAACCCTTAAATTCTCTAATTTCATAATCCATGCAAGAGTGCTAATATTGATTATTTTCAGAATAACCAAATATTTGAATACAAGTTTTTCTGTTGGTATTTAATTTAATTATATTTTTTACTAATTTTAAATTTAATAATCTCAGTATTGTTAATTTTCAAAAAATATTAATCAAATTTGAAAATATTTGATATTGACTGATATTACTACATTTATTTATTGCCAATGTAAACATCCTAAAAGCGGCATAATACCGCATAGCTTTGGCAATTCATTTGTTTATTAAAAATTACAACATTTTCATTAGGGATGATCCT
The DNA here is from genome assembly GCA_958510845.1 of Cantharis nigra. Classification (NCBI taxonomy): domain Eukaryota; kingdom Metazoa; phylum Arthropoda; class Insecta; order Coleoptera; family Cantharidae; genus Cantharis; species Cantharis nigra. The sequence continues at coordinate 23,000,259 of OY294034.1, forward strand.
AATGATGGTGCTAATTGGAGCCAGAGATCAGCTTTGAAGATGTTGATTTGGTAAATTGGTAGTTTTCATGAAGTGGTTATAAATGTCGATATCTCCAAATCAGGTGTTCGCGTTGCTCTTTGAGTTACTATAAACCATTTCTATTTCTCTAAATTTCTCTCCTCAATGGCATTAGCCAGATCTTTTGGCGATAAAGCCTTAGTTCTGCTTTTAATAAAAAGTTTAACTTTAACGTACACATGGAATATGATCATCAACCTTTCTTAGAACATTGGACTGACTATCTCTTTATTCGAGTATCTCGAATTTTCATCTCTTTTCCAGTGAAAAGAGTTTCTTTTTTGACTTTTGATTTGACGGGTTTTCTTGGAATTCTGGCAAATTGGAAAAATCTTGTGCAGATTTTGCATTCATACAAAATTTTAAAAAACTAGATTGAGCTTTTATGTTGCACAGAATGACTTGAATGTTTCGGCGTTGAATTCCTGAGATAATACTGATACCTTTCTGCTTTTACTATCACCTTCTCTATTTAATTAGATAGAATTAAATGGGTGTGACAAGATACACATGTGGAATACGAGATTTTATAGTTTCTAGTAAAATAAGTAGAATCTTTTTCTACTTATATATATAATCTTCCTTTACTTTGATGTTTATTCTCATACTACTTAACCGAGCAATGCTGGCATGGATATTAAGCAAGGGAAACAAACCGCAAAATGATTTGTACGAATACAAAAGTTAAGAGAAATAAAAACAAGATTGTACAATATAATGAAACTGGCCACGTATCCTCAAACTTAGACAATTTTTATAATACAATTTTGAAAAATTCAATGTAGCCTTTTTGTTTGCTGTAATTAATTAAATAAACGAAAACATCATGTTAAAATATTAAAACGAACTTATTTCGTAATTCAAAAAGTAAAGCTTTTTGAAAAAATGCAGCTTTGGTTTTGAAAGTTTCAATTGCATACTTGTATTCGGGGTTTCCGTCTTGGTACGCAACAACTTGGCGATTCTCACTCGGTAACGGTCAACTCGGCGTCTCGGCGACTGGTAAACTCCGCGACGGACAACTCAGCGACCGGTTAACTCGGCGATACCACTGGTAAAGAAAATTATCCATATCTGTATTTTAGTTACTTATTCTGAAATACAGAATAGTTAATATCAATTTTCAGTGCCTTGTAGACCAATGGCTTGTTTATTTAGGCATTTAATACAACAAAGATGTTGCCAGCATCTTGTGAAGAGACACGATCGAAACAGTCAGATGTATCTAGTGGGGGATCAAACCCATCACTGCGACGTAGCATTCTAACACTAGCCTACTACAGTGCTCTCGTGGTATACATACATATGTACTGAAAATTTATATTAATTAGTACATCTGTATTTCAGAATAACTAAAATATATGTAGATATGAATAGTATTTTTTACGCGGAGTCGCCGAGTTGGCCGTCGCCGAGTTGACTGTCGCTTAGTTGCCCGTGTCCGTTTCCATCTATGTCATCGGCACTTGCGGATTAATTCGTACTTGAACGAAACGAAACCTCTTCTGAGTAATTTCGAAACTATTTGTCGTACGATAAAACTTAGCGGTCCGTGTTATGGCGAAATCTATCTGCATGTATGTTTTTGTCTGGTGATTCTGATTCTACAAAAGTTCCGCGTTACTCATTGGGTAACGTAAAGGAGTATCTATCTTTTGAGATAGATCTTCTTCAGTATTTGCCTGTTCCGAGTTCATAGATCGCACCAACGTTTCCTTGGGCGGCCGACATCTTTTCTCCCCTTCGGGTTTCTGTCATTCTCCATTCTATTGGCGTGTAATTTTTAGTTTTTTCTATATTCCGAAATCTTCAGATTAATGGTGAAGACACTTAATACGTATTTGGGATCTTTACGACCGAAAATCTACTGACACCTACTCTATGTAGGTTTTACTTCTTTTAATTAAATAATACACTATGATTTTTTGAAAATTTCATTTTTGTTTTGTTCATACTTTATTTTTTGAAAACTTATTGAGATTATTAAATATTTTTTTGGTTATTCTAGAAAATCTGATTATTATTGAAAATAAAAAAAACAATAACATTTCGAGTATATCAAGATGAAAAGCATAATAATTAAATAAATGTCATATTATGTTGTTAATATGTATTAAAAATTATTTCACACTTTTAAAAATAATACAATTGTATTTTAAGGTGTATTGATTGATAAGGTGCAATTCTACTGTGAATGTGGTTAAAACAATATCATGTTAAAAATAATCGAAAAATATTGATATCTAGTAGAAAAAATATATTATTCGGTGAAATAAAATTTTCTGGTTAATGAATATTTGTAAAGGCTTTGAAAGTAAGTGTAATTTTATAAAAAGTTTGCTTGGTGGTGCTTGTAAATTATTAAAATTTCTATATTAAATAATTATAATACGAAAATCATAAAAGTTTAACGTAGTTGATAAAAAAATTATTTTATTATATTTTCTTCAATTTTAAAATACAATTGGACTTGAATAATGCGAGATGTCCAAAAGGACATCCGCAATTGCTACATCAAAGTTCAGCTGTCAAATAGTTTTATACAAAATTAATTACTTGACGAAAATTTTCCAAACTTTAAGTGTTATAAAATCGAAAATATATTTTAAAATAAGCTTCATGTCCTCTTTATTTTATGAGTAAAAACTAAAAATTTCTAGCAAATACAAATAATGCTTTTCAATTTACAAATGAATTGATTTCTCAAGTTTGAAAACAACATTATTTTGTAATCGATTATTATAAAATTTTTAACAACTATGGTACTACGCTCATACTCATCAGGCAGATGTGGGGTTAAGATCCGCAACTGCTTAGTTCTTAGTTGCTTACGTTTGATAGTTTATGGTCATTTAGATAAGTTTTGTTTGTGTTTGATAGATAAAAAAAATTATAATGTAAGTAGAATAGTAATAACATTTATTTAAATTTATTGTAAATACATTTTGATGCTAATGAAGAGTTCGTGTAAATCGTACGTTAATTTTACGTATTTGCGACGTTATATGTACGATATACAGCAACTGTTCTATTAACGTACGAAGAGAATTAAAGCAGGCCTAATATTTTCAAATGCAAGGTTTATAAAAACTTTACATTGTTTCATTGTTACTTGCATTCGTAAGATTTGCTTTTGTATGTCGCAGTAATGTTATAATCGTATTTTTTATATGTTGATCAAATTAACAAAATACAGGGTGTTTAAACAGTAAAATTATTATATCTGGCAAAATACAGAAGTCAAACTATTGTGTAAATTTAAAATACAAAATACAGTTCAAAAGTCATTTTACTTATTTAGTAGTTGTAACGTAGTACCATTAATTGCTTAGCAGTTTACGTCGATTTAGAAATTTTCTTACACTGAAAAAAATGGTTCATCATATTAATGAAAAGTTAATCATTTTTGCGACAACGAATAAGATTCGTAATATTTATGAACAAATTTCATCAATATGATGATTTTTGTGCATCAGCGCAAAATTGATGAATTTTTGATATACCTTTTTTTTCAATGTATTACGCCTTGTTTAGCAGAAGGAAATTTGTTTAAATTGAAGCAATTAGCAATTTATGGGAATAAACGCACAAATTATAAATTATTTAAAATTTTATTTTAAGAATTGCTGCACTGCGTATCATTCGCTTTCAAATAATTACGTAGTATACACATCTATAGCAATTTTTGACTAGCGACTACGAAATACTTACCAACGATACACAGAGAGAAATATGTGTTACTAGTCTACACAATTATGCACAAAAATTACACAATTGCGTACTTCTCCATTGTGTGATTAGCAACACATATTTCGCTTTATGTATACTCGCGAAGTTACATTCGCAGCAAAATAGTTCAGAACAATATGCGCGTGATATTAATTCAGTCATTTTTGCGTATAACTTCATATTCGAAAGAATACAGAACAGAGAAATTAATAAAAAAATAATTCTGGCTATAAATTTTTGACAAATAAAAATTGAAAGTCAGTTGAAAATGCATTGATTAGATCGGATTCAATATCGATTGAATGCAGCGGCAGCTTGGTGCCTGAATTTGTTGAGGCTGATTTTAGCAAAATACGGTATCTGAAACTTATTTTTTGAAAACTTCCATTATTTTTAGAAGATATAATATGTATGTACATTGTACTTTCTAAACTCCACAACATCTAATTTACTTCCGTTTTCTTTTCCTTCCTATTCTTTCTTTCCTTCTTCTATGTGGTGTAATCCATTCCCAAATCTTTCGAGACCATCTGTGAGGTTGCATGCCCTTTATCTTAACCCATCTTAATTTATTCTTTTCTATGCCAGATTGAATTTAGTGGTCTCACAGCTTACCGTTCTTTTAACTTTCTAATTTTGATATATTTTCTACTGTTGGCTTCTTCTGATATTACAGATCCCAGGTATTCCTTGCAGTTTTCGATTGTTACAACTAAGTATTTAATTTTATTAATATTAATTTTAAAATTTTAAGACCTCAGTTGTTATAAGTATCTGTAAATTTCCTCTTCATGTAAGAGAATCTACCTCATCTTCTGCAATAACCACTTGAGAGAATGTAAACAGTTATCATTTATGCATACACCCATTGGTTTGCATTTTGCATGCCATCCTTTAAGAACATATTAATAATTGATACCTATAAAATGCAGTGTCAACATTTTCACAACACGAGCCGCCACTGGTTGAATGAATATTAATGATATGTAAAAAAACGCACAAATTTTTAAATATTTTACAATTTATACATTATTTTAATTCGTTCTCTTTATTTCCCAATAGTTTCATTTTTGACTGAAACAAGGGCTCATGCTATTTTGTATAAACTTAAGGACAATTATATTACATTTTTATTGAACTGTATTTAGTAACATTTCTAGCTTATGATAGCTTAATGCTTTTTGTACAATAAGCAAAAATTCTGCAGGGTCAGAATTTTTTAGGATTTGATAAATTTTAATTTATTAACTAAATTTCATTAGATTAAGATATATAACATACTATACATTTGAATACCAAATAATCGGCGACACTTATATTAGGTTTTGTATTTTAAAGACAATTTGAATTGTCAAATGTTTGATTCTGCACTTCTTTCATTTAGACATTTTTATTTAAAGATAACCCTGAAGTGCAACAAAAAATTTATGGAAGTTGCTTCTTCGACAATATCACGCAAAATTTCTTCCTTAGTAGATAAAAATACATTTACATAGAAAAATACATAATTTATGATGCTATTTTCATTATTAATTAATTTATATTAAATGGAGGCCATGAAATTTCTCTTTGTTCTTTATGCAACATAAGAGTTGTGCTTCCCCAAAATTGCTTTGAAATTTCCAATGGCATTTAAAATAAGATTATGTAATAATTATTGTCATTTCTAGCTGTTAGTTGTAGTGTTATTATAAAATTGCTCTTATTAGAAATATTACCAAAGAGCTTTGTAAACTTTTGTTAGGTATAAATTATAATTGTTAAATGGTAAAATTATAAAATTACCAATTCGTGTAACTACCTTGCATAGTTGCCAAATACACCATTCCATCCAAATTTTTGTTATTTATATAATAATTATTATAAGTTTTTTGGGCACTTTATGTAAGAAGCGATGTAATTAGATAACGCTACCTTTAAACCGAACAATAAAATCAATGCAAATATTGTATTTATTTTCATTTTTCCCAATGTTGTTTTTTCCATTCTTAGTTTTAGCCACACAACTCAGCAATTCGACGCTAAATAAGCAGAGTAGTGTTTGTGATGTATGTGAGTACGGTTCTGTACAAATTTTATATGTGTATATTGTATACTTGATTTACATGAAGTACGGATTTGGAAGGGTTAAAATGGCTGCACGAAAGGGCATATGCCAAGAGCTCAGATGTTATGTGAGCAGTCATGTCGTAGTCTTGAGTGAAGTAATCCTGGTGGTCGTGGCCGTCCGACCGTAAGTAATCTAGTCGAATTATTGTAGTTTAATTTCTTGTGGAATATATAACATTTTGGCGACGAGGATGGCATTAATTGGAACAATCGAACAGTTAAAAAAAACACAGATGAATTTGAAAACTACGTCGAACGGTTGGAACATATTTTTACCGTAAATGCTGTCAAAGAGCTAAAAGTGTCGTTATTTATAACATTAGCAGGGTCGGCAATATATGAAACGGTTAAAAGTCTAATCGCACCAGAGAAGCCAGGTGCAAAGTCATATGCGCAACTATAGATATATAGATATAGATGATAGATATCTCAGTGTTGATGCCCCAATGTTTGTACCTAGCGCGACAGGGTTAGCAGATAATAATGGTACTGTCATGTATTATGCAGCAGCATTGAATTCGGCTCCAACGAGGCGACCACTTAAAGCAGCTGGAATCGCCGCTGCTGTGGTGAACCGTAGAGAGACTGGTGCGGGGGTTGTTGGGCGCCGAGTTTCACCTGATCCTGTTAGTCAGTTTCCGCCCTTAATTTTGGGTGCTGGTCGTACGCGGTGAAGCGCGGTCCGTCGCTCTCTTGACCGGGGGTCTGGTGGGAAATTTTCCATCTCGGGAACCGCTCGTTGAAATTGGTTTCACCTGAATAATCTTGCACCTAGCACATCGATTGAGGCGGTGTCTAGACATATCAGGGAAGTAGTGGGAATTTCCGACGTGAGCTGTGTGGGGTTAACTTCAAACGAACAATACTGCTCGTTTAAGATTTCTATTCCCGAGACGCAGACGCCCAAATTATTGGACGACAAATTGTGGCCTAAAGAGGCTACTATCCATGATTTTTACTTCCGCAAATCCGCTGACGGTGATGTTGGTTTGCGGAATCGTGGGGATAGCTTTTTAGAAAATCGTCAGCAGAAGACGGCGGGGATGCAATAAATGGTTCCTCTCACTCGGATACCCCGCCTGATCGTTACATTTGTGAGCCGGTTGTTTCAATTGGGACCGGTGGGTTTTCGGTGGCCCACATTAACATTCGCTCTTTGCTCACGGATTTTCATGTGTTTTCTGATTTTCCTAATAAGAGTGATTTTAGTATTATTGCTATATCCGAAACATGGCTTGCTCCTGAATTTCCGTCCCATCTTGTTAACTTGAACAACTACGTAGTCGTCAGAGCGGATAGAGAGTCTCGAGGGGGGGTGTCGCTCTTTACGTTCGTAAGTCGTTGGATTTTGCACCTTTGTATGACGGCCATCGCTTTGCTGGTGGCCTGGAATACCTCTGGATTCGGCTAAAAATCCATGGCCTGGGGATTGGGGTTGGTGTGGTCTATAGACCTCCTAATGTTGCCCTTTTCTGTCTGGGAGAGCTTGAGGACTTTCTTTCTTCACTAAACGGTGAATGTGGAGAACTGATTATATTGGGCGATTTGAACATTAATTTCCGTACCCCATCACCCTCACTGACACGCTTTGAGGGGATTCTTACCTTTTCGGACTTCGTCAGATTATAGTGGACCCCACTCGTGTCACTTCGACATTTAGCACGCTACTTGATGTTGTTTGTATCGGGAAGCATCGGGTTCCCTTACGAAGCGGCGTGATAGATCTGCTTGCTTCCACCGATCATTTCTTGGTATATTGTTACTTGGATTTGCGTGCCCCGCCAGTGGTACCTCGTGTTTTCACGTATCGAGATTTTCGAAATTTTGACCAAGATGCTTTTTCTGCTGACGCGGCTCGGCCACCATGGGCTAGTGTTAATGAGTCGCACCAATGCGATTCACGTGTGGAATTGTTATATGATCTAATTTTTGTACTATTTGACATTCATGCTCCGCTTCGGACTAGGGTTCTCAAGGAGGGAAACAGGCCGTGGATCACATGGACAATCAGCGAGATTGCTAAATTGAAAAAGTTGGCATACAAAAAATATAGACATTCGCGATTGAGAATACATTATGAGTGCTATCGCGATCTTAGGAATTACCTGTTGCAGTTAAAAAGGAAACGAGAAGCTATATTAACCATCGGCTTTTGATAAATCTTGGAGCGTGCATGCTCACCCGTCTGGTCGGATTTCTGAACATTTGTGTGAGAATCCTGACTATGTTAATTCTTTTTTTCTCCGCTCTGTGCCGGAAGTTTTTGGCCATACAGAGTCTGATTTGGAGGGTATACTGTTTCCTGGAGTGGAACCACTCTCTGTTCCGAAGGTTACGTCGGAGGCATTAAGTGAGATTGTCGCGACTTTGCACTTCGAAGCTATTGGGTTGGATGGTATTAGTCTTCGTATGCTGAGGCTCATTCTTCCGTTTTGTAGTGAGGTGCTCTGCAACATTTTCAATTTATCTTTCGAGACGGGTGAAGTGCCGGCCATTTGGAAGGCATCGCGTGTGAGACCTTTCTCCAAGGTTCCGTTGGCTATGGAGCCTGCCCAGCTTCGTCCGATTAATATATTGTCACTTTTTGCAAAAATTGTCAAGTCTTTTATTAAAAATGCTGTAGATGAGCACTTGGCGCTACACAGGGTTCTGTCACCTGCGCAGTCTAGTTTTAGGTCCACACCACAGTACTTCGGCCTCCTTATTGAGGCTCACCTCTGATGTAGCATCGGCTATTGATTGTTCAGAGGTAACTTTATTGGTTCTTCTCGATTATTCTAAAGCTTTTGATTCAGTTGTACACGAACGCCTTTTGAGTAAGCTTCGCTATTATGGATGCAGTGAATCACTATGTAGGTGGTTTGCGGGTTATCCGCGTGACAGGACTCAGGTGGTTGACTTTTCGGGGAATTTGTCTCAGCCTTTGTTAGTTTCACGGGGTGTTCCACAAGGACGTATCCTTGCCCCTTTATGGTTTATATTATTCACATGTGCTCTGGAGAAAGTGGTAAGCACTTGATGGTTCAACTCTTCGAGTGATGATTGGTGATAAGTAAGGCCCGGATTTCTTGGCATTTGCCTTTTTTGATTCCGTATAGGCTTTAAAATTCTTCTTGCAGCCAAATGTATTTTGCGACTTTGCGATCATTTTAAACCGCTCTTTAAAATGCCTAAAATGCCTATTTTCTACATTTAGTGCCTTTTTACGTAAATTGCGCCTAAATGGCTTTTCTCAATTGATTTTATCCTATAAACTTGCCTAAATGAACATTTATTTCTAATATTTTTTAATTTTAACCATGGAATATAATTCAGAAACGGAAATATATTTTGTATTTTACAGAGTCTTGCTTAAGTCGCTGTCAGTTAAAAACGGGGCGACAAAATAAAAAAATGTATAGGTACAAAATTGAAGACAATGAAATTTTTAACAAAAAATCTCCAAAAAGTTTTGCTGTAAAGGCGATTTTTATAGGTCAAAATACGGTTTCAAAATGTGCAATTTACATTGTTGACATAGGAGTATCCGGATATGTTCGTTACTTACTGTATTCTATTGACTCTAAAGCTTGTGCGACGAGATGGGGCACATGGATCGGGGCTGCAGTGTTTTACCATAAAAATTTTAAAAATGTAAGAAAAGTCATTGGTAGTTTTATTGATTTTAATACTGCAGACTGCATAGAAAAAGCACAAGAGGCGTTTAAGGCTTCTAATCTTGAGAAAAATTTAAAAAAAAAGAGCTAAGAAACTAAGAAGGAAGCATTGCATACCAATATTAGCAAAGTTGAAAATTTGCAACAACAATTGAAAGAAGCTCCAGGTAAGATTGTAAAACTTATTTCTGCACGATTGGATGCTCTTTTGGTGAAAAACCTGGACTACTCGGATTTAATTAGCAAAGTATTATCTGGAGATTCAAATAGTCTCCCATAGAAAAAATTGGAAGCTTAGAAGGCTCCAGATTTTAAATATGCTCCTGTTACTTCTTGTGACGTAGAGCTGTCATTTTCTACGTACAAACAAATTTTAACTGACAACATAAGAAGTTTTACTCCAGAATATTTGGAAAATGCTTTAATTTGTTATGTAAATGTTGAAAGTTTTATTATTATTATTTCAAACGGGTTGTGGTTCTGACCCCACTGCACTGAAGCTTAAGCTTATTGTGCCCCTCGTTCCACGTTTTACTCCAACAACTGCGTCTCCTCAACAAAGTCGAGTAAGCAGTTGTAGGGTGCTTTAGCTATATCCTCGGCCCTCGGGTATGTAAGGCCAAGGTAGCGTAGCCTACTCCGAGCTAGAGCTGGGCATTCACATAAGATATGGTGAGGGGTTTCATCCTCTTCACCACACATCCTACAAGTAGGATCTTCAGTCAACCCCATTGTATTGAGGTGTCTCTTAAGACAGCAGTGTCCTGTAAAAAGTCTTACTATCTTTCTCAACTGTTTGCTGCTCAGTTGGATTATATTTTTGTTCTTGGACTCTCTGGAGGGGCCCCCAATGAACATCCGCGATTGCCTCAGTCCAGGAAGGCCCTCCCAGTGCTCAAGGTGGTGTTTCCATAACATGTGCCTGATCCCCTCCTTCGCGGTCGCATATGCAATCCCGCAGGTGGGCTCAGGACCTATCATGGTTGTATTAGCAGCCACTTTGGCCAGGCGATCAGCCTCTTCATTTCCCCTGATGCCTTGGTGTCCCGGAATCCACATGAGCGAAATGCTGTTGCAGATCGCCAGTTTCACCAGTTCATCACGGCATTGTTTAACGACCTTGGAGTGAATTTCTATTCCCTCCAAAGCCTTCAGAGCTGCTTGGCTATCTGTCATGATGCAGATTCGTCTACCATTGTAGTTCCTCCGCACCATTTCAGCCACACAAGCCAAAATTGCAATTACTTCTGCCTGGCAGTAATTCTTCCTTATCTTTGTCTTAGATCCATCTGTGTACCAGATAGTATCATATCGGTTGCCCAGCTCTTGTATGGTTTTTTCCTTGCCCCTCTCAGGTATTATCACCCTGAATGGTTTTCGGAAGTCCCTTACAGTGCTAGTTCTATCCGATTGCATGCTAAGCATGTTATTGCTCTTGATTGAGTTGAAGATCATGGTATGGTGCCCCTTTATTGGGGTACTTTTACCATATCCGTTTATTGTTAGCCTGTAGGCCGCTAGTAGGGCCTCCGCCTCCACTACTATATGCAGTGGGTGCAGCCCAAGTAGGAACTCCATGGCTGCGGTGGGCGTTGATCTCAATGCCCCCGTTATTCCTAGGCATGCAAGTCTTTGCAGCTTGCCTAGCCTCGTTATACTTTCCCTTTTTCTGGTGGCGTGCCACCAGATCAGGGCCGAGTATGTCACTATGGGTACCACCACTCTAGTGTATAGCCACAGCACCATCCTCGGTTTTAGTCCCCAGGTTTTACCAATCATGCATCTACAGGCCCACAGGGCCCGTGTCGCTTTGATTGTTACGTTACGTATTTGAGAGGTGAAGGTCAGCCTGTTGTCCAAAATTAGACCCAGATACTTGACCTCTTTAACCACATGTAGTTCTTTCCCCCACATTTTTAACGTTTTCACGTCTTGCAGTTTCCTGCGTCGCGTGAAAGCTACAACTGAGGTTTTTTCCGGATTTACCGATAATCCCTCTCTTGTACACCATCTCCCGACGGTTTTCAGGGCTCTTTGCATCATTGCCGATACAATTTCCCCGAATTTTCCAATCACTAAAATAGTGATGTCGTCGGCAAATCTTTGCGCGTGAACTCCTATCTGTTCCAGCTCCCACAGAAGGCTGTCCACCACCAGGCACCACAGTAGGGGTGAGAGAACCTCCCCTGCGGACACCCTCCGCGGTCGCATGTCCCAGACTGGCACTAATTTCTCTTCCTCTTAGGGTGGCACTAATCCAACCAGTTATGGTTGGGTGTATTCCCCGTTTCCTAACGGCTTCCTCTATAGAGTCAAAGGAGGTATTATCAAACGCCCCCTCTATATCTAAGAAGGTGCCTAGAGCAATTTCTTGCTCCTCGAGAGCCTTCTCAATCCTGTGAGTAAGCTCATGTATACTTAGCTCACACGATTTGCCTGATTGGTATGCAAACTAGTATTTGTGCAATGGCGAATTTGCCAAGACGCAATCCCTTATATGCCTATCAACCAGTTTTTCTATTGTCTTTAACAAGAAAGACATCAGGCTGATTGGACGGAAGGACTTTGCCTGGGCATATGTTGCACGCCCTGGTTTGGGTATAAATACCACTCTTACCTTCCGCCAACTTTGGGGTACATAATTCAAGGCTAAACTTTCCCTGAATATAGCACATAATGAGGCAGACAGCTCTCCCAGTCCCTCTCGAAGCAGGGCAGGAAAGATGCCATCTACCCCCGGAGACTTGTACGGTTTGAAAGATCTTATCGCCGCGAAAGTCAATATTATTGTTAAATTAAAAGTTAAATTGAATAAATTAAATTTTTTGTACAAATTTCATATTTATTTTATATTCTTTATTTTAATAATTTAATTTTTTATTTTGAACTGCCTATTAGTGCCTATAATCTAATTTTTTGATGCCTATTTGCCTGCCTAGTTTGAAAGTTTTCAGTGCCTAAAAATCCGGGCCTTAGTGATAAGGTTCTTAAAATGGTCGACTCTGCACGTAGTTTGGGATTCGTCCTGGATGAACTTAATTTTCGTCAGCATGTTAGTCGTAAACTGATGGGATGTTATTATAAACTGAGATTGCTGTATCAGTTCAAGACCACATTACCTGCTCATCTGAAGTGGTCGATTATCAGTAACACAATTCTTTCCAACATCGAATATGGTGCAGCGGTTTGTTACGATTTCCTCACTCAAGAGTACAAACGCAAACTGCAGATTCTGCAGAATTCATGTTGGCGTTATTCTTGCAATATATATACAGGTATGATCACATTACACCATATTATCGTGATCTGCATATCCTTAAAATTGATCAGCGCTTTTTGTTATTGGCTGGAATTTTTTTTTAAGTCCTCAAGAGCGGGGAACCGATACATCTTCGACCTATGATTAGGCCACGTACTAGTTGTCACTCTCGGGTTCTGCGTGATTTAGGTAATTTTAGGTAAACATTGAACGGTATCGACGACTGTTTTTGGAATCAACGAGTCTGATCTGTTTCCGTCGTGGTTTAAGCGACGCACTGCGGTTGGAGCAGCGATAGGGTTTTTGAATTATAATATTATGTTGTTTCTATAATATGTATTTGTATGTATTTATTATATCGTATGTAAATTTTGCTAAGCAGAGTGATTTGAAAATCTAGCTTGTTAGAAATCATCCTTTCAAGAGAATATTTTTTTGTATATACCTCTTAATCAATGCATATTATTATTATTAATAATACGCCAAATAGCAAATAAGTACGTAAAGCAAATGTGCACAGTCAACTGAATGTTCGGAAGGAAACGTTTTCGTTGCGGAAAACAGCATTACCCGATGTCGTGCCCGGCTAGCATGTGGCAATGCTTTAAATGCGAAAGAAAAGGGCATACATCAAAAATGTGCAGAAACAATAAAACAATTGGAATGTTAAAAGAAACGGATAACGATGATTCTCAAGAGGTAGTACGAGCGATTTATCCGTTGAATGTGGTCAAGACCTTACCGACGTATAGCATGGCACATCGACTAAATTTAACTGGTCAAGAAATAAAAACAATAGGGGAAACAGTGGTAGATGTAGTGAAAGAAAATCAAAAATTCAAAGGAAGAAATCCGATATTTAGAAAGGCTTACAATTTGCCGTACGCGCTTCGAGACAAAGTGGAGAAACAGTTGAAGGTACTATTACAAGCCGGAATTATAAAAGGAGTAAGTAATAGTGAGTGGGCGTCACCCATCGTAGTGGTTCCGAAGAAAGATGGAGGTATCCGCATTTGTGTCGATTTTAGAACCACAGTAAATAAAGTACTGATCCCGACCGAGTCTCCATTACCTACGTCTGAGGATATCTTTGCAACTTTAGCAGGAGGAAAGGTGTTCGCAGTAATCGATCTTACAGGGGCGTATGCACAACTAAAAGTGGTCGAAGAATCTCAAAAGTTATTGACAATCAATACGCATCTGGGTCTATTTCAATATACGAGAATGACGTTTGGGATATCAAATGCACCGTCTATTTTTCAATCAGCGATGGACCGCATATTAATGGGAATACGAGGAGTCCGATGTTACATAGACGATATAATAGTAAAGGGAAAAGGTATGGAAGCATGTAGGATAGCTGTAGAGGAAGTCTTAACTAGATTGCAGCAATATCGTATAAAAGCAAATCTAGCAAATTGCAAGTTCTTTGAAAACGAAATCGAATATCTAGTTCATAAGATCGACAAAGAAGGAATACATCCGACGCAAAAAATTAAACTACAATAATTCGACTAGATTACTTACGGTAGGAAGGCCACGACCATTAGGATTACTTCACTCAAGACTATGACATGACTGCTCACCTAACATCTGAGCTCTTGGCATATGCCCCTTCGTGCAGCCATACCAACCATCAGATATTAACTGTGTCCAATCCTGGTCCTCCCTTCCTATTCCCTACTTTATTTAAATTCAAGTATACAATATACACATATACAATATACACATATACAATTTGTTCTTTGTTCTTTCTTTCTTCTTTTAAAATGTTAATCGAATGGGTGGCTTTGAAATCCGTTCACTTATTCTTAATGGTACTGGTGGAGCCTCTAAGACATTTTTTGGTCTGCGGTTCCGCCTGGGGTTGGCTGTTGAACTATTTCGTCTTCGTTCTTTGTGTTGGTTCCTTCTTTGCAAAGATTATTGTAGCGTAACTTGCTCAAAATTAAACCGTAGATGAACTGTACGTGTTAGCTAGCTGTGTTATTTAAAACGCAGTTTTCGAGAGCGTGGGTGTTTCAAAAAACATCGTGGGTTCGCAACAAAACGTTCTTCAGTACTCAGATCTAAATTCAGCTAAATGAAAAGTACGATGGAAAAGTGGACGCCAGCTAATACAAATAAAACTAAAAAAAAATAAAGAGTCGATTTATTGTATTAACACAGATAGAAAATAAAGATGTCGACAAGTTTAATTAATTCACCAATCAAAACAAAACATAAAACATACACATAAGGATCAAGTAAAGCTAGTACGTAATTGAAGATTACGAACTAGAAAAATAAAATAAAAATACAAAAGTGAAGAACTGACATCCACCTGAGGGGTAGATTCAGTCAAGTAAAAATATAGAGTTGAGTATCCCTGAAGAGGATAACCCAACAAAAGAAGTTATGCTCAGCAAAGATTAATTGCACACCGGATGTCATTATCTCGGGAATATTGACTTACAAAATAGAACCTGGCATACAGCATCATTTAAAACAAATATGTATATGCATCTCTATGAGACTTACCCTGAATGCAGTACTACCAACTTCACGACTCGGCAATTGTCTTTCCTTCGTCAGGACCTTTCGAATTCAATAACATTACTTCATCATTCTATTGGTCTACCATCCAGGAATGAGAGTCTACAGAATAGAGAACACAAAATACTCATTAAAAAAATCAACAGCCTGCCAGTTCCAATACTCATCAACCGAGTTAGTGTGACTGCAAACTCAATTAATCTCTACTGAAACATCTTCATAAAATCAAATCATCTGCTTGAAGTGGTGGCAATCTCATCCCAAATAATAAAACGTAAATCCACGTCCGGGATTGAAAAGTGGTGAAACATCAAAAAGACTAATCCTCGAAGTCTGGCTTTCCAACAGAAGATAAATTTCGATCCATTAGGTATCACAACTTCACAAGGAACATCCTCTTGTGAATAAAAAAACAACCATCGGCATCGAAATTCACAAGGAACAAAATAACCATTCTTCGGAAATAATACTGTTTAAAACCCCAAATCTTCAAAACAGATGACAGATAAAAAAACCAGCGTCAACGGAAAATCATCAACCAATTCTGGAACCATATGTGGACAACAAAAGATTACCAACATTGATATCCATATTCATTTTACGATGTCAAATTAAAAGATGATAAGAACCAAAACGAATAATTACTAAAAGTACATTTAACCAGTAACCTGGGTGCTAAAAATAATTTGTTAAACAAATTAGTTGAAAGTAAAAATAACATAATTACCCGCTAAACGGCAAAATTAAATCAAATGAAACATTAATAAACTAAAAAATGGACGAACAGCGATTAAACGTCAACCTCATTCGAAATTTAACGAGTAATGCCGCTTATCAAAATGAACGAAAAATTATCGCCACCAATAGCGATCCAGTGGCGTCGCATGAAAGTAATTGCAACGGACAAAACGTCTTTTGGCACGTTACATTATCCTACGTTAATTCTTCCTGGGATCCAAGGTGTCGAGGTTACATCGTTTCCGTAGGTGCTGCTTGGTGTTGAACTTCAAGGTGATCTTCCCACAGCGATTTTCTTAAATTGTTTGCGTTTTTATACTGCACTTTGTCTCTTATTTTCACTCCACTCACCACTTTAATTATCACCCCTCATGGCCTTCCTACCGTAAGTAATCTTGTCGAATTAATGTAGTTTAATTTCTTGTGGAATATATTCAAACTTGGCCGTAGAATGGGAAAGCACGTAGAAGTTTCCCAAATCACGTAGGATAAGAGTTCAGTTCTTCAAAATTCTGGAAAGCATAATTCCAAACAAACAACAACATATTATGAAAAGCCCCTAAAGCAACTAAAAGTTGTAAAAGTTTGGGTTTAGAACAAAAACCAAATAGAATTCCTGCTATTATTTCGTCAACGTTCCGCCGTCTTTCGGCTTCTTCAGGACTAATAAAATGATAATTTTTCCGTTAAAAAAATAACATAAAAGCCATATTTTTTCTTACCTTAATTTTAACAAATTTGCATTAAGGTTAAGTTGTGATGTTGGGAGTGGTAATAAATAAACACCTTAACTATTTATCACACACACAACAAATGACAACCAGAGCATCGGCAGCAACACCACCTGATTCTCAACATTGGAATGTCGAATCGAAAAAACAAATTTCCCACCAATAACTCTAATTCCTAAACAATTACTAGATCCAAAACTAAGCAGAAATGCGGTAGCTACCAAACCTCGAAATACCGTTATCATCTAATACCAGAAGCCCTCATTGTGTAAAAAATACTCTACCCTCGACATTACCAAGCCCCTTCGTAATACTTCCCTACTATTAAAAACTAAACTTGAAAATAGTTGATGAGTCAAAAGGAAGGCAGGCAAGCAAGCACACATAATTAAACATAAGAATGGTTTTGATGTTTATAATTTGTCAATCATGTTGTCACATTTGTCTGCTTCGATTTTGTAGTCAATTTTACTATGTTGTAGGTTGTTAAGTAAATATTCTATCATTTCCTGTCAGACTAACCACAAACATGTTTGAAGTTTATATAATAGTTAAAGTATATAATAATTCTTGTATCAATAAAGTTCATCGTATTGGGTATTTGCATAAAATCTGTAATTCGATTTGAAACAATTATACATGGTGGCGACGCAAACATAATATTGGTATATTATCAACATATTATATCTTCACGACGCTATACGAAAATGGAAGGATCAAATACCCTACTACACAGCAAACTTAAATAGCGAAGCCTTTGTACTAACAATACCTTTTGCAGACGATCAAGCTATAATAGCGAGAGCTCCCTACAGTATTCACTTTTCAAGATGCTTAATATCTATATTCAAAGAAACAGATAAAAACAACAAAATAGAAAAATTCAACTACATAAACGGCACTATAATAAAAACTTTTAAAAACAGAGCCAACCAGAACACGGCAATAAAATTCTACAAAACTATCTCTATACCAAGCATTATGATGATAATTAATATTACCAACACACACATTACACTAATATTAAACTAAGAATATAATTTCCAACATATCTGTTATTGGCTTAATTAATTACCCGGAAGCTTGTCAGTCAATCCTTGCCACGATTAGATGACTAGATTTTACGGTGGATCCGAGATTAGCGTTGCTCACAAAAACTCACTTACTAAAAATATTCCCCTAGATCGGTCCTACTCGGCAAAGTGTGCTACTGGGAAGGGGAGTGGATCTCCCTCGATGTGCACTCGACGCTATAATTCTTATAAGATTATTAACTTAATCCTAAATAATTTACATAATCCTATAGGACTATTAACTTAGAGTAGGTATTATGGTGCCCAATCTATGGCACCACAAACAAGTACATCGTGTAGGATTAGGCTAAAAAAAATTACTAGGATCTAATTTAGGGCCGCCCATTTAGAAAGGCCTGAAAGTACGCTTATGCATCTTCTGATAATGTTTTTCTCACAGCACTTTAAAATCGTACATCAAGCGCTAAATACAAATCACGTTTGCATCATTACCAATAAATAGAAGGACCGAATACCATAAAAAAATCATTGGTCATGGTCGTACCATCGATGATGCATTATACGGATCCAATGTGGTACAAAGTAGTTGACGATAACAGATGTAATACCACCACAAATACCTTCCATGATAAAAGTCCAAAGGCACATGGCACACGATCGCAGGCTTGTTAGAGGAGGCAAGGGAGGCTTGATCTCTCTTAAAATTCTGAACTATATTAAACTATAAAAATTTTCTAAAAAGTAAAAAATGAATTTCACAAGCCATATTCAAAAAGTAATGTGTGAATCTACCGCAGAAGCTGCAGCCTCTTTTGTGAATTGTACGTGACGCGACATTCCAAAAACAGTTCTAGTAAGTTGCAAGTTTCTCAGTGACCAGGAACCGTTAAAGTGATAGTTTTGGTCGTGGTAACAGAAAAAAGTACATATCCTCTTGTATTTATGCCGATGGACACTAAAAGTAATTAAATTATTTATTGAGAACCCATTCTCAAGACGCATTTTTTTAAAGGTAACAATTTTTGGAAATTTAAGCAAGACTCTGCTTCGTCACAATGCTCCGGTTACACATAATTGGTTGCGCAAAAATGTTCAACATGATTGAGAAATTATGAACATCAAAACCATTCTTGTCTTTAATTATGTGCTTGCTTGCGTTTCTTTTGAACAATGGCCACCAACAATTCGACAGATTTAAATCTGCAGGATTTCAGCATTTGGAGAGTTTTACAGACCAAGGGTTATAAGGCAAAAGAATTGGCTAGTTTGAAAGTGCCAGTTTTTAATTCAGAAGATCTTTCGAACATTGCGTTGGGAAAGTCCATTTGAATAAACACAATTAAAACTTTGACATTTTACCTTTTATTTAAAAAAAATGAATAAAATAAATAAAAGAACAAAAATTTTGCAATCAAATAAAATGCGTTTCGATTCTATATTAACTAATTTTTATGTAAATTCTTATAAATTTAGTTGTTTGATTTCATCGATTTTGTTGCCAACAGAATCCAGTGGCGTAACATAAAAAAAATTAAGTAACATCCAAAATTATATCTCCTTGTCTAATTTTATCTAGCATCGGTTCTGAATTCATATGTTTCTCTTTCTGACCTCAACTAAGGCCATTGTGGTTGGTAGTATCCACCAAATTTATTAATTTTCTTGACACATTATTGAGAGAGTGACATTATGTTAGTGACTACAACACAAGTGAAAGACATTTTTTTCAGTTGACTAAAGACACAAGTTGCAATGGTATTCCAAGAAGCTACAGGACACTTCAGAACCAATGCTTATCTCTCGAATTGTCAGTAACGTAAATAGGGGAGGGGAGCCACTCCGGGCCTCCAAAATTCCAAACGGCATAAAAATATTTTCCATGCATTTTGGGCAATGGTTATATTTAAAATTTCATATGTGGTATTTACATCATTGTATGGGGAAATATCGTTAATACCCAATACAGGTTGGGTAATGATGAAACTACTATTCTACAGATTCCATTCTTTCACTTATAGTCATAGCCGTCACATATGTTTCGTACTTTGTCGAGTTCGGGCTTCCCTGGAGAGGTCGGGCCTCCCAGTCGAGGTGGATTGATTTCAGGAATATTTCTAGCAAGTAAGCGCCAGCCAAAACGGCCCGTAGCAAAGCGCATAATTAACTATAATTTGCTATTGGCAATTCATGAAGTGAATATTTTGCAATATTGGTGCAATATTGATTTTCAGTATTTGAAGCTTTTCATATACTAGATTTATATTAGTTTTGGATTATAATAGTAGTATATATATAATAGAGTATAATAGTAGTAAAAGTAGTAAGTCTAAATTATACATCAGTAATATTTACAGTGTTTCATTTTGATGTTTGGATGTTATTAAAATTAAATAATTGTCACAACAATATTTTTACTAAATACATCTTTATTGTTCACAAATACATAGGATGAGTACTTTGTACTATCGTTAAAAGCACAAATAAGTAGGTATAATATAAATACTTAAAAAATCTAAATTTATGTTAAATATTTAGTTATAACATAAATAAAAATAAAATACATATTATGTATAATCTATATTTTCGCAAAACATTATCCAAACTATTTCTCATATCCATTATTTTTAGGTTAGATGTTTCACCCATATTAAGTTTAAAAATGATATTGAGCGAATTGATTAATAATAATATTATTATTATCACAGTCTAAATTTCAAAGCATATTTTTGAAAAATGTATTTATTTAAAACATAATTTAAAATAACTTAACAAGTAGTATACCGAATCTGACCACTGCACTATTTCAAATAATACAAATAATTTAACCAATCAAATGTGCAATTAATCAATTTAGAAATTAATAATTATGCAAATACAATTTTTTATTCCTGTCTAAAAAAATTAATCACTAAGAAAATTTTTCATGCTTCAATTGCTACAAGCCATACTTTTAAGAGCTGGACATCTTTTTGGTCGCAAGTATTTTCATTTGTTCATAAGTTACCCACATTACTAAGTTCCAACTTAATAAACGGCAGAATGATGGCACGAAACTGAAACAAAATAAAATTGTAAATAAATTATAGGTTAAAAATAAGGTTAATAATTATAATTAACTGTATAATCAAAAGGACGAGGGCCTAAATTAAGAAGAAAGAAGAAGTAGAGCAAGAAAAGAAAGAAGAATAATAAAAATTAAAAAAGAATAAATTTAGAAATTGAAAAAGTTTTATTTCAATATCAAAAATATCTGTAACAACTGCAGGAATATAAAATTAGAATCAAGTGGTCATGAAAGCCAATTCTATACGCAGTTCTATAGAGAAAGCTAAAAAGTATATTTGAATTTATATATATAATTTCATCTGTCTCTTATTTTCTTCGAATTACTTCTAATTTAGGACAAACTTGGAAACCTTGGTTGGTAACTTGCTAGCATGTCACTCATATACTGACTATATCAGGTCAGAAATCTTTCTTCATCAGATACTATACTTCACCCTTTGATGAACACCTCATTGATCACCAGAAGGTGATTTTATTGTAGCATATCTTTGTTTTACAATCGTTTGTTTCTTGATTTTAGCAAATCTCTACCTCCCATCTCTACCCTTGGATATCCGCGGTGTTTTTGACATTATATTACCGCGTCTTCCATAAGGTATTTAAGAGTAATCCACCGATTAGGATTTATTCACAGGCTCTTCGGAGCCCAAATGATTGAAGATATTTTTGAATTAAATAAAATTTTAAAATAGTCCATACCCTTTGTAAAATGCCTTTACACCTTCTTGGACGAACATGCGAGCAGCACAGTCAATCGCTCCTTTGTAGTGACCTTTAGAAGAATTCATGTAACGTGTTTTGACAACGTCTACTGGAGATGCCACTATTGTTGTGCATAATCCTAAAATTGACGGTTAGAAATTATTGATTAGATGTTAATAATTTAATATAATACCTGCTACCGCGGCTGAAGATACGTGAAGTGGAATACCATCGTTTAATAAATTATAATTCAAAAATGTGTCCTTTATAATATCGTAGCAAACTATTTCGGAAACATTGACAATAGCATTACGACTAACGTTGGGAAAAGTACCTAATTCAAAAATGTATTTTCAATACTGACACCGAAAACATTAATCAGCTCACCTTTCCATAACCCTCGAACGCCTTCCATTTTTGCTATTGACTTGTAGGCCTGAAAGGTTGATTTATAGCGTTTAGCTGTTGAAGAAGCATTTATTGAAGCTTGAAAACGAACTTTAACAACATCAGTCGGCTGTGCAAAAAAGACAGCCATAGCACCAGTAGTTATTCCAGCACCAACACGTGATGCAATATTCAAGCTACCCGATCGATTATTACCTAAAGAATAAAATTAAATCAAATTTTTTGGTTAAATTTTATTAACACAATAAAATCAGAAATTTTCATTATCTTTGAACTTTTTCCAAACCCATAATGCTATCACGGTTAAACTCTATGTAATTTTTTTATCAGAAAGGAGTCTTATCTAATTGGGTTGATCAAGAAGAATCAATGAATTCTTCTTTTATATTTTGAGTTATTTGAAATTTTTTTTAAGAATTCATTTCCTCTTTTTGGTTCACCCTATATCTTGTTAATTGAAATATCAGAATAATTCTTTTTCATTATAAATTAGTTTTTGGATTTTGTGTGATAGCATTTTTAAAATAATGACCGCCTTTTGAAAGAAGTATAGAGACAGAATTTAGAATAATGAAGATATTACAGAAATGAAAAGTTAGAGTTTTATAAATGACCGTAATGTTATCTAATTCTATTATGACTTTTATAGATAATCAACGATCGATTACCAGCAGCAAAGCTGCCAGTAAGCGTACCGTCTATGAGTTGCTGGTAGTAAGCCTTGCAGGTGTCGTAGAATCCTATTCTTATAGAGGCAAAACACATCTGACGTTGAAGACCGGCTGAGAGACCATTGTAAAGACTCCTGTAATTAAATCGCATCATACCATTGTTCATCCCAAACCCAATAATAACCACTTTAGATGTATTTTTACATTACTTTCAGTATTTATTTTAGTAAATTATTCTCGAAATATTCTTTAAATTGAATTATTACTAAAAGCATGCAAAACTTAAAAACAAATAAAGTTAAGCCTAATGTGGATAGGGCGCTGTACTTGTATTGAGTAAATTATGTTGCAGTGTAAAAGTTTTAAAATCAACATAAGTTTAACATTTAACAGATATCAAACTTTTACACTACAGCGCTCCGCGATTTTACAACCACCAATCCCCGACAACAGCAAAAAGTATACATTAACTTATCAATACAGATACAAAACCCTTTATAAATGGGGGTTCTAAGTACTTTTTTGTTATAAGTAATATATAATAATAGTATACCTTGGCCCTTCTTGTCGTACCATATTCGCCATAGTCTCATAGAGCCCACGTTGAGCGTCTGAACGTAACAATGCGACGGTGCCATTTTGAATAACTGCTCGTGTTTCTCCTTGAATCTAAAAATTTATTATTTATGTAATTTCAAAATTATGCTAAAATTTAAAACTTACCTGCAAACGAACTTTAGCTGTATCTAAAGGAAAGGTTGCAAAATCAGCGATGCAAGCTGATATGCCGGCGGTTAACATTTTGGTGCTTAATGGTAAATTATCAAATGAAGCCATTGTTGTAAGTAAGAGTAAAAGGTTTAAATTAAAAGTTTTAATAATAAAAATAAAATAATTTGTTTAAGATTCTCTAAAATCTTCATCAAAATAAAATGCGGTTTGATGTTTTCTTCTTGCAAGAAGACGTTGTAAAGTGTTACTAGTGGATAAAATTCTTGAGGATCTATGGCACATAATATTCTGAAACAAAACGCAGAAATTAGAAGTGTCTTGATTGAAGTATGTAATTGTGCAGTTTAATTCTTTTCTGTGTAGGTTGCGGTGCCAAACTGTCGCGGTTCCAACGGATAACTTTTCTAAAGTATTAGTGAAAATGTTTGGCGATTGGTTGTTTCACCAATTTTAGAATTCACGAAACTATTTTTAGAACTAAAATGTTTTTAAGTTATCACAAATAAAATACACTGTAAATATAAAATATCGCAAACGTTTTCACCACACTATGGCATTACTAAGCGATGAACAAAAAGATCATGACATCTTACCGATTTAAATAGCTGCTTATGTAAATTTTTGTGACAGATACAACGTGGAATCAAATTGATGCAAATATACGATTTTCAATTATTGCCTATTCTGTATCTAGAACCTTTTCAAGGTTTTAAAATAATTTTTGAATCTGTTTCACACGACAAAAACTATGAACTGCTTATATTCCATTTAAATTTTATATTTTCCACTTAAAAATTAATATTTGCTATAAAATTAATACTTCCAATAAAATTTAATATTTCCCATAAAATTTAATACCTATTTCCTATAAAAATTAAAATTTGCTATAAAAATTTAGAATATTTGCTACTTTACATGTTTTTTAATAATGTTTTTGTACACCAGGTGTTCTCAAAACTTCCATTTTTACCTATCTAAGGTACATAATCAAAGATAATCAAGAAAGCTTGTTTTTTTCGCACCAAAACACTCAAAAGAGTCGGTTCGGCACGTCCCCTGTACACGAAAGCGACTATTAATTGTACAGTTTGTTAGAATTTTCCGATTTCCATTTATCCGATTTATAAAATTCGGTAAACTTTTTTAAAGAAATGCATTAAAAAGTTGTGTGCCGGGGGTGATTTACATTTTGACTACGAAAAGTGATCGATTATTGTATGATCATCAAGAATACAATCATAACTGTCGCAAATATCTGCGGCATTACCAGCGGCGCCTCGTCAGAGGCTAAGAGAGCTTAGCCTTCTCTAAAATTCTAGTCTATTAAATTATTAAAAGTTTCAAAAAAGTAAAAACATGTACTTTCGACTATGAAAACTATCAAAAAATAGATACTTCTTTCACAGTACATATCCAAAAGTAACGTGAGGTTACCGTTGGAGTTAATACACTCTTACGCACTTTACTCTATGGTTAGCTTCCCCAAATAAAAAACCACGAACTACAACTGGCTATTACCCATCTGGATATTATTGAACAATCGATTACAAAACTAGCATATGTACTAAACAAGTTAAATGAAACCCTCAGATATAAAACCAATTTATTTTTAAAAATAATCTTCAATTTATTTTTTTTTATTGGATGTTTTATTAATTTTTTCAGCACAGTAATTATTATCATCAACATTTATTTCATTGTATTTTATTTTTTTTTGATTGCATTTATTATTTATTTATGTAGCGCAATAATTTATAGCAAAAATATTTACTTTTGTTTCATTTATTTTATTTTTAAAATATAATTTATTATAAATAAATGTAAAACGTTCTATTTGTCTATTGGACAAAAACTCAAAATTTCAATCTATTGTCTACGTTTCGCCATATCTCATATTTTTGAATATGGACGTGATTGATTTTTTTTTAAGTTTTGAATTTTTTTTTTTTTGGTTTTTTATACATTTACTTTATTGAAAAATATAAATAAAGCTATATTATTTAGAATTAAAATTAATGTTAAAATTTGAAAATTTAATTAAAAATTCGCTTGTTACTTCAAAATTTAAAAAACGCTTGCTTATGGAATGGACGCCGAGTTGGCCGGCCCTAGTTGTTTTCGCGTAGAGTTCGTTTTGCGCCGAGTCCGCCCATCTTAGCAGAAAACATAATATTCAAATAAAGTAATAATAATTTTAATCCTCCCACAGATAAAGTTGATTAAATACGGATTTTATCAAATAGAAATTTTGAATTGGATGATAAATTTAAAAAAATCAACAACCAATTTTCCAGTTGACCAAAATTGTTTAAACCTTAAATTAGCAATCAGGAATGAGACGTATATTTGTTATTGATTTGGATAATCATTGCTATATTATAAACCAATCATCATTATTTAATCAATGGGTGTGATAAATAATCTGGAGTTGAACATACGTTTAGATAATTATTCTATTATATCTTTCATTGAGGGTCATTGTTATAATTAATTATGGTTATTATTTTGATATTTTAGAATGGAAGCGGGTCATTGCGATTGATAATTTGAGAGATCGTTTGAATATTAATTTTACGATATTCAAAAATGCTGTTTTTCAAATTTTTTTACATTACAAAATTTCCTACTATAATTTTGAGCAAAACTATAATTTTGACGGCATTCATTTGGAAATTGATTCAATTTATTACTAAAAAATGGCACTATAATATATAATTGATGATGTACGTGAATGGATTAACGAGATTTATACTTTATAATTCCTGCTGAAAGTCGAACAATATTTAATTTTCAATAATAATAAATAAGTTACTCTCAGAAGAAGTGGGCATTCCTATGTTAGCAATATAAATTGTACATATTTTGAAGCCTTTTTTTGTTAAATAAAAATCGATTTTACAGTAAAACTTTTTTAATATTTTTTGTTGCAAATTTCATTGCCTTCAATTTTGTTTATATACATTTTTTTTTATCGCTCCGTTTTTGACTGACAGCGACTTAAATATACTCTGTAAAATGCAAAAATTATTGCTGAATCTATAGAGCGGGCTCTACCTTTTTTGAGAATTAATTGTTGTTTTAAGTAAACATGTTAAGTAAATGTTAAAAGTAAATTTTTAAGTTATAGCAGTGGACTTTTTTTTATTTTAGTCTATTCAGTATTCAAAATTGAAATTTTCAAAAAGATTTTTGTGGTGCGGACCCATAGGTTGCAATTTAAATAGCCTGCACGTTGCCTGCTTTTAAGAGATACAAAGTAAAATTAGGGAAAATTTGTTCTTTGACAAATAATAGGAAAAAAATTTAACTTCTGTTGTAATTTTAAATAATCATAATTTTTGTTTTACCCTCTTAGTTCGAAATTAAACTCGATGTTAAAATTTGAAATATTCAAATTCAAAATCTGTAAAATTAGGTATTTTTAATCTATTATATTTTTAAGGCACTTCTTGATGAAAAATCCAAATATACCATCGCATTTGAGCACTTTTCAAAATTTTGAAAAAAAACAAGATACCTACTGTGTTTACTGTAAACAAATTAATAAAAACATCGCTTTTGCAGCAAAACTTATTAGACATTTTTTATTGTAAATTTCATTCTCTTCATTTTTGTTTATATAAATATTTCTATTTCATCGTACCGTTTTTGAGATACAGTGATTTAAAAAAATCTTCATTGAAACTTAAAAAATGTGAATTTCAATAAAATCTTTACAGAGATATTTTTAAGGCACTGTATCTCGAAAACGGTGTGACCAAATTGAAAAATGCATATTAACAAAACTAAAGAGAATGAAATTTTCAATAAAATATGTCTAATAAATTTAGCTGTAACAGCGACTTTTATATGAGAAAACGTGCTTTTAAGAGGTACAATTTACATTGCTAACATAAGACTGTACACTTATTTTTGTGAGGCGCTGTATAAGATAATATTCAAGAAACAAAAACAGTGCTAAAGTTTCCAATTAAAAATATATTTTAAAAAACTCACCCTCACGCACAACTCACATATTTTATAAAAAAAGTACTAGCTATAAATAAGAAAATAGCAGCACTCACACTATTGATACAAATAAATACACATAAACACTAGTGGTGGTGATATATTTTGTTATATCATTGTAATACTTATGTAGGTAAGTCTACACTTTTCAGATAACAGTAGACCATGTAATTCTTTAGATAAGACAATAATTTAACTGATTCAAATTTTTCTGATTAAGAAAGAATGCGAATATTAAAATAAATACTAACCTCTGTAGCAATCGAGAAATTATTGCAGTTGAATCACTATTGCCGAAATAATTTTAACATTTTATATTTTTGCAGTTGGAACCTGAAGTTTCAATATTCTGAACTACTATAATATAATTATTGGCTACAAGTATATTCAATTATTTTCTTTGCCCCCTCCCGTTTACGACCACTCAATAATAAATAAATTAACAACTAACATTTTGTTTACTATTTCAATACTAATATTTCAAACAACAAAATTATATCTAAAATTTTCCCTTTGCCAAAACCATCTAAGTTAATTTTTTCAGTTTTTGATAAAATTTTAATAACTTATTTACCTAACTAAATTTCCAAAACCAAAGTCAACAAAGATATTTTTAAATTGTCATATTTAATTTATTCAATTTATTCTACTTTCTAACTTTAATTTTAGATCAAAGTACATCAATTGATTGATATAAAATATAATTGTCACACATATTTTAAGTTTAAAAATTCAAGAGGTTCCATTACGTTTTCGAAATCAACCTTTGCAAAATTTACAAATCTAGTTTAATTTGGTTTTTTTATGGCAGAAGAATAATGCAAAATATTTTTTTTATTTAGTGAAATGAGTGGGAGAGGGAGATCAAATCGCATTAGGGCGATTTGAATAGCCTAGGAAGTCTAGTTACTAAACGTAAATATAATGAGAAGTAACTGCTAGTACTGGCAGGTTTAAATTTTTTATTTATTTATAAAATATTATAGTATTATAAATAAATATAGTATAGAATATACTATATAGTATAGTGGCGGGTTGTCGGAGTAGGCAAACGAAGCAGTGCCCCACCAGGCCAACAAACCGAGTTTCACAAAAACATAATTAATATTTTTATTTTTTTTATTTAATATAAACAGATGCAACTCATTATGTTATACATATTTATTATTAAATAAAATGTACAGGTACAAAAGGTAAAGTTTGTGTTTGTGTTTTTTATGGTATGACTGTGTATATAACTTGATAGAAATTGAATTCAGTAACACAGAATCGCTAAATGGTTATAACAAAAATTTAAATAAATACGAAAACATCAACAAATCACTTAATATATTTTATCGAAATTATGTAAATTAAATTGTTGTGTAAGCAAAACCTAAAAATTAATTAGTTTTTTAAAACATCTAAACAGCACAATTATACCATGAATTATCAATAAAACAAACAGACGTATTAAGGAGAAAATGATGTTAACTTATTGATTATTTTCATACGAAACCGGTTAATTACAAAATCTATATTACTTTGTATTCACACATTTCACATTTAATATTATGCAAAATAAAAAATGCTATGTTTATTTGAGGTTTAATACTATCTTTTATTGATTTATTATACTTTTGAATTACTTAATATTCAATCTGCAAAATCATTCAAAATAATTCATTTCTTTAAATCTTTAAAAATTTTCTTTTTTGAGAAACCTGTTTGGAAATTAGATAAAGTCGGAAGCACAATTTGATTAGTTTTACAAATAATATATTTGACTAAAATTTTAATAAACATTTTTTCAGCAAAAAAATTTTTGGTTTTCTTAAATAAAAAAAAAGAAAATTAAAAGATCTGGTTTAGCGTTGATGAAGAACTTTATATCTGACCGATTTATATGTTATTAATGTTAATATTAAATGTAATTAATGTTTTTCTTTCAAAACAACAAATAATCATGCATTACCATGCATACCATTTTTTGTATTTTCAAAAATAGTGATTTTGGCAAGCGCCCCTTCTTTTTATATTTATATTTTCTGATCTATTTTGGATAGTTCTCCCTTTTTCCCGCATAGAGTGAACTGACTCACTTTAGTCCTGAAAATGCGAAAAATGCTTTTTTCTATAAATGTTGCTAATAGGTAATTTTTTGATTGCCAATTTGTGTCGAGATGACCTTCTTTTAAGCAACGTTCGCACGTACGCAGTTATAGTAGTTCAAAAGTTATTTTATATTTTGATTGCTTTTCGTTTTTCTGTTTAGTTAATAATATTACATTATGAATTATAGCATAATATACGACGGATATAATATACATATTATGTTATTATTATAGAATATTAGGAAATTACTTAATCAATTTTGGGGTATACGTGATTGATTATATCGAAACTATTAGCTTTTTTGTTTTACTTAATATAAGTAATTTCATGATTATTTTTATAAATTCAATAAAAACCTAGTCTGCAAAAGCAATCAAATTTTCCTAATCTATATTTGACAGAGATTGAAATATAGAATATAACGTAAAGTGGTTTCCGAAAGAAGAAATAAGT
Source organism: Cantharis nigra (assembly GCA_958510845.1). NCBI lineage: Eukaryota > Metazoa > Arthropoda > Insecta > Coleoptera > Cantharidae > Cantharis > Cantharis nigra. The sequence continues at coordinate 23,030,244 of OY294034.1, forward strand.
AACATATTTTGCAATGTTAGTGCAACCTAAGTATTAATAATTATTAAAATTCACAATATTTACGTTTGGTATATTTTTGGATAAAGTTAATGATCCATAAATAAAAATTATACAAATGAGATAAGATTAAATATTAGCTAATGCCAATGTAAAATAATAACAATTAATTATGTTTACTTTCCATTTCTTTTCACAACAATAATTCAAAACAAAGTGTTTAATGTTTGTTTTTCAAAAAAATAATAATTAGCCTTTGATAAATTAAAGCAGTCAACTTTAATTAATTATATGACACTTCAAAAACAATAAAAACCATAACACCAAAACAAAAGAAATTCCTAGCAAAACTCACTAATTGCGTAAACAATCACAAAATTCATCAAAATCAATTTTCAGTGTGTTCTTAAATTAACCCAAACTTTTTTGTAGATTAATATTTTAGAGGAAATATAGATTATATAATATTTTAAACAAATTTTTGTCGCTTTTGCATACAAAATTTATTATAATTAATAGAGCTTTTACTAGTATTTCATATTTTCCACATTAAATTATTATATGCTACTAGAATTAAATATTTATCACTTGGATTTAATATTTTTTGTCTTTGTGATAATGGGGTTTGGAGTGCTCTTCCCCACATGACATATATTTTTGGTGCAACTCGTTATTAAGAAATTAATTAATAAAGTGTTAGTAATATTGCTTAGCCAAACAGTTTTATTTATATATTTTAATATAACAATATTAAAATATCATTATAAAAAAATCTTATATAAGAGTGACTGCATGCTTTCAAGTAATAAGACGAAAATAGTTCGACCCTTTTTTGGCTCTATATCTACATAAGTTTGGGCAATTTGTCAAAGTCAGAAAAAAAAGTGTAGAAAAATATCATAATGATGCAACCTGTAAACAGTTCCATTTTTCCGTATTGGCATAGTAGCCAAATGCTACTATGAAACGGTTTTACGAACTCATTTAGCATTTACAATAATTTATTTATAATATAGACAGGTTAAGATAGAGTAGTTTAGATATGGAGCATCTCCGCACAAATCAAATAATTTATTATTAATATAATATTGTTATTATAATTATAATATTAGAAAATATTAAAATAATACAATAGTCTATAAAAATTTATAATATAGAAATTCTATCTAATTTCTATAAAAAAAAGTTATTTGATGTTATATAGAATTCTATAACTAAAATTTGAGGGTCCGTTACTTTGCCCCCCCCCCCCAGTTAAAATTTTTAGCCATAAAGCTAGCACCATTATAGTTTTTTCACAAACCCAAATTGAAAGTGGGGGGGGGGGGCTAAAGTAACGCTAGCCCCCCCCCCCCCAGTTAATATTTTGACTCCAAAAGCTAGCTCCTTAATCTATATAGCTAGCACCAGCTAGCACCCAATTATTAGAGCTAGCACCGTTACAGATTTTTCACAAATTAGTATTTAATAAAAATGTCTAGATGTTTCAGTCCACTGCGTATGAGCAATGATAGATTCCACATGCCCCGCCCATTCTAAACTTTACTAATAATTTTTTAACAGCTTAAAACTTATTGTTAATCTACATTATGTAATTTATTTAAGAACTCCGATATTGTCTTATATGCTATAGATAATAAAATGACACCCGACTATTTGATTTGGGGAAACATCTTCTTAATTTTTTAACCAGTCATTATAAATTTCCCATTCACCATTGTGTCGCCTTCTATAAGTCAAAAAGTGTCCCATATAATTTCAAAACTTTGTATCTTTAAAATATAATGCGCGTTAGTTACTCGGGAAGGGGGCCAGAAGTATATCTTCAGTCTTGCTTATAGCGTCAACCCTGGCTATTATAGAGACCGAAATTAACTGAACTAAAATGGTTTATCGGTAGAATTAGCACATAATATCCAAACATGTAATTGGAAACAATAGGTTCTTGCGAAAGATTACTTTCTTCGGTTACCTGTTTCATCTGGTATATTAACTCTATTTTTTGCGAAATCAGAAATGTTCTTGCACCAACTTCCAAAATTATTAACGGCTTATTATTATCAGTCATAGAGAGTGTCGGCAAAGGGATTGGGGGCACTGGGGGATTTGTCCCCGGGGCCTGGGATCTCTCAAGAGCCCGAGGGAGCCCAGATGAATAATTGGCATTGCCGAAAATTAGTTGATTACTGACTTTTTTAAATTAATTTTACCTATTTTAGATGTTTTGTGCGTAGTTTTAAAAATACGAAGTTTCATATTTTTCTTTTTTATTTATGAAATTTTAAAGAGTAGAGGGCTCGCAAAAAGTCTTGTCACGGGGCCCGACGGCCCTGAGTGCTGGCGCTAGGATATGTGACGCTCTAGGAAAAAAATTCTATCATTCCCCCCCCCCCATTTATATAGTAGTACTAAGCTGGGAGGTAAGAATCCGCGATATTTAAAAATATTCTTACATTTACATATTTTTATTTAAAAAAATACCTTTCGAACAAAAATAAAACTTAAAGAAATAATCAAATAACTTTTCTGGCCATTTTTGCGGCCAAAGCTGCATCTCGATCTGGTTTTGCGTCCTAGGCAGTTGCCTAGTTTGCGTAGTGCATCTAGGGCCAGCACTGGCCATAGATAAGAGAATTTCGGTCTCTATAATAGCCAGGGCTGGCGCTATCAGCAACACTGAAGATTTGTTTCTGCCCCCCCCCTTCCCGAGTAAATAGCACGCATTATATATTTTAAGGATACAAAGTTTTGAAATTATATGGTACACTTTTTGACCTATGGAAGACGACACAATGGTAAATGGGAAATTTATAATAACTGGTTAAAAAATTAAGAAGATGTTTCGCCAAATCAAATAGTCGGGTGTCATTTTCTTATCTATAGCATGTAAGATAATATCAGAGTTCTGAAATAAATTACATAATGTAGATTAAACATAAGCTTAAAGCTGTTCAAAAATGATTAGTAAAGTTTAGAATGGGCGGGGCATGTGGAATCTATCATTGCTCATGCTCAGTGGAATGAAATATCTAGACATTTTTTCAAATACTAATTTGTGAAAAATCTGTAACGGTGCTAGCTCTAATAATTGGGTGCTAGCTGGTGCTAGCTATATAGATTAAGGAGCTAGCTTTTGGAGTCAAAATATGAACTGAGAGGGCTAGCGTTACTTTAGCCCCCCCCCCCAGTTTCAATATGGATTTGCAAACAAACTGTAACGGTGCTAGCTTTAATATTTGGGTGCTAGCTGGTGCTAGCTATATAGATTAAGGAGCTAGCTTTTGGAGCCAAAATATTAACTGGGGGGGGCTAGCGTTACTTTAGCCCCCCCCCTCCACTTTCAATTTGAATTTGTGAAAAAACTATAATGGTGCTAGCTTTAATATTTGGGTGCTAGCCGGTGCTAGCTCCGTAGATTCGGGAGCTAGAACTGGGGGGGGGGGCAAAGTAACGGACCCAAAATTTGACCTCACCCCCGATTGGTTTATTTCATAAAAAGATGCGACAAACTTTGTATAAATATACAATAGCGTAATAATTTGTGCAATTGATGAAATTGCATTTCTTTTAATTAAATATTTGATGCTTTACTACTGGTATTTTATTGTATTTCCAAGGAACACTTGAATGAATCGATTAATTTAAAAATCGTGTTTTATTTTTAATTGCTAAGTTTTGTATGTAAAAAAATTTAATGCTATTTAAAACTTTATTATAATAATTGTCGAATGAAAACCAAATCAAATAATAAAAGTACGAGGGTTGTATGATAAGTACCTGGCCTAGCTAGGCAAGAAATAACGCTATTATAATATTAAAAACAATATTTTTCGTAAATATAATCTTTTTCAGCAATACTCTCCAATGGTCAAGTTGCTGCGTTGTTTAGTTTGTGAAAGATCTATTTAAATAGAACAACTTTTGTAATTTTACAATAATGAAAAAAAAATTTCTTCTTTTTTTTCACTGTTTGAAAAGAAATTAAAAGATTGAAATGGAGCTCAGCGAAGTTTATGGGAACTCTGCACCTTCGTTATCAATAATTAAATTTTGGACATCTGAATTTGATAAAAATCGTGCAGATCGTGGAAATGAGGTTACTACTTCACGTCAATTGCACAAAATGGCAGAAAAAAGGCAAAACAATTAATCGAGAGTATTTTGCAAATTTATTGAACCGCTTCAACCATGCTGTAAAAGAAAAACATCCGCATTTGGCGAAGAACAAATTTATCTTCGATTAAGAAAAAAAACCGTATATACTTGCGTTTTCGCCATGGCAAAATTCCATGAGTTAAGACACGAATTGCTTCCGTAACCACCGTATTTGCCAGATATAGCACCCAGTGATTATTTCTTATTTCAAAATATGAAAAAATGGCTTAGCGGAAAAAACCTAAGAGGTTATTGCTGAAGCAAACACTGATTTTGAAAGGTTTCAGCATTCGAATTTTTTAGAGGGGATGCAAAAGATAGAATTGCTTTGGACTAAGTGTATCGAGCTAGAAGATGTATACGTTGAAAACTAAAACCAAATTTTACATATAAAAATATTTTTCCTTGTCAAGGCCAGGTATTTATCATACAACCCTCGTATATAAAATCATAAACTGTGGAAAAGCTGGCTATTTTGAAAAAAGTTTGGTTTTAGTTTTTGACTATATTTTTACAAAAAATGACAATTAAAAATTTCCATCAAAATGTAACTCTAAACCATCACCCGAAACGTTACGGCAAATGCGATGTTATATTATTTAAATTCATCGTAAAAAGTTCCGTAATAATAAAACATTCGAAACAAATAATATGCATTTAAAAAAATTATAAACAAAATTATCGTCAAAATTAAAAATGATAGGTCAAGGTTCTTTCCAGATTATGGCCATAACAAAAATACGCGACTTTGCTCTTCCAACTTTGTAACAAATACCATATTCATTAAGTTAACTGAGATTCCCATATTTAAGGCCGAAAAACGGGCACTTTATATCTTCTCAATATACTGATGGTGTACATAAATTGCTTCATGCAAATTCAAAAAAATAATAAAACAATACCAGCCGAGTCACAAGCATGGGAACATTAAATAATCGTTTACGAGTGTTAATCAATATAGCTGGATATTATAGTTCAGAAATGAGACTGCCATTAGATTAGTAGTTGGCGCGATCAATTGCTTAAGTAAAGGTCATGAATTGTTGTAATTCGTTGGAATTTCGAATACAGCGTACAAAAATTTTTCGAAATATTTACCTCTTGAGATTCGTTCATTAAAATGTAACAAAATTGTGATTTTGATTGAAATATCACAACAGTATGCCTTGTAGCAATAAAAAGCTTGCAGTAACAATGTTTAAAATCAATAGACATAAATAAAACTATTTTTATCTAATTGTTAGAGGCGTACCGTATTGAACTATATTTTTTACATGCAAAAATTTTTCTAATATTATACTCCAGAAAATACTACAATTCTGAATAAAATTTTTCAGTAAATATTGCAATTTTTAATTTTTAAATTGGACTTGCTAAATGAAAGATAAGCGTATTCATGTGTACTTGTATCTAATTTTATTTTTTATCCAACTTTTTCCAAAATTTTCCTTATCTCCCAATCAATATTAATCAATTACTTCCGCTACGAATTATTGTTTTTTATAATTGTTATTTTAAAATTAACAACTTTACTTTTTATTTTCAATTAAATGTCTTTTTACCATAGTCATATTTTAATCCAACTAATAGCATAAATTTTATTATCACAATTTCAGAGACACTTTATATATCAGGCAGGGCCATATTATGCACTAGGCTGACTAGGCTAAAGCCTAGGGAGCCGTTTGCAGAAAAGGCGCCAGCCTTTTAAATTCAATTAAATTCAAGGGTTAAATTTTTATTTTTATTAATACATTTATGAAAATATGCAAAGAAATATTACATTACTTAGTTCGAAATACATGTTTTTAATAATATGTGTATTATGTAATGCAGTTGGCATAACAATTTTGGAAATTTTTAAGTATGTATAGTCGCACAAAAACTCAGAGGGTGGGATAGGAAGAAAGTTTCGAAAGATTGGTAAGAAAAAGTTCAAGCTTTACTCAGCGACGGCGCCAGCATTTTAGAAATAGGTGGGAATAAATTGGGCCTAATATATTTGGGGTGGGCAGGAGCACACAAAATTTATAAATAAACTCATAAAAATACTTTATTGAAATAAGCACCTAAATAAATTGGGTGGGCACTGCAATCAACAGAGTAGGCAACTGCCTACCATGGCCCACCCCTGGCGCCGTCACTGGTTTTACTAGAAAAAGTGTCAAATTTAGACTCATTTTCAAGCAAAAAATCAAATTGACGTCCCCGACTATGGAAAACAGGAATTCGAGCAACCATCGACAAGCGCAAAAGAAATATTTGATGTAGCTAACACAAGTAGATAGAGTGTAGAGTTGTAAAATTTCTATATTTCCACAATGAAAATTGAAATATCGCTTCTTATTACTCTTTTTTCGTATATTTTAGGAAGTCAAGTAAAAACTAACAAACCCGAAAATTAATTTTGAACTTGATACTTCTGCTGTCGATGAAAGAAATGCAGCAGCTGATAAATTTTCAGGCGCCGCTACTGAAAGCTTTGTATCTTTGTAACTTTGTTTTGTCTTGGTTTTTAATAAAAAAAACTTGTACACTCTGAAAAAGATTTGTCGTCATAACAAAAGCATTAGTAGTTATAGCCTCAACAGAATTTTTTTCTGCTACAACAAATTTTATGCTGCCACAACAAACTTTTTTGTGTTTAGAACAAACTTTTTTTCCAAGCAGCATAAAATTTGTTGTAACAGCAAAAAATTCTGTTGAAGCTATTGCTACTAATGATTTTGTTATGACGACAAATCTTTTTTCAGAGTGTAAGCACGTTTTATGCTCTAAATTATTAACAGGTAAATTAAATAGGCGCCAAAGTTAAATTAGCCTAGGGCGCCAAATAGACGTAATCCGGCCCTGATATCAGGTTTGATGTTAGCACAGAAAGTCTCGTTTCCACCGCTAATTAATAAAAATTTCAAAATTTATCAAAATAATTTTTTTTATAATTACAAATTTAGATCATTTATTGACCCCCCCCCTCTTCCTTGTACGTAAAAGGAACACGACAATATGTAGATTTTGACCGCTTATGGTGCTCATTCTTGTTACAAAATTGCGTTAAAAAAATGAAAGTTGAAAGTATGAATAAAAACTAAATAAAAAAAATGAAATTAAAAGAAACATGCTACTCTCCCCCGTTTTCAGACCTCACTACGCCATTGTTAATTACAATTAATTATAACGGTGATGTTTAATCATTACCAGTAGTGTTTGCGTCAACGTCAATTCTAGATTTAACTAAATTATGTTGGCTAAAATTAAAATTATCGATAGAGGTTTATTAGAACTAGAATTTCCTAGTAACATAGGAGTTTTAACCGAAAGAAATTAGTTGCTTTGAGTAATACAACTAAGTGTTTTATTTATATAATTAGAAAAATATTACAAAATAATTACCAACTTAACTCTAAAAAATTGGTGAGATATTGATTGGATAAAAATTTTTTCAGGTAATCAAATTTTAATTTTTTTTTGTATTTTTCTTCCACTTTTTTAGGCTAGGATAAGCTCCTACTTGGAGGCAAAGTCACTAATGTCCGTGAACATATTAATTGTTTTAAATCTGAGGTAGTTTAGATTCTTAGATGTGCCCGTAACTTTAGATATTTTGTTGATGATGGCAAATCATACGTGCCCTCCGAAGTACGGAGACGATCATAAGAAATTTTAAACTCTTTCCGGATTCGAAACGGCTACTTTTCAGTTTCATTTCATTCAATTTCGAAATTTCCTGTGAAATGTTTTGGACATTCCCATTGGTTTTCTTAGTTGCATTTCTAAACTGAATTTTCCACTTTTCAATGCTAGTTTGGATAATGGGCTACTGTTTCCCGCTAAAGCCCTCTTATGTCCAAGGAGTAAAAGGTCTCTATTTCCTTGATCCTGTTTCCTGTTTCTTTTATTTATTATTTTGTAGAGAGCTATATTGGAGTTCTAGTTGTTTTTTCTTGCTAATTTTCTTCGTCTTCTTTTTCTGAAGAGATTCTTTCCACCGTTTTCGTTTGCATTTGTATAGTTCAGTCAGGTTGAGGAGTGGGTTTTCCGCAAAGAAAGTTTTCACCACCTGCGGTTACTCCCTATACACGACAAAGTTCAGAATTCTGTGTATAATTCTGTGCATAGTCCGTCTGGTGACTTCCCTATTAGCTTAAGGTGCCGGCCAAACTCTCCATGTCCAGTAAAGACTTAGGTTGTGCCAACATTCGATTCCACATTTATTCTAAGGAAAACGTCTGGAATGAAATCATGGGTTAATCTTCTATTCACAGACTTATCCCATCTTGTTCGTCAGGTGTTCTGTATTTCTTTCTGTACATTTCTTTCATAATTACATTAATTTCTCCATTAGTGTAATCGTTTCGGTTCAATGAACAAGAGGTGGATACCAGCTATCATCACCCCTACAGCTATTGAAGATATTGTTTAGTACCTTTTTATTGCGACTCTGCAGGATAGTCTATAGCAAGATAAGAGCCTGGCTTTGATGTGTCGTTCGGATTCTTCATACCCAGATTTCACTTCCGTAGGTCACGATGGGAACAATTGCCCCTTTGTAAATCTTTGCAATTCTCTAAGATCCTGTACAGATATCGTGCTGTTGAGCGCGTAGTGGAAATATCAAAATTTCCAAATTAGAGCTTCTTTGTAGAAAATTTTATTTTAAAATTTTTTGTTTTCTTTTTATATTTACTTAAGATCAGCCGTTTTTCAAGAAAATTTGAAAAACGCAACGAGACGTAGTTTGGAGAAATACAAGAGGGTGCAGCGCATTCGGGGAAAGAACTTTTTATATTTAACCACCTAACCTAAGCTAAGATTATCAACCCATTATAAATTATATCTTAAAAGGTTAATTTTACTGGGAATTAATTGCTAAATAAAAAGGTTTCTAATAAAGGGTGTGGTATTTAAAATTTGGAATTAAATTTGGCTATAAAAAAACTCATGGATATTTTTTCAAAAATATGGCTTTATTAGAAAGAGTAAACATTGCCATTAAGCATGGAACACAACATCGTTCAAATGTCTTTCATGCTGGATTTACCGTACCCCATTCTATCAACCCAATTTTTCAGCACATTTTCGATTGTTTGGGCTTCTATCTCATGAATGGCAGCTTCGATTTCATGTTTTCAAAATAGTCCAACGGAGTCAAATCACAGCTACGAGGCGGCCAATCGAGATCAGAAATTTGGCTGATTATGCCATGCGATGCGAAAACAGTGCGCAAAAGATCGATTGTTATATTGGCTGTGTGGCAAGTAGGCATAACGTTGTTTCCATATTCCATACTTATTGACAATATTTACTCTTTCTAATAAAGCCATACTTTTGAAAAAATATCCATGAGTTGTTTTACAGTCAAATTAAATTCCAAATTTTAAATGGTTCACCCTTTATAAGTTATCTGGGGCAAATAATTGGATAATAATTATTTACATAGTTGAAAACCAAGTTGTACAGGAGTTGGGTTTTAGACCGTAAGGTCATAAATCTGATCTCATTTGCAACCTAATTATTTGTGCCGTGGATTGGTTTCACGTTAAGCTGTAGAACCCTATTTATGTTTAAAGGAAAGTGTAATTGGAAACTGTCGCCGTCTTAAAAAAAATGCAAATCTGTACTTGTTGGAGCTAAATCTATTATGATTTAACATAAAATATCCGATTATCCGGTTATCCATTAAGACGCCGACACATCTTTCCGACTTTTAAATTTTTATATATATCTTGACCGGTGGATCTCTCTTTTAACAGTTTCAATTAAAAAATTAATACTGTGGAACTCCATTGATGTGTATCTCGATTAGCTGGGATCTCGATTGATGTGTAGCACCGTGGTATTGCTAGTTATAAAGTTTATATAGCTAATGGATTTATTTGTGTACAAAACTGTAGTTCGTTGAAGAAGTTCTCCCTATTTCTATAATCTTATTTAATTTGTTTGTTTTGTTCTCTTCTCTTTTTGCTATCTTCTTATATCTTTGACGGGCGATATCTCTTCTCTAATTTCTGTTACTTCTTACTTTTTTATTCCAATTGTTCTCCTCGTTTTTCTTCATCTTATATCTTCGACTGGCGGTGCCTCTTCACTAATTGCCGTTACTTCTTCTTTCTCTTTTTATATTTCTCTTCGTCCGTCGTTTCTCTTTCTCATCAATTATCTTCATCTTATATCTTTGACTGGCGATGTATCTTCACTAATTGCTGTTACTTTCTTTTTCTCTTTGTTTTTCCATTTCTCTTCTTTGCTTTCCTTCTCATTGATCATGTTTGCTTCTTCGGGTTTTTCTAACCAAAAATATGACACACTGTAGCAGCAGCGTTCTGGCTTTCTACCCGACTGCCGAAGGAGGGTTATTACATGATTACTAAATTTGACTTGTTTATTCTTATAACGGAATTATTCATTATTTTATTTTTCAAATATTTTTAGTCTTAATCTTAGTTTAATATATTTTTCGGTAGGTAAAAAAAATCGACCAATCAGAGTGTTTCTTTTTTCACCAAAAAATGACACGCTGTAGCAGGAGCAGTAGGAACGGGCTGGGATTTTATAGATTATGATGATGATTTTTTTCAGTTGCATTTTAACACAAATTGTGGAATAACAAAAAACAAGAAACAGTTTTCGGAAAAGTTATGCATTAATAGAATCGAATGTGTTTAATTAATTATAGTAGAAATAATTAACCTTTTGAAGGACACTTTCAATAAAGTATTAAATTACAATTTAAAAAATTAGTAACTTTTTTTAATATCAATCAATTTAAATAGTGTAAATAAAATTTAACCAGTGATTTATTAAAAAACCTAGAACAAAGTCCACAGACTTACAAATAGGAAATGATCGCAATGATTTGATCATTTAGACAAAAATGTGCAAAGAATTGTCTTTATGTGTCGATACATTCTCTTAGTACAAAGGTTGAGTGTAATTTTAAATTGCTTTGTTTACTGTTTACAAATTTAAATTTATAACCTATTCAAAAAAAAATTTCGACTTGGATTTTCGATTAAAATTCAAAAGGTAAAATATTTAAAAATCTAGGTAAGATATTTAATTATAGCGATCCTTGTCCCAATAATTAATTTAGCAATGAACAACTTTATTTATTTTCTGCTATTTATTTATAAATGAAATAAATAAATAAAATCAAGAAATTTGAATATAAGATAATATTGCAAATTATTATACTTAACCGTGAAATTTTAAAATGTTATCTCAAAATCAAAATTGTAGATTACATAGATAACGGTTCGATTTTAGCTTATTGTTGCCTAATTTTAAAAATTAAATTTAAAAATATAAACTTGAACTTTGAATCAGTTATTTATAAATAAAAAATAGAACCTAATTATTTCTAATGTCATACAGCTGTAAGCAAATTAGAATATTTTGAATTTCAAAAATGATAAACTTGTTTTAATAAGTCAGGTGAACAATGTAAACCTACCCTACAATATCTATATGTATTGATTTGTGCGATAATTGTGTGTCAAATTTATTATATCACTAATGTAACAGAAACATTTATATGCACTCACCTGTCTCTAATAGAACAAACAATAAAAACTGATCACAATATTTATTGTTGCTGAAAATACTGTAATAAATATCACGAACGCGATTCCAACATGCGCTCTCAAAAATATAGACAAAATTTCAACAGTAACATAAGCTATCGACCCAAAGTACAAATTTCACTAAGCTACCACCGACGCACTCACTTTTCTTTACTTTAAAATTACCCCACCATTAAGCTAACGATAACCTTCCAATTAATTTTTCCTACATATATTACGTATTAATTAAAAATTGAATGCATTTTAATTATTTAATACACTTACTTCTTATCACGACTTTTGTACCTCGGAAGGGTTGTCGTCAATTAATCAAAATTTTTATCATTCCGCTAGATAAATTTAACAATAAATTAATTTAAATTTTTTAAATTACAGTTTCAGGAACTTATGTAAGTGCTTTTTGTACTTTGTTATTTCGTGGTGTGACAATTTAAAGTTTGTTAATTACTTTAACTTCTAATTAAGTTATATATAAATATGACAGTTAATTGGAATGATAAAATTTCCAAAAAATTGTCGCTCGCAGTTCATTATTACAATAATTTTAAATCTTGTTTATTTGAATGCGACTCCTACCACAATATTCTAAACCAATGAGTGGTTTCTTTCTACATCTCAGCCAATCAGCATTGCAAGTTATATATTTTTGTGGACACACAGGATATACAAAAAAATTTAAAAGACCCCCAGTTTAGTTTTCAAACTTAATTTAAATTATAAATTTACAAATAATACTTAAACTACATCGACGCCTCAGAAGGTCACCAGTAGCCTTCCAATTTTCACTTCCGGTAAAATGTTACAGTTGTATTTTCTGCACATTTTTAGTAACATCTCAAGAAAACTTGATTTTCAATGCTATGTCCAGGTTGGGAAGATTTAATTATGTTAATAGATCAGTCGCATACACCTTGAATGTAATAATTCCAGTTTTATTTTTAATTAAATGCAAGTTACGATTGGTAATAACCATGAAATAGCTCTATATTTCATATAAATTTTTTTCGAAAATATTTCTAAACTACCCTTCTATTCTTACAAAGTGGTAAACAAATGTTTAGAAATACTATTTGTCCAATTGTACTGTATCGGCCTGTGGTGTAACTCGGAGAACCTATACCCTATAGGTGGGTTCACAATTGGTCAATAACTGAAATGAGAAAAAATTCAATTTTTTTTATAATTTTAAAGTTTTATTGTGAACCGACGTTTACTGTTACAGACCAGTTGTGAACCCGCCTTACGACTACAAGTAACTAAATTAATGACGACTTTTGCGGGACTGTAGCCTCTTTGGCTGTCTTTCCAAGTTTATAAATAAATATAATTAGAGACCTCAGGCCCTTTATTAATTATTGCTTTAGATTGTTTAGATCGGTCGTCTTCTTATCGAAAGAATGAGTTAGTGAATCCAACGAGAAAATTCCGCTTCGGTATTAGGATCGACGCTTCCAGGGACATTTATATACATCCTATCCAGGCCACTTGTATGTCCAAACAACAAACGCCTTTTGTGCCTTTGGTGCAACAGAAGCACTATTTGAAATACTGATTTGTCAAGAAGTCCCTCAACATTATTTCTCTTATTGTCCGAAAAATCATGTACAAAATTTGAAAAAACGAAAAATTTGTTTGAAAACTGTAGTTGCTGGAATTTTTCTCCGGGAAGATTCTCTGTTTTTTCGGAATTCATATACGATTTTTCGGATCATGAGAACTAGGCTTTACGCTGTGTTCTTATAATACGATTTCCTCCTATTATCAAGAGGTTTTTGTACAACAAAATTTCAGAGAAACCGCCTTATTAACGGTTCTTATACCGGTTGACTGACTTTACACCCTATCATAGAAAATTAACATGGAAACTTGAATTATTTTGAATTCCTGCTTCCCATTATAACAGAAAAGAATGGAAAATGTACCAACTTAAAACAATCTTTTTTCCGAGTCTAAAATTACCCAACGCCTGATATTTTCTTCTTTAGTTATTGTTAAAAACTCAATAATAAAATTCAAAAATATCACTTTTCTTTTCCATTGTTTGGCAATGAAATGTAGCAAGGCTACTATAGCTTCAGAGATATTAATTTTTAAAATTTTAATATTATGTAGAGCTACATAACTTTAAAATTTCAAAAATTAATATCTCAGAAACTAATAATAAATTGATATTCCCCCAAACCATTTTAAAACTTTTGAGAAAATAATTGTTTTTTTTAGACGAAAAACTTTCAAGTTTATCAGAAGCATTACAATATTTTGGGTCTATTTGGAAATTTTTGGGTTTTTATATTTTTAAAAATCAAGTACGATGTTCCTCATTGTAAGAGAAAACAAAGTTAATCCAAATGTTACAAAATTACCTCATTGGCAGTGATTTTTCTTAGCTTCACACAAAATTTTTGAAAATAACATTATTTATTTGTGTCAAAATCTTAAAATGCCGCTATCGGGCTTGAAACCGTGTTTTAGGATGAAAAACATAATATGGGTCTTCTCATTCGTGACCCGACTATTGAACCTGTACAAAAATATCCTTCCAAAAATAACCTTTGAACCCTAATCAAACTCCCCATCAAATGATCTCGGTGAAAATAATCGCAACATCAGGAATGCTTTAATAAGTGAAGTGGCTTAAAGATTCCGTAATTCTATATTTTTGTAATTTTTGAGTTGCAGCCGCTTTAGGGATGCTTTTAATGGCAGAGGCTAATATTGGGAGCCCAAGATCTACAATAAGATCTTAATTTAGCCTTTTAAGCCCACTATAGGACAATTAACCTTATTCTCTAGTAATATATAATATATTTTTCATATAATTTTTAAAGTGTAAATATTTATTAAATATTATTATGAAATAACAGATATGATGATAAATCATAAACCTCAATTTGCAAAGGAAGTTATAATTGATTTTTGTTTTTGTGTATAAATTTTAATTGTTTCAAGTGGAAGTTTAAAATGTACAAATTCCAAGGGTTAACAAAATTAGAATAATGTACAATGTACGCGATCCACCCACTTACAATTTTGTTCAAAAGTTAATTTAATCAAAAGTTACATTTATATATTTTGAAACAGTGGGGACTGCAGCAAAACTGTAGATAATTTACTAAAAAAAATTGCATTAAACATGAGTTACTTAACCTGCCATAACAGATCAACGAATTATAAATACAGCCATACCATAAGGTGAAACAACTTTGTTTGCTCAATAAAATTGAGGATATAGCCGATGATGGGTGTTTAGGTTATTTTTCGGTAGTCAAAAAATTGATATATCATAGCCTCCTTGAAGCTAGGGCTGGATATACATATAGTATGTGGTGTGGAGTTTTTTTCTCTTTCCCAAACTTCCTACGTATGGGATCTTTTGCAACCCCAGTGATTTTGAGGTGTCTGTTTAGACAGCAGTCTTCTGTAAATAGTCATTTACTCATCTGTGGTCTACTTAGCTTGAGGATTTCGGGTTTTTTTTTGTCATTCCAGGGCCTCTCAATGAACATACGTGATTGCCTTACTCCTGGAAGATCCCTCCAGTACCCGAGATGTTACTTACTTAGTAGTTCCTTAATAGTCCCTTTCGCGGTCAGGTTTACTATCCCGCAAGTTGATCATTTTCTACTAGATGCCATTTCGCAGCTGCCTTGGCGAAGGCATCTGCTTCCTCATAACCTTCTATTTCAGCGTGTCTCAGCACCCACCTCAGGGTTAAGCTGTTGATATGGGTCAACCCCATAGTTTGAGTCAAGCCTCAGTTTGACCCACTTCTCAAAAATGTCATTATTGCTAAATACACTTGCGCCCCTCCCTCGCGCCTCTCGCGGCGCTATAGGTATATCGAGAATAGTTGATTGTACAAAAAGTAAATTAGATCAAATTTATAGAGAATTTTATGATCAATATTTTGCAATAACTTTTAATGATTATTATTATTATTATTTATTATTATTTATTAGGCTTTTAGACACACTACAAACAGTTAAATTACAAACAAAATACATGATGCATAGAAAACGAGATATTTGAAAAAATTCGATTTTTGAGACCTGTATTCTAGAAGATCTAGCCAAACTCCATCCAAGGTTATAAGCCGCACGATTGATTGATTGTTTGAACTTGAATATCTCAACACGCGGAAACGTGATTTTATGAGACTGTTGAGTAAATTTTTAAAATGTCAAAATATAAGTTTATGGAAAGATAGAGCTCTCTGGCTTTTATTCTGAGGTTGGATTCTTATTTGAATGGACTATTAAAGCGAAAAGCAAATTTCCGAAACGAAGCTTCCCGTAGAAAATCAATAATTATTGAAAAAATCCCAAGAACTATGACAAAAGATGTTTTTGAAAATGTCATTAACCTACTAGCCGCAAGCAGTTCCGCTGTAAAGGATAGTAATCTACGAAATATTGAAAAACTATTTACCCAAAACAAGCAAACTAAAAAAAATCAAAGATCTAAATAGGAAGAGTTTCTTCATTCAATCCTCACATTGATATCAAACTTCTAGTAATATTACCTCCAAGTATTTCCCTCTTGCCACTTGAAGAAAAGGTTAGGTTTGGGTAAACTACATTTTTTTACGATGTAGAAACCAACTTCAAAGAATTTAAAAAATGTTAAATTAAAATATCATTTTAAAAAAATTTAGTAGTCAAAATGTATGTCAATTATTTTGTTGTTATCGCGTATGACTATTAATTATATGCTTAGGAAATAGGACGAGTGCGTTAGTACGAGTGTATAATATAATTAGTTTTAATGTTGATCATTCGCGTTTGGCCGTTTGGTATGAAATTATGTGAATTAATTTGAAATAAAATTCATGTAGAAAATACACGTTTACTTATTTATATTTTTTATACTAATATATATTAAAGTATATCACTAATAAACGAGAATGGCCCATTTCGGCTTCGGCGCAGCCGTTTTGGCGCCACCGTTTCAGTGCCGGTGCCATTCGGAGCAGCCGTTTAACATAACATAATACATGTGTATTATGTGCACATATCTCCGGCGTTGCTTAAAATATCTGAAATTTTATCTTGGAAATTTGTTAAAGTTTCATCAACACATCTTACTGCTTTACTTCTTATTGCTATAGATTCCATGTGTCCGCTTTTATGAATTTTCATTGTGTCCATTATAATTGATTTGAGAGGAAACGCATCGGATGTTATAGCTTTTCTGTAACAGGAGATTTGTTGTAATACTAGCTTTTTCGAACATTTAATTAATATTTCAATAAGGTGTTTTCCTCTAGTCATAGCATAATGAGTTGCGTTTGTAACGACATGGATATTTTGGTGAATAGTTGTAGATGCTTCATGTACACAATAGTGCAAATTTTTTTCACTTTCTCTAGTTACGTCTTCGATTTCTTTCTTTACTTTACCGCAATCTGCTCCAGGTGACGAGCAGGATAATTCTGAAAAAATTAGGTTGTAAACAGTAGTATAGCTATCATAGGGTAAAGTGGGGCCCCAGAGCTCGGGGGCGTCGGGACCCCTGTAGAATTTATTGTAATTAAATATATAACGTGTATGTAGAACGCAATTGTTCTTAATTTTAATAGCGAACTCAGAGTACATACTACAATATATATTTAACTTTTTAGGTTGTATTTGTATTTCTATTTTACAATTACAAAGTATATTTTTACAAGATTAGCTAGGGGGCCTAGTTTATTTTCTGCTCCGGGGCTATTTTCTATCTAGTTACACCACTAGTTGTAAACAACTTAAATAAGTCAGCAACAAAACTTACTCAATATTGCATAATCTTCTATTAAGGCTAAGTAGCCTAAGCCTTTATCAACTGTAGTTTGAGTGTCCTTAATAACCGCAACATCGGTTGCCACTCCTTCTTCGGTCACCAAAATTTCGATCTCGTTAAATAATTCTTCTGCGTTTTTGAGAATGTTTATTTGTTCTTCTTTAGTTGGTATTCCAGTACTTATGCCGTCCGAGAAGATTTCCTGAAAATTTTTAACAATTAAAACTCTTTAGGATTTTGTTCTGTTAGCATAACAAAAAATGTTATCACAAAATGCTTGTGCCAGGCCCAAATTAGGCCGGCGAGTTACCGAGTAAAACTTGGCGGGCCACTCCAAATTGGGCCGGTGAAGTCCCCAAATAGTATAAAAATTTTAAACAACAAATAAGTACTTACCCAGAGGTTAACCTCAGAGGAATTTTAGAGTATTAAAGCTAGGAATTTATCTTTTTGTGTTTACACTTGGGAAAGACTGAAAATTTTGAAAAATTTTTGACCGGAAGACAGGGTAGGTGCAAAATAAAATACCAACTGCAAAACAATTACCCAAACAGAAAGAAAGGAATAACAATCGAAAGCAAACAGATAGGTACCAGATGAAGTATTGTTGGTGTTATGTTGGAAGGAAAATAATTTGTCTGCAAGTGCTCAACATGAGTAGGTACTTCTGGAGTTTAAACAGTAAGAGGAGAGGTAGACACCGAGGAATTAATTGATTAGGAATTCTTGTGTAAAGCACTACAATAATTGCTACGAATTCTTAACATTTCTCTAAATTCCATCCTGACCTTCGCCAGGCGTTTGAAGAGAGAAAAAATTTTTCAAAGAAAATAACAAATTAAACCAAATAATTACTTACATTTAAGAAAATTAATATCAAAATGGCAGATAACACAATGAAACCCAACATGTTGTATTGCTTAACTTTTTAACAAGTTTATTTCACTCGAACAACCAAAGTAATCAAACGAATATTATATATTATTTAATATATTATTTAGCAACGTTTGAATTTTCTGCTATAATATAAGGAAGTATTTTACTTAATAGCTGTTTGAATTTCAAGGGTAAGGTTAAATAAGAAACTACTTATTTTCGTAAATAAACTGGAGAGAAATTTTTTAAATTAAATTTAATTTTAACACGAAAGATGTAGGTTGAAATTATATTAATTTTAATCATAAACCATTTTTTCTTTTTATAAAAATATATTTTTAAAAAATAATAAAAAATAATTCATTTTTGTGTAAGAAAAGTAAAAAATATATAAACACGTATTTTTTGTTAATTTTTTTGTACAAAATAAATTTTTTTATTTATGTATTTATAATGTAATACTTCCAATGACCTTTTTTGGGGGAGACGTAGGGAAAGGCGGCAAATTTTAAGATTGCCCCGGGCGCCAAAAGCTCTAGGTTTCAAAAACATATAATTAAGAGTAGGTATCTGAAAGTAATTAAAAATTGAAAATAAATCCAAGGAATATCTTGAATGAAAGCTTAAACTCAAAATTATGCAAAAGCAAAAATAATTAAGACAGTTGCACATCTTCCTTCTTAATTAATGATAGTAATAATAAAATTGCAAGAGACTGAAGGTTAAGTCCGGGACTGCTTTGCAGAGTACCAGATCTTCATATGCTAACCTTCTCGTCTTCAAGGTAATGGCAAACCACCCGGTAGCGGAGTAATATCAAAAATAAATTTATTTTTTGTCTTTTAATAAATTAAAAAATATTTTTAATTAAGAAATATTTTTCGGAGCTCTAATTAACCCCCCTCCCCACCTTTGGATCCGCCACTGAAACCACTGAGGTGTAAACCAAAAACATTAAATGCATTTAAGGAAAAAATCATAACTTGAGAACTCTTAGATGAGAACTCATAGCCCACAGATCTATCTTTTGGGCTTTAGATCACAGCAGTCGGCCGGTGTAGGCTATAGGCTTTACACCATACTGCTGGTATTCTGGGCAAGACGATTCAAATATTTACATACAGCAGAGCTGCACTTTTATGGCATTTAGTTATCATAAAATCATCTCGGGCCTGATACTGCAATGCATCCGGGCACTGAATGTAATATCAATACAAAATGTTCTAACCCTTAATTGTGGGTAAAAGAACACAAAGGTAATTAGGCAAACGAGAGGACTGATGAGCTGGCGATGCTGAGCTCAGGTAAACCACCTTGCGGTCCCGAGACTTTCATTACGCTGACCTGTATGATCTTAGATGCCCTTGGATGTAGATGCTATTATAGTCATTATAAGAATTGAGATGGGAATAATTGACAATTCAGTACTTGAATTTGTCTTAAGTTTGGGATGGCTTGGGGAATAGAAAGAAAGAAATAACGGTAGTTCATAGTGCAGGCATGCAGGAGTGAAAACGAATTAGTATATTATGGAGGCTGGCTATTAATTTTAATTATAATTTATAACACACTTTATATAATACATTAATTTAAATAATAAATTTTTAATGTAATACTTTGTAAGTTCTTTTCTTTAGCTTTTTCTGTCCACTGCAGGACAATCAGCCTCTTTCTCTGAGAGAAAGGTTTAAGCATTTAGACCCCACAGTTGCTTAATCCAGATTAGGGAATGCCTGTAAGCCTGTTTTTAATAGTTGATAGCGGGATCAATCATGAACCCAGGGGGACAGCCGGTTCCGGCTTTACGTGCCCTCCGAAGCATGGAGACGGTCATATAAAAGTTTTAGACTCTCCCAGGATTCGAACCTATTACCTTAGAGCCAGCAGTTGTTCGGCTAACCTACTAAGCTAATATGATCGTTTCGTAAGTTAAACAACATAAATATTATTAAATTAATAAGCACTTGAAAAATCAAAATAATTTATGTATGTAAATACTAATCAACAGGACGTGAAGCAAAACAATGTAATAAATTAACAATTTTAAAGGTCAATATCTTCACTTATGATAAACTACTCGTAAAATTTTGCAAAAATAGTTTTTCCGATCTTCCAATTTATAAAGAAACTTGAACAACAAACTGTTTGCACATTTAAAAATTATAAAATGATAAAAACAAAATACCAATTAATATTATAAATAATATACTGAAATATAATCTTTTACAAAAAAAGCTGTAATGATAATTCCACAAAAAGGCTCTTCCATTACCAATAAAGAATGATAGAGTACTTGTAGATTAGCAAGAAACAAGAAAAGCATGGAAAAATCGACAAAAATAATTAATAATCAATAAGTGGCCATGGGTACATGGCACTTGCTGTAAAAATTTACAGTAGTTGACAAATTTAGAAATAAAACTTTTATTGTTTATGTTCATTTGTCTCTTTATTTTCTTCTATATAATCACAAAAAATAATTTAAGCTTTAACAGTTTTAACATATTTTATAAAATTATTTTAAAATTTATAAATTTTAAGTATGTAAACACTCTATAAATTATAATCAGAATGCATATAATGCTTATAATTCAACAATTTTAAAATAAATTTTTATAATTTATTAGATGATATAAGCTAATCAGTTTAAAATACAATAAAAAAAACTACAGATCAAGTTAAGTGTCATAATTACAAAGTTAATTTTATATAACAAATCTGGATACAAAAGTATTTACACAAAATCTTTAACATTAGTAAAATAGAATCTACTTAAAATGGCAAAATCAATATTAACATGCTCACTAGTGCATCAACAGCGATAAACACAAAACACATGCATATCTCTGGTGATACACGCAAAATCACATAATGTGTGCATTACTAAATTTTTTTGAAAAGAAAATAAAATTTGTAAATATAAATTTATTTCTTTTTAGAAAGATTCAATTTTTGTTTTAAGATCAATACAAGCTTCAAGTTGTTCCATTGTTTGTCTAACCAAACTGATTTTTTTAATTTCTAGTATTTGGTTTTCTCTATGCAACAAATCCATAATTTCATCTAATTTAACAGAACTTGTATTACATAGAGGCACTAAATTAAATGGTTTAACTCCAAGCTGATGCTTTAGCAATGTAATTTCAGCTTTTTCGTCTTCAATTTTTGAAATAAAAGAATTTTTTAAATCATTCAATAGACCATTTCGAAACTTAAGAAGAGAAATCTTTTTATCAACATCCTCATCTTCCTTTTTTAAATGTATTGAGTCAATATCAGATTTTTCAATTTCGCTCACATTTTTCTCAAACGAAGTAATACTGGAAGTGTTCGATTTGTTTGATTCATCTGCAGATCCAACAACTGGTTCATTGGTAAAAGTAGCAGAATCATCTTCTATGGGTTCAATTACTTCTAAACTCTTGCTTGGCTTCAATTCTTCTGGCGGTTTTTCACAAGTTTCAAATTCCATTGATACACCTGGACTAAATGTTTCATTTTCCGTTGAATCTTCATTTCGTTTATCTGGTAATGATTTATCCACCACTGTTTCTTTATCTTTATTGGCAGTTTTCAATTTTCTCTGTAAAAAAAATAAAATTTATTACATAAAAATCATGATAGATATTGTTTAATGAAGATGGTCCAAGAATTAAAAATAAAATTTATTCCATGGAAATACAATAAATCCCATAACATACAACCTTAAACGTCAAAACTATATACGAGTAATCTCAATTTTCACCTTCTTTCCATGAGAAAAACTAATAAATATGATCCTAACCATATCAGAATGACAAACAAACCACCATTATTGCAAGTCCCCACCCAAGTTCCTTGGCATAAAGCTATTAAACTCATATAATTTCTTCATCAGTATTTCTATCGACATCATGACAGATCTCATAAATCTAAAAAATTAATTCACATTTGTCCAGTTTTCCAAAATTTTAGCAATGTAGCTCAGAAAGGTATTCCCAAGTCCTATGCGGCTTCCATTTACAACTATTGGTAATAGTTGTGAATTAACATAATTATCTCACACTGATTTGTTCGTTTGTCTCCATATATTTAAAATATAAAACAAGCAAGGGCTGCTGTTTTCCAAGATTTTTAGCAATTACTTGAACTAGTGGGAAAAACTTATTTTTTGCCTGTGTTGTACAGGATTCAAAAGAATTGCAGTGTAATTACAAGCAAGGAGTAATAATATGGTACTGCAAGCACAAGAACATTAATTTGCTGTTTAAGAAGAAACATTTGAGAAGAAATAACAAAAGAAATATTTTTTGAGTATTCTTCCAAGTTCTTGGGTAATATACTCGCAACAATAATTTTTTTTACTCATAGTTGGCTAAATCAAATACTAAAAAGAGTATCAATCAGTAAACTGAAAATATCTTCTGTGGAAAAGTCTTTACAGTAAATCCTTGTTCCTTACTTTAGCGAGCAGTATTTTTCTGACTTTTGTGATTGTATAAATGCCAATGTCAATGTCCTTTGCAGTAAGAATTTGCCGTCAAAACTTCCTGGCACGATATCTTCATTTAGCTTGATTCGTACTGCCTGTGAAATAATGACAAAATAAAGAAAAATTATTATTATTAAATTAATATTTCTCGCATGCAGTATCGAATTATTGGACTTTAGTTTCTTTGGAGACATAAGATTAGTTCATGATATCTTGGAGAAACAGATCCTCGCTCTACAAAGTTTACACATATTTTCCAACTAGGATACTATTTCATATTTTAGCTCAAAAGGTAAATAAGCTCAGAATGTAAGTATAAAAAATGATACTACACATGCTTTTATAAATATTTTAATTCTCCAGATCGTATGTCCCTATCTATACATGTTTCCGAAACTCAATCTATAACGTCATATATAATCTATATATGTAGTAGGCATACTACATATAAACCAAGCATATAAACACAATGTCATGTTTACCATTAAGAGTAATCCTTTGACTCTAATACCACCACCAACTGCCCTAAAAGCACCATTTTTCATCATCTTGAAAACAATCTTGTGAATAAATATGAGAAAAAATTTCAATTCAAAGATTATAGTTAAAAATATCGAAAGAGATTTGATAGAGGTGAATGACACATTACTTAAAAGTGCACATGTGAAGACAGCTAGCAGGTAAGTTTGATGATTTGCTAAATATATTTACTTGTTTTTTTACTATAATTGAGTATATTAGTGTAAAAGGTGTTACTTTTACTTTGCTAAAAAGATAATGCAATAAAGTGTCGAATTTGCCTGTTAAAAAACGTCTACAATAATATGTATCCCACAAGATACATTGCCAAGTTCGGTGTGTATACCTAGTTTACACAAGCTTCGTAGCTAATGCTTAGTACTTGTCACTTATACTAATACCTTGAGTGTAAACATACTGAATAGTGTTTTGTATTAGGATGTATTTTTGTATAGTCTGTTTCAAACAAATAAAAAAAGACGGGGACGTCCTAGTAACCACGAAGCACCACAACCTCTCAAGAAAATCCGAAGGCCTGTTCATCCAAGACCTCAGGAGGACTCTCGGTTTGATAGCGTTGGACATTTTCCAATATTTCTTACAAAAGGACAATGTAAACACTGCAAATCAGGACAAACACAAGTACATTACAACAAATGTAATATTAGATTGAAAGGAACGAAAAGGAGGATGGGTGGGGTACCACGGCATTGGTACAGCATCATGTTGATATGGGCCAAAATTTTGATCTCACTGATTATAAAATCTTGAACAGTGAAAGTAACACCCTAAAAAGAAATATAAGCGGGATGTATTTTATAAAAAGAAATAAACAATGTGTCAATTACAGAGAGGATACCCAAAAGTTGAGTATTTTTTATGGTGATCTCATTAGCAGTATATAGTGATATAATTGTGGGTTGTTTTTGATTGTTGGTTGTTATCCTGTGAAGATTTGCACTAAGTTTATGAAAGGGTGACAACATTATGCGCTGAGTGATTAGATATCTGCTAAATTTGTTTAAAATTGTTGTCACAGTTTTATATGTTAAATTTAATGAATTTTATATTTTGACTGATATGTTTATATTGATTTTAATTAGTTTTAAATTTTATAAGCGCTTGCGGGACTTGCTTGATGGGGTGTGGTTTGTTTGTTATGCATATGTATTTTTATGGAAGCCTACTACTTAAGGAGAGGCAATTTTGGTTGTAGTAGCTTTTTGTTTTGGGTTGTTAATGTTCTTATCTTGTAGTCCTGAAGAAGAGTAAAGAAAAAACTCGAAACGTCGACAAAAAGTAAAAGGTGTGTTTCATTTACCATAGTCCAAATCCCAATAACTTGTATCATATTTATAATTATGGACGATAAAAGAATAATGGATAATAAATTAGTTAACTGACCTTCTCATTTGACCACTTATTTAATTTAATCCAAATCTGCAAAATGTCCTTATTTTGGCAATGTATCTTCAGGGATACAACTCAAAATTTTGATTTCTACATAAAAATTAATGACTTTTTGAGGTTGTAAGTAATATTTAGGAGTTTTTTGATCTAATCGCCGAAAGAAATAATTTTATTTCTAAAAAATGAGCGTTTGCCAAGTTTAGGGTTAAAGGTTAGAAAGTACACCAGAATTACTGGCGATGGCTCAAGAAGTAACAAAGATAATATCTTAAGCAATTATGATGACGATTGTCAGTTGTGCGACATCGAAAGAGCTTTGATAGACGGATAATATGAGTTTTTTTTTTAATTTAATTTTGGTGGTTTTTAGTAGCAGTTTATCTCTGAAAAAATCGATATCAAAACCAAAAGGGAAAAATTACATCAAAAAAATAATGGATGTAATTGGTGGTTTCTGCAAATGACATAAGCTATAAGGAACTTGATAAAAAAAAGAGGGAATACAAGTGGCGTAGCCAGAAATTTAGTTCGGGGGGGGGGCACCCCTCCGAACTATTTAAAAAAATATTTTTAAAAAGCCAGACAGAGGGTTTATTACATAAGATGTATAAATGGATCATTTCAAATTTCGAAATAATAATTTTGGGGAGGCCCGGTCCCCCAGGCCCCCCTGGCTACACCACTGAACACAGCAGTCTATTGGTAAAAGAAAAAACAGAACACTTAACAATGAAATTGTAGGTTAATCCAATAAAATTTAACTGGCAAAAGGTAAAATACATTATATGAATACATTCTTCAAGTAACCCATCAAGTTGAACAGATATACAGGAAAGCACACACAATTATTTATTTCATGAAACGACAGACATAATATAAGTCAATTACATAATGAGTACAATTTTGCAATTCATTAAATGCTAGATTATTAGGGTAGGTAAGCCGAAAAAACTTACATCGGAGAAAAACATCACCCAATATTGATCTCAAAGACACAATTTGATTTAGCCTTATTATACAGTCATACAAAATAAGATTTTCAGAGCTCTTTTAAAGTGATTATCAATCATTCAGAGAGTGCAGCTGCTCATTGCATTCAGCAAATCATAATATTTCAATTGGTGAAGAGCTAATAGGTACTTGTCTAGTAGTGCCTAGATTTATTACACATGCCAATTGTCTATTAGGCAAAGTTCCATTCCATGAACCTTTGTGAGTAAGATAATTAGAGGTTGGAGGAAAATTTGGTTGCACATACTACTCACCAGACAAGGAAATGTAAAGCTCCAAGTTCACAATTCATTCACCTATGATTGTAAACAATCTCTCAAACAATTTAATTCAAATTACGAAGCTATTCTGATGTGGATTTTAGTACCTCGATGTAAGAGCACAAAAGAATAGAAAGCAAGTCAATACGTTTAGTCTTTGCAGTGCTTTATAGAAACCAAACCCAACATAAGACTGATCACCTTGCAAAGGAATGTAGAAAAACTAAAAGAATTCCCATTGAAACAATAGCCCAGGCCAAACACAAGCAAAATAATTTATCATCAACTGTTTTGAATGCAAAGACTTCTCCAAATTACTAAAACAATTTTTTACAAAGTAATAAATTACAAGCCTCCTAGCTACACTTTTTTTTGGAAAAAGCCCGAGTATGGATGCAGACAAACAAATGAATATTATACCCTAAAAATAGAAAATTCAAGTACAAAACTTACTTTCAACTGAGTTATTATTCTTTGCACTTCCCATAGTAGCTCTTCTCTCTTCTTTAAAACAATTCCAGTATTCATTTCTTCGTGAATTTGTGAAAGTAATGATTCCTGCTTGGTAAGTTCTTGTTCCATTAAAAGTGGATCATCTGGTAACTGCGAACCTGATGTGAGGGGTGGTACGTATGGTTGTAATATAATATCAGGAAACAAAGCCGGGCAATGGCATAATAAAGCTGTTAATAACCGATGCGATGTCTGTAAAGTTGAACTCAAACATACGGCAATGCTTTGAGCATTCATTTTATTGTATTTTTCCTAAAAGTAAACTTTTTCAAAACTTTATCATAAATATAAAAAGTATAAATATTTTAACTTGTGAAATTTAATAAAACAAATATTATTTGAGCTTTCAGCAAAGGAGATCGCTTTCATAAGAAATTTATTTGTTTATAATTATATAAATGGAAATCAAAATAAAACCAACCAAGAACTGCATAAGAGAACGAATGAACATGGTTCAACTATCCAATGTAATAAGCCGGAATCTACTGCTATTGCTATGTCAGATGGACATGATACAGATTTCAAGAATGCCAAAACAATTAAATCAATTATCAATTACAACTGCAGACTTCTACAATAATTGATAAACAAAAAGCTGAACTATTTACAAGACATCTAACTAATCTTCCAACATTTTCAAATTGACATGCATGATGACAATGATGAAATTTATAGGTTTTTGGATGCTCCAAATCAACTTGGACTACCAATAAAAATATGTACCATAGCTGAAATAACACAGCTATTTAATGAAATTTTAAGATTGGGCTACTTCCCAAGATAATGGAAAGTTGTCAAAATTGCAACGTTACAAAAGTTTGGTAAACCTGCTGAGGACGAGAAGTCATATAGATCCATTAGATTGCTTCCGTCCAAATTATTTGAAAGAATGTCACTAAAACAATTTAAACCAATCCTGGTAAAAAAGCACCTTATACTGTTTCATTAGTTTGGATTCAAACGTGAGCATGCAGTTATAAAACAGGTTTATAGATTGGCGGCAGAAATCAATAAAAATGTTGAAAACAAAAATTATTGCACATGCAATCAAGTCCCTGTGGTGGCCTCAAAGATGTTGTGATTTATATTTACAGTTTTGATTTTTGCCAATAAAATAAAATTTGATTTACGTAAGTAATTTTTTTAATTACAGTGAAACTTCCGTAACTCGAACTGCTCTAACTCGAATTATTCTATAAATCTAATTTTATTTTGAAAAAATATATAAGTTTGTCAGATATTTACGTGTAATTTTATCTCCATAACTCAAAGTTTCTCTAATTCGAACTCTTTTGGTGATTCCTTGAGATTCGAGATAAGGAAGTTTGACTGTATTTAGAAATTGGATTGCTTTGAGATTGATTTGGATGATTGGTGCATTTGTAATATTTAAGATTGAACTTCAGAGCAATGTAAATTAAGTGTGATATCGTCACACCTGGATCGATTTATCTTTCGATTTATGTTCCATTTAATTTTATATTGGAGTTACAAAATAAAATAACAAAATGATTTGGGGAGCAAAAACAAAACAGAAAATTTGATTGATGGGACAATTATATGATTGTCCGAGAATTGTACATATGATTGAAATAAGAGTACCTCGCTCATGCAATACGCGAATTCCCAGTACGATACAGGTTCCCCCGGCAAGAACGCTCTATATGACTCATGCACCGCTGCACACCATTTGCCGTAGTTTTAATTATTTGCTTCTGAATTCAAATGTAGAATATGACATCAGCCTCACACATTTTAAAGAAACTGCGAGAAGCGTCTTTAACCGAATGCCTATTGGGTAATTTTAGTGAATTTTGGATGTGAAGCCTCTCGCATGTAGTCTCAAAGCAACAGTTCGTTTAATATGATGTAATACAGATATATGTATATATCTACATGTAACTAGGCCTTCGGCCTGTATGTAGTGTGAAATGTAACACAATAAAAATAAAATAAAATTAATAAAAATGAAGATGTAGATGAAATCAAATATGAAACAAAAAAAATAATTAGATACGAACGAAGAAGCAACAGTTGAAAACTCCTGGCATTCAACAAACGTTTTCTATTTCATCTGTAAAATTTAACCCAATTAATAAGAATGGGCCATCAGCTCCAGAATCTGGATCAAGACTGAAAATTGTTGTTGAGTTCAGCGTGCCAATTATTGTTCATGGACATGATGGTGAACATCTGCCTTCGATCAAGTTAATTCTATGGAAATACGTCCAATGGAAACATTTTAATTTTTACATTTAAGATCAAGACGGTGATGGCTTTCACTGCAAGCCCCAGTTTTGCAGTAAACATTTGTAAATATTTTGCTTGAGTCAATTTTTGGAAATGATTATGAATTTTTCTCGTTTTCACGCCATCGAGTTAAGATTATGACAGCAAGGTGTGGAAGAGATGCTTTTGTCGGAGAGAGAGCTGCCATAGCAGTCGGGGCCTGAGCAGTTTCCTGAGATTTGTCTTAACTTTTGCAAATAAATTAATTTTGGCATTTAAGTGACTTTTGATTAGTTGTTATTAGAATTTTTCCCAAATTGGAGATATAAAAAATCAGTATAATACAGTAGAAGCTAGAATTTATTAACATCGCGATCCTGTGAACACCAAATTTTTCTATAGCTACTCGGTAATGTGAACATTATTAGTTATTACACTCAGTAACATGAACAGTAAAAGTTAAAAAACAAAAACAAAATAAGATAACTACTTTTTTTCGTAAACTTTAATGTTCTTAATTACCAACATTATGCATTATACGTTTTATAAGGAATAAAGATATGATAACACAAGATTTTCTATACCCCCGTTAGTGTGAACACTTGCGTTAGTTTGAACATACCTTTGGATTTCTGTGTTCACAGAATCAAGCTTCTACTGTATATTATATATAAATAAACTTTAGGCGAAAACGATATCCTTTGCTGACAGCTCAAATTACATTAAATTTTATTAATATTTAATTAAGCTGTTAAATTAAAATTTTTATTTTATTTTATAAAGGACTTACGTTTAAAGTTACATTATAAAGATGAACTATAATCCAAGACAATGCAAGCCTATTGTGTTCAGGTAAATTGCTTACTAATATCTTTAGATGTTTTTCTCTCATAGCAACATTTAATATGGCTCCAGCTTCTTCAAAACGAACCAATAGTTCACTTGTAAATATTGGCTCTCCTAAGTCCCGTAAAAACATTTTGAAGAGTCCGGTAACCGTTGGCACATCATATTCACAAAGGTCAACAATCTCTCTTTGATTAAACAATTTTTTAACTAAAGACACCTTCGATTTGGGAGCATTAACTTTGTAGACCCCTTCAAATGTTAGACCATATTTTTCAACAAAATCAAGACACGCTCTTAAGGGCAAAGGAAGATTTACACCATCATGACAATGCCCCCTTTCGATAGCCAATTTAAGAGAAACACCAAAAATTGGAAATACTTCAGCTATATCGGCACATTCATCGAACTTCAACTTTTTATCCTTCTTGTCGACCTTACTTTTATCTTTCTCCACCTTCTTGTCGACCTTCTTCTCCTTATCTTTCCTCTTCTCGGTTACCTCTTTCTCTTTATCCCTGGATTTTTCACGTCGTTCTTTCGATTTTGTAGGAAACTTGAATGATTTTGACTTTTTCGATTTCGAAGGACTCCTTTAAAAGCCAAAGCATACAAAATAACTCATAACAGGTTTTGTAAACTTACCGTACTTCATCTTCTGCTGAACTTTCACCTTCTAACGCAGCATACCCCCTGTCCTTATCCTTCTTATCCTTTTTATCTTTCTTTTTAGCAATCAATGCATCTTTCTTAGTAGCTTTATCCACATCATCACTAACTAAAATTTGAAACTACATACACCACAATTCATTAAGTAGCTACAAAATACCTACACTCGTTATCGGTACCCTTAGCTTTATGTAAATCAGAACCAAACAAACCCGGAAAATCTTTCATTACATCTGGACTTGCAAAATCCATTGTGTTACTAATGTTTAATTAAACCATTTATTAAAATAAAATTAAATAAATTAAATGTAGTCAAATTTTGACATTAATTATAATAGAGGTTATGTTTGCTTGTCATAAATCAGAGTCTACCAAACGGTTTCAATGTCCCGCACATAAACGAAAAACAGTTCCTATTAAAAATTTGAAAAACCCGCTCAAATTCGGAATTATTTGCCACCTTTATTTTGATGAGCCTACTTAATTATCAAAAACAAAAGAAGTTCGTGTTTTGTTTTGAATAACCATTATATTAAATAATTTTTACTGACATCACGTCATAATAATTACCTCCGGTAATTGAAGATATTTATCAAGTTGTGATTATATATTGCAAGTTTTATTTGTACCTGGAATTTGCAGATTTTGCAGTTTTATATTCCCACATAGCATACATCAAGGTAAGATTATTTGATTACTTAATTTAGTTTATCACTAGGTTAACCGGACTGATTTTTTCATGATGAATTTTAATATAAGGTTTTTTAATTTTTTCCTTTGTGCTGCGTTTTGTAGTTTGTAAAATAAAATTTTGCTTTGATGATGTATGTCTATAGTGGCATATATATTTAGCTATATATTGGGGTTTGAAACACCCCATTAATTTCCAACTTGAAAATTGCGAATGTGATCTGGTGGCCCACATGAGTGGAAACTTCACGTTTATTTCAATTTTACAATAGCTAATGCTGTTCATCAAAATTACAGGGGCCCTGCGTTTGCCGTCAAACACCTAAGTTTAGGTTTGCGGGTCTCATCAGTGCAGTAACTAAGCAATGTTACGTCCGGGCGTACGGCGTTAGGAGAAAATAAAATAAACGGCGCCCTCATTTTTGTTCGTTATACCGTTTTTCATGAAAAAACATAGTCTCCCTTATTTTACTTTTTTGTCTAAGCATTTAAAAAAGTGTCCCCTTTGCGCTCCGTTTGCGCCTGCGCACGGACTTGCGTCCAGAGCGATCGCCCCAGTCACCCCACCTTAGTTACGGTACTAGGGCTCCACGGAGGTTTCAAGAGTCGTGCTTATTTTCAAAATAAGCTAGGAGGCTTTTTAAAAAATTAAATAGTTTTGCCAATGCAACTACGTAGCCACTGTAGGTTATTGGAGAGATATAGTCATGTTGAAAAAAGCGACTATTTGTTATTGTTTTTAGGAAAGTAATGTTTTTTTTTATTAATGTTTATATTATTTTCAAGCAGTTGGGCACTAGGCTTTAGCAAAGAGCAAATTTGCTTTAGCAAATTTTCAGGCCCCTTATATTTGAGTGTAACTAATAGCATCTAAGGCCCAATTTTTGAGTTATTTTATCAGTATTTGATTTTTTTTTTACAATTTTATGTTCTCTCTTTTCGGTCCCCCATGTGCCTAATGGTAAAATAGGCCTTGATTATTTTTGCACAATAATTATTATATTCAAAAGAGCTTCATTTAACAAATACTTCGTAATTTTTTATTCAAAAATATTAAAAAATAACCAAGTAACAGCTGATGTTCGACAATTCCGTTTTAAAAAAATATATTTTACGGCGTGCAAGAAAACTTGTGCACAAATCTAATTCAACCGGGAAGAGGGGGGATGTTTATTTCAATACCTACTTTCCATAATTACTTTTTATTTTACAGACGAAATAAAATTAAATTGATATTCTAACTTTGAACAGCTGCTATTTTGTCATTTTATTGTTATAATTTTTCGGAAAATGGCTTCGGTAAGCGCAAGATTTTGGTGACTAAAAGAAGTACACAAAATATGAAATAAATTTATGCACTAGTTTTTGAAATATATTGCAAACCACAACACTATTTTTTTAACAGGATTGTCAAACATGGGCTTAACTTTATTATTTTTTAATACTTTTGTACAAAAAAAAAACGAAAGCATTTGTTAAATAAAGCTCATCGTTGGAATATAATAATTATTGTGAAAAAATATATACAGGGTGTTCCCGTGACCGTGGAGAACCTTTGAGGTGGTGAAGGACACTTTTCTAAAACAAATTATTTAAAGCAATTTTTTGAATTTCTAACTTCAAGCGGCCATAGTTCCAATATTATTAAATTTTTAAACTTAATGGATTAGAACTTTTTTAAATATCATTCGCTTATCTACAAATTAGGTTATAACCCCTTATCGTCTAGAATCAACGTATTTCGAGTTATACATTAAACTAAAAGACAAAATGTTAAAATAATTTTGGTTTTATTTTTTTTACTTTTCTTGCAAACCCCGTATCTCTTAAATGAAACTTCTTAGAAAAAAACTGATGGCCCAAATCGGATAGGGAATTTAACGGGCTACAACTTTGGTTAAATACATTTTTTGGGAAACCAACCGTTTTCACAGAAATTCTAAAAAATGATAAATTCACAAAATTTATTTTAATAAATTTTCAAAATGGCTTCCCTCATTTTCAGCACACAGGTGTGCTCTTTTTAAAAGATGTTGCACCTTGCACGGTAGGTATTATTTATAATGGTGCTTCTTTCATTAAGTTCTGTCACACCTATCCGTATTCTTTCTATTAATTCCCTTCTGGTTTTGAGATTATATAATTGTATATACAGTGCAACACCTTTTGAAAAGAGCACGCCTGTATGCTAAAAATAAGGAAGGCCATTTTGAAAATTTATTAAAATAAATTTTGTGAATTTATTTTTTTTAACCTACACCTTATTCATTATTTTCATAATTTCTGTGAAAATAGTTGGTTTTCCAAAAAGATTTATTTGACCAAAGTTGTAGCCCATTAAATTTCCTATCCGGTTTTGGCTATTAGTTTTTTTCTAAAACGTTTCGTTTAAGAGATACGGGGTTTGCAAGAAAAGTAAAAAAAAATAATACCTGAATTTTTTAAACATTTTTTCCCTTAATTTAATTTATAATTCGAAATTCATTAATTCTAGACAATAAGGAGTTATGATTTTTAAAAAAGTTCTAATCCATTAAGTCTAAAAAATCAATAATATCGGAGCTCTGACCGTTTAAAATCATAAATTCAAAAATTTGCTTTAAAGAGAAGTACCCCTCAAGGGTTTGTACATGGACAAAAATTGTATTTGCAAATTTATCTTAGAAAAATGTCCTTTATCACCACCTCTAAGTCTCAAGGACACCCTGTATATACTTACATAATATAAAAAATAAGTTTTCCAAAAAAATAAATCAAAAAGTCAGTTTTTTTGACGTCCCAGATAGCAATATAAGGTTTTCATAAGCTTGCAGCAACCTTGTCGATGACAAGCGTTAAGGTTACTTTAAGCTTGTCGTTGACAAGCTGTAAGCTTACAAAAAGCTCATCACAAGGGTGCTAGTTGACGGTCGACAAGTTTGCATTTACCTTATCAAAACCTTGTCGTGACAAGGCAAATGGCTTTTCATAGGCTTGTCATTTACAAGCTTGTTGCAACCTTGTCATGTGAAAGCTTTTTTTAAGGTTATTGTGTAAGCTTGCTTTTTCTTTCATAAGCTTGTCATGTACAAGCTTGTCGCAACCTTGTCATGTGAAAGCTTTTTTCAAGGTTATTGTGTAAGCTTGCTTTTTTTTGTCATGTGAAAGCTTGTCACAACCTTGTCATGTAAAACCTAGTTACGACCTTGTCATGTTGAAGCTTGTCGCAACCTTACATACGCTAGCTTGTCGCGATCTTGTCATGTGAAAACTTGTCCCAACCTTATATACGTAATCTTGTCACAACCTTGTCATGTAAAACCTTGTTGCAACCTTGCCATGTTGAAGCTTTTCACAACCTTATACACGCAAGCTTGCCTCAACCTTGTCATGTGAAAGCTTGTTGTAACTTTGTCATATGTGAGCTTACATCAACCTTGCCGTGTGCAAGCTTTTATATTATGCTATACTTATCAGAACAAGCATATTTATAACTTGTGACACGGTTGTCGTTTGCAGGTCATTGAGAGAAGAAAAATAAATTTAAAATTTTGGTTTCTATAATTATTTGTGTTTTTATTAAATACAAAAATTTAATACTAAAAATTTACGGCGCTTCGCACCTCGGAATATAATCTTGGCGCTAGGGCTATAATGACTGTCTTCACAACCTTGGCCTATAATATACTATTTATTTTCTTTATAAATGTTTCAAAACAATAATTAAACAATAAAAATTTTGATTTTAGTAACAAATCGAAATATAATAACAAGATTATATCAATTAACGAATAATGAATAACGAAAATGGAGAGCCAACAAACAAAAATTCTTTCAAGCACCTTACACTTGGATGTATAAATTTCTCCTCTTATCCATCTGAATATACTTTCAGGACACCAAGACCGCTTAAAGTTATACATTGGCCTCAGTATGTGCCAAAACCTTTAAAACGACGTAATTATCCACGTAACTTATACCCACATTTAAAACATAATATTCCTGATTTGTCGCATCCAGTTACGTCTTTACCTGTGAAATCTCAACGTGGTAACGCTTATAAAAGAGTTGATAGACAAACAGATATGAAGTCTAACGACACTGTTGTTAATTTAAACTCAATAACCGAATCTCAAATAGATAACATGTCTTTTGTTGAATATGCAGATTATATATCTAACGTTTTATCGGTTGGAGAAAAAATAGCAATCAAAAACTTACCGAATTCTAATTATAAAATGTTGAAAGATAGCTGCTGTGAGATATGCTTTGAAGAAAAGAACCCATTGTGTCCAACTTCACAAATTTATTTTCAAGGAATACCTTGGGCAACTAAGGATTTTACATCTGCCTTAAAACGCTTAACAAATACGTGGCTTGTGTTGAAGAAGTATATGGAGTTCCAACAGAGTGTATACAATGCAAGAATATCTCCTACATTTCAGAACTATTTTACAGAATGCCAAACCACTAATAAAAGAGTAATGTTTCACTTATTGAAGACTGTTTTTAAATTGGACAGAGTAAACGCTTTTCAGAGTGTTTCTGCAACAGCAAATATTACTCCACCCTCAAAAAGTTTTCATACTACACCAAATGCTGTCGTTGAATTTCTTGATGCTAGCAAAGAATCCAAAATCAGTTATTCAAAGATGACTGATTTATATTTTGGTTTAAACCAAAATGAAGTTATTCGTTCACTTGAATATTTTCATCATCAAGAAGAAGTAGAAGAAGCAGATGCTTATTTAACTTTATACGAAAATGAAACACATAGTCTAGCAAAATTTGTTGATAATCAGCAGAAAGTTGAAGGATTTGTTAATTTTCCACAAAGTGACTTAAAGTATTCAGAAGCAGATTCCTGTTTTCACTTAAATCAAAATGAAGCACACAATCTAACATTTGTTAATCGGCAGGAAGATGAAACATTTTCTTTGTTGTCTAACAGCAAATTACAACATTCTGATGCAGAAGAAGAAAACAGTTTTTTTACATTTTCACCAAAAGAATCAACTGACATTAAAAAATGGTCAGCTGAATTGTTAACAAAAACTAAAAAAATTTCTGGTTCTGCATTACCGGAAAGTGATACTTCTAAACAGAATGCAAAAAAGTTACCTAAAACAAAAAATGAATTTAAAAACAACTCTTTTGTTGTTACTCCTACAACTGATTTTAGCATACAGATGAAAAATTACCGATATCCTGTAGAGTTTACTCACAAAGTAAAAAATATACATTTGAATGTGAAAAAGCTTTTAAACGAAGATAAAATTACAAAAATTAATGTTTCTTCGATTTTTGAAATGGAAGCCAAATAAAAACAAGAGAAAATTAGATTAAATTGTTACAATTTCTTTGACCATAAAATTTTATGATTTTGTATTGCACGTGATCACGAAGTGATACGAATATTTTTGTGTAAGTAACTTTTTTTATTATAATTTTTGGTTTATTATAAATGTTGAAAAATGAAGTTTACAATAATTCTGTGCAGCAGATGGCGCGTCACATTACGAATAAAAAAATTAGTTATAAACAATATTTTAATCTTTCTTTATTTTTTTAAGGTTACAATTAAAAGAAGAAGTTCAAGAAATCTCTGATTTTATTTAAAAATTTATGTGAAAATCATTCAAAACAAACTTCGCGATGCCGTAAAAAATATATTCATATTGTAATTTAAACAATAATAAAATCTAAATTAAAACTTTGAATTCGTAACTTATTTAATACCTATAGACCGATCCATTTAAGTAGGTTTCCACAGATGTCCACGTGATCAAATTTATGTAAAAATCTTCCTTTTAAAACAAGGAGTATTGAAGGTGATTTATCCCCCCCCCCCATGACCCTTCAAAACTCAACAATAATCGGTTAAATTTGATTATCCTTCTCCCCACAAAATTTGGTTAGATCCTCCGTTATGGTCTCATATACGGTTTTTTACTACATCCACATGTTATTTTTTGTCAAGTGCGGTTGAGCAGTCCTTTATACATTTTAGAAAGTTGATGATAACCATATTATTGCATGTTTTG
Organism: Cantharis nigra; assembly: GCA_958510845.1. Lineage (NCBI taxonomy): Eukaryota > Metazoa > Arthropoda > Insecta > Coleoptera > Cantharidae > Cantharis > Cantharis nigra. The sequence continues at coordinate 23,067,274 of OY294034.1, forward strand.
AAGATTACTGGTACATCAGTTAATATTAAAGGAGCATATTGCTATGAAGTGAAGCTGTCATGATAATGATAACTGGGGTTACCATATTTTACATCATTTCTTCAGAAAATGAGGTAAGTGCCCATCTGGTCAGGGTGATGATGAGATGTTCAACTTTGTAACCTTTCAAAGCCACTGCTCAGATATACACAAGATGAAATACTTAATCACCGAATCAACTACTGGATTCGGCTTCAACTGGCCGATTTTGCTTCTAATCGACTGAACATTCAAGAATAGAACGTTGAGCCACTTACGTTTACTGAGGTCTGGTGATGTTAGTCTATGAGGTAATTCTTTATTGTCATATACCAAAAACATCTCTTTCGGTATCACACTACAGTGCCATATTTCCGGGATTTTTAGTCTATTGACATTGAAGGAAAAAATACTCATCGGGCCTCCTTGATTGCTGTTTGACTAATTAGTATATCAGTGGTATATAGAGCATAAAAGTGGTAAGTACATTTTTTTTCAAAAATGAGTTAAGTACACAGAATTTACCGTTTTAACATATACTTTGATGTGCACAAATGTGGTAAGTATACCACCTACCGTTTAAGGTTTACTAATATAACCCCTATATTACCAATGTACATTGGACATTTTGAAGCCGCTTTTTCTCGTATAAAAATAGCAAAACTTTTTAGACATTTATTGTTGAAAATTTCATCATCTTCAATTTTATTTTTATGAATTTTTTTATTTGGTCGCGCCGTTTTCGACTGACAGCGACTTAAACAAGTATGTAAATTGCAAAAATATTGTCATCAATATCTCGGAAACGGTGCAAAAAAGTTAAAATATTAATAAGCATTTTTTATTGTAAATTTTATTCTCTTCATTTTTGTACCTATACATTTTTCTATTTTATCGCACCGTTTCCGAGATATAGATGACAATATATTTTGTGTTTTACAGAGTAGTTTAAGTCACTGTTAATCAAAAAGGGCGCGACAAAATAAAAAAATTAAGATAAACAAAATTGAAGGCAATAAAATTTGCAACAAAAAATGTCTAAAAAGTTTTGCTGTAAAATTGATTTCTATAGGAAAAAAAAAGGTTTCAAAATGTTCAATTTATATTGGTATCATAGGAGCGTCCGAAAACTTCTGCGAGTCACTGTAATTAATTCAAAATTTAGTAATTAAAATTTACTTTAATTGTTCTAACTATAATTATTGCGTTAGGCAATGAAATAGTATACAAGTTTATAGCAATATAAAAGTTATAAGTATGTAAGCTTAAATAGCATAGACATCCAAACTTTAAAATCTCTCTACTGTAAAATTAGTTTTATTGCACATAACACAACTGTGCTCTATACCGTCGATATAAAAAACCTTTTGTGAAAACTGGGTAAGTTGTTTTTTTATGTCATCTATACCTGCTATGTATGGTTTGATTTGTGAAGAAGAAGAACGATGGCTAACTAAAATTCCAAAAGACGTTGATCGAATATAAAGATTTAACCCTGTGGCAGTCGCGTCTTTTATTTTCCTTTGGGTGGTCGCGCTGCGGTCCTTAGGTCCGCATAATAAGATATCAGTTCTTTTGTGAGATTATGTTGCATGTCACACAAAAACTGTTAAAATAAAACGTTTATTCAAAATTAAAATTTTACTAAATAAACTGTAGGAGAGAGGCTTGTAATTTGACCACCATTAGCATTTTCGCTCATAACTCATCTTCAAATTAATATTTTTGGATATATAATGATACCATTGGGAAAGATGACGTCATTAGCTAAAATTTTGCTGAAGACACTTATTAGATCACTCGAAAAACAAAAAAGTTATGACCATTCTCTCGAAGAGGCTAAAATTGGTTCTTTTTATTTTTGTTATGTTAGTTGACCAATGACCACCCCCTAAAGAGTTGCTGAAAAGTCAAAATATTTAACTGAAATCGGCATCAGATGTACAAAATTAATGCTGTTTTACTGAGTTTTAAGTGAAAAGTGAAGAAAAAGGAATAAAAAACATCAAAAATGAATTAATTGTGATGATTACAATTGATGGTTTTTTGTACTTCTCAGCCTTCTTGAGCATAACAACGGCTTTCTTGTCCTTAGCAACGAGCTCCTTACGCTTAGCAGCTAATTCGTTTTTCGCTTTTACAACTTTTCGCCTTGTGATCATCTTACATTTTCAACGATTTTGAAACAAACAGAAAAACAAACACGCAAACACGATATATTTGGAATTTTCTTTGGATTATCAAAATTCAATGGAATACGAGTTTAGCACATATATTTACCATGGGATATCAACGAAAATTGTTCACTTTATGAGCAAACGGAAAAATCGATATTTTAAAAAGATTATTTCTTTTCACACAATGTTTGTCGGAGCTAGTGCGACGCGTCTATTCGCTTCTAAACCACATAAATATTGAAGGCTATGTCAAAGAGCACGATAACAGTTGAAACCATTGACAGTTTTTTCTAAAGTACAGGGTGGTCATCTTACATGCATAGTCAACTTACAAGCCTCTTCCCTATTGATTCAACAATTTATAAAATAAAAACGAAATTCTTCTTTAGTATTTATAATTGTTAATCTTCATCCATTTTTTTATCATTTTTAATTTTATCAACAGTGCGGTCTGTTTCCTAACGCGACTGCCGCAGGGTTGAAGGATATGGACTATTATATTATTTAGCAATAGGGCTGACACAGGGAGTTGGACGAGTTTTCTTTCTAAGTAAAGTTTATTAAAGTATGTTTCAGAATTGTATGGTTTAGTTTTGTGGCATGGAGAGGGGGCAGCTCAGCTGTAGAAAGTTAAAAGTTCTTGTAATTATTAGGTTAGAATGAGAAGAAAAAGCCAAATTCGTATTTTAAAAAGAACGAAGTCATCGCATCGAGGTTTCTGTACACAGGCTACAGTTGAAGAAAAACAGCTAGATTTACTTTCCAACGCTAGAGATTCTGTGTTGGGGCTAGTGAGATTTGAAGAAATTACAGAAAAGAAGTTAGAAATATTGAGTCACTCCCTCAGTTACGTTGTATAAGATAATCCACGTTTGAAATATGGTAAAACTTTGCAAAATTACAGAAATTTTCCGAAATAAAAAATATATCTATATAATATTTTTAAGAAGTTCTAATTTTTACATTTCAACCATATCAATATTTTAGAAAACCCAAAAATTTCACAAAAACACTTTTCAGAACTATAAAATGTTTTTAAGTTATCACAAATAAAATACACTGTAAGTATAAAATATCGTAAACGTTTTCACCATACTATGGCATCATCAGGCGATGAATAGATGAGTCTAACTTAAAAACATTTTAGTTCTGAAAAGTGTTTTTGTGTATTTTTTTTTGGTTTTGTAAATTATTGGATATGGTTAATATCGAGTTACATACTACTTAAACCATGTATCTATTTACTATTTTACATTTTAACTTAATAAATTTTTAATTTCATAACTTACTGTTTTATTAAGATCAACATTTTTGACAAAAATAATAAAAATATGAGAAAACAAATTCAATTCAATAATAATTAATAATATTAAATATATTATTATTAAATATTATTAAATATTATTAAATATTAAATATAATCAATAATATTAAATTAAATATAATAAATTATAAAATAAATAATAAATCTTCTCATTATCCAAAATTGATGTTATGCACCCTCTCTCTAGTTTTGTGTATACATTTTTGTTAATGCTTTGGGACCTTGAAATAGATAAAATTTTCTGTAATATAAATTTTCTATGCATCGATACCTTATCTAGTACTAAATTATATTTTTCTAACCTTCCTTCGAGCTTATAACATTTTATACCTAATAAAAGTAAATTGGTTTTAATTTGAAAATATGAATTCAGGAGATTTTATGGTTATAATTGGTAAGTTGAAAAATGTATTATTATTTTATGCACTATTTTGTGTTACTCCAGGTGCTGCATCATTCATCTTACTCCTTTTAACTTTTGAGGTGTATCGATTACATTTTTCGGCAAACAAGCTTATGAAATTCATTGTTGCATCTGACAATAAATAGTATTGAAGTTTTCTTCTAGAATTGAGTTATGTTTTATGTATAATCAAATAAATATTTTTATCTTTTTTGGTTGTAATAATAAATGTTTTTATAAAATGTAATGTTTTGTAAAAGATATGGTTTTTAAACAATTTTCTCAATTAATTATGGGCACAAGTTTTTTATTATTCAATATTATGTAGTGAAGTACTGTAAAAAATATATGAAATAAAAATCTGAAAAGTAGTTTATATTTAAATTGGTTCATCAACTCTTTTATTTTCAAAATAGTTAATTTGTAGAATAAGTTAGTGTTATGGCACTCCATAAGCTTTAATTGTAATAAATCACATAATTTATGAGACCTACCATATTTTGTTAAAAAAATTGATTAATGATTAGGTATTAATTTGTAGTAGGGAAAGTGGGGGAATTGTGCGTACTTAAGCAGAAATCAGTATAGCACTGATAGCATTGTAGATAATTTAAATGTAAATACGGTATAATGGGAGAGTTATTTAGTTTACTCTCTGCACGTAATTCAATTTTAGGTAAAAATAAAGTATTTAAAGCACAATATTGCTAAAATTACAAAAGCGCAAAATTCCCCACCCTTACGGGTAATTGTGCGCAGCAGTCTTCTTTTAGGTTTAAATGACTGTATTTAATAGATTTAACAAACTACTTAATCTAACAATGTTAATCAAGCATCAATAGAAGCATAAGATCGTATTTTTCCATAAATTAAATATATCTTATCGATTAGGAAACAAATCTTATTTTTCGATATCAAAAACTTACAAAAAATGGCTTGATTTCAAATATATAGGGCTAGTTCCGTGCAAACGTATACAACTGATATGAATAATGGCGTCAGTGATTCTCAGTGGACAGGAGAGAGTGCAGCCCTTACCGATTGCGCTTAAAAGTCTGCGAAATATAAAATAGTTTGATGCGCACGATTACCCGATGCGCACGATTCCCCCACTTTCCTCTAACTAAAGTAATTATTTTTTCAAAAAGTAAGAAAAATTATTATTTTACATAAACTCAACAAAACAACAAACCCCCACTATTACTGAAATGAAATTAAATAACAATTGTACCATTGGTGGGGTATGGATAAAAAAAAAGTTTTGAAGGTCAAGTCTAGCAGTGGACAAAATAACGACTGGATGTTGGGGATTTCATGCGTGCCATGCGGTAGACCATATTAGTTGCAAACCTATTTTGTTATGAGACACAAACCCGATTATATAAATTACATTAAAAGTTACAAGAACTATCTGAGGAGTTGGGGTTCAGACGGCTCGGATATTTAGAATGATGCTGTTTCTGACTATAATACCCAAACTTACCTTACCATGTAGGCAAAATAATTGCGTTTTTTTTTTGCACAAACTAGTTGGTCATCTTATAGAGTACGGATTTCTAGCAAATTTGCTATACATAAATATTGATAGCAGAAGTGTAATTATTATAAATGTTCATGAATTTGATAAAAATAAGGCATTTGGCGCTATGATTGTTATGTTTATATGCTTATTTTGATACTTTTATGCTTAGATTTATTTTGAAGCATAATTAGTGCTTGTTTTAGTACATTTACGATAAATTAAAAAAGAATTGCAAAAGAATCCATTTTATAAGTCACAAAATTCTTGTGTTCTTCTTGTTGATCAGGGAATTGAAATCGGCAGACGTGTAATACCCCTAAGGATAATAAATCGGTTTGAAATTTAAAACTCACTTTTATAAAAGAGCATTATAGATAAATTAGCTTATCTATTAGAAAGCCGAAAACAATAGCGTTAGCTCTTCCTGTAAGTTTCAGTTTTTTGGCAAAAAAAGTTAAGTATTGGCAGATTGGCACAAAATATTAGATTCAATGATACATTAGAGCAAATAGCTAGTGTCTTAAAAGCAAATTTTGATAATCAAGTTAATTAAATTAATAATTAAAATTAATTGATAATGAAATAATAGTGAAATTTTGTTATGTTACTTTTTATTACTATTTTTTAAATTTTATTACTTTTCAAATAAGTTTTATTTAAATTAAATTACAATTAAATGTAAAAATTCCAAAAAACCCATATTATTTAAATGGGAATTGTAACACGATTTCGTCACGGTTTAATTACAAAGTTAAGATTTTTTTTTGGGTTGGATATTATTTTTTGGGGCAAAAATTAAAAATTCATGGGGCGGCAGCAAAAGAAAAACCAACTTGGGAAATAAATAATAAATAATAATTAATAAATTACACATATTCAAAATTTCAAAGTTAACTTTTGCTCATTACTCACCTGATGTCACTATAGTCTCCAAACTTTGCGATGCAAAAGAGTTCCTTCTAAAATTTCTATTGGAAATTTTTAAACCCTAGGTATTTATTATTAATTCAAGTAATTATTGTTGACTACATTTTAAGTACGATAATTTTATTATAAACAAAGTAGAAAATCGTTACAAAGTAAACATTACATTTCTCTGAAGTTTATGCAATCTAATGGTAAATATAAACTGTTTACATGTTTTGCTACCTGTTCGTAAACACAAACACTTTCGATGTGACTAAGATTCGTAATAATTGTGATAAATAAATAAATAAAAACTAATTTTTAATAGTTAATATGCCAATAACTCCATAAGTTCTTATATAATGTGTTCTCAAAATTTACTTCAAAACATGTGTTGCAATATTCCAACCACTTTTACTGATGTGAAACCCATTACCCAAAAAAGAACCAAGTCAAATAAAAATATTCAATTATCTTCGTAGAAGAAAACTTTACATGAATTTATGGGATTAAAAGCAAAATATTAAAATTTAGTTCTTGAAAAAAAGAGTTCTTGAATGCTTTTTCAATACGAAGGCTATTTAATCTTGATACCTTTCTTTTTAGACCACTGATTTCGTAACATAAACTCATCGTAAGTAAATTTGATAGTAGTAATTTCAATGTTATTGTATGGTTTCTCATCATAGGCAGTATTTGAGTTTTCAGCTTTCAGATCGTCATCGTACAATTCTACAGTTTGAGAGGTGCTCGGGTTTTCAATATTTTCAGCAAAGTTACAGTTATGATTACAATTTCCATTCTTGGTTATTCTCGCGCTAGAAACTACCATTTCCGTATTTCTAAGAATGTCGACCACGGTTTGTATGAAACTAGTGATGTAGATAAAAATATCTGGTGGATATTGAAATCGTATATACCTGAGTTTAGGTACAAATACACGATAATTGTTATTACAGATCAATACAATGTAATGGAGAGAAAAATAATTAAAAGGAAGAATTTCAATGTGTTTGTTTACGCATTCTATGCCAGCTCGAATTAACAAATCATCAATGCAGCAATTTTTCTCTGGCAATAAAATTAATCTTGGGATATCATCCTCTTGTAAAATTAACATGGTTATCTCCGATAAATTATTTGGCTGAAGAGAGATTAATTCTGCTCTTTTAATAATATCTTTAAATAGAATTCTGTTTCTCAGTGAACCAATTATTACTGGATTAATGTAAGCCAAAGTTGATCGTATAATATCAAATGCATGATGTTTTGTTTTCATCAATAAAGTTTGGTCTTTAATTATTTTCATTATTTTTACTTGTTTGTATATTGTTGGAAATAAAATGCTCATCAAACTCATTAATTCTCGAAGAATTAAAATCAATTTCAGTGTTAAGCGTTTTTCCAAACGCTCAGTTTCCATCTTATCAGGAGTTGTAAATATTCAATAGTTTTAACCTACGAGAGATTTTGAATTTAAAATTGTAAAATAAAATTAAAGAAGAAATGCTTGGTATACATATTACAGAGAAATATTTACTTACGTTTTCTCTTTTGGGTACTGGTAGATTTCACTGAAAATTAATTAAGTTAGTATGACAAGAAATTACAAATTAAAAAATTACAAAAGAAATTATTTTATTTTAGATATTATATGAGAAAGCATCGAAAATTTCTTAACCCTGCAATGCCAATTTATTTAAAAATAAATTTTTAAAGTTCTAAAATCAGTGTTAAAACTATGGGTTAACAAAATATGAATTATCCGTCAAAGTAATTAAACGCGTTCCTCGCGGTTAAAAACTTTCAAAAAATTGAAGCCTATAGGCTTCGAGGTTCTGTTCGGGGACATGGCCGTTAGGTTTTACGTAAATACGTTGTCGAGATACCCGTTTTCGCCCAGGTCTACCGATTGGATAGCATCGAGTTGAAAACATGAAATCAACTTTCAAGCTTTTGCAGACCATTGCCAATTCGAAATTTATCATTAGAATAATAATAATAATATTTAGCTGATCGGTAGATCTGGATGAAAACGGGTATGCCTCGACAATGTATTCACATAAAACCTAACGGCTATGTCCCCGAACATTAGCGTCGAAGCCTATGCTGTGTTACCGATTTTATAGACATATTCACGTAAAATAATTATTTATTGAAGTAAGAAGAATTCCAAAAGTTGGTAAACACTAAAGGAAAATTTTGATTTGCATTGCCACAGTAAATTAAAAGTAATACAACATTGATTTAACCAACAAAAGTAAAAAATATGATTGATCAATGTCTGCTTAGAACACTTTTTCAATTTTTGTCTAAAATAGAGTAAGCTTATTAATTTTTTCCTGAAATACATTTTGAAACTCTCAATTAAAATGATCAAATCTTAAAGGTTGTAATTATCATTTTTTATTTTTCCCCAATTTAAAATAAATGTAAATAAAACTCACCTTCAGGTTTAACAAAGTTCTTGAAACGATTATGTCACTATAAAATTAAAGCTCGCTCTGATCAGTAATATTGATTTCATTTGTTTTGTAAGCTTCGGCGTTTTTGATCGATCCATGATTCGTGAAAAATCGAGTATTACTAAAAAACTGTCAATGTTGAACGTCAGTTGCACACATAATTATGCTTATTTATATTTGATATAATGATATAAATGATTGTGTTTGAATCTTATCATGTAATTGGATTCTCCTAATGTAAATAAACAGTAAAATAGTCAAGTTTTTTGCCCGATCACCAACCAGAACCACGCGACGACGTTCACAATCTTCTTTAAAAGTGATGATGTTTTATCTTAATTTAAATAAGATTTTGCAATTATTTTTGTTAATTCTTTAAAGTATAAACTAAAAAGAAGCTAATTTTGCAAAATCAAACTGTTAGTATTTTGGAAAAAGACTGGAACAAAGAAAGCATTTTTTAACGGATTATACGCTAGTTGCATAATTCAAGTGGCGCCGCTCTGTTGGCCCAAGTTGAAGGTGATGAAGATGGGATGTCGAAAAAAGTATGAATTTAAGATCATTTATAATATTGGTAGGGGCTAGTGCCAGTAGGTAGGCATTTGCTGAGCAGAAGCGGACTGGCCATAAAGTTTATTGAGTTAATTTTAGAAGACCTGAATGGCCGAGCAGTACTATACAGTACTGTACAAAATTGAAATATAATAATAGTATAAAGTAATAAAAATCTAAAAATGTATTATCTAATGCGAAGTTATTCATTAGTAGAGTCCGGATTTGTAGCTAAAATGCTTTTCCTGAACATTCAAAGCAGCTCAAAAATTTTAAATAATCTAAACGATTTATCAAAAAAGAGACCATTTGGCACCATGTTTTATATGCTTTTTTTGCTTTTTTTCAGTTTTTTTTTGGTTTTTGTGCTTTTTTTTGAATTTTTATGTTTTTTTATCCGGACTCTATTCATTAGTTACAAATTATTTTTAAAATTTTACCAGGTCTGATATAAGTAAAAATAAATTAAATCTTAATCGTAATATGGATTGGCAGAAAATTGAAAAGGTATCAGTGCTGCATATTATACACATTGGGGTATATAAATATTATAATGTGTTTTATGTTTATAAATTTATTTTCTAATCTAGTTGATAGTGGCGGATTTAAGTGTACATGTTTATTATACATACATTATATTATCATGTAATTTGATATACTGGGAATAGAGTACTTGGTGTATTAAGCTCACTTGATATAACTTTTTCCACTTGGGTTTGGATTATTTTATTTACATTCCAGTATTTACAACCTGCACCGCTTTCCTGTTAATTTACTTTTATGTTCACAGTGAGCGTGTTAACCCTGCGGCAGACGCGCCTTTTATTCTCATTCAAGCGCTCGCGCTGCGGTCCTTTGGTCCGCATAATGAGAAATCAGTTGTTTTGTAAGATTATGTTGCATGTCACAAAAACTATTAAAATAAAACTGTGTAATTTTATTCAAAATTTAAATTTTATTAAATAAACTGTATTGATTCAACATTCATCAATTCAGAAAACAAAAACGAAATTCTTCTTTAGTATTTATATAATTGTTAATCTTCATCCGCTTCGGTTTTGAGGCAGGTAGAACAGGTAACTTTTCCTTTGCAATACTCTACACCAGTGATTCTCAAATGGGGTGCCACGAAATTTTTTGTAACAAAAAATTTGTTTAGGCAAAAATGTTTTATATACCTAACGTACTTTAATTTTTTCAAACAAATTAGAAAATTTAATTGGCATTATTATTATAAAAATAATAATTTTAAAAGTATTATACCTTTACAGTAGAATCTCGATAACGTGAACACTCGATACTATGAAGTATGAACATCTCTGTCCTGTGAACACCCAATTTCTTCTCAATGTCAATCAATGTTCTTAATTGCCAACATTATGCATTATACGTTTTATAAGGAATAAATTATATGCATAACACTAGTTTTTCTACACCCCCGTTAGTGTGAAAACTTGCATTAAGTTGAGCATACCTTTGGATGTTTGTGTTCAAATTTAAAAATAGATAATATTATTAAAAAATATTGTAGAAATAATACATTATTATACAAGTACGAAATATGCATCATCAAGGCCGTGCGCAAGAGGAGGATATTCTATAATTTTTTAACCATTTTACCTACCAAAAAAAAGGGAATAATAAGGGTGCCGTGAATTTTTTTTAAATGACTGTAGGGTGCCGCCAGACATGAATTTGAGAACCACTGCTCTAAACAAACAAATTTCTCACAGGCACCGCAAATAAGTGTCGTTTTTCTGTTCTTGTGAGAACTACACTTGTGGCAGGAAAGTATTCCTAGGCACATCGTTCGATATAATGATGAATACGTAAACACTTTCAAATTTTATCAACAGTGCGGACCTCTGTGTCCCGACGCGACTGCCTCAGGGTTAAAGTTGCCTATGTAAGTACATATAAGAGACTCTTATATGCAAATAGCAAATTTGCTAACCCGGGTTCCAAACAACAAGAAGTATATACACTTTAATTACAGAGAACATCTAGGGTATTTAATATTATCTCAAATATGTAGCCGGTACCTAATAAAAGAAGCACGGTTGAAAAAAGTGTGGTATACTTGGGTCAACGCTTCAACGTTCAAATGCCAATTTAACACTGTGCTCATAAATAAATTAAATGTTACATGTAATTTTGCTGTTTGCTCTAAAGCTATAGCACTGCTGAAGATAAGCTCCTTCGATGACTTGTGTATCCACTTTTCTTCATCCTATATCAGTTATTGTTCTTTTTGGGAACTATCGTATGGTTCCTTCTATAGACTTTTTTAATTGTTCTCTTGCTACCTGTTCAGTCGTCCCGTTCCATAGGGATGGGCGTCTATTAGGGGGGAGGGGGCAAAGGGGGCAGCTGCCCCCCCTGGCTTTTGCCTCAAATTTTTTTTAATTATTAAATATTTTGCCGACGCGACGTAAGTTTTCAAAATTTTCTAAATAATTACAAAGTACACCTACCTAAAATGCCATTTTCCTTTTTTTTTGATTTTGCCCTTCCCTAAAAAAGATCCTATGGACGCCCATGTCCATAGGTCACATATAGCAGATCCAGTACAACTAATACGTCCCGCGAGTTCTAAGGACGGATCCAGACAAAGTTTATGGAACGGATAAGGAGAGGATTATTTTACAAAGTTTTTAAAATTGACCCTTTGTTTTTCGACTTCTCATTATATCACAAAATATAATCACAAATATATCGTCGCCATACAAGCAAAAGTGACCAACTGCATAAATGGCGAAAATAATATACTTAACTAATTGAGTTGATTAACGCTATAATAATAAAGGAATAATTAAAATTTTAATATAATAAACTATATTAATTGTATTATGACTAAAATTATTGAAATTTAGCATTAATTGTCTGATTTTATGAGAGATATTTAACCTTAAAGCTGCTCTCCTGTAAAACTCGAGTTTTGCAGTTAGTCAATTTTGCTTGTATGTAATCACATAGGTATATCACAAAAATAATCAATAATAATAATTATTGTAATAACTATTTAAATTCGGTTTAATTTAATAAATTAAAATAAATATTTTTAATAATTTATTATTTATAACTAGTTTACAGACTTTCATTTTTAATCTATTACAATATTTAAATATTGCATTAAATAATTACTTGATATACTTACTATAATGTATTGTATACTAATACTATAATAGTATATCTAGAGAATATTAAGATATATCAGCATACCATTCATACACATAATATATACTATATACACAATGTGCATTATAATACATTACTATTACTATAATACTATCTACTATGAAATCTCACATTAATATATGTATATGTTAAGTATATAGTATTTTAAATATTATAATACATTATATTTAAATAAATAAATAAACAAATAAAGAAAAAGAGTTCTCAATATATATTTCATTTTGCTATATTATGTAATTACATTTTACTGTATTATGCTGTTAAATTGTAATAGGTACTAGTATGTAGTGCGACATACCCGGTCACGTAATTCTATATAAAAACGAACATAATATGTTCATTATAATTGTTATATAAGATTAAAGAAGAAAAAGTAACCAAATTATAAATTAATTTTGTACAAGAGATGTATACCACTACTGCATAATATATAATATGTATGTACATAAATATAGACCATATATACCATATACTACCATATATATCTATGGTGATATATTGCAGTATCTATTGTATATTATAATTAGAATATATTAATAAACTGCTTAATTTAACTTATTTTAATACAATAAAAACAGCAATAAAAAATTTAAATATTTTACATACTTTTATAATACAATTTTAAATATATTAACTATTATAGTAGTATTAATACTTTTGTACAGTTAGTTCTATTACGAATATATCTACTACATCATTTTATTGGAAACATGTTTTGAAACAATAAGATAAAACAGTTATTGTTATTGGCTTTCGTGTAAGATTAATTTCTAAATCAAATAAATAACAAAATCAAATTTTTTAAAAGCAATTTTATAAACAGTATTTAAATAAATTCAAAATTTATAAATAAAAACTACCAAATAATATTCAACAATTCCAAATTAGCTGCACGGGTAGTGGTTCAATGGTTCAATAATAATAATTACAAAATATTGGAGAAGTTAGAAGTAATAATATACAAATATCTACTATACTCTATTCATTTAACACATGCAGCGCCCAGCGGACAATAACATAATACATGCAGTTTGCACGTGATTTATGGGGAGGAGCTTGACAGAGAATGACTAATCCATGTGGTGTGCTACAGAAGCGAACGAGTATTCGTCGTTTTCACGCATAACGTCAGTCAGGGTACATATTACTGAAAGTTAGCATCAGTTACTATAGTTACCACAACTAATTGTTGTGGTTAACTTATGTTTTGATGTTTTTTATAACTGATGAACAAATTATATAAGCATAATAAATTATTTCATTATAATTTTACAAGAATTAAAACTAAGAAGTTAAAAATACAAGAAAGCAAAAAATTCGTATGTGCAAAGCACGCACATTAGCTAATAGCCTTTTGAATTTACAAACTAGCCAATTTTCATATTACCCCATTTCTATTATTTATACACTTTTAAGCAGGATATGTTAACAAAATGACATATATATTGTTTATTAGAAACTTCACTCAGCGGGGTAGTCTGTCAGTCTTATATTATATGGTTTTATATATGGCATTTACTTTACCCTTTGACAGGAGAGATATTTTTTTTGTTAAAGAATAAAATACAACTAAAGAAGGTACACTTGTAGTAACTTATTTTGAACCCACACTAATAAAAGTTCATTTTAGCTTTAGTCATGAAACACTCTTTAAACCCTTTTGAACCATAAAATTAGGTGACAATTTTTTTCTGTTCCAATTTTTAGTTCATTTCTATTTGAAAACTAACTAAGCAAAATACTACTTTTTTAGTGTTACACATTGATTTTGGTGGTAGTGGTTGTTTATTTGAGTGCCGCATTTTTGGTGTTTTATTTATTTATTTTTATTATTTATTCTTAACTTTAATTCGCGTCCATCAACCGAATAACAAAAAAGTAAGCTTATTGTTACACATTGATTTTGGTGGTAGTGGTTGTTTATTTGAGTATACTGCATTTTTGGAATTTTATTTTATTTTAATCGCTTTCACCATGCCTCTGTGTTTCACACACTTTTTGCTTATTATTATCAATAAATAATTATTTTACAACAAAATTGTTCACATAAAAAAGGTAGAGAATTTAATTCTCTATAAATTTGGTTATTACTATTTTTAGCGAGAAATGCAAAATAAGCCTGCAAATTGAATTAACTGAGATATTTAGTGAAATTTCAATGGGCCACGAGCTTAATTTATTCTCAAAGTATGCCCAGCATTACGTCACACTGGCGAGAGAGAAAGTATGATCTCGCTCACTCGCTGCGCAATAGCACACCATCCTCTCCTTACACCATGGACTAATCTAGGTTGTCTTGAATGTTTACAAATTCAAACGCTAGATGAAAATTATATGCATCTACTTACAATAGGTTTGTTCCAACAAGCTATTCGATTATCGACGGCAACCAGTAATTTGACCACTTATTGCGCCTGCGTTAGGAACACTAGTAAATTCACAAGTAGTAACTTAAAGCTGTGTTGGAACGTTTTCCGAATTGTTTTCGAACCGAGATTAACCTTAAATAATTGATAAGTGTGATCATAGAGAGCGATGCTTATCGTCAATATTTAAGGCAGCAATAAATTGTTTTAAAATGTATACGATTTACGTCATGAAGTTTTTCTATGCTTCTTTTTTGCCTTTTTGAGTATTTTGTGCAAATTTTCAATTTTTGTGCTTATTTGAAGCCCGTTTTCAGGAATATTTTTTTGTTTTTAAAGTTAATTTATAATTGTTATTTTAAGAACAAGTCCGATGGTGAATTTTACTAAAATGGAAAATATGAATGAATTAACAGTTTTACAATTCCCCATGCTTCTTCCTCCATATATGCTAGAACGATTCGGCACATATCATTATATTGAACTTTATATTGAAGTAGTAATATACTTAATAAGCACAAAAAATTAATGTTTACAACTTTAATTGGATACCTAAGTAAAACGTTTTCTTATTTCTTAGAATGGCCAGGTAACAGCCCGAATTTAAATCCGATTGAAAATCTTTGGGCATTATGAAACGAAAAATTACCGATAATACAAAATCACAATTGCAAAATTTATTAAAAGTTGTATGGCAGATGGCAGAAAGTCATTACAGATGAAATTTTACAACATTTCGTTAAATCTATGCCTGCCCGGTTAAAAAACGATTTTAAAAATTAATGCGGGTTTTAGAGGATGCTAATAAAATACCTGTAATGTAAATGTAAAAAATAAATTTTTGATTTCATATTTCTATGGTTTGATACACTTTTTAATAAATATTTTTTAATCCTCGTTTCCTGTCACCATCCATTTATTAATATTTTTCTTTTTTGTAATGTGTACTTAAATATGTATGTACTTTATCATTTCCTACTAAAAATTTCTCGATTTTATTACGAAAATTACAAAATAATTAATGATAGAGAAGGCTGTACTCTCAACTAACATTTGCGCATGGCTATTCAGGTTTCGAACTACTTGACACTTGCTCCTTAGCAAGTATCGTTTGAACCGCAAATGAACCAATTCGATCCGTTCAACATAGTTGTTGGAACAGCGGTTTGTTAGTAATCTAGGATTGCGAACTGGTAACTTGTGTCTGTTGGAACGACATTTCATTAATGCGCTTGCGTTGTAGTAATATTACTAAAGATACTCGTTGTTGGAACAAACCTAATAAAAACCTGTAAGTATGGTCGGTACCTGGGGTTGTCTTGACATTAGGAGCATCCAATCGCAATTGAACATAATGCAATCACATGCAGGACCCTCATTGATCACTGTTTGCATCAGCTGCATGTGTTAAACGAATAAAGTATAGCGCTCAAATCAATCGCTACATTTAATATTATAAAATTCCTTTATCCCCGTTGTTTACAGGCTAAAGAAAAAGAGAGCTCTTCAACATATTATGGAAATAATAAATCTTCTCATAATATATTATAATATTTTCTTCAGCACCGGCATCAACATTTCCGTAATTACTATACAGTAGTATAACTCGTATAATTAGTATAATAGTATAAAATAATTCCCTAGAGACGGTCATTAGCTTAGTAGGTTAGACGAACAACTCTAAGGTACTCGGTTTGAGTCCGTGAAGAGTCTAAAATTTTCACATGACCGTCTCCGTGCTTCGGAGGGCACGTAAAGCAGGCGGCCCTCCTAAGATGATAATTGCCGCCATCAACTATTAAAAAACAGGGTTATGCATTCCCCAATCCGGATTAAGCAACTGTAGGGTCTAAATGCTAAAACTTTCTTGTTAGAAGAGGCCTATGTTCAAAGTTGGACTACAAGTGGCTAGAAAGAAGAAGTACTTCCTAGAATAGATTAGACGATGTCAGCTGCATAAAGTATAGCAATATAAAAGCCAAAGCAAGTTGAGTTTGTCTTCCGAAATTATTCTGAAAAAAATTATTGAATCTACTTACTAAATTTATGGATTTTCATAGAATTGTAACTAAATCTTTCCTAATATCTCAGAAGTAACATAGAATAATAATTGTTTAACAATGCGGTTAAAATATGAAAGAAAAAGAATAATAAATTAATTAAGAAATTAAGATATTAATTAAATATTCGGTTAATCCAGTAATCAATAATAATAATAATGAAAAACATCGATTATGTAATCAATAATTATGAATTAAGGTATTATTTCTATATTTAGGAGCTCAAAAGTAAGTGAGTTTTTGTAGAATAAATAGAATAAATATGTATTCTTCCACAAAAATTATTATATTCAAAAGAGCTTTATTTACAAAATACCTTCTAATTTTTGTCAACAAAAATATTCAAATAAAACCAAGTTACAGCCGTGGTTCAACCATCTAAATTTTAAGAAGAATTTTGTGATATGTACGATATTTCAAACACCGGTGAAAAAACTATATTTTGTGTACTCCTTTTGGACATCAAAATCGACATTTGAATTTCAAACAGCGGTTAATTTGTCAAAATTCAATTATTCAAAAAATTACTACGCTAAAACCAAGATTTTAATGTCTAAAAGATGTATACCAAATAAGAAAAGGTCTTGTACACTAATTTTTGAAATATCTTGCACACCGCAAAGTGAAATAAAATGGTATAGCGTAGAGAGTGGCATGGTAAAAATGAGGTCGCGATTCATTGAAACTATTTTATTGCTTATGGAATAAGTGAGTTGCAACTAAATTTTTTCTACGATACATAAAACAAATTTTTTTCGCAGAAGCGTCGAAAAGCAAAACTACGCCATAAAAATACAACGCTCGTTAAATAATGAAAAACAAAGTTTATTGTGAAACGGGTAGTTTATTTAAAACAAGTGTAATTATTTATAAATTACTTAAATTTTTCTTCAAGGATGCAACAACAACAAATTTTTATTAATCCACCACCAAGAATTACTTCTTAATTTGCTTGGCCTGCTGCTTCAGCAGTTTTCTTTCGGTTTGGTAGGCAATACGCCATTTCCTCAAGTATTCCTTGTCGGCTTCCATGAACGTGTCGGACAGCTCACCACGTAAGCAAAACTTGTAAAATGTACGTTGGTGTTCTTGCTTTACACTTGGTGATTTTATTTTGCGTATGCGCTTCCACACTATAAAATTTTCGAATTTAATTCTACATTTAAATAGTATGTAGAAAGCAAACTTACCTAACTGCATGGCGTCTACAAAAAAGGTCGGAATCGGTCCAAGAAGAGCTACAAACTGATTAGGTAAAACACCATCCAATTGCTTGAACACATAGGTGAGATCAGATTTTGAGTCCAAAATTGTTCTCTTCAAAGCTAGTATCATTTTCTTTTGACCCTTGACTTCCTCCACAGAATCCATAATCTTGAAGACTTGTTCCGAAGGAAACATCTTAAAAATTTGGCGTTCAGAAATGTCCATTAATTCGTCAAAGTCCAAGGTGTACAAGTACGAATAACAATTAATTAAATTCAACGACAATAACCAATTCTTTAATCCCCAAACTTCCAGCATGGGTATAACTTGAATCTTAATAATCGATCCATCGGTAATTCTAGCGTTTTTATCGATTAAGCTAAGCCTATTCATCTGAAAATTTCAATTAATTTAAAAAAAATTGAATAACTGAATTTAAACAAAAAATTTTAATTGATAGTTGTAATTATACTACTAATAGCCACTTATTACAGCCAAACTTCATTTTGGCAAGATGGCGGAGTGCACGCTCTAACGTTGCAACATTTTTCTTGGAGTAAATTTTTAAATAATTCATCAATGCGTGCATAATTGGCCATCATATAATAATAAAAGTATATATTAATAGCTATTACCTTGATTCAATTGAATAAATCACTAAAATCAATTAAAATCACTTTTATTTTAATAAAAGGAAGATACAACAAAAAGAAACAGCCACACGTTTCACAATATAAACATAAAATGCCAGAAAACATCCAGCAACTATAGCAGTTGACTTCATCGCCCTTGTATTACTACACCCTGAGGAGCAATTAAATCGAAATCTTAAGATTCGATACATTTAATAATTGAAAAGCACTAATTCAAGAAGAATAAATTATTTCAAATACGTAAGATGTGCAAAAATTTTCTAAAATTACCCAAGAAGAAAAAAAAAAGAATTTTGACTAAATTTTGGGGTACTAGTTTTTGTGCGAAATTGAATCGTAGTTATTCGTTCTGGTGATTTGGCGAACACAGCGCTACCTCTTAAATGTGGAAAAATTTGCAATTATTTTTCAAAAATGGACACACCAATATGAAAGGAATATTAATACTTTTTATTTTAAAAGCAAATTTTTTAGATCACTAGTAAAAATTGCCACATACCAAATATTTTAATAGCAAATCGAAATTTGAATTAATAAAGGGTACCTTTTAATGTCAAAATAGCATACCATACTGACTTGAAAATTGAAAAAGTTAACTTCCATTAAGAATATTGTAATTATATTGTTTTGGGAGTATATAAAATGTAAAACGGTTTACCAAAATGCAACTGCCTTAATTTGTAGTCGACTTTCTTACCTAATAAAAATCATGCTATGGTTGTTATTAAAATTTGGGTATTTCATACAAAATTTTATTTTTGAAGTAAAAGATATTAGAAAATAAACTCAAAATAAAAGATTTCAAGTAACTTTGAGGTGCCTATGAAGTTTCACGTATTGTATTTCTTCACTTTACTGTCAAAATTCTATTCTATTAACAATTTATTTACATTTATTTGCAATCTGCAGTTATATTTTGCAGTGCCGGATTACCTATAAGGCGGAAAAAGCGGCTGCCTAAGGGCCCCGCTTATTTTAAGGGAAAAAATTTTTTTTTTAATTATAAATTTCATTTTTTTGTTTTTATCTTTTATAATGATTCAGCGTCTAGAAAATATAAAAATATTAATTAATTAATTAATTTTTTGTGTAAATGAATAAGTTTTATTAATTTAATAAGCATTGTTTTATTTTTTAAAACGACTTGGTTATTATTGAAACTACTTATTTTAATTATTGAATAGTAAAATTAAAGACAGATTATGCAAGTAACAATTTTCAAGAGGGCCTCGAAAATTTAACTGCCTAGGGGCCCACAAATGTTTAATCCGGCACTGAACCTTTGTATAACCCGAGCTGCAGAAACCGAGAGATACATGGCATAATATTTTTTGATTTCTAAAATCATCAAAAAATTTGGAATCTCGATTGTCGATATACTGGATGTGATGAGCTTTTGTTAATATACAATAAAGAATTAGTATAACAAGTATAACATGGTACCACCTAAAAGCGCTTTTCAACCGGAAAGTAAGTTGATTTCAAGCAATAAAAATTAAGAAATTTGTTTGTAAAAATGCCACGGTCTTTACAGGTACAGAACAAAACAAAATCATTAGCCTCAGGTAGCAGCTAGAAGCAGGCCCAACCAGAGGGGAGGGGGCGCTCGGGAATTTGTCCCTAGGGCCCGGGATCCCTCAACGGCCCGGACGAATAACTAAATAAAACTCTGTATGTTGTATCAATACGTTAATAAAAACTTCATGAAATAGGTATTTACATAGTTGGTACTAAAATTAGTTGATTAATGTTTTTTTAGTTAATTTTACTTATTTTAGATGTTTTGTGCTTAGTTTTTCTTAAGGGGGGGTATGGTTTTAAAGGCGAAACAAAACAGCATATCTTCATGATTTTTTTTTAAAGTTATGAATAATGTTGGTTTATTTATTTCATATATACGTTATAGTATAACATTTTAAGTATCTTTGAAATAATTTTCAATTAAAAATATTAATAAATAAGTCCGTGGCAGCAAATCTCCGGAAGCGCTTCAAAAAAAATGCGGTGAACATCATACCGGATGTTCGATACCGGATCATCTGAAACAAAAAAATCAAAATGCGTTTGAAAGGTGATATGTTTCCCTAGGTAGTTGGAGAGAGTTCTTTTTAACTCAAATTTTTCCATTTTATAATAACAAATTAACCGAAATTTTTTAGCGAAAATCGTATTTTTCACTTCAAAATGCTGCCAAAAATAAAAAAAATTGAAAAAATAAAAAAAACGCTTTCTGATTACTTAGGGAAACATATCTCCTTATAAACGCATTTTGAATTTTTTGTTTTAGGTGATCCGGTATCAAGTTATAAAGTTCACCGCATAACAACATTTTTTCGAGGCGCTTCCGGAGATTCGATGTCACGGACTTATTCATTGATATGTTTAATTGAAAATTTTTTTAAAGATACTCCAGATGTTATGCTTTAACGTCTATATGAAGTAAATAAATCAACATTAATCATATCTCCAAAAAAAAAATCATGAAAATATGCCTTTTATTCTCCTTTAAAACACTACTTCTCCCCTTAATAAAAATACGAAGTTTCATATTTTTCTTTTTTATTTATGAAATTTTTAAGAGCCCGCGAAAAGTCTTGCCACAGGGTTCGACGTGGCTCTCGACGGCTCTGGCTAGAAGGAAGCCAAGCGAGCGGCTGGTGATTGCGGTATATTTGGACATGATTGCGTTACTCAACCAGCTACTGATAAATTAACTTGCTGTCTGCTGCGGATTCACATTCAGTGACGACGCCAGCATAAATTCTATGCCGGGGCGGAGTGAAATTAACAAGTTGTCATGGGGGGGCGGAGGAGCGGGCGTAGCCCGAAGCGCCGCAGGCGATTTTTTTGTAAAATTCAAGGTCAACAGCTTTTAAATTAACTTCAAAAATGTTTAAACATATTTTTGTAATGTAAAATCTATCAATTTTGTATACTTACTTTTGTAATTGTGTTACATTTTAGTAAAAAATATTTGAATGAATAACTAGCATATTAGTTTAGATAATATAGAAAGGATAAATAATAGTTAAAAGTGCGTAATTTCTAGAAGAATTTGATAGACGGCTATATTTTCAAAATGTTTCTATTTACATTTGACTATAGTACCAAAAATATATTTTATTGAAATTTCTTACACAAAGTACGTAGTTACTACCTACTTGAAGGCTCACACGTACAATAATTTTATAAGAATACTAATAAATTTATAAATGATTTTTTAATACTTATACTACTGCAGAATAATCCTCCTATTCTCATGCGCTTTCGCAAAAGAATTAACTACTTCCGAAACGTCCAAAAGGCGAGTTTCCTCTTTTTCAATCGCTAGGGTTGCTAGATGGGACAACCGTGCATCTAGCATCCTGTTCCGCGCCAAACTTTTCAAACGTTTTAAACATGAAAATGTTCTTTCACACGATGCACTAGACACGGGGATGGTCACAGTTATTACAGCGAGTCTATAAGATTCTTGAAACGCTAATTTAAATTTTATTAATAAATTAAGAAAGTCGATAAAATCAGTCACTTTTGTTCCTTCATCCTCGTATCGTTTGATCGTTTTTGGTAAGATCTGCATTTCAGCTTTTAGAGCTGAAATGTCAAGCTCATAAAATTGGGCCAGAGGGAGAACCACATTATAATTTAAAAAACTCTCCGATCCTGGAACTAATGCACTCATACCTTTAATAATGGAGTTTTCACAAAATCGTTTTTCTAACTCAGCAATAATTCTGTCTAACACAACTAAAAATACACCTGTTCTTAAGCCACTTTCACTAAAATCATCAGATGCGGACGGTATTTTTTCGGTAATAATAAACCTTGCGAGCTTTTCGGGGATTTCTCTCTTTCTTTTTTCAGACATTTTCAATCCGTTTTCATTACATAAATTCTTTGTTTCATTAAGGATATCATTGTGAAAGTTATCGGTCTTCTTCGCTTTTAAATCGTCAACCAAACTGTTTACCAAAAGGATAGCTTTTCCCATGTCAGCTTCTTTAGATTGTAAATAATCCGATATTCCTTTGGTATTCATTAATAGTTGTGTAAATAAACAAAGAAGATAAACGAAGGAAAAATCTATTTTAATTAAAAGTCCTTTTGCTTCGCACCTATGTTGACTTTGATGATCATTTGCAAATCGCATTAGCAAAACAATAATGGGACTAAGAGTTTTCTTGACCGCTAAACAAGCGTGCAGATGACTGGTCCATCGTGTAGGACAATGACGTTTCAATTCAACTACCGAATCACCCATGTCTTTTTGCAAATCCAGGAATTGTATATGAATGTTAGATCCTGACATAAACACGTATAGACCTTCTAAAGTCGAAATAAAATCACGAACATATCCAACATTTTTGCAAGTATCAAAAAGTACTAGGTGTAATCTGTGGTTCATGCAATGTACATACATAGCTTTCGGAACTTCTTTCTTTAACCGAGTTTGTACGCCACTAACTCGACCACTCATCACACTAGCCCCATCATATGTTTGCGCTACGCAATTCTTTAAGTCAATCTGGTGTTTAATTAAGGTTTCCTTTATGTATTTAAAAAGGGATTCCGCATTTAGAGATTGTAGAGCTGTGAAACCGAGAAATCTTTCTTTCACCTCACCCCGAAAAACGTATCTTACAACGATAGATAATTGCTCTTTTTTTGATATGTCCTTAGTTTCATCAGCCATTATTGCGAATACTTGGGCTTCCTCCAATTCTTGAGTAATTTTTTTATTAACTAGGGTAGCCATTATATACATTAACTCATTCTGAATGGAACTATGCGTATATTTGGCATTTTGGGGACCTGATTCCAAACGTTTTTTAACAATTTCATCGGATTTTGAAATTAGGTTTAACAATTCTAGAAAATTTCCCTTGTTTAAGCTAGATTCACCTTCGTCATTTCCCCTTAAAGCTAGTCCTTGAACAGCGAGGTATCTTAAAACGTCTACAACTACGGATATATAATGTCTGTTTTCACTTACTGCTTTTGCATGTGCATTGCTAATTTGAGCGGCGACTGATGGGCCACCACGCTCGTGGTTGATCCACGAAACGCAAGACATTTTATGATCTTCCGAATTATCATGCTGTTTTAATCCTTCGGCACTTAACGCTTTCTTCCAATTCTTAAAACCAACACTTTTAAAAGGTCCCTTTTTGTTTTTGGAAAAAAATCTACATGAGAAGCAGTAGGCGGTATCTTCAGTTATACTATATTCAAGCCACTTGAAGAGTTCGTACCATGATTCATTAAATCTCCTAATGTCTTTTCCAAAACGAGTACCTGGATACAGGTTTAATTTCGGCTGTGTTGGACCTTCACTAAGAGTTTGAGAAATATCGCTAGCTCCTGGAACTATTTGAAAGCTGTCAGGTAGAGATGAAACTTTGGCACAAAAAGTTGAAAAGTTTTCCACTTCTATAGATTCTTCTTCAGAATCGCTGTTACTGCACACACTAACACTGTCTATTGAAATGATCTCTTCGGATTTAGATTTCTTTGGACTAGAAGCATGGCCAAAATAGTCAAAAATTTTTCTTTTAGAACTCATTATGAATTTCGAACAAATATGGTTTATAAAGCACACACTTTGGTTTAAAAAATATAAGTTTATAACTTTTAAATGTTTTTCGGGTATTTTTTCATTCGGTTCTTACCTAAATAAATTCAAATTTTTTTTGTTAATGCAAAATTTCATAAAAAGAAATAAAGTAGTTACCTACCTAATGTAGTACTTCAAAAAAATTTAAGTTTATTTAGCCCAGAACCTATAATACACTCGACAACAAATTTAAAATTTTGAAAATTTAAAATGTTACAATAAATTATGAGGACATAAACGCAACTGAGTTTCAGGCAGCACCAGCAAAGAAGAATGACTAATAAGTAATAAATAATAATCTTATAAAAATGCTGATTAAACGCTACTAAAATTTAGTTTGCTAGAAGAAATTGGAATCGCAAGTACAGCAGTCGTGTTCTCATGTTGCAAAACATGATGCTAGATAATGGGATACTTGCAAAATGGGATACTCGATACCACATTGTAACCTAATGATATGTTGATATGTAACAGTTAGTAGCCAGTGAATTTTGACAATTCTGCTTATTTTTTTTATATAAATAGAATTGGTTTTTCAATTTAAACAATTTAATTTATTATCGTGAGCGCTTGTAAATTTTCTAATATGTTTAGTGAATTCTTGCCGGGGCGAACGCTTTTTCAGCCGGGGCGACCGCCCCGTCTGCCACCCCCGTAGCGTCGTCACTGTTCACATTATGATTCAATGTTTAAAAAGTACGTATTTTGAGACATCTATAAGTTTTTGGTTTTTCTTACTTTTCCCAACCCACGTTCAATTTGAATTTTTAGTTATTTTCTTCTAGTTTAATGTTTAAACTGTAACTGAGACGCGCATGAATAGATTTTTGTAAATACTAGCATTTCGTCGGCTGAGAATTTGTTTGCGGTAAGCGGCTAGGTTAGGCGCTTACCGCAAACAAATTGTCAGCCAACGATTTATAGGTATTTACAATCTAGAGATAAGAATACTATTTTTCAATATTTAAAATTCTTTTTCTTCTAGTAGATAACTAATCTGAAAAACATAAAAATGTAAACAAAGTCATAAAATATTTATTTAGATTACATACAAAAAGCCGGAAAGGGAAGTTATAATTGTTTACAAAATTTATAGAATTATATTTATGTTTAATAACTGTAATCTATCAATAAAACAAATTTCACGTAACACAAAATAGTAGTATACAAGTTTTCTTTTCACAAAAATATAAAAATTACACCTATAAGATCTATTCTTTTTTCTGTTTATGCATTAAGGTCGAATTAAAATGAAGATAAGGAACTAATAGTATCGTCACTTTTGGCACCTAAAATTTAAAATTTAAAATTTTTATTAATTTATATAAAAAGTTAAAGATGTAATCATACTGCTCGATGATGTCACATCGTCGTTATCGAAAATTGATGGTATCCGAGGTTCTAATTATTAATAAATTATTATTTCAGTTGAAATGATGATTTTTTTAAATTACTTACTGCGTTGTTTGATTTCCTCAACTGCTTCTTCGGCTTCAACCTAAAATATAAAATATGCATCTCAATATAAGTTGAAAAAAGTTTTAAATTTTCTGTAACGAAAATTTTATTTGGAAGTTACTCACCTCTGGAGTACTTTTCCTTCCATCAGAATCCTCATCTATTTCTAAATTAAAAAAGGAAATATAAGGCAAGAATATCAAATTATTTTAATTTTAAAATATATCTATACTAACCAAGTACTGTCTCACTAGAAGCAACGCTGGGTGGACCACCTTAAATTAAAAGTAGCACATACAAAAATTGTAATTTTTAAAGTATTATCTTTGACTTACTTTCATCACTGGAAATTGAAGAAATTACAATATTTTTCTTTTCTTTACTTTGAGGTTCCATAGAATCCTTTTTGGTAGTTCCAGAAGAGTCCTTATCACTACCTAATTCGGAAGAATCACTATCTTTATTGCCAGCTGTTGAAGTCTTTGAGGAACGCAATATCTCTTCTAAGATTCCAACTGATTTGCTTTTCTTTGTCTTTCTTTCTAATTTTGCAAAGACGAGGGAAAAGAAACTTTAAAAAATGCACGTGCGAATAAAAAGGTTTGCTTTTACTTTCAGTTAAAGAATCATCCAAGTCTGGTTTTCTGGATACGCTGGGTTGCGATTCAGGTACATTGGATGCTTCAACTTTAGTCGATTTATTAAATTTAAATTGCTTTGCTGGTGTACTCGTTTCTGCATCACCTACAAGCATTTGAAAATTTATTGAGAATTTAAAAAAACATCTTTTGGTTAAACACAAAAAGATCATCAAGTTTTCCAATACTCAGTGTTATCCAACCAATTTTTTTCTAATAACTCCTAAACGATGAAAGGTAATGAAGCCAAATTTGTTCAACGTAAAAAGAAGAAAATTTTTGATGCTTCGTTATTTCTTCAAAAATTTCTATTATGTTACTTACCTTCGACATCCTGTTTTGAAGTTGCAGGAAGAGTTTTCTTAACAGTTGAATCGTGAGGTTGACTAACGCTTCTTTTCATTCCACTTGGCTTTCTTTTCCGTTCAGACTTAAATATAATAATAGCAATTAAAATCAGCACTGAATAGTTTATAAACAATATCACATTACCATGATTGTTATCTTATCCGAAGATACGATTAATGTAATTATAATTATAAAGTTAAAAAATAATATTTGACAAAAGTTGCAAATTTAGCAACTCAGCTTTAACACAAAAAAATAACACTGACGATATATAATCTAGTAAATAATCTGTTTAAAAGTGAAACAATTCCGTCTTACAAATTAAGAACATAAATGTGTGTTCACAAAATTACAACAATGTAAAAAGATATAAATGTGTTGATAAGCACAACGTTTCGTTGAAAATGTGAAATATTTTAAAATAATCTAATCGAGGTTTTCGTTTTCAAAATTAAATTTCAATCCAGTTATAAAATATTGAAAAAATTAATTTATCTGATCACAAAATATTTTGATTATTAATTATATTTATTGCTTTGGAAAAGTGTAATACAATTTTGATGTTTTAATAACAAAGTATTGCAGTATTCCAAACTAAATCTGTTTTGAATATTAACAAAAATTAATTAAAATCCAACTAACATACCCACCATGGTAATTTTAAAAAATTGGGCTTAATTTTGAGATCCCGGTAATTGTGTGAACTATGATAAAAACATATAATATTTAATTCTGAATGAGCTTGCCAAATTATACTAATTTTAGCTTTTCAAAATATAACTAATTCCATAGTCGATCAAATCTGAGAATTCAATCACAAGTTGCCAAAATGATAAATTTTAATACAAACATTAAAACATTATTCTTCACAATTTTTTGACATGGAATGGGCCAAAGTAATTGTTTTCAATATAATGAAAAATTTTATAGCATTAATGAACTTTTTCATTAATTCTCAACCAATGATAAAGTTCATCGTAGCTATAAACTCACGTTCATTAATGCAATGATACAAAATAAAAAATAAAACGATAATAAATTTAATGAAAATTATCATAGTATTAATGAACTTTTTCATTAATTCTCAACCAATGATAAAGTTCATTGTAGCTATAAACCAACGTTCATTAATGTAATGATACAAAATAAAAAATAAAACGATAATGAATTTAATAAAAATTATCATAGTATTAATGAACAACTTCATTGATTCTTTACCAATGATAAGTTCATTAAAACTATGAACCTACTTTCATTAATTTTATGTAATAATATGTCACTATATCTAAGAATTGAGTTCATTGCGATTATGAAAATAGTTCATGGTATCTATGAAAACAGTTTATGATATCTACGAAAACAGTTTATGATATCTATGAAAACAGTTTATCGTATCTATGAAAATAGTTCTTCGTATCGATGAAAATAGTTCATTGTACCTATGGAAACAGTTCATTGTGTTTATGAAAATAGTTTATTGTATGTATGAAATACATTTATTGTAGGTATGAAATAAGTTCATTACATATAGGATCTCGCTTTATTGCATTAAGAAAACAGTTGACACAATTCAAAAGCAAAACAGAAAAAAGTAAAACTTATATAAAAATAACTTTATTAATAATAATAATAATAATTGTTTATTAGCTAATGCTATATTACATGTTCATATAACAAAATTAAAATCAACACTCAAATTCAACAAAAACAAATCATTCCCAAAAATCCACTACAAGTTATTTACAGTTTCTAATAATCACTCACTTTCACTTGTTTCGTTCTCTAGTTTATTCAATATTCATTGTATACATTTGTTCTTTACAGTGGCGGTTATGTATTGCCAAATAGAATTTCGATACCTCTCTAATACTCGATGAAGCAGTTGCTTTATGAACATAAAATGAACTGGTTCATTGTATGCAATGAACGGTGCTCATAAATACTATGAAGTGAATCATACATACCATGAATAAATTGTACTAGGCAGTCAATGAACTGCATTTAATAGTATTTATGAACTGGTTCATTGTATGCAATGTACGGTGCTCATAGATACTATGAAGTGAATCATAGATACCATGAATATATCGTGCTAGGCAGTCAATGAACTAAATTTCATAGTATTTATGAACTGGTTCATTGTATGCAATGAACGGTGCTCATAGATACTATGAAGTAAATCATAGATACCATGAAGTAATCTTACTAAGCAATCAATGAACTGCAGTTCATAATATTTATGAACGGCATTTTTATTATAATGAAAATGTTATAATCTTTTCATTTTCATTGATATTATGATCAACATTTTTTTGAGTGTGATAGAAATTTTGAAATAATCTCATCTTATTGTGTAATTTTTCTTTCGTTGAAAATTAATCAAAACACGTTATGCTCCCAATCTATGAACGATTTTAAAGCTCGAGTTGGAAGCTGTTCCCCAGCGTTAAATTCCATAAGTTCAACCGGAATTAAAAATGGCTTTGTATTGGAGTAACTTATTTCCAAGAGAAAGTTGTAACTTTGGGCCAATGATCCAGTACAATCAGCTCTAAGTGCATATTCCAAAAGACTCTCTGGTTTCTTTCTTTTATAGTTGTTTTTGCCAAAAATAAGAACTATAAATATTTTTTTAGCTTTTAAGCAAAAACAATAAATATTAAATGTAACCTGCATGGTGATTTTAGCCAAAAAAGTATAAATTTCGAATAAATCAGTATTTAACTTATAAATATTTTGTCACATTAACAGCCAAAATGCCGCCCTTTAGATTTGCCGCCTGGTTGTCCGCCTCCTAGAGCCGACCCTGTCAGAGTTGCAGCACAACATGAGTGTATCAGACGTGGATGATGTTGATCAATTTATCTGATCTCTAGCAGGAAGTTGGCGTAAGAAAAAGAATTAAAAATTTTTGTGCATGATTTTTTTAATTTTAATATGTTTGAATATTGAAAGTTTGGAATCCAAACAATATTCATGCAATAGAGAGTTGACCTATTTTGTACCATTAATGTACCAAGTTTTTACCAGTGGAAATTATGGTGGTGACTTATGAACACTTGAATAATATTCTAGTAAGGATGCGAAGGGTGTTAGATGCAGAGCCAGATGCGTATAAACGCAACTTTGACGCCACAAGCCTTTAATATTTTGCGCCCCTATCGTCGATTTTCCAGTTACTTTTTTTTCAAATTAGAAAAATTTATAAAGAAAATGAAACTTATTTTTAATAATAATTAAGACAGTTAATGATTAGGTAATTTACAACTCCTAAAATTCAATTTTGCGTGTCCGAAAATTTTGCACTCCTGAAATTTTGCGCTACGAGACCGGGCTTCATGGGATTTTGTGATATTACGGCACTGCCCAGAGCCCATAGATCCAAAAACCAAAAACACTTCGTTGCCCATCGACTTATAAGCTTTACAAAACTGTTAAAATTTTACATAACTTGAAATGTGAAAAGCTTACAATATGCACTTCCAAAAATTATTGAATGAACTAATGCATTATTTGTAAAATTTAAAACAGAAAATATTTCTTAAACCATCAGAAAATTGTTTTTATTATCAAATCATATCAAAGCATACATTATTTCCGTGAAAAATCTTTGTTTATTTATTTTCTTATCTAACTGTTGGTATGTCAGGCATACACTTATCAAGCATGGCCAACAGTTTTGCTGACAAGGAATAAATACAAAACATGAATCATGAATGCAACCGTAAGTTGCAATGCCTTTACACCTCACTTGTTGTTTGATAGTGCATGTGAATGCAGTGACTTTTTATTAAGGTGAATATAATTTGTGCTTTATGTTTAAATATTTACTATGATCTGGAAAAGCATTTGCAAGTAGTATTAGTCCAAGAACTGATAACGAATTTGGGGAAGGTATTTTAGGCGACGGTTTTAAATAATTATTTGACACGAATAAAGGTTTTAAATGAGTGTGAGAAAGCGAAAACGTTTATCGGCACCCGTTGAGGTCCTGACTTGTCGGGCTGTGCTTGGTTGGCGAAAGCCCATGTGACCCAAGTATGGCATGTAGTCCGGGCTATTTTCAAAGCATTTCTGAGTTTATTAATTTTGAGTAATAATAATGTTTATAGTAACTGTAATAAAATAGAAAAGTTAAAGTAATTTACATATTTCATCATTTTCTTCACAAAAATCTGGAATTTTTATTTCTGGATTTTATGAAAGTTGAAATAAAAATTTAAAATAATTCCAAGGTGCCTAAAGGATATTTTTTTCTAGGATATGGTTATCATAGATTCACTAACGTCGATATAATACTGTTTTTTATAATTTTAAATTATCTAAAATACCTTCCCCAAATTTGTCATCGGCTCGGATTCATATGCACCAAAAATACTTGAAATATGCGCATAATATTATTGTGCACCGAATTTCTCTAAAATATGCACCAAATTTGATAAAAGAACTGGTAAAATATGCATTGATATGCAACCATAACATTATTTTTATAGGTAAATTCTTTTAAATAAGCTCTACTTAAATTCGTAAAAGTTAATAATTTTAATAATAAATTTTAATTACAAATTAATACTTTTAACCCTTTGTTTCATATTGTTGCGAATTTGAAACTAACAGACTTTTAAATTCCAAAAATTGATATTTTAAAAAAGTTTTTCATGGTATAACTCATTTGGAGCACACTAGATAACATATTGAATGCTATATTTTATTGTTAGATAGCAATGCTAAGCATAAAATTGCAGATAATTAACCCTGCGGCAGTCGCGCCATTTGTTTTAACTCAAGCGGTCGCGCCGCGGTCCTTAGGCCCGCATGATCATCTGATATCTATCAGTTGTTTTGTGAGATTATGTTGCATGTCACACAAAAACTATTAAAAGAAAACAAATTTTATTCAAAATTAAAAGTTTACTAAATAAACTAAATGATTCTACAATTTAGTAAATGAAAACGAAATTCTTGTTTAGTACTTATAATTGTTAAACTTCGGTTTCGAGGGAGGTAGAACAGGTAACTTTTCTGCGGTAATGCTCTAGACAAACAAATTTCTCACAGGAACCGCAAATAATTGTCGTTTTTCTGTTCTTGTGAGAACCACACTTGTGGCAGGAAAGCATACTTACACACATCGATTCGATATACTGATGAATATGTAAACAATTTCAAAGTGCGGACCTCTGTTCCCCGACGCGACTACCGGAGGGTTAAAATAGTTTGTGTTTAGTTGTGACCAGTGAATAATCCTTCAAAACGTGGTTTACAGAAATATTATTTTTTACTTGGTTAATTCAATTTAATTATTAATTTTTTATGTTGTAGTATTTATTTATTCAATTTTTAATTGGATTTCAATTACAAAATTAAATTATAATTAATTAGGGAAATGTCGTCAGGGTTGACCCGCTGTCTAGATCGGCCCACTGCGATTTTTCAGTGTAGACCACTGATGACATGTATGTGAGTGGGTGGCTAAACATCCCTCAATAACAACGAACTTTTCGTGCCATTAGTGATTTCAAAGTGTGAAGTTGAAATGTTATGTGCACTCAGTGACTTAATAAAGACAAAAAAATTTTCCAGTAGCTGTTAATAAAGCATCAAAACTTGGAGAGAAAACATGACTTTCTAAAAGTAAATATCTCTAAATGGGTTATGGGGATAGCCTTTAAAAATTCAAATTAAAAAAATTTCATTTTTGTAATCTGTTTGGTTGTGGCGTGACGCGATGCGGTAATGGCACTTCTCGTCTAGGTTGGACCATTTGTGTAGTCAGGGTTGGCCCACTGTGATTGTGTGCGTTAAGGCAGTACCTTGACCGATATCGGCCGACATGGTACAGTGGCGGGTATCCGACATCTAAGAGAGGGAATGCAAGAAAGAAGTGCATTTGAAATGTGCCAAAATGACTAGGAGCTACTTCATTTGCCAAAACTGTGATTCAGATTAACGTTCAAGTAAAGTAGTTCTTTGCGACATTACAGTGTAAAGTTTTACTTGATGAAATAAAAATAAAAAGAATTTGGTATATTATTTCATCCAGTTAATTTTTTTAGATAATTTTCGAAAATTTTTGCATGAATTTTGTCGATTCTAAATGGTGGGTCAACCTAGACAACATATGGGCCAACCTTGACAACATTTTTTTGTTTTAATTCCCGTATAAGTTTTTTATCTTCTACCCAATCAATTTGCAATTGCCTCGAAAGTGTTCTTATACATAGACCTTTCTGACCTTGCGATTAGATTAACAAAATTATTTTTTAAACGGAAGTTATAGGCAAAAGTTAAAAAGGTGGCCAACCCTGACGACATACCCCTATTTATTAGTGATTCTCATAGTGTTGCATATATAAAATTGATTTATTTTGCTTGTTTAATTGGGAACTATTGAGCTTGGATTTGTTTCTTTATTTTTCCCATAATCTATAATACAAAATGACATCGAAAAGAAATGACATCTTTTCAAAAAAGAAAAAATCATGAAACGAAGGGTTAAAAATTATACAAAGCTACCTATTCATTTTTATTTTTAATTATATGGTAAATATTTACATTTTAAATTGTTTAAAAAAATTGTTCAATTACATAAAATTAAATAAAACAATTGCTTTAAAAAAAAATAAAAATATGTTCCCAGCTCTAATCATAATAATTTAATAATAAGTAATCATATCTATTGTAATATTTTTTTCCGGAAATCGTCATCGAAACAAAATTTCCTTGCTTATGTACGCACAGGGAAATTGAATTTTCCTGACTAGTCCGGTAATAATTAGTAATTGTCATAGTATTGTTTGTAACACTAGATTCAACAAATTGACCAACTTGATTTTTGCTTATTTTAAAAATGTTGTTGAATTAGTGTTTTAAAATTTCGATTTTTTACAATTTTCGGAAAAATTTAATACAAAACATGCCAGGAAAATGTCACACAAGTGCCTCGTATTTCACCATTGCTCCTCATCAGTAATTTGTCATTATCCTGACTTTTATGTAAATAACTATTACAGTTTTACGTTAGTTATTAATTACTTGTCACTAAATATCAGGCTCATCGAGAGAGGTGAGGTAATAGTTTTCATGGCTTACCCATTACGTTGGTACTGAACTATTTTGTTCAGAAGTAAATAAGTTTTTTTTTTCAATAAATCTACTATTTTTTAAAATCTCAATTCAAATAACATTAGTTTGACAAACAACAGGTGTTAACAGATTTATTTATGTTTCATTGTTCTCGATTTTTGTTCTTAAGAACTATATTCTTGTATTGCCTTAAAATATCGGACCCTTTATTGAAAATTTATTATCAAATTGCTGAGTTCAAATTGTCGTTGACGTTTGATCCTGAAAAAGGTATTACATAATACAGTAGAATCGCGTTAATGTAAACACGCTCAAATATGAACTATTCAATAATGTGAACAGCAAATTGTGTCCATTGGCTATTCTGTAGTGTGAATTACAAAAACTTCTATAATGTGAACAGTATTAATTTACTTGATGAACGTGGATAAAACTGCATAAACAAGCAAAAAACGTTTATGCACACTTTGGTAAAACTATATTATTTCCATTTGTGTGCAATCAGCTTCAGTTGTGTAATAGAAGTGAGTCTTTGTGGATGTGAATTAATAGCGTTTCAAAATATGCAGGGAAAAGCTGTTTTAGCACACTTAACCTCCAAAAAAGTTCAAACACGTATTACTTCATATTTAATATCGTGTAATATCGACTGTAACAATAATAAAGAAAGTTGTATTATTTAACGATTTTTTTTTATATTATTCAGGTTATTATGAATACCTTCAATAGTGTGAACATTTCGCTTATATGAACTAGCTCGAATTTTTTGTGTTCACAGAATCGCGAGTCTACTGTATACCGAAACGTGTTAACCATAAAATTATAATAGTATTATGTTATCTTGAAATTATTTTGATTTTTGTGGGGTGTTAGGGGAAAAAGCACTGAAAATACCGAATATTTTGATATAAATAAAATTTGAAATTATTTTTGTACAAAATTTCGATTTGTGATGAAGAATTCTTATTCTCCGTTTTTTTTTGAGTCTTTAAAATAAAAAAACCATAACTCAACATCAACACCTCAGCAAAATATAAAAAAAAACACTTATAAGTAAAATTTCTTGAAATAAAGATTGAAAAAGATAAATTTATTTTAAGGACCCAAAAAACCCAAGAATCTAAATTAATACTAGGGTTGTAACGAATATTGTTAATTTGTATAAAATGTTTTTTATGTGTGAAAAGCGCAAATTATTGGGTAGCTTATGAGAAATTAAATCTTTTAATTTTTTAAAATTTAAATTAATTTTTTAAAATAATCAATTATTTTTTTTCTGTGTATATCGGGTGGCGTGCAGGAATGCTTAAAGTTGTTACGCAGAGTTTGAATTTAAGATTATTTTTGTCAAAGTTAAAATTTGTCCTCTGACTAGAAACTAGGAGTGCCCTCACCACTGTCCAATATGCAAAATGCCAGCCATTTTTGTAGGATTTGCTGCTCAATTTTTGTTTTTCGCTATACATACTACACTTTAATTTGTAATAATCGATTGATACGTGGTTTCAATATTTTAGAATACCCAAGAAACGCACAGACACCTTTTAGAACTAAAATGTTTTTATTAATTATAATTATTAGCTCTTGAAAATACAATTAAATATGAATATCAGTAGTGAGCTAAGGATACAAATAAATCTTATTATATGAATTTCGCAATCCTATACAATTAAATGTTGTAAAAAATTATTAATGATTGAAAGTGCTTATTGTTCATTAATCCGAAAAATATGCATACGTGTCGCAAACTAATTCACTTAATTTGCATATTTTTCGGATTAATGAACAGTAAGCACTTTCAATCATTAATAATTTTTTACAACATTTAATTGTATAGGATTGCGAAATCCATATAATAAGATTTATTTGTATCCTTAGCTCACTATTGATATTCATATTTAATTAAAGTGTTTTTAAGTTATCACAAATAACATAGACTGTAAGTATAAAATATCGCAAACGTTTTCACTATGCTAGAATAAAAATGAACTAGAAAGGGGTTGGGAGCAGGTATTTTTGAAACGGGGATTTTTTTTGGAAGTGATTTAATACGGATAGGGATAGGGGTATAAAAAATAAGCGCTCTTATAGGTTCAACCAAAGAGTATGTATATATAGAGGGACAGCCATTAACAAATATTTCTCACAAGTTTTTGTTAATGGCTCTGCTACGCCATCTAGTAGACGGTGTGATCTCTACGTTTTAATTTTTAATTTATGGCTGATCCTTTATATACAGGGGGGTATTTTTACAAAAATAAGTTTTTACATGTTAATTTCCTATGTTCAGCTAACTCATTCAGCACCCTGTATATAGAGGACCAAAAATAAAGACGTAGAGATAACCCCCTCCACTAGATGGCGTAGCAGAGCCATCAAGAAATACTTGTGACAAGTATTCCCATAAGAGCTGTCCCTCTATCCATACGTGACTGACGGGGGATCCTACGCCCGGTACATACTACAGGCCTCCTGACTCCCGGGTTTTATATTAATGCTATCGATAGAAATTTTAAGTATATAGGCAACTTATTGTGATGGAATATATGGCAAACGAAGAGGGGTAAAGTTTTTTATTATACATTAAAAAAACTATTCTACTGCTTTTATGAGTCCCTACACATACAATAGACTTATCAAGCCCAATTGTATATAATGTATCTATTTTACGGGTTTACGAATCCCACCATTGATGCCACTTTTCATAATGGCTTTACCGGTGTTAAGTTACATATGATTACTCACATCGCGTCTGATTATTATTTTTATAAGTTGCTGTTGAATACACTTGCCATAAGTTGTAAAAACGATCAGCGCTATTTTAATTTAAGTTAGATAGTGGAAAAAGATTCCAAATAACCTTTATAATTTTTATTAATTATTTATTTAAGTACATATAAAATGTCGTTGGTACCTACTTCAAAATAACCTAATTACCTACTTGTTAAACTGAGATGTACCTACTAGTAAAATTTTAACATTAAGATTCTTTCGTTATAAAAAAACAGAAACTTTATGTTTTTACGAATTTATTTGCGAATTTGAAATTTTTATTTGTAAATACATTATTAACCATGGTTTTGTCAAGTAAATAAATTTCTTTTGATTTGTTTGCATAAAGTTTTAAGATTGTGGAAAACTAGCGATTATTAAATATTATGAAAACTATTGATCCTAAAATATTAGTCCTACAATGGTCCTACTTTTAGCACACTTTCCATGGTTAGAAATTTTGATCTACCAATGTTACCAAACAAATTCTTTGCCACCTACGGCGCTTATAAAACATAATTTTTATGGGTCGGCACGGCGGTCGGCAGTATTTTGTAGTCCATAAAATTTAGTTAACAAATCCAGCAAATTTTATGCGGGAACAAAATTTATTATATTTGATATTTCGTGTAGTTCTCGAGAAATTTAAGGTAGATTGTTTCCAAATGTACACCTGTACAATAAGGTGACAATTTTTATGAAATGTAAAATCAGTAGGTAGTACATGGAAAAATGAAGAGCCTTTTTTGCTTTTTGTTTAAGGTTTTTACCTTTCTTTCGATACATCAATAGAACAATAGTCACATCAGTAAATTTTTGTGTCCTGGTTAACTGTCTTGACTAACCAGGACAAAGGTTCCAAAACCAGTACTGTCCTGGTAAAATCAGTACGAATGGTCACCTTAATATTATGTATTTAATTTAGAAATTTTTTGTAAAACATTATTTTTTTGAGTTCGGGTTCTCGGCAATACATCATACTGCCAACGGTCTAAAATATCAAAGTTTAAAATAGGGGTGGACGCTTGCAATTATTGTAAGACGCTAGACAACAATTTAATTCAAGGTCAAATCAAGTTAAGGTTTTCGGCAATAAATCAAACTGCCAACGGTCTACTTAATCATATCATAAAATAAGAGGAGGGCACTGTGAATTTTGCAAAACGCTAGCTAACACTTTAATTCAAGGTCAAATCGAGTTCGGATTTTCGGCAGTAGATCAAACTGCCAACGGTGTAAATAATCAAAATTTTAAATAGCGGTGGACGCTTACAATTTTTGCAGGACGCTAGGCAACAATTTAATTCAAGGTCGAATCAAGTTCGGGTTTTCAGCAATAAATCAAACTGCCAACGGTCTAATTAGTAATATAAAAAAACGGGCGGGGGGGCCTGTAAATTTTGCACCACGCTAGCTAACCCTTTAATTCAAGGTCAAATCGAATTCGGGTTTTGGGCAATAGATCAAACTGACAACAGTCTAAATAATCATATTATAAAACAGGGGAGGGGGCCTGTGAATTTTGCAAAACGCTAGCTAACACTTTAATTCAAGGTCAACTCAAGTTAGGAATTTTGGCAATGGATCGAACTGCCAACGGTCTAAATAATTAAAATTTAAAATAGGGGCGGACGCTTGCAATTTTTGCGGAACGCTAGATAACAATTTAATTCATGGTCTAATCAAGTTCGGGTTTTCGGAAATAATTCAAACTGCCAATGATCTAATTAATCATATGATAAAACGGGGGAGGGACCTGTGAATTTTGCAAAACGCTAGCTAATACTTTAATTCAAGGTCAAATCAAGGTTAGGAATTTTGGCAATAGATTGAACTGCCAACGGTGTAAATAATCAAAATTTAAAATAGGGGTGGACATCAATAGAACAATAATCACATCAGTAAATTTTTGTGTTCTGTTTAACCGTCTTGACTAACCAGGACAAAGGTTCCAAAACCAGTACTGTCCTGGTAAAATCAGTACGAATGGTCACCTTACCTGTACCTAACATTAATAAAGAAATTTTCTTAAAACATTATTTACCAGTTTATTATATCAACATGTTGATACCAACTTACGTGTTTTTTAAAACAAATTATGATCTAAATCTAATTTAGAATTACTACTCGGATCGAATTAAAGTGGTTTAACCATACGCATGCTGCTCAGAGTTATCTAACATTGGGGGCGTCTATTAATTACGTGAGACGATTTTTCAACCCCCCACCCTGGTGAGATGTCGTTAGATTTGGCTCGAGCCTCTCTCACCCCTTCTAATACCACGTGTTTGTTTTACTTAATTTAATCCAATTCTCTCACAATTTAATATATTGAGTGAGTTTCGCCCCCCCCCTTCTAAACGTTTCACGTAATTAATGTAAGTTCCCATTTCAAACTATTACCTATACGAAACTTTATAAATAATAAACTAAAAAATTATGATTATAGAACCATTGTCGGTTTTAGGATGATAGGGGCGAATTGAATAAGAAATCACAAATTTTGAAATATTTATAGCAATACTTTTTAGGATTTTTTCAAATAATGATAATGTAAAATTCAATAATCTAATGGTATAATCTTTTAGGTTAATAATAAAATGTTACTAATAATTAAAATAAGTTCTAAAATTTATTAATTAATGAAATGTATTTTTCTGAAAACTTACTTTTGGAGTTACTAAAAAGTTATTTACGAAATTAAAATTATGGGGTTTCATCCGCAACTTGCTCGAAGGTGGACAAAATTTAAAATTTTGAACAAAATTAGATTACAAATATGAATATTGAAGCTCAAACGAAGCTCTATAGATTGACACCAAAATTATACAAAAATTATGAAAAGTACAAAAAATAGAAAAACATGTCTGTACAGCACTCTTCTCCACCCCAAAGATTACGCGGATAACTCCGCGACGTTTGAGGTTTAAACCACGGGAATGGAAGCTCATTGAAACTCGAATGTTGGACACCAATTTTAATAAAAAAATTCATTTGGGGGTTGGACCAGCAACATGTATCTCTAGAATGTTACACAAACATTCGATTTGAGGGGACCAGCGACAAAATATAATATTGAGACTGATTTATTACGAGTATAATTTGTGTTTCGGCATTCGGCATTTTTTATTAACCCTTAAGTATGCTGACAAATTATTCTGATAGAATATGGCAGTTTTTAAAACAACTGTATTTTCCCTATTCTTTAATCTACAATTTTCGAATTTTTCGTTATGTCAGTCGTTTTCACGTTGCAAATATGCGTATTTCGTCCTAATTTGAAAAATTCAGTAATGGAAAAATTCGAAAGTCTTAAATTACAGAAAATGCAAGCGCTTTAAAAACTGTAGG
This sequence comes from Cantharis nigra, assembly GCA_958510845.1. Classification (NCBI taxonomy): domain Eukaryota; kingdom Metazoa; phylum Arthropoda; class Insecta; order Coleoptera; family Cantharidae; genus Cantharis; species Cantharis nigra. Next base: position 23,107,394 of record OY294034.1, read on the forward strand.
TACTTAAGGTTTAAGAATTTGAAAAACTTTTATACGAGTAGTCACTATTGTTATTAATTATTATGTTACTTAATAATAATCATTAACAAAATTTATTTTTCAAATAATTTTCCAGTTTATTATGAAATCAAAGGACGGTACTTTTCACCAACTTAAGTGTTTTTGAATCATCTGTTGATCTAAATTGAATTTTTGACTACATACTAGTACCTTTGATACACTTGAGTTAATTTCGATGGCTTTCTTTAAAATACCTACATTTGAAAAATTGAAATATTTCTTTATTTTACACATATTCAAATTAGCAATCAATTTGATTTTAAATGTTTTTGGTAAACGAAGTTATTAACATTTTTGTAACGTTGTGGATTAATACAATTATAATAATTATTCTATTATTTATAACAAAGTAAAAAAATATGATTATAAGATTTGTAAAAAAACGATAATTATTACAAAAATACAACGTTTGCTAATAATTCATTATTTGCTTACATGCTAGTTTTATTAAATAACCAACCTACGGACCAACCGTTATTTTATTTCTTTTCAGTCATTTGAAATATAAAATTATAATGATTTTAAAATATGATTTATTTCGACACATTAAGAAATACTTCTCCCTCACCTCTGTTTGCGAACGTATTTTGTGAATGGCCCCTAATTTAAAGTTAATTTTTTTAAGTACCTATCTGCTAAAATTAATTTTTATAATCAAAAATTTTTGAAGTAAATTGTTTAATCTAAATATGCGTTTGAGATTTTCTTTATATGAATTCTAAAAAAGTAAACTAATCTTTTATAAGAACAGAAGTTAAAAGTTAAATAATCTAATATGAGCGTAGCAAATAATATTATACCCGTCAGACGTTAAAGCTATTATTAGAATTTATTTACATTTGTTTCAAGATATCAATGTATACGTTGTTGCCAAGTTTAGGGCTTCAGGTAGTATGTAGTACAAGTTGGTCGTGGTAATATCGGTTATCCATATACAGTACATACAGTTCGTATATATAGGCAAACCGACGCGCCCTCTGCACAAAATTTCTACTAACTAAACGTGTATGTTTTGAGATATATGTCAGAATTACGAAGCCCTAGCAAAAAACGACGGATAAGGTCCTCTGTTAATATCTAACATAACTAACTCTATATACACGGAGATTTTTATCATGCCCGAAACCGGGCTTCGTATTGATGGTGCGGGCTTCGCATTAACCGTTGTATATGGCATTTTGGGCTTCGTAATGATGCTTAATATGTATATATATACATACTCTTTGGTTCAACTAATGGGGGTTAAATTATTTATTCAAGATGTTTAATAGAGATGAATTATTTAAATTAGATTGACAAGAACGATTGTTTTAATTTATTGATTTTTATAGCTTTAAAAATTCTAGTTTTTTACTTTTGGCTCTACATGTAAAATTTCAAATTTTAAGCGGATATGAAGGAAGGATATGAAATTTTAAATGTAGAGCCAAAAAGTAAAACATTAGAATTTTTAGAAGTTATGGAAATCAATAAATTAAAACAATCATTGATTTCAAGCAGCCAATTTGATTTAACCAACTCACTTCTATTAAAAATTTTTGATAAACAATTTAACCCCCCCCCCCCCTTAGTTGAACCTATTAGAATGCTTGTTCTTTATGCCTCTATCTTTATAAAATTACTTTCCAAAAAAATTCCTGTTTCAAAAAATAAAATAAATTTTAACGGAATCTAGATTGTCTTTCTAGTTCATCGCCTGATGATATAGTATGGCCAAAACGTTTCAGATATTTTATATTTACAGTGTATTTTATTTTTTAATAAAATTGTATCAAATTTAATTAAGTTTACTCTTAAAATGGAAACTGAATTTTGAAAATTAACTGAATCTTTGGTTGAAACAAACGCTTTACTTTTATTTTTATAAGTTTTGAATTTGTCAAATTTAATAGTATTACAAATAATTTAGATTATTTTTTCTAGATATATTAAAAAAGCCGCAAAAGAAAAACATTCAGCTTATATTGAAATTCACTTTAAGGCTGATACCAATAAGAAACTTTTTGTCTGTTACATCTGTGACTATAAATATTCAACACGAAACTGCCTAAAAATGCAGGAGATGAGCTACATCGACGAAAAACCATTCGTCTGCGAAGTATGCGATTTCAAATGTGTAACAAAGCAGGATTTGCAACAACATATAACACTCCATACAGGGGAAAAACCCTATTCTTGTCATTTATGTAATTTTAAATGTTCAAGAAACAATGCTTTAGAAGCTCATATAAGGAACCACACCGGAGGAAAGTCATTTATCTGTAAATACTGTAGCGCAAGATATCCAAGAAAACAATCCTTGAAACATCATTTGATGGCTCATGCTAAGGAAAAATCTTTCAAATGTGAAATTACTGGTTTGAAATGTTCAGAAAAGCAGGTAATGAGTGTACTTAAAATGATCCATACCGGAGCCAGGCCTTTTTGTTGTGAAATTTGTGGTTCTAAATTTTTAATGAAGAAGCATTTGAAACGGCATTTTAATATGCATTGATAAATTCATTTGTATTAATAGTTTTAGTTATCTAACTTGCAACTTGCATAATATAGAAATGTTTACTACTTTTCGTAGAAAAAGAGTACGGAGTTTTTAAATTTCTCACACTCACCTAACGGCTTGTACTCAAATTTGTTTACTTAGCCTATAATCTGTTCCGTTTCTGTTTGGTTTTAACAGGTAACACATATTAATATAAAACAGTATTAAGTTAACAAGTTAGCGTAAACGAGTAGATAGTTCATATTTTGGCATTATTTCCAGCACAGATGTTGAAATTTGACATCTAATCTATTTTTTTTACCAAACTACATTGTTTAATATTTTCCTTTATTTTCGAATTTAATTTTATTTTGTTTTATAAAATATTTCATTAAGCTAATAAGTTAGCGCAATTGAGGAGACAGTTCATATTTTGACATTATGTGCAGCACAGATGTTGAAACTTGACATCTAATCTATTTTTATTTTATGATTTTTACCATACTATGCTGTTTAATATTTTCCTTTATTATCGAATTTAATTTTTTTTTTAGTTTTATAAAATTGTTCATTAAGCTAAGTTAGCGCAATTGAGGAGACAGTTCAAATTTTGACATTATGAGCAGCACAGATGTTGAAATTTGACATCTAATCTATTTTTTTTTTTTTATTTTTACCTAACATTGTTTAATTATTATAATCCTTTATTATCGAATTTAATTTTTTTTAGTTTTATAAAATTGTTCATTAAGCTAATAAGTTAGCGCAATTGAGTAGACAGTTCATATTTTGACATTATGTGCAGCACAGATGTTGAAATTTGACATCTAATCTATTTTTATTTTATGATTTTTACCATACTATGCTGTTTAATATTTTCCTTTATAATCGAATTTAATTTTTTTTTAGTTTTATAAAATTGTTCATTAAGCTAAAAGTTAGCGCCATTGAGGAGACAGTTCATATTTTGACATTATGAGCAGCACAGATGTTGAAATTTGACATCTAATCTATTTTTTTTATTTTATATTTTTACCTAACATTGTTTAATATTTTCCTTTATTGTCGAATTTAATTTTGTTTTTCGGTTTTATAAAATATTTCTTGTAAGTTATGTTGTATTTATACAATCGAATAAATGTGCAAAAGTAAAAGGTTTTTTAATTAAAAGTGGTTATCGGACATACTTCTTCAACTTTTTTTGGCTGAAAAATGAAAAATTTGAAACTGCTTATGGATAAACAACAAATTTTAAATATAGAAAGCGTGAATTTTACTAATCACTCAATGCGATTTTCTTGCCATTCTTGACGAAAATTTCAAGTACCTAATTTAATTTGAATTACTTAGTAATATGTCCGTGTTTACACCTGCAATAAGTGATGAACCACTGAAGCTAAAATTAGTGCTCTGAGCATAGTTGTTTTTAAATCTGAGTTCGCTAGACTGACATCAGATGCCTGTGACACTGTTTAAATGATAATAATTGCAATTTATTAACCCAGAAGAACCGAAAGCTTTAGGTGCCGTAAGAAAATTAGTCTCTGTCTGGTTTTGAAATTAGTACGTTAGCAGATGATTGCTCTAAATATAAGCAACTAAAATTATGATTTTGAGTAGTATAAATTTGAGTAGTATAAGCTTTCATTTTCACAATTTTATTTATTATATTTTGTTTAAAATTTTTTCCTTATCTTGAATTTCCATAACTTCTTCCTCATTCTTTCATTTTTTTTTCATTATTGAAAGAGCATAGAACCAGGACTTCGGCGCCGACAATTTTCAGTAATTTTGATCAAAGTAAAACAGTAGACGTCAAATTAAAAAAAATAAGTATTCCTTCAATAAGCTTTTATTGGTTACTTTATTTGATATGGGTTTTTTATTTAGTATGATAGATCGACCCATTAAACAACGTAGGATGACGGTAAGTTCAGCCTGGAGTCAAAAATGTTTTATAAATTTAAAGAAGAAAATACAAAGTTAGAGATTTAAATTAACATGCAACGAAGCTGGATGCCGCGGTTCAACGTTTGTTCGCACCGTCTAAAGCCTAAGTTCCAACTATACATCTAACAAGGTTAGCACCTTACTAAAATATATGCAAGTACTCATAGAACCTCAAATGCCAAGTATAAATTTGGTACATCATATGGGATTAACAGGACACAGTCCTAGACTGAGAAAAAAAATAATAATTTAATATCATTCCGAAGCTTTTTGGATTCTACTGTCTACACTTAAAATAATATGTACCTACTTAATCTATTTTTTTGTAATATATTGTATGCAATATACTTGTAATATGTAAAATATGCAGGGTGTCCCCGGTTACCCTTTACATAACTTTAGATGGTGATAGAGGACACCTTTCTAAGAAAAATATTTAACAAAACTGCTTTTCTAATTTAAACCCTCGAGAAGTAGGCCTCTTTATAGCATTTTTTTTAATTTACACTTTCGCATGGCCATAGCCCCGAAAATATACACTTTTCAGTGAAAATGGTTTAGTGTTTTTTTAAAGAGTGCGAAATAATCAACAAACTAAGTTCCAATATTTTATTGTCTAAAATCAACAGTTTTCGAGTTATGATTTAAAGTAGGGGAGCCTGCCCTACAGTAAAAAAGGTCTAACAGTGAGTCATTGCGTTGTTCTCGCTTCATGCGCTCTCAAATTCCTCTCACCTTTCAACACGGATTTGAACTATTATTTGACGCGGTTATTAATCGAGTTTGTACATATTGGAAGTAAGTGTATTTCTGACAAGCAAAAGTAAATTTTACTACATAGACTATTTTATCTTGCAAAGAAAATTGAAAAGGTTTTTGTAAAACGTGTTTCCTCTCTAGGTATGTGTAAATTATGTAGTCTTTATTAATGCTTTTATAATAAGTAAAACTACTGTTTTTCACTAGTTATAAACCAATACGGCTCTTGCGACAGTGTGTCCAACAGTAAGACATTTTCTGTTGTCCAACAGTGAGACAATGTGTTAAGGTTGGACTCACTGTTAGCGCGTAAACAACCATCAGAATTTAAGCATCAGAATTCATCATCATAATTCTTTGCCGACATACAAGTCGCCAAAAAGCTACATTTAATTTTGAAATAGACTTCAATTTGATTAATATTCGTTAAAATATGTTTGTAACTATTTCCTATTGCTCTATCTGGCATAAAACATCCAATGTATTTGTTTTTATTTTAAATCAACATTTAAACTTTAAAACGTGACATATTTAATTTTTACGCGAACAATGTGCGTTTCATTGTTGGATTTTGTATGTCTTACTGTTGGGCACTAGTGACTAACAGTGAGACAAATGCAACTATATTTTCTTTCTAAAAAAAAAAGTAGGAAACTTTAAGAATATATCCATACATTGCTCACATAGATGTAGGTAAAGATAACTTTGTAGTGGGAAATAAATCAGTACTTGATGTCTATAATGGTTTATGAATTATATTGATTTGAAAAAAAGTGTATCACTGTTGGGCAGGTTCCCCTAATTACAAAAATGTTGAAACTTCGAGTTTTTCTTTGATTTTGTGTTTTTCAAAAACGAATGATTTTCCAAAAAAATCTGGCTCCCCATTCCGGATAGGAAATTTAACGGACTGCAACTTTTGTCTAGTAACAATTTTTCAAAAACCAATCCATTTTACAGAAAATCTGAAAATAATAAGCAAGGCAGCTACAAAGCAAAACATTAAATTCACAAAATTGTTATTTTTATTGAGTAACGAATGCTATAGTGGTTCTTAACGAAAAATTAAAATTTTGTGAATTTCATTTTTTGTTTTGTAACTGCCTTGTTTATTATTTTCTGATTTTCTGTGAAATGAATTGGTTTTTCAAAAATTGTTAATAAACAAAAGTTGCTGTCCGTTAAATTTTCTATCGGAAATGGGGGTCAGATGTTTTGTAAATTAGTTTCATTTTGAAAAACAGGGCTTTGAAAGGAAACCCAAAAACAGAAAAGCTCGAATTTTTCAACATTATTTTATTTTTAGACAATACAAGGTTCACTCTAGTTTGTAGATTATTTGTTCACGTTCTTTAAAAAAGCATACTAAATCATTTTTACTGAAAAGGGCCATAGCCCCGAAAATATTGGAAAAGTGGAAATTAAAATAATTGTTGTTAAATATTTTTTTTATAAAATTTTTCTGAGGAAATCTTGAAGTTTTCGAGTAATATGTATTCAACTAGGCAGGTTACCAGCCTAACGCTAGTTAGATTTTTTCTCGACTCTCGATTTGGTAGACAAAGGCGTCTATAGTTACGCTACACCTACCTCTGGGAATCTTTTGATCTTCCCTCACCTTCCGAATTGCCGAATTGAATGTGACACCAGTTGTTGATTTTATCGATATCCACCGAAATAATTGGAGAGCCCAGCAATGGCCAAAACTTCCGTTTCAATATCCTCCCGAAGGAAAGAGAGACCAGGGAAGGCATCGAAAGCGATGGCAATGAGAAGTCGGAACAGGCCTAAAGGGTCTAATCTCTAATGTGAAGAAAAAAAAAGAAAATTATAAGTTATGTGAAGTGTATTCGGGGACACTCTGTATATACAATTGGAGTAATATTTATAAACACATTTATATCTAATTACTTTTAAAGTTGAATAGTACACGGGAAGAATGATCAGAGTCACAAGTTTCATATTTCGCACAAATCACCCACGTCAAGCTAGCACCCCCACCTCTTTAAAATACAAAAATATTTATACTATAATTATGCGCTAATTTCAGACAGTAATCGCGAATTTTGGGGTCCAACGGTTTCGCGATAAAACATAAATCTTTGGTGGGGTGCTGAGTTGACGTCAAGCTAGCACCCCCACTTCGAAAAAATGACTTTTTTTAAAAAATTAAGTAAACCATAATTATACGCTAATTTCAGACAGTAATCGCGAATTTTAGACTCCAACGGTTTCGCGATAAAACATAAATCTTTGGTGGGCGGTGCTGAGTTGACGTCAAGCTAGCATTCCCACCTCGAAAAATGACTTTTTTTTTAAATTAAGAAAACCATAATTATGCGCTAATTATGCGCTAATTTCAGACAGTAATCGCGAATTTTGGACTCCAACGGTTTCGCGATAAAACATAAATCTTTGGTGGGCGGTGCTGAGTTGACGTCAAGCTAGCACCCCCACTTCGAAAAAATGACTTTTAGTAATTTTTCTATTGTCGCGCCACCTGTTGACGACATTTTACTACTCATTCGTGAGATTTCGCTCCTCTCAATTTTTCTCGATTTTTTTGGATACAAACCAAATCAAAATCCCACTAAGTGTGCAAGTTTGGTTGAAATCGGCCAAAGGGTTTAGGAGTGTATAACGAATAAATATCCAAACAAACTCTTTAATATTGTATATTATGTTAAATCGTTATTATTAATCGGCCGATTTCAACCAAACTTGCACACTTAGTGGGATTTTGATTTGGTTTGTGCCCAAAAAGATCGAGAAGAATTGAGAGGAGCGAAATCTCACGAATGACTAGTAAAATGTCGTCAATAGGTGGCGCGACAATAGAAAAATTACTAAAAGTCATTTTTTCGAAGTGGGGGTGCTAGCTTGACGTCAACTCAGCATCGCCCACCAAAGATTTATGTTTTATCGCGAAACCGTTGGAGTCCAAAATTCGCGATTAATGTCTGAAATTAGCGCATAATTATAGTATAAATATTTTTGTATTTTGAAGAGGTGGGGATGCTAGCTTGACGTGGGTGCACAAATCGCATTTAAAGATTTACTTACCCATAAGTGGCTATGTAAATTTTAATATTTAAAAAACGTTTTGACGCTGGATTAAAATCATTTTTATATTATGTGTTTACTAGGAGATACCTACCATTACCATCTATCAGATGACATTAATAGTTTATTTTTCAGCAACATTGGACCCTGATCGTTATTCCCGTGTACTCTTCAAATAAAAAATCCTCTAAAAATACAGAGTATTCAAAAAATAACACAACAAATTTAAATATGTGCCAACAGACGTTTATCAAGAATTCTCCAAATTGACGTGATTGTGATGGTTTTTAAACTGAACTACATATTAACAGTTATTTTATAATGTAAAATCAAAATTAGTTTATTTTATCAACATGTTGATACCAACTTACGTGTTTTTTAAAACAAATTATGATCTAAATCTAATTTAGAATTACTACTCGGATCGAATTAAAGTGGTTTAACCATACGCATGCTGCTCAGAGTTATCTAACATTGGGGGCGTCTATTAATTACGTGAGACGATTTTTCAACCCCCCACCCTGGTGAGATGTCGTTAGATTTGGCTCGAGCCTCTCTCACCCCTTCTAATACCACGTGTTTGTTTTACTTAATTTAATCCAATTCTCTCACAATTTAATATATTGAGTGAGTTTCGCCCCCCCCCTTCTAAACGTTTCACGTAATTAATGTAAGTTCCCATTTCAAACTATTACCTATACGAAACTTTATAAATAATAAACTAAAAAATTATGATTATAGAACCATTGTCGGTTTTAGGATGATAGGGGCGAATTGAATAAGAAATCACAAATTTTGAAATATTTATAGCAATACTTTTTAGGATTTTTTCAAATAATGATAATGTAAAATTCAATAATCTAATGGTATAATCTTTTAGGTTAATAATAAAATGTTACTAATAATTAAAATAAGTTCTAAAATTTATTAATTAATGAAATGTATTTTTCTGAAAACTTACTTTTGGAGTTACTAAAAAGTTATTTACGAAATTAAAATTATGGGGTTTCATCCGCAACTTGCTCGAAGGTGGACAAAATTTAAAATTTTGAACAAAATTAGATTACAAATATGAATATTGAAGCTCAAACGAAGCTCTATAGATTGACACCAAAATTATACAAAAATTATGAAAAGTACAAAAAATAGAAAAACATGTCTGTACAGCACTCTTCTCCACCCCAAAGATTACGCGGATAACTCCGCGACGTTTGAGGTTTAAACCACGGGAATGGAAGCTCATTGAAACTCGAATGTTGGACACCAATTTTAATAAAAAAATTCATTTGGGGGTTGGACCAGCAACATGTATCTCTAGAATGTTACACAAACATTCGATTTGAGGGGACCAGCGACAAAATATAATATTGAGACTGATTTATTACGAGTATAATTTGTGTTTCGGCATTCGGCATTTTTTATTAACCCTTAAGTATGCTGACAAATTATTCTGATAGAATATGGCAGTTTTTAAAACAACTGTATTTTCCCTATTCTTTAATCTACAATTTTCGAATTTTTCGTTATGTCAGTCGTTTTCACGTTGCAAATATGCGTATTTCGTCCTAATTTGAAAAATTCAGTAATGGAAAAATTCGAAAGTCTTAAATTACAGAAAATGCAAGCGCTTTAAAAACTGTAGGTACTTAAGGTTTAAGAATTTGAAAAACTTTTATACGAGTAGTCACTATTGTTATTAATTATTATGTTACTTAATAATAATCATTAACAAAATTTATTTTTCAAATAATTTTCCAGTTTATTATGAAATCAAAGGACGGTACTTTTCACCAACTTAAGTGTTTTTGAATCATCTGTTGATCTAAATTGAATTTTTGACTACATACTAGTACCTTTGATACACTTGAGTTAATTTCGATGGCTTTCTTTAAAATACCTACATTTGAAAAATTGAAATATTTCTTTATTTTACACATATTCAAATTAGCAATCAATTTGATTTTAAATGTTTTTGGTAAACGAAGTTATTAACATTTTTGTAACGTTGTGGATTAATACAATTATAATAATTATTCTATTATTTATAACAAAGTAAAAAAATATGATTATAAGATTTGTAAAAAAACGATAATTATTACAAAAATACAACGTTTGCTAATAATTCATTATTTGCTTACATGCTAGTTTTATTAAATAACCAACCTACGGACCAACCGTTATTTTATTTCTTTTCAGTCATTTGAAATATAAAATTATAATGATTTTAAAATATGATTTATTTCGACACATTAAGAAATACTTCTCCCTCACCTCTGTTTGCGAACGTATTTTGTGAATGGCCCCTAATTTAAAGTTAATTTTTTTAAGTACCTATCTGCTAAAATTAATTTTTATAATCAAAAATTTTTGAAGTAAATTGTTTAATCTAAATATGCGTTTGAGATTTTCTTTATATGAATTCTAAAAAAGTAAACTAATCTTTTATAAGAACAGAAGTTAAAAGTTAAATAATCTAATATGAGCGTAGCAAATAATATTATACCCGTCAGACGTTAAAGCTATTATTAGAATTTATTTACATTTGTTTCAAGATATCAATGTATACGTTGTTGCCAAGTTTAGGGCTTCAGGTAGTATGTAGTACAAGTTGGTCGTGGTAATATCGGTTATCCATATACAGTACATACAGTTCGTATATATAGGCAAACCGACGCGCCCTCTGCACAAAATTTCTACTAACTAAACGTGTATGTTTTGAGATATATGTCAGAATTACGAAGCCCTAGCAAAAAACGACGGATAAGGTCCTCTGTTAATATCTAACATAACTAACTCTATATACACGGAGATTTTTATCATGCCCGAAACCGGGCTTCGTATTGATGGTGCGGGCTTCGCATTAACCGTTGTATATGGCATTTTGGGCTTCGTAATGATGCTTAATATGTATATATATACATACTCTTTGGTTCAACTAATGGGGGTTAAATTATTTATTCAAGATGTTTAATAGAGATGAATTATTTAAATTAGATTGACAAGAACGATTGTTTTAATTTATTGATTTTTATAGCTTTAAAAATTCTAGTTTTTTACTTTTGGCTCTACATGTAAAATTTCAAATTTTAAGCGGATATGAAGGAAGGATATGAAATTTTAAATGTAGAGCCAAAAAGTAAAACATTAGAATTTTTAGAAGTTATGGAAATCAATAAATTAAAACAATCATTGATTTCAAGCAGCCAATTTGATTTAACCAACTCACTTCTATTAAAAATTTTTGATAAACAATTTAACCCCCCCCCCCTTAGTTGAACCTATTAGAATGCTTGTTCTTTATGCCTCTATCTTTATAAAATTACTTTCCAAAAAAATTCCTGTTTCAAAAAATAAAATAAATTTTAACGGAATCTAGATTGTCTTTCTAGTTCATCGCCTGATGATATAGTATGGCCAAAACGTTTCAGATATTTTATATTTACAGTGTATTTTATTTTTTAATAAAATTGTATCAAATTTAATTAAGTTTACTCTTAAAATGGAAACTGAATTTTGAAAATTAACTGAATCTTTGGTTGAAACAAACGCTTTACTTTTATTTTTATAAGTTTTGAATTTGTCAAATTTAATAGTATTACAAATAATTTAGATTATTTTTTCTAGATATATTAAAAAAGCCGCAAAAGAAAAACATTCAGCTTATATTGAAATTCACTTTAAGGCTGATACCAATAAGAAACTTTTTGTCTGTTACATCTGTGACTATAAATATTCAACACGAAACTGCCTAAAAATGCAGGAGATGAGCTACATCGACGAAAAACCATTCGTCTGCGAAGTATGCGATTTCAAATGTGTAACAAAGCAGGATTTGCAACAACATATAACACTCCATACAGGGGAAAAACCCTATTCTTGTCATTTATGTAATTTTAAATGTTCAAGAAACAATGCTTTAGAAGCTCATATAAGGAACCACACCGGAGGAAAGTCATTTATCTGTAAATACTGTAGCGCAAGATATCCAAGAAAACAATCCTTGAAACATCATTTGATGGCTCATGCTAAGGAAAAATCTTTCAAATGTGAAATTACTGGTTTGAAATGTTCAGAAAAGCAGGTAATGAGTGTACTTAAAATGATCCATACCGGAGCCAGGCCTTTTTGTTGTGAAATTTGTGGTTCTAAATTTTTAATGAAGAAGCATTTGAAACGGCATTTTAATATGCATTGATAAATTCATTTGTATTAATAGTTTTAGTTATCTAACTTGCAACTTGCATAATATAGAAATGTTTACTACTTTTCGTAGAAAAAGAGTACGGAGTTTTTAAATTTCTCACACTCACCTAACGGCTTGTACTCAAATTTGTTTACTTAGCCTATAATCTGTTCCGTTTCTGTTTGGTTTTAACAGGTAACACATATTAATATAAAACAGTATTAAGTTAACAAGTTAGCGTAAACGAGTAGATAGTTCATATTTTGGCATTATTTCCAGCACAGATGTTGAAATTTGACATCTAATCTATTTTTTTTACCAAACTACATTGTTTAATATTTTCCTTTATTTTCGAATTTAATTTTATTTTGTTTTATAAAATATTTCATTAAGCTAATAAGTTAGCGCAATTGAGGAGACAGTTCATATTTTGACATTATGTGCAGCACAGATGTTGAAACTTGACATCTAATCTATTTTTATTTTATGATTTTTACCATACTATGCTGTTTAATATTTTCCTTTATTATCGAATTTAATTTTTTTTTTAGTTTTATAAAATTGTTCATTAAGCTAAGTTAGCGCAATTGAGGAGACAGTTCAAATTTTGACATTATGAGCAGCACAGATGTTGAAATTTGACATCTAATCTATTTTTTTTTTTTTATTTTTACCTAACATTGTTTAATTATTATAATCCTTTATTATCGAATTTAATTTTTTTTAGTTTTATAAAATTGTTCATTAAGCTAATAAGTTAGCGCAATTGAGTAGACAGTTCATATTTTGACATTATGTGCAGCACAGATGTTGAAATTTGACATCTAATCTATTTTTATTTTATGATTTTTACCATACTATGCTGTTTAATATTTTCCTTTATAATCGAATTTAATTTTTTTTTAGTTTTATAAAATTGTTCATTAAGCTAAAAGTTAGCGCCATTGAGGAGACAGTTCATATTTTGACATTATGAGCAGCACAGATGTTGAAATTTGACATCTAATCTATTTTTTTTATTTTATATTTTTACCTAACATTGTTTAATATTTTCCTTTATTGTCGAATTTAATTTTGTTTTTCGGTTTTATAAAATATTTCTTGTAAGTTATGTTGTATTTATACAATCGAATAAATGTGCAAAAGTAAAAGGTTTTTTAATTAAAAGTGGTTATCGGACATACTTCTTCAACTTTTTTTGGCTGAAAAATGAAAAATTTGAAACTGCTTATGGATAAACAACAAATTTTAAATATAGAAAGCGTGAATTTTACTAATCACTCAATGCGATTTTCTTGCCATTCTTGACGAAAATTTCAAGTACCTAATTTAATTTGAATTACTTAGTAATATGTCCGTGTTTACACCTGCAATAAGTGATGAACCACTGAAGCTAAAATTAGTGCTCTGAGCATAGTTGTTTTTAAATCTGAGTTCGCTAGACTGACATCAGATGCCTGTGACACTGTTTAAATGATAATAATTGCAATTTATTAACCCAGAAGAACCGAAAGCTTTAGGTGCCGTAAGAAAATTAGTCTCTGTCTGGTTTTGAAATTAGTACGTTAGCAGATGATTGCTCTAAATATAAGCAACTAAAATTATGATTTTGAGTAGTATAAATTTGAGTAGTATAAGCTTTCATTTTCACAATTTTATTTATTATATTTTGTTTAAAATTTTTTCCTTATCTTGAATTTCCATAACTTCTTCCTCATTCTTTCATTTTTTTTTCATTATTGAAAGAGCATAGAACCAGGACTTCGGCGCCGACAATTTTCAGTAATTTTGATCAAAGTAAAACAGTAGACGTCAAATTAAAAAAAATAAGTATTCCTTCAATAAGCTTTTATTGGTTACTTTATTTGATATGGGTTTTTTATTTAGTATGATAGATCGACCCATTAAACAACGTAGGATGACGGTAAGTTCAGCCTGGAGTCAAAAATGTTTTATAAATTTAAAGAAGAAAATACAAAGTTAGAGATTTAAATTAACATGCAACGAAGCTGGATGCCGCGGTTCAACGTTTGTTCGCACCGTCTAAAGCCTAAGTTCCAACTATACATCTAACAAGGTTAGCACCTTACTAAAATATATGCAAGTACTCATAGAACCTCAAATGCCAAGTATAAATTTGGTACATCATATGGGATTAACAGGACACAGTCCTAGACTGAGAAAAAAAATAATAATTTAATATCATTCCGAAGCTTTTTGGATTCTACTGTCTACACTTAAAATAATATGTACCTACTTAATCTATTTTTTTGTAATATATTGTATGCAATATACTTGTAATATGTAAAATATGCAGGGTGTCCCCGGTTACCCTTTACATAACTTTAGATGGTGATAGAGGACACCTTTCTAAGAAAAATATTTAACAAAACTGCTTTTCTAATTTAAACCCTCGAGAAGTAGGCCTCTTTATAGCATTTTTTTTAATTTACACTTTCGCATGGCCATAGCCCCGAAAATATACACTTTTCAGTGAAAATGGTTTAGTGTTTTTTTAAAGAGTGCGAAATAATCAACAAACTAAGTTCCAATATTTTATTGTCTAAAATCAACAGTTTTCGAGTTATGATTTAAAGTAGGGGAGCCTGCCCTACAGTAAAAAAGGTCTAACAGTGAGTCATTGCGTTGTTCTCGCTTCATGCGCTCTCAAATTCCTCTCACCTTTCAACACGGATTTGAACTATTATTTGACGCGGTTATTAATCGAGTTTGTACATATTGGAAGTAAGTGTATTTCTGACAAGCAAAAGTAAATTTTACTACATAGACTATTTTATCTTGCAAAGAAAATTGAAAAGGTTTTTGTAAAACGTGTTTCCTCTCTAGGTATGTGTAAATTATGTAGTCTTTATTAATGCTTTTATAATAAGTAAAACTACTGTTTTTCACTAGTTATAAACCAATACGGCTCTTGCGACAGTGTGTCCAACAGTAAGACATTTTCTGTTGTCCAACAGTGAGACAATGTGTTAAGGTTGGACTCACTGTTAGCGCGTAAACAACCATCAGAATTTAAGCATCAGAATTCATCATCATAATTCTTTGCCGACATACAAGTCGCCAAAAAGCTACATTTAATTTTGAAATAGACTTCAATTTGATTAATATTCGTTAAAATATGTTTGTAACTATTTCCTATTGCTCTATCTGGCATAAAACATCCAATGTATTTGTTTTTATTTTAAATCAACATTTAAACTTTAAAACGTGACATATTTAATTTTTACGCGAACAATGTGCGTTTCATTGTTGGATTTTGTATGTCTTACTGTTGGGCACTAGTGACTAACAGTGAGACAAATGCAACTATATTTTCTTTCTAAAAAAAAAAGTAGGAAACTTTAAGAATATATCCATACATTGCTCACATAGATGTAGGTAAAGATAACTTTGTAGTGGGAAATAAATCAGTACTTGATGTCTATAATGGTTTATGAATTATATTGATTTGAAAAAAAGTGTATCACTGTTGGGCAGGTTCCCCTAATTACAAAAATGTTGAAACTTCGAGTTTTTCTTTGATTTTGTGTTTTTCAAAAACGAATGATTTTCCAAAAAAATCTGGCTCCCCATTCCGGATAGGAAATTTAACGGACTGCAACTTTTGTCTAGTAACAATTTTTCAAAAACCAATCCATTTTACAGAAAATCTGAAAATAATAAGCAAGGCAGCTACAAAGCAAAACATTAAATTCACAAAATTGTTATTTTTATTGAGTAACGAATGCTATAGTGGTTCTTAACGAAAAATTAAAATTTTGTGAATTTCATTTTTTGTTTTGTAACTGCCTTGTTTATTATTTTCTGATTTTCTGTGAAATGAATTGGTTTTTCAAAAATTGTTAATAAACAAAAGTTGCTGTCCGTTAAATTTTCTATCGGAAATGGGGGTCAGATGTTTTGTAAATTAGTTTCATTTTGAAAAACAGGGCTTTGAAAGGAAACCCAAAAACAGAAAAGCTCGAATTTTTCAACATTATTTTATTTTTAGACAATACAAGGTTCACTCTAGTTTGTAGATTATTTGTTCACGTTCTTTAAAAAAGCATACTAAATCATTTTTACTGAAAAGGGCCATAGCCCCGAAAATATTGGAAAAGTGGAAATTAAAATAATTGTTGTTAAATATTTTTTTTATAAAATTTTTCTGAGGAAATCTTGAAGTTTTCGAGTAATATGTATTCAACTAGGCAGGTTACCAGCCTAACGCTAGTTAGATTTTTTCTCGACTCTCGATTTGGTAGACAAAGGCGTCTATAGTTACGCTACACCTACCTCTGGGAATCTTTTGATCTTCCCTCACCTTCCGAATTGCCGAATTGAATGTGACACCAGTTGTTGATTTTATCGATATCCACCGAAATAATTGGAGAGCCCAGCAATGGCCAAAACTTCCGTTTCAATATCCTCCCGAAGGAAAGAGAGACCAGGGAAGGCATCGAAAGCGATGGCAATGAGAAGTCGGAACAGGCCTAAAGGGTCTAATCTCTAATGTGAAGAAAAAAAAAGAAAATTATAAGTTATGTGAAGTGTATTCGGGGACACTCTGTATATACAATTGGAGTAATATTTATAAACACATTTATATCTAATTACTTTTAAAGTTGAATAGTACACGGGAAGAATGATCAGAGTCACAAGTTTCATATTTCGCACAAATCACCCACGTCAAGCTAGCACCCCCACCTCTTTAAAATACAAAAATATTTATACTATAATTATGCGCTAATTTCAGACAGTAATCGCGAATTTTGGGGTCCAACGGTTTCGCGATAAAACATAAATCTTTGGTGGGGTGCTGAGTTGACGTCAAGCTAGCACCCCCACTTCGAAAAAATGACTTTTTTTAAAAAATTAAGTAAACCATAATTATACGCTAATTTCAGACAGTAATCGCGAATTTTAGACTCCAACGGTTTCGCGATAAAACATAAATCTTTGGTGGGCGGTGCTGAGTTGACGTCAAGCTAGCATTCCCACCTCGAAAAATGACTTTTTTTTTAAATTAAGAAAACCATAATTATGCGCTAATTATGCGCTAATTTCAGACAGTAATCGCGAATTTTGGACTCCAACGGTTTCGCGATAAAACATAAATCTTTGGTGGGCGGTGCTGAGTTGACGTCAAGCTAGCACCCCCACTTCGAAAAAATGACTTTTAGTAATTTTTCTATTGTCGCGCCACCTGTTGACGACATTTTACTACTCATTCGTGAGATTTCGCTCCTCTCAATTTTTCTCGATTTTTTTGGATACAAACCAAATCAAAATCCCACTAAGTGTGCAAGTTTGGTTGAAATCGGCCAAAGGGTTTAGGAGTGTATAACGAATAAATATCCAAACAAACTCTTTAATATTGTATATTATGTTAAATCGTTATTATTAATCGGCCGATTTCAACCAAACTTGCACACTTAGTGGGATTTTGATTTGGTTTGTGCCCAAAAAGATCGAGAAGAATTGAGAGGAGCGAAATCTCACGAATGACTAGTAAAATGTCGTCAATAGGTGGCGCGACAATAGAAAAATTACTAAAAGTCATTTTTTCGAAGTGGGGGTGCTAGCTTGACGTCAACTCAGCATCGCCCACCAAAGATTTATGTTTTATCGCGAAACCGTTGGAGTCCAAAATTCGCGATTAATGTCTGAAATTAGCGCATAATTATAGTATAAATATTTTTGTATTTTGAAGAGGTGGGGATGCTAGCTTGACGTGGGTGCACAAATCGCATTTAAAGATTTACTTACCCATAAGTGGCTATGTAAATTTTAATATTTAAAAAACGTTTTGACGCTGGATTAAAATCATTTTTATATTATGTGTTTACTAGGAGATACCTACCATTACCATCTATCAGATGACATTAATAGTTTATTTTTCAGCAACATTGGACCCTGATCGTTATTCCCGTGTACTCTTCAAATAAAAAATCCTCTAAAAATACAGAGTATTCAAAAAATAACACAACAAATTTAAATATGTGCCAACAGACGTTTATCAAGAATTCTCCAAATTGACGTGATTGTGATGGTTTTTAAACTGAACTACATATTAACAGTTATTTTATAATGTAAAATCAAAATTAGGTATGCTTTTCTGTTTTACTTGAATTCTAGCGAATACAACACACAAAGATGTATGACACACAAATACGCCAGTCTGTGGCCGGCTTTAGATGAGATTTTGAAATACACAAATTTGAGTTCGAATGTTGAACATTTATTTGATTAATAATATAATATATTCATTTTTAGTAATAAGAAACACACAAAATAATAAAATATAAGTCTTAAATATAAAAAGTACACAAAATTACACATAAAATATCTACGCCTCTTCATTTTTGCTATCACCTGAAATTTAATATGTTTATTAGTTTATACAAAAAGATAATAATGTATACATACTGCTTGACGATGAAGAAAATTCTTTATATTTTCTAAGCATAAATTCTGGTAGTACTACAACTTAATAAAATACACTTCAATACGGATCAATATTTTGGTTTCAATTACTTACCATCTGAATTTTCTTGTTGAACATTTCCTTCACCTGGAGACTGAAATGTAAAAATAAGATTTGTATAGATTATACAACAAGATTAAAATTTAAATCTAACTTGGAAGTTACCCACCTCCGAAGTAGTTTCCTGATAAGCAGAACTTGAATCCGTGCCTAAATTAAAAAACAATTAGAAAATCTGAAATTAGTTGTGTAATAAAATTATATATTACCTAATGGGGGTATACTAGAAACAACAGAAGCAACACTAGGTGGGCCACCTTAAACAAAAAGTAATTCATAACAAGAAATGTTAATGCAGCACTCGAATAAATTATACTTACTTTCATCGCTGGCGGAATAGCTGAAAACGCTGCCACTTTCACTTTCTTTGTTTGCAGAACTCAAGGAAACTCCTTTGCTACCATCAGAATCTGATGATTCCTTATCACTGCCAGTATCCGAACAACATCTGTCTTTACTGCTACATGTTATAGTACTGGATTCATCTGTATCCAATTCCGTTTCTAACTTTCCAGCTGATTCAACGTTTTTTTCTTCTTTTTCTGATTTTCCGAACGAATTAAAAAAATTTCATAATATAATTAAAACAAAGTTACCTTTACTTGTAGTGGCAGAATCATCGACCTTTTTCTCTCCACTGGATGTTTGTGCCTCGCATTGCGTAACTTCAGTTTCAGCTAAATTTTAATGAATAATATAAATTTTAAAAAAATAATGATAGGTGTGAGTTAAAAAACTTACATTGCTTATCAGTGGTAGAATTGTCGATGTTTGACTCCTGGGGTCCACTGGATATTTGCGGTTCATGCTGCATGTTTTCGGTTTCAGATTTTACTATAAAGAAATATTTTATTATTTATTTTTTAATTAATTTTCAAGATGATCAATTAAAAACACTAACAATGCTTTTGTGGTTTACAATAATTTATAAATTAATAACAATAATGGAAATAACAAGTTATAATCATAAACTATCCAGTAAGATGGAAAAATTTGTGTATAAACGTGGCGTCCATGGCACCACAGCAGAATTTCTACGTTGGATGCTTAAACCATGAAATGATTCATTGCATTAAGAAATTCTTTGCGCGTCTATACCCCGATATATCTATTAGAAGACGGCAGATTCAAGAGATCAATGCTTTTGCATCGTTTCTCCAACACTCCAAGGGCTCACTCTACAGCAAAAGCTAAGAAAAATTTCGTTAAGATGCAATTCACATTTGGAAAAATCTTCTAAACCAGGGGTCTCCAACTTACGGCCGCGGGCCAAATCCGGCCAGCGAGCACTACCAATCCGGCCCGCGATACCGGGCCTGACGTGCTTGGAATGGGGCCCGCCCTTTAATTTATTTTGATAAATCAAATGAAACAAAGTAATCATACAAAATAATAATCAGATATTTTATTTACCGACTAAATCTGGTTGTCAAAACACAACAAAAAATTGTCAAAAATTAATCTTAATCTGATGGGCTAGCTAGATCTTGGCCATTGGGGTTTTGTGGAGCTATCAGTCTGGCCCTTAAGCTAAAAAGTTCGGGGACCCCTGTTCTAAATCAATAATTATTTTAAGATTTGGATATTAAATTTAAGATTAAAAATTACAATTTAAGAAATTGTAGATATGATTTAAAAGATCTTACATTCACTTGCAGTGGAAAGCTCGTCGAGATTTGACTCCTCAGATACACTGGGTAGTGGTTCATGTTGCTTGTCTTCGGTTTCAAATTTTACTATAAAGCGATATGAATTTATTATTTATTTACTTATTTCATTATTAGTTTATTAGTAATACAGATTATATAGCAATTGGAGTTTCTCTTGGGCTTTGGATCAATTCAATAAATTATAACTATTCTTCTCACAACTGAGCAGTTTCGATTTTTTACTTAAAATTTTCATCCGAGTATACTATCAAAGACGGCTCAAGGGTATACCCTTGATAATATATTGTGCCGCAAGCTGAACCAAAATTTGCGCGCCCCCCTTGACCTTATTTGCCTTTTTTAAGATGAACATGAAAAATCAAAATAATTAAACAAAAAATAAAATCATTTCAATTATTTTAATTAATAATTTCTAGTCAAACTCCACTATTTATTGGTGAATTGCACTACATATGTTTCGGGTTTTGACACATTATCAAGTGCTAAAAAGTTTGACTTTTTTCGAATATTTTCTTACTACTTTGTATAAGTATATTTATTTTTAGCACTTGATAATGGGTCAAAACCCGAAACATAATATGTATGTAGTGCAATTCACCAATAAATAGTAGTTTGACTAGAAATTATTAATTAAACAATTAAAATGATTCACCAATTCTACCACATCGGCCAAAACCAGACTAAATAGAAAAATAAAATGTTTCTAAATCTATTTTTATTCCATTACTTAATTCAAAAACGAAATCCTTTGGGGTAGGTCAATTGGAAAGCTTCAGAGATGCTACTGTACCTAATACATAATATTATGTACATACATAATATTATATTTCAACTTTTCAGACTTCCTGAAAAAAATGCAACTTTTTTTGAAATTTTGAGTATTTCATGAAATAAGGTCAAATAATTTAAAACTTAATAATGTTTAAATACATTTTGCGTCCCTAAAATTTTGGCGTCCAAAGCGCTAGCTTCTTTTGTTTGCTGGTTAATCCGTCTCTGTATAAATCAGATTGTGATGATCTTTGTATTATTGTAGGCTCCGATGAATATTTTAAATAAAAAATCGAAATTGATCAATTTAGAGATGAAAATTTGTAGTTTATTGAATTGATCCAAAGCCCAAAAGGACGTAGTTATGCAAAAAGGAACCATCCACCAATTGTTAGTTTTGAGATATTGAAGCTTAAAGTTAAAATAATATAATTAAATCGGTTGATAATTATGCATATTTTAATTTTGCTTAAATAACACATAATGATATGTAATTTGTGCTACCAGAAAAATTTTGTGAAAATTAGTTTTCACGTTATTTCGGTCACTTATAGCAAATAAACTAAATTTTATGACTTTGTCGCTTGGTTCCTTTTTGCATATCTGCGTCCAAATAAGAGGTCACGAATTGAATACAAGTTATATATTATCTAAATTACCTAAATACAGATTAAAAAAGATTATTTAAGAAATTGTAGGTATGATTTGCAGCGACGGCGCCAGCATTTTTGAAATGGGTGGGCACAAATTGGGCCCAATATATTTGAGGTGGGCAAGAGCACACAAAATTTATAAATAAACTCAAAAAAATACATTATTGAAATAAGCACCTAAAAAATTTAGGTGGGCACTTGGGTAGGCACTCCAATCAACAGGGTGGGCAAGTGCCCACCCTGGCCCACTCCTGGCGCCGTTACTGATGATTTGAAAAACTTACATAGACTTGCAGGGGGGGGATCGTCGGGGTTCGACGTCTTAGGTGATGATTGTGGTTCACAATGTGCAGTCTCTCCTATAAATGTATTTTTTGTTTTTAAAATAATAAGACAAGAAAATTTAATTTACCTATTTGCATCTCATTAGGAATGTTTATATTTGGCGATTCAGGCGTGATGGAATCGTCTCCAGTTCCGGCTATTATTAAAATATAATGTAGTTTAGATAAACATAACATACAGTATAAAATGGTTTCATATTTTTTTAAAAGCTTGAAAAATATTTATGTGCACTTAAAAAAAAGGTAACGTACATTCATTTAAATTGAGTGGTCTGTTATAACTGGGCAAATCAGAATCATCGGTTACTTTTGCTTCAAAAGAATCATCATCGGTTCCTAAAAATTAATTTTTGAATTACATTGTTTCAAAACACTACTTCATCAAAAATGTTACCACACCTTGAACTTCTTTGGTGGGTTCTACAATTTTTTGTTGCTTTGGTGGTTTAACCATTTCTTCGCCAGCTAAAAATATATGAAAATTCATTATATATTTTGTCAAAAATTTTAATAATAAACTCATTTGATATCGAATCAAATATAAGACAATAAATGAACAGTCATTTATTGTCTTATTGTTTTTACAGAAAAATAACCGTGATTTTAATTTTATTTTATTACATACCATCGTCATCTTGTTTCGAAGATGAACTAGCAGTCGATTGATCAACTGTAACAGCTTGATTAGTGCTTTTTTTTGAAAATGTCTTTCGCTTACGTGACACCTGAAATACAAAAATGTATACAAAAAAATGCGTTTTTAAATATTATCATCTTACCTTATATGTTTTGTTAGTCCTGCTACCAGGCATGTTTGATAAAATTCTTATGTGTCTAGAGCACCGAATAACAAGTAACAACAATTTAGTTTTAACACTTTACCAACAACACATACACCATAAAAACATTAAGTAATAACAAAATTTGTATAAAAACTATCAATGTGTTTGTAGCAAATTAAAAGCGTGAATGCGATTCTAAGCAAATTTATAACCTAGTCGAATGTTAGTTAAAATCATCATTGATAAGCAGACTATTTGGTTAAAAATGTGAATTATTTAAAAGTAATCTAATCGCAACGTTTTCTTTTTCTAATATAAATTTTTATTTCATTTTAAAATTTTGACATTTAGTCGATATTATTTTTTTGTCGGAACTCTTAAAAAATACGATTATTCCGAGTCAAATAAGGTCGATATTTAGATTAACGAAACAAATCATTACGATGCAGATAAAAAAAAATTTAACAATTGTGCAAGATTTTTACAATAGTAATTTTATTGATTTCCTATGGGCACTACCTAGGAAATTTATATATAAATTTTGTAATATATTATAATATATTATTTATTATATTCTAATTAGTTTTGCGTTTTTGAAAAAATTTATTAAATTAAAAATTATTACAGCAATATTTGTATGGACTGACAGACCTCACCCGTCCGATGGAGGGTTAAGTTCTGTATTATTTTATTATTTGCAAAACTTTTTTAAAATAATAGCTTTATAAAAATTTATAATTATAAACAATAAATTTTAACAATTTTATATTTTAATTTGTACTTTTATTTTTTTAATTTTATGCAAATGTTAAACAATAAAATTCATTATCGCTAATAGTCCGGTCAATTTAGACATAAAAATAGTGGTCAAATACCAAAAATTGCCGGAGAGCCAAATTTTGGTGAAGAGCTGGGATTTACCATTACAAATAAAGTTTTAAAAATCCCCATCGACCCTATGTGTGCTACAAAAGTTATTCGGGTTCAACGGTCAAAATTTGATGTTTTTTTGATTTTTCTCGAAAACGGTAAGTTTTATCAAAAAAAACCTCAAACCAAAGTTGTAGATCTTAAAATTCTCTACAAAATTGGTTTTCATGATTTTTTTCCTAAGAGTTACCATTCCTGAGATATCGCGATTCTAAGAGTCACATTATACATGATATATGCACATTATATAAAGCTGCTTTACTCACTGATTCATCATTTCGAGTGAAAATGTTTGACCGCTTCTAGATATCCTGGAAAGCTGAAATTTTGCAAACCTGTTGGGATTTACTGGCACAACCACCCAGAAAAATCGAAAAAGTTGAAAAAGTTAGCCCCGAACTCTTCTGCGAGGGTTGAACGGTTTTTGTTAAATGCGGTTGCATTGCCGTCATTTGGCGTCGGATTTTGATTTTCTAAAAAGTTTTGAAGTCATCGTGACGGCGGTATAATAGAATAGCCAGATGTTTTTCAATGCCACGTGGGTAGAGGGGATTCAGTTCGTGGCTTATTATGTGCATATCATGTATACTGTGACTATCTCAGAAATGGTAACTCTTAGAAAAAAAAAGCATGAAGATCATTTTTGTAGAGAATTTTAAGATCTACAACTTTGGTTTGAGGGTTTTTTTGATAAAGCTTACTGTTTTCTATAAAAATCTAAAAAACCTCAAATTTTGACCTTCGACTCCGAATAACTTTTGTAGCACACATAGGGTCGATGGGGATTTTTAAAACTTTATTTGTAATGGTAAACCCCAGCTCTCCACCAAACTACCAAATACTAACCTAAAATAGCTTTTATTAGTACCTTTTTTTGAATTTATATAACCTAAAAATCTCATCTCTACTTATAAGTCACCTTATAGGGTGTCCGTTATTTCCCAAGTTAGTGTTTTTTTTACTGCCGCCCCATGAATTTTTAGTTTTTGCGCTAAAAAAAATATCTAACCCAAATAAAACTCTACATTTTCTAATTAAGCCGTGCCTATAAATCATGTTACAATTCCCATTTAAATAACATGGGATTTTTGTACTTTTTGTATTTAATTTTCTTTCTCTGAAACAAATAAGGTTACAGCAATGACCAATATATATATATATAGAGAGAGAGAATTGAACGCTCTACAAAAAAAATCTCTAATGATTTTTTGATAAATTTACTCCTCCGCAAGTTATTCAAGATTAAAATGGTATTAAATTCCCATTTAAATAACATGGGAATTTTGTATTTTTTTGCATTTAAATTTTTTCTCTGAAACAAATAAGGTTATAACAATGACCAATATATATTTTTATAGAGAACTGAACGCTCTACAAGAAAGTCTCTTATGATTTTTCGATAAAATTACACCTTTGGAAGTTATTCTAGATTATAGTGGTATTCATGATGGACATTATAGTTTTCTTGAATAACTTTCGGAGAAGTGAATTTATCGAAAAATCATAAGAGATCTTTTATGAAGAGCGTTCAATTCTCCATATAAATATAATAATGGTTATTGCAGTAACCTTAATTGTTTCAGAGAAAAAAAATTAAATGCAAAAAGTCCAAAAATCCCATGTTATTTAAATGGGAATTGTAACTTGATATCGGCACGGTTTAATTAGAATAGTAAGAGGTTTTTTGGGTTGGATAATTTTTTTTGGGGCAAAAACTAAAAATTCATGGAGCGGCAGCAAAACGAAAACCAACACCCTAAAGTAACCTATCATCTGAATTTGTTGTAACTAGACTAACAAAAAATATTGCTAGTTTTTCATCTCAGAATAACTCAATATCAGTATCTGAGAACCTTCAAGTTAACTTAAAAAAAGTGACGAATGAAAGCCAACGAAACAAAGTCAGTCCATATAATTTTAATTATGAAGCGAGAAACTTATTCAC
Organism: Cantharis nigra; assembly: GCA_958510845.1. Lineage (NCBI taxonomy): Eukaryota > Metazoa > Arthropoda > Insecta > Coleoptera > Cantharidae > Cantharis > Cantharis nigra. The sequence goes on from OY294034.1 coordinate 23,133,530, forward strand.
AGGTAGAGTCCAAAAACTGATAACTGCTAGAAATTGAAGATTTCAAATATATAGGCATGCACCTTGACAGGTGAGTGATGTAGCCCAAACTTTTATTGAAACTAGGTTGGTTGAAACCGGGCAAGACATCAAACGCAGAGCACAAGCTACACGGCCGATTGCCAACGATACAGCTCCCTGAAACCGCAGGTCAGTAAAGCCATTAAACCCCAACTGGAGCAACAAGCTGGAGGATCTTTTTTTAAATCCCTTAGCATGAGGATTGGAGAAGAAACTAAGAAATAAAAGATCCAGCGGAGCCCCCTTTTTGTTGGTCTCCAGCTCCCTGGAGGAAACTGAGGCGCTAGTCGACAATCTAGACTAGACGCTCAATATAAAGCACTGACGTCTCTATTCCCGTTTAACCGCGACACTAATACTTCGTGAGATTGCATCAATCCAAGAACATAATACGACCGCACCTGGCGCATATCGGTCAACCCCAGCAAGAATGCGGCAACATACTGTTCAAGAGCGGCTGCAAGCAACCATGACATTAATCCATTGTCCAGGAAGCACCCTACGCCTCCTGAGATAAATCTAACAATATTTGGCATCTTAATCCCTTTGAACGGAGCCTCTAAATATTTTCAGATAATCTTGGACAGGGCACTCCAGTAACGCCCTCATATCAAGCTAGTGTTTCACATCTAACAAATTGCTAAATTCGAAATCTACACTAAGCGTTAGAAATGAAAACCATCATAAAGCCAATCCTGTCATATGCTTAACCTGTCTAAGGCTACGTAGTGCCAAATCACATAAAAGTCCACCAAAAGTGCAGAACATTGCCATGAGAAGGCCAAATTGCAGGTCTACAACAAATGGCTGCAGGAGAACTTCAACCTAGAACCGATCGTTGAGTAAATCCAATAGTCTGATGATTCGGTTCCTCCTTGCTTGAAAATTATATAAGGTACAAAACGCCCTGGGTAATCTTGCAGCTCCCCTTCTTACATTGACGAAACGTAACCCGTCATCACAGGAAAAGAAAAGCGCAAACATGAAAGAACAATCCTGAATACGTTCCAGAGAATTAACATTAAATTGGGAACTACTCAACATAAAACTACGACGTAAACGTATTTATTCCAAATCTGTAGGACGGACCAAAGAAGACTAGCCACATGGTGCCCCGGAGTAGGAATCTTGGACTGGGCGTTTCCAAAAATCGCTTCTCTCCAGACCCAAATCAAAAGGATCTGCAAAAAAATATTTCTTCATTTTTCCGTTAATATAATTTTTAGTTTTATTTTAGTTTTTTTTTATTCTTCTTTTATTTCTTTGTTTTCAATGGGCCCCAATGGGATGGGGACTTTTGCATACCGCTACTTCCAAATCCGGCACAGACGTTAAGGCTACGGCTCCTGAGTGTCCAAAAAAGTAGCGTAGCAGGGCGCGACCCAACCGAGTTAGTTCGCTTAAGGTGCGTTCTCACGATTCAAGTTTAATTGACCGATTATAGCTGATTAGTTGAACAACTTTTTAGTTCATCAACAGAGGTTCTCACTTCAGATTTCATTCAACTTTTGTGGATCAACTATAATCGGTCAATTAAACTTGAATCGTGAGAACGCTTCTTCAGCATAATACCAGGTTATCAGAGGGAAAATGACCAAGCACAACAGACCCACCAGGGATGCATCGCATAAAATGCGCTCACTAAACGACATGCCTAAGGGGCGCAAGAGGCTTGTGCCCAAAATTGTCTCAAATTTTAAAAATTACAATGGGTGGGTGTGTTAGTTGGATATTAAGGTGGCAAATACCAATGTTAATTGGCCATAAGAACTGCCCACGATTATAAACAGAGTACAGATAACGTATCGTGCTGAAATTTCGACAAAATATAACTTGAACATTTGTCGATGAAACAAAACAATTAGAGGTAAAAAGCATTTGTAGTTAATGAACAAATAAATAAATAAAACAGGCCTGCAGTACGATCCTGTTTTTTATTTATTGTGATGAAAATAGTAAAGGTATCGTGCTGTATTTACTTTCCGTCATTAAAGAGCATCTATAGAGTATTATTAATGATCTCAATAACAAAATTAATCGAGGTTCATCTAACGCCTATGTTACTAATGTTAATTGTAATTTTCAAAACAATTCATAGATGGCACACGCATAACACTTGGAATTATATAAATTTATAAAAACTGTCTTTTGAAAAACCTGTACAAAATTTAAAGAAAGTAGAAGAAGGTATTGTTTTATCTACATTTACAGCCTTGGCTATGTTATCAGTGTTTATTTTGAATGCATAGAATTTATATAAGAAGTTACCAGAATTTGTTTATATTATTCCAATACTATTCAAGAATACCTCACGATCAACTTTATTGCCCCATAATATGAGTAAAAATCACTTTGAAATAGATAGTTTATGTATGTCTAGTCGGTTTCTTGAGTTCGCTCTCTTTTCTATCAGGTATTTTTTGTAAGTATGACAAAGACAAACGAATAATATGCTTTAATTCTTACAGCAATAAGCAATGAGTCATATTTCAGCTCTCGTGGAACCGACTATAGTACGTGTATGGGTGTACTCGTATGAGCTTAGTTTTTAATCTTTTATAAAAACAAGCTGCTGGTATAATTTAAGTAAATAAATATTTATATTAAAAGATAATTAAAAGTTTAAAATTATTGAAAATCTTATTAAAATATGAAAAATGATAAGTATGAAAATGAAAGCTCGAGTGCGACTCATACCTAACGTGACCATTTCGAATGGTCAATTCGAATAAATTGTTTAAAAAATATTTTTTCGGGAATCAATAATCAATAAATTATTTTTTTTAAATATTTTGAGCAATTTTAAAACGAAAATTACTGTTTTGAAATTTAGCCAAAGTTAATAGTTTTTGTGTTATACATTTTTGATAATCGAGAAATCTGGATTTTATCAACTTTAATCGCTTAGTAATTATTCCAAAGATAAAAACTAATTAATTCATATTTTATTGTATATCAATGGACAGGGTATTCTTATTATTTGTATTTAAGTCATCAAAATGGTAAAAATATAGTTTTGATGAATATTGATTACGAAGAAGCAGTTGAAGTTGGTGATTTTTGAGAGTAAATCCGAATGCTCGTTGACGCTTAAATTTACTCTCAAAAATCACCAACTTAAACTATACTTCTATGTAATCATCCAAACTATACCGTTTTGTTAACTTTAATCGCACCATACTCATACATCACTGAGAAAAATAAATTTATTATCAGTGCATTAAATTCAATTAAAAATCATCTATCGTTGACCTATTTGACCCGTTGAAGATTTCCTCGGAGACTCGAGACGGAGTACCAAACAACGGGACAATCCCGTTCAAAACGGGACGTATGATCACGTTACTCATACCTAAAAACTCTTCAAACGATAGGAAATAAATTTACTTTGAAGGACATTAGTATGTGTTTTTGAAGTTTGCATACGCGAAAAAACAAATCAAATAAAATTTATTTTAAGAAATAATTAGAATTGAAAAGGCGTAAGTGTAACAAAAAATTACGCATTCAAGCCATTCAAGGGTCTGTCAGACCTCAAGATACCGGTTACGGGTTAAAAAGATTTTTGTTTTTTTCCTTAATTTATGGGGCGGCAAACTTTATAGGCCCAGGGCGCACAATCTTAAAATACGCCACTGGGTACATTTGTATTCTATTATTTACTAGTAAAATTAAAATACCTTTAAATTGCTCAGTTAATTTTTACTAAAATTTTTAATTTAATTTATAATCTAACAGCCTTACTAATAAACGTTGTATACATTTTATACAGGGCTGTATAAGAAAACGTTACTAATAAACCGTGTATAAGCTCTACTCTGTATAAGCTTGTCATAACTATTCATAGATGTACTAATAAAGATTGTATACAGCTTGAATACATCGTGTATAAGTAAACGTTACTAATAAACCGTGTATAGCGATGAAGTAGTCATGGTTTTCATGAGTGTCAAAACACATTTTATACAAATCTTATACAACTAGAACTCTAGTTTAACGATTCCTTTTCATTTTCTCCATTTTTTAGGTTAAATATATTTACTTAAATGACTTTAATAACATAAATTCAAATGACAGTGACAGAAAAAGTCACACTTACATACGAAAAATGACATTTCGAGTGTATAACCATTGCATAACACAGTTATAGCTTATCCAGTACGTATACAACGTTTATTCGTAGAAAATTTATACACTCCTTATACAGTCCTTATACAGTGCATTACTATACACTTGTTCAACGCGTGTATAACGAATTTTTATTAGTCAGGCTGAAAGTGTATAAAATAATTATTATCAACTCATGCAACAATATTAATTATTGCAAGTTTTTAAGCTTCAAATATTTAAAATAAATATCTGAAGATATAAATTCTTGCACCTGCACTGATTGTGAAACTTGGGCATTTGTACTCAAAACTACTATCTAAATATATAAGCGGCAAAAAAAGTACGAACTAATATATCCGTTGGTAAGTTTTGCCGCTCGTATTACATAGTGTTTAATTGATATCAGAGTCATCTGCCAGTAGTGATTGAAACTAATTTATACTTTTTGCCACCTTAATTAATTTTTGTTATAAAATACTGCAATACTTTGTTATTTAAACATCTGAAAAGTATGCACTTTTTCAAAGTAATAAATTTAATTAATAATCAAAATATTTTGTGGTCAGGTAAATTAATTTTTGCAATATTTTATAACTGGATAGAAATTTAATTTGGAAAACGAAAACGTCGATTAGATTATTTTAAAAATATTGCACATTTCTAACGAAATTTTTTGATTATCAATCAGTTTTATACCTTTTCACATTGTTGTAATTTTGTGAACACACATTTATTTTCTTAATTTTGAAGACAGTACTGTTTAACATTTAAACTATTTACTAGATTATTATATTGTCAGGGTTATTTTTTTGTATTATAGCCGCATTGTTAATTTGCAATTTATATGAAATTTTATCTTTTAATTTTATAATAATTACATTAATCGTATTTTCGGATAAATTAATCATGGTAAGATGATATTATTTATAAACTATTTAGTGCTGATGTTGATTGCTATTATTATGTTTAAGTCTGGAATGAAAAGAAAGTCAACACAAAGATTCGCTAATCAACCTAAGGATTCAACTGTTGGGAAAACCCTTTCTACAATTTCAAATCAGGATTCCGAAAGTAAGTATATAATACAAAGTTTTGAAAAAATGTTCGTCTTTTTACGCTGAACAAATTTGGATTAATTGCCTTTCATTGTTTTGGAGTTATTAGAAAAAAATTGGTTGAATAATACTGAAGCTCTTGTCGTTTTAATAATATTGGAAAACTTGATGATCTTTTGGTGGTTAACCAAAAGAAGATGTAACTATTTTAAAATACTAAATAAATTTTCAAATACTTGTAGGTGATGTAGAATCGACTGTACCATCAAAGCATTTCAAACATGGGGAATCGTCAGAAGATGATGCATCCAGCGTATCCGAGAACCCAGACTTGGATAATTCTTTAACTCCAAATAAAAATAACCAAAAAATGAGTGTTTCTTCCGTTTATAGTGATGATAGTAAGTCAAAGTTAATACTTTATACATTGCAATTTTTGTATGTCCTACCTTTAATTTTAGGTAATCCATCCAGCGTTGCTTCTGTTGAAAATGGTAAGACAGAATTATTTTAAAATTAAAATCATTTGTTATTCCTGCATTATATTTCTTTTTTGAATTTAGAAACAGATGAGGAATCTGATGGAACAAAATGTTCTTCAAACGTATCTACATCATCATCATTGAGCAGTATGATTTAACATTTTAACGTTTTATATAAACTAATAAACCTATTAAATTTCAGCTGATAATAAAAATGACGTTTCTAATAGTTCCTTATCTTCATATTAATTGAACGTTAATGCATAAACAGAAAAAGAGTAGATCTTGTAGGTGTAATTTTTATATTTTTGTGAAAAGAAAACTTATATACGGTTATTTTGTGTTGCTTGTCAAATTTGTTTTATTGATAGATTACAGTTATTTAACAAAAATATAATTCTATAAATTTTGTGAACAATATTATAACTACACTTTTCGTCTTCGTATATGCAGTCTAAATAAATTATTTATAAGTTTGTTTATATTTTTATCTTTTTTCAGATTAGTTATCTAATAGAAGAAAATGAATTTAAAATATTAAGAAATTATCTATAGTAATTACCCTACTACCCATAATGCTAGTGCTTACAAAAATCTATTCGTGCACGCACGTCTCAACTACATTAAACTATTAGAAAATAGCTAAAAAATCAAATTGAATTTTCAAGAATTTATTACTCAAAAAATAAGGATAATTTGACAAAACCATGAGACGGAGCATAATATTTTTGCCTCCTAGAATCACCAAAAATGCTAGGATTTTGATTGCCGATATACAGGGTGACCCAGACCACCCGTATCAGTACTTTTTTTCAAAAACGGTAAGTCGTAGAGAGTTGGGCTAAAAAAATTTATTACAAAAGCCCTAATGACGAATCGAATGGTGATATTATTATTTCCGGGAAAAGTCGGCATCCAAAGTAGTTTGCTCCAGAAAGTCCAGAAATTGAGAATTTTAAATGGCACCATATGTCGAAAGTGGTATCGTTGGAAAGCTCCTTAAAAAATAAGCAAGTTTTGTAGGAAAAATTTTTTTATTACTCCCACCCCTTTTAGGTTATATTTACTTGAAATTATTAACTTTCAATTTCTTATAACGAACTTAACTTTAAAAGTCAGCACTTGAAATCCAGCTACCGCGTTAGAGCAATGTCACAAGTGTTCAAAATGTCTTCCATTTACTTCTAAACACTGTTGAGCTCTTCTGGTTATACTATCAGTGGCTCTAAGTACTCTTTCAGTGTTTAATGATCGACAGGCATTGCAAATTCTGAGTTTCATATCATCTCTCGTTGTCGGTTTTTCTGTATAAACAATATTTTTGATCCGACCCCAAAGAAAAAAATCCATGGGAGTACAATCTGGCGATCTTGGAGGCCACGCCACTGTGCTTCCCCTGCCAATCCATCTATTGGGAAATAGTTGGTTTATTGCATTCCTAGCAACCAATGAAAATTGGTTATTTTATTATTATTATTGCTCGCATTTCCAGAGAATCATTTTCCAATAAATCGATCAAATCATTATTTAAAAACTTGGCATATCGTATCCCATTAAGATTTTCTTCAAAAAAATAAGGACCTATAATTTTTCCTTCAAGCACACCACACCACGTGTTAACGCTCCAAAAATGTTGATTATCAATAGTTCGCAGACAATGGGGATTTGTTTGCGACCAGTAATGCGCATTGTGAATATTGACTTCACCAGAGCTTTTAAAAGTAGCTTCGTCAGTCCATAAGACCGTCCTAGGAAAATGGGGGTTTTTGTTAATTAACCAATTACAAAAAATTACTCTACTTTGAAAATCACTCTCATTTAATTCTTGATGCATATGTATGTGGTATGGATGAAAATTATGATCCTTGAAGACTCTGCATACAGAGGATTGGCTAACTCCAGCATCTCTTTCGAGTCTTCTGGTTGAAATATTCGGATCAACAATTACTGCAGCAAGAATATCAGTTGCTCTTTCAGCACGTACGTCGCATAATCCGATTACCGCGATTGTTTGTTGGTTGCCCCTGGCCTCTGGTACAAATACGTGCTGCCAATCTCCGAAAAACATTGAAAGATTGACGGGAACGTTGAGGATATCTTTCAGCATAAATACGCTCAGAAGCTCTGTAATTTTGTCCACATTCTCCCAAAATCATTATCATATCGAAAGCCTCTAAATTCGAAAACGGCATAATTTCACTAATTAATAATATAAATTTTAACTTCAAAACAAACACTTAATATTAATAATAAACAATAAATAATGATTCACTCAAAGAAATCCGTTATCACCAGCTAGAAAAATGAACTTTAAATCAAGAATAAACGTACTGGAAATTGACCCAATCATTGGACGTTCTTTATTTTAAGAATAAATTAAGAATGCTATGCTTAATTGTTATATCAACATCGTATCATATATCACATCATAATCAATATCAATTTAAGCATGTCTTCTTCTATTTAAGTATGCCAATTCTTAATATCAATACACGCAGAGGTTTATTTCGAAGCGAAAAATTCTTATTTCCAAGACTTCGAGTTCTTAATTTTAGAATGTACAGTCTTAAAACTAGTTTGAAACAATATAGTTTTAAGAACTTCCATTCTGAATATACCTACTAGATCTAAAGCACGCTCATTCTTGATTTTCAGTGTAGTATGTCGATTCTTATTTTTTTAAACTTATGGTAGGTTGTTTTAGCGAATTAAAATTATTATTTATTTATTGTATGGTTTAATATAATTAAAAAAATTTACAAGAAAAATTTATAAAATATAAAAAATATAAATATGTTGAATTAGATTAATATTATAAATTATTAACAAAACTTTTTAAATTTAAAAACTTCAAAGTTTATTACTGGAACGTATATGAAATGGATAGAAACTGAAATCATTAAAACATTTCAGATAGTAATTTTCTTGATTTTTTTAAGATGCTATAATATAACATTTTCAGTGATTATCGTAGTACAAAATGGTAATGCACTGAACTACAATATTTAAATTATCATTAATTTTTATAAATTCAATTTTACTTATATTTACCAAAGCTATCTGCTTCTACCAGATGAAAACCAATTATCCAATGAGGAGGTTGGGAAACTTAATTCGTTAGCTGGAAATAATTAAAATATACAATAAATAATTTTTTAGATAAATTAATTGCAATGAGATTATTACCTATAAGTTGTAGTTGCAAATGGTGCTTTTCTTGTATATTTACTAAATAAGCCTTTTCTTGCCAAAGTATATTTTAAATTTTTAAACCCGATCATACAATGTTCCTTTCGGGTATCCACCTACTTGTCTAGCAGTGTATTAGGTTCCCTATGAATAAATATAATTAATTAGAATCTTGAATATATTTATTTAAAAGAGCTTAATTTTTCCATACGTGTATACACATACACATAGGTAGGTATATGATTTTCAAATTAGTAAATTTTAAGTAAGTAGCAATAAATTTACTTTACTTTCTAAACGAAACAATTTGTTAATCTCCACAGAAAGCTTTCCAATTAATTTCAAAGTCACAGTTTAGTTTTGCGATATTAAAAATATGTACATACCAAAAAGTCTTCTTCTGATGATTCTGAAGGTGGTAGAGAAGAATGATCTAATAATGGTGTTGCAGACTGAAAATAATTGTGATTGTAAAAAAACATATTTATGACTTTTATTGTCTTAATACCCTGTTCTGATTATTACTGGATCGCCACCGTTTTAAATTCAATTTCAATTGTTGACTATTACTTTGTATAATATTGTCTAAAAGAAACACATCGTACAGTGAATTTTCCCAATCGGTCATTTTTATAATTCAATTCGACTTATAAAATAAAGCACTGCTGTTCGTAATGAACTTATAAGTTCAACTGAATTTTTCAAATGTAAGCTTATAGTTTTTTTAGCTGATGCAATTCATAATTTAAGCCCTACATTAGTTTTCAAATAAACAGATAGTTCTTAAAAACAAGAATGGATGTGTATTAAATTAAGAATTGCTAAGTATCGTACACAATACTGGCGCCCAAAAAGCGCCTTGAAAGTCTATAATAAGGGATCATGTATCCATACTGTTCTTAAATTACCAAACTGTTAAGTATGTACAATGTTGAATTTAATAATGCCATTACAGCACATATACTTATTTACAAAAAATTCTTAAATCAATCATGCTATGTTTATATTAAGAATGGCAGTCTTCATTTAATACCTATTCATGCTAAAACTTATAAATTTGTTTATTAATTCAAGAATTTTATCAGTTTCTTAATTTAATGAGCGCAATCTTGATTTATTTCTCAAGAAAATTTCTTTGAGTGTTAGTTTGAACAATGGCAACGGATAATTTTACGACAGAGGGATAAAACAATTGCAATTATTAATTATTGTCTAACCCGATAGCTAGATTTTGAATGCCAATTTTTAAAATAAAGTCAAAATAATCAAAATAATAACTTAATAACTTAAGTCGAATATAACTTAAAAAGGCTGAGAGTAATAAAAAAATTTTTCCTACAAAACTTGCTTATTTTTTATGGAGCTTTCCAACGATACCACTTTCGACATTATGGTGCCAATAAAAATTCTGGATTTCTGGACTTTCTGGAGCAAACTACTCTGGATGCCGACTTTTCCCGGAAATAATAATATCACCATTAGATTCGTCATTAAGGCTTTTGTAATAAATTGTTTTAGCCCAACTCTCTACGACTTACCGCTTTTGAAAAAAAGTACTGATACAGTGGTCTGGGTCACCCTGTATATCGCGCGCTACCCTGTATAATATTATACAGTTTATACAATTTAAAAATGGAATAAAACACAGACTATTACAAAATTACCAACTTTTTAATTGTTTCCCTGTTTTATTAACATTGAAAATTCACATTCCAAATACTGAGTAAGCCCTTTTATGAAGTTTTCGTGCACTATTTGAAGCATTGCCACAGGAATTTCGGCGATTTCGGCTCTAATGTTGTACTTGAAAGCTTCCAGGGTCCTAGGACGATCGTTGTAAACCAAGAATTTTAGGTATCCCCACAGGAAAAAATCACAAGAAGCCAAATCAGGAGAGCGCGCTGGCCAGTTCAAATTGCTTCTTAGGGAAATGAGGCGATCGGGAAATTTATCTTGCAAAAGTCCATACAAACCCTTGCTGTGTGGGCTGTAGCATGGGTCCTGCTGAAACCAGAGGTTTTCCAGCTCCATCCTTTCCAACTGTGGCAAGAAAAACTCCTGGGTCATGGTCAGTTAACGTGCAGAAGTGACTGTAACCGCTGGATAATTTTCTTCGAAAACGTAAGTGCCGATGATCTCAATTCTTGAAATTGCACACCATACTGTCACCCTGTCAGAGTGCAGGGGTCTTTAGTGGGGCTCCTTGGGATTCGTAGCACTCCAATACCGCATATTCTATTTATTGACACATCCACTGAAAAGTGCACGAAAACTTCAGAAAAAGGTATACTCAGTATTTAAAGTGTGAAGGGCGCTATTTGGACGATATGTTGTTCAAAACCGTGAAAACTTAAATTTCCCATGATCATGAAACAGAAAAAATAAAAAATTCGGTCATATTGTAATAGTCGCGCGCTACCCTGTATAATACAATATGTAAATATTATATTTATAAATTTATTATACCTAGACAACATTAACAATAAAATTTTTGTTTTATTTCAGCGTTTTGCAATCTTTCAGTATTTGCGATCTAATTTCAAACATAATTTTGATTGGACTCCCTTCTCATAATATTTTTTGTATTTTATTTATTTATTTTGTATATTTGTTATGTATTGTATTTAAATTACATAAAACAAAACAAAATTATGGTTTCTGTTCCTAGTCAGAGTCGAACTTTAAGTAATTACTTCATGAAGTTTATACAGCTTATCATACAAGTAAAATTTCAAATTACAAAGTTAGTGGATAATTTTTATCAATTCAAAGTGTCAAATAATAAACTAAGTATATCTCCGTATCAACATAAAATTTTAACCTTTAAATTTAGTTAATTATGAAAAGATATGAGGTAAGTTAATTATTTTACTTCAAAAATGAAGAATTATTGAACCCTACTTAGTTTCAAAAATAAAAAGGATTTTCTCAATGCAACAATTTAGTTTTTAAGTCCATGTTATTAATGTTTACTGTATTATCATTTAGGAAAACCGCTCACCATCCGAAGCAGAAACATCAAAATCTACAAATAGTGAAAATTTGTCTGAAAATTCATCTTCAAGTGTGAGCGAACATATTGATCGTAAGCAATACAAATTATTATTTCTTAATAATTTTCTGTTTATATTTATTTCAGCGGAACGGGCACTGGCTATTCCAAGTGAATCGGGTAAATAATAACTGTGTAATCATAAAATATTATATTTAAGGGATAGATACCCCTGATGCTACCAGATCGAAGTACCGGGGACTTTTAAAATTTTCTCGGAAAAAAATTTACTGGTACTACTAGTTGCATTCATAGATACATTTTGGAACTATTTAACAGTTACATTCTTAACAAAAAGATAAAATAGAAATCATTAAAATACATTGAAATCATACAGAAGTTCCAGATACCCGAAGTACCTGATCTCAGTGAAACATAAAAGTTTTTTTAATTTATTGCATTAAAGCAATTAATAAATATGTTACGATTACTTTAATTATTGTTACTTATGTATATTGTGTTTTCTTAACTGTATTTATTTTTAAAAATGTTTTGTAGATCCTGATTCTACAAAGGATAATACGCCAGGTTTGTTAAAGTATTTTTATATATTCATGTTTGGTTTTACTGTTTTCTTCTACTCATTCTTAAATTCTTCTTTAACTTTATAACTAATTTTATTTAGTACAAATTTCACTATAATTTTAGAAGACCGATCAAGCCTTGAAAATTTTGCTGCACAAGACAGCTCCGCATCCGAAGCTGAACCTAATAGTAAGTTGAAGCCTTTTATTAATTTTTTCCTATTTTTTTACTTTACTTAACTTTAGTTTTGACAATGTTTTTAAAAATTTAAGCAATTATATATCAATAAATTGGCAATGTACAGTTAAGAAATATTTCGTGCTTCCTTGTCAAACTTTGGTATTTCTTGTGATACTCTTACTAAAATAATTAATTTTCAGTGGAACCTACGAGTCCCCGAAAGAAAAAACGTAAGTAATTTTATTCTCTTTATACCGTGTTATGTGTAATATGTACCAAGAATTTATTCTTTAATATTCACTAAAATATTGTAATTTATTATAGTAATTTTGATATTGAGCCCCTCGAGGTTATTTCAGGGCCGTAGCTAGAGTCGAATTTAAGGTAGGGCAGCGGTGGTTACAAGTAAGGCAGAAGTGTAAATAAGGGCGCATGAATGTTTGGCAACGGCAACGAATGAGATTTTTGTTTTTTTTTTTAGCTTTTTGCCATTTTTTCAAGAAAAAAATGCCATAATTTGCAAACGCTGACCGCTGGGGTGATAGGGCATTAGAATTTTAAGGTAGGGCATTGGGATTTTAAGGTAGGACATTGCCCCACAATGGCCCCCCCTAGCTACGGCCTTGGGTTATTTATAAAAATAAAATATGATATTCTGAAGAAGACGACCGTCGAAACCAGTACACATTAAATAATATATAAATTCTTAACTTGTCCAGTATAATAAATTAAAATATCATACATCAACCATAGTATCGTTTTAATTAGGCAAGAAAGACGACTAAAAGTAACTAAGATGCATTTTAGTAAACTCTTTTACATTTTGACACTAAGTATACCTCACTTATCTATGTATTTACAATATACTTAATTAACCCTGGAACCACAAGGTGACGATGGTGGCAGTGCCGGATTATTAATGTACCGTCAAATTAGGTGACTTGAAATGGTTGGGTGTCTTGAAACCGCTGCGCAACCCTATATAGATCAGGGTGGTGTACTCTAACGGTGAGAAGTTTTTGCAAATAAAAATTTTTTTACAGTACCTATTAGCATTAGCAAGTACCTTGTTGAATTAGCTGTGTGAGTGTGACATGCGTGATTATAGAAAAAAAATAAACAATTAAGGTAAGAAATATACAAATTTTTGTACCCTGTTTACTTCTTGTTACACCCCCGAACCTATTGTTCCGATTCACGTCTGATATTTTTTTATTGGTGAGACGAACATTTCTCTCCATGATACCTAACATACAAAAAATATCTGGATAAAAGAAATACTTTTTCTGATAACATTCATTTATTTGTTATAGTATATGGGTGACTTGAAACTCGTGAAATTATGCCAAATAAATACAGACGCACTGTGGGAAAGAGAAAGTATAACGATTTTTCTAGTTTATACAATTTTTTTATAATTTATATTATTTTTTTAGAATTTATATTGTTTTTTTAGAATTTATATTGGTCTTTTAGAATTAATTTTGTTTTTTGCGTTTGAATAAATCATTTTACAATTTATATTGTTTATTTTTTTTGTTTAAATAATTTTTTTTGCACTTAACATGCGGTTTTACATTTTTGAAAACTCTTTAATTTTCAAGTCGCCCTACATGTTTAAAAAATGATATTATAGCGGATTTTAGAGGCGTGTTTCAAGTCACCCAAACTGACGGGCGACTTGAAACATGCCTTCTTTATTTTTTTTAAACTTTTGTTATTGCTTTAGAACTTTTTTGTTATAACAATCGATTTAGCAGATCAATTGGCATATCAGAATAATTTTTTTGTCACTATAGCTATCCAAACTTAACTGATATTGAATAAAGAAGCCTAAAATCGTAGTCAAGTCGCCCAATTTGACGGTATTATAAAGTTTTGAAGCGCCCCCCCCCCCCAATATAAATGTTTCTAGAAAATTTCGAGCTTAAACTCGATCTTCCTAAATTTTTGAAATTTAACTTGAAATTCTTGTTATACAAATACATATTCATTTATCTTAAAATCAGCTCTCGCGGAGGCACCAATATTTTCTAAAATTATTTTCTTATTTAGTGATAGTTTTATTTATGTATACTCCTGAGTCAATTTTACTTTAGTTAGATTTTTGGGATATCTGCTATTCATAACTAATAAAAAATATAAAAAGAACATTGTATTCGATAATAATTTATTATAATGACAAAATACATATTGCAAAAATTTAATTCTTTTTCGGGATTGCGTGTTTCCAAATACTCTGTGATAACATTATTTTCTAAATCAGCAGAGTTGGTTAACTCACTAGCAAAATTCGTTAAGTCCTTTTTTAACAATTGAATTTCTTAAGTATGTTTTACTTGTATGTTTCTCTTTAAAGTTGAAAATGACCTTATTACAATTTCTAAATTAGGAAACATTGAAATCAATTTTTTCCCTTGAATAAAATTTGAAATTTCCTTCTAATTATTCAATATTTCCAATAAAGTATTTGAATTGAATGCACTGTTTAGAAAATTTCAAGTTCAACTCATCACATGTTTGGAGATTTTATGAATGATTGAATAATTCGCCATCATCAAGGTTTTTCAAATTATTTAAAAATTCAAAATTATTTTCCATTTTGCTATAGTCAATTGTCCTTTTTTTCAATTCTTCTTATAATCTGTCTATAAATGCAAATAAGTGCTAATTCACATTTTAGTTTTCCCACCAAACCCGACTTCACCATACTTACTTTTGCCAAACTGTCTTCCTTTTTATATTCATAAATATTCGACAATTCTTTTCCATGTTCTTCGTAAACGTCATACGAGTATACTGATCTCATAGAAAACGAAAGTATCTTAATAGTGAACTGTAGAATTTGGTTGAAACAGCAATTAATTGATAAACCTGATTCTATTTTTTGAAGAGATTTATTTGCTGACTTTGTCACATTTATTCAAAATGCCGGACCAAAATTCAGTTAAAATTCAATAATCAATGGATTTTAATAACTCAAAATTTTTTAGTAACCTGTTTGCTTAAGCCTTTAAGTGGTTTTTCAGTTTCATTATGAGGTCAAATAATTTGAGCGCCCCTTTCCTGCTCGGCGCCCCTAGGCAGTTATCTAGTTTGCCTATTGGTTAATCCGGCCCTGGATGGTGGTGCATAAGTTAACAAAAGATTCCATGCCACCAGTGACGCCACCTTGTTTATCCAGGATTAAAGTTAATTTTTTAGTTTTTAAAGCGCCATGGTATTTTGATATTAAAAGGTACCTTTTATTAATACAAACTTTATTTTGTGATCAAAATATTTGGTCTGGGGCAATTTAATAAATTTGCTTTTAAAATAAAAAATATTAAAATTTGTTTCATATTTGTGTATCCATTTTGGAAATCAAATTGCACATTTTTCCACATTCAACAGGTAGCGCTATATTCGCCAAATTGCCAGAGAGAATAACTACGATCAAAGAGTATGTATATATAGAGGGACAGCTCTTATGGGAATACTTGTCACAAGCATTTCTTGATGGCTCTGCTACGCCATCTAGTGGAGGGGGTTATCTCTACGTCTTTATTTTTGGTCTTCTATATACAGGGTGCTGAATGAGTTAGCTGAACATAGGAAATTAACATGTAAAAACTTATTTTTGTAAAAATACCCCCCTGTATACAAAGGATCAGCCATAAATTAAAAATTAAAACGTAGAGATCACACCGTCTACTAGATGGCGTAGCAGAGCCATTAACAAAAACTTGTGACAAATATTTGTTAATGGCTGTCCCTCTATATATACATACTCTTTGCTACGATTCAGTTTCGCACAAAAACTAGTACCCCAAAATTTAGTCAACATTTTTTTTTCTTTTTGGGGAATTTTACAAAATTTTTGCACATCTTACGTATTTGAAATAACTTATTCTTCTTGAATTAGTGCTTTTTAATTATTAAATGTATCGAATCCTAAGATTTCGATTTAATTGCTCCGCAGGGTGTAGTAATACAAGGGCGATTCGCGGTCGCGAAGTCAACTGCTATAGTTGCTGGATGTTTTCTAGCATTTTATGTTTATATTGTGAAACGTGTGGCTGTGTTTTTTTGTTGTATCTTCCTTTTATTAAAATAAAAGTGATTTTAATTGATTTTAGTGATTTATTCAATTGAATCAAGGTAATAACTATTAATATATACTTTTATTATTATATGATGGCCGATTGTGCACGCATTGATGAATTATTTAAAAATTTACTCCAAGAAAAATGTTGAAACGTTAGAGCGTGCACTCCGCCATCTTGCCAAAATGAAGTTTGCCTGTAATAAGTGGCTATTAGTAGTAAAATTACAACTATCTATTACAATTTTTTGTTGAAATTCAGTTATTCAATTTTTTTTTAATTAATTGAAATTTTCAGATGAGTAGACCTAGCTTAATCGATAAAAATGCTAGAATTACCGATGGTTCGATTATCAAGATTCAAGTTATACCCATGCTGGAAGTTTGGGGATTGAAGAATTGGTTATTGTCGTTGAATTTAATCAATTGTTATTCGTACTTGTACACCTTGGACTTTGACGAATTAATGGACATTTCTGAACGCCAAATTTTTAAGATGTTTTCTTCGGAACAAGTCTTCAAGATTATGGATTCTGTGGAGGAAGTCAAGGCTCAAAAGAAAATGATACTAGCTTTGAAGAGAACAATTTTGGACCCAAAATCTGATCTCACCTATGTGTTCAAGCAATTGGATGGTGTTTTACCTAATCAGTTTGTAGCTCTCCTTGGACCGATTCCGACCTTTTTTGTAGACGCCATGCAGTTAGGTAAGTTTGTTTTTCTGCAAATGTTTTAAATGTATAATTAACTTCGCAAATTTTATAGTGTGGAAGCGCATGCGCAAAATAAAATCCCCAAGTGTAAAGCAAGAACACCAACGTACATTTTATAAGTTTTGCTTACGTGGTGAGCTGTCCGAAACCTTCATGGAAGCCGACAAGGAATACTTGAGGAAATGGCGTATTGCCTACCAAACTGAAAGGAAACTGCTGAAGCTGCAGGCCAAACAAATCAAGAAGTAATTCTTGGTGGTGGATTAATAAAAATGTCTTGTTGTTGCATCCTTTAAGAAAAATTTAAGTAATTTATAAATAATTGTACATGTTTTAAATAAACTACCCGTTTCACAATAAATTTTGTTTCTCATCATTTAACGAGTTTATGGCGTGGTTTTATTTTTCGATGTCTTCTGCGAAGAAAATTTATTTTAGGTATCGTAGGAAAAATTTAGTAGCAACTCCGCTATCTCATAAGCAATAAATGTAGAAAAGTTTCAATGCATCGCGACCCTATTTGTAGCATGTTTTTGTTTTGTTTAGTGTAAACATTTTGTTTGCTTTCTAAAGGCAACTAAGTGGAAGTATGAAGAAGAAACAAACCTTTTGAAAATTGTTTTGTTTAAATGATAACCCACGTCTTTGTATAAATTAGAAAATTGTAGTTAGCTTTAATGCAAAAAAATGCAAATTTCTACAAAACCAGTTGTTTTAATATATGCCTATTATAATCTCGGATTTAAAAAAGTAAACTTTTTCATTAAGCTTAATTATAAATGAAACTTTTGAATAATTTCTAGTTAAAAACTTCTGAAGTTATAAATTTGTTGGACAACAGTTTTTTATAATTTTTTTCAATAACTAAATGTTGTGTTTCATATTCTTTAGGGGCAATAATAGTAATAATCTTTAATTAGATTATAAAGAAAATAAAGAAAAGCTGGGTTTTGGGTCTTTTTAAACCATTTTATTAGTAATAATTTTGTTACTGTTTTAAAAAAATTTTTTAAACCTAACCGTGAAGGGCGCGCGTTGACTTTGACGGAAACCCATATTTTTAACCTTCAGTTTTTACAGTACTTTTTAGAACTTTAAAAATTTATTTTTAAATAAATTGGCATTTAGAGCTAAGATATTTTCCGTGGTTTCTTGTCAACTCATAATATCCAAAATAAAATAATTCTTTTGTAATACTCTTTCTTGTAATTTCTTGTAATACTCTAACTAACATAATTAACTTTCAGTGGAATCTACCAGTACCCAAAAGAGAAAACGTAAGTAATTTAAATAGTGCTTTTTTGTAATACATATATGTACCAAGAATTTCTTCTTTAATAACCCATTCGCAGCCATGTTCCAATTATATAACAGTTGTAAGTGTTTCATGAGCTAATGAAATTACTACTATTATCATTTATACTAAAAATATCAAATAATTTGAAAAAAAGCTTGGCTGCAAATAGGTTAATGTTCATTACAATAATAGTTTAAAAATCATTGCAGTTGATGCTATACTTATATCATGTACTTATATTAAAAGTAATATTTTATTATATAATTATAAATTTTGTATTTAAAAAATACTCTAAATTCTAATATTTAAAAATATAAAAATATAAAAATATTAAAAATATAAAAAAAACTTTCAATTTCAGGTGAAAGCAATAAACAGAAATTGACTGTTAGAACCAAAAAGAAACCAAAGAATGAACGTGATAATAGTAAGTAATTTAATGTAATTAATAGAATATCATGATTTTTGGTAGTTGATAATAATACTAAATTCTACTAATTATTATTAATATTTAATATTTCAGAAGCTTCATTAGATTACGATTCTTCTGATAACAGTAATATGGAAGTTTCCTAAAATAATTTTAATTTGTATTTTGTTTTTGTTTTAATTTTTTTTATGCTGTATGGTTCAATATTATTTAGTATTTTTTATTTATAAAATCTCGAATTTATAAATACCACTATAATAAATTGCTTTTAAAATATTTAGTTTTGTTATTTATTATTTCATTTAAATTAGCCTTACGAAGACCAATAGAAGAAAACTTTTTATTTTGTTGTTTCAAAACTTGATAAATTTGAAAATTGCCACTCGTCTCTTCTCAAGTCTATTAAACTGTTTCTATTAAATTATGACTCTATCATATCAGTTATTATTAGAGATGAGATTTTTAGGTTGTAAAAATCACGAATAAAAGGTATTAATACGTAATAAAGGTACCAATAAATGCTATTTTTGGTTAGTATTTTGTAGTTTTAGGTAAAAAACAATACCAATAAGGTAACAAAACTTTAATGGCCTTATATATTATTATTTTGACCTAAAATATTAAAGTAGCTGTAGTTATTAAAATATTATAGTTTCCTACAGCTACTTTAATATTTTAGGTCAAAATAATAATATATAAGGCTATTAAAGTTTTCTTACCTAATTGGTAATAATACCAATAAGGTAACAGGTATTTGGTATACCTGTATACCAGGTATAAAAGGTAATTGGTATTTTTTTTTTACCTTAAACTACAAAATACTAACCTAAAATAGCTTTTATTAGTACTTTTCTTAGGTATTAATACCGTTAATTCGTAATTTTTACAACCTAAAAATCTCATCTCTAGTTATTATTATGATAATATTGTAAGTACAGTAACATATAATAAAATGTTATAGTATAGATATTATATAATACTTAGTCGTAATAGAACTGCACAAAAGTACAAAAGTATTAAAGTATTTAGTAAATATAATTAAAGTTCTATCATAAAAGTATGTAAAGCATTTAAATTTTATAGTGCTTTCTGTATTGTACTGAAATACATTAAATTAAACACTTTGTTAATATGTAATATATAATAAATACTGCAATTTATAGTATAAAATATACAGTGGATATATACTTAATATGGTATGCTGTATAATTCGTACATATACATATAATATACAATATACATTTACAGTAGTATATTATATATACCTTACATTATAATTTTATCTTATACAATATTAACTTATAATTGGGCTAAATTTTCTTTTATAATCTTATAAAACAACTTCTATGTTCATGTATAATAATATAATATGTATGATATAGAATTACGTGACCAGGTATGTCACACTATATAGTACTATTATAATTTAATAGTATAATATAGTAAATATACATATAACAATATTATTAATTATTAATAATAATAATAATAATAATTAATTAATAATAATTATTAATAATATTTTCATAATATTGCATAGTATTTTAAATAAAATACTCTCATCCCATTTTGGGATAGCTTAATCACAATTAGGTTCGCTTTCATTATTTTTTTATTTGCTCGGTTACACATTTTCAAAAATTTTTTTTATTTTTATTCATTTTGGAATCAAGTTAGGTAGGATTGTGTTTTTATTTTAAAGAAATGTCAAATAATTTAAAAATTTTTTTTTCTATCATATTGAATTGAATACTGTGCGCGTTAGTAATTTTTTGCAGGTTTGCCTGATGAGAATCCGAAATTCGAAATATGCATACGTGTCGCAAACTAATTCACTTATTTTGCATATTTCTCGGATTAATGAACAGTAAGCACTTTCAATCATTAATAATTTTTTACAACATTTAATTGTATAGGATTGCGAAATCCATATAATAAGATTTATTTGTATCCTTTAGCTCACTATTGATATTCATATTTAATTATAACAATATTATAATATGTTAAATATGTAATTATAACTGTTATCTTTTATTATATTTTAATACAGTAGTATACAATATTTAAAGTAAGATATAGTAATATGTATGATACCATAGTTTATAATATTATATTATGGGATAGTTCGTCGCGAGCGTTTCGTCGCGGCCGTTTCGCCGCAGCCGGTTCGTCGCATAACCATTTTGACGCAAAATTTATTGGTCGCATGGACAATTTGCCGCAGGACTGTTGGCCACAAAATCAATTCGCCGCAGGACTGTTGGCCGCAAAATTAATTCGCCGCAGGTCTGTTAGCCGCAAAATTAATTATTTATAATTTTAAAATCAAAAAAAACTATTTATTATTTTATTTAAAAAAATTACTTAATTAATATTAGGTTAGTTTTTAATTTATTTTAATTTCTTTTTTAAAGTGAAATTTATTTTTTTTAAGACAGATCTGTGCTTGAGTGAATGTGTGATGTTGTACTTATTTATTTATAGATTAGAACTGTTGAAAGAGATTTACCTAAATTATATTGTGTATTGTTTATGATTTTTAAGGGTGAATTAATATTGTCCGATTTTATTGTGACATTTTGACTGCAGTTTGCTGAAGTTTTTTATTGTTCTTATATTGTTTTGCTTTCGCCAATGTGTTTCATTATAAATTATGTTTAGATGTTAGATGTTACAATAATAGTAGCTTGTTGGTAGGTGAGTTGTTGATGTCTTGATGTATTTTTTCTTATGATTATCAATTTTTAGATTCTGGTGAAGGCCAATATACATATAAGGTTGAAACCGGTTAATAAGCATAAAGTAGCATTTGTTTAATTTAAGGACACAAAATACCCAAAAAAACAGTCCATCTCCTGAGTTATTATGAAATTGGTCTACTTACAAGTATCTAGAAAAATATTATATCAATATTATACCAACTTATCGGATTATTCAATTCACCTATCTAAATTAAGATTAGTTTTCGCGGCTAATAGGTTCTGCGACGAAAAGAGCCGCGGCTAATAGGTCTTGCGTCGAAAGGGATCGCGGTTAATGGGTCTTGCGTCTAATAATCCTTGCGTCGAAACGCTTGCGTCAAAATGGGTGCGCGTCGAAACGGCTGCGGCGAAACGGCCGCGACGAAACGCTCGCGACGAAAAGTCCTAGACCCCTCTGGTATAGCGCTCTAAAATTTGAGGTATTTTTAAGATTTCTTTTGACGGTTAAAATAATGAATATCAATATTTAAACATTTTAGATATTTTATAACACTGATTAGGCATACATAAAATTTTTTTTAAATAAAAATTAATTTTTAATTGCGTCAAAAATAGCGCTATATAACACTCTCTCAAAAAAATGGACTTCGACGATGTTCTTGATTTTGACTCTTCTATTTATAAGAAAAATAAAACCAAACAAATTATTAATCAGTATGAGTGCGGTTATGATCGGAACTAGAAAAACAAAAAAAATGAAAATTAACAGAATGACGGGCATTTGAAGTTGAAATTCTAAAAACAGGCTTTTTTTTCTACAGTTTTTGAATGTAAAAAATATGAAGATTTGGATATAAAGTATTGATGCTAGTTCCAGCAATAGCCAATGGTGTTATAAATAACATATTAAAATTTCAGATGATTCGGCTGTATAGTTTATTTTTTTCTACAACATCATACAGAAAAACGTAGTTTTGAATTAAATGAGAGTGTAAAGTTTTAAGTAGTATAGATATTTAACATGAAAAACTTAATAAATTTAAATACTAACAGCAAATCTGCGATACAAGCACCATATAAAATTCCTTCCACTATTGGTCATGTAAACAAATATAAATTAAAGATTATATTTTTATAGCAACTGCATTATGCATTTATAGCAACTGCATCCAATTTCTTGAATTGGTTATGTAATGTGTTAAAAGGTTGTAGAACCTAAAATATCTTAATATCCTTACAAAATTTAACAATGTATTCTCAAAACACAATACTTTGGAATTATAAGAAAAAAACAAAAATTGATTTTTTAAAAATTCTAGACCACCAAAACTCCTTAGTATATTTTACTGTATGTAAATCTTGAAATAATACACGTTATGAATATTGACATCACATTTTTTCAATTTCTCAAAAAATCTACCAGCTGCAAAGAAAAAGCATATAAAAATAAGAAACTAATTCAAAAAATTACATAATTTCTAAAAATTGGGGAATCCGTTCCACTGTGCGTCAGGGAGATCTAGACAAAAGTTATCTCTTGAAATTTTTTGCAATTTTTATATTTACGTTTAATATTTTGGAAATAAACGCGTAAAAAATTTAAATTCACTGCTTGTTTTTTCTTCTTTCTTTGTTAATATTTTTTACAAATCATGTATTTTAATCTTTTAATCTCATTACAAAACAAGAAACAAAAATTTGTTAAAATGTTCTTGGTGATTTTTTAACAAGTTTCCTGTGAACATAAGAGGAAACTATATAAAATCACACTTTCAGTTTTTGGCTTTTTTTACCCAATTTTTGGATGCTATTTCTGATATAAAAGTTTTCCTGCTTTGGATAACATCTGTAATTTTTTGTTGGGAATTTTTTATTGGTGATTGTTTTTGCTTTGGATGTTTTTGCTGGAGATTTTCTGTCAAGGGTTTATGACTTGGAACCCTAGTGGAGCCGATATAATTTTGTTGTTTGTTATCTAAAAAATTTTAGGTAATACTATTATACATTATTTATTATTATTGTCTTTTCACCAAAACAAGATCTCCGTTATCTTGTACACTGGTTCCTCAACTGCTTGTTACGATACTGGACAAGTACTTAATTTCCAGTATATTAAATTAATTGATGTGGTTTTAAAACATTATAGGTTTTGAAGGCGTGTTTTGTCATATAAAAATTATTTTTACAGCAATTTCTTATTAGAAATTTTTTGTTGAAAATTTTATTTTCTTCATTTTCGTTTATATAAATTTTTCTATTTTGTTGCACCATTTAAGAGTTACAGTGACTTTAAAAAAAACTCTGTAAAATACAAAATAAAAATTTGTCTGTATCTCAAACACGGTGCATCAAAATAGAAAAATGTATAAGTAGTTTTTTCTTGTGAATTTCATTCCCTACATTTTTGTTTATATACATTTTCCTATTTATTGCACCCTTTTTGAGATACAGATGAAATTTTATATTTTACAGTCTTTTTTAAATCACCGTAACTCTGAAATGGCGCAACAAAATAGAAAAATTTATATAAACAAAAAGGAAGGAAATAAAATTTACAACGAAAAGTTTTTAATAAGTATTTCTGTCAACCACAAACATCTACTGTTAATTATGTAGGCGACGCGACGCTTATTGCAGAATAGAAAGTATTGCATCAGATCTTCCTTTTCTGCACCTAACGCATATTTTACTGACGCATGGTAAAACTTTTGTTCCTGCACTAAACGATCGGGCTATGTCGAAAATATATGACCTTTATATTTATATACCTCTACGTGTATATATACAACATTGATGCTTTTCTAAGAAGAACAAACAAGACGATTTTATTTAAGCTATGTTACGATTAAATTTGTTACGATTTGCTTTAAAGGGGTCTACTCACGGCCTGATTCGGTTGGATGTCCCTGAAGCGTCAGGTGGCCTTCATCGGGTTGATAGTAAATTGGGTAGTGTGTAAGCACATCACCCGACAATTTAATGTGCATTCCTTGTCGGGTGGTTCTCTTATCCTACCCGACTAGATCAGACCGTATGTAAGCATGATTGGCGGTCGGGTGCAACTATCTCGCTTTAAGTAGCAAGAGGAAAGAGTTTAACCAAGCAAGGAAAATAATTTTCATTTTAATTTAATGTAATTTCAATTTAATAATTGACCGAAACTTCATACTTAATTTTTATAATAATTACTAAAGTCTTTTCAGTTTACTTATTTCCCTAATTACTTAATTTTTTATAAGTTTTTAATTTTTTTTGTTAATTATTAATTAACGATAAAGCTAACGAAATACCAACTATTTAATGTTTCGAGGGAATTGAAAGCATTATGTTTAATTGCAAAAATTAAAGAATTTTATTGCTACCTGAGACATTATAAATGCAATATTTAACGTCGCAATCTTGTTGTCATCGTAAATCACTCTTATCTATCAGCCGACCAAATCAGACCATGTATAGGGGGGTTTCAAATCCTACCCAACTTTTATTACCCTTTTTTAAGAATCATAAAATAGTAGTATGATAAAAGCTACATCGACTTCTGTATTTCCCTAAAATGCATTATATGCGTTGATCTCGATGCAATGCAATTAATTAATTAACTAATAATTAATTAATTAATTAATTATTAATTAATTGCGGTTCAAGAATTAAGTACAAAAACTTTGCACATCATATTCAAACGAATGAATAAAATCAAATCGTAGAATATCGATCAATGATCGATATAGTCCATAGTGGAACATTGTTTGTTTGGTTAATCAAAGATAGAAAAATTTTGGCAAAAAAACGCTAAACATACAAAAAAATTAGTAATTACTAATTACAGAAATATATTAACTGTAATGACTTTCGTAGTTATTTAAAAATCCACTCCAATAGTTTCAAAGAATTATTATTAAAGTGAAATAAAATTAAACTAATTCAATTAATTTTATGAATGAATTTGTTCGAACGTCTCGCACTTCTTATTTAAAGCAAGACAGACTACCCAATCTGTTCAAGTCGGGTGGAAATCTCACCCGACAAGGAATGCAATAAAAATGCCATAAAATTAGCAGGTGAAGCTTCTACACGATCCAATTTAGCACCCAATCTGAAAAAGATTAGAAAATGCTGCAAAAACTTCCAACCGTTCAAGGACGCATCCGACCAAATTGGGTGTCGTGAATAAAGCGCTTTAAGCTCTTAAAATTTTGTTATTTTCCTGTCGCGCGTTATCTTAATGGCTCAAATGTGGTAGATACCACGAGCAAGTCTATGCAAGCTGGAACCTTTTCTTGCGAGTTTTCGATGTTAAAATCGAAGTGGGAATTTTTAGCTTTAGGAACGGCCGAGTGAGAGAATTCATTCTGCCCCTAGCCGTAGTCAAGAGGGCTTCGCGCGTTGGGGGTAGGTTATGTTAAATTTATATTTTTTGATGTATTTGTCGCTCTTTTTATGGACGTTTTTGTCGCTCAATTTTTGTATCAAACATTACTTTAATTTTAAATATATAAATAAATATATAAATCTTAACTTGTGAGAAATTAAACAATAAAATTATAAATAACAAGTTAAATTAAATAATATAATCAAATTATATTTTTAAGCTTTCGACGACGTTTATCGTCTTCGTCAGAAATTTATTTAATATAAACAAAATAAATTACATGGAAACAGGGAACAAACACATTGTCATTTGATACGACCTAAGATCTAAAAGATCGTGAGTTAAGGAACAACCTATACTGAGTTTTCGTCAATTAGGAAAAACTTAACTCCAATGTGTGCAGTGGGAACTAGACTAGTAAATGGCTGTAGAGGTTGCTTAAGCCGTCTATATCTGTCTTCCTATTCATTGCGTTCTTCTCTCTTGTAATGCATATCATTTCATGAAGCAGTCGATCTTTGTAGTTAGTAACGGATTTTATTATTTTGGCGTTTTTAAAATCTGCATCATGTCCATCAACTAGAACGTGTTTGGCAATAGCTGTAGATTCGGGCTTATTACAGCGTATACTTGAAATGTGTCCACTCATTCTTTTTTGAAGCCATTGGTTTGTTTGTCCAATATATACCAAATTGCAGTTATTGCATTCGACCTTGTATATTAAATCCGACCTCTTCTCCGGAGGTACGGTGTCCTTTAATTTAGTATAAAGTTGACCAATGTTATTAGTGGACTTGAAGATTACATTGGTTTTGTAAGGTTTTAATATTCTCTTGATTTTTTCGCTTAAACCTTTAACATATGGCATAACTGCAAAGTTGGAAACTTCTTTCTTCGTGGTTTTACCATTATATAGTTTGTTAACACGATCCTTGATAATTCTCTTCACCAGAGGTCCAGGGTAACCGTTCTTGAGTAAAGTTTCTTTGGCAATTTTTAAGCTCTCTTTCCTGTAGTCGCCATGGGTTAGTTTTAATGCTCTATCAACAAGTCCTATAGCTGTGCCAATAACTTGGCTTCTGTGGTGATGTGAAAAATACAATCAAGAATTCCAAAAAATTAAGAAAAGACACATAAAGAAAATAACCGCACTTATGTACGCATCAAAATCAAAACGAGAGGCTATCCAAAATTTGGACTATAACACAAAAAACTTATTGAGAATGGAATTTACCTATTCTATTAAAACTTTCAGTAAACTTCAAGAAAAGAACAAACAATCCAATCAAATACAAGACTTCGTCAAAATTTAAAAATTTGTAAGAGCACCCAGAACTTCTCATCAGAGCTGACAAAGGAAACACCACTGTGATAATGAATAAATTAGACTACGATGATAAAATGAACGCTTTAGTCAACGACAACACCACATATAAAATTTTAAAGAAAAATCCTACTAACAATCTACAAATAAAGAATAACCAGCTTATATCAAATTGGGAAAAATACAAATACATCGATAAAACTACCTCCATTAAATTAAAAATAAACAGCGCACTTCCACCTAAAATATACGGATTACCCAAAATTCATAAGATTGGAACACCACTTAGACCTATAGTTGCTAGTATCAAATCTCCAACTTATAAATTATCAAAATATTTATCAAAAATAATCTATAATATTTTAGGTAACTCCGAATATTACACCAAAGATTCGTGGACATTCATTGAGGATATAAAGAAATTTAGTATACCTAATGATTACATACTAATATCATTAGACGTCAAGTCGCTCTTCACAAACATTCCAGTTGATTTAGCAATTAACACTGTAGAAGGAAAATGGAATGATATCAAAATTCACACTGATATCCCTAAAGAAAAATTTCTGGAAGCCCTTAAGCTATGTTTGGAGACAACATACTTCCAATATAATAGGACAATATATCAGCAAATTTTTGGTACCGCCATGGGAAGTCCCATATCAGCAACAATCTCAAATCTGGTAATGGAAATTTTGGAAGAAGACCGGATATCCAAACTTCCATTTAAACTTCCGTTCTACAAACGCTATGTAGATGACATCATCACTGCCATACCTAAGAACTACGAAGCTTTCATAGTTAACCACTTCAACGGATTTCATCCACGTCTTCAGTTCACGATTGAGAAAGAAGAAGACAAGAAAATAACTTTTCTAGACATACAACTTATCCATGAAACAAATCATCTAAAGTATAAATGGACACAAAAAACAACTTGGTCGGGAAGATACCTTAACTATAGCTCACATCACCACAGAAGCCAAGTTATTGGCACAGCTATATAGGACTTGTTGATAGAGCATTAAAACTAACCCATGGCGACTACAGGAAAGAGAGCTTAAAAATTGCCAAAGAAACTTTACTCAAGAACGGTTACCCTGGACCTCTGGTGAAGAGAATTATCAAGGATCGTGTTAACAAACTATATAATGGTAACACCACGAAGAAAGAAGTTTCCAACTTTACAGTTATGCCATATGTTAAAGGTTTAAGCGAAAAAATCAAGAGAATATTAAAACCTTACAAAACCAATGTAACCTTCAAGTCCACTAATAACATTGGTCAACTTTATACTAAATTAAAGGACACCGTACCTCCGGAGAAGAGGTCGGATTTAATATACAAGGTCGAATGCAATAACTGCAATTTGGTATATATTGGACAAACAAACCAATGGCTTCAAAAAAGAATGAGTGGACACATTTCAAGTATACGCTGTAATAAGCCCGAATCTACAGCTATTGCCAAACACGTTCTAGTTGATGGACATGATGCAGATTTTAAACACGCCAAAATAATAAAATCCGTTACTAACTACAAAGATCGACTGCTTCATGAAATGATATGCATTACAAGAGAGAAGAACGCAATGAATAGGAAGACAGATATAGACGGCTTAAGCAACCTCTACAGCCATTTACTAGTCTAGTTCCCACTGCACACATTGGAGTTAAGTTTTTCCTAATTGACGGAAACTCAGTATAGGTTGTTCCTTAACTCACGATCTTTTAGATCTTAGGTCGTATCAAATGACAATGTGTTTGTTCCCTGTTTCCATGTAATTTATTTTGTTTATATTAAATAAATTTCTGACGAAGACGATAAACGTCGTCGAAAGCTTAAAAATATAATTTGATTATATTATTTAATTTAACTTGTTATTTATAATTTTATTTTTTACTTTAATTTTAAGCTATATGCCAGATGTCGACACTATCTTTTAGATAATAGTACCAACCATTGTACTTCTGGATTTCATCACAACTTGTTCCTGCCAAATTAAACTTCGTTATTATATTTTTGTGTTTACTTTGTCTTATGCTTTTCTTTCAGATATAAATTAAATGTACAACGAGCTTACCGACACACTTGACCGTAGATGAGATTGGATTAATACTCACAGTCATTAATCTAATTACGGTTTTGTTTTCCCACCTCACCACCCTGAGCGAGTTCTTGAGCAGACTGAGCAGCCGGAAATACCTTTACTTTTTTTATTTAAGCTCAATGTCAGTTTTTTAGTTTTTTTTTTATTTTTCCAAATTTTTCCTTTTTTGCGACGTTTACGCTTTTTTTTACGTAACAAATTACTAAATTAAATTATTAAATTACTCATTTTACAGAACGAAATACTAAAGCCGTCAACATTATTGCCACCAACACCAAACGAATTACTGAGTGCAATCTTCTGCAACTGCAAGAAAATGGGTTGTGATACTCCGCAGTATATGGCCAGTGTAATGAAAAATGCGTTAACGCTTCATCAACACCTGATAATTTCTAAAAATACTTTAGATCAAATTTGCAAAGAATTTTATGAACTATACAAGTTTTATAATAACTTCTAATGGCATATGATGCATAGGAAATAAGATATTTGCAAAAGTACGATTTTGGGACTTTTGACCTTTAATATTTTGACTATCGGATTCAGGATTATACGAGACTTATGAGCAAGTCTTTAGAATTTCAAAACATAGGTTTATGCAAATTTTGAGCTTTCTAACTTTCATTTCGAGGTTGGATCCTTACTTGACTGGACAATGTGATTAAGGCGCAGATTTGTTTTAGTACAGGATGCTTAAATTTATCAAAATGATCCTGATGGTGTTAGAAGACGGTCTAAACTGTTAACAAAAATATTTTTTCAGTTTTTTCCACAAACCAATAGTTTTACAATAGTTTTTTTTTTATAAAATCAGCTTCTTACTAGTTTAAATATCAAAATATATTATCAAAAACAATTACAAAATCTTATTTTAATCGTATTTCGGGTTAATGATTGGGCAAAAAGAATCATATTACATGATAAAATTCAAACATAATCACTTATATCAAATATAAATAAGCATAATAATTATGTATGCAACTAACGTTGAACATTGACATTTTTTTAATAATATTACTCGATTTTGCACGAATTAAAAACTCCGAAGCTTACAGAACGAATAAAATTAATATTACTGATCAAACCGAGCTTTAATTTTATAGTGACATATCCATTTCAAGAACTTTGTTAAACTTAAAGGTAAGTTGTATTTGCATTTTCTTTAAATTGGGAAAAAATTAAAAATGATAATTACAGCAATTTAAGATTTGATCATTTCAATTTGTATATGGGGCATTCCACGCCAAATCGGACAACGTTTTACTTTTGCATCTCGGATTTTTTTGAAAACTTTTTTTCTTTTTGTTCTAGTTGAGACTAGCTTTCATGACCTTTTTCAATTTTTTTTATCAAGCCATTCAAGAGATATAAATTTATTGAAAATTACGTTACATTTTTTTTAAATGCTCATAACTTCGCGAATAATTTACCAACTGCTTCGTTTTTTTTATAAAAATGTTTCTTTTAAAACGCATTTTCTATAAAAAATATCGAAAAATATGTTAAAACGACATTACTATTAGATTTTTAAGTTTTAAAAATTAATCGCCATTTAAGAATGTTTGTACTGATCGATTTTTTTAAAAATTTTTTATGAAAAACTATTATCCATTTAACAAATTTTAAGCCTAGTCTCATCATGGGCAAACGAGGGGTTCTATTTTTTTTTTAAATTTTAAATTATCAAGATTATATAAAAATTTAGAAAATTACGTTACATTTTTTTGAAATGCTCATAACTCCGCGAATAATTTACCAAATGCCACGTTTGTTTTTCTAAATGTTTCTTTTAAAACGTACTTTCTATAAATTGATCAGTACAAACATTGTTAAAAATGGCGATTTATTTTTAAAACTTGAAAATCAAATAGTAATGTTGTTTTAAAATATTTTTCTATATTTTCTATAGAAAGTACGTTTTAAAAAAAACATTTTTTAAAAAAATCGTGGCATTTGATAAATTATTCGCGGAGTTATGAACATTTCAAAAAAATGTAATGTAATTTTCTAAAAATTTATATAATCTTGGTAATTTAAAATTAAAAAAAATAGAATCCATCGTTTGCCCATGATGAAACTAGGCTTAAAATTTGTTAAATGGATAACAGTTTTATACAAAAAATTTTTTTAAAAATCGATCAGTACAAACATTCTTAAAAATAGCGATTTATTTTTAAAACTTGAAAATCAAATAGTAATGTGGTTTTAAAATATTTTTCTATATTTTCTATATAAAGTACGTTTTAAAAGAAACATTTAAAAAAAAATAGTGTTATTTGGTAAATTATTCGCGGAGTTATGAGCATTTCAAGAAAAAGTAACGTAATTTTCTAAAAATTTATATAATCTTGATAATTTAAAATTCAAAAAAAAATAGAACACATCGTTTGCCCATGATGACTCTAGGCTTGAAATTTGTTAAATGGATAACAATTTTTTACAAAAATTTGTTTAAAAAATTGATCAGTACAAACATTCTTAAAAATGGCGATTTATTTTTAAAACTTGAAAATCTAATAGTAATGTTGTTTTAAAATATTTTTCTATATTTTTTATAGAAAATACGTTTTAAAAGAAACATTTAAAAAAACAACTTGGCAGTTGGTAAATTATTCGCGAAGTTATGAGCATTTAAAAAAAAAGTAACTTAATTTTCAAAAACTTTATATCTCTTGAATGGCTTGATAAAAAAAATTGAAAAAGGTCATGAAAGCTAGTCTCAACTAGAACTAAAAAAAAAAATTTTTCAAAAAAATCCGAAATGCAAAAGTTAAACGTTGTCCGATTTGGCGTGGAATGCCCCATATTTAAAATCTATTTCAGGAAAAATTAGGCTTACTTCACTTTATATAAAAATTTAAATAGTTTTCAGATTTATTGCCTAAATTAAAACTGAGTTTCTTTTAATTTACTGTATACCTAATATTGCAAATCAAAATTTTTATCTAATGTTTACCAACTTTTGGAATTCTTACCGTAATAAATATTAAAAAAAATTTTTTTTTCGATAGAATCTTGATATTATTTTATTTGACAATTAAAAATCAAAATCTTCTTTATGCGAATGTGTCCGTATGACATAAAAATCGTAATCCCGATAGTTCGGGTTATTTTGTTATCTGTTGATCCGATCGGAAAGTTAGCTTTCCATGAATCACTGATTTTTTAAAATTTTTACTTATATCTTCGTGATTTTTACTTTAATATTTCGTAAAATAAAAAAAATTTTTTCGACACAATTTAACACAAAGTAAATTCAACATACATATTTATTTAAGTATTCTAAGTGTAGTAGCTGAAGATTAATAGTTTGCATGGGTCTTTTGGGAAATTATGAATTGTATGATTATAACCATTCAAAATCATTAAATTAATAATTTATTGTATTTCATTTTTCTTCCCTCACAGATTAAAACTATTGGAAATTTACAACTGCTGATAAGATGGAATCTGAGCGTTTGGAAGAAAAACGCTTAGCACTGAAGTTAATTTTAATTCTTCGAGAATTAATGAATTTGATGAGTGTTCTATTTCCAACAGTTTATAAACCAGTAAAAATGATGAAGATAATTAAAGACCAAACTTTATTGATGAAAACAAAACATCATGTATTTGATGTGATAAGATCAACTTTGGCTTACATTAATCCAGTAATAATTGGTTCACTGAAAAATAGAATCCTTTTTAAAGATATTATTAAAAGATCAGAATTAATTTCTCTTCAACCAAATAATTTGCCCGAGACCACCATGTTAATTTTGCAAGAAGATGATATCCCAAGATTAATTTTATTGCCAGAGAAAAATTGCTGCATTGAAGATTTGTTAATTCGTGCTGGCATAGAATGCGTAAAGAAACACATTGAAATTCTTCCTTTCAATTATTTTTCTCTGAATTACATTGTATTAATCTGTAGCAACAATTATCGCTTATTTGTACCTAAACGCAGGTATATACGCTTTCAATATCCACCAGATATTTTTGTTCATTTCACTGGTTTCATACAAACCGTGGTCGACATTCTTAGAAATACGGGTATCGTAGTTTCTACTGCAAGAGTAACGAAGAATGGAAATTGTAATCATAACTGTAACTTTACCGAAGAAATCAAAACCCCAAGTACCTCTCAAACTGCAGCATTATACGATGACGATGTAAAAGCTGAAAACTCAAATACTGCCCATGCTGAAAAATCATACAATGACATTGAAATTACTACCATCAAATTTACTTACGACGAGTTTATGTTACGAAATCAATGGTCTAAAAAGAAATGCACCAATATAAAGTAATGGAATAAGCTTTATATTGAAAAGGTATTCAAGAGCTTTTTTTCAAAAACTAAATATTTTACTTGTAATCCCATAAATTCATATGCATAAAGTTTTCTTCTACAGCGATAATTAGTTGTTTTATCAGGCTTGGTTCGTTTTCAGGTAACGTTCAAAGTCTTTGGAATATTGCTACACTGTAAAAAAAATTATGTAAATTTACATAGAAAATCATTGGAAACTTTGCGACCTATGATAATCTATGTAAATATACATAAGGATGAAAAGATGTAATTTTACATACCCAAGTAATATGTATTCATATGGGAACTGTAAAAATACTAGTTATATCATTGTGATTTCACAAAATTTTTGTAAATTTACAGAACAGAAATTAATTTTACATTATCAAAATCAGTAAATTTATATTGTGCTATTATTTTTTAATTTTACACGAACATTACTGTAATTATTTATTTACATAGATTTTCATCGTAAATTTTACATGAAAAATCATTGTAATTTTCCATACATTTTTAACAGTGTACAATATTGCTATTTTTGAAGTAAATTTTGAGAATACTTTATATATTAAGTATTAAGTATTATATATAATAAGTATATATTAAGGTTATTTGCATATTTTATATATCTTAGGAATATATAAAATTCTTATTTTGCGGGGTCACTTTGTACTGGTACAAGTATCTCGAACAGTTTAGTTTATAAAATTATTCTTATATCTTTCTTAATATTTTAAAGAAGGTAACTTTATTTTAATCCACTTTGCTCATATGTGTATGGGATGGATACAAATTGTTAACACACACAGGATAATAAATTTATAAAAGTAATAGTTTAATATTGTTTTATATTGAAAACCCTTTGCTGCGATACTAGTTTGGTATCGCTTCCATTAGTCACTGTCATTTTCTACTAATTAAAAATTAATTTTTATTTATTATCATAATTATTACGAATCTTAGTCATATCGAAAGTGTTTGTGTTTACGAACAGGTAGCAAGACTTGTAAACAATTTATATTTATCATTAGGTTGCATAAATTTCAGAGAAATGCAATGTTTACATCGTAAAAATTTTCTACTTTGTTTATAATAAAATTATCGCATTTAAAATGTAATCAGCAATAATTACGTTAATTAATATTAAGTATCCTTAAAAAGAAAGTTTCAAATTAAATTTCCTTGTAGATCAAATCAAATCGGGTATTTAGAATTTATGATATTTAACAAAACTAAACAAAACATTAAGATAATAAAAATCAAAATGCTGACAATTTGGCAATTTAAAGTAGTTTTAATTTAAATTTGGATTATTTAAAAAAAATTAAAAGAGTCTCATGCACAAAAAGTGGATTATCGGTAGTGAGGCGTATTTTCTGAGAATTCTAAATGAAATAAAATAATCAAAAAAAATTTTTTTGTTTTACTTTCAATAAATCTCAGTTAAATAGCTTAAGATTGCTTAGTTGTGTAAAATTGTGTTTATTCTCTTCCTCCGCCGACTACCCTTTCATCGCAATTTGATGTTACCAATCCAAATGGGCTGATCTATCTCGTTCCATCTTTAACTATACCTGATTGTGGTAGCAATTCAACTAGTGCAAGAAGGATCGAGGCTCGAATCAAGGAAAATAAATTGAGATACAACCAGGTAAGTTACTTCCAGCAAACTCGGATTCGCACTTTTCATATTATTTAAAATTTGATGTTCATCCATTTTCAATTGGCAAAAAGGGTTGAAAGATTATGTCCGATAGCCGTGCTTTTAATTAAAAAACTTTTTATTTTTACAAATTTATTGAATTATTTAAATGTAAAATAACCTAATGAAATGTTTTATTAAACTGGGAAAAAATATTAAATTAGTACATAAGAAAAAACATTAAGCAATTGTTTGGTAACAATATAAAATAAAAATAGATTTTTTATTTTTTAATAGATCATTTTTTGCTCTAACTTATTAACTTAAAGCTCTTTTATATTATGTGTTACCTAGAAATGACAATGAAAATTATGTATTATTGTATTATCATAAAATTATAAAAAACAGAAGCGATTATTAAACAAGTAGATAAACTTAAGCAGTGCTTAATTAGGACGAGCCGTTAGGCGAGTGGTGTGAAATCCAAACATTACATACCTAATCCATTTCCAAGAAACATGGTATACATTTCTATATTATGCAAATTAAATAACTAAAACTATTAATACAAATAACTTTATCGATGAATATTTAAATGGCGTTTCAAATGTTGCTTCCTTAAAAATTTAGCGTCACAAATTTCACAACTAAAAGGCTTCACCCCGGTATGGATCAGTTTATGTAGTTTCAATGTCTGCTTTCTTGAACATCTTAAGCTGCATACATCACATGCGAAGGGTCTTTCCCCTGTATGAGTCATAATATGTTGTTGCAAGTATTGTTTTCTTGAAAACCTTGTGTTACAATATTGACAAACAAAAGGCTTTTCACCGGTATGGCTCCTTATATGAACTTTTAACGCGTGGCTTCTCGAACATCTGAAATTACACCAATTGCAAAAAAAGGGTTTTTCCCCAGTATGCGTCATCATGTGTTGTTTCAAATGTTGTTTTGTTGCACATTTTAATTTGCATATTTCACAAAGAAAAGGCTTTTCCCTGTTTTGACTCGTCCCCTGCATTTTTAAACAGTTTTGTGTTTGATATTTACAGTCACAGATCTCACAGGTAAAGGTTTCTTATTAGAATCAGCCTTAAAAAGTTACTTTAATATTATGCTAATTTTCATTTTTCTTTTTCGGCTCTTCAAAGATATCTAGAAAAGATAATCTACATTATGTATGCTGTAAAATTATACTAAGTGCCCCCTATTTAAATAAAAAAACTTACAATCGGTACATGTCAAGAACAACAAAAAATTTATTTCTTTGGATTGGCTGAATCAATTAATCTACAGTTCAGATTAAATTATTTTTTTAACCACGATAATTTTTGGCGATAATCATAAAAATATTCATTTTAATTTAAGTTTTTCTTTTTCATTAATTTTTTTAATCTGAGATTTTTATTTAATTTTTGTTGTTTTGTTTTTAATTTCAGGCGTTAATAATTTTTTTCACAAGAGGCACCAGAAGAAGAAAATTCAAGAGAGTATAGTATAATATAGAGGTGAATGTAAGGTTTGCAAATAAATATTTTTGTGATTGTCGCCAAAAATTATCATACTTAAAACAAATAATAAATTTAATCTTAAACAATTTTTTTTAATTTTAAGCGACAAGAGTCTGAAACTTTCAGGATCTGAAATTCTTGACATCTCGACATTCAACGTGAAGCTTTTAATAGAATATCGTTGAAGGCACTGTGACTTTAAAATTTCCAATTTCAAAGATTCAAAAATACTAAATATTATAGTTTAAAATTCAATATTCCCTATTACTATTACTATTTACTATTTACTATTAGTTACTATTTACTATTAAATAGTTACTATTAGTTACTATTCGAACGTATCCTAAAGCGCGGGTCACACTAGGCTAATTACCAGCCGGGAATTGAAGAAGCCGCTACTGCCAGCCGTCGATCAGCTCAATGTGACCACATAATTCGCCGCTGGCGTCGCCAGCCGGCGAGTATTTGTCAGCGCTAGCGAAGTTGGAAATGTCCAACTTTTGGTAGCGAGCAGCGGCGACTAAAGATCTCGTGACCGCTGGCACCAGCCGGCAGCACAGTCTGACCACTATCATAATAATATAACAATAATGACTGAGTTAAAGTGGACTGCGAAAGAAATTATTTCATTTTTAAATGTTTTTCAAAATTATCCGTGTTTTACATATTTTACACTGGGAGGTTTTCGAAAATTTTGGATATTTCAAGATCAACGCGTTTTAAAGAAAATTAAAAAAATTTCGGACGGCTAACATGTAATAATCGTGCGCTCCACGGATGCCTTCAAACCCTCATCAACTCGCTTGCCCGAAATACCACCCACAGATGCGGTGAGGGAAAACCAAATACAGAAGCCATTTATTCTAAACATAAAATTATCAACCGACACAAATCAAATGCATTCAACCAAAATCAAAATGTTGCTGCAGAATGTGATTATGAAAAAACCAACGCCTGCAATCTACAAAAACTAACAAATAATGTAAAATTAAAAATTAAAATTAAAATTAAAAAAATAAACGAAAACAAAAATTTTTTACCAGGGTAATAAATACCATACTACACCTACAAAACTTTAAATTCATTTAAAGCCGCTTCAAAATTAACTTAATTTTGACAACAGGAAACAAAATAAGAATGTGACTTACAAGGAGGGGACTCGTTCTGCGGGTCACGGATTTTAAAGCGCTTTTGAGGGAGGAAAGTACTTTATAATAACAAACTCTAGGCCAAGCGGCAGCGCCCACCTCTCGAGAAAAACAAAGTTTTTGAAAAAAATTATTACGTTTAGTCATATACTACATATGTAGCTGCTTGGTTGCATTAATTAACAGATAACCGCGATGGTCGCGAGGAACTGTACGACTATCACCCGGTCGGTCCCAGGTTTCAATTCCTCCAAGAGTAAATTTTTTCCGTTTTGAAATTGACCGACCGGGTGATAGACATATAGTTTACCGATACGAATAAACGTAATAAATTTTTTCAAAAATTTTGTTTTTTTCGAGAGTGGGCGCTGCCGCTTGGCCTAGAGTTTGTTATTATTAGAGACCGGATTATATGCAACTTAAAATGGTCGAAATATGCATGCAAATATGCATCATAAATGCTCGAAATATGCAAGAAAATTGCCAAAAAGTGTCATAATATGCAACATCAAATTTCAATAAATACTACAAAATAACGTTATTTCTTTGATTCTACTATTTTCTACTAATATTTTGCACTATTTTGATGTAGATCTACTTATAAAGTAGTTTTAGGGTAGGCATTGCCAACCCAAAATTTAATTTGTTGGCATTGCCAAATTTAAATTTTAAATTATCAAAGCAGGCCGTCTTCTAATAAAGAAACTTTTTCTTTTTTTTAGAAATTCTATAAAATATGCCCAAATATGCACAAAATTGTATAAAATGTGCCCAAAGATGCACGAAATTTTATATAATTTGCCCAAATATGCACGATCAGTAGATTTCAGTCGAAATATGCAATATTTAAAAAAATAGCCAAAATATGCATATGCAAATGCATATAATCCGGTCTCTAGTTATTATGAAGTACTTTTCTCCCCCAAAAGAGCTTTAAAATCCATTACCCGCAGGACGGGTCCCCTCCTTATTAGCTTGATAGAAACGGTTACATTCGGAATTGCCAATATCACCAGATAAAAGGAGTGCACAGAGCTCTATGTTCAAACTGTACTAAACAAAATTTAACATTTTTTACAGTGAAGCTCCAAATTTTTTGCTGAGCTAGTTAGCTTTTTCCACCACACGGGTTAATTTTCCTAGATTTACAGGAAAATTTAAAAAAAATCTATGATCTAAAATCCATAGACCCGGTAACGCTGTGCTTACATACTGTATCATACAGTATCCGTATCCACCTTAATACTCCGAAAAAAACGCATTGTAAATAATAATTTAAGCGGATAATTCTAGCTAAATGAGGCTAAATGGCTTGGTAAACAAGCAAAATTGTCGTTTTTGGAGTGAATCCAATCCACGTGTGATTCATCAGTCACCTTTACATCTCAAAAAAAATAAGCATTTGGTGTGGATTTTGGTATGGTGGCACCATTGGACCTTATTTTTTTAGAAATGAGGCAGGAAATGCCATTAGTGAATGGTAAACGCTGTAAATCGATGTTGACCAAAAGACCCCGCACCATTCTTATGGGAAAATGTCTTTCTGTAGATTTGGCTAATTTTTGGATATGTTGTAGTTCTCATTATTCTGAACAAATGTTTCAATGGGCACAACTTGATCTTATGTTCAGTTTCCGAGTTAAAAGTTCTAAAAGGTCCAGATTTAACATGAAAAAAATTAATTTTCGACTCGATATGTGTAATCGCCAGTCGAATATGGATGTGGATGTATGTGTGTATCAATAAAATAAAATATAGCACAACAATACAAAATGGTGTCGATTTATTTGACATGATTGAATATGTGAAAAAATTTAAACTTTTATAGTAAAAATAATAAAATAATAAATTCGCTATAATTACAAATAATTATTACATTCTGTAAAAATAAATACATTTTTCATGTTAAATCTAGACCTTATAGAACTTATTTATTTTAGAAATCGGAAACTGCCCATAACATCAAGTTGTGCCCATTGAGACATTTGTTCAGAATGATGAGAAGTACAATCCAAAAATCAGCCAAATCTACAGAAAGACATTTTCCCATAAGAATGGTGCGGGGTCCTTTGTAGCTCTCAAAATTGCATACAAAAAACATTTTTATCTTTTATCTGTGGAATTAAATACGAATTAAATTCGTAGTTTTTTAATAATTTTCAACCAATTTTTCAATTTGTTCAACAATTTTGGGGGAAGTTTTTCAACAATTTTGTGGGAAATTTTTCGACAATTTTGTGTGAAATTTTTCGACAATTTTGTGGGAAATTTTTCGACAATTTTGTGGGAAAGTTTTCGACAAATCTATGGGAAATTTTTCAATAATTTTTCAACAATTTTGTAGGAAGTTTTTCAACAATTTTGTGGAAAATTTTTTAACAAATTTGTCGGAAATTTTCAAACAAAAGACCCCGCACCACTCTTATGGGAAACTTCCCATAAGACATTTGTCTTTCTGTAGATTTGGTTAATTTTTGGATATGTTGTAATTCTCATCATTCTGAACAAATGTTTCAATCGGCCCAACTTGATCTTATGTACAGTTTCCGAGTTATAAGTCCTTAAAGGTCCAGATTTAACATAAAAAAAATAAAATTTTGACTCGATTTATGTGATCGTCGGCGTCGGTCGAATATTTAATGTCAAAATAATTCATAGATGCAGAATCAATAAATTAATTTTCAGGATTATAACAAAACTGCATAAAAACAAAACATAGCACAACAATATAAAACGATATATTTAAAATAATTAAACTGACTATTTATATAATAATTAAATAATAAATTCGGTATCATTATTACTAGAGATGAGATTTTTAGGTCGTAAAAATTCAGAAAAAGGCACCTAAAAAGGTTCTAAAAAAGTTATTTTAAGTCGTATAAATTCAAAAAAAGGTAACTAAAAAGGTACTAAAAAATGCTATTTTAGGTTGGTAACGCGTAAATTTTAGTGGTTTTATGTAACTAAACCCCCCAATTAGGTATTAAAATAATAACCGCATTAATTATTAAAACATTTATTGAAAACAAAATAAAATTATTAAAAAATCTTAAATTAATTTGAATTAAATTAAATTTTTTTTCAATTTCAACTGCAAATTAAAAAAAACTATCCAAAATGTTAAAATAGGTCGTTAAACTGAAAAACTGAAAAGGCAAAAATGGTCAAAACAAATAGGGCTCTTATATATAACGTAGTTTTCCATGAAACAAATTTTGGTACTAATATCATCAAAATAGGAGGTAAAATAAAAAAAAGGTAAAAACCTAAATATCTTATCTCAAATTATTACTTATAATAAGGTAGGTACGACAAATAAGGCCCGCCTAAGATAAAATAATTTTATTTTTGTGCAAAGATATAACTAATGCTAATGAAATTTTTGAGTAAGGTATATTATGGTGTTAACTAATAATACAATAAAATTTAGATGAAAAAAAATTATAATAAATGCCGGAAAAAAATGTTTTTCTTTATCATTGTAGATGGGCCTTATTTCTACCCCTGGATATTTTAAGGCCCGGCTACTTTCCGCAGGCGTTGCAAATATATGGATCGTCATCTAATGGTATGAAACCCAAACATTCATCATGATGGGCCCAGCTTGAGCACTTAATACACCTTCTCAAATTTTATTCCAATATTTCCTGGCATAGCGGGCAATACCAATCAGTTCCTTCAAAAGGCTTCAATTTCACCACAAAAGTGTGATTATTTTCCAAAATTCAATGGAATGGAAGTGGTTCGAAGCTTCGAAGTGGTTGTCTTCGAACTCAATGTCATGGAAGTAAAATTTGATGGCTTCGAAGTCAATGTTATTGAAGGGCCTTATTTCTTGCATGCGGCAATTTAAGTTAAATTAAAAAAAAAAATTAACCATCTCTAATTCGATGAAATGTTTTTTACCCAATAATACATAAGGACTGTACTTACAATTTTCTTAAAAGTCAGTTCCGCAAAATGTTTGTAATTATTGAAATTAAACAAACTTTTCCAGCGTAATTTTATAAAACATTCGTCGAACGTACATTGATGATTTCAATAATATTTCGTGGTTACAAACGAAATATTTCCTGCCAGCACTACCTATCAGTAGATAGTCGGTACCAATATGAAACAGTATGACAGTATTTGAGACTCCTAAAATTACTGGTGTCGCCACCAGCAAATTTTGCCACTTGCAAATGGGCCTTATTACATACCGGGCCTTATTTGTCGCACCTACCTTACAACTAATTATTACATTCTGACGTTAACTTGCAATTTCTACCAGTGCCTACCCATTAATTCGTTGGTAATGTAAACAATACATAAAATAAATAAAATAATGTGTACATTTTTTATGTTAAATCTGGACTTTTAAGGACTTGTAACTCGGAAACTGTACATAAGATCAAGTTGTGCTCATTGAAACATTTGTTCAGAATGATGAGAACTACAACATATCCAAAAATTAGCCAAATCTACAGAAAGACATTTTCCCATAAGAATGGTGCTGGGTCCGTCCTTTGATTGTGTTTGGAATTTGGAAGTTTGATGAATTGTTAATTTCGAGAAATTATCTAATCGATTAACCGTCAAGGTTGGGCGATTTAACACTATGAGACTATTTCCTTTGGGGTTATATTAAATCTAAGGTGTACAGCAACGATTCCACTACGTTGGAAGAGTACCGTTCCATAGCTGACGTGCCGACCGAAACGCTGCACCGAGTCATCGAAAATTGGCGTGAGCAAATAGTCATCTGCAAAAAGAGCCGCGATGCTCATTTGGCCGATATATTGTTCAAATCATAAATAATAAATGGCATATAACAATCTAACAAATAAAATCAATCCGACCATTTTTCCGACACCCTTATTGGAAAACACCTTATAATATCTTCTTCAGATTCAAACGTCAACGTTAATTCGAATTCGACAATTCACCATAGTTATTGCCCGATATTCCATACTGTATGCCCAATATTTTAATACAATTCAAGAATATAGTAAGTTAAGAACAAGACTATAGAACAACACATAAAATTCGTTAAAATGTTGTTTGTCAAACTAATAATATTTGAATCGAGGTTAAAAAAATTGTGAATTTATTGAAATGAAAATTAATATAAAAATAACAGCTTATTAAATTCTGTACCAAATGGTTCGGTACAAACGTAGTGGGTAAGCTATGGAGACCGTTGCTCCACCCCCTCGATCCAGAAATTTATAAATGATAAACTATCGTAAAAAATTTTACAATAGATATTACTAAATAATTATGATGATGAAATACCCTCTTATTTGCAAACGCTTTTCGTGATTATAAAAGAATATTGAAACATAAAGCTCGAGTTATATTCACCTCAATAAAAAATTAGCACCACATTCACCTGCACTATCTAACAACGAATGAGCAGTACAAATTTTGCTGACCTATGGTTCAATTCAACATTGCACATTGCAGTTTACGGTTGCATTCATGATTCATTCGTTTCCTTGTCAGCAAATCTGTTGGTCATTTTTGATAAGCTATGCATAACATACCATCAGTTGATAGCAAAATAAATAAACAAAGCTTTTACACAGAAATTCAGTATGCTTTGATAGGCAATTATTTCAGAAAAATAATAAAAAAAGTTTTAGAAATAATATTTTTACATTTTACAAATGCATAACTTCATTCTAAGCTTTGCAAGCTTTTCGCATTTAAAATTATGTTTAATTTTAACAGTTTTGTAACACATGTTATAAATTATAAGATCGGAATCAAAGTTTTGTCGTTTTCGTAAAACTGATGTCGACGGGACACCAAGCCAGCAATTGCTGTTCAATGCCTGGTCACCCCAACTACAGTGTTTTGATCTAAAAGCCCAAGTTCGATCTATAAGATTAATTGCCAGAATGTAAAAATTTGGTACATTAATGGAATATATCAACAGATCTCAAAGTAGATAAAAAAGTTAAGATTTTTTTGAAAGACTGCAACCAATTAATCACTGGGGTGAGAAATGATAAAAATTGACGGGCTGTTGGTAACGGTTCGACCTTAAACATTCCATTCCAAAGTCACAATACTTTTGTAACAGGGCCCATACACCTGCCAACAAATTGCGCAACGGAGGCTGTTGTGCAAACAGTTGTATAGTGTATAGTGTTGTTTGACGTGCTGTACAACTATGGGCATATATGGGTGACCTTATTACAACATGTTTGCGCAATTTGTTTGCAGGCCTCATAGACCTGCACTATGCAGGCCCCATAGACCTGCAAACAAATTGCGCAAACATGTTGTTTGCACAAACATGTTGTAATAAGGTCACCCATATATGCCCATAGTTGCACAGCACGTCAAACAACACTATACACTATACAACTGTTTGCACAACAGCCTCCGTTGCGCAATTTGTTGGCAGGTCTATGGGGCCTATATAACCTTATTACATGTTTGTGCAAAAAACCTGTTTGCGCAATTTGTTTACAGGTCTATGGGGCCTATCCTATAAGGTAAATATAGACCCACGTCAATCTAGCACCCCCACCTCAAAAAATGTACTTTTAAAAAAATAAAGTATACCATAAT
The DNA here is from genome assembly GCA_958510845.1 of Cantharis nigra. Lineage (NCBI taxonomy): Eukaryota > Metazoa > Arthropoda > Insecta > Coleoptera > Cantharidae > Cantharis > Cantharis nigra. The sequence goes on from OY294034.1 coordinate 23,178,374, forward strand.
TAATTTTCTAATATCGAAAATTTCGATATTTGCGAATTTTCGACGACAACGATTTCGCGATAAAAGATTAATTTTTGATGGGACGACATTTGAAATTTGACTTTGAGCTTTTTTATGTGTATTTTCATACACATTTTTTACCCAGTAAAAAATGATTAGGGGGAAAATTTCACTACAGAATTTTTACCGCAGGGTAAAAACGCTTAATATATTCTTAGTGAATTTTCACCCCCTTAAAAAATTTTATACGTAAATAAGAATTTTTATATCTGTTTTTCATGTATCAAATTTCATAATCTTTTACTGCAAAATACTAAAATATCTTCCTCAGATATTTGAAGAATACAATAGGATAATTTAAAAGTTTAACTCATTTATTTAAAAATTACATTTTCTTATACACTTCTTTTTACCGAAACTAATAATGTAATAATTAGAGACCGGATTATATGCAACTTAAAATGGTCGAAATATGCATGCAAATATGCATCATAAATGCTCGAAATATGCAACAAAATTGTCAAAGAGTGCCATAATATGCAACATCAAATTTCAATAAATACTACAAAATAACGTTATTTCTGCAATGTTATGCAACATCAAATTTCAATAAATACTACAAAATAACGTTATTTCTTTGATTCTACTATTATTTTCTACTAATATTTTTTACTATTTTGATATAGATCTACTTATAAAGTAGTTTTAGGGTTGGCATTGCCAACCCAAAATTTAATTTGTTGGAATTGCCAAATTTAAATTTTCTACTTTTTTATTCATTTGATTCATTTTTTCGAAAAATCAATAGGGTGCCTAAAATTTTGATTTTTTCCAAAAACACCCGAAATCTCATGTTATTGCAAAACATGGGCACCCAATTGATTTTTCAAAAAAATGAATAAAATGAATCAAAGAGCAGATTTCCTACAAAATGACTTTTTGGTTCATTTCCTAGGACGAAAATTAACGCCGCAGGCGCCATTCGCGTTTTTGCCGGTTTATCGAAAAATTCAAATTTCTTTTAAAAATTTGAAAAAATTCAAACTCCATGCTGACCATAAGCTATATTTTTACCCGTTGCCGTCGGCATGAAACCTTTATTTCACTCGAGAAACCATAAAATTTGAATTTTTTGAAAAACCAGCAAAAACGCCAGCAGAAACGCAAATGGCGCCTGCGGCTTTAATTTTTGTCCTAGGAAATCAACCAAAAAGTCATTTTGTTGGAAATTTTATCTACTTTTTTTGATGATATATTTCATTTTTCCAAAAATCAATAAGTTGCCTAAATTTTGAGTTTTTGGAAAAAAACGTGATTTGGCAACGTTTTTTCAATATGGCGGCTTTGGCACAAGGAAATTTTGTTCGCAAACCTCAATTTCGGATTCTACGACCAAAATTACATAGGAATCAGTTTTCAATCCTTTGCCACAGAAATTTGTAAGGTATTAAACTACCTGGTTACTGGACTAAAAAGAGTTTCCAGGTCATTCGAATATTAGGAGGTCATGGCGGTTGGCGGCCGACAGGCCGCTTGATCTGCTAGTAAGTAATAAAAATTAGAAAAAAAATATTTTGTATTTATTCAGATTTTAAAACTACGCTTTTCGTGCTTTTATTTATAGAATTTATTCAGTTATTCGTCCAGGCCCTTGAGGGATTCCGGGCCTCGGGGACAAATCCCCGAGACCTTCCCCTCTGGTTGGGCCGGGACACCGTCACTTAGGCGACGGTCAATTAGGCGACGACAATTAGGCAACGTCAAATAGGCGACGGTCAATTGGGCGCTGGTCAGGGCCCCCGCTACCATATGTGCAAAGTGTGCAATGCACACGGGCGCCATTCTTTAGGGGCGCCAAAACCCAGGGTAAAAAAAAAAATTGCAAAAAAAAAACACAAAACAAAAATTAATTTTAAAATAAAAGTTGAGAAAAGTTGCTTTATTTCCAGTACCTACCTGCCTACCTAAAAAAAATAAATAAAAAAACATGATCCAAAATGCCTTAAGGGGCGCCAAAATCTATTTTTGCACACAGGCGCCCTTACGGGAGCCCTGGCGCTGGTATTTCAGGCGACGGGCTTATTAGGCGACCGGTCAATTAGGCGATGGCACACATTAGGCCACGGGAAATTCGATTCATTTTTTTTAATTAAAAAAGTAATATTTAATTACAAAATTATTTTTAAATTTAATAATTAATTTGATCAAACTCTAGTTTTTATTAGTGATAGCACTACATACTATGTTTCGGGTTTTGACCCATTATCAAGTGCTAAAAATAAATATATACAAAGTTGTAAGAAAATATTCGAAAAAAGTCAAACTTCGGCCAAAACCAGACTAAATAATAAAGTAAATAATAATAAATAATAAAAACAATAGAATATAATATTAAATACTATAAGAATTTATAATTAAATATTATTTTATTAATTTTTTTAATTAAAAAAATGTAACGAATTTCCCGTCGCCTAGTTGGGGTCGCCTAATAAGCCTGTCGTCTAAAATACCGGTGCCCAATTGACCGTTGCCTATTTGACATCGCCTAATTGCCCGTCGCCTAAATGTCGTGTACCCTTAACCTGGTTTAATTCTTCACTCACTTTCGTAATACATTATATACTAGTATAAAATATATACTAGTAAAAGTATATACAAATACTTTTCCCATGTTGCGAGTGTGATTTTCTACGTTTGTATGTAATTATAACGGGCTTCTTTCTGATTTTCAACATCTTTCAAACTTTCCTTTGTGCACCATGCAGATCATGCTTCATATCTTTTGTAAATTTTGTCCAGAAGTCTTTTTTTTACTTCTTTTATTTTTGAATTAACTCAGTTTCTTATTTCGACATATTTGCAATGCTTTTTCCGAGATGGTTCATTCTTATATATCAAACAGCTTTTCCTTTTTCCTCTGCAAGTTCCTTAGCTTCTGTTATAAACCTAGATTTGGTAATATCTTGAGCGTTTTTCTCCAAGCCTCCATCCATGTTGCATTCTTTGTTTAATTTCTTGGTCAATCTATTGTTATATAATTCCCGAGAGCTCTCGTCAGCGAATGATTCTATACTGTATCTTTCCATGAATTGTGGTATTCTTTTCATTTTACTTGGTTGATCCATTTGTAATTATCCTAGCACAAGACCATCATTAGTGCCCAAGTTAGCTGAGGTGAGTTCTGACATCCAGAATCTGTGTTGGTGTAATCAATCTATTTGTTTTTATAAAGTCGATTTTTGGCTCTTTTTCCATTCCATGACGTAATATTCCAACATGCAATTCTCGTAAGGTGCCGTTTTTGATTCCATATTATATTATTCCACTTTCTCGCCATAGTCGTCAACAATATTGTTTTCGTCCAGCATCCGAGGCAATTTCTTTGATTTTAGGAGCAAAAACCGATTTTATCCTACTATCCTAGGCAGGAAGCCAACCTAACCGAGAAACCTTCTTCTTTATCTAGGCTAACTACTCGATACATCCAGTTGAAGTTGCAGGCAAAGTTCCTGCATTTTTGAAAAAATTAATTTATTTTGCTTCAGGTTGTTCTGGGTTTGTTCCATATTATCAATCATTTTATACATCTAAAATATTTTTCAAAAACTAAAAAAGTAACGGAAAAAATCGCAGAAAACCATTTTTCCAGTAAGCAATTTTATTGGAATGTAATAGAACATATTGTATAGAAGTATTTTAAACCTATAATTAACTATAAATTAAATTTATAGATATAACAATATTTTTTTCGTTAAGTTAATTCGTGTTAGTGTAACCATATTTTATGTAGCGATGCCTGTAGGTATGAACGCATTTTCTGGATCTGACCGCTTCTTTCAATTTATAACCTACGTTTTAACCTTAAAATTTCTATTGTTTAGCAGCAAGATTCTAATATAGCAAGCCTGTTATTATTTGTAATTTTGAGTGTGTTAATGTATTTCAGTGGAAAGGAACATTTTTATTTGGGTAAGCTACTTCCCAATATTCTTAGAGAAAATTATATTTATTTATAAGAAATCTTTAGGTTACAAACTTGGATTAATCTTATCATCAAGGAGTGAATTAAGTTATTTCCTGTACTTATTCTGAGCAACAGCGGAATATATGTATATTCAAGTTTCCAAACAACTAATGTCTTTGTTTTGTCATTATCTCCAACGTCTGTAGTGGATGTGTTTGAGGATTGAACCCATGGCTCCAGCATAGCAGTTGAATACTCTAGCTGTCAACCTAAATCTGAGCTCACAACGGACCATTCGAGGTATACTTATAATTTGCTTTTATTTTTGTTTAGTAAATCGGCACACACTGTAAATATATTACATTGAAATAAAACCTACAGTGCCACACAAAATTGAGCTGTTTATATACATTTTTCTATTTCGTCTCACTGTTTCTGAGGTCCATAATATTACATCGTATTCGGCTTGAAAACTTTTATAAAAATTCCCATAAGAGTAATGATAATTATAAAATAGGAAAATGAAAAAACTATGTGTTAATGGCCATATTGATGATTTTACCAAAAAGTCTTTAACAAAATATAACTCAAAACTCTTAGGGCATGTGGCCTTCCTAAAGACCTGTTATTAGTTATATTGAGGCTCTGTCTATTGCTCTCGCCAGGTTTATCCACAACATTTTAAAGAACACCATTCCATCTCTACCGTTTAATGTTAAAAATACTAGAGAAGCCAAAGAAAAGATTATACAGAGTGTAATTCCAGATAGTTATGTTTTGATATTCTTTGATGTCAATTTCCTATTTACTAACATTTCGAAAGAAGCAGTAGTATTTTCCATCATCAACAACTGGGACATTATCTCTCCATTCACATCAATCCCATTGAACGAGTTTACCAAGTTAATATCTACAATATTTGAAAACAGTATTACTTTAGTTTTGAAAATAATTTCTATTTCCAACTAGTTGGCTCCGTTCCTATTATTGTATGTAGATGACATTTTTACTGCAGTTCCAAAAACAAAAGTAGATGAATGTATTTGATATACTCAATGGATACGACAACTTTAATACGACAACAAATTTATATAACATTCGATATAAATCTACAAAACCGGGTATTTCTGAACATGCTATAGTCAACTCCCACAGTTTCAAACCAGAAGATGTAGAAATTCTTGTAACAGAGATGAACTGGATGAACTACTACAAGAGAACTTTCCTGGAAGCAGCTTTCGTTTCAACCTCCGAAGAAAATCTTAATAAACAAACTGATTTTGGTTACTTAAACGCTGGCTACAAGAATGTTTTAAAGATAAAATTGAAAAACCAAGTTAACAACCTCACTACAACACTTTTCGCAATTTTCTTTTTACACCTTTATTTTTTACTTTAGTTTTTATGATTACTTATTGTATTGATGTTTGAGCTGTTGATTGTTTACTTCTGTTAACTACTTGTTTATAATTTGTTTACTTTTTGATTGTTTGCTATCCTTTTAATATAATTATGTCATTTTAATGTTAGACATTATTTTAATAGTATTTTTAATTACAGTTTTAATTACACGGTTCATAATTACATGTTTTACAAATTTTAATAATTTATCTGTGAACATTTGTGGCTCCTTTTTCGCTTTTTAATTTTATTTAGTCAAACAACTCAACATCTTTTTTACTAAGTATGATTATTGCGTTTTTTGATGTTTTTGTTCATTGTAATTTTTGCTTCTCTTCTAGTCTTGAAGACAAAGACATAAAGTCTTCGAAACATCAACATTGTAAAACTTTAGTTTGATTTTAGTCTACTAAGCCCAATATTTCATTTTCATATATCAAAGTTTGAACGAGAATTTTATTATTATATCTTTTGTTTATACAAAGTGAGGAGACCCCTAGTTTCTGTTTTGTGGGTCATATTCAAATACATTGCCACTTTCCGTGTCCCGATAAAATGTAACATTCATGACATTAATGTAATGACAATGTCGATTGCTATGCTTTAAATCAACGCAAGAAGAACAGCTATCTAAAGGAAGACCTAAAAGCTTGTGGTTCATCAAGTTTCTGAACATATTAATGAGTAATACTGTAGAACCCCTCTATAACGAGTAAATCGTTTGGTCCCTTGCCATTTTGTATACTACTCCATGTACTACTTCATGCGGCTCTTTATCTAACAAAGAAATTATTGAAGAAGTCTGCGATGAAAATGAAAATAATGCTGGTAGTAAAAAAGGAGAAGACGAGGAAGAGAAAGAAGATGATGAAGTTGCAGTAACTGTTCAAAATATTTAGAATGTAGAATCTTTAAAAACTGTTTGGAAGTTTTTGTTAATTGGTGCTTCCATACCTCATCACAATGCTCTTTTTAATACAGTAGAACTCCCTCTATAACGAGTCCCGGTTATAACGAAAAATCGGCTATAACGAGTAAAAGTTTGGTCCCTTGACTTTTGTTTACATGCTAAACTGACTGTTTATAGCGAAAATCTGCTTATAATGAGTAAGTAGGCTGGTCCCTTGAGCTCTCGTTATAGAGGGGTTCTACTGTAACTTTAATTTTAATTAATATTAATTTTTAAATTAAAATTCTTTCTTAGCGCAAACAAACCAAAACTACAGACTTTTCAATAACTTGTTAAACTTTATGTTAGTATGCATTTAACTTTCTCTTTTAAAAATTTAATACATTTATCAATTTACCGGGTGCTGAATGAGTTAGCCGAACATAGGAAATTAACATGTAGAAACTTATTTATGCAAATTCCTGCTTCCCTAATTATTTTAGAGCAAAATGAAAGACACAAAAATAATGCAGAAATAAAAGCTACGAATGATAATAGCGTTAGATTTCATCTAACTTTTACTTAAAAGGTCAAAAAATGCTTTCAAAATTGTTAAAATTTTCATTTATCGCACTGGCCATGGTAAGTTTCCATAAGTTTCCATGGTAATTATATTTGAAAATAGAAATTAAATTGAATTTATTACATGGCCAGTGCGATAAATGAAAATATTAACAATTTCGAAAGCATTTTTTGACCTTTTAAATAAAAGCTAGATTATATCTAATGGTGTTATCATTCATAGTTTATATTTCTGCATTATTTTTGTGTCTTTCATTTTTTCTCTAAAATAATTAGGGAAACAGGAATTTGCATAAATAAGTTTTTACATGTTAATTTCCTATGTTCGGCTAACTCATTCAGCACCCGGTATACAAACTTTTATTGTCGATGACTGTTTATAGCGAAAATCTGTTATAACGAGTAAATAGGATGGTCCCTTGAGTTCTCGTTATACAGGGGTTCTACTGTAATAAGTAAAAATTGAAACATTTTTGTACAGTAATGTTTATTGAAAAAGGTGTCGCACCCTTTCGGTGTTGGTGAAGTGCGTGCTCAGATGCCACCTTGTTGTTGGTAGTTGGTCAACCGCACAGCTATGCTTTGATCTATTCGATCTACAGACAGAGCAGAGACGTTTGCACGTTTTGTGAATTCTTATATTACTGTACAACAATTACCTGAAAGGAAAAATGGAGATGCCGCTGAACGCCAGTCAACTAAAATAAAACACAAAAGTAAAAGCAATGAAATCTTTATATAATTGGCAAAGAGAAAGAACAAGATATAACAAATGTTACATTGTAATATTTAAAAATAACAATATGAAAAAACTGACTAAGCAGTTTACAAACAAGTATGGCTTGAAGGGATTTAAAAAAATAAATATAACAAAAATGAGTTGAAGACGCAAATGGTTAGAACATCCACTCACTCACAAAACCGTATAGCAAAGTCTACCAGCAAAAATGCTATGATTCAGGCAAAGAAACAAAGGTGCCAGTTGAATATTTTTCAATAGACAAGTGGGAACTTTGTATATAAATATAACAAATTAAACATTATTTCAGTAAGTTAATGTCACTTACCCCTCCACAATCGTAACCATCAACATCTACTCGTAGAATTCTTTCGCCAAATAAACCAGCAGCTACCAGGATTTCCTTTGAATAAGAAGGATACTTTCGATTCTGCGGCTAACTATATGGATGGATCTGAAAACATTAAACAAACCGAAACACGCTTGATCAGTTATACACAAACTACCACCCAGTCTCTAACGACTGAAACGCAACAAAATTTACAGGTAGACTGCAACGATTTTGCGAGTTGAAATCTTCCAACTTGACAAATAAACAAAAAATGATAAAACCGCTTCAAAAACTGCTGTGCTGGTTAATATCGGAAACTTCAATTTCAGTAATACGTGGGATACTGGTAGAAGTATCTATACTTTGCAAAGTACTCAGTCTAAGCTGTTACCTCCTGACTACAAAAGTTTCAAATACCAGGCAACCAAAACTACTCCAAAGTTTTCCAAAATCTTCTGCTTAGAAATATCAAATTTTTAATTTTGTTTTTTTTCCCTGTCTTCTACTAATCTTGGTTGGAGGTATACCGCACATTATGCAAAGGTAATGCTACAAATATGACCCTTATCCTAAAAAAAGTCCTGTCGCGCCCAATAGCAGTATTTTAAGATTTTGAAATAAATATCGTTATTCTTAAAAATTCGATGTACACCATAAGAAGAATAATTGATGCAAATTCGGTATAATTTGGTGCTTTTGTGAAATTTTTTTTCTCTTACATAAAACATTGTACTTGATTTTTAAAATTCTAAATGTTTAAAGAAACGAAATTATCACAATATTTCTGAAAGATATAAAATTCGTTATTCTCAAAAATCCAGTTTTTTCTTCTAAAAATTTAATATTTTGAGAAATATACAGGGTGTCCCCGGATACACTTTACATAATTTCAGTTGTGATAGAAGACACTTTTGTAAGAAAAATATTTAACTAATTTTTTTTTCTAAATTCAAACCCTCGATAGTTACTTTGTTTAGTTAATTTTTTATTCCTCAGCATCTCTGTCGAAAAGGTGTTTGCATTTCTTGAAAAAAATATTTATTTAGAAATATAATACAAGAAATTTAGAAAAGTATATCTTTTATTTGTTTTAGATGGAAACTTTGACCTCTCGTGGCAGGCACTCTTAAGTTGAACCCAGCTTACCGCCTTTTGAAGAACTCCATTTGCTAAGTTGATTTACCTCCTCGCTTCTAGAAGTACCTTCAACAATATAGAACACTAGTTGCACCTCGTTCCAAAAATAGTTGTGTGATCACCTCAAGCTAGAAAGACGCAATGCTCAGAAACAGTATTTTTGTATGTGTAATTTAATTAGTGAAAATGGATTTTCCCAAGGAAATTTTGGGTGCTCAAAATAAAATTCCTAAAGTTATATTTCCTAACTAGTTTGAATCAGAGTTAAGAAAAAATAAAACATTCATAACTGTACTGTGAGTAATACTAATATTGTGTTCCAAAATCCTTTGTTTTTAAATTTTGACTGTTTAACTTTTAATCGCTATCTTGTGGATGAAGACTGCATCAAGTCTTAATTTGTGTTTTTAACTGGTAACAGCTATCTACGTTTAGATTTTGAGTTTATAAATAAACAAAATAAATTTGTTTTGAAATGTCTGATCAACCTGGTTGTTCTGAAGGGGTGGAAAATATAAAATTTAATATAAAATTTGAAAAACCATCTATGAAGTGGATTGATGAGGATGAAAGTGACTATAGTGACAAAGACAATATTGATGTAAACTTTTGTGAAACCAGTGAGCACGATACTGAATCTGAATTTGAAAATGACAAATGCAACAGTGTACAAGAAGAAAAATATGAGACAAATAGTGATGATACTGATGAAGAAAGTGAAGTGGCTTTTAGAAGAAAAATTTATTATGGTAAGAATCGTTTTAAATGGTCTTCTCAAACTTTCAATTCTCACACAAAAACTCAAAAACACAATATTATAATGCAATTGTCTGGCTTACGCCCATCTGCAAGGTTAAAAAATGTAGCAGATCCACTTACGGTGTGGAGCTTGTTGTTCACTGACGTTATTTTGGGAATAATTTTACAATGGACGAATTTAAAAATTGGAATGGAAAGGACGAAATATGTAAAAACTTCTGATTCATCTTTGAGGGATTTAGATATGATTGAACTAAAAGCATTTATCGGTCTTTTATATTATACTGGGGTTTTTGTTTCAAACCAAGAAAGGATTGATAGAATTTTTGCTACCGATGGGACCGGAAGAGACATTTTTCGTTGTGTAATGAGTAAACGTAGATTTGCTTTTTTACTCGTATGTTTACAGTTTGATAATCCTGACGATCGAGCTAATAGACGAATAGAAGATCCCGTTTGTGCCATTTCAGAAATTTTTAATCTTTTTATTGTTAATTCCCAGGCTGTATATTCCATGAGTGCAAATACTTGCATTGATGAAATTCTTGTTGCGTTTCGAGGTAAATGCAGGTTCAAAATGTATATGCCTTTGAAGCCGTGCAAATATGGTTTGAAAATGATATGTCTCACTGACGCAAGAAATGGTTATTTCTACAATGGCTACATATACAGCGGTAAAGACTCAGATGGAATTGGATTAACCAACGAACAAAAACAGTTCAAAAAGCCTACCCAAGCAGTTTTAAGATTGGCAAAACCAATCTATAAAACAAATAGAAGTATAACTGCTGATAATTGGTTCACATCTCTCGAACTAATTGAACAACTAAATAATAGAGATTTGACATATGTTGGAACTATGAATAAAAACGAGGTAGAAATTCCCTCAGAATTTTTACCCAATCTAAAAAGACCCGTTAACTCGGCACTCTTTGGCTTTACAAAGAAATTAACATTAGTTTCCTATGTGCCAAAAAAAAACAAAGCAATAGTTGTTATTTCGTCAATGCACCATACAAATACGATTGACGAAGAAAATAATAAACCTGAAATTTTATCATTTTATAATTCCACCAAAGGAGGAGTCGATACGCTTAATGAAAAATGTGCAAAACATTCAACAAGTCGTTACACAAAACGGTGGCCCATGGTGCTTTTTTTCCGACTGATCGACATTTGTGGTGTCAATGCACATATACTTTATCAATCGTACCAAGATAATGGCTCTTTGCCAAAAACAGATTTTTTAAAATCGCTGGCCGATCAGCTGGTAAGAGCACATCTGGAAAGAAGAGTATTGAAGACTAATATATCACATGAATTAAGAATAAATATTAGGAGAATATTAGGAATTTCGGATATCCCAATCTCATTTATCAATCCGGAAGAAAAGTTAGAAAAACGGAAAACATGCTATGTGTGTCCTTCCAAAATTAGAAGAAAGACTGCTTATCTTTGTTTTTTGTGTCGCAAAGCAATATGTTTGCAGTGCAGTGCGAAATTGTGCACGAATTGCAAGCATACATTGTGATTTTCAGATGTTGAGATTTTAGCGATGTAATTTTAAAAAAAATTTTGTATTTAATTATAATTATTCAAGTATGTACTTAAAATAGTTTACTTAAATATGTTTTAGATTAAGGAAAAAAATTAAATTTTAGTTATGTCGTATTTGATTCACTGTCATTTATGCACGATTTCTTCACTTTGATATATTTATCGGATAAGTATAACTATAACCAATCAAACAACCGTAAAAATTTGAATTAAGGTTGTTTGATTGCTTATACTTATAGTTATACTTATCCGATAGATATCTTAAATTGAAGTAATCGGGCATTAGCCGAATTTTATTGGCCGACGTTTTTTATTTTTTGGAGAATAAATAAATAAATAAATTATATTGTTTTATTTAAATCATAGTAAAAAAAACATGCAATACGAAGTATTCAAGCAAATCAACGAAATAATTTAAGATCCGTTGGGTTTAAACTGAAGATTATGTCATTATGAGCAATGTCACAAAGGAATTTTACTAATTTTCTCTCCCAGTTGCAGATCGCGCTACTAATTTGGGGTAAATTAACAAATAAGTTCACAATATTTAAAAATTTGTAATTAACTGCAATTTAATTAAATATGAATATCAATAGTGAGCTAAAGGATAAAAATAAATCTTATTATATGGATTTCGCAATCCTATACAATTAAATGTTGTAAAAAATTATTAATGATTGAAAGTGCTTACTGTTCATTAATCCGAAAAATATGCAAATTAAGTGAATTAGTTTGCGACACGTATGCATAGGTGTTTCGAATTTCGGATTCTCATCAGGCAAACCTGGAAAAAAAATTACTAACGCGCACAGTATTCAATACTGTGCACTTTCAATCATTAATAATTTTTTACAACATTTAATTGTATAGGATTCCGAAATCCTTATTAATTATAATTATTAGCTCTTGAAAATACAATAAATATGAATATCAATTACGAGCTAAAGGGTACTAATAAATCTTATTATATCTCATCCCATTTTGGGATAGCTTATTCACAATTAGGTCCGCCTTCATTTTTTTTTTTTTTTTTTTTATTTGCTCGGTTAACCATTTTCAAAAAAATTTCTTTATTTTTATTCATTTTGGAATCAAGTTAGGTAGGATTGTGTTTTTATTTTAAAGAAATGTCAAATAATTTTGAATTTTTATATTTTTTTCTATCATATTGAATTGAATACTGTGCGCGTTAGTAATTTTTTCCAGGTTTGCCTGATGAGAATCCGAAATTCGAAACACCTATGCATACGTGTCGCAAACTAATTCACTTAATTTGCATATTTTTCGGATTAATGAACAGTAAGCATTTTCAATCATTAATAATTTTTTTTTACAACATTTAATTGTATAGGATTGCGAAATCCATATAATAAGATTTATTAGTACCCTTTAGTTCGTAATTGATATTCATATTTATTGATTCCGAAATCCATATAATAAGATTTATTTTTATCCTTTAGCTCACTATTCATATTTATATTTAATTGTATTTTCAAGAGCTAATAATTATAATTAATAATAACTGAAATTTAGTAATGCCATCTGCAAATGGGGGAGAAAATTAGTAATGCCATCTATTTACCAGAGAAAAAAGTAAGTAGACTTACTTCGAGTATGAGATCCCCTAGGACCAATCCTTCTCATTGGGTAACAATTGATCTTACATCACATTATTGGGGGCGGAGGAATATATTTCCTTATTTTTTTTATTAGGGGATGGGGAGGAGTTTAAAAGTAAAAAAATGTCTTACGTAATACATGAACGGCCCCTAAGCACATCAGATATTGTTATAAATGATTGCCGCCAAATAACTGTCGGCGAAAAACTGGTCGGCCAAATGACTGGATACCGTATAGATTTGTGCAAATATGCTAATTTCTTTTTGTGTTCTTAACTCTCCAGTACTAACAATCGGTCTCACAGACCGACGACTTCTATTTTTAACTGTAAATTTAATACGATAATGGCTGAGGGACCGGGGTTGTTAATACCTTCAAATCAACTAGTTTAGTATGTCTCGTGACATGCAGCAAGTGAAAATGTTTGTTTGTTCTTTATTTATAGGAAATATTGGTCTCGCAGACTGACGTTAGTATTAAGGTTTCAAAAATATTTTAATTATTAATAAGTGATTGTTTGCAATCGGAAAATTTACCCGATTACTATACGTATATTTGTGTAAATCAACTACGTTTACCATTGCGCACAGTGAGTACGATGTTTTTTAAAAAATCAGAAGTAAAAAATACCTCTATTTAGAACATGCGGTGATAATAATTTACAATGACTGCAATGTGCAAATAACGGAGTAAATTGTACGCGAAATATTTCGGTTATTATTGGAGCTAAATTAGAAAATTTTTTTTTTTTTAATAACAGTATTATCTTTAAGTACGTATAATAATATCAGCTGTCAAATTTTATTTTCTTCGTTTAAAATTTTACTTTTAATTTGTTATGGTTTTTAATTTAAATATTTCTACAACAATAAAATTTTGTAAAATATAATGGACCTTTTCCTACTAAAATTGACATAATGTAAAGAAAAATACCTAGACATTTGATTTGGCAAAAAATAATGTAAACACTGTTAAAAAAATTAAAAACTAGAATCGGTCTTAGAGACCGACGTTAGTACTCGTGTTATAAAAAAATATGTTAATAAATATATGGAGTAAAAGCGAGAGTAAAAGTAAGCCATTACATTCTAGTAAGCCAGAAAAAATTAAAAAGTAATTAATTTTAAGATTTTATTAACTTTTAACCTTCCAGTACTAACATATTTTTTTATAACACGAGTACTAACGTCGGTCTGTAAGACCGATTCTAGTTTTTAATTTATTTTTAAATTATTAAAATTCACCGAATCATCTTTGCGCTGATAAGGTGGCGTAGCCGATGGCATTGCCAGTTTGGCGCACACCCGATCTGACACCGATTTTTCGGCGCAGGGTTAATTCGGCAAATCCCGTTTTAGCGCGAAGACTATTCGAGGCGAAGATTATTCCTAATATCCTTAATCCCATAATCCTTTATATTATATAAACAAAACTTTTAATTTAATAAAATCATCAAATTTCAACTTTAACACAAAATATGAACAAGTAAAATAAACTACAATTTAAAAATATTCAATAAGAGATGCTGACGCCCGAATTCTCACAATACTTAGAGATTTTCAAAATAGTGGTCTTATTGATTATTTTCGTGGACTAGCACATAATTTTTAAATGCAAGTGTAAAATTTTGAAGTTATCATTACTCGAAGTTAAATATACTTGTACTTGAAGTAAATTATTTTATATACATATCTATATTTTATGCCGACTGCATAATAATACATATGTTATTACACCTATTCTACCCTCGTTAGAAAGAAGGCAGCAAATACAATTTTGTAGTTTTGAATAAAACACCAAAACGATTTACGTCCATTTGTGTCATTCCACACTTCCAATAAGTTTGGTACCGAATCGAGTGTGCGCCGGTTTGGCGGCACCGAATAGTCTGCGCCGAATCGGCCTTTCATCGAATTTGACCTACGCCGGACCGGCTGCACCAAAGCGGCGGCGTCGAACCGATGCGCCGAAAAGTCCCATTCCCCACTAGAATACCAAATAAATCATCTGTTGCAAAAAAAAGCGCGTACTGTGACTGCACAGTTGTAGTTACAGTGTCTTTTTATTTTGAATTTTATTATGAAAACATGTTTTTAAATTTCATTATATGACCATTTTATTAGTTTAATTTTATTATTTTATATTTTTTGAATTTGTGCGTGAAAATGAATTTTGTATATTTTGTAGATACTTATTGTAAAAAATTTAAATTTGTACTTTTGCTTTTGCCCGGTGACCGTTCAACAACGCGGACGTAAACAAGTCATTGGTCTCCTAAAATTAAATGTAAATTTTACTTATCAAGTTCCAGATAAGTTATGAATTTTGAAAATAAAAGATTTGATTTTTAAGTAAAATTTTATTATTTATGATTTGGATAAATTCCGAGTTTCTCATCATGCAATACGAATTATTCTCGTTTGTCGAGGAATATGTAAGCAACCAGCCTGGCTCGGATGAAAAGTTTTAATAAAGGTAATGTAGAAGTTTTTCAAAACAAATTATAAGATGTTATTATCCAATATTTCTTTACTTTGCCAACTCAAATCAGTGGCTTCGCTAGAGAATAAATCCAGGCCGACCCAACATTTTTTTGGCTCACCTTGAAGATAAATAATATTAATTTATTTTTATTTTCAGTAAACGTTGATTTTTGAATTTTAAAGCAGACTTGAAGGCAAAACAAACATTTTGCTTTTACATCTGTTTATACTGGTATTTATGTCAGTGGTGTGTTCTGCACGGAGACTAGGGATGCTCAGCTTGCGAATACATATAAATAATTTTATAATTTATGAATTAAATTTATTATTTATTTAACAGCGTCGTTTTTGAATGTTGAAGTTACTTGTGCTAACATAATTATAAAATAGGCATTTATTGTACTTCATATCAGCTACCTGCGTACCGTAAAGAATTTGAGTACATATCATGTAGGGGGAATATCTAGGAAATTCAAATTATTTACTTTAATTTAAGACCAGTCAACTTGGAAAAAATTAAAATTTTTATCTGTGGCCCGTGTTTTCTTTCGGCCTTCAGCTTCTCTTATAAGAAGAGAATTTTGAGAATTATTTCTTCAGTTAAATAATATAGGGGTGAGAGGGTTACATTTGAAAACACTTTTAGGGATATCTTGATAAACTGAGTGTCAATTTCAATAGTAGCAAGTCGAAATAAATTTAGTTTTTGAGGAAATTTGAGAAAAAGAAAAACACGTTGATTTAAATGAAGAGAGAGACGTTCACAAGCAATACTGTTTGAATTTTAAGTTTAATTCCCTCCGAAATTTTAAATAGCACCTTCTACTTTGCGATGTATCATATTGGAGGTTGGAAAAATAACAAAAATTGGATTTAGTGGAATCGAAGAAATAATTTTATTTTTACGAAAATCACGTTAGTTGTGGTCATTTAAAAATAGTAGTTTTATTATTATTTCCGAACGGATTGTGGTTCTAGACCCACTTGTACTGAAGCTCTAGGCTTATTGTACCCCGCGTTCCAAGTTTTACTCCATAGTTTCCTCAATGAAATTGAATATACAGGTGATGGTGCTTGGGTTATTTATTCTGTTATCTGATATGAAAAACCGAGGTATCTTAACTTCTTCGAGGCTAGGGCTGAACTTGCACAGTATGTGGTATGGAGTTTCTTCCTCCCCACACTCTTTACTTGTGAAATCTTCTGCGACCTCAATGATCTTGAGGTGTCTGTTTAGACAGCAGTATCCTGTAAGTACTCCTACGGCCTTCCTTAGCTGTGCGGTCTGCTCAGCTTGTGGATTTTGTGTTTTATTTTGTCATTGGAGAGCTCACCGATGAACATCCACGATTGTTTTTGGCCCGAAAAATCCCTTAGTTTACGTACTTTACAAAACTCCAAATCTTCAAGAACTGAAAAATAGAATAACCCAAAAATGTGGCGGATTAGTCCATAAACGTTAACAGAATGTCCGCGAAGAGTTCCACTATAGAAAATATTTTGAAAACATTATTTCAAGAATTGAATACAAAAATAACATTGCTGTGCTTCAGCATAGACTTACGAAAACAAGTCGAAAGTTTGATAGGATCAAGCTTTACAATTCTTCTCCGATGTCTATTAGAAATCTTCCAACCAAAAATTTGAATTAGTTTGTAAAAGGCTAAATTTTAACTAATGTATATTTGTATAATTTCAAGTTTCTATTGTTATACTTTAAAGTTGTTTGCTCCAGATATTTTAGGTGTAAATTGCCTGTAATATTATTAATTTTCATTTTTAAATAATAGAAGTTATATTACAAGTGCTAAAACGACTGTGTCAAACTCTGCCCGCAATGAAACGGGTTCGCCGAAAAAGCGGCTGCGCTGAATTGTATCTGACCCTAAACGCTGGATTTGGGACTCACAGTTTGGAGAGGGGACAGAAAAGAGTAGAAAGAAATGGATTAAGTGATTGGGGATATGAAATAGTCGAGACGTAGGTAGCCGTGCTTTGTGCTCTTTGTGTTTTTGAAAATAACCAGTTGAAAATTTATGTGAGGTTTATGGAATGGGTGTTTTGTGACAACGTTAAGCCTTTGTTGGCAAGCAACTGCATAACCTTGGGTAACCGCTCATATTTATGTAATATCCGTTATATGGGTTGATAAACGATACAATTGAAGCATAGGTATTGCAATTGTCGTCGATGCCGGTGTAACCGGGAATATTTACCCCCGTGAAATTTTACCCCCCGGTAAAAATTCCCTAGTGAAATTGTACCCTCTAATAATTTCTTACTGGGGGTAAAATTTCCCTAGAGAATTTTTACCGGGGGGTAAAGAAGTTCAAAATAACCTCGGTGAATTTTTACCCCCTTAAGAAATTTTATAGGTAAATCAGAATTTTTATTACTGTTTATGTATCAAATTCGATTATTAATAAAATATTAATATTTTTTTATATTTTATACAAAATTAGTTATTTATAATAATAAAAATTAAAATAATTATTATTTATTTATACAAAATGTTTTTAAATATTTAAAATATTTTCAACGAATTCGAAATTATTAATGAAGGCGTCAGAAAATTCGTGCAATAATTCGATTGTAACTATTATGGTAACGAAAGCATTTACAAATTTGAGGTGTAGTGAATATGAACGCAACAACTGAACTATCGCGTTGCTTTTTCTTTTTCAATCGTTGTTGTTATCATTTTTATCTCTCTTTTTCTCATTCGTTTTTAGTATATGTTCTCTATTTCTTCTGAATATCTGTCGTTCAGGTGTTTCTATGTTGAATGACCTTGGATTGATTTCTTCTTTTATTTTACCTTGAATCCATACATCCGTAGGGTTTTTCAAAAACCCAAAATATAAAAGAAAGTCAAGAAAAGCAAAAAACATCTTATGATAAGCGCCGTGCAAATGCAGTGAAATTTAAAGTTGGAGAATCGGTACTGGTACGAAATTGTAGACGAGATGATCGCAAAGGTATAGGGGGCAAAAGCACCCTATACAGGACCGTACGCCATTGAGAAAATTCTGAGCAATGGCAACTGCATTTTACAGTCGAAAGTGGGAAAATCTTTGAAAACAGGATATCCTATCAGTAATTTAAAACATTACCACGACAACGGATCTCAAGAAAAAAATGACAAAAATGAAGAACATGAATCATCTGTGGAAGAAATTAATTGCATTACGGAAAAATCAAAATTTTGTTTCTGTCCCATAAATAATATTTGGCAAAAACGACTTTGTGAGAAGCTTGGACTTTCATTTGACAAGAATTCCGCCTTTGCAAAAACGAAAAATTCGTTGCTCCATTCGCCTCACACTATTATAGACGTCGAGGCAGACGGTAACTGTTTTTTTAGATGCATATCGTTATGCATTACCGGAAGTGAAGATCAGCACAAGGAAGTACGAAAGATAATTACTGAATTTATGAAAACTCAAAAACAAGAAGTTGATCTGTTTTCTGGTGTTGAGAATTACATGGATATCTCGAAAATGGACAACAATGCAATTTGGGCAACAGATGTTGAGATGCTTTTCACTGCAGTACTCATAGAAGCCGATATATATTCGTTTACTCAAATTTCAAAAAATCCTGCATGGCTAAAGTTTCCAAGTTCAATGGAATGGTAAAAATTCACTAAGAATATTTTGAGCATTTTTACCCCCGGTAAAAATTCCCTAGTGAAATTTTACCCCCTAATAATTTTTTTAGCATTTTTACCCCCCGGTAAAAATTCCCTAGGGAATATTTACCGGGGGTAAAATTTCGCTAGGGAGTTTTTACCGGGGGTAAAATTTCGCTAGGGAATTTTTACCGGGGGGGTAAATAAAAGGGGGTAAAAATTCCCGGCTACACCGGCCGTAACTGATTTGCTGTTACTGCTTTTAGCAAACTGCAGGTTTAGTCCCACGCTACTCTATTCGTTGCATCAGTAGCTTACTCTCATTTGCTAGTCTCACGCTATCTGGAGCATCAGTGGTTTAACCTGTTAAGCATTATTTGGCTAACAGAGTTTTTGTTTCTCATTGTTCTTCAGTTTAAAATAGAAGGAAACTTTCTAGTCCGGGAGCTAGCGACACAAAACTTTGTAAGATTTTATAAAGATTAATTTTAGTTTATTTGTGTCCTATTAGAGCTACAGAAACCTGAAATCGACTCCTGCCGAGGCACCAGCGGGGCAGCGATCGACAGCGGTATTCTGATTATGTTAAAAAAAAAGTAAATGTTGAAAATTATAAAAGCTGAAACTTTTTCTAATATTTAATAATATTTCAATCGGATATAAAATGACCTCCTGCCACTTTTCCTGTGGAACGGTCTACTCCTTAGTAGACTTATAAATTATAATTACTCCTTATTACTTATAAAAAAACAATTACTGTGGAAACGTACATGACCAGCCTGATAAATGAAAATTTTAACAATTTCAAAAGCAATTTTTGACTTTTTAAGTAAAAAATTTGTAGTTTCATTTGTAGTTTACATTTCTGTATAATTTTTGTATCTTTCATTTTTTCTCTAAAATAATTAGGAAAGCAGGAATTTGCATATATAAGGTTTTACATATGTTAATGTATTATATTCGGCTAACTCATTGAGCACCCGGTATAACTAATTATAAGGGAGATGTACCAGGTATGAGACGGGTTTTGTTTTCAAGCCAAAACTTTTTATAGAAACCAAATATACCGAATAACTTACATACCATTCGAAAGTGAATCATACGCAATTTTTTACTGTAGAAATTATATTGATTCCGTCAACCCAAAAAAAGTTATGAGCATTTCCGTGATGAGTTGATTTTTGACCGAAAAAAGAATTTACATCAGGTATGAGACACCCGGTAAAATCTGCTAAATATGGGGAAATATGAAGTGAAACAGCCATGAATATGGAAAATATTAATGTTTAATCATCATGAAGGCCTTCAGTGACCAAAATTACGAAAGAAAATGACACTTTTTTTCTATAATTTATGCATCATGTTTTTCGTCTTCATCTTCGGCTCATGTCCAATTCGCAATGTTTGAACGTAAAGAAGCTGGCACGCATATATTTGCACACTTCAAAAATTACATTCGATGCATTTGATGGAATTGGCAACAGTCTCATAACTGGTACTCTCGGCTGTCTCACACCCGGAACATGACGCCATTTTTACAAAACGTAGAAAAATTTATGTGTGAACATAAATCAGTCCAATTGACTACTTCATCGTAAAATATAAGGAAAATTCTGAATTTATATGCACTGTAATCTCATTTTTTCGTTGAATAACTAGTAAGGAGACGTCCATTAATTACGTGAGGCGATTATAGTGATTTTTCGACCATCCTCCCTCTCTGGTGAGATGTCGTGAGATTTGGCTCGATCCCCCCTCACGTGAGATTGTTTGTTTTACTTTCTTAATTTAACCCAATTCTCTCGTAATTTTACAGTTTTGTGCGGAAAAAAATTACGTGATATTTGCTGAGACCCCCCTCTCCCCCACGTGAGACTCGGTGAGATTCTGCTCGACCCCCTCCCCTCTCTAAACACCTCACGTAATTAATGGACGTCCCCTAATAACAGCAATTACAAAGAAATCAAATAAAACTTTTTTGATGAAATTTATACTCGATGTTTGGATCACATACAAAAATTGTGACTATTGACTCCGGTGTCTTAAAAAAAACTAGCTTCCAACATCAAAAAATGTTGACACTAGTCAAAGCCAGAAAATTGGCATCGCAATATGGAAAAATGTAAGTGTCTCACATCTGCAGCCGTCTCTACCTGGTACATCTCCCTTACTTAAGTATAACAAATATTGCATATAATTGTCTATTCTATATTATATGAAATGCTGCATTCAGAACATCTGCCTATCACAGAAAAAATTACAAATAATATATTAGATGTTCACGCTCAACAACTTTGCTCCTGCCGAAGCAAGGTCCCATCAAATGGCTGGCATAATTGCTTTAATTATTACAGAAATGACAAAAAAATTTTAGCTTTTAATATTTGTAACAATTGATATTTTTTATTCACATAAATATGGCTATGGCAGGAGTAGACCGTTCCACAGAAGAAGTGGCAGGATGTCATTTTATACCCTATTGAAATATTATTAAATATTAGAAAAAGTTTCAGCTTTTATAATTTTCAACATTCACCTTTTTTTTAAACATAATCAGAAGACCGCTGCGAATCTCTGCACCGCCAACAAAATGGCAGGAGTTGAGTTTATTGATAAGTTTCATGAATATAATAAAATAAAAGATATACCAAGGTGACAATGAAAACTGTCGCTAGCTCCTGGACTATTCGGGATGGGATAACTCGGCGTGGTCAACTAGACGACGCCAGGACAATTAGGGGTGAGGTTTTGGATAAACTCCTCGATGAGTTCTAGTTTGGAATACTTCTGCAACATTTTGTTAGAGACGAACCACGGAGCCTTCGTTGCTCGTCTCGTTGCTGGTGCGGCTTACGTCATGATTGAACAGCATCAGACCATTATATTTAGCGGGATTTGAAGTGGTGGCACCACAGAAGTCTCTTGTTCAAGGTAAATTTTAGGAAATTTTGGATTCCGAACATTTTTAATTTTGTTTTCGGAAGTATGTTGTGATTCCGTAGACATTTTGTCGAAGTATATTGCCTTACTCTTGCTCAGATTTATCTCAAGAGCTGACGTGGTATGCGGTGTCGCCGCGTACAACAACACTACTTATTAAAGTCTTAACATAATATAATATAAGTTCTCACTAAATTTTCCAAATCAAATTCCCTGGCTTTTCCAGGTTTTCCCTAACAAAGAAACGACATTTCCCTGACATTTCGGTAAATCGGAAGATAAAAATGTAAAAAAATTTTAATTTTAATAAAATTAAATTACAATTAATAATTTTTTTTTTAATTTTAAAAATTTAATTTTAAAATTTAAAAACAAATGTATTTAAAATTAAAAAAAATTTTTAATTAAATTGTTTTTCCGGACTGATAATTTAATTTCTCTGACTTGGCACTAAAAACGAAAAATTCCCTAACTGTTCCCTAACAAAATTAGGAAAATCTCAAACTCCCTTAGTTTTCCAGATTTTCCAGGTTTTCCAGACGAGTGGGAACCCTGCATATAAACAATACTCGAATGGTATTTATTAAAGTGAAAGTAGACAAAGAAACATTTTTTCTTAGCTTATTACGAGGAGCACAGCACAGACCCAATACACCAGATTTCTTTTTATGAAATATTTTTGGATTTCTGCCGATTTCCCCGGATTACCTAAATTTTCTCCAGATTTCCTAAAATTTTCTTTTGCATTGTTTCATGATTTCCTTTCGGAAAAGTTGAAAAGCAACATTATATGTAATTTCTAAGATTTCCTTAAATTTTCTTAGATTTTCTCAGATTTTCTTTCACTTGTACAACAAATTTCCCCAGCGGTTATTATAGATCGAATTATTATAGATCGCGATCGACCTGTTGGCCACCCCTGATCTAGAGTGTATAGACTACATATACTTTATTTGCTACTTAATAATTATAACTTAAACATAACTCCTATTATTTATGTAAAAAAGTCGATGCCTTGTAATATCTTTCTTAAAGGCAATAAACTTTATTATTGCTTATTAACCGATTACAAATCATTGCTCAAATGCGCGTGTAATTAAACAACGTATAATAATAATTCTACAATCCGATTCATTGGCTATACAATGGTGTTTTAACTTTTGAAATCTGATTGTTACTTTTCGAATAAATGTGTTTTAAAAGCAAAACGAAAGAAAAAAACATTAAAATGAAAGCAATTCATATCTAGTCTAATAAATGCCAATAAACACTTTCGTTTCGTTATCTATGGGCCACCCTGTAAATCGTATCAATACAAGAAATAAAACATCATTTTAACTAAAATATAAGAAATTACATAAATTAATTCAAAACAATTAAAAAATTTTAAGTCAAATTATTGAAAAGTTTATAGAAAAACATGCAATTGTATTATGGAATATATTGGACAAAGCAAACAATACCTACTCACACTAGGCTAGAAATAATATGAGAGAAGACTGGTTTGGCAAGTTGTGATTGATAAAGTTTATCAAGGTATTGATTTTAAATTTCGAATTTTTTTGTCAAAGTGACACAAAATTTCATGGGTATATTTGATGGTAATATTTTTTGGTCACACTTGTTGATGAGAAATTTGGATTTGTGTTTGGTCTCCTGGGCCTTGCGCCTATTTTGAAACTACATGTTAAATTTTATGGAATTTTCTAAGCATTAGAAGATTAAAGTTTTAAGGTTTGAAAGATCATAAAAATACTTAGCGGGTCGCCCAATAAAATTTTGGATTTTATCCAATAGTGTCGCTTTTGTGAGACATTAATAGTAGGTAATTCACTATAGTTAAACATAGCAGGTGTTAATTTTCTATACATTGGAATGTTTTTTAAATCTGGTTTTTTAAATTGATAAACTGATACTAATCATGAGTCACGGGGCATTGAACTAAAATCGATTTTTTGAACAGGAAATGTTTGAAGCAAAACTAACGGACCATACCGATGTTTCGAAGTGAGTGAAATTCTAGCATATCGATGTTAAATAACCTTTGAACGTGAAAAAGAAGAAATTAGATGGTCTAACAAGTATAGTGTGGCGGAGTGTTAAAGTTGATCATGGGAAACACAATTATCTTGGCTTACCTATACCCATGGTATTTATGGTAACAAAATGCTGTTTCTTTTATGAGTAATAAAGTCCAAGATCCATGTAAAGGTTTCTATAAATCATTTAAACCAAGTTGTATATTAAAACGAGAACGATAATTAAATAGTCTGGGATTGTTTGAAAATAACGACCTAGAAGCAACCAACGTATATTCCATATATAAAGGCATGGACGGCCGGCGTTTCGATTCTTATAGACATAAAAAACGCAACAAGCTTTATAATAAAATAGCTTTACTTGACCTCAAGCGCCAATCTTTTATCCTTTTTTTATTATTATTTTTGGATTAGAACACTTTTGTTTTCTATGACAGCTCATCATGCTTCGCAGGTCTGCCTCGGGCTAAAATACTAATTTACAAGTTCAAGGTATGCTTCAAATTTTACGATTATCATTCCATCATCGTTCTTGTGATGGGTTTTTAACACAAGGGCAATTAATTTTATTTTGTTTTCTCAGAAAGTATCTTCATTATTGAAATACGACTATGAAAAACAAAAATTCCATGCGAATATTTAAGTCAAGGATAAACGGAATACTTATAAATACAAGTAACACAATAAAAGTAAAGAAGAACTAGCCGGTTTAAATTATATACCTTACCACTTTGTGTTAAAGCTATTTACGTTACTAACATGCATTTCTTTATGTCTGCTTGCTATTTGCAATATTCTGAAAAAATCCCAACTTGAAATAACTTACCTTTTTTTATCTTAGACTTCAGCACAAATTTGCATACGATTTTTTTTTAAATTATCTTAACAATACGGATTTACTTCGAGAAATTTCAATCAAATACTTGAAGAATGTTTTCATTTAAAAAACGTTGGGCAGTTTATTCTACCGACAATAAATTTAAATAGCTGATATAGGTTATAATTTTTTTCCTTCCTTTTATTTCTATTTCTTTTCAGGATAAAAAGCAAGATGAGTTTAATGTAGATATGGCGTGAAAAAATCTTAGTACTGAAGTATGTATGTATATACTATATTACTATTATACTATACTATATTATACTATACTATATACTATATTATATATTACTAGGTATTAGTATTGTTTCCGCTTCTCTTAGTTCCACTTTCCGAAAAACTATTTTTTTAAGTAAAAAAAAAAATTAAAAAATTAATTTTTGAAATAAACAAAATTAAAAATATTTTTTTTCTTATTTATTATTTTTAATCCATATTATAAACAAACGAGGCTCTTAAGCCTGCTACTTCTAAAGTTTTCTTTAAAAATAATAATAATAAATATTCTTTTCAAAAACAAAATACAAATTAAAATTAAAAAAAGATTAAACCACAAAACAACAACAAAAGTATAATTGAATTTTAACAAACTAATGTGAAGATACAATTTCTTGTTTCATTTTATTTCTGTTTTGCTACCTTTTGTATTCTGTCCATGATTTCCGTTTTTCCTCGGATCCATTCTTTACGTTACCACCTATCACCTAGAGTTATGCTGAGCAATGAGCATTCTTCCCTCGCTCTTAATGTCACCGTCAATATACTTGTAGTACTGATTGTCATAGTCTCCTCGCCACAGGTCAACATTGGTAGTATGCAGAAGTTATATATTTTGACCCTAAATTGTTTTGAGAACTTTTTTGACATCAACACAAAGAACATACATAGAAGACCAATTTTCAGTTTTTTATTTGATTAACACTTTTTTAAATTTTTTGGGAGCTGTTCAAAATTGAAAAAAAAATTTCTGTTTGTTTTATTCATTTGTTCATTGGAGAAGCTTTATTTCAATCGTTTTAAAAACAGCCACATTTAAATGTGGGTCTGGAACCACAACCCGTTCAGCAATAATAATAATAATACATCGGTTAAAAAATACAATAAAAAAACAAAAATTGTTTTGAATGGTTTCTTCAAAACTTTTAGGGATTTTTAAATAGCAAGTATAGAAAGCTTAGATGTCATTTTACTTTTAGTCAATTTAGATCAGCAAGAAGACCTGGTAAAAAAAATCAAGTACTTGAGTCTAATTGTTATTACTCTTCTGGGTTTTGGATTGGATGTTGAGGGTAAACTGAAGTTGGCATGCACTCAGGCCACAAAACGGGCTCATTCTACTACCTCCGATTGTTGTAGCAGCCCATCTTCTCATCTATTTCCCGAGCCATCCCAAACTTAAGATAAACTCGAGTATTTTAGAGTCCCCCAACATGGATCCTCTTTTTGACGCTAACGACGGGCAGTTGCAGAGCACATACTCCATTGTTACGTCTGCTTCATTACATCCCCGACGGATTGGGCTACTACTAGTCCCATTGTGTGCAGGTGTTTATTTAATTTGCAGTGTCCCGTGAGAAAGCCAGAAATAATACGCAGGTTGACCCGGGACAGCTACAGGTAGTATTTTACATGGTTTTCAGAGGGAGAACGTATTTTTCCCGCGCCTGCCGGCATCCAATATCTCACTAGCTTATCTATCCGCATGCCGTTTATGTGTTTCTTTTTTTATGATGGCATCTAAGGTCTTAACGGCCGGCGTAATGAAAGGCTTCGGACCACAGGGTGGGTCACCCGAGCCAAGCCTCGCCAAATTGTCAGCTCCCTCGTTGCTCTCATTACCTTTGTGCCCTTTTACCCAACTAAGAATTCGAGCATTGTGTGTTGATATCACATTCAGTGCACTGAAGATACACTGCAGCACCAGGCCCGAGATGATCTTACGACGACCAAGTACCGTAAAAGCAGCTCTGCTGTCTGTGAATATTTGAATTGTTTTGCCCCGGATATCCCTTTCTTGGACTATTTCCGCACAGTGTAGTATACACATAAGCTCCGTTTGGAAGACGGAGGCATATCTACCTAGCGTTAGACTTATATCCAGCTGAAGTTCAGTAAAGAAAATCCCCATCCCTTAGTCAGTATTGCTTTTGGAACCATCCGTGTACAGGCAAATGTCCGATCCGTCAGTTCCTGTTGCTTCTGATAAAATGTTAAACTTCCTGTCAAACACATACATATTTGGGGGGAATTCTGTTGGCATCTAGGCCCAAAAGAGGCGCCCTTCACTCCTCAAAGATCCTTGCATTCCCATTAACTCCCTGTCTATGAGTCCAAAGCCCCCTTGCCGCATCCTAAGAGCAGCTCAACCGCCTGCTCCTCCACTTAGAAATCCCGCGGAGGAAGGCAGAGGAGAGTCTCCAAGAGGCTACAGTCGGTACCGTTTGCATCACTCCCGTTACAGCCAGGCAGACCGATCTCTGCAGCCGATATAGAGAAGACGCTGTTGTAGGACTAGACGCAGACTAGTGCACCATAGCATAGCATTGGTCTTATTATGGCAGTGTAGAGCAAGAGAGCGATCTTCCGAAAAAACCCCACGATCTTTTCATTGCCCTTCGACACTGCCAGAAAACCATGCCAGCTTTGCTTATTTTAAAGCCGATATGTTTGCCCCAATTTAGCTTCCTGTCTAGTATAATTCCCAAATACTTGACCTCGGATGCCATTTTAAGAGGGGTTCCTTTTAGGCTAGGCATTTTCATGTTCCTTATCTTCCTTTTTCTAGTGAATAGAACAAGCTCCGTCTTACTCGGATTGACCGAGAGAGATTACTCCGTGCACCATTCCTCTAAGATTCGGATAACAACCTGCATCAGATTGCATCATACTATACCCAATGGTATAGTAAGCACTTTCATTAAGGCATCGCAGAAGGCTGTCCACCACAAAATCCCGTTTTTTTTTTAAAACGAAATCTTAAGAATATTTTCTACAAGTTTTATGAAAATCGGCTTAAAATTAATGATTCATTTGAAGGGAAGAAAGAATATTTTATTACTATTAAAATAAAACCTAAAATTTTAATCTCGTGTTTTTCAAAATCACTTTAAAAATACATTTCACCCTCAGAACTACAGAACCGATTTCATGAAATTTTGTACAGATTGTTTTTAAATTGTCGTGTTCTAAAATCTCCCATCTTTTTTTTTGATCTTGTTTTGTAATATTTAAAAAAATTGTTTGTAAATATTGTATATTATTTTAGAATTAGTAAATAACTTTCTTGGTTTTCTGCCATCTAGTTGCCATTGTGACAGCGAGGTGGGGAAACGAAGCACTATAGCAGTCGAGAGACAAGTTGGTCTCTCGAAATTTTATTGATATTTTGATCTTGGATTATCCAAAATCCTAATTTTGGACGAAGTTGATTATATTGGAGAATGATTTTCTTTGATTTTTAGTAATAGAGATTGGAGATTTTGGAAGGTATAATTAAAAAAATGGTTTTGTTGAATTGGTATTAAAAATTAAAAGTAGTATTGTCAAGCAAAATTAACAAACTACAGGTGCCACCAGTTATTACTTGAATAATTGAACTTTGCTATTTTATATTGAAAATTTTCATTTTCTTTTTCGGGATTTTGAACCTTTCTTTTAATAAAACTCTATGTATTTGTCTATATTTCGTACAACTTTGTTGTGGGTCTCGTCAGGACTAGAAATTAGGTAAAATTTGTAAAAACAGTTTTCATATTCTTTATTATAATAAAACAATTTCTAGTCTGGACAAAACAGAAAATAAAAATTATATTTAAATATGGACGAAAATAATTCGAAATTAAATTGAATGAAAAATTTGGATTTGGATTTATGTGGAAATTCATTGCAATTACAATTTCAGTTTTTATTTGTATTTAGGTTTTGGATAGTTCCAACTAGCCTGGTTATTATTTTTAAAAAGAGTATATTTTTTTAGAGAGCTTTATTTGGAATTTGGCATCCCGGTAAAATGCATCTCAATATACCGGGTACTGAATGAGTTAGCGGAACAGGAAATTAACATGTAAAAACTTATTTATGCAAATTCCTGCTTCCCTAATTATTTTAGAGAAAAAATGAAAGACACAAAAATAATGCAGAAATATAAACTACGAATGATAAGTGTATTATATTTAATCGAATTTGTACTTAAACAGTTCAAAAATGATTTTGAAATTGTTAATATTTTCATTTATCGGACTAGCCATAGAATAAATTAAATTTACTATTTTCAAAAATAATTACCTTGGAAACTTTCATGGTCAGTCTGATAAATGAAACTTTTAAGAATTTCAAAAGCATTTTTTGACTTTTTAATTAAAAGCTAGATGAAATCTAATCGTCTTATCATTCGTAATTTATATTTCTGCATTATTTTTGTGTCTCATTTTTTCTGTAAAATAATAAGGGAAGCAGGAATTTGCATAAATAAGTTTTTACATGTTAATTTCCTACGTTCGACTAACTCATTCAACGCACTGTATATAGCTAGTTATAGTAAACGAAGGAATTTAGATTTTGTTGAAAAATTTAATTTTTATAACAAAAATATAAAATTCAGTATCATCATTTTCCCAACTTTTTCGTTTAATAATAATTGTATTTGCTCAAATTTTTCTATATTCCAATTTGCGTATCTGAAAATTTCAAGACTCCAACAATTAATTGCAATGCTTGCACTGATACTAAAATTCAGAAAATTTATTTCGAAATATGTAGCTAAATTGTGAAAAATTTTAGTTGAATAGATTGCATTTAAATGAAATTTCAATTTCTTTCTATTATATGGAACAGAAGATCTGTTTTCGATTAAACAGTTGTAATAGTCGGATAAGAGTTAGAATGGAAAATTTCCAAATTGTCTTAAGGATCGGCTCCAAGGCGGCAGCATTGATTCATGAACGCGAGAGGGCTTACGACACGAGTATATTTTATAATTATAATGGTAACAGGTTATAAAATCCTTGACAGAAAAATCCTAGACAAAGTAATTCTTGTAAACCGGAGCCATTCGTTTAGACGCGAACGTTTTGCCGCGGCACGTTTCGACGCCGGCCGGCACGATTCGACATTTTCGAAACTTGAAAACGTGCGCATATTCTCGCGCAGATATTCATCGGTTTTGTAGGTTAGTGTTAGTTTTTTTTTCTTTCTTTAGTGAAATTGTCCGTAAAAAAGAGATATCTGCGCAAAAATATGCATCGGTTATGTAGGTTAGTGTTAGTTTATGATTTTTCTTTATCAAAATCACAAAATCGCCCGTAAAAGAGAGATCCGCGCGAAGATATGCATCGGTTATGTAGGTTAGTGTTAGTTTATATTTTTTTTTAGCAAAATTGTCCGTAAAAAATATATCCGTACAAAGATATGCATCGGCTACGTAGGTTAGTGTTAGTTTATGATTTTTCTTTAGCAGAATCGCCTGTAAAAGAGATATTCGTGCTAAAATCTGCATTGGTTATGTAAGTTATTGTTAGTTTATGATTTTTCTTTCAAACTTCGTTGTCGTCCAAAACTTAAGATTCTATCTGGCACTGGTCCACTGTCGTAAAGTAAAAAAAAATTTTAACGCCGTTCGCAATGTAGCTTCTGTAATCTTCAGGAATTAAATTTTTCAAGGTGCAGGAGGCGCTTTTCTAACTTTGGTTCTTTTTCTTTTTATTATTTGTGTCAACGCATGATGTGTAGGTAGAACTGCTTGAGCACCTTGCGAAACATTCGTTTCGTTAATAATTTGCGAGCGCTGTTCTTATATTTGTTTTTATAACTTCTATTCTGCGCTTCTATTTCAGCCGCTGAACTATCATTACAATGATTGCCTTTTTTTTAAATATCACCATTGACAGTGTGTCTTACAACGAATTATGCCATCCATGCTCGCTTGTTACCTATGAATACAATTGTTTGAAGTTGAATCAGTATTACTCTATATAACAATAAAACAAAAACCGTTGTCAAAACGTTCAGCGTCGAAACGTGCCGGCGTCGAAACGTACCGGCGTCAAAACGTACCGACGTCAAAACGTTCCGCGTCGAAACGGTCTTGACCCCTATAAACATATCGTGACAAACTAATCCTACAAATACATCTTAATCCAAACAGTCTTTGATAATAAATCTTAAACAAAAAGATTCCAACTATAAAAATCCTAATCATATAAATCTTTATTTATTTATCATTCGTAATTTTCGAGCTCTGGCTTCAGGGATGTTTTTAAGCAGTGGAACTACTCCAAGATTCACTGTCTAAGTAGATTCGCCATTTTATACTGCAATTTGTGCTCAAAAATACCAGTATAAAGTAAAAACACACCATGGACGAAGCAAAACTTATAAAAACAGCAAATCGAATATACACTTTCAGTTTTTGCCTTTTTTTGACCAATGTTTTCCTGTTTTGGATTATGTTGTCCACGATGTTTTACTGACGACTTTCATGTTGGGAATTTATTTTTCATATTCATCTGTTTTTAAGATAGCGGCAGATTGGTGGGAAGAGGGAGCAATGTTAATTCCACATTTTGACGTTAAATTAACGTGTACTACATTACTTATGTGTTTGTTGACTGTGTATTTAAAACTACCTAGTAATTTTCCATAATCAAGTCTTAGCAAGTACTGAGGTACTGGGGGATATTCCACACCTCCATACGTTAAAGGAGCATTGGGGAAATCAACCGATCTCTGTCTGAAGATGCTACCGAAGAGGATGGGTCGGTTATATGTTGGGAGTCATGACCAGAATATGTGTTTCACTTTCTTTGCTAGTTGTTAGAAATACTGTAGTTGGAATCGGTTTGCTTAATTGCAAAGCTGATTGTCAGATACAATTTTGTTGTATATCATTTGTAAAATATATCGGCGTTTTAGATGTAGGGACAAGCAATATGTCTTAAGATGAGCCATCAGTTTACTAAGGTATCTGATAGTTCTAGTTATTGCTCCCATTGCAGCATTTAGTTGGACGTTCACCTTATGGACGTGTGCGCTGTTCATGGGGTACCTGCGAGTTTGTGTATTTTACTGAAGCGCTTTGATTATGTTTTCGTAATATGCTAATATATTGATTGAACGTGAGTGATCTGTCGAGCGTGATGCCCATGTAATTGGGTTCGGGTCATGTAGTAGTTTTTTATCGCCCATATACACTTTATGCGGTTTAAAGTGTGTCCCCTGTGTGATACTACAAGCGCTCACGCCGGACATAGAATAGAAGGACAGGAGACAGGAAGTTGTCTCGTAAGAACTCAAATATACAGATACAACATGTTTATTGTTAAAAGTGAATAAAATAATTTTTTTTTAATCTTACAGTTTGCAATAGTCAGGGCTGATTTCATAAAGAAATTTAAGATAACATTAAAATGTAAACGTAGAATTAAGTTAAAAAATTGAAGGTTCTCATTGGTCAATCTTATCTTAATTCTCTGTTTAAATTTTAATGTTATCTTAAATTTCTTTATGAAATTGACTATTAATCTATATTTAAAAGTTTGTATGTAAACAATTCTTAAGCGGTATTCAAATTAACATTAGTTGTATTATAAGAATTAGAGAGAGAGAGAGAGAGAAATTAAAGATTAGTTCTTACAATAATTAATCTTATGTGAATGATGCTTTAGTTTTATTATTCGGTAATTTCAGTTCAATGAATAAAATTACTACTTCCGACATAATCTGACAACAAGTTAAATCAAGTTATGTTTAAATGAAAATGAACAACCTGTAATTACAAAAAAGCGAGAGTTTACAAAAGCTTGTTTACCATAACGTAAAATAACGCTTGCTTGCTACTTGCTGGTATATTTGTTTATAATCAACCAGTAACTAACCTCGTGTAATTCTACCTAAGGTGACTACGATTGAAGAGCGTTGAACTTAATGGCTACTTACTTGTGATTTTACTCACTCAAGAGCAAAACGAGTAATTTGTACTTTAAACATGCTGGTAAATTAACGTTTCAACCGATTAAAAGCTAAAATTTTAACGTGTTTATTTAACATAAAATTTTGTTCAAGCTTGACAAAAAATTACTCTTAGTGTAACTCCCGTTTAATAACAGCTAAACCATTTTGGCGTTAACTTATCGTTAATTGGTCAGATTTACCGATTTACTCAAACTAAGAGCCCGGAGGGCCGAGTTAAACTTAATCATAAATCACACTACCTTTTTTAGTTTTAGACCTCACTCTACGTTTCACTCTAATAAAGCATTTCACTGCTCTATGTTCACTTGGTGAACTGCACTAAGAAATGCGTGAATTTCCTGCAGAGTGACTCAATCAGTGAACACACCAAGCCACTGTTGTGATTGTTTTTAAACGTTAAAATCACTCTTGATATAAATTTGTTAATTTACTGCATTTATTTCCGGTTTTGATTATTTATTTTGTATTTATTAATTTATTTGATATATTATTTGTACTTAACCCTGAGATGAAGCTGGTACCGAGTAATTGCTTTACTACTTGTAATTAACTTTAACTATATTACTACGCAATTTTAAGGTAATTAAATCAATTTCAACTAAAGTAACCTTTGTTTATAGTTAATAATATTTTTAATTTAAATTCTACATTCTGCTTGAAAAAGTAATAATTTATGAGTCGGGTGTTTTTTGATATAAAATTTGAATTTTGTCTTACGTTTTCGAGCATGTTTTATCGAAAAGTACGGTATTTTTTCAAACTGTAAGTTGAAAAAAATGTGAATTATTAACATAGAGCTGTAAATTTGTCGCAGTTTTAAGTTTTTTGAAAAATATTTCGTTTTTTTGAAGATAATGGTTTTTATGTCGTTAAATTCTTATCTATGAAGAAGTAATCTTCAAGTTGAAAATAATTATTGGTTTGTATTTTATATTTTATTCTTAAGACTACCATCATCTTAATGGATGGCTTGAGCGTTTAGGAGGGGTGTATCCGGTGCCTATAGAACAAAATGACCATGGGCCCGTAGCCGCTGTTAGTTTGTGCGCGTCTTTGTATTTGTTGCTTAAGACTCGAAAACACTTAAGATGCACTTAGCCGGTACTTTATCATGTATTATTTTAGCACTTTTTACAATTTCATCTGCAAACAGTAAGTTTACTTATTTTATTAATTTATAAAGTTTTTATAATATAAATAACTTGCAAGTGTAACTTAATAATTTAAATAATAATGGTAGATACGATAACAAGAGCTAAGGTCAATGAAATAAAATTAGTTACATTTGTTTGTTGATTGTAGGTTTTATAGTACACCAACGTCAAAAACATTTCATTGTTGCTTATAAGTCTGAAAATACCATTACTGGTAGCGGAAACTACTATAGACGGAAAAACTTAATATTCTATTCGCATGGTACCGGTTAACTATATCCTATTATATTTTCAATAGACTTGATAAAATAATTATGACTAAGAAATGTTTCGTGCAAAATTTAAATTTTTCTTCTTTCATCACAAACCCGCCAAAGTCAATATTTTAATTTTTTGAAATATGTATGCAGATGATTAGCTAGGCAGACTCGAAATTAATCATATGGATCGTATCAAGTCTTAGCTTAAATTAATAAAAATTATTTTCAAAATAAAAATTTAACATTAATTTTCTTATGAAAAATTAAATTATACAAAAATTGCAGGTATATAGTATTTAGAAGACCTTGCTAAATTAAAATTTATTATACTTTATTTTAATGAAAAACCCTGAACTTGAATTAAAAATAAAATTATAAAAATCGACTTACTGATGTATAAAGGACAAAGATTTGGGTTAGTATTTTTTGTTGTTGGGTTCTGCACGAAATTTAAAGATGATATATGTATTTTTATTATTTAAAAGTTTACAAAAATTGTGTAAAAGTATTTGTTATGTATTAATTAATTATATTTAGTAATTAATTTACTATTTGAAAATCTGAAAAAAAAAATTAAAAAATTGTTTTTTTTATTAATAATGTACTTACAATTAATAAGTATTATATATTTTTAACTTATAATTTTTTAAATATAATTAAAATATATTTTTTGTACATATTTTTTTGAGAGATAGAATCAAAATTTTACATAAATTAATTAATTTATATTTTAAAATTTCATAGAGGAATAATATTTTATTCGTAAAAACCTTTAGTTTCAGACAATTTTCGTTACTTTAGACATCAGTTCTAAGCAAAATCAAACTAATCAAACCGTAAAACTTCAATAAAAATATTATAGGTTTAGTTTTGTGTAGATTTTTTTCTGTTCATCTAACGCAAAAGTGGTCTACAGATCAATGAAAGTAAACTCAATGCTGTACTAATTTTCACATCCAACAACTTTTTAACCCTAATAATAGTCCGCTTCTCTAAAATTTGATAATTTCTTTAATCTTCTGTTGTTCATTTTTAAATTTTTAGCAAACAACTCAATTTTAGCGTATTTAAAGTGAAAATTAAAATTCTGAAAAAAAAAGGATTTTTGTATTTTGTTTGCGTTAGAACTTACTCAATATATTTTGTTCTATTTGATCCACCAAAAAATTATTAAAAGTCTACAGCAAAAATAAAATCAGTTTTTTTCTTGTCTAAAATTCGAAAATAATTGGGGCTTTTGGAGGGCCATATCTGGAAACCATTAGGATCAGGGGAAAAATTATTTTATAACTTCAAGTAGGTCAATTTTGCACAGACTTATTTCTAACTGGTTGATGATCTTCCTAATTTTTTCAAACAATTTAGCCATATTCCAGGTTGGGTTTAAGGTAGTGAAATTAACAGCGCTATTTTACAATGTAACTATGAGGTAACTAAGAGAGTTACCCAATAAATTGCATTTTCATTGCGCACTGACTGGGTTAATAACAAATCCATAATAAAAATTAATAACTACCAAATCTGTTTAAACAATTTACTGACAAAATTTATAAGAAAGCAATTTTTAGTTAGTAATAATAGAAAAGCCCAAACCAAAGTCCAAATAATCTGGGAGGAACTGAGATCCGCACTCCACTTTCATCGCTGTTTCACAAAATTTCGTTTTTCTTTAAAAGAAAAAATTAGATTTATCAAAATTATAACTAAAATAATATTTATTTAGAAATCGTAGATGGTTCGGTACAGCAAAGGTTCTGCAAATCTACTAAAATTTAAAACTAATGTATGAAAAATAAATTATAAAATAATTTTAAATAAACAATATATAAAAAAGATAAAAATAAATAACCCTCTTTTTCAAAGACGTAATTTAAATGAATAATAATAGACATTAATCCATTTCTTATTTTTATATTATAATTTAAATCGTTTATTTATTGTTCAGTTACTACTCCAGAAAACGTTTAATTTAAAAAGTTTAAAATAAAAAACATTATTATAAAGCATCAAGACATTGCAATCGGGGCAGTCATATATCTAATTTATAGGGAGGGAGGCATTTCATGAAAATAAAAAAACCGTTGTGACTAGAGTACAACGGATATACTTACATTATTCATATCGTAAAACGTTTTTCTTTGAATCAAACAATTATTTTGTTTGAATATTTTTTTTAAACAACTAAATTTTGTTTTATTTAAATAAAATGTATTTGGCCAAATAAAAAACACCTAATAAAAAATATTATATATTTTATTTAAAATATTATATTTCAATTAAACAAAATCCATTTTCTTTAAAAAAATTATCCGAAAAATATAATTTTTTGAATTAAAAAAAACTTTGTACAGGTACACAAGTTTGCAAAGATCGTATCGATGAAATTTAAAATTTAGATGAACTACTTCTCCTACAACTGCATCTTATTCGCAAGTACAGCCGATGTACTTCAAGTCACGGCATAAAAATATATACATGGGTATTTGAAATCAATATTTTTTTTGTGGTTTACAATAATTTATAAACTAAGAACAATAACAGAAATAACAAGTTATAACAAAACACTATCCAGTATTGATAACAATATTGATTTAATAAGCTTTGATACTACGGTTTTCCCTCCTTTTATGACCGCTGGCGCTGTTTATTGAAATTGATCACTTTTATTTGTTGTATACATTAGTGTTAAATAAACACACAATAAGTGAATGATATAAATTATTTATACTAGTTTACACTAGCAATAAAGTACAACTGTTTTATGTTAGTTCTGATTATCAAATTTGATATGTATAAAACTGCAAAAAGGAAGCAAGTCCATTTTATAACATTTGTATTTCCAACCGCGATTTAAGTGCTTTTAGAGAATATTTGGTTAAGAGGGAGCACCACTGGTGACTGGTTAAAAAAATCAAATTTTTTGCGAATATATTCTGTTATGGTTTTGACTTAGTTGGGGAAATTTTATGAAAAGATA
This sequence comes from Cantharis nigra, assembly GCA_958510845.1. Lineage (NCBI taxonomy): Eukaryota > Metazoa > Arthropoda > Insecta > Coleoptera > Cantharidae > Cantharis > Cantharis nigra. The sequence continues at coordinate 23,215,682 of OY294034.1, forward strand.
CAGAGACAAATCCAACAGTAAAAAATTCACACGTATTGTATATTTGTATACCACTAAGCATACTAAATTTTCAAATTCTGCTCTGAAAAAGTTTAGAATGTTTATCTAAAGCATGTTTTAATTTTAGGTCAAAGGATAACAACAATTCAATTAGATGGGGTTCAATATTTTATTAGTAGGATGAATCCATATTCACCGGAATTAAATTTCTTCTTGGCTTACCAATATTGTAGATCTCTAGGCTTACAATTAGTGTCATTTGAAACAAAAGAAAAAGCGGAATCGATTACTCAATATTTGATCAATGCTGGTTATCAGAAGTTTGATTTTTGGACATCGGGAAACAAATTGGGAACACAAATGTTGTTATGGATGAATACAGGTTCCCAATTTAACGCGACATTTAACAACATGAAGAAAAGGGAAAATGATACAGCAACTTTTGAACTCCCAACTGGAAACACAAGTCCACAACGAACAGCACGGGAAAAGTACAAAAAAATATTATATTTTACTTTCTTTACTCATTTTTGTTTTGTAGTGGAGATAACGACTTAACCAATAGTTGTGTAGCTATGAAGGCACCATCTTTGGAATGGGATGTTGATGACTGTACATCAATCAAAGATTTTATTTGTGAACAAACCCGTTGTTATTATTACAATTATGGTTCCATACCGGTGTCCTCTGCACAGGGGTAAGAAGGTGAGCCCGTTCAACACCACACCTAGAGTTTTAAACTAAAACTGTCTATTTCTGTTCAGAGCTGTGATAATACACTTTTTCTAATTACAATCTATACATTTAGGGCTACTTTACAAAAATTTTACAAAAATCTTTTGTGGTTTAAATTTCACGTAAAACTATAGGTTCTAAGTGCTTAATAATTTTATTTTATATATTTACGGTAAATAATAAATAAAATATTGCATCTGAGAGAACTTAAATTTTAAATAGTCAGGGTCAGGAATAAAATTGCATCGGATAAATAATTTACCTATAATTATTGAAGTTGCAGATTTCTGAAATCAATTTTATAATTTACTAAAAATGATTATTTTTTTATATTTGTTTTCTAACTTTATATAACATTGTGTAATTGATAAACGTTAGTTAGTTAACTTTAATAACCATAATAATTTATAGACTTAAAAATAGCCTTGCTTAACTAATAGCAGATATATTACACATTTTATAAACTGCAAATTTGAAATAATTTGATCAAAATTATTTTGATTTTAATCTTGATTTTTATGGCATCGAAATAATTATTCTTCATTTTGAAATTATTGGATATCCAATTTAAATTATATAAAAATTGATCGGATTAATGCTGTATTTACTGGCCAGTAAGTAAGTGACTTGGTGTGAACGCTGGTTTAGTCAAATTGTAGACTTGACGCAATCGCTCAAAAGTACTTTGATGCGATCGCAGCTTAATAGTAGAACATTTTTTTATAAAATTATACTAAAATATTTGGGATGGCCTTTCGGGAAGGCTGTAATCTAACTGGACCACCGCCTGTACATTTTCACAGCTCTGTAACTCTTACTTGCGGTATATTATCTTAATTATTATTAAATAAAATGTAACCTAGGTGAAAGGTTGCATGGTGGATGGGCTTAAGCTTAAGGCTGTACTAAATTTCTTACTAAAATTGCTGTTTAGATATTATTGGCTTTCCATTAATTATACCTTAATATTATTTTTTTAAATACATTGTAGAAAAGTAAGCACAACCACCACACAATCGCCATACACATCATCATCTTCAATTTCTGCACAAACTCAAAAATATGTTCCTATGGGTATTAACGAATTAGTAAGTAACTTACGGTCAACTGTATCTCCAAAACCAGACGACATTGATATTACTACAACGACGTCTTTAAAAAATGAAGATGAGGAAGTAGAACTAGGAACAAATGGACCTTACGATAATTTTCATTCAAACGTTGAAATGCACGACGATCCTTCTGCACTAGTGGATTATCAAGGAGCTGAAGAAAATTATGCGTCCACAGTTGAACCTGATACCGTAACTACTTATGCTCGTTCTTCTCGTTACTCTTTATAAGCATCTCATTCCATAATGTATTTAATAAGTATAACAATTATACTTTTTCAAGTGTTTTTTACATATTAATTAAAGTTTACCGAATAAACAATAAACAAAAATTGAAAAGCAAATGTTTTATTTAAAATTATCTACAAATGATGATAAACCATTCTCTAATTTTGAACATTATTTTCCAAATGAATCATTATCATATTTTTTGGAAGGTGTAGAGACGTTATTACAGTTTCAACTTTAGTTGGACCATGATCGGTGACGGCGCCAGTATTTTTGAATTGGAAATATTTGGGATGGGCCCGGACATACAAAATTTATAAATAAACTCATTGAAATAAGCACCTAAGTTATATATGCAAAAATTTTGGGTGGCCACTTGGTTGGGTCAATCATCTTGGGATTGGCCAAGTTGATTGGTCAATTTCTAACGTGGAGAGGAACCGCGAAGGGGAAGAACAAACAAAATTTGATTTTATTTTTAAAGATTACATTATTAGGATATTTTTCGCTGTTTTTTCTCAAGATTTCCCATTTCCTTCAACTGATTTAAGACCAAAAATCAGTTTAATTTTGATGTGCTTTTTAAGTGTTTTTCATCCAAAATTACTTGCTACGCTTGCTTTAGAGATGGCTGAAACCCTGGTTTTATAATAAACTTATAAATAAAATAAGCAAAGTAAGGAAAAATATGTAGATATTTAGTAACGACATTGGTAAAATGCTAGTTTACAGGAAACTATAACCTTCGGGAACCCCCCCTTATAGCAGCTCTTATTATCTTAAGCACAGTGATGATCGTAAAAAAGTCTAGTCTCTCCATAGACTTCACCCGGATACCTTCGTATCAGCAGTTGATCGGCTGACATACTAAGCTGATGACCGTCTTAAGGTTTTTTTTTTTTTTTTTTTAAATTCCAAATTAGCTGCACGGGTAGTGGTTCAATGCCCACTTTGTACTGAAGCTCTAGGCTTATTGTACCCCGTTTTCCATGAAGATGTTAAGGAATTTTATTAGTATTTTGATCCACAGTTTGATGTTCACCAGAGGGCTGAGCTAAGAAATTCTGCCGAGTCCGGGATTTGAACCCAGAATTTCCGCTCATAACTCAACTAGCGATCACATCAAGCCACCACTGTGGTCAAGTAACAAAAATAATTTATTATTACTCTACTCTAGTGAGAAAATCCAACATGTTGCATATCAAGAAGCGCTGTGAGTATGCCCCCATACACCAGGGGTGGCCAACATGTCGATCACGAAGCAATTTTTAGTCGATAAAAAGTCGAGGAGGAAACCGCTGGGAAAATTTGATGTACAAGTGAAGGGAAATCTGAGAAAATGTAAGGAAATCTTAAGGAACCTTAGGAAATCTAAAAAACGCCAAGGATCTGTTAGAAATTACAGAAAATCTTGCATTTTCAACTTTTTCGAAAGGAAATCATGAGACAATCCAAAAGAAAATCTAGAGAAATAAAAGAAAATCTAGAGAAATAAAAGAAAATGCCCTAAAATGAAATCGCAAGTTTGACGCCACCAGGCTTTAATATTTTTAGAGGGCAGTTACGGTTTGATGCTTAAGTGCGTTGGCAACTAAGCAGAGAGTCCAGGTTCGAGCCCGAGTAGAGCAAGAACTTTATAACTCTTCATAAAATGAAGTGGTTAACCAAAACCCACTCTGGGTTGTAGCACTACGGTGTATTCCTGTATTATTGTTGGTATTTATTTTTTTAATTCAAAAAGTTTATAAAAATTTACAAATAACCTTTAATTATTATGAGATTGAACTGAAACTTCTACAAGACTACAACAAGCCTTCGGAAACCAGCCGTAAGAATTAAGTTGAGTATATTAAGAACAATTTCTGAGCAACAACGAATGCAGTTTTAAGAGGTCTAAATCTAAACTAATTATGAGGCTCAATTATGATTGGGTTATTGAATTAAAATTTAAAAAGTGGGTTAATTTTTGAACAGATTTAATTTATAAACTTTACATGTACAAACTTTAACTTATAGGAAACTTGTTTTGGTGGCGTAGTGTTGTGTAGTATACTTATGCTACGACAAATATAAACAGTTTAACAAAAATAAAAGGGAAAAATTCAAAATTGCAAATAAAATATAAATGGCTAAAATCAAATAACAAAGAATCTTTGTTGCTTCTGGTTTATTGCGACCGCTACAAACTCTTCCCCGCTGCACTCACTACACTTAAACTTTTGTTGGATTTTTCGATGTTGGTGATTCGTGTGGGTTTCAGTGTCAGGTAAAATTTGACCGTTAACCTGCACTGGAATATTAGACTTTGCACGACTTGATCCGGCTCGGAAATTGAATCTCAAAATTTAAAATTTTGTTGTGGTTTGGGAGCACTGTTTGCATTTGGTATTCGAATTTTACTAACTTTGGTAAATTGTTATTCTGAATTCCAGCATCCTTGATTTAGCAAACTTCTTAACTTTTTGGTGATACGCAATTATTTATTTACTTGAATTTTCTTAAATTTGGCTCAACATCACCGGTGGTTGGCGACTTATTTTTCTTGACCTAAATCTTCTTCATTGGATTTGTTTTGTAGGAAAATTTGTATACTATTTAGAAATTTGCTTCTCATCGTAAATTTGTTATTTTGAAATTCCTTGGTTTATGGCGCTTTTTTGGGTCGAGTTAGTAGCGGTTAAAATAAAAAAATTGCCCACTCACCAGTAAACTAATTTGAAAATATTAAAAAGGGTAAAACTTAAAATTGCACATAAATGACTTAATATTTAAATGGCTTTTTGTGCGTAAGCTTGTCATCGGGCTTCCATAGTCTCTTGCACAAATCGAAGGACCATGAAAGTCCCTTGTACTTAGATGTCTCCCTTTGCCCCCAAAATTTCCCGTTCCGAAGGTCGCGTTTCATCGCAACAAAAACAGCATTTAAAAAACATAATTAGAATAAGCACGTCGTTTTCTTGGCAGTATGATTACGTAGTCGAGGAATGGTTGTAATCGAGAGCACTAAAATAAGTTATAAATGTTGTTATATTTATTTTACACACAGACTGGCAGACATTTTGTCACTTAGACTTATTTAGCTTAACCTAGACGGTTAGAATGCATCTTGGTTAGAACTTTGAAGTAAACTAAACCAGGAGGCTCAAAGCAATAGTTTGCTTACCGTAAGGTAAATCTATAGAAACTTTCAGTTCAGATTTTTAAATTCCAAATTAATTTATCATTTTCAGTTTCAAAGTTATTCTAACCTATAAATTTTGCAAGCAGTCCTTTCAGTTTTTTTAAAAAAGTCTTCAAACCCATATAAAGAAGTCTAAATTTCACAAAAATTGAAAATATTTTGGCCCTTTATCCCAAGAGATTATAAGAATAAGTTAGAAACACTCTGTATTCTCAATTTTGGATGTTTTTTTTTAACTTTAAGTTTATTTTTAACTGCAGTTCAAAGTTATTAGTTCTAACGTATTGATATAATCATCCAGGAGAAAGTCATTTGCATATCATACTTACAAGCTCGGCAATGTACTTTTAGTTTCGAACACTTTCTGAGCAATCACACTTAAAGCTACTATAAGACTGGAACCAATATCCGTTAAGAGTTTTGTATTAAATGCCTAATAATTTTAAATTGTAATAAAAATTATTAGATATAATAAAATTTACCAAATTATTATCACCCGAACAGTATGAGCATTCTAATGTGTACGACTGTTGTATTCCAAATTCTCTCCACATAACTACACGTCCAGTCCCTTCTTTATTTTTCTGAATTTTGTATTTGCAATAGTTTAATCGAAAATGTGGATTTAAGGATTGCAAAGTTTGGGGTAAAATCTGAAATATTCCATTTTTATAATCAATTCCAATTTAGCAATGTTTTTATTTTACCTTCAGAGCTTCTTTGTAATCTTCCATTTTAACGTCTTCTTTAATCCAACTCAATTTTGGATTACAACCATAAAAGAAAAAATACTTTTTTTTACTGTGGCCGTGTATATCGATATAAGTAGTAATCCGTTGATTACATTCCAATTTCGCATAAGCTATAAGTTTCTAAAAATATGAAGTTATAAATTTATTCTGATACTAAATTATTCCTCGTACTTTACAGTAAAAAATTTCTGGGTTAGTAGTTTGGCTAGGTTTTGACCAACTCCTATTTAAATCCACTCCTGTTAATCCGCAACGGGTGCTAAAATGAAATACTGCATAAGCTATATGTTGTTCAAATTTTTATGTCAAATTAACAGTTACTTTCCATAAATTACTCCTTCAGGATTTAGCATAGGAATTATTTTAAAAATGTAATGCTCTCGAGCTTGATTAGCTCTCTCATCAGTACTGTTTAAAAGAAATTTTATAATTCCTTCCACTATCCAAGAAGAGTTTGTTTCTCCCGGATGAACCCTTGCAGTAATAAATACTAACGGACGTTTCTGCATAACATAAAATAATGTCTATGTAGTATTGTAAATGCAGCTTAAGGATTAATTACTACTCGCGTGATAATCCCATATTTGCTTTCACGAGGATAACCGCTCAAGTGTACCTCGAGGATTTAGACAAACTTTAGTATGTTAAAAGAGCACTAAAATTAAGCAATCGCTTGTTTTTCTTGAAGTATTATGAGCGGCCGTTTCTGAGAAAATAGCGATTAAAAGTTTAAAATACTTAAGCTAGTTTATGAAATACAAATCCAAATGTCTTCTAACTGAATAGTATCTTCCTGTAGCATGCAATGCATGTTCTGAATAAAACAATTATTTCCGCAGGAAATCGAACCTGGGATTCTTAACCGTTTGCGGAAGCGCTATCATTTCATCAGGTTGAAGACTTTTGAATTATTGTTGCATAAACTAGGTGAAGTATTGTAATTAAACACTTTTAAATGCTAACATTTAAAAAAACAGGCGTTTGCTTAATTTTACTGCTTTTTCAACATATGAAAACTTGTCCCGATCCTATAGTTGCACTTAAGCAGTTCTCCTCCTCAGTTAAGTTTTCTCAATAAATATGATGTGTCGTCTAAGAAGAAACCAATGATAGTTTAAAAATTGACACTGATAAACACTATTTATATAATCTATTTGCAATATTTTTGAACAAACTTAACTAAAAGCAACAAATGTTAGCAAACGTACAATTTGGTTTCTTTTCACAGGCCAAAAGTTTCCAACTGGAATATTTTCCTTTGCGAAATAAATACTTACATGTAATGGTATACCCAAGGACTTGTAATGGTTTGGCGCTGCTGTAATTGTTACTAAAGGAATTTCATTTTTGGAATAGACGGAATAACACAGTCGATCTAACCGCACATAAATTTCTGACCTATTATGCAAACTAATCGGCAATAACATTTTCTGAAAAACAGGTAATATAATAAAATTATTCGAATTTACAATTACAAATTTTTTAAAGGATGTTGTCGAAATGTGGACCAGCCTATACAATATTAAATAAACTTACGATTAAAATAATACTAACCATGAGACGAGTGTATGTATAAGGATAATGGTAAGCAAGGTAAACATAGTCGCTTCCAAACGGAAATTTTAGTGAAAATGATAACGTTCGGTATTGTTTACTTCCGCTTTCGTCAGTATAATTATTTCCATAATAAATAATTTTTTCTCCAATTCGTCTCCAACCTATCAAAAATTTATTATGACTTTTTAATACAATTTTGAATTAAATTACCAATTTTATTTAAGATGTAATCGGTGACCGAAAACAAAACTGGTTGCATGCCATAATTGTATTGACTGTTAACTTTTATATAATTGATTATATTAAAAGTATATATAGCATCAGACAACATGTTACTTATTTGAAAATAAAACCACTGATGTCCACTTTCACTTTGTGTATCAGGGCTTAAGAGAAGTTCATATTCAAATCTATCAATCTAGAACCAATTGTAGAAAATCAAAAACCAATTAAATTGAGATATTGAGATATATAGAAAATACCTGTTTGACTTGTCGTAAATTTCCACATTCAAACCTAGATTCAAATACAAGACTATTGTTTTCGTTTGGATTTTGTAACTGTTCCAAATTAAAACAATTTGGACTGCAACAAATATATTATTGAATGTCGTTACTAAATAGCTTTACTTACTTGGGAATTATTTGAAAATTGTTATTGGTTTTCAGGAGTTCGTCCAAATCATAAATAATTTTGGATTTGAACTCATTCTTGATAATCCCTTGACCGCACTGAATTTTCTTTACCAAATCTTCTCTAAAAATTAAAAAATTAAATATTTTAGGAAGAACACCCTGTATATTCATACTTTTGACATATAAATCTACAATGTTTGTATACATAATATACATATAATGTACGTTGTTGAAAAATATAGCAGATTACATTAATAACCCTTTGTATACTTACACAGAAAAATAATTAGTATTTTCATTTAGGAAATGCTGATACGTGTCAGTATCTAACATCAGAACATCTGGAAACGCTTGTCTATTTATGTTTTTAAATCTATGCACTCGTTGCTCGATAATTTCAAATCTTTCTTCCATATTCAAATGATTTAAGTTTTCAAAAATTTGAAGTTTTTCAGATTGAATTTGATCGGAAGACAATTCTTTGAAATACTTTTTAATTCTACAAAATAACATTTAGCAGTTTTTTTTTAAATTTTGTTTATTTACTCTGAGAAATCTGCATTATTTGAACCGGATATAATATCATCCATTTTTAGTTTTTCATCTGTGCCAATATCGTGATCCATTTCATCTTCGTCATCGCTATCTTCACTATCATTTTCAGCATCACTGTTGTCTGAAGTAATGCAATCACCTTAAATCAGTTTAAATTAATAATTATTTTATTGTTGCTTTGCTGAGAAAGAAACTAGGCAAGTTTACTTTATGAGTGTAGATTTTTCACTTACCATATTCTAACATATTTTTATGTAAATTCAAATCTAGATTCAATTGGCCAGATGGAAGAGGCACTTTTTTAAGAGATTTGTTCAAAATTGTGTATGCTTTAATTGTTGCAATTCTATTTTGCGATATTTCAAATTTTTCATTTCTAATGAAATAATAAAGTAATTTGTTGAAATTGTCGATATCTGATAGATATTTGGAACCATAAACTGGAAAAATAAAAAAAAATAAAAAAAAGACAAACTAATTGCTGAAATTGATTACCTGTTTTTGATATTCTATACAAGGTGGTCATTAACGATCGTTTATTTATAATTTTTTTTCCATTATACATACATAAGTCTAAAATAAGGTTAAATATTTTTTCATTTTGACTCATGCAATTGAGAGAAACACCTAAAAAACCATTTAATTAAAAACCATTGGCGTTATTTTTTGATATTCGCTATGTTATGTCATAAACTGTTGTTTTATTGCATTATATTATTTAAATATTTGCACAACAATTTTTTATAATAATTTATAAAAAAAAAAAAAAATAAATCTTACTACTTCTCGACATAAACTTCAAAATCAAAGAAATTGCATAAAATTTTTGGCTAAATTTACAAAGATAACATAGTCCATGGAAAAATTGTTTAGAAGCCAATAAATCATTGTAATTTCCTGAAACATGTGTATGGAATTAATTTGTCAAGTTCAGCTACTAGACTTACTATTAAAACAAATCAATTTTAAAATTATTACTAAGTTTGACACTAAATTTTTGTGTTTTGGCTGCAGATTCACTAATTGTCCAATAAAACATACTGCATCATCACTGATGTTGACATAATTCCTGCCTAAAAATTTTAACTTATAAAGATGTAGTTCATTGAAAATGAGAAGGTTGTTTTACATTTCTTGATGTCACAAGTTGTAGTAATTATTTGTAAAATTTTATTATGGACATCGAAGAAAACTTCTTTGTATTCTTGGAAATCACCAAACTTGTTGTGAACATTATACATACTCGCTAGCAAAAGATTCAAATAGTGAGGACAATTGATAATTTCTTTAATTGTTGTCTTATCTCCTTCTGTGTTCTTTGTTAACAGGTTGTATAATATGTCAATTGTGTACAAGCATGTTTTACAGTCTTCAGTTTCCTATTCAAAAATTGAAATGTTTGAAATTAATAGCTTAACAAATTTTTCATCAAGCACTGCATAATTTATAATAAAAGAACATTAAAAACAAAGATGTCAATATGTATTTTATTCTTTTTATAAAATGATTTGGCAAAGTCTATTCTTAATTTTCCAAATCCTTGATTCTAGAAAACTTAGAAATGGATTAATTTGAATTGGACTGATATAAGAATATTCCATGGTTTATTAAAAACACGTGGAAAATTTGGAAACTATCCAATTTATCCAAACAGTGGTTGCAATTGTGTTTGTGCTCGATAGGACAGCTATAATTAATTTTTAAATTGTTTAGCACTGACCTACACCTTGAAAGGTTACAATTTGCACGAGAAAATATCAATCATGGGATTTTACACAGCTGTTTTTATTTATACTGCTATTTAATTGTATGGTATGCTTAAATATTTTGGTTTTAATAGATTCAAGGTATATTACAGATATCACAAAACAAATTTTAATTTTTTGCCAAAAATTATGTGCCAAACTTTCAAGTTTATTACAGTAAACAACAGGTGATTGTTTTGAATATGATATATGACAATAATTCAAATGAATTCACAATTTAATGAGCGTTTTATAAACCAGTTAACTAAGTTCAAGTGTCCCAATTTGTTTAGAAAAGTAAATAAACTGCATAAGTTAGGTTATGTCATATTCAGATTTAACCCTCCAGTCTACGGAGGCTTCACTAATTTAGAAATTGCAATATTTATTCTAACCGTTGACTGGAGGGGTAAATTGTCTGCGTTAGGAATTAAATCATGCATAATTTACATTTGTTTTCAGTTCTAAAGAAAGACATCAAAGTTTTTCTTGTATGTTCTTCGAAGCTATCCGTTTAACCCTTTAAGATACGAATTATGAAAAAAACAAAAAATAACTTTAAACTCAACATGTGAACTTGTTTGATTTCTGAAGATACTACACAAAAATTTGCCCTAAACCTATGTGCTCTGGAAGGAACGCTGTGTCTGAAAGGGTTATTAAACTATGTGTCCGGATTCAAAAATAAGTCAGATAAAAGAGGTTTATTTTTTTAGCGTATGTTTTAGATACGTACATGATATTTCTATAATGATTAATAAATGAAATCTTATCTATCAGGATAATTGGATATCTGTCGCGCGATGAATTGTCCGCGATGAATTGACGGTACACCCCTTTTTTTGATTTTTTATGATTTTACGTTCAACTTTGAGATTGATTTGTGAAGTGAAAAAAGGAGATAGAAACTTGTGGTTCGCACCATTCGAAAGAGCGTCCTTTTTTCTATAAAAATCACCAAAAAAGTGAAAATTAATTTTTCCGAGGTAAGGTCCCTTTTCGTAGTCCAGGTCACATATAGTAAATATATAGTAGCACTTTTAGTTTAAGGTTCCAATAAACTCACGATACAGTCCATCTCCTAGTTTATTATATGCAATATAAATAAATAAATTAAATTCCGCGAATGTAGACATCACTAATGAATGTATTTACAAAACTTTTAACAAGCCGTTAAATTTAACGGATGATTTATATTGGCTTACTTGTACTAAGAAAAAATTTTCATTGTTAGATAGAAATTGGGAATTTGGTAACTCCACATAAAAACTAATTCACTGCACTAAAAAAGTGGTTTATCATTTGAAGAAAAATTCATCATTTTTACACCGATGAACAAAATTCATAGTATTCATGAAAAAATCAATGTATTTATGAATTTCTTCATCAATATGATGAATTTTGTTTATCGGTGTATAATGATGTTTTTCATCAATATGATAAACAATTTTTTTCAGTGTATCTGTCAACGTTTCGACCCATTAACTGAAGCCATCTTCAAAGACTTTAATTTAATTAGAAACATATTGGTAAATACAAATGTAAAAAATAATAATTTTAGTTTCACACTCACCTAATAGTAAGGATGGATAATGTTTTGCGTTAACAATTTAAAATATAGTCTTTGAAGATGGCTTCAGTTAATGAGCCGAAACGTTGACAGATAGTAAATTAGTTTTGGTCTTGCGTTCCCAAATTCCCAAGATTTCTATTAAATATATTATATTGGACGATATTTAATGTTATTAATTTCCAGTGGGTTGTTAAATTTAACGGTTTGTTAAAAGTTTTACTGGCGTTTGTGAATACGAGCATTAAAATTTTTCAAAACAGTTTTGTTTAATTCATTAGTATGTAATATAAAATAAAAATTCAAAATTTTACATAAAAATAAAAATTTATAGTTATTTTATAGAGTAGAAGAAATTATTGTAAAGAGAAGGATTAAAAAAAGCTGTGTAACGAATAAATTGATTACAAAGATTTCGATATGGAAGTACTGCAAGTAGAACTCAAATGGAATTTAATCATCTTTTAGAAAATTTTTAAAGATTATCTATAGTTATGATTGTTGAATTTGAACATTGTTCGAATTGGAATGAAATTCCCTGTAAATTAAATGCTAATTTATTCGCTAAATGAATAAAAATTTAAATAATACGAACGGACAGAAGGACTGAAAGAAATCAAAGTATAAAATTTGATTGCAATGAAAAGAATTTTCATTTTTCAAGAATTTTTGAAATGATGATATTCGCCTGATAATGGAGATAACTGGCTCGATGATGGACACAATACATGTCAAGAGGCTAAGGTGGATTGGCCATATGCAGCGCATGGACATAACTCGATGAAAAAGAGAATATGGAAATTGACTCCAAGTTTTAGAAGAAAACGGGACAGACCAGCAAGAACCTGGGCTCAGGGAGTAAAAGAAGCGATGAAAGCCAGAGGCCTAGTACCCTAGAAGAGGGGACTGGACTGATATGGAAAATTTGAGAGCAAAATGCGGAGAAGCCCGTAAAACACTCGCAAATAAAATATGAATATTGAATATATGAATATATGAAAAGAATTTAAGTTAAATTAAAATTTGTAATTCAATAATTTGAAAATTTCGATTATTGTGCAATTCGATTGAAAAACAATATAACGGGGGGGGATTGTCTAATGTTCTATTGGAAATGATTTAATGTATAATTTGATTATCATGTCATGAAATTAGTTTGTTGTGTAACTTAAATATTTTGTTGGCATAAATTTGAGAAATCAAATAAGAAACTCAAAAAATTCGAAAAATAAAAATTTACATTAAAGATCTAAAAAGCACCATTGCCAGAAAAACACAATGGAGCGTAAAAAATATTTAGTTGCCAATTTAATAATCTCTACTATCTTTAAAGATGGGAAAATGGAAAAAACGCCAAATTGAAGTTTTGATGTTTTTAAAATTTAAAAAAACAAAACAATTTGGCATAATTTTACAAATCTGTCAATCCAAGTGAGAATTTCAGATATGCCAGGATACCAAAATAATATCAAATACTGGAATAAGGGAATACACAACCATTGTATAAAAGCTGTATTAGACTACACAATTTTGCGTAGAACAAAAGAACCGCAAGACGCACGTTTCTGCGCGAAATTGTATAGTCTAAAGCGCCCTTCACACTATGCGATTTATTCTAGGATTTCTCGTACGATTTTTCTTAGAATTTCTCTCATGAGTTTTACCCTTAGGGGTTATGCTGGTTTTCAGTTCACCCTATATGTACAATTGCGGATGAACACGAACGAATACGGGTGAGCACGATCATATATTTCAACATTTTGAGTTTAGGTTCAGTGTGGCCAGATTGGCTGATTTATTGTAATTTGGGATACTTTTGCCTAAATTTTGCGACCAGTGTTTAGCACAAATCGCAAGTCACCAAATTGGGCAGCTTTATGTTATTGCATGGATGATTAATATTTTTTAATATTAAAATATTAATATTACAGGGTTCGCCACACTTTTTTATTTATCAACTGCATATAACCAATGTAACCTTAAATTTAAAATGTCAATTTTAACAATAAAGATAAAGAAGGTTTTAGACGTTAACGGCAATCCTATGCAAACTCGTAATCGTAGGATTCGGTTAAGATTTTGTTATGAGTTTGCTTACGAGTTCAGATTCGAATCTTTCCGTGTACGACAAATCATACAATGTGAACTGAAAAATATCTGCTTACGACAACTCGTACGAGAAATCATAGGATAAATCGCATAGTGTGAAGGGCGCTTAATACAGCCTTAAGACATATTTTGCCTTATTACAGCATTAACATAACCTAACTTTTGCAATCATTGTTAATAAGAGACTTACCTCTAAAATTTGCAGTAATTGGTTTAATAATTCCTTGTTACTACAAATATAATTTACTGCATACTCGTTTTCAAGATTATCTAAGATAAAGATAAACACATTATTATTGATTTTAAAACAGCAAATTTTACCTACCTATAGTTTCAGTATTATCAGAAAATAACAACACAATTAAATTACACAAAATTTTTGAGTTATCTAATCTAGTGGTTTGATCTGAATATTTTCGTCTACGAAAAACCTTTTCTATTTCGTGGCATTGTAAATGTAATAGGTGTTTCTCTAAATATAATACACATTGAGGGCATTCTAACTAAATTATTTATACAATAAATCATAAACCACATAAAAAGATGTTTTGCTCTTAAAATTCTGTTCATCTATAAGATTAGTAAATCAAATATTATGCTTTGGCGGGTATTAGCATTAGCCAATTGCTTAGTATGCTGAAGTAGCTACCAGTGATTATACAAAAAAAATAAAAAATTATATATAAAAAACTAAAGTAAGTCAGTCATAGTGCCAGTGCTAAAATGCAAATTCAAGAAAACAAATGTTTAATAAATTTGGTAACCCCAAAATAACAATAAAGAAATAAAAATAAAAATGGTCTACATGGGATGGCATAATACTACTTCATCCAGCCACAGTCCAGCTACAACCCAGACTGACTTTATTTGGCATATAACTTCTTTCTATAAAATTTTCTCATGGTGGATTATTGTAGGTTGCTTGCCGAGGAAGGACAATTAGAATAACTTTTTGCTTTGACCAAACTCAGACTGCAAACGTTTATGGACGCATACAACAATAAGTTGGACACGTGTCAATTGGACGCATACGACAATTGGACGTGGAAATTTAGACGCGCGCCGATAGGTTGCATGTGATATTTCGCTCATGCGACAATTGGACATAATGCAGCAATTTGACATAATAATAATTGATATAAAATTTATTTATAAAAATTGAACTACAAATAAATAAGAAGTAATGTTATTAATTTTTTGTTATGTAATCAACAAATTTTTTTATCAAATTTACACCATTGTGAAAAAAAAAATAAAATCTTAGAAATTTTAGAAGCTGTGGAAATTAACAAATTTAAACAATTATCCTTTTTATTAATCAGCCAATTGACTTCAGTAAATCACCTACATTAAACATTTTCAAAAATTAATTAAACCCCTGTTTCGTTTTTTTCTTCTTTTTTATCTGTTATTGAAAATACTCCCCTCCCCTTCTTAGTTTAACCAATAGGCGTATGAACACATTTTTTATAATTATTATTGATACCCTTTTTTTATATAGGGGTTAAATGTTATAACATCGCCTATAACCTTAACCCTTTCAGACCCAGGATACACTATAGTGTACCTACGTTTATTAATTTATTTTGAAGTTGGTGACAAACTTATATGTTAGATAGCAATCATTTCTTAATGAAAGAACCACAAGGAATTCAATAAAAATATAAAAAATGCTCTATGAGTAACATAAACTATGATAATAAATTAATTAAAATAAAAATTGTATAAAATCATTCCCCTGCCAAATAGCTTATACTTAAATATAACTTTAGTTATCATTATAATATCATTATCATTATAAATGCATAATTTTTTTTTGCTAGTTGTTATCATACTAAACTTGGTCTACGAATAATAGTCACCTGTTTAAATCTGTTATCATGCGTTTTATAATGGTTTATATATTAGGTCAACTAAAGTTTACTTAGCTGCATTTTCTTATTTAAAAATCAGAAAATTATGAAACTCACCAAAAACACTTTTTAGAGCACAGTAATACGAAATTTAAAAAAAAATAATGATTGCCTTCAACCAAAAAAAGTCGGGTCTGAAAGGGTTAAGATAACTCTAGCGGTTTTGTTATTTGGGATTTGAGCTTATTTTTTACCAAAAGCCTTTAATACCATAATACACCCTCGGTGCGTCTAAATGTCCGCGACGTTTTGACGAGTTTCCTACCATCTAGGGTGGTAGCAAAAAAAAACAAAATATTCTGGAATTGGCGAAAATAGGCAGAAAATGGTTAGATAATATTATATTCCTGTATTTTCTCTTATCAAACCAATCTTAGCTTGATGGAGATGTAAAAAGTTTTGTATTATTGATGAATTAGTATGTTGTGTTCAATTTTATTTGTAATATTTCAAGCTTAGTTCATCACAGCAAATGTTTTTTGCTGGTAGCTTTGCCATTTTGATATGAAAAGAAATATTTGCTTTGTCTGAAGTTATCCTGGCACCAAATCTTGTTAGTATGTTACCTATTTAAAATTATTGAAATAAGGAATTTTAATTAAAATTTAAAAAGGCGAATAAAAGAATCAATAAGAAGTAAAAAGTAAAAAGAAGCAAAATAGAAAATAAATGCAACTTGAAATTACAAGATAAAAATCAATTTTAATAAATTAAAAAACTTTAGGCGAAACAATTTGTTTAATAAAAGAGCAAATTGAAATTACAATTTAAATTATAATTATTAATTATTTGAAAACATAAAAATAATTTAATTTAATGTAAAGAACAAATCAGCTGAGTTCTAGTAGATTAAAATTGTAAGTACATAATATATTATTTTCTATAACTAAATTTTGAAAATAAAAGTTTTTTGCTAAAATTTATTATCAACCCAAATGTTTATTTCGGTTTTCTTTAATTACTTTTCCTGTTGTGTTCTTTACTTAAAAATTAATTATTTAGGTGTATTATTTAGTGATTTATTTCTCTTATTATAATTATTTAGTCTTTTAAATATTGAAAGCATCTTGGTAAACCGACAAACTAGTATTCGTAAGTTTGAATCTCTAATCTGCCTACTGGCTGAGCATGTACATAGTTGAAAAAAATATATATTAAATACAGGCTGCAATCAAACTTTTCTAAATTACTACATAAAAATGAAGCACATGCAAATTGTAAAAACTTTAAAAATAAGGGTACGTTACTGTGATCGGTGTTAAATTGAATAATAGACATGATGATCTTCTGAGCAAAATATCTGTTATCTTCAACAAGTGTTTAAATTTTACTAAATCAAATATTAGAAACTTAGAGTAGCAGAAATTTATTTGGCAACAGTTCTCGTATCTTTAGATTAAAATAGTAATTACGTTTATTCCGCCATCTGGCGAATTTTCTTTCATGAAAAGCGTAGGAGATGTTATTTGAAATAAAAAACAAACATTTAGTAGGTACAATATACCTACTATTCATTTTTAACTTTCCGAAAATCGTAAATCTAAAAATACTTGGCAATGATTTATGATTAACTAATGTGCAGTGCAGATTTTTAGTTTTGTATCATTTAACATATAAAAATAAATTTAAATTTTATTAATTAAAATCTGTCATTTTTTATATAAATTATTATGTGCATTTTTTTAATTTTCAAGTCTAAATATGGTTTATTTATTTTTATATTTTTAATAAATTATTTTTATTCGTGACAAGTAAAGAAATATACCTAAGAATTGAGGCAATTGTCAGGTTTAAAGGTTCTCAGGGTCATATTTACATGTAGACTACCTAGGATGCAGCCTATGGGTCTGTACCACAAAGGGGCCCGCACCACAAAAAAAACCTGTTTTAAAGTTTCAATGTTAAATAGACTAAAATAAAAAAAAGCCCACTCATATAACTTAAAAATTTACGTTAGCTTTTTCTAAAAAGTAAATATGAAGTATAAAATATGCACTAAAAGGTAAAAAATAATTTTTCAAATAAAATCAAGCAAAGCTTCCTATTACAAATATTAAATTATGTAACCACCTCCCCATGAACTTTGGTTGAGCTGCCTTTTAAAGACTTACAAGATCCATTTTTTGAAGGGGATTAGTCCTCTGTATCCTTTAATTATATAAATACACATCGATTTCCTTTCTTTCTACGTTTTACTTTTCTATTCTTTACAACCTTGGATGTGTTTTAGCTTTCTTCACTATTGATTTCCACCTCTTCCTATCGCTGAACACTTGTCGCCAGTTCTCAACGTTCATCTCTATTAGGTCCTCTGTCACACATTTCCACCATTGTACCTTCGGCCTTCCTCTCATTCGTTCCATGTCCGGTTTCCATAGTGTTAATAATTTTGTCGCATCTTTGTTATTGCCTCGCATTATGTGTCCCAACCATTTTATGCGTTGTTCCTTCTTGAATTTCACCACGTCCTCTCCATTCATCTCCCTTAGTAGCTCGAAATGCATTTTCGCTCTGATCTCTCCACATCCACACTTTTCGAGCTTAAAATTACTTTTTGTATCATCCTTTCGAAGACTCTTAGTTGTTCTTCCTCTCTACGGGTGATGCATATGGTTTCGGCCGCGTATATTACAACTGGTGTTATAAGTAATTTATTATATATTCTAATTTTTGTTTTTCTCGCAATTTGCTTGTCTTTGAAGATACCTGCCTGTATTGCTCTAACTTCTTCGCTTCCATCATTATTACTAATCAGTTGCACTTCTATGTAGTTAAAGCTTTCGACCTTTAATCTACCAACTTTGTTCTTCATTCCCCTTGTTTTGATCGCATGTGTTTTCTGTTGTTTTTAATTTGATCCTAAAATGCTTTCATATTATGTTGAAAGCTATGCTCTTCTATTGATTTCATTTTTTCTTCCATCTATTTGTTCTTTTTCCGTTTATATAGTTTGTTGGTTTCTTTCCTTTTTTCTCTAAAATTATTGATGTCTTGATGTTCATTGGTCTTTAGCCACTTGTGTCTTGGTGTTTTCTTTTCTCTATTTTTTTTCTGCATTCATTGTCAAACCAAGCTTTCTTTTTTGTCCTCTCTCTCTATATCCCACCACTTTACAGTTGCTGTGATGCTTTAATATTATGTTCAATTCCTCATCCAAGTTGGTTATTCTATTCTTCTTCCTCTTTTCCATTTCTTCCATTAACATATCTTCATATTTCTTTATGACTGATTCATGCTTAAGTTTTTTTATTGCAATTCGTTTCTTTATTTCGTATTTAATCTTGGCAATCTGTTTAATCTGTTTAACTTCTGCTATTACGAGGTAGTGATCGGAAATGATCTCACATTTTTTATTGACGAAGTTCTTCTTCTTGTCACTAATATGTGGTCTATTTGGTTACATTCCATATTACTCTCTCCAGGCCAGGTCCATGTGATCTTATGAGCGTCTTTATGAATGAATTTGGTACTTGATATTATCATGGCCAATGCCGCCGCTAAACCGCATAGTCTTATGCCTTTATCGTTTATAACTATTGTTACCAACAATCGTTATACTGGGAATAACGTTATACCAAGTTTATTCAAGTATTGTAAATCCGGTCCTTAGCCAACTGTAAGTAATATTGATCTTGTGATGCATAACTTGAAATTTTCTGTAAAATCGTAATCATTTATTTTTCAGAAAAACTTGCAGTGGTCTTACAATTTGTTGTTTTTGGGTCAGCTATTTATATGAGGTAAAAGGTAAAACAATAGTTTCAAAATACTAACCCGAAGTTTATCAGAAAATATTGAACAAAAACATTCTATATGTTTTGTGTTTTTTAAATTTGACTCAAAATATACTTTCATCAAATTATGATTTTGTAAACAGATATAAATCAAGTAACTTTCCTATTACCGTTATTAGAAGACCCTTCTGCCAAACGCTACCAAATGAGTGTGAAATATTTATGTGAACATACCCGGTGCCCACATGGGTAAAAAAATAAAATAAACAGCTAAAATGTTCTAAAATTGAAAAATTTTCAGAAAAAGAATCAATTTAATGGATCCTCATCAATGCTCGCAGGCGTTTTCATGGACAAATTAGAGAAAGCCCTCCTAGATGATAAAATTAAGAAATAGTTCCACAAATACATCGTGTATTGGCACAGATATGTCGACGACGTGATCGTCCTATGGAATGGACAGTTAGATAACTTCCTTAAACACATAAACAGCCTGGATAATAATTTCAATTTTACTATGGAAGTAGAAACGAATGGATGCCTAAACTATTTAGATTTATCCATCGACAGAAACCAGGGGCTTCATTCATTCAAAATATACAGAAAACCAACATATACCGATACTATGATCCCTGCTGATTCCAACCACCCGTGGAGCCATAAAATGGCTGGGTTCAAATCCGCAATATGGCTACTCTTGAAGTTCCCATAAACGATTCCGATGAAAATGCCGAAATCAATAAAATCAAAAATTTGGCTTACAATAACGGTTATCACGTGCCCGTAATAGATAACCTAATTAGAAAAATTGGAAAACAAATTGCCGAGCAATCTTCTACAACTTTAACACCCGAGAAAATCCAGAAGCAATTTTTCAGTTTATCGTACTACGGAATAAAATCTGAAAAACTTAAAAAACTTTTAAAAAACGATAACTCTATAATATTATACAAAGCAAAAAGTTGCAAAAGAGAAACCCTTTCAAAAACAAAAGATGCTATAAAGATCCAAGATAGAAGCGGGATATACAAGCTACATTGTGAGGATTGCGATACGGTTTATGTAGGACAGACCGGCCGTTCGTTCAAAACAAGATTGAAAGATCACAACTCATCTTGGAAAATTTTTATTTCTGTGTGTAACCTAGAATACATTGTTATTTAGCTGAATGATGGTCTAATAGACCGAAACGCGTATTAATTGTACATAATATAATTTAACTAGTTTGTGTTTTACTAGAAAGAGCGACGATAAAAAACCCTTAGTTTTATTTCACAAAAAAGGTAGTTTTCTGCGTCCCCTGTCCTTCTCATGCCATACTCGGATAAACAACTCCGGGCTGTTTTCGGGCAAAATCGAAGATTTTGCCATCCCGCCCGGGGCTGTTACCTACGAGACTTTCACGAGTGAACGAAGGAGGGAAAGTCTAGAGCCGGACCATTGAGCAACGGCTTTGTTAGACCGAGGAATATCAGGACGGCCACCGCTTTGCGGGCTCTTTGCCAAGTGACCTACTAGGAGTGATGTTCCTGTTGTATAAAAATTTTTATCAGCAAAGACTCAATTGTCTCAAACAATTCTGAAAGTTTTAGATTTCTGTAAAATTTTTAAATACATATGGTGTACCAGGCCTTCCGCATTATCAATTATTTCTGAAGCTTAACACTCTTGTTATGTTGTGCAAAAATATGAGCAGCATCTGCCTTGGTATGTTGGGTACTTAAAATGAGTAAGAAGGGACATCTTTTGATGGTTATCCCACCTTGTATATCAAGATAATTTGTGATACCAGCAACAATCCAAAGTCGAAAATAAATATTATTAACTTAATGTTTTTCTGGGAAACCAGCGTAAAACTTTGTCAGTTACAACATTATAGGCTGGTACTTTCTTTGTGATGAAGCTGTTTTATAGTTCATTTTTGCTAATATATTATCCTTTGCTTGACCATCTTTTTGTGTTTAGAATGGAAATGAAGACTTTTGAACTTGTAGATCAGCTTTTTATCTAAATTATTGTAGTATGAAAATAAAACAACATATTCAATATTAAAATTTTATTGTAGACAAATAAAACTGCTAGAATAATGCAATCTTTTTAAATACTGATATTTATTTAATCGTATGCCTAGTAATTATTGTATCCAATCAAAGTTTGCTTATTAAATAGAAGAACAATATAATTGCGCAATTTTCTACTTATATTATTAGTTACTATTTACATAATAAGATTTGACATTCAACTGTAATCAAACTCACTGTTATATACACCTATATTGTTGCCTAACTAATTAGTCCGTTCATAACATATATTTAGGAATAGAACTTGCCTGATTTACATTTAAGTATCATAACTAAAAAAGGTGTTTAGAATAGCGTAGTATACACAAGTTAAAGTCGATTTATCAATGCAAGGTTAAATTAATTTTGTTTAGGTTAGGTTAGGTTTCGAAAGTTATCTTTAATTGGAGGTTAGTTAACTACGTGCAGTTATAATTCAACTCATGAACAGCAATACAGATACAGTTAATCAAAATGAAGAAAATAGTGAGAAACATTGGAACTCAAATACACTTTTTATACTTCCAATTATTGATTATTGTTTACACATACTTACAAATTCTTATAATAAAGCGATATATAAACATTCACACGTCTATACGTATCATAGTTTAACATGGTGAATATCGAATTTCGAACAGTGGTTTTAGACCAGATATGATAATCTGATTAAGGATGGCAAGCTCTGATGTTTTGTGCATGAAAAATAATAAGTATAATAATATAAAATTAAATATGTTTGATACTATTAACTTGGCGAATATAATCCGATTACGATGAGGCCAGAAACACTGTTAGATAACGAATTTTAGTATTATATACAGGGATTAAAAATTTTAAATTGAGAAAACACTTGTTAAACTGCTTCTGAAACTTAACTACACTTAATCTAACTACACTTAACTTAATATTTACAATATAGTTTTCTTTTCTAAATTAGCAACTAAGTTAAAATGGAAAAGTGTAGGAATACACATTCAGTCTTACAGTTTTAATATATTTTATATATTTATATAATATACATTTCATATATTATATATTTATATATTTTTACTGTAATTAATTTAAATTTCATTATCGTGGCAAAATTGAAGTCTGTTGGAATCTGCATGTCTTAAAAGATTTAAGGGTCGGGTATTAACTATAATATATTTTATACAGCCTTCATATCCTTTATAATAGGCCGAAGGTAAACCAGGCGGTGGTGAAGCTGTTCCACCTAAAATACACCAGTAAGCATAATATAGAAATTGAAAAGTTAGGTTATGTGCTTACCTATCCACAATTTTGAATTTGTGCTCAATAATATTGCACCGTTATTAGAAATTCCTTTCACAGGAACTTCTCCATCCACCGAAATGAAACCCATCTTTTTCCTACGTTTAACTTCTACCGTATGCCATTCCCCATCATTAATTTTAGTTTGGGACCTAAACAATCGTGGTTTACAATGGTCAAAATTACCTTTATGTGATGTTACCTGATAGCCCAATAAACTTGTTGTTTACCCAGATTATAACTAATTTCGGGATAACCATCAACTATTGCTATAGCAAAATAATCTTCCGTTAAACTACGACTTCTACTTCTCCACAATAAAAGCCCATCGGACATCGAAGTTCTTAATCTAAATTCGTATCTATTCTTGCGTTCACCTTTTCGTCTAAAATTAGATTTATTATTATTATTAGTTTCACTATTTTGTATTTATTTTAGTATTGTTAGTATCAAGCCTACCCCAAAAAATCATAAAAGTTATTATCATCTAATTCGTAATCTTCATCGTCTTCATTATCGTACTCGGCGTATAAGCTTTCTAAATTTAGCTCTTCTTCTGGCAACACATCATCATCTTGATCATCTACTATATAGTTGGAATTGATGGTGTAGTTAGTTATGTTATCACTAAATTAGTAAAAATTGTTAGTTACCTACACCCAATAGTATGAAGAATTTGATTAAGCCTATACTTATAAGAATCTTAGTTAAGCAATTTTAAAACCTTTTATTATATTTCCATTAAACATAGTATTTTAATTGACAATTGAGTTGAAGTTGACGCTGACTCTACTGTTGAGAACAACCAATCACTTGTAAAGATTTGATTAAAAAAATTTTGTTTATTGAAGAGGAAACCTATTAATGGAAATATACCACAGTTAGTGTGGAGTTTTTCCCTAACCCTGTTGAGGCTACGACACCTCGGTTGGCTATATCCGACAATAATAACCAACAAACTGGTTTTGTACAGTGTTACAATGGAAGCGGTGGCTCAAGCAATGTGAAAAATAAAGTCTATAGCCACAGGAGTCAACAACATCAACTCGAAAATTTTAAACCTTGTTCTTCCATTCTGCATAGACAATAAAATTACTGAAGTCATCAATACCTGCCTGGTTAACTCTATTGCATCAACCATTTTAAAAAAATCAGTGGTTTTACCTAGATCTATAGTTTACAATGCCAATAACTTGGAAGAGCTGCAACCTATTAATATTCTTCCATTTCTTTCCAAAGTGATCCATAAGCAGCTGTTGAAACATGTCTTAGTTAATAAAGTGTTCCCAAAACCAATCTGACTTTCGAAAAAGGCTTAGTAGGGCAACTGCTTTATCAAAAATTGATAACGATATAACACCAATATGGACGACTCCAAAGTAACCGTAGTCATACCTCTAGACTATAGCAAAGCATTGCCACCTTTCAGCTGTAAATCATCTGGAAAAGCCTATACTTCATCGTCTGGGAGGGTTACCTCTCCAATTATCTAATAGTTAGCATAGGTATACCACAAGAAAGATCACTTGGGCCTCTACTGTTTTCAATCTTCACATCTTCATATGTATTGAAGTTTTAAACTACAATCTAAATCTGGCGCAAAGATGGATTTATCACAGTGGTTTTATTCTCAACCCCAGCATACCCCAATGTATCTGCGTAGGTAATTCTAGTGGATGCAAAACAGCTATGGACAGCAAAAGTGTCGAAGTATGTATAACTCAATGAATGCACAATCAATTTTAGCTTAAGGGTGAAGAACTAGTGAATTCACTTCTCCTTTGGCAATCACGTGAACAAGATTACGAGCATAGATTTATGCCTTTTTAAACTGAAGTTCCTCTATATGTACATATTTATAAACACTTACTTCCATCAGATATCAGATGAAATTTGGTGGTAGCGCTAGTATTGTGTAACACTGACTATTGCATTATCTTATATTATGGGTTCCTCACCGATGAACTGAAGCATAAGCTGATTCAGAGTGCTAGTCTACGATATTCTCACAGCATCGTCTATTGCTTAGAGTTTGCAATGCGATTGGCGATTGGCCAGGATACCTGGATAATTCAAAGTCTAAATTAGCTGAGAGACTGTTGTAACTATATTCAACACTTTGGGTATCAGTCGAAAAACAGCACAAAAACAGCAAACAGCAGCAACAACGTTACTGCTATAATAATTTGAATGTTTCAATTACTTAAATATTTCAAAACGCAACGTATAATAATTTTAGTAGCAATCCAGAAATGATAGCAAAATGTCTGGTGGTAAATAATGTACAAGTGACAAAATATCCGAGAGCGAATTGCCCGTTAGCGAAATGTCCGGAAACGAAATGTTCAGTTCAGAAACTTGGAGCGAAATGGTCACCGTCAAAACTTTTATTGATTAATCTAAGTTAGAGTAAGTAAGGTTAGGTCAGTGGTCGCCAACTTTTTCACATTTTTAAGACAAATTTTCAAATAAAATTTTTGTTCAAGTCTAAGCTCTTGGGGTGGGGTACCTCTCTTTAAAGCAATTTTTTGAATTTCTGATTTCAAACGGTCATACCTCCGATAATATTGATTTTTTAGACTTAATATGGATTTGAACTTTATTAAAGATCATTTGCTTATCTACAAATTAGCTTATAACCCCTTATCGTCTAGAATCAACGGATTTCGAGTTATAAATTAAATTAAGGGAAAAAATGTTTAAAAATTTCAGGTTTTGCTTATTTTTAGTTTTCTTGCGAACCCTATATCTCTTAAACGAAACGTTTTAGAAAAAAACTGATGGCCCAAACCGGATAGAGAATTTAACGGGCTACAACTTTGGTCAAATAAATATTTTTGGCAAACCAACCGCTTTTAGAGAAATTCTGAAAATAATGAATAAGGTGCAGGTACTAAAATATAAATTTACAAATCTCTCGCTAAAAATTTCAATTTGATTTAGGTAGGTATAGCATTTGTTTTAATGTCATTGTTATAAAGCGCATCAGTTTATCGTTAATTACTTTGTCAATTTATGATAATGATTTATGAAGGAAGCCATTTTGAAAAATTTATTAAAATAAATTTTGTAAATTTATTTTTTTTTACCTAGACCTTGTTCATTATTTTGAGAATTTCTGTGAAAACAGTTAGTTTCCCAAAAAAATTTATTTGACCAAAGTTGTAGCCCGTTAAATTCCCTATCCGGTTTGGGCCATCAGATTTTTTCTAAAATGTTTCGTTTAAGAGATATGGGGTTCGCAAGAAAAGTAAAAAAAATAAAACCTAAATTTTTTTAACATTTCTTTACTTAATTTAATTTATAACTCGGAATCAGTTGATTCTAGACAATAAGGGGTTATAAGCTGATTTGTAGATATGCGAATGATCTTTAAAAAACTTTAAATTCGTTAAGCCTAAAAAATCAATAATATCGGAGGTATGATCGTTTGAAATCATAAATTCAAAAAATTGTTTTAAAAGGAGGTACCCCACAAGTGTTTGGACTTGGAAAAAAATTTTATTTAAAATTTTGTCTTAGAAAAGTGCCCTTTATCACCACCTCAAAGGTTCTCCACGGTCACGGAGACACTCTGTATATACAGAGAAATAAATAGCTAATAAATATTAACTATTTATTTTTAGACTTTTGTATTTTTAAAATATGTTGTGAGCTGCCGTTACAGCTTCCAACCTTGAAGACGGCTAAGGTCTGATCCTTAAGTGCGTCGACTAGTAGTAGAGAACCCTGGTTGGAACATGAGTGGTGCAAGAACTGTAGTCTAACCGTCCCCCTTCGGCGGGCAATGGCAAACCACCGAGGTAATCTGCCTAGAAAGCCCTTCATAAAATGGAGTGGTTAGCCAAAACCCATCCTGGGTTGTAGCGTTACTGTGTGTGTTATAAGCTATCAGAATTGCCTTTGCGAGCTACCTAGTAGCTTGCAATCGACCACTGGGTTAGATTATTCCTCCACTATAACAACCATTTACATTCATGTTTGCGTTTTATTTTTCACTCCTTTCTGCTGTTCTCTCAAGACCAAATTATGAATAAAGTTAATAATTTATTAAACCTTCATCCGAATCCGGTGGGAGTGGTTCGTATTCCTAATTGACTTAATATAACACTAGATAGCAGTATCGCGATTTTCAAGATTTAGGATGAATTCGAAAATTTAGACAGGGGGACCGTAAATATCGTTGCGTGCCCGCTGGTGCTACGGAAAGGGGTGCGTCCGGATGAAGGTTAAATTAGAAAAAGAAAACTTGAATAATTTTAATTTGTTATGTTCTGCGATAGTGTTACGACAACTAAGCATGAGAAAAATTCTTGGCAAGTTGAAAGTCAGCGTCTACGTCAACGTCAACGAGAACATCTATAAATCTAACAATGAATTTCTAGCAAACTTAAAGATTCTTATGAGTGATTCAAATTATTCTGATATGTTAGTGGAACTTAAAAATGTTTCAAAACTATTAGTACCTTTTATGTCCACGATTTTTATACTGTAGGAAAGTTTTTCCATTAAATTTAATTGACGAATTTTCATCTTTTACTGAAATTAAAAGAAAATTTAAAAATTAACTGAAGATAGAGAAAATGTACGTACATATTTCACAGTGTTTTCCTTCGTAACTGGAATGGCATTGGCAAATATAATTATTTAAGTCTGGTATGCAAAGTCCATTATTTAAGCATGGATTTTTGGAAGTTGAACAAGGAAGGCCAGAAAACGTTCCAATATTAAAAGCACATCTCTTGTTTGCACCTTTTCCGTACAAACAATCGTCAAGTTTTGTAGATAATGGAATTTGTTCTCCATTCACAATTAGTTTTTGAATTGCACCTTTAAATCCTTTTGATACTCCAGATAATCGATGAGTTTCTTGCCATGACCTACAAACATAAATGTTAAATTTTTTATTACACATAAACCGACAGTAATATTTACTGAACACATCCAATATAAAATGGCAATTCCAAATTAAGTTCAGTTAGAGGTGGTCCCGAATATCCACGAACAACCGTTGAGTTATCTAATTGCAACAATCCTTCACGATCTTTACGATAAATACGTATCCAATGCCATTTCTCCAACGTTACATTTTCTTTAGATCTAGTAAAATTCTCTAATTAAATTATAATGAAAATTAAATGTTTCAACTTACGTAATATTTGCGATTCCGCTACCGAGATTAAATCTAAATTGAACATGACCATTAACAAGATTTAAAGATATGAAATCTCCCCTTCCATTTTTCATTTGCCCATTATAAAATAGTAATCCATTTAACGATTTACTTAAAAATGTAATTTCTATAGAAAATGTTTTGCTAACTTTTTCAAGTCGGGGAAGTTCTATATAACTTGAACCTTTAAATTCTGGAATGCTCAAATCTAAGTCCGTATTTACTACAACAAAATTTACTTGTTAGCAGCTTTCAGTTTAGTAATATATTAAAAAAAATCGATCGTAACTTACTAATATCACAGGTATTGCCAGTGCGACCAGGAGGGCATTTACAGAAGAACCCTCCATTGCTCAATGAATTACACGATGATCCTACTTTGCAGGGGTTTGATAGACAAGAATCGATTAGGGTTTCGCAAAAATTTCCAGTGAATAAAGAGGAACATTCGCATCGATATAATTCCGAATCAATTGGATAACAAACTCCACCATTTTGACATGGAACGCTCGAACACGGATTTTCGCCGCATTCGTGAACGCCGTCTACAGCTACAACTAGTTCGTCTCTATTTTCGTGTAGTTCGACAGTGCGTCTTCCAATTTTTAATTTTCTAATACAGCCTTGAAAACCCTGATCTGTTCCAATATGATCGTAAACCCTGGAGAATTAGACATGAAGATGATACCGTTAACGCAATAAAATGTTTACCTAGTAAAGTTGGTTGGTACGAATCCGATGAACGCATCTTCTAAGAGGTCAAGGGCACGTAAAGAACCTTTGGATTGACCTGCGATATCTTCATTGTCATCAAATCTCAACATTCCATCTCTGTGATATCTTTTAATTACTACTTTATGGAACTTTTTAATTTCTACTTTATCTGACGCTGATATAATCACAGCCCCATTTCCTAAGTTATATCTAAATTGAACATATCCATTTACAATAGCTAGCGATACAAAATCTCCCAATCCGTCATTTTTTTGTTGATTATATAATATGATTCCATTGTTAGAGTACGTTTTAAATTCAATCTCTAAGCTAAGTTTATGATATGCTTTTAAAGGCTTTAACCGAACATAAGATCTACCGTCAAAGGCCGGTATCTCATATTGCTTAACTATTATCTCAGTTTCACAAAGAAGTCCGGTTGTATTCTCACTACAGATGCATGCAAACGTTGACGATGGAAGATCAATACACGTGGTACTATGATAACAAGGTGAGGAGCTGCATGCACTAAACTCTTCCGTTGCGCTAGAATCTGCTATAATAATATAGAAAATTAATAGATCGATAATGGACTCAATACATCTTACCTATACACTCTTGTCGGTCTGGAGACTCGGAATAATCATCTAGACATGTACATGCACCTTCCACACAGCTACTAAATTTGATAACACAATCTGAATCGTCGGAACAAAGATCTCCAAGTAACGCAGTTACTACTCGTACGGTCGCTGGTGTTGGCCTATACGCAGCAGCGTAGTTTCTACCTAAATACATGAAAAACCCCCTTATTTTTTGTACTTTTTATTTATTATCACATAAATTACAATTCATTCATTTCGTGATTTGCAAACAATGATTATTTGATTAAATAGCTAAACCTCACCGCGTGTGTTATAAAAGTTATCGATTCCTGAAACAGATAGTTCGTTTTCAATAGATTTGCTGTCTAAATCAGATCCAGACGAATAGGGCGGTCCTTTAACCGGCCTCAGAGGATATTTGTTTCTTTCGTAATAATATCGGAAATCTGGCACTAAAAGATGCCGAGTCGATTTAGAAAGTGGTGAATTCGATTCATCTGGTTGAGTAAATTGTAGGGGTGTGTATCGCCGAACAGGCCAATCCGTTCCGGGAAATAAGTCGTCTGTAAATAATTCAATATGTTACTATGTTTTAAACGAACACTTCAAACTCTTACCGTTACAAGTTCCAAATGCTTGCACAACTATATCTTTTTGCGAGCGACACGCCACTAAACGAAGTTGACAATCCGACGCATACGTTTGCCCGTCACTGCCGCAAACAATCTGCAAACATTCGGGTTAAAATTTGTTATTACAAATACACAACTTTAAAAGCTTACTTGAGAATCGTTTTCATCCGAACACTCAGTATGGCATTCGCAAATGGCTAATCCACCTCGTTCCAAACACGTCGCCCCAAAATGACAAGTTAAATCTCTACATGTTGTCGAAGGTAAGGTGGTGAGATCGACTAAAAGCCAAACTTGAAAAAATGTACAACATTTTTATTTCATACTACCTGATACACATCCGTTCGGTCCTAAAATTTTATTATGACTTGTGCACACGGTACATTTTTGACCTTGTATTCCTGGTTTACATACACACCTTCCTGTCATTTGTTCGCAGTCTTCCCGAACCGATCCAAATGACGAACAACCACAAGCTATCAAATATAATTTTAAAATGGATTTAATAGATTTTTACCGAAATACATACGAATGCAACCCATATGACCTGAAGATATTTTTGGAAGGCCCCAATAGCCGGGTAAACAACGATCACATTTTTCTCCTCCAACTCCAGGTCTGCAACGACATTGGTGTGTTTCAGGATCGCAAGTATCAGAATAGGATCCTAGTTTATTGCAGCCACAAAGTGAAGGGCACCCTGCAAATTCGGCACCTTGAGCTGGAGTTTTTCCATCTGGACAACATCCAAACCAACTGTCCTCGCAACTCTTTTGTTGAAAAATGCTTTGATCTACGTGATTATTTTGAGATGAATGGCTTTTGTTTGTTAAATTATAAATTTATTTTACCTTTGTTGCAACACCTAGAAAATCTTGTCGTTTGGTGACAGTAAGTACCGGATGGACAATCTTTTCTTTGCTGCCCGTTCCCACAATCTAATTCTTTACCGCTAATAGGATCTACTATTGGTTTTTCGCCATTGCATGGTTTTACTTCCATACCTGTTAAGATAATTAGGTAAATTAAATGTATCGATTGAATGGATAAAGTGAGATTATTAAATTAGTAAGGATTACAATCACACCTTGGCACAAATCAAGTGGTCGCAGTCTCAATTCTTCCTGTCGTTGACAAGCTTCCATCTTCATAGCGCAGAGTGATGAATAGAGACGAAGGTCGGATGCGCAGACAGGTTTTGATGAGGCTAGGACGGCTGCACTGGTACAATCGAATTGGCAGGTGCATCGTGGAAAGTTGTCGGGACCCAACTCGCAAGTAGCTTCGAAGTCGCAGTGGATATCACGGCAGGCCTCTCGTTCTGCTGCGGTGATTTCGGCTTCCGTCAGGATGGTCGACTTGTCGTGGGTTGCTGCGGTGACGTCTGCCTCGGTCTCGCTGTTTATCAGCACGGCGGATGAGGATAGAGTTGCTGGAGAGGATGTTAGTGCGTTGTTAATTTGATTCATTAGTCGGTTGCTTAGCAAAGGGAGTGGGTATTAGACGTACAAAACAAGAACACAATGAAAAAAAGACTTACTAAGAGCTCCTGTCACTGGAAATCTCTCGCTGCAGTTTCCATAAAATAATACACTTATTGGAGTTTGTCCACAGGAGGTTTTTTGCATTTCACATTCATTAACAAAGGTTGACATATTTGAAGCACAAACGGGTTCCTCTTTTGATCCTTGGCAATCTGTCGGACAAACGCATTCTCCTGCTTCACAATGAGCTCCATATTTGCACTCTACTCCTTGACATAAATCTACAAATAATTTCTATCAGGTGACGCGGAGTAATGCAATAGAGTTTGTTTACCGCAGTCTCCTTTATATGATACCAACACATATTGTTTCGCTTTACAAGATGAAATCCGCAACTCACATTCATTCTTGTAAGTAATGCCGTCTGTTCCGCAAACTGCGCCATTTGTAAGCTATTAAAACAAATATTTTTAGCAAAACCAATGAGCGATTTTTACAATAAAAAAATATCAATAAATAACTACGTGCTTCCAGTGCAGTGCTTTGTTGTTAAACCATTAATCAATTTTATTAAAGCAAATTGTTCAAAATTAAGCTTTATTTCAAAAACAGTTCCGTGTTCAACTCAATTACTAAACGTCTAGTTTTGTCTTTGATCGTATCAAGTAAGTGAAGTTAATCGATAAGGCAGCTGAAGTTGAATTTCATCTTATTGAATCGGAATTGGTTAGTTTGTAATGTAAGGTTTGTGTATGACGTTAATGTCGTCTTAGAGAATATATTTCTAAATTTGATTTAGGGGTAGTTTTGGAATTTTAAAAATAGATAAAATTTTTAAATTCGTTTTATTATTGCAAACTTTATTACTTACCGCAGCATCTTCACATGAATGGGGACAAACGCAACGACCTTCCGCAGCACCATTACTCTCGCAAGTAGCATAAAATTCGCATTTTTTATTTTCGCATCCGTCTGAAATTAGTATTTGTAAAAAAAAGATTATAAAAATTTATTCTGATTATTACTGCACGATCCGTCGTATAAAACTCTAATTTCACGGTGGTGCTTGCAGGCTTCTAATCGGAGTTTACATTCATTTCCATAAGAAATCCCATCTGAACCACAAACAGGTTCAAATTCAGCTGGACACGATGGACATTCGCAGGAAGGGACGCCAGCTCGTTCGACACATGTGGCACCATATTTACATTCGTGATTGCTACAAGGGCCCATTTCACCACAAACCCCAGCGTAAGCCACTTCGATTGTAGTACGAGCTATGCATGCTGATCTCTTTAATTCGCATTCTGAAGAATAAGTTCGGCCATCTTTAGAGCAAACTGGCCTCATAACGGGTTCACATTTTGGTGCACATTCACACCTCGCTATTCCAAACTTATTTATAGAGCATTCTTCTCCCAAGGTACATCTAACGCTTACGCACGGATTAACCCCTATACCAAAAGTAATCGAAAGATTTGAAGTAATCCGAGATCAATTTTTAAATTAAAAGTAAATCGTGCATACCTGAACTGCATTTTCCACGATATATGATATGGATATTTTTACGTGATCTGCAAGTTTCTTGCCTTAATGTGCATTCGTTGGAATACGTTTTCCCGTCAGAACCACACACCGGAATAAATTCAAGTGGACAAGTATCACCGCATCGACATACTGGATTGCGGTTTTCATCAAGTTGACATATTTCAGGTTCTGGACATTCTACGCCAGCACATGGGTCTATAATTAATTATATTTTGTTTTAACATTTATAACCTTTTGTTTAGTTTTATTCGTAAACCTACCGCATTTTCCTTGAAACTTAATTGTGATGTTCGAATTACTCGTGCATGCGGATTTATTAAGTTCGCAATGATCGACGTAATCAACGCCATCGGAACCACAGACGGGACGCGAAGTTGAATGATCGCCGTAGCTTGGACATTTTTCTAAACATTGACAAGAGGCATCCCGTCCATCCGGAGAAGGTACACACCGAGCTCCAAATCCACATTGTTTATCGCGGCAAGGATCGCTCAATTCTGTATACACAAACGATATTTCAATTATATTTTTATTTTATTTATTTTTTGTAAAAATATTTTATTTAATAGGATATGCTTACAATACAATAGCACTAAATTCAACCTAAAATTTATTTTAAAACCGGTGCAATTTCTATGGTACTTGAATTATGTCTGGAAATAATTAAATATTTAAGGGCGACACACTTGTTCAGTGGAAAATATTATGCGTAAGTTGGCTGTATTTTAAAGTCTTCCCTAATTGAAACTTGGAATTTGTAATCTAAGGAACCGATTTAGTAGTAGGTGTAATTTCCGTGGTGATTAACAGTGTCGCCTACTTTTTTTTTATTTAAACTTTTCACCATTTATAAAATATATTTTTTAATAAAAAAAAAGATCGATGGGAAGAATGAGCAAGAAAAATAAATAAATAGATGTAAAAGCAAAGCAAAAGTCGTGGTGATATTGATCGTGGCGACGATTTAAGATGATTTTATTGCAAAATGTGGTAGTCGTAACTCAGTGAACATTGATTAATAAGTTGTTGTTGCCGTTATTCACCTTTTGGTGTTCTGTAATTTTAACAAACTTTTAGCACATCTGTGTTATTTGATTTATTAGTATTTTGTTGAATATCTTGATATTTAAGTAATTTGTAACATTTAGTTTATAATAATGTGAAATTATTAATTGGTCGCAATTATTATGAACAATATTTTAGTATAATTAATTTATTAATGAGCGACATTGTATAATTGATAATTATTTTAATTAATGTATTTTGCTGGTATTGCTACACAAATTAATGCAGTCTATAAGTAATTCCTCTGGAGCTATCCATATAGTGGAAACATTTCCTTTCTAAATAAATATGTAGTATGTTACCACCGTGTGACCCTACTCACCCTTGGGAAACACGTAACAACTTAGAGTAGGTTTATGCCCAACAATAACGCACACAAATAATATTATAAAATTACATATAAAATGCATTTTAGTTGTTTATATATTTACCACTTTATTGTATAAAAATTACTCTTGTTTCAATAAAAAGTAAGTGAGCAATATAATTCTAGAAAATTTGTTCTGAAATTAAAATGAGAAACCATCAAAGACAGGTAAAGGAGTCTTCTACAAATATTTAACTTAGGTTTTAGTCTACATAAATTTGAGTAAACCCAAGTTAGATATAGCGTTTAATAACAAACAGTAGATAAAGCAGAGACGGAAAACGGACGGCTCGACGCGAGCGTAGACAAGTTATTACTACCATTATAAACTAATTAAGATTAGGGTCTTATCGACGTTATTTAGGAGAAATAGATGGAGTAAGACCAAATTAGTAATAAGGCATGATGAGAGGTGAAGTTCTTGAGAGGTCTTTCAAACTACAATCGTACTCTCTCAACTTGACAAAACTCATTATATAACCATAGTTAAGGTATATTGACATTAACTCAATCCATGTAACCAAAAAGAAAACCAATTTAGAAAATTTTTTATTACAGTAAAACTTATTACTAACTTTTATAGGAAAAACTTTTAAGTTTACTCCAATGCCTTATTTGATGGCAATAAAAATTATTAAGATATTAAAATTACTTAATGGAGTTTTCCTTGATTAAAATCTCTAAGGTATAAAAGAAATTTAAACTGACTGAAAAAATAAATTTTAGAAAAAAAAACGGGATAATTGAAAAGTTACTAGAAGAACAATTCGTGTCAAGCTTCACTTATGAAAAGGTTTTCCGCTTTTCTTTTTCACGAAATGATACGATCGATTACGAGATACTGCGAACGCACGAACCGTACACGGGTTGGATAGCCACTGAGGTAACCACTTGATTTTTCGTTCTAAAGCCACCGGCATTCTATACTCCAGGTATCAAGCAGAGCAAGCGCCATATTGATTTTAAGTTCACGACAGATTCATCTACACTCTACAGTATGTAATAGCGTAGGTGCTTCTACAACACCTATTCTTACCTTGGACTGATAAATTGGTATAATTTGCTGCAGACCACCACTTTAAGTACATCATATATCTTTCTTTTTTAGTTCACCACACTTTACTATCGTCACTTGTTTTTGATGATAAACTTAACCACGAATTATCAATTTTAACATATAAAACCACCATACCTTGCAGACATTCGACATAATAAAATTCAATTTTTCTTGGCTAAAATGTAGGTATTAACCCCAAGGTACGATGATTTCCTTCAGGAATACCTCCCTAATGAAAAAATATGGCTAATTGAAATGTTAAAGCACATAAAACTTACTTTCGTGAGCTAAAAATAGCTCATGTTCCCATTAATTAATTTGCAATAATCGACCTATTTTAAATTATCGATGGCATTTTTAAGTTTCGAACAAGAATAATAGCTTTTGTTATAAAAACTTTTATAATCAAAATAATAGGTTCAACTTGGTGTCATTGCAATCTGGGCTGGTTTTGCTGCCAGTCCGCTCCTATACCAGACCATATGTCATGTAAACAACAATCTTCAAGATAAAAATAAAATACTGGAACTAAAAGTATTATGTTCCTCAATCGAACATATTGCAATCTAACATATTATGCCAAAATATGCAATTTTACTAATACGTTGGTCGCCAAACTCTGGCGGTTAAACCCAAGGAAAGTGACGTTAAGTTACTAATCAACTTAATGTGGTAATTACATTTTTATAGTTAGTAAGAACTAAATGCCAATTTAAAAAGATTTAATATTTTTAATTTGTTACTTTAATAAAAAATTTAACTTTCGACAGTACTTAACCTAAAATGTAGTCTCATCCTTTTCGAGTAGATATGCTCTATTCACCTTTAAAATTAGATTCACCCCATTTACATTACTTGCTCGTCGAAAGTATTATTTTAAAAAATTCGTGTCATTGCTATGTGATACGATCTAATTCCAGATATTGCCGTCAAGTTTTCAGAGATATTTCTTAGGGATAAATAATAACCTGTTTGTGTAAAAATTTTAAAATTTTTAAGATTCATCAAAAGCAGTTGAGTTTCTCAGTTGTGAAGCGGAACTGAAAATATTAACTGCTGCATCGGCATATCTTAACATCGGAAACTCCCACAGAAAATTCACCATCCTAGTAAGACTTTGAAGTATCTTTCTAAAAACTTCTCACCTGTGAAGTGTCTACATTGCATTCTTCACGATAAGGAGTTTTGCGGTTGAAAGGTTCCAGGTTTCAGTGCTCTTCATTAATTAATTCTATCATTCTTGTTTGGCTAGTTATTATATTTCACATTGAATGATATTGCCACGGTCACAGACTCTATAAACTATCAAACTTTCAGGTATCTCTACCTTCTGAAGGTAATTAAAATTATAAGTTTCTGACTTTCGACTCGAGACAATCTCACAACTTTATGTTTTGTTAATGTTACATATTCTCAGTTTTCGCTGTGCAGGAAAATTGCAAGTTTGACCTCTCGACCCCGTCGCCTTCGGAATCTCATAATCATGTAAAATTCACTGTTTTTACAAAATTGCATGTCACCAGCAACGCTCTAAAATATTTTTACAATCAATCAGTCAATACATTCTCTTTATTCGTATAATAATTGAGTTTTATTTTTACTACCTTGGATTATATGTACTTTGTCGTTTTGACGACTTTTACATTATTTGACAAACTATTTTTTGTTTTATTGTGCAGTATTGCAATTTCAAAAAGGTTTTTCATATTTCAAAATATAAAACAAGGCATACAATATCAACAAGTACTTAATGTGGTGCCCCACGTTGAGCGCCATATTTATGTTTTTTTGTTAATATTTTAATAACTCAGAATTTCAGATGCAACACATTTAACTACTTTTAAATTAATAATATTATTTAACGTGGGTTTCTCTTACGATTTTGATTATTATAAAAAAATACTAGTAAATATGGCGCCCGATATGGGACCCAATATTTATTAATGTGTTTTTTAACAATTTACATTTAGGTATTTAAATTTCTGAGATAAATTTTACTTTTACGTTTTGTATAAAGAAGCTGTAACTTGAAAATAGCTGTATGTGTCAAATATATTTAATAAGTTTTAAATGTTGTGCATGTATAATTTAATATTTGAGTAGGTAGTGAAGTTACATTATCCCAGCTTTCAGTTACAATGCCATTATAATAATATAATTAGCAATTGCCCATGAATATCAGCATGTGTTATTATTTAACAGAAACAAAGCAGATCATTTAAATTTTTAAATAAAAATTTGAATATCCAAATAATCGCTGTGTTGTCATTATTATAAAAAGAAGACTTTAGAGATATGTGTAAACTTGAGGTTTTTACACTGAGAACAATTGATTACAGTATGGGTGCCCTATTTGAATAATATACTGAATTATTTATGTTTTCTGTAGATTATTTTTTACATATAAGGAAAAAGAAAATATCTGCCTTGTAATGCCAACCTGCACTCCATTGTTATTGTTTACATAACCTCACTTATAGATGAAGACATTATTGTTAGTTCTTGATTTACTAATTACCTCACTAGTCGCTACTTATACTCTATAAATTACTGACCAAGTTGCTAAACCAAAAAGGGCAAATATGAATTGAACATATGTAGATTATTTTCAACTCGAAATAATAACTTGTATACAAGTGCAATGATATAAGTTTACAATGATAAACGTGACATAAGAAATTTGAATTGATAATGTAGTTTGCACGTTGAATTTGCATGACTAAAAACAGAATACTTATAAGTGAGTATTGCTTATACAAATTCTAAGCAAGATTTATTATTAAATCTTGACAAAAGAACAAAACAGCAAGTTTTGCTGCAATTACGAACTACCACTATACGAATTATAAATTACAACTACTCATACAAATGATTACTTACTACTGTCGATTTACGTATACAAAATTAAGGATAGCAATAATTTGTGTCTTGAGAATATATTAACAAAGTATAGTTTCTATTAATGGAATATCAGAAAGATTCAAATTTTATTATGTATATTCTGTTTTTAACTGATTATATTTTGTAACTTAGCCAGCGTCAGCAATCACACCAAACCATTGTTATGGTGAAAGTTAATTTTGAAACATAATAATTAATTATATAATGAATTATGCATTCACACGTGATTCCAGAAAGAGTATAATATTTAACCAAATCAACTGCAACAACACAGAAATGTAGCGTTAAGAAAACACTTCAGAGACTTATGCCTTGGGAGTAAGCAATTTTTTAACTAAATTAACTTTTTATGTTAATACTAACAAGAAAAGAAATTGAGATTTAACTTTCTAACAAACTAAGCGTCATTAGAACACAACAATTCTGTAAATAAAAAACAAATATAAAATTAAAACCTAAAAATAATTTCTTAACTTGTGAAATATAATAAATTAAAATAATAAATTATTCAAAAACAAATAAATTTTCTGACAAAAGCGATAACCTGCGCTGAAAGCTTAAAAATAAAAATAATTTTTAATGCTTAATTAAATTGTTATATTGAAGTTTTAATTTATTGAAAATAATTGCATAACTTAGAAATGCAAACTAATGCCAATTACGAGATTTATGATTTAATTTCGTATATTGCAGTCTTTCAGCTTGACACTCTGCTAGCATCTATTAAAGGAAAAGTTAATGAGTTAACGTGTGGTAGATTAGTAAAAGTGGAAAATGAGAATTAGCGCTTTGAAACCCCTTAACTTAGTTTTATTAGAATGCAAGCATAAAAGATAAAATACAAGCTCTTATCTTAGCAGTTTAAATTAAAATAAATATTTATTGATTTTAAACTCATTTACATTGGAAAGAATAACTACCTAATTGGTAAATTTAAAATATTTTAAATATCCCTAGGCAATTACTCTGTTTGTATGTCTTTTAATTTAGCTTCTTAATTTAATAATTTTTGAGTGTTTCATCTTAATTTGTATATTTAGAGATAATTTAATATTTTCAAATGTTTTTAAATGATAAAATTCTTAAAACATTTAATTTGCAAAAAAATTTAAATTAAATATAGTTTTAAAAAATATTAACAAAAAAGTTTGTAAACCTTCACCTTTATATTGATTATTTCTTATCTCTCAGTATTTGTTTAGGTTGTAGTTCAACATATTTCAAGATTACATCAAAGTGTACTAAATGTTTGCATACAAATTTTTCAAATTAGTTTTATAGAATACTATAATATACCTGTATATTTTTAATTTAATCCTTTCAAATTTAATTAATATAATTAAACTAATCTGGAATACTAAAATCTAAAGTTTGAATTTAACTAGTAATACATAGCTGACAAGTTGTATTATACAGTCTAATATTATTTATAGAATAGTTGTATACTATGGTATAATACTAGATACAGTATTTTAGAATTAAATATTAGTTTGGGGTAGCAGCGTTTCTCGACATTTTTGACTCGCGGACTGGTTAAATTTGTGAAAATTTGGTTATGTAAATAATGTAATTATTTTACATAATATAATTAAATAAATATTTAACAAAAATCACAGAAAGTTTTTTAAATTTAAAAAATTCTCCGCGGACCAGCGGTTGAGAATAACTGGTGTAGTGCATTGTGAAATTGGACTAAATTGGAAGCCGAAAGGCTTCAAGTGGAAAATAAGATGCGAGAAGCGATTACGCCCGCACAACATACGCCCATTACAAGTATTTTGAATTTTTCTAAATTTTCCGCCATTTGGTTGAGTTTAGATCAGCTAGGTGAGAGAACCAGCTCTTTTGCCGTAAAGATGCAGGAGGGGTCGGAGACCGATTTTCTTCTTCTTTCTCTTATTGTAGGATAGGTCCTGTAATAATCAAATTTTTTTTCGCCCGGTACTGTTGCTGCTGTTGGAGTGCTTTGGGATGCCGATGGCCAAATCTCATACCATCTCTTTTGTGGTCGTCCTGGTAGTCTTTTAGAGTCAGGTTTAGCATTACTATTTCTGCTAGACGATCATGATTCATTCTTTCCACATAGGTCCCTTCATAGCTTTCGTCTTGCTCTTATCCATATCACGATATCGTCGATCGTATATTTCTGACGGGTAACAGCGCTTGGCACTCTATCTCTGAGGGTAACCCGGTATTTTTTGCAAGTAAAGTGTGATTCATTTTGAATCAGTGATTTTAATTATTTCGGATGTTTTGGATGCGATTAATTTTTGGACTCTCGATAAATTAAACTAAAGCTAGTGCAGATAATTTGAATTTTTGGAGAGTTAATTAATATTGATACGGATGTTTTAAAATTCCTAAAATTAAAATTTAGAAGTCAAGAAAACGAAAAATAAATCCGATAGGATCTCAGAGCTCAATTTCGATCCTATTTATATTGAAAAATTTATTTGAAATTTAATTAAATTTATATTTGGATATTTTGAAGAGATGAAGGGAATTTAATAATTTAAATTTGGAATTTTTTTAATTGGAATAGTCTGAAGCTTAACGTGCAGTAGTGTGGTTTGGAGTTTAAGATCTTCATTTTTTTGTATTCTTCCACCCTTTTAGTACAGTCAGTATGTACTTTTGAATATACAATAATTCCGTAGTTGCTCTTTCTTGTTTTAACCATTGGGGGGCTCACTGGTAGTCCTCATTCAAAAAGTCGACCAAATTCTGCATTTGCTTATGTCCGCCATTTTGAATTTTATGAAAAATTTTCTGGAATAATTCAAATAATTCAGGAAATTCAATTTCCTATAACTTTGATTTCCGCATTTTTTTCTGAAATTGATATTTTTTAAATTAAGCCTGAAAAAAGCGACCAAATAAAACTCTTGTATTATCTCATTTATTTTTAACTTTAGGGCCCAAATGAACATAAATAAACTTGTACAGAATTAAATTTTGAACAATTTTGCTCTTTACTTTTTTTGCTATAGTCAATATTTAAGGTCCGGTGTTAAAGGCAAAGAAAAATAAAAGCGTCAAAATTTTTTAACATAATTGTTTGGAAATTTTCCAAAAATTTGTTTGAAAATTTCCGACAAATTTGCATACAAAAAACATTTTTTATCTTTTATCTGTGGAATTAACCGTATCGGTAATAATTCATTTCGTATTTTTAATAATTTCCCACCAATTTGTCAGAAAATTTTCGACAAATTTGTTAGATTTCCTACAACTTTGTGGAAAATTTTTTAACAAATTTGTCTGTAATTTTCTGACAAATTGGTGGGAAATTACAAAAAAATACTAATTGAATTATTGCCAAGATAGTTAATTCCGCAGAAAAAAGATAAAAATGTTTTTTGTAGGCAATATTGAAAGCTTCAAATTTCAATTTCAAAGCTTCAAAAAAACATTTCCTACAAATTTGTGTGAAATTTTCTAACAATTTTGTCGGAAATATTTTACCAAATTCTTTAACAAATTTGTAGGAAAAAGAGTCCAACAGATAAAATTTGTAACTCCCTAAATTAGCTACAAAATTTATTTTTATCTTTTTTATTGGATGACACAATTAAACATCTGACACAAACCTCAAAAACAAAACAAACACAAAACACACGTCATAAAAAACACAAAAAAAATTTTGACGGTTCTCTTTTTTTTGCCATTGGCGTAGGACCTTAAATATTGCCTGTTGAGAATTTAATTCTCTACCCTGAAGTTAAAAATAAATGAGATAATGCAAGAGTTTTACTTGGTCGCTTTTTAGGCTTAATTTAATAAATATCGACTTCATAAAAAAAAGAACCAACTTTTGTCTTGACGATTTTTCATAAAATTCAATATGGCGGACATAAGCAAATGCAAAATTTGGTCGACTTTTTGAATGAAGACTACTAGTGAC
The DNA here is from genome assembly GCA_958510845.1 of Cantharis nigra. Taxonomy (NCBI): domain Eukaryota; kingdom Metazoa; phylum Arthropoda; class Insecta; order Coleoptera; family Cantharidae; genus Cantharis; species Cantharis nigra. Next base: position 23,258,296 of record OY294034.1, read on the forward strand.
CCCCTCATACGGCTAAAAAATGAAAGAGCGACAACGGAATTATAGTATATTCAGGGGGATTATGTGGACATAATGACCGTACTACTTAGATTATACCGCATTTGGCTTGCGTCAAGTAACATTTCTTCAAAACAACCTGAACAGCACCTACTTTTTGACCCTAGGATAATTGTTAGACTGGAAATTTTTTTAACCTTCTGTTCATTCTGCAGAAACTAGAAGAAGGCAGTATAAAAATGGACTTTCCGTCAAAAAGTAGACGAACTAATAAAAGAAATAAAACAAGACAATCTAGAATTGAGAAAAAAAATGAATAAAGAATAATGATCGAATATAATGTGATAAAATATAAAAATGAATGCTTATTCTGGTCGAAAATGTAGGAAGAGCTACTCTATATTCTCGTAGTAAAATTTTTGTAAAACAATTTTTACTGTTAAACCTTTAAACATCTAGCAGACGTTTTTAAGTTGTTCAATTGAACTTGTAAGTTCAATTCACAATATTGGTTATCAATATTGGTCTAATATTGTACTAAGCTATAACCAATATTGGTCCAATATTGATTTCCCATATGGGCGCAATATTTAAAAACAATATTGGACCAATATTGGCTGCAGATCGGCAGGCAATATTAGCCCAATATTGCGCCAAGCTAAAGCCAATATTGGTCCAATATTGATTTACTATATCGGTGCAATATTGAAAAACAATATTGGGGCGATATTGACTGAATCTTGCAATATTGCACCAACATTTTGGTGTGCTACATGGGTGAACCAATCAATATGGATGGAACTAGCACCTGGACCTGATCAGTATGAACATTCAACCTATTACGTATTATCGAAGAACTTGACGGCAAATATCCTCCTATAATAAAGACAATTGGATTTTTATAGTTGGTTTTGTAAATTTTATTTTGATTTGACTTTGTAAGTATTTTGAATTTTTCTGTTTTTTCTGCAAAATGGTTGAATTTGGATCAGCTAGGTGGGAGAACAAATTTTTTGCAGAAGCGGCCAGAGACCGATTTTGTCTTTTTTAATTTGATTTATATTTGCGTTTTGGTTTTCAGTTTTTGTAATTTGGCAGGAATAAAGTGGAATTGATTTTGCTAATTCAATGTTTGGGAAATTATTGGATGATCAAAATTTGTAATTGGTGATTTAGAGAGAGAGAGAAGATAATTTGAACAGTTGGAATTATAACTTAATTTGATTTTAATGGTGAAATTTGAAGAATTGAAGATGGTATTGTCGCATGTGCCACTACTTATCACGTACACGAAAATTTAACATTTCAGATTGATTTAGAATAAAATTTAGATTTAAGAAGAGTCTTATGCTCAATGTGCAGTAATTAAGTCGGTGATTAAGATAAATTTTATTTATTTTTCCACTTCTCAGATTTTATCGCACTATTATATTATCTATCATAGTAAGTAAAAAAATATTGAACAAAGAGAAAAATCTTAAGAGAATATAAATAATACAAAAAAAACAATAAAATAAAATAAGATATAATTAAAGACTAATAATTTGTATTAAAATTTAAATTCTTATTGAAATGTACAAATTAAATTTGTTTAACACTCTAACCATGCTTTAAAACGGTTCAAATTTGTAATGCTCATCAAAGAGATTTATTTATAGGTAAATTTTTGAGATAAATCTAATATTCCAAAAAATTTTACAATCTGAGTTTATAAACTCCAACAACATAATACCATTTCAGAGTAAAAGATTTATGGTCGCCATTAAAAGCTTTTCAAAAGGGGGTTTTATTTATTTCAATCATCCCCTTTCTAATGAAGGATCTACAGTCCTCCCTTTTTGTACGTATCAATTGTTTGCTTTCTTTTAAGGGATTAAAAGTTATAAAACATAAAGCAAAATATAAAATGTTAAAAAATATGCTCCCACATTGAAGAGCTAATGTTGAATAATTTTTGCTTTGCATATAATTTTTAACAGCAATATTTACGGAAAACTTCGTATCTCATCATTTTAGAACTATCATTTCAACTAACTTTTTAATTTAAAATTAAGACGAGTTGTTGTAAGAGTATATTTTCAGAATAATGCAATATGTACGCTAGGCGACAGCTAATTAACGCGATATTGTTCTCTTTTCGCTTTACAACTGAAATGGATGTTGAAGTAATCAATAATCTTTCAAACGCTTCCTCTCACATTTAATAAGGTTGCATTAAATTTTTCATAAAAATTTTGCCCAATTGTGTTCAAAATTACTGTTGGTAAAAATTTAAATGTTTATGGAATGCAACGCAAAGTATAATCTAAAAGTGTCAAGTGCCTTAAATCGCAAAATGCAGACATGGTTTAGCTCATGAACTTTGTAATATTTCTGAACTTCATACAGCTTTTGTGGTCTCGCTAAAGTTCTGAAAATAAATTTATTTAGAACAGAAACAAAAATAAATTTTAATTTTCTAAAATTTATCTGCAGGCCCTTAATAAACTTTCTGGTACAATTTAAAAAATAATTTTAAAAATGTTACCGAAATCAAATCTTTAACTTTCGTAAATTCCAAAGCAATAATTGTGGCCATGATAAAATTGCAAAGTTGCAAACTTTTTCAATTTTCTCTCATTTACAACTTTAAGTCATTAATTACATCTGGATATTTATTGGTTGAAACAGTTAATAGAAATTATTTTGACGTAAAAAGCAAAAAATAAAAACATTACCATAAATTATTTAATTTTTATTACAGAAACTGTAATTTAAACTTTTTTATACGATGCACAGTTTTCTAGTTATAGCTTTACCATATTGGTCCATCGTTTGGAAATTTGTAAACCGTACGTAGTTTATTAAACTAACTAAAGTAATTAAAATAACTAGTAGTTATTAAACAAACAAACAAATAATGGATTTGAAAATATAAAACGCATTCATCGGTCACTGGAGTAAAAGTAGACGGAAAATGAATCCCGGAGGTTTGGTGCCGTTAGGAAGAGCATGCAAAAGTGAGGAGGGAGTAGAGAAATGAAATATAATAGATTTCTTCCCAGAGAGTTGTAAAAAATTTTTTCTGTTTCTGTACTCTCTAAAATCGGTGAAATATATTTTCTCCAACTTATTCCTTAAACTACAGAGAAACAGTGAGAGAGAGGGAGAAAGAAGATGGTCAGAACGTGTTTAGCGTCCGCTTGGTGGGCCACTAAGCCTCTAGTGGCAGATAAAGGAAACTCTTATAAGGCTCCTGCTCCGGATTCCGTGCTTTCATACTCTCATGGAAAAATCCAATTCATATTGTGGATTTTACAGGTCATGAAGCTGCAAAAAGACCTTCTGTATGCAACGTCGGATTACAGATAAAGTATTGAAGATACAATAAAAATGTATATCAACTTTTTGAAGGAAATTTATTAAAATCCAATTTTTATCAGCAAAAGTTGCCGAGATGCAAGTAAAAAATTTAAAAAGAATACCCTTTTCCAAAATAAAACAAGATCCTGATTATAATGGAAGATTTAAATATAAAAATATAAAATATATATAAAGGTATTAGGGAGAGTATGGTAGTTTATGGCATAAATTACAAATATAAAAAATTAAATTTGGTATACCATCCAAAAATCGGGTAAAAACGGTCAAAAGTCGTATGTGTGTATTCCATTGGCTGTTTTTGGGCATAAATTGTACTCAAAATTAACGGATTAAAAAAACTAGGATCTTTGAACAGCTTACAAAAATTGAAAACATCCTTGGGTTCAACCCAATTTAAAAATTACGGATCTAGAAAAATGGGATCATTGTTTTTAAGTTAAATTCGGTTACGGCAGCACGGTTAGAAGTGGCCTGCATGTAGCTCCGCCCACTAAAACACACTACTGCTTTATTTACATCAAGTACACGTACTGTCAACAGAGTAAACTATTCGCTGATTTTATGAGAAAAATGGAAACTTTAAAATCGATTACTTCGGAAATTAAAGGAAAAATTAAAGTTTTTCCTAGGAGCGCAATTTGCGTCCTAAATCCAAAGTATTATATACTATAGATACGGAAGAAAAAATAAGTAGACTAAATAAGAACGGATAGCAGAGTTGCAGATTGATATGGATTTGATACCATTAACAATAAAACAATGGAAAATAAAACTTTTTCATGACTTGAAACTAAATTATTGTGAAGTTCTCTAGACGAAAAACAGTGGCCAAGAACTATTTTGCATTCTTCCAAACTGTTTATGCTGATCATTTAGATTAATAAACTTTTTCCCGTGTATCCTCCAAAACATCGATTAGAAGAAGACCGATTCAAGCTACTAAAACCTTCACATCGGTACTCCAAGAGCGCAGGGTCTCTAAACCAAAAGCTGAGAAACCGTAATGATTATTTTGTTTTAAGGCTTTAGGTCGCTGCCGCGAACTGACCAAAACTTTCTCGAGCCGCCACGAAACCAAAGTCATCCCATCTGGTCTCTTACCATCATTCTTAGGATACAAGGAACGTTTGCAGCTGCAAGAAAATGTCCCATAATTTCTAGTGCTTGCTTGCGCTGAGCGAATCGATATTATTTGAATTATTGTTTCTATCAAATTTTTCGATTTGATTGCACACCAAAATTTTATTATCGGTCCGTCCCTGAGTTAGGGTAAATTTTTCCGTAAAAATATATAAATAGTATTAGCTTTATAATCCAGGAACAAAAACCAGGACAGGGCGGTCAAGAAAAAATTTGCTGCAAATTTATTATAAGTTGTGTCCTTCAGTATTAATTGCGCGGGTAGGGTAAGTATACGCGGAGGGATATAATGGGGAAAAGTAAAACATAAACGCTAGGGACACATACGACAATTTTCATTATAATACGATCCCCATATTTCACGCGTCATGTTTATGCGTCGCCGTTGTCCAGTAAATAAATGATTGATTAGATCTGTACCCAAAAAGAAATTTTTTTTAAGATTACTTTTCTGGGTTATCGATTATCAAGAAAAAAGTGATTAATTCAAATAGAAATGATATTTTTCAATTGAGTTAAACTTAAATTGCTATAGAAAATAAGACTAAGAATTTCTTTTAAAAATTTAATTTAAAAAATTAATATATGATAGAAAATTTTCATAACTCGATTATTTTTATTGCTAGAATTGATTTAACTAAAATGGTTTTTCTACGCAAGAGGGTCTTGAAACTGCTTATAACCATCCAACCCCATTATTATCTTTTCGTTTGTATCGTGTCTGCGAAAACATAACTTTTCTGCGTCACCTACGGTGTTTCTAATTTTGTACCCCCCACATCAACCCAGCTAACACCGAAATTCCTTTTAAAATACGCGTAATACAGCGAAAACGATTTTTTGTGTTACTGCCTTGGTTGCCGTTTTTATTTTCAGTTCTTTCATTACACGTTCTACCACTTTGTTCTTATCTGAGTTTTTAATGTATTTTTCAGCACCAATCTATGTTCTTCTAAATTTTCCAGCGATATGTCACTTACCCTCCGCCTCTCAATTTTATTTCGACGGGCATGATTGATGATAGGTACTAAACCATGAAAAACTAAAATTAAAAGATAACAATTTACACACCCTCGGCTCACTTTTTAAACTTGCTTAGTTAAAAGTTTTATAACATCCCTGCTTTGAGAATAAAACTTGTCTCTTATTCTTAATGGATAAAAAACAAGTTGTAACTTTTTCGAGTCTACATTAAAAATTTCTTTTTAATTACATTTTTATATTTCTTTCCATTTCGTATTTACACAAACATTTATACCAATTTATTGTTAATTATAAAATTTTAAATTAGGTCACTTTAAAGAAGTTTTCCTAAAATTTATTATTTACCTCATTTTCCAAAAGATAATAAGTAAATATATGCTTATATTATATTCTATCATGTGGAGACTGATAATTTCTATAGAGTACGTAAAAAAAACGTGCGTGTTTTACTCTGAGCAGTCCTTTACTAACGCTTTCCTTATAGGAAATCTATATATATAAAACTTGAATGTATGTTTGTATGTTCGGATATTTTAACCCACTTCCAGATGAATTACGTAGCTGAACTTGGCATCCGAGTAAATAATGCTCTCAAAACAAAAATGCGATGAAATATAATTAAATATTCTTAAAATTTTAAGCACGGATTTTAATAGTTTAGATAAGATCCTATGTAAAAGTTAGTGTGGAGTTAACATTTTGAGTTATTTTAGATGACACATTTGGGATCAGCATCAGGAAAAATTAAAAGTTTTCAAAAGACGACATACAGAGAAAACAATATAACTGTTAAAATTTAGTAGATCATAATTATCATATATTACCCAAGTTAAAAAAAAACAGTTGAATTCGTGATTATTTGCTGAATAATTCTTCTTCATAGAGCCAAACATACACTTTACAGCCCGTAGGCGATCACTCTGTCGAAGCCAAGATGACGTTCCGGGAAATTTTCTAATTAATGAAATGGTTTCCCGTTCTATCTTGATCAACGACTTGTTTCCATTTAGAAGGTGATTTTATTGTACCTCTTTCGTAGAATATCTTGTCCTTATCGGCAAAAAACTGAGACGAGCTGAGTCTGGATTCTGGAATTAAACTATCTCCGATGCAGCGGCTCTCAGTCCTGTCACTCTTCAAGCCATCTTGTCTCCAGGATGAACTCGAGTATCTTGGCAGGCGGAGTGTTGTTGATTCAGCCTATATCAGGCCAGAAATCCCTTAGAATGGCATCTGTCGTTGACGCTAGTGACCGACAATGACAAAGTACATGCTCCGCTGTTTTGTTTGCGCTGTTGCATCTACGACATCTGGAGTTGTCTACAAGCCCCAGTGTGTTAAGATGTTTGTTCAGTTTGCTGCAATTGCCCGTAGATTGACTTTGGACAGCAACAAGTAATATTTTGAATGTTTACCAGAGGGTGTTTTAATTGCTGCTCTTAGTTATCTATATTTAGTTTCTTTTGCCCATCTGCTAGAGTGCAGCTTTAGGATGTGATATTTTAAGAGGGTGTCGATAGTTTTGACAATCATTGGCTCCGGACGACAGGGAAGGCTATTGGAACCGTTTCTTGCTAGCTGAGACAATTGGTTTTTACATCCTTCGTTTGTGTTGAATGTATTTTGCAGTGCCAGAAAACGATGGTAATTTGCTGGAGCAATATCAGGGCTATAAGGTGGGTGCATTCGTCACAGATATATGTGTGACCTGGCTAAAATACAACACCCTCCTTGTTGGGCAAAAATAGCCACTTCTGGTCGATAGCTTCCTTTAAACGATCTACTCGCTCAGAATTAAGTGTTTTGACCCGAAGGCAGCAGCTCGTGATGATTCTTTTTGAATTCCACCATACACACAACATAATCTTTCTGGTCATCAATCATGACTTGGCCACCATTGGCTGTTTCGACGGGCTTCGTCCACGATTGTTTGCAACGTGATTATCACAGGTAACCCATTTCTCATGGCCAGTCACTATCAGTTTCAAAAATGGCTGTCTTTCGATTAGTTTTAGAAATAAATAATAGATGAAAATGCGGTTTAATAGATTTTTTGTGTATCTAGCGTTTTCGTCTATCCACCTGCTTTCAAATGCCTGTAAACGGTTTCAATGCTTAGCTGGAGCTCATCCAGCTTATATACTTCTCTGAGTATAGGGTCTGTGTGTTATTTTCGCCGGCTCTAAAACGCCGAAACCACTTTATGGTGGTTGGAATCAATACAACACCATCTCCCACAACATAAATAATGCTGCGATCTGATTCGTGTGCGGTGTCGCCTTGCACAAAGAAGAATTTCAAATAGTGTGAATTTCGGCGTTAGTGAACTCTATGATTGAACGAATGTGAAACAAAATAATAAAACTAAAGAAATGACCCGTTGTTTTTGTAGCTAGTACCATTATCTGTCAAATTACATATATATTTGCTCGATTTGGTTTTATTTGCATTCCCAACATATTAAATTGATATATACCAAGTTTGCAGTGGCACCTAGTACAGGGAGAGTAATGGGATAACACCCTTCCAAAACAGAATATTACGGCAATGGTATGAAATAATACCACTTAACTCTCACTGAGTTACTGGGAAATATTCAATACCAAAAAGAGAATAACGAAGCTATCAGGCATTTGTATAAAAACACGATTGAAAACCTGAGAAAAGATGTGGATTAAATATCTGCCCAAATCATCAAGAGTCAAGTCAGAGAGATCAAAAATGATAAGGTTTTAGTTGAGGTTGGGTGAAGAAGTAGCAATATCGAGCTTCTAAGGTACTAACTAGAGATCGGAAATAAAAGTAAGAGACCAGATATAGTATGAGTAAAGAGGTAGTAGTCCACATCAGAGACATTGATTCTGTTGCAAAAAAATGAGAAAAGGAAACGTCTTCTAAGGGTCGTAATCCCATGGTGTACATAATTTTCTACATCCTAAGAGTGGATGGTTATGTACCTCGTTATCTTCTTTCAAACACCATAACTGGGCTCATATTCGCCAAATAATCCAGCTTCAGAGATCAAAGGTTTCCTTGCAAGTTTTATAATTGGAAACCTGATCCATCAACTCGTCACCCGCCAGATGGTAAGTCGGGTAGCGTGGAGGCTTGTCAGTTGATAATCTATTATGATTTTCTTTCTATATCAACGCCAAGGTATCTGTCCTCATTAATCTTTTTTTATCTATAACCGAACCGCACCGGATCGTGTGTAATGGGGGTATCCAACATAGTACCTGAATTTTATGAGCTTTTTATAAATATTACACCGTAGTAATTTAAATTTCGAATAAATTATCTACTACTAAAATATTTAATTTTTAATTTTTCATCATTACCGAACTTTTAATAAAAGTTTTGTAATAAAAAATTTAAAAATTGTATTTTAGTTGCTTTATTTTTTTATAAATTCCATGAATTTATTCATTTATGTTTGTATGTATGCACGAACTCCTTGTACCCTCCGCTTAAAGCTAAACATAACACCCAATTTTTTCAGGTTGGATGGAAATATCATCCGACATGGAATGCCTTATAATTATTATGTGAAACCTCTACACGGATTTACCACTCGATCTGACTTGAGCAACTAACGTTTCAAGGACACCTGACCAGATTGGATATCGTGAACAAAGTGTTTAATCCCTGCGCTATTTGATATGCTCTACTTGATAAATACTCAAACAAAAGGTTTATAATAAAAATCAATATTTTAACCAAGTTAGAACTTTAAATTTCATCAGTATAAATAAGAAAAAAAATTTTTATACAAAATATCAAATGGCAAAATTTAAAAATATATACCTATTTAAAATTCAATAATAGTTTTAAAATAGTAATAAACTTATTAATTCGACCCCTGCTGAAACTCGACATACAAATGTAGAAATGTAAAGATTTACCAACATATTTTCATTTAATAAAACTTTTCATACGAATTTATTTTTAATTAAATTTCATATTGAATTTTTTTTGTAAAATCATGATTAAAATATATAATTAGAACTGTTTGAATTCAATGGCTACAATCTTCAGTTTATAAAGACTTCATTAAATTTGTCTAATTATTTTTTAAATAAAACCGATAAAAAAACTGAATTAATATTAACGTAAAATATTTTACTGTCAAAAAGGAAATAAAATTCTCCGGTGATTTAAATCTGTAGCCAAGTTTGTTATATTGGATTACTAGCCAGGTACCTAATTTTTGTATGTGCCATTTTGTACATAAAATTACGTTATCGAATCAGTGGACTGTACCTGAGTAATGTTATTGCGTGAAAATTGGAATTACATACACATATTGGTTTTTGTAATACTTATTTCATGAAAAATTTGAAATTCAAATATTCACAAATAAATAAGAAACAAGAAAACTAACTTCCAAAATATACAGATTTGCGTAAAAAAACCTTGCGGAAATGAATTATGTATAAGCGGTTAACTATTGACAAATCAAAATTCAAAAATATAATTATTTATATGTTGTTTAATTCTGTTTGCGAAGTTTTCTCGCATTGTTACTTTATCTACTTCAAATATGTAACAGTTGGGTTCTTAACGGTTTAGTATGTTTCTGGAGAAGTTTTGATATCAAATGCATTCACATATGCAACCAAACTGCGCTAAAACTACTAACCGGATATTTCTTCTGTCGATACCATATTTCACATTTATAACTTTTTTCGAACATTTATGCTTCAAGAAATTTATAGAATTTTGTTTTTACTTTTCCTAAATCCATTCCTTACACGCATACTATGGATACCATTTAAAAGTACAAAAAGTTTAATTAAAAACACTTCGTTTTGAGTCCCAATTTAGACAAAATATTTAATTTTTACTATTTTGAAATTACATTTAATTAAATACACGTCGGTCGTCACGATGTCTGTCCGTCAGACCAGAATCCAACGAGTAGCTTAATTAACTTGGAAGCTCTAAATTGATGATTATAGGCAATCTATTAGAAAAAAATTGTGTAAAGCTGTTTATTTGAAAAAAAAACATTGATTAAATGAATTTTTTAGTAGTATCTAATTACTGTAACAGTAACAGAAATAGCCATAGAGGATATTTTTTTTTAATATATAATATTTATTTGAATATTTGAATAGACGACTTCACTACTCTAAGTGTTGGGTCATTCCATATGAAATCAACCAAATATAAATAGTTTTCAAATTGACCATCACAGATTTTCTTGAAACTTTGGTTAATTATACTCTTTAACATCCTGAATTTAATTTTTTTTTAATTTTAACTCTTATAGTTTCTGAGCTATTTAATTATAAAAATCGCAAAAACAACACTTTTTTGGCTCACGCTCAATCATACAAAGTGTTATAACTTCAGTTCCATAAGTCCTTCGCAGTTGTGTAACAGCTCATTTTATAGGGGTTTTAAAGGGATTTAATATGATGCTAATCTTGATCACTTTATAATAAAAATGAATATTTTGAAAAGCTCAAAAACTGTTTTTGAAAAATTTTTTGAGTTAGTGTATTTTGAAAATTATAAAAAAAATATATGTTTATAATAGTGACTTGGTGAGTGTAACTCAGACTCAGAGAGTGGGACTATGATGGGATCAGCAGTTTTAATAAAAAATTCAAATCAATGTTTTAGCTCAAGTACTTTAATTACATAGTACTATTAAAATATTAAAAATATTGATTTTTTAGTAAAAATGGTTTAGTACTTTTTTTAAAGAACGTGAAATAATCTACAAAGAAAATTTATACCTTTTATTGTATAAAATCAATAGCTTTCGAGTTACGAATTAAAGTAAGTAAAAAAATGCTAAATAATTTGAGCTTCTGTTTATTTTGTTTTTTTTTTCAAAACCCTGTATCCTTTAAACGAAACACTTAACAAAAAATGTGATGCCCTATATCAGGGATAAGAAATTTAACGGACTATAACTTTTGTCTAGTAAAATTTTTTGGAAAACCAATCCATTTCACAGAAAATCAGAAAATAATAAATAAGGTAGCTATAAAATAAAAAATTAAAATCGCAAAATTTTAATATTTATTGAAAAATTATTTTATTAACTAAACTTAAAGCATTACATTATTTGAGTAAGTATTCAAAATAGCAGGGTTTTGAAAAAAAATTATTCAACATTTTTTTATTTACTTTAATATTCATAACTCGAAAGCCGTTGATTTTAGACAATAAAAAGTATGAATCTTCTTTGTAGATTTTTTCACGCTTTTTATAATAGCACTAAACCATTTTTACTAAAAAATCAATATTTTCCTGAGCTATGGCCATTTGAAAATGAAAATTAAAAAAAAACGATTTAAAGAAGCCTAACTCTCGAGGGTTTGAATTTAGAAAAAAAATTTTATTAATTATTTTCCTTATAAAAGTGTCCTCTAACAACACCGAAATTGTGTAAAGTTTATTCGAGAACACCCTGAATGTGTGTAATTAAAATACTTGAGCTAAACTCTGATCCCATCATGGTCCCACTTTGAAATTTTTATCAAGTATTCACCAAAATAAATATATATTATTTTTATAATTTTCAAAAAACACCAACTCAAAAATGTTTTTAAAATAATTTATTTTTATTAGAAAATGGTCAAGATTAGTATCAGATTAAAGCCCTTTAAATTCCCTTTAAAATGAGTTATCATACAACTCCGTAGCAGTTATAGAACTGAAGTTATAGCATTTTGTATGATTGAGCGTGAGCCAAGAAATTGTCGTTTTTGCAATTTTTATAATTAAAAAACTCAAAAACTATAAAAGTTAGAATTTTTAAAAATCATCTTTGAATTCAAGGTGTTAAAGAGTATATTTAACCAAAGTTTCAAAGAAATCTGTGATAGTCAATTTGAGTGACTTATTGTTGGTTTGACATAGAATGACCCTGTTATTAGTGAAAAAATTTTTATCTTTGCTTTAATTAATTTTTTTTTAATTCAGAAATTGCGTTGTTAGTTAAATTTGAAATAAATACAACGACGCCCAGTCATTACGATCGGCAGTCAAGAGTCATTGAGTGTCGTCACAATTCAGTGCGATAAATTTCCGGCATTACAACTTGAGATTCCCAATCCTGCAGGCTTGAGCCGACGCTGGCTTCCATCAGATAATCATCGTGGCATAATACATAATAAATAATGATTACTCCCTCACTAGTTACTACGTAGCCATATGTGCGCTGTAAGTTGACGATTATAAATTTTCTTTAGCGAGTTTCTCGACAAACTTGGACGTTTAACTTGAAAACATCCAATTTTATTTTTAAAAGATCTTTGACTTCACAATTAGATTACAAATTCAAGCCAATTTATAACATTATCGAAGTAATGAAATAAATTTTTTTTAAATTGCATTTGAATTTATTCCATTTTGATCGAATGCACTTAATTAGTTTACCAAAAATATGTATACTATAAAGAAATGGATGAAATTAATTTTTGAATGTTTTGTAAAGGTGTTTTGTGAAAATATCCATGGAAAATATTTAGTCTATTAAGTGTAAGAGCTATCAGCATAAAGTGATTAAATTTAAAATGAAAGTATAATGCAAAATTACAGCTTGTTATGGGGAGCAGAAGGCACGGAATTAGTGGCACTTGCGGATAAAGGACACTCAGAGAAAATAAATTAATAGAGCAGCGATTGAATTTAAAATGCTATATAAAGAGGGGGTTTATTTGTCGTGAAATACATGCAGAAAGCCATGAAATTGAAAAATGCCTCTGAGGTTTAAGTGATTCGGTTAACTTGTGCAATTATTTCTAGAAAATGGAACTTTCTCAATAATGACGCGTGAGTATTTTTGCAATCGCTTCTGGTGATTGACTTTAAAGTAAAGGCAACTTCAAGTGCCTGGCTATAAGCTTTAAGCTATATGTCTAACAAAAGTATATTGAAAAGGACAAAAGCTAAGCATTTTTCAATTTTATACAAACGCGTTTCGGGAACAACAATGCCACATTCTTAATATTCACTCAAAAACCTAACCGAACAAAACGAAAACTTGTTCCACGTTAATTTTTAAGTTTTTCACGAAACCAATTTTGTTAAATACTTTCTTTATGCTCTGGCGATAATAAGTCTAATAGAAGTCTTTATAAATAGTTAAAGAATTTACGCTACGGTAAGAATTCGACATTGTCGACTCACATGATGAAAAACATTTTGACACTCATCCCAAGAGTTTTCTAGAGATAACGCCTTCAAAATTTGTGGGTTTCTCATTTCCCTTGAGACACAACAGACCCGATTTCCAGACTCGCACATCTTTAACGGGATAGTTACTGCTTAGGATGATCCTATAAAAATATTATCTCGTTATAAGACATAAAATAAAGAATGTGTTCCAGATAACCTAAATCTCCTGTATTTTTTCTAATAAGCTTTCTCTATTGACTTTTATTAATGAACAAAAGGTAAATGCGATTATTCGATAATGTTTCTGTTTCGTGTGCTAGAAGAATAATAAATGAACATTTCTTATTAAATAATAAAATCAAGCGACTAATTATTTTACCAGGAGTGTTTTTAATCTAAATAAAAGTTTGATTTTGGTTGCCCCAATCCGGGTAAGCGTACAACATGATTGTACTTACTTGATTGATGGATCTTATTGTTTTGATAGTCGAAATAGCTATGATTTCAGGTATTTCGCAAAGTCTCATAAATGAATAAATAAAACAGCTGAAGACAGATTCGATTATTGATTTCTAAGATGATTGGTGATCCCTTGCGTGGCAATGATATCGTTTTGTTTATTTATTATTATATGTACTTGATGTTTTTGTTTAATTAAAGCTTAATCGATTTTCAATTAAGGTTATTCTATTTAGGTCTCAGCAAATAACAATCTTTTGTAAATAATAAAATAAGCTTTGACATTTAACGAAAACGAACATAATATTAAGTTTGAGAACTAATTATAACTTGATTTAAATCAATAGTAGTAAATTGAATACCAGACAAACTTGTTTAACTTAATGTCTATTTTCTAATAGCAAAATTAGTTGTTGATTCGCAACAATTCTAAAAGTTAAAAAAAAAAATACTTATTTTTCACTATTTCTACTTTTTTCAGTTAAGAACTGATGTACAAAGTTTAAGTATTCATTTCTAGTATATAAATCAGTAGCACGAAATGGGTTAGGAAACCTAAGGGATTTAAAACTTTTATGTCTTTATGGGTAAGTTTCTACTTATTACAATCGGCAACCTAAACTTTCTAACTTTGTAAATATACATTTAATGTTTATAAAGCAATATTTTTCTAATGTATTATTGTGTAGCTTTACTAACTTTATAATTATATTTGAATTTTAATTGAAAAATATTGGCTCATAAATTATAGTTTAATTTAGAGACTTTTTGCGAGCCACTAACTTTATTTAATTAAATAAAACAACATTGCACTGTTCGCACAGCTTTATATGTATTTCTTTGCTGACGCGTTTCGGTCAATTATTTATTATTCTTCATTAATTATCATTTATTTATTTATTTTAAATTTAGATCCAACGAACACTGAAAACGCGTCACTTAAGAAAAAACAATTAATTCTCTCGGAAAAGCACAATAATTTTGTTACATATAATAATTATAAATTTTGTTCAGCAAAGTTTCCTTAATCTCAATGTTTATTATTTTCTTTCATTAGCATAGAACAATTATAAGCGCTAACTTTGTTATAAGAAGCAGGTTTAGACTGTATTTTGAACTATAGAAAATAGTTTATCGTTAAACTTTATCAATATTTTTGCGCCTGTAGACTTGAAAATAGTTCGACAGCAACGTTTCGCAAACTTAATTTTCTTAAATAATCAACTTGCAAATTTAAGTGTATATTTTATAAGCTATTAGTTTAATACAGATTATATTGGAATTATTAAACAGCTTTTCTTGCAGTTTTTTTGTATTTACAATTGAAAACTGCTTTAATCAGTTCCAAAGTTAAAAATCTCTCTACCATATTTTTAGTAATTTCTTAAAAATTAATTAAAAAGTTCAAATCAAGTTTAAACTGCATATTCTCCCTACCTTTAGTTTTGATCAGGGCAAAAGGTTAAAATAATTAAATTAAAAAGCCCATGCCTATAGCGTTTGGCTCCTAAAACACACCAGCTTACCGGCATTTGCTCTTTTGCTGCCGTTCTAGTTATGATCTAGATGCCGGTCGTGAAGATCTATCATAATAGATCTGCCGTGTGCAATTTTCAAATATTAAAGGTGTTCAACCCAGCCAAATTATTGCATGTGAGCATGAGACTCTTATTACAAATTGAAATTATTCAAATAAAATTTGAAACATCAACGTTACCTAGGTGGGAAAAAATCCTATCAGTACACAGGTGGGGTGTGACAAACCCCAAACATTAAAACAATGTAATTTTTTGAGTGCCGTTTTTTATAATATTTCATTAATCAATGCTCTCTGTGACCATCTAAGAACCATATAAACACTAAAGGTAAAATTAATTTTTTTTTAAATAACAGGATAACTTAGAAATAATCAATTTCCGCAAATCAAAACACATATAACTACTCAAAACACTCAAAAAACAAAACTGAACATCCTATTTCAAAATTATTAATTGGAAACAATAAACAAATAATACAGGAATATAAAAAAATAGTATGACTCATAAAGCAAAAAGATTAAATTTATGAACTGTCTGAGTTGAGGCAATTTTGACAAGAAATTGCGATCTTGCGATCACGATTCCTTGGAGATATGGAACATCTTCCAGAGAGCTTTGTAATCTGAGCAAGTGGAACTGAAGGATAATCTTGGACAATTCCTTCAATTTCTTATGAATTGTCCTAGATACCCTCGGATTACCATTCCTTATCGTGATAAGGTGCTATTAACTATCTAGGCGAGTAAATAACTTTACAAAATTTTGTTGACGAGTTTATCTGAAGTTTTGATCCATCAAATAATAAGAAAATTAAGTTTATTGATCAAAAGTCTCAAAATAACATTCCATTAAAAGCATAAATGACAAACTCCATTACATAAGCTGGGTCTGACATACCCCAGGGCACTTTAGATGCATATAGCCTAACTGACTGTTCTCGCAATAATGCACTAACAGCAGATTTCGACGGTGCCAATATATGGTAAGCTACTGAGTGGGCAATGCACATGGGATCACATTACGTACATATTTAAATCAATTTCCAAAAGTTGGGGTTTGTCAGACCCCACCTAGGTAACGCCGGGTTAAATAAATCCACCATTCCAGGTGGAAAATTGTCTTTAATTTCAATTTGTAAATTTTTAAGTTTTGATATTTATCGTTTTAGCCAATTTAATTTAATTTTTGTCCAATTAATTTTAATTTTATCCAATTTTCCAATAAATAATTTATTCTCACCAAATCTAAATTTTCACAAATGTCCTGGG
This sequence comes from Cantharis nigra, assembly GCA_958510845.1. Classification (NCBI taxonomy): domain Eukaryota; kingdom Metazoa; phylum Arthropoda; class Insecta; order Coleoptera; family Cantharidae; genus Cantharis; species Cantharis nigra. The sequence continues at coordinate 23,275,181 of OY294034.1, forward strand.
ACAACTTCAAAATCAAAGTTAATAATATTATTATTACACAACCAAGTAATTTTATTCGCAAAAATCAATAATTAAGACAAATCGCAATTGTAAAATATCATAATTTTACCGGGGGCCTCCCCGGTAAAACTTCTCCTCTCTGCAGCTTCAAAACGGCAAAAACCTGATCTTTCCTTAACTTGGCACCTCGGAGGGAAAAACAAACAAATTCAAATTATACAAAATTACAAAAATCAAACTGAAAAGTTAATTTAGGATTTTATACACTAAGCAACTGAGGTTAATGTAGAATCAGCACTTCCCAGCCAAAAGCGTACATGCAGATGGTCTATCCAAGCACGGACCACAAGACCATGAAAAGGACCACCCACTTTTCTCAGCGCTCACGTTGAGTATCGAAGACTTACATTTCTCCATTTTGTACAATTGCCACAACCGAAGATGGTATTATAAACGTCGATGATATTGAAAAAGATTTTACAACTTTTTATTGTAGAACTGATGTTAGCTCGGGGTATTGTGGAATTCTTTCCATGCAGTATTTTGGCTGCGAACAAATATATTCATAATAAGTTCTTCACCGGATAGTTCTATTGTTTTCAATAGATGAAATTTCTAAATCAGAAACAAAAATTCAATTACATCGTATTCTGCCTTATACACTTTAAATTCAAACCTATTCATGAATTCCACAAAAATTCCAATCATGTGTGTATTTACTTTGATAAAATATTCACCTTTCTAAGGGTTTTTTGATCGAAAAGTCATATTCGATGAAAATTTCAGGTTAGGTCTAATCTCAGTAATTAAAAATTTGTTTTTACATTAACAAATTAGCAGAACAACGTTCTTTTATATTATTTCATCATAGAAAACTACGCAAAGAACTGCAAGTCTAAGTAGAAGATCTGAGTAATCAAAAGGATATGTCCATATTATGTCGATAATGGTTGCACAGTCTATTTGTAAATATTTCATATAGACTGATAGGTTAGATCAAGCAGCCTAGCACATCTTAAATTTTTATTTCATGTAAATTTTTTTAGGTGGAACCTTTCTTATCGAATTCGGAATCTATGGAAATGTTTTTTTTAAATATACTTATAAGTTCTGTTATCATTAAAACACAGCTGATTTTAAATTCTACGTATGAAATTTAAGGATTATCAAGGTGCTAAAACGCGATTTAATGAATATAGCAGCATTGATGCCGATGAAAGTAATGCGTGCCGTAATAGATGACTGAGCGCGGCGTTTAAAAGCATGAGTAAAAGGATCATTTTGAATAAATCATAATATATAGAACGAAACTTTTGAATGTTAGCAATAAAGGGGTCTTAATAAAATCTTTTTTTATATTTTAGTGTCAAATCAAATTATCAATATCGCAGAGTTTCGAAATTTTGTTTGAATTTCCCCACATCATCATCACATTCGTTCTGTAGTGTCCAATATAAAAAATTTCTCTGCTTTTTCTAGCATTTTAGTTGGGTGGAATTTATTCAACTTTTTCAATCAATTCATTATAGTCCATATTGCAGTTAAATAATTTTTGTACGAATAAAACAGATCTTACAAACCTTGGATTTTCCAGAGACTGACAGCTATTTCTGACAAATGAGAACGATGGATGATGCGAGTCTACCTTTAAATTTGTTTTAGGTCTTGGATGTCTAAGATATTTCAGTCATAAAGGTTTCTATTTCTTTGGAATTACCGAATTTAATGTAAGCCGAAGGCGGCATTGTTTGCTTAGCAAAATTAAAATAAAATGTTTCTAATTTGTATAACTTATTTATGTTAATTTGGTCTTTTGGGCAGTTTACACGTATTTAATTGCGATATAATGATTTTTATATTAAAACCTCAATAATTTAGTTAATAAAACATATTTTTATGTAATAGTGTGCAAAATAAAACCAGTTTCTATTATATGAAAATTTTCCATGAATTGCTATTGGAAGAGATTACTTAAGAACGGTCTTTGGGGGGTAATTTTTAAGTTGGGTATAACGTGATTGGTGTAATTATTTGTGAGAATAGACTACTAACAAATTGCAAATAGGGAATACGTTAATAAAATTCGATGAAAACAACTAAAGTTTATCTAGGCAATGTAGAGTTTGGTTTTCAATCTTCCATATTATTTTAAGTTTGGCCATATAGTGCATATTTACTCGAGATGGCATCATAACAATGTTGATTTCCTCTATTCTACTTATTTAAATAGTTAGAATAATTAGCGACATAATTAGAAATGTTTAATTCTTCTTAACCCTTACTTGCCACACTGGGGTGTGGAATACCCCAAGCCCAGTTTTCGTTAATTTTAAGTATGTCTACCAGAAAAAAGCGGGTTTACGGCATCATCTGTTATTTTTGTTATTTTTTGTAAAAAGTTGTCACTTGATCACTTTCTCGATATTTCAATTTTTTAATAGTATTTAATTTTATTTTTTTGCCATATAACCCATATCACTACAAAAAAGTAGCTCTTGAGAAGTAATAAAAAAATTGGCATCTTAAAATATTCAATAGTATCGGTGGGGTGCAATACACCCCTGTGTGTCAAGTACGTTATTCCACAGAAGTGTGGCAAGTAAGGGTTAATATCATTCAGATTTTTAAAAGCTTTACCAGCCCAAGGTAAGCACTTGATTTGATATTGGGTTTCCATTAGGTTGGGTCTGGAGAAAAGTATGTATGATAATTATGATGAGCAGAAAAGTCTATCGAGATAACTGTTTTTACTCTGTGATGTAAATGCAACAATGGCTTATATCTATCTATAATTAGATCTTCTAACGTCTTGCGGTATTGATCGATGCTCAGTTGCTATTCGAGAATATTTCTAGGAATTTCATTAGTACACTTCTTTTTTTAATGGCAAAGAACTATTCTGACGTCTCAAGAAAGGTAATGACAAATAGTGTTCTCGAAGTAGTCACCCATCTAACTGCTAACCACGGATGGCTTTGCCTGCGGTGTGACGAAAACCATTTGGAAATAAGTTTCTAAAATCGATTGGCTTCAGTTTGATGAATTAATAACTAAAATGCATTCGTCAAATGCTAAATTATGTAAATTAAAAAAAAATGCAAGCTACTAGAGTATTTGTGTCTGTAAGGAAATAAGCCAATGTCTGAGATTACAGAGTGCATTGTTATAAATGCGCCAATGGGGGGATCTCACTTATTGTTGGAATTTTTAAATTAAGTTGTTTGCTTTTAACTTTTTAATTTTAAAACTTCGTCAAAATGTAGCTTGTTTTTATAGTTTAATAAACATACTAACAAGATTCTTACAAAGTGCTACAAAAGATTGGATAAATGTTTCTTATTTTCTACAATAATATGTTTACATGGCATGTTACTCAGACTTTGTGTATTTTGATTTTATATTATGCATTTTCTCAGTTTCTTGGGCTTTTCTATCTTATGCCATTAAGCACTTGTACTATTAGAAAGATTGCAATTACTGCTCAAACAAAAACTGAAAAATCTTTTATTTTGTATTTTTTTATCTGCATGTTTAGGGTCTTTGTCTTTTTAGTATAGCAGAATTAAACTACTTGATGTTGAAAGTGAACTGTATTTTTCTGCGGATAGTTTGAGCTTTCGTGTCTCACGAGTAGGTAATTACCTCTTTAATTGCGATTTCTAAGGGTTTGTCGTCAATTAGGTACATTAATGAACATAACCTCAAAGCTGGTTGTTGCTACACCGTTTTTCCAAGTTTTTCATCAAGTTAACTTTTTACTTAATAATATACCAGCTTCGTGCTACTACCTTTGTGTTGTGTAAGTAGTTAGTCGCCCTAAAGCACACTGTGGTGTGAAGTGAGTATCCATCCCTATCTCTGCTTTTATGTTTGTACTTTTGTTTGAAATGCGGAAATGATTACCACAGGGTCTCGTATTTCCTTGCACCATAAACAGAAGATCGGAAATGGCCTTAAGTACATAAAGTACGCTGTACTTTTTTGAAATAGATGCGTTGAATAATTAAAAATAAGGCTTATAATGGCTTTGAAATGGAAAATGAGGTTTAAATCGATGATGATTCGCTTCTAGTTGGCTTTAAAATTTCTTGTATTATATGATAGTATTGTTTCACGAAAAACAAATTTTCTAGCAATTCAAAAAAATTATTTTAAGAGAACAAAAAAATACTACAGAATTTTTTGACTTACTAATGGTGATAACAATTGCAAAATTTAAGGAAAATTGTAAAATGTATTTAATTTTTTCAAAATACTGCCAATAATCAATTTTTAGTTTTTCTGAAAATTTTAAAAAAAAATCATAAAAAAATTACCAATAAGAATTAAATATTTATAAAATAATTCTTTCAACTAACACAAAAACGGTTCTATAAAACCCCCTGGGGGGAGGGGGAGAGAGTTGTCCTACACTATACATGAATCCCGTGGTTTTCCTTTGCCACTTGAATGACTAACAATAACGTAAACCTACTGATGGCATTTGAATTATTTATTTACTAGATGAAATAAAATGGTGAATTTTATATTATAATATAACAAAAAAATTGAAATAATTTTCTTATTCACAGGGTGTTCCTGTAGGTCACCTAGTGGGTGATAGAAAACACTTCTTAAAGTTTGTAACCAAAAATTTAGTCTATAGTCCAACCCTTGGCGACGAACCCCTTTTACAGATTGTCGGGGATTTTTGCTGCAAATAATAAAATTTTTTTTTATATAATAATAATTTTTTTAAATAACATAAAATTATCTGCAACTAGATTTAAGATCTTGATTGCCTAATATCAATAGCTCGCGAATTTTATGGATTAAATTATGATTAAAAATTATCAAAAATTCAAAATTTTTTTTTTATGGAAAAGTTGTGCAATAATTGTAAATATTAAAAAAGTACCAAAAAAATTAATTAAGTAATCCAAAAAATTATTTAAATTAATTTTTGTGAAATAAAATTTATTATTATTATTAAATATTACTCTTTAAATTTATTTTATTATTTGTACCTTTGCTTGTTTTCTTCATAATTATCTTTAAAATTTATTGATTATTGTAAAAAGCGTCATAAGAAGAAATATGAATATGGAGATCGACATAGCAGAAGAGGTTCAAAAACGACAACTGACATAGTCCGGACATACAAAAACATCTGAATCCCATCAGATGGAAACAAGATAACAATATTTTAACAAAAATATAAGAGCTCAACAATAATAATAATAATGGAATTGTGATTGGTTCATTTAATTAACCAGCTTTAAATATTGACAGGTTATAGGAGAGTGCCAAGTTGGTGCGGCCGAAGACCGCGCAACCCAAGCAATCAAAGCATTGAAGATATATAATTCCTATTTGGAGTTCTTTATTGGGATAATTCTTTAACTGCGTGTGGATAAGTTTACATTTAGCAATTAGGAAACTAGGTAAATTTTAAATAAATATATTTAAGTTAACTGGTAGGACAGGTGGTCTACCAGCCGCTTCAACACCTAGTCCGTGATTAATTTTTCTTGACTCATTTGGCAAGTTACCTCAGTGGTTTGCCATTGCTTTCCAAGACACGACAATCAGAATAAAGTTTTTACTCCGTACGGAATCAAACCGGGTATCCTGATTTAGAAGTTGATATACTTTTTGATCGTTAATCGAGCGTAATCGGTTTCCTAGACCGTGACCGTCTTCCATTGGACAGCAATAAGTACACTGCAGATATATTTCTTTCTCATTAGATTAAAGCAGTAAAGCAATACTACTTGCGGTACGCAATTAAATAGAAATTGTCTAATTCTTCAATTATTGTCACTCATAAAACACAAAACTTAACAAATGTCATTTTGGAGTATCGGTGAAAGTCAGAGATTATAAGAAGCTGACCAATAAAAGAGTGGTTACAGAGAAATTGACACAGTTTTGTACATAATTAGTGAGTGGATAGAGTAGAGCTCGATTAATATACAATTCGATTGGTTGCTATATTTTCTGCATTAGTAAAATATTAGAGAAGGTCGCGGTTACCTGCTTGTTTATTGATTATCATTAAATATAAATTACTTGGAATGCTACGGTTGATTAGAGTTACCAAAATTATTTCAGATTTTTTAAGTTTTTGCAGCACTGTAGGAAACCGCGGGCTTTGACACAGTAATTGAGTAAGTATTAATGTCGTCAAACTGATATATTTTTCTACATTGGCTTTCAAAGGGTATGCAAAGAACCACCAGGTGGTACCAGATCCGAAAACGAGTGAACAACTACATTGCACTCAGGGAAGAAGGCTACATTGACATAAATAGAACCATATCTCAAGTGATTATTTTTGGCAGGTGTCGAGGAAGCTTGTAAGCTGTCCTCAAATACCACCAATAGTAAATTTAAGTCCTAGCTTGTACAATCAATAGTAATGAATAGCTAATCAAATGTGAAATCATCAAATTAGCAAGTTAATAACATTGAATTCGGCAAGTTAGGTTCCAGTAAAAAGTACGGATAAAAATGCTTTGTAAGATTCTATTAACTGAAATTTTTGATTGGAAGAGTCCCCAACTAGAATATTTATTTTCCCACTTAGAATGCAGGAGTGGTAATCACTGATGTGAAAAATAATGCAATCATGATAAATGCACGTAAATTGGGTTGCATAATATATTCCATTTCTCAATAAAATCATGAAGACACCGCACTTAAAAAAATATATAATTATAAAATAGTAAATAGGATAAGCATCGAATAAATTTTGCTAAAACATTTTCAAATTTAAACATTTTTCTTTGATTATTTTTAAATGTTTATTTTTTAAAAGTTTTTAAATTAAAATATGTAACTATAATTTTCTAGATAATTGTAATAATCTGAAAAAATTCAGAACAAAGTAAATAAAAAATATTTGCATCTAGCAAATTATGATAAAAAGTTTTACTTTTTATTTGTCGTTCGAGGTCTTCTCACAAATGCTCTATAGGATTAAAATCTGGAAACTGCTAGACTACTCTAAAAGGTGGGTTTTGGCTTTGCCCATATAGTCCTTAACGTATGTTTTGGGTCATTATCCTGCTGAAATATCCAGCCGCGTAGGATTTTTCTCACTCATTTTTCAAATTAACTTAAGTTACACTTTTATGTATGCTAATTAATGTTTTAATTATAATGAATAATCATGTAATAAATAAAATGTAATCCGCTAATATATTTTTCGCGTTAATACAAATATGATTTTTTGTATTTTTAAAAAGATAGTCCATTAAATGATTTCTATTTTTATAAATTTTTTCTAAAAAACTGTTTGCCAATTTACTTTTGAGTGCTACTGTACATGAGTGTAGTAAGTGCATATGCATGCTTTTTATGCTTCTAATATTTTGATTGGAATTGAAAATGAAAATCTTTTAAGTACGATTATTTTAGGCAGGCTTGGATTTTATAAAATAAACTAAACCGGTCATCTCTTAAAAAGTTTCTATATTAACTTGAAAAATAAATAATCCTGACCGCGCGGTGATCAGCTTAATATAGTATATCAGCTTATTGAAGGTGGAAAATTTTTATTAAAAATATTCAATTAAATTTAAAAAAACATTGCAAACTTTTTACGTTACAAAAATTATTTAATGCAATTAATGAAAAGCGAATTAAAATTTCTATATTTTTGTTTTAAAAGCTTTCGAAGCTTTTGATTAAATATTAAGATTACCACTTAAGTGATAAAGTAAAGTTAATTATAATTTGATTCAGAATTCAACATATTTTAGCAAACGCGTCTACATTTTCAAGTTTAAAATTAGACGGATTATACCTAAAACGTAATTAATTGACCCATTAATTATTAAGAAGCACTATTGTTCCCTTTAACTTTTATGAAATTTCTATTGGTAATGTAATATATAGATGGCGCCACTTATTATATACAAATTAATCTCTACCACCCAATTTTATATCAACAATTTCGACTCATATACAATAAAATTAATAATTAAATTTTTAGTACTCACCACACGAACCGTGATGTTTAATTGCGGTATTTTGACGAGCTTTACAGGATGTAACCCGTAACAGACAAGGATTAAGATACGTTTTACCATCTGTGCCACATACTGGATCCGTAATGGGTTTACAATGAATTGGACATTGACATAAAGCTTTTCCATCTGAGTTTGTTATGCAATGTGCACCCCATGCACAAAACATTTTTTCACATGGCTCTGCAAATAAAGACAAAAATTTAATAAAAATCCTCGTATGGCAGCTTTGATAAGTAAATAAAAGTCAATGATGAATGTTAATTAAAAAATGCAAAAATTTCATAAAATTCAAAATTGTAAATATGTATTATAATGCTCCATATACACAGAGAAGCAAAAAAGATCATAAAAGCTTACAGACTTTCACCTTTAATTAGCAAAGTTATAAAGTCATTCCATAAATTATAACGTAGAATTAAAATTATAATGAATTATTTAGGTTCATTAAATAAAAAAATATAACTCATCGGTAAACACCAAACCGGCTAAAAACTGACAACTGAAGCGATTGTGCTAATCTTTATTTACTTTAGTTCGTAAATTAAAAAATATGGAATTTTCGTAGAACGTAAAAACATAAATAAAACAATATCCATTTTAATTTACAGAAAAACCGTTTAACAATCGGCACTTACAGAATAAACTTATAACTTAACGTGGAATTCGAACCACGATAAATTTGAATACTATTTTCAACATACAATAAGAAACCTAAAATTTGCTTATTTCAAATGTCAAACTGCAATAGTCAGCTTTATAAATTTGACTCAAAATAATTTTATAGCCCCCCTGTGTAAGTTTTACGGTACAATCGTGTACTCTTTCGGAGTTTTGAATTTCTCTGCATACTAATGCTGTTTGTTTTGCCGATGCACTTTATATCAGACACCTACAATAAACCAAACTATAGACATTGCGAGAGCATTCTGGTTTTGCAGCTACAGCTAAAATATGAAAGCTACTTCTAATAGTAGATCGCTCTTTAAAGCTTTGACGTTAACTTTGCTGTTGAATAGCGAAGTAATCTTGGCAACTTTCATTTTATCTGGGAATGTATATTTAGTCGTGTAGACATTAAGTAGATCTAAGAAAATGTTTGATGAATTTCTTCTACAAACTTGCTGACCAGCAAAAGTAATGTTTCTCATTTCTCAATACTTATACTTATATCAAATGCCACTGCGTAAATTATTTAATTTTGCCGATTGTTGTTTCTCGGTACACAGTAACCTAAGTGTAATTGTTCTGATTGATCTTATCTTAATGCTTTGTTCGAGTATGTCAAATATACTGGGTAGCTATACGCTTAACATGCTATTATGAAATGTTTTCTTTCTGAAAATGACAATATGAGAATGTTTCTAACCTAAAAATTACAAATTTGTCATTCTCATTGTTGTTCTAACCTAAAAAAAAAGCAATTGTTTGGTATTTGAAGGTACGATTATGTTTAAAGACTTGCACTGTTCCGGTGCAAAACCAATTTGGTGCATGATGAACTATTGAATGTAAACTGTTTTGCCACGAGAATTTGCCGCCAAATATATTTGAGGCGTTCACAATAATAATGAATCACGTCCATTTGAAATTTACATGCAATTGAAATTTTTCAAGTTGAATTGTTTGTGTAAAATGTCTGTGTACGATTGTTTTGTGTTATCGACGCGATGTCAAGTTTAAAGCTGAACTTGATTCATTCATTTACTAAATAGATAGTAGTTTAAGCTATCCACAAGCTACTAAAAACCACGAACAGGGAATATTTGAACTTGATTTATTATTATTGTGAACGCCTCATTTAGTTCGAACTGGACAATTGACTCCAACCCAGGTACAAGAGGTATTATGTAGGGATATCGAAGTAAAATGCTGGGTCTTAATAAACATGAATTTTTGTAGCGGTTGGGATTTCACTTTAACCCGTAGGATGGTGAACTTAAACTAAAACACATGATTTTTGGCATTGAACTTTAAGTTTTTACAGAAGTGGCAGGACTGCATAGACTATTGCAGTTTATGGAACTACAACTCCAACTTGGGAAAAAATTTATTCTTACAACTTTTTAACGAGTTACCCTTTAGGTAGATTTGTTTTAGAAATCAAACGTAAGCTTCGCTATCCGAAATTTTGTGCGACAACATTTGTTCGACTAATAGTTATTCGCCTGAATTTGTTTGATTTGGCATTTTATTCAAAGTACATTTCTTCGAATAAACATTTGTTCATCATGGAAATAGATCGAACAGACTGATGTTGGTTTCAATATTATTACTTTTTTCTTTTTTTCTTTAGTGGTATAGCTTCCAGATTTATTAAAACTCGAAAATATAGAAAATATAATCAAATTAAATTAATTTATTCAAAAATCAATTTTTATTCAATTGCTTTCCAGTTTTAAGTCATAGAGGTCCTGCTATAATAAGAGCAGAAGCAACTTTTTCAGAATTAAAAATTTTTTAGAATCAGAATCCAATAATAACTATTAGTATTCTATTGCGAGATTATCAGTTTAAATTCAAAAAAAGATTCCGTTTGGAAAATATACTTTAAAATTTGTTTAAATATTTCTTTTAGCTTTAAAAATTAAAGCAAACTTTTTTAAATAGAACAATATAAACAAGAGCGCATGCATATTTTCACTCAGCTAATTCAAAAACTAATCAACATTTGCACTTGATATTTTCGAATAATTTTGTTGCAGTTTTATTGAAATTTTAAAATTTGTGTGTTTTTAAAGATATATCCTGTAAGTAGATTTTATATAGATTATTTAGATACTTAGAACAATTAATAAATTAACGGTAATTTTAATTCTAAACCTAAACATGTACTTACAATTTGGTTAATTTTTCAAAAAATGTAGTTATGAATTTGTAAACGATAAGAATTTGTACACATTTTTACATTTTTACAACTACTTGGTGATACTAAATTTGATCCACAATGAAATTGAACACAAGAATCCACCCGAAAAAACGTCAATTAAAAAATTTAAAAACAAAATTTTGGAAATAGTTGAAAATTATTTAATACTATTTGTAGTACGTGGGAGAGCAGATGCTTTTACTATAATTAAAAATAATTTCTTTAAGTCAATAAATGTGAAAGTTGCTTTAAAATTATAGAAGTTTTGGGACTTTTTGGGAAAAGGACCACTTTTGATCCAAAAGCAGCTGTTTTTTTTCACGAGCGAAAAACAACTTTTGCATTTTACTAATTAGTATTGTCTTTGTAGGTAAATCAATCATGGCACAAAGAGTATTCAACTATATTAAAAAAAAATCAAGAAAGTTACCGGAAGAGGAACAGGATGATGTTTCAGTAAATCAATCTATTACTTCCACCATATCAGCTCCCGTCGAGATATTTGATCATTTGCTCAAAACATTTAAATTTGATGTCTTGTCCGCAGGAAATGCAACTCATGATGTTTTTCAATACCTAGTTAAGTCTGATAATATAAATTTAACAATTCCATTAATTCAATATATCGAGAATATTAACCTACAAGATGAAAATGGAAACACCCTTCTTCATTTGGCAGCCCAAAACAACAATTTTTTAATTTGTAGTGCCCTTCTTATTACAGAAAAACCTGACATAAATATAGTAAATAAAGAAGGAAAAAGTGTATTGCACGTTGCTTCCGAGGTAGGATGTTTATCTGCATTGAAACAGATTCTGTTACAAAAACCTGTAGATGTGAACATTAAGGATTATTTAAAATTTACTCCTTTACACTATGCACTACTCAAAGGTCACGATGAAGTGGCGATGCTTTTGCTATCTCATGGAGCGGATCTCAATATCGAAACATATCGCAAAGAATCTGGTTATCATCTTGCTTTCGCTAAAAATTGCCCCAAAGTAATCGAAAAGATTGAAACCGAAAAGTGTTTAGAAAACATCAAAATGATCAACTACATAACAATTTATGGTAACAGTATACTTCACTACATAAATTCCGAAGTTTTGTTCAACAAACTCTGGAACGTCGAAACCGAGAAGCTTATGAATAAACCTAATTATCGTAAGGATACTCCATTGTATTATGCGTGTGCCAGAGGAAATTCGGCTCTCCTCAGATTTTTTATTGAAATGAAAAGTTGTCTGGTCGAAGACAACATTGGGGAAAGCCTCATACATATCGCCGTTAGAAAGAATTTAAGCGAGATGATACCGACATTAAGAAGAGTTTACACCGGAAATGAAATGAATAAATTTGCTCTTAATTGTTTCGAATCGGCTTTAATACACGGTTACGACAATTTAGCTTTGACTATATGCAACCCCGAAAGTCCCAAGGATTTCAGAAATGATTTTGATGGAAACACTTCGAGTCATTACGCAGCAATCGGATGCGAGACATTATCTCAAATCCTAAATTTACAATTAGACCCAATTAATGAAAACTTCTTCAAAGCCAATAAATACGGCATGTTTCCATACTTATACTTAATATTGTATAACAAACAAACAATAATATCTCATCTTTTTGACGAAAATAAAAACCAAAACCAAAAAGATAATGAAAAGGAGAATACACGTAAGTCAAACAAGCAAAAGAAAAAAGAAATGGAAAAACAAAAACAAATGGAAACAGAAGAGAAAAAGGAAAATAGAGAATTACCATTGTATCAGAAAGTATACTGTGTAAATACGTTATCAGGAAATACAGCATTACATTATGCAGTAAAAAGTGGAGCCTCTGAAATGTTGGAGCTCGTTTGTAATAAACTGAAATTACACCTAAATATGCCCAATAATGAAGGTATAACTCCGCTTAATCTGGCTGTAATTCAGAACAACGAAGTTATGGTAGAAATTTTACTAAAAGAGTATAGTAGAGCACAGATTTTAGTGTCTAAAAATGACCCATTACTTATAGATTGCATCAAGTACAATTCAAATCCTAAAATTAAAGTACTATCAATGCTTATAGATTCTGGATGCAACATCAATTTAGTTGTAAATAGGATGACTGCTTTAGGTCTTGCTGTCCAAAAGCAACAAGAAAACGTTGTTAAGTTTTTATTGGGTCGAAATGCAAATATTTACTTACCGGTACCATTGAGACCACCATCAGGAGATGTATTTCAAGATATGCTAATGGAAGTGTGTGCTAGTACTTCTCTGCATGCAGCTGCCGTAAGAGAGAATACCGAAATAACTAGAGGTCTTCTGGCCTACGGTGCTCAGAAAATGATAAACCAATATAACTTTTACGGTACAACTCCTCTTCATTGTGCTATTATTAAAAGGCGCTACTCACAGGTATCCTTACTACTTGAATATGGAGCCGATTATGATTTGCCAGTTAAATCAACCAATGACACACCTCTACATTTAGCTGCAAGATCTGGAAACAACAACATCGTTAAGTTATTGCTCAAATATTGTCCAAAAATTGCTGGCAATAATCAAAACCACAATCCAATAGTAATAGCTGCAGCTGAAGAATATTATGAAATATATGATGTGTTGGAGTGGTATGAGAATATTTATGAATGAAAGTCTTAATCCATTGCTATTTTTTTAAAATTAAGCAGTTTTTGCATTTATATTTGTAATTATAAAATTGTTGTGTACTTAATATAAATGTAATGTAATTGTAATGCAATTGTCAAATGTGAAATGTTTCGAATAAATCAGTAAATAAAAATATTTTGCTTTTGATTCAAAACTTTCAAATAAATTAATTTTTTAATAATCTTGTAAAGGTTTTGTTACATTTACTCAAAGGATAGAATAGGCAGCAGTGTTGAATTCAGATCTTTTCCCCGTTGGAAGGCGAATTAAATCTCCAGAGGGGGAGTGGGGGCCTTTTTTAAATTAAAATATAAAGAACCAAAAATACATGTTTATGTTAAATTTTGGTTTTATTTCTGAATGTAATGTTGCGATTTATATTTAAAATTTTACATGTTTCTAAAAATTCCCCCGGGGTGGCATTGCCCCCCGGGCAACTCGTGGATTCAACATTGACACGCAGTGTAAATATACCAAGGGCTAGGAATATTAAATACCCCCCAGCATAATGTACTCCATAGCAGTATACAGTATAATAGGTTTAGAGAACGGTTACGGTCTCACGCTTAAGTGCATCGACCACTAAGCAGAGAACCCTGGTTCAACCCTGAGTGGAGAACTATTTTATTATAACCGTCTTTTTTTAATTTCTACATTACATTGTGCTGGAGGGTATTTAATATCTCCAGTCTCTGATATGCTTACACTGCGTTTTCTCTCCTTTGACTATTGTAACAAAAAATAAAAACTAATTTTTTTTTAAAGTTTTGAATATTTTTAGTTACTGGTTTATTAAAAACATTTCACATTTGACAATTGCATCATAATTACATTACAATTTATAATACATAACAATTTTATAATTTCAAATATAAATACAAAAACCGCTTAAATATAATTACAAAAAAATAACAATGGATGTTTATACTGGATATAACTAATTTTTTTATCAATCTCTTTTTAAATTCTCATACCAATCTAACAAATCATATATCTCATCAAAAAATTGAGCTGCAGCTATTACTATTGCATTGTGGTTTTGATTGTTGGCAGAAATTTTTGGACAATATTTGAGCAATAACTTAACGATGTCTTTGTTTCCAGATCGTGCAGCTAAGTGTAGAGGTGTGTCATTGGATGATTTAACTGGCAAATCATAATTGGCTCCATGTGTAAGTAGTAAGGATACCTGTGAGTAGCGATTTTTCTTAAGAGCACAATGAAGAGGAGTTTCGCCGAAAAAATTATATTGGTTTATCATTTTCTGAGCACCGTATGTAAGAAGGTATCTAGTTATTTCGGCATTCTCTCCTCCGGCAGCTACATGCAGCAAAGTACTATTATAATTTTGTACTATCATATCTCTAAATTCATTTTTTTTTAGTGGTCTCATTGGTACCGGTAAGTAAACATTTGCATTTCGACTCAGTAAAAATTTAACAACGTTTTCTTGTTGCTTTTCCACGGCAAGACCCAAAGCAGTGGTCCAATTTACAACTAAGTTGATGTCGCATCCAGAATCTAAAAGCATCGATAGTAATTTAATTTTAGGATTTGAGTTGTACTTAAGGCAATCTACAAGTAATGGGTCATTTTTAGACACTACAAGCTGCGCTTTATTATACTCTTTTAGTAAAATTTCTACCATATCTTCGTCGTTCTGAATTACAGCCAGATTAAGCGGAGTTTGGCCTTTATTATTGGGCATATTTAGGTGTGATTTTAGTTTATTACAAACGAGCTCCAACATTTCAGGGGCTCCGCTTTTTACTGCATAATGCAATGATGTATTTCCTGTTAACGTATTTACACAATATACTTTCTCATACAATAGTGATTCTCTTTTTTCCTTTTCCTTTTCTGTTTCGCTTTTCTCTTCTTTTTCGTTTTCTTTGTCTTTTTCTTTTTCTTTTTCCATTTGTTTTTGTTTTTCCTTTTCCATTTTCTTTTGCTTTTTCGATTTACGTGTATATTTCTTTTCGTTCTCAGTTTTGTTTTGGTTTGTATTTTCGTCGAAAAGATGAGTTAATATTGTTTTTTTGTTATACAATATTAAGTATAAGTATGGAAACATGCCATATTTATTGGCTTTGAAAAAGTTTTCATTATTTGGGTCTAACTGTAAATTTAGCATTTGAGGCAATGTCTCGCATCCGATTGCTGCGTAATGACTCGAAGTGTTTCCATGAAAGTCATTTCTGTAATCCTTGGAACTTTCTGTGTTGTATATAGTCAAAGCTAAATTGTCGTAACCGTGAATTAAAGCTGATTCGAAACAATTAATACCAAATTTATTAATTTCATTTCCAGTATAAACTCTTCTTAATGTGGATATCATCTCGCTTAAATTCTTTCTAACGGCGATATGGATGAGACTTTCCCCAATATTGTCTTCCACCAGACAACTTTTCATTTCAATTAGATATCTAAGAAGAGCCGAATTTCCTCTGGCACACGCATAATACAATGGAGTGTCCTTACGATAGTTTGGTTTATTCCTAAGCTTTTCGGTATCGCCATTCCAGAGTTTGTTGAGAAAAACTACGGAATTTATGTAGTGAAGTATAGTGTTATCATAAATTGTAATATAATTGACCATTTTGATGTTTTCTAAACACTTTTCGGTTTCAATTTTCTTGATTACTTTAGAGCAATTTTTAGCGAAAGCAAGATGATAACCAGATTCTTTGCGATATGTTTCGATATTGAGATCCGCTCCATAAGATAGCAAAAGCATCGCGACTTTATCGTGACCTTTGAGTAGTGCATAGTGTAAAGGAGTAAATTTTAAATAATCCTTAATGTTCACATCTACAGGTTTTTGTAACAGAATCTGTTTCAATGCAGATAAACATCCTACCTCGGAAGCAACGTGTAATACACTTTTTCCTTCTTTATTTACTATATTTATATCAGGTTTTTCTGTAATAATAAGGGCATTACAAATTAAATAATTATTTTTTTGAGCTGCCAAATGAAGAAGGGTGTTTCCATTTTCATCTTGTAGGTTAATGTTCTCGATATATTGAATTAATGGAATTGTTAAATTTATATTATCAGACTTAATTAAGTATTGAAAAACATCATGAGTTGCATTTCCAGCGGACAAGACATCAAATTTAAATGTTTTGAGCAAATGATCAAAAATCTCGACGGGAGCTGATATGGTGGAAGTAATAGATTGATTTACTGAAACATCATCCTGTTCCTCTTCCGGTAACTTTTTTGTTTTTTTTTTAATATAGTTCCATACTCTTTTTGCCATGATTGATTTACCTACAAAGACAATACTAATTAGTAAAATGCAAAAGTTGATCTTTCAGATGCGAAAAACAGCTATTGGATCAAAAGTTGGTCTATTTCATATCTTTATTTGTGTTATCTGTAGTGCAATGAGCTTTGTATTGAAATTAGCATGTCTCATTGGATGCATCACCATGACTTTCGAAATTTGGCAATACCTTTATATACATTTTTATTCAAAAAACTCGTGAGTATTGCACAAGTCAGAAAACTTCTATAATTTTTAAACAAGTTTCACTTTCATCTCTTTAAAAAGATATTTTGGTTAACAACTGTAAGTAAATATGGTAAAAACATCTGCTTTGCTTCAAAATTTATCAATTATAAAATGTAAATTTTCCCATACTGTATGAGTTGTAAAAAATTTTCAACTTTTATAGTTTTAAATTATATAATTGACATTTTTCCGGTTGGATTCTTGTGCTTAAGTTCATTGTGCATCAAATTTGGCATCACCAAGTAATTGAATGTCTTTAAATTTTTATTCAAATTCTTATATTTAACAAATAGCTACATTTTTGAAAAATTAACCAAATTGATAGTACTCTTTTAGGTTTAGAATTAAAACTACCGTTAATTTATAAATTCTTCAAAGTATCTAAATAATCTAAATAATCTAAATAATCTAAATAAAATATACTTACACGATATATCTTAAAAAACACACAAATTTTAAAATTTCAATGAGACTTCAAGAAAATTATTTGAATTTATCAAGTACAAATTAATGTTGATTAGTTTTTGAATCACCTGACGGAAATATGCATGCGCTCTAATTTATTGTTCAATTTAGAAAACTTTGCTTTAATTTTTAATACCGAAAGAAATATGTAAACACATTTTAAAGCAAATTTTCCAAACGGAATCTTTTTTGGGATTTAAACTAATAAAAACTAAGTTATTATTGGATTATTTGAAAAAAAATATTTTAAAAAAAATTATAAATGTCGAATAAACCTTACTGGATAACCGTGGTTTCGTAGCAGACTATTACCTATTTCTAAAAAACTGTTTTTTTTTTATGTTAGCAGGAGCTCTGTGGCTTAAAACTAGAAACCAATTGAATAAAAATTTATTTCTGAATAAATAAATAAAAAAATTTTTTTTTATATATTTTTGAGTTTTAATAAATCTGGAAGCCATACCAGTAAGTACTATAATAAGAAACACACCAACCGACATCAATATGTTGATCTATCTCCTGAACTCCAGGGAATTTACTTCTGATATCTATAGGAAATCATCGTTCAACGTCCGAGTCCATACAATTTATTAGGAGATTTCAGTGGACATAATTCCATATGGTGCTCAAGGAAACCAACAAAAGAGTTGAAATACTATAGAAACAATTGATCAGATTATGATTATAAAGATAAAAAGGTTTCGATCAAGGGCCTTTGTGGCTACGTCGCGATCTCCTTATGTGAGCACTTAACGTAACAAGCATTAATTGCATTGCAAAGTAACATACACAAAATACATTTAGGAATTCGATTTAAAAGGACAAACAGTTTGCTCTGAGACTGGTCAAACTTCAACCGCGCCTGATTAAGATTGCTTTTAGCCGTTGTTGAAGTAATTTGTGAACTACTTTGAATCCCCAGGTACCTCACGACAAAGTAGTAAATGTTTATTTTATTATGTTAATAATTCCCATGATGTTTCTTTACTAGCTTTTTTAATTATTGAAAATGTAATTTATCTATATTTTGAAAACCGTACGCTTGAGGATATAATATATTTATGAGAATTTTTGAACAAGAATGACGTCAATAATACTTATATTAGTTATGGACTATAGTCATAGAACACCGGGTGTATAATAATTTATAAGTAAACAAATCAGGCACGGAGCTGCTATATTTCACCTAATATATTTTTAGAAGTGCCACAAAATAGCTGTTTAACACTTCCCTTTTCAGTTCTTTTTGTCTCCATTTCTTATAGCTGCTCGATTACTCTTTGCTAGTTATCTACTTCACTGATGTATTTCCTAGTTGCTGCTTACTTGGTTTCATTATTACACGCAACTTTGGAATATTTCGTAACGGCTTGCTTTTGTTAAGATGTTTGGAAGACTTTTATAGCGGATTTTTGATGTTTTTTACAATCTGCTCTGCTGATTAGCAGCGCATGATATGGCAAATGCTTCATTAGGTAAAGTGAAATTCTTGAACGGCTTTCCAATAACAGCAGAAAGTTAGATATGAAACCCATTACTCAAATTTTGAACTTGAAGTTCAAAAATTGTAATACCACGTACCTTTGGTTTAATTTAAACTACTCGTTGTGTCGTTGTTTACTTTGTTGTTGACATTAAATTCATAAGTATGGAAATTTCTCTTTGATTACGTTTGATGTCGTACTTTGCTGTATTTCTAGCTTTACGTTAAACCAAATCAAGATCTGCATACCATTTAGCAACATAAATATACATTCAACTTGAAATATTTTGAATACAACAAGAACATAATACCAAGATTCATCATCAAAAAGCAAATTTTAATTTTAAATTATATCGAACCACAAACTTTGAATAAAACTGTTTTAATTATTTTTAAATTTAATTTATTACATAACAATAAATAAACAAAAGTTTAATTTAAATTATCCCACTAGTAATCTAACCTAAAATTTTATTTAACATAACTTTTGTTGATGTCTTTCATTTTCAGACATGAGAATTTCTTTTGATTAATAAGCGGTCGGAAAACAAAGTTTTCACCCTGTTGATTACCTATGTTGTATAATTGAATTATTTATTTGTTCGCCTATGTACGTTGATTGACTCTGCCTACTGGCGCACCCAGAGTAATTTAAAAGAGTTTAAAAGGAAAAATAATTAAACACAGGTTGAATCATAGCAGTGTTAATAATTTAATTAAATTTACGGTTCGATATTTTTGTTTCAGATTTTCTTTTGGTCCATTAACGAACAACAAAATTAAACCTGCAAACACAAATTTGTAACTGATGATGATATTATATGACGAAAAGTTTGCATTTAATTATTAAATTATCTTGGATTAATTTAGCCATTAAACTATGAATATCATGACAAAAAAGCATTTGGTCATTGATTTACTTCATTGAAGATATTAGA
This sequence comes from Cantharis nigra, assembly GCA_958510845.1. NCBI lineage: Eukaryota > Metazoa > Arthropoda > Insecta > Coleoptera > Cantharidae > Cantharis > Cantharis nigra. The sequence goes on from OY294034.1 coordinate 23,295,132, forward strand.
CTTTCAACTTTAATAAATTGAAAGCTTTCCACTATTAGCCTGTGTAATTAATATACTTACTCATATACTTACGAGTAGTATTAGGTAGCCATTTACTAGTATATTTCAACTACATGATAATTTAAAATATAGTCCACAAGTTGTTTTCCAAATTAAGCAATTTTCCTTTATAATACTTAATGGTTTTGTAGTATACATAGTTCAAACTTTTAATATTGATTAATTACCACATTAAACTATAAATTACAATTTACCTATACACGAAATCATACTTTCTTTATTAGAAGTAATAAAAACAATACTTTTCCAATCTCATTACTTTATTCTGTTTTGTTGTCGTACTTTCGATAAATATTTTAGCAGTTGTTTCAACTTTTTATGTTATTACCTATTAAGAAAAAAATTCTCCTTTTTGATTTGTTGTAGCCGGGTGACAAAATTTAATTACTAATTTGGTTCGTTGAACAGGTAAAAGAGTATATTTATTTACTAACTTCAGATTAGGCTTAATCCCTGAGCTTTAACATAATTTATTAATACATAACTTCACATTATTGACTGCTTCGCTCATTGTTCATTGTACACTCCATTGTATAAACATAAATATTTAAATCATAAATACGAATTTTCCCAGGGAGCCACTCCATGCGTATTAAAATGTGAATCCAGTGAAAAGTTAAGTCAGATTATTGGAAGTTGAGCAAAAAATCTTGGGAAATAATAATATCGATATACTATGTAGAAAAATTGTAATCTGTATATAAATTTATTGCAATTCCATAATTTTTCGATTTAAACTTTCATATTATTTCAATCACCTTGTATTACTTGATTAAATTAATTGCATAGTTAGTTTACGTTTGCTGATAAAATAGACATCGCACGGGTTTATAATATTTTGAAGATTTCAGATTACGTTACGTTACGTTAAGTTACGTGCAAGTAGAAATCTCAATTTTAAGTCGCCACTTGCTTCATTCGCCCAAAAAAAAAATTTTGTTTGTAAGTTGTACTCGAACTTATATTTCTATTGTGCGGCAAATTTTGTCGCATGAGAATTTAGAATCAAATCAAAATTTGTTTAAATGTCTATTTTATTCTGATTCGTTTTTAACAATTTAAATTGGAATTTGGAATTTTGGTTATATTGCTTATGATCACCGGAATAATTGAATATTAAATTTAATTTAAATTAAGATAAATCTGCATTAAGTATATTTATATTTTGTACAAAAGCAAACGAAATTAAATTACATGATGGTTATTTCATGAAAGCATTTCCTTTTTGTTGTACCTTTGTTTCAGGAATTTTCTAATATTGAAGCAAGCATCCGATGTTAGGTATTGGCAAACTTACTTTGGCATTTATTTTGGCATTAATTTCCAGATTTTCGGACAACGCGTAATTTGTTGAAAAATTTAAAAAATATTCCAAAATTCACTTTTATTTCATATTTATAATATTATTTGCTTATTGAGTGCTCAATCAGAAATTACTAAAAGATATTCTATAAATTAATACCGTACAATAGATACTCCATACCCCTCCTTTCCTTACAGGTTTCCAAAACAGATAGTTCAAGGATATGTACAGCGACCGAACTATACCTATTAAATAGAAATATTTCGCTCTTTCTTTAAAGCAAAAATTAATTGAAAAGAAAAGAAAAAAACTGCAGATGCTAAGCCAGTTCTTAGACAAAGTTTTGCGTAAGCATGCAACCGTTTCCAAAATATTGAGAAAAGAAGTTTAACGGACAAGAAAAATAACAGCCGCTAGTCCAACGTTTAACGCTTGAGATTACCGTTAGTGTATTTTGTTTTTCCTCCATTTAAGGCTAGTATTGATATATTTTCCTCTCTGTCTCTTATTTATTTTTATTCTCATTGCATTTTATATAGAGTGCGGTCGTAGGCTATCTGTTAGAATGTTATGAATGCTATGAATGATCACGTGTATTACAATTTCAACCGTGTATCTCTCTCACAAAATACTGGCAACATCTTTGGGGTATTAAATACTACTCAATTCTGGGCTGTTGAGCCCTGCAGCGCTTCTCTATATACAGCCTTGGTCAAAAGCATTAGGTCACTTTTAAAATATCGTTATTATGGAAACAGTTAAATATGTTTTGAAAACAACCATGATACTGTCTTCCTAGTAAAAAACTGTCTTGTTTTAATGTTTAGTAAATCCAAAAATACGAAATATAACAGCAATTCGGCTGTTATAGGCTTTGATTAAAAAATCAATATTTTCGAAAAAATTTACACGTATATTGTAGTTATAATGAAAACCTCAAACTTTAAACTTACAATTTGCCAAGTCAGCAGTTTTTTTTTAAATACCAAAAACTTTCGATTTCGTAATAACTCGAAAACGGTACGAAAATTTTGTTCGACTCTTTTTTGTTTGTAATGATTAGTACTACATAATCTAGGTAAAATTTACTATCTATTTTAGCTCATAACGGTTGCCGAAAATATCAATTTTTTAATCAAGGCCGTATTGCTGTTATATTTCGTATTTTTAGATTTACTAAAACATTAAAAGAAGGCAATTTTTTACTAGGAAGACAGTACCATGGTTGTTTTCAAAAAATACTTAACCGTTTTCATAATAATGACATTTTAGAGGTGACCTAATACTTTTGGCCAAAGCTGTATAGTATTTTTATAATGTTTTTAAAACCGGGAGTCCGAACTAGTAAATAAACTCCAATATCTCAATAATTGTATTAACAAGAAAAAGTTCAGCATGGTTGATAACTATGCACTTTACATCATGAACTGAAAGAGTAAACCAGTAACTATATAGTAAATTATTTAAAAAAATTTCCAATTATTATTCAACATGAATAACTTTTATTTTTAATTTAGTGCAATAAATTGGAATGAATTCGCTTCTGTAATTGAAAGGTTTACATGTTTCAACACTAGAACTATGAACTCAAAAGTTAGTAACTAGATTGTCCACAATGAACTTAAAGAGAAACATCTACTGTGATTATTGATGAGGAAGTTATTTTACCCAAAGACATTCAAATTATGCAAGTACGTATACCAACAATGCTATATATAAAATACTATAAAAAATTCTTTTTGTATTGAACCACTAACACATTCAAGGAAAATGGTTTCGGTGATTCTCAACCTGGGGGTCAAGTTTGACGATTTGTAAATTCAAAATTTCTAGATAGGTGAGATTAAACAACAGACAAGGTATTTCAAACAACTCGGAAATATTTTTTAGTATATCTGGAAAATCACTGAAATTTGGCACAGGCAAAAAGGTTGAGAAGCACTACTATAAGAAGGTATATGCAATAATATAAATTGTGTTATTATGTATCTGATGCGTTTGAAAGACATGTATAATTACAAACATAGAAAATGTAAATGAAAGATATTGAATAAACGCGTATCTAATCATGCATGCCAGTATTCTCCATTATTAGAATTATTATTGTTAGACGTGCAGAGTGCGCATCACATGAATGTTGACACAGGAAAACCATGAAAATTTAAACAGTAAATTAAATATTAAAGAATTGTGGGAAATGTACACCACAAGAAACTTGAATGCTAAATGAAATATATTCTGGAAACATTGAGGTTTGATTTAAATTCTCGGGTTTCTTTTGTTAACGAGAGAAACTTTGATCTAATTACAAAAGAAAATAGAGTACAATCAAGTAAAGTATCAAATGATTTTTGAACATATCAAACTTTTTCTAAGCGATATATCTATACACGGAGAGAACAAAAAACAGAGAGAAAGAAAGATGGAGATAATTATTTTATGACGTAAAATAAGATAAGTAAAACTTACGCTGAAAATATGAAAAATCGATACTTTCATTAGTCGAATACTTTAATTTTGCTTATATTAATACGCTGAATTTTTGATTATATGGAATTGATGATTCGTAATTGCTAGAAAATGGTGCTATATTGCAGCGATTCTCAACCTGGGGGTCGCGACCCCCTTGGGGGTCGCGGATCTATTTTAGGGGGTCGCAGAAAATTCAGCTATTTTTTTTTCAAAATTATTTAGATTTGAATTTGAACTAGAAATTAGTAACCTGAATTTTAAGATTTCCCTTGCTCAAACAATTGAATATAGGATTGATAAACTCGTATCAAAACATCAAGATCAAGGAAGTAATTAATAAGTTAGTAAAACAATATCGTCACTTCTGTCGCAATACCTCCAAACATCAGTAGACTAAATTTTAACAGAATATGTTATACATTTCCGGAGATTTGTTTGGTGTGTTCCATATTAGTGGTCACTTAAGAAGTGGCCATGTGGCCGAAGACTTTTCCAAACAATTCCCAATATTACCGTACTTACGATGTTTCACCAACACCACACAATTTTTTTGTTTTAAAGAAGAGTTATTTATGAACAAAGAATAAATAGACAAGAAAATACTATGTAAGTAATACGTAGTATTACCATTTTCAATACAGCACACAAGTTTTCGATCGTTCTAAATAATTAATTAAATTACTGATAACTGTCAGATTTGACCACTTTACATGTAAATAAAACAAATCTCTTTGAAAAACACCGTAGGCCGCAGATATTTCGTTCTTATCTTCACAAAAAAGGTTCAAAGTACCGCCCGATAAAAGTAAATTATTCTTTATTTCTTCTCATCAATACTTGTATTTTAAAAGCTCTATCAGCACACAAAATTTTATCTCAACCTGTTAAACAATTCCGGAGATACGATGACATTTTTATTTTTTTTATTATGGTAGCCCTGGCAATTATTTCTCTGCCAAAATCTTATTTTCTCCATTAGAATCCATCAGACATTCGTCCAAAACGTTTGACTGCCATCAACAAAGAAATGCCAAAGAAAATCGAGGAACAAGGATTTTTTTTGAAGATTTCGCAAAAACCGTAATCTTTGAGTATCAAATCAATTAGTAATAAATCAGTATATGGTTCCATATACTGACAAGGCCTGTAGGGGCAATGTTGCTACATACCAAGTTTGGTTAAGATCCCTTCAGTACTTTTGTTTCAAAGTTTCAAATTTGACAGCGTGTAATTTTTGACAGATGACAGATAAAACATTAATTTCACCTATTCTGGATAAAGCTTTTCAAGGTCTTTAAAATAACCTATCACAAGACAAATCCGTTTTTAGAAATCTTATATTATTTTCTTGTAGTAACACTCCTGATTGCCTGATTGACAGATGATCGTGGCGAAAACCTTATTTTCACCTTTCTACAGTAAAGCCTACTATATACAAAATTTGGTCGTGATTGATGGTTGGACGGTTCAGAAATAAAGCGAGAAACAAAATCTAACGACAGACAGACCGCCACCTAATTTTGTTTTATTTCTTGTAAATCTTTACGTTTCTGAACAAGGTGCTCTCGAAAATGTAAAAAAGAAAAAACGAAATTTTGAAAAAGAAAGAAAAAAAAAAGCAAAAGTACAAGTTGAGTATTTGTCCTTTTTTTTAGATATGTGTTTTTTTTTAATATAAATTTTAAACAAAGTAATTGATGACTATTTTTTATTACTGACATTGTTGGGGTCGCAGAAAATAACCAAGACAATTTGGGGGTCGCGTCGTAAAAAAGTTGAGAACCGCTGCTATATTGCATTATCAATATCATTTTTCAATTTTTCAATTATATTCAAGTTTTTAGAAATATCACGTTTTCCCATTGTTTGCATTGCTAACCAAATATGTTTAGTGTGGCCCTTTCAGAAAGGTAATAAATGTATTAGAAAGTGTCTATTGAATAAAACGTCCATGTAAACCGGTATAGGTAGCCATAGGATTTAAATATTGCAAATCGTCTATAAAATTTATTAGAGTAGAAATCTACTATGTGCATATTTGCTATTGAAGTTTTTTATTGTCACTGTTGATTGATTACTTAAAACTAATATGCAATATGTGTAATCGTAATTTGTCACAAAACAAATAGCAACATTTTTGCTACTGCCTGAAAACACGTATAAACTATTAAAAGGTCACATGTAACTATTAAATTTATACTGCAATTTTCAAAGTTGGTCGATGGGCTTCGTATGCATACTAGTGTCCACTAAAATATAAATTTTTCAGCACTTTCTGTTCCATTTCCAGATAAAGCCATTCAATAACTTGAAATACAGTTAAAAAATCTGAACATAGTACCGAGGCGGATTCAATTGAAACTTCACAACTAGTTGTATAAATAGCTATTTTTGATTTTCTGTTATAATATTGTATCAAGTAATAGTATAACACTTTCGCATATTTTAAGCAATAAATTGTAGTTGCAAATAATGCTACTATCACATTTGTTGCTTTTAAGCAATTGCATGAGAACATCTGTGCATACAAACAGCTGTTAAAGTGCAATTGCTAAGCAACAAATTCTATTTATTTTCAAAACCACTAAACGATTAAAAGTATAATCTTACAGTATATTTTTATCAAAATATACCAATATAAATATTTGTATTTATGATTATTTAGAACTGAATTATTTCAAACCAAAAATGAAGTAATATTTTGTTTTAATTTAAAATTTTATTTAAATTGAATAGCATTTCCACCGAGTCGGTGGTACATGTATTATATTTTTAAAATCTTAATTAAATACGAAAATGAAAAACTTAGTGAAGTATAAATAATACACATCCAATTTATATTTAAAATAAAATTTTGTAAGTGATTATGATTTAACAGAAAGTTTCAATACTCTTACTTAAAAAAATATCTTTTAAGTTCGATTTTTCTTGTGCTTTTTGGTGCGTAAAAAGAATCTTTGAAGAAGTTGGGTAGATTTGTTGTTCAGAATTTTTTCAACAATCACTTTACCGTTAGAGAAGTAGGAAAGAGAAGACGGTGATTTCTATTAAATTTTTCGTACTACTCTACCACTCTATTATTTTTGATTTTCTGTTCTTACTTATTCGTAGGTATGTCGTTCAAAATATCAAATAATTTGGATTGTTTTTTTGTTATATTTGTATTGTAAAAATTATATGCATGTTGTATATTAATTGCTAATGCCGAGTACACGTTTCAACTCCGAGTGAAGTAAAAATGTTGTTTCTGATTGAAAATTGCAAATAGGCATTTTTGTAGAACATAAAATTGTTTACAAAAAAGTAAACTTTGGTACATTTTTCTCTTAAATATTTAAGGCATAAAAACTTTGAAAAAATAGCTCATTTTCGAATGTCTTAAACGGTTTCAGGATAATTAAAAATGCTTGTAAGCATTTTCGTATCGAATACGAAAACAAAAAGTGGTTGACAAATTCATTTCAAACATCAAAACAATTATAAATTTGAAAGAAAATCCAATAATTACTGTAAAAATTCAAGATTTTAAATTTTACTTTTTAACTTATGATTCATTCGTGTTGTTGTCGCATTTATGTACGAACTTCTGTAATTTGTTAATGTCAAGTTTCAAATCTTGAATTTTTTCAGTCATAATGAAAAATGTTATCAAAATTATAACTGTCCTTGATGCTTAAACTGACTTTAGAAAATTCGTTTTTCGGTATTCAGATTTGTATTCGGATAAATTATAGCCATCTTCCACAATTAACACTAAATTATTACTCTATTAGTTTAATTTTCTTTAAGTTATTAGACAAAAACACAAATATTCCGTCGATCTAAACCACATTATCAAATTCTTTTTCTTCAAGTGCCGTACGCATGCAGTGCGTAAGCAATCATTTGGCTAAAGCCAAAATGACGTACTAGAGAATTTTTTCTTGGGCACTAAATTATAATATTAATTAACGAAACCAGCACTTTAAAAATAATTGTAAGCATTCGCCAGCACTTTGCGAGCAATTTCGAATTACCCAAAAAATTCTAAATTCCAAAATTGAAGGCGACAACTTGAGGAAGCCGTTTATTTGGGACAAATACATTTATTATTTAATCAAATTTTGTATAATATTCCGTAGAAATGATCTAGAACCCCATCAAATAATGATGTTATGTTTCTTGCAATCTTATATGATAACCTAGAGCAATAGTATTATTAATCCACATAATTGTACAGAAAAATTAGATAATTGCGTACTTTTTCTGCACAATTGTGTGGATTAGTAAAACATATTTCTCCCTGTGTAGATTTGCTTCAATTCTATATTTTGTTAAAGTACATAAAGCTTCGTAGATCTCAATAAATCAGTCTACTTTAATATTGATTTCATTTGAATTTGCCGATATATTATGTATATCAAATAAACTAAGCTTTTCCCGAATATAGACTAGTTAATCCAAATAAAATCATCACGTAAATTACCATTTATTTGCGACAAATTTTCATTTCTCTGTCTGGTAAATACCAATCTTAGGTGTATTCTGATCTGAGATGAATCAGCCAAAAAGAAAAATAGAGATTGTGAACAAACTTTTCGTCTAACACAAAAAATGTAAGATGAAGAGGATCATTTGATCCTTGATTTGATGTAGATGCAAAAGCAAGAACAAATGAAAACAAGATGTCCGGACCCACATGATAAAATATGATCAGCAACGTAAAACGTCAACATGTTTTATGCCTTTTTAAATCATTTTATAACGGTTTCATTTTTGTATTTTGTGTATTTAGCCAATCACGATTTTTAATTTTTGTTTCTAGAACAATTTGAAACGGTTTAAAAGTGCAGCATGCTTCTTCTCCGAAGAGTTGAACGAAGGGTTAATATATCTCAAAGTAAGTGTATACAAGAATTTCTCATATAAAATATTTTTTAAGAATTTTTGAGAATTTTGGAATAACTTTACATAAGCATTCATAATCAATTAATTCTTCAAGTTGAATATACCAGCTCACATCCTGATTTTTTTTAATTAACAGGAAGGAACGGAGCCGAAACTATGCCAAAAAGCGAAAAATATAAGAAATGATAAACAAAATTGTGAGAGTGAGTGCACTAACTCACTACTCCATAGTGCATGACTACTCCATGACATCATAAGATTTCTCCTTTTCTATGCACAAAACAATAAAAAAGATCCCTGATCCATAGTCAGGGATGCTGAAAACGGTCCATTATATGGGACAGGACTAGAGGAGCAGGAAAAAAGTTTCCTGTGCTGCTTTTAAAAAGAAGAAGAAGAAAAAATAGACGAAAAATATGAAAATCATCGGTGTCCATTTTAAACGTCAGAAAAAGAACAGTAAGTCTTACTCTCCTGCAGAGTAAATCCAAAGTTTGATAACAGTCACTAAGATGACAGATCTGAAAATAAGAGATATACACGCATATACACAAAGAGGAAGTAGAACAAAACTTTTAAAAGTACGTTTGGTTTGAAGGACCGTTATCCATCAGTTTTTTACACCAGTGCATAGGATACAAGAATGTTCAAACTGAATAAAGTGAGGTGTGAGATGTACCAAATGCCATAATTTTGGGATATACTTTTGACTTCAATCTTTCTAAGCGTGGTCTAACCAGGAATGGGCAAAATACATGAAATTATGAATTTCAAATACAAAATACTCGTACAGTATTTCAAATACATTTAAAAAATACTATAAATACTATAATGAACAGCAAAATGGCGATGCACTTCAACCCTGGACAATTACATGTCGTGCACGCGTTTCTCCGTGTAAATAAGAGCAACTCGGCCCTTTTCAAGGCCTCGTAAGTGTACGGAGACTTTTATTTAATTTAAATAAAACATAAACTCATTTTAGGGTGGATCTGTGATTCGTTATGGTTACGTCAGCCAAAACGGCCCGTAGGAAAAATTACTTTAATTTAATTCATTTATTTTAAAGTTGATCCATGATTTGCCGTAGATGTGCCAGCCAAACCTGCAAATACTTCGCTGCACTCTGGGCGCTCCGGGTCGTTTTGGATGGCACTTACTCGCTGAAAACATCCCTGAAATCAATCCACCTCGACTGGGAAGCCCGACCTCTCCAAAGAAACCCGATCTCGGCGAAGTACGAAACGTGTGTGACGGCTATCACTAAGTGTGATAGAATATGGAGTCTGTAGAATAGTAGTTTCATCATTGCCCACCCTGTACTGGGCATTAACGTCATTTCCCGGACAATGATGTAAAAACCACATATGAAATTTTAAATCGCCCATGCATTTGGGCCAACAAAGCTGGGCATTGACGTTATTGTCCGGCTATTGACGTTAATGGCCGGATTGTCTTCATTGACCGTAACATATCCTTATAGAAAATCCTTATAGATTTTCAAGTAGTTTGTAAATTATTTTGTAATTTGTATTTGAAATAGAAAATACAAAAATTCATTTGTTTTGGGTATATGAAATACAAAATACAAAATGTATTTCAAATACATACATGTAGTTCAAATACTGCCCATCCGTGGATCCAACAACTATAAACAAACCAACAGGTTCGTGTATACTATGCAATTCCATATACTATACACTATACTTATACTTATATATATACAATATACATATACTTATAGTATACAATTCCATTTAAATTAATGGAATTAAAGAATTCCAAAATTCTGCTTAATTTCTCGTAAATTCCGGCTTATTTAATTTTTCTTACCTACCACGATTCTAAATTTCAATAAGTTTTGCAGTATTGCTCTTTTACAAAAATGTATGGATAGTTGAATGTCTTGACAATTCCAAAAAAATTCCTGTAAATTTCTCAAAATTTTTTAACAATTTCCTTTCGTTTTCAAAAAATTCACCATGTGGTGATCCCGTCAGGAAATTGATTGTAATTTAATTCAACAGTTTGATTCAAACTGAACATTTAATGTAACAATAAGGTTAAACTCGTATGCTGGAATAACAAAACATGCAAATTTTGATTTTTATTTAAATTTCATATTGCATTACGTCTTAACTTTCACATTAAGTACTTTCACGTAACTGAAATTTTTCCGATGCTTACAAAATTATGAGCTACAATAAAGTCAAACCAATAAAAGAAGCAATACCATCGACGATATTGTCATGCGTGGGGAATGGTACACAAAGTATCTTTGATAATGTAATGGTCCAAAAAGTCGAATAAGCTTAGAATACAACTTCGATTTCAGGGATGTCGCGTATTTTCGTATTGCAGAACATAAATTTTTAACAGACAAAATTTCTTTATCCGCAGTTAAAAATTATTTTTATTACGTAATATATCTTGAATGTAAGGGCGAAAATTCTAAATTAATATTTTTTGTACTAATAAAAACAATTTTAGGAAAAGGTTTCATTAAAATTTTCAATTATCGGGAATTTTGCTGCGATTCATTTAACATTATAGTACTACGATTTACAAAACTGCCGAAACGAAATAATTTTTTATGAAATAAATTTTTTGAAATTCACGACGTTGAAAGTAAGGAAGTCGGTTCTATAACCTATGATTTTTTTTATTCGACAATCTGATTGTAAATATAAATAAACCTAATTAATAAGATAAATAAATTTTCTGCTTTCATCTTCAAATTAGCTATTGTATAAAATATATCATACATACGCAAAAGAGATTTAATCTTCTGAATAAAAACGAAAAAACCTTTTTTGGACTGTTTCTAATACTTATTGCTAAACCTAATACAACCTTACACATTTTTACTTTGATGTATGTTCCATTGGTTCTAGATATATGACATTTTATTGAATTGGCGTCATTAGTCAATATATTGTGAAACGTTTTACCTATTCAAAAGCTTTTATCGATAAGTTTAAAAATGATTCCTATATTCATTTTAGTTACCTTCCATTGTGTTTTAAATTTTCTTCCATTGTTATTATGCCGAAATAACTTTTGTTTCTTTTTTTTTTCTAAGTATCTATTTATAAATATTTTTAATGTAATAAAAACCGCTTTCAGCTTTATCACAACAATTGATATCTAATCCGGAAGAAAAAAAAATATTATTTTATATTAAAACATATATTTAATAAATATTTTTATAGGTTGTATAGTTAAGCTTTTTAACGGCTATGATTCCTGTCACCCAAAAGGCGAATGTGGAATTCGAACCGACGACTGTGAATGTTTTGAATTGGTAACATTTTCCATTAAACGACTTTGAAAATTGGAGCGGGAGTATATTTAATTATATATTTCATTGTATAGATTAAATTAATGAATACAATGCTAAAATAAAATCAAACTTAAGATAATATAAAATTATGGATTTAAACTTTTGAAAAGCTTTCAGTTCATAATCTACTTTACAAACTAATTAGGATTTATTCGGTATTTACTCAATAAGAAACGAAAAAGTCATTAACGTAAAATGGTTTGATTTAAGCGTATTTGAGTTAAGTGGTTTTATTTTATTTTTTTAACGAGTTTTTACACATTTTTACTAGGACCAAAATAACAGTTACTCGTTATCCTTAGGAAACATTTCGTGATGGAACTAAAACTTTGTTTTAGTTGTAACAAACTAAATAGCATTCGTCTATCACGTCTGTTACATATGTTTTGCGGATTGTTGAGAAATTTTTGGTTCAACTAGTTGGCTTAATCGATAAAACTGTAGCTACAAAAAATAAATTATAATGTCATTTATCTTAGTAATTTATTTGTTAAACGAGGTATATGCCGGAAACGAGAAAACTTGCCCAAACTGACAACAGTCGTCATGTCACTCGTCTACTAAGTGATGAATATGATAATAAAATATAAATATAAACCAAGACAAATATCACTTGTAAATGTCATTTCTTGACTTTTTTAAAATATCACTAGAACGTCTACTTTTCCAATTTATAATTTTTACCTACATCTGCACAAAGGGTGTCCCATTTATAATTAACATTTAGTGTATTTTCTACGATGAGAGAAGTATCGCAACGTAGATTTTTGAACATCTGATTTCTATTTACGAGACTTTCTTAGATTTCCTCGACGTTTTTAACTATTCTTAAGGCGGAGACTCACTTGTAACTGAACGTTGTAATGTAATGTAATGTAACACGAGCATTCGATAGTCAGTACCGATAAACGAGCGCAAAGCGAACACGAACACAAATGAGCATTCTTAGTGCCAAAGAAACGAGCTATGTATTGTAATGCTCGCATCGAGCGTTACATTACATTACATTATAACGTTCAGTTACAAGTGAATCTCCGCCTTTAGGATTTCATAATATGTTCTAAGATTTCCCCAATTTTCCTTTGGACCAATTTCGAAGGCTAAAAGTTGAGCACGAGAAAGTAAATGAGGAAAAAAAAGAATTTCTTTAAATTTTCTAATTTCATTAAATTTCCTTTCATTTGTACACCAGATTTCTTCGACTATTTCCCCTTTCTTCCAAGTACTAATAAGAATTTAGCAAGTTGGATCTAAAGCGATTATACTCGTAATTATGGTTTTATATTGAAAAAAAATTCTTGAGAAAATAATGGAGAAAAATGTCTAATTTAGATTGATGGCCTAGCCCTCCCGATATTAGCCCCCAAATTTATTGTATACAGTAAAATAATTGAATAACAAAATTAAAAAATAGAAACATTACATATATTACTAGTAGCTGGAAAGCTCGTCCACGGACGGACAGCTAAGCGGTGGATTTCATTTTTAGCGGTATTAATTAAAAAATTCCTTCGTCCACACTGCTTGCGAACCTTGAATCAAATTTCCTTGTTCTTTTCTATCAGCTATTTTTATCAAAAGATCTCCGTACTCTTGACATTGCTACATAGAGTTGACTGTGGTTAAACACAGGTTCAGGCAGATATATTCCTACTTTTTCTAACATCTGTCCCTGAGCCTTGCTGATCGTCATGGAAAAGGTAAGTTTAACTGGAAACTGTCGCCGTCTTAAAACAAAAGGCAAGTCTGTACTTGTTCAGGCGCTAAATAGAAGTAGAAAATATGATTCAACATAAAATATTCAATTATCCACTTATACACTTATCTGATTAACCGGTTATCCATTAAGACGTTGATACATGTTGATACACGATTAGTTGCGATCTCGATTGATGTGTAGCACCGTGGTATTGGTAGTTATAGAATTTATATGCTTAATGGATTTATTTATGTACAAAACTGTAGTTCGTTGAAGAAGTTCTCCCTATTTCTATTATCTTATTTAATTTCTTTGTTTTGTTCTTGTTTCTTTTTGATATTTTCTTATATCTTTGACGGCCAGTATTTCTTCACTAATTGCCGTTATTTCTTTTAACATTCTTTTTTCCAATTCTTCTCTTCGTTTTTCTTCTCATTAATCATGTCTTCATGATCATTTTCTTCACTAATTGCCGTTCTTCTTCTTTCCTTTTTTATATTTCTCTTCTCATCAATTCAGTGTTCATCTTATATCTTTGACTGAAGATGTATCTTTACTAATTGCTGTTACTTCTTCTTTCTCTTTGATTTTCTTGACTGAAAGATCCCGTCTTCCTAGATCCGAAGTTTTCGAGTAGAAGTGATTTCAGCAATGTTTTTAATGATTGCTGTTGTGGCTCAGAGATTTACTATCTAACAAAATTAGCTAGTTTGGAATAGAATTTATGCTCAAAAATAGTTTTGAATAACTTAACTAAACAGCCGATATTCTCATTTTTTTCACAATTTTTACCTGAAGTGTGGCGTTTAATCAAAATATGTGCTACTGAAGGAATTCAACACCCCACACTCACAACATCCCGATATTGCAATTCAGGGGTTTGCGCCAGCAGCATCTTCTTGGATATGCAAACCCTGTGGATTTGTTTTCATTTGCTTCAGGTCTGTTCTCGTTTGCTCCGAATCTGTTTTCGTTTGGTCCAAGTCTGTTTTCATTTGCTTCAGTCTGTTTTCATTTGCTCTAGATCTGTTTTAATTTGCTCCAGAACCATTTTCATTTGCTCTAAGTCACACTGTAAAATGTATAGTTTGGGAGGGGAATTACATATTCCGCAGACTCACGGTTTTAACATCGTGATTGGTATTGGATAATTTTAATTTAATGTTTTAATTTAAATTTTACAAAATAGATTATTTTGAGAATCTGGAATAAAAAGTATACAAATTTTTTCCACCGCGAAACGTTAACTTGATCGATTTTTAGGTGGTATAAAAAACTCTGACATATTCGAGGATATAGTGATTATTAATCGCTCGTGTGGATAATATGTCACTTAACTAAACCTCTCGTGACGTAATTATCTATTTATACTTGTTTTCTAATATACATTTATAATTTTATCATTTGTAATAAAAAGTTGTAATGTAGAATAAATCACATCGATTGAATTAAGAACATTTCTTTATATTTTTTGTTTGATACTTTTAGAGTTCTGACTGCCCCCTAGCACCAGTCCTGGTACATGATACTTAATTTGGAAAATACTTTTGTTTTATCCTTTGTTTTAGGTTGGCATAAACCAAATATTTAACAGAACTAAACGAAACATTAAATAATACAGTAAAGTGAAGAAATACAATATGTAGAAAATTATTATTTAAAAAAACAAAAAAATACTTTAATTACCACTTGACATTTTATAAATTCATACTATATACCAGGGCAGGGGTGGCCAACAGGTCGATCGCGAAGCAATTAAAAAATAAAAGTGAAAGGAAATCCAAGGATATCTTAGAAAATACAGAGAATTTATTTGCATTTTCAACTTTTTTGAAAGGAAATAATGAGACAATCCAAAAAAAACTCTAAGGAAATCTGGAGAAAATCCGGAGAAATCTAGAGAAATCCAAGAAAATGTCCTAACAGGAAATCTGGTGTACAAAAATTGGTTACGTCTCAGACGTATTACGCAATTTTTACGCCACATGCCTTTAATATTTTGCACCCATTCCTCGGTTTTCCCATTGATCTTCTTTTTAAATTAGAAAAATTTATAAAGAAAATGAAACTTATTTTTAATCATAATTCAGACGATTAATGTCTGAATTAATGTCAGATTAATTACAAATCCTGAAACTAAATTTTGTGTCTCCTGAAATTTTTCGCTCCCTGAAATTTTGCGCCCTTAAAATTTTGCTCCAAAAGCCTGGGCTTCATAGGCTTTTGCGGTAATACGGCACTGCTTCTCGTAATAAGCTAAGAAAATATGTTTTCTATTTGTTTTTCTCTACTTTTACCTTAATAAAAAGTACTATTCGAGTATTATTTATATGCCAATATAATATTAGTATCATATTGGGTATGTCAAGATTTTAATAGGTAGATCGCAAAAAACTTTTAAGAAACATAGTTGATCCCTGCTATATACCACAAATCTATTTGAAAATATTATTTTAAGTTTATTTTCCAAAAATTAAAAAAAAAACAGTGAATAAAAAAAATAACAAAAATAAATAATTTATATTCTACACGACAAATTGTGAAAAACTGCTAAAAATCGCCAAGTTATAAATTCGTACTGTAACCGCATGTGCCAACTAAACATAATCCAAAAATTAGTAGGTTGACTGTTCAATTCTGTACCAGTTTAGAATAAAGCCCTAGGTTCCATTTCTCTCACATTTTGAGATATACTATATCAAAAGAATTGTTGTTTTGAGCTCTATTTTTTAATATTTACATTTTAAATGTAAAAAAAATGAACTTATGCTGTTGTTTGGAACTGGTACAGAATTATTATTACAATAATTTTTAGATTAGGTAGATATCTGTTGGTAAGATAAAAATAGATTTACTAATTATTTAATGTTTAGTAACATGTTGCACTTTAGTCATTTGTTACGGTATTGATTGCAAGCATTGTTGTTTGGGCATTGACACTTTAGTTTATTACATCACAGAAATTAAACTACTGAATAATAACTTTGATTAAAAGTTTTTCATTACTGGTCTTTTTTATATTTTTCTGGCTAGAAACCCTTTTTATCATGAAGAATTACATACTTAAAGGTTTTTTTATTATTATATATATTAATTTTTACATTTAATTTGCGTTTCTCCAACTTTACTTTTAACTTTGAAAGTTTAGCCATTTCATCCTGAAAGTCCAAAGTAGTTTCTAGATTCTTCAAATACTAAGAACTGAGGGCGGCCGAAAGGCCGCTAAACCTTTTTAACTTTAGCCTTACTGAAAAGCACTAGAAATAGCAATTTTAATATTTAAAATTCATTGGAATGCAATAATTATGTTGCTCTAGCCCGCTCTCATCAAATTCGTCATCGTTCGACTATTTCTTTCTTTTTTCCGAGTCTTCCTTCTGTTCGACTTTTAATCTGTCTTCTTCTTTGATCAGTACTTTGTCAGTATCAGTAGTCAGTACTAAAATATTAATTACAATGTTAGCTAATGTTACAAACGGCAAAATTTTCACAAAGTTCGCACTCAGTAGAGAGATTGGTAAGCTTTGTAAATAAATTTTCCAGAAAGTTGTCACGAAACTTTTTCCACAACCTGCCAGACTCGAGAGAACACCTGAATAAGCAAATAAAAGGAAATAGTTCTCTATGAAGTCAGGCAATGTTAGGCATGCGAGTGTCATAGGATGAACATAAAATAGTTTTTGATACAATGATAAAAATAGTGATAATTATTATTATAAAAAAATACAACAATTTTTTTCAATTATTTACCCCTGCAATATATACAGAAAATTTTTAAAAAATTTAAATAGCCTAGAATTTTGAATTATTTACTGGGACACCCTATATAATTTCTATAGGTACATACACACTCACATGTTAAAATAATACGTAAAATATAAATCACGTCTTACTACTTAATCCCTTTCAGAGTTTCAAGAGTTATAAATTATGTTTCTGTATATTTCTTTGTTCTTATATTCTACTTGTGCTTTATCAAAATTCACAAGCATTTTCGCGCAGTACCTTTTACATTAAATTCATTTTCAATTGCGTTTTATTTTACAGAGTGTTTTGTAACCGAAAAATAAAAGCTTCTCTGAAAAGTACCATCAATCTTTGGAATATCATTTCTACTCTGTACGGATAAATATTTGTTAAATTCAAAAATGACATTTGCAAATTTTATGTTTTAGTTATGTTTACCAGAGTTTTGGTTAAAATAATTTATAAGTATATTTTGGGTAACCATTTAAATTGGAAATTTATTGCTAAATTATTTTATCTTGCACTTAATTTTTGGTGAGGAAAATTTTCCAGCCGACTATTCTTAAAATTTAAAAAGTGAATTTAATTTTAAAACCAGTCCAAGATTTATTGCTAGTAATAGCAATTAGTAATAAGAAAGTAGTAAAAGCAATCCTTTTAGGTTGGCAAAAAAATTATATATTAATTGTAGGATTGTTATTTTATAATAAATCTACGAAATTATTAAAGGAAACTGTAGTCATTTGTAAGCCGACGTCAAGTTTTCAACACATTTGATATTTGTCTGAAATGCCAGAGATATGAAAAAATATTCAGTACCTACTAGAATATTATGTAAGTATACAAATGCTGTCATAAGTTATATAAAGATAGGAACTGATGTTGAATTCTATCTTTTCAACATAACAAGTTAACACTAAAATTTTCGCTTGACAAGTAAAACAGAGTTATATTCATTGTTTTTGTAATTAATGACATCACATCTAAAGTGAAAAAAACATCAGGTATAACGGCCTGTGTGATATTTTTTGTGATTTTCACGTTGCCAGTCCGCCTCTAGGTACAACCTTTAAAATACGAAAGAGGTGGAGAATAGGGATAGGCATTTGAATATATGCAACGATTATGTGCCAAATAACTTCACATGTATTTTATTTGGTCGATTGTGATAGCACTTTAGCTCAATGAATTTCTAAAACTTTTAATGTTTTTCACTAGTTTCAATAATTTTGAATTTACAAATTCTCCCTAAAGTTTCTATGCAAAGATAATATACAATTCTGGTTTTGTTATAATAAAAAGATTGGAAGTGATGCGTGATTTTATCTTAGTATGGTCCTTTTGAATTGTGTTTTTGTGTTGGTGGTATTGTCGCAAGTAATCCCTCGTTGGTTCTGGTTTGGAGCAAATTATTGAAGCCTACTTAATTTCTGAAACCCTTTGGTGTTTAACACACATTTCTTATCAAAGGAATAATGTCGAGCTTTTCTCCGTTGTTTGATTGGTTATTTGTGGTAGAAGCATCTTGTTTAGTTCACAAATGTACATATGTAAACTTGACTGTGAGGAACAAAAACTTTTTATAATTTCTTTTTATTTTGTCGTTTTATTTATGTCAATAAATTTTTGGATGGTTTTCCTAATACCCAATTAGCAATGTCATTATTGTTTTAATATTGTTGATTCAACTTTATTTGTCATTTTGTCTGTATACCATTCTAATTTTAGATTGTCTTGTTTATCATAAATTCGACCATACAATTTTAAATTAACTCTTGCGAATGAATTTAAATTGTGTGAGTAAATAAGATTTGTTTAAATTTTGTAACTTGATATTTAACCTGATTAAAGCAGAATTCTACTAGGTTCCATTTTTAATTAATCTTCCAATAAAACAAAATTAAATTTTTTTCGTGTTTAAAAAAATTAAAAGTATAACAAGGATTCTAGGATAACTAGATAACTAGAAGAGCTGTAAAAAGCTCTTTTCAGTCTGTGGACAGAACTGACTTCGGCAGTTTGAAAATAGGCTAATTATTTTCAAACTGCTAATCTTAAAATCTGAAGGTAATAATGTTTATATTTAATATATTCCAAAGATACGAGTCTCGTGTAATCGAATTCAATGAACATATTGGTTTATATAATAAGTTCTAATCATTATGAGAACAAGTTAAAGACGAGCCCTATTGACCCCAGTAGCAAAACTCACAGGAGACCTTATGGGTCATTGGGATTACTAGACAGCGCCCATTTTAAGAACCTCAAGAGCCTTAGACATTGCAAGATTTGATGAAATAAGATTGAATTTTTGTGCGGTAGCCATTTTATTATGAAAGGCACGACACGAGACTTGATTCTTTTGGTTTCACGTTGGGGATTTCACTGATTATGTTTTAACAGTTTAAGGGAGATTAAAGATGTCAATCTCTTTATATTCTGAATCACACTATATATTTGACAATTTGGTGATATGTGGCCCTGAGCCACTTAGCCCTGCGACAACTCGCCTCGGAAAACTGGCCTTGGCGACAAGTGACCCTGGCAACCACTGGCCCTGGTGACCACTGGTCCTGGTGACAACTGACCCTGGTCACAACTGGATCTGGTGACAGCTGGCCTTGTCGGCAACTGGCTCTTGGACTACTGGTGCAAAAATTTTCAAGGAAATATATTATTACGCTTCTTGTTACATTTTATTACAGATTTTCGCTCGATCAGTGAAATTTCCAAATAAATAAGATATTTAAATTAAGTCGAAACTAGTTATACATTAACAAAAACAATAAGAATATAATTATAAAATCATTTATTAAGAAAAGGACAAATGTGAAATAGCTCTCAAGTACGTCAATACTTCAATTCGACCGTATCTACTAACTGCATTTTGAACTTTTATGCTTAATTCGCGGTACCTTCTTATATGTCGACCCGCAACTACATGTATCTGCCTGTCTTTGTGAAGACCTTCTAAAAATTTCCAAGGATTTGGATGATAACACTGGAATAGTGTTTGCAAACCGAAGTGCCATCTTTCAACAATGTTTGCCGTTCGAGAAATTTCGGTCAATAGTTATACTAACAAAAACAAAGAAACATCTTCACAATTAAGAACATTTTGGAAATTTTACTGATCTAGCAAAAATCTGTAATAAAATGTAACAAGAAGCGAAATAATATATTTCCGTGAAAAATTTTAGTCCAGCAGTCCAAGGGCCGGTTGTCGATAGGGCCAGCTGTCGCCAAGGCCAGTTGTCACCAGGGCCAGTAGTCATCAGGGCCAGTTGTCGCCAGGACCACTTATGGCAAAGGCCAGTTGTCAGAGGCGAGTTGTCGCAGGGCCAACTATCGGTACACCATATTTGATGTATTAACAAATAATGCAAAATGCAATATATAAACTTAAATGATAAAATCATTATGAATATTGACAATATTATGAATATTAACATGCATGTAATTTACCTAACCAAATGACAGAATTGACATTATAACCTTCAAGGTAACAAAACTAACCACAAGGTAATGACAACTGATAAATTATAAATATCAAAATTTACTGTGTTTAATTATGTGTTCGCTTTGCGTTTCTTTCGATTCATTTGCTTTGCTCAAGTTTATCTCGATATGAGAGAAGTACTACGTCTGGGATGTAATGTCGGGGTAGGTTCTCTGCACAACGTGGAGGTCCTGGGGGTCCAGACGATACGGCATTGCGGATTTGGTGGCCATCATAATCGCGCTTAGGAGGGTTCAGTTAAGCTTAGGAAGCGGGGTTATTCGTGGGAGATTTGATTTGACGTTTTGACATTACAATACAGTACTTGAAAGCTGTTACCAACAAAGTGGCAAATAAAACATTCAAAGAAGGGCTGAGGGTTAGGTTTAGTAACAATAGCTCCAATTAAACAGGTATTCTAAATCAACGGACAGAAGGGAACCTAGAGATAGACCAGGGGTATACGAACTATTATGCAACGACTGTAATGAGAGTTACATAGGGAAGACAAGTAGTAGATCGATCTCTACCAGAATAAGAAATATCAAAAACCTGAATACTCAAATTTTGCAAAACACCTCTTGGAGGAGGGACACAGTTATGATTACAATGATGACAATACGAAAGTACAACTTTTGGAGAACAAAGATAGAAAAGAAGTGAAAATAATAGAAATCTACAGGAATCTTAAAAAAAAGAAAAAAAATCGTCATCAATGAATGCATTTTCAAGATGTGTTTGCCGCAGTTAAAGCTGTTCGACACGGATTGATTGTACTCTTGTGGCACGCGTATGCCCGACGGGCTTGGTATCAAATTTCTGTACGTATGTAGGTATTTTAATTTTTAATTTTAAAATTAAAATTATTTGTGAACTTGTTATATTCTTAATCGTAAATATGGTGGATTTCCCACCGAACAATAAGTAGAACTGAGTGGTTAGATTATTTATCTAAAGAATATTGGTTACCTATCAAATAAGTTTTGGTTGCAATAAGCGGCTATACGTTAAGATGGTTTCACAGTGTTGGTAACGAGAACAAAAACGGGAACAGGAATCAGGCACGACAGGAAATGTCGGTTTACAATAAAACCAGAACGGTAAGAGTAACCATACTGTTTGTCGCTTATTAATTGTGCTTGGAGTTATTTGAAAACATGAATTTTAAATTTTCATCGTTTTCGTTACCATTACATACAAATTGTGAACCCGCCTTTATATACCAGAGTTGGTAGCAGTCTTACCTGTAACAATTAAGAAAATATCTGAAAGCATTTTTGGGGTTAGCGCTTGAATTCGTATGTGTGATAGAAAAGTAAAACGCACTAGCGGAAAAGCACATAGTGTGCGGAAAAACGTATTTACCTTACTCAAACGAATATTGAAAAGTTGTACTTTTTAAATAGTAAAAAAGATTAAAAAACCTCAACAGGTTTTTTTTTTAATTTTAATACAAACGCAATCTTAAACTTTCTTTATGATCTCTCAATGTCAAAATGTCAGTCAAAGTTTACATTTTGATCATGGTGAATTTCACGTACAAGCGACGTTAGGAAATTATTTGAAATAATTTTCGGTTGTAATAATCGTCTTACCGGGCAGGCTGTGCGCAGGGGTGGGCAAAATACTTGAAAATATGTATTTGAAATACAAAATACATTTGTTTTGTGTATTTGAAATACAAAATACAAATACATTTTGTTCCGAGTATTTAAAATACAAAATACATCATTTCAAATACTACCTGGTTGGGAACAAAACAAATAACAATACAACGGCAGGGCCGTATTCAGTAACATCGTCGAATGAAAATAATGACAAACAAAATTTTTGTACGTTACTGTTACTGAATACGGCCCTGTATATTTGATGTTATCAATTTTAAAGTATTTTGTATTTTGTACAGTATTTTGTAATTTGTATTTAAAATACAAAATACTAAATACATTTGATTTGGGTATTTAAAATACAAAATACAAATACATTGAAAATATGTGTTGAAATACAAAATACTAAATACAAAATGTATTTCAAATACGTATTTTAAATACAAGTATTTCAAATACTGCCCAGCCCTGGCTGTGCGTGCTATAGCGGATAAATTCGAATCAACATATTCACTATTTCATGTTCCTGTCCCAGTGAGCCAACCACTGGTCGAAGTTCAGAAAATATCGCAGCCGTAATTGCTTCAGTTCAAAATGAGCCAAATCAGTTGATTCAGCGACGTTTACAGAAATTGGGAATCTCTTAGTCCGCATTGTGGCAAATTTTGTGTGAAGATCTTGGCCTAAACTCTTATAGGATCAAATTAACTCAAGAACTGAAGCCTCTTAACCATTTGAAGCGCCAAACATTTTCCGATTGGGCTCTGAAAAAGTTTGAAGAAATTTCTGAATTTCATCGAAGAATTATCTTCAGCGATGAAGCTCATTTTTGGCTTGCGTTATTGGACAGCAACAAATCCACAATATGCTTCGTGAACAATATCCAACAGGTGTGGAAGGGTTGGAGGAAATTGACTTGAAAGAATTGATTGCTGCAAACGTGCATGCGGGGGTCAGTTGAACCAGATCGAATTCCATACTTTAATGTAACATGTGTAATCTGAATTTCAGGCCGTTATCTCAATTATTCTGTTTTATTTAATACAAAATTGTTAGGTCCTTATTGCAAAGGACTTTACTACCGATCAGAGAAGTAATAAATTAACAAATTTGAGCTAGAAGCCATAGAGAGAAACTTGAAATCTTTGTTAAAACATCGCCTCCTGGCTGTTCACGCCAATCCTATTGCTGCTTCTAGAAACCTTTAAGTCAACTTATTAGCAGTTGAAAATTATCTGAAGAAATTGGATCTATCACAGAAGGAATATTGTGAAAGGTTTCTTGATCACTCAAATGTGTTAGCAACGGAATTACTTAATAATGGAGCCCATCAGATGTATAGATTGAGTTAGATTCACCCCTGAAGATTACGCAGGTTAACTGAATTTGTCATATTGTTTGCATACTTATTTGTTTTATTATTGTTTTTACATCGATTACTTGTATTCTTAGAGTTAAAATAAAATTTTAAGTAACTTTAGGACTAGTTTTGATATGTTAAACACTTCTGTAAACAAGCGTTTCTGAGAAACTGGCGTTTAATAGTTACAATGCAATACTTCAGTTAAGTTATGCAACAGAAATCAGAAGATCTGTTAGCCAAATTGGTATAGTATCTGCAAGTTGATTTGAATGTGAAACAGGATTATATTACATATTATATTAATTTAATAATATATAATATTAAATGTAATTTTAATATTGAAAAATAAGCTGAAGACCAGTACCATTGCTTAAAACTTGTACCTGCACTAACTGGGTTAGTAGACTTTTAACCGCTATTTTCTTAGAAGCAGTCGTCTTAACATTTAAAAAAAAACAGGTGTTTCCTTAATTTTGGTGCACTTTCAACCTGCGAAAACTTACCCAGTTCGTAGAGTTACACTTAAGCTCCTCGTGAGCTTTGAACCAAAATGACTTATACCAAAATATTTAACCGGAAAGTAAGCCGTAAAACCGACCGGCCTGTACCAAATAACATCTACACATGATAATAAAACAAAAAATATTTAGGAATACAAAGTACATAGTAATATTTTTATAACATTTTAACAATGGGTTTATAATGGAAATCCTAGCACGAATGTAACTATGGCAATGTAAAATGGCAAACTACGTTTTATTGCAAGCAAAAAATAATTTTAAATATTTCATGTTTAATTTTGCAATATGAAATAATAAAATAACCGTTACGGAAATTTATTAAATTGCGCACAGGTAAATAAGTTAGTTATGTAGCTGTAAAATATTTGATTTGCATAAAATTTAATATTTTCCAAAATACTGAAGAAAATTTAACATGGTTGAATGCGTTGGAGTAAGGGCGTGTTATAATTTTCTTACGGAATTAGAGCTTAATGTAATAAAATATTTCAAGCAAGTGCATAAATTGCAAATAAAAATCTAATGCGTGTTTGTATAATAGAATTAAAAATTGCGAAACAGGTATTTTTATTGCTTTGGTTTTTACCAATTTTTACGGTAGGTATTGATTAACAAATTTAAAATCAACACTCTAAGTAAATAACGGTTATAATAAACTTTTTGTGCTTTTGAGCTTCACTGATATTGCAAATTAGAATTCGGGGAGGAAAATAGCGTCTGAACTTTGGCAGTTAATTTAGCAATAAAGAGTGAAATAAAAATTTGTCGATTTAACCCTTGCAACAAACAATTTAAGAATTGAAAATTTGAATTAAAAATTTAAATTCTCGCCACTTGCAAACGCTATTTGCATAACCTAGAAAAGGCACCGAAAATGACAAATTGATTTTGTAGCACGCAAGTGTTACATAAAGAAATTAAATTCGAATTTTTTTACCGAATTTTCATACAAAAAATTTAAATTTAATAAATTCAGTTGTCTACATATTTTGAGGTTAAGGTGTAATGAATGATATCCGGAATCTCTCAAGCAAAATACTTATTGTTGTACAATTTTAATGTTTAAACTTATACATTTTTTATACGAATGCAAAAACTTTATTTGTAAACTTCATTCTCTAGAAATGTAATATTAAAGGAATTTCGCATATGTTATTATGATGGTGATATGAAGGAAAATGCGAGCTAAGCAGTTACTTTGGTATTTCTCTTCTGCTAAATCTCGATGTAACATAATAATTCGGGTGTGTTATAGCTCGGATAAGAACGCTTACGAACCGTGACAACCCTAGTCAGACGCAAAGGATTAGGGTGGCAGATCACTTTGCACCCACCACTAACATCCTTCTCTAACATCGTCGCTTTAAAACAAACATCTACTACCCTTAGACTTTAATAAACAACTTAATGAGGTATAGCGGGATGTCGAAGGTTCACGGGTGTCATATTCAACTAAATTTAGAATAATTTATATAGCGATAACTCTTAAAAATGAGATCGAAAATTCTACCCAGTTATGGAGCTCTACCTGAACTCATGACTTTGGTGCTATTAAGTGGCATCCATTCTCTTCTTGACTTTCGGGGAATAACCGCTAAATTCAGATTGAATAAGTGGTGAATGAACAGTATAATTATGATCGGCAGATTTGTCCCCAATGTTGATTGGAAAACTGCTGACTAATGGATCGAGGTAACAGATGTTGCAAAAATCAATGCCATCGTTCGGTATAAGCGCACTTACCTATTGAATTATACAGAACAAAACAATTTAATTAATCTGGTTACCAATATTAGCGCAAACTTCATTGTTATATTACTTGTATATTATCCAGACTAATAAAGCCATGTGATAACTTAAGGACAGGTAAATAAAATTTTCATAAACTAAAGCACGTGAAATGATGAAAAACAAACAGAAACACTGGAATTGGAGAACAAAAAATTTATTCTATTTTATTATTTATCACTATTGTCGTTTTCTTTGAAATGCTTCGTGTTAAAAACGTGCAATCCCTAAGCTACTCTGGTGGTCGACATGACAACTCATCATTCACTCATCTTCCATTTTATTACAACGTCGTTGAGAATATCAAACACAAAACGACTTATATAAATGGTCATTGTAAATTATGGAACAACGCACTTTTGGCGTTCACAATTTCCCTACGAACTACGTGTATATGTGATTCAAAAAAAACAATAACGTACTCCAAAAACATCTGGTATATTGTACGTGAGAGTTGATGTTAGCTTCAAGTGATTTTGGTAAATCCTACAGGCTGTCCGCTAAGCTTCTGAACGTGAGAACAATTTAGAGTTTCATCAAAAGTGGTGCATTTGCGAAACTGCGTATTCTGAATTTCTTGAATTAAAATATAGCTTTCTACATCACAAAATTTTGATTATTTGCCCATCCTGGTTAACACAGTGAAATTCCATTTATGAAAAAAGCATATGAATTTTTCTGTTAAAAGTTCTGTAAAAGTATCATCAAATTTTAAACAATTAAAAATTACTTATAACTAACCAATCGACCTAGGTTTTGAATTTTACTTTAAAATATTTCTATTTTTGAAAACTCACCAATTTTATTTTCATCAATAAATATTTTTGTTACATTTTCATGCTACTCCTGATATGCAGCGAAACTATTTCTGGTCGCAATTTAACAAATACGCGGAAATAAATCCGAGTCTTTCATTTAGCAAAATAGTTTTGCCAACAGGAAGCCGGTATTTTTAGTGGAAAATTTAGAACACATCAAAATTATCATGTGGGAACACGAAAACATTTTATTTCAATTGCATGACAAATACAGCTAAAAGTTTTCACTCTCTAAGTGGCTCAAATCAAAATGAATAATCAAACCAAATTGTTAAAAAATGGAATGGGGGTAAGTACTCTGAATATAGTAACAACATAACAGAATTTTAATTTTAATATATAGCTAAATTTATCGAAGTGACTACGATAAGAGTTGTAAGCCAACCTAGAATATTCCATAGTCATTAGATCCACCGGTTTTAACATCCCCCAATTTCAATTATATCCACATTTTTGTTCAAAATTTTTGACCAATTAAAAACATTTGGGAACTCACGAGCTTATACAATAAAATCTAAATCTGAGCTCAGTTGATCGGTTGCATGTCTTTACGCCTAAAGAATTTTACGACTAAGGTATTTTACGCCTAACATCATGTACGCCTAACTTAAGCCTAGGTCTTTACACCGAATAGATTTTACGCCTATTTTAAGACATGCATTTATGCAGAAATTTTTCAAAATAAAAGTTATGCGAGAAAATATCATCCACGGGTTCCGAAAGACCCCACGCGTGCTCAAAGGTTAATTTCAAAAATTTAAATAGATTAAAATATCTATTTATCGTTATTTTATAATAAAATATCTAGGCGTAAAATCTATTAGGTGTAAAGACCTAGATGTAAGTTAGTTAGGTGTAAAATTTTAGGCGTACAACACTTTAGTAGTACAATTCTTTAGGTGTAAAGACTTAGGCGTAAAAACTTGAGCGTACTAACTTAGTCGTAAGTGTTTTAAGCCCAGTTGATCAGGTATACCAAGATTTATGCTTAAGCAAAACAAAATCAGGTGTAAATTTGGACAGTCTGGGAGGTATGGAATATCCCCCAGACCACCCAGTTTTACTTTTACTAAATTATAATTGTAGACCGCGAGAACTTCGTTCTATTATTACCATTAATGCACTTGTTCTATGCTGTACTATGAACTATCGACTACATAGCTGTGCAGTCGACTCGACCAGGCATTGGCTCGCAATTCTGTGGTGTATGAAAACTTGCGTGAAAAATTAGTAATTAATGAATGCCAAATTATCCTAAAACTTTAAAAATCAATTGTATAATTGCTGCCCAAAGCCGGACTTACTCTACTCTAGTAATCTATTAATTCTAGTATTTCCAGTAATCATATAAAGCATAAAGTTTGTTTATATCTATGCTTGTTTCACGAACTTCAAGGGCCTGAAGCTCTAGTTTCATTAGTTTCAATGTATAATCGCTCCTGGATGTGTGGTATTATTTTAAAGATAGAGTGATAATGAAATACAAAAGTTGGTTGAAAAACAGAAGCTGGAAAATATTAAATAACAGAATAAAATAATCCAATTAACAATAAAGGACAATTTTACAAAATTAGTTTAAAGAAATTAAAATAAATTGACAATTTTTTATAAACTTGGAAAGCAATAGTAATTTTATGAGGAAAACACTGCAATATGGCATGAAATTTGACCCACCCTTAATATTAAAATTTTCTATTTCCTAATTTTAAAAATTTAATTTTTAATGAATTTAATAAAAATGTAAAAATTATTTATTAACAAAAAACCGTAGACACTCTGCATACATTTTTGATTCAAAATTAATAATAGACAAAGCCTACACTAAAAATCAGAATCTTAAATTTCTAAATGTTCATAGTTTATTTAAACCAAAGTTGTAAAATGCTATTTTTATAGATAAATAAGTTTATTTCTTAATTATTTATTAATTATGATTTATTTTTGTGAAAATATAACTTCAAATTACGAAATCCAGTCGTCTATTTGTTTAAAATTGTACTACAATTTCTCACCAGAAAATGCATTAGAACTGATTAGAACGCATCAAACGCATTCAAACTTAAACTTCTGCATAAACCGATATTTTAATGCTTTTTTATTAACATCGTTTGAATCTAAGTAAATAAATACCAATTTACAAATAATTAAAATTACTGGCATCCAATTCATTGATGATTACTATTATTTCTTAAATTTTGTCCAATTATTTTAATTGTCACCTAAAAATACTCATTAATTTTTCTTAATGATCAATCCAAATTTAATGTATCTCAAATTTAACTAATTCCATTAAAGAATTACATCTCTAGACGCTAAACCGTTCTAAACATGACTGTAAATTCTATGTAAATATCAAAATTGGAAGAAAATGGCAATTTATAAATTATTGGCTGATAGTTTTAATTTCTTTTGTAATTTCACAATTAGATTAAATTAAATTTTTAGTTAGATTTTTAATATTATGCATTTCTGTTTACAAATCATTAATAAATTATCAACAGGGTTGCTTTGTATAATTACATTTCTGCATTTCCTGCAGAAATATTATTCCTTCATCATTCGGGCATCTAATAAACAATTCAACTACTGTCTTAAATGGATAAGATTTTTATCGCGACAAAACCTTGATAAGTTAATTAATCTTTCAATAACTTTTTAAATATTTCTCTATTTAAATAACAATTTAATTTGAAATAATTTATAATTATTAAGTATTATATAAACAATATATTTTTTTATTTCAAATTTCTTTGGTTATTTTAGTTTACTTACGAAATTTAGTTCACGGTCCAGTTAACCTGACCAGTCATAATATACTATTATGTATATATATATATATATATATATATAC
This sequence comes from Cantharis nigra, assembly GCA_958510845.1. Classification (NCBI taxonomy): domain Eukaryota; kingdom Metazoa; phylum Arthropoda; class Insecta; order Coleoptera; family Cantharidae; genus Cantharis; species Cantharis nigra. The sequence goes on from OY294034.1 coordinate 23,325,090, forward strand.
TATATAGACCAGTCAGGTTAACTAGACCTTAACTACCCAAATACAAAAATTAATCTATTATATCTATCATTGAATTATTTAGGATTATTACACAAATACTTTATATAATTTCAGTAAGCCAAAAATAGATTTGATTTTAAAATAACTGTTTTATATTGATTTAAAAAAAAGTTCAGTTAACCTCACACTCACTTTTATTTACATAAATGTAAGCTACATAAACGTGTCGAAACATGTCGACATAATATTAAAACGCTTTAATATTAAATTTAATATGGTTAAATATTATGTGTTCAAATAATATATTACATAAAATTAGGAATTTTGTTGACTCGATAAACATTATTTTTTCTAAATAGACAACAACTAGCAGCAGAAATAGTATATTATACACCTAGGGACTAAAGAAGGACTTTTTATGCCGAAAGTATTATTACAGCTTAAATAATTTCAAACTAGTGCCAGATTTTCAGAGATAATATAACTGGCACTATGGTTATCATCGGCTAAATTTTTGACTAAGGTTATTTGTTAAATAACACAATAAAACTCACAAACTCATACATACTTAAATAATATGTTGATGTCGGTGTTCAGGATCTACAGTTCTTTCAATTCAGTAATTAATTAACTTAGTGAATTTCCTAAAAACCGTAAATTGTAACTGAAGGGTTAGATCGCACGGTTTAATCTAATTGCACGGTTAAGTGCAACCAAGTTGAAAATATCCGGATAAGGATAAGAATTAAAGAAAAATTAAAAGTTACCTGCCACTTAACGCATTATAAATTGGAACTAATTGTTAGAGTTACATAATTTGTAGAAGTGTAAGAATGAGCAAGAAATAAAGCAGTTTGATCCAATCAGTTTGGTTGCGTGGTTTTTAACTATATTCAGTAAATATTTTTCGAAGAATATATTTCTGGCAAATTAATTTCTTGAAAAACTATTATATTATTTGTACCGTGGTAGCATACAATATTCATAGCATACATAGAGTGCACAATCGAAGTACCTAGCAAGTCGAGTTACTAAAAATTAAGGTGATGGTTAATTAATATAATTGTAAACCTGTCTTATATTTGAATAGGCAACCAGTCATCTATCAACCCAAATTTATTTAACTCGACTTGCTAGGTTCTACCTGTGTGCGCTAATTAATACACTTTAAGGTCTCAATTAAGGGTTTATTATTGTATCTTATAATTGGTATACTCCTATAATTATTGTAATATTTATAATAATAAAATAATATTGATATCATTTGATAGGAGAAAATTAAGTTTTTGTTTTGTAAAAATTGCCAAAAATTGATTTTATGTTTTACGGAAAAGATTTTCAAACTAACTTACGAAAAATACATAGACAGAAAGAAAATAACTGTCTACAAATTTTCTAGGCAGTTTAAAAGATTGCTTCAATAAAAATAAACAAATGTTTCCCGAGAACGGACTATTTTTTACTTTTGATGCTTCAAACCGCATCGAAAGTTTTCTTTATCGTTTGACGAGTTACACCTGCGCATTTATTTTGCTTGTAAAAATCTGGCGTTTTGAAAACTGACAATATTTTGTAGATTATATTAGCTTTTGTATTTTTATCGTAAATGTAGTTTTATTGCAAATGGAATAAAAATAATAATAGCGAGTAAATTTATCAAACCATTTTTCTTTAAATGCATAAACGACGGATATCGGTGCTTTGAATGGAAAGGAAGTAGAATAAGATGAGATAAGCGATAGACCGAGTGGATTGAAGAGCGAAATAAAGTGATGAGAACATTTGAAAGTTGGAGAAAAGACAATTACTGCTAAAGGGGGATAATGCTAAAAGAAACATATTCCAACCATCGCGAATGCGTATAGAAATTTCTTCAGATGTATCTTAATAACTGAAATGGAGAAATATCTTATTATTTAAAACGTTTACTTTTTAAGCTAGAACTTTTAAATTTCATGTTTTTTATTAAAAAAAGTAAATTATTTATTCGAAGGAAATTTTATAATTTAATGCTTTTAAAATATTGTAGATGCACAACGAAAACTCGACTACGGAAATTTGTGACAAATGCTAACTGTAAATGTTTAACGCAATAAACAATAAATTGAACTCTTCATTCTCTACTTGCATTATGTAGAACGTTTTAATTTTTAAAAAACGTGAAAATTTTATTATACTTGTGCTTTTACTGCCATATTAAAAATACAAAAAAGAAACATTCTTTATATATTTAAATGTCTTCAGTAAAATTGAATTTTTGCTAAATTAAGCTATACATTTTAGATACTTTAAGCCAATTTAACTTTAAGACTTAATTAAAGTTGACTTTTAATTTTTAAAACATAAAAGTTATGTTTCGTTATACTTCAACTTTATATTTTCCTGCTTGTTAGATCAGTAAACTTGTAATTATTGTAGAATAATAAAACTTGACCTATTTCAGGGAAAAAAAATTTAATAAAAACAAATCATCATTTTTATTGTAAACTGATTCTACTTTAAGTAACCTTTTACCGGCCGCCAAGTGTGAAAATCTCTATTGAATTTAATTGGGCAGCCTGATAGCGGACTCCCGACTTAAATCTTAGTATGCAATCGGGTAGCTGGTGTCGGGTAACCGGTCAAGCAACCCCAGTTAGGCAACTCCATCAACAGTCTTGCATGGAGATTAATAATGTTTTTTTACATAGTTATTACAGTTTTACATAGTTTTAGAATCTTTGAAACTTTACATAACTGCCTGTGCTTGTTTGGTTTTCGACCCACTGATCACACTGAAAACTAGCAAACGCTTCTATTAATACATTTGCATTTTAATGATAGAATTATATTCTTTGCGTTAATGTCTCCGGTAGAGGTTGTTTCTAGAATCTTAAGCTGCACGACAAACAATTAATTCAGACTGATGTAGAGTCCTACGTTTAAGACTTTTTTATAATGCATACAACAATAAAATCTAATTATTATCAAAGCAGTTTAATAATTTATTATGTATAATCAATTTTGGATTTTATAATCCTTGTTGTAATCACAAAAACTTATGTAAACAGAGTTCAAAATGTTCTGACCAAATAGTAATAGTTTTCATGTAAAAGGAGAGGTCAGAACTGCAGGGTTAAAGGAGAAAATGTAGATAAGAATGAAAAACTTTCTATCGGGTTAAAAGATTTATTTCTAAGCCGACCGGTTTGGTACACTATACAAAGTTACATCATCAGAGCTCTACGTTAATAAAATAAAATACTTTATAATACATAAATGTTTTAATAAGAACAAGTTTCCATTTTCAAAATTTATGGTTTTCAAAACATCAGAATTTGGCAGTTTTGTTAACATAAATGTAATTTCGACGTCAAAAAAATTTGATATTATATTTTAATTTTCAAGTAGATTATTTTCAAAATGGTAATCTCAAGTTCAGTATTCTTGATGAGAATCAATAAATCGAGAAATTCATGTTAACAAAAATGTAAAAAACTGTCAAATTAATTTTACTTCTAAATTTTGTAAAAAAAATGAGTTTTGAAAAAGATTTTCAAAGCTAAAAATGGTATAATTACACTTGAAAATAATCAAATTTCTTCAATACTTGTTAAATTGATTTTCATACAGAATTCTAGATTATTAGTATTTCTTTCAAGTAGTAGTAGTATTTTATTCATTTACAATTTACAAACTTTTAACTTGCAAACTGTAAATGCACTTGCAAGTTTGGTATCGCAAATAACTTTTTTAATTTTCGATATCCTAAATCAAACTTGCGGCTTGCAAGTTTGATTTAACTCAGAAACTGTACACCGTAGAAAAAACTCAAACAAATAGACAAATGCAAAACAAACTTTCAAAATACGAGAGCATACAGTAGCTTATAAATATCAGCTTGAGTATTGAACACGGTTCAGCGATCCTAGAATTATTAGTAATAAATGTAGAAATTCCAAGCTACATAAAATCAATCGCCTGATTTAGCACGCGTTTCCATCGTTAGTACGCCATAGTTTAAATTCAGATTGAGAAAGAATTTTTCAGCACATCATTGCACAAAATTGGTGGCACAGCTTCTGCGATACTCAATTAAGTTTTCCAGCTCTTCAAAGAAACATTACGACTAATCTTAGAGGGATAAATCGAGGTGGGCAGTAATAATAGGACTGAACATCTAATGCAACTTCAAATTTTTAAAAAACAGTCGTCAACTTTTTTTGTGTGGAAAGTAAAAAGTACTTAAAAGTCATCAGTCAGTTTATACACCCTATATATTGCTATGGTTTTTTTCTTCGGGTAGGATAAGCAAAACAAATATTTGTTAAGTTGCTTTTCTCAACTTTCAATTTGCAGCATGAGCATTAGATCTGGCAAAATCCTGTAAAAAATTTAAAGTTTTTAATTTAAAGTTGTGGGCATAAAAAAATATAAACTTGAGTACTCGCAAACAAAATGGTTTCCTATCATCAAATCAAGCAGGTAGTGCAAAATGTACTTGTTTCAAACAACAGTGGTAAAACTGTGCTAGTTATAGTTAGTAAAGTGGTAGTTTTGTTCCTCCAAAGAGATATTCTTGCAATTGCAATAAGACATCATTATGCAACAAAAAGCAAACCTAAAACCTTAGGAACCGCTGCGATGCTCATTATGTTAGTATGAAAAAATAGCTTCCAAAGTTTCTACTCTGATAACTTGACGAATATTTCAAATAGTTGAACTGAATCAATTTGCTGCTTAGTCAAGAAAGAGAGTGTTGTTTTCTGTTGCAAAATCCTTCAACTTTAAATTCACATTTATTACTGTGGTGTTTACGGTCCCATCTAAATAAATTATGTGTATAATAAAAAGTAGTGCCAGTGTAAATTTTGCGGCACACTTACTATTAATTGTTTCATAGAGAATATATTATGCTGCTATTTGTAGTCTAGTTTTCAAAGAAGAATCTGGCAATCCCCAGAATTGAAGGTCCTCCTGAGATCTACAAAAGATAACTTAACTTTTTTCTTTCTTTTGAAAACAAACCACCAAATCCAAAATCACCACTATGTGGTAACTGTCGATTTTTTCTTCCACATACCTAGTACATACAAAGTATATAATTCTTGAAAAAATGCATTAACCTGAAAGCCTTCGGCAGAGGCATATGAAAATATTTAGATGTACTTTACTGTTCTAGGACCATTCACTGGTATTGGACATTTCGCTTTCGCAAAATTCTCTACCAGATATTACGCTACCACTTCTAGGGGATGGAAAATGATTTATGAAAATTACTAATTGCGGAAAAAAATGATAGAAAAATTCTGTAAAAAATAGGTTAAACATTTCATAACCCAACGTATCATTTCAAGAGTGGTAGGGAAATGTCTGGTGACGAAATATCCTAGTAGGAAAATATCCGGGAGCGAAACATAAATGTCCAGTTGAGAAATGTACAATCACTATAATTTATTTGTGATGTTGACAAAATATTCAATTGCTGTTGAGATAAGTTGCGATCGCTTTCGTTATGTTTATTGTTGATACCAGAGTTTATCGGTTGGTATTTCATTTTTGGTTTGTTTGCCGTTTACCGTATTTTTGTTTTTATTTTCCTCTTTTAATATGTTATCCAAATGAATTCATAAATCGATTGATGTTCCCTGTAAAGCAGTAATGAGGCTTAATCTTCTATTGCTTTAAATATTATTTCTATAGCATAAAGAGCAATTTTTATTTCTAGTTTCAGCTCTACATATATCTTTTCAGATTTATTAAACTCTCATAATTTCAAATTATGTATTACAAAGCGATCAGATATGTTACTGTTTATAATCCTTCCACTATAATTCGCAGCCGAAGAGGATACAAGAACATTGTATAAAAAAAATTTTCCGAAATTCTGTTACCTCACATTTTCACTTAAAAATGAAGAAGAAATTTCAACTGTCGTTTTCGGTAACTGGTTTTCCGACAATCTTTGAATGATTTGTTTATTATTTTATATATGCATTATAATATTGGGTAAATATGTTTCGAATAAATACCATAGATAGTACAGTATAATTAGACTAAAATACACCCAAACCGGGAAATCCAAAAAATAAACGGTTTAATTGCCACAAAATCTTCATTACTAGTTCCTTTATAAGTACTAAAAAGTCTCCCGTTCTAGAGCAACGGGTTTGGGTGGGGCGAGGGGGGGTAAGGAGTCAAAACCATACGGTTCTACAGTTTTTGTCAAATATCTCGAAAATGATGGAAGATACCAAAAATACCTTTGTATACAAAATTAAAGGCCGTAAAATTTTCTACAAAAATGGTTCTTTAAATTTTTTTGTTAAACTCTATAGATTAGGAGATATGAGAGGGAGGACAGTTTTGATAATTTTCTTACTTACTTTTTGTTTTAACTGTAATTTTTAATTAATTTTAAAATTTTGTAATTACTGATGGAAGTGATGGAGAAGAGAACTAATATTAACCCTGTAATTCACATTTCAAATGGAATCTCGTTAACCTATACAAACTATGACCAAAATCTGTACTAAAATCTGTTTCGAATAGGATTTTCCTAAATATTATTATATAGAAACCTTCTCCTGACAATTACAAACACAACGAAAAAAAGATCAGCCAAATCGATAGAGTCGTTCTCAAGTGATTAGCGTACATACATTTTTTACGATTCATTTTTATATATCTATATAGATTTGTATGTCCATATGTAATTTTAATTAAATGTATTAAAATGCTTTTTACAAATGCCAGTCTGTAACTTACAAAGATTTTTTTTCACATAAATATATTAATCCTGGAAAAAAGTATTCAAGAAAGGCAAAAATTCATTATAACTTTCCTCCTCCATATCTTCTAATCTGTGGGGTTTACCACAAACATGTTTAAGACAATTTTTCTAGAAAATTTAATGGCCTTTAATTTTGTAAAGAACAGAATTTGCTCTATCTAACGTCAATTTCGAGATATTTGACAAAAACTGTGGAAATGTATGGTTTTAACTCCTTCCCCCCTCGCCCCACCCAAACCCGTCGCTCTTAAGCGAGAGACTTTTTAGTACTTATAGAGCAACTGATAATAAATATTTTGTGACAATCCAACCTCTTATTTTTTGGATTTCGGGGTTCACATCTAATTATACTGTACTAAGAGTGTAATACATAAATTTTCAGAGTATGACCAAAAATTGACGTCATTATGACGTAACCTTGCTGCCTGGGGAACAGCGATATATTACTGCAAATTAAATTTAGTTAGCTTCCTATGCTTATCCTGCCATGTCAATAATTGTGAAGGGGGTGAAGTGACAATGATAGAATTAGTACCAAACAATATAAGTATAACAATAAAGTAGATTGACACGGGTGGATTCCCGTTACGTAGGTTGATGGAAAAAAGTATAAATATTTTGTAGTTGCGTGTAAAGCAAAGTTTTAAGGGATGTTGGTGAAATGGTAAATATTAAAAGATGTTTCTGGTTTAGTGAAGGAAAACGATAAAACGAGGTAGTGCTAAGTTGAGTGCGAATAACAACTTTATAAGTTGCGCAAAGATTCTTTAAGAATAATTCAACCATACGATTTGTCGTTCAGGTCAACCCCTTTCTTGTGATCTACTTCCTTGGAAGGCTTACGAAACGGAAGAACATCGATAAATTACCAAACCTTAAACTTGTAACAGTTTGATGTGATAGGTCTTGTTCGCTCGATAGAGAGTATTTATATAGCGAAGTTGTACGTGGCAGTTGAGAAAAATTATTTGCCTATGTGTGATGGTATATTCAAATGACTTTCATGTTATAAATATCAGTATAGAAAGTTAAGCTACAAGTGCAAATTCTTATACAAGATAAAATATAAAAGCTACTTGCTTGGTTTCTATAACACACACTTGACTTTCAGATTTGTTGGGAAAAGTTTGTATTTTTTTCGTTACTTGTAGAGTGGGCTCCACCTGCTACATTGTAAATAAGTTTAAGTAAATAGAAAGAGTAAATTTAGAAAGTTTTCAAATTTTAAAGTTTTAGCTTTATTAATTTTTGAAACCAATTAACTGGAGTTGTGTGGCTCGACTACCTACTAAGACATATTAAGATATTCTCGATAAAAAGTTATAAAGCAGGAGGCACTAAAACAGCCTGATTTATATCAAATACATGCTAAGAAAGTGTAATTTACTTGGCTAATTTAACATTAAATGTCAAAGGCAGACGGCGTTCGTCTGCGGCCAAACTTTGCGGGAGTATTTTATTCGCGACAGCCAATAAGAAAGCACCCTTGTTCTCGCATTCGGCAGTGCGTTTGTTCGAGTTTATACAGAAATCTTACTGATAAATTATGGAGAACGGTTGGATCAATATGTACTCTCTTTCGTCGAGTAGCATTGACTTACTTAAGTATAGGATATAACCCTAATTGAATGGATCGAAAATAGATTCCGAAAGAAAATTCACTAATTCGCTAATAAATTCTCAATTGTGCGGCAAACGATTATTTCAAACATCTTTTATTTATTCAAGTGGGAGATTATAATTTACTTACTTGTAGCTCCCGACAATGAAATGCAAAAGTAAAGTAATCATTAGTATGCAAATTGATAGCAAAACACTGCCAGTATAACTTCGATAGAAGAAACTACTTTTGTAAAACGTTTCGTGATATTTACACAGTTATTATGACAGACGGTGCAGATTTACTGGAGCATTGAACCGAAAATTGGATTATATACTATGCAATTTGCACACAATTTCCTTACTTCCTTCCTTGCCCATCCCGAAATCAGGATGAGAAATAGCAGGAGTTAGACGTGCGACGAATTGCAATGCAGTTATCTTCCGGAAACTACTAACGGAACTTTTGTAAAAATAAAATAAATTGAAGTATTAATTTACTTTTAGGCGGCGCGTCCTTTCCAAATTCTGTTACCTGTAATAAATTTATTTTACTCATATGTTATACTTTATAAAAGATTTATTATTTTATCGATAATTCAATTGTAACAATTTTTATATTATTTCCTACTCAAAACTATAATCATAACACATTTTATCTTTTAACTACATTTTCTACTTGTATTATCTAATTAACTATTTCTTTTCTCTTCAAACAAATGTCATCCGTAACCGTCAAAGCACTCTATTTTTTTAACTTCTCCACTTTTTACCACTGTTACCTTTGTAAACCATTATTAATTCACCATTTCAAAAGGGTGATTAATTAATTATAAATTCTTCAAATTCTATCCACATCTCATTCCATGAAATAATAATAAACAATTTCCCAAATCAGTTTTGAATTATGCACAATTATGCTTAAAATTCTTTTTTAAATTTAAAAATGTATGCTACAAACTTATCTTCCTTCCTTACGGTATCGGTAGTGCATTTAGTTCTAACTGAAACCATTTAACATCAAGTCAACACGTGCAGAGTGTTCCCAAGTCAAAAGTCAGCCGTTTGCAGCAGTATCGTCTTTTGTTGAAACGCATAAATTCAATGTTTGATTTTGAAAATTCACCGTTGGTCTCAGAAAGAATTACTTTATCTTGCTTTTTAGTAAACATGAGAGCAAACAAAAATTTCAAGAGTGCAATAGCAATACAATCAATCTCGAAAATTAACTACTTAAATAAACAATGAAACTCAAATGTTTTCTTCCGTAAAATTTCAGCATGATTTGGATTTTTGCTGTATATTTAATTACTTTATTTTTCAATCGTATTTTAATAATTCAACAACCTAACTTGAACTTAATATTATAATAATCTCATTATTGTGTACCAAAATCTTCATCACTTTTTTCAAATTTTTTTAATATTTTGAATTTTTCTTGTTTTCCCGTCAAATAATTGAATTTGCATCAGCTAGGTTTGGAAACCAGGTCTTTTGCCACCAAAATGATTTTATCTCCTTTAAGGGGGGCGATACATGTAAACGCATGAATTTTGACCGTTTTTCAGAGGCTGATTCAAATTGGATAGAATGAATTAATCGTTTTTAAATTCAGTTCGTTTATTCATTATATATTAAAATACAAGTTCCAAATTTTTTTTATTTTTTTTTTTTAAATGGCCGCCGTAGTAACTAATCTCCTAAGACTCTAGCGGCAAATGGCATCAATCGGCGGGATTTTTAGCTTCTGTTACAGCGATCTTAGATCAAAAATTTTGGTTTGAGCGTGTTCATATAACATGTATCTTCTAGTTGAACCAACAAAAAAACAAAAACGTCAAAAAATCGTAAATTGGCACGCTTTTGAAAAAAAAGTCCAAATTTTCATCCTTATTTTCGATGGTTTTTGGGTAAAAATGGTAATATTTGAAATTTTTTTTGGCATGTTTGAGGTTCAACTAGAAACTAATACTATAGAGAAAACGTGTGCAAAATTTCATAACAATCGATTGAGAACTTTTTGAGTTATCTTGCCCGCCAATTTAAAAAATGTAGTTGGGAGAAAAACGCGTTTAAAGTTTTGACACACAGAAACTCTATGATTACAGCGATATACCAACTAGTCAGCGATACTAGGGCCGTACATTTGAGATGTTATTTTAACTCTTTATGCATTTATTTATTTATTTTATTTCTATTTATTGGCAATATATTGGCAAATTTCATTTTCGATTTTGAGTTTATATTGTGCGGAAATCAATTGCTTTCGATTTTGTGAGTAAAACTTTTTCTTTTGTGGATTTTATTTGTCTAAAATTTGGATAAATTTGAATCGATTTTGAGTGAAGACTGATTATTTGAATTAATAATTGATATTCTTTAGTTTTGAATGTTTGGTAAATCATAAAGGATTTTGTTACTTTAGAGAATGAATAAAGCAAATTAATGAGAGATGAAAGGTATAGAAGAAGGAGTTTCTCAACTAAATAGCGCCAAAACACTATAAAACAAATTAGATTCCAGCTTCAAAATTTGAAAAAACTTGAGCATTAAAGATTAATAGTATAATAGTATAATAGTCCTACCGCGTCAATAAAGTGCGAATGAAGTGAAATTAGGTGACCGAAAAATCACATAGCTCTGCGGTGCAGTTTAAGATCTAGTAATTTTGGAAGTAGCACACAAAAATGTCCTAACGAAATTATGACAGTTTATGGTGTTAAATACAAATATAAACATTAAAAATTCGGGCCAAAAACCTTAAGTGTCTATTCCATTGATTGTTATCATATGAGTTGCCCCGCCATGTCGTAATTTTATTGTGTCGATATTGACACAGTGTCGGTTCATTACATGAATTTGTAAAAAAGAGAAAAGGAAAATCTTCAACAACAGAACAGAGTGAGACATGGATATTGAAAAAAAAATTAAACAACCTTTAAGACACTAGAAAAAAGAGAAACAGAAGGAAGAAATTTGGAAGACCTAAAAATAAGATCATAAGTACACTAACAATGTTAACGCAGGATTCACAGAAAATAAAAAAAATCGAAAAACTAAAAATAAAAATTGACAGAATGGAGGAGCAGTGGAAGGCGGAAAAACTAGACTTAAAGAAAGAAATTGAAATACTTGTTGACAGAGCTTATAGACAAGAGATGATAATAAATGGGTTGGAAACGCAAGAAAGAAAAAAGGAAGCAAAAAATTATTGTTTTCATCTTAATAACGGAGTAAGTGAAAAATTTGTCGAAGAATTCATCAAGAAAGAATTAGAAGTACAAGTAGAGTTAGTTAAGGTTTCAAGATAGGAAGAGTGCCTGAAAGAGTAGTAATTGTAAAAACTGAGAAACCTTAGCCAAAAATTATCAGTAATGAAGAACAAGAAAATCGTCATGGAACGAAAATCTATATAGAAAACCATCTTACACGGAAAGAAAAAGAAGTGCGGGATAGATTTATAGAAAAGACCAAAAACGGCAAGAAAACTAAAATAGAATATAGATAGTTGTACGTAGAAAACAAATTGTTTACATGATGTGATATAGAAAGTAAGCTCACACCAGTCGAGACAATTGAGAGATATGGAGTAGACGAAACGTTTCAACCGGAACCTCCAAGCACAAGTTAGACGAGAACAACAAGGCATTTCAACAGGAAAATCGAGAATGAATAAAATGATAATAAGGAAAGATTTGATACCAAGAAAGAGAAAACACAATTAAGATATAATTGAATAGGCACTTGGAATATTAGAACACTACTGAAACCTGAAAAGATTATGGAGGTTGCAAATGGATTAAAGAGGTACAAAGTGGACATAAAATGAAGATGAAAATTAAATAGATCATATACTTGTATCAAGAAAAGATATAAGAACTTACCGAGGTGCAAAAGCGGACACGGACCACTACTTGGTGTTGGCAAAAATAAGACAGAAGGCAACTAAGCATAATACAATGGATAAAATAATATAAAAGCTAAAGAAGAAATAAGAACCAAGAAAGAATTGAAGAAAAACAAAGTAAATCTCAAGGGTGTACCGACAGTTGGCCCTGAGCCACTTGGCTCAGCGACAACTCGCCTCGGACAACTGGCCTTGGCGACAAGTGGCCCTGGCGACAACTGGCCCTGGTGATCACTGGCCTAAAAATTGTCACGGAAATATATTATTATTTCGCTTCTTGTTACATTTTATTATAGATTTTTAAAATTTTTTTAAATAGTGAAGAAGATGTTTCTTTGTTTCTGTTAGTATAACTATTTACGGAATTGCACGAACGGTAAACATTATTGAAGGATGGCACTTTGGTCAGCAGACACTATTCCAGTGTTATCATTTAAATTCTTGGAAATTTTTAGAAGGTCTTCACAAAGACAGCCAGATACATGTAGCGTCAATTCTGCAAGGAGTTGCGGGTGCTCAATGTCGACAAATAAGAAGGTACCGCGAATTAAACATAAAAGTTCAAAACGCGGTTAGTAGATACGGTCGAATTGAAGTATCTACGTACTTGAGAACTATTTCGCATTTGTCCAAAACTTTTTTTCTAATTTTATAAATATATTCTTATTGTTTTTGTTAATACATAATTAGTTTCGACTTAATTTAAATATCTTATTTTTTTGCCAAATTCTTGAGAGTAAATTTTGGAAATTTCACGGATCGAGCGAAAATCTGTAATAAAATATGTAACAAGAAGCGAAGTACTACATTTCCGTGAAAATTTTTAGACCAGTAGTCCAAGGGCCAGTTGTCACCAGGGCCAGTGATCACCAAGGTCAGTTGTCGTCAGGGTCAGTTGTCGCTAAAGCCAGTTGTCCGAGGCGAATTGTCGCAGGGCCAAGTGACTCAGGGCCACATGTCACCAAATCAAAAACAAGAGTATGAGGACATCAATCAGGAAATGAGCAGTATTATCAAGCACACAAAGAAGTGCAAAGGAAATAGTAGGATGAAAATCGAGAAAATCACAAGAATGGTGTGATGAAGAATGCACTGCAAGATTAGTAGAAAAAACTGAGAAAAAATCTAAATGTGTAAAAACTGCAAAACAAGAAGATCATGATAATTACAAGATAAGCATGAGAGAAGCAAACAAACTGTTTAGGCAAAAAGAAAATGACTGCATAATGGAAAGAATTAAAGAAATAGAATCGGGCCATAGAAATAACAAAAAGCTTTGTTACCAAATAAGAAATGAAAATTATGTAATAAATCAAAATGAAATAAAAAATTATCATGTAAAACAAAATTATTTATTTTTTTTATTTTATTTAATTCAACTTTTTTTATTAATTTTTTTAGTTCATTGACAACAAAAACTGTGTAATAATAAAATTTAAAAAATTTTCAAGTCCAAATTGATAATTATTGCTGTTGTTGTTTCGTAGATATCATAGAGTTAGAGAATTCAAAAAAATTTTTGTAATGTCAAATGGTGGTTAACTACATAATCCAATTTTCAGAAAGATTAAACTTTCATATGACCGTCTTCGTGCTTCGGAGGACACGTAAAGTCGGCAATCCCCCTGGGTTGATGATTGCTGTTATCAACTAATAGAAAACAGGGTTACAGGCGTTTTCCAATCCGGATTTAGCAACGGTGGGGTCTAAATGCTGAAACCTTTCTCCCAGAGGAAGAGGCTTTGTTCAGAAGTGGACAGAAACGGCTGAAGATTTGCTTGGCAGTTTTAGACTTCTAAAACTCTCATCTTCTCTGGTTCTAAATTATTATCCAAAACCAGGCGAAAATATGCCAACATGTACTTGTTCTGAAATCTTAACTGTAGTTTCAGAAGTTAGGGGAGCCATAAAAAATTTCACTTTCTCTTAATTTAATATTTATAAAATTACAAAAAAAATACAAAATATCAAGCAAAATGTGCCCGTTCGTGCAATATAGATAACTTCAATTGGTTTCATAATTATTTCATAAAATAATATTTTGATGAAAAGTTTCTTAACTGGAATATTGAAATAACAGAAGCATCGTAATAATATGTTTCAAATTTTAATTTTAAGTACTTCAAGTCAGAAATGTTATTAAACATAACATGGAGAATTCTCTCTTGTACTTTCTTCTGTGAAATCAAGATATGATTAATTTTGGTAAGTCGAGTAATTAAATTATACACATAATATTATAATAATGTGTATCGATTCTTTGCGAGGTCCGAATTTCATTAATTAAATTAAAGAAATGTACAAATAGAACAGGTTGAAGCCAGCAAACTTATGAAAGCTATAGATTGATTATTGTTAATACTTCTTGATTCCTTTGAAACTTACCCTCGAAAAATGTTGGCAAGTTTTATAAGTCTTGGGTAATTTAATACCTTTTTTATGACCGTATTAAATTTGAGCATTGTTTAACAAAATTGAAATACCAAAATTTGATTTCTTTCTCTACATCCAGATTTTCATCTGTATACGATATAAAATAAACTGCAGTGACGATATTTACGTGCACTTACGTGTAAATTGCATCCTTTAAAATATACTTTATTTTTACTTTTCTAAAATAATCTTTTCAAAAAACCCATTTGGAGTCCTTGCCTGTTAGTGAATTTTAGTAGTAGAAAATAAATTAAAATTTATCTTGAATGATAAATTGTCAAAAAAATAATCCATTAAGCATCTTACATCATGCCATACCTTTAATAACAAATACAAGAAATGTTTCTTTTAAATTTTTATAACAAAGAACGTTTCTAAGAATTTTGGAGAATTTTACCTTTTCATGAAAAGGAACACATCAATAACTGTAGCTGGATAGAATAATAGGTTTTCAAGAACGAGATAACTAGTTAAGTGACTGTCAACAGCAAGGATAGCAATTAATTCTGCCATTTTCTAAAATTATATTTATAATACATGTTGCACCTTTCGATCAATACTGAGCAATTAGAAGTATAAAATTTTTTAAATATATTTTCAAATTTTTTTAAAAAATTAAATAAATTTATTTTAAATTATTAGTTTTACCTACAAAGATCCTGTGTTTCTAATTACATTTTCACATAAATAAGTCTGATTTGGGATAAATTAAACGAAAGCACACGTAACCGAAGTAAATACCTCAAGTAATTAATTTAATGATTTCCCATTCCATTAGCTAAGATTGAGTGCTGCGTCATGTACTATATTCTATCAGTGCCTGAATGACAAGTTAAGAAATTTGTACATAGTACTTTAATATACAGTTTTATTTCTTTTTTTTTTTCCAATGTGTACGACTTATAAAATCCGTCTGTAGTCTTGGAGTGACATGTAGTGAATAGACAATGTCAGTGGTTGAAATTTTCCGTTTAATTTAAATTTTCCGTTTGCTTAAAAGCCTCATCTACCCCCAAATTTATTGTATGTTCGATTTATTAACTTGGAAATTCATAATATGAATTATACGAGAAGAAATTATCAAAAGGTTTTTGGAATTTTTTTAATGCTTCGGAGTGCACGTAAAACCTTTGTTCTCTCTAAGTAAATAATTGCTCAATTTTTAAGCAGCCGTAAGGTATAAAAGCTAAAACTTTTCATTTTGAATTGAAACAAGGCAAAATATAAAAAAAATTTGAAGTTAAATTTTAACTTTTGTTGTGTTGTTTCTTGTCAAAGTACATTAATTAATTAATATTAATTTAAAAATCATTAACGGAGAAAATACCTATAAATAAAATTATTAATAATTGCCAAAATGAAGTAAATAGTTGTTCTTAAGTAGATGTCAGTAGGTTTTATTTGAAATAGCTATTATAGTACGAAAGCTACTTGTGAGAAATGGGCTATTCGGGTGAGAGCAGGACCAAATACTGCTCGCAAAATGAGATAAACTTATCTAGGTATACAGGCAAATTGTTGTGATTTGTCAAGTGTCCGGCTACTGTTCGACTTCAAGTTATGCTATTCCAAAAGCTAATTCTACTTCGTATACCATTGAGAAGTTTACATAACTCACAACTGCAAATTACTTCTCAAATTTAAAGCGTCATTTTTATTTGTGTCTATTTTGTGAAACAAAATTAATAACATTCAATTATAATTTAAAACTAAACCTTTACATTTCAATTAGTAGATAAACTATGGGAGAATTGTATAATTTCTTTTCAACTCCTACTTTTGTCGTGACGTCATCGCGACATATACAGGTGCATGCATAAAATTACGTAATTTGTAAAACTAAGTCAATTGGAGCAGCCACCATAAAAATAATATGATAACCTAGCTCTAAGTTCTGATTAGTGATTAGTAGCAAGTCAGGTAGAGTGCACATCTGAGTTGAGATTTCATTTGAAATACAAGATTACGCAACATGATACCTCTGACTTACAATTTTATTCAGCTAGGGCTCTTTGCAAGAGGCTCTTATGAGAGTGTTACAGAGGTTTTATTAGTGATCAGGTCAATCTCTAAAAACATAAACAACTTCTGGTATAAACTTCTCTCTGGTAGAATGACTCCTGATGGCGATAAATATTCTGCATATGGAGAGATCGCGGGACTGTTTGCAGAATTTTTTTTGTATATGTAAGTAACTCTAACATTCCTATTAGCAATGAATTGCCTTACGAAAATAGTGTAAGGTCTGTTTCTCGATGTATTTACTCTAACAAGAAATGAGATTTATGATAGATTGCAGGCATCGGGCGGCAGCAAAAGCTGGGTTTTTTAAGGAATTGTTCATCCCAGTTTAGTAAACAATAATCTTAAGCAAAATTACATTACTTATGGATATTTTAAGAGCGCAATTCAATCGTGCATATCTAAGGTATTCGAAAGTGTTGTCCTAGATAGGATTTCTCTTCCCTTTGCGGGTATTTTGGTAGATAAGCAGCATGGATTTCCTGGTGGCAGATCCATTGCAACAAACCTATTTAACTCCACAATTATGTAATTGATTCATTTTCCGCCGATAGTCAGATTGATGACTTTGTAAAAGCTTTTGATAGAGTGGACTATCCAGAGACTTTTGATGAAACTTGAGTCATATGGTTTCCGCAGCTGTATGCTGATTGGTTAGCAATAGAAGACTTTTCGAAAAAGTGGGTTCCCCGCTGCCTTCTGAGTTCTTGGCAGTCAGGCAAGTCTCAGGGTTCAAGTATAACCTCTTTCCTATTTTTACTATTTGTAAATGACATTGGAGCAACTTTTGGAAATGTTTTTGCCAAAAACTTAAAGATTTTTGCCTGTTAATTCTGGTTGCTATCGAGAATGACTTGTGCTAGTTGGAGAAATAGTATCGAGCAAATTTGGAAAGATTTCTTTTTCGGGCATAATAATTGCTAGGATTTGGGATTTAGATCTGAGAGTGTACCTCTAAATATTTCTAAAATAAACATTTCATGTCAACAATACATATTAGATTACCTCGATGTTTTTCCGCGAGGTGGCGCTTCGCTTAATGTAAATCGCGAATACTATCAGTGTCGAATTATGATGATCATGAGTTCGGATGATTGAAATTGCATTATACTTATGTAAAGCGTCAAATTCGACAAATACTTTACAAAAGAAGTATTTAATTTGTGATCCAAGTTTTTTATTACATACATATCACAAGGTTAATGCGGAATTCGTGTTTTATTTAAAAATACTTAATCTGCGTTTTTCAATACGGGGAGTTTAATTATCGAAAAATCGTTTTGGTTCATCGCAATTGACCGTAATATTACACGTGAACGAGCGTAACAAATTAGCTGCTTTTAAGGACTTTTACTTTTCGAATTTCTGTTGTGCTTTCGTACTAAGGCAGGGTTATATAGATGCTCGCTTTTACAATTAACAACAATTGAAATTTGTATTATTGTGAAGATGTTGTTAGTTTTTAATTAAATTGAATTTAATTTTGTGTTAAACTTTAATTAAAGAATAGCATAATCGGATAAACTTTATTTTAATTAAATAATGAATACAACTTTGTTTTTCCATAGATCAATCGCGTATAGCTATTTGTGTACATATACTGATATTTATTATAAAGAGTACTTAATAGGAAAAACAGTGAAATGCAAAATTCTATATTATTTTAACGTCATTTAAACTATTATATGCAAATTATCCTCTATTATTCCATAGTAACGTCATTTTTTTTGTCACTGAAATTTATATTTAGAATGTCTTTTCCTAACTTAACTAGCAATCACGGTAGATAATCGTCCAGAAAACTGACTATAAAGCAATGTTTTTAAAATTGTGCCTATGCTACCAACTTTCTAGAGTAGTTAAACAGATAGTGCATAATTCAAAAATGAAAATCTTACAAAAAGTAGATAAAGTAGATTTTTGGCCGTGAAAATCTATTATAAGATAGATACTTCTCTCACAATATGTTAAGAGACGGTCATATAACCTGACACTAAGATACCTGGTTCGAATCCGGCAAGAGTCTAATATTTCTTATGATCCACTTTGGTCCACCGAGATATCGTAAAAAGCGTTCATCCTAAAATAAAACAAACGGTGCAATATCGTCACTCTTTTTACTAAAATTTATATATACAATTAAAACGCGTTTCGGTCTATTAGACCATCATTCAGCTAATTGACAATGTTAGGTTATACACAGAAATAAAAATTTAAAAATTAAAATGATGTGTCACACGCGTTTTAATTGTATATATAGATTTTAGTAAAAAGAGTGACGATATTGCACCGTTTGTTTTATTTTCTTATGATCGTCTCTGTGCTTCGGAGGGCACGTAAAGTCAGCTGTCTCCCTGGGTTGATAATTTGCCCTCATCAACAAGAAAACCAGGGTTACGGGCACATCTGAGACGAGCCCAGTAAGCTACCTCAGATGTAAAGCTACTAATATGCTCACAGTAATAGTGACTCCTTTTCAATAGAAAGGCAGCCAGAGGTCACGACAAACAGGAGCTATCCTAGCCTGTACCAATGTTACCAATGAGTAACGTGGGGCTACTGCAAAATCGGAATTCCCAGTCAAACACATACATGCAGAGAGTTTTCCACCATTGCATGAATCGCTAGGTTTTATGGTACTACCCACGGTTTCCAGATTACTCCGAAGAGCTTTCTCTTCAGCAGGAACGAATTAACCCACAAGTGCTAATGTATGGACAAAAAATATGCAATTGA
The DNA here is from genome assembly GCA_958510845.1 of Cantharis nigra. NCBI lineage: Eukaryota > Metazoa > Arthropoda > Insecta > Coleoptera > Cantharidae > Cantharis > Cantharis nigra. The sequence continues at coordinate 23,344,559 of OY294034.1, forward strand.
AACTTTCAAACTAAAGTTGCACCACACGCAGATTAACTCGTAATTGATGAAGAGAAATCTCTTCGGAGTAATCTTAAAACCGTCGGTAATACGATAAAACATGTTCATGTTCATGTGGAAAACTGTCTGCATGTCTGTTTTCGGCTCAGAATTCTGATTTTGCAGCAGTCCCACGTTTTTCATTGGTAACATATTGTGAGAAGAGAAGGTATTTTTGGGGTAGTTCATTACACATTTTTGTAAGATTACCTAAGATCTTCCGTTGTAATGCTGATATTTGATATTTAAAAGATATTATCAATCTTTTAAGAAGTAGCACGTGGATGCGGTGCACATAACCCGATAACTAATTAAAACACATTTGCTTATTTTATTTAAATTATATTTATCTAAATTATTACGCAGGTATACATTTTGAAATTTTAAAACGGCAATAATAACAAAAAGTCATCTCCGTATAGAATTAAAATGGTTTTCCATTGAATCCTACCGAAATAGGATTTTTGTTGAGACAAAAGAAAATAATTGAATAATTAATGATTTATTTTGTTTTAATTTTAAATAAATCAAGATTAGACATTACTTTTGTTACTAAGCAAAATTTGATTTTACCATTAAATACATGTTAATTTAATCTTCGGGTACTAATTCTAGGAGGCGTCCCAAAACGTCTATGTCTATGTAAATAGCCGCCTTTCTGTTCTCGATTTTGTTTAAATTGTTTTAACGTTGCCTCATTAATATGGTAATGGGTAATTAAGATTTTTTCAGGGAAGTTTACCAGATTGAGATCTTTGTTAGATGTGACAAGAAATAATGCGTAAATTAAGTAATTTGGGAAAGATATTAATCTGACAATATTAATGATAGCTTTGTCTGAAACTAACGCCGTGAAATATTCAGTTGAAATTGTTTTTATTTTGTTTCTATAGATATTTATTGGAAATATTTTAATTTCTTTTTCAATTTAATAAAATTATCCTGCAATTTGAAATATTGTAATTATATAGTAGGTATATAATAACTCCATGAATTTTCACTTAATGTAGCATATTATGTTTTCTGCTATATTTATTTCACTATTTCATTATTTCGCTAGTTAATCAACTGCAATATTTTGAAGGGACTGTATATTATTGCTGAAACTTTTTTTCAGGGTTTTCTTTCAGGACAAATCTAACATCTACGTCAAACTTCACCAAAACTTAACGTGGGAAAACGCTGTTAATACATTAATGAAGTGAGACTGGACAAACATAATCCGCGTCTTGCTGAAATCACTAAGTTGCTAAAACGTTGAAGATGTTGCTACTTCGGATATATTACAAAACTATAAAAGCATGCTTGGTTGCTACGCTATTGTTTGATAAGATAATTAATATTTTTGTAAAGAACTAAAAGTATCCTACGGTTTTTATCTATATTGTATTACTAATGAAAGCACAATTTTAAAAAACACACAAACACAATACTAAATTCCATTATCTATACATACCTATATATCCATTATTATTTTTTCCATTCCGGATTCAAGTAGTACATACATATGTATAATGTATAACTTTTATTATTATTGTCAACATTAAATCAATGAATAGACTAACACACTAATTCAGTCCTTTTATATGAGGAAATTATTATGAAAAGGAAACAAGTTGAATTACTTAGAAATTTTGTATTTGTTTTGATAATAAAATATGAAAGATAAAATAAATGCCTTCGAGGTCAATTATTAAAATTCCTTATCAAATTAACTTTTAAGGTGTAAATTTAGCTAGCTTTGTTTGGTTGTTTAAGTCTATTATGGCTATTATGAATTGAATTAATAAATATAAAATATTTTTCTTCATTTTAAATTAAATTTATAAATGTTTGAATAAATATAATTATCCTTTGTTCTTTTTACTATTGTTCATGAGCAATAATTATATGTAGCAAGATAATTTTATCCGTATCATCATAGTTAGATATTATATTTAATAAAAATATGTCGGGTTGCGTGCTTCACAGTATAGAATCACGAAAGTTCAAAATTATTATTATTCCTTTTGTAACAATATTGATCAGCATAATTATGTTATATAATATAAAGAAGCTGAAAATTATTGGTGGTTGTTAACTAGTGTGCCACCAGCTATATTACGCTATTTAAGCATCAATTTATAAGATTAAATCTTTACACACAAAATGGCATTAGCAAGATGAGTTTAGATTAAGTACAAAAGTTGATTAAAAGTCAAGTTATAAAAAAATGCAAGCGTTTACGCTCCTAGTTAACTACGAACAAAAAATTTAATTTTGATTTTACAAAAGAGGATTTTTTTATTTCTAACAAATATAAAAATCAATTTCAATTACCAAGATTATTTTTATTAAATAAAAAAATATCTTAGATATCACTGGAATATAATTTCCAAAGTTATGTCAATATTTTCGATTGAAATTGGTCACTAAACTAATACTCCTAACAATTTTCAATTAAATTTATTACTTTTGCTTTTTCCTATTGCCTACTTACAAATTATTTCTCCATTTATTTCCACAAAATATAAAATTGTGGGTTTATATTTTACCATTACTTGGCAATTATGGTTTAATAGTTTTACTACAAAAATTAATATTTAATATTATTCCAATACAATATTACTACACATATACTTTATTTGTTTAATGGTGAGGAAATTGAACTACATTCATTGCTGTATTTTTCCTTTTTTAATTTTTTGTATTTTTAAAAATTAATTAGTAGTAACTGGTCTGACAGACCATTTAGCTAGAATTTAGGCATTAGCAAATTTAAGCAGCAGTGAGCGTAAAGCACCCATATGTAGAATAGGGAGCGAAAAACCGCGGTTTTATCCCTGGTCGCGCCGAATACACTGCTGAAATCCAGTTATAATTTGCTATTTATATAGTTTAATAGGATATAATACTCAACTCTCTTAATATTAAATAATAATAATTTATGGAAAAGTGGTTATTGTAGGTCATGCATACGTAGATTGTCTAATTGGTTCTTTCGCTTTATACCTTATGATTTCTTAACTGCTATACCGTTTCACGAATGTACATTCTTTTGTCTGCAAGTGTCTGAAAAGCTATGTGATCAATAATTTTTGAAAGAAATTTAATCATTTTTTTTATTTTTACTTTTTTTATTAATTTTTTCATTAAAATTTTATGGTAAGGTTAATTTTTGTTAAAATATTAGGGTATATTGAATTAAACTTGATTTTTCTGTTTAATTTGACGCAGTAAGTTATCTATTAATTTGATTTCGTATCCATTAAAAATCGCATTGAACTTTATTCTGTTTAATTTCTTCTTAAAATTCACTTTACTTAAGGAAATTCTAGTTAAACGATTAAGAAAAGCGCGGAAAGTAACAATTTTATGTGCAAAGAGATGTTCAGAACTACTATGCATAACAAATCCTGCCTCGATTGGTTTATGAAAACGTTTGCGATAATTGTACTTACAGTGTATTTTATTTGTGAAAACATTTTTTGGTTTTTCTAAAATATTTAATTTATATTCTTATAACATAAAATATATAATTATAATTTTTAACTTAGACTTAAGCCACTGAAAACTTGCACTAATACTCATTTAATGTAGGAACTTATACTACATACTAATGGGGAAAGCAAAAAACATTATATGTTCTTAGCTTACTACGAGAAGCAGTGCTGTATTATCGCAAAAGCTTGTGCCGCAAAATTTCAAGGGCGCAAATTTCAGGAGACGCAAAATTTAGTTTCAGAAGTTGTAATTATCAATCATTAATCGTCTTAATTATTATTAAAAATAAGCTTCATTTTCTTTATAAATTTTTCTAATTTAAAAGAAAATGTCAACAGGAAAACCATTACAGTACCGCTACAACCCAGAGTGGATTTGGTTAACCAATTCATTTTATGGAGGGTTTTCAAGGCAGACTACTTCGGTGGTTTGCCATTGTCCACCGAAGGAGGACCGTTAGAAAAGTTCTTGCTCTAATTGGGCTTGAACCAGGATTCTCTGCTTAGTAGCCAACGCACTTAAGCATCAGACCGTAACTGTCTTATGGAAAACCGAGGATAAGGGCGCAAAATATTAAAGGTTGGTGGCGTCAAACTTACGTAATACGCTTATGACGAGAAGGAAAACACAGACCCAATTTTTGTACACCAGATTTCTTTTTAGAACATTTTCTTGGATTTCTCTAAATATCCCCAGATTTCCCAAAATTTCCTTGGATTTTCTTTTGGATTGTCTCATGATTTTCTTTCAAAAAAGTTAGAAAGGCAAGATTATCTGTAATTTCTAAGAAATCCTTGGATTTCCTTAGATTGCTTAAGATTTTTTTAAATTTTCTCAGATTTTCCTTTATTTGTACATCAAATTTCCCCAGCGGTTCCTCGTCGACTTTTTATGAATGGTGTCGGCGGCTATGATCGACTAAAAATTGCTAGACCTGTTGTTGGCCACTGCTGATGTATACTATACGGACACACTATATATAACTACCAAAATTACTAGGTAAAAATAATAAAAATAAACCTTTGGTTTTTCTTATAAGTTTTTCAATATCACATAATTAATTTTCGGTGAGATATCAACCCACTCTAACAAGTTAGTTCTATAGAATGATGAAGTTACTCGGCGAACATCATTAATTACTAATGCTGATTAACGTTTAAAAGTGCTATTGTCCCCAAGTCGTACTTGATAAAATGACCAAACAGTTTTAATTTATTTATCCCCGAAATTTTTTTGGCCATCTAATACCATCTTATTGCTTTTTTAAAAATTACAACTAAGTAACTTTGACCGAAATTTTTATATAAAAACATTAAGTGGCAGTTTTTCAAGCACTGTACGGCATCCTCAAAAATTAACATAAAAAGTACAAATTGTTGTCTATAGAACTTGAACTAAGAAGTACTTGTAAGTATTGGAAAATGCAAATCTGCATCGTTTCCTTAACAACTCTGTCCTACAAAAACACTTTTAAACTTAGTGGAAGTTAACTGCTAAGCATCAAGGTAATTTGCTTTTGCTTTAGGATAAACTAAATGTTAGGTACTTAAAGCCATTAATAATTTATTTGTCCAAATATTTTTAATCATCCATGTAATTCACGTGGATGTATAGGTTTGCATCTTCAAATAGTGCTTGATTTCTAATACAAACAAGTATTTCCTTGCTAATATATGTACACAATGTCCCTTAATTGATTTTACAACTTGTGATAAGTTCCCAAGGATTCGACTAAACTTAAGTAAATTGTAATAAATTTAGATTTAGGTTGTACATCAGAATCAAAAACTTTTACATTACAGTTATGGTTTTCGCTGGAAATTTACTAATTAATTAACTTAACCCCCTAAGTTAGCCGTACGGTGAAAGAGTAGACTTCCTGAGCGGCCAACTTGAATACGATTTTCACCGTATGTCGTGAAAACTGTTTTCACTTCATTCGAATAATTTCTTATTATAGTATAGCTTTTCCTGTTATTGGGAGTACATAAACATTATTATTATTAATTTTTTTCACATATACTACTAATCTATTGATCAACATGTATGCACATCAAAAACTACTTTAATTGGCTAAAATTATTATGTTAGCTTAATTTTATAAAACCTAAACCATGTTTTACTAAAATTATAAATTCACAATCAATTTGAAATGAAATTGCAACTAGGCAGCTTAAGTTTTTATATAGGTTGATATAAAAATGTATTCCCTCTATAGTTCTTTTTGTTTTATTACTGTGACCGACGCTTACCAGCAATATTTTTTTTATTGCATTTAATATAATCTGAATAAATTATAACCTATTGATTTTTCCTAAATGCTCAGCGATGGCGAATATTAGGAAATTCAAAGTGATAGAAGATGTAAAACCTTAGTACAGGTGGTACTCATAATTAATAGATATAGCTCAAGGCGATCATCTGAACAATACCATACACCATACAGAACCAAGATATACAGGGTGTCTTGTGTGGTAAATTTCCGATTTTTAAGTAAAATAACTCGAAATGAGATAAGGTGACAATTTTCGTGGCACGCGCTTGTTGAAGACCATGTTTTGGGAAATCAGTTGGTATGGAAGGCTTCACGGAGGAAGACCATCATGCTCTTTGCTTAAAAGCGTATTACAAAAATGGCAAGTCTCCTATTGCCGCCCGAAGATGTTTTTCGGCGTATGATAGTTTACGAAACATCAATCGTGCTCCTTCAGAGAAATTGATCAAGAGTTGGGTTGAAACATTTGAAAAAACGGGTTACAAAACGCCAAAAAAGAGGAACGGGCCCTCGAAAGAACACCAGAACGCCGGAAAACATCAACCGTGTACGACTCGCCGCTATTGAACATCCAAACCAGCTGTTCACAAATGTTGAAAGATGATCTCAAGTTGCATTTACAAAATTCAGCTCGTCCAAGACCTAAAAGTGGAGGATTATCCGGTTAGAATGCAAGTATTCCCAAATCGCATCATTTCAAAAAGAGGAACTCTAATTTGGCCGCCCCGAAGTCCGTATATGACACCTTTGGATTTTGTTTGTGGGGGTACCTTAAATCTAAAGTCTACGAGGATAGGCCCCTCAATTTGAAATAATTAGAACAAAAATTAATTCGAGAAATTCGCGCCATAATACCGGCCATGCTCGTTCGCGTGATGCAAAATTTTAGGGACCGTTTAGAAAAGGTCATATCTGCTGTGAAGGGCGTCATTTGAATGATGTTGTTTTAAATAAATAAATTTAATGAATTTAAATAAAAATTTAAATGAATAACTTTTAATTTGCAATTCTCATGAATAAAAAAGTTTGAAAAAAAAAGTTATTTCACTTAAAAATCAGAAATTTGCCACAGAACACCCTGTAGAATCAATTAATTTAATTTATATATTGACGTGTTTTTCTGAGCCAAACTCTAGTTTCGTTATTTAACTTCGTGCAGTTACAATTGTATTTAATTGAAACTTTTTAAAATACCAATGAAATCATATACATAGGTACAATAAAAAGCAAAAGTGAGAATATATATAAAGGTATAAATAAACAGATTCTCGCCTAGAGGGCTTAAAAGGGGACTCGTCCTGCGGGTCACGGATTTTAAAGTTCATTTAGGGGAGAAAAGTACTTCGTAATAACAAACTCTAGGCCAAGCGGCAGCGTGCCCACCCTGTAGATTGAAGTGATAGCATAATTTATTGTTTTAAGTTTATTTATAATTTTTGTATGCCTCTGCCCACCCCAAATATATTGGACCTAATTTGGGCCCACCCATTTTAAACATGCTTGGGCCGTCACTAAACTAATTTTATAAAAACTTTAGTGGAATCCACCAAGAAGGCTCGTAATTTGTTATAACGGATAAAGACGTTAATTCGACAACATTTTGACGTTAAATTAACGTTTATATTGTGAGATTTCTAAATTTGTATTTAAAGCTTATAATTTAAATACAAAATAATGTTCAAACAATTACTGGAAACTGTGAAGTATTTCATACGGCAATTACTCATATTATGTTAAAATAATAAATGGAAGTGAATAAATTTTTCAAATACTGGAAAGGTACCTGTTTCAAAGTGTTCTATGGACATTATCCAAGATATGTAAATATTATGTAAATAATTATTATAATAGGCGCCGAACCAATTAGGCGCCAGCCATTAAGTTGCCGAGCTATTTAGGCGCCAGTCATGTCGGCGCCAGCCATTTAGGCGCCGAGCCTTTTAGGCGCCAAATTTTTTAACTATTGTCTTACTTCTGTTTTTAGTTATTATATTGTTATTAGCCTAATATTCGCGTATGACCAAATAGTGTACTACTAGTTTAAGGTCCGGCTTTAGAAACCTCACCTCAATGTAACTATATTTTCAAAAATTAACCAATAGAAGACGTCGATTAGCATATTTTGAATTTTGTCTACTCTGAGCCCAAATTAAAAAATTTAACTAAATTTTTAAAAATTTACCAATATAAGACGTATATTAGCATAATATTTTGAATTTTGCGGTTTTTTAGGTTGATCAAAATTTAGCACATATATTGGTACTTATCAATAGTTTATATCTATCAAGAATCTTGTGTTATAGTTATCTGAATTGTTAAATTTAAAGTTAAGTTAAAATCAAATCAAATTAAAAAATTATCAATAGTTTATATCTATAGGTCCATGTCAACCCCCCCCCCCCAAATCGATTTTTAACAAAAAATTGGTGTCAATCTTTAGTACTTCGTTAGTACTTGTTTGTGCTTCCATTCCCGAAGTTTGTGCTCCAACGGTCGCGTATCTATTCGCGAAATCTTCTGGGAGGGGCTGTAGATACGATGCCCCCCCCCAATCGATTTTATAGCAAAATGTTTCAAACAATTTATGTTGCAAATTTCATTTTCTTTATTTTTGTTTTTGTTGCCAAAATAGCAACAACAAACCAGTAGCCACCTCACTATAAATTGCTGATCACGCCATCCAGTTTGAGGTTGGATTAAACTAAAATACTACAACTACAACACAAGATGAATTTTAAATGAACAAAAATGATAACAAAAAAAAACCTTAACTACCAATGTGTGAACTGAATTTGGTGCGTCGGCGTCGGCTGGGATTTTAATTTAAAATACAAAAAAATATTTGTCCGCTTAAATAGCTCAGAGCCTAAATGGCAGGCTCCTAATTCACCCGGCGCCTAAAGGGTTGGCGCCTAATTCACCCGGTGCCTAAATGACTGGCGCCTATGTGGCTCGGCGCCTATTCGGCGGCGCCTATTTGTCCTAGACCGTATATTTAATTTAATTTTTAAATAATAAAGAAGAACAAAAACAATAACAATATATAAGCTTAATAAAAAAATAAATCTAATAAATTTCGTAAAAAGTAAAATAGAATTATACATAAATAGATTAAGATAGATTAGATTAATAAATTTAAACATTAAAAATAAAGAAAGCAAGATGTATATGCTAATTACAAAAATAAATTAAAGTTTAAATGCAGGGCCGAAATAGGATCTTGATTAGTGATGGAAATTTGGAAAATAGAGTTCTATCCATTCAGATGGGAAATATGGAATAAACAAGTTGATGTTCCCGTGCAAGTGAACGAATGGAAATAAATAAATCGTTAGAGATATCGAAATGTTGATAAAACAAAGATGAGAAAATGTTGAACATAATTTGTTTAAAATAATAAAATAAATAAATGAAACGAAATAAAATAATTTGTTTAAATAATAAAAATCATAATCGAGATCTTAAAAAATCCTAGAAATAATTAATCGATATTATACCAATATTTTTGTTTCTTATGCTGGACGATTAATATTGGCAATAAATATACTAGCAGTAATATTGCGGCAATATTGTAACTATATAGTAACCACTATAGTTACCTATAGAGCAATATTGACCGAGACTTGTCAATGAGTAATGTCGAACAATATTGTGCCAATATTCACACTATCTTCCACATGATTGGTGCAATATAGTAGTACCAATGAGAATAGAAAATCAATATTAATATTCAAAAATGTAGCAATATTACCCCAATGTAATTGTACTGTACTGTATACTAATCTTTTTTTTTGAAAATAAAATTGTCATGTTAATGTAGCATCTGGGTTGTGTTACCCTTGATTTTGACTTGATTTTGCACTTTAAAATATTAAATTGTTTTGCTAACTTTTGCAATAAATATTACTTAATACCTCTAGTCTAGACTATTTTGATAAAATTAAAGTTTTCAAATGGTAAGTTAAGAAGTTCGAAGGATGTCATTATATTAGGGAGTCAAAACTATTTAGTAGTACCCGCATGCCCCTTAAACATCTTATTTTTATTCCAAGATAAAATATCGGATAAGCGGAAATTTTTGGCTATAAGTAATCAATCTGATTAACAATTCAGGTTTTCTCAAAGTAGGGCATAGTAACCTTTACAAAATAAAAATAAACAGAATAATCAATTTTACATGAACTTAAAAAAACATAATACTAGTAGGTACATATGTGCACTGCAAGTTATAATTATAAAATTACACTATATTATTATAGCAGAGCTACAAAGAGAAAATGGTGTAAAGACGAAGCTAGAATAAAAGCTTGTCAGTAGGAATAGGTCACGTGATGGTGCTTCAGGGACTATTCGTTACCACAACACGCGTCCTGACCAGCACCTAGTACGACACTTCCGCACCATAACTTGTCAAAATCACCCATGATGCTACAATTATAAGCAAAATGTTGTAATCACAAGTTTAGTGTTTATTTGAAATTCCATAATCAGTACTTTTGGTAAAGAGTTTTATGATTTTTTCTTTTTATGTAATTTTATGTTATATGTTATATAACTTTTAAGTAATAAAAGTTTCGATTGTCATTGAAATATGGTTGTACTTAATCTTTTATAAAAATGAACTTAATATCGGAACCCTATATTTTACATTTTCATTTTAAATAAATTACCTTATGGCGTTATAGAAATTGAAATCCTGGCTACGTGTAATCACTTAGTCACTATGTCACCAAATTCTCATTTATGAAAATTTAATGACATCGCACGAGGTGTTTCATTATTTGAGTAAGCTTAAAAGTGTTAGTTAAACGATTCTTAAACGCCGAAGAGCTTGTCTCTTTATATTGTAATTTGTCGTCGTGGCAAATCAACCCAACCACCACATGCATACTTCAAATTGTTGGCGGTTAATTACAACTTCTACCGATTATTCGTTATGCAGAATGCAGAAGGGAATTCTAATCATCTAAATCTTGTGTTCAACAATCTTCATCTACGATCTGAGCTTTCGGCAGGTGTTTTAAAGTATCTTAAATTGAGAGGAAATGTCAAAATAATGAACTTTACTAAAATTTCAGCTTTTCAACTTTTGGTTTAACGACTAAGCTCAGTATTACATAGTTCGTGCATAATTGAATTTTCAAGTGTTTTGCTAGTTGCTTGCTACATTCTTAATTAAATTTTACAACTTCATTATTACTCAAATTAATTATTTATAGATTTACAGCTATTATTTTATTAAGCTTTGCAAAATTCCTTCACAACAAAAAGAAAATCGTGATTGTAAATAAGCTTTCGTGTGTAAAAGTGCCTCGTAAGACGTCGTTCAGATAACGCAAAGTAGGTGCAATTAATTTAAAATAATTGTTTAATATCTTTTCATTTATAATTGCAAACCGTGGTACGTTTTTCAACATTTCAACGACAATATCTCTCTTTGATCAACATATCACGAGATATCACGATAACGTAATCCAGGCCACACAATTTTAGTGACGCGCATGAATAGATTCAGTTTACAAATATTAATTATACCAGAACATACGATTATATATAATATAAATATAATTTTATAACTTACGAAAAGCGTTTTCCCCTAATGAATTCAGTTTCAGTTGCTCTTTTCTTTGCTAAGGAAACTATATGATATCAATGTTTGAACTTTGCGTGTAATATGTTATGCGTATATAAATAATCTTAGTTACCTGACATTTGACACCACTTCAAGCATGCGGGTTCTAATGCAATGTTTTTCAAACCACTGGATTTCTCAGTAGAAATCCATCACTCGCTCTACTTTATACTTACAAAATACAATTTTCTTTTTATACTTTGATTTATTTATTGTTTTGTTTTTTACAATTTAATTTAGAAAATGTTTTAAATCCGATTTTCCAGTTTTATTTAATTTTTGTAGCAATTAACACTAATTAAAATGTCTATTAAAGGCCATAGTCATAGTCAAATGGATAAACTGAACTAAAAACTCAAATTACAGTAAAAGTATTGTAAATCTCAAAACTACCTCGAAAGCTCTCAAGGCATTGCTGAATAATATAATCAAATTCTAAACTTCAACATCTGACTTCATCGATTTCTATGAGCGATAAAAGTGCAAGCCATAATTATCGTATCAAAATTTATGAAACGAGTATAGTGAAACAAAGGACGTTTAACTTATTAATGCGTCAAAATTAAATAATTATCTTGTTTTTGCTATAATAGGAAGACGACGTTAATTTAACCACATTTTAACGTTGAATTAACGTTATATGTGCTTATTGAGTGTATTTAAAACTTGTAATATTAATCCATAATCAAATCCATCAAAATATCGTCAATTCATAGTCAGACCTCCAGGTGCTTACTGCTGTAAATTATAAATGTATCTACTTAATTCAGAAGAATTATTTGCACTGCCAAATTGACATACCTCCATACCAGCCGCCACTAGATATATCTTTGTCAAATTCAATAAAATCTTATTGTTAACCCGTTTCAATCCCTTTAATGACCTATGGTGTATTAACAATTCATGTTGTTTTTCAGGAGGCAATTCAAGAAGAAGCACAAGTAAGAAAGTTATGTTATATTATGAAGTTCTTAATTAGTACTTTACCTTGTGCATTATTTTTCAATAAACGCACCTATAGACAACTCGTTTGCGACCGACTCGATGCCAAACCAATTTGGTGTTAGCTGATTCGGCGCCACGTAATCTGCAGTTACGTATAATTTACGTGAACAAGTAATTACGTATGTACTTAAAGTCGCTTTTAGTTCTGAGGTTTATAAATATGTATCCTATTTTTTTCATTTTTGTTTACAAATTTTGAACATACTTTAAAATACATATAAGTACATGTATTGTATTGCATGTAGGAAAAACTCTTTTATTTTGCTATTTTATCCCTCTTCTTCTTACAGGGGTAATAAATTCAGTTATTTAGTTAGTTAATAAAATTATTTTATTTATCCATTAAATAAAATAAGGCCTGATAGATTGCTTGTCTAACTAATTATTTCTTCAGTATTTTTATATTTCTACGATTAAACTATGGTTATCTGCAAAAAACTTTCAGTATCCTAGCAAATTTTTCAGTAAACCCATTCAGCATCTAAAATAATTCAAAAATTAAAAGAAGATTTAACTGAGTAATCTTACCGTTTTCTTACCTGCTATCATATATTGTTTAATTATCAATGTCCTTGGTCCTTGGTGGATTGTTATCAGTCTTCAGTTGGATTTTGTTGTACATCTAGTGATTTTAGTTTTTAAGTGTTGATTTTTTCAGGCGTAAGTATTCTGACACCTGGTTTTTATACTGATGAGTGATGACTAATATGTTTCTTTGATTCTAGGAACATAATGATTTCAAATTGTTTTGTCGAATAAACAATTGATAGAAAACGAAAGGTAAAATGGTGTTTCCAGCCGTTGTTTGTCTTATATCCAGTTCCATGTGAGATCTTTATAAGAGCAATGGGTTTAACTGTAAAAGATCTGAAGAATGTGTGGTTAGCTTTGTCGTACCAGTTGGAAGCCTGGTGAGCCTTATCTTTCTTTTGGGTTAAAGATTTATCATCTATTATGGACATCTAAATCAGTGGCGGCTCGCGGCTTTCTTTATCTGAGGAGACTAATCAAAATCCATACAGTGAAAGTCTACCGCTGCCCAGTAAAGTTAACTCGGATGATTCTAGTTACTGAAATACGAAGAGCACGTTACACAAATTAAAGAGCTACGTTGGACACACAATAACATACTAGGTCCTTCATATACGGTCCATGCATTACAATTCGGCATTGAATCGATAGCAGCATAAATTTATGCGGAGATTTCAGTTGATGGAAAGTTACTGGAGATGAATATGTGCCTGATGATGAGAAATATCTTTGGGGTAATCTTGTAATTATTAGTATTACAATAAAACTTTACAGTTTTACACGGGGAGTAACTTAAATTTTCGGATATGTATTGTGGAAGGAGTATCTATCTTGTGATAGATCTCACGATTGAAAATCCACATTTTACATTTATGATTCTAATGGTTTACTCTAGAATTTCAGAGGAAGCTAAGCCTCTCTGCCTCCTCTGACGAGCCGCTGCTGATCGGAATGCTATTTCGAACAAATCTGTAGCAAAGTTACAGATTTTTGAAGCAATTATTGGGATATGAATCTGATATGCTTACCAAAGCCTTATCTCATTAATGTTCGCGTGAGTGTGTTTTTGCCACTTCAATGGAAAACATTTAGGATTCTTCAAGTTATAATATTGTTTGCGTTATTGTAGGTACATCAATCTTGACTTGTTTTTGTAACCTCAAACGCCGGCCCTTTGTGTCTAGAGCATCATTTTCCTCTACCTGGTCGGTTTCCATCCCATTTCTTATGCCTTCGTTCCACGATCTTTGTAGTCTTTTTCTTTTACGTTTACTAGCGGGTTTCTATTTCCAAATATTCTTTGGCCATCTCGGATCTTCCAACCTGAGTACGTGTCCGAACCATTTTGAATTTTCTTTATCTATTCTATCGTTCACTGAATCCTGAGCCCCCATTCTTCGTCTAATTTCGTCATTTGTGGTATGTTCTAGTCTTGATACCTTAGAGCTACGGCTCAGATAATCCATTTCTACAGCCTGCAATCTCTTTCTCATATCTTCCTTTACAACCCATGTCTCATTGCCATAACATTGCACTGACTCTGCCATTGCTTTGCCAATATGTTTCTTTATTGTCAGCAAAATGTGTCTGTTCTACAAAATCAAATTCAGGGCTCCTGGTACCTTTCGGCTGCTATCAATTCTGGATATCATATCTTCACTATCCATAGCATTTGTTGTTATGATTGAACCCAGGCATTTAAAACGTTTTCTTCCTTAATCTGCTCCGTATTTGGAAACGTGCAATGCTGTTAACCTCCGTTAACCGTTAACTAACAGAAGTAAGACCAAAAGCATCCTACTTTCTGATGTTAGTTCAGTTTATTGATGGTACTCGCATCAAGGAATATACCAGTTTAATCTTAAGCATCCAAGTAACATTTTTGTTTGGCAATTTCTAGCTATATCCAAATTTTGCTGGCAGGTAATTACAACATCAAAATATAATATTGTTTGATTGAGTTTTAGCAAAATCAGAAATCAATTAAACTGGCAGTTGAAGTTTGGGAAACTTTAGTATGATGTTTAGCAATGTTCCAGGATCATTTAAGCCAATTTGAACTACTAGACTGGATATTATCATACAAGCTAGAAACACACTGGTCGAAAATGTTTTAAGACGAAAATTTTTTTCTCTTCTACCCTCACACATTTACGATTACATTAAGCAATAAGAGTCCTGAACTTTGTTTTAATGTCTCTATGTAAAAGAAATAATCTACATTGTTTTAGAATTAAAAAAATTAAGCTTAAATGCTAGATTACATCTAAAAATAAATAATTGATTTTGAATCAAAATGGTCATATTAACCATTAAGACATTTATAACTGCGTATTAGCACTTAAATCCTTGACATTAATAGATAAAATTTTTTCTTACCAAGTTCCCGTGACAGGGTGCTTTTACTTGAACAGGCACTTTGAAGTTACAATAAAATTGATATAATTATTGTAAGGTTCATAATTCTTAACGATATAACAATAAGCATACCTACTAAATAATAAATTATACCAATATTTCTATCCAAAATTATAAAATATTTACTTATAAAATTTATTGAGTTTTGAACACACCGAATATAGTATAATTCTTTTTGTGAAATGACTTCTGTAAGTTGATTGTGTTATGATTATACATTACTTATATATTATTTACTTATTGAAAATTATTAGTGTAAATCATTATTTCCGGAAATTACTCTAAACATTATTTTAATATATAAACAGTTTGTAACAGTATTTTCAACAGCTCAATATTTTGCTTGCACAGTATTTACAAATATGTATGTGCACAGAGCCATGGTTAACGTGGAACTCTCGCCATAAATATAAATTTAATATTTTTTGTTATAATTTTCATTTAAATAATAGGTTTCTTAATATTTCAGATAGGTTAACTTTGTATGAATTTATATAGATTACACCTGTATATGGATTGAAAAACTCCTCTCCAAGTTACGATCTAAAAAAGTAGTTCAATCAAGATTAACGAACAAAAGAAACAAGGTTAGATAGGAAAGTGAATAAAACCTCATCGTAGCACACCATTTAAGTGCAAAGTGGGTGATTGATAATATGGAATAAGTTGATTGATTGAAATTTTGAAACATGTTTATTTAGACCCTTTTCGTAATACAATGCAAATTCTTTTTAAATTTGATAAGAGAAGTAGTTTTAATAGCAATAAAATAAAATGTACTTGTTCAAATTTAGATATTCGGTAAATACGGTAGAGTGTGTTCCGAAAAGATAAAATCATTTTGCCGTGCAATACAATTTACATTCAGGATAACCTTAGCTAAATTATTTAACCTCACATTGATAAGCCAGCCCGAATTGGGAAATGAGAAGAAGTGATTGTAATGAACATTTTCATTTTTCCCATATAGATGTGTATTTTGAAAAGCCATTTATTTGGAAAATATCTACTGTCTTAATAAACGGTTAGAGAAAATGGAAACATTTCTCTGCAGTTATAAAAATCTTATACATTTTACAAAGAACGTGTGATATCGATTTAGATTAAATCAGCGATGTTAGTGATTTGTAACACTTATAGAGCTACTTAGCTTGTAAATTGTTTGATTGCTTGATATAGCATGGCCCTTTTATGATAAAAACAATTTGTTTTGAATATGCTATTAGTACCTATTCTTTTTATTCAATAATTGATTTAAAAGTTGTGGAGTTTAATAGTTTTGTTACACGCAATCAATCGTGTAATTGATTTTTGTTAGTCCTCCTGTGTGTGCTGAAGTGGGGGTAGATCCGTACTATCGATTCAAGAAAAGGTATTAAAATTTGAATAAAAGTTTTTGTGAATATATCTGCGAAAATAAAACAATGCAAAATTAAATGAAAAGTGAGTAAAATCCCATCATTCGTTTTTAGACGTATGTAATAATTCACATGTCAGATGCAAATTTGACGGGTTGTCAGGACATGGCGTTATGTACAATACTTTGTCATTGTTGCATCAAAGCTTGGATAAAAACGTGAGATATATTGCTAAATTTCAATGATTGTTTTTATTTTTTGTTTTCGCGAACGATTTATTTTAAATAGTCAATTTAAATGCTCTGAAAAATTTTTCTTGGTCATTGTGTGGTACTAATTGTAGAGTTATAACGAAAGATGTTACGCTAGTTCCAAGTATGGAAGGGTCTATATAGCACACTTGGGAGTCATAATGGGACGCTCTCTTGAATGTAGACAGATCGTAATATAGTATAAAGTAGTTTGAACCTTCTTTTGTAGTATTTTGCCTTAAAAAAATTTAAAATACAAAAGTAGAATTACTAACTTTACAATTTTATATATTCAAACTAAAAGTTATTTCAACATTCCTGCTGTTGCTAGCGTTCCACTATATGTACTTCCCTGAATGGTTAGACAATACGGCTAATTTAATACTGCAGGATTACCAAAGAGCATTGCAAATGTAATGAATTTTTGCATTGGTACAGTCGAGAATACGTAATACATATTTTACTACGACCCGTGAGGTTGCAGTAACTATAACATGTGCAAAGTTTATTGTACACTCGTCGAATAATAAAACCTCCAGCGAGGTGTTACAATTTCTTGATATTTAATTACTCACATCTTTATGTTCCCTTAGACACATTTTCATAGATAAAATATTAATTCACTCGCTGCAGCTTTTACTATCATGTGCTAACTGCTTTATTTAAAATAATAGGAATCTACCTAAAACTATAAAATTAAATGCTCGATTAGATTACCTCAAAAGTGAGGTTATAATGATTTCATAACCTCACATTGGGAAACGGGGAAAAAACATTGTATAGCACTGCATAATCATTTTGGTAAACATATTAGACCTCTACTGCATGTTGTTAATTAATAAATGAGATTGAAGTTTTTTATTATCTTATTTTAAAATTTTTTTATTGCAATTGCCTGAACTTTGTTCTATTATAATGAAAAAAATGAATCTTACCATAAAATATTGTATTTCACCCATACATTATTATACATACAATATGTAGTATAATAAAGTAATATTATACTACTACGAAAATTTTGGTAAAATTATAAAATAATTGTAAAATATGCTTGTCTAGCTATCGAGCCTCACGTTGTAGTCTATATCTCTATGTTAATTTTAATTGACGTGGTTAGGAAGGGTGCCGGAAAATTGCTCAAAAACAATTGCTCGAAGAAAAATTGCTCTAAAACAATTGCTCGAAAAAAAATTTCTCGAATGAATAATTCCTCGAAAGCCAGTTGCTCGAATAGCAATTGCTCGAAAATCGGTTCCTCGAATAAAAAATTGTTCGAATAGGAATTGCTCGAATTTATTAATCTTTTTGATTAATCGCTTTCCTTTAAGTTTGTGGAATTGTTACCAAGGTATTCTTGAAGGTGAACCAAAAACCAACAGCGTTGAAGGTTGGCATAGAGGCTTCCATGAGTTACTTTCGGCGGATCACCTTAACATTTGGAAATTTGTAGATACTATTAAACGGCAACAAAGCCTTACAGAATTAAATATGGAACAATTTTTGTCTGGCGTTGAACCTCCAGTAGGTAGCCGTAAATATCACGATTGTACGGCAAGAATTCTTCGCATAGTGCAAAATTTCGAATACAATACAGGATATATTCGCAGTCTTGCTCACAACATTGGATATTAAATGTATAAATGTATTTTTTGTAAATAAACTAACTTTCATTTTTAAATTCGAGCAATTTTACTTCGAGCAATTGTTATTTGAACAATTGTTATTCGAGCAATTAATTTTTCGAGGAATTGTTCATTCGAGGAACTTTTTTTCGAGCAATTGCTTTCGAGCAATTTTTTTTCGAGCAATTGTTTTCGAGCAATTTTCACCAAACCGGTTAGGAAATGTTAGATAATAATATAAATGATTTATATTTGAACATATTGGGTGTTTTGGTACATTTTCCATTAGGTATTTAAAATGATGAATTAAATTTTATTTATATTAAATAAAATACTTTGAAAAGTATTTAGATGGCTCCAAGATGGCGTTAAACTTTCCCACCTTAAATCACAATAAATGCTACAAGTAATCTCAAAATTATACCGGCGACAATAAAATTTCTTGTTGGTGTAAATTGGTTTATTTATCAAATTAATTATCATTTCCCCAATCTAGTTTGACCAGCTGTGGGGTCTTAATGCCGTAACCTTTCTTGAAAAAGAACGAGACCAATCAATGGTCCAGGAGTGGACTAAAGGGCTGACGATGATGTTTAATATTTTTAGGCACAATTAATGGTTTATGCAGAATCAATTGCAGTAATGAAACTTGTTAAATACCTTGCAAATGTTTTGCTTCATTAGTCAGTTAAGGGTTTTCATAGGTATTTGAGCGGCGACTACCAATAATAGATATTTCCCCAAACACCAGTTTGGATTTCGAAATAAACATGGAACGATTGAGAAAAATAAATCAGGACTTTGAACGAAAGCCTTTCCCAACACAAGTCAGATCTTCGATAAGGTTTGGCACACTGGCTTATGCTATAAAATGAAAATGTTTCTTCCGTAGCTTCCGCATCATTATTTTCTAGTTTTCAAAGTCTACCTCAGCAATAGACACTTTTGTTGTTAAACATGTAAGCAAATATTCGGATCTTTAACCTATTCATTTTGTAGTTCCGCAGGAAGAATTTTTGGACCCATCCTGTATTTACTTTTCACCTCCGACCTACCAATATCAGAGACCACAACAATAGCCAGATTTGCTCCTGACACTGCAGTATTGTTATCACATGTCTATTCGGTAATGCCAACAAAAAATCTGTAAATGGAGCATTTCATTGCTCACATTCCTGAATCTTCCAAAAGTTACTTTGAATCGATTGAAATTATTTTTGATGATAAACTTGAGTTCTTGCAAAGCATTGTTGTTCATATGAGTCCGGTCAAAAGTATTCAAACTTTTTCCAATCATTAGCTGGATCAACATATATCATGTTTTTCTCTCAATCAAGCTTGCATCCAAAATAATTGTTGCAATTTAAACTTTTACCTAAACCAGGTGGCCATTACAATATATTGACGTGTAGCTACAGGGTGTACAATTTTTAAATTGTTAATGCGGTGCTTACCCCTGCCAAACTACCGCGCACACAAACTAGAGACTTTTCTAAGTTTTAAATTATTTCAAACTTGAATTTAATTGTTTAATAAGTTTTTATTATTTTGTATCACTCCGTCCAATTATTCTTGGAACAAAATCTGCACCTCAATGGGTCCGATAACACCACATGCCTTGCGTTACCCGTACGAATATTTCTGAATTTTTGCTTTTTATTCATTTTAATTTAATTGATCCAAATAATCAAACAACATTCACTTACGTCCAATCAATTTCTTATTTACAAAAACTGAATTTTGAACTCAAATTATATTTTTATTGGGCACTTGACTTTTGCATACCCATTAATATCGAAAGCCGCGGCTTTAAGCAACAATTATTGTTTATTTTCGGGCTAACTTAAAATAATCAGTGAGAATGCCACAAATTTAACATACAGTAAAAGCCCTCGTATCCGAATCCCTCGTATCCGAAAATTCTTAGAATTTATCGCGTCAACCGAAAGATGCTTGTGAGCTTTATCTCGCGGCGATTCAAAGGAGAACACGTGAAGGAAGACGGATTGATTACCTACGTTATAATGCTTACATTATAATAAAAGCAACAGCATTCTTAATGTCATAAAAATAAATAGTAATTTAAATTTGAAAGAGAGATTATTCGCAAAATAAAATATTTATATTCTATTCGTCTAGTTTTGTTATTTTGCAACACGTTTGTGTCAATTTTGTTATTTATTTATAAATTTTATATTTAAAATATAAAATTATTTTAAACATTATTTGTATCTAATAACATTTTTGCCAAAAAGGTGTAATTCTTTTTACAAAATTTGTATATTTAAATAAAATCATCAAGTTTGCTGTGATAAGAATAAATTCTTATCGTAATCGAGAATAATATGATACTATGTTTGAAGATTTGTTATGGTTTTGTCATGATTATACTATGTTATGGTATTAATTTCAACCTTCCATTTATCCGAAACATTCGCCTATCCGAACGGAAATGGGTCCCGTTCATTTCGGATACGAAGGCTTTTACTGTATTTACAAAATCTACACATATTTTACATAAAAATCAAAATTCATATTTACATAAATTAACTGAACACAAACATCATATTTACAAGTAGTTGAAACAAAATTTAAATTCAAAAACAATAATTCAAAAACAATAATTCAAAATTTACAAAATAAAATTCTATTTCACAAATTATAAAGTATTAAAAATAATAAATTAAACAAATATTAAAAATATTAAAAATAATTTAAAAATCAAAATTGACTTTGCTAATAAAACTCAAAATCAAAATCCTTTCACAATAAAATAACCATTCACAACTAGATATAATAACAAAATTCAAAAAGAAAATGGGAACTTTTAGTTGTACCTGAAGAATTATGTGGAATCTATGTATCTATCTAGAAGTACGTTACTTCTGATTTGCAATAATATGTACGCTCCAAGGCCCTCCAATAAAAACACTTACCTGATTTCAGGTAATTAACCTCTAGTACAAAATCAGAATGCATAAATTATTAAGGGGGTATTGTAGTCTAGAGGCATAAATTTTCGGGCAGTTTTTGAAGCTCTGTACAAACGAAACAAAAAATATTTTAACTATCCACTTATTTACCATTTGTTTATTGATCATTTAAGATTACATAAAAAATTAACCGAAACAAAAAAACTAAAAATTCACAAAGTTATGAGGTGGCAAAGTGGGAGATCTAAAAAAACTGGTGTGCACGATATCTCAAGTTCTAATAAACCGATTTATTTGAAATTTGGTGTGAATGTTCTTTATACATTCCTCCATCGCATGAACTACGCTCAAGTCAAAATTTTGAAATTTACTATTTTTAAAAAATTTGGATTTGTTAAAAAACATGCAAAAAAATTTTTTTTCTTCAAACGGCCGCCATTTTGTGAAAAAATTTTTGTTTTACATTTCCATAGTTTATGCTATAGCGGCATTTATAAAAAACATTCACACCAAATTTCAAATAAATCGGTTCATTAGAACTTGAGATATCGTGCACACTAGGACATCCTTTTTTATTTGGACCTTACACTTTGCCAGCTCATAACTTTGTAAGTTTAGAGTTGTTTTCTTTGGTTAATTTTTTATGTAATCTTAAAATATGAATAAACTAATGATAAAAAAATGGACAGTAAAAATATGGTTTGTTTCGTTTGTACATCAAAAACCGTCCGAAAATCATGCCTCTAGACTAGAATACCCCCCTTAACACTCAAAATAAATATTAAATCTAATCTCCGCAACCAAGTATTTTATAAAAATAATTATTTAGTTAACTCCATTACTAAAAGCTTATGAAATAGAATTTGTTTTATTGTTCATTTAATCTATTAGTTTTAAAAATACAAACAAAACATTTAAAGTACTAATAAAATATTTTTTTTTAATAAAATAAAATATTAGTCTCAATTTTATATGTCTACTCAAATAGCTACTACATGAAAATAAATGTATTTGAAGTACAAAGTACTTTTATTTCATTTTATATTTTAACTAATGAATATTAAAATCCATTTGATCTGAAAATACATCATTTGTGGCTTAGTGACTTTTACCAGAACACCCACGATAAATCTTTGAGTAAAATTAAGGGTAGGCAACCTTCAATATCTTATTTTAGGACTATGTCATGTTACCTCCAATTATGTGCTAATACCTTTAGCATTTATTGATTCTGTTGGCAATAATGCTTTCTCTTCAAAGAAAGAAATTGTTCTCAAGACAGAAGCAGGTATATATTCAAATTATTGCCTGACAATGGTAACAAAATTTTGTTTAAAATTTCTGTATGGAAATATTCTACTGTTGTATTTTCTGTTGTACATCTCATCAAAAGTTGTAGGTCATTCCGTTCTTGTGCTTTGTAAGTTGTGTTATATTCCAAACACCTAGTTTAAAATATTCTAGAGGCATTCGATTATGAATTTTACATTTACCTCAACGAAATTTTTCGTTGAAGTAATACTTACATTTATTTTAAAGAGGATTTTGTTAACTATAACCGAATTCAGGAATTTTTTAATAAGTTGAACGACTCAGAGCTGCTGTTTTTTTAGATTCGTAATTTTCGACTTGGAGCCGCTGCAGGGTTATTTTTAAGTAGATCCGCCAATTTCAAATGCAAAAGATTCCCAAAGATACTTATATAACATTGAAATAATCCTTATAGTAACAACATTTCGATGAATTCCAGGATTCTCCAAGAAATTCCAATAATTTTCAAAAAAATTCTGAAAGAGTGTTCACGAAATTTTCAAGATATTTACTCATTGTAAAAACTTTTCCTACTTTTCCAGTTTGTAGCAAATAATGTATTTTGCTATTTATATAAATAAAATTATTAATCAAAATCGGAACAAAATATATATATGCCTTATAGTTTTTAAATGGGCAATTAAATATATGGTCTGACTAATTTTAAATATCGTAATTACTTCTAAATTGTTAATGTTAAGAAAAAGTCAAGCCACTTTTTTTGTTCATTCTTGACGACGACGAAAATTAATCACTACAGCGCACACAACATATAGGTTAATTAATTTTAAATTAAGGACCTGCTTATTTACTTAAGGAAAAAGCAATTCCAATTTTAAAAGGATCAATGTAAAATAAAAAAATCAAAAACCCGTTGATAAATAGCAGCGATATAAGGACACTCGAATTGAAGGTAGGCTTTCTTATAATTTTCCTGCTTTTCTCCTTCTACCAAAATCGAAGTACTATATTGATTTATGAATTTTTTAAATAGATGAAACAAAAAAGATAAATTAAAATACAAATATAAATAAAATTATTGCAGAAATTGTAACAAACTGAATTAAATTATAAAAAGCGTTTAATTGGATTTAATTTAAAATAAAGACTAATTACCCCTATTAAATGTTTTTGTTATAAATTTTTGATAAATGTAAATATAATTATGACCTTGCAATGTTATAGTACAACACTTTAATACAGATTTAAATTGATAATTTTAAATTACGTTAATTGAAAAATAATTGTACAAAGTTGTATATAAATTTTTAATTTAGTAATTTGTTAATTTAATAGCATCCAGAACAGAACTGCAAAACGTAATTAATTTTTGTACATAGTCAGGAATTTGTAATTAATATTTTAGTGAAAGCTTGTCGTAGTTGTATGTGGAGTATATAGGAAACACTTTAAATTTTTAATATTTGATAAAATACAGTTAAATTAAACTGCACAAATTGCATATAATTATTGTTGAACAATTTAAACTATTTAAATTTAAAAATACGAAAATCTTTCTCAGACTATTGGTAATAATTTTACATTACAATTATTACTCAGTTGATAGCAGCTTACATTTCCACTTACTTTCCGTTGTTGTAGAAAACAGATGTTACAATTCTATTATCTTGTAAGACAATGCAAAATAAGCTTGTTTCATATTTTCACGAATGAAAAATTAACCGGTATGCAAAACAGAACTAAATTTTTAAATACAATTCAAAGCGAAATAATAAAAAGCGAGGTAAATGGTAAATACCCAACAGCGAGTATAATATATCAGAGTTTTGATTTTTTTAATTTTGAATAATGTGGTGTTAAAGTTCGAAACTTATTTTTAATTTATCAACAGCAAAAATTAATTTTGCTATAAATTAAAGGTGTCAGATGATAAAATATCAAAAAAATGTTAATTCAAATGCAAATCTTGCAAATCATTTTGGGGTCAATGAGTCAGTAATTTTTTAATTTAATTTACAAGCTATCATATGCAAAGTTAATTAGAAATGACTCGCATCTGAATATTTTAAAATAATGTTTCTATTAAAAATCTTTTTGAAGACCTTCCAATACATTTCAAATATTGACATTGTTTATATACCTTTTATTTTTACAATATAAACACGTATATCATTTATGTCAGTGTATATTATGAGAATCAGGCGGCAGAAAGAAAACAGGTCGTTGGCATACGTCATGTTTTAAATCTCTTCAAATATACATGAGTCGAAATCAGTTCTGGAATACGAAATATGTCCCAAAAATGTGTCATACTTCAAAACTCTTGACGCAAAATTTAAAAATCAAAATAAAATAAATAAATGCTTTCGTCTATCCATTTCGTCTATTCACACTTGTCGAACATCTGATCCGATCGAAAACGGACACAAAATAAAACAAATTTTATACCTACTCAAAATGTACACCAGACAACCTATATTTTGAATTCACTCCGATGAAGCTTTCAAAAATTGTAATTTTGTAATTAATTAAACTTACCTTCCAAAATTTGCTGGCGCGGTTTATACGTCATATCTGCAAATGAAAATTTGTTATTCAAAAATGCATTGATACCAACTGACATTTTAATCACATTCAAACATAAGAAAGCTGCACAAAACGGCTCTTTACAAGACGGCTATGTTAAATCGTGCAAAATAATTTAAAGCATAGTTTTAGTAATTACGTAAATTTTCACAATAGAAAATCATTTCCTACTACGTCAACCTTTCGTCTGAACAAATCACATGCAAACCACATAGGAACTATCTATAAAATACCTTCTAATTAGCAATTAAAACTTAACAGTTATAAAAGACAATATAACCTCAAATTTTTTTATTTTTTATTTTTTTACTTACAGTTTTCCCACCCTCAATATGTCTTTAAGTTTGGAGCATTTTTCATCAAGTTGAAAATAGAAAAAGTAATCTTACACATACGACAAAAACGTTCATCTAGATTTACAATATTCATATAATTCTATACTTGCTTTATCTTGTTGAGCTCAAACAGAAAGCTCATTTTCTATTAAGGAAATTCATAAAACTTCATTTAAACGGTAGTTACAAAATCACGATAAAATGTATAACCGTGATAGTCAAATATAAAAATAATGAATTGTAAAATAGATTGTCGTCATGTTTTCTTTTCTTTTCATTTTAGTCTATCGGCCGCCCTGACCTATAGCCTGAATTATTTAGAATATCCTTTTTGGCGCGGGATGAAAGAACTACTTGCAACTCGAAGTTTATTATATTGGTATTACTTGAAACAATATTAAACAGCAATGACTAATATGTACGAGTAGGGCAATAGAGCTCCGTCCTCCCAAAATAGAATAGTAAATTACTACAAAATTTTAAATACATAATTAATATTAGTGCCAACTGGGATTAGTGCTTGGCGATGTTCATTTATGTTTTCGAAACATCGAGATTACCCAAACAATGTGTCGATGTTTTGACATCGATGTCTGACGTACATTACATCGAAACTATCAATGTTTGCTTTGTGATATTATTAATGCTTTTAATTATACAGCAATTTCGTAAAAGGAAAGTTTAACATGAAATACATTATAACAATGTTAGAAAAACTGTCATCAATGTTATTCCCGCAGTAGAGTTCAAAATTATTTTGTTTATTTACAAAATTAAGTTTTGTTTAACAAAATTAAATAAAAAATCTAACAAAACTAAATAAAAAAATTTTAATATTACCGTCTCTTGCCCCCCCCCCCTGGGAGATCCCAGGAATTTAAAACTTTTCATTCCGGGATTCGAGCTTTACAGAAAATGAAAAGCTCTAATTTAAACTAGATCTAATGTCTCATAGACATTATTGTCGATGTTATTGATGATAACATCGACGTCCAACTTCGATATTGACAGCGATGTTGCACATCGATGCTGTTCTATCGATGTCCCACCTTCAACTGAGTTACCCAGTAGGTAGCTTCAAAAAGAAAAGGTTTCGATGGATATTTTGTGATTTATTACTCTAGGTATAATCTCCGTTTTTCTCCATTAAATTGTTAAAAAATGATTAAAATGATTGATTTTTCCGGGTTTTGTGCAACTTTTTTCAGGGCTTTCTATATATTCAAGCTTCCAGCCCTCTCATCTTTTGCAAACACCCCTAAATAATCTAAATATTTATTAACAATAATAAACATATGAATATAACAGTTCGGAAGGAGCCTCCTATTTTTATTATTTTTTGATAATAGTTTTATTTATACTTGATTTGGAAGGGCCAAAAAGATTATTTTAGGTGTAAAGAAGAATTTAAATAAAAAGTAAACTAATAAATGCAAAAAATAAATAATAAATAACATATATACTTTTTTATATAATAATATATTTTTATTACTGTTGCTATATACAGTGTGTTCACGATAAGAGGTAACAGTGAATAATTCTTATATCTTACTAGATATAAAAAAAAGTTTAAATAGTTTTTTATTCAACTCGAAATTTACCATCGGAAACTGCGGAAGTAAATTTTATTGTAATTTAAACTCTACCGGAAGTAAACATAAATTTATTTTTTCAAATGGCAACAAGTCTTGTTTTAGCATTTTCGTAATCTGCAATTTTTTCTCTATACAGACATAAAATTATCATAGGTTTACATAAGAAAATTTTTGAGAAAAATGCAAGATAAATTTATGAATTATTTACTTTATTTAGTGTGCTATAAAAACAAAATGATACTATAGTATCATGTCTTGAACAAAATGGTGGCATTTTTGAATAATTTATCAGATAGGTTGTGTTTTCTGTACCGTGATGTTGTTCTGTTTTCATAGCACACTAAATAAATTAAAATAATTAATAAATTTATCTTGCATTTTTCTCGAAAATTTTCTTTTGTAACCCTATGATAATTTTATATGTATCTATAGAGAAAAAACTGCAGATTACAAAAATGTTGAAAAAAAGACATGTTGCCATTTGAAAAAAAAAAAATTATGTGTACTTCCGGTTGAGTTTGAAGTCCAAAAAAAAGGACCTCCTAGGTTTCCGATGGAAAATTTCGAGTTGAATAAAAAACTATTTGAACTTTTTTTTATATCTAGTAAGATAAAAGAATTATTTACTGTTACCTCTTATCGTGAACACACTGTATTACTGAAACCTTGAATTGGTAGAAAATTAGTGAAAAACTTAAGCAAAAAAAGAAAAAATATATAATTTTTAATGACTTTTTACATTTTAAGGGGGCAAATCCTCTCCAAAATTAATTTTCTTGCTACAAATATTAGCTGTTCACCTCTCTAGCCCATCAAAAAGAATATAAAGGCTAAAATAATTGTTTTCGATTCTCCAAATTATCTAAAAGTGATAATAATAAATGGGGAAGCATCTCCCGAAAATGTTCGGTGATGGGGGAAAACGTAGGTCATATCCGGATTCAGGAGGTCATTTTATTAACATGAATATCAGCAGGAATGGTGTCATGGCCGATTTTCAAGCTAACCACTGTTATTAAATAGAAACTTTTTATTTTTTCAGAACAAATATATTTATACATTCGGCAATACGCACCGGAAGGGGGGAAGTCTGGAAAAACTCCAACATTCTAGTAATAATGCATGAAACATCTTTTAGATAATATTTAAAATATTGTAGATTCAATAAATTATTCCATACCCCCAGGCCTCCCCGGTTTTACCAACAGATGGTCTGTGTGCATAATTTGTGATTGATTTTATTGAATAAGTTCCTTTCAGTCTTTTCGAAAAAATTATATTTATTATCTATAAGCTATGTACTTCCCCCTGTACATTGCTGTTGACAATACTGTAACGTCGAAATCAAATAAAACTATAGCTGATATCAAATTTCGTTTTATTTTCGTTCAATCACTTCATTTTCGATGTCCGAACAGCTCACATTCTTCATTTCCATTTCTCCCAATTTTTCGCTGCTTTTTCCCAGTTTTCTTGCATGTGCATTAGATAGCGGTATATGTTGTCTGATAGTCGCTGTCGAGGTTTTCGAGACTGTCTCTTTCCAATGTAATACTGTTTGTAAATATCGTTAACGTCTTTAGCTTTTCCGACTCTTCGTGCTTGTTCACAATGTTGTACATAATACATAAGAAATACATAAACCGTAAAAATTACAAATACAAATAAGACCTTAATGGAATATTAAACAATATTGGAGTTAATTTGTTACATGCAAAAGAAATTCTACGTTGTGCACTTTAAAATTTTAATATTATTCGATACTCCATTAAGCTTTTATTTGAATTTATATTTTTAAGTCTTATGTTCGTCTTACGTTTTACGTACATTGTGAACAAGCACTTAAGAAGTTTTCATCTTAGAAACTGCAGATTTGTTCGTCTATGTGTTTTGTGTTAGTTCTAAACACTTAGTTTAATCCTGTTTTGCAAGCGTTTTGAGCTTTACTTTTATGTCAACAAAATATTAATTATCGATTTTCCAGTCTTTTGGTTTTGTTCTTATCTCATTACAATAAACATGTTTTTCCTTCTTTAATTTTTTTGTGAGTCACATGTTAACTTTTGGTATCGTCGCTGTGTGTAATTTACAGATGATGTCAGAATATTTTGATAAGTAATTTGATTATGAAGCTTTTTGGTTTGCGTCGTCTGTGGATAATTGGTCATTCAATTTGCAGATCTGAAGAACCACTCTTTTGGTTGGTTGATGTTTTGTTTAAGTAATTTTCTCTTTGATCATGGGTTAATGTCAGATATTCGACCAAAGCTAGATGGCATATGAGTTGGTTTTAAGATATGGATATGGGTCCGACTTACCATAAATATAACATTTTTCAAAATAATGAAAGAAGAACTTGACATTTGATTACTTATCCATGTGAACTATCGACTTATTGACAGAATTAGTTATGTACTTATTATACCTAATGAAAACTTGGGAATGAGCCAATGTTAGAATTTTGAAGAAAGCCAGAAATTGAATAATTGTTTTAAGTAAGTTTTGTAATAAACGTACTATATTTAAATAGTTGTTTTTCTCAAGTCAAAATCGTGTTAAAAGAGTAAAATGAAGTGAAGGGTTAAAATAGAGAAAAAATACAATATGTAGATAATTAATTATTAAAAAAAAAGACTTGAATTATCACTTGACAGGTTAGGATTAAAAAATATGAATTAATATTATGTTATGAAAATATATATTAATTTATGAAAAAAACTAAAATTTAAAGATTTCCGATCTTCAGCCACATATAAAGAAGAAATTGAAAAAAATATATAAGAAACAAGGAAAAATATACAAACTAAAATAAAAATGTTAATTAGTCTTTTTTGGCTTTTAAAAAATTAATTTTCTACGTATTGTATCTTTACTGTTAAAATTCTATTATTTTAACGTTTTGTTTAGTTCTGTTAAATTTTATATTTTTTACGTGGGAATGAAGATAAAGCCGTTACGTTGGTTCTTTTGTTATTATTAAATAAGGTCACAGGCACATCTCTCAATCTGGTTAGGAATCAAAATACTATAACTTTTTTCTCATGAAAGACGAAAGAGGCTAATTGTCTTGCAGTAGATAGGAAATAAAATCATCTTAAGTAGACGGTTTGCTCTCACGTGGCCGTTCTATAAGCCGCTGACATACTTCTTTTTTTAAATTTCTTTTGCTCTCTGACTGGTTGCTAAATAATTGAATACATTAATTACCATTTATATTACTGCAATGCTATTTTTATGCTCTCCGATCAATTTTTATTGTTCAATCACTAAAGTTTAACTATAATACGTTTAATTTGTATGAGTTTTACACCAATCCCTAAAATGGGAATGTTAAAATTAAACGATACTTATCTGGAACAGAACTTATAGTACGACTAGGTAAGTAAATCTTTAATTAAAATACACTATGGACAATTCAACTGTAGAGGAATGCACTTCATTTAGAATGTTAATTAATAAGTATATGGAGACTAAGTCTGTTACTTTAACGCAATGTCTTTGTTAATTGCTGAACATTAAGCAGCTTTGAAATTTACAAATAAAAGCGTTTCCCGAATGATTTGTAAATAGAAATTCCACTCCTACACAATAGGACTTGTTCTCAATAGCTGTGAACACGATAAAAAAAATCATGTGCAAATCTGTGTTTTAATTGGTGATAAAGCACATTTCCATTTAGACGACTTTATTAACAAGCAAAATTGACGCTATTGTGCTACAAAAGTCTACTTGCAGTTTACCAACAACCACTTCACTCGCCTAAGGTAACCGTTTGTTGTTAATGAACTTATTGGTTCGAAAAGAATGAACATGCTATGACAGAGGCATAACAACTGCACTTCTGGTTTAAACAAAACTCTACAATTTTATATCCAATGTCTCCCAATCGTATAATTTCGCGTAACGGTGATATTAATTTTCTAGTCCGCTTCCCAACTTCAGATCACCAGATATCTGCTTTAGTGTTTTTATTTTATCTTTTATTCTTTTGGTTCTCAGTTGCTGTTTCTAACGATATGACAGTTGAATGTTAAAGACTGTTAACTCCTTTGAGCTATTAACAGTGGCGCCCTCCAAATTATTAAGAGTAAGTTTAATTATGTAAGTATTACCGTTGACTGACAGAGTTATCAAGACACGCAGCCATATGGAAGAATTATAAATTCTATGTCCTTCTCACTCGAACGCACTCCGCGCACTATACTGTCCACACGTTCTAACGGAATGGATCGCGAGATTAATAATTGTTAATGAGGATTTACATTGAAAAATAGCGCCATCTAGTTGTCGTGACAATTTAGTATTGCATTAAAACATATATGGCTGCGTGTCTTGATAACTCTGTCAGTCGACGGTATTACATATTAGCTATGAAAGAAGCAGTGTGAGAAGTTTTGAAACTTGAATTGCATATGTTAGAATTCTATAGAAGAAAAATGTTTTATCGGTTAAATTATTATATTAATTTTGGGGATCATGTACTTTAAAAGTTATATTTCTTAACGCCAACTAAAAGTTTTAATTTAATGCTTCATAAGAGATTAAGCAGGAAGATTCCGGATCTTTTAATTTCTGGCTGACTTATTAAAACAATAAGTAGCTGGTTTAAATTTTTAAGTTCAAAATGTTTAGAAAATTAAATAATTCGTTTACTAAGTTGCCAATAAAGTTTATACATTTTAAGAACCTCTTAGTACCTATGTACATTTAAAAATGTTCGTTCAACATGGTTCGAGTTTGCTAGCAAAGAAATCTTATTTTTATACGAAAAATAAAATGTTTTTTACTTCAAAAAACACTTTCATAAATCTTTCTCAAAAAATATACTTTTTTATTTATATAAATTTCTCCAATAATAAGAACATACTTCTGAATGTTATTGCTATCTACTCCAAATAAAAGCAGTGGAAAATGAAATATTGGATATGAAACAAGGACCTTTAGACTTAAATATGTAATTCAAATAAATTAGAAAATTATTCTCTACGTAAATTACATCGAGCTAAATGTCAATTCCATAACCCATTCAATTCAAATAATTAATTTCATTAGAAAGCCTCTTAAGTGAACAATAAAATGAGTTCCATAAATAAACGAAAAATTGTGAATAATTTTTTATTTTTAAATATATTTATAAAAATATTCAATAGAACAGAAATCCTTGCGCAAAAACTTTAAAAAAATTATTTAAACAAACTAGTGAGGTAATGATTCTTGTCAAATTGGTATAAAATTACTTTCGTAGTTAATACGTTAGACATTTTGAAAACCACCTCTACTAAAACATTGTTAAGTGATAATGAAATTTATTAGTCGTAAGTGAATATAATAAAATTACCACTTAATTAATGTTATATTAATTTAAGAGGCTTTTACTTTACATAATTGTAATAAATTTTAATACCAAATTGTAATAAAGAGGAATGTTAATGGTTTGGGCAATACATTGTACCAATTTTTAGGATCGATATTATAGCTTTTGAAGCATCCTATACGATCCATAATTGCGTTATTGCATAAAATCTAGTACTTGCCGGCAAGCAACTTGTCGTCCCGCTTCATTTCACTTCGCTCGTTTTTTAAATACATATGCTTTGTATTTTGCAACAGTTTCAAGTTATTAAGTTTTCAAAACTACTTGAGGCTATAACCTCATAATACTCATATAATGTATATATTATTATATAATTTATCAACGGTAATTAATTAATCTTATTTATTAATCTGCATTAGTAGTTATTTTTTGTTTTCAACGAGCTACCAACTTTGCAATAAGATAACTTTTTTCTGAAAAGTTAGGTTATGATTTTCATGTTAAAGTTCGTTTTATTGCAAAATGTTTTTTTGTTCTACAATTGATTTAGAATAACATATGGCGTTAGTAGCATTTGTTGCACTGCACTTTCTGCGTTTAGTCTCACTTCTCACAAACAAATCGCTCAAACCACTAACGATTCGATTATAGCAGTTTACGATAGGATAACAAATATTTTCAAAATTTTAACTCCAGCTGAATCCAATAATGACCTGTTTATAAGCATCGATGTATCTGTTGTGGATCCATGCAATTGCTTGATTTCATTTTTTTTATTAATCCACTAATCACCATTTTAACTTTTATTTATTATACTACTTATTAAATAATATTATATTATTTTTTATTGCTTTTGTTAATTTTGAAATTACCACCTCAGATATTTTTTTTGTGTGATAATGAAAAAATAGTTTAATTGTGAAATTTAGTTGCAAAATTCTAAATGATACGGAATGTAAACTTTCAATAAAAATTTTTTAATTGATTTATTAATAAATGCATTATACGGATTTCGGTAAAACTAAAAAGCAGAAAATAAAAAATATTTGTTAAAAGCGCGACACTGTTATGTAATTTCATACAGAATCAGCGCCCCACGTTTTTTGTCAATTTTATTATATTTTTGCCTAATCTAATAATTCTTAACCGGTTTCAGTTATAATGCGGAATCGAAATTGTTGGAAATACAAAACATCAATTTTTCTATTGTTATAGAGTAAGAGTAACATGTTTATTACAATAACTTGTGTCTTGGGTAAACTAATGATAGTCATTAATCATGTTATAGAATAAATAATTTATTATTCAATAGTATTGAATAAACCTTGAAGGTATGAGCAATTGCACTAGTTGAGAAATCACACTGAATATCTCACAATTATTTTGAACAGTCAGAATAATAAATTTTTAAATTTCATTTTATCTAAAATGCAAACTGCATCGTCTAGCTTAGTTAATGTCTACACCATTTACGATCAGCTGTGTATTATGCGAGATACATTTTTCTCGAGCTATAAGCTGAAAGCTACATTGCTTGAAAGCTTAGAAATCTGGATGGTTTTGAAATGATTCAATGTTAATTCGCAAATTACTCAGGTTGTATGTTTTGCAGGCAAATAAATTATTTCTAATTCCTCGAAAATGTTAATATCTAATTTTCTTTGTAGCCTGATATCTTTTCTTTTTGGTTCTACTCTTATTAAGTATTTTTTATCTATGTGGCCATATCCATGCAAATTTTAAAGTATCTATATGATCTGGAAGTGGGTAAATATTTTCTTTTACTTTTAAGTGAGCAAATTGCAAGTGAGGATTATATACTAGCATTGCGTAGAAAACTTTTTAAAGCGCAATAATTAATTAATAACAACAATAATAATTATTAGTAGTACCTAAATTTCCTAATTAACCTTTGTTTATTGTCAGCTAATGCTAATTATTTTATAAATCAGTAGGTAAGTCGATCAATGTGATTTACTGTAAAGGAAATTGACCTCATTGATTGCTTGGTTGTGAATCAATTCTGGTTTGCTAAGGAGTCAGTGAGTGAGTGCGGTTTCTTAGGTTTATAAATTATAAATAGTATAGATTTTCATTCATGTGTAGTCCATGCCAAAGCTTATGAAGGTAGGGCTTATGCAGCATAAAACAGATTAGCTATGACTATTATTCGTTGATACAATATTCCAATAATCTTTTGATCTTTGTATTTTTTCTTCATATTTAATATAATGCAATATTTAATATATTGAAATATTTGATCTTATCGTTTTATATTATTTTTGAATTGTAAATATATCTACAGTGCAATTTACGTTTCACTTACATGGGGACTACAACCGTAAGTGCAAAATTTCATAATTAAGAATTTTTTATCTTGTATATGGTAGAAACATAGTGTCTACCGTTCATCCCTAATTATGGAAAAATTTGATATTGTCGGCTAAGTTTGAATCCCTCGTAAGTCTAAGTTGCACAATTTTACAGGGGGAACATAAAACGTTTTAAAACAAACAGTGATTCAAGGTAAAAGAAATTTTTTGATAGCTTAAAACATCAATTTGTAAGTTTTCTAGGTCGATAGAACTCATTTTTTAAATATTTTAGGGCCAAAATGTCATTTTCGACATTTTATGGACTTACGAGGGTTTCTAACTAAGCCGACGATATGTAAGGATAGAGGTTCAATAATAAAATACTCTCATGTAGCTCAAAGCTAGATGTTTTTAAGTTTTGAACTATGCGCAGGCAGTTCCAAACAGTTTTGAAATTTGATTGTTGTCAGCTCGATGGAATGATATTGTACAGTTTTAATTTAAATCAGTAGTGGATTACAGAAAACAATTTGTTTTTTGTTGGATACCACTAGTTTTAAACTACATTTTTTTAAATCTGTACCCTTTCTGAGCATTATTTAAGAGATCGGTTACTAAAATTATAGTGAATGAAATTCAAATCGTTTTACTAAGTTTTGGGGTTTCAAAATTAAGTTTGCAAGAGCGGTTGCACACTGGGGCTATGTACTTCCTCCATTAATTGCACTTGATGTACTGTTAGTGCATTTCTTCATTTTATGAATATTTTTGTTAACAAAAATAAACTTAACCATTCTTTATAGAAGTAAAAACATGAAATTATAGCTTTCCTTTGCAAACCACCTTTAGGTCCTCGCCTCCTCGCAGACCACCCATGAGCAGCAAATACCGACCGGTTGGAAAAAATATATTTAATTATAAATGGTTGAAATATTAATTAAATATTATTTTTAATTAAGTTAGAAATAAGTAATTTCAACTGAAGTTTCAAATTATTTTAAATTTTTAAACAAAAAGACAATAAGTATAGATAAGTAAGTAAAGAATAACTAAAGGTGCTGAATATAGGAGTGCATAATAGGACACAACATTTTTGTACTAAAGCATTTAATATTTGAAAGTACAAAAATGTTGTTGAGCAACTTTTCAGTACAAATAGATTATTAATAATTATTAATTAAAAAAGTGTAGGTGGATTTTCAGTCGCCAAGATCTATCATGAAAAATAAATACTCCTCACAAAAGATGTTATCCAATCAGAATTCTCAGCCAAAAACATACCAGCAAATGGTCTAGTCGTTGCAAGGTTTTATCGCACTACCGACGGTTTCGAGATTACTCAAAACCGCGCACAAACTAGAGAATCAAGTATCCTGTATATAAATATTCATGTCTTTGATTATGTCGTTCTTTCCATTTCGTAAGGTTGCAGCACAATTTTTATTTTTTGGACATTTCGCTGCTGGAGATGAAAAAGGGGTTAAGTCATTTTTTTCGAAAATGGGATTAAGTCATTTTTGGAACCTATAAGTGTTCATCATTACATTGGTAAAATAATTTAAGTCCTATTAATTCAATTAATGACGATATTACACGTTCATAAGAAGTTAAGTCATTGGAGTGGTCAAATACTTTTGTGTAAACAGAGATAAGTCGACTTAACTCCTTTTACGCAAAATTATTATAGTTACAAAATAACGGTGTAATGCGTAAAAGGGGTTACACTTCTAAAAATAATGACAAGGAAGCTTCGAAATTTGCAACAGTGTCTTCCTACACTAGATATTCAGAGCGGTGAGGTATTTTATAAGCGTCAGCTGTGGACGTATAATCTCACAGTTCATGACTGTGACGATGTTCAGGCTTATTGCTATCTATGGTATGAATCCTTAACAAAGCTGGGAGCGACCGATATAGGTTCTTATCTTCATCATTATTTAAGAAATGATCTAAATCCTATGGGTAATCATCTGATCATGTACTCCCATTCATGTGGAGGTCAAAATAGTAATAGCTACATCGCAGAAGTTTGTCTTGTGGCATTACAAAATTGCAAAAATTTGAGTATCATTCGTTATACATTTTTAGTTTCTGGACATAGACACATAGAATGTGATATCAACCACAGTCTCATTGAAAAAAAAAAAAGAAAACTGAGCATCCTCACGATTGGACTCAACTTGGACAACTACGCCTAGTAAGCAAAAGAAAACTTTTTATAGTTCACGAAATGGAGAGGTCTGAATTTTTTGATTTTGTTGGCTTATACTCTGTTATATACTCCACAAGAAATTAAACTACACTAATTTTACTAAACTACTTACGATAGGAAGGCCACGACCACCAGGACTACTTCACTCAAGACTATGACATGACTGCCCCCCTAACATCTGAGCTCCTGGCATATGCCCCTTCGTGCAGCCATACCAACCCTCAGATATTAACTGTGTCCAATCCTGGTCCGCCCTTCCTAATCCGTACTTTATTTAAATTCAAATATACAATCCACATAAATATACTTTGTACAGAGCCGTACTCACATACACTACATTTTCTCTCCTTCTTTTAAAATGTTAATCGTGTGGGTGGCTTTGAAATCCGTTCACTTCTTCTTAATGGTACTGGTGGAGCTTCTAAGACCTTTTGTTGGTCAGCGGTTGCGCCTGGGGTTGGCTGTTTAACTATTTCGTCTTCGTTCTTTGCATTGGTTCCTTCTCTGACAAGATTATCGTACGTTAATTCTTCCTGGGATCCAAGGCTTCGTGGTTGCATCGTTTCCATAGGTGCTGCTTGGTGTTGTACTTCAAGGTGATCTTCCAATAGCGATTTTCTTAAATTGTTTGCGTGTTTATACTGAACTTTGTCTCTTATTCTAACCAAATACGTTACTCCACTCACCACTTTAATTATCACCCCTTCTTCCCACTTTACTGTTTTATCACGACCCAAAGCGCTTACTAGCACTTTTTCTCCTACCCCGAACGATTTTGGGGGAACATACTTTTCTGGCTTTTGAATTACGATTTTGCCTCCGGATGGTTTTAACATATCTAATCTGGTTCTTGGCTTATACTTAAATATCGCATCGTTCGGTGTCATCCCTGTAGATGCGTTCGGCATATTTCTGTACGAAAACAAAAAGTTCACTATCTGTTGTTCTATTGGAAGGTTTGACTTATCTACTACGTACTTTGTTAATGCCGTTTTTGCGTTCTGAACATGTCGCTCCGCCAAGCCGTTTGACTGCGGATGATAGGGTGGTGATTTCAGCGGCTGAATGCCATTGGTTTGACAAAATTTGTCATACTCTGTCGAGTTAAATGGTGGTCCATTGTCACTTACTAATACCTGTGGAATTCCCATAATTGCAAATGTTATTTTTAACTTTTCCACCGTTCTTATTATATCCGTTCCTTTGTTCATGTGATGGATATCGACCCACTTGGATTTACTATCTACTATTATCAAAAATGTCTTCCCACCACTATGAAAGAAATCGATATGGACCCTTTGCCACACATTTTCCGTTTTTGGCCACGACATTAAATGGGTTTCTCGAGCGTTGTTTTGTGTAACTTGACATGTTCTACATTTATTCACCATTTCTTCGACATCTTCGTTTAGATTCGGCCACCACACGATCGACCTCGCTAACAGTTTGCATTTCACCATTCCCGCATGATCGCTGTGTATTAATTCTAACACCTTTTTCCTTAAAGCTTCTGGAATCACTACTCGACACCCTCTTAGTACACAATTCCCATCAATTGACAACTCGTTCCGTTTCAGAAAATATGGTCTGAGTAATACGTCCCCTACCTTCTCGGGCCATCCCCTGTAACAATAGTCTTTTACCTTGAGTAATAATGCGTCCTTTGCTGTCCATTCTGCTACTTCATTATTGGACAACGGTACTTCATTTGTTAAATTAAACGAATTAATTGACGTATCCACCTCCGTTGTATCTTTAAGTGGCAACCTGGATAAGGCATCTGCTTCCACTAGTTCTACTCCCTTCTTATATTCAATATTGTAGTCGTATGTTGATAATATTAAATTCCACCGGACCAATCTTGATGCTGTCATCACTGATATTGCTTTCTCCGGATTGAACAAAACTTGCAATGGCTTATGATCGGACACCAATGTAAATTTTCGACC
The DNA here is from genome assembly GCA_958510845.1 of Cantharis nigra. Lineage (NCBI taxonomy): Eukaryota > Metazoa > Arthropoda > Insecta > Coleoptera > Cantharidae > Cantharis > Cantharis nigra. The sequence goes on from OY294034.1 coordinate 23,383,684, forward strand.
ATAAATAAATTTATGGAATCTTTTTACCCCAAACACTATTGCTAACGCTTCCCGTTCGATTTGCGCATAATTCCTCTCGGCTTTTGACAACGTCACCGAAGCAAAACATATTGGTCGGTCTATTCCATTAATCCGATGACTTAAGACGCTTCCTACTCCATACGAACTTGCATCACACGATACTACCAGGGGTTGTTTTGGATCGAAATGAACCAACACTTGATTTTCAACAATATGTCGTTTGCTGTCTTGGAAACATTGCTTACATTCGTTCGACCAATCAAAGTCCGCATCTTTCTCTAATAACTTATGCAGTGGTTTTAAACGCGCAGACAACATGGGTATAAATTTCCCGTAATAATTTAACAATCCAAGGTATGCTCTTAATTGCGTTACATTTTGTGGGTCTGGAGCATCTGTTATAGCTCTAATTTTTTCTTGCGTCGGATGTATTCCTTCCTTATCGATCTTATGACCTAGATATTCGATTTCGTTTTCAAAGAACTTGCATTTTGCTAGATTTGCTTTTATACCATATTGCTGCAATCTAGATAAGACTTCCTGAACAGCTATCCTACATGCTTCCATATCTTCTCCCTTTACTATTATATCGTCTATGTAACATCGGACTCCTCGTATTCCCATTAATATGCGGTCCATTACTGATTGAAAAATGGACGGTGCATCTGATATCCCAAACGTCATTCTCGTATATTGAAATAAACCCAGATGCGTATTGATTGTCAATAACTTTTGGGATTCTTCGGCCACTTTTAGTTGTGTACACGCCCCTGTAAGATCGATTACTGCGAACACCTTTCCTCCTGCTAAAGTTGCAAAGATATCCTCAGACGTAGGTAATGGATACTCGGTCGGGATTAGTACTTTATTTACCGTGGTTCTAAAATCGACACAAATGCGGATGTCTCCGTCTTTCTTCGGAACCACTACGATGGGTGACGCCCACTCACTATTACTTACTCCTTTTATAATTCCGGCTTGTAATAGTACCTTCAACTGTTTCTCTACTTTGTCTCGGAGCGCGTACGGCAAATTGTAAGCCTTTCTAAATATCGGATTGCTTCCTGGTTTTATTTCAAAACTAATTTTAAAATTCTTTATTGGCCTTGATAAGTTCCCATTAAACACTTCGTTAAACTTTTCTTTTACCTCTTCCACGTACGTCCTGGTTATTACCGAAATTTTAAATCGATTCCTCCATTCTGGGAACATGACGTCTAACCAATTTCTTCCCAACAATGGTACAAAATTTTGCCTCGTTTCTACAACGGTTAGCGGTAATTTGAATCTTTGATTTTCTTTCACGACATCTACCACTGCTTCTCCTAATGTTTTTATTTCTTGACCAGTTACTGATGCCAACCCATATACTACTGGCTGTACTTCCAAATTTTTCCACTTCTCCTTCATTAACCTTGAAGGTACAATAGTTTTACATGCTCCCGTGTCGACTTCAAAACCTATCGTTACCCCGGCTACGGTTAAATTTATTCGATGTGCCACGCTATACGTCGGTAAGGTCTTGACCACGTTCAACGGATACATCGCTCGTACTACCTCTTGAGAATCATCGTAATCCGTTTCATCTATCATTCCAAATGTTTTATTGTTTCTGCACATTTTTGACGTATGCCCTTTTCTGTTGCATTTAAAACATTGCCACGTGCTAGCCGGGCACGACATCGGGTTATGCTGTCTTCCGCAACGAAAACATTTCCTTCCGAACTGTGTACGTTCTTGACTATCTTCTGTTGACTGTGCACTTTTGCTTTCCGTACTCAGTTGCTGTTTGACGTTCTTCCTGACCCAGTGCACCTCTTTGGCCCCCGCTATAACTTGTACTTGATTGTCTGCTAATTCATGCGCACGTGCTATTGCGCACGCACTTTCAAACGTTAATTGCGTCGTTGCTAACAATTTTTTTTGAAGACTTTCCGAACTGACCCCGCAAACCAACCGATCTCTTAACGCATCTTCTAGAAATGTTTTAAAATTACACGTGCTAGCTAAACGACGTAGATCCACAATGTAACTTGCAACTGTCTGATTTTCTTTTTGCTTACAATTGTTAAAGGTAAACCGTTCGCTTATTTCCGACTTTGCTGGTGCGTAATGTTCCCGTAACAATTCGATTAGTTCCTCATATGACTTTGCACCAGGCTTCTCTGGTGCGATTAGACTTTTGGCCGTTTCATATACTGCCGACCCTGCTAATGTTATAAATAACGACACTTTTAGCTCTTCTTTGACAGCATTTACGGTAAAAAAATGTTTCAACCGTTCGACGTAGTTTTCAAATTCTTCTGTGGTTTCTTTGAACGGTTCGATTGTTCCAATTAATCCCATTCTCGTCGCCAAAATGTTATATACTCCACAAGAAATTAAACTACACTAATTTTACTAAACTACTTACGATAGAAAGGCCACGACCACCAGGACTACTTCACTCAAGACTATCACATGACTGCCCCCCTAACATCTGAGCTCCTGGCATATGCCCCTTCGTGCAGCCATACCAACCCTCAGATATTAACTGTGTCCAATCCTGGTCCGCCCTTCCTAATCCGTACTTTATTTAAATTCAAATATACAATCTACATAAATATACTTTGTACAGAGCCGTACTCACATACACTACATACTCCACATCATCAAACAAGATACTATGGGCGAAAAGTATAACTGGAGAGAAGTGAGATGGCTAAGGTATCAGAAAAAGAATAGATGTTTGTTATACAAAATCTCTCTAGATGAAGATGAGGATTTTAAAACTCTCAACATAGAAAAATGAGGTCGTCAACACAGTCAACAAAATATGCTAAAACAAAAACAGGCGTATAGTAATCCAATCCCAATAACAATAGAAAAGAAGAAGCAACTATTGGAACTTCTTTCGTATATTTCGGAAATTGATGTTTCCGGATTCTTTGGATGAAAAAGAATTTTAGTGATTTTTTTGTTTCTTAATGTTTGTATTTAATGTATTTGAAATAAAAATGTATTTAAAAACATTTTCTTCTACAATCTCCATAGTGAAAAAGGAGTTAAGTCAAAAAAATGTCTAGCGTAAGAGGGGTTAAGCCAATCAAAAGTCACTTTAGCACAATATTTAAGAAAAAATTTATATATTTATTTTATCTTTAATGATATCACATTAATATACAAAAATAACTTCCGCAGAAAATTAATCAAAAATATGTTAAAATTGAACATGAAATTGCCAATTTTTTTGTCTAGCGTTTACTCAAAATCAACTTTTATGACTTAACTCTTTTTCACCCCCAGCAGCGATTTGATAAGTGGAAAAATGTCATTTTTCCATTCATTATAAATCTAGGTAGTATGTGTTTTATTAATCAATGAAAAAAGACGCTCAATTTGAAAAACTCAAAACCATTTCTCTAAGTCTTTCCTTAGAGAGTAGATTTCTGATTGCTTTATTTCAATTTACCAAAAAAAAAAAATTGAAAGGTTATGAGGGTTCGGTTCGGCTCTCAAGCAGTACAACCATGACAGTCGAATTTTACACCATTTAAACCCTTTTGATTGGTTGTTTTAAATTACTAACCTAAAAACTTTAGGAAAGTGACAAGTGGGTGCAGCCTTTAGGCGGTGCAACTTGAGCAATCTAATAGTTTTATCATTTACAACCTTTAAATATAAATAAGTATAGTAATTATGCTTGTAAGTTTTTCATATTGTTCTTTTTGGTAATTAAAATTTTGTCGCGTCATCGAGCGCTTGGTTCAGGACACAAAAAACCCAAATCCGGTACTGGCTATGAGCGAGCGATACGTGATAGATGTATGGAGTTTGTATCCAATTACAAATTAAGTTAAAAACTATGAAGAATAATTTTCTTATAATAAGTTTTGAATTTTAAATATTTGTTTATTAATATTAGTATTGATTTGAAATAAAAAGTCAAAAATTGAAAGTTTGAAATTGGATCTGTGGATCACGGAAAGAATTTGAATGGATTTCAAAAATATCGAATTGAAAACATTAGTTTTTCGAAAATGTTTAATGAAAATTAAGTGCGGCTATTTATGTTGCGTGAGATGTATGTAGTTTCTAAATAATTATATTGTAAAGAAATAAAATTTTGGAATACTTGGGAACGGTTTAATTAAAAAAAGTTTCTTGATTCATGTTAAAGCCTTTGGTAAAAAGCTCTCTAAAGCAGGATTCGAAATTCCGTTAACCGCTTAGAAAGTCGTATGCTAAACTGCGTTATTGTTTCGTGGAGGTAAGTTAGCGTTAAAAGCTGAACACAGGTAAGATAGCGTAGGTAAAAGCAGAATAAATAAATTTATTAAAACGTCAATAAAAAAGTTAGGTGTATTTATGTAGACTATTAAAGAAGAGTTTCGTGAAATGTATCGACACATCTTAAATTATAATGGTGACTTATCGGTTCAAAACAGCTTCCTAAGTTCATAACGCAACCACAGCTCTCTCGCTTATACAGATTAGGTGTAATCCTTACTTTCTCTTCAGTTATATTCAACTTTTCCAAGTTTTCTCATTTTCGGATATGCGCCTGGAGTAACTCAAACTCTGTCTTGCATCGTACACGAGAGGGTGGAATTGCCATTCTTTGTACACATCGTTCACCCACAAAAACTTCCCTTCTCCCTTTGTCATATGCAGGTTAATGAAAAAGAACATTAATTATAATACCCCTAATGTCAGAAGTTAGTTTTTGTTACAAAAAGCAACTTTATATATTTTTTAAATCCAAATTACTTAATATCGGCAATTTTATATAAAACTAGCACGCATCTGACAATAATTTTGTAATGTCTTAACAAAGCATGCTTCATTTACATAACAAGAGAAATTACATCCGCTGTTTTGATGAATTTTCTCGTATTTGCCAGTAAATTACTATATATTACGCTAGTTTTAGTTCTGTACAAATCCCTTTTTAATTTGCATATCAATTAATTTATTTCTTAAATGTAAGTTATAAATACTTTTCGAGTGCCTTGCTCTGTATACTATTAACACATCACAACAAGTGTGAAAATTTAAATTATTAAATTATTACTTTTTGGATTTGCTTTACAAACTTTTATTGAAATAGGATTAAATAATGTGATTGTCGTGTTTCTAAGTGCTGGCTTTTAACAGAAATTGGTTTGTTGGTTTTGTTGGTAAGTGTAACTTTTCCGGTATACCACTTTTGTTTACGGGATACAATAAATGTGTTGTTATATATAAAATACAAAGCATATATAAATATAATGGTATCATTCCTCTATATTTTTATAATAATAGAATTTGCTTTTGTTGTCTAAACACCACAGCTAACAGACCCGCTGACAAAATTTTAAAATTTACTTCTCCTCTCTACACATCTCATTTTGAAGAATTTAACTTCTCCTTATAACATGGCACGCATTGGAATCAATTTTCTATTAAGCACCAAAACAATTGTTGGTTGCGTGTAAAAGCTAAGTAAATCTGTTCCTTTAATTAATTAGTTCCTATTCAAGGAAAATCTTCAATTGATGTTTTGAGTGTCTACGAACAGTTATAAGAAATTTCAAAGCATCAAATATAATAATAGCCTAAATCCATATATCACTCTATCTATCTACGTATCTGTAGTACAACTATTATTGATTAATTTTGTTTTTACAACAATATTTTAATAACAAATCATCCACTTCATCAGCATAACATAACTTCAGATACAACTACTCCCCCCAGACCCCCCGGTGTGGACTGCCGCAGCTCATAAATTTATTTTTTTCTGAAGAACTGAAAGGCCTTATATAATATACCCAATCACAGAACATACACTCATTGTTTTCAAAAATGTTGTTTTCAATCTAAACAAAGTTTAATGCCCGGTTTCAGCAACGTTAATTTAGGAATTTAATCTTTGATTAAATATTTAATCATAGATTAAGTTTAATCTATGATTATTGTAATCATAGATTTAATCTGCAGTTAAGACGTTTTTGGGTTGCAGAGCAACGTTAATTTGCGCTTAACACAGGTTAAATACCCAAAATATTTAATTAACGGTTGACCAGTGATTAGAGTGACATAACCACCTAATCAATGAGGTTATTTTCAAAAATAACGACTTCAATGATATGATTGACCACAGTAAAAGTGCTTTCTTTGAATCAAAACAACTATTTTGTTCGAATATTTTCTTTAAGCAAATAAATGGGTTTAATTTAAATAAATTATTTTATTTAAATTAAACCAAATTTATTTGCTTAAAAAAAATAATTCGAACAAAATAGTTATTTTGATTCAAAGAAAACGTTTTTACTGTGATAGAAGAATCCGAAATTAAGATTCCAATCGCCCAAAACAAACAACGCAATTCAAATACAAATACAAGTACATATTATACTGCATTGATCCGCAGTAATTTTTCACAATTCTTTAATCAAGGGAAAATTAATTTATTTCCAAATTAACATAAATATTATTTTATTGCTTAGCAATCGTAATTTAATATTTATCATATTTAATTGAGGGACGGTCACATTTATAATATTTGGGGGAGGGGGGAGCATTTAAAAAATTTTACCAAAATATTGAAAATTATATATTTATTAAGGACAGTGGTTTAAAACACTACAACAACTGTATTGAACCTCACTTTATGATAATTTTTACCATATAAACTGGTCGTGGTTATCGTTTCAAGAGTACCAACATAACTGTACTACGCATAATCGAAGATTAACTAATTATAGATTATAAAACGTTGCTGCAACCCATTCAAAATTTAACAACTGATTATGTTTAACATGTGTTAACTAACACAGGTTAAGGTTAATGTTGCTGAAACCGGGCATAAATCTCCATTTTACATTTGTTGCAATCACTCAAAAGCCAACTTAAACAAATATTTTAAAAATATAACCCAGTGTAGTTTAATTTTGCTTAGTTTAATCACTGGTTTAAATCGACTAATCCATGATCAGGACTAGTATACAATTACTGAGGTACTGCTGGGAATATAGTCAGAGTAAATGTTTAAAAGGAAAACTCTTTGTCAGTGTTTCGATTTCAGTTTAAACCTGAAATTAACTAAACGAAGTTTAAACCTTTTTTACAACTCTTTTGCAGTTGCTTTGTATTGTGGCGCCATTGAAGATGAAACCTTGGAAGAAGTCCGTTATCAATGTTATCAAATTGTAAAATCAACAATAAAAAGCAAATTCAAATTTTTTCTTTGCAACTAACAAACGACGCTGCACAGTATCATGAGTGGAATCCAAAAAATTCCAAAAGACTGGGGCTGAAAACTTAGTACTAATGGGCTAGCTCCAGTAACAATCATAGAGAAACCAACACCCGAAATCTTATTAAATTTCATTTTATGCAATTATTGCTGGGTTGAAGTGATCTATTGTATATGGGTTTAGTATAGGCTTATCACGCGAAAGTGTATCTTGGTTGGGGAAGTTTCAGCGAATTGACTCCACGAATTTCACTTTTTTCTATAAACCATTGGAAAGAGGACAAAGTTTGCTGAATTATCGATCCATTAGTTTCCGAAAAAAATGCATTTAAAGATCGAAAATTTTACATGTAAATTTGTATAAGAATAGCATGAATACCATAGTGGGAGGAGCTAATTTAGAAAATGAAAAAAACTTATTTTGGGGTAAATCAGTGATTTTCCGTGATTGCGCCAGCCAAAACTAACCTTACGCAGCCCTTCGCTTTGCTACGAGCGCTCCGAACCGTTTTATCTGACGCTTACGTACTAAAACCATCCCTGAAATCAATTCACCTCGACTGAAAGGCTCAACCTCTCTAGGGCAGCCCGAACTGAGCGAGGTACAACACGCGTGTGACGGCTATCACTAAGACTATATCAGATCACACACAGAGCATGTGTGTTATATGTTAAACATATGGAAAATTTTGATTTTCAAATGCCGTTTTCTCGAAAAACTAATGGATATGATCTAAGAAACATTTTTTTAAATATATTTAAAAAATTGTCCCCTTTCCAATGGTATATAGGAAAAAGTGAAATTCGTGGGGTCAATTCCCTGACAGTAACCCCTGGTTGTGTATCGTAAGCAAGGACAGCAATGGGGACATTTTATCATTGGAAGCAATGAAAATCTAGCTTTTTAGAAGCACAGTATGAACTTCGATAACAAGTTTTCGAGAAAATAGCTTTAAAAACAGTTTTAAAGATAAATTCAATCGGAATCGGCAAAAACGTGAAAAATAATTTTTTTACACTTAAACCACCTTTTCGTGGCTATAATCGCGAACATAGATTTGTGCTCATAGACCAGCAGTATGAAATAAATTCTATACCTGCCCATTGGGAAGCGAAAGATCGCGGTTAAAATCCTGGTCGCGTGAGATACACTGTTGTGATCTAAAGTCCAAATCCAATATCTACCTGTAGACTAAGATCGCGAAACTAAGGATTAGATGAACATAAGTACTCGGGATATTGTACCACAACAGTAAAACAAAAACCAATAGTAAATCAACCTGTATACTTCTTCATCAGCTAGCAGCTAGTTCTTATTTTTGCTAATGAACCATTAAAATTCAAATTACCTTTTGTAGAGATTTCAGAAATTTTCAAGGTCAAGCGTCTTTCAATTTTGAAATTTTAAATTAGAAGCCTGAATATTGGAAACTGTGAACTCTGTTTTGGTTATACCAATTGAAAAAATTAATATTGGCCCGAATTACCGAATTAGTAAACCTATCTTATGTTTTTTGAGTTTATATATTTTAAAGTGTACATTTACACATAAATCTTTTGTAATCATTTTATTAGAAGTTCAATGGAAATAATGTAGGATTAAATCATTGGCATTCATTTTACTCTATTAGCTCCAAATGAAAATTCAAGAGGCAAAAAAGTAGCTACTTTAAAACTTAATTACCATTAAAACATTGGTTTGAAATTGTTCATTTATTTTGTAAAATTCGATACTTCGAGTCTACTTAATTCAGGATTTTGCAGTTGACATTAAAAAGTCATTTTAAAGTTTTTTCTTATCTCATATTTTTAACAAGTTGAAAATAGACATAAAAATTTTGCTAATTTTCTGTTTCTGATTAAGAAGCTGCGTGTGCAGGTAATTATAATTATTCGAAGTCTTTGTTAATTTCTTAATTAACAACAACAATAATTACTACCATAGCTTTTTAAAATCAGTTCTTATTTTCAACTTTTATTTGACTTAAAATTTTAATTGGTATCGAAATGACGATTTATGTGGTGCAAGTTTTGAAGCAACGTTGTTGTTTTATACTTAATTCTGTAACACTCGAAACGGTGTAAGTAATTGTGTGTCACATTGTATTTGTATATTTTTTTGTATGCACCAATTGTGTGCAACCCACGTGAGTGATTCGAGTTTGAAAGTTTCTCTTTGATATTATACGGTATGACTTCAGGACTCAGATGATTCTCTTTGTCTGTCTTGGTGGAAATTTTAACAACCTTAGCCATTAGTTCGGGTAAGGAACTCGCAGGAAGTCGCAAAATTTATTATAAATTTTGAGATGTCATCTTGCATTAACCTTGGTCATTCGGAAGAACTTGTACTAATAGATTAAATTGTTTCCAGAACAATGTTAACGTAACACTTGAGATACGAGGGTCACAGCAGAGGATTGACCTTAATTGATATGTGATTAATCTTGTCTTGTAGGTTATCCTGGTGTCCTCCAATTCCCATCGACAAAACACGAATATGCACAATAGAACCGGAAGACATTGAAGTGGTTAATTTGGATGTTATTTATTTGTATTCGTATTTGTAATTTTGAAAATGCAAATTGAAAATTAATTCAAATAAAATTTTTTTCTTCGCATTTTTTATTCTATCTACTAGTCGAACTGGAGGTACTGGCTTTGTTGTAATTTTTCTGATCTTAAGTTTTTTATTTGTCTTTTTTTATCTAATTTATTTTGTAGATTCTATGTAACTCGCTTCAAAATTTCCATGATTATTTACTTTCCAAGTTTTTTCTGTTGAAAATTGTTTAATTTGTATTTGATGCTTTTTCGTCTTCTATCCGCTACGTCTCTGGTTTTGTTTCAGTCTAATTTATTACTTTTTGTATCTCTATTTCATTAAAAAAAAAAACATAAATTTAGAAATTTACAAAATTTGATTTATTAATTTAAAACTTTGTTGACCTTAATTCGAAAAATATGGGGGGCACCGTTAACCTTCAGTTAATTTTGTAACATTTTTATGATTTACGATCCAAATATACTCTTCACAAAAAGATTACAGTGGTATTGTAACATACTATTAAGTACCATAAAACAACCGAGTGTATACTAATTTCGTCGATAACTAATTCGATGAATATTTGTATTTATTATCACAAACATAATAATATGGTCGATTATGGCATATAGCATTAATTAATATTCTATATAACAAATATGAATTTTGTGTTTAGTAATACAATCCATTATGAATTTTACCCCATCCCAAATCAAATTTAAATTCTTTTGATACAAAAAACTTAAATTGGCTGATTAGTTCTTGAGTTTTTATAAAAACCAATAATCTAATTTTCAAAACATTCTGAATATATTTTGAATAAAACTTCTTTACTTGCAAGGCTTGCCAATAGTGTAAAAATACCTGGCGCGCGAAAGTTAATACAGGAAGAACAAACTAATTAGAATCTTCCCTGGCACCAGTTCACCGGCACAAGATTTAATTAAGCTAAGTAACACGACCTTGATGTCTTATAAGACGCAGATTGATTGTTCAAACTTTTGATAAATCAATTTATAGTGAAATTTTATCTAGAATCTCCCCAAATAATTTTTTTAAATCTTAATGGATTTTACAAAACTTCCGATCTTAATGAAATTTTAAAAGTTCCACTAAATAAAGTGGTCCAAGTGTTGCATCAAGTTTGTTCCTAGCACAGTCCTGTAAGATGTAACTGTATCGATTACATCTAATCTATAATTATCGATAACGTGTAACCATAGACAAAGTGAGCTATTTATTACCCTTGTTAGACATATAATCAATTGGAATGATGCTGGACATAATACATTTATCTTCATTAAAGTACCATAACTATTATTTACCTTCTCTATATTGTTAAATGTTGAATGTTATTCGTATAATGCTATAATCTTTAACAAATTGCAATTAAGCTGTTGCGTTCAAAGTCGTATAATGTAATTTTACCTGACAGTATGTTACCGAAATTTGAGATATATAAAATAATGGCGTTCTCATTTTCTCAATAATTAATTTGACCATATTTCACAGCAATTTAACTGACAGAATATTCAATATTCTATCGAGTTTATTAGAAAGACATTTTAGGAATTAATTTTAAAAAATTGATATTTTTTATTTTAATTTTTTTTTGCATTCTTTAACCTATGGATATCCACAAATTTAAGTAAATACCCACGAAATAAAACGAAACAATAAAAATTAAAGTTGTATATTAAATGAGCGCACTAAACAACCGGTTTCTATCTTTCCGCTTATAAGACCAATAACGAATAATTTGATGAAATTAAAGTGGAAGTAACGAATTTCTGAAAAAAGAAAAAATAGAAACAATAATTATTCAGAAATATTTAAAAAAATGCCTATTTTCCGCTATTGTTCCTTTATTAAATTGATGTATTACCAAATAAAGTTGACAAAGCATAAAGTAATAAGATACGACTGAATGTGTTGGTTTGCAGACTTAGATGCCTTAGGGCCGATCTTTTCACCTTCAAGTAAACCCCAAGTAAGTTCTAATCGACAAGTAAGCTACTTTTCGGTCTTTTCAACTACTAGTAAAATTTAGTAGCCTAATGAATCAGCTTACTAGCTAGTAAAGTTATTAGCACCTTCAACAGGCCTGTAAATATTTATTAGCATGTTAAACTTAGCGGACAAAAAACGAACTTGTGATTATGTTTACTAAAATTTTAAATCATAATGACGGTTTTAATATTTTCATTTTTGAATGAATTTTGAATTTTGAAAATAATATTTAATAGAGTTGTGCTGGTTCCATTAAATACTTTAATGTCGGTTAGTTGAAATTTATCACGGTTAAATAAAATGAAGTGTTCCACCAAATGTTTAATCGTGGTTAAAGCAAGTTAACCAGTCCTCAAACTAATTAACCAATTTTGGCTGGCTAGAAAAGTTTAATCACTGTTAATGCCCAATGCATACGGATTGGGTCTGCGCGAAGAAAAAAAGCGTGTTATGTGTTTGAAAAAGTGGTTTTAAAAGCGATCATTTGTTATTATTTACAATAATCATGTTTAGAATAATATTCTATCTTCAGCAGATGATGAAGATATAGATATAAATTATAGTAGACCGCGAGTGTTAAATTCAAGAATTAATTATCATGAAATAGACGACGATTTCGAATATTTTCGACGTTTTTATCTACAAAAATATTTTTATAATTATTTAAACTATAATAATAAAATTTATTTTAATAATGATTGATTATTTAATAATTCGGTTTGCAATTTTTCATTATTAACCTTTGGGCTAATCTTAGGTGTACGTTTTTCTTTAAATCTTTAACTTTCTTTAACTTAGCAGTCCTCTTTTTCTCAGCTGCTTCCATCTTGGCTTCCATGGTATCGAATTGCAGTTTCTAGAAACATTTCTAGAACCATCCAAACCATATAAAATATTTATATTTTAAAAATTATATTTTAGTAATTACTTACTACTACTTTTAGTAATTACTTATTAGTAAAAAAAATCACTAAATATGAATATTTTATATCTTTTGGATAGTTTTCAAGTTACCTTACAACTTTGCCAAATTAAAATAACACTTCACCTGTCAGGTTTCATATTTAAGTTTAAGTTAATCTGATCTACTAGTTCAAATGACGCTAAATTGTTAGTTGTAAATGTAATACCAACCGTACTATACTTCAAGTAGTTAATCGTTGCATAAAATTCGATGAAAAGACCCAACTGTCTTACTCGACCATTAAAAAGCTCAAGTAAAGTAAACGACAAGTAACTACTTGACGTATAACTTAAATATGAAAAGATCGGCCCTTAAAATAGATAAAAACATAATCAAATGTTTATTTAAAATTTATATTTGTTTGATAATATATGTGTATTTTTAGCCCCACGTTGGGCACCATATTTATACATTACGTGCTAGTTTAGTTAGTAATTTTCGTTTCAATGTTTTATTTTACTTATGTTCATATTTTATTACTTTTAATCATAAAACTAAACTAAAAGTAAACTACATATCACCAGTAAGTCATACACGAGTTTTTATACTTTAGGAAATGGTGCAAACATGGCAATATATTTGTTTTTTACTAACTTGCTGCATATAAACAACACTACTTTAATCTAAAAGTTAACTTAGCGATAGAGGCAAAACATCATAAGTAAATGATATAAATACAGTTTAGTAGGTACTTATGTAGTGGCTCAAACCTTTAGTGTAAACATTCAATATCTCTAGAAACAATCGTGTCATGTTTTCACCGCTATTGACCGTAATTCCCAAACAATGCATGTTTCTCCAACAAACAAGATTACATTTAGTTTTTCCTCTTTGATAATTTTGATCTAACTGAATTTTAAACTAAATAAATTTATTATATTTGGTTTTAGCCAAACCTCATGATACCCATGGTATTCATAAGTTGAAAGTTCTACGACAGTTTAAATTCATTAAGACTCAAGAGAAGATGATTGAAAGGGACGCCAATTTAACAAAAACATTCAAAATAAAGAGGAGATAAATCCTAGATCTAGAGACCTAACCAAATTAGTTTCTTAATGTAAAAGCTAAAATAAAATAATAACAATTTGTTATTAAATAAAATAATTTAAAATAATGAATCTTAATGCGTCGCATGCCAGTCGCAGTAAAAAAGAGATATAATTTTCTCAAAATAATCTTTCAACGGCTAATAAAAACGTTGAGGTTAGGTTTGTTTGGGTTTTAAAACTTCTTACATTGGAAGTGCAACTCCTAATCCTCTAGCACATAGTGCAGAGCTGTTCTGTATGAGAAATCTATGTGTCTGAATTAAGTTATAAGTTAAAGACTGCTTCTTTATTAAAGCAAATCTGCTTGAAAAGAACTCAGTACGTAGGTTACAAGTTATAAATGTTTTTTATAGAAAAATTTTATTTAAATGGTAGGAACAGCTTAAAAAGAAAGTCTGTGTGTCTCAATTAGGTTACAAGTCATGAACCTTTCGTTATAGACAAATTTTGCTAAAAAAGAAATCTATATGTAGATTACAAATTAGGAACCTTTTTTTTATTCTAATGTTTATCAACAAATTACTGTATCGTTAAAGTAAGTAGAATCGGATCACCTGCTAATAAGCTACGATTCCAAAGACGATCCTCGTTATTGTGTCGGGGGTTAAAAATAGAAAATGGTTAATTACCCAGTGTGTAGTATTTCTGTTCGCGTATTTATCGGTCGCCTATGTATAATATTCTCTGCACTATTACTTGTCGGCATAGTTACCTGTTGGCGTATTTACATTGGCGTTTGTACTATCGGCGTAAATGTCGTCGATACATTTAACCACAGCAGTGGATTGGTGAGATTGCTGGTTGAGTTGCAAAGGGTAAAGTTCTAAGTTCACATCTCGGAATCTTGGATGAACTTAAAATATAGTTCTATATTTCCATAAATCTGGCCAATTGACAGAACTTCGAGGTCAAAAAATGAAGTAAAAAACAGAGGAAGAAGAAACACAAGTCGGCATATTTAGCGCCGGCGTACAAGAATCATTATTTGCGTTTGTTCAAGTACATGACTGACGAGGGAAGAGTATAACTTAGGATAGGTAAAAGCTTTGACAGGTTGAAAGAGTATTAAAATTAAGCAAACACCTGATTATTTTCAAAATGCAATGAGCAACCGTTTATGAGAAAATAGCTTTTAAAAGTTATTAAATTTTTCAAATAATTTATGCAAAAGTATTCTAGCTGATGCATTGATCAGCTCAGTATGATATATGTTCAAGAGGATATAATAGCTTCGCATGCACGAAATTTTTTTATAATGCATAACTTAAGCTTTGGAGATGATAACTCATAACAATTAACACAAATAAATAAATAATCAATAATAATTTTGTATCATTTAAAATTCACGAATAAAGTTAATATTTAATAAATATTACGAAAAATTATAAAATCATTTATACTTACTATATCAAAAGTAGTTAACATAAAAATATGTAGATATAAACATTCAAAATTATAAATATGCGCTTTTGAAGATCCAAGTCAAAGTTTGTCAAAGTTTCGCAGTTTATAAATATTAAAAGCAAATTTTCATGTTCGAGAGAGTTGTTATTTCTATAAAATTCGGAAACCTTCTATAAATATCCTTGTAGAAATTGTTCTCCGACTTTCAATATATTAAATTAAAATAGCGGAATTATTTATATTTCTGGTTTTTATAAAACAATTACTAAATCAATTTGTTAACATTTTTTTACGGATTTTCTTCAAAATAAATGTAATCGCCATATTAATCAGTAAATGGGAAACTAAGGTAATGGTTCGTCAACCTGAAATTTATTGAAAGATTTTTCAATCTACATCATGGTGTTACAACAAATTCGTACAGATATATAATTATCTAATGCTTTTTCTTTATCACATTCTATTATCACTTAAAGGTTTTCCGAGTCAGATTTCTTTACTATCGAAAATTTATTTACTTATTTCATTACTGCGGCTACATCTATTGAGAACCACTTTATTTTTTTTAATTTATTCCTTAATTATAAAAACTTTTCTTTAAAAAATTTAAAAGGAAACAAATTTTTAACAACGCTTAAACTTAAATTATATATAATTTGCGATTTTATTAAAGTTAAACAAGGCATTGAAATATAAATCATGGCATTCTCATGTAACTTGTAGCTTTAACAGAGTTACCAACACGAAAGAAAATAATAGCTCTTTATAATATCGGCATTTATAATTCCTGCTACAATTTTCAGTTACCTGCACATATTTAATATTGGTAAATATAACACATTAATGTAGTTTTAATACTTCTTTATTTTTAACAATCAGATTTAATTATTAGTTAATGCAGTATAATTTTTCCACAAAAATTGGAAGATCTCGTTTTTTGTAGATTTTTGCCACAATGCTACCCATCTGGTTAAGGCCCATAAATTGCTTCATTTTAAAACTTTTTTTTTATTGTTTTTATCATCAAGGTGCAAGTTTCCGACAGCTCAATTACCACAACTCAACGCAACTGCTTTGATACCGACACTGTTTTTTTAAAATGCTTTTATTATTATTAAACTTGCCTTTGATGTTACTATGTTTCTCCCGTAATCGATTTTTTGGTCACTTTAATAGTGAACAATACCTTTTAAATTAGGCATATATATGTATTGTCAATAACAAGATAACAAGACAGTAATCGGTGTATTTGTGATCATTTCAAATTTAAATTGTTAAAACAGCATCAAAATTGTAAAAAAAATTTAGACAGCTACCTTACATTCAAAGCCCTGTAAAAACTAAGAACCGAATATTTTTAGAAAATCACGTAAATTTTCTATCGTTTAAACGCAATAAGAATTCTAAAACGTAGATTTAGACTTTAATGGTTATCGGCGACTTAAAAAATCTTCTATGCCTAAACAGTTTAAAAAATTGAATTCTCCAAAAGATTCCCAAAAAATTTATTTGTGAATATTATTATGGTTTTTACTGTACTTTTTTGGACTAGAACAAATTAGGTTTCGATTACATAAAAGCACAGCACATGAAAGAACAGAACACCAAAAAAAGAACATGAAAAAACAGAACAATGAAAAAACAGAAGGATGAAAAACAGAACATTGACAAAAGCAAACTATGAAAAATGAGTGCAATATGGGTTGAATAAATTTGTTTAGGTAAACTGCATTTCTAAAACCTCTAAAAAACATCACAGCGTCGAATGCACGTCAAGGGAGTTCCACGCCCTTCCTAGTAGCTCACTTGGCCGAGTAGGACCGGACTAAGGGGATAGTTTCAGTGAGTACAGCGTTTGTGTCTCAAAACATACAAACTATCTTTCGGTTTTAGAAACCGGTCGAAAACTTTTATCATTACAGAAAACAATCAACTACCATGAACTGAAAGAGTAAAGTAGCAACTTACGTAGTCAGGATCAAATAATTGCCAAATATAATAATTATACTGAATGTGTTAGATATTACACTAAAATGAAGCGATTAAACTATGGACGAACTTTAAAAATCGATTAATATAGATAATGACTGATATTAAAGTTCAGATTTTTCATGCAAGAAACGCATACTTGTTCGCGCAACGCATATCCATTCTGTTGACAGTCCGTGAAATTCACACAACTATACAAGCCCACCATTTTAAATGATACACTTGAGTATTGCAATTCCAACAGTTAGCACCGTAACATAATTTAGATGTGGAAAATGGATTAACCATATACCAACAATTCGCATTACATGTATAGAGCCTTTGGCTCTTGCTTACCAAAATTTCTGAATTTACGTCCCCAACTACCATAATTTCAATAGAACATTTTTATTATCTGGGTCCGGAATATTGTACTCCCCCTTAAATTTACTTATCAGAACACTCAAATCTATTTAAGGTTACTGTACGGTTGCTTTAATCAGATCTAGTAACGGTGAAGTCATCTTTGTGGTTAAACAAAACCACAGCAGTTTCGTTCAAAGCATTAGTTAGTTTATCTCAGAAACTAATCTTTTACGCTGGTTACTTAGATGTCTGCATATGATAGTTATTCACAGCTTAGGTTGTACTTTTTAGTGCTTTTGTTTTAATAAACTGTACCTCAATAGTTACAACATAACTAATAATAACGAATATTAAAAAACACTTTTAGTTCCTATTCTAAAAATAAAGACAAGTTATAAAATTCTGGATTCCAAGCGATTATTTAAATTTCTGTAGAATTCTCGAATTCAATGATATAAAACTCGAATTATTTCATGGATATTATTAGATATTATTCTCTTAAAAATTTCAAACATCAGAATTTTGAATTTTATTCAAACCAAATTAAAATATTAAAAGCAACTATTTGAAAACAAAGCTTACATATTACATATCTCGTTAATCTACTCTTATCGCGTCAGCATAAAAACGTATACGGTTTTACATTAATCTGCAAAAAATGTACATAAATTTTATTTAAAAAATATTAACGGTGGGGGAGACAGAAAAGAGATTATGACAAATAACATTTTTCTTGATTGTGAGAATAAATTTAATGCAATTGGGGTCTGCTATTATTACGACTTTTAATGCTTTTTTCCTAGATTTCTGATATTTATTAAATAGTAATCCAAAAGGTATTAATTTTAATAGATATGGTCATCACGAAGTAAAATTAAAACTTTTAAAATGTAAATAAAAAAAATTACTAATGTATAAAATGTATACAATAAACGCATTTAATCTGTAGTCATTGTTAGTGTATATTTATTTTTCAGCTTAGTTGAAAAGCTTAATGATTATAATTTCTGTAAATATTTCGTTAGTCTGACCTCTACCACGTTTATTTATTTTAAGTTTTGGTTACTGCTTAACTTTTTAATTCCTACTTTTTACATGCAAAATTTTCTAATTTAGGTGAATGTTTTCAATCATTGGAGATAACTAGAAATCCAAGTAAAAGTTTTACTTAAATACCCGCGTTTTCCCAAAATTAAGATTCGATAAAGTTGCAGAAAAGCAAAAAACTTATTCTACAATATCACGAAAATGTAATCTTTTACATCATGAGAACCGATACTTGCAGCAATTTCTGCTATGAATAAAATGGTATCGTTCACTTATAGTCGGAGTATTGTAAAACACGTTTCTGGTAATTGGTTTAAAGATTTATATTTCTTATAAAAACTTTTAAATTTGATTAGATACTTTATATTGATAAGCTTTTAAGTGAGAAACTGAAACATGAAAATGTAATTGTTATATCATTTGTAGATTAATTAGGACTATTCGGCGCAGTAGAGTCGGCACAATTGTCTTTCGGCGTAAGTCGACTCGGCAGAATCTTGGCTGATGTGAGTGCGAAATAAATTAGTAGACAAATAGTGGTGAATTTCGTATGATAATATTCCTTGTGCGGAGACAAAATAAAATGTTTCGAATAAATTCTGTTTGCCATGGAGTGAGCTTATATATATTTCTTATTTATTTATTAGTAATAAAAGCAAACATTATTTTTCTAAGATAACATATTAGAAATATGATATTTTTACTTATTGATTCTATACTGATGTATTATATTCAATTACAGTTTTCCTTTAAATGAGAAATATATAGATACATACATAGTTAGCTTCGGCAAATTTATCAAATCTAAACTTTTTATTGTTAAAAATAGAGATAAAAAAACAGACTACGAAAACTACTTCCAACATCACAACGACAAAAATTAGTAAAAAAAGATATCACTGTGATATTCGCAAATGTATTTCAATAGTGTTATAATATTCGCCTCGGCGAATCGTATTGTGACACGCTATCCAGGAAAATGTGATATAATCTGATTCGCTGGTGATACAAATGTGATTTATTATAATACAAATGCAACTCACTGACCACACAATATCTAAAAAACTGTTACTTAAATTAAGATTTATTTTATTAATTTTTTACCATCAATTTTGTAGGCTGAAGTTGAATCAATTATTAATTAACCCATTCCAAATAAACTATTGAATGTTAGAAATAAACTATTTGAAAATTTCGTACTTTTATTACTTAGGAATTTATTTTAGCTATTGAGAATCAGATCAATAATTTTTTGTTTTCGGACTAATAATAATCTGTACTAAATTATTCAATTAGTATTCAGTAGAAAATCTAAACGTTTAAAGAAGGTCAAAATCAAAGGACGACGAGGAGTTAAACATTGAAAGGATACAACAGTAATTACTGAGAGGCGTTAGAGAATGTACTAGGATGCGTTTTGTGGAACATCTATTTTATGTGCCACAGGATTGCGTTGGACTGGCTGAAGTGATAGCCAACGTCAGTGCGACCCGACAAGGCACTCGAAAAAGAAGACCTGCTAATTAGCTAGTAATGAACTATACTAATAGAACATTTTAGCAAGCACTCAAATAACTTCTATTTAAATTGGTTACTTTCATTCATTAATTTCTTTCTTTTTGGTGATTTATTTAACTTAAACGAAAAATTATTTTTACAAATAAAATCAATAAAAAAAGTTACAAACAATATCGCAGCAATATCACAGCAATGTAGCAAAGATATCTTAATTGATTGGGAAATCATTTATTTTTTTAAACATATTTGGGTGAAAATATATATAATTTACTCTGACTCATTACTAAAAATTTACCAGAATGCTATTTAACTATTTAATTATTTAATTTTGCATAATCATCTCTCAATTATCAAAACTCAATTTTCACCTCTCTAAATTTTAATTTCTAATGGGAAATTTAAAACTTGCTGCGGTTATCACCGTCCGCTTTCTTTATTTATCGTCCCTTCGTTCTATAACTTTTACAAAAATTTACTATATTGTATATATTATGTAATTAATTTAATAATTAACCACTTTAATTTTAACTAATAATATTCAAAATTCTTCATAAGATTTAAACCACAAAACCATTCTTTAATAATTCTCAAAGCTAACTTCTTATTCAAAATCAACTTAGTGAGGAATTGTTCCCGTATCAAACAAAATTTTAAAAAATTCCTTTTATAATTCAACATCAATAAACAAATCTTCCAACATTATTCAAATATTTACAAACTAGTTTTAAAAAATATTATAAATTTGATATTATTCTTTAAAGTATAATGAATTATATTAATTTATTAACTGTTTTTTTTAATTATTCAAATTATTATACAATTTACAAAGTTACGTTGAAGCTAAATTTCAAATTATTAATCAATCATTCCAACTTATTTTTAAATTCAAGTGGTGTACTAATTAATTCTTTTCTCTAATGCCAGTTCCAACTAACGAAGGCTTCAAATTTCTACTCGCCAATGATGTCTTTAATTTTGGAGACCTATCCCTCACCCTCTCACTCAGTGACACTAAACCAAATCCTAACTTTATTCTAAAAAGAATATACCTATATAAATTTTATTTCTGAAATTTTTTTCCAGCTATATACAATGCCAAAGTTTGTTTCTTTTTTATTTTC
The DNA here is from genome assembly GCA_958510845.1 of Cantharis nigra. Classification (NCBI taxonomy): domain Eukaryota; kingdom Metazoa; phylum Arthropoda; class Insecta; order Coleoptera; family Cantharidae; genus Cantharis; species Cantharis nigra. Next base: position 23,404,919 of record OY294034.1, read on the forward strand.
TTGCATCATTTCAATCCTTTCCGTCCGTCACTAAACATATTCTTTTTAAACTTTCCACTGTTTCTATTAATCAGTAGACTTTTTCCATTCTGATTTCCTTACTTTTGAGTTTCTCTTGAAGATAAACCAATATTTTTTCTATTTTATTCTTTAAATTTATCCCTCTCGTTAATTATTTGTTTTTTACATTTTCCTTATCTTTTCAATTTTTAATCCCAGTTTCTACTTAGTTTTCAATTTAGATTTACCTCATCTAGCTTCTTGTTTTTTTTTAATTTTTATTTTTCAAATCTGGTTTTAAATGTAATTATTATAATTTTTTTGTACTATATTTACATAATTTTGAATTTATCGTGGTCACTTTTATATAGTATTAATTCCTAGAAAAATAATTGATACATGTCCCGCATGTTTAGTGCCAATAAATTTAAATTTTTTATCCCTGGGGTAACCCTTCCCGAGACTTGCAGTGAACTTCCGTGACATATAAATTTATTTGTTCAGAAAGAGTGGAACATTATTATTTAAAACAACCAAATACAGAACATGCATCACACAAATCTTCCGTTTTTGAAACTAGTGGGTCTGGGAGGTTCTATACTCCCAGTACATCAGCAATTAAATTTAAAAAAATTTCTTAAAGAAAGCTATCCTGAGTATTACTAAAACTTGCATAGTGTAGTTATCACCGACTGCATTGCCTTAGTATTTTGTTTGGAAGGACGCCGCTCCATCGCCCTGTCTGCACCAGTCGCCACTGTTTAGTTTAGTTTATTAATAATATTTAATATAAAAATACCTTTAAACCGTAATTGTATACTATTTTAATTTAAACTAATGTTTTTAATTGAGGGGCAAACAACTCTTATACATCCCCTAAATTCTATAAATCTTCTTACTACATTCCCAATCATCATACATTTTTGTGCATACTTGTCCATCCTGATGAATTTTAATGATTGTATAAAAGTACTTAAAATGAAGTTATCAAGGAAAACACATTAACTGCACTAAAATAAATTTTCAATTATTAAACTTATTTATGACACTACTTACAAATTCATAAATACAATGTACGAATTCATCAATACAATGAATACATTTTAAATACTTCTAGATAGTGAATATTTGTTTGTTGGATGAAATTTTATTCAATAAACATAATACATACTACAAATGTATAGAAGTTAGAGAGCTTGATTGGTCTTTTACAGTTGTTGTAGGTTTAATCTCCAGCCAAGTACATCTGGTTTTACTGTGGCTCCCAAGGTCCTGACAACAATTTTAAGGAATTAAATGTCTAAATACTAATCAGTTTGATCTTAAGGCCTGTAATGTTTCTTCATATAAAGTAATGCAATGAAACGCGTACTAATAGAAGAATTTGAGAACAAAGGAAATCAAAAACCGTTCGAGGGACTTCCACGGCCCCGTAAATTGTGCAGAGTTCTGGAAGCTGGAGGACAGGCTTCCACCTAATTTAAATCTTTAAATTTAAAACAATTTAAAAATAATTTGTAAATAATTTTAAGTTTTACCCTATTTCTATGAATTTCTATGAACTAAGAAAAATTTGAGTGTTAAATCTTCGTTTTTAAACCGCTTACAAATGCGACCAAAACCAAACGGTATGACCAAGAAGTATCATCTACCAAAAATCAAGTTCATTTAAAAGCGTTCAGCAGCCATGGGCGAGTTTTAAGAAAAAAAAAGACAAGCTATTACTAATTAATAAATTTCGAAACCAAAGAAAACAATTTTAGGCAAATTTAGAAATTTAAATTTAAAAAATTAAAAAGTAGCATGTTCACACGGACAAGCAGCATAAATTTATGATCAAGTTGAGAAGTCTTATTAACCAATGGGAGTAAGGGGAATTCCATTAATTACGTGAGGCGTTTAGAGGGGGAAGGGGGTCAAGCAGAATCTCACCGAATCTCACGTGGGGAAGAAGGGGGGTCTCAGCAAATATCGTATTACGAAATTTTTTTTCCGCAAAAAAATGTAAAATTGCGAGAGAATTGGGTTAAATTAAGAAGGTAAAACAAATAATCTCATGTGAGATTAGGGGAGGGGGCGTCGAGCCAAATCTCATGACATCTCACCATGGGGGAGGGGGGTTGAAAAATCGCTAAAATTGTCTCACCTAATTAATGGACGTCCCCTAACGAAATCCATTAGATCAGGGATGATGGAATCGGGGTAACCAGAGGTCTTGGAATAACACATTCGTATTAGCTGCAAGGGTAGTGGTTCAATGCCCACTTTGTACTGAAGCTCTAGGCTTATTGTACCCCGTTTTCCATTAAGATGTTAAGGAATCTTATAAGTATTTCGATCCACAGTTTGATGTTCACCAGAGGGCTGAGTTAAGAAATTCTGTCAAGTCCGAGATTTGAACCCAGAATTTCCGCTCATAACTCAACTAGCGATCACAATAAAGCCACCACTGTGGTCTGAATAACACATTAGTAGGAGTTAGTTAATGTTTGAAGAGGAAACGGAACAGTTGTGTCAATTAAGTGCTTCCAAATTAAAGTCAATTTAATTTTGAGTTTAACTTCCAAAAGGTATAAAGCCGTCTGGGTCCATAAAAACAATTGTTTGTCTTTGACGCAAAGAACCAACCATACGCAATCACCGTGGCGGAAGTACATCAAAGGTTTCCAGTGGAAAATATAGTGCATCCAACGGAAAAGTTTTGTAAAGCAGCCGACCGAAGAAGATTTCGAAGGGTAATTAAACAAATTGTTTTTGTAATAGTAGGTTTAGATAAAAAAAAAAGGTTTAGATCCCAATGGTTTCTTTCAGGCTAGTATCTATTAGAAACATAAGAGTAGATAAAATTCTATGTTAACCTCACATTTCCAAGCATCACCTGCTCTTAGAAAACTACTAGCTATCATTGGATGTAATTATGTGATAGTTTCAGTTTGATCTACTCTATTCAGTGTTCAGTGTTTAATACCAATGTTAAAGATGCCGCAACTAAATAATAAAAATGATAATTTACAAAACTACTAAAGCTATGGTTTCACTTAAATTTTCAGTAAATTTCAGTAAATCTTTGTAGATTCCCGGTGTTTATGCCCCCATAGTTATCAAATCCAACCTGATATCCAAAATCAACTTATTGGTGAACCCCTGCATAACAAACAAAATTTAAAAATTTCCAAACCATAATTGTAAATCTAAATTACGTATAATATATAAATAATAAAAATTGTATTAAAATAACAGTGTAGTCGTCAAGGAAACGATGATTGAACCAAAAAAGACGAAGTTATGAAAACTGTATTGAGGACATGAAATAAGAATAAGCCTTAATTGATTGTTTAAATAACTTTAGTAGTAAGGGCTGTACGAAACTTTTTACATAAATAGGTAATTCTATTTATAATAAATAATCAATACAAAATTAATTAATACTTCTAAACTAAAAGCAAAATTCCAATTTCAAAAGCATTTGAAATTAAGCGATTAACGGTTAAAAACTTCAAAAGTGAAAATGATTGCAAGTTTTTTTCTTTTTTGTATTGAAAAATTCCTAAACCTTTTATCTATTAACTGAAAACGTAAAATTTTTTAGTTATCCTATAGTAAACGATAAGTCACGAATGAAAAGGAATAGAAAAATTTAACAATTTCTAATCTGTAAAATATTAAATTGTAAATTTTTAAGATAAGTTGGTAAAGGAAATTCCTAAGGTTTCGTAATTATGTTAGAAATCCAGTCAATAATCACGAGAAACCGTGGTGTAAGATATGAGTGATAATAACGATTGGGGATAATGACTGCATGAAGTTACTTCATGAAGTTAGTTAAAAGAGGCATTACCGATAGCGTGTTACACTAAGTGGGTTGGAGAACGTGTTTTAGCAAAGTATAATTTCAAGCATTGCCGAACACTAATAACTTTGTTCATTAGCTATTTAAAGGGATACATAAGTAAGAATTAAGCTAACTATTTGTTCTATTACAGTTACCTACGCACCTTCATAGTATTTGTTCCATTTATGTTCTATATTATCTAAGGCAGTTTAAACAAACGACTTTCTTGTATTTCAACATCAACATAATACAACTAATTGCCCACACAATGCGCAAATTTGGCAAATATAATTCTTTTGATAAGGAATTAAATGTTACGCCGATTCAAAGAATTTCCTACCCTATATACCTATGCTTAATTAGCATCCCAATTTGCATTCTGTTTTTATTTGACATGTTAATTCTGTATTTTACTAAAACATCGTAAACAAACGAACACCCAATCACGGCACTCCTTCGGGGTAGGCCCGACTACCTTAATTAGTAGTGCAATTGTTTTCTGTAAATTCACATTAAGTAGATAACAGTCTGATTACTTAAACATTTCAGTGTCTAAAATAACGATGGTAATGTAAGTACATGGTACTCAATCTAAATTCCCGGCATCACTACGAACGTGTATATGTAGTTTGAAGTTTTACCCGTAGTGCAACTCCTTACCACTACTCCAAACTCTATGTAAATAAGATAGCTATTCTGTGATACTTAGCCTTAGGGACTTATTATCATTAAGACGCAACAAAGCGAAGCGGAGTGAATCTGCCTCTAGGTCGGGTCTGCCTTAATGTTTTTACAGATGCTTAGTTGCACTCTGAAGGCTAAAATCTAAAAATTTTGTGCAATTGGTCCACTCAACAACGTCTTAATTCTTACGGCCGGCTTCCGGTGAGTCTGGCGTATTTTACATATTTAAATGAGAAAAGCAGAACGCAGTAACATATTATGTGTAGTATATCATAAAAACCAGGAACTCAAACTATAATTATAATTGGAAGTTTCGAAACCCATTCAATTAATTCAATATATCTCAATAAAAGTTGAGAACGAAAAGTTGTAGTAAATACAGAATAAGTTAAAATAGCAAAATAAATGGAATACGTATGAAGCATTAATATTTATATAAAATGGATTTACAAATTTACAAAATTATGAAAAGATATTTACGAATTTTGTTTTTCAGTTCAATTTTTTGTCCGAGAAAGTTTACTGTAGACAGATGTTACGAGATGTTATACATAACAGGACCTTTTATAAGGTATTTTTGTTTATAAAAAGATTAAGGTATTGTGTGTTGAATTCTTGGAAAACAAATTTTATTTAGATTTATAACATTTTTAATATAAAGATATTTGCGTAGCTGCCTACTTTATTGTAAAATAATACAAACGTTTTATATTCCAAATTTAAAAATTAGCAATTTTGTGAGTGAAATTTTGATATACGATGTAATGCAATATTTTGGGAAGTTCAATTAATGTGCCCAATAATATTTGAAAAAGCAGTGGAAAAAGAAAAATATCGTAATTTGTTATATCATGAGCCGGATGATGTTATTGCCTTGGCCACCGTATCGTGCGAATTTTATACCGCTTGACTTTTACTTATGAGGAAGATAAAATATTAATATGTTTCTTACAAAAAAGTAATTTAGGAAAAAACTTGTTTGTTAAGTTAATTACAGTGCTAATTTATTTTTATTACTTAATTTGAGCCAAAAAAAATTTCTACCGCATTTTCTAAATAATTTCTTTTTAATTTTTAATTATTTTGAATTGTAAAAACACAAAACTGAATGTACAGGATATAGTTTAAGGATAACTTTTGTATGTGTAGTCCATAATAGCATAACGGTTTTGTTGTTCCAGTTTGTTTTCAGCTTTCATTTGGGCCAGCACCACAATAATTGTCATTGATAGCCCACTACCTCAATCTCTACTTTAGCCGATGTAGCCGGGAATTTTAACCCCCGGTAAATATTCCCTAGGGAAATTTTACCCACGGTAAAATTTTACCGGTTAAATTAAAACCACGGGAAATTATACCCCCAGTAAAAAATGATCACGGGGTAAAATTTCACTGGGGGGTAAAAAAGGTCAAAATATTCTTAGTAAATTTTTACCCCCTTAAGAAATTTTATAGGTAAATAAGAATTTTTATATCTGTTTATATAATTCCATAATATTTTACTGCGAAATGCTAAAATATCTTTCTCAGATATTTGAAGAATAAAATAGGATAATTTAAAAATTGAACACATTTATTTAAAAACTAGCTGACCCGACAGACGTTGTCCTGCCTAAATTTCAATATTTCCCCACATGGATTTTCTAGATCTAATCCGCTAATTTCTTACTAATTTTTGCCAATTACTGTTCTTTGCGTTCTTCCTTTTCATCCTCCCATTCGTCTTCCAATAAAGAATTTTCAAAATCGCACAGCAATATTGCCAATACCTCTTGTTCTTACTTTTCCTCCTCCCCTTCGTCTTCTAATAAGGAATTTTCAAAATCACGCAGCGACATTGCCAAATCCTGTTCTGTCTGTTTCTTCTTCATGTAGGCAGCAGCCAATTCTTCTTTTTTTCGTATACGCTTCGCTGCAACTTTTCTTTTTGCAATGATTAAAGCATCACTATACGCATGGGGTTTCCGCTAAAATCTTGCAATACTTCTTTTAAAGAATTTATACTGACTTGAGTGAATTCCTATTTTACTTTCCAATTTTTGTATTTTGCGTCCAGCAGTTGGTTTGAAAATACTGCTCCAGATTGGTCGTTCGGCAACTCTATACGCATGTTTATACTTAATTTGAGTGTCCACAAAACGGACCACTTCAAGCATGCATCTTCGAAAGGTTGCACTTTAGAGTTTCATTGTTTTGCATATTTAATGGCAATTTGAGTGATGTAATAAGCTGTTCGACCGCCTTCCAACAACATAGCTGCAATTCCGGATGAAGCAAGTACAAGTACCAAAATAAATGCAATCAAAAAAGTTTTTCCAATTCCACCGGGAGCGTCCAAAAAGAAAATTCCTCCAGTTCCATCATTCACAACTTCTATGAGAGTGTCGTACGCATATTTTTGTTGCCAATTCAACAACGGAATCATTTGTCGAATTGATTCTCGCAATGCGGTGCAATCATATTGTTTTGCGCGTTTCAACTCTTGATTAAATGGGTCGTGCATCGGACGATTGGGTGCTGCCATGTCTAATCGAAGTAATACCTTGTTTGATATCTTCAAGCACATGTCCTCAATTTAGTAATATCAATGCCTCGTTGTGAATTTCCTCGCAAAGTTGCATCTGGATTTGATGTTCTAGTACGTATCTGATTCAAAATATCATCAGACATATCATTTTTGTATTTAATCCACAAATCAAATGGTTTCGATGAGAAGCATGTTTCGAAAACAATGCACGTATTTGATGAGCACTTGATGAAATTCCAGCATCTCCGAGCGTGTAATCCCAATGAGAGTCATTCTCTAGCAATCGCAAACGCAGATAGGCTTCTCTATATGTGCCACATAATTCACCATTAACAGTTTGTAGATCTGAAATCAGAAATCAAGTATCCAATTATCGTTTTTGAAGTTTTGCACTACCTACGTTGATGAGCTCTCCTAAATAAGATTAGGATCCCTTGAATACATGGTTTTATAAAACTAATCCTATAAATTAAACACAAAATTTAAAAATGCTGTCAAACGACATTTGCGCACGTAGCGCCATCTATCGGAATAGAAATGAAGTAATTTTAGTTTTTCCCAAATTTTTCTATTTTTCGGACAAATTTTAAAAGTTTTTTTCAGTAAAAATCTTACTCGGGCCATAACGAACATTTATAAAAATAAATTAGCCAAATCTGTCCAGCCGTTCTCAAGTTATGGGCTTAGCAACGAACAGCATTTCATTTTTATTTATATAGATTACATTTTATTATACATAACTTCTTTTACCGAAACTACTACTTCAAAATGATTTGAATTTTTATGGTTCAAAAATATTGCCAGATTTTTGAAATTAGGTTCATCGGAAAGGTGCATTGAATTTAGAAACCTTAGCCATGCAGGATTTTTTGAAATTTAAGTAAACGAATATATTACATCGGCTGCTATATTTGTGCTACAGTGAAAAGCATCTCAACATCTGTTGCCCAAATTGCATTTTTGTCCATTGTCATGATATTCATGTAATTCTCAACACCAGAAAACAGATCAACTTCTTGTTTTTGAGTTTTCTTAAATTTAGTAATTAGCTTTCGTACTTCCGATGTGCTGATCTGCACTTCCGGTAATGCATAAAGATATGCATCTAAAAAAACAGTTACCGTCTGCCTTGACGTCTATAACAGTGTGAGGCGAATGGAGCAACGAATTTTTTGTTTTTGCACAGTCGGAATTCTTGTCAAATGAAAGTCTAAGCTTCTCACAAAGTCGTTTTTGCCAAATATTATTTATGGAACAGAAACGAAATTTTGATTTTTCCGTAATGCAATTAATTTCTTCCACAGATGATTCATGTTCTTGACTTTCGCCATTTTTTTCTTAAGATCCGTTGTCGTGGTAATGTTTTAAATTAGTGATAGGATATCCCTTTTTCAAAAATTTTCCCACTTTAGACCTGAGGTCGAAACTTGTATGTAGGCCCAGCCTGTATTACCTACTATTACTTTTACTATTTAACAAATAATTTATCCAATTTTATTTATTTTTATTCTTCCAAAATCTGAGGAAGATATTTTAGCAACTCAGAATAAAATCTAATCGAATTTGATAAATAAACAGTAATAAAAATTCTGATTTACCTATAAAATTTCTTAAGGGGCTAAAAATTTACTGAGGTTATTTTGAACTTTTTTACTCCTCATTTTTTAAAATGATTACGGGGTAAAATTTCACTAGGAAATTTTTTTAAATCTATGTTGATACTGCAAATTAAAATAAATCCACAATAAGCAGATTACAACAACTAATGCAACAAGCATAGCATGCAATACATGAAACGTACAGTTGAAATAGAGCAGCAGTCCAGAAACCAGTACAAACACTATCACGAGAAGTACTAGTATGAGGAGTAGAATAGTTGGACGACACCAATGCATCCAACAGGAATCTCCGGCAGTAGCTGCAGGTGATTGAGTTTGAGGAGATAGACACCATCCACACGAAGTTTCTTCCGAAGGAACTAAATTAGTGCCTCCGGAGGCATTCACTACTACACCCCTGTAAGTACTTCGCCGTTGCACAAAACCGTCCTCTTCTTCTGTCGTCCTTAATCCAACATCGTGGTAAACTCCATATGAAGCTACCATATTGGCAGCTGAACCAGACGTGTTATTGCAATTCATCGTTGGCTGTTGCACTTGAAATTCCTTACTTGGCCAACATTGACAAAAACAACCATGTTTGTTTTTGGGCGTATTGGGTCCAGCAAAGCCATCCGTTACTGTCTCCTTTACGTACCAAGAATTATTATACGTCTGAGGTGACTGATATGTGTAACTGTCGTATGACGTTTTATTTTGAAAATCTGAATAATTATTAGTTATAACCATATCCCTTTATACTTGCATTCCAATTTAAACCGTTCTATCATTGTCAAAATCTAATTCTTTATTATTAATGTTAAGTAAACACTCAAGTCTTATTCGATGTTAGTATAACCAAAAAAATTAAATTACTCACAATCATACGTTACGTATTGACGGAATGAAGAACGTTTTACCTGAAACAACAAAAAATGTATTAATATAGAAAATTGCATAAACCTTTTATATCGCACTGTGCATTTTTGAATTAAAACTTAATCAAATTTTACCTCAGTTAGCTTCATGAAGTAAAATTTTATTCACGAACATAATTCATACAGTAGCTGCCGATGAAGCAATTTGCTTTATGAACTAATGCAACGCAATCTGCTTTATTCAACATTTTCTTTAAACTTTACAAACACATTTTAGGAAACTTTAATACTTAACGTCTTGGAACATACGATAACATTATAATTAGTATTCACACAACCAAATTTTGTGTTTAAATTGACAATATTTCTAAAAATTTTCTTTAAGTAAAACTTACAGCAAATTACTTACACCATTTTTATTATATATAAAAGAAAAACTAATTCATCCATTACTACTAACTACAGTGCTGAACGTCAGTATCTACAAAGTTTATTTTATTTTTTTAATTTTTATTTAATTTATTTTATATTTTTTTTAAATAAACAAAATCGTAATAGGACAATGGCAGTCCGAGCCGTCATTAGAATCAATGACAAATGTATAAAATTAAACTTACAATTATTTCAATCGATCATGAAACTGTCCACGTGCACCTAACTTGTCGAAATTCCAAACTACGAAAATGTTTTTAGTTTACCTAAGCGTCTACTAGGAGATATCTAAACTTACAAGTGTGTATACCTCATCAAATTTTTAAAAAATTAACGATACAAAGAATTCTTTAATTTCAAGAAATTCGAAAATCAAATATTCTGTTACGGTTTTGGTTTCGGCTGAAAATCGTGTTTCGGTCGGACACTAATTGCTTTATTCTCGTTTTTAAAGGCCAACCAAAATAATATTTAAAAATTTTCGAATTTCTTCAAATTCAAAAAATCATTTTACCGTAAATTTCTTTATATTTATATCCCATACTGACTTCTTAAGGAACTATAAAATGGAATTATGTTTTTAATCTTAAATGTAGTTATATTGGGGAAGTTACAATCAATTTTACATATTACGGAGCTTATAATATATATTTTGGATAATCACTTTTTAAGAGCTTCTTTCAAGTATCAAATTTTCGTTCAAGTATTTACTATATAATAAGTTGGACTTATCTTCGACAATTGATTTCCCTATTATTTCTACATAAATGACAGTAACGTGAAGTGACAGCTGTCAATGAATGGCATGAAGTTTATAACTGAATTAAGTTTCATCATTGTTATCGCGGCAAAGTTTATATTACTGCATTTAGTGATTACTTGAATCTTATAGTTTTATGGGGCTCTAGGTTTTGCTAAATGATCGGATATAATTTTTTTTTTAGTAACCAAAACTTTGATGTACTTATTTCATTTATATAATATAATAGTAACGTTAGTTGACTCAATTCTCTTGAAGCAATTCTGAATTGTTTCAAGCTCAACCAAGTGTATAGTGGAATCGTTAATTTTGAATTCTTGAAACATGGAGAATAGTTTAACGTTTAATGACAAGTAAGCAAATTAAGCATAACCTCAAAAATTCTTAATGCATATAAAGCTAGAGTCTTCACTTATACACTCAGGGCAAAGACAAACTTCAATAATGGTGAAAATTATTATTTTTTACAGGTTTAGAAGCAAAGCTATTTCAATACATCTCGATCAATGCCTTTAAAGATTGTTTTAAATTACAAAATTTAAACACTATTTTAATCCCGGAGCTGCCGGCATACAACAACGCAAATTGCAAACAATGTCATTGTGGCAGCTTGCAGACTCAAATATTGTTTACAATCGCCAATATGAAAAATATTTAACCATCAACCACAAACAATTCGTTTACGTTGAAAAGAAACCAAAAAATTTAAATTAGCAAAAATATTTTTAAAAAAAGAATAAAAATTGTTCAATCAATAAATAAAATTGGTAGTTGGTTTTAGGATTGTTCCATATCGCAAAATTCAAATATGATTTTAATTGAGGACCTTGTATCATGCAATTCAAATGGCAAACAATGTCATTTTTGCAGTCATCCGACTACAATATTGTTTACATTCAAAATATGTAAAATCATTAATAAATTATTTATAGAATATGAAATTTTACAATATTTACATAATTTTTTTTAAATTGATTGTAAATTTTAAACTGCCTTTATCATTTTTTAAACTTTTTAGCATTAAATTCGTTCTTGTTTTTTATGTTATTTTTTTTAATATTTACCATGATGGTATTACAATTTCAAAATTTTTTAGCTTCTTAAGCTTTGCATATCTGCCGAACAAGTTAGTAAAAACGGAATTTGCAAGATTCCTGCAATTCCTCAAAATAAACTGTAACATTTATATGATTGCACAACAAGGAAATTGCTGAAAGTAAATAATAATTTTCTCACAGAATTTGCACAACTTAAAACAGCAAAAAACTTAAATCCTCGTAAACTATACAGCCAATTTAATTCTTTTAGATACAGTTATTTTGCAGAATTGAGATAATTTTTATGATCTCAAAGGATAAGTAGTAAGTATATTTTATATTAAATATCTGTGGAATCAGGAGTAGTTTCAATTGCCCGTTTCTTCTTAATTTAATGTTAATTGACGTAATTTGGGACTAATTTATGCTCATTTTCTAAATGAAATCTTATGACGATTTTGGAATAGCCAACTTTGGGTTTGCTTTAATATAATACATAAATCTCATCTACATTTAAACAAATGACAATATTAGCAAAAATTTAAAAGGTTTGCGTTACATTAAATGGCGCCCAACGTGGGGAATGATGTGAGCCAGCAAGTAATAAGTTTTAATTAAAAAACAAATTTCAGTATAAGAACAAGTAACTTTGGGCTCTGAAACTAGAGGGTCCGAAGCTTACCAGCTTCTGAACAGTAATTCTGTTCAAAACGGAAGCTTTTAAACCAATTGATCGTAAGTTTAAGGTGGAGTCACAAAAGCAACGGAATAAATTTGATATGGATCGAAAACATAGTCAGCCATTTGTTTCGTAACACTCCAAATATTGCTTTTGTCAAACCAAGCATTAAACTTATTGACTATACTCGGCCTTATAATGAGGTATGGTAGTGCATGTGGTCTAGACGGAATTACTTGCACCTTCATCAAGAAGTTTGGGTATTTTTTGTCCAACCTCTTACTGATTATTGAGATATTTCTTACAAGGTTTAACATAGCAGCGGCTTTTCTTGTTCCAAGAAGGAATAATCCGAGAGTATTGTCCAGTTATCGGCCGGTCTGTATGTTTTTTGTTTTTTTTTAATTCTTGAATACCCAATGCATTATTGGCTAATGCATTTCTTGAATAAGCACAGTAGAATATACTGTCAGCATGGCTTTACTAAGCATAAATCTATCCAAACAGCGTTGGATGATTTTTATAATGAGGCTATGGCTCTTTTGGATGACAAAAAGGTTCTAATTGAAATTTTCTGTCATCTTAGCCGTGCATTTTTTACTTCTGAGTACGACATTTTTCTGAAAAAGCTCGATCGATTAATCCGTGGAATTCCGCGGTTTTATTCTTATTTTGATGGGTCGCTGTCAACGAGTTATACTAGCAGACACGAATGCATCTGGCGCGAAAAATTCAGGGTACTATATAAAGATAACTTTGAATGCTGTCTTAACACTATACGCTGAAGATAAGTACCTAGGTAGTATTAGGTGCTGATGAACTGATCAGTGCTCTGGTACAGGTGGCATTTTTATAAATTTTATTTGATTGATTTTTCACGAGGGTTGTATTGTGTAAAAGTTCACTCTTTCCCACGTATTCGGCATGACTAGTTGTACGTACCGTTAAGCTTTCCCAAGCAAGACCCAAGGAAACTTATCTAAAACATCTTTTAAAAGGGTTCGTCCTTTATAGTATTATAGAAACAAATTTTGATTACAATCGTCAGCATTTTAATTTCACTAACTGTCCACTTTACATCATAAACGGTAAGAGTAAAGCTGTATGCAATTTATGCTATCATCAGGATCTTCAGGATATTAATTAAAATTGTCAATTAAATATGTAGTAGAAAACAATAATTACAATTTAATAATTTAATTTTTTAATTACAAATAATTACATTTACTTTATTTCGGATTACCGGTTTCGTTTTTTCAGCATCGTCAGATGCCAGAAGACTGAATATAATAAATTATTTCATCTTGTACAAATATTGTAAGAAAACATCATAATAATAAAATAATAATGTAATTTGTTTACAGCATGAATTATTGTAAAAACTTTTAAATATGAGAAAATTAATATTGTTGATATTCCAAAATATAGGCTCACCGATCATCTAAATCCACTGGGAGAAAAACTCAACTACAATAACTGCAGTGAAGTGCGTAGATTGAAGAGGTTCAAACCCTCTGATCTTATGATAAAATTTAGTGATTAAATTCGTGAAATAAATCGAGATATCTACCCTTATTATTTATTAAACAACTTATTACGTTGTTAAATACATCTAATGTTACTTTAAGAATTAAAGAGGGTGTATCACTGGACTCGCCCTTACAGATCAATTAAGTTAGTCTAAAATATTGTGAAAAAGTTTAGCATGGAATAATTATTATGATATATTGGTACTACATTTGCATAAATTAAGTTTGTTAAGTTACTGATTGGGTAATATGTAATGTAAGGTTTATGTTAAAATTTCTTAGTTAATACTACGTTATAATAACCTAAATAAGTAATTTCAACTCCCTTAACCAAATCGAATAGCACATACAATATTCGCTGAATTATTTTATTAATTGGAATTCGAATAATTCAAAACTGAGACCTTTATAGCATTCCTCAACTTTTATTAACAAATCATTGACGATTATCGGCTATCCGCGATTACCGGAATAATGTCGCATAAAATAAGTTGTCTGATAATTAAATTAAAATTGTTATTGGTCATAAAATTGAAATAGTGGAAAACGGAAAAAACAACAGTAAAGTAGATTTTTCCATACCGATATTGTTAATTGTATAAAAATTATATTACAAATTTGAGGTTAAAAGTTGACGTAAAGAATCTGAGATATAGGTTGAGTTTGGTCAGATTTTAGATTAAACTAACCGCAAAACAAAGAAACTGCTGTCGTTTCTGTATTTCATTTTTGTTTAAACATTTGCATCCGTGTAAAAAATAAAATTATTGTGCGGTTTCTCGTATGCTCTACCACTGCGCTCGGTAAGTGCGCTATTTCATTAAAATTAAAATGTTAGTTATTTATGTTTTCCAGTCACATATTCTAGATTTTGTATCATTTAAACTAAACTATGAATAAGGTCACCCCGTAAGATGCAATATGTTGAATTATTGTGTTGGAGCTGGGTTGAGGCTGGGTTCGTGGTCCAACCGCGATCGATAGATATCAACCTCACTGTACTGAATCAGACGTATAGGTACGGTAGCACTTCAATTTAAAAAGGCAATGCAGACAATTTTCAACCACTTAAAACAACTTTTTTAAATTTTTTATTCTTTAAATGTGCACTTAAAAAATAAAGAAATAAAACAATTACTTCACTTAAATTATTACAGCTATAATTGAAGTATCCAATTTATTCAGATAATTTAGGGTTTATACCTTAGGAGAAAATTATTTTATAGTATGAAACGCATATAACTTATAATACTTAAAATACGACGTAGAGGGTTAGAGCAATTATGAACATTAAAGATTAACATGGACAAAGGTAATTTTAACTTGAAGGGTTTTCCACACGTAATTTCATTAATTAACACTATAAAGTTGAATTCTCTGCTGAAACGATAAATAAATGGCAGAATTAAAAACTAAACTGTTTTCCTAATTTTTAAAAACTGCAATTTATGCACTTTTGCTTTATCTGATTTAATTAGTTAACTATGCTTACTTTTAAACTAGGTACATGCAAATATTATCGATTAGCGATTGTAATAAACCTAACGGAAAGGCGTATCTTCATTAAACTGATTAAGCTGAAAGCTTTTACGGAAAATCCTGAGGTTGTTCTGTTGACGAAAATATTTAAATATATTTAGTGCTACAACAACCATTGAGTAAATAAAATCGAATGTAATTTGACCTAACAAATACAAGTATTTGGTGAGAAAACAACTCATCTTCCATTTGCTATTCCCGCTCTTCTGTCCTATCTATGCTTTGGTCGTCTAAATATTTTCGTTTATTTTTCATACTTATAATTCCTCCTTTTAGATCTGCACTTGATTGAAGTTTAGTATACCTAAATTTTCATCGCCTTTACAGTTTTAACTAATCCTATAAAACCAGATGAAGCCCAGATGACTGCAAATAAAATAATGGCTACTATATCTCACATAAACTAACAAATATTAAATCACTTGTGGTTCAAACCAGATGCTCTGATTTCTCGAGATAACCGAATTAACTATCTTCATAGAAATAATTATTTTCAACAATTTGTCTAAATTCCCTGAATTAATCACCCGATGATAGCTTTCTGTAACGAAGACGTTCGCGAAATAATCTTCGAGCATTATAGTCTTTGAAACTTTCTGCATTTTAGTTTTTAAATGTGTTTAGTGCACTGTTTACTGTTTCTAAAATACAGATATTGTACTGATATTTAAGTGTAGGGAATTCAGCTAGCATTAAAGTTTATCAAAGAAATTTAAAAAACGGCTTAACGGTTTGGCTTCAAACTTTGAAATATGTAGATAACAATAGTTTTCTAAGGATTTTTCATATCTGTTTTTAGTTTATGAGAGTATCTGGAAATTTGTTCTGCAACATTTACACAATGGAAAAGCTGTACGACAGCATTTCTACGACAAAAAACTATACGATAGTATAATGATAATTTAAAAAAAACATCAAGTTTTCACAAATGAAATATATTGTTAGTATTAATTTTGCAAAATTCAAAAATGTAATTTCCAAAAATCATTTGTATTTGTCCTAAAGACAATGCCTGTTTTGCTGGCTAGCTCGACCTTCGGCCTCGTGTTAGGCATTATTATTTCACGTAATGAAATTTAAGAGATTTTCTTAGTGTAGTACACCTAAACAAACATTTTAAATTTTAATGATATACAAATATAATATAACCGGCAACGTTTTATAGTCGACTTGTGGGGCAATATTTACCTTTTGCACTTTACCTAGTGTAAAAATTTAAAATAAGCCGTGTCCTACAATATTGCTAACAAATTTTAATTAAATAGAAGAATTAACTAGAAGAAATCGATTTTGTACTGATTTCTTCATCGCAACAGATAATAATCTGTAAACGTTTCATAATTTCTAATTAATTGTACTCATCACAGAAATTCATTTGTCTCAACTTTTATTATTTACTTAAATCTGTCGTTTCTAGCAAATTTTTTTACTAAAAATGGCCTTTTATTTGGCCAAAATTTTGGCCTTAACAGTTTAGGTAGTAATTAATGTACGAATTAACAAATTATGCCAAAAATTGCTTGTATAATATAAAGACACAGCATGGATGAGAATGGCCTTGTGTAAACAGCAAATTAAATAATTGAATTATATTTTTGGGCTCTTTTTCCGAATTCAAGGATGATCTACAAATTTTAATGTTTACATAATATGTAATTTACACCCTAAACTACCAAATTTATATACAGTAATAGCCTTCGTGTCCGAAATGAACGGGACTTATTTCTGTTCGGATAAGCGAATGTTTCGGATAAATGGTTGGTTGAAATATAAATACCACAACATGAAACGGAAGTCTGCCTACGCGTTTACCTCTCAAGCATCTTTCGGTTGACGCGATAAATTCTAAGTATTTTCGGATACGAGGGATTCGGATACGAGGGCATTTACTGTACCATAATTACTTTTAAAACAATTTTAATTCGTGGGGACATTTTGCGTTCGATTTCATGCCTAATATAGCTCTAAGTAAAATTCTGTGTAAAACCGATAGAAACATTTTTGTTTTCTCTTCTATAGTTTGCAAGATTAAACCTTTCCGAATCATATTTTTCAAATATTACTCAAAAAATATATTATTGCTATTATTTCAAAAAAATTGAAAGAAAATTGAGGCCTGTCGGACGACCTGAAGCCATGATCTCCTCGCACAGGAAGACAGCGGAACTCCATTGGTTGCCACCTAGATTTTAGTTAATATAAAACCTTAACCAAGAAGAAAATAGTTACAGAAAAAAGGATATAAAATAAAAACTTGATGTTGAAATTACTTTCCTGAAACACAAAAAAATTGTTTACAGAAAAGCAAACTTTCTGTTTTATATATTAAATAATCATTTAATGAAATTGGGAAACGGGGCAAAATTAACCAATCAGAACGTCTAAATAAAGTTTCTCCGATTTTGCAAAATTAAGTTGACGTGGAGGGCTAGGAATAGTGGTGTTAACCTTAGAACTCTTAGCTGAATATCCAGTTAAAATTTCATTTCGTTCGAGTTTTCCGTTCGAGAACTTTTGATGAGACAGACATACAAACTTTGTGTTTTATAATATATTAAGATTAATATATTAATTATTTTAATTTCGAGTTAGAATTCTGTTCTCTATAGTTTAGGTTAGATTCGTTTTCTACCTCAGATGAACTGCAATCGATTTATTAGCATAAAATTATCAATTTTTATTTCGGACTGTTACTGCTCTATTAAGGCCAAAAGGTTGCTTTAGGACGTAAAGTATAGAGAATTATAAATCTATGAACCATTTTCATGTCAGAAGAAAATACTACATCAAAAACCAAAAACTACGTTGTTGTAGTTTGATTGCAAATAGTCAAACAAATAAGAAAATTTTGGTAGATCGTTTAAAACATATTATACATCTGCAGTTACTAAGTTTGCTAAATAACTCAGGCACCCTTATGTTAGCAATGTCAATTGTACATTTTAAAGTCGGGTTTTGTCATATAAAAATCAATTTATAACAAAACTTTTTTGACATTTTTTATTGCAAATTTATTTTTCTTCATTTTTTCTATTTTTTTACACCGTTTCATGGTTAGACCTAGAAAACCTCTAAGATAGGAAAAAATGGCGTACGGGTTGTCGGAAATGGCGCATGCTAATAAACTCGCTGAATATTATATATAATTTTTTTGCTTCCTTTTACAAATTATTACTTTTTTATATGTTAGATAAATTTATTGATAATTGAAAAAAACTTACTGTTTGTTAAGATAACAATGTGCAAATTAGTTGAATTAGTTTGCGAAACACAGGTGCTTCGAAAATCTGTTTCTCATCAGGCAAACCTGGAATAATGAACCTGGAAGAGTGTTCAATTCAATTAAATAAAAACTCAAAAGTCAAATTAATTTGACATTCCTTTAGAATAAAAATCCTACTTACTTGATGTCAAAATCCATAATAAAAATGAAAATTTTAGAAAATATTTCTAAACTGAGCAATTAAACAAAAAATTGAATGCGATACTAATATTGAAATTAAATATTACAATCATTAATATTATTAATTCAGTAAGTTTTTTCAATTATTAATTTATTTATCTAACATGTAAAAAAATAATAATTTGTAAAATATTTTCACATGCTATAATAACTATAACCATATTAATTATTTTTCCTGTTTCTTATATTTTTCATTTTTTTGCTCTACTATATGCGACTGAAGATCGGAAATAATCGTGAAATAGGGCCTTATATCGCATTATAAATTTTTAATTAGTAAAATCTTTTTTCAAAAATTATTTTTGTATATTTTTAAATATTGGTAATGGTCCCCTGTAAAGTAATTATTAAATGTCTTTTGTTGATTTATTTAAATAATAATTTTCTGCGTATGTATTTATACACTTTACATTGGTAAAGAGTTGTCCTTTAATCACGTGAGATTCTAACAAGAAAAGAGAGGGTTAGAATAACATCATGATTAATCACGACGGGGCGGAGAGGATATTTGATAATCACGTGTGTATTTTCGTGTGATCAAGCGAGCAAATTTGTGTCTAAAAACAAGATAACAACAATATTTAGTTCTCAGCTGGCTTCCGACACTGGACACTCTGTTCCTGCTTAAAGATATTTAAAAAAAATACAAGCGATGTTGAGAAGCGGGGGGTGGGGTAGTCTAAAACCTCACGACGTATCCTTACCTGTCTGTACGTTCTAGTTATAAGCATAAGAATTTTGTGCGGAAAGCGCTTATCAAAGGTTCAGTTACATTATATTATTGTATTTACGGTGATATTATTTAAATTCGTTTAAAAATGTTTAATTAAGTATTTAGTTTAATTGTGTTTAGTAATTGCTGAGAATTACTGTTGAACTTAATTGTTAAGTTAATAAAGATGATATACTAAATCGTTTTTGAAGAGCCTACGTATATTCCAAAAATTAGCTTAAGGCATTTTGTTTAAGTTCTAAATTAACCGAGCGATCCTACAAAAACAACAAAATTTTCCCACCATGTGCAAATAATAATAATGTGGATATTTAGAAAATTAGGGTTTCGTAAGGTTTGTTTATCGCAAATATTTCAGCGTTGCAAGAACCACGAAGAGGAAATTCGAGGTGGCGCAAAACTTATAAAGGCTTCTTGCTTCTTTCACGAATTTTATTCAAATTGAGTTACTAAACATGATTGGTACTATAAATCTGAAATTTGTTTTGAATAAAATTTATAAATATGTGAGGGTCTAAAAAGTTTTTATGGCGGCCTGATTTGAGATATAAACCTTGTCCAGCTAGTAGTAGTTATCGTAAAAGTAGTGTAGGGTGACGAACAGCAATATGCAAACATCAATGACACGCGTGCATGCGACATATGTCAAGTTGCGTTGACGGTTCTGAGGGTGAGGAAAAAATCGGAGAGTTGAAATAAATAATCCTTATCTAGGATAATATGAAAGCGTTGTCACATTTGCAAAACAACTAGACTAATTAATTTTCTTACTTATCGTTGATTTTCTGAGCTGGAAGGTCAAATGTCTTGTGTGATGTATTTCGTTTATTCGTGACGACTAACGATGCTACAACACATTAAACTTGACATGTAATCGTAGCTTCGGGACATTGATATCAAGTGCCAAGAATAAACAGGTGTTCAGGATAATTTAACCACTGTACGTGCATCACATAAATTTAATTTATGTTTGCACAACTTTAATAACACATAAAAGAAAAACAAACTTATCAAATTGTGGTTAAAATCCGTTCGCCATTTTGGAAAATTTTTTCCTGCATGATTATCTTCATTATTCATTTTTATTTATCAACGTTCTCATATTCGTCACACTAAAAATGGCTTTATAATATTAATTTTAAGAGTGAGCAACAAAAAATTTGAATTTTTCTAATAATAAAAGTATTTTTATTATGAAGTCGTTTTTTGAAATGCTCTTTTGTTGCAGTGAATAATTAATCATTCACGTCATCATTGAAGAATTATATTTAAAAATTTTTTTTTTCAAGAATGCTGAGCGAGCGCACAAGGAAATTTATTAAAACAGTTATATTTTCTATTGTAATCTAAAATATAAAGAGTAGATCTAAACTGGCTTGATAGCTAGGATAATGACATGTAAATCGAGAGAAACGAGCAAAGGAAGCTTTAATAATTGTAGTAGTACGTTGGGAACACTATTGAAGTAATATAGAGAAGACAGAATAGAACGTTAAGTTAAGATAAATGCCTCACCTCATTAAGAAGAGGGTGGCTCATTATGTCTTTTCTGTATTACCCTAGATTATACAACCCTTGGTGGTGCCTCAAACTCATTTCATCATTGATCACCGTTTATAACCATATATTACGGGTGACGTTGTGTAAGGCAACGGTCTTCATAGTAAATTGAAGGTCCAAGGGTCGTAGGAAAGCCAAATGAGGAAAATTCCGGTTGCAATGGACGTGATAAGTATTGGATTCCACGTCCGTGTATTTCCGCATCGGCACATGTATCTTCCGAGTCGGCGCCCAGTGACCCAACTGCTATATACCGTGGTTTCCATCAATCTTGTTCTGTCATGAACCATTTATCTTCGTATTTTTCGCCTGTCCTTACTCTACCTTGTATTCGACTATTTCACACTATTCTTGTACCTAAAAATTTTCACGCGCCATCTATTTTATCTTGTTTTTACTTAGAAAATCTAATTTGTTTATGCGACCTACAAAAACGCGCGCAAATAATTTACAACATTTTCATTCGATACAAAAAATTACAAAATATTTCTCCACTTCGCAAACTTAATAAATCTATTTTATTTCAAACTCCAAATTTAACTTTTTATTCTGCATCTAAATATTTTAATAAAAGCTTATATAAATCTCAACTAATAGAGCCTAAATAAATTTAATAAAATTCTACGCAAGAAAAAGCACTCAGTATACGAATTATTTAAAGGTAAATAAATAGGTACCAGAGCTTTAAAGTGAACGAAATCGATTAACATTAAACGTTTTCTACTTAAAAATTTAACAATAGTCCGGGATAGCACTTAATATCTGAAATTTTATTAATCACAATCATTTTAATTCACAATTTTGATTTTTTAAATCTTAGAGTTTAAAAAATAAATCTATTATTAATCTTAACTTTTTGCTGTTCTAAGCTCCGAGCAACAGCCATTTTATACATTAATAAGATTTCTTCTAGTTTCAGTTTAAGTATTGTGACCGTTCTTACAGCTTTAAACAGAAAATTTGTTATGGGCCGGAGACAGGACCATGGGGACAGGCAACGCCTGTCATTTAACTGTGGAAAATTTTACTTATGCACTGTTACGGCATTAAAACGCTCTTATCACATATTTCGTTAAATTGTAGATTTTAAAAGTTAAACCCGCAAGTTCATTACTCGATTCTGTAAAATTTAATTTGATGAGAACGAATGATCCGTCGTCTGATCTGCCATTATTTGTTTTTCTGATGTAAATATACGGCTTTTTATTAGTATCTGCCTGGATGTTTCCTTATTTGAGCAATTTTTTTTCTCAATTTCAGGTAATCCTTAGTTCTTATTTTACTGATAAGTTGGTTCTAAAGCTTGGCAGATACCTCCATTCGGAATCAAAATTGACTTCCTATTTAAAATATATGATACTAATTAAAAACCATCCTGTGTATAGCCAAGTTCAATAATTTGATAGACATAATAATATGTTCATGATATTATCATTCAAAAAATGCAATTCCTAATTTTTAAATCTTTTTAAGTATGCCTTGCCTTCAATGGGCGTTGGCGATTAAACTTGGCTGAAGCCAAGATGACTTACTAGAAAATTCCAGGATTTCCCAGTCGGCCGGTGTAGGTTTTACGCCATACCGCAAATTACACACAGTAGTGTGCTACAACCCAGGATGGGTGGTTTTGGCTAACCATTTCATTTAATGCATAGTTTACAAGACAGACAATAAAGACGGTTAGAATAAAGTTGTTGCTCAAATCGGGCTTGAACCAGAGTTCTCTGCTTAGGAGTCGACGCAGTTAAGCATCAGATTCTAACCGTCGTTAGAATAAGCAAATAGTAATTTAATCATTTATAGGTAAATAATTTCAAAGTAAATTTTTTGATCCTCTTACATCTTAAGGGCGTGCGAACCGTAAGCAATAATTGTAAATGAATAACCAATGTTTGATGAATAACAATACAGTTGAAACTGTATATCACCTGTAAGGTGACCTCTGAGAACCAAACCTAAACACTCGTTGGCGAGGCTGCAAATGCTCGGAAGTCATCCACCTCTCCTAAATCTATTTTTCGAAATTTAACACAGTCCTTCTAGCCGGATTAAAAAATTACCATGCTTCTTCAAGCCGGATATATTGTCGTATTACCAAATAATTTTTGGAAAATTTTTGATGGTTTATAATTTTGGATTTATTTATTTTGATCATTTTATTTGAAGTTAAATGATTTTAAATTTATTGTGTAAAATAATTTTGGTTTGCAGTTAATTTTATGGATTTTAAATTTAAATCATTGTGTTTTATTTATTCTGGAAATTGTTCAAGATTTGGACAAACTTTGGATATTTGGAATTATTTTTGAAAGTTTGGATCTGGAGTGAGATTGGTTCCGTTTATTGTAATCGTTAATAATTTGGAGATTGGTTGATTTGGAAGCTTAAAGTTATAATCGGTTTACGAAGAATTTAAAAGTTGAAATTTTTAAATTGAAAGACAAAGTAAAATTTGTACGAGGCGAGCATCTGCGTTGATAAGCCGTACACTCGAGTTATCATTCCATTTTTAAATACGATATTTATTTTATTTTAATAATTTTATAATAATTCAAATTTGGAATTATGTTATGATGTTATTATTTTTGGATATTTGAAGAGTTTATTTTTGGAAAATGGAATTGCCGTTGCGACAAATCAGAATAGTGATTTACTGACTACTGGGAGGTTGTCGCTTCCGAGTTGAAGGCTAACTGCAAACCATAGTGTGAAAAGGAAATTGGGTTTTTAATCCAACGTTCCACGACGATCTAATTATGACTACTCCAAGTTATATTATATCACCAAGTGGACTTCTGGTAACCAAACCTAAAAATTCATTGGGGAGACTGCCAATGTCCATTAGTCCACCATCATACTCATATTAATTCTGCACAAGATTAAACAAGGATTAAATTTACATTATCCTTCAAGCCTACTTAGAAGCCAGTAACGTTACTAAACTCAATACAAAAAATCTGTCCATCATGAACAACAATTTTATCAGCACGGTCTACAGAGGCGACAACAAACAATTATACTTATATAAACTGTCTACAGCGACAACAAGAAATTCATCTAGACAGGATTCATCAACGACACCAATACAAACTCATATCATCAGAAACTTAAATACTAAGAAAAAACAATTCAAAATGTCTACTCAAATACAAGAAAATTGCCACGCAGGCTTGCGGCCTTATGGGAAGAGTGATCTAAAGTTCTGGATATCAAAATTTCATCGAATGCAGACAAACTTCGAATCACCAACTTCTATGGAGGGGCGCAACTTACATGATTCAAATGATGTAAAGCTACCTCTGCAGCAACATCAAAACTAATTATAAATTAATTTTGAGATCAACACCTGAAAACCTTAACGACAAATTAACCAAAATGCCAAATCCCCCCACAAGGAATCAAATTGCATCAAATCAAACCACCTCTGCAAAATCTCTCTTTAGAAATTTTTACACTTTTGTTAGAATACCGTAATGTGATCCCCTGTCGTTATGATTCGCTTTCACTATTCAACCAAAGGGCCTGACATTTATCTTAGATAATCATCATGATTCCAAAAACCCCATACAAATTTTAAATCTAACCGAAGCCACGTTTAGTAATAAATTTTGAAAGTGTTTTGAATAACGGATTTTTTTAAAACTGGCCTTGCCATTTTTATTTTTGAAAAAATTTTTTAGTAATATTTAAATTTACTTTATGTTTACTTTACGTTTACTTTACGTTTACTTTACGTTTACTTTACGTTTACTTTACGTTTACTTTACGTTTACTTTACGTTTACTTTACGTTTACTTTACGTTTACTTTACGTTTACTTTACGTTTACTTTACGTTTACTTTACGTTTACTTTACGTTTACTTTACGTTTACTTTACGTTTACTTTACGTTTACTTTACGTTTACTTTACGTTTACTTTACGTTTACTTTACGTTTACTTTACGTTTACTTTACATTCTTTATGTTTTATTTTAGCGTTAACTATTTACATATATCTGCTCCGTTTATAGAAAAGGTAGAACTATAAAAGTAAGTTAAGGGATTCATTTACCTGTAAGTTAGTAGTAATAAGTAAGTTCTCCGTAAGATACTACGTCTACATACGAGTGGCACCATCTTTATTTTGTCGCCATCCACCCCACCTTTACCTTTAGATTTCCGAGGTATTCCCAACATATTTGATCATCCCATATCTTTACTGAACTATTTTATAGTTATATAAACATTTTTCAATTACTTAATTAATAACACCAATAATAAGTCTTTTACGACTTTCAATTGTTTGAACTTAAATGAAGACATATAACTAATATAAAAATCTTTTACTAAGAAAGCAATTTATTGCTATTAACAAATAACGGCCGGAGGTCCATGCTGAGCGAAACAGAACAGTCAATTCCGGTTAGTTGTTAATAAAATTGTGTTAGCCAGCATTATTGCATATTGAGAAGGATAAGTAGTTGTGAGTTAAAACTCAGAATTCACGAGTAAGGTACATAATTGTAATGATTATAGTTGTTAAGAGTGTTGAATTAGCCTGATGAAAATATGTTAGGCCAATTTAAAGTAATTCACCGTTTGTAAAATGGATTACATATTTTGGAGAGGTTGTATCTGCATTTATTATCTTTTATTTCTTATTCTATAAATTCTCCAATACATAAACGTTTCTTCGTACTAATACGCTACAGGGAGAACTGGGAATTGTATCGAGACGGTGTAAGCAGATATTGGGCATGACTGACAGCTCATATACAAACTTACCCATCTAACACGTTTTATAATTTTCAATGTAAGTCAGGACTCAAGTAGAAAAGTAAATTCTTGCATGTATATTTTTGCATATACACTAAGTTGCAGAATATTGCATAATTTAATTGAAAAGATTACAAAGTATTGAGAATCGATAGACTCATAACAGGACACTCGAGGTTTTTATGAGACCATATTTAAAAAAATGATGTGATCATTTCGCGTAATGGTACACTATACCGACCGAACAGCATACGGTAAAACAATAACGACGTTTTGTATTTACCAGGTTTCACTATCAACTATTTTCTCATGTTAATATTGATCAAATTTAATACCACAAGAGACTAAATAAACTTCTGCTTTAATGGTCAATAACAGTAATGAAAATTAGTACATTACATTGTACTGCAAAAATACTATTTAATTGCCTCTGCGAATACTTTTTACAAGTGCTGCGATTAGTTTCAATTTTGCTGCAATAAATACTCCTGTAATGGAAAACTGATAACAGGCACTAATTTCACTTTGTACAATTCTGATGGTAGGGTAGCAGAGGTCAAACTCTTCTAGTAGTAAGCCGACTTGCTAATATTATTGCCGAAACTCCTTCGTCTTCCTACGGAAAGAAAACGCATTTCCACCTATTTCTCGTTTCGCTCTATTATTACTGTCCAGTATATATACAATCTTGCTATTGCTTGTTTAATTTATTCAATGTTTGTGTCGTCTCATAACTAGAATTTATATCTGTTTGATATTTGAAAAAATTATCGCGTTTAAGTATTTTGGTTAGACTACATTCCTGAGCCAACCCAAACTGCCGTTCACTAACAGATCATAGCTTTTGAGAAAAACAAGTGGAAATAATATTTCTGGTGCACTATTTTACTCTCTGGACCACTTTACGGGTGGGGTATTTTAAGTTTAAAAAGTAGTGTAATATAAATTGAAAATTGAAGCATACGGAATAGAAATTATGGTTG
Organism: Cantharis nigra; assembly: GCA_958510845.1. Classification (NCBI taxonomy): domain Eukaryota; kingdom Metazoa; phylum Arthropoda; class Insecta; order Coleoptera; family Cantharidae; genus Cantharis; species Cantharis nigra. The sequence goes on from OY294034.1 coordinate 23,431,908, forward strand.
AAATATATTATATACTGGCATATCGTTGAGAAAAATATAAATTGCGTTTATCTAGCTTGTTAGAAAATTTCTCTCAAATACGCACAAACTTATGAACTGAAATGATAAATATGAAGGTTGACAGTATATTGTCAGTAGATTTGTTACTTTAAGCTTTATCCCGCGCTACCAACATTATCAAAATTTGAATTTGTGTCTGCACACTTTCCTATCATTGCGTACTTCTTTCGCTTTGACAAACAATTGGACAATTGTTGGTGCAATCGTTTATTGTTTTTATTACTGGTCGTTTAAGGGAAATGAATATTGATTATTCAGGATTAGATTGATTTGGAAGATAATAGAATGAAAGTTTAGTATAAGTGGATGTGAATTCCAGGATTTCTACGTGATTAAGCTGTTAATTTTCCTGAAATATAGTGGCGCCCTAATTTTACACGTGAATAGCTAAAGTCCACATCAAAGAACTCCCCCTTCTGAGCTAAGTAGAAACAATTACGACAAGTGATATGCGATTAAATATGTCTAAATCACCGCGGAATTTAAAATCGTGACTGATTTAGTTTATTTATTTACAATAGAATTCTTCCCTTTCTTTTCACTTTCAAATTTTCTTTGTTTTCATGTATTAATTTTTTTTGAACAAACGGGAGTTATCCTTCCATAAAGCGAAAAACGTTCCAAAAAAGGATAATAATATGTTATTCGATGTAGATAAATATATCTATATATATGTTAATTGCATTAATTTGTATAAATTAGTCGATGTTAGATTCCCTCAAGAACATTAGATTATCGGTGATGTAAGTTCTAATTTTGCGACGTTACGTTGGTGTAATAACTAAATTTATAGTTTTAGACAGTGTTTTGTCTATATAAATTATCATTTGTTTGGTTTGAATTTGCGATCTATTAACTATGCCTTTAGAAAATTAAGGTATATCCAAATCCATTTTATTTTCCATCTTTGAATTTTGGAGAACTGAGCAATCATCAGACAGTGCAATTGAAAAGCAGAGGATATATAATTCTGAATAATTTCTTATTGAGATAAAACTAAGATAATATATAATTTTGAGATTGAAATTTGGGAATTACTCTGAAAATTATGTTGTTCTAAGACTATACTGACGCGTTTGTATACATATCTAATTACATTTGACAGATGGTACATTTCGCAGTTCTCTACTTACATTTATCAAGAGTAGAATAGGAGGAATAATTTTCACATGCCGCATAACTATATATATCAAATATTTGCAGATAGAAACTACGTTTAATTTTGTAAAATGGTAAGAGAAATTATTAAATTTCTAAAATTGATTAGTTAAATTTTGAATGTTATATTAAAAATTGTTTTAACTTTGCAAAATTATAATAGTGGCTATAGTAAATTTCTCAAATTATACTACGTTTGGTGAAAACAATTTATACGAATTATGAAGTAATAAAGAAACTTTATCGTTTAATCACCAACAACATATGCAAATTCTGTAGTATTGCATTAAATAACGAAAAGCGCCATCAGATAATGCAAGTCTAAATAAACTCAACGGTCAAAATTTATGATAAACTTTAACGAAAAGCTCTTAATCTCATTTTATAAATGGATATTTAGTAACGAATTAATAGGCTATTAGTATTGCTAATTCTTAATAAACTTGAATGTTACTTAAATATCTTTCATCCGTAGATTATTTCAACTTTTAAACGAGGATGTCAAAATAAGATAAATTTATTTCAAATATAAAATCGTAGATATCTTTCCGCAATGTTTATACTCGTATACAACTAACATTGCGGAATTACTCATGAAATAACATCTCCAAATCTGTGTACCAAAGTTATTGTGTGGCCCACAACGTATATTGGAAGTAGAAAATCCAATCCGGATCGATTCTTATTCATTTAACACCTCGAGTTACAAGTTAACGTTTTTTGAACGCATTGATTTTCACTCAGAGTTCGGACAGTTACCTCTTGCACTGAACGCGATTAGTGCATGTTGCACTTGCTACTTGCACGTTAAAACAACGTTAAATTCTAACCTGTCATATTAAATGATTTGAAAAGTTTTTTGGTAAACACATTAACGAAATATTAAAAAATAAATGAGGGTTAGATGACCACAATAAAATAGATACGACATTCTCATTCTGTGTCTTCATAGTTTTGAAAAATTGGATCCGCAATTTGTTCTCTCGCTAAAAAACGATTTCCTCAACTTGTAATGGTGCCTTATAAATTACTATATACATTTGTTTGATTTATGGGTTTATTTTACCTCGTTTGTGCAGAGTCCTATTTAACACAAAGATTTTTTTACTTACAATAGAATTTTAGAATAACTTCTTCTGAACATCTAATAAACGGTTATAACTTTATAAGAAAAAAGTCTTGTAATTGGTATATTTTTAATATTTAAGTTTAAAGAATTTATAATTTTCTTTTCTTTTGACGTTTATGTATTTCTTTTTCTAACTAAAAAAACAATAAAAGTCAAATATCTTGAAAAAGAATTTCTACGATTTTTAAAATTCTACAGTTTGTGTTAACATTTATTTGGGTATACTCTACATTTTTTAAATTAGTAGTATTCTAATTCAAAGTAGTTTTTTCGATCATCGGCATTGTACCTAGTCGTGCCGAAAGTTCTGTAACAAGATTAGTGAATTGTTTAAGGTACTAGAAAACAAAAAAACCATTTTGATTAAGGCCATTTTATTGCTAAGATTCTAAAGTTTCGTTCTTTCCACATGCCTTTAAACGCCGCGGGAAGTCATCTATTACGACACGCACAACTTTCATCGGTATCGATGCTGCTATCTTCATTAAATCGCATTTTAGCAGCTCAATATTATTATTGTGAACCACAATTTGTAATCCAGTGTGATTATTCTTTAATAATAAATTTTCTTCAATCCACTTGTGTTTCGCTTTCACTTTATGCCGAATTTTGTAGAAAAATCCAAAACTTGTTTCTGAAAGATTTTATTATTTTTCACAAAATACGATTTTACAAAAATTGCAAGGGTAAAGTGCAAATTTTAAATTATAATTGTTGCTTTGCGTCCCAACAACCCTGTAAACTAAGCGTCCTGAACTGACACTACAATATCGAAAGTGAAATTCATACATTAAAAATTATGTAAAATAAGGTATATAATAAATAATAACTATATAATTTCATCATAAAACTTGTGGAAATTTGCAAAAAGAAAATAAATGATTGAATACTAAATAAAAGTCGAAAAATACAAATGCCTGTCTCACATTCAAAAATTCCATTTTTGTACTGTATATTTACACACTCTAATTTAAGTTTCATTATCTGTGACGGGTGTAAATAAAACTTCTGTGAGTATGTACAAACATTACGTTTCAATAAAATAAATCAATTTTAAAACAGTTGCAAGAACCGCAAAAACACTACGTTTTTTATCCTTTAAATTCGATACTCACTCTGTTAATATAAGTATCGAAGAAAATTATGTAGCACGTGATAAATACAAATTTTAAAATCAAAAATATTTTGAAAAAAAAATATTTTTTCTATTTTAAATTTTAATTCTGCAGTTTTTGCAAAAAGTTTAAACAATACATAAAAATATTTCATGTAAATTAATTCACAAAAGAAATTAATATTACAACGCGATTAATCAAATTCATATACAATCATACATACAATCATATTAAAATCAATATTATGGCAATTTATCAAGTAAATAATAATAAAATCAACATTATGGTAGTTAACCAAATTTACAGTGGTAAATCTTTGCAGCTCATTGGAGAAAACTCCATGCTCGCAAACGTTCAAACCAAAGAATGTGTAAGCGTTATGTGTAATTACTAGTTAACATTAATTAAATAACTTCAAATTAATACAATAATATAATAACGTAACTTGGTTGTTGTATAATGTCAATAACATGAACTGTAGAAACACAGAAAATGTGAGAAATTTAAAGTTTTTTTTTGTATAATTTCATACATAATCAGCTTGTAAAATTACTGTTGGCATATGGAAAAATCTTGTTATGATTAGTAATATTAAGCAGGTGTGAAAATTTACATTTAATAATGGTAAAAATACACAAAATACAAGAAAGGTTACTGACATCTACTATAACTTTACATAAAATATATTAAGTAAGTTTAACCAATTTGTCGGTGTCACAACATATTTAAATGTAATTTTACGCTGAAATCATTGCTCCTAAAATGTCTACGGTTTTCTGTGTAATATTACACAAACATTTTTTGTACTGTAAAACATATTTTAGCTTATAAAGTTTTAAAATGTTTAGTTTTATTTAGCTGTTATCTGAAGCAATGAAGACATTAAATTTGTCAATTTTCTAATGTAAATTTATTTTCTTAAAGAAAAATTCAAAATTTTAGTTTCAAATTATACATTTTAATGTATCTACTGCTCGACATCAGTTCGGTTTTGATATTTTAGTTTAAGTTTATCAAACTAAAGTTCAAGTACAGATAAATTTTGATCATTCCATAATTTATAATATTTTTAAAATATTGAGAAACTAAAAAGTAAGAAACCGCCCAGTCTAGTCGTACGGTGAGAACGCCGACTTCTCGAGAATATTTGTCATGAAAACTATATTGGTACTTAATAAAAAGTAAAATGAGCTCTTCACTCCTCCGTAACCTCTTAAATTTTTTTCATTCAATAACTTAAAATGAACCAAGATAAGCAATGACATGAGTTTTTAGTTCTTCTTTGTTTTTTCTTTATTTTCAAAATTTGGTAAGAAAGGTAAGAAATTGTCTGTCAGGCCCGCACCGCACGAAATTTAATTCAGTTTTTCGCATAAGAAAGCAAAAGTAGTTATGTATTAGCTTATTTATTACTTGTAAAAGCATTAGGTTTTGAACTAATTTTGATGGTTTATTCCAATACACTAAATATATTGTGTTTTATTAAACATTAATATCTGTAAACTTTTTGGACATCAGTAAAGACAATAATAGGCTTCTTAGGATCTTGTAAAACATATTTGTAGAACAATAGTATTAAAAAGTTTGTTTTTTGATAATTTAACTAATATGGCAACAAACGACCGGTCGAGTTATTTTGTTGAACTTCTAAAAATAATTCTCTTTTTGAAGGATCTTAATGTATTTTGAGTAGAAAATTACATTGGAGTAGAAAGGATAAGGTCTTAAATTAAGCATACTTAATTTGATTTCAAAATTGCTACGCTAGCCTCATAATTTAAATAATTTAGTTTTTGACAATTGTTAAAGCTTTCACGCCAACATTGACTTGAACAATTTTCTATTGTTTTGTTGCTGAATTTTCACTTTCACATTCACTGTCGACCTTTCTTTTGACGAAAGTTTTTCTGTATAGTCGATTTTATTAGAACTCATTATAAAAAATAGAAAGCTGACGTTAACAATACCAACAAGAGATTACTGCGCCGAACGGCTTCGCCGCCGATTACACGAATCCTTGAACAGCAGTTCAAATGCTATAATTATGATTTGCAAAACTTTTCTCTGAAATTTCTAACACTTTTGAGCGGCATAAATTAATAGGAAACCCCAATGAAAATATTTTTGATGAAATATTTTCAAGGTCACAATCCTTGGAGGGATAACGTTCTTTCATGCTTCCTGAAATACGCCACTGATTTGCAGGAACTTCGCTTATTGACTTCCTTCATTAATCCTCAATATTATCCTCCAAGAAACCTTTCTCTACCCCTTCAATAGTTTTCTAATGTAGGCTATTATTTGTTCTCATGCCTGTTTGTAGAACATCCGTCGGTCATTGTTCTGCCTTAACATGCAGAATAGTTAATAATTTGGGATGATTTATCTTACATTTAATTTTAATACAGGTATTATTACTCCAAGCAAATCAATATTTGAAAAAATTCACAACTTTAATTAATTAATTACATCCCGTCAGGGTTGAAAAGCAAAAATCATTTTTCTGAGTGCACTTTGTTAAAAATTGAAAACGATTTTTAAAGGTATTAAATTAAATCAAAGAAATAGCCAGAAGGCTGCCAGGAATGCTAAATCGGCAACATTTAATGTTTTCTGAACAAATACTTAATTTGATTTTTAATACTTACTTATACAAATGGATTTGTATGATATTTGATAATGATATTTTTTTATATTACAAATGTTTAATTTCTTTAATCAACTAAATGTCAATTACGCGAAAAATGTAAGTTTAACAAGCAATTTATTAGAAATTAACTAGGAAATAGCTGAAGCTAATGATATTTTTTGCAGCAGATAATCAATCAAACAATTATTTGCAGCTGAAATGGTATAAGTAAATACGCTGAACTACAGTAATCGACATGATTGCTGTTAGGGATAATGGTCGAATAAGGGATTCGCTAGGTTTGTATATAAAGGCCAATTGCTAGGCAATGCGTGTAAAATTTAGAACGAAAATGTCGTCAAGAAATTGGCGAATTGAAGTAAGCGATTTAATAATAAAATAATAAAAATCAATACTTTCCACAATAAGATTTAATAGAAATATTAGATAAACAGGAAACAAAAACTCTGTTCGGTGTTTTAAAATATTGTAGATCATTTTCTAACCTTACAAAATTAATATATCGCAATAATTAAATATTAATGTAAATTCCAAGGATTATCTGAAATAAGAAAGCAATAAAAATCAATACTGTCCAGAATAGAATTTAATAGAAAAATTAGATGAACAGGAAGCAAAATGTGCTGATTGTTTTTAAAAACAAAAACATTGTACATCATTTTGTAACCTCAGAAAATTAATACATTTTTTCACTAAATAGTAATGTAAATTCAAATGAAATAAGAATCAATACTTTCCAGCATAGGAAAGAGGAAACAAAAACTGCATTTATTAACAAACAAGAATATTGTAGATCTGTTGGAAGTTCGCAAAAATAATAGATTGCAATAACAAAATGATAATATAAATTAGAAGTTAAAAATATTTGAAACAATTAAAATCTCAACAATTTGAATATTTTGTAATCGTTTTTAAAAGCCCGAATTTCTGTTCACTGATAACAAGATTCTTGTAATATCCTCACCTCCGCTATTTAATTATGTCGTTCCCTTTTGCATTCTCAATGCTTTCTATTGTTTAATTGTACTAAGAAACGTGTTTAATGCAGTGTTATTATAGCAATACTATATACGAATTTCCCAAAGAATGATTGCTTTCAATTGATTTATTTTATCTTCTTGCTAGGGAGCTTTGAGATAGCTTTAACTAAATAAATGACTATAGTTTTTAGGTTTCGCCTAGTATTTTAGCTCTAAGTCTGTTTTATTGCGTCCCTTTGGAATTAGAATGCTTTTCCATCGCATTACATTCAGCGCGAAATGTATGCTTCATCAGCATGACTGTATATTTGTTTAAACTCGATATTTCTGATTACGCTTTATGTGCAAAACAAATGCAAAGTTTTCAAGTTATATTCAGAAATTTGGCGTGACAAGAAAGATTTTTCGAAATCGTCGTCTTCGAGCTCTTATTCAATAAAACAATTATGTTGTAAATTAACAGATCCGAGAAAACAATTTTTTATTTCTGAAATTCAATATACCAAATTTTTATAAATTTAAACCACAATTTATATTATTTCATTTTATACAGTTACAAGTAAAATCCATTATAAATTAGTATTTTATAAGAACAGCCAACTTTTTATTTTATAAGGCTATTTCTTGTTTAGAAAAGACATTCCAAAGTGACAGGAAAATGTAGAAAAAACTCAAGAACAAGACGAGAAGAAGAAAGAAAACTACGAATACGGAATATAAAATATACCGGTTTTTATTATAGAATTTCATCAAATCAAATAATTTCTAAAATTGTTTCCATTAAATTAATTAGCATTATTCAAAAATGCTTTAAAATCAAAGTGTTTTAATTTAGTTAAATGTACGAAAGTTAAAAGAATTTTAAATTACTTTTTTAAGTTTTAACTTTATAAATAAAAATACTTAATAATTTTACTCCTTGATCTTATAGAAATCGTTTACTTTTTGATTTTCTTCAAATTTTCATTTTCAACAGAAATTTATTTTAAATACAAAATTCTCTCAAGACCTTTAAACGATATTATTTAAATTTGTCACATTATTAATTTTTTCAAATCAGTATTAGATATAACTTAGTATAATCACAGCATTACAAATTATTTTCGACCAAAGTTGCAATTGGATTCAACTAAAGAAACAGTTAACAGTTAGTTATGCAACCCCTTCTTCGGCTAACTCTCAGTGGTCTCACATCTAGAAGCTCCAACATAAGCTTTTACTGGTATTCAGCGGTAGTTCATTTACCACTTCGAAAACTGCCGAAAACAATAATTATACTTAGACGAGATTTTAGCTTGACCAGTATCTGTTGTACCGGTACATCTGAAGAGAGTTCCTAGAAATCTTCGACAATCACGAAATACACAGGGATGTTCAAGTGCTGTAGACAATTTTATGTAAGTTCCTGATGTACTGATTCTGTTCAGCCCCAGACCTAGATTGTTTGGGTCTAGAACGCAAATTGCTCCTTTAGAGTTTAGCAACTAGCTACAAAAATTGCATTAAAATGAAGTGATTGAAGGTTGGAAAAACCTAAATTCTTCCTTTAATTTCCGAAATAATCCATTTCAAAGTTTCGATTGTTCCCATAAAATCGGCGAATAATTCATTCTGTTGGCAGTACGTGTGCTCGACGTAAATAATGCAGTAGTGATACAATTATTATTATTATTATTCAGCTTAACATTCAGGTAGAATATTGCTATCCTTTTGGTATTTAGAAATCCGAAATTAAGAGGTGAATCCTTATTGAGGATTCAATAAGGTGAGTCCTTATTAATACATGTTTGCTTAGAATTCTACAATTACACTTTTTCATTTTCACAGCTTTCCACGTGTGGTGGCTGTCCTGATAACTGCCCTCCATCTCTGCCTGTTCCCCGTCTCTCTTTTCCATTCATATATTCTCATCGATTTTTGGTCGTTTTTCACTTGATCTCTCTTTCTCTCTTCCGCCGCTTTTTCTCTTTTCCGCTTTTCCTCATGATGTGGTCCAGCCATCTAATCCTCAAAGATTTAATCGATTTCACTATATCCTCGCCATTATTTTCTTAAACAATCTCGTGATTCATTAAGGGATTGGAGACATCGTTTGCATTTTTTTGTCCTAGAATTGTGCGTAACACTTTCCTTTCAAATGTTCTTATAGGGTTTCTGCTTCACGTTGTGAAAAACACAGCGTCTCCACCTCCTAGATTTCCACCGGTCTGATCAAGGTTTTGCATATTTTCATTTCAGTCTCTTTCTTTAGTTGTTTTGTTTATATGGAAAGCTCTGATTCCAGCTTGTAGTCTTTTCCTCATTTCTTCGTCTCTGTTGCAAATACAATACTTGTATAAAATACGTGGCGTTAGGCGTTAGGAAAGAACGGGATTTGTACGTTTTTGGCCAAATTGAGTTAGATACATATTCGGATAAAGCTCGCCATTTTGCATCTAAATCAAAAAACAGGGGTTGCTTAGTAACTCCTAGCCTGAGATACACTCACATTAAGAATGGATTACCCATAAGATTATGTATAATTCTACAGATATGTACATATCCCACTTTTCCCTAACGCCACGAAAATAAAAACATGCCATGGGCGAGGCAGCCCAAGTGACAACAGCCAATGGAATTCACACCTACAGATTTTAGCCATTTATACCCAAAGCTTTGGATCGTTCAGCAAATTCTATTTTTTTATTTGTAAGCCATAAACTGCCATAATTGCATGAGAGGGAATTTTTAAATTTCGGGACGCACGTAAAATTACAATTTTGCTAAAATTCACCCCCTTTTAATAAAATTGATTTAATTTCTTTTAATTTTTTAATATTTAATATTTTGTAATAAAAAACGTCGATTTCCAACACCTGACCTAAGGGTTCTTTCATATAGAGCGGAAGTTTTACGCGTTGGTGTTCTTATGTAGCTTTTACACGAAACGATGGATGGGGACCCGAAAAGCACCCGTCACAGTGGAAACGCTAGCAAAAGTAATAATATACATGCAAATGGAGATCCGTAAAAAACTTTAAACATCAACTAGCATTTTGCGTGTCTGCATCCATCTATGATTACAACTTTCTGCGACCCCACACCCAAATCTTCCACTTGTGAAAGAGCCCTAAGTAAAACCTACTGATCTCTCTTTTTAAGCAACATTTTTTAACAAAAGAATCCTTCATAAGATTAACTTTCTCCGTTAAAATTTACAGGTTTAGTTTGATCTAAAGACTGTACTCACCACAAAAACGTAAAACACGCAAATATGCCAGAAACATAATAGAGATTTTATAAGATAAATAAGTATATGCCATAATTAAAATTTAAGGAACATAATTGCAGAATGCAAGACCAATATTCAGATCTTACAGGTATTACAGGCCAAACCAGAGACAGTTGAATGTCAGTTCTCAGCAAGAACGTACTTCAAAGCATTGTGAAAATCCTCCAAATTAACCAACAACAACGTATGTATTTGGCAATCAAAGGAAGAGTAAATTCTCTCACCTTGTGTGAAACAATTGGTTGAGTTCTAGACGAAGAACCTTTCCACTTATCTTTTTTTAGTGCTTCTGTGATTAAACAGAAACCACCGAAAGAAAAATGAAAAACCTAGTTTAGGAAGCAGTGACGAGCTGGTGACTACATTACTCTCTAACATGAAGTCTAAAATTAAGTTTTGATTAGTTAATGAGATTGTTTTAACTGTCTCTAGCTAGATATCGTTTTTAACATAGTTTTTTAAACACATTTAATATATCTCAGAAGAATCCTGTGTGCTCACCTGAGTACTTGGGTACTCTGGATTCATAGACAGAATGAAGTGTTAATTAAGACCAATAAAGTCAAATTTGTTTTTATTGCAATCTTATTTACTCGGTTGATGAAGGTCTATTTTAACAATAGTTCTCGATGAATACGGCTGTTAACGCTGAAATTCCTATTTAATACCTAGTCCTTTAATATTTTTGAAAATAAATATTATTTCAACTTTAAGTTCGCTAATTAAGTAACTACCTGAAGAAAATCACGTTTATCCATTCGTGTGCGTCATTAATCAAGTAAGAGTTGAGCGAGGTTCAAAAATTGCAAAACAAAGGAATTAAACAAAATTTGAGCAGCAATTTGAAATTCTAGCATACATTATATATCTTTTATGTAGCTTTACAAGCTCGAGATTTACAAAGCTGGATTAACTGGACGCAGTTTCGAAACACTAAAAACACGACAAAAACACAAAATTCTGTCGCACAAATTAACAATAGAATTTTCTTTAAATTTTCTAGAATTTTGCATGGATTCTGTTTTTAAATTTGCATTGTATTTATTAAAAGTGGAAACTTTTAAATTATTATTGATCGCTTTTCAAAGATCCATTCACGCGCAACGAAATAAAACATTTGATACTGAAAAGTGTCACTAAGTGAACTAAATCTTTTAATCTCATTAAATTGAAATATTGTCCAATTCACATAAATCGTGGCGTTAGTTGCAAACGGGAAAGCAAATACATAAGCGCATTGGGCTTCTAGAGAAACCAACTTTGCATGTAACAATACAAAACAGAGACTAATTCAACTTTACAATCCATATCATCATATTCGGTAAAAGGGCAGAAACATTGCATTTGAACAGTTTTCAAAAGTTATAACAAATATTTCAGCAGGATTTGAAACATAGAAATAATAACAATTGGCTCTGATCTCTATGGAAAATGTACGCGATTAATTTTTAACATAACAAATTTTTGTTATGTACATGCTTTGGTTAGTCTTCGTCCTACTGAATTTTTAAATTAAGAATTAATTATGTAAAAATATAAAAAAGCTGCTTGATATAAAATTTTAAAAATACTTAGCAAGACATATTATTTTGTATAAATTAAGATTATATATTTATTAATATACTACAAAGGAAAAAATAAAATTGCTTTGGCAGTGGAAAGTAACTTAATATTTTGTAGTTAATTAGAGCAGAATAAGTTTGAATGAAAGAACAATAAAGCGAAGAGATTAAGGTATACGGTCAAGGGTTCCATAAGTTCGGTATGGTGGAAACCTACAGTAAAGAATTTATCATGACCAACTTTGCAGTAAATGTTCTACAAAGGTAATAGACCTGATTAGGAAACAGTTCTGTTTCTAATACGATAGACCAATAACAACGTGGTTGTGGGGTAACCTTTTTATGACCTCTTGAGATAAGGTCGGTTATTGTAAACTTTGTTCGCTGCTTACCGAGAAGCACCCCTTACATGAGCTTAGTTTTGTACTAATATAGTTTACCCTTCCTTATCTTGCTTCCAACTTTTCTAAATTACAACATGCAACTTGTTTTATATTTCTTTCGTGATATTTAAATTTTAAGCATTTTTTACGATAAATTTTAAAATTGCAAGTTTTTAAATAAATTCTATTGATTATTTTATCTCAAAATCGCAACATTAAAAATAAAATGCACTATTAACATCCCCATTTAGTTAAAAATGTAAACACCAGGAAAAACAATTTTGTTTTGATATTTTTTGAAAATGTATGTTCGAGTGTTTTTACAGATTTTATTATCTCTTTTGTTCAAAAAGGTTCATAGAAAGCAGCTAACACTTCAAGCTACACACGTGCAGAATATATCTGATATATTTTTAACAGTTTTGTTTGCAATAGGTCTCATTTTTGGTCAAAATAAATAAATTGTAATGCCGGATTTTGAGGCTAAAATTTTCTCATTTTGAAATTTACACTTTTATTGGAAAAAATATAGTAAGTAAAGGTCTAATGCTAGCTAACCTGCTAGTCACCTTCATATAATGACATAAATCACCTTTAATTTGAAAGCAAAACATCATTTTTCAATGTTTGGCGGTGTATACCTGGAATATAAAAATTTGTAAACGTTCACATATCAAACAACGCTCCAGTAACTGTAGATTAAAAAGCTGAAATCTTAGCCGATACGTACAGTCCATCTACGGGAAAAAATTTAGCAATGTTTGAAATAATTAAAGTTTGTTTTAGTTTAAAATTACTTTTTAACTGAAAATGTTACATATAGTAATCACCAAAAACTTATTCCCCATTTTAGTTCCTTGTTGAAATAGTTTTTTTTTGTCAACAAAGAGAATTTACAAATTTTAGAAGCTATGTACATGGTTGTAATTTTTTTTGCTAAATTATAATGAATTAATTAAACTTAATAAAATATTATTATTTGTTTTTGTTAATTATTTTTTTATCGTTGATGTCAAAAATCAATAAACATTCCTTCAATTTATGTTACGCAAATAGTGATTCTATATTTATAATTTCCCGTAAATTATTTTTGTTAATTGTTTAATAATTTATGTTTATATCAGTTCAAGGTACCTAAAATCAATGTTCATTTGCTTATTGTTTCATTATAAATATTTTTCCTACTTTTGCGTGTTGCATTATTTGATACTTTTTGTGTAGATATATGATTAGAGTAGAGATATGATTTCTACTTAGCTTACAATAAATTTTTAAAAACAGACCGGAAATTGTTCTTTATGGGTTTATTTGCAATCAAAATCCTATCTAAAGCTTCTAACACCTGAAAAAAATCTAATTTAAACCGCACCTAGGAAAACTTTTAAAATACACCAAGCTATATTGAGCGTTTTCTTTACAGAACTAAGAAATTACTTGATACTGAGAATCAAATCCGGAACGTTGTTACGTATATCTTATCTAGGATTGCTAAAGCTAGAAAGTTCGCGTAATCATAAAGTATGCAGACAATGTTAATAAAAATTTTAACGAAGTTTTGTAAAAAATGAATTCATACGTCATACTTACATCTTACTGAAAGCCTAAGAACAATGATCAACTGAGTTCACCTTATTTTTATATTTTTTATATATTTTAATATATCTTTCGTTAAAATTAGGTACTTAAATTTTAATCAAAATTTTGTGATTGATCAAACTATTATAAAAATCCAGTGTAAAGGAAATCACGCCCAAAGCTATAGGTAATGGAATAAAGGTGTAACGGGTTGATTGGGCAGCAATCAAACAACTAGAATTCGTGTGTCGACGTTTCGGATGCACTATTATAAAAATCTATTGTAATTGTGCGTACGTAACATCCCAATTTCTTTAGGTTGGTAAGTTAAAACAGGCCAATAAGTGGGCTTTGATGTAAATATCTGGATAATAACTGTAATATAATAAATATAAAATAATTTATCTTCCCTACTTAAAAAAATTCTTTAGCAAAACAACGAATGGAAAATAATTAAAATATTAACATAGGTATAGTTTGTTTCACGATAACTGGAATTAAAAAAAGGAATATATTAAATTACTTTGATATAAGAACGTATGAACATTTCCGCAAAAACATAATAATGCTACTGCCAATATGGCAAGCCGGCGATTAAAAACATCACCTTATCTCTATATATTACATGTTTTTGTGGCAAAGTTTATGCCTTTTTTGTCAAAGTAATTTGATATATAATATTTTTTAATTTTTTAAATTTTTTTAAGAATTTCATTTAAATTGAAACAAACTATACTTCCATGCTTGTATGTTAAAATAGATAGCAACATAATATAATATTTTAAAAAAATATTAAAAATGTTGAAGTTAAAAATAAACAATAAGTAAACTAATTTTTAAAAATTCCAAAAATTAATCATAGTAAATAAATTTTAAAAAACATTAAAATTAAAGTATAGATCAAATCGGTGACAGCTGGTACGGAGAGGGTGATGAGACGCCGAACTCTCAAAGCAGAATATTACGGCAATGCAGACAATGGCAAAACTAAGCACGATCGCTTGCTTTAAGCGCGGTATTTCAATGCCAGATTAAATCAGAGTTTAGATAAATAAAGTTTATATTTTTTACCATTGTAAAGACCAAATATAGCTTATAAAATAAAAGGGGGTTTGGGAACGGGAATTTAAACTTCGTTTAGAGAATTTTTTGTTTCAAAGGTTTCAAAATTTTCATGGGTCACGTCAGCATTCTTCATAAACTAACTTTATGGCCTGTTGGCCATAATTACTGGTGAGCTAAGTATCTCCCAGTTTCAGAGACATAATGTTTGCATATGAGTTTCGTGATAGATTTTATTAAACGCCTATTATTATTAAATACGCACCGGGGGACCAGGAAGTATGGAATATCTCCCATCACCTCAGTTATGGTATAGACTTGATTGTGGCACCCAAAAATTACATTAATTAACATTTATTCAAGTTATTAAATTAATAATGCCTCCACGTTAAACAATGCGAGCCACCACTGACTGGTTAATTACTACATTCGACTGTTGTAGACAATACATTTAACAAAATTTTCATTAGAGTAAACAGACAAATATGTAATACAGCAGGTAGGAAAGTGTAAATTAATGATGAACATTTTCATTTTACTAGGGAGTCTGAGAAACAACTACCCCCCCCCCAAAATATTATGAAAATTTTGAAAATATTTGCATATTATGTAAAATGATTGTAATGGCCGATTGAGGGTTACCTGGGAACCTCGAGTGCTAATAAAAATTAAGTATCACACCTGAAATTTATTAGAAATTTGTCAGAAAGTTTTCGAATTATTACTTGCAAATGTTACAAATGTAAACGACGTGATTTCTATGTATTGTTATTTTATAGTGCGTAGTTCCTAATTATTGTTTTACTATGTATCTCAAAATTAATTATGTTTTGGACTTCTGTGGTGATGTAATAAATTTCAATTTTTTTTAGAATAACGCCTAGACTCTAGAATATTATTTCCTCCATATTATTCAGAAAAGAAAGTTTTTGTAATTATTCATTTGATTGACTTAAAAAAAGTAAATTCTAAATAAATTGTTTTTTGTTTGCATAAAAAATACACAATGGGATAATGTTAGCCAAGCATTAAATTTTTAACGTAGTTCTAAAGATAAAATAATTGTTCGTCCCTTGGGTCTACTGTTAACTGGTTTATTATCCCCCCTTATGGAAATTATGCTACATCATTTAAAATCACTTTGTAAAATTTAAAAATGTACGAATAATTATTAATTAGTTCAACTTTCATTTTATTTGTACATACTGTATATTAATTAGTCGAGGAAAATGGCCATTAAAGGTAATAAAAATCCATTATCAGGTGCCAATAGAATTGATAATGAGTTTAAAAAACCAGAAACGTTTGAAAAATTTACTTTTGCTTTTATACATAATAATATATTCAAACAAAATATAAAAGTTTGTTAAGAAATTCATTTATATTACAAGTTTTTAATTACCATAACTTTAAATAACGAAAACTTAGTTGAACTCATTTAATTACAAATGTCATACAGGTTTTGTAAATTTGCTTATTTACTTTAAGTATTATAGCTGACTTGAAACAATCTGGAGATACAAATACCTAGAAACAGAATTTGTCGAGTTTTGTGAAAACGTTCACTAATGCGTACAATTGAGCAAATTAGAAAAGTTTTAACAAACTTCTAATTGCATCTTATAGTCATTAGTTGCTTATAGTAAAATCTTTAAAATTATTTTTCAACACAATAAATATGCTGAGATATTCTCAAGCTGTTTGTTATCATTTAGAATTTTTTTTCTCGCCCAAGTTTTTTTTCAAAATTATAGTTCATTTTATTTTCCAATTAAATAATTAAGAAAAATTTACATAATTTGGTTTGAAACGTCTACCGCCTGCTTTTACCCCTGCATATACAATTATAAAACGTTCTTAGGGTCCATTAAAAATCCAAAAATTTCTGCCAAAGTATACACTATCGATATATTACAATAACCATCAATTAAGGTTTATAAGCCTACTTATAACATATATTGCCCAGATGCGGTTATGGTTTAGCAAGTCTTGCCGAAAATTGGTAAAATATATTATATAAATAAAATATATATCCTAGCTATTCAAACAAATGTACTTACAAACACGAATAACAAAAAATGCACTTGTGCCCTGTTACACTTAAAAAAGTCAATGATATATTGACGCTTTCACAATCAAAATTTATTTTCTGAAAAACTAGTGACGGTAGATGCAGCTGATGAGCTGAATGTAAAGTATAACCAGAGATGAAAACCTATTTTGATCTCAAAGTTATGGTATTGAAGACCACACCTACGTAATTTAATTTAGTGGTCTTGTAATTTTAGTGCACATCTAGGCAACAAAATTTGCTTATAGCTTTTCCTGGAATATCCAATCTGTGGACAATCTCACCTGATGCTCTCCATATTATTATGTATATCACTTCTACAGCCCTAGGTGCGTCTTACAATATCTCTCTTTTTTCCTTTTTCCTTAAGGTACTGATTCTCATGTCATTTTAATTAGTCTGTGGTTTGGTTGTCTCTGGACGTGACCTGCCCATCTCAATCGTTGCGATTGAATTTCTTGTGTTATATCGGGGTCTTTATATAGTTCATTGAGTTCGGCGTTTGTTCTCATCCGGTATGTGTTCGTGGAGGGATCTAAAAGGGGTCTCAAGATCTTTCTCAGCATTTTTCTTTCAAACCGTCGTAGTCGTTGTTCATTTGTCTTCGTAAGAGTCCACGTCTCGGAACCGTGTGTTACTATCAGTCTTATGACTGTTTTGTATTTTATTTTAACTTTTGAGATTTTCGAGACGTTTTTCGTTCGAAAGATATTTGCCAATGCGTACATATTGCACTGTTAAAGATGGAAGATCTTTAAGAGTCCATACTTACTTTCTTTTATGCAGTGAATGCAACGCTTAACGAACCTCTGCTTCCAGGTATTGTGTGGAACGAATGAATTTTTTTTTAATCTTTTATTTCAAAGAATCTTCAGAAATATTTAAATGAATGATTTGTTTTATTTTAAAATTAAACAAACAATTGAACTACAGAATTTTTTTTACATTGAATACCAATTTGCCCGATAGCTCTGCGTTTTTCCCGATCCGTTTATTTTTCCGCAAGAACCGCGTTAACACTTAGAATGGTAAATATGCAAATCTCTGTCCATACTTTTCTTTATTCGACCTATATGGTCCACTTTATGTTGGTTGTGAATCTCCGTCCACCTCTTCACGTTAAATAGAACTGCTTCCCGCTAGTTCCCAAATAATTTCTCTGCCACTTGTTTCAAAATTTTCTGTGCAAATTACACCTCGTGTGGTTTCCAAATTGAATTTGTTCTTCTTGTTTCGAAAAATTAATTTTTTATTCACTTTATGGTTGACCTCGGTTTTTAGAGGTCCGTACCAACTACAACCGACCTCGTCAAGGTTCAATCGTCGACTAATTATTTTCAGTTATTATCTTCTCCACCTGTTGTCTAGGTAATTCAACTTTGTTTTCAGATTAAATTTTATTTAAATCAATGCTTGTGAATGATAATGCGATTTGTTATTTTTATTTGCATCCGCATGCACGCGCACTGCCGTTACATTCGAACATTTGACAATCTTACGCTACCACATGCCATGTACTACACTTTCTATTGTTTACTTAACCAATAAGTTATTTTATTAAATTGACATTTTCATAACTGCAAATGTTAAGTCGCTTTGAAATAATATTTTGTTTTAAGAAAATCTTTTGATTAATTAATTTACCAACTGCCTTCAGCTCGTTGGCTTGCATTTTTAAGACACTGCAATATATACATCGATTCTCACTTTGGATGCGGCTTTTTATTTCTTCTGATATTGATACTGTACCTTCATGATATTCAAAATTTTGGTGGAATCGTTCACCCTGCTTATCACTGACTGCACCAAGATTTTGCGGTCCAGCAAGATGGTTATACAGAAAATGCACCTTGGTGCTTATGTTGCAACCAAGCATTCGGCACTTTAGATGAGACAACTCGGTGCCGCCGACTTGGCACCAACCGACTGGGCGTTACCAACTGAGTGCCAAGACAACTCGGCGTCAAGTTAAACTATGTTAAGTTTAAAATTTTCTTTGGCTGTTTGGCAAAATTCTAGCTGCGACCAACTAGGTTGCAGTTGGTCGCAGCGATCGATCACATAAAAACATCTGCGTCAGTAATGAATCTAACGCCTGGATTCATAGACAAGTGCTAAGTAAGATGGATATGGTTGAATTCGATTTAATTGTTACCTTATTTACTCTGTTGATAAGGGTCTATTTTGTAAGGGAAAGAAGATTGAACCTTCTAACACCTCTTTATTTTTTTAATTGGACAATAGGATTACAATATTTATTTCGGACATTATAAAAATGGAATCTAACCAGTCTCAATTCATAATTTTGCCAAAAATGTCAAAAATTCTTAAATTTAAAGGAGTTTCACTTGGCTCCGAGTTGTTCTAGCGCCAATTTGGCTTGGCGCTGAGTCCGGGCGGAATTTCTAGAAAAATCTAGGAAAAGATCATCTAGCAGTTGCACCAATCAAATCAAAAGGAGTCAGATGATCCCTGAAAGCAGCTATGTAAAGGTAACAGACCGGCAGAAGTAGAGGATTATGCTCGGCACATGTAACAGAGTAATTAAAATCGTGATTCTCCAGACATGAAAATACGACTAAAGAGAAAGAAGACATTGGAAAAGCTTCTCTTGCCACTAGTTAGAGTGACAAGAATAAAGGAAATCTTTGCACTCAGGAAATTCAAATACAGCTAGTAGGGAGAATGTTAAAGTTCAGAAATGCCAGAACGATTGAAATATTGCTTCTTATTATATTCTTCTGCAGTTGGTAGAAACTTATTCTTCTATTCTATTCTATGGTAAAGGAATTCTGATTCGACACTAGGGATATTAACATAAATGTATTCTGCAGCTAAATAATATACTCCAGTTTGGAGGCAAAGCTTATTCAACATTCGGTAAGTTGATTTAATAGTATTAAATTGCAAACTAATTAATTTCTGCAATATTAAATCAAAACCCTTATCTTAGCTTGCAGGTCTTGATCCCATAGCACTTACATAAAAGGTAAAAGGCTTTTCCTTGTGAAAAAGCGCTGAAAAAGCCAGTATTTCGTTTATATGTATATAGCAGAATTATCTAGAATTATTATTTTTTATGTAGAAAATTGATAGGCAATAAAGAACAAATACAAAAAGAATAAAATATGATATTCTGTTTAAAATTATTATATAATAATATTACATACCACAAACTTCATTTCCTAAAAAATGAACTGTATAAAATGTTTTTGTTTTTCGTACGTTTCAGATGAAAAGTCGAGGCTTACTTTCCTTTTTGCAGGTTTGATGTGGTTAATGCAATAATTAAAACAACAAAATGGTAAAAATACAAAAAAATTTGGAAAATAAAGTTAAATAAAGCTTTATTTTGTACTTTAGGATCAACTAAAACTTGTAATAAAATTAATTAAATGTAGTGCTGTAAGGTAGTTTTTAGAGAAATACAGTTAAGCTGCTGCATATTGCAGCTCTGATATTAGCCTAACATTTCTGCAGTTTGACGGTGACTTTCTAGGCTAAGTCACACAAAAATTGAAGAATGTAATTCTTTTATTTCAAAAGACGGAGGGATACGGAGCCACATTATAAGGCTTCTTGTTTACTGTATATGGAAGTATAAAATGATCCTTGATGGGATACTCGATTTGATATGGTGATGGCGAGATTGTAATAGCCTCCGTGAAGTGCTTGCGATCAAAAATAGCGGAAAAGTTAATCGCATGAAAACATCAAATCATAAATTATAAAATTTGAGTTTTGATTTGTATCGTTTCACTTTCGTTTTAATTTTACAAATGAAAAACTTTTTAAGATAATTTATGGCGATAGTAATTAATATGTCAATGTAAAATTTTATGTAAATTGGTACTCATATATTTGTGTTTTAATTAATTTAGTACATTTGCAGAAAGCATGAAATAGGGTTTAAAGCTCACATTTCATTGTCACATGTTGCGATCTGTTTGCTTACAATTTATCAAAATATTGTTGTGTACATAATGCATCAGCGTTCTTTGGGCGACGTTGACGACATCTCAGTTAGCTTAGGACAAGTAAAATTATATCGTTATCTTTGCAAAAAAATGTAAAGCACCTTATCATGTTCAATTAATCTTTTCATTTATTTAACAAAATTGTTTTCTTAGCGTCATCAGCGTGAACAGTTAGCTAGGCGAGAAAGATCTTGCAGTTTATCATCTCCAATCGAATATCCAGCTTTCATCCTCTTACTTACACTTCACTGGCAGAGTATAAAAGGGTTTTTAAGAGTCCATTAAAGTAGTAGTTGCAGAACATAGGTGAAAAAACACCAAGCGAACACGTGTACATCATAGCAAATATTCATTGTGAAAGCTTTTTGAAAATCAATATTTTCAACTTTTAATCCAAAATTCAACTCATCACTTTAAAACTAATATTAAAAATAAAGTTATTTAGTTGTCGAGCTAATTTTTCATAAAAAAGATAATAAAACGTAGCTTAACAAAGCTCCAACGCTGCCACCTTAAAGTCATTATAATAATTTACAACATCTTTAACAGAGACTCGGTTTTTTATAGAAAAGTTTTCCCTGGCGGCTTTTTGTTTGCTTCACTTTAGTTTTTCACCGTAATGGATTAACTTTATTGTGACCGTCGTACATCCAGTTACATCTAGTGGTATAGTGAAATAAATAGTTCAAAAGGAACACATTGTATAAAAGTTTTTGTTTTAAGCCTTAAAGAAGAATTAGTCAACTACGGTTGGCCATAAACGCTACAAAATATAATATATAAAATTACTTCTTTTAACTTAATCGATACACTTTAATCAATTAGAAAGCTTTCAATTATACCATTATTACAAGATTTTCCGAATGTCTATACAATTTACTTTATAACTTAAGAAATTTGGTCTCTTAGATGTGCTATAACATAATATGATTGACACGTAGTTATATCAAATAAAAATTATAACATCTAATAGATTTGAACCTACGATGATCCGTAGTGGTTATGATTTATTTTGTATTTTTTTATTATCCGATGGAAAAAATCTGTGGTGGAAATTATGAATTAACTAGTAGGTTATACATTGACATAAAATTATCTCTTAACTACCTTAAACACTGTCCGTCCTTGCTCAAGTTTTGGCATAGTGATTCAGTGTTAATATTTTTATTACAAATTAATTGAAATAAATTAAAGAACCCATAATTAAACTATATAGGCTGGTGCCAAAACGAATTTGAAATACTAAAAATAAGAAAATTAATAACAGGCAAGGACCAGGTGGAAAATGTTGTTGAGGTTCCAACTTTAAGACAAATAACATTTTAAACACCAAAACACTGGAAACGGAGAAATAGGGATGCAGTTTAGGGCAGCGATTCTCAACCTGGGGGTCGCGACTTCAAAGGGGGTCGCCGAACTATTTCCGGGGGTCGCAGAAAATTGAGCGATTTCTTTCCAAAATTCGTTTTGAATTTTAATTTGAAATTAGTAACCCGAATTTTAGTATTTTCCTTGCTTAAACAACTGAATATCGAATTAAAAACATCATCAGGACACAAAACATCAAGATCTTAATAAGTATTATTATTATTTATTATTGCTGAACGGGTTGTGGTTCCATGCCCACTTGTACTGAAGCTCGAAGCTTATCGTACTTCGCGTTTCAAGTTTTACTGCATCAGCCTTCTTTCCTCAATGAAATTGAGTGTGGAGCTGATGGGTGCTTGAATTATTTCTTTGGTTGTTGGATATGGCCAACCTTGGTGTCGTAACCTCAACGGGACTGAAACTGAACACACACAACCCTAATTACATTGATGTACCTATTCAAACAGCAGTGACCTGTAAGTAGTCCCACTGTCTTTCTCAGCTGTGGTCTACTCGGCTAAAGGATCTCAAGTTTTCTTTTGTTATTGGAGGAGTACATCCAGTACGCAAGATATTGTTGCCTTACTAGTTTCTTCATAATTCCTGTTGCGGTCTGATATGCTATCCCGCAAGTTGTTCTGGTGCTACTAGATATCGTTTTGCTGCAGCCTTAGCAAGAGCATCTGCTTTTTTGTTGCCTTTTATTCCTGAGTGTTCCGTCACCCACCTCAGCGTTAAGTTGTTCTGTTGTGCAAGGGCTACTAGCACATCGAAGCAGTGACTTACAATCCTGGTTTGTGTTTTCACTCGCTCCAGGGCTTTTATAGCTGCCTAACTGTCGGTCATGATACTGGTCCGCTTTTTTGCATAAGCCCTCCATGTCATTTCCTCTGCACAAGCTGATACAGCAGTTAGTCCTTTGTTAGCATTTGTGTACCAGATTGTATCATATCGAGCCCCCAGCTCCTGCTTGGTGCCTTCCGCTTCCCTATCAGGTATGAGAACTTTGAAAGGTTTTGTGAAGTATTTGGAAGATCATGGTATGATGGGCTTCTCTGTGGATCACTCCTCAGCGATAGTTTATGGTTAGCCTGTATGCTGCCAGTAGAGCCTCTGTTTCCACCACCAAGTGTAGTGGAGGAAGCTCTAAGAGCGCCCCCATGGCTGCAGTAGGCGTTGTTGCCAATGCCCCCGAAATTCCTAGACAGTCTTCGCAACTTGTTTAGCTATTCTGGGCACTAGATAAGGGACGCATTTGTTACAGTGGGTCATTAATAAGTAAAAAAAAGTACAAGTAGAGTATTTGTGTTTTTTTAAATATACTTATATCTCTTTTTTATATAAATTTGAAATGAGGTAATTGATAACTATTTTTTATTTCCTACTGACATTGTAGGGGTCGCAGAAAATAAGCAAGAAAATTTGGGGGTCGCGTCATAAAAAGGTTGAGATAAAAAGGTTAGGGGTTAAAAACGGTTTTTGGCGATTTGCGGCAAAACGTCACTTCCTAGCAAAACACGTACAATACAAAAGTATTAGATCATAAAAGAATCTAAAGCTTTTGTATTTAACACTTTTTAGTATAACCTCAAATTAACCGTCAAAATGGCGAAAAACCAATTTTTCAGTACTTAATTTTTTTCTCGAGAATAAATGATTTAATTTACATGAAAATTTGTAAAATTGTGTCTTTTTCGGTATTGAATAAGCATGATTTTTTTGCAGTTCAGAAGACTAGTTTTTGAGTTATGTACATTTTTCGAAAAAATTACTCTCATCTTCTATGAACAATTGTCTTGATTTCTTTTGCATTTCAAAGGTCTATTGGTGGTCATTTTAATCGTTCAAATGTCTACTTTAAAATGGTCTATGTGACTTGGTGGTTTATTTATTGTTAAACCGCTTAAATTTGCGAAAAAAATTTGTCTCGAATTTGCGAGACAAAAACAGTCTCTCTGAATCACGATTTTTTCAATATTTTTTTACTTTTGCATCAACTAAATTCCAAAGGGTTCAGTATTTTTTTCCACAGACCAGGTTAGAACCTGGTTCTGACAATGAAAAGGGTTCATTTTATACATCTAATTTTTTCAATCACTAATCGTATAAAAATATAATTGCATTTTTTCACGCTTTTTCGGGTTGTGATACTACTTCTGGTTTTGCTGGAAAAGGAAAAAATCATAGTAAAATCGTTATTGAACATTAAAGATTTATCAAGTCTCGTTAGTATTTTGTATACTAAAAATGCAGACCCTATCACCATCGCACAAAATAGATCTCAACTGATAGGTGGTATTTACAAAAGTAGAAAAGATATCTCATTAAATCAATTTCTTAGTTGATTTCAGTTTTACCAACAGGCAACTAACAAATCTACTTTGAAATTAGAAAAACTTCCTGCAACTGAAGGAGCTGCTGCGCAACACTCTCACAGAGTATATTCAGGGCCCCCACTACCATATGTGCAAAGTGTGCAATGCACACGGGCGCCATCCTTTAGGGGCGTCAAAACCCAGGGTCAAAGAAAAATTGCAAAAAAAATCTACAAAAAAGAACAAAAAACAAAAATTAATTTAAAAAAAAAGTTGAGAAATTAAATAGGATTAGGTTATTTCAAGTACCTACTAAATAAATAAATAAAAAAATATGATCCAAAATGCCTTAAGAGGCGCCAAAATCCTTTTTTGCACACAGGCGCCAGTAGCCCTTACGGGGGCCCTGAGTATATTATCAATTGCAATCTTGGCTTAATTATTTTGACAGCGAGCCCGATAACAATAGAGCAAAGCAATGGGGCTGGACCGAACATGCAGGTAGACTCGTGCCCAGATTTCTCTCAGACTCAGACGATTCAGACTTAATTCCCGAAACATTATTAAAAAATATAAGTTGCAGCTGTGCAAGTGAGTGTAATAAATAAAGATGTGGCTGCTGAAAAAACGGCTTAAAATGTACCAATAATATTTGAAGAAGTAAGTGATTAAGAGGAGACTATCGATGAAGAGCTAGTAAAGAATTTTGACATTGAAATTGAAGAGCATGAATTCGTCGATGATTTTGAAAATCCTTCGGAAATATCAAATGTGATAGAAGAGGAGGAACAACTGCAAGGCCAAAAAATTAAAATGAATTAGAATTTTATTGTTTGTAAATTATTGTAAAATTGCGAGTATATGTTTTTGAAAACAAAATAAATCAATATTCTAAAAATATTTTTTAAAAAAGATATTAATAAATTAATTTTGCACTGTAATTATATATTTCAAATATTTTATTATAAATAATTTAATATGAACTACTCCTTGTTATGAAAACAATGAAGAAAATCGAAAATCATTGAAAATATTGAAAAAATCATGATTCAGAGACTGTTTTTCAGTGTTTTGCAATTTTATGCGGTTTAACGATAAATAAACCACCAAGTCACTTAGACTATTTTAAAGTCTAGACATTTCAACGATTAAAATGACCACAAATAGACCTTCGAAATATAAAAAAACATCAAGACAATTGTTCGTGGAAGACAAGGGTATCCTTTTCCAAAAATGTACATAACTCGAGAAGTAGTCGTCTTCTGAACTGCGAAAATAGCATGCTTATTCAACATCAAAAAAGACATACCTTTACAAATTTTCATAAAAATTAAATCATTTATACGCGAGAAAAAAATTAAATACAGTAGAATCCGCTTAATGTGATCACGGATAATGTTATCAGTCGGTTAAGATGATCATTTTGACTGGGAACCGGCCGCTTTAATTAGTTTACATGCAGAAACCACCGGATATTGTGATCAAATAGCGGCTTATTATTATCACTTTCGAGGAATTTCCTACATAATAACTTCTTTTTCTCAGTATATTTTTCTGATTTCTCATTGAAGTTTTATATGTCTTTACAAAACACGTCACTCGTTTTAATTGCTATACAAAAACAAATGAAGTTTCCCGTTTCATGGGGTGTTTCTAATTTAATTTTGCTAAATATGCACTTTGCTTTATGCATTTTAATTTAAGTTCAGTTTATTCTTGCTAAATTGACCTAATTCTTTTAAAATTCATTTTTTTCTAGAATTTGCTTATCAGTCGGTTAATGTTATCAAAATGTTCTTGGCCCAAAGTGATCACATTAAGCGGATTCTACTGTACTGAAAAATCGGGTTTTTGCCATTTTGGCGGTTAATTTGAGATTATATTAAAATATGTTAAATACAAAAGTTTTAGATTCTTTTATTATCTACAACTTTGATATAGTACGTTTTTCGCTAGAAGGTCACATTTCGCCGCAAATCGCAAAAATCCGTTTTCAACCCCTAAACTGCATCCCCATTTCACCATTTCCAGTGTTTTGATGTATAAAATGTTTTTTTACTTAAATTTGGAACCTCAACAGCATTTTCCACCTGGTCCTTGCCTGTTATTAATGTTCTTTTTCAGAAAAATTATAGGCACCAGCCTAATAGTTATACTGAACAACAAATTTTTGAAGCAAAAAATAGACTTTTCTATTTGGACAGCAATTTAGTGTAGAAAACATATTCAGAGTTATAGTTTTTTAGAAGTTAAAATAGTAATACAATATCAATGCAAAAAATCCCAATTGCGAGAGGTATTTCCAGTTGCTTTATTTGAAGTAATATGAACAATGTGATAAATTTTCTATCACACTTTCTATTAATAAATTATTGCAAGGAACAATTAAATCCAGACATGACTGAATGTAATTGCATTTGAGTGAACTACTATGTACAATTGCAAAGAATCTAATAAAGTTAATCAATTACTTATCAAACCACAAAAAGACAAGCATCGCGTCTGCCCAGAACATTGGTTCAAGGAGTAGGATCTGACTAATTAGTGATTTGAACGTTAACTCAACATTGGTTCTTTAAGTCAAATTGTATTAAATCATCAAATTAAAGTCCTCAAGATTTGGTTTTTAAATTATATTGTCATCGCTTTACGCTTCCCTTTAAATATTCCGTTTCAGTTCTCCAATAAAATCTGACTTATTAATATCTAAATTTGCTACTTTAATAAAATCGATTAAGCTTGAATATTCAAAATATGTGTTTCGATTTTAGAAGCTCGTGAGAGTCTCTTTTTTTGCTTTAATTTTGAGAATGCAAGAACGCTCAAACACAAAAACTGCATAGATGTATAAAGTGTTTCAGTGAAAGGTTTACAAATAAAAGCTTTATTCGGACATGAAATTTACTACATTATCTTGAAACGATTTAAATTCAACTTAAAACTCTTTAAACATTAGATTTTTTTATAAAATAAAATAAGCGAAATATAATACATTATAATTATAACAAAAAATTGGCAGTCCCATGTCACGACCTTGCTACTAGCTGGCTCCACATAAAAATTTCTGCAATAATATTTTGTTACCGATCCGCTCCTGTTTTCAACAGTTATAATTTATTCATATTATTTTAAGTTAATTTAATGAATATTGCTCAAAACTAATAAATTTCAACTTTTTCTCTAACCGAAATAATAAATTTATGCAATAAATAACAAAATACATCGCTGAAATACTTGAATAAAAACATAAAAATCTAATATCAACTTTAAGTTTGTTGTTTCTTCTAGTCACCATATTGGCTTTTAAGTTAAAAAAAAGTTTTCTTAAAATTCTATTGTTTTATTATTTCCATTAAGCATTAGTGTGTCTATGCATTTATTTTTGCATAAACTAACTTAAAGCTTCTATAGAAAAATACATTACTGATATATTTGAAAAATTGAATTATTAAAATAAATCCTACATTGGCGTTTATGATTCGTTAAAATTGATAATAGCATATCATTTTAAACATCTTGTAGATAATAATTGAACCGATAAATATTTATTGTTTTATTGCAAGTATTTTGTATAAAGCTACACTTCTTTGTTGTGATAATTCCATAATTATCGTCGAGTCTAGCGCTACGTTAAACTGGAGTTAAACTGAGTTAAAGAGTTTCTAGAAAACTGGAAACTCCAACGGGCTACACGTGCCATAGGTTCTTTCGTACATACCCATAAACCACACCAACGAGTATCGGTCAATAATGATTTTCGATGCCCACATTCGCTTTCGATAGCGTACAAGCGATTAACCTAGTAAGTCAATTGTTTAAAATAAAATGTTTAGATATTAAATCATTGTATGCTAAGTAAATCATACCGGATTGTGTAATCTGTGGAAGTAAATTGTATTTTACTCAAGCTAAGCTGCACGAGTTAGCTATACTAAGCTAGATAAGTTGGAGGAGGAGATGTAGCGGTTCTAGATTAAATTACAAATATAAAATTTCCATGCAAATGAAAACGAGCCGCATTTAGTGCAGGTATACAGTTAGTGTGCCTGAGTTTAAATCCAGGTCAAGAAATAATTATTCGGTAGGTTTGTTTGTAAAAGACGTTTATGTAACATCAATAATGTTATAAATAGCATTTGCTCTAAAACCGCAATCTTGTAATGTGTTTGTGTCTAACACTTTTTTATCACCAATTGGGATTAAAGTGGTTCTTGCTAGTTAGTTAGTTTAGTATACAGATTGTTAGCTTTGTTCAGGTTACCGTGTATTATTTAGTGTAAATATTTTTGAAATATTAATAATAGCATAAAATTTGGGTATATTGTAATTATAATATTTGTAATAAAGCAGGGTGAAAATAGTAATTTCAATTTATAAATTTACAGCGACAACGATATCATCAATTTTTATTGCAGCTATATTCTGGAAAGTAAAAGCTTTGAAGAAAGAAGTAGTGAAATGTCACGAAAAAAGAGTTTTCTTGGTACGTGTGACACCCTCGACGTGATGGTACCTCTAGGGAGAAACCTAAAAATCGTTAGTGGTTAAGCCATTTTGTTTTCTCTGGAAAACAAAAAGAAAATTATGAAATAAAATACTGATTTTGGTTTTTATTCTATTGGCCTTTGTTATCTTATCAATTGTAGGAGTATTTTTGAAAAATTAATTGATTTGATGAAATAATATTATTGTTTGCTTCTAAACGAGTTAGTTAAGTACGTCTGGCGTTAATGGTTCGTAAATTGTTATGAATTACTATTTTAAATAAAATAAACTTGATTAATGTAATTATACAATAATTTAATAGTCTGCTAAACATCTAACAGTAGAACAAGTTAAACAAATCAACATTGTTATGTTTGTTAAGCAAAAAACGTAATGTAGAATCGTTGTTTCTGTAATTCAGCTGAACGCTCGCTCGTCCCTAATACAATTACCTCCACAAAACGGACGGGGTTCAGGAAAAACATGGGACACAGCAGGACGAACAGAATCATATATAGGAATGTGTATATGCTTTACGATACATTACACAAAGCTCACTACTATATCTACCATTGGCCCATTACGTTTACACTCGCCCGCCGTTAATGGAAAATGGAAAACTACTTAGGATATCAATATAAAAAAATTGCTACCAATTTCAATGATCAGGTTGTCTTAACACCTTGTGCTAGTACAAAGTAATATCCTAGTCAGCAAACATATTTAAGTTGGCGGTATACAAGATGCCGTGAGCGTACAACATGAAGTGAATACGAAATAAGAAGTTGAAGACTTTAGCCTTAAACGTCAGCAACCTGTCAACGGCATGGCATGACTCGTTTGTCCTCGAGCTGCTCCACCCGGATGAGAATATGGGAATTTTAAATTCTAAACATCAAGTTATAAAAAATTTATAATTGGATATTTTGTCAAAATTGTGTCTTAACGTCGCCTCTAAACGGCTGGTAAGCTCAACTTTTGCAACCTCGGCAACATTTCCTTCCATTATCAGGATTAAGTGCAATTAATGGAATTTACAATAATTACAATTTTAAATATTTATTCTCAATTTTTTCCGCAGGATTAAAATGTGATTTGCTTAAGTTTTGTGAGAATACTTTTTCAATACAATTTTTTATCGCCATTTATTAATTGCCCCATACACTTCCACCGAAAGCTTATTTGGTGAGATTTTTTTACACGATAATCTCTTAAACTTTTTTTAATTGTTTTGACACGTTTGCGTTTGTCATTGATTAATATTATGACAACGTGCTTTTTGTTTTGGATAATGCTTCTTGTTGTTTTGACATTTTCTCTAATTTCTTAGATCAAAATAAGAACGATACATTTGTGTCTATGAACGATAATTCAAACCAAATGCTGCTATATTCACCACAATAACCATTAGTGTTTCAAATAAATCGTTTCGTGATTTAGTTACCAAAATTGCACTTTTTTCACGATAGTCTCTCGAAAAATACACAATTTATCTCCCTTACCACAATCTTAATGCATTTTACTTCAGTTTCATAAGATTACCAGATATCGCCTACAATTTTACTATATCGGTAACTTAAGTTATTTTACTGCACCCTACACTGATTCTTGTTACTAAATCTGAAAGATCTAAGATTCTAGAAAGCCGAATAAGAGTTGTGTTGAGGGCCCAACGACACATGATTTAATTGACTAGATAAGAACTCCAGTACCACACCGGTTCAAATTTCCTTTGTATTTGCTCAGATTTATTTTGCAGTACTAAATCTTGGATGCAGATCCATTTTATATTACTTTCGTGTTCCTTTTTTTAAAGTTAACCATTTCAGTTTTTTCTTTTCCTTATATTTCCTTTTCGGTTGTTTAAGAAAAAAATTTCTTAATTAATGATTTTGTAACAAAATATGTTTTTGTTATAATTTCTAAAATTTTAAAAGTTAGCAAAACATTTGAAAACGCAGGCAGTTGGTTTTATGATTATTTTGTCCGAGAGCAGTCGGTCAAATTAGAATACACGCAGGATTATATTTCTAACCATAGGGTAGTTAAAATTTAGGGTCAAGTTACGTTTATAGCAGAATACATTTTTTAATTCATAATACACTGAAGTTAGTCTAAAGTTCCTCAATCATGTAAATATGTACTACCTGTTATATCCGGACGAAATGAACTCTGTAAATTCGGATAAACAGAACTAATGTAATGTGTAATTTAATCTTTATTTTTATTGTAAATGTATAGTAATGCAACGTAATGGGGTATTACTGTGTAACTGTATGTATGTATCTAAATGTATAGTAATACGACGTAATGGGGTATTACTGTGTAACTGTATGTATGTAACTAGATGTATAGTAATACGACGTAATGGGGTATTACTGTTCTGGATAACTGTACTCGTGAGCTGTATTGTTTTTCTTCTTCCCTGCTTCTATCTACTATTTCCTTTATATAATAACTTTTATATTAAGATTAAGATATTAAGCGGATTAGGAGAGGAGGTTTTAATCCAGGACATAACACTACCTAATTAATTTTTCATTATACTTACCCCATTTGCAGTTTGATTTGTTGATATTAATTAGTTTCAACTGTTAGCTTAACCATATAAAATTCTTTTTACTACACCACTGGGTTTGCTACGCCTATGTTCTACTACCATTTTTATTTTGAGCACAAAGCTCATCTTCAAGCAATTTCTACATAATATTTATGTCGTGTACAGTGGCGCCTGGTACGGGCAGGGCAATGAGATGCCACCTCCCCGAAACAAAACATTAAATTTCAAATACGTTTAGTATTGCCATTATGTAAATAATATGTTTTATAATCGATAGAATTACACTTAAACATAAAATCTCCAGTTGTCACCCCCTTATTATAGCAAATATCAAGCTATCTGAACTGATTCAATCCATTTTTTTAAAATTGATAAGACCTCCTTCTTGATTTTTGGTGTAGATTTTCTTTTTACATCTTTGAATTTTCCAGCAACGGCGTTGTAATGACGTTGCATTTTTAACATTCCAAAATAACCTTGTCAGATATTGTGAATTTACATAATTTAAATTTTTGCTTGCAAATTGAGTATTTTTTAATCCTAAACAAGAAATTTGTATGCCTTGTTTGCAGTTTTTAACTAGTTTGGTTGTAATATGATGTTTGCATTAAAGCTGTTAAACATTAACATCAATTTTCTACATTTATTTTGCAACGCTTATTACATTCCATTTTTGTTAATTCTACAACTGTAATTTTAGAAATTTTCATTTTATTGAGCTAGTTTCGTTTAGTTTTCATAATAGTACGATTGTCAAATTTAAATTTGGTTTTCAAAGCTCAAAGTCAGTGTTAATATAATTCTTAAATTTATAGTTTCGGCTTTTTGCGTACTAGTTTTGATATTTTGATTTTAATCTATTTTATGAATCAAAATCACATTTTATAAATCAAGTATTTTATTGTAATGTTTTCAGCCGACTAATGGAAAAATTGTGTTTACAGGACCCAGTGCTGTACAGCCAGAACAGCAACTTTAGTCTAAATCATACTCGTCATTTCATTGCTTTGACTTTGCTTGACTTCAATGTTTTTGTTATTAAACCATTTGCTTAAAATGGTTTCAGTTATAATCGCATTTTATTCTATAGGGTGAAACCCTCAGCTTTTACCACTAAGTTAACATTGCTTTTGTTAAAAATACACTTGTAAATATAAAATTAAAAAAAGTTTATTGCCTGATGATGCCATAGTATGGTGAAAACGTTTGCGATATTTTATAATACTTACAGTGTATTTTATTCGCGAGAACTTAAAACAAAATTTAGTTGTAAAAAGTATGTATTGTATATGTGAATTTTTTGGGTTTCCTAAAATATTGATATGGCAGCCTCTTTATCTTTAATTATTAATAATAAATATTCAAAATAACATAGTCTGCATTTTTCACAATTAATTATAATATCAGAGAAAAAATTAAATAAGATATCCCGTGTGCAGAGCCTATTTAAAGGTTAACATTCCACCACATTAGGTAACAGTTCCTAATTTTTTTTAGTTGCATTTACTGCTTCAAAGTAAGACTATTGTTATTTTATATTATTGGGACTTATTTTACAAAATTTATTGCTGAATTTGCATTAATTCGAATCTACAATTTTCTTTTTTCATTATTTGTAGTCTAAATCTAGATTTTATGGAATTTTCTATTTTAGGGGAATTTGCTTTTATTATAGTGTAATTCACTCATTTTCAACTTTTTACTGAAAATGGTAATAACCAAACATATAGAAAATATTATTTGCTGTAACTTTGCCATTTTTTATCTACGATTAATATTTATCGACTTTAACTTGAAACATGGGGTTAAATTAAATTATATATTACATTAACTTATTTACATTAAACTTGAGCTCATAAATATATGGTAACAAACTTGTAGGAAATAAAATTTTGTACAACTTTGGTCCTGACCATTTTTTGTCTACGATCGATATGTAGCAAAATTAAATTAAATTATTGTTTTAAACTTTGTGCATAAATAATAATCATTAATAAACTTGTAGAGAATAAAATTTTGCCTAATTAAATAAATAATTGTTATTATGCGCTAAAGTTTAAAGTAAACAAGATAATACAATAATTCAATTTCATTTTGCTTCATTTTTCAGGTTCAAGTTGAAAAATATCGCAAGTAGACGAAAAATGGTAAAAATATAAGTTGAAGAGAACTTAATTCTATACAATTTTGCTGAAGTTTAAAATAAAAAAGCTAATACAATTTTTAATTTAATTTAAGTTCGCCCCATGTATCAGCTTCAATTCGAAAAATATTGATTATAAACGAAAAATGGTAATAACCAAAGTTATATAGAGAATTAAATTATCTACATGTTTGGATATGACCATCTTCAGCTAAAAATTGAAAATAAGCTAGTTGTTTTAATTTCCCCTGAAATTTAAGATGACGACTGTAGCGAGAGCAGAAATTTCCCGAAAATATGGATTTACACTTCAGAATCAGATTAATGCAATTAGGAATGTACATAACGATTGGGCTATTTAGTTATTTTTCTATTTCTCTTGTATCAATTTACTGTTTTGTTTTTTGTTAACCGAGTGACTATGTCTTAATCCATTCTTCGATATAAATTCAGTTTTTTGTAGTTATAAATTGCGTTTGATATGATAACTATCGAAAACAATAATTTTGTTGTCTATTAATAAAAATAAAATTAAGTTATTTATAGGTAACTGTTCGAGTTTTAATTGATAGTAGTTAGTTTTGTATCGGTTCCCAAATGAATACAAAAACAATGAGCTGTCGTATTTTCAGAACAAAGGCAAATAATTAATAAGCTATTACAGATTGTTTGAACTTAATCGTTGAAACTAAAATTGCATGAGTAAGTCTAACCTGGTTGAAGTTGCCTAGAGCGCAATTTATTGACTAAAAAATAAAATAAATATAAGTTGAAAACCCCCGTAATCCCCAGGGCACATCGTAATTATAGCTAAAAAATTATTCATATATGTATGTACAGCAGCACATGCTACGAAAAATTAATACTTACATTATTTATTTAAAACCGTACAGTAGACACGAGTTGTTCTATGAATACGAGCACTCAACGTAAACAGATTTTAAGAAAAACAGTTCTCATTTCGTACAAAATTCCGTCTAAAAGTTTACTTAATTTGATAACAAACGCGCATGAATGGATTAACTATTTATGTTTGGATTCGTTAAAACAAGCAGAAATAGACAAATTTCTGCAGCTTTTATAAACTGAATAGTTACAGTATTGCATAAAATATAAATTAATGACTTACACGAATAGTTTAAAGATAAATATTTAAAATCCTATCAATATATGTATTACTGATGCTAACATCTCTAAAGACTTTCTTATGCCAAATTCTGACTAATGAATCGATGACAAAATTGTAGACGCAACTGGAACATTCAGATTTAAAGCGCTCGCTTATTTTTGTGCCTTGTATTTGGAACCCACCATAACCCTATCAATCTGGACTTCAAAATCCCAAATTTAGAGAGAACACCAAAGAGGTAGGTTCCTTTAAGAGGAATAAAAAAAACTAAAAAGAAGGATTTGATAAAAGAAGAAAGCGAAGAGTAAAATAATTAGTAAATTCAGGACTGTTCCCCTTTCAAAAGTGTCGGTTCCGCACGTCTCTGGAGAAAACTGCAATATATTTAGAATTTTTGAAGTCGACACCAAAATACTCGTTTATACAATGCAACAAAAGCTCTGCAGTAGAACAGATTGCAATACCGGTAGTGCCGTTCCAAAGTATTTAAGCTCTCAAGGCCAACATCATCGGGGCCATTTATGACAAAAGTATATTTTAATCATATGAAGATTTTCTCATAAAACTTCTAAAAAATTGTTCTACTTTAGTATTACAGGCTGCTTTGGCAATATGTAAGCCGTCCGTAATTTTGGATCAACTTTTTGCGTTTGGGTTGTGCCGAGATCAGTGGTTTCCTAAGATCATGATGCCCTTACCAATATAATAGGGATCTTTTAATAGGAAATAAAGCAGTAAAGTAAGACTTTAGCGCTTCCCGTCACTGTCGTCCCTAATTTGATCACATATGCTCAAGGTCAGTGGCGGCTGGCACTGGGAGTACTATTTTTACTAAATATAAAAAATCAAAATATCGTAATTGTATTTGTTTCATTTGCTTTCGGCACGAACAGATTTCTTTACAATACCATGATTGCAAAACAAGCTAAGATTGAAATACCGGCTTTAACAATTTTTATTTCAAACGCAATTACTGATATACTCCCCCAGAGTCCTCGGAGACAAAATATAAATAATAAAGATAATAAGGAAGTTTCAATTTTAGTTTGTTAAGCTTAAGTTTAAAGTGACATAGAATTATTACACATTCAACCATTTTTTACTTTCCGAACTTCTTAGTAAGGAAAGTATTGTAATCTGAAATTGAAAAAAAAAATTGAACCCCATTTTTTAATCAAATTTTTATGTTTTGAGGTTCCCTTAAGCCATTTCCATTATTTTTGAAAAATGTCTGTATGTGTGTATGTATGTCTGTGAACACGATAGTAGCCAAACGAAGTAACAAAATCACTCCAAAAATTTTAATTTTAAACAACAAATTTGTTGTGGCACGAAGCCTATTGAAAATGGATGAAATCGAAAGGGGGGAACGGGGGGTTTACTTGAAGCGATAAAACAAAATCCATCATAACTCCGAAACGCAATAAAATAGTTAAAAGTTTATTATGACAAAAATAATCCGTATAAAATTACCTACAACTTTTGTTCTATAAAATTTTTTCTAAAGTAACAAAAAAAATTTTTAATTTTATAAATTTAAAAAATTAAAAATTAAAAATTTTTTTTTTTATAAAATTTCTAAATTGCCTATAAATAAGAACAAAATTTTTTACATAAAATTTTAGTTTTTTGTCATAAGTATATTTTTTTTATTTGTATTTTGGTTTTTGCTTATTATTTCGATTTCCTGAATGTTTTTGACGATTATTGGTGATGCTCTGATAAGATTTAGTAATTCAGTTTTTTCTATCCGAGGTAAATTGGGAGTTATTTTTAATATTCGGAAAGTTATGTGATGGCTACGTCCGATTTTTTTTATAATAATTAGATACCGTTGCACTGGTGGGCATGTCATACCCCCAGACCTCCCGATCTCCGAGACGGATGATCTATATGCATGTTCTGTGATTAATTTTATTGAATAAAAACCTTTCACTCCATCAGCATTAAATACGCATGGGCAGTAAGTGTGGAATACTCCTACTGCCTTAGTAACTTGATTAACTCGATTAAAATCGATAGTTTTAAATACACATCCAATTAGCTTATAATACAAATATTAATAATTAAGTTATGATAAAATTTCGAATAAATAGTAATAAATAACGATGGCAGTGTTCGACGCAATCCAGAATCCGGTGTCATAATGGCTACAGCTTTATTATTGATCTAAAATCAAAACACAAAGACAATGTTTTTAATTAGTAAACAATTTATTGTGGTCTTTGGGGAACTGAATTCTCTTTCGCTGCAGTATAGTATAAATGAGCTCTTAACCGGCTCTCAAGTCATAAAAAGCGAAATTCCACAAGAAACAAGACTACCTAGAAGACCAACGAAACGATGGTGGGAAAGCTGGTAAAAGCTACTTATATAATCAAAACAAAAACTTTGTAGCTTTACCTGTGTA
This sequence comes from Cantharis nigra, assembly GCA_958510845.1. NCBI lineage: Eukaryota > Metazoa > Arthropoda > Insecta > Coleoptera > Cantharidae > Cantharis > Cantharis nigra. Next base: position 23,469,311 of record OY294034.1, read on the forward strand.
TGCTTAATCTCGTTAATCCAGCTATACCACGCGTCACTTTGTTGATACGAAACTGCTGATCTAAAATTAACCCAAATTATATGGAACTCCCGCGAAGTTCTCCACCACATTATTAAGAATATTAAAAATATTTTAAAAAAAGATAAAAATGCTTACGCGTTAAATTAAGAATCTTCTCATAGTTTAAAAGTTGGTTAATTATGTAACTCATTACAATGCTAAATGCTATTCTACGATTGACCCAAAGATTTGTGAAAAGAAACTTTCATTGCATGACTAATATAAAACGTTTCTTTTTCCTGCAAATGAATGTTTTGTCTGATTTGATAAGAGAAAATAATGTTTTCATCTTGACACACTTTACTTATTCTACTAAATCTTTTAATACACTAAGCAATCATTCAATGATTGAAATTCGTTGACTAAACGAACAGTTTCGTTGTATATAATATACTATGTAATTTTGTTCAAAATCATTTATAAAAAAAGGTGGAACTCGGATGACGGGAGTTTTTAGGCTTCTTACAGTTACTCTTTTAGTTTAACGGAAAATAACGAAATTTATATTTTACAAATACTGGGTTTTCAATTAGATAATCTGGTTTTAAAAATTTTGTTGATAAAAAGAGAATTGTTTGGCTAAATTATTACGAATTTGAATTTTGCAAATCATAAGGCTTTAAAGAAACCTAAAATTGTAACCGGTTTCCATTAATTTAATCTTTATACAAAAAAGATAGATTTAATGTAATTTTACAAGTGCAATCCATGTTAAATAAAAATATATTAATACCTAATTAAAACTACGAAATAATGTACAATGTACATTTTTATATCTGAATAAGAATATCTGTTATAATAGGTATTGCAGATTTGAACATCTGCAGTTTAATTTTAATTTCTTTTGTATAATTTTCTGTGCTACCAGTTCAGTTTCAAAAGATAATGTCAAAACTTTTGGAAAGGTCTGCATTTTATTCTAGAGTGGAATATATGAATTTTAATTTTCATACCTTGTAGAAATTATAAAATAATGTAATATTACTAAAAATTATGTTTGACTTGCGGAAATATATAAAAGCACAAATAAATAACTAACTATGTAATTTTTAAGCTTGTGGTTATTTTCAAATTCTAAAAAGATCATAGGGATTTTATTAGAGAAAATGTTTTATTTTATTTGTATTATGTATTTGTGCAAATCGCAATATAAAAATTTCGTTAAAAACATTTTTGTTTTTCTATATTTGTTTCAAAACATTTTTAATTTTCTCAACTTTTATTTTTTTTTCCTTATTTTATTTAATATATACATTTTAGTGCTTTTATTTATTTTTAACAGCTTAAACTCCATAAACAAAATTCACAAGGTGTTTCAAAAGTTATTTATAATGCAAGCCGCCTCTCGTTTTTCAAGACTTATCGGAACATATTCAATTCGTATCGCGCACAAACAATCTAAAGCTACGAATTTTTTTAGTTTAAATATAAAAAATGTCAGCTAAAAATAAAACGTAATGAGGAAATATAAACAACGCCAAGCAGGTAATGAAAACATAATACCAACATTTGTTGTAATATTTCCTTATTAGCAAAATTGAAGAATATTCAAAAGTGTATTTATGTTGTACTTATATCTATGTAGTTGTATCGGTTGTGTATCTACTCAGTTTTCTGTTTTCAAAATTTTTTTGCTTAAAACAGTATATTTACAGTTGTTATACATTCATGAAAGTGAGATAAAGTGAATAATGATGAAACTTTTACACGTATCAGTTTCCCAACGATCAGTTTTCTCAAAAACTCTAGTGTAACGTTTCCTTAAAACCACGTACCTACAGGTTCCAGTTTTTATATAAAATTTAGATAAATGGTAGCGAACTTTATTCTATTCTGCATGTTATGTACTACACCGACATCAATAATTTGATTCTATTTGCACTTCATGAGATGGAAAGGCACTAAAACATCCGCCGTTTTTAATCAAAAAGGTTAGGTTTACGAGAGTCTCTATAAAATAATTTAAATATGGCGATTTGAGTTTTTCACATTGAATTTGGCAATCGGAAGCGAAACATATTATTAAACATAACCTTACTAATTGGTAAAAAAAACCATAACCTTAATTTGAATTTAGTATTTTAACTGCGGCAATAACAAAAGATCAAAATTTATTTAAAAATAACAACACTTATCTCCTTTACACAAAAGCTCCATCATTATACATTTAATTAAAAACTGAAATTTATTTAGCAATAAAAGTTTTATGAAGTGTCTTATTCTTGAAGCTTGACACGACCTAAACCCATAAGATATGTAATCTCAATTTATAAAAGGTTTACGACAGTAAAAATACTTTTAAAATTTTCATTAAAGTGATTGTAGATAAACGATTCAGATTGATTTTTTTTCTAACCAAATGGTGCTTAAATATTAATATTAAAATTAATATTCAACTTGTTCGCGCCAGTCATTTTTTAAATGCGGAACATATTTGAATACCAAATTTTAGTATTTTTTAAATTTATTTTAATTTCTTAACAAATCTGAAATGTCTAAATAGAAAGTCTTGGAAAGCAATAGACTGTACATTAAAATGAAAATGCTTTTGTGACAAGATTGTAAACTTTATTTTTTTGTTTTTAAATAGGCGCCGTAAAATATGTAATTTGAAAGTACCTAACTTGGTTATTTTGTAATATACCTATGCTGGTACTTCGGCAATCCGATATTCAAGTTTATTGAAAGTTAGAGTGATTTGAAAAATACATTTAACTTATCCTGGGAAAGAAACTTTTAGAGAACTCTCTATTTAATATCGATTAGAAATTTAACGTAAGATTTTTGAAAACTTAATTATTTACCAAGCACTAATTATATCAAATATTTACAATCATTTAAATGGCGTTTCCTTAAACTCTAAACAGATCAAAGGAAATCTTTTCTTAAATATAATAAGATGTACACTTGGCAATTTAAACTAAAATTTTAAAGATTTTAAGGACCATCGACTGTTGACAGTTAGAAAAACTGCAATACTACTAAATGATATTCAAACGCAGTTGTATTTTTCAGGTGCAAAATGAAAACAGTAAATTTCCACGACTAACTTTTTTCCGCTAACACAGTAAAAATTCGTTATATATATTTATTGCTAAATTATATTAGACATATACCTGTATAAAAACATTTTAAAAAACAATTTTTGCAAGTTTTTGGTCCAACCAAAATGATAACTACAAACACGTGTTTCATAAACACGCGTATAGTTATACCCGACTTTGCGTGTTATCACAGGGGTGACTCGCGATAAACTGATTCTACCGTCGAAGGGCGTCGGTGCAGAAGCGCCACCTGTATGTCTAAAATCCAGTGGTCATTGCGACACAGTAAATGCGTAAACATACATATTTCCTTACTAGCAATCATTACAAGTTTTCCTATCAAACATATCAACAGTGCATACCCTCTATATTCTTAAAAAACGCGCTTTTAATAAATTTTAATTAACAGCTTTTCCAGTCCTGGAAACCAAAAAACTTTTTACCTCTAATTTAATTTTTCCGTTCATAAAAAATTTTACAACAAAGTTGCTTATAATTAAAATTGCATTGAAACTTCTCATGAAACAACAAAAACTCATTGGTATATAGGAAACATAAGGAGTAATCAAAGTTTAGAAAATCTTCATAACTTTATAGAATTTTCTTGCTGAAATTCGAGTGCTTAAATATTCGGTTAAACTTGAGCGATATTAAATTAAAAACCCTAGATTATTTTAATATTAAACTTTTAAGTTTCAAGTTTCTGAAAATTGTAATTTTCAATTATAAAAATGTTTTGATACTACGGTTTTCCCGCATAAGAAAATTTGTTGTTATTAATAAGTTTCAAACATTTTTATTGCATTTCACAAATATTAATTTTAAATTGACACGGAAAATCACAATTTTCATTAAATAATTTTATCACAATAATAATTTATGATGAATGATAATATATTATAAATTTTTTAATTTTGCATGATCAAGTTTTTCTCTTCCGATCGATTAAATATTTCAAATTGAATTATTTTTATATCGGAAAACTTTTGTTTAGCGTTTTAAATGCTTTTCAGCAATTTCAGCAAAATGAAAATTGATGATGTCTTAATATACCTGCAAAATGAAATAACTTCTCATTCGAAAATATGCTCCTTCACTTATTACTGTGCTCTTATTGTTCTTTAAATGATACATCTGCAATAAACACAAAATAGTCAGTTTTCATTTAATGGCGCCCAACGTGGGGTTCGATCATTCTTGTACGAGCAACTTGAGATATAATATTGTGAAATCATTTCTAACTTCCACTCGCTTATATGCTCTTTTCCTGTCTATATATAAACCAGTAAAGTAATTCTGAAATATAAACAAGTTTCAACGTATATTAATGGCGCCTAACCTGGGACTCAACTATTCTAATACAAAAAACTTGGGTTTCGAAATAACTGCCAATCGTTGAATTCCTCTTTTTTTTAACTCTGAAAATCAAATTTAAGATTTAACTGTACTTGATCGCAAGCTTTTGCAATTGAATTCAAGACAACTAAGATTTCTATGTAAATGCTACATAAACTATTATTTAATTTTATGGTCTCTTTGAACTCAGATTTGAATAGAAATATGACAATTTATATCTATTCGACATATTTGCAAGAGAATGTTAAGAAATTGAACTTTATGTGCAATTGTTTCTGAGTGGTGAAGCGGAAAGTAACTTCACATGTTTTTATGTGCATTTTGGAATCATTTTTGTTTTTTGTGACTTCGGCCCATACCATCAAGACGATGCTGGTATGTCCGAATAGAAGGAAACAGAGTCACGTACCACCGTTTGTTTGCAAAACAAAAAATATCCAACTTAAAGTTTTTAAATAAAAATATCGGAAACAGTCGAATAAATTTATGTTTGATAAATAAAACAATATCTTAGAATTAGTTTAAAATAATGTTTGCATTGTAATTAGTATTGATTTATGGTACACAATGCGTTTAATGAAGTATTATGGAACGCTTTCAATAAAACAAATTTAGTTGACAATAGCACCTGTAATGGTAAAAATCAATATATTAACAAAGTATTATTAAAACGGGTGCACGTCAGAAGTACTTAATCACTTAGCAGTATACGGGTATATACGACGATGCGTATCCCAGGGGGTTGTTAATTAACGGTAGAGTTATGTGAGTAGATTTCTGACTAACTGTCAGTTATCCTTGTGGTGTCAAAGGCTACTCACGTTCAACTGCAATTAATTTCTTTCAAGCTACACGAGTTACATTTTAATGCACACCAGACTGTTTGCATAAAAAATGCGCATTTGTACAGGTAGTTCCCCTAACACCAATATTTTCAAAATATTTTGTCGTGGTTTGGATTCCACGTTAAGTGTATTTCCTTGTATTTATGAGTATTATTCATTGTTGCAATGTGGGTTGGGGGGGGGGAGGTTAAATTTGTTAAAGGATTTACAAGGAAATCTGATTGTGAATGTAATTTTACAAATTTTATAACAACCAATTTGCAAGATGTGTTAGTGGCAACCATAGTATATTAAATAGAATTAAGGGCGAGAACGAATGACCGTAAAATCACAGTACAGTGCAGGCATGTGTCTGACAGGTTTCCTTCACTACCAAACTAATAAAAAAGCAAGTTTGTCTGGTCGTATTATTGCTCTAATGAAAAAATTAATTATTTCAATCTTCTTAAGTGCAGTTATTTAAATGTCGGCTACTTGTACCGTGGTTTAGATTCCACGTTAAATTATAAAAAAAAATTATCCAAATTTTTACATAATTACATATAGTATATTGTAATAAGTTCCACTTCTCTGTATGGGAAATTATCGCCGGAATTAAATGATAATCAAGAAAATATTGAAAACTGTTAGTTTTTACCTATTGATTGAATTAGACACATGCTTAGATTGATTTATCTTTTCTTTTTATTTGTATTTTGGTAAAATAATTTACCAAAATGAACTACATTCTATTTTGAAATACGTGATATTTGAAACATTTGCAGTTAATTAGAGTCGATATTTCTTGACCTAACTATAACTGAACCCTCGTATATCACCATCATTAAATTTGATTTGTACGAAAATAACATTGTTAGTTATATTTCTAACAAAAATAAGTATAGCTATTTATTATTTTTTTACACTTCTCCTAATGTTGTTGTTGTTAACGTAAAATTTTGTTATTTTCTACACCTAATAACAAAAACTTGAAATCAAAATTCCAGTAAGTTAAATTTTTGAATTTAAATGAAATCGCATTTGTACCTGCCAAAGTGTGAGATTAACTAGTATTTCCTTTGATAATTATCTGGAAAATAGAGAATGCGCGTCTGCTGGAAACTGTTCTTTCGGACCTACTAAAACACTGCGAGTGCATATAACGATCCATCCCATCAAACTGGAGTTGTTCTCCAGTGAATTGCGACATTGTTTGATCTTTTAACGGGTATTCATTTATATTACACCGCATTTTAAATTGCAGAAGTAGAAAATATTAATATTTTATATTACCAAAATGAATTATTAAAAAACTTGTTATTTTTAACAACACAATTTATTCTTGCTGAGATATTTCATAGCAATACTGACATAATGTTTTCTGTTTCGGAGAAATACTATCCCAAAATTTAAAAAATTTCCTATGAGAGATAATTCGGAAGATAGATACATACGGAAAATGGCTGTCAATAATGAACGTTTTGATCACATTGATAAAGTTATCAATGTAAGAAAGATTGGGGTAACGAGATTTAATTACTGCGCTATTCTCACTACTATCGATGAACCGTCTCATTAACTACATATGTAGGTAGTTGGAAATAGTAACCAAATTTGCTTACGCTTGCGAATAACTAAAATCAATAAGCTTAAAATCTTAGATGGTTGTTAACAAACAACAACTCTAAGACTAGTTTATTATTAGATAACATTGAAATTTACTTAATGATTTGTACTGTTTGCGACATGACCTCTATTGGCCAAAGAGGTAGATCAATTAATGTTCTATTTATATTCGTACTGTCTGGACTCACGTGGAATCCAAACCACGGCACTTATGCATAAAAATATAGGACTAAATCTCCTTCTAGCAGGGCTACAGTGTAACTGTTTATATAATGGATTTGAACTTCAACATGTTCTTTCATGTTGTTTATTTTACTTATCTATCAATCATGGAGTTGGGACGCACTTTTCCTGATTAGTGCGACGCAGATTTGTATAAACTAATTTTTAGTATTTATTTTGCGAATGAAATTCTACTACAAATAAATATTAATATTAATATACTTTCAATATTTTACATATAGTATGTATGTGTAGTACAACTGAATTTAATTTTCAAACAAATATGCACTTTCATGTTTCCTATCGCTCGACTAACTATTTTCAAAACCCTTTATTGCTTTTAAAAATAATTTAAATTGTTATTTGCATTTTTATAGTTAAAAATTATTTGATGAAACAAACTGTAAAAAAACTAAGTATTATATTTAAAAATCGATTAAAATAAAGATGAAAATATAGAAAGCAGTAAATATATTTCGTAAGTATAAGAGTAATGTAATTTTAAAAGGAAGTATGGTATATAAATTTTCCCAACGCTTTACGTCGCGGAAATTACGCAATCAACATTTTTTAAATAAACAAGGATAACATTGTCACCATTTTTAATATATATTTATTTTTTATCGCTTCAAGTTTTACATTAACGACAAAATATTCATCTGTAAAGAAGAATTTCGTTACTTTTATTCGAAACTTATTAAACTATATTTGGAAAAGTGAAAATTTGTAGTTCGACAGAGTGGCATAATGGAAAAATAAGCAGTCGTGAGTTCGAACCGCATATCCACATTGAAATTCCAAATCCAAATTTTTGCTTTAAAAGCAAATATTGAAAATATAATTAAAAAGTTCTTTCAGATTACAAACTTTTGTTTAATTGATTCGGAAACGCTGAAAACGCGAACGGTAGGTTTAAAATTCAACAGTATAAATATCCACATTGTTTTTACAGGTCTGTAAAGGAAAATCTTATATTTTACGTACTCTATTAACTATCTTATGTTATAAGAAACATATATTGTACGACTCCATTTTGGTAAAGCACTCTGGGGAACTATGCACATCTAGAGCTATATCATGCACTTATCCCTGGAAAATTAGGAAAATTTATGATTATTAAACATAAAATAACAAATTAAACAATGCCACAGAAATATAATTATTCTACGATAATTAAAGAAATATATTAACCGAGCAATATTGCCTAGATAGTAATTATCATAACCTAACTTTTGATGCTCTAATATTAATCTATCTGTAATCTCCTTAAATTAATAAAATTAATTTTGGTTTAGTTTTTTTTATTTATTATATACAATTTACCGCTTATCAATAATTCTGTGGTCACAAGCAATAAGGGAATAAGTCTGCATAGATTCCTATATACTCATTCCCTTATTGCTTGTAACCGCAGAATTATCTTCATCATCCAATCCAATTCCCACTCCATCCCATCAAAAGCACCTCCAAACTCCCTCCTTACCCCAACAGTATTTACTTGCTATATAAAAGATATCCCAAGACATGATAATCTCACATTTGGCTATGTCAATAAGAAATATTTCGGTAAGTTGTAAGCTGAGAAAAATTGTTTCGAGGAAAATGCACCTTATCAGGTGAAAATGCGAAAGAAGTGATTGAAACTGAATTATGAAATAAGCAGGCGACACAAATAATAAGGAAGTTAGTCAGTTTTCGGCGTATTGCTGCCTGTCATAATGTTGGAATAAGCTATAACCTACAAAGATCTCAAAAGTTATTCCGTGGTACAACTAAATGACAATAACACTAAAATTGCTTTATCCGCTGACGACTCAGCCAGTATCTCTCTATAATGACAGTAATTACAATTAATGTAATTATCTATCAAGGAGTGACACTTGATGAATAATTTACATTCAAAGAATATCTGCCAACGAATGAAATATTGCTATTAACGCACTCTAAAGTGTGGTATAGGTAAACGAGCGTTTTGCGGGAAAAAAATAATCTTGGCTGCGACTGTGGTGACAATTATATTGCAGTGACCATAGCGACCAGTTGATCAGCAAAAGTTGTTCAAGGCAGATTAAATTTTTGCATAAACAGCTTACGTTTATGTCAATATTTACATATTTAGTTTTACATATTTTTGTTAAAATGACTTTATGTGCCTGTAATCGGTAATTCTAAGATATTTTTTGCGTTTAGTTTGATATTAAGAACACGTAATTTTAAATGTTAAACTGATACATTTCAATTTTATTGACATTTGAATTGACTGAAATGTCAATCTTAAGAATATTCAAATTTTTTATTAGGATGAAAATAAGATTCTTTGTTCTCTATTTTCAACTTTCTATTAAGGTCAATTTAGACATTTTCGTACATCTTAACATCATTCATATTTTTTTGTAAAACTTTTAAACCTTTCAAACCGTTTAAGCAAAAATTTACTTCCTGCTATTTGAGTAGATCAGTTTCTCAATTAGTACCTGGATGGAAGCCAATAAGGGCTCATCCATCGCCTGGGATAAAACGGAGACAGTTCTTGTGTACGGGAAGAGACCACATACTCCCGTCCAGATTGATGTGGAAGACACTACAGTCACTCAAGATGGTAGCGGTAATCTCCAGGTTTCTCCCTAACGTGGGGGGGACCTTCAGAATCAAGGAGAAGAGAGTTTGCCTCGGTAGCCACAGCTATCATGTTGTACGGAGCCCCCATCTGGGAAGACGATCTCAAGAAGGCAAACTACGCCCTAAAGTACTTTAAGGTACAACGAAAAATTGCTCTACCAGTAGCAAGAGCCTACAGAACTGCCTCCACGGACGCCCTCCTAGTAATCACGTCAATGGTCCAAATCAACCTTCTGAAGGAGGAAAGGAATATGAAATACTTGAAAACTAAATTTGCGTAAAAGATTCCTCGACAAATAGCAACCGAGATGGGATGCTAACAAACGGAGTAGATGGACGTAGGTACATGATGTTTCGTAGTGTCGAAAAATAGTGCAACAGATCCCACGGTAGTCTGACTTATGAGTTGACACGGGTACTGGTGGGGCACAACTGCTTCCAGAGTATGACCAACGTTTTAAGAAATCAGATAATAACTGCTGCGCATACTGAGGCAAAGTGGACACGGCACACCACACCTTGGCAAGAGCTGAGACAACAGCTAGAAGAAACGGTGGAAGCAGATCTGACCCCAGATAATCTCGTTGATACCATGGTGGACAGCAAGGAGCGTTGGATTCCCGTGGAGACCGTCGCCAAAAGTATAAGTCAAAGCAAGTCTAAGCAAGAACAACCAAGAAGAAAAAAGACCCGAAAGGGCGGAAGAGTAAGGAAAATAAAAGGAAGTAATGCGATAAGCGAATCCCGGCTTATCGATGACATCAAATTCGATGTTATCTTATGTCAGATGTCCGCTTATCGATAGTGTGGGGCTTTAGTCAGTAGGAATCTGACTCTCCCGCCCGCTAATTGGAAGGGGGAGACCTATGCAAGATTTTCTCACTCCCGACGAACACAAAAAAGGCTGAACCGCCAGCGCAGAATTTGGTTACATGCATTTGGTGTTTGGGCGTGTTGGTTTTTATGGAACACCTAATGATTAATTGATTGAATGGCTTCTGTATTTGGTTTCTAACATCACACAAGTGGGTGGTTGTTAGTGTGAACGAGGATAGGGGATTTTTTCAACCTATTCTTTGCAATGCTAAAGTCAAATTAAACCACTTATTAATCAAAATCACATTTTATTTTATTATAAATTCGACGGACTTATTCTTTTATATACTCTTCAACCATCTTGGCCGATATGTCCGTATTCCTCGCTAGTTCTCGCTTCCTTGATCAACCAGCGCAATAATTTAATATTGTAAATATTTATCATTTAGTTTAACTTAGTTTAAATTATATTTCTTCGTCCACTAAGGTTGTCTACTTCAGGCCGTTTACATGAAAAATCTCAAAAAAAATGCATATTTATAGTTCAAATTGTTCCTTACAAATGAACTGATAGCGATGTTGAAAAGCACCAAAGAATCTGATACGACTTTGGCTCTCAATGCTGCAGTATAAAGGTAAAAGCTAGCTTTTCAAATATCGTATAAATGTAAAGTTTATCAAGCTATGTAGGTTTCTGAAACTGTAATACCGCGGACATCAGATATGGATAATATAGTTTCATTTTCCAGCAGTTTTAGATTTAATTTTTTACTGTTAGGGAATTGAAGCTCTTTGGGGAAATGAACTCTTTTAGTTAGAAAATGATAATTCTCTAATTGAATACAAAAACAAACTTGAAAGTAACAAAGTGGTATGGAATAATTAAAAATGATTCACTTATTAATGAATTGAAACAGTTAGTAGCAATAATTAGTTGTAATTTCTTATTAAATAAGAAAACTAAACTCATTTTGTAAAAAAGAAACCGGTGTTTACACCGATTATTAGAAAAAAAATAACGAAATGTCAATAAATGTTTATTATTTATGGATTAAAATTCGTGTTATATTGCAATGAATAGAAAAAAATATATTCACGTATTGGATATTTTTTTTTGTATTGTTTGAACATCTGTGTGATAAATAATCAAGCAATATTTGTGTTTGAAATGCAAGGAAGTCTATCTGATTTTTGAAAATAAAATTCAATTCTCGTAAAAAGCTGAATTCCAATTTAAAACTAATCTAATTTTTCAATAAAAATGCGGATACATGTTTTACTTTTGGGTTGAAAATGTTGGATATAAATTACACTGTAGGGTAAAACAACAGGTTACACTACCAAACCAGCACGGAAAGTGTACTGAACCATGTAACGTAAAACATAAACACTGGCAAGGCTTACTTTTACAAGACAACAGTTGCTAGATTAAAAGTATAATGTAAAGTGATAAACTAGCTAGGTACAAAATTATTTTGCAGTTGGAAATGCATACAAACACGCTATTTTTTAACATGAAATCTTATATCAGTTCCTTATGTGGTGTGGTGTGCCCTCATAATATCAAAATTGCGCCCCTTTGCCTTCTTTTATAAAAACGTATTTCTTTTTCCTTATAAAATTTCTTTATTTTAATGATTTACCGTGAAAATGTATGAGTAAACAAAAGTTTGATGTTCGTTGAATTCGTTATTGAAAAAGAATACGTATGCAAATTATCGCTCAAGAGTGATACAAACTTGGAACTTTGCTAGCTAGCTATATTTATTTTATAAAAAACTGCATTAAATTATATTCGGGACATTTTCTTTACCAGACACGCTATTTGAAATTGAATATTTCACAATAAAATTAGAAACAAACACAATCGCACTTTTAACCCGTCGTTTGTACACATGTGAGCGCGCTGCTCGCATAAGTCAATCGTATAAATTAATAATGTCGAATTAATTTGATATTATTAATACTTTCAAATGACATGTCCACAAATATTGACAGAAATAAATTCTCCCGCATAGTTATCGTCGTACAAAGTTGATAACACCGATAAAGTGAGCGTTGCGCTAACCGCGCAATGGTTTTATCACCGCCGTACGTACACATATTTCTATTTTTTTCAATTCATCATGGCCAATAAATTAATTTTGTAGTTGGAGGATATCGAAAAACAACTTTTGTGAGTCTGATAGTGATATTTCTGAACCTACACCTATAGTATTAGTACACAACACTCAAATTCTCCACAAACATATTGTTAAAGAATATCACCAAATTATTAATAGTATAGAAAATATAAACTATAATTTATATTTTTAATAAAGAGTAAAAATATACATATTTCTATATACGATTGGACGTTCTAAGTTGATTGAGCAATTAATATTTATATAAAAATAACGTGTGAGCGCGTCGCTCACAGTGTAGCAATCGCGTTGAGAAATTAATTGTACCAACGACAGGTTAAGCGTTCTATACCCAAAAATACCCAACCAACGATTATTACGTTTTATTACTTACAAAATAAATTTTATTATTAATTTATTGAAAGAAAAAGTAAACTCAAATAAACATAACTTTAATTAGCGAAGTGCACCGCTGGCAACCAATACTAGAAACTAGAAACTGAATGCAACCAATACTAGAAACTAGAAACTGAATGCAACTAATACTAATAAAATTAAATGCATTTAACCCTCAAACGTTAAAAATAATTCAAATAATAACACAAAAATTATTAACAACCAAATTACGGAATGTAAGTCCTAATTGCAAGGTACACTAAGCAATTATAAAAATTAAATTCGAAACATAAATTTCACTTGCACTGCATTAAAAGTCGTGCAAAAAGTATTATCCAGTTTATCACTTTTTCAGTTTACTTTTTGTTAAACAAAAATTTTGGATCCAAAATTCGCGTTTTACCTTACCGCTAGAAGCGCTACCAAATGTTAACAGCATGGCGGTTCCATTACGTATTCTTGATGTTATTTTGAATTTGATTCTGAATTATTTTATGGTAGATCTGCGATGATATGACTATTCACGAAATAGATCACCAAAAGAATGCAAACATTTTGTTTATAAAACGAATATTCTATTCGTTACTAAAACTATACGTATTAGATTAACTTAATATTCATCTGCGTGGTGGCGCTTTTCTTAACGTAAATCGCGAATAGTCTAATCTAAATCATTATTTTCGTTTGTATCGACCCATTTTGTTTTCGATATATTTCAAAATGAATAACAATAATATTTTGTTAGTGCCCTCATTTAGAAAAATTTTAAAAATAGTTTAAATGATTTTTAAATATTGTTGACCTTTTATTTTATCCTTTTTTGAAATTGTTGATATTAAGGTCTTTTTAACAATTAAAATAAGAGATTTTAAAAAGTTTTTATATAATTCATCATTTTTAGTCAAATGTTTTAATGTTATATTAAAACAAAAACATCATATTGACAATCTGTCAATGTAAGTTTTTTAAAACCTTTATAAAATCTTTTAATTTTTTTTTTTTTTTTTTAAATTTTTTAATTTATTAACTTGTAGCTTTGAAAATGTGCCAATAAACGACACGAAACGTCAGACAATTTAATTGTTAAAAAGACCTTACTATCAACAATTTCAAAAAAAGGATAGTTTAAATGGTTTGTACCTTATTTGTGACTCTTTGTATCTCATACTAACAATAAAAAAATAACATTTCAGAAGCCTCTTCATTTCTAGTTTTAAATCTGTAATGGTCTGAATTGTTTGGATCTAGTTTATACCTACCTCTCGATTCCTTTTTTATTTTTATTTATAAACTTTCCAAATTTTAGTTAGAAAATTAAGATTTTTTATACTATAAATTTAAGAATTTTGCATAATAATTTAGGTTATCCCCCAATTTATTAAAAATTAATATTATACCTTGAAGTTCAACAAAATAACAAATACATTTTTAAATATTTACTTAAAAATAAAATATGTAAATGTCATAATTTTATTTTGCAAAAAAACATAACATTTATTTTGTGTATTTGTGTAATTTTACACAAATTGATAAAATAATATAAATGGAGAGCCGACGTAAATACGTGTGGTCTCTGTGAATGGTTGTAAGAACTCTTGTTTATTCCTGCATAACAAGTATCCTGGTAACTTGTGTTGCCAAGGTGTCATTCATGCTTGTGTGCACTCTCGTAGTTATCAAGATTTAGATCAGTAAATATATACTGTGTACAATGCTGTCGCAACCGCTACACTTTTAAGCCAGGTTAGGATTAGGCCGGCGAGTTAACGATTGGGCCACTTGTATAAACTAACCGAACAAATGGTAGTTGTTGTACGTGCGGACTCAAGCCCGCCCAATCACACTTAGTAGAACAAACTGGTGTGTACTTCTGGAAATGCGACTGCATCTTAGAGCTTATGTAATATCCGGAGGGAATACTAGTGTTACGAAATAATACAAGTTAATTGTATTTGATGATCCGTGGTGATCTATCCATGATGACTCATATATTTGTTGTCACAAATCTGCTTACTAAACTGCTGACTTTCAGATTCGATATTTCTATATCTTTCTAGGTTTCTAGCAAAGTCCATTAAATTATAATACCGGTATGATTCGTTGTGGAGAAAGTTTAAGTTTAAATTCAGGTACGGACTTATAAGTGTTAACATAAACTTTTGTAAATAAATGGTGGTGTTATAAATAAATATTCAGGGTGTTATATAAAATTTAGTAGGTGAAGATCTTATAAGATTTATAATAAAATATAATATATAATATAAAATATAATTTTATATAATTTATATAATATAAAAAATAAATATATTAAAATATAAAAAATATAAAATGAATACAAAATCAGCTATGAATTTTTATAACAGATTTCAGTTAGTACAGTAGAACCCCTCTGTAACGAGAGCTCAAGGGACCAAACTTTTACTCGTTGTAGCCGAGCGTTTCGTTATAACCGGGACTCGTTAGAGACGGGTTCTACTGTATTTCCTAAATTTAAATTAACAAAATTAAACAAAAATAAAATACAAATTAGGAATAAATAGTAGATCGGATTATAGTACTTCAACTTGGTATTTCTGTTTGTTCATCTAATCATTTTACTATAAATGTTAAATAAGTTAGTCAAACCTTGACGCACTAACAAGAAAATCACGAAAATATGTTTCAGTCTACTAGACCATCATTTAGTGAAATCTTGAATGAAATTGCTTTTAAAATAAAATTATTAGATTTAGTTAGTGCAAAATTGCACTGAATGATAATATCTTGTAGACCGAAACATGTTAGCGTAGTTTTATTGTTAGTGTTAATGTTTGATTAATTTTTCAATCGTTTTTCAGTTTTATTTAATTGATGTAGTATTTCTTGCCATAATTTTTTATTTCATGAATTTAGGATAAATTTTAGAATTTTTGAAATTTTTAAAATTTTAGGACAAGTGGGAAACTTGTCCATTTTATTTTTTAAATATTTAACAACATTTCAATAGCTCCTCGTTTGTACCTCGTTTGTACCTCGTTTGTACCTCGTTTGTACCTGTTTGTACCATTTTTATTTTTATTTTATCTCCGAGGTAGCCTTATAGCCTTTTTATCATTTCAAATTTTGAATTCAAAATAGTCTACATCGGTTTTATATCTTAATATCTCATTAACCATTTGTTTTTCGGAAAAAAAAGTTAATATAAATATTATTCAGAATAAAATTGTCTATATAAAAGATATAACACATTTTTTTACTAAAATAAAGATTTTCAAGTTATAGCCGCAGGAAATCACACGACTGCATACATTATAAGAGTTCTTCCCTCATATTTAGATTTTTATGTCAAATATATTTTGGTAGATAATAATACTAATAATAATTTTAGTAGAATAATAAAATTAACTAAAGAACTTAGTTTACTTAAATCTTCGGTTTTTGAAACTGACAGGTCGAAGAATATGGAAAACTACCCCCCCCCCCCGCCGTCTACCAGAAATTCTGTTCAGACGAAACACACTTAAGCTGATAGACAAGATAAATGGAATATAAGGTGATGTACTCTTTGATGTACTAAACAAAAATTTGCTTTGGAATTACCAATTTTCGATATTGATGGATTGGAAGAAATATGTTGAAAAATCAACTTCAATGGTAACATGTTCATGTGATATTCGTTTATATATTGTTCCAAGTAATAATTCCAGCATTCATAAAAAGTATCGGAAATAAACTACTGAATAACCAAATATGTTCTAATAATTGGAGACTTCAACATTTCCTATTATGTTAAATATTTAATAAATCCAATTCATGTTATTAGTATTGAAATAGATAACCTAGATAATTTATAGCATACAATAATCTCAAACTAAAAATAAATATACAAATTTTTTTAAAAATCTACACGAAAACTTATATGCGTCCATTTGAAAACATCAAAATGATTTAAAACGTGGGGCAATTAATTAAATGCAAAATCAGTGCTCTTATAAGCATTTTCTCAAAAACATCGAATTGAGTAAAAGCGTGGGCTATTAATTTTATGTAGAATCTTTTAGAATTTTTTGTGAAATGTAGTATTTAAAGAAAAAAATATTGATTTTCCCCCAAATTAAGTTGTGTCAATCATGCACCAATTTGTCCTATAGGTACAATCAACATCGCAGACGAACAAAAAAATTTGTTGTGATTACCTGAATTAACAATAATTACACCCACAAATTTTGAAATTTATTTTCTACTTAGCTTTGTCAATTAAAAATCCTAAAGAAAGAGTTTTGTTAAAATAAAACTCTCCATTCCTTAACATTCATTGACTCACTTTTTTGCAACATCTGTCTTTTTACAGAAGCTAATATTTCCCACTACGCCACTCTGGTGGTTAGTTCAAGTGCAATGGAAACATTTATATTTATTCTTGTATTATAGCATTTTTGAAATGCAAATAGGGGTTTATAATTACAAAAGAGAAAGGTATTACATATTAAACTTGGCATTCTTCGTTAATATTTATTATTTAACATTTTAAAGCGCATACCGTTATTACAAAATGATGTTCCAAAGTTTTACAATTAAACTTAAAAGTTTTTAATTTGCTTTGCTGATATACTGTCACTTGCAAGTAACCTTTAATAATATTATGGTTAAGTTTGAGTTTTCATTTAACAGTTGCGGATATTTGTGCGAAAGCTGAATCACAGAAAAGAAATGTCAACATCTAGCAAATTATAAGTTGGAAACATTTTAAAAACACTTTATTTTCAAAACACCGACGAATTTTTATACAGTGAGAACATCAAATAGGGAAATTTTGCTCAAAATGCATATTATAATAGCACTTATCGTTTTCTTTTTGAAACATAAGCTTTTATAAGTTTCTTTAAGTAAGTAAGCATCTCTTCTCGTTCTTTTGAAAGTACTTTTTCAAAGTAGGCTAAAATAAGTGATAAAGTTTTCAACAGCAAATTGATCAGCTTAAATCAGGGGTGGGCAAACTGCGGCCCGTTACTATTTATATGCGGGCCGCGATGCCTCTATAAGGAGAAAATTATGCATTAAAGCCAACGTTAAAAATGCATTTAAGTGAAAATTTGAAAACTTAAATATTATTAATATTATTTTTATTGATATCAATATTAATTCTCTAAAAAATCATTCGGAAAATGGTCCTGACTAAGTTAATTTTAATTAGTCCATCCATTTTTCAGTTTCGAATTTGAAAAAAAAACCTAAATCCCCAATAATACTTTTTTTAAAGCTATAAGTTTACAATAATCGATATATACGTGGTTTAGGTAGTTTAACTCCGTATTATCCATATCAATATTTTGGAAAACCCAAAATATGCAAACACACCTTTTAGAACTAAACTGTTTATAAGATATCACAAATAAAATACACTGTAAGTATAACATACCGCAAACGTTTTCTCCATACTATGGCATCATCAGGCGACGAACCAGAAAATACTATGGCATCATCGGGCAATGAACTAGAAAGGAATTTAGAGAGAATGCGAGAGAATATCGTTCGAGGTAGTAGGAGTAGGTATTTTTGAAAAACCGGAGGTGTTGATGGAAACGGAGTTAATTTTGATTATTCAAATATTTGAAAATTTTTTTAAATTTTTTTCCGAGTACGGTAGAGACATTAAAATTCACGTTACCTTTATTATAAGCATTAGAGCATATTGAATTAACTAGATTTTTTTTAATTTGACGCAGTAAGCTTTAATTTGGTATCCATTCGAAATCGCGATAAATTTAATTCTCTCTAATTATATATATAAAGTTCTTTTTTAAAACTTACATTACTGAGAGGAATTCTAGTTTAGCGATTGACAAAAGCGAAAAAAGAGGTAGTTTTATGCATATTATAGAGGTATTCACAGCTACCATGAATTGCTGATCCTGGCTTTGTTGGTTTATGGAAAATATCAAATGATTGAATATTCTTATCTTAAATTTTTTCAAAATTTTCGAAAAAGGGGGGCTAGCGCCAAAAATGGTTTTTCGCGATTTTTAATTTTTTGCTTCGCGAAATGAAAAAAAGTTTTACGATACAAACAATACAAACTGAATACAACACAGCACAAAAAAAATTTTTAGTTTTCGAAAAAAGAAGGGCTAACTTCACGCACATTATTAATGTATAAGCTTTAAAAGATGATAATGTGTAAAAACAACGAAACTTACTTCATAGTTACCTGATGGACCCAGTTCAACAGTTCTAGAAATAATTTCAGGCTTTTATTGAAGGATTTTTAATCCAGAATCAGAATCGGATTTCTGATTTTCTCTATCACATTTACTTTCATTTGGACGAGTCACCTTTCCATTTCGTATTTTTTGAAAATTAAATTTACATTGGTTTTAAATTGATTTGCATTTATTTAAATTTGATTTTGGATTTCTGTTAGAATTACATTTTTAAATTTTTCTAGATTTTAAGAAGAGTCTCAAGCTCGACATGCGAAATTTGGAATTCGGTAGTTTGGAATAATTTTTATTTTTAAATTTCCACAAAAAAGTCATTTAAATATTAATGTAATTATAAAAACTGGGTTTCTTCTGGTTCGATCCCCGACTATCTCGACCGTGTCTCCCTCACAAGATGCTGGCAACATCAAACCGATATTGTACAAAAACTGTAGTAGTATACACAATAGGTACACATTACAGTATTGCTGTAGACGATGGCGATGTTGCAGTTTGATGATATCACCGAAAGAAAAATGTGTTTAAATTCTACGCAATTACCCAATATTTCTACACAATTTGTATCTAGATTGGAACTAAACCTAATATTGTGTTGAAAGAATGTCACAGGTTGGATCAACGATTTTAAGCAGGTAATCAACCCAATTGTGTAATTTTCAGGCACCAGATTTGTATGTATAGAAAAATATTCCACTCATTAAGTTTAAAATCTACACAGTAAATATGCACAGTTTCTGGAAACAAATTGTGATATTTCTACAACCAAGTATGTGTATATTTAACAAATAATTCTATGTATTTCTAAGGTCTAGGACAAAATCCCGCGGCTATAATCCCACGGCCACAATCCCGCCGCCAAAATCCCGCCGTACTATAATCCCGCGGGACCAAAAACCCGCCGGACCAAAATCCCGCCGAACCGAAATCTCGTCAGACCATAAAAATAATAATTATATTTTGTATAATTTTATTTACAATTCTCCACTCACAATTCGATAATACATAAAGTAGCTCTCAAAATTGCATACAAAAAACAATTTTATCTTTTATCTGTGGAATTAACTGACTTGGCAATAATTCAATTCGTATTTTTTATAACTTCCAACCAATTTTTCAGAAAATTTTCGACAAATTTGTTAGATTTCCTACAACTTTGTGGGAAATTTTCTAAATTTGTGGAAATTTTTTCAACAATTTTGTGGAAATTTTTCAACAATTTTGTGGAAATATGTTCAACAATTTTGTAGAAAATTTTTAAACAATTTTGTGAGAACTTTTTCGACAATTTTGGAAATTTTTTAACAAAGGACCCCGCAGGAAATCATAGGAAAATGGCTCTCAGTCGAATGTCTTGAAATTGGGGCAATGGTAGTTCATATCATGTAGGTCAAAAGTGTCAATAGGCCCAAAGTCATAATGGATAGTTTTTGTGTTGCAGACATTTGAAACTGACAATTTTCGCAAATTTCAGAATGGTGATCTTCGACTCTTCGGTCGAGCGTACCTCATTCTAAGTGAAGTAATACAGTTGTATATAGATTACATATAATGACAGATTATATATCTTTCCTTGACCGTACTTCACTTAGAATGAGGTACGCTTGACCGAAGAGTCGAGGATCACCATTCTGCAATTTGCGAAAATTGTCAGTTTCAAATGGCTGTAACTCAAAAACTATCCATCTTAGGACTTTGGGCCTATTGACACTTTTGATCTACATGATATGAACTACCACTTTCCCCAATTTCAAGACATTTGACTGAAAGCCATTTTCCTATGATTTCCTGCGGGGTCCTTTGTCGGAAATTTTCAAACAAAGGACCCCGCACCATTCTTATGGGAAAATTCCCATAAGACATTTGTCGTTCTGTAGATTTGGCTAATTTTTGGATATGTTGTAGTTCTCATCATTCTGAACAAATATTTCAATGGGCACAGCTTGATCATATATACAGTTTCCGAGTTACAAGTCCTTAAAGGTCCAGATTTAACATAAAAAAAATTTTGACTCGATATATGTGTCGTCGGTCGAATATTTAATGTCAAAATAATTCATAGATGCAGAATCAATAAATTATTTTTCAGGATATATAACAAAACTGCATAACGAAACAAAACAAAACATAGCACAACAATATAAAACTATATATTTGAAATAATTAAACTGACTATTTATATAATAATAATTAAATAATAAATTCGGTATCATTATTACTTATAATACAAATAATTATTACATTCTGACGTTTACTTGCAATTTCTATACCAGTTAATTCGTTGGTAATGTAAATAATACATAAAATAAATAAAATAATATGCACATTTTCTATGTTAAATCTGGACCTTTAAGGACTTGTAACTCAGAAACTGTACATAAGATCAAGATGTGTCCATTGAAACATTTGTTCAGAATGATGAGAACTACAACATATCCAAAAATTAGCCAAATCTACAGAAAGACATTTTCCCATAAGAATGGTGCGCGGTTCTTTATAATTTGAAATATTATTTTCGTCCATCTCATATATTCATATCATAAATATATAAACTTTTCGGGATTTTGGACACAGGATAATTAAACCAATGTAATTAAAGTGTCGACGTTTTTGTTTTACGCAACCCATGTTCCGCTTTGGGATAGTAATTATTACAATTTATTAAACACCTAATGCACTTTAAAGAGTCCTGAAGAAGCTTACAAAAAAGCTGGTTTAAATTTTAATCAGGGTTCGCTGCAGAGCCGCTTTGGCGCGAGTTTATTACTGTCTTTTAATTTTATTCTAATTTTATTAAAATAATAATTCTTCTTCATAGTTCTTCTCCACGTTGAAGGTTGGCTATCATCATGGCTATCTTGACAGGGACCTTGTACTGGTATGAAACCACTATCTTAGGTTTCTCCAGCAGGAAATTCTTCTTTTTCCTACACCACATCTTCTTCAAATCTTTTTTTGAAATATCAGTCTCAAAATCCCATACCTCTCTCTCCTCATGGGGAGTTCGGCTCTCGCCGAGAAAGACATTGTGTCTGCCATAAGAAGCAATGATAGCTTGTGAATTACTTTTTAGAAAAAGTCAATGTTTTTTTATTTAGCACTGACCGTCTGCGCAATGTAGGATCTTAACAGAATGAGAGGTTTCAGCTCTCTGTTACCAATTTATCAAAATTGTAAATATAAATCATATTGTGGTTTCCTTACCTAATTTAGAATTTATTTAATGACGGTCTAATAGAACGATAATATCTGATAACACTTGTAAAACAATTCTGTCGATTTCAAACTAGAATAGCAGGGGTTAGGTGGTTGAATGACTATGGTAGCTGTTAATATTTCACGTGCTTTGCATACATACAATAGTTTGCAAACATTTAGCATGGAGTTGCATTTCAATTTCCTAATATAATTATTCCTGTCATTTATTACTTTTATTAATTTGTTTAGCTACAACTTCATGTTTTCCCAATTTTCATGTTTTAAATTGGCACGCTTTCTTTCATTGGACATTGCATCTATACCAGAAATTTTATTCCAGAAACAAAACTTTTCACTTTTATTTAATTTATGAAGTTATGTTATAAAAAAATTTTGCAAATGTGGAAATAACTGAATAGAATTGGAATTTTGTATAAAATAGTTGGTGTTCGTTTTATCTGCTGCAATTACATAGATATTTGGAAGTTATGCAATTTACTCTATTTTGTAATTACTATTTAGTTATGTGTTATTTCAAATTATCGAGTAGTTATGTCAATGCATATACATAACTGCTAATGGATACGTCATACAAAATATCACTCAATGATTAAACTGTCATCAGTGCAATCGAGAGCCGACAGGGATAAAAGGGCGAATTGATACATTTATATATCAACTTATTCAATTAATGCCGTTCAAATTAATCCTGCGTTTCAATTAAAATGGAAATGCACGTTCTACTAGCTGACAAAAATATACAGATCTCGTCAAATAAGAGTTTTTCAAATTCAAATTTTAACAAACGGAAATGAGCATATAAAATTCAATTAAATATTATTGCTTATTGTTAGTTAATCACAAAACATGAGTTGTAGATTTCTCTCTTTAAGTGGCGACCAAATCGGTGGTCTGTTTAGATAACACTAGAGTAACCGCAAATCCTTGAGTATACTCCTTGTTTTGTACCTTAGGATACGAATATCCAATTAGGATTAACCTACGGTACTTGATATCTTCAAACCGTGTTCAAGGTTAAATCCTTTCTATCGTCTACAAATCTACAATAAGTAAATTCTACTTTTTTAAGTTTTATTACTAAATTAAAGTAGTTAACTGAATAAATGCAAGCAAAAAAAAAATTAATTTATGTCTTTCTTTCAATTTTTTTTACAGTTGAATGGAAAATTTAAAACCTCGACAATTGAATATTAAGAAATAGGCATGTGTAAGCAATATGATTCAAGAATGTCCATTTTTATTATCCGAAAAGAAATTCTGACAATCCCTACTTGTGATATTAAATTAAAAATTTTTTATCCATGTAAGATTAAGAAACCGATATTAAAAGAGATTGACAGAATCGCTTTATATTAATAATCGAGCTTCTTTACAAAATATTATTACCAAAATAATTTTTATATTAAAAATATTTTAAGAGGATTAAGTTGGTAAGGCATATGTTTTATATTTTTAATTAAGTACATAATATTTTTTTTAACTTGAGTACAAAATGTTTACTACATTTGGAAAGATTAATTCTTTTCAAGTTGTTTTTGGAAAAATACACGAACCTCTCTAAAAGCTTTTTAGGAAACTTTTCGTTTTTGGCTACGAATTCCTGTTCATATAGGTCTGTTTGGATAAATTAATTTTTATTATTTAGCTTCTTTATTCACAATATTGACATTGCATAATTTACATTATCCGAATAATAGTAAAATGAGGAGAGAAATCTAATAAATGTCCGAATTTGGAAATTAAGAAAGTTCTAATAAAAAGTTAAGTATAGGACATAGTAAGGAAAAAAACAGCTACTTTCAAGCAATAACTGCATAATATAACGTCTAATAAAATATTGACCAAACCTAATAAAATGTCGACAATGAGTTAATAGAAATCAGTCATCAATATTGATGTCGAAATGTATGAAAGCTGGTGAAGGAAAATAGGTGTCACGTGGTCAAATCCAAATTGCAAACAAAAATTTTGCAAGAGCTGAAACTTGCGCCTATACTCCCAATAAGAAAATCATCATAATAGGCCGCTACACCAAGTTAAATGTTAGATGGGATCGTACTTCCAACAATCACTCACTTCAAATCAGAAGGTAACATGGTCCGCATCACAAACAGAGTTGCAATACCCAAAACCCTTCGTACAAACAAAACTGCCAAAAATTAAAAATTCCGATTTTGTGAGATTCAATGGCAGCCCATTTTACAGAGGCTACACCCATAGATTTTCCAAATTACAGTTCAACAAATTTATTGTAGAATCAATAAATATGTATTGTGATGTACTGGAAGTGGAAGTTTTATAATTTTAGTGAATATTTGGATAACAATTGTCTCACTACCAGCAACCAATTTTTAATAGAGCATGGGACTATTTTAGTTCATATTTTAATATCCGAATTGAAATTAAAATATTTCAAATAAATTTACCAATGCAAAATTGAACAGAAACACGAGATCAGGATGTGCCAATGATTATTCATTTCCAATCATGATTTATTCTTATCAATCCAAATAAAATTTACCGGACACAAACTCCGGTACGTCCGCTTCGTGTGGCTTCAACGGCAAAACTTACCGTTCTGTACAATGCCAACTTAATTGGTAGGCGGGAAGACGACCAATTCAAATTTTTACAAAAATATAATATTAACAAATATTTACAAAAATATTCAAATAATCAAAATGAATTTTTTAATATATAATCTAAGTAGTCGAAAATATATGACATGATGTATAACTCAATTTCGACAAATTTGTCAGTACTTTCCTTTCTGCGCTTAGCGATTCAATTATAACCTTTGTTTTTTGTTTTTTTTATATATTTAACTTTTTCATAAGAAAATCTTTAGGCAATCCAAGGAAAGCTGTGGATATCCGGGACAAGCTACGGAAATTCAAGGAAATCTTATAGAAGGAAATTCGGTACATTATGACTAGAGACCGGGTTTATATGCGCTAAAAAAATTCAAAATAAGTTTTGTCTATCCGGATAAAACTATTGTCGATATATGTATATCTAGTATAAAATATACGGTAATAATAGATATATGGGATTACACAAGAGCAAATATACGGCACCAAAATTAAATTAAAATTATTTATTATTATAATACGAAACTAATATATTATCATTTAGGTTTTCCATCTTAAAATTATGCTGCTTATCGCTAATGACTTTTTCTAATTTAAAAATAAGATGTCCTGTGCAATAATGCTAATTAGACTAGACTAGACACTTTTGTTCACTGACTAAATATGATAATATGATTATGGATAATATGTTAGTATGGATGGGTATATGTACGCTTGGTAGCACTGACTACCAACATAAAAAAATATAAGATTTTATTATTTTAAAATTTCAAGATTTAAATTTAAAAATTCAAAATTTGTTTTAAGTATTAAAATCAAAAATAATTATTCCAAATATTGGGTATAAATGCGCTTATTATATGCTATTATATTCGGTTCTAGAGATAATAAAACATAAATATGCGGTAAAATTCTAAATATTAAATTAAATGCGCATAAAACTTCGTATTTTGGTTACTTTTAATGAAAAACTTATAGACTACAAAAACAAGCTTTCAATCATTACATAACAAAAGAAATAGATTAATTTGCCCAAAAGCGATCGTACACAACTAAGCGAAAGCTTTGGAAAAATCAAAAAATACTAATAAAATAACTTTTAACTGATCCACTGATGACGCAACTTGGGAGGTAAACTTCAACAAGGAGATCGTAGTGCTGTGGTAGGGCCTGAAACCAAACTGAGCAGAACTTGGTAATGTGCCAAATGCCCACATAAAGCGTTCTTGATAATGGATTCCGCAATTTTTGCGAAAGGAAACAATACACTAATTGAACGATCAAAAGACGCAGAATCAAATAAATTCCTGGGAAAAGAGCTGACACTTAATGCCTTCTAAATAGTTGGCAGCTGTCGGGTCCTAAAGGAATAGTTTGGCAGGTACAAATCACCTTACCGCAAAATGGGAGTACAAGCTTCAGCATTGGAGTGCAAAGTTTAAACATTCGCACTCAATTCTTCAGGCCTAACCTCTCCAATGGAGAGTAGCTCCACTCTTGAAGAAAGTTAACCTTCCAACGCCAATAATGGTTTACCTTATAATGTTAGCTCCATTATCAGTTATCCACATATACACATATAAAAAAAGTTTTCACTTTCTTGTAGAGTCCAGATTTTGAAAAACTCTTTGCAGGATAGACTTTTTCTTTTTTTTTTCTTGCTTATTAAATACAGTTATTTTTCATTTGTACGATTTAGAGTACTAACTAAGCTAATCAACTATCTAAGCAAATCTTTATAAGTTTTGTATAGTTTCCGGGTAAAAAATAAAATTAAACTTATTAAATAGATTAAATTTGTTCTTATAAGTAAACGAAGTTATAGTTCTGAAATATTGAAAATATGTAAAAACTTTTCTTTCTGAAGTTTAATAAGACTTTATTAACGAAGTTTTCGTCTTTCATCTAGTTTTTAAGCCAAGAAATCAATACATCTTATTTTTGAAACATTACATTTTGCAACTACATCAATCGTTAAGACAAATTTTGTGTAGATTTTAGGCAAATATTTTAAAGTAACTCTTACAGCGTCTAGTCTTCTCTATGGTAATTTTTTCTTTTGTTGTAACGGTATATTTTTCAATTTACACCTTCATTTTCCGGAATTTCTTTGATATGTAAACTTAATGTATGTTAAAAGAATGTGAGATGCGTTTTACACGTCACATTTAAATGATGCTAAATTTACTCCTTACATGAATAGAAAATTTGTAATTTTGCATTAGGCTCCAGATACTTATATAATAAATTTTTACAAAAACAAATTTTGATTTTTGCAATTTAAACGATTTCGGAAATATGATCAATTAAAACTGAGTATATATATATTGCAATTAATATTATTATAGATTGTAGAGTATTCAAACAATAAGCTACTTGCTCAATTTCCATTAAATCTGCTTTAATCTGTAGATTATAATAGTAGATACCTACTACAAGTAAAATAAAAAAATAACCATTTTCTTATGCACCATAAGTTAATAAAAAGCGATTAAAATTTTAAATTTTGTTACTGCACTCGAACAATGTGCATTACCTTCAGTGTAATTCAATATTTTATGTTAAGATTCTTTTTATAAAAAAAAATTTTATCACAAATAATTATGTCTTTTTTTAATTTTTTGAATTATTAATTTTCTACGTATTGTATTATTCTTATTTTAAAAAAGAAAAATATTTAAATTTAATATATTAAAATTAAACAACATTTTTGTTAAGCTGGTTTCCAACAATTCAGTCTTCATCCGGAATTGATGCACTGGAAATCCTCGAATTTCTTGTACTCATATTCTAGTATTCCACGTAATTTGATTTGCATTGGACAATAGTGTGATCAGCAGCTTGTGTACCTACTGCTACTGCATATGATTCTCGTGCTCGGTGTAATAGACTTGATTATCAGATTATAATTTGTAGCAATTATAGTAATGATTAATTTACTTTTATTATTAATATTAAATATAATAAAGAGGGGACACGGACAACTCGGCACTTCTGAACTTGGCACCGGACTACTCGGCACCGGCTGACTCGGCGCCGGACAACTCGGCACCGGGAAAACTCGGCACCGGGAAAACTCGGCACCGGGACAACTCGGCACCGGCGACTCGGCACCGGGAAAACTCGGCTTCGGGACAACTCGGCACCGGCAACTCGGCTCCGTCAACTCGGCATCGGAATAACTCGGAACCGTAATAACTCGGCACCAAACGATTGGATTTTTAAAACCGTTTCCAATTTATACAGGGGGGGGAATTAAAAAATATTGAAAACTATAAATTTTATTTATTTAGTAAGCGCATTGGTTTAAAACACCTACCGGTATAACTCGGCACCAAACGATCGGATTTTTAAAACCATTTTCAATTTATACAGGGGGGGGGGGGGAATTAAAAAATTAACAAAATATTGAAAAGTATATATTTTATGTTCTTAGTAAGCGCATATTGGTTTAAAACACACTAAGACTTTGGTTTAAAACACACTAAGACGTTGGTTTTGAGGGGGCGATGACTCCCCTTGGCTTATAATCGCCCTGGACCTTACATCTTTATTTTATACTGTTGGTAACAAAAGCTGCTTTAGGACAATTACCTTCGCGAGAAACGATGAGAAGACTTGTCAGCCGGGCTCGTGTCGATGATAATGCTACTCCTAATCCACAAACTCGTGAAGAAATAGTTTTGCCGATTAATTACACACAATATGAAACCAATCCCGGACGGTTTGAACTTCTTGTCTTGGGAGATTCTGGATTTTAATATTTGGACGAGAATACCATAAAACCTGGAGTAGACAAATGCATGAAGTTTTATGGATGGTACATTTTTGCTAACTCCACCGTTATTTTCTCAAATATTTGTGTTGCTTGCTCGTCGTGGTGAAGGTCGTGGATTTGTTTTTCCGGTTCTCTTTTGCCTACTTCCAAACAAGCTACAAGCGAGCTAATCGAAGCTTTTCCGTATGATTAAAGATATGTGGCCCAAATTTAATCCAGATGCTGTAAATGTAGATTACGAGATTGGTATACATAATGCTCTGCGCGCAGAATTTCCTGGTGTAAACGTTAGAGGTTGCTTCTTTCACCTAGTTCAAAATCTTCGTTAACATCTTTCAGAAGTAAACTTTCTTGGTCGTTATAATACCGACCCCAACTTTGCATTGAAATCGCGTATGATAACTTCGGTAGCTTTTGTTCTAGAAGATGATATTGAAAACGCACTGAACGTTCTAGAAGAACGAATCTACCTCCAGAATTAGAACCAATCATAAGTTGGTTTACTATTACATACGTTGGTAGACTCAGAAATAATAGAACAAGAGCCCCACCTCTGTTTCCCTATGCAGTGTGGTCGGTACATCAGCGTACTTTGCTTGGCGCTGATAGAACCGATAATTTCGCTGAAGCTTGTCATAAAAAACTGCAGCAGGGATATGGGGTCCCACATCCAGGATTATTTAAATTTCTGGGTAATCTAATAAAAATACAGAAAACATTCGATGCTGATTACGAGCGTTTGTTGCGGCATACGAAGCACCACCAAAACGCAAACGTTATGAAGACGCAGATCTGCGTATTCGTAATAAAGTAACGAATTATGAGCAAGAGAATATGTTGGAGTATTTGCGTGGTTTATCTCTTAATTATGTAATGAACTAATATGTACCTACATAAATAAATGTATGTAAATATATATTTTTTAAATAAAAACCTTGTAATTTTATAATAAATTTTTTTATTATTTCGTATTATTAAATCGTATTATTTTTATTTTTGTTAATATTTTTCAATAATAATAAAATAGTTTTCTAACTAGTGCCGAGTTATTACGGTGCCGGGTTATACCGGTGCCGAGTTGACGGAGCCGAGTTGCCGGTGTCGAGTTGTCCCGGTGCCGAGTTTTCCCGGTGCCGAGTTGCCGGTGCCGAGTTGTCCCGGTGCCGAGTTTTCCCGGTGCCGAGTTGTCCGGCGCCGAGTCATCCGGTGCCGAGTAGTCCGGTGCCGAGTTCAGAAGTGCCGAGTTGTCGCGTACCGCAAGCTGTAGTGTCAGAACTTCCCATTGGTTGTTATTATACTAATCCAAAAAAAGAGCATCCTAAAATAACTTTAAACTCCTGTTAGTGAAAAATTGAAATATAGTAAATACATATGCTATGTACATATATCACATATAAGTTCGGCGGTCTAGTATCAAACCAACACGGCTTCAGGAAAAGCCGTTCCACCACCGACGCACTGAGGCACACCACAAGTGGCAGTAATTACCGTAGAAAAACACTTAACTTTGTGTGGTGGAATGACATCCACATAATGCTTTACAGAATAGGAAAATAGACGAGCACCTACGAAACATAATTTCGAACTACCTAAGAAGGAAGACTCTTGAAATCGACAAGAAAGCCCTCAAAACTATGGTAGACTCACAAGTGAAGTTGAAATAGAACATTTCATACGCAGGAATCACAGTATCGCAGTTTCACTCGTGAGTTTCACTGATGAAGTACCCAGCCGTAAAAGAAAAATCGGTGCTTAGTCTAAACTTGAACATGACACTTACTAAGATATTAGGAGGCTGGATGGAATGTAGAGGACCAGAGATGGCCCCAGAAAAAACTGAGGCACTTGTTGTAACTCAAAAAAGGAAGACCAGCAAAAACCTAAACTTCAAACTGCAAGACAAAACCATAACACCACAAGATACCCTGGCGAATCTAGAAGTCACCTTCGATAAAGGCCTAAACTTCAAAGCCCTGCTCAAACTGAAATGGCGAATATCTATAACTCTGTTTTTAATAGTTGATGGCGGTAATCATCAACCCAAAAGGACCGCCGACTTTACGTGGTCCCCGAATCACGGAGACCGTCATGTGAAAGTTTTAGACTCTCACCGGATTTGAACCGAGTACCTTAGAAAGAATTATTTTGAAAATAGTGGAATTTTTTGGAATTAAATTTTAATTTCTGTTTTAAATTTTTTATTAAACTTTAATTTTTCAAATGTCGTGCATAATGCACTGGGGGATCTAATCTGGGAGTATCCAAAACCCTACAGGTACTCCAATATTCTATTAATTGTTTGAAATAGATTTCAGAGTGAAATAAAATTCGTGAAATATCTATATAATTGAGGAAATTACTTTGGAATTTCTAAAAATATTTGGAATTCAATTTTAATAACGTTTGAGCTTTTTTATTATGATTTAATTCATTTAAATGTCACTGTAGTATGCTCCTGAGGGGTCTGGGGGGTTTAAAATACCCAAACTTCCAAAAGTTTAATTTTATTTATTAAATTTTATTATTTACCATATCGAGAATTTTAAGAAACTTTAAGAATTAAGAATAATCTGATCATTTTGTAAACAATTAAATTTCCTACAAAAAAATTAAAAGAAAGAAAGATATTTCTTTTCGTACTACCTCTCCATAAACTCTCAATAGGTAATTAAGAATTACCTATAATTGAAGATTTACCTCATCTGCTACATAGTTTAATATGATTTTGAACGGCATTGTACTGAATCAACTCGGGACGAATAACATAGATTGAATGGAGTCCAAAGTGTTAATTTTTCGAATAGCAAAATATTTTACATTATATTTTTCTAAAACGGCTTCTTACAGCTCTTAAAAAAGTTTCAGCCTGTACTGAAAGAAGTAAATTTAAAAAAATTAAGTTATTATAACCGACTTGGATGAAAAATTTATCATTTTACTTTTTCTGTTCATGGTGTAAAGGGGACAGTAATTACCATAATAAGAGTTTTTCTTTTGAACACAATTACTGCAGTACCGTAAAACGGGGTCAATAGAAACACTGGGGTGAATAGAAACAAAACTTCTATTTTTTTTAAACGCTATATCTATATATTATATATATATTTTAAAAACTGATCAGCTCCGGTATTTTCATAGGTATACTGTTTATTTAGCGAAATTGAGGAAGGATAGTGAAATAATACTAAATACGGAGGTAAAAGGTGTAAAAGCGCTGGATAAAATCATCCGAATCTAATTAGAAACTTGAAAATAGAGGTAAATTTAAAATTTTACAACTGATAAGTGGATAATAAAGGTCAAAATCGCTAATCAACGCGGATAGATAAACAAACGCGGTACAGTTAAAGACTCCAAACATATTAATTATTAATAGGCAACCCATTTAACACAAACAATTCGACGTTCCAAACAAACTTAATTTTGTCAACGCGGCTGCCTCTCAGACGTTGAGTCGGGTAGTCGGGTTGGTCGCGTCTGCGGGTAAAGATAAAGTTGAGTTGTCTGTAAACAAATTAAGGGTGTAAAAGCTAAAGTAAACTTACATGAACCGAGAAGAAAAAAACGTAATAGAGACGAACAGGATACAAGTATAGAGAGCGAATCAGAAGTATTCAGTAAAAGCAAAAAAATAATAAGATCGCCAGATCAGAAACAAGCGCAGATAGAAAGAGAGAAAACTGCGATAGAAGACACAATGGAGGTGTCCGAGGTAAGGGACATGTTTGAAAACCTGCTGAAGCAATTCAGAGAGAGTACTTTGGAAATAAAACAAGAAATTAAAGACTACAACCGAATTAAAAAAGGAGATCCAAGAGTTGAAAGATGTTCTCGCAGAAAAGGAGAAAGAGTGGGAGGATGAGAAACGAGAATTGAATATAAGAATAACCACTTTGGAAGAGAACAACGACAGTAACGAAAAACGACAAAAGAAGAACAACATTATTGTTAAGGGGATAAAAACTTCGGAGAATAATACAGCTAAAGAACTTGAAAACTTTCTGGAAAACGAACTTCAAATTAATGTCAAATTAGTAAACGCGTACAAACTAAAATCCAATAAGATAGATACAGCAGTGGCACAAGTAGAAACATGAAACATGAAAAAGGACATAATGAGCAATAAATGGAAACTTGGCAATAAGAGAATTTACATAGATAGCGACCTAACAATCAATGAACGAATGATCTAAAGCGAAATAAGAGCATTAGCAAGGAAAGAGAAAGAAAGCGGAAAAAAGGTGAAAGTAGGTTATCAAAAGATAGTAATAAACGGAAGCCTATTTGAATGGAATAAAGGAGAAAGAAAAGTCAAATTAAAGGAGGAAAATCCTCTGCCAAAAAACTAAGGGTGCAAGAAAATACCACGATCGGAAAAACGGAAACGACACAAGCAACGGAAATGGAACAAAGAGTAGTGGATAACACAAGAAATCGTGCAACTAAGAATAAAATAAAATAAAACAAGAAAAAAACCTGAATAGGAACATGGAACGTGAGAATTTTGCTAAAACAGGGAAAAATTAATGAAGCCGAAAGAGAACTGAAGAGATATAACATGGACATCATCGCAGTACAAGAAATAAGATTTAAAGGGCAAGGAGAAATAGCGAGAGATGACTATGTGCTATTATATTCAGGAGGAAAAAAGCAAGGAAGAAACGGAGTGGGTTTTTTTGTATCAAAGCAAATATCAAAATATGTAAAGATTTCTAAACCAATAAACGATAGAATAGCATACCTGAGAATTAATGCAAACCCTTTCAACTGATCGATAATTAATGTATACGCTCGAACAGAAAACAAAGATGCGGAAGAAAAAAACAAATTTTATAATGAAATAGAAGGAATAGCGGAGGAAGTACCAAAACATGACACGTTACTGACCATTGGGGATTTCAACGCACAAATAGGAAAGGAAGACTATGTAAAAGAAGTGGCTGGTAAACACACAATACACAATGATACTAATGATAACGGTAACCGACTGTGCCAGCTTGCATCATTATTGAACAGGTCAATTAGCAGTTCAATGTTTAAGCACAAAAAGATACACAAAGTAACGTGGATAAAGCCAGGAAATACTAGCGAAGATGGAAACCAGATCGATCATGTATTAATAACAAAGAAAAGAGCGAGGTCAATAGAAGATGTTAGAACGTTCGGAGGAGCAAATGTCGACTCAGACCACTACTTAGTAGCTGTGACACTAAAGCAAAAGATTAATACGCGAGGTATGAAAGAAAAAGGTACTGTAAGATGGGACTTAGAGAAATTAAACGACGAGAAAATAAAAACAAAGTACATTGAAAAAATAAACAAACAAATAATGATCTCGCGGGAAAGCAAAAACATCGATGAGGAATGGAACGGTATAAAGCAAGTAATACAGACAGCAGTTGAAGTAAAAATATAAATAGAAAATGGTTTGATGAGATCTGCGAAGAAAAAGTAAAGATAAAAAACAAAACAAGAGCCATCTGGATTAGAACGGGAAAACCGGAAGATAAAAACAAGTACGTCGAAATGAGAAAGGTTGCGTATAAGGTTTGTAAACAAAGAAAAATGCTTGGCTGAATGATATGATGACCGATTTGGAACAAGAAAGTAAAAATAACAATACAAGAAATTTTTATAAAAACTAAATATCCAAAAACGAATTAAAAAAATAAGACCCAGAGCAATGAAAGACGAGCACGGTAAGCCAGAGAATAATGAAGAAAAGATTAAAGAAATATGGAAAAATCACTTTGAAAAATTACTGAACACAGGCGGTAGAAAGGAACAACGTATGAGAATTAGGAACGAACATGAATATCTACAGATAGAGGAACCCACATTTGATGAAATGATAATGGTAATGGGTAAAATGAAAAACGGGAAAGCACCTGGCAAAGAAGGAGTGCACGTGGAAATGATCAAGGATGGAGGAAACCAACTTCAGCAAAAAGTATATAACCTCATAAGAACAGCGTGGATTGAAGAAAAACTACCCGAAGAATGGCAGACAGGAAGAATAATTCCAATTCATTAAAAAGGAGACCTTGAGGAGTGTAGTAATTACAGGGGCGTAACGCTATTACCAGTAGTATACAAAGTACTATCATCTTTAATTTTAGAAAGATTAAAAAAGTATACAGAACAAGCAATTGGAGAATACCAGTGGGGATTTAGAGAAGGTAGATCGATAGTTGATGCGATACATATCCTAAAGCAGTTAACAGAAAAATTTTATGAACATAACATGGAAATGCATATGCTGTTTGTAGATTTTCAAGAAGCCTTGAATAGAGAGAAAATTATTATAATATTGTGCGAAATGAAAATCCCAGAAAAGCTAATAAACCTGGTATACATGACAATAGCTAACACAAAAGGCTCGGTAAGAATTGCAAAAGGAGAAACCGAAAAATTTGAAATAATGGCAGGAGTAAGACAGGGTGACGCACTCTCGGCGCCGTTATTCAAGTTGATGATGGAACATATAATTAGAAAATTAAACTGTAAAGGCACAATAGTTAACAAAGAAGCACAATTATTAGCATATGCAGATGATATACTCATAATCTCCAGAACAAAGAAGAAAATGATTAAAATTTTTAAAAAACTGGACCTTCATGCAACGGTAGCGGGTTTGAAGATAAATGAAAAGAAGACCAAATACATGCGTTGCGGAAGGAACTTAAGTGCGATAACTGGAAACTTAAGAATAGAACAATACGGTTTCGAAGAGGTAAATGATTTTAAGTACTTAGGAGTAAAGATTAACAAAAAATGTAACAGAGATGACGAAATAAAGGAAAAGTTACAAGTGTGAAATAAAGCCTTTTATGCAAACAAGGAAATATTGAAGAATAGAAGTATAAGTAGAAAGACAAAAATAAGAATTTATAAAGGACTGATACGACCTACTCTAACGTACGCCGCTGAAGTACTCTGTATGACAAGCGTAGAGAAGGAACAACTGAGGATCTTGAGAGGAAGGTGATTAGAGCAATCGTGGGACCAAAAATGATTAATAACACAGAACTAAGAATAAGAAAGAACGAAGAGATAGAGAAATTGCTAGAAAATGAAAATATAGTCAGGTTTATCAAGTCACAGCGAATAAAATGGTTAGGACATATAATGCGAAGAGAAAAAGATGAAGCAATAAGATTGGTGACTGATTGGAAGCCAGATAAGGAAAGATGCAGAGGAAGGCCAAGAATGAGATGGTGGGATAGCGTGATGAAGGACTTAAATGAGATGAAAGTCGAGAACTGGAGAGAAAAGTGTGCAAATAGAAAAACTTGGAGACTGATTGCAAAAAGAGCAAAATCATATATAAAGTTATAGTACAGAGTAACAACAGATGAGTAATCCACCTCATAAAATGGATTGTGAGGACTTCTAAGAAGTGGATATATTCCGACAGGAATGGAAGCCTTTGATTGATTGATTGATATCTTTGACGTTTCTTTAAAATTTCCATCCATTAATACATTACTTGAGTCGTTTTGAGTCTAATTTGCAATTTCCGGTTTGTTTATGTTGACAGCTCTGTTTGTTTACGTTTGGTAAGAGTGTCTGTGAATGACAACAACGCCGGCTTTTTTATTGCCTAAAAAACTTTTCCTTCTCAGAAGAGAGTATCGTCGCGATCATTTTCGTACTTAAGTAATTTTATTTAATTATTAGTCGTTTAAAGTATGTAGGAAACATACAAATAAAGTGTATCTCCTCTTTGTTTTTATTAGCCTACGTCCAGAACATTCGAAACAAAGCCAAATTAGCACACGTGTTTCTATTGTCCTGCATGGCAGGTGAATCGAAACATACCACTTTTATTTAAAAAACGAGAAAAGGGAAAAACTTAGGAAAGTGTTATTTTTGGGCAATGGAAGAACTAACCGGGACCTGTATTTTAAGCCTATTTGAGTTCAGATACCTTGAATAGTTTTTTTTATGTAGCCAAGACCACAGTGGTGGCTTGATGTGACCGCTAGTTGATATATGAGCGGAAATTCTGGGTTCAAATCCCGGACTCGGTAGAATTTCTTAGCTCAGCCCTCTGGTGGACATCAAACTGTGGATCGAAATACTAATAACTTTCCTTAACATCTTAATGGAATACGGGGTACAATAAGCCTAGAGCTTCAAGCTTCAGTACAAAGTGGGCATTGAACCACTACCCGTGCAGCTAATTTTTTTTTATGTAGCCAAGCGCCAAAGTAGAAAAGTGTTTCTATTGACCCCGTTTTACGGTAATGGGAGTATGTGGAATACCCCAGATCTTCCGATTTCAAGGTCAGAAGCTTTGTATCTAAGGGGAAATCTCGAAAGTTCAGGGAAATAGGAGAAAATCCGCGGAAATTTGAGAAAATCTTAGGAATTCTATACATCACTTTTTTGCTCTATCTAATTTTGTAAATATCTTGAGCATCTCCTAATTGGAAATCTGATGTACAAAGTTTTGCGATTCCTTCTCGGTTTGTATAGATGTTCTATGATTGATTTTTGATAAATCGAAATCTTTCTCTTTCAAAGCATCTACGGCGCTTTGAAAGTAATATTCTATGCGGTAGTTTTCAGAAAATTATCTGATATTAAATAATTTATTTACTAGCACAATAATGTAACTTTCACGAGTTAGATTTTATCAGTTAAAACACAGGTTTTTTAGATGGCTAATCATTGATTATAATTTATAAATATTTAACAAGATTAGTAATCTTATGGAAAATTTTAAGCCTTGAGAAAAAATGTTTTTTATGTACCCATATATATTAAATCCTGTGTGTTAGTAATAAAATACTGAATGGTTTTCGGAGTGATTGATTTTGATTTGACATTTAAAAAGTAAAATTCCATTTTCTCCTTGCCAGTAGCTATAGGTAGTTTAAATGTATTTTCTTTTTTTTGCGAATTAATAATTTTCCGGTTGACATTGTAGGCATACTCGATCACCATTTCAGTTAACACGAATGTTTATTGTTACACATGGTTTATGTATATTTATGTGTGACATATTCTAAATTTAATTGTCCTATATTAAACTAATTGAAATTCTAGCTTGTCAGTATAATAAATTAAAATAATAAAAAAAAACAAATTAAACTTAATAGAAAATATTAAATATATCATTCTTTATTTAAATTCGCTTATAATTTAAAACAAACTTAATACGTCTGTTTCTGAAGTAATGCAAATTGTAATCCAAATCAAATTAAACAATTCTCTAATTTAAACCCTAACAATTATCATGTTTTGCCGCTCTAATGAACAGCAAAGTTTCACAACAAACAGGTGTATTTATCAACAAGAAAGCAATAGATTCAACGAGGTGCGTTGCTTGGTGGTAACTGACAAGGTACAAAACAAATATGAGTGAGTGAATATTTTCACTTAATTACGCGATTACATGGCGAAATGGATAGAATAAATAAATACATGCTTAATTATGCATGTATACAACCCCATTAATTATCTACATTTAACTTACAATTGTTCTAACCAAATGTTTCACGTTATTACCATGGCGTTACTACATATTTAATATCAAAGTACTTTCATTCTTTGGTGTTACAAAAATTCAGCAACCAAACTTCTGTTTAAATTTGATAGATATTGGAAACTACAGAGACCGTTGGGTAGCTCAGTGGTTAACCGAACAGCTTCCCTTATTATTAAAATTTGTAATATCAAATTGGAATATAAATTTAAATTTATTATACACCATCTATGTATATGTTTGATAAAATCATGTTATTTAATTCAGCGATGTCCGTTCCCTCTAGGGAAGCTTTCACACGGGTGGTTTCAAAAACACGTAAGACTTCGACGACAGCGATGTTTCAAATACCTAGAATTATCCACATCACGTAAAGATCTTTAACCACTCATATTGATGATGAATATCTAAGAGTTATCAAACAATTTTAGATAAAGGTTTTTCTGAAAATGTTGGTTTCATATCTTGAAGGTTGGCAGGAGGCTGCAAATTGACGGAATGGCATAGACAATCTCCTCATAGATACCCATCTCAAATTTCTCAAGATTTAAATCAAGAATCAATATCACAGCATATACATAGCTTTTTTCTACATTATCAGCATTTAAGGAGCACTTGTTTTTCCATTAACTTTTTTTATTAGAGGTTTTCAACGTAAAGAAGTTTTCGACGTGACGAAATGAGATTTTTACCTTGATTACATGCTAATTGTTTTATTTTAAACCAATCCTGATTTATTTTATAAATACTGTAATAAATGAAGCAAAAGTGCTAATAGCCAACATTTGGATGGGTGTCCGATTTAAGGACTCCGTACGCT
The DNA here is from genome assembly GCA_958510845.1 of Cantharis nigra. Lineage (NCBI taxonomy): Eukaryota > Metazoa > Arthropoda > Insecta > Coleoptera > Cantharidae > Cantharis > Cantharis nigra. Next base: position 23,508,495 of record OY294034.1, read on the forward strand.
CACGTCTAGCTGAACAGCAAATCAGTTTTTCTGAACCAATGTTAAACAGCAGTGATTTCAGCTAAAAGGTTTCCAAGCTGTGGTGATGAATTTCATTTAATGATTGTAAAACAAAGTTGAATAGTAAATATGAATGATTGATATTTGTATGAAATAACTAAAAAGTGAGCAGAAAGAGAGATAAAATTTTTAATTAATTTATAGAAAGAATGAAAGGACGGTAAAAGTTTAATATGAGAGCAATGGACGACAAATCTAATACAAAGGCATTATAAATCAATTTTTAAAAGATGAAAGTTACAATTTCATCATAACTAAGATTGGAATATTGAAAATTAAGTTAATGTAACAGAAAGTAATTGCATAGCAGTCTAGATAAGTAGACAAAGAAGTACATTGCTGTTAAGGCACTACTTACAGCAACTAAATTAAACTTTGTGTCAAAATACTTTTTAAAATAAATAAAACTTCATTATTAAATAAAAATTGATTTACAATTTCAATGCTTTTATCTCTATTTGTAAATAAATTTATTTATGAATTAAAAACATTAATAAATTGCTTAGATACTGAAATACCATCATAATTATTATATTATAATGATTTACAGGAATTTTGAAAATACATATACAGAATGTTTCTAAAATAGAACAATCACGTTTGCATCCCATGCCATCGTGATGTAAAAGAGATAGAAGATGATTTATCTACAAAAAGCAAAGTAGCTATATCTGAATGGAATTAAATTTAATAGTTAATAACCTTCTATGAACACACATACGGCAGTCTTAACCCTCTTCATTTTGGTCTTATTTCTCCTTCAAGTTATTTTAAAAAATGCTTCAGCACAAGATTTGCTATTAAGGTAGTAGTCTGGTAACTTGCACGTTGTTTTACGTGTTTATTCGAAAAAATTTTTTCTATGGGAAAAAAAATTGAATGGTTTTAGTTTTTTAGTAGGTATCTTATTATTGACATCTAAAGAATACAAAAACAATTTTCAGTTAATTTTAACAACGTTTTATTATTATTATTATAATATATAGACTTGTCGTTATCGCTGGAACTAGGATTATGAAATTTTATCAAAAAATAACAAAATGGCCGACTTCTAAAATAAAATTGATTATTATTTTCAGGCACAAATCGTGCTGTAAAATAGAAAGTTACAGATGAAAAAAAAAAAAGATAACGACAAGTCTATAGTTAATCTTTTTTTTGTTTTTTTTATTTCCGATGTCCTCAAGAGCCGAAATCACCCGGGCCAGTTACGTACCTTCTTTTTACTTTGACCAATAATAATAATAATAAAACATTATAAAATTAAGTCAAAAAATTTTTTTTGTATCCTTTAGATGTCAATAATAACATACTAAAAAACCAAAACCATTAAATTTTATTTTCCCATAGAAAAACAATTCCCAATAAAGACATAGAAAAACATGCAGGTTACCAGACTCCTACCTTAATCAAATCAATATTTTAGAAAACCCAAAACATGCACTAAACACTTTTCAGAACTAAAATGTTTTTAAGTTATCACATGTAAAATACACTGTAAGTATATATTCGCAAAGGTTTTCACCATACTATGGCATTGTTCGGGCCTATGAAAACGCTGCTTGCTACGGCCACCGAAATTATTTCTTGAAAGATGCTGAAGGACCACTTACGAGATTTATAAATATTGATTCACTTTAAACAATTTATTTTACAAATATTTACAATCGATTTGTGATTTGTGCTCGTAAGACACACGTCTCTCTTCACAATATTTTTGTTACTAATTGTGGAGTTGATTCTGGTACCAACTCTTCATGAAGATGTGAACAGTTTTAGTTCATGGAGTGTACTCGTTTTGGTTCAAGCAATTTCACTTGATGAAGATTCTCGCTCCTCCTGGGGGCTTAACAAATTTGCAAAATTTAACCAGCCGGAGGGCGTGTGAAATTGCCTGAAACCATTATAAAGAGAAAGTCCGGGATCTATGACAGGTACGAGGGTAAAACCTTAGTGCCGTTGTCAGAAGTATCCCAGGGTTCCAAGAACTCCTCATAAACCAACAATTGCAAGATGCTGCGGCACATGTCCAATTGGGATTTTTTGAGTGAAATCGCACTTAACCTAGTTATAAACTTAAATCAAATTATTGCCAAGAAGTAGTAATACGGTCTGTCCGGTCTGTCGGCAAGTGCTAATTTAAATGACCGGTGTTGAAATCACATTTTCCAACAATATTTAACGTTATGGTTTGGTTTTATAACCGTGTGAACTCTTAGGGCATTTCGTATTATTATTTATTGGCATGAGAAAATCATTGATGATGCCATAGTGTATTTTATTGTGATTATTTATTATTATTTTTTTACATGTGATAACTTAAAAACATTTTAGTTCTGAAAAGGATTTAGTACATTTTTTGGGTTTTCTAAAATATTGAAATGGTTAATATCGAGTTACACTACTTAAACTACGTATCAATAGATTATGCTACTTATTGCTTAATACCTTAATGCTACTACTACTTAATGCTGCACACGATGATAGTAACTTGTACAAGAAAAGCAAGTGATTTAGATGATGGTTGTGTTTACATGGTGAGAGAAACTTGCTCAAGTTACTAGAGTGCTTTAACCAATGAATTCGAAATGTGAACGTATAACGTCATCATTAATAATGCGCGCGCAGAGGATTTTTTTATCATGTAGTAGGCTAGACGTAAATCACGGGTTTAATTATCAGGAAAGTGGAAGTGGGGGTAGCCACTTGCGCCAGTAAATAGGATTGCATTCTATTCACTATACTGGAATTGTTACTAAAACCAACACAGGAATTTAGTACTGAAATACATGTTTACACGAAGATAGTACTAAAATCCAGTACTGGGTTTTAGTAACTTGTACAAGTCACTATCTTCGTGTAATTGGCGCTTAAGACTTTACCACTATAATTCTGTGTTAAACTGTGTAATTTTTGTAACTCACTATTAAAAAGTTATTTTTGAATTTGAGAGAAAGATTTTTTTAATGAAACCATCGAAGAACCTAGTAAGTCGAGTTACTAAAAAATGGATATTTAAATTTATAAATTTTGTCACAGAAATTTGCAAGCTAGACACCCTTTTATCGACGTTGTTTGTTATCAAATCTTTGTTATTCTTCCTGGAATCTAAATGATACGCAGTACCTACGTAATTTTTATTGTAATATAATTTATTTGATTAACTGTATGTCTCCATAATTATAAAATAAAGACTTACCTTCGTACATTTCAAATTACTTGAATTCCATAAGAATTGAAATGTTTTTTACTTACGTCCAGTCAAAATAGACGGAAAAAAGGGCTTAACTTACATTAATTCCCATCAAGCTCATTTTTTTGTGTAGGCCTTAAGAATGTCATCACGAATGATGTGTCAAAAGTCCACATCCATTTCACGGCCGCGTCGTTTTTTATTCAAGGTCAAAGGTCACAAAATTTGCGTTTTTTGCAAATATCTCTAAAACGGTGCGAGCTATCGGAAAAATTGATGAAAGCAAATTTGTAGATAGTGAAATTTTCTACAAAAAAGGTATCAACGCTTTTTTTCTACAAAGGACGGTTTTCGAGATATCGCGACTTCAGATCGTAGGAAAGTCTGGTTTTCGATTATATGCACACATTTCCGCACCCCCTCCGAGGTAGTGTACTCGGCGCTCCTTTTTCAACGTCGTTTTTCCAGTAGGAATACTCCACGACATATTTTGAAAGTAGAAATTCAATAAGACAATATTTCATATATGAAAATTTTAGCAACAAATTACATTTTTATTAAACATCAAATTCGACATGATCACTCATTTCCTCCTATTCGCTATCTTCTTCCTGTTCTTGCTCGATTTCTGTAGACTGCGCCAAGAAGAGAGATATATCAGTGATATCCTCTTTGATTTCGAAACGCACTTCATCAGTTGCATTAGATTCAATATTAGTGCAAGAGTAGCCTTGACAATTAGTACAGACTGGTGAACACAGCAATCCAACTTTCCTGCACCCACATTTGTTCGTGCAGCCTTTCTTGCAATTACAAAAAATTGTATCAAGTAGTTTCTCTGGATCAGGTGGAAGTAAAGTCTGGATCGGCTCCAAACTATTATCCAGTAATTTTCCAGCCCCAGGATTCAGTTCATTGCCCAGCCACACTTGCACTTTGTAGAACACACGAAACAAGTGTTGATGAGCAGAAGCAGATGTTGGAGAGAGACAAGATAACTGTACTCTTTTATTATTTCTAGTATTCTTCACAAAACTTAAAAATCTGTACTTATCTATCGATTCCAATTTTTTCGGTGGACCATATATAGCAAGAAGAATGCGAATTCCGTTGGTGACAATGGCGTCTGCTGAAGAGTTGATGTTTGCAAATACTTCTGCATTTTCACTTAAATCATTACGTTTTTCAAACAATTTAAATACTGTAGTTTTGTCTCTCTTGAAAATTGCTGAGGTCGCATCGCAACCAGTTATCGCATGTAGGAATAAAATATGCGCTTGACATTTTGGATATTCAATTAAACTTTTTGAAGAATATATTTTTGTTTGAATTTGTGCTTTCCCAGGTTTTAAAAAGTAAATGATTTTATCACTTGGTGTTCGTGCCGTCAGTATTATTAATAAATCTACATCTTCTCCAACAACTATAGTTTTATTGATGCTACTGAATTGCTCTATTGCAGTTTCAATAATGAGGACATCAGCATCATTATTAGCTGGTTTCACAAGAATATTGGTAGCTGAAAATTTTTCACATAACATTGAAATCAAGCGAGATTTATTATGAGTATTAGCGAGAAATTGTTGTTGGTTTTTTGGAACAGTCATTGATTGATCAAAAACAATATCAGATGATGAAGATATTTTTGTAGTACGTCGACGTTGTTCTGCAGCTTTGATCTTTCTTGTGCAATCAGCTGGCAATCAGTGTAACCATCAAATATTACGGTAACATTGCGACCGACGTGTGTATGAACATACTGAAGATATTTGTCCAAAATAGATGACGCAATGATGCATACTGGCCACATATGAGTGCATATTCTTATTTCCTAGGTTTCAAATTGCGATATCTCGAAAACTGAGCTTTGTACCAAAAAAAGTTTTAATACCTTTTTAGTAGAGAATTTTACTATCTACAAATTTCCTCTCATCAATTTTTCCGATAGCTCTCACCGTTTTAGAGATATACGCAAAAAACGCAAATTTATGACTTTTGAACTTGAATAAAAACGACGCGGCCGCCAAATCGATGTGGACTTTTGACACATCATTTGTGATGACATTCTTAAGGTCTACACAAAAAATCAGCTTGATGGGAATTAATGTAAGTTAAGCCCTTTTTTCCGTCTATCTTGACTGGACGTAAGTAAAAAACATTTCAATTCTTATGGAATTCAAGTAATTTGAAATGTACGAAGGTAAGTCTTTATTTTATAATTATGGTGACATACAGTTAATCAAATAAATTATATTACAATAAAAATTACGTAGGTACTGCGTATCATTTAGATTCCACGAAGAATAACAAAGATTTGATAACAAACAACGTCGATAAAAGGGGGTCTAGCTTGCAAATTTCTGTGACAAAGGATTGACAACTGATTCCTATATAATTTTGGTCGTAGAATCCGAATTTGAGGTATGCGAACAAAATTTCCTTGTGCCAAAGCCGCCATATTGAAAAACCGTTGGCAAATTACGTTTTTTTGCAAAAAACTCAAAATTTTGGCAACCTATTGATTTTTCGAAAAAATGAATTAATTGAATCAAAAAGTAGATAAAATTTGCTACAAAATTATTTTTTGGTTGATTTAATAGGACAAAAATTAAAGCCGCAGGCGCCATTCGCGCTTTTACTGGTTTTTCGAAAAATTCAAATTTTATGATTTCTCGAGTGAAATAAAGGTTTCCATGCCGACGGCAACGGGTAAAAATATAGCCTCTGGTTTGCATGGAGTTTGAATTTTTTTAAATTATCCAAAAAAATTTGAATATTTCGAAAAACCGGCTAAAAAGCGAATGGCGCTTGCGGCGTTAATATTCGTCCTAGGAAATGAACCAAAAAGTCATTTTGTAGGAATTTTTATCTACTTTTTGATTCACTTGATTAATTTTTTCAAAAAATCAATAGGGTGCCTATTTATTTGCAAAAACATTAGAATTCGTGTGTTTTTGCAAAAAAAATCAAATGAATCAAAAAGTAGATAACATTTCCTACAAAATTACTTTTTGGTTCATTTCCTAGGACGAAAATTAACACCGCAAGCGCCATTCGCGTTTTTGCCAATTTTTCAAAAAATTCAAATTTTTAAAAAAAATTAGAATTTTTTTGTTTGAAAAAAATTTAAACTCAAGGCTGACCATATTTTATATGTTATATTTTACTCGTTGCCGTCGGCATGGAAATTTTCGAAAAACCAGTAAAAACGCAAACGGTGCCTACGGCTTTAATTTTCGTCCTAAGAGATCAACCAAAAAGTCATTTTGTAGAGGTTCTCGTCTACTTTTTGTTTCATTTGGTTCATTTTTTCGAAAAATCAATAGGTTGCCTAAAATTTTGGGTTTTTTGCAAAATAACATGATTTGGCAACGTTTTCTCAATATGGCAGCTTTGGCACAAGGAAATTTTGTTCGCAAACCTCAAATTCGGATTCTACGGCCAAAATTACATAGGAATCAGTTTTCAATCTTTTGCCACAGAAATTTGTCAGGTAAAACTTTCAGGTTACTGGACTATTATTCAATTCTATATTAAATTATTTAGTATTATGTTTTCTCGTATTTTGGAATTTAAATTTCACTTTTTCATTTTTTGGGTATGGGAATAATCAAAATTTTATCTTCTTACATTTGGTTGTTCTTTGCCGTCAATGTAATAATGGTTTGTGCATTGTTATGTCCTGCCCAATTCCATTTTAATTTGGCCACTTAACCGTTTAACTGTTGCAGCCCCAAAAATGTGTAACAATCCTACCTGTTAGAAATCCCCGCAGTTAAAGGGTTAAGATGTCCGTTATGTCTTTCTAAAAAATGCACAATTTTGTGCATCGAAATTCAACAAAAGATTTACTGGTGTCATCATCCCTTATTGAAACATGCGTCAGATATTGTCTTTCCTTAAGTCAGCTATGATGAACAAAAGCGTAGCCAAGTTTTGATTTGCGGTGGGGCAAAAAATATTTTTTTGTTTGAAAGTGCGACTCGGCCGGTCGGGTGGACTGGGGTGTCTTGTGCTTTCTTCAGACGCTTGTGATGCACAAACCAGCCAGGGTGAGGCAAACGCCTCATTGTGCCTCACTTTTCCTACACCCATGAAGAGGATTCAGGCCCAACTATAACACAAGCAGTCTGTTGAAATTAGCTTGCTGTCATCGTCAGTCAGTAATCGTCTTAATTGCAGTGACAGATTATGATGGTATCGATTGTATAAGATGAAAATTTTTAAACTTACGAAATAGTTTTTTATACAGCAGACTTTTAGCATCATATTGCTGCTTATTAGTTATCTAACGAAGAACTATTCTGGTTGTTTAATTATATGTTATTACATTATTTGAACAGTTTTGAAAAGAAAGTTGCTAGAAACATCATTTCACGCCAATCTTAAACCCGTCAATATTGATTATGAAACCAGCACAATATTGTTAAAATTTTGTAAAATACTTCTTATTTCGAAAATCATATAATTACGAATCTTGTAACTGATGTGGTAAGTACATAATATACTGGTTTACTGGAAATAGCCAAAAATTATATTTTTAATCTTCAAGTGCCAAGCGCCCCCCCTCCATTCATGTTTGAATTTAACACGACATACTAAATTTGATTAATCTGGGGTTATTTCTGATGGAATTCTCTACTTTCATAAACAAAACAAACTGATAATAGTAAATTTGTGGTTGGGGACTACAAACTACGACGATCAATAGTTATAAAAGAGAGATTTAAAATAGAATTAATTCAGTAAGTCTACGATTTAACCATACCGCTACTTTATTTTAGATCTTATAATTCAAAATTAATTAAATTATATAATACAATACGAGGGATTTTAAGATATTCAGAAATTTGTAAATTAATTTAACTCTTAGCAATATTAATAAATGACACATAAAATAAAAATAATATTGTAATATAATTTATAAATGAATCATCATCTTTAATAAAATTTGAGAACTTAACAAGAATTTATTTGAAGTAATTATGAACTTTTAAGAGGATTAAAAGCACTCTGTAAGTACCTAATTTAGTATTTGGTAAGATAACTACTGGGAAGCATAAATTAAGATTTGATAGAGGGAATCTTGAAAATATAGGAGTGATTAACAAAATAGCTAGCAATATTGAACAATTACTCACAGATCAGATAAGTTGAACAAGATCTTATACAACACACGTGTCTTTCACGTGTATTTTACGTTGAAGTAGCATTGCACTAATTATAAACTGAAAGTTGTATATATACTACATATATTAAATTTGAAAATAGAAATTATTTTTGTTTCTCTAAATGTTAAGAACACAAAATTGCAAAAATAATGGAACTTAATAAATATGACTACATTTTAGAATAAAATTTGATTTGTACTATCGAAATTGAGGTTTCATTACATCGTTGATACTCATGATCCTACACGTAATCCAGCTTAGGAAAGTTAATCCATAGGGTACAAACACAAAACGCCTGGATGAATCTATTGTATTGAGTTACAAAGAGAACACCTACAATATAAAATTGTTCAAAGGGAAGTAGAAATATACGGCACTAAAAAACAAAAGTACAAAGTTGACAGAAGCTATAGTCTTGGATATTTTAATAGTTGTGTACGCTTACAAAAGGAAAAATAAATTATATTGCAGTATGTTTTATTTTGAAACATTTTAAAAAATTTAATTTTGAGATTTAAATTAAAAATTTTTCTAGTGATTTCTTTTGTACATACAAACAAGAAGCAAATAATTATTGTGAACTGAGAAAGCAACATTTCCGATTCTTGTTCGGATTGTCGGACAATTTTCCACGTACCTTGTGAATTCTTCTATTATGTTATGGTGTATATGTAGTAAATATACCCGAAACCACTGAACCCACCTGAAACAAAAATATATTATATTGAAAATATTATAAAATCATTTTATATTTACAATTTTAATCAACTAAAACATTGTTATTGTGCTCACCCAACCATGCATTCTACTGATTTGTGTTTTACATATTGCACAATAGTTTTTTTTTACTAAATTAAAGACAAACAATCGGATCAACCTATAAACTGTACAGATTTAGTTTACAAATATTTTTAGGGTTTTTGTTTGGGACTAATAATTTTCTTATGGGTGCAAAAAAATTTGCAATTGATACTTTTAAAAGTAAGAAAGGGTTAGATTGCTTATAATGTAGTGCACGTACGGTTATTATGAATTGGTAAGAGTGATGCCTGTTTAAATAAATTAAAGTGTTTAATACAAATAATGGTAATTTGTTAAGTTCACTTAGGCCAAAAAATCATAAAGAAAGACAATTAATTTTTGTGAAGTCAACAGATGAGTACTTAATCATGACGTCGCAATACATATAAATAACAGTTGTTTTAAGTCCAGTTAGTAAATTTAACGAAGATGAATAGCGAAACGTCGAGAAAAGCTCAGTTGATGATAAATACATTTAATAAAATTATTTTCAGTTAAGTAAAAAAACAAATTACATGTAAGAAGACTTATTATTAAAGTTATGATGCAAAAATTTAAATAGGCAGAAAAATTAAAAATTTTTATTAAAAAAAAGTTGGTGTGAAAGTAAGGTGGATGATTGATTTAGTGTTTAGGGTTGAAGATATAAGTAATTTCAACATTGAAATTATATTTAACTTTTGCTGATTGTTATTCTACCAGGAGATCAAATCATTTAATTTAAGGTACGAGAAAAGCAGTAAATGAAAGTGCAGTCAAAAGCCGTAGAAAGGCAATATATAACGTGGGATGTGGAAGCGTTGCTGTCCTGGATCGGTAGGGGAACTCAGAACTCGGCGGAAGGACACCCTAGTTATTTACGACACGCTACAAATCCCCAATCAGTAACGAATGGCTGTGATCTCCAACCTGCCTTATGCTAGGACAATCCTCAGTTTTGTCGTTGGGTAACATTATATTCTGTTATTAAACATCAATTTTAAATTACATGTTTATGTTATTTCTGAACTCATCTCGAAATTTTACACTAATTTGTTTTATCTACTCCCGGAAATGTTATTTTCGTAGTCTCTTCGTATCGTTCCCAGCGAAAATAACTTAAAAAATGTTTACGTTTCACTTTTTAAGTAATTTTATGTCTAAATAGATGTAAAAGGTGTACAATTTAGGTAGCAAATTTGGAATTTGCATAAATTGTCATAAATTTTCCAGTTTCTACAATTTACGCTAACATTGTTATCACAACGTTTCATAGTCACATATAAAACAAATATCAAATTTTATTGTGGTGTAAAGTATTCGTAGTATAAATCTATCACCAACAATATCAATTTCCATTTTCGATTTTTAAGTTGACATTTGGGAATTGTAAAATTTAAATGTGAATAGCACACTTTATCACTTGTCAAGGGTTTTGTTTCTCAAATTAAGTATTCTCTTCCAAGTAGGGAAGAAATTTGTTTATTACTTTTATTTGTATATCTGAATACAAATTAACGTCATTCTATAATTATTTTTATATTTCTTACAAATTAGAACTCAATTTATATTCACTTTCACTCCAGCACCATGTTGAATTTCTTATATTTAATAATATATTAATCTGCTTCACAATTAACAAGTTGTTTAGTAGATGATTAAAGATCTGGACAATTCGGCAACGTGGACATAAAACATTAAAAAATATTAAAAAGCTTAATTAGAATATGTAATTATAGATTTAGTATACATATGTCGTTGGCGTCGCCGAGTTGCCTGTCGCCATGAAATCCAATAAGCTCGAAAAAATTGTTTAATTATTTCTTTTAATATTTTATTTCTTCCCCCCTTCCCATATTCAAATTTTTATTTACTCAAATTCTATTTCGTTTTTCACGTTTTTTAACTTAAATTCGGATTACATCAGTTGATTCAATCTATCGAGATTGCACTGTAATTATAAACTGCAAGAATAAGTTATTATTTTGTTATTATGACAAGTTGTAAGACATAATTTTAAACCATCAAACAAGAGATACAAGGATACTTACTACTAATTACGCAATAAATAAATAATTATTACTTTTTGAGCATAGGGCGTGTAAAAATTAATTGCACTCACGTCTTTGATATATTATCGCAGGTGGATGAACAAATACCTACATGTAATAAACAGTTTAATTGAAAAAGATTAAATGCCAACCTCGTTTTTCGGTCTATTATTTACTTTTTATTTTATTATTTTAAATAACTGAACTGAAATAAATAAAAAGTTTGTTTCAATATTGAAATAAAACAAAAAGACATCGAACTGCAAAAACAAAGAAAAGTAATAGGATGTAATGAGAAAACCTGTGGAATTGAAATGAAGATAGACAAAAAATCCAAAAAGTGGGCAAATGAATTTCTATGGGATAATTATTTCAACTTTGGCAAAACACTTTTATAATAGTGTTTAAGTATTGCGGTTATTAACCCTCGGTTGGGTGAGTAAAGCCTGTTAAGGTTCACCTGCCCGACGAAGGGTTAACTAATGTTTAACCATCTGAAATAGTTTACTCTACTTATAACTCCAATAATAAATAACACAATAACAAATGATAAAAATGTGGCAAGGAAAGTTAGAACTGATACTGTAAAATCCGCTGTAATAATAAGTATTGTTTGAAAATATTATATTTGTGAATAAAAAAGTTATAAAATAAAAAGTTGATGTTGAAGCTGCCTGAAAAGATATAATAAAAATAATGCTTTTTACAATGAAGAAATACTAAAGCAGCTTAGATAAAATTTAGAAATTGTTTCTTTTGAGTTCTAAAAATATTTTGTTATTTATATTTGTTAGTAATACTTTTGACTTTGTTGGATTTTTGAATGAAGCATTTCCATTCGAAATTCCCGAAGCTCTTTGATGAGAATGACATAGAATAACTTACAAGAGTGTTCAATGAAGTATATGAATCTTGACACTGTCATAGCTGCTTTTATGACTCTTTTCCAGGGATTTAGTAATAAACAATATTCTAATTACAAATCCATCAATTTCATAAATTATTTGCTGAAAGTATTGGTAAAGATTATATGTCAATGAATACATAAAGTTTATGAGCAATAACTGGAACAAACTCAGTTTAGATTTAGAACAATTTAGTACTCAGATTATGTTCAAGAACTACATAAATTATATTGAATATTAATTTATTAACAGCAAAATTATCCAAAAGCGATTTTCCAGAAAACTCCAGTGAGTAAGTTTCTTAACTTCTATTCAAAAAAAATTTACTATAAATGGTTTTTTGGTAAAGCCAAAATTATAATTATATTAATTTTAATTTTTTTTCTTTAATATCCAAATCCAAATTTTACATCAAATTTCCAATATAAAACGCCGCTAACTTCAAACCATAACTCACCCATATGCATTGGTATCAAACTTAATCTAAAGATCTTGATAACCCGTCAAAATAACCCCGACAAAATAGCCCCGACAAAATATCCCCGACATAATAGCCTGAGACATAATAGCCCGTGCTAAAATAGCCCCGCGACAAAATATCCCTGCCATAATAGCCCGAATTACGTAAGGGTTTGGGGAGATAAGGGTACCGAAAATCTTCTGGACCGTTACGCGGGGGGGAATCCGACGTATTCTGTCTAATGAAGTATAGCGATACGCAAAGGTATACTACAGGTTGCTACAAATACACAAATAGCATATTTTACCATAGTTACTGTAAGTTAATTTAAACCAAAAGTTGAACTTTTTAATATGTATCATTGGAAAACAGGACAATTATTTAAGAATATTATAAAGAATTCAATTTTTTGGATTATCCTTTAGTTTTCGAGAAAACAGCATTTGAAAATCGAAATTTTCCACACGTTTAACATGGGAGTACATAGAAATTACAAGTAACGGGTTTTCTGTTGACGGTATGTGCGTTCTGATAAAGTCTTAGTTATATCCGTTACACGCATTTCAGGGATGTTTTTAGAGAGTTAAGCGCCAGCCAAAACGGCCACGGGACCACGGCAAATCACGGATCCATTGTAAATAAATGAATTAAATTAAATCAATTTAGCTATCGCTATACAACATTAGACAGAATATGTTGGACTCCCCCCACGTAATGCTCTATAACATTTTCGATATCCCCCCTAAACCCACACATAATTAATGGAAGGCCCCTTTTGTCATCGAGCTATTTTGTCGGAGCTTTTTTGTCATTGGGCTATTTTGCCGAAGCTATTTTGTCATCGGGCTATTTTCTCGAGGCTATCTTATCATTGGGCTATTTTTCCAGAGCTGTTTTGACGGGGCTGTTGTGTCGGGGCCGTTTTGACCGGGGCTGCTTTGACGGGGTGTATTGCGGTGTAATTTTCCTAGGTATAAAAAATTTTAAACAAAATAAAAAATAATCACACCTTTCTAAATTTTCGAAAGCCTACACAAATCCAAATCAATTTAAATGTAACCAAATTGGATCACTAACCCAAAAGATAAATTGATCATACGTGTTGCTATCCAATTGCATTCACGTTACTTTGAACTATGAATTTCTAAACTTCCAAATTTCACTTTCCAACTAATTACCATTTTCAAATTTTAAATACTCTTACCAATTATCCAAATAAAATTTTTTCCTTCTTTAAAATTTATCCAAATAAAGTTTTCTCCTATACCAAAATCAATCTAAAACAATTGTCCAAATAACCACATCCAAATACTCAATCTTTCTCTAAACTATGACAACTAAGCAAATAATATATAAAATAAAATAAAAAAATAATATATAAAATAAATAAAACTCAAAAAATTCAGGAGTCAACATTCTCCCTAACCTCTCCGAGCAGCCATTCTTGGTAAAAGGCTTTTCTCCACGTTATTGCCAACTTAACTCGTTGGCGGGAAGATGAGAAATATTTAAAAACATTTACAATTTATTTTTTAAACATTTAATAAATATTATGACTTTTAATAAATAAATCTGTGGGAGTGGAATCTCTTATAATCTTCAAGTTACAATTAGATCTAAATAACTAATCGTATAGTAAGAGTTGTATTTCGAACATTGCATACGGAAGATATCTGAATTTGTTAACTAAGTCTTTTTTTTAAGGTAAAAGGGTTTATAAACCTCTGTAGTCTACTCACTGCACTGCAGTTAATATATACTTTTTAGCAAGTAGATTTAGATTGTTTTCTAGTCTTTCTTTAATTGTTGGCATTTAAAGGCCAAGCTGAATTATTTGGTTTTTGACGTACCAAGGGGCATCCACAATAATTCTTAAAACTGTTGATTGAAAACATTGAAGTATTTCTATATCTGAGTTACACGTAAAGCCCCACAGCTGGATCCCGTAGATCCACATTGGTTTTTTAATTATTTTTTAGATTAGTAGTTTATTTTCTGTTGTAAGTTTAGCTGTCGACTCATTAGCCAGTACCATTTTCTAAGTTTGTGTCCCATTTGCTTCCTTTTTGTAAATATGTGATTTTGCCAGATTAACCTTCTATCTAAATGTGTCCATCTGAGGGACACTCTTACGTAATCTCTCAATAACTTATTATACAGTCAATCAATCAAAAGTTAATTACAAAAAACGACACATAGACAGACAGGAAAACTTGGATTTTCGTATTGATAATATAGGTAAAAAAATATTGGAAACAAATTTCTGAAAGTTATGTTTTTACGATTATTAGGAGGGTTTGTAAAGCATTTTCGAATGCAAGCAAACTTAATCTGAAACTGTGAGCAGTGATCCACCTCACTGGTCTGAAGGACAATGTGTTCATTCATATTGTCATTTACTGGTATATTTAGGTGGAAACGCTCTTACTGCACTAAAACAAACAAGCAATGCAATCTCAATATATTGAGTCTCCGAAGCCAAAACAAATATTAAATTAAATTTCAAAATACATTTTCCAACATAAATATGGAACTGCAAATCAAATTGATAACTCTGTCTATACGCGTCGGTATCAATTTTGATTTATGATACCTTTAAAATCATCATTTAATCATTTAATTTCAAATTAAATTTTCTTCTTGATCTTCAAATTTATTTATTAATCCAAATAATCTTTCTCAATTAAAATCGGTCCAAATTTACCAAAATTTTGTTCAAATCTTAGACAAATTCCAAGAAAAATAATCCAAAATTTTACTCACAAATTCAAAAAGGTTTAATCTCGTAATAATGCCAAAACTCAAACTCAATCGCAAAATAATACGAAGTCTACGAAGACTCTCCTGCGGCCATGTTGGCAGAAAAATAAAATGTATTTGAAAATATTTACAAACTCAAACAAATTTGAAAATTTCAAAATTAACTACAAAATCTAAATGGGTCATTTTGGAACATGACAATATAAATTGCAAGTTTGGTGCTAGCGCTTTGCACTTTTAACCACAAATGGAAAATTTCCAGATATTTTCCAAGAATTCCAAACAAATGAAACCAAACTTTTCGAGGCATTTACTCTTTGGGTAACCACATGGTGACCGATAAAAGAACACCACATGTTGTTCTACCAATTCACGAAACCCAATTTTCAATAGGCCTAGGTACATAAGTACTATCAGCAACCTAGCTAAAACAATGGAAGGTAAACGACTGATTGGGACTCTGATCTGTGTTTTGGAAAGATCGAATAAAGAAATGAAAGAAACTGGAATACTTGCATTACATAATGAGAAACATTAAATACGAACTTTTGCAGATTGTTCTGTAAAGCAAAAAGGTTGGAAGGAGAAATTTAGAAAGACGTAAGATATTTTGGCTTAGGAATCTGATAAACTGGTTCGGCACGTAGACTACTGAGGAAGCTTTACCAAGCAGCATGCGATAAGATAAAACAAGAAATATACTTGCAAAGAATTTAAAGTATGGAATCCCGGCATGGTCACAATCTAATCTTTTTAAATTTGTACTACTAGCGTTGCAGTGGAAAAATTAAGAGACGCAAATTGCGTTTTCACAAAACCAACATAATATGTAACTTTACGGTCTTACATAGTTTAATTATGTTATATGGCTAATGAACTCTGGAGGTCGATAAGTGTGAAACGAAAGCTAGAAAATTATTATATTATGATTAAAGAGCAGGAGCTCGTTGATTTAATGTTAATAAAAGTTACTTATTGTGTCTTATTTCTAAAGCTTTCATGCAATAATTATTCTTCGGCAAGCAGCTGAAACACGATACAGTAATAAAACGTTGGGTTTGATAATAATATCTTTGAAAGACAAAAAATATTTGACAAATAACAATGTAAAGCACTAGCTAATATTCAATTGTTATTTAAATGTGTTTTGTATTGATCTGTATATTATAAAAACATTAAAACGTGTCAAGTTCCTTTCCTTTATTATTTAGTGCTTACAATCTATTAAGATTATGTGTTAATTACAAATACTTTAAATATATTATTACTATAAGTGTGAGAAGTCATTAAGTGCCAAAGTAACAAAAACAATCATTTGTTTTATGTTCTGTTTTAATTAAAATGTTTTTAACATTTCATTGCTTGATATTTAGGGAAGACATGTGGGAAGAAAGAAATTCGGAAAAACACTACTATTTCAAAAAATTTTAGGCAATAAAATTGTATCTGATTCTTGGGATTGGCAGTGTACTAAATATTTGTTCAACATTTTACCTCACAATACATCATCTGATTTATCATGAAACTGATTCCTCTCATTTTCAAGGTATGAAACATACTCGCTTAGATTATGTTTCGAGAATGCTTGATGGTTTGGTAGGAACGACAATTATACAACTCGATGGTAAATGCCTATCATGATTTGAATTCCCCTTTAATTAGTATGTCAAGACAATTTATACACATTGTTTCGATATTAACGTGTATGATGCACCTTAAAATTAATTTAATTTATTTTGAGTCTCGAAAACTATTTAAAACAAGTTTAAATCTAATTATTGTCATAAATTATACACTGGAAACTAAAAACTTTTATATAAATTTTAACGGGAAATCGAAAATGTCGAAAAGCTGAAATTTTATTTAAAAGATGTTTCTTAGAAAATAAGGAAATCGAAAAGATTAAAAATATTTGAAATTCTTATTTGCTTGCACAGTGTCTGGATCAAGTTGGATTCTCATACAGGGTCAAAATTATTTAACCTGGATAGTCTGCGATGAACGCCCACAAAGGTTCATTGAAAACTGAATTTTGATTTGTTGTTCAAAGCCTGCTGCTTATAAGTAAAAATTTAAAATAAACACTTAATAGTATATTAGATATCACCAAAGTAAAGTAGGTCATTATCCAAAATCTCGATTAATAACCAGTTCACTCTAGAGTTATATACCATGCTCTAGAGTTTCATAAAATATGAGAACAAAAGAATTCCATGCTTACTTGATAAAATATACTTCTACCGAAACGAAAAGTTGTACTAAAAATTAAATTCAATATGAAAACATATTAATTATATTATGCAAAAATAAAATTTTTATTCTACTAGGGAGTCTGAGATACATTAATTAATCAAATACTAAACAAACTGGGTGATAAAAATATCAGCTATATACTCACGCTATTTATATTTTTTTTAAATATACAAATACAACGACAATGTTTCGAAGGGATAATCCGCTTCTTCTTCAAGTTCCAAACAAGATACCTTTTTGAATACGTCTAATTTTCTTATGTAGAAAACTAGCCGATCACCAACTATGTTAAAACATATACCGGGGGACTCGAAAAAATAAAAGGTTGTAAGCGGACAATCAATCAACCAATGTTATGGAATCTGGAGCAACAGTGATGAGCTGATGTCCTGGAGTTCCAATTGTGAATTGGTTAAATGTTGTCCGCCCATTAACGCTTTTTTGATTTCGAGACCTTTTAGTAAAGTCAACATGCGACCCTTACATGCTGCATGTAATAACATAATGTTCTCGGTGTCTAAACCATGATTTGTTTCAAGACAATGCGACGAAAAACCTGTACTTGTTCTATTATTGGCTATATCTGCCAGATGTTCTTTAACGCGTCTATAAATCGATCTTCCACTTTGCCCGATATAAATGGCATCACATGTGTTACAACTAAGTTTATAAATCCCGCTCTTGGTGAGGCTATCGTTCTTTGTTTTATTATTGGATAATAAGGAACCGCTATTTAATCTATTTATTTCTGTAATTCTAAGGCGCTATTTCTGTAGATGTATTTTGATCTGTTTGCTGGTTCCTGCCACGTAGTTGATAACTCCCCAATTGGGGAGTTATATCTACAGAAATTGCGTCTTAGAATTACAGAAATAAATAGATTAAATATCGATTCCTTATTATCCAATAATAAAACAAAAAACGATAGCCTCACCAAGAGTGGGATTTATAAACTTAGTTGTAACACATGTGATGCCATTTATATCGGGCAAAGTGGAAGATCGATTTATAGACGCGTTAAAGAACATCTGGCAGATATAGCCAATAATAGAACAAGTACAGGTTTTTCGTCACATTGTCTTGAAAAAAATCATGGTTTAGACACCGAGAACATTATGTTATTACATGCAGCATGTAAGGGTCGCATGTTGACTTTACTAAAAGGTCTCGAAATCAAAAAAGCGTTAATGAGCGGACAACATTTAACCAATTCACAATTGGAACTCCAGGGCATCAGCTCACCACTGTTGCTCCAGATTCCATAGGATTGGTTGATTGATTGTCCGCTTACAACCTTTTATTTATTCGAGCCCCCCGCTATATGTTTTAACATAGTTGGTGTTCGGCTAGTTTTCTACATAAGAAAATTAGACGTATTCAAAAAGGTATCTTGTTTGGAACTTGAAGAAGAAGCGGATTATCCCTTCGAAACATTGTTGTTGTATTTGTATATTTTTAATAAATATAAATAGCGTGAGTATATAGCCGATATTCCTATCACCAGTTTGTTTAGTATTTGATAACATGCTCCGCACGAAAAATGTTACCATTAGTTTTATTAGTTATTAATTAATCTGCATAAATAACTCGGTACTTTATCATTCCATATTTTTAGGGACAATATTTGCTTTGCAATTTTGTAATACTATACTTACAGTGAAATATATTAAAACAATCAAGTTAATGATATCATGATGTTAATTAGAAATAAATGATAATAAAGTTATGTAATAATAAAAAAATAACAAATTACTTCATAATTGACAATACAAAATTTTAATTTAAGTAATATAAAGCATAAAATCAGAAGATCATAGAAAATTTAATGAATATTACATAGCATTCTCATGTCGTTTTTTATATTATACGGTAACCATCCAAATTATAATACATTTTGTTATATTTGATCAAATTTAGCTTCTATTTAAATCAAAAATTTCAGATTAATAATATATTTTACGTAGTAAAATAACATTGCTTGTGGCACATGTTTGTTTTTAAATTATTTTAAGTGTTATTAATCAAACTTTTAATTCGCAGTTTAACCTTCATAAATCCGAGCGAAGTACAGCTGTATTTACTTACAATGTAAGTTTTTGACCACGGGTTTATTAAGGTTAACACAAATAAGAAATGTATTGACATGGTAATCAAAATTTTCCTACAATTTTCTCATGTTGCCACAAATTTCTTTTAATTGATGATAGCCAGTTAATCATTAATTGTAATAAATTATTAATCCACTCATGTGCGTCAATAACCAACTTGAATGTGAAATTAGTGATGGAGAAGTTCTTGACTCTGAGAGAAACATATAAAAATAGAATGAAATTTGATAGTAGGCGATTAAGATGAGAATGAACCTCTAAAATTGAGTATAATTTAGGAAATAATTTAAAAATAAATCAGCTTTTAATGGTAACCTTATAAGCATCAGCATGTGTGACAGAAAAGAGCATACGGCAGTACGCAAGTCTGATAAAGGGATAAAATGGTGCGGATAATCTGATAAGATTTAAAAAAAATTAATTTTGATGTTTGGAAGGGATTGTGGAGAGTGAAGGATTTTTGGAGAGGGAGTTGGGAGAGAAGTTTAAATGACTGACTTAATTATGGGATGGCTTATCCATTACAGTCGAGCAATCAAACGTTGAAACGCCTTCGGCCGGAAAACAGAAAAATGGTAGATAAAGAGGGTAAAGTGCCGCAGGCTGTCTGGGTGCACGAATGAGGTGAAGCGTCGTAGAGCGGTTAACCTTATGGAAAATATCAGAACAACAAATGCATGCCATTTATTTATGGTTCGTACATAATCGTAACCACCGAATTAAGGAACGTAACTAGTTAATGACTTTGCAACTTTCACTTAAGTTTTTGTTTTTAATTCAAAGAATAGCAAAAGCGAAAGGCCAGACACTCAAGCCATTTGGCAATAGGATAAAAGCCAGAGAAAGCTTCTATCCGGATGATCAACGGTACGACTTTCGAGACCGTTCGCTTAGCATAATACCAGGGGTATTGACGTTAAACACGTTGAACCTATGAAGCATCCAGATTCTGGATTCTAGATTATAGGTAGGAGGCAGGGAAATATCCCTATTCGCACTTAGGCCACTGAAATCGGGCCCATTGTACTACCTCCAATGCAGCAGCTCTCCGTCCTGTCAGTCCCCAAGCCATCCTGCCTTCAGGATAAACTCGAGTATCTTGGCAGGCGGAGTGTTGCTGATTCTGACGTGTCAGGCCAGAGATCTATGCGAAAAAATTGAAAAATGCATATGAACAAAAATGAAACAAATGAAATTTTCAAGAAAAAAGGTTAAATAAGTATTGTTGTAAAAGCGATTGTTATGTGTCAAAGAGTCTTTTGCCTGGTAGTGTATGTATATTGATCTGAATTATTTAGGAAATAATTATTAAATAATTTTAATGCTCAAATAAGTTTCCATAGCATATTTCTAGCATAAATTTTTAAATTTCACTTAAATAAATATCCAAATGCAAATTCATTAATATAAATTTGATGCTGGCATACATGACATTAGTTATCAATACAATTTTACCGTTTCTTGATTTATATTTAAATAAAATATTTAAAAAATTCTAATTTACAATTCTAAAGTATCTTCTTTTATAATCTACATACTCTATCTTCCAACCGTTGTATTCTTTTCTTTCCTTATTTATTATTTTTATTTTCTTTACTTTAAATTCAAATGAAATACTTTTAATTTTAAAATCACTCTTTAATCAAACAATTGCACAAACCTTATAATAAAAATTTTAGATACTTGTAAAATTACATTTTGGTAGATGTTGTCTTTTACCACTCGTGATAGAGATTAAATTTCAATCGTTTACCTAAAATCTGGAAGACCGATATTTCTTAGTGGTATAACAGGTATACCAGTGCGCATGCATATCTGATTTCAGAATTTTACGTAATTTGTAGAAAATCTTATTTATGACTTATATTGGATTCCACAGTATTTCCGATCAAATTTCTTAGCGGATAATTTTGCGGGTTAAAGGGTTAACCAAAAGTTCTGATATTACTCGGTACTTGGCGCTAAGTAAACTAAATCTCGACAATTTCAAAATAATTCAAAGTTCAATATTTTTCTTAACAAAAATAAAATTTATAAATGAATGGAGCTAAAGATATAGAAACAGTCAATTAAATATTCGCATTACATTTTTACATTTTATAATACTCGTTTACTTTAAATTTGCGTAGGATCAAATTTTTATCATTATATAATATTGTATAATTTTATATCCGGAACTCTGATATTTTATTTTGTTTAGGAAAGTTTTTATTTTGTGGTAAATGTCTTCGTCATATCGACGGTGGAAAGGCAAAAAGTCTTATGTCCACGGCATTCGCATGGCGCTTAAGACTTTTTGCCTTTCCACCGTCGATATACTAAGTAGTACAACCAATAAATTACAATTATTGCAGTTTAATTACAAGGTAATTTCATTTGATTGATACTTTTTTTTTAATTTTTTTACTTCTACCTTAATAAATTAATTATTTACTCCTACCAATTTCAATCATTTAAATTGTACACAAGTTTCTGTCAATTTTTCTGGTTTTATTTCATATGAAATAACATAATATACAGTTTTTTTGCTTTTCGAATTTTCACATTACAAATGCTATAATCTCGTTTCAGTTCTAAATAAGCATTTTTAGAATTAGATATATCCAGCAGTATGGCGTAAAGCCAGAAACAAACGTGTAGCCGTGGTTAAAATCCTGGTCGCATCGTATTTATTAAATGTTTAAAACTCGAAGATAGATCTGTGGGCTAGAAGGAAAGCAACGGAAACTTGAGTAATATTCCGTAGTACCAAGTACGTCATCTTGGCTTCAGCCAAGTGATCGCCTATACACTGCATTAAAGTATGGCACTTGAAGAAGAAGAAGATTTTAATCAGTACAAGAAGTCAAATTTTTAAAAAGTTAAGTTATCGCAGCCAATACTTTGAGTTGAGATTTGATTTGGAAAAATCAGGTACCAAGAAAAGTATTGGAAAGTAAAGAGGTTGCAGGAAACGATTGAATGAAACATCTCAAAAACTAAGAGGAAAAAGTTGAGAAGCTAGAAAAAGGCGAAAGTTTGATACTGATGAAGTTTGAAGTACAAAATTGAAAATTATAAGAA
This sequence comes from Cantharis nigra, assembly GCA_958510845.1. Lineage (NCBI taxonomy): Eukaryota > Metazoa > Arthropoda > Insecta > Coleoptera > Cantharidae > Cantharis > Cantharis nigra. Next base: position 23,531,299 of record OY294034.1, read on the forward strand.
AATTTAAATTGATTGTTAAGAAAAGCAATATTGATGGAAACATAATTGAGTTACAAAACAGGTTACAAATAGAAAGATAACAAAAGTTTTAAGATTTGTAAATTTTATTTAAAATTTAGAAAAATGAAGATTAGAGAAATAAAATTAAAAGTTAAAATTTAAAAAAATTTTTAAAATTTTATTTGGAAAAAAGTTAAAAATTGATTTTGAGTTATTGAGAATCCAGAGAGTAGGAGGGATAAAAGATCGGTATCCAAAATTGATGGCCATTTCCTATACTATAGACGCTTGCTATGAAAAATGAAATGAAAATGGAAAAGAAAGAGGGATGAACACGAAATTTTAGATAAGATTTAGATTCAATATGTTTTTATATTTTTATAAAAAAATTTTTTAATTAGTATTTTTTGATTGTCCACTGCAGGACAATCGGTCTCTTTCTCTGAGAGAAATGTTTTAGCATTTACACCCCACGCCACGGTTGCTTAATCCTGATTGGGAAATGCCTGTAACCCTGTTTTTAATAGTTGATAGCGGTAAGCATCAACCCAGGGGGACCGCCGGCCTTACGTGCCCTCCGAAGCACAGAGATGGTCATATGACAGTTTTAGACTCTTGCCGGATTCAAACCGAGTACCTTAGAGTCAGCAGTAGTTGTTCGCTAACCTATTGCGGGTTGTGATAATCGTTATAATTGATAAGTGGCGTTCTTAAATAGATTATCATGCGGTCACCCATTCAAGTTCGAATTAGTACTAGCAACGCTTGGTTCCAGTAAGTTCAGTATTTCGAAATTAGAAGTTAATTTGATGTATAAATTGTTTAGAATACAGCAAATTAAACGCCCAAATATAATTAAAAATGATACTTCTATAATAAAAAGCTAAGTTGAAAATAAATTAATGCCGAACACAATTATAATTTTCATTAAAATAAAGAAATTGAGAAAACTCAAAAGTTTTTAATAAATTCTAGCAGGATGTAAAATAAAAAAAAACTCCTTTGCGCTTTGCTTGGTTATTATACTTTGAAAATTTTAGTTTGATTTTTAAAATTAACCAGCTGCTCTTACTTTAAGACGATTTTTAAATTACCTAACAATATAATTTATTGTTATTATTTGTTAACTTAAAAGCCAGCTGGTTTTACTAATATTTTAGTAAATTTATAATCACAGTAGCTGGCTCTTGAAAAGCAGTTTTATGTAGTATGCGATTTAGTTAGCTATGCGTAGGGTACTTTCTTAGCCATGCCTCTTGCATTCCTACACATTTTCCAATTTGCTTTAAAATAAGTTTCTCTTTTAAAATATATTGAACTTTTTTAATAAATTTTAATTATCCGATGTTGACGACACTGCGTCGTTGTTAATTTGCAATCCATATTGCTTTAATGTGGAATTTTAATAAAATTTACAAAAAGCACTAACTGCGTAGGTTGCGGTGCCAAAGGCTCATATTGATGTTTGATCCTTTTTCAGTAATTTTTCTCGGAACAAAATAATACATTAACACAATAATAGAAACACGTTTGTTTAACATAGTAAAACAAAGCAACGGAATATGATATTACACTAGAATAAAATTGTAAAATATAGCTGAGGAAATGTCGAGTCAGAATATATAATAAATCATATTTGCATCTTGGCATAACTTGGAAAAGCTTAATGGGGTTATTTTGTCGCTTATTGAGGTATTGGGGTTATTGAGATACTTATAACAATAACTTGAACTACTAAAATGAAACATGAATTGCATTTTGTTTATTGAACAAAGAACATCCTTACTCATATTCATGCATTACTCAATCGGTACACCAACGACTGGATTGGTGAAACCAGTACTAATTTCTAATGTATTATATTGTAATGATTGATATATAATGTATCACTTAAAGTTGCACCCGAGCGACGTATTATCGTTACGGCGAATTGTGTAACTAATCAAATAAAGTCTGCCTTTAATTTTAATTTTCTTTATAATATACAAGTGTGGCGTTAACCAATGTTATTATTGGTGGGAATTGAGGTTGAACTGCTAACTTCGTACTCAAAAAAAGGTATGTGATAGAGAAGGAGTAATATGCAACGATGGGTAATTAATTAAATATGTAAAATTTTTAGTGAGGGTTCTACAGAATTTGCAATAAAACAAGATAGAGTTTGGACAGTTACAAAAATGTTTAAACGTGTGTGGCCAAGTTCACACGCCAGTGGTCCTTTTTTAAATTTAATATAATTAAGGACGGTGTATTCTTTATACCTGTTATTATGTAGGAGGCAGGGTGAAACTATTTAATGTACATAATATAATATTAATATAATAGTTTTGTACACGTTTTGTATAACAATGCCGAGTTTATGTTAAAATTTAAAACGTTTTTGTGTCACTATGAAAGTAACCTTTTTAACCATATGGTTTAAAGTTTGTAGCATGCCTTGGTGTATATAATTTGTGTACATGGGTAGTTATAAGATTATGTGAATGCTTTTTCATTTCCTACTGATTTGTATAGACGAGTCAGGCACACCCTTGGTTATTATAAACGCCTTCAGTTTTTCTTGCTTTATTAAATTTAGTATTGTTTATTGTATTAAAAATAATCGTATCCACCTATGTTCCAAAATATATCCCACGATTTGAGAAAATTCAAATAAAATGAAATAATTCAGAAACCATCCTTACCGTCACACACGCAGCTTCTGTTGTTCTTAATACTTAAGTTGCCGAATGTAATTAATAATTTAATTTATAATCGCTAGAGTGCTCCGTTGTTACTAATTTTATAAACTTCACTATTATTGGTGATTAACACATTTAATCCGGTTATATTAATGCGGAGGAATGAAAATGGTAATATGTTTTATGTATTCTTTTTAACCACACTTCTTATCAATTCAACAGTGTCATTATTCTTTTTATATATAGGTGAATATCCATCATTCTTTTTCTTACAATGGTTTTGACAATATATTGTATAAAATCATAAGAAGCAGCAGTTATAATAAATCGAAAAATTGGTTTTCACCTATACATTTTCAGAAATGAAATTTATTTGACATTCGGATTTAAGTATAATCTACAATAAAAGTTACTTGATGAATTATTAACTTTAATTAAAGTTTATATTTAGATTTATAAATATTGTTAAATTAACAAAACAAAAGTTTGTTTCAGTTGTTCCCTGTTTACAAAAGAATAAATTATTCCGGCTGGAGCTTTTGAAATTTTGCACCTACATATTTACATTGCTTTACATTTCAAAATGTAAAACTACAATAACTACAATATTTGAGATTGGCTTCCAGAAATATTTCAAAAGTTCCACTATAAATTTTCACTTCAATTTAACTTCTTCATTTGGTCGATTGTTGAAATCGAGCTAAGAGGAAAATTTACATCTTTAATAATTTCCGCTGGTGAGTTTAAAAACGACGGTTGCTAATCTAAATTTTAATTTAAAAATAAAATTAGGTACAAAATGTAAAAAATATTTTTTAATATTGGGTTTAATGAAATATGTATTTCCTTATTTCTCCTAACATGGCACAACTGCATAATTTGTCATAATACATCTAACGGAACTCAAGTTTTCTATTAGATATAAAATTATAAAAATTTTCAGCATCTGAAGTTCGTATGGTTTATGAGTTGTGTGGGTACATTAATGATAAATATTTCATTTTGTTAAAGCAACAGTTATAGTAGGCCATAACATAGTTCTAGTTTGGCTTTCAATTGTATAATTTTAATGTGCGGACGTTAATTAGAAAGTCATATGTTATGAACATTTTTAATATGTTACTTAAGCACTTAACAAAAAATTTATCTTAATGTGGTATTAAGTGTGGAATTTTATTAATAATTATTACAGCTACTACAAATTTGTATTTTAAGTACTTCAAAATTTTGATAAGAAAAATACTTATGAATAATGTCGAAATGTTAGATACGCCGCCCTTCCGCTGAACTTTCGAGAGATGGGCTTACTAATCCAATAGTAGATGAGCTATTCGGATATTGCATAACAAAAGTACACTGGTAGTAACTATATCTAAATATTTAAAGCCAGCTTATAAACAGGTGCATTAAATAAATTAACCAGAATTATGTAGTTCTGGTTGCCTGTACTAAGGCGCAGAACTTTTTATTTCAAATAAGCAATTTTTCAATACTCATATGTTTTTTCTGTGTAACACACTTTCGCAGGTTTCTTATTTTCCAATTTTTGTCATCGCGACACTATAAAAATATAAAATGCTAAACAATTGAAAACAGAAGAAGTTGTCATAAATCATCTTATTTGAAAGACGATAATACTAGAAGAACAACGTCCAATGTTCTGAGCTACATTGAGTTATTTGTGTTTTATGTATTTATTCCTATTCCTACAAACTGTAACTTTTATTTTAAAAATGTTCTATCACACGCTATAGCACTGGACTTTGCACTTAAGTCGCTACGGCTTAATCCTTACGGCTGGATACCGCTGAGCCTGATGTACATCTATTAATAATATTGTTTTATCATTTTTAGTTTCTAATTGATAATTGATTTAATAACTATATTGTTCTTTCTTACTTTTTCTTCATTATTTATTTAAACGAATTTATAACCGCTTTCTTAAAAAACAAAAAGGAAAAAAAGAAAACGTAAACTCCTTGCGACGCACAATAACTCAATTTAATGTTATTAAGTACTCAAGGGACAGTACGTTAACCTCTTCATAAAATTAAAAAAATTTCGTATGAAATTCTAGTAGGGTATAGCGTAAAATACAAATATAAACGTTAAGCTTTATGGATCATCCAAAATTTTGGCTAAGAAGTGCCCAAAAACCCTGAAATATTAAATGCGACTACTGTATTGGCTGTTTGCATAAGATTATTTCTACTCGAAAACGGCAAATCTAGTTAGGCAGTAAAACTCTGAGTCGCTTTAGTCATTAAAAACAGCCCTTAAACCGCTCCAACCGGAAAACTGCGAATCTAGAAAGACCGGATGTTGCCACTTCACTAATTAAAAATAGCTTGCAGCTGCTCCAAGTCAAAAATTACGGAATTAGAAAGACGGAATCTTGGTTTTTAAATTAGTACCTACATTTAGCTATAATTAACGAAATCAAATAAATTTAGATGATGTTCACTGTTGCATACCGAACTGCTTCACCTATTAAAACAAGTGCTTCACGTACCGGCAACAGAATAGGATAAACACCGACTCTTATGCATAAATATGGATTTAATACTGAGTTTTCGTAAATTAATCGATAGTAGAGGTCCCTGCTTTATCGCTTCATTTTATCTATCATGTGTTTTTGGATTTCTTTACAATACCTTCTGCTTCTTAGGAGTTCTTTGTAAGAGCTTAGTGACCCATTCTTTTATTTAGAAGAATTATATGCGACAGATTCCTCGATAACTTGTCATTTCCTGCCGAAAGAAGACGGTCAAAATAAAGTTTCTAAAAGTTTAAAGGTTCAAACCGTCGCCGGTCGGCTGGTTTATTTAACTCTAAGTTTGAAAAATTATCATTCTTAATATAATAAGATAATTACATATTAAATTGTCAAAATAGTCCAGTTATAATCAGTGGCGACTCTTGATTAGAAGAGTGACCAAGGGAAATGTGGATCTGAAGTGTAATTCTACTCATATTAGAAAATATTATTCAGAGGTGACGAAAATAATATTGCATTCGATAATATTAGATGAATTAAATTAAAGTTTATATTACCTACTTACTATTAATGTAATTTTATGTAATTTTGTGTAATTATATATAATTTCATAAATTTTAAAACCAACTGCTGATTTTTCACTTATTATCATATTCATCAACATTCCGTATTTTAAGTATAGAACTCTTCACCATTAACTAAATTTTATTTTTTAACATGAATGAAAAATAAATCAATTCAATACAATTTCTCTTAATCAAAATTTCCAATTTAAACGTACCAATATTTTCTACCGCGCAATTATTAAAACTAAAATTTTCTCCTAATTAAGTATTAACGTTAAAATATATGGAATACAAACCGTCAAGTTAGCTTTACTATTTTAAAAATTCAATATCTTTTTGACCCCCAAATTAAAACATTCATCATTTTGCAATTACCTAAATGACAATCAAATAATTACATTTAGAAACTTTGCTTTTGGCAAAATACTTCAATGTTCTGCTAACGATCAGAAAATTACATAGTTACAATTAATCACTTTTCAGACTGAAAAAAACGAAAGGGAAATATCCAAAATAAGTTTTGTACACACTTGGATGGAATTCTTTAGTAATCTCTGGAATTTCTTGAAGAAAGCGCCCTTCTATTGCAGAACTGGAAAAACTTTTCAAAAATGGTAGGGATATCAAAAAATTAAACAACATGATCGTCAAAGATTCAGATAGAGAAATCAAAGTTTTCTTTCATTGAAAGTCCTTCAAACATCATTTTGAAATGACAAGATTCAAACGACTCCGAGCACAAATAAATCACTTTATTCTTAAAGTCGCATATACATTTTTATGCTTATCTCAGAAATATGAAAAACAGAATAAAAATTGCCCTTGTTTTGGCCAAATCTCACCCCAAACATCACTGTGGTAACGAAACAATAGTGGATTGGAGACTATGATATCAAAGATGCTAACGAAACACGCAGTGACCAGATTTATCTTCTTAATCCTCCTTTGCCTTTGTATAAAAATCAACACAAGGTGGAGTTCGTTCGCTGATAAGCAACATAATGGATGCAAAATATTCTCATTTTTTCACATTCACTCAGCTGTCACAGAATGGTTGACTGGCTACAAAACCACCTGAAAGAATCAGCAAAAATACTCAAAATTGGTATCACAACAAATTTATCAAATCTCGCGCTTACTTAGTGCGCATCAGGAAACAAATTTTAAAAATGATGCAAACATCGTATATCTTATTCTGAACGTTCCAAAAACTTCCTTAATGCTTTCGCTGCTGATGTCACGGATCCGTGACGCAAGCATTCCTGTGCCAGTGCTGCCGACCCGACCTGTGACATTTGGTATTAACCATAAATCTCTTTAGTCCAGTAATACGTCGAAAAAAGAGGGTCTAGCTTGCAAATTTCTCATGCAAAGGATTGAAAACTCATTCCTATGTAATTTTGGTCGTAAAATCCGAATTTGAAGTTTTGCGAACAACATTTTCTTGTGCCAAAACCGCCACATTAAAAAAATGTTGCCAAATGTCGTTTTGGGGCACCCTATGAAGTTTTCGAAAAAATGAAATGTATCATCAAAAACTAGATAAAATTTCCTACAAAATTACTTTTTGGTTTATTTCCTATGATGAAAATTAATGCCGCGGCGCCATTCGCGTTTTTTTGCCAATTTTTCGACTCAAATGCGCTACTTGAAATTTTTTCACTGCTGCCTACAGAAGACGCTGCCAGGCAACATGCGTTTCGTGCTTACCATCAGGTGCAACTTTGGTTACACGTCAAGAAGAACCCGTGCGACTGTGATTCCATGGAAACGCAATAAGAACGGCTTGATTCCCATAACCACCTTAAAAAATGCTGCTCTTGATAAAATATTGCAAACGATATCCTGCAGGTGCAAAAAAGCTTGCCAAGGAGGCACCTGCAGCTGTAAGAAAAAGTGGTTTGCATTGCAGTATCATCTGCATAAATTGCAATAAATTGTGAAGATGTCCCCGATGGAGCTGTGATGTTGATGGACCAAGGAGAGGATATCCTGGACAATTCGACGGATGCATATGTCTTTGGAGAAGATGCCGATTTGCCGGATGCATCTGATGGATGACTCATGATAGCACCAGCGGTAATGCAGCAAAATCACCTTCAGAAGCCTTCGAGATGCTCGCGATCCCAGGAACATCTACTGATGAGCAGCCGTTGGAGCCAGTGTATGAGATAATGAGCTCGAAAAGACTGCGCAAGGACTGAAGCAACCGGAAAAAAGAAAAGGATAGGATTTCGGCTCGGCTGAGACAATTCAACCCTTTCAGCATTTTTTTGCATTAAAATTCAGTTGAAAATCCTGCACTGATTTAAGTGTTTTTAAATGCAAAACACATTGCCAGATTGGATTGGATTGGCTCAGCCAGACGGCGGGGGTTTTAGTGGGTACGTCATATTCGCATGGCAAGTCCCACATACCCCACCTGGGTGCCTAGCTCCTCAGGTGGAGGTGAAAAATATGTGAAAATGTGAAAAACATGCTAATAATAATAATTATAACAACTTTTTGCTCCTTTGTTCCCGCCTCGTGGCGATAAGAAGGTGGTGAAGGGGTGGGGTGTAAGGGGTAAAGACCTGCATAGAGTATTGGAAAGAGGGTCCGAAACATCGGTTCTGAGGCGGCGGTGCTGTTGTCAAATAAGGGGCGCCACTGTTATTAATAAGTTCTGACAGGGTCGGAGTGGTGTTGCAAACCCGCAACGGGTAAAAATACAGCTTATGGTCGGCATGGAAACCTTTATTTCACTCGAGAAATCATGAAATTTGAATATTTCGAAAAATCGGCAAAAACGCGAATGGCGCCTGCGGCGTTAATTTTCGTCCTAGAAAATGAACCAGAAAGTCATTTTATAGGAAATTTGAACTACTTTTTGATGACACATTTCATTTTGGCGAAAAATCAATAGGGTGCCCAAAATTTTGATTTTTTTACAAAAAACGAGATTTGGCAACGTTTTTTCAATATGGCGGCTTTGGCACAAGAAAATTTTTTTCGCAAACCTCAAATTTGGATTCTACGACTAAAATTATATAGGGTCAGTTTTCAATCCATTGCCTGAGAAATTTTCGAGGTAAAACTACCTGGCTACTGGATTACTTAGGATTGCGCCAAAGTGCTAATATGGGCGTCATGAGTACATACATCAAACGTCTGATTGTGGACGTCCGAAAAACTTCCTTCACGGTATAATTAATATACTTACTATATTCATTTACAGTATATGGGCGTATGTACCTAAAATTGACATTGTACGTTATGTGCTAATAGAAAATTGGCACAATAAGCAGCACTTTATTCAGTGATCAGGGATTCAATTTAAACAAAATATTCAAAGCAACCACCATAAACGCATGTTTAGCGGGTGGCATATACACACAGTGGCGCTACGACCCAAGATGGGTTTCTAACCATTTCATTTTATGTAAGATTTTTAAGGAAGATTACCTCGGTGGTTTGCCATTGTCCGCCGAGGGAGGACGGTTAGAATAAAATTCTTGCTCCACTCGGGCTCGAACCAGGCTTCTCTGCTTAGTAGTAGACGCACTTAAGCATTTCTTGCATGCGGTATATAAATGGCTTAATTGGATTTTGTCATAATATGAGGACCCTGCGACACCGGAATCATTCGATATTTTAAAAAGTCTAAAGGAGCATCTTGTACGTTTTCTGAAATATGTTTATTTTATCTTTTATTCAAAGTTGGCTACCATCAGAGTGGGAGTAGATTGGCACACTTTACGTTTATTGTTTTTTGTTCTGAAAAAATTCCGCAGAACTTGATCTAGTTGAATAAAACATAGATTCAAAAATTTGGAAAAATAATTTTTAAAAATAAAATGTTGAAACAGCTTTATCAAAAGATAAAAAATTAAACTAAATTTGTTTATCACTAAATTTAAATTTTTTCAGATATGTCATTATATTATTGGTTCTATAAACTTACAAAAACATTTGAATTTTTAAGAAATTGAAATTTTGTTTTCCAATTCCCATTGGATTTATGTTTGCTATTTATTCCACCTATATCATCACGGGGTGTATAGAAAACTAGGGAAACATGTGTGCACATCGTAATCTTATAATATTACTGTAAGGATCAAGGTTGCGTTTCAATTAACCTGCAAAAAATAAATCGTTTCAACAAGGTGTTGTTGGCAAAAAACAAAGTTTATAAAATGAGCCAAAAATGTTGTGAAAAAGTTTAATTGAACGTAAGTAGAATGTGGGCGGCGCAGGTGCCATGAATCGGACCTCAATTTATTATGGTAAGGACTAAAGTGACTCCAGGGACCAGTAACATAAATCCTTCAATATGATTAAACATAGGTTAAAGCTTTGTTTTGGTTAAAAATATTAATTATAATAATTAAACTGAAAGATTCAAATTATAAACTGAATTGACAAAAAAATTGATGTACATTTGACGCTAATCTTCGGCGGAATATTCTAATAAATGAATAAAAAATAAAACATGCGGCCGTTTAAAATTATTCATTTGAAACAAATGGTATGAAAAATTTGCGCTTTTTACAAATCAATCACTTTTGAAATCATTCATTTTCAAATGGTAATTGCATAACGTAAAGCATAATATAATTGTCATTATAAATCATTTTTACCACATTGTCGCCATTATAGCCACCACTTAAAAAACAAAAATAATAAATTCGGGAGAAATTAAAAAGTAATTACCCGAAATACAAACTCTCGCAACATTAACAACTTAATTAAAATTGCATATCTCACATCTGATTGATTATATGTGTAATTTTCTGTTCATTTTACAAAAATTTTCGTTCTTGAAGCGGATTTTTATATAATATGCAATCTTAGATGCTACTTCTTAAGCGGGTATTTCATCAAAAATTGAATATGAATTTTATAATAAGGTGCGGGAACGAAAGGTGGTTCCCCGTTAAAAAGACTAAATAATTTCTCAATCAGAACAGTTCAAGTTAATCCAACATAACAAACTAACATTTCAGACAGGGACTCTTGTCAATTCTAATTTAGGGCTGCACTATACATAGTTGTTTACAATGCATTGAAATTTTAACCATACCTCATTTATTAAGACATTTTTCAAGCATGGAAGATCAATATCATGTACATGCCAATCAGAATTAAATAACAGGGATAGGTTGATTTCAACAAACATCGACAACCCTAACTTGAAAATTACTTTGTATATTAAAATCAAACAAAGTTAATCAAGCTGTTTTTTTTGTATTCTGATTTTGAATTATTTAAAATTAGCTTTTCATCAAAGGTTGCTGTATCTGACTAGACAGCGATGGAAAAATTAACAGTTACAGGAAATTGGAAATTATCCAGAAAAGGTGAAACGGAAAATTCATTAAGACTCTTGAGTAATTTACTAATACATTTGCACACTCAATTAACCTACAATGTTTATGAAGACACGTATAAAGGTATCGATTTATTTTGGACGTGCATGTATAGGCCAATGCACTCCGGAATTTCAATAAATAGATTATGAAATTAAGAAATTTTGTTTCACGAAACAATATTACAAAAACAAACCGTAAAAAATATAAATATTTATTTAATATATAAACGTTAAACCGGAATCAATCATTCCGAAGAGTAACCGATTCTACTTATTAATTATGAAACTTTATAAAACTTTTCCACCACTCGATAACTCGTAATTTTATTAACACTTCCAGTGTACAGGGTGGTCGCATTTCGACTACAAAGTAAAGCACTTTAAAGGTAAGCGTTCACTTGTCCGCATCGACCTCACCGCCAGCAACGCCGTCATCGCATTTTCAGTTGCTTTGCATTATTTTAAATGAGCCAGCGTTCATTACATCGTATCGTTCTACACGGGCTCATGCATATACGAAGATTCGTACGATGCGGACGGTGACGACGATGCGTATAAGTGAACGCCTACCTTAACAGTGCTATTTAAGATCAGAGAATTCAAGTATCGATTTTTCACATGAGAGTCGGTATTTAGCACATGCTATTGACGGTACGTATACTAAACGTATGTAATTGATAGAGCCAGCTGTGGTTGCCTTCTAGAAGTGCAACAGTTAACATTCATATATTTATTTTAAATTGGATTTCGTTTATTATAGCAGACTGTAACTTAAAAACAAAGATTTTCTTTTAGAAAATATATTTGATTAGATTGAAATGAGATATTTCGAGTGCAATTTATGCCCAAATATACTGGTCTAACATAAAAACACGTCGTGAACGATACCAATTTTATCAAAACAGTTAACATGTTACAAACAAAGTAACATGTACTATGTAGATTGTATTAAATGATAATATATCGTTGAATTATAAATAATAAAATTGATTTTATTAATGTTTAATTAACTAGTTATATTGAAGTTTAAATTTTATTAATTTTCACAAGTTAAGAATTTATTATTTAAATAAATGATAATATATTTAAATATATTTTTTTTCAAATTAAAATATCTGAACAAAGTAATAACCAATGACAATGTAGCTTGATAATTAACAATTATTTTTAGTTAAAACTGTTAATTTCCAATAGTAAATGTTTAAATATTTGCAAAACATTATTTATGCTAGGAAGTTATTAGAAAACGCTAAAATCTTTATCTCTAATACAGGAAGTCATAGTTTTCATCGAAACAATTGTTTGCATAAAAGTTTTACTGCTGGTTATGGACGCTATTATGTACTAACTAAATTTAGCTTAAAAATTCCGATAGTTGTTTAATGTTCTACAAATAACGAAAGCTTTAGAATTGTAAGCGGATTCAAATTTTTTCTTTATTTATGGAATTAGTAATATAATATTAAAATTTAAAACAAAATGATTTAAAACCAGTTAACTTTTAACACATGCTCTGTGAATTACCCTGTATAATAAGAAAACCTTATTCAATAAAATGTGATGCGATCAAGATTATTTGTTATCACAAGCATAATCCGAGTGAATGTAAGCGTATATCAAGTTATACCAATAGATCACGAAGAAAATTGTTATCGACTTGCTATTATTCAACCCACGAATTTTACGGCAGGTACTTTAGGAGTGAATTGGAGTTCTACAAATAAAATTTAAATTGTTTTGTTAATCTCAAGCAGTAAGAAGCTTAACTTATTTTTGATCGCAACTCCCACGATTTAACTTCAGATATAAATCTTAGGTATACACATACGCTACTTCTGAATTTGAGATGCGTTTAAATGATCAATATGAAAGTTTTTAAAAAACAATTATATTTAACTAGCAGTTCAAGCGGCCTAACGGCCGCTCTGACTTCCTAGTGCGCTAATTTTAATAAAATTAATTATTGTTAATAAAAGTTAATACAATTACTTTATTCTTTATATTTTATTTTTGAAAAAGGGGGTTAAGAATTAAATATACAATGTTTTTCTAAATTCAAACCTTCTAGAGTTAGGCCTCCTTAAAGCATTTTATTTAATTTCCACCTTCACATGGCCATAGCTCAGAAAATATTGATTTTTCAGTAAAAATTATTAAGTGCTTTTTTAAACTGCGTGAAATAATCTACAAACTAGGCTTTAACCTTTTATTGTCTAAATTCAACGGCTTTTGAGTTATGAAAAAAAGTAAATAAAAAAATATAGAAAATTTTTATCTTTTTTTTTTCTTGTTTTTTTTTCGGGAAATCGGGTCTCTCACCGCCAAGATGGCCCCATGGGAGATCAACACCAAATTTTATCTCGAGTTTTGATAGCGATTTTATATTTGAATTTAATATTTTGCGAATGAAAATATTTCGATTTTTGAGTGAGTAATTTCGATTTTTATTTTTATAGAATAATTTTTTGGACCATTGAACATTGCATTTGGAGATATAGAAGAAAGAATTAGGATATTTGGAATTTATAAAATTAAAAATTTAAACTTAAAGGAAAACATAAATTAACTCTGATACGGCGACAGCTGGTCGATTTATCTCTTCGAATTTGCTTTCTCATTTATAAATGTAATTTTGCTTGATATCAATCCAAATTTTAATGTAGATGTTCTGGAGAAAGAAATGAATGGAACATGGAATTTAATATTTTGAATTTTGAATATTTTTAAATAGAATAGAGTGTTTGATATTTTTGGAGTTAGAAAAAAGCAGTATAATTAATTAGATAATTGAAACTAACGTAGCTAGTTAATTTTAATTAATTAGCTAACGCAAATTATCGACGCACCCACTTATAGGTTTACACCAATATGTTTTGATTTCAAAACCGAACGGTCTTAATTACTATTGATATTATCTAATTACGATGAAAAACTTTAAATTCTACTATATCGCTATAATGTACACCAACTTATTACAAATACATTCCTGCATCCAACTACGGACTTTCATGTTCGACACTCGTCTCAACCCGGTAGAATTGACAAGTTCATGTTAAAAATAAAGCAGATCCAGAAATTGGGCTGAATTTATCTAAACATCGAAACGATTAAATGTCAAGGTCAAAGGTGTTTTTGATATCAAATAAAAGCTGCAAAAAATAATCTATACTAGTCTGGTTAGGGGTCAGAACCAGTCAAAAAAGAAAAAAATTGATTTGTTTATACAAAAAGCAAACCAAGTTTTTAAGAATTAAGAGATTCTGGTTTTTCAGTTGATCCTAGGACAACTGACCCTGGCGACAATTAATTGGTCTTTGCAACTGTTGGCCTTACGGCAATTGGTCTCCATCACAATTGATCATTGTGACTATTCACCTCAAGGCTGAAGTCTTGGATGGCAAGTTTTGGTGATTACGTTCTTGGGATGTCCCCTACCCTTGAGGCAACTATTAATATTTTAAAAATAATTAAATACATAACAAGAATACAGTTTCTTAGTTGACATTTCCAGCCACAGTTCATTCATGAACTTGGTTCATGAAGACCAATTGCAGTTAGACCAAAAAGACGTTGGCCGGTTCCTCTACGATAAACTTAAATTCTTAGTCATGAAATAATAATAATTTCTCCAAATTGGTTTGCGAATTTCTGGAATGACTAGATACTCGTATACTTCCTACCTCTGCTTCTTCTTCTTCCACTTTTCTTCTTCTTAAGTGTGCCGTACGTTCAGTGGGCGTTGGCGATCAAACTTGGCTAAAGTCAAGATGACATATTAGGGAATTTAATGAATGGGGTGGTTTCCAGTTGCCTTCCCCACAGCCCACAGATCAATCTTGGTCTTTAGATCACAACAGTATATTCGACGCGACCAGGATTTGAACCGCGATTACCCACTTCCCAGTCGGCCGGTGTAGGCTTTACGCCATACTGCTTCCACTTATAGGCCAGGATAAATCATGTTTGCTTTGACCTCGGGCAGTCTTCATCTATCAAAGCAGAACCAAAGTTACAAGTCTGTGGGCATATTAATTGCTTTATATCTGATGCAGCTTGCTGAGCTCGTCTCAGATGTGCCCTAACCCTGGATTTTTTTGTTGATGATGACAAATCATCAACCCCGGGGAACCGCCGGCTTTACGTGCCCTCCGAAGCATGAAAACGATCACAAGAAATTTTAGACTCTTTGGCTAATACTAGACTACTGACCGACTCCTACCTCAACGTTTTAAATATTGTTACTTATGTTTCGATGAGTAAAACACTTTTGCCAAAAACGTTTACATCACATCTATTTTTCCTAAATATCCTCAAAACTTCACCTATATCTCTCTTATTGATAAATTAATTAAAAAAAATTATGAATGCTATTGGTAGGTATCGAGATGAAACTTCAATAGGCTGTTATTATTAGGTAAAAATCGAGGAGTTGTTCACTAAGATTTTTTATGTACACAGATTATATTATGTAAAATATTATAAAGATTATTAATAAATTATCGTGATTACTCAAGATTATTATTGATTATTGAGTAATTAATGATTACTACTAAGATTATTTAGGATTATCTGATTATCAGAGATTATTCGTGAATATATCATGATTATACTTGATTAGTTTTGATTACTTGGTATTATTTGTGATTATTATAATAATTTTAAGAGTAAAAAATTTTAACAACCGAAGTGGCACTGCTAGGTTTTTTAGAAATACATATACATATTTTTTTGTATTTCCATTTATTTTCCAATTTCCAGTTTTGTAATTTAATAAATCATCAACAGATGTCGTTACATTACATATTGTTTAAAAATCCAACAACAGATGTCGCTACTATATTGGAAATATTAGAAATCCTCAGGGTTGCAAAACAACATGTTTATACGCTACAAAAATTTAACTTGGCTAAACTTGCATGTATTAATATTATTTGTTTTATTTTATTATAGTGTAAATCTCTGAAATATAAAAATTAATGTGTGCTTGTTTGTTTGTTAAATAATTATTTGAGATTATTTGAAATTATTTGAGATTACATCAGATTACTTCAAATTATTAAAGATTATTAAATATTTTGGTAGATTATATGAGATTAGTAATAAATGATTGATATTTTGTACATATGATTATTGAAGTGAACAACCCCTCGGTAAAAATGCTCTATAATTCTGTAAAAAATTAAACGCAGTTTAAATTTTTTTGATTTATCTTTTTTCGCCCGGTTCTTTTCTGGTATCTCTCCCAGTTTTTTTAAAGTTTTTCTATTTTCCAGTTCATAATGTAAAAAAGTCAATGATTTTCTACCATAATAAAAGTTTCTCTTGAACAAAATTACTGGGAGGTATTGGTATTTTATACTTTTTGGTTTCACAATCTAAAGGTTCGCGTGCACGACGTATGGTTGATTTTGTTTATGTTGCTGCAGTTCACACAGGTGAGGCTATACCCCTCAGTATACACTACTAATAATTGCATGGAATACTCTTAAGGCAGTAAATAACTTATAACTCTACTACTTGGAGAGATTCCCAAAAGCTGATTCCCATATGATTCCCAAATCATAATTATTATCATTTGTACTTCTTCAGAAAAATGACAAAAATAAAAATCCCTAGGCAGGTGCCGATATACGATAATCGTATAAAAACTTGTTGTGCTAAATATAAACAATTAAAAAAAAACTAATCTTTTTCTCTTAACCCTTACTTGCCACTATGGGATGTAAAATACCCCAAGCCCAGATTTCGATAATTTTAAGTATGTATACCAGAGAAAAGCGGGTTTATAGCATCAACTGTTATTTTTGTTATTTTTTGTAAAAAGTTGTCACTTGATCACTTTCTCGATATTTCAATTTTTTAATAGTATTTAATTTCATTTTTTTGCCATATAACCCATATCATTACAAAAAAGTAGCTCTTGAGAAGTAATAAAAAAATTGGCAACTTAAAATATTTAATAGATTGTTTGAAATAGCACGTTTTATCGCTGGGGTGCAATGCACCCCAGTATGTCAAGAACGTTACTCCACAGAAGTGTGACAAGTAAGGGTTAATTAATAAAATAACTTCGTTGGTCGTAACAAATTTCATTATACATGATTATTGATTAAAAATACGCAAAAATTACCTTTCTTTTAAAGTTTTTACTTAAAATTAAATTGCAGTAGTGTTAATGCTTTGGTTTTGTATTTAAATGCTTGACGATATACCATCTCGTGTATTATTGTGGTTGCAATATTATCTTGTCAATTGGCGAGAATGCAAAGCGAAAAATGATAAAAAATTATATTGAAATATTTTTTTATTATCTGCTTGATTTTTTATGCATTTATGGAACGTTACGGGATAATAGCATTATGTGTGGTTAATACTGTAATGCTTGCATTGCAGCATTAATTTTATAATAGTCATTGTTACCACCTGAATATAAGTCTCAATGGGAAAATTTGTTTTTAAATTATTTTCACAATCCTGTTCTTTATAAAATGAGTTGTTTTTTAATTATTAATTGTGTAATAATTCACTTAAGATTCGTTGGTAAAAATTGTTTCACTATCTTAACGATAGTTTATGGTATAGCAATTTAAACAAATGCAGGTAGAGATCCTTCCACGAAAACCCATCATCATGTTTTAAAGATTAATTGTTGCCATTTAATTTTGATAATAGTTGTAAAGTTAACAGTTGTTATTTTTTATGTAATGAAGACTAGAAATCTAAATGAGATTGTATTTGACAGTGGCACTGCCCGTGGAGCCTGAAGAATGCCGAGTGACGCCCACGGAAATGTCTCATCCTAAAGAAACGATTTAAATACGGAATGTTAAGGTCTTCTCAAGGTAAAAATCACACTAGCATAGTATGTAAATTTTTTTCGTTTTGTAGATTTCGTTATTAACCTACCTATTTGCGTTTCGTTAACAGACCATATGGTATCCCGAACTGTTTATTTGGTAGTTAAAACGAGTGGTACTATTTTATGAACCAATTTTGTAATAATAATTTCAGTACATTGCGACTGACCACACCACTTTCATTAAAATAAAAGCTGCATACCCGTTAGGTATATGTATCTCAGAATAATAAATCGTTAAGAAATTCATTTGCTATTCATATATTAAAAGCGTAAATTATTAAAAATGCAAAATGATACATTCATTTTCTCTCAGCAATTTTAAGCAACACATCGTTGAAAGTGATGGACTACCTCATTGAAGCAAACCTGTTGACAAATTTTAATCTTTATCAAACTGCCTGCTTCTTTATGTTAATCAAAGAACACTTTGACTATAAAGCCAAGCGCACACAGGTAGCCAAGCTAACATATCTTCATATTCACATATTATGCATATAACGCAAAAATTCTGTTCGTCCGTCGGATGTTTGCCTATAATTTTTTTTTTTTCAAAAGGTCCCATACCAAGTTTTTCAGCGGGAAAACGTTTAATCGCAACCGCGCGAAGCTAGCCGCTTAAATAAATGTCAGCTTAGCTTAGCCGAGCAACCCGTGTCCGCTTCGCTTAAGCCAATCGAATCGAAATTACTTAAATTTTTTAACGCACTTGCGGTGGTCATATTTTTAGTGTAGGTGATAGTTTTACTCTTGTCACGATAAACAATGTTAGATATTAAAACTGTAAAAAACTTGCTTCATTCTACTCACGTAATACAAAAAATACCGAGCACCTGTTTGCTTATTCTCAAAAAACAATTAAATTTGCAAATAAAATTTAAATTAATCATAACAGGGGTTAATGCAACTCATAAAAGAGTATATTTATTAAAAAAAAGTGTGAATTTTACGCCAATTAAGTAATTTTCATTCCAAACCGTAATGTTTCTTAACGTCAACTGAAGCTATTCAATAATAATGTAAAATGACTTTATGATTTGGTTAATTGATACTTTATTTTTAAATTAAGATAAAGTTTGACGGTTGATAAAATTAACTCGGTTGGAAAAACATGCAACGGCCGTCCAAGAGGCGTCAAATCAAACCTACGCCAAAAGCAAAAGTAGGCTTATTAGCGTTCATACATTTGCACACCTACTTTTGCTCTTAGTCAAACCGGAATTATAAATTAAGGTTGGTTTCTTCATCATATTACTAATATTTATTGTTATTATGTATCGATAAACAAATTACTCAATTTGATGTTCTGGACTAGTACCATGGGAGCATTCCATATTCAGATACTATGAATTAATTTATTGTTTACCATTAAAATTAGGTTTCAGTTTTGAAACTTGAATTTGATCATATTTATGCTTGATATGTACTCTGCAAGGTCAAAATTTTTATTACCTATTTTAAACCAAAAATAAATAGTATAATAATTCAACACTAAAATCTACTGCTAATGGCAATAGGCTAAAATTTAGAGTCCCATCCACATCCAAATCATTGAAACTCCATCTAACAACACAATGAAAGTTTAAAATTTATCGATTTACATCTTGATGAACCTGACATTGAATCAAAGTAATCACAAGTTATTGGCCCAAATTTGCCATATGATAATAATTGCGTTAAAATTACAAAAATTACATTTTTTATCATTTAGCATACCTGGATCAATAACCTGTTATTACTAGTGCCTCTATTCGTGTAAATCATTCGTTACAACTTCTCATAAAAATATATTAAATAAATAATTATTTGCATACTTTTCAATGTTAACAATATGCCGTCTATCGCATCGAACAGTACACAAAATATTTATGACAAACAAATTGGTAATAAGGGCGACTTCTCAATTTACATATTTACATAATTACATAAGGGAGATCTTGATGAAAACTGTATCAGTTGTAAACGGAATCGTGAGAGAAAAATGAACTTTTTTCTTTATTTTGGCTAAATAGAGTAAATTAACAAATATGAGGATTTTCAAGCTTACTGCAATAAAACCTTAATCAAAGCTCAATTGAGCTTTAGTTCAGTCACTTTATCAGCGCATCTAGCATACCAAGACTTAAAATATGATTTTGATCAGCCCAATACAAAAGTGTTAATCCTTGTGAGAATGGAAAACCTTCCAGTGCATCGTTTTTCCTGAAGGAAAAAGAAGGACTACCGCGTTTCAGATGGCGGGTTAATGTATCAATAGAGAAAAACCAGATGGAAACGCTCGTGCTAGTACGAGAACAATGGAGAGATATTTTGAAGTCAGCCAAAACCCACCCAGGATTGTAGAGCTGCACGATAGATAGAAGAAAGTTTTGCAAAAATAAATAAACAGATAGTAATTGCTTGGTGCCAGGTCTGGACTAAAATTTTTGCACTTTGCAACCAAACTCCTGGAGTTTCGAGTGAGTTATGTACTATAGACGTGTGTGGCCTGACGTTGTCCTGATGGTACACAACACCTCTCCTGTAAATTCAATTCTCGCCGCTTCTGATAAATCGCTAGGTTTAAATGGTCCAAATTTAGTGTTTGGCCATATGGAAGTAACTCCTAGTAAATGATTTGTTACAGTGCCTGTAAATGCACAGCAAAACCTTCCTGAGCATTAACCTTTGTTTAGCCACCGTTTAAACAGCTTCACCGCGCTTTGACCACGATCATTTTTACACAATATTGTCGTATATTACCCATTTTCCATCCTCAATCATCATCTGTGTAAGCAATGGGTTGATTTCGTTCCGTTTGGCCAAGACTTCGCAGATGGAAATACGATCCATCATGATTTATTGCGTCAATTCCTGTGGAATCCAACTTTATGCAGATGGTTTAAAACTGTTTTATAGTCGATCTTTAGCTCCTGGTCGATGCTACGACTGCTAGCATGCCGGTCTACTTCAATTATTTCTATGATTTTATCGACACTTTCGACGACGCGACGGGCCTACTTGTGCGAGGTTTATCTTTAACATTGAAAATACCGGAACGGAATCGACCAAACAAAAATTGCGCGTAATTGGCTGTGGCAGTATTTGGATCATCAACAACATTCACAATTTTATCCGCCTGGCTTAAATTTTCATCTGGCTCTACAATTACCATCGTAACATAATTTTATATTAAATTGGATTTCTTTAATTATAATCAAATTTTACTTAAAAACAGAGATTCCTGTCCTTCTGAAACGATGTCTTTCTTAGTTCTGTCGTTTTCAAAAACAAAAATTTACAATTAGGTTACTTTATAATTCTGTCGTTTTCGAGTGATTTTTTAAATAATTTTACTGGACACAGTCACCTATTCACCACAAGTTATGTGATTTTCTTAGATTCGTCATTTTGGGTATTTCTATTAAAAATAAAGAAAACTCTAATTTAAATACATTTTTGTAAATACAGTAATATACAAATTAAGAACAATGGACAATTTGCATAAAATTCAAATTCACCTCAAAATGGCATTTATTGATAGTTCAATATACCTATAATCAGAATATTTGAGTGATTTAACAAAATTCTGTATTGTCAGCCCGCAAAAAATTAATGAAATGTTATAATTTATTTGAAAAAATCACGTGATTGAAATTAGGATGTGACGACATGAGCCTCAACAATTGGTGCCAATACACCAGTATAATTTCCACTAAAGTATCAACCAAGTAAGTACCTACTGGTAATGAAGTTATAAAGTGACCAAATTTTAGTTACTAATCGCCATTTTGATGACGTCAAAATCCTCAAATTTCAAATTAAGTCAGCCATATTTATTAATACGATTTCGCGCGAAACATATACATTTAAATTTCAATATTTTTTTCGGGCTTTATTTGTGAACCAAATTTAAAAAAATTAAGACACATTACATATGTTGTTATGTAGAATATTAATATGCTAAAATTAAAAATCATGCAAATTGTCCATTGCGTGGAACTACCTATATATTGTAGTGAAACGTTGGAAAAAAAATAATTTCCACTTCTTTTGCTACCTTTGTGTGCCAGCTAGCTTTCAAGTCGGTTAGCAAAACTTCTCAGTACTGGGTTGCTGTTTGACGTCAATTTAAGTAATTCCCAAAGTAAATTCTTCAATAATCGACAATTTCATAAAACAATTTCAAATCCAATGATTAAACTTCTAAATGAATTTTGAATTTAATAAATGCAAACAATAATCTTAGGTAGAGTTGATATCAAGCCATATGCCACACTATGAACACAAATTTTACTAAATTTTCCAATTTTAACCATTTAATTATTCGAAAATCAATTATAATATTCAGAATCCAAATTTCCAATCTTATTACTAATTAATTAATTAACGGCTCCAATTTCGTTCCAATTTCAAAATTTAAACTTTCAAAATAACAATCTAATACCGTCCAAATTTCGAGACAGTTTCTAATGTACAATAATGTAACTTCATTCTCAAATCAAATCCAAAAATCTCAAACTTGAAACGCAAATCAAAAATTTTTCAGGACTTCCCGTTGAAATACGACCGTTCGCTTCGGCGGATACACTTGGAAGAGTCGAGTATCTTGTCTTTCCGTACCAGCATAACTTGTTGATACCAAAAAGACTCACAAAACTCGAAATTTTACAATTATTTATAAGAAATATTTACAAATTAAATTCCAACTGAAAAAATTACTTTACATAAAAATCACAATTAATAAACTAAAAATTTTTTCAAAAAATTAACTGATAACACGGCAAACTGTTTTGATGGATTCAACTAAATAATATGTATATTTAAGTTTTTTAAGAAATTTTATGGTTTTTGATTTTCTTTACCAAAATTTAAATTCTACATCCAAATGTCTCACGTTTAAAAGTCTTCACTTCCAAACGATCACGTTGAAACGTCCTAGACCGCTGTAGACAGCATCCGAGAAGCAGGTTGTCCGTCATTCGCCAGCTCTTAAATAATTGATTTCCAATGCTTTTTTTGCATCTTAAGTTTGTAACTTATTGTTTTAATTTCTTCTCGCAAACTCTTGCGACCGTTAATTTATAGTAAGTGGGCTATAATAATCATGATGTTGAGACCAGGGGGTCTCAAATAAAGAACAAAGAGTACATGCTTGTTAATTTTATACCTGATTTTCATGTGTATGGTTAAACCATTGTAATTCCTAAAGAAGAACTAAAATATTTTCTCGAATCGTTGATCAATTAAAATGTGTTTTAATGGACGGACCATAATTCTCAAGATTTTATAGTTTGGTTATTTGATATGGGATTCCTGGAATTGATTTTTTTAGATTTATAATAAAAGTAAGATAACTTCTGTTTTTTAAAGCCCACGATGCCACACCAATCAAATGAGTAGGAGATAAATCAACATAGGTGTATGAAACAACATCGGCTTTTAGAGATCTGGGCTGATAGCATTAACAATTGCTCAATAGTAGGTAGCATACTGCATTCTAATCACGCGGATCTACAGATTGTTCAATATCCCTCTGAAAACAGTTCACTCATAAACGAATATCCCTGAATTGATAAACTTTATTTAAGTGTTTTTAAATTCCTTCATAACAAAAGAAGGACTTTTAACCAAATATGTAATCAAATTTCTTACACTTTAACAAGTGTTACCAACTTTCACCGCTTTTGAGAAATGGCCATAAAAGTCTTTTTATTTTTAAAGTAATTTGTAATTTGTATGTAATGGGTATGTGTTAAAATTCTTAATATGGAGAGTGTCATATAATACATCTGATAGTTTTATTTTTTACTTGAATTATATTGTATCAGGTTACTGGAACTTGAAGTGAATATTACTGCAATAACGTACAGGGTACCTACATGAATACAGTGCTACTTTATATGTGAAGAAGTTTAAGCACAATCTTAAATGACATAAAAGTTAAAAGTATCAGGAATTAATTAATTTCGCACGGATCTAATTCAAAGTTCACGAACGTGCGGTCATGCAGACCTTTTCATGTCTAACATTAGCTCTAACACAGTTTTGGTGTGATCGCTGGTTGAGTCATCAAGCAAAAATTCTGGTTTACAATAAAGTATTTACCCAAAATTTCCTTATTCAGTCCTCCACTGGACATCGACAAGCTGCTGATTTAGGAATTGGTTCAATATTTACATAAGTTTGAAATAAATGAATGACATCAATATTTTGTACGCTTCCGACGCGACGGCATAAATTACCACTTTCCGCTTTCACTTCATGGTGTAAAGTGAACGATTATATGCTCTGAAAATAGTTTTTCTCTTGAACCGTTTAACATTTAACTCATGTGTAGCGAAATTTTGTTGACAATTTTACTTTTGCTTCCTCATTAAATTTTAATAGCTCAGTTTTCAGCCTTTTAGACCGAGGCTATCGCTTCGTAGCATGTTGATTTAAGCCTTATACCATACTGCTGGTTTAAGTAATGTAATTGTTTTTTATTTATCTGGAATTTTAGATTACATTACTGAGACTAACCACGTCTCTCGCATACCGTCAAAGCACAACCATTGAGGGGCAATGGGGTTTTTGATTGGGTTTTTACCACTTGGTTAAACTTTTTGCACCCTGAAATTATTTTTAGTTTTATAATTATTTTATTTGATTATAATACATAATAATAGGGTTTTCATTTATCTGGAATACCTGAAAGAATTAGAGCACTTGAAATTGTGAAAATATGGAGATTGGAAACTATCGCTTTTCATCAGGAAAAATTAATTGACTTTTTGAAATATACAACGTTTTTCACTTAAGTGAATTAAATCAAAAATTCAAATAATGTGTAATTGGATTTTCGGTAAGAAGGGTCCATCATGAAAGATAGATACTTCTTTCAAATTACATTATTCAATGAATAACGTAGGACTCCCGCAGAATCAGCATTCCCAGCAATAGCAGCAGTTATCGCATGGACCGCCAGGTTTTACCGCACCACCGACGGTTTCAATATTATTCCATAGAGATTTATTTTCATCAGATACGAATTAACCCAATTCAAATCGTAATTTTAATTTCAATTGCAAACTTATGTGGAAGTCTCAGTACATGCATTGGTACTATATCTGTTTGCGCCACTTTTCAAATCCTTTTCCTGGTGCGCTCTAAGCAAGAATAAAGAGAGTGGATAATTGTCCGCCATATTGGAATAACCAGCCAATATTTGTTGTGATACCAATTTTGGGTATTTTACCGATCATTTCAAGTATTTTGAAATCAACCAAGCGACCAAACCAGCTGAATAATTATCGGGACTTTTCGAGGTCTTTTATAGTGATTATTAGTGAAAATCCTGTTGCTACCCTTTCCCTTTACCATATGTTAATTCTTACCCGCCAAGTGAGAGAAGAATCGGAAGAAGTAATCCGGTAAGTCGCTATAAACCAATAATATACTTAACATCTTACACAATCGAAAACTTAATACAATCCACTATTTTTTTCTCACAACATTTTTATTTGGGGTGAGATTTGTCCCAAACAATTTCAATTACCTGTGTATTCCATTCCTGGATCGAAAGCAGATATTTAAATTGTATAGTGTGAAGCTAATTAATATGATTAAATCTTTTCTATTATTGGTGTGTTATTTATTTATCCAGTAAAAACAAATTAAAAAACAAGTATATCTACACTCTATACTCTAAGGTTTCAAAACAATTAAAAGATTTAGCTTAAAACTACCATCAAAGCATAACACACAGGAAAAATAAATACTAGACAATATCTTGTTATGACTTCCTGTAAATACCTCCCTGGTATTACTTACAGCCGCATTCATAGACGATGCGTTACTTATACTTTACCCTGGAACTGCACACTGGGGTCTCAGAAACCCTAAGCGTCATATAAATTAATTTTTAATTTTAAAAAATTATCTGAGTAGGTATGAATATTTGTAGGTGCCTTTTAGTTATTTAGCGAATTACAATAATTAAAAATAAAATTTTGTGGGTATCTCAGACCCCAGTGTTCAGTTTACGTATACTTTTAAAATGGAATATTAGCTTTATTTGCCGTAAAATTATTACTGATTTATATCAAAGTTAGTTTTAAAGATATTATGACTTCATTATAAACATATTTTGACAAATTTTAAAATTTTAATTAAAAAAAATAAAAAGCTGTGCTATGAATGTCAATAGCAAAGTTGAGAAGCTCGGCTAAGAGTATAGCCTGCACATATTTTGGCAAACTAAAATTTTTTTTTGTTAAATGTATACCTTCTCAATAAATTTGTCAATATATAATTCATTTCATAAATTTACTTTTTTTATAATAGAATATTGAGCTTAATTTTACAAAATTTATTCAATTTTTCAAGTTTTTAATAATAATTTGACCAAAAAGGACGAAAAATTACAATCTAATATATCCTACGTACTAAGGCAGTATTGTTAAAAAGTACTAAACAAAAATTTTATTTAAATTGGTTGTTTACTTTAAAATAACATAAAAATAATATTGGGGTCTCTAAAACCCAGTGTGCAGAACACGTTACAGAAAATAAATGGGAAGTTCCAGGGTTAAAACGCTACTTTTAAAATAAACTCTTGTAACCGAGTAAATAAAGTTGAATTAAAAACTTGCTTAGCACTCAATACTTGTCTATGAATCTGGGTGTTAATGTTTCCCCATAGAAAAATTGCAAAAATGTATCTAAAGGCCATCCAACCTTCAAACTGTTTGAAAATAAACCTGCAACCAACGCTTCGAGGAAGTAACCCGTCGTGGTAAGTGTTGCCATCGCTGTGACATAAATGTAGTTTAGTATAAAAAATAAACAGACTTCATATCGACAGTATAGAGCACAAAAGTGGTAAGTATATTTTTTTTCAAAAATGAGTTAAGTACACAAAGTTTACCGTTTTAACATAAACTTTGATGTGCACAAATGTGGTAAGTATACTACTAACCGTTTAAAGGTTATTAATATAACCCCTATGTTACTAATGTACATTGGACATTTTGAAGCCGCTTTTTCTCGTATAAAAATGGAGTTTACAGCAAAACTTTTTAGACATTTATTGTTGCAAATTTCATCATCTTCAATTTTGTTCATATGATTTTTTTATTTGGTCGCGCCGTTTTTGACTGACAGCAACTTAAACAAGTATGTAAAATTCAAAAAATATTGTCATCAATATATCGGAAACGGTGCGAAAAAATAAAAATATTAATAAGCATTTTTTCTTGTAAATTTTATTCTCTACATTTTTGTACCTATACATTTTTCTATTTTATCGCACCGTTTCCGAGATATAGATGACAATATTTTTTGTGTTTTATAGAGTTGTTTAAGTCACTGTTAATCAAAAACGGCGCGACAAAATAAAAAAATTAAGATAAACAAAATTGAAGGCAATGAAATTTGTAACAAAAAATGTCTAAAATGTTTTGCTGTAAAATTGATTTTTATATGAAAAAAAAGAGATTTCAAAATGTTCAATTTACATTAGTATCATAGGAGCGTCCGAAAACTTCCGTGAGTCACTGTAATTAATTCAAAATTTAGTAATTATCATTTACTTTAATTGTTTTTATAGCAATATAAAAGTTATAAGTATGTAAGCTTAAATGGCATAGACATCCAAACTTTAAAATCTCTCTACTGTAAAATTAGTTTTATTGCACATACCACAACTGTGCTCTATGCCGTCGATATGTACCTACATATATTGACGTTTTTTTTGTTTTTGCCAAAAAAAATTTTTTTGTACTTGAGGAAAAAAGTTCTTTGTTAAATATTAAAATTTATATAAAATAAGAAACTAGACAAGTCATGTATTGAAAATGATTTTAATAAATATATTTAATTATAATTAGAATCAAAAAATGAAGATAGAAAAGTAAAAATATAATTAGAAAAAAATACATATAAGACGGAAAAGAAAGATTTTATTAAGAAAGTGAATGATTTACTAGTTTAAAAATTATTAAACTTAAAATTTACGTTAAATACGTAATATTAACTTTATTTTTAAGCTAAGAAGGAAGATTTTCGTACTAAATACTTGTGTTGTATAGTTAGAACTCTAAATTGTTGTTTAATACTCCGCAATGATAATAACAATAATTGTGGTTTCTATTACAATTGGAGCCGTACGAATCAGTGACACTCAAAATGAATACATTTGAATGTTAAATCCTTCAGATAAGCTACAGGGCTGTTTGTACCTTTACAGTAAGTTGTGCAGCCAGACTGGTTTATTAACTACGTGTTATTATAATGTAAACTTTCACTACCTTTTAATAATAAAATTATATCAACTACAGGTTAATAAACAGCCGCCAGTGTAGTTTTGCAGATAAGTGAAGGACTACTGGGGATATTTAAATAGTTTATTAAAAATTCTGGTATTTTTTTACGACGTATACCGCCTACGCTGCTACAGACTGGTGTAACGTAGCAAACGTAATGTGCCCTTCTTAAAAATATTAAAAAGATAAGCATTTCCTTAGCTGATGTTGTAAATACAAAAGTTTATAATTGGGTTAGTATCAAACAAAGTCAAAAGCTTTGAGATTTTGTAAAAATTTCAGTTGATTATCTTTGATTTTTTTTTTTAATAATTAACACTTTTGCAAGAACTTTAAAGTTTATAGTTGAATAAACCTCAAAGAAATTTTAAAGGTAGCAGAATTACCTATCTTTGAGAAAAGCTCATTTTTCATGTAATACAATTAGGAAATTCTAATATTTTAAATTGTTAAGTCTAGTAGATCCACGTTTAAAAAGTAAATTACAGCAACCTTAACATTTAATTTTTACGTTAGAAATTTTCACTATTTTTTTAAGAGAACATAAAAGTTTAAAAAGTTTTATGCGATAATGAGTTTAATCAATCTTATTTATGATATAAGAGTAACACGATGCAAACGTGTTTTATTGTAAGAAAAGAAAAATGAATGCACTTTTATATTCATTATGAAGTTCATAAATTATTGAACGCCACAACAAAATATTTAAGTGGTCGCGGAAAATTAATCGTCACAATATAGGATTGTTAGTTACACAATTTTTTACAAGGATAATTGTGTGTTTTTGCGTTAAAATAATTTAATGGGAGCTGTAGTGGGCGTTTGACAACAATCAAAATTTTAACTTACTCCATGTGATAAACTTAAGGTTTTTGTGTACTAACAATTATTAATGATAGCTCAAAAAAACAATTTATTATTAAAATTATATATCCCAATTGGTGCATAATAAATAAGTTCTAATGCCCACATTTTGAAAATAAATATTCAATAACGCCAATGGGTTGCTGATAGAGATCGATGTAAATGTTACCTTACAAAACTCGAAATCAATTGATTACCATAATTAATTCCTTATTTAATTTAGTTCTAAATGGCTTATTATAATACGGGGTGGTCATAATCTGTCACATTCATCTTATAATGCATTATGCAAATCACAAACCTAATTTAAATTTGCAAAGTAATTACAAAATAGAGAAGATTTTCTTTTTAATTAATAAATGTTAAATACTAATTAAGAAAGGACGACTTATTTTTGGGTTTTGCAATTTAAATTTATTATTCTACTATTTCCCCTACTTTATCAGGAATAATAATAGTATGAATAACTAATGAATTAAAGCACAAATTCTAACTAATGCACAAAATTAAATAATTCTCTTACATATATCCAGAATCCACAATTCCACAACAAATCCACATCCTACGTTAATATAAATATTACAATTATTCCTGCCAAGTAAAATGTTATCCGTTATCCGTTCTAATTTACATAACACAATTTGTCGTACACCTTGTATTCACATACTTAACAACTCCGGTAACAGTTTTATTTGCGATAAGAAATCTTCAAGTTCATCCATACAAAGAAGTTGAGCTTTTACTCATCAATAAATCAAACAAAGCAATTGAATTTCATTTTCTAAATATTATAACTGCAAACAAGATTAAGATAAGAAACATTAAGCTTTTTCTTGTGAAAATATTTGGAAAATATTAAAGGAGAAGCATTAAAAAGAGTATTTTGATTTCTTTTGTAACAGTGCACGCAAGTTTATTTTTGCTTTTTGGTCTACAAATAATAAGAATATAATAAATTGAATTAAAAATGTCAAGTGATAATAAATCAAACAAATTGCCATAATCTTCTTTGACACTTTTACACAACAATTTTCAAACCATTTAATGTAATTTAAAAATTATTTGCTACCTTCCAATTTTATTAATTTGCATTAAAATTTAAAATGTTAGGTTAAGGTTATATTCCAAATTTACAAGCTCTAGAAAAAAGTAATATTATTGACTACACTTTGAAATAGTCGAAAGACTTTATAACTCGAAAACCAGCTCATTTAAAAAACATGTCGAAAAACATAAGTCCAGAAAGCAGGAGTCTCTGTTTTTAAGTAAAATTCAGCAATAATTTACAAAATCAAGTTTTAAAAAACAATTAAGCTAATGTTAATTGTTCAACTTGCAGCCCTGTGTGCTGTATTTAAAAAATTGCACAGACTGTTAACAAAATGAAATTTAATCCCGCCTAATTCGAACAAATAGATGTTTCTTCCTTGGAACGTCAAAACTGTAATATCGATTATTTTCTAAATTTAGTTCTTCTATAGTTTAATCACGTCCATTTAGTATTATCTAACATTAGGGTGTCCGTTATTTCCCAAGTTGGTTTTTTTTTGCTGCCGCCCCTTGAATTTTTAGTTTTTGCCCCCAAAAAATATATCCAACCCAAAAAAACTCTTCATTTAGTAATTAAACCGTGCCGAAATCATGTTACAATTCCCATTTAAATAATATGGGATATTTTGATTTTTTGTATTTCATTTTTTTTCTCTGAAACAATAAAGGTGACAGCAATGACCAATATATATATATTTATATAGAAAATTGAACGCTCTACAAAAAGATCTCTTATAATTTTTCGTTAAATTCACTGCTCAGCAAGTTATTCAAGATTAAAGTGGTATTAAATTCCCATATATACAGGGTGACCCAGACCACACGTATCAGTACTTTTTTTCAAAAACGGTAAGTCGCAGAGAGTTGGGCTAAAAAAATTTATTACAAAAGCCCTAATGACGAATCTAATGGTGATATTATTATTTTCAGGAAAAATCGGCATCCAGAGTAGTTTGCTCCAGAAAGTCCAGAAATCCAGAATTTTAAATAGCACCATATGTCGAAAGTGCTATCGTTGGAAAGCTCCTTAAAAAATAAGCAAGTTTTGTAGGAAAAATTTTTTTATTACTCCCACCCCTTTTAAGTTATATTCGACTTAAGTTATTAAGTTATTATTTTGATTATTTTGACTTTATTTTAAAAATTGGCATTCAAAATCTAGCTATCGGGTTAGACAATAATTAATAATTGCAATTGTTTTATCCCTCTATCCATTGTTCAAACTAATCATTATTTATTGTTTATTATTAATATTAAGTGTTTGTTTTGAAGTTAAAATTTATATTATTAATCAGTTTAATTAGTGAAATTATGCCGTTTTTGAATTTAGAGGCTTTCGATATGGTAATGATTTTGGGAGAATGTGGACAAAATTACAGAGCTTCTGAGCGTATTTATGCTGAAAGATATCCTCAACGTGCCCGTCAATCTTTCAATTTTTTTCGGAGATTGGCAGCACGTATTTGTACCACAGGCCAGGTGCAACCACCAAACAATCGCGGTAATCGGATTATGCGACATGTACGTGATGAAAGAGCAACTGATATTCTTGCTGAAGTAATTGTTGATCTGAATATTTCAACCAGAAGACTTAAAAGAGATTCTGGAGTTAGCCAATCCTCTGTATGCAGAATCTTTAAGGATCATAATTTTCATCCATACCACATACATATGCATCAAGAATTAAATAAGAGTGATTTTCAAAGTAGAGTAACTTTTTGTAATTGGTTAATTAACAAAGGCCCCCATTTTCCTAGGACGGTTTTATGGACTGACGAGGCTACTTTTAAAAGCACTGGTGAAGTCAATATTCACAATGCGCATTACTGGTCGCAAACAAATCCCCATTGGCTGCGAACTATTGATAACCAACATCTTTGGAGCGTTAACACGTGGTGTGGTGTGCTTGAAGGAAAAATTATAGGTCCTTATTTTTTTGAAGAAAATCTTAATGGGATACGATATGCAGAGTTTTTAAATAATGATTTGATCGATTTATTGAAAAATGTTTCTCTGGAAATGCGAGCAATAATGTGGTTTCAGCAAGACGGCTGCCCAGCTCATTTTTCATTGGTTGCTAGGAATGCAATAAACCAACTATTTCCCAATAGATGGATTGGCAGGGTAAGCACAGTGGCGTGGTGTCCAAGTTCGCCAGATTGTACTCCCTTGGATTTTTTTCTTTGGGGTCGGATCAAAGATATTGTTTATGGAGAAAAACCGACAACGAGAGATGATATGAAGCTCAGAATTTGCAATGCCTGTCGATTATTAAACACTGAAGAAGTACTTAGAGCCACATAGTATAACCAGAAGAGCTCAACAGTGTTTAGAAGTAAATGGAAGACATTTTGAACACTTGTGACATTGCTCTAACGCGGTAGCTGGATTTCAAGTGCTGACTTTTAAAGTTAAGTTCGTTATACGAAATTGAAATTTAATAATTTCAAGTGAATATAACTTAAAAGGGGTGGGAGTAATAAAAAAAATTTTCCTACAAAACTTGCTTATTTTTTAAAGAGCTTTCCAACGATACCACTTTCGACATATGGTGCCATTTAAAATTCTGGATTTCTTGACTTGCTGTAGCAAACTACTCTGGATGCCGACTTTTCCTGGAAATAATAATGTCACCATTAGATTCGTCATTAGGGCTTTTGTAATAAATTTTTTTAGCCCAACTCTCTACGACTCACCGTTTTTGAAAAAAAGTACTGATACGGGTGGTCTGGGTCACCCTGTATAACATAGGATTTTTGTACTTTTTGCATTTAATTTTTTTTTATCTGAAACAAATAAGGTTACAGCAATGAACAATATATATTTTTATAGAGAATTGAACGCTCTACATAAAAGACCTCTTATGATTTTTCGATAAATTTACTTCTCCGAAAGTTATTCAAGGTTAAAGTGGTATTCATTATGGATATTATAGATTTGTTGAATAACTTTCGGAGGAGTTAATTTATCAAAAAATCATAAGAGATCTTTTTTGTAGAGGATTAAATTCTCTATAAAAATGTAAGTTGTTCATTGCTGTAACCTTATTTGTTTCAGAGAAAAAAAATTTCATTGCTATCACCTTAATTGTTTCAGAAAAAAAAATTAAATGTAAAAAGTCCAAAAATCCCAAGTTATTTAAATGGGAATTGTAACACAATTTTGGCACGGTTTAATTACAAAATTAAGAATTTTTTTGGGTTGGATATTTTTTTTTTGGGCAAAAACTAAAAATTCATGGGGCGGCAGCAAAAGAAAAACCAACTTGGGAAATAACGGACACCCTAATCTATCATATTCCGTCGCAATTATATAGCAGTCCTGATCTATAATATCTCCGGGTCTAGATTATCATACTTTAGCTAGTTTTAAGAATTAGCGACAGCTAAACGTGAGAAAATGTAAAATCGTAATCGGACAGATACTTTTCAAGTCTTAAAATATTACGGGTAACATACAGTTATTTCCAAGAAAATAACAATGAAAGATTTCAGAGCTGCTTATACCTTGTCAAGTTGTAAATTACCTTACTCAAGGTTGGCACTGGTTTCTATGTCTTGTTTTTCAATTAAGCTTCAACTTAACCGTCACTAGCTTTAAGCTAAGAAGAGGGGGTATTCCATATAGATTCCAACCTTTCTGATTTAGAAAAAAATGTTAATTCTATGATATAATTTTTATTCCCGTATCATTAATAAATAAAATTAAAGATTAATAAATAACACAGGGCAACTAAACAAAAACTTTTTTCTGCGGTCTTGGGTTTTGCAGTGAATCTGGATGCACTAATGTAATAATGTACTCGGCACATAGTTATTTTGTTTAAATTGACTCTAGTTCATGTTAAGGAGGGAGGGTAAAGTTAATTTTAAGCAAAATCAGCATATTTCGATAATTTTTTTTGACGAAACTATTAATATTTTAAACTAATAATATTAATATAGTTATTGCTATAATTACTACATAATAAAGTGACATTTGAAGAATATACTGTGAAATTTTTATTAATTTTTATGAAGAAATGAGCCATTGACAGCGAATCTCCGCGAACATCTTAAAAAGAAATTTTCAATTTATTTTCAATATAAAAAGGTTGTCTTTATCTCAAAAACTGGAGTCAATTCGACAAATCTAATTTTTTTTTTGAATTCAGGTGACCATAATTACCCAAAATTGACTCATAAACCCCACACCTCAAAATCACTGTTCCTACTATGTAGTCTTTGAATATTTTAGTTTCATTTTATTTTCAATATAAAAGGATTGTCTTTATCTAAAAAACTGGAGTCAATTCAACAAATCTGAAAAATTTTTTGAATTCAGGAGACCATAATTGCCTATAATTGACTCATAAACCCCAGACCGCAGAATCACTGTTGCCCTGTGTAATTAATAAAAAAATCCAGTAGAAATTATTTTATAAACATGATACAGCGAACTTCCTTGTAGGAAATTTAATTCTTGACAAATTTTAATTAAAAATAAACAGTAAATAGCAGCACAAACCTTGAATATACAGCGGCCGTTATGCACTTAAGTGGGTTTAACCCTACAGTGCATGGTGATGCATATATGAATCAACCGCATTTTAGGCTTATATAAATTTGTTTTGACAACATTTTATATTGCAAATGCACGCTGTATCTAATATGAACCTGTAGCCACCTAATAAAAACATGAAAACACAAAATTAATGCAATTACCACCAATTTATGACCATACCAACGTGCGATGTACAAATTTATGAATTCCAGCAATTTTGTGCTATTTTGAAAAGTAATAACGCCTGCTGTGTATTAAAGGTATGTATATTTTTTACTTCCTTGTTTTTAGCGGCAATCAAAAAATTTTCATAAAAGTTAAATATTACTATTAATTCATGCCCTACAGCATAGGGAAAACTTTTTTATCGCCCAATGTTTTTAATAAAAAACTATGAAGATTTGAAAAAAAAGTTTTTTTTTATTTTTCCCGTTATCTAATCATTATTTCTTCCTAGTTTCTAAATATTAATTTACAAAATAAAAAATCATGCATTGTAGGGTTAAAGCGATAACCACCAGGTTATCAACTGTTATATTCCTCTGTTAAATTTTAAGTTAACAAATTGATTTTGGTTTGATAATTTTAATAATGAAAGTGGTTATCAGTATTTACCTTCTTTAAGTGGTATACACTATTCAGTGCGTAGGCGATCACTTGGCTGAAGCCAAGATGACTACTAAGGAATTTTATTAATGGGATAATTTCCTATTGCCTTTCCCATAGCCCACAGATGTATCTTGGGCATTAGATCACAGTAATATATTAACAGTATGGCGTAAAGCCTATACCGACCGACTGGAAAACAGGCAACCGCGGTTCAAATCCTGATCGCCTCGAATACACTACTGTGATCTTTAGCTCAACATACTATATAATGTGAGCTATGGGGATGGTAGCAGGAAGACACCCCATTAATTCAATTTCCCTGTACTTGGCATCAGCCAAGTGATCGCATACGCAGTGCATGGCACTTGAAGAAGAATATATTCGCCGGAATCAGGATTTAAACTTCGGTTATCCGCTTACCAGTAGACCGGTCGGTTTAAGCTTTACCATATACTGCTAGTCTGAATCTCATTTTAGTTTACTAGAAATTAAGTCTTTAACTTATCACTAGCATTACTTGATCTTCATATGTATATATGTTTTTATATTAATTTCTTCAGATTTGGAAAAACATTTCCAATCTCGCCTGCATATCTGATTTTGTTATTACACTGAAACGACTCTTACCGCTTTCACCTGGTATCTGAACGCTATTAGACTTTTATTATGAGGAACCTACGACGGTTTTCAATCCTACGCTCTCAAGAATTATGATTTAAAGCTCAAAGCTAGCTAACGCATCTAATTTATTTATTTCTAAGATAATCCAGCTGTTCAGATGGGGGAGTAACAACATAACTTTTGTACACCAGATTTTCATTTGAAATTTTTCAGATTTCCTTGGATCTCTTCAATTTTCCGGGATTCCTTAAAATATTTACAAACAAATGCAAAACCTCTCGAGTTTTGTTATAATTGCGTCTCATTCCTCCAAGGTTTCGGGGCAGATCGTGCTCGAAATAAATTAGTTTATAGGGTCTGCAAATTGATTCAAGGGTATACTGGGTATTTTATGGTGCTTTCACTAAGCTACGATATTTAAGCTTATAAGTCTGTAGAGCAAACTAGAACCCGCCACGACTTCGCCTTCAACCATGAAATATGTATATTGCATTCTGTGGTTGATTACTCAACGCTGCACTTAGTCAAATCATGTACTTTGAACAGCAGTGGCTTGTGGTTTACTTTAATAGTGACCACCTTAAATTGAAGGAGTATGGGTGAAAGGTTCTTATTTACTAAAATCAATCACAAAACATACAGGCAAACCTTCCGTCTCTGAGACCAGGGGGGATCCAGAGAAATTTTTATATACCTCCCCAGTACATCAGATTAAAAATAACAAACATTTTGGTGTTATAAGGAAATAATCGTGAACTTCAGAAAAATGTATGTGATTGACTTGGCATTGTCTGTGTTGTTAATATTCCGATTTGGGAAGACGACATCCCCTTGAAAATCGCCGTCAAATAAAAAACTAGATAAAGAACCTTATCGAATGACCGCAGTTTTCAATCTCAAAATTCTATCATTTTTTAGACTAGAAGAGTCTTGTAACCAATCGGTTAACGACGAATATTTCAATAAATACAATCCTGAATTTCTAAACATTCAAAATATTTGAGTCATTTGATTGATCGTAAACTGATAATTAATGTAATGCGATGTTTAGTCAACAATTGTCAATATTTTTTTTAATTCAAGGTATTTAAAATGTTGATGACCTTTTATTAATTTGTTTCTGATCCCGTCGACTTTTAAATTGCGGTTTAATAACGCAAAACCCAGTTTTTGCTCGAAAATCAAAATCAATTATTCCATCGCCGAGACAAAAATTAAATTTGCAAAACTGAAGCATATAAATCTTATCAGCGGTTAAAAGAGACCATTATGTTTTAGTAAGGTGCTAACCTAGCTAGAATGAGCACTTATAGCTATAGGTCTTCTAGCTCAAAATTTTAACTCAAATAATTTAAGACAAGCAGGTATTTTATACGTTTGATTGATTAAGAAGTTAAAATTCGAATCAGACAATACATTTTGCATTGTATTACGTTTGCATTAGAAAGCGAAAAGCTAAATTAAGATTTTAAACAAACTAGCTTTATAATAAATAATATGAGAATATTAATATTTCAAAACCTTGTAAATTTCTTGTTGTGTTGAACATTTAGTAAATCTCAATAGAAACGCCAGGCGCCAGAATACCTTCAATATTAAAACTTCCGTTAATATTTAGCTTGAACATGTCTTGTGTAACAATTTCAAGAGTTCAAGCGATTCTTGTCTTTAAAGCACTAACTATTAAAGATTAACAGAACACGAGATTTTTTAAATTGTAAGCTGAACCTAATGAGGTTGAATTACTAAATTTTTATAGTTTAAATTTGCATTTTCTAATTTATTGATATTCTTTTATAAGCGGTATTTTCGTATTGATTCTTCAATTTTGTCAAAATTATAAATCTCTCAGGGGTTGTGAAAGCTGAACTATTGTTTTCAAGTGAGATACGTCATTGAGTAGCTGATGTTAAATAATTTCCGAATAACCCTTAAGTCAAGTTGGTTAGCGGATATTTGATTAACGTGAGTTGTTATCGAATATTTCATTAACGTCTCTCATTATTAGATTTTCAAATCAAATGCTACATTATTCATCAAATTAATAAAATCATTAAATTAATTTTCATATTTTTTTGTTTTTCCGTAAATTCACAAAAACACTCGAATGGTTGTTTCTTACAGCTTAACGTGGAAACCAAACCACGGAACAAATAATTTATATTTTTATGTTTTCGACTCGGGGTTTTCGGAATATTTTTGATATATAAAGGATTTTTGAAAAATAAATGTTGCAATATTGAGACATAAACTTCACATATTCAATGATTCAACTATGTAGTTCTAATCACAACTTTCCATTAAATATTTTTATGGTAGAAATCGAAGTAAAGATTATAAAAATACAGTTATGACTGCATTTCTATTATTTGTGAAATACTATTTACGTAGGTGGTTTGGGTGAGTATTTCTTGTAGAAGTAATACCGTATGTTGTCACGCCTAGTATACAAAATTGTTCATGTTGAGTAAATGTGTTACAAAAATACACGTGGTATTTACAATGTTTATGCAGAACTCTCTATTGTTACTTTTCTCCTTCAGTTTCAACCAACAACTACCTACATAACCTCACGGATTCGTTTGTTTACAATTAAACGTTAAACCGCTAATTGATGTGCTACGGTATGAAATATACATCAATTTTACGCTATTAATTCAAATTACTTAATAATTTGTACTTTGTTGAGCTAATGATGTTTTTACCTTATTAAAAAATCAGATATCTCACATTTAAATTTTATTGCTTTAATAGTGTTTTCTTGCTATTTTATTACATAATATATCTATAAATTATTACCACAAAATTTTAAATTATTCCAAAAAGCAATAACCTATTGTTGAAAACTTTAAAAATAATTTCTATTTTATTATGTCAGTTAAATTTGTTAATAGTAGTAGCGGATCCAGTTTTTCAAATGCTGAAGTTAAACTACAATGCGGCCCTTAAACTAACTTCTAATATTTCAGCCAGATGTAAGAAACAATATAAGTAAAATAATTAATTCATCCAATAAAGTCATTTTAGTGAGATTTTATGATGAATTTTGTTTTCAGAGAAACGACAAACTTCTCCACACACTGAATAAACGCAGTATATTTATGAAGGTATGAAAAGCCCGAACAGATGGAACAACTAGCTGGCTAGTAGTGGTGAGCTATGGCAAGGTCTCATTTCTGTAAATAAGATAACCTTCTCTAAACGAAATAAATGAATCTGTGACCATATTATTATCAAATATAAAAGATGTTAATATAATAACTTCAGCAAAATGTCTTATAATAAACTCGAATTTGACAATACAATTTGCCAGTTAACATAATCCGGTAGCTTAGCTGCTTCTTATTTGTCATATTTTGAAGGTTTCCATCCTTCTTTGCACATGGAGTGAGTTTTTTTAACAGCATCACGGTAAAAACCGACCTGAGAGTTAGATTCGTCGGGTCATACAAGTCGAATGCTCATTGGTCCCAGTAAAACTTCAAATGAATTCATTCAGAAAAATCTCAATTTACCTTTATAGTAATAATTAATTACCTATTCATTACCAATTGCAACAAATTAATTTGATAATCAAGTCCATTTATTTCATGTAGACGAGAAACTCAACCAAAGTTCTACAAGGTTATGGCGGTTCCCACCCTGCTATACAGAAGCTAAACTTGGACGACCACTACCAAGCAAGAAACTAAATTAACAGCAGCAGAAATAAAATTTCTTCAAGAAGTAAAAGATTGTACATTGCTGCACAGGAATAGAAATGAAGATATCAGAGAAGAACTACAGATCTTTTCCATGAGAGACAAGGTTAAAGATTATAAATGCCAATGAAGGGATCATGTGAAGCAATGGAAAACCAACCACTGACAAAAGTGCTATGAACTATGATCCAAGTGGATAACAAAAAGAAAGCCATGGGCTGATCAGAAACTAGAACAGGCCTAACGCTTACACCGTGAAGTAGACGACGACGACGAAGTCTATTTCACCAAGCACGAGAATCACGATGCTTCCAAGTCCCCGAGTTCCGATACTCCGAATGAAGATTGGTTGCAATAGCAGTAGGTACGCCAGCTACTAATCTCACCATTGCCCAATTGAAATCTATGTAGATTACGCCGAGAACGAGAATCTCAAGGCTTTCAAGTCCATCCGCTTCAGATGAAGACTGACTGTTTGCAAACCAGTTTAACAAGCATGTTTTTTGTTTTAATATATCACATTTAATTAATCTTTTTTTCTTCGTTTCTTTCTTCTTCTTTTAGGGCATTAAAAACATATGAAATTTAAACAAAATTTTCTTGGAGGAAAAGTGTTGAAGTATATGGTTACTTTCGGGAGAGGTTTAAACTCCTCTAGCGGATAGGGAAATACTTGTCCGGAAAGTAAGGTAGGTAGAAAATGAAATGCCATCCGCGGAGTATGAGCTGCAACATAAGAAGAGAAAAAAACGCTCATCTATAGTATTCCTAAGATTTCCTAAATGTTCTTTAAATTTTGTCAGATTTTTCTTCACTTGTACACCAAATTTCTCCAGCTATTCCTCTCTGGTGGTGGTTGTTCTTATTTTCTTCTGCATACGATCGCATCTAGTAGGACAAACTACTGCATGTAAAATTGGGGGGGGGGGAACAACGATTTAATTTGGAAAAAAAATTCCTTTGACCTTAACAAAACTACCGCTTATGTTGTTTTAGTTTATCTAGTTTTTGCTTCCTACATTTCCCGATCTCAAAATTGAATAAGTTTGTCTGACTTTTCCTTCTTACAAAAATGTATACCACACAAATGCATTGTTAAATGTCTAAAAAAAGCCAAAAAAAAACTTACTATAAATTCTTGTTAGCCATTCCCTCGGAAAAATCCTTTAATTTCAACTTACTCATCAGACAAAATAAATCTTCCACACATTCTAAACAAAGCTCGGGCCGAAAAATTTCTTAATATAGCTTCCTCGTAGTGCTACTTGTACTTCTTGCAATCCAATTTTTACTTATTAGTGTTGATTTTTAATTTTTTCTTAGAGCAGTGTTTACTAAAATGCGATAATAACTTTTCAAACTAATGTTTGAAAGATTTCAATGCGGACATATTTGCTAATGCGACGAGGCGATATAAGTTTTGAATTAATCTGGTGAATGCTTTCATCAGTCGTCCTCCTTCTTCTGGAAGGTCTGACAGTAAAAGTCGCCTGTATTTAATGACTCATCACTCAGAAACTTGTATGGTAAAACTTCTGCATGGGAATCGAGAGATTATTATCAGTACCAAGAAATCCTGTACTGATAATTTGGATTACAACCAGTTTGATTTTATTTAAAAGTAAATTGGCATAAATCGCCTTATGGATTAAGACATTAATAATCGTACATAGAAGTGAAACTAAACTTAATTTGATTGAAATATTTTAACGAAAATCGCGAAGAAAAGATACATGTTTCGACAACGAAATGTCGACTACATGCAGTTGAACTATTTGGCAGTCGTCCTTCTAAGAAGACACTTATATCAAAGAAGAATCGGATAGCCCGTCTGAAGTTTGCAAAATATCACTTACACTGAGAAAAGAAAGATTGGTCCAAAATTTTTTGGAGTGACGAAAGTAAGCTTAATTTGCTTTCTTCGGATGGTATTAAGTATATCCGATGTCCAATAGGTAAAAGCCATGATATTCCTACTATGTTCCTACTATACAACATGTTAGAGACAACGTCATGGTGTAGGGTTGCTTTTCTCGTGATGGCGTTGGATCTCTACACAGAATTAATGGTATTATGGATCGGTTTATGTATGCCGACATACTGAGGGATTATATGCTTCAACATGGCAATAGAAAATGCCACGCGGCTGGATATTTCAGCAGAATAATGACCCAAAACATACTTCAAAGCATGTTAGGGAGTACATGGACAAAGCTAAAATTCGCCTTTTAGAGTGGCCTAGCCAATCTCCAGATTTGAATCCCATAGAGCATTTGTGGGAAAAGCTCGAACGTCGAATAAGAAGTGAAACTTATAGTAATACCTTTAAATTATGGGAAGCATTACAGAGAGAATGGTCAAAAATACTATTAGAACGTTTAGAGAAGCTGGTTGACTTTATGCAATCACAATGTAAAGCTGTTATCGCGGCAAAGGGGTTTGCAACGAAGTACTAAATGTATTTAATCTATAGTTTATATATATATTTCTTTATTTTTCTGTTTTAAGAGCTTTTTGTCATAACTTGCAAATAGAAATATTTCGAAATTTACTTTTTTTGAATTTTTTGAGGTTAATAAAATTATCTAGAAAATTATATTTATATTTTTTTTTAATTTAAAGGCTTTTAAAGAATAAATATTAGAAAAATTAAAGCAAAATATCGAAATTTGAAAAAATTATTGCCAAAAAAGTGTTTGCCAACTAACGTTTGATCGCTACTGTATATATTTTTTTACTATATGCCAATATCGCCGAGAGAGAACATAAGAAACATAAGCAAAAATTCAAGTTTCTAAGGACTCTAAGGAAGATCTAACGACCAATTCAATGGACTATAAGGTCAGATAATCTTGGGACCTAGTAATCGATAATAATCATTTAAACTAGAAAGTCAGTGCGATTCTTTGTTTGTTTGTTTTGGAAATCTATTCTAAATCTAAATTTCTATTTATTTTTATTGTTTTATCAGACGAATTATTTTTTCGTAGTTTTTTCGGGTTACATCAAATACACAAAGCTTTTGCTTCATTAACCATTAGTTGCAATTTTTAACGGTTATTGGTATTTTGAGCAGTAAAGAGTAATGATAGTAGAGTGCTAACCAGACTAATAAACCCAAAGATTGATAGAAAACTTTTTTCTAATTAAAATTCTTTATATTTAAATAAATGATTAAATTATTTTATTTGTGGGAAATTCTGATTTCAACAGTTGTTATAGTTTATCTAAGAATTAATATCAAGTAGTAGTATTTGTTAGTACCTGCTAGTACTTAACATGTGTTGGTTACATTATA
The DNA here is from genome assembly GCA_958510845.1 of Cantharis nigra. Classification (NCBI taxonomy): domain Eukaryota; kingdom Metazoa; phylum Arthropoda; class Insecta; order Coleoptera; family Cantharidae; genus Cantharis; species Cantharis nigra. The sequence continues at coordinate 23,574,220 of OY294034.1, forward strand.
TATACTTGCATACATGTGATCTGAAATATATTTTGAATCCCACACAAATTCCATATTTATCTCGATGTGTCAAATAAGTTAGGATCAGCATAATCATTATTTATATGGTGGAAAGAAATAATTTTAAAATGAACTCGTGCGCAAATACTCACTGCCCACTACTAATAACCGGACAATAGGTGCACAAATATAGAAGAAATAGTGCTAAACGATTTGAATTAAATGTTGGAATTCAGTATACACTGTATTTTCTTTTATTCCCTATCATATTACTTCATGTAGGATCACATATTAGTAATAATATCTGCATTAATCTCATTTTATGTCGGCTTAACCGATCGGCCATATTTTTATAACAATTTAAATAAAATACCTGCCTGTATCAATTCTTAAAATATAACCCAATAAAAATCGGGCATATTTAGGTGTGCATGTTTATGGGTAGGTATTTTACTACATTTTTATATTCCACTTTATAAAAACAGATAAAATCAACAATATATTTATTTAAGTAGGTATTTGCTAAATAAAACCATCATTAATTTACATAATTTAAATGTTACCCACAATAAATTGATCTAGTTACACACATTTTTTTAAATGTGCAAATGTGAAAATTACACTAAAAACATGCAAAAGAAAAGCTTACATACTTTATGTAATAAATCCGTCAGAAAGTTAGTTTATTCTTAACATGTCACGCAATTTAAATAAGTGTGGTTAACCAATGTATAATTAACTGCAGTTATCAAGGTAATGTGTTTGCTAAACATGCATATTTCCGTGTTACATTTTATAAATCAAAATTAAAACATTTTTTAAATAAATTATAGCACAAGTAAGTTATCATTATATTAAAATCAGAAAATGGATCATAGAACACAACCACAACATTGCTATATCAGAACTTTTAGCAAATTTAACACGGCGTTAAATTTAACTAATCAATAAAGTAGGTCTGTTAGTACTAACAAAACCAATAGAAGTAATTGGTGAGTTTTAACGGATTGTTAAAAGTTGTTATAAAAAAATTAATAAGTGTGAACTTAGATCGATTAATTAAAATTTTTGTATGGTGACTTAGATGGAATAGAGTAAATGAAAATTTTTGTATGCAACAGTCCAGTACGTCAGGCCTTAAAAATAAATATCTGCTCGTGGACTACTTAACAAAGATGCCTGGTGAGCTATATAAAAGGATAAGAGGAAAATAAATTTGAAGCACGTCTTCGAAGCTTCTCATAAAATAACGTTTGGCGAGTGTTAAAAATGCCAATTTATTACTTTATTATATTTATGTCCAGTACTTATTTTATGCATAAAAATTATTCTACTGTATTGAAAAATTACATGAATATAACTCGAGCACATACAATATAACTATGTATATGTAAATGTATTACGTATCAAAGACCAATTTATTACCAATACTTCCAAAGAGCGACTTCAGAGATGGTAATTATCTACTAATGATTAATTGTTATTAATAAAATTGAAGTGATAAATAATGGTACCAACATACTCGTTTAACTATGCTTCTTATAGAAATTACAGACGACCGCTGATTCTGAAAAATGATACGTTTAAACGAACACGAATGGTAATTTTCAAAATTTAATTTTTTTTATTTACGTATTTACAATGTCGATGTTTTTTTACTGCACCATTAATTTTAAAAGGTATCAATTAAATTGAATAGCTACAACGTATTCATCTCTCCCAAGTTTAATGTATAACAATCCCCATTCAATTCACACAGATCTGAATACAAAATAGTCACTTAAACTGGTGACACACAAATATTCAAACACTAATAAGTAATTTAATATTGTAATTCTAAAAACAAATTTTTGGAATACTTCATTGAATAAAATCAAAATAGTCTAGTGATTTTGTAAACCTACACAGCTTAATTTTTCGCTACTTTTTAAATTTTATTTATGTTTTCATTTATTAGGTACTTAAACTCTTTATTTTGGTATCAGAAAAAAAGTTTACAATTTCTTATCACTGGTTCGAATCACAACAGGAAATCTCAATAATCTCAAAAATAATAAAATATTAAATTGACGGTTTCCTATGTACCCACGTCAAGCTAGCACCCCCACCTCTTCAAAATATTTATACTATAATTATGCGCTAATTATGCGCTAATTATGCGCTAATTTCAGACAGTAATCGCGAATTTTGGGCTCCAACGGTTTCGCGATAAAACATAAATCTTTGGTGGGGGTGCTGAGTTGACATCAAGCTAGCACCCCAACCTCGAAAAGATGACTTTTTTTAAAAATTAAGTAAACCACAATTATGCGCTAGTTTCAGAGAGTAATCGCGAATTTTGGACTCCAACGGTTTCGCGATAAAACATAAATCTTAAATTTATAAACATAAATCGCCACGGAACTAGTTTAGAATAATACCAACATTAAACTATAGCTGTAAATACATACCGAGTGTATCAAAAATACAAATTTTAAATTTTAAAATCCCGACTGTAAGTAAAATTCCAAAAATTAAAATTAATAATGAAAGCCTCCTAGAATTTTAAGAACGACTGTTCCCTTTAAAAAGGAAAAAATAATTTTTTCTTGAAGTCAAGGGAAAAACAGAATTATAATACGGAATTTTAAACAGGTTTCGTAAGTGGAACAAATATCCGTTTTCTCTGACTTCAAAATTAATGTTTAAATTTTGTAGTGGGGGGGGGGGTTAATTTTTAAATTTTTGGAATTTTTTTAGTCAGGTGTTTTTAAAATTTTTAATTTTTATTTTATGTCACTCTATTTGGAGTAAATTGTCAACAAAAATGTAGGTATTTGCCGTAGTTTGACTTTCTGCTAGGTTGTTGAGTCGGGCTTGTAGATGGATGGCTTTTCTGGGTCATGTGGGAGGGTAGGCATTGTGCTTCTTTTTGTACAAAATTATTTTTATAAAAAATTTATGAAAATGAAAAAAAAGTTTATAAAAAAATATTTTAAAAAATTTATTCTTTTTATAAAAAAATATATTAGGTGGGGGGGGGGGGTAGGGCGCGTCAAATTTTAAGGCCGCCTCAGGCGACAAAAGCTCTAGGTACGCCAGTGATTAAGGAGATATTTGGTATGGAATGCTCTTTAACTTGAAATAAAAAAATCTACTACACCTCCAATACAACTGGTTTTAATTTAATTCTAATCAATATAGAGAACGGGGGGGAGGTAGAGATTGTCTTCTGCGATAGAATTTCTTCTCGCCGGCGAAATTTGTTTTTGACCAGTCAGGAACACTCTCCTGATCTTTACAAACATGCTGTCAAAAAAGTACGTCGCTACCTGTAGCCGTTCGGAAGATATGGTGACATGTTAGAATAAGTAAGACATAGAGGTTGTAAATACGATAACATAATAATAAGTTAGTAATGCGAAAGGAACTATAAAGAAGAAAATATAAGAAGAACATTAACAACAATAATTAAAATAAGATTGCCGACAATAATTAGAATAAAGTTATGAAGAAGGTGAGAACAAATCGTAAAACACAGGAATAATTGAAAAATACTATCATTTGAAACGAAACATTTTTGAATACTTTTGAAATAAAATAATATAATAATATCCAACAGATATATTTTTGCGCTTTAGATCACAGCAGTGTATTCTACGCGACCAGGATTTGAACCGCGGTGTCCCGCTACCCAGTCGGCCGGCGTAGGCTTTACGCCATACTGCTGTCTGGCATTTCTTGATTATTATAAGGCGTTCGATTCTAGAAAGACCTAGGCTATTTTAAAAGCACTAAATGGGGCAAAACTCGATTCAAGATACTTCAATCTTATTTACTATAGGGGAGTTTGCCCTACAGTGAGACAGGTCCAACAGTGAGACATTGCGTTGTTCTCACTTCATGTGCTCTCAAATTTCTCTCACCTTCTGACAGGAAAAGAGAAGCATCATGGCATGGATTTAAACGATTATTTGTCGCAGTTGTTGGTCGAGTTTGTACATATTGGAAGTAAGTGTATTCCTGACAAGTAAAAGTAAATTTTACCACATAGACTATTTTATTTTGAAATGAAATTTAAAAAGTTTTTATAAAACGTATTTCCTCTCTAGGTATGATGTGCGAATTACTTGTCTTTCACTTGTTATAAACCAATATGGTTCTTGCGACAGTATGTTCAACAGTGAGACCCTGTCTTACTATTGGACTTTTATTATTGGAACAGTAAAACACTGTTGGACTGACCGCTAAGCTTAACAACCAACGCAATTTAAGCATCATAATGCTATGCGGACATACAAGTGGCCAAAAAGCTACATTTACTTTTGAAATAGACTTCAGGTTAATTAATATTCGTTAAAATATATATATTTGTATTCCTTATTGCTCTCTCTGGTATAAATCATCCAATGCATTTGTTTTTATTTTAAATAAACATTTTAAATGTGAAAACATGACATATTTAATTTTTCGCGAACAATAAATGGGTGTCTCACTGTTGGCACTAGTGTCCAACAGTAAGACAAATGCAACTATAAGCTTACAAGAAAAGTAAGAAACTTTAAGAATATATCCATACGTTGCTCACATATATTGCACTGTTAAAGACTGAAGATCTTTATAAGTCCATACTTACTTTTCTTGTGCAATGAATGCACAGCTTATCAAACCTCAGCTTCCAGATCTTTATGAAACGAATTAATATAATTGTACGATCTTCTATTTTCAAAGAATCTTAAGAAATTTTTGAATGAATGTTCCGTTTCATTTTAAAATTAAATAATCAATTGAATTGCAAAATTAAATTGAATTTTCATTTTTGCCAATTGCGGTCTATTTTTAACTATCCGTTTTATCCGCCGCGAAAAACACGTTTACCACTTAGAATGTTAATTAAGCAAACCTGTCCTTATCTTCTTCTTTTATTCGACCCAAACGGACCACATTAAATTGGTTGTGAATCTTCTACTTCTTCTTCACGTTACATGGAACTGCTCCCAGCCAATTCCAAATTAATTTCCTTCCACTTGTTCCAAATGTTTTGTCCAAAAATCACCTCGTTTTCTTTCCAAATTGAATTTGTTACTTTTGTTTCTAAAGATTTATTTTGATTTCACTTTGTGGTCTACCTCGTATTTTGAAGACCACATACAACAACCTTTCTCTCTGGGGTTCTATCGTCAACTGAACTTATTGTTGTTATTATTCTTCATCAGCCCGTTGTCTAGCAATTTCTTTTTTTACATTCAATTTTTCAAATTAATGCTTGTTAATGATAACGCGATTCGTTATCTTTATTTCATTCGCTTCTACACGCACTTTTCCCAATTATATTGCAATACCTGGAGTTCTTTAACTTTCAATTGTTTATTTTAACCAATTATTTCTTTCAAAATTAAGTTTTTTATAAATTTAAATGTTAAGTTTTCTTGAATTTGTATTGATTTAATGAAATTAACAACTGCCTAGACTCGAATGCTTGCATTCTAGATATGCAATATGTATCAAAGTAAAGATTGTTTTGTATAGTGGTAAGTAAATCAGTAGTTTAAGTCAAATGGTTTATGAATTATATTAGTTTTAAAAAAAAGTGTCTCACTGTTGGACAGGTTCCCCTAGTAGATACCAGAAGGCTACACTCCATGTAAAAATAAAGATGTGACTACCAGGAAGATACCTGTCAAACGAAGAATTCGCCAGGGAAATACAATATCGCCAAAGTTATTCACTCTGGCGATGAAAGATATATTCAAAAAACTTGCATGGAAAAATTAGTGTATATGAAAATAAACCCATACAAAACAAAAGTACTGAGCGCAAGTAAAGAAAACATAGAGATATGTACATAGTCATAACATCGATAATTTTGAATTATCCTCGGACATCTTATGAAGTTTGGAAAGAATAATCAAGCTGTTAAAATAGGCAGAAGAATTAGACAGAGTTCGACCGCTCTTGGAAAGTTGGGATATATCCTAAAGAGCACATATGTCCCAATAAATTAATAAAATAGTATATTCCGCATGCATTCTGCCTGGAAACCACGACGATAACAATAACATAACAAATGCTAATCGATCGATAGTCACCAGGACAATCCAAATAAAAAAAATAGAAGTCCCCGTCGTAATAGGCAGAGTATCTCAATTAAAATAGAATTGAGTGGGACACGTAGTAAGCATGATTCTACAAGATGCACATATAAAACTATACACTGGCGTCCAAGAAATTTCCTGGGAGTTCCTAGATTTTCTTAAAAATTTCCGAGATATCTTTGGATTTTTTTATTTATTTATACATATAATTTTTTCAGTAATTTTCTCTTCAGGAGACGTCCTACCATTTTTTACCTCCTTCTTTTCAGAAAAGAAAAAGAAGAGAAGAAATCATAATTCTCTTCAGTGTCAGGAGTGTCACACTATCAGTGAACACTGGGACGGGATTGGAATACCCCCAGGACTACCCTCGTGGGTTAATAAAATAAATCACAAGACATAGAATCGAATGTAGGATATGGGACACCTGCAGTAAGCAATATCCCAGTATAATAATTGTGGTTAAAAGACAAACTCAACTTATGCCGTTAGGAGTGTATAGAAAATATTCTTCAGGACTGACAGTAATATTAATTACTAGATTGCTTTTAAAATTGATACCTACGCTTTCACTTCGTCGGAATCAGTAGCGTTTATAGCTTTTTTTATAGGACGGGCATTAAAAACAAAAAAAGTTTTTATTATAGAAATAAACTATTATGTATTATAATGTTTTGATAAGAATTTTTGCGTATTTAAACACATATTTCTACTAAACATAATTATGTTAAACACATGCAACTAATTTTATATACGTAGTTTGAATTTGATAAAATGTCATGATTTTAAAATTTATCTCGAGATTCTTACTAGTTTAAGCTGTGAAATTTATTATGCATATTGACTAACTAATTATGTACGTTGTGTTAAAATTTCTAACTTTAATCTTTGGAAGATTACAGGATATTAGCATTTAAAAATTAATCGTATACATATTATAGAGGATGTTAAGAAAAAACTCCTGAGTATATGAAATTTACGTTTTTGTTTGCGTTACAGACTTTGCAAAGAAAATCGAAAAAATAATCGATCTCGCAAACGACGTTCTGTGACGTTTCTGGTTACAAAAAAAGTTTTTTTTATTCAAATGAATGTGTTTTCCCAAAGGCTCGAAAAAAGCTAGATTAATATATTTATTATTAGAGAGAATCTACCTAATAGTAAGGTAAACTGGTCGCCGAGTTGACCATTGCCAAGTAGTCTCGTACCGATTAAAAGCTACAGATCAAACAGCAACATAGTATACCGAAAATAATCGGTTTTCCCTTCCGGGTTATTGAATTTTTACTTGCCTCATCAAACTTAAGTCTTCAAGTAAACCGCATTCTAAACTTTGAATTATAATTGCTTTTATCCATAATCTTAACCTGCAAGCTAATATCACTTGTTTAGTTTTATTATTTGATGTATTTTGCCCTGATTAATGCCATATAATTAAATTCACTTTTTGTTCCATCTTTTTTGTAATATGTATGTGTATTTCATCAACCGTCTGTCATCTGAAATCATGAAAGTGTTATTTGTTAGAAATGATTAATTTCGATACAGTTTACAGACAAATTTATTTTACTTCAAATCCTTAAATTACAGCATTTCGATTTTATTGCAGCTTTTTATTTTATTTTTATTTCTTATAGATGGTACTTTGGTTTCACTGGATTCTACCATGTTACGGATTTGATTTAATTACATGAAATCATAACAAAATGGTTTTTATCATTACCGTTGCTTGTTTTTGAATTAAAAACCAAAACAATCGAGGTTTTGCAATATCCAATGTAACTGGAATAATTTAAATACCATTTGTTTAATGAAGGATACCCATCTTTGTGAGTGTTTCTACTTTCTTTATCATGGTAGCGGAAAGAAAGAAAAATAGCAAGAATGATATCAAATAATTTTTAAGTAATTCGATTTACTAGGTTTTATGATTGTACGCTAGTACCCCCTACGCGGGTTGCCTATCATCGCTAAAATAGATGCAGAAAACCTTCTCAACGACGGCGGGGGAGGGGGTTCAGAAGTGGGGTGGTGGTATGGATATTATCCACATAGCTACTGCGCTAGAAAGCGTATTTCCTATCAAATTTCGAAATTAGTAAAGATAGATAGTAACTGATAGTAACATTTACATTAATTTATTTTCTTCCGAGATAGCTTTAACCATCTCCAATTATCCCATCTAGCCACACTCTCACAGAAAAAGTAATTCGGTAGAAAATTGCTTACTATGATATTTATGTTGTAACTTATATTTTGTTTGAAAACAATGAATTCTTGAGATTATAATTCTGTAATTTATAGTTAAATTAAACAGAATGGACATTTTTATTATGTTTAGAGTTAGATGTATATTGCAGGTATGTACGTATGTATTATTAAATTGTATATTTGCAGTTGCATACCTCTCAAGGTTAATGAATTGTACATTTATATTGTGAAAATGTCGGAGCAAGACAGAAATTTATCGTAAATAATGAAAATTGAAATAATTTTTTATTGTCTTTGTTTAAAAGGCGCTTATGGAATCTTCATAAAAAATTTAAATTAAATTCTGAATATTCTATTTGTTGCGGTTTTTTAATGATTCAGTTTCACGAGAAAAAATTGAAAAGAAGACGTAAATTTTAAAGAAAAAACAATGCTTACGGAAGACAGCAATTGCATACTAATTTTACCCTAAATAGCCTGATTTAACTGTGATGCGACGTTTTCATTATCTTTATAGAGTTCTGATTTTTCACCATTTGACTTAACGACTTTGGCGGAACCACTAGGGGACGGAAGAAATTGAGAACTATATCACTAAGAATTTTTCTTTAGAAATAACATTTAAAAAATGATCGGAATATAAATGCGCTTATCGATTTTAAAATGAGAATAGAAAGATTTACGTTTAAAATTAAATAGGTACCAACGTAAAAAAACAAGTAGCGCTAATGTAAGTGTTGAAACGTCAAACCTAACCTTTGGTTCAATAAATAACTGAATAGGATATTTACATAAACGCTAACACAACAAAGCTACCATATATAAGTAACTAATAGGAGTTAACATACAACAGCGCGCATTTATGTTACTTTAAGATCCTGTACGTGCGCTTCTAATTGCCAACAAATTGATTATAAATTTAACTTGCAACCAGTTAAGATATCAGAAGGACTTAAACAAGATACAGTAATTAGTAACAAAGAAAAGCCGACGTTAATAAATATCACCATACTTTGAATTTTGCTTCCCATAATGGCAGTCTACTTGTAAATGTTTATAAATTACTCCTATTTGTTTCCCAACTTCGTATGTGCAGAAAGGTGTTATAAAATTAACGATGCTTAATAATCTTCTTAATCGCTTAAATTAATTATGTCTTCCACGGATTATTTAATTTTCAGTCGATTTTTAAACTTTTTATACCAACAAGATGTTAAGCTCAAGGATTAAAGAGATTTTAATCCTTCAGCTTAACTCGTTTTTATATTTTTGACATTAATCGCTATGATAAACTTTTTAGGTGCATCCCCTCAATGTCGACAATATCCATCATTTTATTTATTTTCCGGTTAACTTGACACGAGACAACTCAAGCCGTCATCGCAAACTACCAAGCAAACATGGGATTCTACAAGGCTCCCGCATAATAAAAAAAAACATCTCAATATATTAGAATATATATTATTTTAATATTTTTCATTTGTGCCAATGCTTTTTCTATTCCTATGCCATAAGTTCTGATAGAATTTAAAAAACTCGTACGTATAGGTTTCTCTAAAAGTTTAAAATGAGTTTAAATTAAAGATGTTAAACTTATAAATAGTTTTGAAATTAAATTTAAAAGTTTGAATCTAGAATGGGCAAGTAATAGGAAAATTGGTTGGTGTGATGCTCACCATTCCGATGATACGCAACAGGTATATTCCTCAATTTAACACCTTAAGTGTCAATTTATCTCATGAGATGCATCAATATTACATGAGATACGTTGAATCGAACCTTGGAAAACATTTTAGAGTAAATTGCAATAACTCATCGGCATAGGAACTAAATTGGAGAATATTCATAATATAACCTTAAAGATTTATGTAGAACATAAATTGATATTTTGAATAGCAATCTAAAATTTGGCCAAGTAAAAATAATTTAAAATTTTACAGATGTGCTTTATGTGGAAAATGTAATTAAGCCAATAAGCAATGCTTGTTACTTTTAATTTGTATCGTCACGTAATGACCACGACATATAATAGTACATGTAAGGTTAAATTTCAAGTGAGATTTAATGACCTGTTACAGAAAATGTATGTGTAAAACTGTTCTATAGCCTTTTTAGCAATGGAAAGGTTAGTTGCAGTCGAAATAAGAGAACTGCCGCCAAAGTTAAGCCGCGGGATGTAAAAATGTAAATTTAATTTCATATAAGCGCAGTAAGAGTAATTTTATTGTTTTCGTGGCTATTGACTTTTATGCAGTAAAAACATTTGCGTGTACTCGACAACACAAATTAATTTTCATAATTTTTTTTTTTATTATGGCTACTGCTTTGTTGATTTATTATATATATTTATTTACTTTAGTTTTTGCTATGTCTTTATTATATTATTATCTTCTTTTATTTGTTCAACAATAATTCACTTTAATCGACTATTTTATAATCTTAAACATTCAAAAATATTCAATTACCCAATAATAGTCTCGCAACTTGCTCGGAGATTAAAGTTTTCCATGTGGATATTTTTTATAAATTATTGTATACATTTTCGAACGTGGTTGAATATTCAATTAACCGTCAAAAAAAATAAAAAAAACCAGGTGGCAGTAGTTGAAAATTGAAAGATTAACAAATTTTGAAGTTAATTTCTACGCAGTATTAGATATCGGCTAGGTTACAAACACTTTGAAAGATAAATTCAATATTACAATCTGATTTCACAAGCTACATCATATTTTATCGTTGTTACAAGAGACCTGTATGAGTTTTACTCCTTTACCTCACTCAACTTTTAAAGTTTATTATTTTGTTTTATTCCGGACGCCAGATTGTTCCTCCGTTTGGTGCTGAGAAACTATCGTTTGCGTAATTTCAATGTCAGTGTCAAGTTCCGTTGTACATATTTCCATAACCAGGAATGCAGGATATTAACTTCGAATTCATGTAGTACATAATTTGGTACTACATAATGTTTGATTATACTCATTATTAATTTTTTTTTATTTACAAGTGTTAATTAATACTTGCTTAGCTTGTGATGAATTAGGACAAAATTAATGTGGACTTAATATATTCAAACTTAGTATGTCGTAAAAAGAAGTACTTATCGTCGAAACACGCCGTCAAATTCTGCTTTTTCTGAATTATTTCCATCTCTCTCAATCTCTTTGTAACAGTAAATTATTGTTCTTATATACAGTTAGTCTCATAAGTAGTGGGGCACTCCTATGTTAACAATGTTAATTTCACTTTTTCAAGACCATTTTTGACGCATAACAATTGATTTTACAGCAAAACTTTTTAGACATTTTTTGTTGCAAATTTCATTCCTACAATTTTATTTCTATACATTTTTCTATTTTGTCGCCTCCTTTCTGACTGACAGCGCCTTGAACAAGACTCTGTAAAACACGAAAAATATTTTCATCTACATCTCGGAAATGGTGCAAAAAATATAAAAATGTATATGATCAAAAATATAGAGAATGCAGTTTACAAGAAAAAATCATCTATTTGTTTTTTTATTTCGTTGCACTGTTTGCGAGATATAGATGAAAATATTTTTCGTGTTTTACAGAGTCTTGTTTAAGTCGCTATCAGTCAGAAATGAGGCGACAAAATGGAAAAACGTATAAAAAGAAAATTGTTGGCAATGAAATTTTCTACAAAAAATGTCTAAAAAGTGTTGCTGTAAAATCAATTGTTATGTGTCAAAAATGATCTTGAAAAAGTGAAATTAACATTGTTAACATAGGAGTGCCCCACTACTTATGAGACTAACTGTATACCCCTCGCAATGGCAACATACAGTGACTCGAATAATAACTCGGACACTCCTATATGTAACCAATGTAAATTGAACATTTTGAAGCCGCATTCCTCAATATAAAAGTAAATTTTACAGCAAAACTTTTTCAAGATTTTTTGTTGCACATTTCATAAGCTTCAATTTTGTTGATATGCACTTTTTTATTTTGATGCGTTGTTTTTGACTGAGAGCGGCTTAAACAAGACTCTGTAAAATACTAAAAATATTGTTATCTATATCTCGAGAACGAAGCAAAAAAATAAAAAATTTAATAAGCATTTTTTCTTGTAAATTTTATTCTCTACATTTTTATTTCTATAGATTTTTCTATTTTGTCACACCGTTTCCGAGATATAGGTGACAATATTTTTTGCATTTTACAGAGTCTTGTTGAAGCCGCTCTCAGTCAAAAACGGCGTGGCAAAATTAAAAAATGCATATAAACAAAATTGAAGCTTATGAAATTTACAACAAAATATCTTTAAAAAGTTTTGCCGTAAAATCGATTTTTATATGAAAGAAAGCGGCTTCAAAATGTTTAATTTACATTGGTTACATAGGAGTCTCCGAGTTATTATTTGAGTCACTGTATATATTGCTATGATAGATAAGGGTGAAGTAACGATTGAAATGTACAATAGAAGTGTAATTATATCTTAGGTAAAGATTATCGGGATTGGACTATGGTTAATTAGAACAACCTCCTTTTGCTATTAGTCGACGTTTCGAGATTTATTTATCTCTTCATCAGGATTACAAAAGAAGAATACGTTACACCTCAAAAAAATTAGGAAAATCAAATTTTACCTTCAGTAATTGAGGTTAAACCGTCATCAACAACTAAATCGCATGACACTCAAAAACATTCCAAAAAATGTATACCAAAAAAAAAATTCATAAAATTCCAATAAACATTTAAACGTGCAGTATAAATATAAAATTTTTCAAAAGTCAATTAGATAAAATATTTGAAACTTAACAACAGAAACATAATGTAAATAAATTTAAACCGATTTTTTTAAACTGAATTTTATGAAAATTTTTTTTTGGTATAAATTTTTTGAAGTGTTTTTGAGTGTCATGCAATTTAGTTGTTGACGGTTTTGTTTTATCTTTATGCTTATTGTTTGTAACGGTTTAATCTCAATTACTGAAGGTAAAATTTGATTTTCTTAATTTTTTTGAGATGTAACGTATTTTTCTTTTGTAGTCCTGATGAAGAGATAAATAAATCTCGAAACGTCGACTAATAGCAAAAAGAGGTTGTTCTAATTAACCATAGTCCAATCCCGATAATCTTTACCTAATTTAGTAATCATGGACGATAATGAAACAATAACTAATTGTAATTTTATCTATACTATAAATAATGCAATAATAAAATAAATAATTTATATTATAATTTATTTTGTTAAGTTTTATTTTATAAAAAATATACTCTCCAGTCCTTCCGGTACACTAGTGAAACATACAGATGTATTAGTTTGATAAAAGTCAGTTATTCCTGTGCTCTGAAAGCTGAGATATTGAGGAAGTATTTTATATCCCCTTTACGCCCCTGAAGACCACTTTCCATTACCTTGCATTTACAAATTATTTCAAGTCAAGTTAGTTGAAACAACTTTATAATAATATTTAACAGAACTAAAAAAAAACGTTAAAATAATAGAATTTCAACAGTAAAGTGAAAAAATACAATACGTAGCAAATTAATTATTTAAGAAACCAAAAAAGACAGGTTAGGATTAAAAATATTTAAAAAAAGGTAAATTAATATTATATTATAAAAAAATATATTGATGAAAGGAATTAAAAGGGGATCTGTCAATCAATTTATACCACGAATTTCACTTTTTCCTATATAACATTGGAAAGAGGACAATTTTTAAGCATATTAAAAAAAAAGTTCTTAGATTATCCATTAGTTTTCGAAAACACGGCAGTTAAAGATCGAAAAATTTACATATAAAATCTCATGTATAAAAAATTAGTGGGTGGAGGCAAATTAATTTAATTTAATTAATTTATTTTACGGTGAATCTGTGATTTACCGTAGTTACGCAAGCCAAAACGGCCCGGAGAACTGCGAAAGTAATTAATCTTGAAAGTGTTTTAAATAACAGATTTTCTAAAACGGGCACTGCCAGGTTGAAATCAGAAAACATTGCCCTCTATGTTGATTTCTAAATATTTTTGAAAAAAGTTTTTCAAATTGCCACGTTTTTTAACCGTAATGCGTATAAACTAGAAAATGAACCCAAAATAAAAAATTTCAAGTGGATTTATGGTATGTAGTACCATTTTACTACGTATTGTGTTTCTTTACTTTACTGTTAAAATTCTATTATTTTTATGTTTTGTTTAGTTCTGTTAAATGTTACATTTTACAAATACATAGGTATAGGTACTACATTCCATAAATTTATTTGAAATTTTTTATTTTGAGTTCAATTTTATTAAATGTAAAGCAAAAGTAACTTTTTCTGGACAAATCAAGACACTACTCACTGGGGAGTCGGAGGTATCGCCGTAACCTTGAAATATCCCATCATTTCATAAAATACTCTTTGGAGTTTAAGGTCAATATTATAGTACTTATTATTTGGAGTTGCAATAATAGCAATTAATTCATTTGGCGTTTTTACCACAGAGATAGTTCAGCGCTCTACCACAAGCTAACCCAATATTGTTCATTAACTGCTATTTATCCTAAACGAATGAATACCGCGAAAATCCTGCAAGTAAAGGAGTTTTCTTAAATCTTGGTAGTAGTATACTGGTTTGTTGTGAAAAACTTCTAAAATTAGTTGAACTTAATTTAAATTTATCTGCGTTCCAATTAAACTTGGATTATAAAACCAACACGGGAATTATTCTTCTTCTTGAACAAAACCTGATAATCTAATTTTTATATTACATTTCCGTTTATTATTGATTGTCTTTCTTGCAAAATCTTTCACGTGGATTCAATAAGATAATATGCAGTTATCTGCTTGACCTTCAAGAGTGACAGTCGACTCTGCTTTCCGACGTCATTGTGGCGGACATACATAAAAATAAAGTAAACTAAATTTGATAATTTTCAACATTTGATGTTCATGTGGAATTCAATCGCTCCATTCCGAAGGAATTGTGATTCTCTCCTCTCTTCCTACAAAACTTGTCAAGATCAAAATTTGGAAATTTTGTTAACTCCGCCTCAGTTATACCGAGTGTTGACTTAAATTAATCAAACCATTGAATCGAACGTCTGGATTCCGACGCTCACCAAAAAAGCAAGCAAACATTACAACCTCCAGCTGTAACTAAGTTGAAAATTTTGGGGAATGTGCACATTGTGATCAAATAACCCTGTAACACGAAGTTAACTTGAAGAAAAATTTGCTTTGATTATTGTGTTTTCTGCAAAAATAAATGTTATTTTCCTGGGTCTAGGGGACTAATAAACAAACTGAAACGATGTTGGGATTAATTGATTCCGAACTGAGAATTTAAGAAAAATAACTTTGTTTGGAATGAGAATGAGTTCAATGTTTGTATTTCTTATTTTTACGTTTTAACAATAATAAATAACACAATTTTAAATAAAATTGATTTTCATTTTATACAACAATTTATTCATGAAAAAGCTGGAAAATAATGTTCTTTATTTAAATGAAGATTGATTGAGATTGATAGAGACTTATAAGTCATTTTTTAAATTTTTTGTAAGTCCATAATAAGATTTTTGTTATAAATTGTATATATGGTTAGTAGTTATAAATTATTATGGGTTACTAATTAAGTAATAACACTGAAAATAAAATTAACTTGAAATGTGTATTTGATATATCAATATTTTGTATCTTCCACTGACGTTTATTGACCATATTAACCAACTGG
Organism: Cantharis nigra; assembly: GCA_958510845.1. Classification (NCBI taxonomy): domain Eukaryota; kingdom Metazoa; phylum Arthropoda; class Insecta; order Coleoptera; family Cantharidae; genus Cantharis; species Cantharis nigra. The sequence continues at coordinate 23,590,189 of OY294034.1, forward strand.
ATTTATTAAGAATAAATTTATATGCCAAGACTTTGTTTGTTTCAATCTCCTGCTATGTCACTTATATACGTTTTATATACTTTATGTTCCTATATTTCACTTCAACATTTTATTATAGCGAGAAATTACTAATTTGTATTTATTGATATGTACGTTTACTTATACTTGCAGTTCTATTTTACATTTCAAAGTTGTAGTCAAGATTTCACCTTCAAGTTAATAAAATACAATATTTTATTTTATTTATTGATATAGTGTAAACAGATTCTTTATTTTTAAAATATAATTTAAAAAAGTTAAATAAACTTTTTATTCTTTAAAATATTTAAAAAATCGATAAAACAATTTATTCCGATTATGAAAAGTTGTGATTGAGAAAATTGTTCCATCTTAAAGCTAATTTATCTCTATTAAAAGTTGAAAATACGAAAGAATCTAAACAAATACAATTACCTAAGCATTTATGTGCGAGTACTGCATAATAATATGCATTAAGCTGCAATTAAAGCTTTAAGCTCCTACGTAACGCTACTAGATGTCCCTTCTGTATATTAAATAATTGTAATTTGAGTACATTATTTTAATAAATTCAGTTAGACGAAATAATTAAAAATTTTATATCCAATTTTTTGCTTTATATCACATTATTTGTTTCCGGGTATATTTAGCATAATTTCGTTTGGAGGTTTCTCTATAATTTTTTTAATCAAACAATTTTATTAAATTTACCACTACAGAGGTAATTGGAATATATTTCAACCTTAACATTTACTTCACACACACACACACAGTTACTCTAATTAAATCTTTAACGTAACGCGAACATTGTAAGGTATTCTCGCTGCACGTGATATTTCTACTGTTATAATTTTTGTTTTATTGAAACTATATATTTAAATATTATAATTTTGAGTGTCAAAATGAGGAAAATTTGAATTTTTCACGTTTTATAATGCCACCTAGTGTCTATATTTTGACTTATAATGAGCTGTTTCCCCATACAATCTAAGTCTATGCAACAAATTTCCTAGTATCGTGTGGATTATCGGTTATTCTGCTAATTTAGAATTATATATTACATTTTCTGTTTTTAAACATTATATTTTTTTTACATTTTTATTAATTTCTAAATTTATTATTTATTATAATTATAACTTTTATTTATATCAATACAGAAATTCCGGTACCACGTATTTGAATTGGAATAATGGATTGGGATAGACTGATTTCATGCAATTCATTATATTCGAAATTTTTAGATAAAATTGGTTGTAATTTAAAACAATCACAATAGCCGAAAGAATTTATTTGACATATTTTTAAAAAATATATTAAAATTTATATAAATTTTGTAGTTTCTTTGTAATAAAATTTAACAATGCATTTTTGTCGAACGCCTTCGTAAAAACATGGTTTCCTTCTTTGAAATGGCAAAACCAAAAAACTGATTTAATTTTGGAATTTGGAAAGATAAATAGTGAAAATGTTAAAAACAGAGGTCGCAGGAATTTATTTAATCCAGTAAACTTCAGGAAGGAGTTTACGAGGGTGTAAATGAAAGGAATTGATGAGAAACCCAGAGGAATTTGAATCATACATATTCGAGTTTCTAAATTTTTGTGTTTGTACGCAATTGCCTGAAAATCTAATCCTTAGTAATTACGCAAAGCATAAATTCTGCTTTTTTTATTTTCAAAATTTTTGTAAAACTTACACGATGACAGGATTCATGAACAAATAATATCAAACATTAAATATAATTTGACTTATTTGATATTTGATAGACACGTGACCATGTGTGGCCACCTTAAGAAGGCTCGGTGCATTGGAACGGCCGCGCCCGGCGTCAATATTTTGAAAGCGCAAAATTCAAACAGCTTTCTCTACGTTACAATTTTAAAGCTCTGTTTAAGTTTAAAATTTGTCTAATATTTAATAAATTTTATAAATGCATAGAAAATATGCAATATTGTTTGCAAAAAGAAAGAAAAATGTATGCCCGCTTTATATTATAATAATTCAATATTCGTGGCGCCGCGCCAGCCTACATTAAAACACCGGATTGTAATTTATAGTTTTTAGCTATTATGCCAATTGGCAATCATAAAATTGGATATCGGCACATAAATATTAATTAGTAATTAATAATTAGAAAAAATTCACTTAACCTTAAATATATTTCTTTTAAGTTTTTGCATTTTTGCTTTAAAAATAAAAATTTTTATTTTAATTTAATATGTCGAATTTATATTATAGTTCTGATTTTTCAACTTTTGTTAATTAGCCAAAAAATAAAATTTAAATTTTATATTCTTTAATATAAATTGCAATTACAATAGAAAGAGTTTTTGTTTAGTTTATATAATTTAGCGATTCCAACATATAGTTTATATTTTATTTAATAAAATAATTTAATTAAAACTAAAATCTCCAATCAAAAAGTTTATAATTCCTTTCAATTTTGCAAATTTGTAAACAATTATTGAAAGTTTTAATTTATTTAATTATATTTGAAACGTCAATTAGCCATACCTATTTAAGTTGCTCAATAATTTCATGGATAATTAATTTAACGGCTTTACTTGTTAAGTAACAAGTCTTAAATAAAGTAAGATGAAAACAACACAATTAAACTTTCAATATTTAATTTTGACTTAAAAGCGTGAGCAATTATAAAAAGTAAGTAAAACTTAAAGATTGATAAAAGAAGATTTGAATGTAAATTGAAAAGTAGGATATAAAATATTCCGATAAATCCTTTTGGTAATCACTGAAACTAAAGTAGGATTCTGGTGTTTAATTGAAAGCTCTTGTTTGGAGTAAGCACAACTTTTTCGGAAACAAATGAAAACTTCTAACCTTTTTTAACAGCTTTATTTACTCGATCCAAATTTTGTAAAGTAACCGTTATAGGACTAATGGAAAGCATTACATCTACATCCTTCGATCCTTCCGGTTTTCTTCCTACGAATATCGCAGTATAGCGGTATCGCACCACCTGACGACATTCTGTACCTTCCCCATGGTCTAGTTTTTTTATCACTTTAAGTTCTTTAGAGTTTTTCAGCACCTGTGAGCTTTTAAAAAAGCGTTTAACGAACACAGTAAACGAAATAGTCGCATTCGTTTCATGAATTTCAACATCACTTATAACTTTTCCTGAAAACACATAATCGGAACTGATAATTTCATCTGTGAGCTTTTTATCATTAGTGATAATATCCTTGTCGTAACTACAGAAGGGTAAATATAACAAATTCTTTAGAGTTTGTCTCCGCGATAAGTAACGAGACCTATCGTTGGCGGCAATTATTAAAACGCACACCGCCAATGTTTGCCAAAATAGGGTATGAAGCATCTCGGGGTGTCCACGAACCCTTTATTAGTGAAACACGCACGACTAAAGACGCGACATGACTGACTCCATGCAGTGTACCGCTCCTTCTTCGACTAGGTTAACACTAGCATCTCTTCAGATTATTCTATCACAGACCCACATGATTGGCCTTTAAAGTACTGCCTACTCATTTAAATTAAATGTTAATTAACTTCTCAATGTTTACATACAATATTTGCTTAAACAAAAAAAATATTTTTCAGTTTTGCCAACTATTTTTCGTTCCACTTTTGACAAATTATATAAATTAAATTATTAACTATGCTAATAAATAACATATTCAACGTTTATTGCATCCATATTTATCACTTTATGCAGAAAGTTACAAATACCATCAACTTTTGTGTCGACAAAAAATTTCTTATTTCTTATTTTATTATTGACTATAGCGGTAATTTATGTGATGTGATCGTAGATTTAGCCACAGAGCACAAATTTTCAAAATAATTTTTCGGACCGTATAGTGTTTACCTTAACTTCCACAGTTAAAAGTAAATCGAGAAATCAATGCAAAAACATCCATAAATATTTCAAAAATTTAATTAAAAATAAAAAATATTTTTCGCCTTCAAAATATTAAAAAAAAAGAAATAATTCCTTGCGCTACAAAATCCAAGAAACTCTTAAATTTAAAAAACTTAAAAACTTAATTTTATTTTTTTTATTGAGTTTTGAGATAAAACACACTTACAGCAGATCATGACTCTTCTCCTGAAGAAGAAGAAGAATTTTAAATTAATTATGTTAAATACAAATTAATCAAAGTAATTACCTAAAGGAAGTGGTTAATCCCATAGTAATTCTAAATAATTTTAATAATTTACCACAAATTCATTCCAAAGCAATTTCAGATTTGCGGGTCAACTTTTTCAAGGCCTGGATTATTTACATAATAATTTGTTATGCATCTTCTATAATAAGTCGGTTTAAGAAAAATATAAAATACGCAAAGCAAATCAAACTTTGAACATAAATATAAATTTTATGCGTGAAATCGTAATAAATAAAAATTTAAAAATTGGATTTTCCTTAATTGTATTTTATTATTGTTTTATCGACTTAAAAAAAACCTAAAAAAAAAAAATAAACTCAATATATTTGCCGTTGACTCTTTCTTTTTTTTCTTTTAATTAAAACTCAAATAATTATTTTTTATAAAATGTTTAAATTACTTACTTAGTAATTTTAAACACTCAATTTCTTGATGATTTTCCCAAAATTTATATGGATTTTAAAAGAAATATTACATAGGACAACGTTGCGCCATCTATAAAATTTCCTGGCGGCTTAAAACTATGAAACGGTGATTGCTACTGTATATGATTCAAATATAAATTTTTGTAGATCAGAATTCCATTTATTAGATTTCTTTGGATTTTTTTCCTAGATTTCATTAAAAACTTCGTTCACACTACAGTAGATTTGCGTAAAAAAAAAGATTCATTGAATCTCCCATATTTGCTCAGAATCTTTAACCTTTTAAGGACGGGCTGGGACAAAAATCGACTACTATTATTTTTCTACGTAATTTGATGCGATGAAGACGAAAAAAAAAAGTTTAAAATTTTTTGGAAGCTCAGATGACCTTGAGAATTGCATTTGAAAGTCAAATTTTTTGTTATTTATATTTATTTATTTATTATTTGTACATAATACCTTACTTCATGGTAATGTCTCTCGTGTATCAAACTCTTCAAATTATGTAAGGTAGATGTACCAAGTATGAGACGGGTTTTGTTTTCAAGCCAAAACTTTTTATAGAAACCAAATATACCGAATATCTTATATACCATTCGAAAGCTAATGATCATACGCAACTTTTTGCTGTAGAAATTATTTTGATTTCGTCAACCCAAAAAAAGTTATGAGCATTTCCGTGATGAGTTGATTTTTGATCGAAAATAAAATTTGACACCAGGTATGTGACACCCGGTAAAATCTGCTAAATATAGGGAAATATGAAGTAAAACAGCCATGAATACGGAAAATATCAATGTTTATTCATCATGAGGCCTTCAGTGACAAAAATTACGAAAGAAAATAACACTTTTTTTCTATAATTTATGCATCATCTTTTTTGTCTTCATCTTCGGCTCATGTCCAATTCGCAATGTTTGCACGTAAGGAAGCTGGCATGCATATTTGCACACTTCAAAAATTGCATTAGATGCATTTGATGGAATTGGCTATAGTCTCATAACTGGTACTGTCTCACACCCGGAACATGACGCCATTTTTACAAAACGCAGAAAAATGTATGTGTGAACATAAATCAGTCCAATCGACAATTCATCGTAAAATATAAAGAAAATGCTGAATTTATATGCACTGTAATCTCATTTTTTCGTTGAATAACAGTAATAACAGCAATTACAAAATATCAAATAAAACTTTTCTGATGAAATTTTTACTCGATGTTTGGATTACATACAAAAATTGTGACTTAAAAAAGACTAGATTCCAACATGGAAAAATGTTGACACTAGTCAAAGCCGGAAAATTGGCATCGCAATATGGAAAACCTTGAGTGTCTCACATCTGGAGCCGTCTCATACCTAGTACATCTGCCTTACAAATAATAAATAAATAAATAAATGTAAATAATAATAAATTTGACTTTCAAATGCAATTCTCAAGGTCATCTGCGTTTCCAAAAACTGTTTCACTATTTTATTCGTCTTTAGCGCCTCAAATTACATAGAAAACACCAAAAAAAAATTTGTTTTATATTGAACTTTCCGTTCCGGACGGGCTGGGACATATTATATGTCCCAGCATGGAATGTTGCATATGCTACGCGAAAAATAAATTGATTCATGCACAAATTTTGTTCATAAAGAATAATCAATTTTACTGTAAATTACCCGTCCTTAAAAGGTTAAAGATTTCCTTAAATTTCCAAGAATACAGCGAATTTTTGTAAAAAAATGAGTTGAGGATCAAAATAAAAGGTCATTGGATTCGACTGAATATTCTCTTAAATTTTTCTACATTTCCCTAGATTTTCCAAAATTTCCCTGAATTGTTTTTTGCTTCATTGCATCTTGTTAACAAATTCCTGTATGCAATGGAATTAACCGGCAAGACGACTAAACAGGGTTGTTAGTATTTAACTTTTTAAACTAAAACATCGTCGGGGAAACCCCAAAGAATAATAATTCGTATTATATACAAAGTAGAGATTTACTGCACTTTAATATGAATATTAAAGTGTAATATTAATTACATAATAATTACAGTTAATTAAGTTAAAAAATCGTTGTTCATTGCATTACTTTTTGTAAGGGAAATGTACCAGGTATGAGACGGCTCCAGATGGGAAACACTCAAATTTCTCCATATTGCGATGCCAATTTTCCGGCTTTGACTAGTGTCAACATTTTTCCATGTTGGAAGCTAGTTTTTTTTTAAGACACCGGAGTCAATATTCACAATTTTTGTATATGATCCAAACATCAAGTAAAAATTTCATCAAAAAAGTTTTATTTGATTTTTTTTGTAATTGCTGTTATAACTAGTTATTCACCGAAAAAATGAGATTACAGTGCATATAAATTCAGCATTTTCCTTATATTTTACGATGAAGTAGTCGATTGGACTGATTTATGTTCACACATAAATTTTCCTGCTTTTTGTAAAAATGGTGTCATGTTCCGGGTGTGAGACAGCCGAGAGTACCAGTTATGAGACTATAGCCAATTCCATCAAATGCATCGAATGCAATTTTTGAAGTGTTCAAATATGCATACCAGCTTCGTTACGTGTAAACATTGCGAATTGGACATGAGCTGAAGATGAAGACGAAAAATATGATGTATTATTATTATTATACATAGCTTTACATTCCAAAATGGAATACAGCTGTTCTCAAGGAACTTACAAAATCCTTTTACCTTTAAATGAGGGGGATTAGTCCTCATACATATTTACATTACATTGTATTGTATTGCACATCACATTTATAAAGCTCTGTGTTTCTTCGCATCATTAATTAACTTTCTCCACGCTTTTCTGTCAGACACCATCTGTTTCCATCCGTTCACTCCCAATATCTCCAGATCATTCGTCACTTTATCCCACCATCGCATCCTTGGTCTGCCTCTAGCTCGTCCGTTACTGGGTCTCCACATCAATAACATTTTCGCCGCTTCTTTACTATCACTTCTTCATACGTGACCCAGCCACTTTATTCTTTGCGCCTTTATAAATTTGACAACGTCTTCGGCTCCCATTTCTTCCAGAAGTTCGAAATTCATTTTTGGTCTAAATTTGCTATTTATATGTTTGGGGCCCAGTATAGTTCTCATTACCTTTCTTTCGAAGACTCTCAGCTGTTCCTCTTCCTTTCGCTTGATGCACATGACTTCGGATGCGTATGTAAGGATTGGTCTTATTACTGAATTGTAAATTCTGATCTTGGTTTTCTTAGATATTTCCTGTCTCTTAAAATATTCTTATTTGCGAAATAAGCTCTATTGCCCGCTTGTATCTTTTCTATAATTTCCTCATTTCTTTCATTCTTGCTGTTCAATCTTACACCCAAGTATATAAAACTTTCCACTTGCTCAATTCTGTAGTCATCAATTATTAAGTCTTTCTTGTCTTTACTTGTTCTTCTCTGGCATACCATATACTTTGTCTTTTTCTCACTTATGATTAGACCTACTTTGGCTGCTTCTCTTTTAATACTTTTAAATATTTCCGACATTCCTTCTTTCGTTCTCGATATAACCACTACATCGTCTGCGTATGCCAATAGTTGACTTTCCTTATTTATTATTGTATCCTTACATTTGTTGGTAATTCTAATTATTTTTTCAAGTGCGATATTAAACAACGTTGCAGATAGTCCATCCCCCTGTTTCAGTCCTCCATTTATCTCAAAATCGTTGGTTTCACCCTCTAGCGTTCTTACGGTGGCTGTATTATCTTCTAGTGTCATCCAAATTATCTTTATGAGTTTCTCTGGTATAAATTATAAAAAAAAAAGTGTCATTCTCTTGCGTAATTTTAGTCACTGATCAATAAACATTGATATTTTCCGTATTCATACCTGTTTTACTTCATATTTCCCCATATTTAGCAGATTTTACCGAGTGTCTCATAACTGGTGTCAAATTTTTTTTCGGTCAAAAATCAACTCATCACGGAAATGCTCATAACTTTTTTAAAGTTGACGGAATCTATATAATGCCTACAGCAAAAAGTTACGTATGATCATTAGCTTTCGAATGGTATATAAGATATTCGGTATATTTGGTTTCTATAAAAAGTTTTGGCATGAAAACAAAACCCGTCTCATACCTAGTACATCTCCCTTATTAAAATATCCATATTGTACAAGAAGAGTAACATTTATAATAAGCGTTCGCAACGATGTAAATTTCAATTTATATTGTTTAGATATTATAAGCTATTTCTAAACAGATAGTTTAGATGTTTTTAAACAATTTCATGTTAATTCCAGTTTCCAGTAATTCACTATCAATTCCAATAATTCTCTTTCAACTCCAATAATTCCATGGAAATTTCAGTAATTCTACAATAATTTCATATCAATTCCAAATGATTAAAGATTCCTTAAAATTTTAAAGTTTCAAGGGAGAAATACTATAAAGATATTTTCGAAAAACAAAATGAAAATAAAAAAAGCTATTCCAAACGATAAGAATAATTCAGGTTAGGTTTCAGTATCGACGAGGTAAGACCCCAAAATTACTGAAAGAAATTAAATCAGTGCAGCTACGCGCAGTGAACAACAAGTCGGCAGCAACAAGATTAACTCGACGTTTAAAGCTTGTTCCGATTGTTATACAGTTTGACAAATTTTCATTAAGTGCAATTCTAATGAAATCATCATCCAAGGTGCTTCGATAGATTCAACATCCAAATGCCATAAATGACCATCGTTATACCATTATGTAACAATTGGAATTAGTAGTGGTTAATAGATGTAGATGTTGTATGTTAATCGAAACATTTCGAAATCATCCAAGTTCAAGTCCTGGAGCTCTTTGCATTGAGCGAATTGGTAACAAACGGATCTACTTCTTTGTCAAGACGGAAGGAAAGTGGCGGATACGTTTTTCTTACAGTTACCTAAACTAATGAGGAGGTTTAAGAGTCAATTGCTAACTTCCCAAGAAAAACAATAATTTATAGATTTTACTCGACTAGTATAATATCTGACACTATCTCAATTACAGTACTATCCTAAAATAGTAATAACCGCAATTACATAATACATAAAACTAAAAACACATTACACTATAACATATAAAAATGATTCATTTGGTAGCATCACTAGAAAAACATGTTTATTTTAATAGTTATAATATCATTATAATACTGAGATTTAAGCAAACCAAACAAATATTAAAACCAATAATATAAAACTTTAAAGCTTCTCGCACACTATATCAGATCAGATCGGAACAATACAATTAGTACTAATAAATTGTTTCCGATCCTGTTTAACATACCGCGCTGTGCTCAATAGGTTTGTAATCGTGCATATCAATTTATTTCTTCCGATTATTCCGTTCCGAACTGAGCGATTTATCAATTCTTCAGATCAACATTGCAGATTCTTCATTAATTATACGGAACCACACAATACGCTATAGACTTTTCACCTTGTTCTGCTTGATTTTGATCCCCAGGTTGTGTATTTCAACAATACAGTTAAGCTTTCCAGTGGCGGCTTATCAGGGTGAGCCTGGCACCAAGACAAGTTTCACAAAAATGATTTAATTAATTTTAATATAGCGAGCATTATCTTTGTAGTAAATATAATTATTATTTAAGGAATTTGGTTATTGTTTTATTCTTGAACATCAAATCTTACCTGAAATTATCTTATATAATAAGATTGGCGCCTGAGATCAAATTTAATGAGTGCGAAGACAAGATCAACGGTTAGCTACCTGACGTAGGTTAGAAACGTCCTCTTATCAGTTATCTCTCAGTAGTTTTATTATAATGTAAATCAGTCACTACAGTAGAACTCGATTAGTTGCCATTTTATTTTAGGTTGGTAAATAAAATTGACCAATGGTTACTAAGAAAGAAACAGAAAGATGATGATACAAACAACCGAAATCACGATAGCATTTAATGTCGGAATTTTTTGCAGTAGGGATTTTGTCCTAGTTGGAAATTTGAAATTGTTAGGATTTTAGGTCAGGAAATTTTGACTTTTGGGATTGTGGGGTAGACCCGGAATATATTTTAGGGATATTAAATATATGAGTTGACAGCGTTCCGCATTTAGGAATCTTTATGATCTTTTTGTTCTTAAAAACGTGAAATGTTTCACGAATGTCTAGCATATCAATGAAGAGGGTAATAATTATGGTTTTTGATGGATTACACTTCAATTTGTGAATGTTATTACTAATTAATGACTCTTTGTATAGTGGTTATGTATTGCATTATGAAATGTAAAGTATTTATTTTATGACCATAAATTGCAAAAATGATATGTATATACATAGTATCTGCAAGCGTAATCTTTGTTTCTCAAAACTAAATTTTGGAAAAAATTAATTTTATGAATTTGAAAAAGGTAACCTAACTGAACTATTTAATTTTTAATGGAATATCTAATGCGTACCAACTTGAGTCGAATTAAGAATAATTAATTTAGATAAATGAAATTTAAAACTGAAATCTAAAGCAGGAATACAAGAGAGGGTTGAATAAAAAGAATATTTCAAAATTATTAGAAGTTGAAATTGTGTTTAAGGAAAGAATCTGGATAAATAAGTAAATGAAAATTTGGAAAAATTAATAATAATAATCATAAAAATTTTGATAACAATTAAAATAAAAGTAAGAAATTAAAGATAAAGATAAAGATAAAAAGTACAAATAAGAATCAAATATATTTGATCAATTCTTTATCTCAATTCTCTATATACATATGCTAACCCAACATTTCAAAGGAACAAAAGCATAAACAAAATATCGAATGTGTAATATCAATACAATCTACATATTTTATGTGTACTTTCTATCTCGCGGTAGTATTATGCCTCTTACATTAGCGAAATGATTTATAACTTACTTGCAGTTTAGCAAACAATTTATCTTATGCTGAGTCTTACTATACAACACTATTAGAATATTAGTAGTTGTATTCCACTGTTTATATTAATCACAACGATTTTGCATTATCATAAATATTAGGTAGATCGTAGTACTCACAACAGAAGTGCACATATAATTTTTATTGTTCGTTATTTTTGCATTAATAGTTCGACTTTTATTATCAAAAATAAACGAAAATAATGATCCTTTATGGTAACTAAAAGTTAGTTTATTCGGTTAAGCTTTTATTAATTTATTGATTTTTTCATAAAGTACAATTACATTGTTACTGTAAAATTTATACGCTAACACGTAGTTTTCGTATTAAATAATTTAAATGTTCGGAGGGCAAATAATTTATGTTTTGTAAACACGAATTGAACTCTTATTAGCTTTAAGTATTTTATACAAATTTAAAAAGAAATATGGTACAATATCCTAGGGTGATGAATATTTATTAAACAGCAGTTGGTCCAGACACCTTTTTTCTAATTCAACAAAATCAACATATATTATTTTTAGATTTTAATTGTTATAAACAAAAATTAACTTGTAAATCACAAGAATTTTAATTTAAAATTTTTCAACTATAAAAGATATGGAACTCTAATTTATTTCGGAATTTTTAAATTGGAGACTTCGATGCGTGTTGGTACCAAACCCGTTAATTTTTTATAGTTATCTCATTCTAGAAAAATAAACTTTATTAATTATTATTAATTATACTAAAAATTCGAAAAATTTAAATTAGCAAACTTAAAGCGCTACAAAGTAAAAAAGTAGTTTAATGCTATGGTGGTTGGTTCTTTCGCAGCAGGAAGCTGATGAGGAAATCGTAACATTTTTTATGTTGCCTACGCAATTTTTACTCATTTTATTCTTGTAAACATCGCAATAAAAAAATTAAATTAAATAAACAAACAAAGTATTTATATAACTGCTTTTAATAAAAATTACAACACATGAAGTTGCTAACTAATTCCACACTTCGTCTAGGCATAAAATACCTATTTTAATGACCCAAGGTAATAAATTTAAATTTGCCAACATAACCTAACTAAAATTTGTTAAAATAAATTAAGTTTAATAGTTTGGATGTAATTTTAAATAGCTATAAATGAAACAAATGAATACATTTGAATCAAAATGTAATTAATAAATAAGGAAATTACAGTTATAACAAAAGACAATCTCAATCTAATCATGAAACGGGAGTTCAACATTGTTGAAAAATTGCAAAACATTAGCAATAATAATATTTTAAAACTTTTTAAAATTTTAACATGCAAGCATAAACAAAAAGCTTTTAATTCTCTATATCCCAATAAAATACTGCTACATTCTTCTTCAAAACCTCCTGTAACATATTTTTGCATTTCAAAATATTGTTGATATAAAAATTACAAGTGAAATATTTCCTTTATCAAAATGCAAAAAAATATTTGAAAATATGTATTCCTTAAAAAGTTTAAAAAAGATGCTTGTAAAAATGAATGATATCTGAAGATTTCAATCCCATTTCAATGAATAATAAAGTTTTTCAGACACTGAAAACAAATTAAAACACGTCAATATATACCATCAAATGTAATAAAATTAGTTTTCAGGATTTTTCCTATTATATTCTGTGTTTACATTTTCCGACGACCTGAAAACTGACGATACTGATGCTAATAATAAAAGGAATTACCTATTACCAGGTACTAGCTCATATCACATATGCCTGTGTGCGTCATTGACCATGTAAGCATTCTAAAAAAATTCTAAAAGAACTGATCCTGAAAAACTAAAAATGTAATTAAAGGAGAATGGAAATCTGCAATCGTGACAGTTATAATCCAACTAGAAGTAAACGCAAATGCCAGAAAATTGTGCGTAACACTGATGGATATTATGGCCAACTTGGCACCACGTCTGAAGGAAATGCCAAATGCTAGAAGACGTTATCAAGCCCAATCTACGGATGCTTTTATAAATTAAACTTAGGTGTTTGGTAACGGATTCCATTGTCTTATATACATTTGCCAATCTAGTTGGATGCAATAATGGTCACGTTTGCTAAAAAGTTAGAAGCCCAACAACCCAGCTAGAACAAAAATGTATGGTTCAATGAATAGCAATAAAATTGGAAAAATACCCACAAAGAAAGATAGACAAAAACAATTATTTCAAATGTGTAGATATGGGTTGAAAAAAATCATGGAAATTTAAGTTGCCACCTTACTAGAGATCTAAGAAGAGAAATGACATCTGCTATTTTGCGAAGAGGTAGATATGCTGTCGTTATACCGTTTTCAACTGCTAAAAATGAATGGAAAACAGGATAGAATTAAAAAATGAGATAGAAGTGGAATTGACAGAAAATCTTACAGATGACATACTAGAAAGAAAAAAATGGGCGATAATCCATAATATAATAGGAAAATTAATAATTTTAAAGAGAAAACAAGAGAGAAAACTTAACATATAAATACATATCTACTATTAGTATTCGTCTATTTAATCAAATATTTTTTGTTTTTGATAGATTCTTTAGACCTACACTCCTATTTCTCCTAATATTTTAGAAATATTACAAAATATTTCTTGATTCGGTTTATTTAATGTGTTACTACTCATCTGTAAAGTCTCTTTATACTCTTGTTTACTTTATTTCTGTATTAAAAAAGTATCTATCCAGATCTAGCCTACGCAAGTTGCCACTTTTTAACTTCATCGTCTTTCTTTTCTTGTAATAAAATTTCATCACTGATAGGTATGTATTCTAACAAATTTTGTGTTCATTACACAAAAGCAATTGATAAATTTTGTTCAAAATATAATCATTACTCGGTTTTATTCAATTTTATTCAAATTGGGTAATAACTTTCATATGCTGCGATTTTTATGAAAACCAGTAATTTTACTATTATTCGGCATTTAAGTTATTATTTGAACCCGTAAAAATGTTTACATTGAAAACCGATGGATAAAACTACATAATCAGTGGCGTAATAACAGGGGGTTACGGGTGTTCATAAAATACGGACCCACAAAATTAAATACGTTCATATACGCATAAATTTTTTAAATAAATAATAAAATTAAATTATTAATTTTTTTTTATTTTACCAAATTATGTACTATTAATTTACACGGGCCCCCGTGCCGAGTCAAAGTTGGTACCCCACTGCTTACTGTGTGTACAAAAACAATCTTAGGACTCTTAGGAAAAACAATCTAAATTTGAAGGAGGCCCTTTTTTATTATTATTAATTATGCTATTTTATTATGCGCAGTTCCATTTTATGTTTATAAATTTTGTTTTAAATTTAACTTAAAATATCATCAAAAAGTAACAAGTGAAAACACATTTTATTTATTACTATATTGTGTAATTACATTTGAACCATTTTTTATTTCCTTTGTAACTGCACTTAAAACTGTGTTAATCACACAATACACGTCGTGCGAAATCAAAACAAGTAGTTTTATTGACTATATATCAAGCAAAGAAGCGCGAAATTTATGTTCGTTATTATTATTATTATTATTTAATAGCAATTTTTTTTTTCTATAACATATAATAAACAAAATTATGTGAAGAGTAGCACGCAAAGTATGCCGACGAATTTAGAAATTCCCTAATAAAATTATAGTGGTTTATAATGTAAATTACAAATTTAAACATTAAAATCTATGGACCATCCAAAATTTCGGGTAAAAATGGCCAAAACCGTATGTGTATTATCTATTAGTTGTTTCCATAAGGATAGCTCCCCGCCCGTAATGTATAAAATATAAAATATAAAAATATAAAAAGTATAAAAAGTATAAAATACTTTTATACAAGTATTTTTATTGGGCAGAAATTGCACTTTAAATTGACGAATCGAGAAAGCTGGAATTTCTGAGTAGCTCAAAATTATTAAAAACATCTCTGGGGGGTGACGAAACTATACTTTTTTCAGTATGATTTGGAACAAATGAAAACTGATTTGAAGCAAACTAAAACAGACTTAACAAACAGACCATAATTGTATTAGACAATTCATCTAAAGGGAGTAGGTATTTTAACTAACTTTAACTAAATCATCTAACTGTTAAAGTTAACTTAAACAGTTAGATGATTTATCTCCTTCGATAAATTGTCTAATACAATTATGGTCTGTTTGTTACGTCTGTTTTCGTTTGCTCCAAATCTGTTTTCATTTATTCCAAGTCGCACTGGAAAAGGTATAGAAAATTACGGATCTAAACAACTGGGATCTCTGAGTACCTCAAAAAATTATAAACATTCCTAAGTAACCTCCAACTCGAAAATTACAGATCTAGAAAAATTGGATAATTGCTTTAAGTTAAATTGGGCTATAATTAACTATTAAATAAATTTATAATATAATGTAGTTCCGTCCACTAAAACATACTACTGTATTATTTATCTCGAGCACACGTACTGTCAACAGAATGAACTATTTGCTGACTTTTATGAGAAAATCCTACACTTTAAAATCGATCAAGAGTCGGATTACAAATGCATAGGGAAGCTTCATTTACATTTCTCTGTATTTTGTAATAAAAAAAAATAATGCAATCTTCATATACAAATGTCTAAAGAGTTGCATAAGTAAAAGTTTCTCCAATGCTCAAGATGAATGTGAGGTATTGACTAAGCAGAGTTCTCGAGCTTCAGAGTGACAGTAGATTTGGAACTTTCAGTTTTTCTTTTAGTTCAGCAATCAAAACCCGTCGGTCTGTCTATCGCCTTGCACCTGAAACTAGCTTATGCCGCTTTTAATTTCAACAATCCCATGAAGTAATTTACCAACAACTTTTCAGCATAGCTTCTATTTAATAAAAAAAAAGTAATTAAAAAAAGCAATACTAACAAAATATTTAATTTATGTTTCTTACTTGAACAACTGCAATTCTTCGAATTATTTCTGTACAGAGTTAACTTACATTGCTTAATTGAAAAAGTTAAGATTTTTACTGCGTTAAATTCTCTGTACTAGTCGTAAAATACAGCAAATAAAAACCTCTTCATTAAACGAGTAGCAAAAATTTTTCTCACAATCATAAAATTTTTATTTGTTGTTTCAATTTTTGAAATAAAGAAAGTTTTGAAACTAGCACTTTTAACATAATACTTTGTTTGGACTTAAGCAACGTCTACTATCTGTAAGTTTAAATTTTTAAGTGAGGCGAGGCGTTGCCCTAAAAAGAGGATCACTTTTATTTATTTGATTTTATTTTCTAGGGCGTGAGTTTTATTACATTAGGTGAATTTGGTTCAATTATTTAACCCAATAGGGTGGAATAGTGTCTAACTTCAAGTAGTCGCAATTCCGCATTCCCTATTTGTTGAATCCGATTAGAAACCTTTAATGATTATAGCATCTATTGAATTACAGTTTACTTCACCAGCAACACCTCTTAATTTGATTAAAATCGAGTTATATCCAGCTGATGATTTCCGATAAAAATGAAACACGTGCACTTCATATCTTAACTTTTAATATTGTAGTAAATACAGAGACCGTATGAGACCGAGTTTAAATATTGTATGTTACGTATCTTTAACTTATAACTTGGACCAATTGGAGAATAGGAGTCAAGGTCAAGGGAGGAAAAACATTTATTTGTTAGTAATATGTTAAATTAACTTTTGCAAACAATTTGTTTGAAATGGTAGGTATACATTAGTGAAAACCAAGATCATCAACCTGTACATTTAATTACTGTCAGTGCAAAACAAACTCTTGAAACTTTTGACGTCCATATAACAATTTAGCAAAATAGTTGTTTCAGTATATGTAGTATGTAAAGTGAACTTTTGTTTTTTCACTTTTGTTAGAAGTATTTACGTACGATGGTTAAAGAATTTAACTTTTTTGTACATTTAACTAATTTTGCTTCATAAAGTATTCTGAATGAGAGAATTTGCGTCAATGTAATTGTAACTAGATTACTTTAACTTAAAGTAATGTACATAATTTGCAAGCAAGAGTTATACTTATGGTAATTCTATTAACAGTTTTACACTGTGCATTGACATGAATACCATGTTTATTAGCTTTACTATTAAAACTCGCTTTATTGTAATCTCAATTTTTCTTATTCTTTTTTTTTTCTTAATAGAAGTAGTATTTTATTTAAAAAAGTATATATTATTAATCACCTTTATGCGGGTCCTAATGTTAGGTTAGGAAGCACATTTAAATTGCAGTAAAAATATGTAATCACTAATCAGTTTTATTGCGTTTTAAAATTTTATTCTCACATGTTTTTCATATGTCGAACAGATTCATTTAAAATAAATGAGTTTGTAAGTATAGCATGTAAACAGCCTGTGCATAATATTAATATAGGGCAAGAATTCTTGAAAATCTCAAATTAAGATTTAATTTCTCTCAAAATTTCCTAGCAATCAATTAAGGTTGACATTCTTCAGATGCATTCGGGTACTTAGTACAATTCCTTATATGGAGTATTTTATAGTTAATGCTGTCACACCTATTTATCCAAGAAAGATAGTTGGCAAACACGAATTAAGTCATGCCCACACTCAAATAAAAGTAATAAAAATAGATAGTATATTGTTTACATTGATTTTTAATTTTTTGATTAACAAAGAATTTGAAATTAACAAATTGCAGAATTCACTTGTTTTGAAATATTGTTAGGAACTTTATGATTCTTATACTATTGATGAATATCAGCTGATGAATATCGACAAGATTTTCTCTTAATCAATATTATATCTTCACATATACGACAGATACGTATGGCAAAAATCAGCAAAAATATCCAAGAGATCATCTTGAATTTATTGAATGTAGAAGTAGTAGATTGAGCATATATGAAGTTATCACTCATTCTCATCCGTCATTTTACCGAAATGAGAGTGTGAATGGATGCTATATGGATGTGAAACGTGGATCTTGAATAAGACAGACAGCGAGAAGATTGAACGATGGGAGCGAAAAATACTTTGGCAAATATATGGCGGGCGTCAAATAGATGGCAAATGGCGACGATTGACAAATGAGCAGGTGATTATAATCACCAGGTGAAAATAATCAAGTCTCAGAGAATAAGATGGTTGGGCCACGTAGAAAGACTGCCGAAAAAAGAATTGCTCGGAAAAGCAGAAGAAAAGGATGGCCAGGAAACGATGGTTAGATGCGGTAGAAGATGACCTGAGAGTGATGGGAGTGGACAATTGGTGAAACCTTGCGGGAGATGAAGAGATGAAATTTGAAGCCATGGGACTACAAGGCCTGTAATGAGCTTAGACATATAATAATTTATCTTAAAATTTCCAAGTCAGAACTAAGACTCAAGCTGTCCCTTACAGCAAATCGCACCTATATAATTTATACGCTAAATTTCTAGAAAGATCAAATCTGCAAGTCAGCAGTATAGTCAGCAGATTTGTAACAACAAACACCAAGAGTATCATATAAAAGTTGTAATTTATTAGTCATCATCTATGAGTTATCTATGAGTCAATGGATGGATGGTTCCTGCATGCGTCGTTACGGACCTAACTTCCTTGGAGAAAGATCTTTCGACAGTATTCTCTCTATACTGTGTATAGAAGCTTAAATGATAAGCACAAACGGACACTTTCATCTTACGTCAGGCTTTCACCCCTTACTTTGGTATTGCTCAATAAATTGTTGTGCGCGATGAATCGACAATATACTAAATTTTATATGAGGTAAGAAAACTCAAAATTATACTAGATTTTACTATACTAAAACCAAAATACAGCCATATGAACATGATAAAATAATAAAACTGCATTATCTAATTTGTTTCAGGTTGAAGCTAATTTTGGGTCTTTTATGCCTGTACTACTACTAAAATTAACGCATTGGAGTTTTACTAAAAACAATTTTATTACCTTAGAAATATCTTTTAAATGGTTTACTTTGCCAAGGTATGTATGTATGTCTAGAGTATATAAAAAATACGAGAAGACAGTAATATTGAATAGATTTCTTGATTTACTATGAATTTTTTTCTGAAATGATATTTTAAAACAACTTAAAAAAACAACAACAAAATCATTCCGTTGTTCTTAACTAAGCATACGGAATCACATAAGAGACTACATCCAAATAAAATCTTATTCTTTATCTGTCGACTACTGACGCACATGAATGAATTGACGAGATTTTCGCTACCACGCGCTCACTTGATTACCGAGATTCCGTTTGTTGTTTTAAGTATTTTTTGGTTTGGTTTTTCTGAAGTAGAGCAACTTGTAGAACATCGCTCCTGTCGTATCCGGTACATTAAAAAAATGTATTTGTTTTAAATAAATATTTAATTGTTTTGATGAAATATAGATAGATGTTGAATCAAATTAAGCTTAATAAAATTAAATTTGAAAATTTTTGAAAAATATCTTTATAACTTCATATAGGCTTAATTTGATGCAATATATCCTATATTTCGACAAATACAAGCATATATTTACTTAAAACAAATAACTATAAAAAAAATTTAATAACAAATCATCAAGACGCAATAAGCGTATTTACAAGAAAAGGAGATTTTGCATAAACCTCACGTTTGCTAAATTGGACATGAAATGGTGTTGAAATACATAGACGCGAGGCAACACTGGCGTTGCAGTATATACAAATTTGCGAAAAAATTTTTTAACTGGGTCGAAGTTGTCCAACCACAAAAACTTCTTTTTATTTAATGTTGAGTTAAAGATATAACCAACAAATTATTTATGCGCAGTGTCTAAAGATCCCATAAAAGTAGATAAACCAAGCAAATCGTCAAGTGTGACTAACCTCAGCAATGGGATTTTGGTGAATATTGCCGTGAATAAAGGAATGTTGTTTGTATACTGTCAAAGAAAAGAGCGCGGCCATCTTATTGCCTATAATCCAAGCCAGCACTATCTCCGGGTTTACGGTTATGTGTGATGACACAGAATACGATTTTAAATTTGTTCGAAAACTATAAGCACCTCAGAGTAAATAATTCCTTTCATTTTATGGATTCCAAAACTCAAGCCCAAACGCTGGGTTTCCAAAATACCAGATGTCTGGCAAACCACCGCAACAAAACGAATTGCAGTACGAATAAGGCGTTACTGGCATTCATATTTGTGTAAATTTACGTGACGCCGACGTCGGATAGACGTGGATGTTTTAGAGCAAGTACTGGCTGACATTGCCATTCAATAGTCTTCGGGTTAGCGGAGTATGCACCAAAATTATTGCTTTCCTGGCTTAGAAATAATATTATAATAATTATTATGGACGTAATTGTGTGTGTGAACAACACACGAAAGATAAACTTTTGTTTTTAATTTATCTTAAATCCAGTACAAGTTTATAATTTTCATATTGGTAAAAGCAACTCAACCAATCACGATTATTTGATAATTAAGTGAGGATACTTACTTATATAATCATAATTACATACATTTTGTCGTTAACCGTATGAGCGGTCGGTATAGTGGAAATCTCATTAATCCATTTGTGCGCGTCAATGGTAGACAGACAACGGATAAGATCCCTAAAGGGTTCTTGAAATAAATAACATAAAAGAAAAATTACTGTATAGAGGAATGGACATCGCTCTTATAACAATAAGTTAATTAAAATAATAAACTAACTTAGTGTAATGTTTTGATGAGTCGTTTCAAGTATTTAATATGATTATTAGATTATGTTTACAAAGGCCCTTTTGATTAAAAATACCAAATTCACAAAGGATTGTTTATAAACGTAGTTAATTATTGATTTATTTAATAACAACATGAAAATTGCATTTATCGTGTAAGGTAAATAGTTAAATTACTGTTATTGCAGAGTATATAAATAATGCAATTAAATTCATTTTTGTGAAAATATTATTATTACCTTTTTTACAATTTATGGCCGTTATGCAAGTTTATTCTAAATGCAAATTAAATTTTTTTTGGAAATCTGATGTACGTGACTAAAATATTATATTGAAAAAATATAAAATCAGACACACTCGTCTTATTTTATTTATGTGTAAGCCATGATCGTGTTATCAAACATACCGAAGGGTTGAATATGTAGTTTAGTTGAAAACCCCAAGTTTCTATGTGTGTAACTGGAATTTTGAACTGAATTGACATTAAATTGGCGTGATGTATAATGGGGATGGTCTCATTGTCCTCGTCCCTGCCAGAATAAAATGGACGATCAAATGAAGTACTGATTAGGTGAGTAATTTATATACGATATTCGAATAAATTATTCACGCACCATTGACTTTTCGAATTTGCTCATAAATTGTGGTCAAAACTTTACAAATGTGTGATGTCACAAAATCATAAATTTATCTGTTGTAATCAGGTGGGTCTTA
The DNA here is from genome assembly GCA_958510845.1 of Cantharis nigra. NCBI lineage: Eukaryota > Metazoa > Arthropoda > Insecta > Coleoptera > Cantharidae > Cantharis > Cantharis nigra. The sequence continues at coordinate 23,612,030 of OY294034.1, forward strand.
TTGTTATTTTAAAATTATCACAATATTGAGCTTGTTAGTTACATATAAATAGTATTTACGGCAGGAAGAAGTTATAAGTGGGTTTACAAAGCTCAGTCGTCGAGTGAACACCGATGATTAATAACAACGCCAACAGCTTGCTTGTAAAGTGACAATGACCGAAGACGAGGGTGTTCTGTTCCGGGATCTACTTCGGGCTTAGCACTTGAACAGAACCTTTATAACTCGGCAATCATTCAATATATCAACAAACTCAACTGTCACACAATTATATTATAAGTTGGTATACTTGAATAAAAAAAAACCTATACTTCTTTTCAGTTTTCACAAAACAGCAATTGTATCATAACTTTTTCGGGTACTACTCCAAAACTTTTCACAAAATTTTCCAATTATTTTTTTATCTTACATCTTTGTGAGTTAGCCTCTCAGACCAATTTTCACCTTCTGCGCAGGTTCTTCAGAAACAAAAACACTTCTACATCGAAACTTTAAACAAATTAACATAACCTAAATATTTTTGAGAAGTTGGCTATTGATCGATTGAAAAACCTTACCTTGTAAATCAAATGTAATTTCATTATTGTAACAAGAATTTTGTTGTAGGTGGATTGTAGAAATGTGACAGAAATCTAATGAATTGTACCTTTCAAACATCAATTCGTGTCGATTAAATAAGCAAATACAATTTCAATTTAACAGAAGATTGATTTAAATCTAAAAATTTATTTGGTTGTAGAAAACATTCGGACCAATTAACAATTACAAATCAAATTAAATATTACAATAATTAAACATTTAAACTACAAAGTATATGCTGAATAAATAAATTAATTAATTACTCATTGCTGAAACCCGAATTTTAAAATAGATTGATTCGAATTTAATATAATATTTACATTAATATTTAATCATTTTAGAAGTAATAATAATTACATTGTATGTATGATATCTATTTTACAGGATATGAGCAAATTTCTCTAAAACTCCAAAAACAAGAAGCCGAAAAATTAAAACAGCTTTTACGTGATAAACCTGTGTGCTCTGATTGTGAATTTTTATCCCGGCTACTTTCAAAGTAATTCTACCGTTGTTCATATAGTCTTTATACTCCACTGCTCCAAGAGCACATCAGCCGCAAGTGTATGTATTCAATTATTAATATGAAAATTTTAAATGTACTCATTTTTTCCAACAATACACAATTTTACTAATTTCTCATCTGGAATTATGCAAACAGAAACTCGATTACCAGAATAAGTTTTAAAATCAATAGTATTTCTTTGTTTTCTGCTTCTTCAAGTAGGACGAAATTCATCAAAATATTTGCATTTTCAGCAATAATGAAATTACTAGATGCATTACAACGATCATAGTCACAGCCGCACCTAAAGGTTGGTTTATGTCAAACACACAGCACGCAGACGAATAAAGTTCAAACATTGAATTTCCGTAGCAACGTTTATGTAAATTTTAATGATAGTACGCACATAATAACCTTAAAATTTATTTAACTTCCAATTTGTTAGTCCAGTGTATACCCTTATATTTCGTAAATTTGTTTATCACCAAAATTGCAAACACTATTGCATATTAATTTACAATTTTTTAGTTTAATAGATTATATTTTTAATTTTAATTTATAATTTCAGGTAAAATAAAATAACATTTTCCAGAAATAAAGTTATTTCTTAATTATTATTTTTTTATTTTTGTGCAAATAAAGCTTCAACTTATAAAACAGAGTCATCTATTTGTTTAAAATTGTACAATTCTCACTAGAAATCGCACTAGAACGCATCGAACACATTCGAACATGAACTCTGCACAAACCAATATTTTTGTGCTGCGTTTTCTGCAGTGCGTGTCGTGCGTTTTACATACGTGCAGTATAGCACGTACTGCACGCATTGAATTTCTGTAATAGCGCTTAGATAAATACGCACATATTTAAATGCTGCTGTAGAAATTCAATGTTTTAACTTCATCGATCTGTAGCAGTGCGTGCAGAGCGTTTTACATAATACAACCTTCAGCAAACAGTCCATCGTTGTTATTACAAATCTGCTGACTGTACTGCTAATTTGCAGATTTGATTGTTCAAGAACAGGGTTCTAATTCTGACCTGCAAAGGGCTTTAATTCGGTCCGCCAACGTCTCTTCAAAAGTAGGAATGAATGACCCTTGGAAATATATTTTTACAACCTCGTCGCGTCGACACATATAGAAGTAAAAAATACGTAGATAACGCCGTTGTTTTGAAGATGTTTGAGCTTTTCTAAAGAAAGGTTTCTAGAGAGATTTTTCTAGAAGTGTCTAGACTCTAGAGAAATCTTTCTGGGTATAAATACAGATATGATTAACTGTTAAGACAATTCTTGTTTTAGTTTGGACTCCCAAGTATTATAATAAATATACTAGACTTATGACTTACTTTAAAAATAAATAATACGGGCTCATTGTAACTGATTGTTATTAATTGTAGTGTGTTTTGGTATTAGTAAAACCTGTGAAAATTAATAATATTAAAAACTAAACATTAAATAAAAAAAATTTAATTTAAATGGTGCTATTAACAAGATACGAAAATACAGGATCCACGAAGGAGGCTGACGTTCAACTAAGATTTCAAAGATACACAATAACGAGAAGTATGTCACAATGCAAATTTTTGCCTTTATTCCTAATTTTCTACATTTTCTTAAAATTTTTAGTGTCAACGATTTCTTGAATTTTATAAGATTTTCTGGGATTTCCCCGGCGATTTCCTTTCGTACAATAAGAAAGAGTATTCTTTTTGTACACTTTAGATATATTGCAATAGCAGCATATATTTATGCGGAGATTTTGATTGATGCATAGTCACTATGGGTTAATCTGTACCTGATGCTGAGAAATCTATTTAGAGGAATCTCGAAACCATCAATAGTAGGTTTAATTTTACGATTTATGTGATAACTCAACCATCTGCATATATTTTAGGCCAAAAGGGTACTGCTCACCTTCGTGATACCTCACGTAACCTCATATTAATATTTGGATACATATTTCGAAAGGAGTATATTATATCGTTTGATAGATCCAGTATAAAAAATTCGATGTTTAATTATTTGACAATTTTAATAATTAGTAATAATTTATTATCGTTGACATTTTTTTAATATTTAAATAATAAAAATTGTTGAGTTTTAGGTCTTTTAATCAATTTAATTGACCGACGTTTCAAGTCCTTTTACTTATGACCCATTTTCAAGGCTAAAATATTAATACAATGACAAATTACTTGACAAAATAATGTCATAATAATGATGTTGTACTAAAAAACAAATGCATTATAGTTAGCAAGAATTAGCAATAAAAATTCCTTATTTAAAAATTTTTTAAACATTTTTTAAAAATTAACAGTTAACAATATAAACATTAAAAAAGAATTTGACTAAAGATCATCACATGGTTTTCATTACATCCAGGATATATGTATATCCACTATGAAAAAATTGCACATCACGTTTATCGTTCGTGGTATTTGAATTTATATGGATATTGATAGCCTCTTTTATTTTACGCTTTTTATCTATCTTCTCCCTGGCCAGTATTCTGATATTCTCACGTTTTATGGAATGAGAGTTTTCGGTCATGTGTTTACATAAAGCAGTAAAAGTATTTTCATCTTCATCACGTAAGAAAACGCGGGCTTTTTTGACATCTCTAAGATGTTCTTTTATGCGAACACCTAATTTCCTAGAACTCTCATCTACGTACACAGAATCACAATCCTTGCAAGGGACAAGATAGATTAAAACACTTTCATCCTCAATGGGTGTAACAAATTTTAATAATTTGTTTTATTTTCTGAGTTCGTCCCTGCCTAGAATCTGATTTGGAACGCAAGACGGCACTTTTGAATGTGAGTTTGAAAGTGGGTGTGGTGAATTTTTGTTTCATCGAAAGATTTCGAAAGATTAATTTGTATTCGCTTCCGATTGTGTCGAAAAATTATTGTAAATAATTTTAACGGCAATTTTAATTTGTTTTGAATGCACTTGTCGAGCTTATCTATTGATAGCTTTATCTTCGCTCGCAAATTTTGCGAACGTTAAATATTATTAACATCGTCTAATATTTAATTTTATAATTAAATTTATTTAATTATTTTGGTTCGACAATTAGCGTATAGTTGCTCGTTCTTAGTTATGTTTCTCCTAAGGATAATAATTGGGACGAGTAGCTGAGACTTTTTGGTGTTCGGTTGCAACTGCCGCTCGGCATACTTCTTGCAGAGATTTTGATTGGAATCTTCGCCCTTCTGCCTCCTTCTATGCTCAGTTAGTGATAACATCTTAGGGCTTCTACACAAATATAAAGCTAGTTCTTCTTTCCCAGCGTGTAGAGAAAAATTCTGTTTACCTGCAAGGGCAGATAGAGTTTTTTATTACATGGGGGTAGGATCTTTCGTTTTAGAAAACAATCTTAAAGAGTTATTGGGGCACCTAAGACCAAATTTTATGCTAGGGATAGGTTTAAAAATAGAAATTAATTTATTAGAAAAGCCTTTAATATATACTATGCTATGGAAATTTTGAAAAATTGGAGAAGAAGATGGTTTTGTATAATTACAATTCAAGAGCTTTAAAATGAGCTAAAACAGGATTTTGTAAGTGTAATAGAACCAGAGATATTCATATTTGAATACGAGCGTTCGATCGATTTTTCGAAATTTTTAATTGTCCATAACTTGCAAAATGATGATTGATAGATTTTGGGATGTTCCTCGTGGGTTTTTTGGGTCAAATAAATAAAACACAATTATATCTTTACTGACTAGTTTCGATTTCTATGTAAATCCTCTTCAAAGTCTACAAAAAAGTACTTCAAAAACCCTCGAATACCAGTATACATGCATCGCATCAACCCCCCCATACATAACAGTCAAACTTACCAAAAAGAAAAATCAAACTTTACAATTTAAAATACAAGCAAATTCTTTCAACAATTTTGTATAATAATCAAAAATCATATCACACCTATGAGAATATAAATGTGTGTGAACGACCACTAACGTTATCTTCTTTCAGGACCGTGTTTCGGAATTTGTCTATTTAATAACCCCGCATAAATTTTGTTCAACCCTATCGTGTCAGTATTAAGATTGAGTGACGTTTCTTTATTCTCATTGATGTATATCATCTCTAATATCAATTTTTTGTGGAGGTCTCTCTCATAATCCAAGATCTTCACATTATCCTTACATATTTTGTGGCCTGTGTCTATGGTGTGTATTGATAGTCCCGTATTTCTTTTATTTGTTACGCCGTTTCAGGTATTGTCCCGTTTGACCCACATATGTGGAACCACATTCACACTTCACTTGGTATACTATATTGCTTCTTAGTTGTTCTTCTAAACTATCCTTCCCGTATGTGAAAAGTGTGCCCACTTTTTTGGTACTATAGCAAACCGTTTTTTGCTCATCGGTGTTCAATAACTTGACCAACCGGTTTGACAGGCCTGGAATAAATGGAATTTTACCATATGTCAATTTTTGCTTCTGTTCAGATTCCGCTGGCACTAATTGCTTTTTCTTGTTTGTTCCTTTAAAGATGTTATTAATGAACTTTCTAGGGTATCCATTTTTTATCAAAATGTTTGTTGCGATTTCATAGTTTTTTTCCTTAAGGTGGTTACTGCAGAACATTTCTATTTTGTCTTTGAACATTTTGACAATGTTAATTTTGAACGAAATCGCATTGGACGATTCAAAATTCAATATTCGTCCTGAACTACCTAGTACCAACATCCGATCTCAACAGTCGCAACTCCAAGTATGAAATCGATCCATCAGTTTCCTTTTCCATTGTGAATGACAATTCTTTTCCATTATGATTGAGTATACTCAACATTTCACATTCTAGGTTTTGGGGAACCGCTGTGAAGATATCGTCCACGTACAAATACAAAAACGACAGGTCAAACGGTACCTTTCTTACACAATCCGTCAACAAGTCTTCCATGACCAATTTTGCTAACGCTGGTGATACAGGACTACCCATTGCACACCCTGAGGTCTGTCTATAATATTTTCCATCAAACATAAAGAAATTCTTTTCTTTATGTTATGTATGGGGGGGGGGTTGATGCGATGCATGTATACTGGTATTCGAGGGTTTTTGAAGTACTTTTTTGTAGACTTTGAAGAGGATTTACATAGAAATCGAAACTAGTCAGTAAAGATATAATTGTGTTTTATTTATTTGACCCAAAAAACCCACGAGGAACATCCCAAAATCTATCTATTATATTGGGGGTCACGAAATTGGAATATAAAATGATGATTATAAAAATCTGAAAAAAATTAAGTAGATTTTTTTAATAGTATGGAAACATGTAAAAAAATCAGGCGTTTTTGAAGATATGAGGTTTCGTAGCTGTCCCGGTTGACGTAGAATTAGTCATATGTATAAGACTGTATGGAGACTTTCTAGTGCAATCTGTATAATATAAAGCTATAGAATCTTTGCATGTAACACAAACTCTACGTACAGAAAGGAATTAAAAAAAAAAGAAGTACCATAGTGTGTTGCTCAGAGCGATGACAAGTGAAGCATTTAAAAACGCGGACAAAATTCTTATTTTAAAATTCAATTAAAATATAGGGTCAAACTTTTAAAAATTAAAAATGCAGACAAGGTTCGGTTTTTAAAATCCAGTTAAATTGAATGTAGAGCAAGATAATATAAAAAATTTCAGCAAACTCATAACACAGTGTCGATTAATTTTATTTTTTTGTTTCTGTGTGGCTTGAAAATAAAAACGGAACCTTGTTTGTGTTTTAGTTCAATTTTGTTTTAATAATTATGTAAAATTTAACGATTCTGAAACTTTTATCATTTCATAAGTCAATATCTGCGTATATATAACTAAATACTACGAATGTGTTCGGCCATAGATTGATAGTTATTACCACATTGAAACTACATAGTCCCTTTGCAATTTGTATAGCCTAAGGTTACTTGTTCGTTTGTGTAATATATTATCGATAATACCCCTACAATTTACAACATCTGATAATAAAAAGAAAACTTTAGATTAACATACCTTCAAGGTATAAAATTAACGTCTAACTTTATTTTGAAGTTATGCAATTATTAAAATTTAAAAATGATTAATTGCGACACCCTATCAATTTTTTTATATCGATTTATACTAATATTTCAGTAAAGATTGAGGTAATTCCCTCGAAAGGCAAATTGTGATATTGAAATTTGAATATTTTTGGTATGGTAGAATTTATAAACATAAGGTAAAGGTAACAAAAGACAGATATAATATTTTTATTATTACACACTACTTTCCACTTCGTCCCACGCGACAAATCATTAAGTGGCAAGAGAAACCCATGTCGGCGGTGAAGTTCGTGCGACGTGTGTAGTCGTAGATGCCCCCTCCCCTCAAACTCTTAAGCGCACTATTGCCGGAAGGCACAAAGTCGTTCGACGGGGTGCCCATGGCTTTAGCTTTGTGCATTATAAAAACAATTCTACCAAAATATTCTTCGCGCCTTGAAGTAACCCTTATGTAAAATTCGTTCTCATATTTCTTTGCAAATTTTAATAAGATAAATTAGAACTCACATGTGCTCGAGTGGCGCTTCGATGAAAAGTATAAGAGACGGAGATAAAACTATGTAGGAGTTATAAGTGCATATTTTATTACTTATTGGCAGTGTAAGTCTAACAGAGAACGACTCTGTAATCGAGTACATAAAAATTCTTTGAAACTAAGATATGATATACATACATTTTTCCCGTTCCTGAATAAATAATAAGCAATGCTACTTCACATAACGTAAATAACTATTTACTTTTTTTTTTTAAGAAAACATTCAAAACTACTCTTTTCACAATTTATTTGTTTTCGTGCCTACTATTAAATTATTTTAGTTTTTAGAGCGCCTGCCGAATTTACATATGTAACTTAAATATACATAAATTAGTTCACTTTGTATATATGACACATTTCCATTATAAACGCAAGAAAGGTACTACCCATGTTTCTATTTCCAAATTAGATGATCATGTTTCCAGAAACCTAAAGTGCTATAACTACATAATTGCAATTTAGTTACCATTTAAGACGTTGGGGGTTGATAACAAATTTTGCAATTCAGTCTCTCAACCTAAGCTTGTAATGCATCAATATATGAAAATTACATTTACACTTTGATATTGAAACTATATGCAAATTTTAATCCCGAATGGATTTGCGCAATTTTTGAAATTGTAATTGTAACTTTTGCAATTGTAATTTTGATAACAATATTACTAATGAATGATACTGTTCCAGCAGTGCACTGGCTTGATTTGATCAGGTTGAGTTACATTGAAATTATATTTTTGTTTTGTACATAGCTACTGTAACATTTAAACTATATGCAAATTTTAATCTCGAACCCCATTTAACAATTTTTGAAATTATTGTAATTGCAATGTTTGCAACTGTAACTTAGATAACAACATTAGTCGTACACATGGCCACATTAATTGCTTGATTTGATTATCGGTAGAGTTATATCAAAAAACTTCCATGCTCAATTTTACTTCGATGAATAATAATTAAATTTTTAGCAATTTTCTATCAAATTATTTTTAACTTGATATTATATCGTCAGAATGCGCATGAATGGCTTAACGAATATTCAGCGCGCATTCTAGAGACATAGATTAGATATGTATAGTATATCTATGTTAGAGACATGTACAATCTGACAATCAAGTCAGATAAAATTACTATAAAATACAGTTAAAACTTATTGATAATCTCAATCGAGTGTTTATCTACTTCTTATCATTGTTTGCAGTTTGCACATGTGCAGGGCTCCAAAAATGGTCTCAGTGTCTCAACTTTTATTTCCAAAAACATGCATTCTCATTTGAATTGCTAGCAATTTTTTACAATCCCTATTAATCACATAATATATTGTTAATTAATGATCCTATTTATAAGCTGTACAAATACAACTGCATAAAGAAAAATGTTACATACTACTTTAAGTAACCTACATTTTATTTACTGAAAATTCTTGCCCCTGGGCCCAATTTTTAAAGTTACGCCACTGTTAAAAGAAGTAAAAGCGGTATATTTCTTCTGTCTTTCTTCTATTTATATTTGGCAAAACCTATCCTTCATATCCAGTATAATGAAATACCAATAAGCTTACTTAATGCATCCAGTCGGTCCCGTAGGTTGGTTAGTGGATATCAATCTTTAACAGATATGTTGTTTATTTTCCTGTAGTCGACGCAACTCTTTCTAATGTTTCCTCAATTCAGCAATTCTTGGATTATTACGCGTAGTTTCGACCGTTCGGAGTATGCCAATCGTCTCGGCCGGTAAGCTGGTAGTTGTATTAGTTAGTTTTCCTACTGTTACTGCGTTTGGGATTCTTGATAACTTAATCCTGGCAGTACATCTTAGAATTTTAATACTCCAATTATCACTGCATAACAAAATTGCACTTTTTGTCTGATGAATGACTTTTATCACATGATGTTTATTAATTTGACGTCGCTGATTCTAAATATATCTTCATTTGTTTTGTAACAGCTATTATTTACGAGTGACAGCTGTCAGTAAAAATTCGCTGTGTTACCGTGTTAATTTGCTGCTAAATTAAAAATTATTAAGTTTTTTTATGAAAATTTGATATGCCAACATCAAGAAAAGTTTGTGTGAATGATCCGAATCATTTTTGTTTCATTTGCGCAGAGTATATGTTTAAAGAATGCCGTTTAAATGCGACAGCGTTCGTAAGTGAGGCCTATAAAAATTACCTTGGGCACCCGCTGGATATGAAAGATAAGCCTTGGATTCCGCAAAAGGTATGCACAACGTGCGTTGAGTTTCTACGTTTGTGGACAAATAAGAAAAGGAATAGTTTCCGGTACGAAACCGCTATGATCTGGAAGGAACCCGTGAACCACCACGATGACTGTTATTTTTGTTTAGTGAACATAACTGGCATTAACCGAAAAAATCGAGCCAAATGGGAGTATCCTTGCATACGATCGGCACATAGACGTGTTTTGAGCCCTAAGATACCACCTGAACCTCAGGTTGATGCTTCACAGAAGGAGCCAAGTGATTTTGAGACGACAACTGGCAATAGTGATAGTGACTTTGAATGTGACCTGGAAACGCCAAAACCATTCAACCAAGATGATTTAAACGACCTTATCAGAGATCTGGGACTGTCAAAGTCTGCTTCAGAAATTTTGGCTTCTAGGCTAAAAGAAAGAAACTTAGTAACAAAAGAAACTAAAATTACTTATTACCGTACAAGAGAACAGGATCTCCTTAAATATTTTGCTGAAGAAGATGACTTCGTATTTTGTAAAGATGTACCTGGTTAATGGCTGCAATGGAATTACAAAATTACGTTCCTAGTGAGTGGCGTTTATTCATAGACTCATCAAAACGGAGTCTAAAATGTGTCCTTTTACACAATGGGAATAAGTTGGGGTCGTTGCCTATTGCACATTCTACAAAATTAAAAGAAGAATATACATCTATTGCTCTAGTTTTGGACAAAATTAAATATGTAGAACACAACTGGCTCATATGTGTTGATTTAAAAATGGTAAATTTTCTATTAGGCCAACAAGGTGGTTACACAAAGTATCCCTGCTTTCTTTGCTTGTGGGATAGTAGAGCTAGAAATCAACATTGGATTAAAAAGGATTGGCCTATTCGGGAAGCGCTAGTTCCAGGACAACAAAACGTGATAAACCCACCTTTGGTATCAAGGGATCGTATACTTTTGCCTCCGTTGCATATAAAATTAGGGCTTATAAAACAATTTGTTAAAGGTCTGGACAAAAACGGAAATTGTTTCCTTTATCTATCAAAAAAATTCCCAAAACTGTCTGCAGAAAAGATAAAAGCGGGCATTTTTGACGGGCCACAGATAAGATCATTAATAAAAGACACAAATTTTACGGACAATATGACAGAGATTGAGAAAAAGGCATGGAATGAGTTTGTTTGGCTTGTTCAAAATTTTTTGGGAAATAAGAAAAGTTCTGACTATTCTCAACACGTCGAACAACTAATGAATCACTTTCAAACGCTTGGATGTAACATGAGCATCAAGTTACATTTTCTTCATAACCACCTAGACTATTTTCCCGCCAATCTTGCGGATCTAAGTGAAGAACAGGGCGAGCGATTCCACCAGGACCTTCGTACGTGGAGGAACGCTATCAAGGCTACTGGAACACAAATATGATGGCCGACTATTGTTGGGGCATTCAGAACAGCTTTCGGCCTTCAACTTCTGCAAGGAAGTCTTATAAAAGAAAATTTTTTTCAACTTAAGAACTAAATAAAATAGGGTTATCTTTAAATATGTTGTGTTTTATTATAAAAAGGCCCATGTGTCACATTTTTTAAACTAGAGCTGATACAGAAATTTTGATCACAGATTTGAAATCGTGATTAAAAATTGGACTAATATCATGTAACATAACCCAATCATCAGATATGCTATTGTGCAGTGTTATGATTGATGTGGGTGTCACTAGTTGGAGATTAAATCTATATGTTCTTATTACCACCCGTAACTCTAAACGAATGATAGATTCCCAGCCAATAAGAGCATCTACACCTGGAATTGGGTTTATGGAACCACTATATAATCGATTTCGAATATTACTTTTCGAAAATTCATAAATTAAGAGGCATTCTTTTAGGCTGGCTACGTTATCTTTTGCGATTCCCAAAGTTTGCGTCAACCTAAAGAATGACAGCATTGTTAATTAAGGGGAGCGATACATGTAACCGCCTAAATTTTGACTGTTTTCTAGAGGCTTATTTAAATTGGATAGAATGAATGAATCGTTTTCAAATTCCGTTTGTTTATTCATTATATATTAAAATACAAGTTCCAAATTTTTTTTATTTTTTTTTTCAAAATGGCCGTCGTAGTAACTAATCTCCTAAGACCCTAGCGGCAAATGGAATCAATCGGCGGGATTTTTAGCGTCTGTTACAGCGATCTGAGATCAAAAATTTTGGTTTGAGCGTGTTCATAAAACATGTATCTTCTAGTTGAACCAATAAAAAAACAAAAAAGTCAAAAATTCGTAAATTGGCACGCTTTAGAAAAAAAAAGTCCAATTTTTCACCCCTTTTTTCGATGGTTTTTGGGTCAAAAATGGTAATTTTTGAAATTTTTTTTGGCATTTTTGAGGTTCAACTAGAAACTAATACTATAGAGAAGACGTGTGCCAAATTTCGTAACAATGGGTTGAGAACTTTTTGAGTTATCCTGCCCGCCAATTTAAAAACTGTAGTTGCGAGAAAAACATGTTTAAAGTTTCGACACACAGAAACTCAATGATTATAGCGACATACCAACTAGTCAGCGATACTAGGGCCATACATTTTAGATGTTATTTTAACTATTTATGCATTTATTTATTTATTTTATTTCTATTTATTTTACATGTATCGCCCCCCTTAAGTTTGGTACTCATTGAGGAATAATCTATTTGTCTTATGCCCGATTTCTTCACCTTGGGACATCTATCAGATAACGAATCCGCCCGAAAAATTTATCAACTGAACAATCAGATAACCGCAATTCAAAATCAAAATAATAATCCAATAATTTGATTGGCTACCTGATCAATTTGTCGGACGGATTTATTATCTGATATATATCTCAAGGTGAAGAAATCGGGCATTATACTGACAAACGTTAGTTTGCGCTACGTTTGTGTAAGTTTCTTAATAATATTCCTCCAATTATGGTGTCGGAATAGCCTCCAGATTTTCGCGGTACCGTATTCAGCTATGCTATACTGAATTGCCTGGTCCAAAAATCCCAAAAATCAATCTATTTGTTACGAAAGATGGAAGAAAATAACAGTTGAAACTTCTATCGGTTCACTCAAGACCGCATAACGGAAACAAACCAAAATAAAGTAAATAACTGCCAACTTTATTTCTAAAACTAGCCACAGACCGGCGTACATGTGTGTCATGCAGGAGTGTCACACCGGTTGAACGTTGATGTTCGATGGTCTGTGGGCATAAGAGTGACATACATGCGCGACGCACAAGTTTTCAATTTGACTTGAATTCGGTGTGTCACACATCAACGTTCATACCATGTATGACGGTCTGTGGACAACCTTCACTCTTTTCTATAAAATTTATTTAATTCAGTGTCTCGCGCCTATTTAAAATTTTTATTACAATAGTTTATTTTATTTATCATGCATGCATACGCCACTGATAAAAATATCAACTCGTTTTCATCATTCATCGTCGACACTCAAACTACATGTGTGACACCCAAGCATGATAGTGTAGGGGCAACAGCACACCATCATACTTGCACGACGCACATGAATGACACTCCTGCATGACACACATGTACGCCGGTCTGTGGCTAGCTTTAGGGTGAGGACAACAAAGCGAAAGTATAACCTTGTAGTATATTGAATAATATAAAATCTTGATTTTCATTGTCACTGAAAGTCTGAAAGACAAGCAAGTGAACTAATGTCAAGAGAATAAAACTTCGATGTTGTAAGAAAATTGAAAAAGTACTTTATTCGGAGAAAAGTATTTTTTGTTGTTTGTCTGTAACTGTAAAAGCTTTGCAACTCATTACAAAAAAATTTGTTTTCTGGTAATGTTACAGTCAATGCATATACAAGATATACAATAAATACGAATACTCGACGGAAAGGCGACAATATTTAATCTATTTGAAGAAGTGACTATAATCAATGTTCGATTTTTTTACTTTTTTTAATTATTTACTTAAAAGCTTAAAGACTGACTTGAATTCTACAGGGAGTTCTGTTTTGAAGAGCAGTTTCGAGCAAAGTAAAATATTATTTTTATAAAAGCAACATTCTATATTATTTTACATACCTACTTATTCGATGTCTGAAAATTTTCTATTTATTCAGTAGGGGAGACCGGAGCAAGTTGCAATACTTTTTAATTTTAATTTTTTTTAAAGACCATTATAGAAAAAAACAACTAAATATTGCTAGGCATATGTATATTAATCTTTAAGGAACATAGGTATATAAAGTTAAAGAACTCAAAAACAATAATGGACAAATTACATAAAGTTAATAAAAAAGGTGATCGTGTTGCAATATACCCCGTCTTCGGGGTATGTTGCAACACATGATGAGGTAAATTGCAACACTTATTCAGAAGCACTATCATCACTATTAGGTACAATTTACACTTATATACAACTGGTCTTGTTTAGCACAGGTCCAGTGTACCCACATTTTGCAAAGTCTATACTGTACCCTTTCTTCGTTCATTCAAAAGGGCATTTATTTATGACGCGCATGAACAGATTAACGAGATTCTTACAAGATATAATACTTTTTCTATGATTATTCTACGCAAGACTATAGACAAATGTTCACTCTATATCGCAAAGTTCAAATAACCGCACTATGACACTTGATACTTTAATAATGCTACTGCATTGACAATAATAACAAAATTACTTATTTTGTCGTGAGCACAGATGTGACGATTACTCATATACCACAGCTATTAGGCGTGATTCTACTTGACATACCTAAGAACCATTAAATTACACGTATTTTGTACCGATGGCGGTATCTATTATCTTATCCGTGAAACAGTTATCTACATTCTACACTGTTGCAACTTACCCCTGTTGCAACTTACCCCGATCTCCCCTAAGCATCTTTTCATAAAAAAACAGTAATTTGGTTCATTTATTTATAATTGTTGTGTATTGATTTGCATTAATTAGGGATGTTTTGTGTATTGACTTTATTTTTTCTATTTCTATTTTAGTACTGGAGTTCTTTCGCATTGTTTGTATTATACTATTGCAAGAAGCAATTACGTAATTAACTATTTATTATTTTTATTGTGTTATTACTCAAAGAAAATTCTTCTATTTTCGAGTATTTTTTTAAATCTCTATATTATTTGAAATAAACGCATTATTTGCAGCATGGCAAGATTTGAAAAAGATTTAAATATTTTTGAATTATTTCTTAAAAGCCAATTTAATGCAGTTTAATCAAGATTTTATATAACAGCTGTACTTTTAAAACACAAATTTTATTCAAATAAAGCTTTCATGTTTATATACAGTAAGTTCATTAATACAGGGGTCGGTGCTCAAAGTGCTACCAACTTCAGGCTGCTGTAGCCACCAAACGACTAATGACAGCGCCGTTATTTTTTGACAAGCGTCAGTTTGATATGTTGTTTGCAAACCTACGGAAGCATATCGTTTTACGAGGCAGTTAAAAAAGTTATTGAAAATAGAGTTTCGAAAGATATTTCGAAAAAAATCGAAAAATTTTGCTGATTCATTTCTTCACAGCAATAGCCACCATATTCCCCGGACCTAAATCCAATGAATTTTTTGATATGATCCATTTTAGAGACCAAAGTATCCAGTAGAAAATATGGGAAATGGGCAACATACAATCAGGACACATTCGTCCAGCATGTGAATCCTTTTCGGATCGGTCTAGGACAAAATCCCGCGGTCATAATCCCGCCAGACTAAAATCCCGCCGAACCGAAATCCAGCTAGACCATAATCCCGCCGGACCAAAATCTCGATGAACCGAAATCCCGCCGAACGAAAATCCAGTCGGGCTGAAATCCCGCCGGGCCATTTTTGTTGTGTTAACGATGCTCTCGTTGGTTAATTTTTTAAAGAAATCTTACTTTTCCCTCCCAAGTGAAGACCAAGATACTGGTGATACCTCCAAATGAACGGTAGAATTTTCTACCGACTTGGGCCAGGGTAGCTTCTGAAGTATTAGTAGGAGTACAATGGGGCTCATTTTTACGGAAAATTTTACTAAAGAAAAATCATAAATTAACACTAACCTACATAAGCGATCAATATTCTCGCGCGGATATCTCTTTTTATAAACAATTTTGCGAAAGAAAATCATAAACTAACACTAACTGACTAACAACCATAATAAATTTTAAGCCTGCGATAGATATTAAGCTAATTTGGGTTTGTACGTATGGTCCGGCGGGAGTTTAGTTTAACGGGATTGTGGTCATGCGGGATTTTGGTCTGGCGGGATTATGGTACGGCGGAATTTTGGCGGCAGGATTGTGGCGGCGGGATTTTGGCCGCGAGATTAAGTCCGATCCCGTTTCCGAACAGACTCAATGCTATTAACCGCGCTAAAGGTGGCTATATCGAACAATAAGATATTTTTCTTAAAATTTAAAATGTTTTTTCGATATACTGAAGTTTTTAACTTAAAAAAAAAATTACATGAAAAAACCTACTATGCAGGTTAGGACTAAAATATTTAAAACATAAGATTACTGGATATTTTGACGAAATGAGTTACCATGAACACAAAAATATCAAATCTAAGCGATGAAATTTGAAAATGTATCAATTATTCAGTTTTTTATTAATTGCTGTCGGGTGATCTTCCATTCTTCATTTGTCGCACACATCGCACTACTTCTTCTATTACGTCTATCCGATCACCTTCTTGGTTTATTGTTGGCAGTGGTAGATCAAACCAAAACTGTTGTCTGTCCTCCACCAGTAACCTTTTGTAGGTTTCTTCCCCTTCCTTTATTGATATATTATAATTCTGGGCCCACATTGTCTTGTTATTTTTAATTTTGTTATCTATCCATACTTTTGTTGTCCTTGATCTCTCTATGTAACCCTCTATTTGTTGGCATTGTTGTTTCTAGAAAATTGTTGTTGTCCACTGCAGTTTCTTGAATAACTTGAATAAAATAATATTTTCAGTACTTGGTCCTCTTCTTCAATGTCCTCTCGAGCTCGACTGTCCTTCAATTTATAATTAATCCTTCAATCTATTTCTGTACAATTATTGTGCAATACTCGGCTTTTTGTAATTATTTAATTTATAATTTTCAATTGTCTATATCTGGTATTGTATTGGTATTGGTGAATACTCCGTTCAGCTGGGGCTTTGCATTGCGGTCTTTAAATAGAAATAAAATTTTTGCAAAAGCAAAGTAGTGGAACATGGAAATAGGATTTGCTATGGCAGAGGCATTTCTCAATGTTTCGTAAGATTTCCTAATTGGCATCAATGTTTCCTGCGAGGCCATACCAACTCTTCGCTCCTCGCCCTCCTGCACTCTACAACCAGATCTTAAATTTGTAATTTTCAGTATCCAGTTTCAAGAGGTACCATGCCTTAAGTCGTCATCAAGTGCATTAAACAGGATTTGGCCCCGGAATCGCATTAAAAGTTCAAAAACTTCAGCACGATGCCTATGCTATACTAGATGGTCCAAGAAGTTTGATTTACATTCGTTATGGTTCCTCCAGTGTGAAAAGTGTTCTTTTAATCTGGTTTTAAATGCGCGACCTGTCTGCCCCACATATGTCATTTCACAGTTTTCGCATTTAATTCTATATATACCGCTTCTGTTTTTTACATATATCAAAGCAGTACCCTGGTTTCATACGTCCAACAAATCTGTGTTGCCGGCGAAAAAGTGCTTAAGTCAATATTTGCCAAACTGAGATAATGGCGAAAACAAAATTTGGCAAAATTGAACTTGTTGTACTGACTAAAATTTTGAAGGTATATAATTTTTTTTTCATATTTGTTATTGAATATAATGTTATTACAAGAATAATATAAAATAATTCAAAAAAACTGAAAATTGAGGGTTTTACTTGACTTAAGTGAATTGACATCATGACCTTTCTATGACATAAGTCATTTTACCCCACTAGTTTTAGTTATCATTTTTTATTATAAAACGTAAAAAAATAGCACAAAATCAAAAACGTTTAACCTACTTCTTCTGTTTTCTTCAGTCTTCCTCCTCTTATTGCGGTATTAGTGAGTCTGAGACGGGAAGGCTTTTGTAAAAGTCGTGAAAGACGGAGTCCACTAAATGCAAGATACTTAACAGATCCTTCTTTTTCTCTTTATTTATAGCGAGTGGTGCCGAGTATTGTGGTGTGGCAATCAGTTCTACTGTTGTTTGTCGTCTTCGCAGGAAAGATATACTTTTAAAATCCAAATCGTCCAAAGAAGTCTTGAATTGCATTATACCAATCCGATCTTCGAAAAATCTTGCCCATTGCACATTGTGCCAGATAAACTTTTCATTCTGAGAATCTTTGTTCTTTAGTTGCAACTTATTTCTATAAAACGCATTGAAATCTAAAAAGTTAGGCTGTTCCATTTGCGTAACTTCAAATTTGCCTTTTTTACCTACCGATCGTATCAATTGCAACCAATCGCGAGGATGATGAATTCTCATATTGGTTCTCTTTTTCTTCCTTTCAATCATTGCGTGTGCCGTATCACATTCCATATGAGAATGCCCACTGATCATATACTTGTGGTCGATTATTTTCAAGTTTTTATTTATTTGCAACGCCGAAAAACACATTGCTGCCATATGGGAATTTCTGTTCTGCCCCGTGCATGTATCCGAATACATAATCACATGATGTACGTCTTCAGGCAATGAGATCAAATATTTGAATAAACACGATCCAATTTGGTTTGCTCCTCGTCCTTCAGTCGTTTCATCCCATAAAAAGTTACTAGCAATACCTTCAGCCCCATCATAAATCGTTAGGTTATATACAGCTAACTGTCGCTTGTAAAATATTATGTTTGTCTGAATATGAGGAGTTTGCAAAACCTGCTGTAGATCAAACGATATCATTTTTATTGATTTGTCAAGTTTTGCTAGTTCTTTATCGTCGCTTTTGGCCATATAATGTTTATCAGCGATATCTTTATGCGTATCCCATTCGTTTCTAAATCTTGTTTTGTCACTCTCCTCGTTAGCAAGTTTTATCTGCAAATTAAATGAATCACATGTATTGCACGTATCGTTGTGCGGCATTTTGAATGATAGATTTTGTTCCTTAAAAATCTCTCTGTAGATTGTATAGCACACATCAGGTTTATTAATATTTTGATCTTTATATAAAGCATACATTTCCAATACACTTAAATTGGAATCTAGGTAATTTTTACAGGGTTTTTTTACAGGGTAAAACTACTTAAGTCCATTTAAGTTATTTTTCTCGGTTAAGAATCGCATTATGCTGGTGTACAAAAATGCTTAAGTAGACATAGGATATTTTACACAAATTTAGTTGGCCACTTTTGACTTAAGCGAAAGGTATTCTATTAAATACCTCCCTTAATATCCAAGCTATGATTTTGACAGTTATTTCAAAAGAAAGAGCGAATTTTTTTCTATGGGAATATGTCGAAACCTCAATTTCGCAAAAACATGACTTAAGCACTTTTTTGCCGGCAACACAGAAATAGTCACACAGCAAGACCAGATTCAAAATTACTATAACCACATCGGTATCATAGATTGATTTTCATCATCAATCAAACTTGAAAATTGATAAAATTTAAATATTTACATATGTACGTAGATACAACACAATGAATTAAGTATATCTGAACAAATGTAAGTTAAATGTTTAAAATCTTAAACCAGCAACTGTCAAAAGTTTTTAAGTGGATATGTGACAACATTTTTATGAATTTTTTTCTTTGTTTTAATCCTTCCACAGTTAAGAATTTATTTTTATATTTGAGTTTCAATGGATCTAACAAAAAAAATCGAGGTTTACTGATTCACTTGGTTAAATTGTTATTTTTTGGATTTTAGTCGATAAATTACTTTCTATCCAACTTTTTGTTTGGCAATATTCCTTCATATTTCCGTCACTTCAGTTCAAGCTTTCATCGAAATATATTATAATTCTTTATAAATTTAATCTATAATAAGTAAGTAGGTATGTATGTATGTAAAATTATAATATTACATACTATATACGTAATAATGATTAAAATAACTTTGCTTGACTGAAACAATTTCATTATATTTTAAACTTATAATATATGTTGTAGTATAATATGTATTATATACTATTAGATAATATATACTTTATACAGAACCTACGTCAATTCATCGCGGATAATTCATCGCACGACAATTCATTGCGGACAATTCATCGCACGACAATTCATCACGGACAATTTATCGTGAGATAATTCATCGCCGCGAAAATTTACCGCCGCGACAATTCATCGCTTGCGTCAATTCATCGCGTGCAACAATTCATCGTAATTAAATATAATTAAAATAAAAACAACTAAAATTTGATATTACAAAATTAATTAAAACAAGTAAATTAAATTAAAATATTTTATATATTTAAAATATAATTAAAATAAAAACAAGACATATTTTTATAATTGCAAAATTGCAATTGAAAATTATAAGCTATACTTCGAAGAAAACCTAAAATAGGTCTGTTAGGGTAATCTTCCACTATTGTTTTAATTCTTCTGGCGGTGTCTCTGTACACTCTTTTTGGTAAAATTTCATTTCCAGCTACAAATTGTTCTATATTTAAACATTTAAATTTAGGACAAATTTATCGTGCACGCGTTTTCCGGTGTAAATAACAGCAACTCAGCCCTTTTCAGGGCCCCAAAAGTGTACTGGATTTTTTATTTAACAAAATACTATACAAATACTAAGTGTTACAAAAATACTAATAATAATTATGCATTCATTCACCCGAATTTCCATTTATTTATTAACATTCTATACGCGATGAATTGTCGCATGCGATGAATTGTCGCGACGATAAATTGTCGCCGCGATGAATTGTCACACGCGATGAATTGTCGCACGATGAATTGTCCGCGATGAATTGTCGCGCGATGAATTGACGGTACACCCTTTATACATTGTATATTATACAATTATATATTTTATTATGCTGGTACACATATAATGTATAATATACTTCAGTAGTACTTTGATACAAATTATGTAAGCTGGCATTTTAAATTATGTTGTTTAATATTATTGTTTACTAATAAATAAATAATTACAATTATTATCAGTTTATATTGTTTATGTAGTTTTATGCAATATGTGTATATACAGGTTGGTCAAAATTTTACGTAGAATTTAAAAATAAAATAAAAATGGGGAATTAAATTTAAAAGATTGAAGATATCTGTTTTGTGGATACCCTGTATAAATAAAAATAATTTTTTTAAATGCATGAAAAAGAACCGACGAGTACAAGCGTTTAAAAAAAATAACTTATACCAAAGAGTATGTATATATAGAGGGACAGCTCTTATGGGAATACTTGTCACAAGTATTTCTTGATGGCTCTGCTACGCCATCTAGTGGAGGGGGTTATCTCTACGTCTTTATTTTTGGTCCTCTATATACAGGGTGCTGAATGAGTTAGCTGAACATAGGAAATTAACATGTAAAAACTTATTTTTGTAAAAATACCCCCCTGTATATAAAGGATCAGCCATAAATTTAAAATTAAAACGTAGAGATCACACCGTCTACTAGATGGCGTAGCAGAGCCATTAACAAAAACTTGTGACAAATATTTGTTAATGGCTGTCCCTCTATATATACATACTCTTTGCTTATACATAATATTTTACAATAAATTATATGAATTTTATACAGGACTTTTGAAACATCCTGTATAATTCTTAGTTTACTATTATCTCAAAAATAGAACTTTATTTGAAATTGTTGTAATTTTTAATTATTTTTTCACTCTTTTATTATCAAAATATCGTTTAATATACAAAAAATACTTTTGACCAGGATTTCTTAAAAATTCGCCTGTGTGATGTCGCCAGAACTCAGCTTATCCTCGTTGCCAAAAACTAATCATTGTAGTTAGGAACAAATTGTATACAAATAAAAGATATAATGGTTACACGCCTGTATGAGTAATTCCACGTCAACCGGGACAGCTACGAAACCTCATATTTTCAAAAACGCCTGATTCTTTTTTTATGTTTCCGTACTATTAAAAAACTCTACTGAATTTTTTTCAGATTTTTATAATAATTATTTTGCAAGTTATGGACAATTAAAAATTTCAAAAAATCCATCGAACTTTCTCATTCAAATATTAATATCTCTGGTTCTATTGAACTCACAAAATCCAATCTCAGCTCATTCTAAATCTCTTGAATTGTACTTTCGCTGTAATTTTTTTATATTTTATGAAAGTTGAAAATTCAATAATTGTTTAAACAATTTAACTTTAAAATTGATTTTTAACTAATTTTACCACCTTGGAAAATTTTTAAATAAATATGACCGTTTTCCTCGTTAAATTTCCTACGAAATATGTAAATTTCAAGATGGAGAACAAATGGACACTAACACAAAAAAATAAATTCATTGTGCTATTGGTGTCGCTCATGATATTATACGCACGAAGTGCATTATGATAGGAGATTGTTACAAGGTTGTTATCATATCTCGTCAGATATTAAAGAATATTTGATTCCTGATCTGTAACCCTTGTTTACCTTTGATCAGTGAGCAACGAATTGAAAACAGGAGGCTATTGAAAAAAATTACGTGGCCATAAACGAGAATGAACAGAAAATTCAGAAGCAGAAAAGATTCTTACTTACCAATCTGAAGGAAACATACAGGATTTTCTCACAAAAATTCCCGAAAGTCAAAATCGGTTTTTCGAAGTTTGCTGAACTCTGATCGAAACAGTAGAACTCGTTATGCTTGCGTATGTGCACTCTGAGAAAAGATTTGTTGTCGTAACAAAATCATTAGTAGCTATAGCCTCAACAGAATTTTTTGCTGTTACAACAAATTTAATTTTGTTCTAAACACAAAAAAACTTTGTTGTGGCAGCTTAAAATTTGTTGTAGCAGCAAAAACTCTGTTGAGGCTATAGCGTCACTAATGATTTTGTTACGACGACAAATCTTTTTTCAGAGTGTGCCATCCGCATCCATGAAAATGTGAAATTGATGATTGATGGTGCAAGAATAGCTTATCTTACCTCCAAAACACTACAGCCAATGCAGAACTTAAAGACTGCTTGGCTCGAATGTTATGCAATCCACCCAACAATTGACTGCTATTTAAAAGACTGTATGAACTGTCCTGGTATATCAAATTTAGAAGAGCAGTTTCAAGATTTATTCGAGAATGAGTTTCGAGACACCGTAAGGTACAGACAGTGGGTATCAGGTGATTTAACAAATTTGGAGACGATGCAAGCACCTGTACAGGATTTTTTGGAAAAGCTGTGCGTGAAACTCGATGGACTGGTAACTCATGTATTCATTGCTAAACAGCAATCAAAGGTTTTTCAGACTGGAAGAATCATTTGAAAACCGAAGAATGCCGAATTATTATATGCGCTTTTTCCGAAAATTATGTATTCGTGATCCAAGATGCTGTTCAGAGGATACATTGGAATAACGACCAAGTGACATTGCATCCGATTGTTATTTACTACAATGAAAATGGAGACATAAGATACAAGAATTTTGTCGCGATCTCAGAATGCTTGAAGCACAATAATACAATTGAAGTTTCGTCATGTGCAAACAATAATTTATTTCTCGGACGGAGCCAGTGCTCAATATAAAAACACAAATAATTTCATAAACCTTTGTCACCACGAAGAAGATTTTGGCGTACTAGCAGAATGGCATTTTTTTGAGGCGGCACATGGAAAGGGCCCATGTGACGGCATCGGAGGGACACTCAAAAGATTGAAAGGCAGCATGGAACGCCGTCAGGATCGCATCAAAACACTGAGAAAGTTCTTCGACTGGATTGAAAATAATCCAAATATCAAACATATCGATATTTGTTATTTCACAAATAGAAATTACTATGAAGAAGATATCATCTTACAAGATCGATTTGTAAGAGCCTAGACTGTGCATGGAATACTTTCTTTACACAACAAAAGTTAATAACAAAAAGATTTTCAGCCACTACGGAATTTCTTACAGTTTCTGTAAGCAAATAAAAAAATTTCATGTAAATTTCTTTAATATTTAACGAGATATGATTAAATCCTTATAACAATCTCCTATCATAATCCACTTCGTGCGTATAATATATCATGAGCGGCATCAATGGCGCAACGAATTTATTTTTTTTGTATCAGTGTCCATTTGTTCTCCATCTTGAAATTTACATATTTTGTAGGAAATTTAACGAGGAACACGCTCATATTTTTTTCAAAATTTTCCAAGGTGGTAAAATTAGTTGAAAATCGATTTTAAACTTAAATTTGTTAAACAATCATTGAATTTTCAACTTTCGTAAAATATAGAAAATTTCCAACGAAAGTAAAATTCAAGAGCTTTAAAATGAGCTAAAATAGGATTTTGTAAGTTCAATAGAACCAGAGATATTCATATTTGAATAGGAGCGTTCGATCAATTTTTCGAAATTTTTAATTGTCCATAACTTGCAAAATAATTCTTATAAAAATCTGATAAAAATTACAAGTCATATTTTAGTAATGTAGAACCCATATAAAACTTTGCAGCTGAATCGAAGACATGAAGGTCAAATTTTACCAAAATTCGTCCCGCTTGACGTGGAATTACTCATAATATCTTATATGAGTCCACTAAATGCAAAAGTGTGTATATGCAAAAAATTCGAAAATGAGTTATTGGTGGCTTTGTATTCGTTATTCAAATGCGCATCTTTTAAATAAAGGAATTTTAAAGAAAAAAAATGTTTAAGGTAAGAAATTCGCATTTAAAAAGTAATATCAAATGCAAAACTTTGTATTTGACTTGACACACTAGTTGCAAAGGTGTGTATATGATTACAGCTCATAACAATGCATCAGCATTTGTTATAATCAGCTTATTGTCTACTAGATAAATAGTTTTAATTGGCAGTTTGTGTTACTATAGTGGTAATTTACTTACCAGTACTGTTTCATTTATTCCTTATTGATTATTAATTGATAATAATTTGATATTATAAGTTGCTATGGATTTGAATGTTACAATTACACCGTGTGATAGTGGAAAATCTCGAAAGCGACCCATTCAAAAAGAGAAATGGAAAAGACACCAAAACAAATTATTAAGGTAAAAACGTAAATTTTCCAATTTTTGTATTATAATAGAACGGTATTGTAGGCATAATAAATGCCACATAAATTACCGGATTATCCCAAATGCATCCATACAAAAGAGAATAAGTCCCCTTATGAATGTAGAATACTGACGAATCAACAACTGAAAAAATTTCATGAGATTCTGTTTCAAAGCAGCGATAAAATCAAGCAAGATATGATTATTTTGAAGTACTGTATTGGTTATAATAATAAATAATAATAAACTTTATTCTTGGAACTGTACAAAAGTTATGAATGCGTCAAAGAAGAAAAAAGAAAATGTGTATCTTATACATTATAAATGGAAAAATTCATGAATGCTGTAGAGTGGATGTTGTTCTAAGTGCAGTCGCAACTCCTTTTTGAATCTTATTTGGTTTTGATTCTTGATTGATGTTGGAAGTCCATTATAGAGTCTCGTTCCTGTGGCTATTGGTCCGTCTAGCGAAAGTCTTAAACGCGTGAGTGGAACGTGAAGTTGATGACATTTTCTAGTATTGTATCCATGGACCTGGTTGTTATGAAGAAGCAAGTGTTTGCGCTTATGTATATCCTTACAGACCGCATATATGTACAAACAAGGCAACGTAAGCAGACGCCACTTGGCAAACAGCGGTCTACACGGCGTCTGTGGATGAGACCTCTCCATAGAACGAAGTTTTTTTTTTTGTAACAAGAATATCTGAGTGGCATGTGTGGATGTTCCCCATACCGAAATACCGTAAGCAAATCGGCTCTCAACCATGGCGAGATATGCAGTACGTATGATCGACTCACTTGCACATCTTGACAAATTACGAAATAGGTAGCAGTACTTACTACATTCCTCTCTTAATTTTGTAGTGTGGTTGATCCATGTCAACTTATTGTCCATGTGAATTCCAAGAAATTTAGTAGACACACAGCAACTAATTGACTGTCCATCAAAATCCATTGTAGTTAGCTCGTTGGTAGGAGCATTTTTAGGAAGAAATCTCACAATTTGGGTTTTTTCCAGGTTCAGTGTCAGGTTGTTTTTTGTACACCAGTCGAGCATGCTTTGGATAACTTGCATGCTGTTGTGATACAATACATCTTCGTTACTCGAAACACACAGCGCATTGAAATCGTCCGCAAACTGGGTTCTCAATTCACCCCCGAGCAAATACTGTATCAGATTGTTCACAAACAACAGAAAAAGCAAGGGACCCAGTGTTGAACCTTGTGGGACGCCCAACTTGGTACTCAAATATTTGGATGTCGATTTGTTGATCTTGACAAACTGTTTACGCTTGGCGAGATAGCTCTGGATCCATCTTTTGGCCGGGCCCCGTATTCCCAATCTCTCGATTTTTTGGAACAGGATATCGTGATCTATTGAGTCGAAGGCCTTTGAAAGATCAAAGAATACGCCCAGAACTCGCTGTCCTCTGTCTAGGCTTGATTGAACAAAATCAACGGCACGCAGAATAGCGTCGCTCGTTGACCTACCCTTTCTGAATCCAAATTGACAATCGCTGAGCAGACCACGGGACTCAACGAAATTAACAAGTCTGATGTAGAAAATCGATTCGATTACTTTAGAAAACTGCGATTGTAGAGCAATCGGGCGGTAATTATCAACGCAGTGCCTGTCTCCTTTCTTCTTATAAATTGGATGAATTTTGGATACTTTCAATGCCTCAGGAAAGCAACCTTCAGAGAATGATGCATTAATAATATGGCACAATGGAGTGCATATTATGTCCGCAATGTGCCGTAGAACGCAACCAGACACGTCGTCCGAGCCAGAAGAATTCTTCTTACAGTGCTCACGTATTGTGAGTAGTACCTCATCAGGGCTGCAGGGAGCCAGAAAAAATGAAGACATCTCATTAGTGGGTAGAGTGATGTTGTCAACACGATTCTTGTGCCCATCCAAGTTGGTAAAAAACTTATTGAATAGTTCAGCTTTCTCTTCATCGGATGTAGCAAAATTACATCTCTGGTTATCATGCAAATGGTCAGGATATTCATTTATCGACGACCTAGCTCTTTCATCATTGATAATTTTCCAGCAGGTATACGATACGTTATTGGAATTTTGTATTCTTCTGTTGTTATAATTAAGTTTATTTTGATTGATCAAGTTTACGTATTCTTTCTTTCTGCTTCTGTAAAATTGCGCAAGTTTCTGGTCATTAGGATATGATTTGCGCATATGATCTAGGTGGCGTAAATTTTGTGAGGCAATTCTAATGCGGTCGTCTATCCATTTGAGGCTGGGTATTTTGTGTTTTCTTTCCTTTTTCTCTGGACAAGCATTATTGAAGTGGAACGTGACCGTGTCGATGAAACTGTTGAAAGCAGTGTTTGTATTGGCTCCCATATACACAAACTCCCAATCTTCCCGTGCAAGCTCACTTGCAAGCGCTGAGAGATTTGTAGCGGATGTGTCTCTGTATACCTTCGAACTCCGAAGAGCACCCAAAACAACAGGGATCGAAAGCAGTTGGTATGTGTGGTCAGATACATGTGTGTTGTGTACTGAGACCTTGTATTCAGTAATATTCGTCATAAAGTTGTCGATACACGTGCTGGTGCGAGAAGCACACCTAGTTGGCTCAAATATTGCCTGCGTTAAACCATATTCAGAGCAAAAACTCCTGAACCCAGAAGACTCCTGCGTCTGCTTGCCGAGGTCGATGTTGAAATCACCACACATTATTAGTGGTAAGGTGTTATTTTTTATTTGAATGTGATGTAATACTTCTGCCATGATGTGCTTAAAGGTGTCTATTGGAGCCGAAGTTCTATAGGCCACAGTCACATATACATTGGTATTGTCAAGTTTTATTCGAATGGTGCAATGCTCACATGCGAAAGGTGTCGAGTTCCCCACTGAAGCGTCAGAAACCCGTCCCACCAGAGCATCCTGTACGTATATGCAGACACCGCCAAAACGTCTCCCCTCTCTGCTATAGTGACAAATCAATGAGTAGCCCTGGATTACCACCTCATTCAGATTGCTACCTTGGAAATGATGTTCGGTGAGACATAGTATGTTTGGATTGTGGACATTAAGTATAACAAGAAGCTGACTAACCTTATCTTTAAGCCCATTTATATTGAAGTGTAGAATGTGGAGATGTGTAGGACTGTCTTTGCGTGGCTGTGACTTGCTAGTTTTGACAGTGTGGTTTCTGGTTATTTCCTGTTGTCTAAGAAATTTCTCCCGCGGAAAAAATTAAATCTGGACCAGGCAATATTGGTTGGCCAGAAATTAGGATTATTGACATCTTCCTTTAGGACAGGGTCCACACCAATCATAAAAGAATTATTATTTTTTGTAGGGTTTTTAGTGGAATTTGGAAGAGCCTTGACATAATATTCCAGATCAGGTCTTCCACTTTTCTTTTTGAGGTAGTCAACTATGATTCCCGTTGTAACATGATCATTCGCCTTGGTCACGTAAAACCACAATTTCTTGTTATTCTCTCTTCCAGATAAACCACTCAACTGGTCCTCCTCTGATATAGGAGCACTCCCCATCTGACGATGCCTTGGTTGGCTTCTCGGTGACTGCTTAGTAATATTTTGCGTTAGTTGGACAGGACTCACTTTAAAGTTAGATGTTCTGCGTCTTTTATTAGTGTGCAGTGTAAAACCATCACTTTCTAGTTGTTCCTGTGATGATAATTGAACGAATGGATGTTCTGTTGACGTCATTGGAAGTGCAGCACTTTCTGTTAGGGATTTAATCATTTTTCGTGTATTTGTTGTTTCACGCACACAATCCTTATTCAGAGCGACCGATGATAAGCTTGATTGTTTGCTTACTCCAGCTTTGTGATTTATGACTTGCAGTTTGTTTTCACTTGGTTGTCCTTGTGTTGAGGAATTCATGCTCAACCTGGCAACGCCGCGGTACGAGTTATCTATTATAGTTTGTGCATTATCATTCAACAATTTAATTATAAGCTCCTTGTCACTTACTGCTTTCTCCAGGTTATTTATTATTGTCTTTGAGTACTGAAGCTCCACCTGGCATACCTTTAAGTCATTTTTTACGTTGATCAAATCAACATCGTTTTGTTGGTTATGTGAGAGTTCGTCATATGTTTCATCGTACACTCCCGATTTTTCACTCTCAACAAAGTTTCGCAATCGTTCACTCACTGTAGTGCCTTCCGGGATACGTCTCTTTACAATTATGTCAATTAAATACTCTTTTTTCAATTTTGTAAGTTCAGAGATGAACTGTTCTACGTGCTCCATGGTTGTCACTTTACTGTGAATCTTTTATCTGGGTTTGAAACCCAAACGAAATAAAACTACCTCTCATTCTGTTAGTATAAGATATCACATTTCTGTTGAACATGGAACGTTAGTCAGGGTTTGTAAAAAAGCGTTCTTGGGTATAACCAATATCAGTGCCAACAGAATTGAAAGAATAGTTAGAAATTTTGTTTTACATGGTCAAACACCACAAGAGAAAAGAGTAGGTGACCGTATCAAAACAAAAAACGATGATAAAAAAATGTTAATTAAAACTTTCATTGAGAGTATTACTTGTGTTGAATCTCATTATTGCAGGAGTAAGAGCCCATCACGAATCTATTTGCCATGTAGTTTAAATTTTACCAAGCTGTATAAAATTTACTGCGAAAAGTACTCCCATGAACTCGTTAAACTATCTTACTTTAGAGATTATCTCAATTCCAATTACAATATCGCATTTGGAACTCCACTAACTGACGTTTGCTCGACATGTCTTCGGGCAAAAGAATCATTGGAAAAAGCTGCTACAGAAGAAGAAAAGGAAATTATTCAAACTGAGCATGAAGTTCATATATTAAAATCTAAAGCATTTTATAAATTATTGAAAAGTGAAGATAATCACATCCAAGTTTTTGCTTTTGACTGTCAAAAAAACTTAAGTCTACCAAAGCTTCCGGATCAAGCTGCTTATTTTAGTCAGCAAATAAATTATTACAATTTAACTGTAGTCAAAGGAAACTCTAAAACTAAGTTGACTTCAAGCAATGTTATTTCATACTTGTGGATGGAAACAAATTCCCCGAAAGATTCAAACTCGATTGCTTCTGCTATCCATAATCTTTTGAAAAATAATACGTTCTCTGATAGTATTACAATGGTGCGATTATTTTCAGACGGTTGTGGAGGACAGAATAAGAATTCTGTAATGATGTCTATGCTGGGGTATTGGTTAGCTGAGGAAGCTCCAAAACATATTAAAACAGTGGAAATTGTATTTCCAATAGTAGGACATTCGTTTCTTCCTCCAGATCGAGTGTTTGGTCTCATTGAAAGAGAAATAAAGAAAATTAATATAATTATAAACAAAGAAGAATATGAAGAGATAATAGAGAATTATTCAACCACTAAAATATTGGGTAGAGATTGGAAAATATTCGACTGGAAAGAAGAAACAAAGAAATTAACGAAAGCTTCAGGACAGTGGCACTTTAAATTTAACCTTCGAAAAGATTTGTATGCGATAAAAAAAATGGAATGCATTCAGTTATTTTAAAAGGCGAAGTAGATTACAATTCCGAATTGGGTGAAGGAAAATATTTTCTCAAAAAGAATAAAAGATTTAATCAATTCAAGCCAAAAATGTTACCAATTGAAAACAAACTTAAAGGTGATAAATCTACCATAGATTCGCTATTAAAAAAACACTATGGAGATGATTGGAGGCAAGATCCCAAGCTAAAATTCTACAAAATTATAGATCAACGCAGAGAAGCTTTAAGAAATGAAGAATTAGAAGACGAATTTTCTGCAAATTCAGATGAAGATATGAATTTTTGAATTTAAGTAGTGTTCTCATTGCGCTATTTTTTTACGAAATTATTTTTTATTTTAATTTTTTGTCAACGTAACAATGTGTTTTTAATTTTTTAATAAAGTTTTATTACTGCAGCTCTTTTAATTACTGTTTAGAAATCAGTAAATAAATTCTAATTTAGGGAATATTAAATTAATCCTAATTCTTCAGTTGCAAAACTGTGCATTAAACATGGTTCAGTTGCAAAACTGTGTGTATGCAATCTTTATACTAAAATTCCACGGTTAATAATCAAAATATTGGTAAAAAATTATCATTGCTGTGACTTCAAAATACAATACACCTTATGACAAACAAAATATACAGGAAGAATCTTTCATAATTTTCCTCATAACAGTTTTTTGTAAATATCTCAAAACAACTTGGATGTCATATACACACTTTTGCATCTAGTGGACTCATATAATATAATATACCTATACTCCAACTTTCTGCTTTAGTGACATATCATGTATTTTGACAAACAATATTGGCGTGAATTTTCGAACTGTCAAACTGCAGTTTTTTGTCTTTAAAGAAGTTTTCATGGTATTAGATACTACAGAAAATATTTGAGGTACCGTCAAACGGGGTGAGTCAGGACATAGGGGGTCAGTCGGGACAAACATGTTTTGCTGATAAATAACGGTAGATTTTAATTTCAAGTTTCAAAACCTACTCACCGATGTCCTCTATAGTGAATGTTTGTATTCTATCCGTGCTTATCACGTACGTGTTCGTCAATAATTAAAATTTGATTATTAAAAAAAAACAATTTTTTTTATAAATAATATTAGTTTGTTTGGAAATTAAATTCTTGTTAAGATTTCTTATGTTGACATTTCAGAGAATTTATCCCTCAATTTTCAAGACTAAAAATATACACAAATGAGTCCTAAAACTAGTGTTGACAAAATTCTATTTTGCTCACCAAACAAATTTGTGATGATCATAAATAGTTTTTTTTTTTGTAATTCTCAACAGGAATTTAATTTCCAAACAAACTGATATTATTTATTAAAATTTTATTAACATTGGATGAGGATTATCTACATTTATATATAATAACAAAAGTTTTTCAAAGTTTTTAAAAAATTGCCTGCTTTTTATTAATTAGATAGAGTCTGTTGGACCAAAAGGAGCACATTTTTGTAAATGTGATGTGTATGTTTTTTTTAAGTCATAAAATATATGTCTACTCTCCCCAAACACGGGAGAAACGGGCCAAACTGGGCATTTTAAAGCGTTGACCCCAAACACTGGGGTGAGTCGGGACAGCAAACAAAAATTGTTTTCTTCTAATTTTGATAATTTTTTGCTAAAGTATTTAGTTCAAGTTCTAGCTTAGGCTTCGATTGCAACATGGTTAAACACTTGGACCTACAAACGTAACAGAAAAGATGCAGTCATTCAAAATATACCAAAACCTGTCCGGACTCACCCCGTTTGACGGTATATTGCATTAGAATGCGAAAGAGGGTAAAATTGATGTTGCGTAGGGACGGCACATAATTTACCCTGAGAACTGGTCTAATCAAAAATTATCTTTAAAAAACGAAAAAATACGATATTCGTTATGAAATAATAATAAATCTTTGAAGATTTACAAAAGTGTTAAATTCTATTACTGCCAAGTGTTTAAATTAAAGAAGGAAAACAGGTAGCATATATTTAAGCAGTAAGGTGCTGAGCACTACGTTAGAATTTATAGCCTAAGGTTACTGTA
The DNA here is from genome assembly GCA_958510845.1 of Cantharis nigra. Lineage (NCBI taxonomy): Eukaryota > Metazoa > Arthropoda > Insecta > Coleoptera > Cantharidae > Cantharis > Cantharis nigra. The sequence goes on from OY294034.1 coordinate 23,644,589, forward strand.
AAGTAATCATAGATATTAGATACTAAAGTTACAAGTCACTTTAATTGATTTGTTATGTAGTTTTATTATTTTAGACATGCATTTTCATTATTTAAACAACGATTAACAGCGTCATGTGTCAAATAATCAAGATGCAAATCACGAAATAGAGCAGGTACTACATTCCCCCACCATAAAAATCAAATAAGACTTAATTGTTTCTTAAATACCTGACATTAAACGCCGATTTTTTCTCTTATAAGAAATGTAATTAAGTTTTGACGATAATTAATTAATAAAATATAATTTTTGCAATCGATTTCTTTGTTTATCTTAAGCTGAAATGAAGGATTGCTTTGGAGTCGTACATCAATCGGTTATTATCACCTGTTCAACTCGGCATGGCGCCTTACCTACCCACGCATTTCTTTTTCTTTTGCGCTGTAAGACACTGGTACACCGTACGTTTGAAAAGTTATTTATTTCAAATTGGCCGTTAAAATAATGTAAATGCATAATGTGATTTGTCGGATAATTCTTTGGTAGAATAAATAACCCATTTAGATTTTCAAATAAATGCAAGCTTGTTGTTATTTCACTATTATGGTACCTAATTGACACTTCTAAAACTATTAGTTTATCTATCAGACCAATAAACACTACATCTACATATAAAATGCTTTAAATTTCATTTTGGTAGTTTTATGTTGATGGAGCATCCATATATTTACATACTTAATTACTATATACTATAATTACTAATATATGTACTATTAAACATCAGTAAAAGCATAAGCTTTATGTCAAGTAATTAACGCCGCGCTGGTATTTTTTATAACCTAAAAAGACATCTGTTATATAACTAGTAAGTGTTTGAGTAACACAACTTGAATTTTTCTAAAATAATAAACTATACACTGATCGATACTTCCGAAACTAAAAGCGCAAGTTTTTTCCGAAATTTTTTTTTATTTAAATCATTTTATTGTTTTGTTTCTTAGCCATTTTATGGTGATTGTCTCTTCTATGTCTGTTGTACTTTCGAAATATCCATCACGAATATTCAATGAAGTTATGGTAGTTGAAGACGTAAATTACAAATATGGGTCATTCCATATCAAGTGGTCCAACCCTATGGTTTGAGCATTCTAAAAAAAATTGATTTTTTTTGTGTAAACATCCTTACATATTAGTAGTACTAAATGACCATTATTTCAATTTTATTGTCTTTTGTTTTCGTGTGAGAGCCATATTTGCTTTGCAATATTCGGCATATTTTGCAATATTAAGGGTTTACGGCAACCGAAATATTTTAGCTCTTATTTGTCCTAACAAGATGAAAAAAAAAAGAAATTGTTTAAAAAGAAACAGACTACAATATTCCTTATTACATATTTTTACCTAAAAGCAATCCTAAAGGGTAAAATTGCAGCTTCAATTCTTATCTAGCTTTATAAAAAAATGACATTTTTAAATGTCGAAGGGAGAATATCTCAAAGTTAAATTTTTCTTTACAAAGAGATGATAAGTAGTTAAAATCATACACCAAATATTAACCCTAAGATTTACTCCCTTTTTCTTCTAAAAATTTTCAAAGTTTGAAAAATTTAACCAAACGGCGAATTTTGGCACTAAATATCGCTGGTGGGGGACCAGATAAAAATTTGAAATTTCTTGTGATAATAGTACTACATAATGGCATTACGCAAAAAAAATTTTGAGTTTTAGATTTGACTACAAGCCGAGATATAGCAATCACAAAATGTTAAAAAATGTACACGTTTCAGTGAACGTATAATTGCTTTTTATTCAAGGACGGTATTGTTCAGACACAGATGATATGCATATACATACATATGTTCTTCTAGCATAAGGTCTATTGTAATAGCCACATAGGAAGGTTGTGTTTTTGTACTTAAGGCGTTGAAAGTTTGAAAAATGGAATGTAATGTGGGTAAACTGATTGGCGAAGATTGTCATAAAAGTAAGTATGGTCCAGTGTCACGAGATATCAAATTAATTCATTTTTGCTTGCTTTAAGAACAGATGAAACTGTCGTTAATATTTGCATGTTTCATGAAATTAAATATTTTGTAAAATACAATCATCTTTTTGGAAGATCTTGTTGTGATCCGCTAAAACTCCATAAAAAAACTACGCATTTAAAAAAAAACCATTCATCGTTGAATCTTGTACCTGGAAAATTGTTGTGTCCTACAAACTATAATAAAATATTTATAATAATTGAAAAAAAGTCTGAAAATAGTGATGAATTGATGAATGAACTTGATTTCGTTCCTACATTTGAACATGTTGGCATTTTAAATGCAGCATTTTTATCTTTAGGTGTATCCCCCGTTTCTAAAATTAATAAAATTAGGCCTGAAGTACGAGAAGAAGCAATTCGAAGAAAATTCAGCAAATTATCACAAAATATAAAAAGGAGATTTGTAGCTTCTTTTGAAGAAAGTGAAATTAGCGATGAACGATTGACATAATGATAAGGTATTATCACATTTCACTTTCTGAGGTCTTTGATGAGATGCAGGTGTCAAAAACCTATCCAAAAACGAAAAATCAATCAGCTCTTTAACATCGCAGCTAGTTGAAGAATAGTTCCTTATTTACCGACATATTTTATGAAAAAATACCTACACTTCTTCTTTCATTTATTTCAGTTATCGTACCTTTTTTAATATATTCTGTAATATAAATTTATTTTATATAGTATAAAATTATTCATTTCTTTGACATTTTATGATTGCTATATCTCGGCTTGTAGTCAAATATAAAACTCAAATTTCTTTTTGCGTAATGCCATTATGTAGTACTGTTATCACAAGAAATTTCAGATTTTTATCAGGTCCCTCACCAGCGATATTTAGTCCCAAAATTCGCCGTTTGGTTAAAATTTTCAAACTTTGAAGATTTTTAGACGAAAAAGAGAGTAAATCTTAGGGTTAATATTTGGTGTGTGATTTCAACTACTTATCATCTCTTTGTAAAAAAAAATTTAACTTTGAGATATGCATAAACTTCTCTTTAAAAATGTCATTTTTTTATAAAACTAGATAAGAATTGAGGCTGCAAATTTACCCTTTAGGATTGCTTTTAGGTAAAAATATGTAATAAGGAATATTGTAGTCTGTTTTTTTTTAAACAATTTCTTTTTTGTTTCATCTTGATATGACAAATAAGAGCTGAAATATTTCGGTTGCCGTAAACCATTAAAATTGCAAAATACGCCGCATATTGCAAAGCAAATATGGCTCTCACACGAAAACAAAAGACAATAAAATTGAAATAATGGTCATTTAGTACTACTAATATGTTAGGATGTTTACACAAGAAAAATCAATTTTTTTTAGAATGGTCAAACCATAGGGTTGGACCACTTGATATGGACTGACCCACATGCCAACATTAAATTTTATGGATTATTTCAAATTTTGCCGTTCTTTAAAATCAGCTGCTATAGGCACGTGCCTACTGTGCCTAATGGGAAATCCACCACAAAGACAAAAAATTGCCTTACATTTAAACCGAGTGGTTTAAAAATATGTGCTGTGATCTACAGTTATAATGATAGTTAGCAGTATCATAAGTACTTAAGTTTTATAAAAGTCCATGTTTAAATTAGTTATTAATTTATTAGTTGTTACAGAGCCGAAATTATATTGCCGTTCATTAAGTTGGTGGAACTAAGAATGGCATCTGCCATTATAAGCTTAAATCGACAGGCTACGAAGCAGTAAACCGCGGATTAAAGCCTGTTATACACTGCTGTATATTCCTTGGTACGTCATCTTGGCTTAAATACCTAGGATGATAGCCATACTTCAGGAACGGATAGTTTCCCAAAAACAGGGCTACAGACATTCAGCCAGACATTTTTCTTAAGCAGTAATAGGGTCTAATTGCTGAAAACCTTTATCGAAAGAAAAAGAAATTAATGGTCCAGGAGCGGACCGAAGAACTGATGATGGTGATTGCTATTTTGGGGACTTTACTGTTTTATATCAATTTGGAACTAAAGAGAAAAATTGTACTGCAAGAATTGTTAACTACATTGGAACATGTCTTTTGATAGGTTAGACGTTAGACCGAGGCGTAGTCACAAGTCTCTGAGTATATAAATTGATTTACATCTGATGCAGCTTGCTAGGCTTGTCTCAGATGTGCTCGTAACTCTGGATTTTTTTTTAATGAGGGCAAATCATCAATCCAGGGGGACCGCCGGCTTTACGTGCCCTACGAGGCATGGAGACGATCATAAGAAATTTTAGACTCCCTCAGGATTTGAACCAGGTACTTTAGTGTCAGTAGTTTTTTAACTAACATACTAGGCTAATGACCGTCTCTATGACCGATTCTAAATCAATATTATGTATTAACTCGTTATTGATTTAGTACAGTACAATTAGACTAAAAACACCCAAACCGGGAAATCCAAAAAATAAACGGTTTAATTGCCACAGAATGTTCATTACTCGTTCCTCTATAAGTATTAAAAAGTCTCCCGTTCTAGGGCTACGGGTTTGAGTGGGGCGAAGGGGGTAAGGAGTCAAAACCATTCGTTTCTACGGTTTTTGTCAAATATCTCGAAAATGATGGAAGATACCGAAAATACCATTGTATACAAAATTAAAAGCTGTGAAATTTTCTACAAAAATAATTTTATAATTTTTTTTGACAAACTCTATAGATTAGGAGATATGGGGGTGGAGGACAGTTTTGATAATTTTCTTATTTACTTTTTGTTTTTACTGTAATTTTTAATCAATTTTAGAAGTGATATTAACTCTGTAATGCACATTTCAAATGGAATCTCGTTAACCCATTCGTGCGCGTCACAAACTATGACCAAAATCTGTACTAAAATCTGTTTCAAATAGGATTTTCGAAAATATTATTACATAGAAACCTTCTCCTAACAATTACAAACACAACGAAAAAAAGATCAGCCAAATCGGTAGAGTCGTTCTCAAGTGATGAGCGTACATACATTTTGTACATTTCATTTATATATAGATAGATTTGTATGTCCATATGTAATTTTAATTAAATGTATTGAAATGCTTTTTACAAATGCCAGTCTGAAACTTACAAAGATTTTTTTTTTCATATAAATATATTAATCCTAGAAAAAAGTATTCAAGAAAGGCAAAAATTCATTAAAACTTTCGTCCTCCATATCTTCTAATCTGTGGGGTTACCAAAAACATGTTTAAAACAATTTTTCTAGAAAATTTAACGGCCTTTAATTTTGTACAGGACGAGATTTGCTGTATTTCGTCATTTTCGAGATATTTCACAAAAACTATGGAAATGTATGGTTTTAACTCCTTTCCCTCCTCGCCCCACCCAAACCCGTCGCTCTTAAGCGGGAGATTTTTTAGTACTTATAGAGCAACTTATAATAAACATTTTGTGACAATCCAACCTCTTATTTTTTGGATTTCGGGGTTCACATCTAATTATACTGCACTAATTTTGAAGATTCAGTCAAATCTTTTAAAGTTTTTTATGTGAAGTTCATTAAAGGAGTTTAAAGAATAAATGTTAAAGAGAACAAGCCGGGAAGCCTGACGGGCGTGAAATACTCTCTAGCCCGAGCTGATACAACTTTTAAGAAGTACCACAAAATAAAGTAGAGGTATTTCTTTATTTTATTCGACCCATTATTCGACCGTCCATCACTATTGTTAGTGGTTTAGAAATTTAGACTGCATGGTAATAATTCTACGACTATGAATGTATCAGCACTAAAGTAGTCATTTAGCGCCGGCCGTCTAAATGTGATAATTAAATGGCATAAAGCCAAGTTAGAAGTTGTGAATATCATAAAGACTGGGCGACCGCTTAAAGGAGTTTCCCGGTAACTAACTTATTACCAGGCCGGACCTGTAAACTGTAAAATCAAATAAATAAATAAAAAAGTTTGGGTCAAACCAGTTTCTATCTCAAGATTATATAAAACAAAAGTTACAATAAAGTAGGTACAAAGTTGTAAAAGCCAGTAGATGTTTAATTATATAGGTTATTAACTGTCCTCTCTCCTTCCCCGACGCATCTTTTACACCCATGTAGAAGTATAAAGCTTTGTAGATAGTCAAGTCATAGTTTAGTGTTTAACACCTCGAGAAACAAAAATAAAAAAAATATTTTCGGTGAATATTAGGAATAACAGGAGAGAATATTTTATTTAATTTTGGTTTAAATTAAAATAAAATGAAAAACAAAAGGATTGTAATATTAATTAATTGAAAGTAGCAAAGTGAAATTTAAAATGTAAACATTAAATTAAAAACTTTAATTGCATCGGCATCTAGAAAGTATTACAATTTTGTATAAAAGTTAGGACGGCAAGTATGCGTCAGCTATAAACCGCAATAACCGCAATTTCTATAGCGCTCCATTAAAAACAGAAGATTTTAAAATTAAAACATAAATAATATAAAATTAAATAAATCAATCAATAAAATAAATAGAGATAAATTAAAGAGAACAATTAAAAATAAACGTAACTTTAAGTAATAGGAAGTCTTCTAAAAATCATTATTATTGCATTTGGCGCCCAACATGGGAGCATTAAATACAACTATATTTATTTTTACTATCTTAAACTTTCGAAAAACATAAAATATTATTAAATAAATTGAAATACAGCATTAATAATGCAGTATTGCTAATTTATTGTTAGAGCTAATTTTCAGTTGCATAAAATCAGAATATAAGAAGAGCTAATAAGAACTAAAGAGAATCACTTTCAATTAATAATTATCAATAAATAAGTAATCAATTCTGGATTACTTCTCTTCTGGAAAGCCTTAAGCAATAGTGATCACATTTGTTCGAAACGAATTTTTGGGAAAAACACGAATGCTAAATTTCGCTATAAAGCTTGGTGAATGGAGTGATAATGTCTAGTACTTGGTATCCGAACCTAAGTATCCTCACAACACTAGTAGCTTAAATGCCAATCAGAATAACCTCGTTTAGAAGCCACTAAGAATTTGTCCCAACAATAAAATGTGAAGCATTCATCATAATACTTACGTTATCGAGATAAACGAAGAATTTTTAGTTCACTAGATTTATTCAAATTTACTTTAATAAGTAGGTACATACACATTAATATTATCATGAAAATCAGGGGATTAGGTCCATGAAATATTTTTAAAAAACTAATTATTATTAGTTATATAGGTACTGAGTGTAAAATTAGTTCATCCACCATATTGATTTTAATACTAAATTGTTAATATTTAATTATTTGCTAATTAGGGAGCAAGAAATTATTAAATTATTTTGAAGCAATTTCATAAATTTTAATTTTAAAAGAACTAAGTACTAAGTGAAACATATGAAATAGTAGTAATAAGATTTAACATATCAATTAAGTTCATAAGACAGAAGATGTCAGGATTTCAACATCAATTACTAGTAAAAATTTTAGGAGAAACTAATTAATCTAGATACAATGAATCGGTGTGTTTCAATTTTGTTCACCCCATGAAATGCGTTATTGCATTTGAAAGGAAATTAAAAGTTATAACGTAATAAAAATAACATTAAATAAAAAGTTACACGTGTTAAAAATTAAGATCAATGTTAATCATTAAATTAAAAGCTGCATTTTTATTTACATTCTATTTTTTAATTTAATTCGTATATTTGATTCGGTATAATAAATTATCTTATTATAATTCATAATTTTATAAAAAGAACGCATGTAAGAACGCTTGTTATTAATGATAGTAATAATTCTATGAATTAATCTGACATTGCTTAAATGATAATTAAAATCTTATCAAATAATTACTATTAATATTCTAAATTAAATTAACATTACACATTTTAAATGAAATGCAGTAATGAATGTTTTAATAATTCTATTATTTTGCTCTTACAGTATCTATGAGATTTTTTATTTCTAAATTTTTAATTACATAAATCATAAGTTTTTGCGCTAAATATTTTGTTGAATTTGCTCCTTCATTACTATCTAGAGTCATATAACTGTAACCTCATTATCATTATAAGAAACTCTTGGCAATGTAGTTTCTCAAGTATAATATTTAATATACAGTGACTCGATAATAACTCGGACACTCCTATGTTACCAATGTAAATTGAACATTTTCACATGTTCCACTGTTTCGTCTGCTCTATTGCATCCCCGACATCTGGGGTTATCTACAAGTCCCAGTGTGTTGAGATGTTTATTCAGTTTGCAGTGTCCAGTTAAAATCCCTGCAATTGCCCGTAGATTGACTCTGAACAGCTTCAAGTAATATTTTGAATGTTTACAAGAGGGTGTTCTAATCGCTGCCCTTGCTTGTCTACATACAGTTTCTTTTGCCCACTGCAGTACAGTTCAAGGATGTGCTGTTTTAGGAGAGTATCGATAGTTTTGACAGCTGGCATAATCATCTGCTCCGGACCGCAGGGAAGGCTGTTGGAGCCGCTTCTTGCCAGCTCGTCCGCTTTCACGTTACCCTCGTTACCTTGATGCCCCTTCACCCACGAGAGGGAAATGACATTTAAGTTAGATATCTCATTTAGTGTCTGGATGCACTCTAGCACCAGACTAGATGTGACCTTGTGACTCCTCAGTGCCACAAGTGCCGCTCTGCTAACTGTAGATATCTGGATGTTTTTGTCGCAGTTACATTTATCTTGGATTGTCTTTGCGCAGTGCAGCATACCATCAGTTCCGTTTGGAAAACCGATGTGTGCTTGCCCAGCGGTATGCTCATGTTTAGGTCGAGTTCAGCAGATAAAATGCCTGCTCCTGAGCCAACATCGTTTTTGGAACCATCTGAGCATAGGCATATGTCATATTCGATGGTTTCTGTTGGATTTAACAGGACAGGTTCCTGTCGAATATGTATTTAGGGGAAATTCTGTCAGGTTCAAGATGAAGCAGAGGTACTCCAATTGAGAAGTCCATATGACCCACAGTTCCTCGCCTGTGGTTCCACAGCCCCCAACTTCGAAGCCTATGAGCAGCCTTAACCGCCATCTCCTGCACATGAAGATCAAGTGGAGGGAGGCAGAGAAGGACCTCCAATGCCACAGTGGGTGCAGTGCGCATCACTCCCGTTACGGCCAGACAGATTAGTCTCTGGATCCGATGTAGGGAGGACGCTGCTGTTACTTGTTTGGTTCTGGTCCACCAGACAAGTGCGCCATAGCACAGCATGGGCCTGACAACCGCAGTGTAGAGCCAAAGGGTGATATTAGGGGACAGACCCCATGACCGTCCCATAGCCCTCCGATACTGCCAGAAAGCCATCCTTGCCTTGCTAATTTTGGTTTTCAGATGTTTTCCCCAGTTTAACTTCTTGTCAAGTATTATTCCCAGATACTTGACTTTGTCCGCTAGTTTTACAGGAGTCCCCATTAAGTTAGGCATTTTGTCATGCCAGGCAACTTTCTTTTATTGGTAAACAGAACAAGCTCTGTCTTAGTCGGGTTGACTGAGAAAGAGTGCTCAATGCACCATTCCTGCATTATTTTGAAAACTGTCTGCATTCGCATGCAGATTATGTTTTCAAATCTTCCAGTAAGCAGTATGGTCATATCATCTGCGTATCCTATAGTATAGAAACCCTTTTCGTTAAAGCGTCGTATAAGGCTTCCACTACCATAATCGACAGCAGTGGGGAGAGTACTCCCCCCTAAGGACAGCCTTTAATCACAAAGCCTTTAATCTTTATCTCACCGACACATACCTCTACGGCTCGCCACTTCAGTACAAAACTGATCCAGTTGGCAATGGTCGTGGGAACACCGTATCGGTGTAGCGCTGCATTTATGCTCTCAAAAGTGGTTTTATCAAAAGCCCCTTCAATATCAATAAACGCTCCTAAGGTGGACTCTTTTTGGTCCAAAGATCTCTCGACGCGCTCTACCATCTTGTCTAGAGCAGTCTCAGTAGATTTCCCAGGGATATACGCGTGAATATTTGCGTGTAGCGGTCTGTGTGTCAGAACCGTATCCCGAATCTCTCTATCGCACAGTTTTTCTAACGTTTTCAGAAAAAACGAAGTCAAACTGATTGGTCTAAAAGATTTAGCCAGGGAGTAATCGTCTCTACCTGCTTTAGGTATAAAGATAACTTTGACCTTGCGCCATTCCTTCGGTGTGTATCCGTGTGCAATGCACGCCTTGAACACTTGCACTAGGTGGCCAAGCAGGTGGTCCAGACCAGGAGTGCTGACTACGGGCGTGTCCGGAAGCCAGAGCACTCCTCGAAATTATTAAACATTCAGGTACCATCTGTTGACACTTTCGCCGCCAATGATCCACTTGTACCACCGAAATCAATATCTTTCGCATTGTACATACTAAATCTTCTTCTTCATTCTTTATCAGCCTGTATTTATCCACTCCTGGACGTAGGCCTCTCCTAAGTTTTTTCATTTTTCTCTATCTTGAGCCGCCTGTAGCCACGCTCTACCCGCCGTCTTCTTGACATCATCTCTCATCTTTGGTCTTCCTACGCTTCTCTTTGTTGTTCTCGGTCTCCATTGCATAATTTTGGTTGACCACCTATCTTTTCCTTGGCGAGCCACGTGGCCAACCCAGCGACACTTCAGTATTGCCCTTCTCTCTACTACATCCATCACTACTGTTCTCCGCCTAATCTCCTCATTTCTTATTTTATCTCTCAAGGAAATCCCCAGCATAGCTCGTTCCATTGCTCTTTGTGCTATCCTGAGACGATTTGCTGCTTGTTTCGTTATTGTCATTGTATCTATTCCATAAGTGGTTACTGGTAGTACGCATGCATTATATATCTTGCGTTTCAAGTTTATGGGTACAGTCAAGTCCCCACACTTGGGACGCTACTCTTACTTGGGACACTTTGACATTTTCAATATTATTAGGTTGCCTGTCGTGACATTTTTTGTATATAATAATAATAATAATAATAATAATATGTCTTTATTCACATAAGTTGACAATCTAAAGTTTGTTATATGTTATACAACCTAGGTTACGTTACTAAGTATGTGTGCAGCGTGTCTTAGAATAAAATACAGGTGGAAAGAAATGCTTTTTAGTTCATTTTGATCTAATTTTGAAATTGAAGTGGATGAAGTGGATGGAATAACTTCAGTTCCCTACAGTTTCCAACTAACTTTAAAAGTTTGTGAATTCCAGGAATTGTACACTGGTTATGTTTATTAACGCTAGTAACGACTAGTTTGATAAAATAACAAACCGTATTTTGTCAAAATAATTAGTTTATAAAAAAAATGTATTTTCCGGCTTTCCTTAGAATTTAACAAAATGGACGACCTGCATTATAGAAAGTCTGCTCCTCGGTTATTTTTCGTATTCTGTATCCAACATTTAATCATCGCACAATGAAAATAGTTGTTGAATTATTTTTGCCCTATGATGTAGCATTTTCTATACAAATTACATTTTTGGTGTCTAAAGTAGGGTATTATAGACAGAGCAATTTTTAACCGAGTTGGGCACTAGGCTTTAGCAAATTTTCGGGCCCCTTATATTCAAGCATAACTAATAGCATCGAAAGCCCAATTTTTGGGTTATTTTATCAGTATTTAATTTTTATTTTACGATTTTATTTTCTTTCTTTTTGAGCCCATTTGCCCATTAGGCACTATGCACGTGCCTAATGCGCCTAATGGTAAAATAGACCCTGAGTTTAATTTTAAGCAAAAAACTTAACAAAAAAACTGGTTCCACTACCAGCCCACACAAGCAATATTAATAATTGAGTTTCAATGTAGTTATTGGTATACCGGGGGTCTGGGGGTCAATTTGGCCATAATTTTTTTTGCGATTTTACACAGTTTTGATTGATTTTGCAAGGTTCTGAGGGCTGTACCCAGCAGTAGGCATCTAAGTACGTCGATTTAAGTAATAAAAAGGCTACCTAAATTTTTTAAGATTTTTGAAAAAAACGTTAGGTTTTTTTGTTGTTATTTGACCCCTAAAAATGAAAAGAGGAATTCGGCAGCTTCTTTAACTGTTTCTTACGTATTTTGATTAGAAAATTCGAATGACGCAGTCAGATTTCACGTAAGTATGATTTTTTTATTTTATTTGGCTTTAAACGTTACACATTCGGGATCAATTTGCCCTCCATTTGTTACGCGATGGTACACAGTTTTGATTGATTCCGCGAGGTTCTGAAGGCTGTATCCAGCAGTAGGCATCTAAGTGCGTCGATTTAAGTAATAAAAGGGCCACTTAAAATTTTTAAGATTTTTTTGTTTTTTGACCCTAAAAAATGAAAAGTGGAATTCGGCAGCTTCTTTCACTGTTTCTTACGTATTTTGATCAGAAAATACGAATGGCGCAGTCAGATTTCTCGTAAGTATGATATTTTTTATTTTATTTGACTTTAAAAGTAACACATTCGGGGTCAATTTGACCTAAATTTGTTTCGGGATTTTACACAGTTTTGATTGATTCCGCGAGGTTCTTAAGGATGTATCCAGCAGTAGGCATCTAAGTACGTCGATTTAAGTAATAAAAAGGCCATATAAATTTTTTAAGATTTTTGAAAAAACGTAAGGTTAACCCCTTTGGTGTTTTTTGACCCCAAAGCATGAAATGTGGAATTCGGCCGCTTCTTTCACTGTTTCTTACGTATTTTGATCAGAAAATTTGAATGACGCAGTCAGATTTCTCGCAAGTATGATATTTTTTATTTTATTAGGCTTTAAACGTAACACATTCGAGGTCAATTTGACCTAAATTTGTTTCGCCATTATACACAGTTTTGATTGATTCCGTGAGGTTCTGAAGGATGTATCCAGCAGTAGGCATCTAAGTACGTCGATTGAAGTAATAAAAAGGCCACATAGATTTTTTAAGAATTTTGAAAAAAACATAAGGTTAACCCCTTTGGTGTTCTTTGACCCCAAAAAATGGAAAGTGGAATTCGGCAGCTTCTTTCACTGTTTCTTACGTATTTTAATCAGAAAATTCGAATGGCGTAGTCAGATTTCTCGTAAGTATGATATTTTTTATTTGGCTTTAAACGTAACACACTCGGAGTCAATTTGACTTAAATTTGTTTTGCGATTTTACACAGTTTTGATTGATTCCGCGAGGTTCTGAAGAATGTATCCAGCAGTAGGCATCTAAGTACGTCGATTGTAGTAATAAAAAGGCCACATAAATTTTTTAAGATTTTTGAAAAAACTTAAGGATAACCCTGGTGTTTTTTGACCCCAAAAAATGAAAAGTGGAATTCGGCAGCTACTTTCACTGTTTCTTGCGTATTTTGATCAGAAAATTCGAATGGCGCAGTCAGATTTCTCGTATTTATTTTATTTCGCTTTAAACGTAACACATTCGGGGTCAATTTGCCCTCCATTTGTTTTGCTATATTACACAGTTTTGATTGGTTCCGCGAAGTTCTGAGGGCTGTATCCAGCAGTAGGCAACTAAGTACGTCGATTTAAGTAATAAAAAGGCCACCCAAGTTTTTTAAGATTTTTGAAAAAAAACGCAAGTTTTTTGACCCCAAAAAATGGAAAGTGGAATTCGGCAGCTTCTTTCACTGTTTCTTGCTTATTTTGATCAGAAAATTTGAATTGCGCAGTCAGATTTCTCGTAAGTATGATATTTTTTTTATTTGGCTTTAAACGTAACACATTTGGGGTTCTCACCCCCCAGTGCACAGTATGCTGTTTAGAATCTAAAGTCTTGCATATTTTTTACTATTTTGGTTATTTTTTAGAAATAACCCTACATAGACAAAGAATTTGCTTTGAAAAAAATTTAATAAAAGGCATTTTTAAATGAACTAACTTATGGTTGGGTAATTAATAATTAATAATAATTGGGTAACTAAAATTTTTAGTATGTTTTGAAGTAGAAATTAATTGATTTTTGTTTTAAAGGAATTTATATATTTTTGTAGGTGCTGGTTAAAAAGCTAATAAGATTTAAACATTTATACATAGATACATAATAGATAAGAATGCGTCTGGTATCTATCATCATCATCGGTATTGCATTTTGAAAATTACCACTGAATGTTTGAAAATTTTTCAAAATAAATGAATTTTTCCTGTAAGTTGTTTGTTATGTACCTTTTTATTATTATATACTTAAAAACATATTCTCTGAAACGTAAAAAACTGAAAGAGGATTCTTAAAAAGCTGAAATATTTAGAAATACAATGCGGATATACAGTAGATAAACTGAAAATAGTGTATTGTATTAAATTAAAAAATATACACTAAAGTCGCCGAATATAGAATAAAATTCTAATTTTTTTTTAATAAAAGCATTTAAATAGCCTACTGATCTTTTTCATTTACATCGAAGGTTAGTTTTCAAATAATATTTTGTAGGAGAGTTGTTTTTAAGCTGGAACCATCAGACCAGTAAGTAGTTTAAGATATATTGTTTTTTTCACTTTACATCAGTGCCGTAGCACTTCATGATTCAACAGCGATAATAATATTGATGGTTTTGTGATTTCAAGGATAATTAGAATTTATCGATATCCTGGTGTCAGTATTATGTGGGTTCTTTGTATACTTCAAACTTTTAAGTATACAGAAATGTTGTCTAAATAGTCTCACAAATGTATTGAAAAGTTAAATACCTACATTTACAGAGGTTGAGAAACCCATACAACTGTACTATAATCTAGGATTTATCAGATTTTGCCGAATTTGCGTGCCATTGGCTCTTTGTAGAGTCCGTACTGCATTTCAATCAATCAAGACAAGGCATTACACTGAGTTAACTAAAGCATTAATAAGCGCATGCTTTGATATGAGTTATTTCTAATATAAAGGGAATTTTTATAGACAAGAGGATGGATTGGCGATGGGGATCCTGCTAGCCCAGCATTGGCAGCGATAGTTATGGAAAAACTAATTGAAAGCAGTCTAAAAAGAGTAGAGTTTGTTGTACCCTTCTTTAAAATATATGTGGACGACTCCACAATGGCAGTTCCACAAGGTAGAGAAAGAGAGATATTGAATATATTTTAATGGTTATAATGACCAAATCGTATTTACCATGGAAAAAGAGACTGATGAGAAGCTGCCATTTTTGGATATGAAAATAATAAGAAAAGAGGAGGGCACATTGAAGTCAGATTGGTACATGAACCCATTGCGTCGGGAAGATTGGTTAATTATCATTCCTATCATTACTTAGAAAATAAAAAAGTCAATTGTTTCAGGATTTATCAAGAGAGTTATCAGCCATCCAGAGTTTCTAACAGAAAATAAAGAGAAAATTAAAAAACTTTTAGCCAAAAGTAGATATCATACATGGTTCGTTCATAAACAATGGATGGATATAACTAAAAAGGTAGAAAGACAAAATGGTGAGATAGGAAGTAACAGCGAAGAAAACCAAGAGACAGGAAAAATATATAAAATTTCCATACATAAGCGGTATCACGGAAGAATACAAGTGTTGGACGAGAGAAGGAAACAACATGAGAGAGACTGTAGGAAAGCTATAGCTGGGCGAAGTGGAGATATGGGTGAGAATTCCACCGCATTAGTAGCCCATCATGTAGATACGGGACACAACTTTAACTTAGAAGACATCGACATCTTGGACTTCGAAGAAAACAGATTAAAAAGAAATATTAGTGAAATGTACTATATAAAGAAGAACGCGAGTGTCCCCGAAATTATTAATTTCTATTAATTAACCCTTTGTTCGGCTTTTAACAAATTTTTTGACGTGAATACGTCTATAAAATCGGTAACATGTTCAAAAATTAAAAAAAAATATGTAACGAAAAATGTGTGTGTGTACAAAAAGTACACCCTACCTGTTCAAAAATTAAAAAAAAATATTTAACAAAAAATGTGTGTGTGTGTGTGTGTACTAAAAGTAAACCCTACATGTTCAAAAATTAAAAAAGATATGTAACGAAAAATGTGTGTGTGTGTACAAAAAGTATACCCTACATCAGTGGTTCCCAACTTTTTCAATACTGTTACCCCTGTGACCTGTTAGGAAAATTGAAATTACCCCCACCCCCTTAAATATTATTATTAATACAAACCATACAAGCAAATATAATGTCATGTTATTATGCTAGGGCACAAGTTAGGATTAAGACGAGGGACACAAGTATCAAAATACTAACATAAAATATGCGCATGAGGCTACGATTAACTAAAATCATTGATTTGCTGGTTTAAATTTTACCATATAACTTAAATGCAACACACGATCTTGCAAAATGGTGATGTATTATGGATAGTTCAATTTTCTTTTGGTATTGTGTTAATCTAAATGTCCTGCGTGGCATAATTATGACGATTTGAGGTATCATACGATTTGAGATCTAAAATAAATAATTTGTTATTGTAAATGTTTAATTTTAAGAAATGTGTGAAGACATTATGTTATACTTACGTTAGGTGAACTTAGTGTGTAGAGAATTCTGGTTTTCGGGACGATTTAGTGCTTCGACGATACAAAAATTGACATGGAGGCAGATAAACGCCATGGTGGTTATATGACGAGTTGAACTTTGGAAATTACATAAAATGGGTGAGGAATAGGTCCTAGAGAGAGATTGAGACAAGATGGCCATACCAAAAGCAAAATTTGATAGAATATTTCAAATTATGGTATGTGACAGCCAGCTGTCAGATTGGAAATATAGAAAAATCAAGATTATTCTGCAAATATCTATGATACAGAAGCATATTATACGGCAAAAGGAAGAGAATAAAGAGCTCGAATTTTCGAGATCAAAAAGTATTTGAAAATTCAAAAATTAAGAAAAAAATTTCAAAAATATCAAAGATTTAAAATTTCGGCTTAGATTTTTATTAATTGTGGGCAGACGGATCAAGCTAGAGGATTCAAAATTTTTCCACATATATTTGGGATAGAGATGGACAAGATTGCCAAATTTCGTCAAGATCGGTGCAGTTTTTGAGATTCGAAATTTCATGGAGAATTTGATTATTTAAAAAAATTGAAAAAAGTATAAAAGGAGGTGCCAATTTCAATGATAATCAGTATTGTTTTAGTGGTTGACCAGGAAGGACGTGTCGGTCGTAACCTAACTTTTGTTTTTAACCTAAACCGGACCTGGCAGTGTTTCCGAAACAATTTATAAGTCTCTCTCGGAACGTTTGATAACCTAAAAATAAAAATATTAAAAATTGTTAACAAATTTAAATCAAAGTGACTCGTATAAGAAGTAAATAGTGAAGGCAAAATTAAACGTGCGGTTAACCAAAATAATTTATGTCTAAAGTATAAGAAGATAAATGAATTGTTACTTACAACGATCGAAGGATATTTATTGGATAAATTTGTGAAGTGTTTCTTAGGAATTTATGTTGCTGATTGGTATCAAACCCTTGCAAGGTAGAATTTCATTTTTATTTGGCCAAATAATCTCAAATAACTTCTAATAATTTTGTATTCTGTTTCAATTAATTTAAATGTTGTTTACACCACACGAAATTGATTGTATAACCTATAAAAACTACACATGTTAACTAAATGAAACACACATTCTTGTTCTGTACTAAAATATATCATAAATTTGTATATTTACCTATCTGTCTTTTTAATCACAAATATAGTTTGATTCAAATACAAATCGTCAATAAGTCATATAGTCGCAGTTTATTATTATGCACACCATCTTACTTGTAAAGTGTATTAATTGATGTGTCATGCGCATATACCCGCGTTCACGTTTGACACAGTACAATAAATATCGTTACTTTAATTAATTAATTACCCCCAGGTTGGGAACCACTACCCTACATGTTGAAAAATATATAACCAAAAATTTCAAAACATGTTGATTTGTTGATTTGTTTTCTTAAGCCTGTTTCAGACAATGTCTAATTTTTTGTATTTTTCACACAAAAATTTTCTAAAATGGTAGTTAACGAATAAAAAAAGTCACTTGGATACCAACACGCGCTTTCCATTGGTTAGTTACCATTTACTGCTAAATTTTATACAAAATTTGACATCGAATCCTGTTTGCAACGATGAATAAAGTTTGGGCAAATTTTTTAGAAAATTTTTGTGTGAAAAATACAAAAAATTAGACATCGTCTTAAATAGGCTTTATATAGAAATATTTCCGAATTGGCACACACACTTATTGGATTAAAATCGGTAGCATGTTTAAAAATTTTATAAAAATATGTAACGAAAATATGGTGTAACGCTGTTTATGTGTGTCCATTGGATAAGGTCGGGTAACGTAAATATAAATCTACGATATTGGTAGCATGATCAAAAATTTTATAAATTTATGTAACGAAAAGTATGTGTAACGCTGTTTGTTGCTAACAAACATCACAAAAACAACAGAAATTATCAAGTAATTTTAAGATGCCAAGGGAAAATTCAAAACCTGAAGAATTGATTATTAGTTTCGTTTATATACTGAAATTTTTCAGTTTAAAAAAATTATTTGATTAGAGATTAAGTTCGAATTAAATATAAATTATTTGAACTTAAATTAAAGCCGAAAATATTATTCGGGAAGGGTTCACAATAATTATATTGAAAATTGATACTTTTATGGTGGTAACAGTGTTTGCACAAAAGTTAGGAGAACTAAAGACAATATAGCGGATGATAAATTTCGCATTGTAAAAATTCTGCGAAAGCTTGGAAGTTGTTTTCATGTTTTCACATCGATGTTATCCGATCTGTAGACCTGTGCGAAAACGAGTATCCTTGGACGACGTATTCACGTAAAACCTAACGGCTATGTCTCTGAACATAGCCTCGAAGCCTAGGCTTTTGTTATTTTTTTAATGGTTTGGGGGGCTGCCCCCGAACTAAATTCTTGGCTACGCTACTGTCATGCACCAATGTCGATCTTATCTAAAAATGAAAAATTTTGTTAATTCTTATTGTGATTGTATATTTTGTAATCGAGGTTATAAATAATAATAAAATGGTTTATACTTGATACAAAAGAAATACTGGCTGCACACAGGATTTGAACCTGTGCTAAGACGTTACTCATTATGGGGAGATGGGGATTATAAAATATTGTGCAATATCCTTAAATAGAAAAAAACGTCACTAAATCATAACATTTTGAATTTTGGGACCTACTAAGCTCAATCTAATAAGATCTGATTTGTTTTACATTAAATTATTCGTAAAATCATCTTAGGCGCTATGTATATTATAAAATTTAGAACAAATAAAATTCGTTGTAAAAATGGCCCTTGAAAAGTAATCAAAATCACAGAACGAAAATAATCAAACAAATCGAGCACTTACCCGAAATTTACAAAAAAAAGTACAAAAATTTGCAAACAAAATTGAAAATTTCCACTGTTGGAAAATTTTATTTGCACAAAACTATTACTCAAATCCTGACATGGAAAATCACAAATACTTACAGAAGAGAATTGCACAGTGAACATTTTTCCAAATTTTACCTATAATATGTGAAAATATTCACATGGCTGACGGTTCCTCTCATGAAAGCAGCTTTTGAAATTTTGATACATATGTACAATAATCAACAAAATCCCGAGAAAACGTTCATTTTATGCTAATGAATTATAAAAGTTCAAAAGCCCAGGGTCTATTTTTAACTGAGTTGGGCCCTAGGCTCTAGCAAATTTTTGGGCTCCTTATATTCGAGTGTAACTAAGAGCGTCAAAGGCCCAATTTTTGGGTTATGTTACAGAAATAACAGTTTGATGCTACCCCCGTATACAATATTTTAAAATGTGGTCCTGAATACACCCCTGTACTTACAATACTGCCTCTACCAACTTAAACAAATATATTTAATTATTACAAATACGCAGTCAATATAGGAAAAAGACAACAATTGAAAACAGCAAGAATAACAAGTGCGGTAGGGGCAGTAATTGTAAGTACTAAATTGTTACCTTTTATGTAATGTTATCTTATTTATTTAATTATTTGTTGTAGAAATTTTCAACACCTTTTTCCAATAATAAATAATTTCCAACCACACAAATAAACTAATAGCTATTATAGCCGTATCGTAATTTGGGTTGATCGAATTATAAGGTTAGGTCGTTCGAAATATTCCCGCCCCTCCCCCTCTATTGCTCAAACAGTTCCAACATTTTGAAAATTTAATTATCAACACTTGACAAAACAGTAGAATTGAAGCTATGTTTCACTCTCCAAAAAGGCAAGAAATAGCTTCCAATTGTAAAGCATGCAATAACCAGGACACCGAAAAGATGGTACAATGCGATGTTTGCGATGGATGGTTTCATTTTGACTGTGTAGGAGTCGACGAAGCTATAGAAACAATTCCTTGGTCTTGTGACCAATGCAAGGAAATTGAACGCCAAAACGAGATCACCAAGCTACAGGCCAGGTTAGAAGAACTTACACGCGTTCCCACGCGAAGTGCAGGCCCTGAACGGTTGATCAAATCTGAACAAGAAAAACCAAATTACCGAAAGAGCGTTTCAAGAAAATCAAAGACTTCAAGAGCGTCGTCAAATAAGCGCAAGGAAATACAAATAGCCCTACTTGATGAAGAATTAAAATTGAAGTTGGAGTACTTGAAAAAAAAGAGCGCTCTCGAAGAGGAAGAAGCTGAACTCAGCGACGAAGACAGTATTTCAGTGGTTTCGAAAAAGGACAACGAAGAATTTGTCAAAACGTGGTTAGAAAAAAATAATCCAAAAAAGGAAGAAGTTCAAGGCATCAGTTTTCGACCCAATATCAACGATCAACGGTTCCCTGGAAGTATCGCAAAACCAATTGGTCAAGTTGACAACGATGATATTCAAGGAACAATTACAATGAAACATCTCAGCATGCGACAGATTACGTCAACAAATACGCGTAAGTTTGTGGGGAAAACGGAAGACTGGCCAATGTTCATATCATGGTTTAATAGGTCGTCGGAAGAATGCAATTTTAGCGAGGATGAAAACCTAAACCGCCTTCAACAATGCTTGCAAGGAGCCGCTCTAGACTTAGTGAAGGGATACTTGTTTTATCCAGGAACTCTAAAGCAAGTTTTGAACGTATTAAGAAACAAGTATGGAAGACCGGAACAAATTTTGCATATGCTGAATGAACAACTACGCTCACATCCATACGTCACCCAAGAACGGATCGATTCAATCCTTGACTTCTCGGTGACCGTACAACATGTTGTGGCTACTATGAAGGTTTCAGGGTTGTCGAGCTACCTTAACAATCCTATACTAGTGCAAGAGCTCGTTAGCAAGTTGTCGGGTTCCTTGAAGTTACCATGGGTGGAATATAAAACTAGCAGATTGAACACGCCGGAAGATCATGATTGGGCGATTTCAGATACTCCGGATCTGGCTACATTTGCGTCTTGGTTATCTCAACTTGCTGATAAGGTAGGAAGCGTGGCTCCCGCAACGTTTGAAACAACGAAAAGATATGAAGACAGAAGAAGTGAGAAGATGTATCGATACCCTGACAAACGTAATCACGGTGTCCACTCTGTCCACAGATTAGACTCCAAAGAACGAGAATTAACGAAACAACCTAATGAAGATATGTCCCGTCGTCAAGTAAAATGCATTGTTTGCCATGAAAGGTCGCACCATCTCAGCGAGTGCCAGAAATTTCTAGATCTCCAAAGGAAACAGCGCATGGATGTGGTGCAGCAGTACAATATTTGTCGAAAATGTCTTGGAAATGATCATTATGTTACACGATGCAAGTCAAAAGAAAAATGCGGAGTTGATGGTTGTATCTTCAAACACCATCCATTATTACATGATTCAGCGATCCATTCTACCCCAAAACGACCTGTCAACAACGGCCTCGATACACATGCATTAAACCTTCATAGAACATCATCAATCCAGATATTGTGTCGAATTGTCCCTGTGGTTCTGTATGGCCCGAAGAAGATATATCGTACGTTTGCGTTTCTGGACGAAGGTTCAACTACCACCATGATCGATGATAAAGTAGCACAAGCTTTGGAACTCGAAGGACCAATCTCGCCGCTGTGTTTAAGATGGACAGGTGACGTAACAAGAAACGAATTAGGAAGTAAACGGGTTTCTCTTGGGATTTCAGGAATCACGCCCGGAAACAAAAAATTTGAAATATCCGATGTTCGAACCGTAGAATCATTGGACCTCCCCAAGCAAACCCTAAACTATGATTCTTCAAATTCCATTTATTCACATTTACGAAATCTACCTGTTTCGGAATACAGGAACGCGACGCCACAAATTCTGATCGGATTGAATAATTATGAACCATGTTTACCACTTCAAGTCAGAAAAGGAAGTGTTGGAGAACCTATGGCGGTGGAAACCAAACTGGGCTGGACTATATTTGGCCCATATGAAAACAAAGAAGTAGGTGGTAACACCACAACGCATCATTTCCACAGTTGTAGTTGCAAATCCGACGACGACCTACATGAACAAATTCAGAAATTCTTTTCGATCGAGAATTTCGGGGTAAAGCAGCTAAGCTCGCCTGTAATGTCAAAACATGATCTACGAGCAACAGAAATTCTGGAAAAAATGACAAAGAAAATTATGGACGATAAACTTCGGGATTCCTGGCAAAAGGGTAAAGTAATCGATATCATCAAAGGAAAAAACGATAATCAAGTTCGCAATGTAATCGTCAAGACACCCAAAGGCACTTACAGAAGATGTGCAGCAAAGGTCGCCGTGCTAGATGTAGGTAAACAGAACTCGGCAAAAGACGTTCTGTGTACCGAAGGGGAGAATGTTACAGAAATAACAGTTTGATGCTACCCCCGTATACAATATTTTAAAATGTGGTCCTGAATACACCCCTGTACTTACAATACTGCCTCTACCAACTTAAACAAATATATTTAATTATTACAAATACGCAGTCAATATAGGAAAAAGACAACAATTGAAAACAGCAAGAATAACAAGTGCGGTAGGGGCAGTAATTGTAAGTACTAAATTGTTACCTTTTATGTAATGTTATCTTATTTATTTAATTATTTGTTGTAGAAATTTTCAACACCTTTTTCCAATAATAAATAATTTCCAACCACACAAATAAACTAATAGCTATTATAGCCGTATCGTAATTTGGGTTGATCGAATTATAAGGTTAGGTCGTTCGAAATATTCCCGCCCCTCCCCCTCTATTGCTCAAACAGTTCCAACAGGTTATTTTATCAGAATTTGATTTTTATTTTATTATTTTATGTTTTCTCTTTTCGGACCCCTCTGGCCATTGGACCCAAAAGTCACTTTGTTTAGTAACCCAATAAAAAATTGGAAAGTCCCAGATATTGTATAAAATGCATTCTTTAATATCAAAAATGGTGGGAGTTCTTCTGTTTTGTGGTTGATAGACTACAAAGTTCATGGGGAGGTTAATTTCATAATTTAATATCTGTAGTAGCCCCAAGCGTTTATATTGATGTTTTCCAGCA
This sequence comes from Cantharis nigra, assembly GCA_958510845.1. Classification (NCBI taxonomy): domain Eukaryota; kingdom Metazoa; phylum Arthropoda; class Insecta; order Coleoptera; family Cantharidae; genus Cantharis; species Cantharis nigra. The sequence goes on from OY294034.1 coordinate 23,667,985, forward strand.
GCTTTGCTTGTTCTTATTTGAAAATTTATTTTTTAGTTTTTAGTGCATATTTTGTACTTTGTATTTATTTTTTAGAAAAAGTTAAAGTAAATTTTTAAGTTTTTTTTTCAGTAAATTTTTTTTTATTTTAGTTTATTCAAAATTGAAATTTTCAAACAGGGTTTTCTGTGGTGCGAGCCCCTTTGTGGCGCGGGCTCATACGCGTAAATACGGTCATGTTTTAAACAACAATAATTAATTTGTGAAATAATAATATTCCTAAATAAAGGACTTAATTGGTAGAAAAAATATATCTTTTCAAACCACGTGAAGAATCAAGAAATTATTTAAAAGATAAGAATCTCTCGAAAGAACACCCACATTGTTATCGGCTTGTAAATCTTACAGAGACTAAACCAATATATTTTGCATCAAGAACTAAAAGCTGTTGTTAATGCGTTTTCTTATTATCGAAACCTCTGCTTTAGGGTTATAGGTAATTTCGAAGTTAAAATATCTGTTATCATTGTTGTAAATTTGAAATGGCTAATTCTTTAAAAAATTTACTTCCATAAGGTGTCCCTGAATTGAGTCTGAGAAGGTGACAAGGGTGACCTTATCTCTGTTATCAGCTGCGGTCTAGTGAATTAATTAAAGGGGCTTGTGACACCATTAGTCACTTAGCCCTACCTTAGGCTGCCTACAAATGGACAGTGTCAGTGATTTACAACTTTCTCAATCTACTACATTTAAAGGAGAATTCAAATTACAAAATTCGAATTAGGATATAATTTTGTTTAGATAAACAACACAATAACTTAATTTTGGTTATCTACTAAGAAAACGAAATTAGAGTAGAAAGAAATTTTTCTTAACATTAAAAGTAATCGTCTGTGTAGACTGCGCGTAGATAGACTGCTGTCTCAGATATTAGAAGTCATCTGAAAAATACAACTTTAAAGTAAAAATATACTCTACTTTCATATAAATCCAAGATGAACAAATGGGTGATTTTAATTGTGTAAAATATAAATTATACACAATTTATAATCATTGAACAAGCAAAATACCCAATAAAAATTAAATAAAAGTAGGTATTTGTAAAAATTTACTAGGTAAAAAATTTTAAAATTTGCCTTTTTTGTATCCAAAAATTATTTTAATTAAATTTTATAAAAAATATTTAAAATAAATTTCAGCTGAAATAAAATATTTTCAGGGTATTAGCGCCACCTTATAGAATAACGTAGAAGTACTTTCCAGATTTCAATCAAAGTTCACAGCCAAAGCTTCAATATAGTTTAAATCGATAACGTAGTCAAAAATGAATTCGTTCTTAATTATGTTATGTTTCTGCTATATTTAATTTAATTCCAAGATTGGAAATGCAGGCTTTCTGAACTGGGCTGAAATATGAAAAACTTAGTTATACATGAATACAACCATGCAGTAACTGAACTTCTAGGTTTTTACCTTCGGATTTAAGTCTAAACCACATTATTTATATTTGGGTGCGTTGCCTAGTTTTATAAGAATGAGCAATAGCGGATCTAGCTTATTTGGGGCTCAAAGCTATATGTGTTGAGACTTCTTGGTATATATGGAATGTAAGCCTGAAGAACCTTTTACTATAATCATAACATCGAGAGATTATTCTCGTTTACATTTAATGCTAAATTCAAATATTGTCGAATGCATTTTTCTAAGTAAATGTACCTGTCCACATATTTAATTGGGCAAATGCATTTAATTACATTAATTTTGAAATTTTCGTATTTTAGAAGGAGTAGCTTGTTACATGTTTTCAAAGTAGATTCTTGAAATTTCACTATTTATATAATAACACGCATGAGTAAGTAGTGAAACTAGAAAATTTGTTATACGAAATTGATATCAAATATCATGAGCTTATAAGCCATCTCGCATTCGTGAATCAAAACTAGATGCTTGTAGCTTAGCCTTAACCATCTATTTAAAATTGCCTCTGTGAATCAGTAGCAGTATTGCGTTTATACTATAGGTTTGTTCTTTTTAGCTGCACTAGTTGCACTAGTGCAAGAAGTGTACACTAAAGCCACAGAACATATATATGTTACTGTAAAAGCCCGAAATCCGGTAAATCCTAGGATTTACGCGTCAAACCTAGGATTTACCAATTTGATGTGGTAAATGTCCGAAATAATGAATTATTAGTTCAATTTCGGACTTTTACCAAGCTACAACGGTAAATCTTAGGATTTACTGGTTCCTATTGGTAAATGTACGAATACCATGTTAATTGAATTTTCAATTGTGCTTTATTAAGTTCCTGTTTATATAAACGTCAAATTTAATTATACAGGGTGGTGCAAATCTGAATGGTTTATTCCTCAATTTCAGTCTTCAGATCATTCAGGGTCTTTGGACGATGTTTGAACACTTCGGCCTTAAGGTAACCCCATCACAGATAATCAAAAGGTTTCGTAATCTTTTGGAATTGGAGATCTTCAAAATGCCTTCCCACCCAGGCAAATCCAATACACAGCGAGAAACACCCAAAGCGAAGTAACCAAGGTGCAAAACTTGGAGAAAAGCAGATAAGAAAAGAAAGCCTCAACGTCGAAGAGACAGACAACAGGTTGAACAGGAAGAGCTGAGCCTACTTAAGATAATTTTGTAAATTTGAAAACCGACTAATTTTTCCAGTTGGTAAACTTAATGTAATTTTTTTTTATATAAATAAAATCATTTATTATAGGTTATAGGTTATAAAAAGTTTTGTTCAACATTGGTTAACGACAATAAGACAATAATTGTGAAGTTCAATTAATCAATAGCAATGCATCAAAATATTAAGCATCACAGGGAACAAGCTCGCAAAGCATTGAAGGAGCAGGCAAATAAAATGAAAATGGTATCAAACAAAAAATTTCCTCCTGCAACACTCGGACAAACAGTTAAAGTGAAAATACCGGAGGTAGATCGATCTAAAACAGACCCAAGAACTCTCTTGGCTGCTATAATGGATATTCAAACCGATGAATTTTATCAGCTTGGAACAAGTGTAGGAACTCTTACACAATTATTTACTAGGAATCAATTTACCATTTTTAAAGAAAATTTTATTGATACCTTGGATGTTCCGGCCAATGAAATAAGTGTAAGAGGAGCAGTGCGACAATTGTCTTTATCTGGAGGAGAGGGGTTCCAAAGATGCAACTGTACTAAGAAATGTTCGACCAAGAGATGTTTGTGTAGACTGTAGATCATCCGGCAAATTATGCAATTCTAAATGTCATGGAAGTTTATCATGTACCAACAAGTAAATTGAAATTATGTATACTTACGCAAAATTTTAAATTTTTTTACTAAATTGAATAAATAATTATAATATACAATAATATTCTGTTGTGTTGTTAGTTGTCAGTGTCAGTTGTGTTAATATAAAAATCTCTTTGTTTCAATCGTTTTATGTGTTCTTTTACAGCACAAATACTAAAGCAAAAACTTTTAAATGCAATTCAATTTGATGCTTTCTTTTAATTATTTATTTCACATTTTGTGTCATTAAACATAAAATTCGTACTTTTATCAACAGGAACCAGTAAATCCTAAGATTTACCTTTGTAGCCTGGTAAAAGTCCGAAATTGAACTGATAATTCACTATTTCGGACATTTACCAACCTCAAATTGGTAAATCCTAGGTTTAACGCGTAAATCCTAGGATTTACCAGATTTCGGGCTTTTATAGTAACATATATACTAAAGCGTTCTTTTCAACGGGTAGTGCAGGGTAGTGACCCTTTTTTTCGCTTCGAAGCGCTACCAAACACTTTCTGCCCATTCGGTTTGGCACTTTCTTGCACATTCAAACGCTTTGGCTCCGCCCATTTTAAAAGCGTGACACGCTTTTTCGAGCTTCTTCGTTTGGCGCTGTGGTGGCGAAATTGTAAAATGAATTTGAATTTGTTTGCTTTAACTATTATACACGTTGCCGTTACTGTTCTTTTGCATTTTCTTCAATGACCATTGTTAAAATACTTTTAATTCACATTCATAAAACGAATAAATTCTTAAAAGTATTAATAACAGTGATTTTCTATATTATAGATACTAAAAGAAAACTGAAAACTCAGAAAACTGTATAAAAGCAATATTAATAATTGTAAAAAATTTATTTTAATAATATAATAATAAAAATATTTCCATATTTTAACAATTTTTAACAAATAGCTGTCAAAATTTAAAATATTGCCACCTAATATGGCCGTCTGGTATTGGTTGAGGTTCGTAGAGAGAGACAACTGAAGAAAATATTAAAAATCTAGACAGAGTAGAAAGAGATGTCCGAAAATAATTTGTCGTTGATATGTAAAGAACACAATTGACGTATGTCTTGGTATCTATACTATAGAAAATCACTGATTAATAAGTATTTTACTTTTATACGAAAAAAATAAGTTAGGTTAAGTACCAACTACAAATTTAAAATTTAAAGTTCGGTTTTGAAGCACTAGCACGCCTAAATTCGCCTTTTTCCAAAGCGAACGCACATTTCACACGCTTTTTTCGAGAAGGGGCCTAGTTGTTTCGAAGCGAAAAAAGTGCCAGACCGAACACGGCCTTAGTGCAGTAGTTGACTGCACTACCCATAGATAAGAGACCTGCACTAGGTCTGGAGCAAGTACAAAAAGTGCAGGGCAACAGTGCAGCGCGAAATTTAAAATATCAAAATGGAAGATCGATGCGAGAAAGACATGAATATTTCAGATACTCGAAATTTATTTATAAGATTTATTTATATGCATTATAAAATCTATTTCATTATAATTGGGTATTTAGACTAATTCGTTATAATCTAAAATACAATTCTTAGGTTAGATTCCCAAGTTTTTAGTTGTTCAATTCCTATATAAAATAATTCAAAATTCATCCTCTTTAATTATATCAGGTTCTATTATACATGGGCGGTGGTAATATAACAATTTTTTCGTCGTTAGACGATTCAAATGTCAAACATTAGATGCGCCATATTTATTAGTGTACTATAGCATAGCGTTCTTTTTATCCTTCGCTGTACTCTTGCACTACCCTGCACCACCGCTGCACTCGCCAGTTCTAGTGCAGTGCAGGTGTAGCACTAGTGCAGTTAAAAAGAACAAACCTTATGATACCATAAGCCATAGTGTAATAAAAATGAAAATTGAAATAATAAATTACCTCTAAATTTCCGAATCCAAACTACATTACTGCATTTGAGCAATTATGCTCTTAATAATTCAAAAACATTTTAATTATTATTATTTAGAAAACCCCAAAAATTGTACACTTTCTGGAATTAAAATGTTTTTAAGTTATCACAAATAAAATACACTGTAAGTTAACATAATATCACAAACGTTTTCACCATATTATGGTATCAGGCGATAAACACGTTTATCTCAAAACTACAATGAAAAAAACACAATAATACCCACCTGGAGATAACCCAGCAGAATTGATCAAGTATAACTTTTGTGAGTCACTGTATATTTTAGGTTCTTAAAATTTCAAGTCAATCCATCAAGATTTTAAAGATTACCCTAGCTTTAACAATATCTTTTTGGCTGGGGAGTTGTGGTATTAAGGTAAAATAATTTACTTTTTATATTTTTTATTACATAAATACTACTACACAACAGATATACTCTGTTACAAATAACATTGATATAATAAGATTCAATAAAATTGTAAAGAGATAATATTAAAAAAAATATCAGTTATCACAGAATATTCCTAAATTACACTTAAACTATTAATTGTCTTCCATAAAAATTGTTACTGCACTAGCAGCAGATGAGGATTGATCATTTAGTGGGCGAGTAGTAATATTTTTGCCACAACTTAATGATCTCTCCAAAGTTCTATTTGATGAAGAAGTTAAACCAGATTTACTGTTACAAATACTTAACTCGTGTACCTCTGATAAAGAAGACGAAGTATTTTGTCTAGCCTTTCTGGATTTGAAAGAAGTAGGTTCCTTTTTGCAACACAACATCTCATATTGAAATTGACCAAAATCATTTTGAGGTCCAGCAACAGCAAGTAAAGAACACAGAAAAAACGTTGAATATATCCAACTAATACTCATTACAGTCAGAAGAAATATTCCAATACGTATATATGGCAAAATTGAAGATGACATCATAAATGCTCCAGCTGCACAAGTTGTCATAGCTGCCATGCAGGTAGGACCAGTCATGACAATTAAAGCATACCTGGTTGAAGCTTTTCGATTATCTGAAGTAAGACAAAATCCATAATGAACAGTGTGGTGAAGACTGAAATCTACCGTTAATCCAATAGCAGTAGAAATTGCAATGGATTCTAACACATTGAGTTGCCAACCTAACAATACTAGCACAGCCACAATTGATAAAATATTACAAAAATTCGTTAAAATTGCATAAAAACTAGTCACAACATTTAATGTCGCTAGCACCAACACAACAAGTGATAAACTCATGGAAACAACGATAGCAGCTAAAGTACCTTCAGACAAAACATTTTGAAGGTCATAAAATTCAAAATCACTAACGAACCAACCATTTTGCATCGATAAAGGAGCATCCTTCAACTGTTGAACAGTCCATTTTTCAACATTACAAACAAACTCATGCATATCTTTATATGACATCGAATAATCATAACTACTATCATACTCCACTACAATAGCCTTTATGGTCGGAAAATCATCTTTAGAAAATTTAGGCCCAGCCACACCCGGAATGAAGTATTCGGAAGGGGTTTCAAACATCTCACTCATTACTGGTACAATACACGTATTAAAAATAGAACTATAATAAGGAAACTGCGATGTTTCACAACAAGGGGTGCGATCTATATTGTCAATAGGGTCTATACATCTACGTTGCATTAAAGAAACAAATGTTTCTATAAAACAATTTGGTAAAAGTGGACCTGCAGTAGATTGATAAAAAGGTTGTTTCCTTAATTTACGGCAAAACTTTAAAAGCCATTCTTGAGAATCAGGTCTTGATATATCAAAATTGGGATCGTACACAATTTCACCCAATGATTGAGGATTCAGATAGTTTCCATTATCCACCGGTAAAATTCCCCACACAAATCTTAATGGTAGTTTGTAATTTGCTACCATGGTAGGATCAGAAGTCTGTAATAATAATATAATTAATTTTAAACTTATAACAGCAGCCTATAGCATACAATTGCAGAACCTAGTAAATTAAGTTATTAAACATTAATACATAATAAGTTGTAACCAAACATATTAGCAGGTGTTACTAGGTTATACAATTGCACACTAGTATAGTAGTTGGCATGGTAAAAAATGCATACCTTATCAGTTCGACTAAACCAAAACATATTCTTGTATATAGAATCGTATCTTTCAAACAAATGGCTTTTGTCAAATAACTGAAATTCTGTTGTTGTGGGAAGTTGAAGTTTAGGATAATGCAGAACAACAATACCACTTAGAATTGTTATAGTGGTTAGTAAAATCAGCCAAAAATACCGAAACCGGATTACTGCATCTACAAGCATTTGTTCTTTGTTTTTCCATAAGTTTACCAAAAACTTCAATTTGCATGAATTAAATCTTTCCCATATTTTCCATTTAGAGATATCAAGAAAAGAACTTTCTTTACTCAATTTCGGACATTTATTGGTCCAATTTTCTAATATGACCATACATGCCGGTAGCCACCACATCATCAACAAACAGTTTACAAGTACTGCTGTTGCAGCAAAAATACTACAAAATATACAAGGACATTAAAATACATTTCCAAGGGGTAAATATCTCGAAAAATGTGTGTACACACTTGTTCAGAATTCCTTGGAAAATCTTTGGAATGCCATTAGAATTTTTGGAATTCCGTGGCAATATTTAGAATTTCGAGTCCTGTGTACAACATTTTTTCGAGATATTTCCCCTTATAAATAGCTGAAAGATTTTTTAAAAAATTGATTTACCTGAAACAACGCACTGTTGTTATGGAGCTAATGTATGAAGCTATAAATGCTGCAGACGTTGTTACCGATGTAATAATCATAGAGGTAAATGCATGCTGAAAAGTATTATTCATTAATTGAACAGTTGTCCAATCTTTCTCTTTTTTTGAAATCCTCCATGCTTTACAAAATATGAAAACATCATCGGCGCCAATTCCTAAAGAAAGATTGTTTAATAAAACAAATTGTACTTTTAACTGCAACTTACCAATAACCACAATGGTTGCCAATAAATTCATAAATGGGAAAAAATGCAGCTCGAAAACAAGGGTATACATAAAATAGGATATTCCAAGAGAAAAGGTAACTGCAATTATTGTCATAATCGTTAGAAAAAGTGAAGTTGTATACAGCCATATACATATTAAAATGAATAAACCTCCAATACTCATTAACCAGGTATCCCTTATTAAGTACTCATCAAATAAAAAATTTTTAACTCCCAAATCCATACCAACAACTGATATTCCATTAACTTCTAATTTGGCTTCTTCTAATACATGATAATATGGAAGAGTTGCTGTGCTACCAGCAATAGGTAAAAATATCATTGTCTGTTTTAAGATCACATCAGACGTTCTCTAAAAATTTATAATCACATAATAATATATTGAACTAACTTTAAAAATAATTATTGCAAAGTTTATTCAATGGTATAGACCTTTTGCAAGAGGTAAATATTTCGAAAATTTTATGTATGCTTTTTGAAAATCCATAGAAATCATTAAAATTGGGAGTCCTGTGTATATAATTTTTTCGAGATATTTACCCCTTGGCTTTCAAAATAAGGTTTCGTAAAGGTGGCTCAAAATACCAACTACAGGCTACAGCACACTACAATTACTTTTGTCTTTACCATTGCATCCAATTATTTTAAACTTAATAAAATTATCAAAGCCATGGTTCTGATTTCACATTATGTTGTAGCAGGTTCAAAGAGTTATTTTAATCATCCAAAACATGTAAAAAATTAGCAAATATGGGAATACTTGAGCTACTGATTAATTTGATTGTGGATGAAAAACAGCAAAATGCTAATCTTTGCAATTGACATAAAATAAAGCTTTTAAGCAATCTAAACCACTTGAAGTAGATTTTTTACTTTTTTTCAAGCCACGAAAAATAACTAAAGTATTTGGTTTTGCAAAGTAATTTACGGTAACTATATTTTGCATACAATTGCTGACTTAATTTGTTAATAACATTATTTTGAAAATTGTCGCTAATTTTAAATAATTAGCATAGTTCCTTCCATGTCTAAATTTAAACCACAAGTCATTGCATCTGCAATGTGACAAACCGTGCATGTATTATTAACTTGCAGTTTTCGAAATAGCTCTTCTTTGATATCAAGAATAATATTGTTGCGGCCACTTCAGCAATAAGCAAAGAATAATTCAGTTAAAACATTTGTAATTCCAATTGCAAACAAAAATAAATGTTTAATACCTATGCTAGTTGTTAGCAAAGAGGTGTAGATCTTTTTCTGAATAGATGTCGCAAGTCAATGTTTTTGAAAAATTAAAAAAATTTAATAACAAAATAAAAAAGGTTAATCAGTTGACAAATTTATGTAATATTTAAATTTGAAATCAACAGACAAGAACTACAAGTCAGCAGTCTGATTCTATTATAAACTGAATAGCTCATTTTATTGTTTCGAATATAAATTCTTTTTATAGTTTGAACTGTTTCGAACAAGGAGTACAGATCTCAAAAATATTTTGTGCACTGGATTCAAAATTCCAACAATTTAAATAGAATTCCAGGGATTTCCAAAGATTTATATACAATATCTATATAAACAAATTTTATTAATTAAAATTATTAGCTCTTGAAAATACAATTAAATGTGATTATCAATAGTGAGCTAAAGGATACAAACAAATTTTAGATTGACCAAAAATATTTTATTTCAATGAAACAAAATTTGTTTGCTTTATAAAAATTTCCCAGGAATTCCAAAAATTCTCAAAGAATTCCAAGTATTTCAAAAAAATTCCAAATAAATCAATCTAAAAAATTTCGATTATTTTTGAGGAATTCCAAACAAGTGTACACAAATATTTCGAGATATTTACCCCCTGATTTAGAAAGTGGGGTATCTACATTTACAGGGTAACCCCAGATACACTTTACATAACTTAGATGGTGATAGAAGACACTTTTCTAAGATTTAGAAAAAAAATGTTGTTAAATATTATTCTTAGAAAAGTGTCCTCTATCACCACCCAAATTATATGAAGTGTATCCGGGGACATCCTGTACAGTGCTCCAATCGTATTTGCACACTCCTACATTATTAATGTAAATTGTAACTTTTCATTCACATGTATTTCAAGCCTTCACACTATTTCTACTTATATTTCAGCAACATTTATTGGACATTAATTAATTATAAATTAAAAATTATTGGATGTTAAAATTAATCGCTGCTGAAATATAAGTAGAAATAGAATAAAATAATTATTACTTACATTGGGCGGGAAAAAACTAACGCTGGTTAAATAATTTAAGATGTTAAACACAGCATTATATTGAACACACCTTGTAGGTACCTTACAATGGTCATTCTCATAACAGTCGGGAGCTAACTCGAGGTTATGAAAATATGGCGAACAGGATTTTAGTAACATTTCTGTATTGTAAATATCTTCTTCCTGAATATTAAAATTATTAAAAATAAAAATTAAAAATATTGTAGGAAAATAGTTACCAATATAACTAAACATGAACTCCTGCTGTTCAATTGAGCAATGTAGTTAGCAAGAGACCAAGGTTTACAACACCTTCTTGGTTTTGTAAAAGTTTGCACACATAGACTTTTGTAATGTTGTGCTTTAATTAGTTCAATCTCAAGACGACAAAGAGCAAGAAGTGAATCGAGAGTAAATAAATTTGATCCGTTAGTAGATTCAAGCACCACACGAATGTAAACTTCATCTAAAAACAAAAGTTAGTTAAAATTAAAAGCAGGTAACAATGATTTTACCAGGAGCACCACAAAAGAAATCTTTATTTGTATATTGCATATTTATCCGAGGTCGATTTATAGATGGTTTTGAATTAAGTAAATTATGCAATTTCGCCCATTTGCTCGGCTCATTTCTAGTCGATTCATTCCGTGTATCTTCATATACGATAATCTAAAAAGTAAACATTTTCTTAATAAGTACTTTAATTGTCTAATAAAACACTAACATAAGGTTCCGTTGTGCTTGTCGTTTCATTTTTAATTATGCTCCTTTTTTTAAAACGAGCTGTGAAGCGTTGTTTATCCAAAACGTCTTTCGGATTAGCAGCTAAAGGACCCGAGGGACGAGTGGACTCTTCCAAATTCTTCCAAGCAGTAATGCGTTTTGAAAGAACAGTGCCTCGGGTTTCGAAGCCCTTAAATTTGATTTAAAGACAAAATGTTAGTAATGCGAAAGAATAATTACCTGTCGTGGGTCAGAGAAATCAGGAAATGTTTTAAGAGTGAAAGGTATAACCAAGCATGTACAAGAAAAAACTGCAACTCCTGTTAATATAACGAAGGGATGATGTACCAGAATGTTTGCAAACCAGAGAAAATTCATGTTAGAAATTGAAGTTTAAATTGGCAACATGATTTTTAACTATTTTAATATTATTTGTTCTTCAAAATTACAATAATTTATCACCATTCTTCTTTAGCTACATTTTTAATTGATAAATATTGTCTTCTTCAGTTAGAAATTGCACCAATTTTACCAAGGTAAAATGAACGACGTAAAATGGACGAATAATATACTCCGTACAACCGACTATAACAGCTTACATTACTAACTGAGAAACATAAGGTCTGTTCCACTGTTCCGTGCGTGGTGTTAGGATTATATGGTGTGCCAATGCGCAGATATTTTCTATCCTTGTCGCATTTTGTTCCGAACTGACGTCATCAGTACGGAACAAATTTAAAAAGCTGGCGCGGTTTTAACTTATTATTTCGTATTTAATTGCAACTAAGAATGTCTTTTCTATTGAAATACACCCTCCGTAACCTATTTTTATATAATAGAACAAAATTACATAAATAATAAAATAACCAAAAATCTGTTTATTTACATTAATTAATATTTAATAATACAAAATTTGAATTCATTAAAATTTATTCTTTTACATTAGTAAACTTACTTAGTTTTTTTTTGGATCGACGTTTAGAATTCTCTAAACTAAGTTTGGGTTCGCACAATACACAGAATAACATCCAACGGAATAACAACGTTTAATTCTAAATAACTTTTATCGGTAAGCACAGCATTAGCCAATCTTTGGAAAATTAATGGTTCCTTAGAAAAATTGATGCCGTGCAAAATATTTTTTTTTGCATTTTTTGATTTTTTAAGTAAAGGCTAAATGAAATTTAATGCTCGTATCATTTGTAGTTTATATTATTGCATTATTTTTGTATCTTGCATTTTTTCTCTAAAATAATTCGGAAAGCAGGAATTTGCATATAATAAGTTTTTACATGTTAATTTCCTATGTTCAGCCAACTCATTTAGCACCCTGTATAGAGATTATTGTATTTAATGATTTATACTTTTTTGAAGTAATGTAAAATCTTAAAAAAACGACTTTTAGAGTGGTGACGTGGTGTTAGGATTGTATGGTGTGCTCGAAACTGAGACGAGTTTTCACATTTTCTGCGCATGACGTCAGTCACGGAATGCTGTCACGGAACAATCGCTGTAATAGCATTATCTCACCACTCTACAAGTCGTTATTTTAAGATTTTATATTACTTCAAAAAAGTATAAATCATTAAATACAATAATAATCTATATACAGGGTGCTAAATGAGTTGGCTGAACATAGAAAATTAACATGTAAGAACTTATTATATGCAAATTCCTGCTTTCCGAATTATTTTAGAGAAAAAATGCAAGACACAGATAATAAATAATGCAGAAATATAAACTACAAATGAAACTACGAAATGAATTAAATTTCATTTAGCTTTTACTTAAAAAATCAAAAAATGCAAAAGAAAAATATTTTGCACGGCATCAATTTTTCTAAGGAACCATTAATATTCCAAAGATTGGCTAATGCTGTGCTTACCGATAAAAGTTATTTAGAATTAAACGTTGTTATTCCGTTGTGTATTGTGCGAACTAGAACGTACATAAGGTTAAGACATATGAATACCACACTTAGTTTAGAGAATTCTAAACGTCGATCCAAAAAAAACTAAGTAAATTTACTAATGTAAAAGAATAAATTTTAATGAATTCAAATTTTGTTTTATTAAATATTAATTAATTTATATAAATAGATTTTTGGTTACGGAGGGCAGTAGCGCAGCCAGGATTTTGCTATGGGAGGGGCTAAAGGATGCGAACGATGCGCGCCGTACGCAAAATCTTTTTGGAAAAAGGGGCGTGGTCATCTTATTTACGGTATAATTATTGTGTCTGGGGGGGGGGCTATAGCCCCCTAAGCCCCCTCTTGGCTGCGCCACTGACGGAGGGTATATTTAAATAGAAAAGACATTCTTAGTTGCAATTAAATATGAAATAATAGGTTTTACAAAACATTAATAGTAACAAATTGTAATGTCACAAGTTAGTGTAGTGTAACACCCTATCCCATCGACTGCTACCAATTGTAACACCCTGCCTTTGATTGTAACGTTCTAGGTAGCGATTGACTAACGTTACTACTACGAACGTCCGAAGTTGACAGGTTTGGATGTCGAAACTGTCCAATGTTGTCCTCTTCCGGAATCCTTTATGCTGCCACTAACGAATTTTTTAAAAAAGAAATTCGTAAAACTTACGGTAAAGCGTGCGAACTTGGATGACGTAGGAATCAAAGCAAAATTCAAATTCTCTTATCTTTGCACAAAGTAAAATAAAACATTAATGCTCGGTTTCACAAAGGCTGGTTAAAATTTAATCTATGATTAAGGATTTTCAACAATGTCGCAACAATGAATTTTTATTGTTGAAAACCCTTAATCATAGATTAAAATTTAACTAACCTTTGTGAAACCCAGCATCAAGTTTTTGTTTAAGGGCGCGATTTTTGGACCCGTTTCAAAACTTCATTTACAACGTAAAATTGGCTAAAGATATTACGATGATTTTTTTCTTAATGAAAAGAGATGAATTTTTTGAACAACATGATATAATTTTTAACATGTTTTAATAATAAATATATTTTTTTATTGTAGTAAATAATTTTTTATATCAAATACCAACAATAAATAAAATTTTCCAATATGTCATATTGTAGGTAAACTAACGGCCTTATATAATCTGCATTAAAATTTAAAAAAAAATTTGTTTTGCGAGTGCTGTAAATGAAGTTTTGTTTCGGCCATATATTCAATGATTTCAAATGGCGCGCCATGATAACAGTTAGTCTTCGGCTTACTAATAGTTCAGCGATTTTTGAAAAGATGGTGCTTAAAAAATTTAACTATTCTAAATCACATTTAGGCAACGCCGCATGATTAATTTTCAAATTTCGAAGAATATCGAGCCGTACAGGTAATAATTTTAGGGGTAGAAATTTTTTGCAAAAGCAGATGCAAATTTTAGGTAATTCAGTATTCAGTTGTTACCTACTAATTGTTATTAGCCATAATATGTGTAATCGGGTAGTTATACACACAATACAATTAATTTATTATTAATTGCTTTCAGAAATACGTAAATTAGTTTTATTAATAACATTCAAAAAAAAATTGTATTTGTAAAAAATGTAAATTAGTTTTATTAATAACATTAAAAAATTATAGTTGGTTTTTACTTTTTTTTGCCTTTTTCTTGTTGTAGAGATTGGGCATCTTTGATGTAATCAGGATCTACACATTTTAAACCACGTTGTAAGTTACATCTTACAATTTCCGGTAAAATACATTCTTTATAAAATTTGATTAGTTTTGATTCCATACAATTTTCCCAAAAATTATCGTCTCGCAAAATTTCTTGAACAAAAATGTAATTACTGCTCACAAAGACAACAAAATAACACATTTTCCTGTTGGTTATATGAAGTTGACCTTGGATTTGGTAATAATAATCGTGTGTCTCCTTTAAACTTAATTTTCCATTTTTATATTCTAGGCATATGTTTATTTTTGATGCAGCTTCCTCTAAAGTTATCTTCAACTTCGAAACTTTTAAAAGACACTTAACTTCCACTATTGCGTCTTCCCCAATTAAACCATCTGGAGAAGCACCCAAGAATGGATATAGCAAGTCAATAAACAATCCACTTGGTTCTACGTGCATTCCATTTTGCTTTTCGAATAAAGAAATAGCCACACTTTCATTAATTATTCCAAAATCAGTGGATTTGCTTTTAAAATTGGACGGAACAAGTATTTTTTTTACTAAGCAGTGACAGGATGTATGGTTTCTTCTTTTTATAACAGACCCGAAGTTGGACGCCGTAAGGCGATGTTTCTTTTCTATTACATATGTGGGATTATCAAATTGCCCAATAGTAGCTTTTGCTATTTGTAACTGTCGTTCTTTCGTTACCTGGAGAGTTTCTAAAATTTCGTTACATGCTTTTTCTATTTCTTCTTTACTAAGTTCAGGTTGTAGTGCATTTGGACCATAATCTAAATTTTTTTTCGTTTTAAGGAGTGGTTATGTCGATCTAGCTTTAATTCACGAACGCGAGGGGGCTTACAAGCTATGGTGTATAAATTAATTAATTAATTCGTTGGTAGGCAACAAGCTTCACAAATAGTCTGGTTGCGTTAATGGGTAATTCAATAGCAAACTTACAGGAATCTACTTTTAAAACCTACGTTTAAGCTGAAATATAAGCTCCACCTTTTAAAAATTATATCAATCGTAAGGGTGGGAATTTTGCACTTTACTTTAATATCTAATTCTTATTGTTTCCATTAAATATACTATAAGATCGTTTAAATTGTTTTATAATAAAATGGAAGAAACCTTATTCGAACTATAAACTATAACTATAAGCATAGGAAATTCGAATAAACTTCAAAGATTAGTTTACAAGTTATAATAATTAGGAATTGGATTTACGTACTGATTATTTTTAATTTAAAATATGTATAAATGCATAATATAAATTCGGTATAATATTATAATTTCGCATCTGTTGTAAAAAATTTTGCAATCGTATAAAACCATGCACAGTGCATATCTGTGATTTAACCTTGCCAAGATAACGATTGCAGAAAACTGAAGTATTCCAATTTGCTTTTGCAGTTATCCAACGATAATTTATTATAATATTATGTTGTATTGAGGATTACTATATTATTATGTTCAAAATGATGAATACACATATACAGTGGCCGTCAAAAGTATTCATACACCCCTATCTTAACCATGTAAATAGTACATTTTGAAGCCATTCTTTGACACATAAACATCGCCTTTACAATAAAACTTTTTAGACATTTTTTGTTAAGAATTTCATTGTCTTCAATTTTGTATCTATACATTTTTCTATTTTGTCGCCCCGTTTCCGACTGACAACAGCTCAAACAAGACTCTGTAAAATACAAAAAATATTGTCACCTGTATCTCAAAAACGGGGCAACGAAATAGAAAAATGTTGCAGTAAAAAAGTAATTTTTGTTGCAAATTTTATTCCCTACATTTTTGTTTATATACATTTTTCTATTTTGTCACACCGTTTCCGAGATACAGATGATAATATTTTTTGTATTTTACGGAGTCTTGATTAAGCTATTGTCAGTCGGAAACGGGGCGACAAAATAGAAAAAATTTAAACACCAGATAATTTTTTCAATACGAATAGTATTTTATAAATTATGATTTTTAATAAAACATTTTTTTTTTCGTTAGGGACCGATTTTTTCTGAGAAAACGTAGTCTCAAAGGCTCCCCTAACGGGCCACCACTGCCCAAAATAAAATTTCAAATAGATTTGTGGTATGTAGTAAGTATTTGTAAAATGTAACATTTAACAGTACTTTCCCCCTAGTAAAATCTGGAATGACGACGCCCTTGCCCGCCGGCCAGTTATAAAGTAATTTTAATTTTTATAGTGGGTAATTTATTAAAAATTAATTCAGATACAAAATATTATTATCCTCTTTGCATAAAACATAACCATCACCATATCTTTAGCCACTTATGAGCTAGAAATGACGCTTTGAAATTTAAAATTGTATTTTATATTTCATATTTCTGACGCGTCAGAGAATAAACATAAACGCTTCTAATTAAATGATACCGTTAGGAACCGATACCGTGCTGACGCGTCACATCATGCCAGTGTTGCAAAATTTTTTCAAAGAAATTTGAGCACAATACTTATCTCTCTTTAAAATATACCGTTTCATTCTTACTACACCTCCGAACTGGACCGGTAAACACCGATTGTAATTTAACTTAGAATCTGTATACCTGCGCCACCTACTCAGGTAGATTCTCGTCCAAATGAAAAACCGCCGTCTTAACAGTTTATTAAAGAAAACAAAATAAATGTGTACGTTTATTACAATGAAAATTAAAATTAAATTATGAAATCTTCCTAATATAAGAAAATAAAACGAAATATTTTAATTAAATTTGTAAACCTTAAGGCTGCGATTTTTCATTTGGACGAAAAAATTTTCAACAGGTGGCGCGATTATCTAGACTTAAAATTGGATGTCTTTCATTGGTTGGAAAAAATGAAAATAAAATTTGATTGGTTTTAAAAGGCGGTTTTTTTTAAATAATTCAAAATATAGTCTAAACAAAACTTCAGTTACAGCACTTATAATACTTGATATTAAAACGATTTCAATGCAGAATATTAAAGGTTATTATATTAACTACACTATGATATATTTTGAATTGTCATTAACGTGCTTTTTTTATATAAAATCGCAAATTAAATTAATCAAAATTTTAATCCGTTATTAAAACAGATTAAAAAATATATCATAGTGTTCGGAAAATTCTCCTCTTTCCGTTAAAAAAAAAATCATAGTTGTATCTATAACCAATTTTGAGCTGTAACTGAAGTTTTGAAACAGTTCTAAAAATCGCACCCTTAAGCTCGACTCATAATAATTTGTTCATTTCGAAGACACAATTAAAAAAAATACAAATAAAACAATTTCAAAATTAAGTTTGTATTACCTTCAGGACCGGATTATTAATGTATGCGCCCCTAGGCAAAAGTTTTTAAGCGCCCCCCCTCCATATAAATGTTTCTAGAAATTTTCAAGCTTAGACTCGATATTTCGAAATTTAAATAAAAAATATAAAACGAACATTGTAGGTATTCGATAATAATTTATTATTATGACAAAATACATATTGCAAAAATTTACTTCTTTTTCGGAATTGCGTGTTTCCAAATACTCTGTGATAACATTTTCAAAATCAGCAGTGTTGGTTAACTGATAGACGCAGTTAAATTCGTTAAGTCCTTTTTTAACAATTGAATTTATTAAGTATGTTTTCGTTCTCTTTAAAGTTGAAAATGACCTTATTACAATTTCTAAATTGGGAAACATTGAAATCAATTTTTTCTCTTGAATAAAATTTGAAATTTCCTTCTAATTATTCTATATTTCCAATAAAGTATTTGAATTAAATGCACTGTTTAGAAAATTCCAAGTTCAACTCTTCACATGTTTGGAGATTTTGTGAATGATTGCGTAATTCGCCATCATCAAGGTTTTTCAAATTATTTAAAAATCCAAAATTATTTTCCATTTTGCTATAGTCAGTTATCCTTTTTTTCAATTCTTCTTATAATCTGTCTATAAATGCAAATAAGTGCTAATTCACATTTCAGTTTTCCCACCAAACCCGACTTCACCATGCTTACTTTTGCCAAACTGTCTTCGTTTTTAATATTCATAAATATTCGACAATTCTTTTCCATGTTCTTCGTAAACGTCATACGAGTATACTGATCTCATAGAAAACGAAAGTATCTTAATAGTGAACTGTAGAATTTGGTTGAAACAGCAATTAATTGATAAACCTGTTTCTATTTTTTGAAGAGATTTATTGGCTGACTTTGTCACATTTATTCAAAATGACGGACCAAAATTCAGTTAAAATTCAATAATCAATGGATTTCAATAAATCAAAATTTTTTAGTAACCTGTTTGATTAAGCCTTTAAGTGGTTTTTCAGTTTCATTATGAGGTCAAATAATTTGAGCGCCCCTTTTCTACTCGGCGCCCCTAGGCAGTTGCCTAGTTTGCCTATTGGTTAATCCGGCCCTGATTACCTTTGTTTCGATGCTGATGCACATACAATATTTTTATTTGCGACGTGATGTATTAAAAAAATGAATTAGAACTTAAAAAAATTAAAAATAATACACACACATAAAATAATGTTTCTTTTGAAAAAGGTTGCCACTAATCCCAAATGTAAACTGCCCTCCAAACTACCTGAGGCTTAATTTATTGATCCCATAATTTTGGTTATTTTACAGTACAGGGTGTTACAAAATTATTATTACTTACTAGGTTGATCCACACCAACCAAGTTTTGTCCCTTTCGAGTCTCACCTTTTCGAATTCTGCCGCGCTCATAGATGTTTTAAATTGAGTTGTGCCCTTGTCGAATAAACGGCACTGAGCGTCCGTAGTATAGTAGGAAATATTACGAAGGGTAGTAGTAAGGGTAGTTTAATACCAATTAAAAATAAAAATTTAATTCATATATAAGTGTTTTCGGATTGGATTAAGCGATCAAAATAAATTTTATTGAAGCGACGAATACAACAGTTAACGGAAATACTACAAATGTCTGAAATTACTTTTACAACCCTTATTAATTTACTAGCTGACCCGGCGAACTTCGTATCGCCTCAGAACTTGAACCATATAAATTATTTGTAAAATTCTAGAACATCGTACCGCCTCAGAATTAATATACCAAGTGACTCGGCGAACGTTCTGCCATATAAATTATAGCTGGATACCCGGCTTCGCCCGGGGTCTCTTTAAAAATAAAATACTTTGCATTAGTCTACGTACTCGAACGTTTTCCAATCTTGCTTTCCGTTACTCGTTTGTTTCATACGAACGGACTTCAGCAATGCGTACACACAACAAAACAGTAATTTTGGTTTTTCTTTTGTCTATCTATATATAGTTATGGATCTGTTGATCCGATGTGTTATGTTTATTATGTTATAGTTTATTATGTTATCCAAGTCTTTACGTTGGTTCCATTTAGGTATATTCCATTAGGTTATCCAAGTCTTTAGGTTGGTCCTGTTCTGGTATACTCTATAAGGTTCGAGGTTCTAGGTTGCTAAACCCTAAGTATTATTTTACTTATATAGATAATTATAAAGATATCGGATTATCAGATTATCTCTAAATTATCTATAACACGATGAATAGGCACTATTTGCCACATATTTTATTAAAGTTTGTTGAAAGCCGTTCTAAAGTAGCCTATCTTCTTCGCAGCATCGTAATTAGCTTATACACCAAATTTCATAAAGATTGGTCAAGCGGTCTAGGAGTCTATAAGGAACATACATACATACATATATACATACATCCATTTTTATATATATAGATAAAAGTAACAAGTTTTACATGGAACGTTTGCTAAAGACAGGAGAGCAGAAATGGCGGTGCTGTAAGAAAGGCTGTTTGGCGTATATTAAGACATTGGGCAAACTACTTGCTTCACACATAACTAACGTTCATGAAGAACATACGCACGATTCATGGGAAAACAAGCTTTTGCATAGGCAAGATTTAACGAGTGCAGTAAAAAATAAAGCCATGGAACAACCCTTGGAAAAGCCCGATAGATTGGTTAAAGCATGTTTAGACCAGAAACCGTCTTCGAGTCGTATTTTGCAGAAAAAAGATGTGAAGTATGTTAAAAGAAATGCATACAATGTGCGACGCAAAACTGTGGGAACTATTTCAAAAAATGTTGGCGAGGTACACGAAAACCTGAAAGAGATGGAAGTGAAAACTGGTCAAGGCGATTTTGAAAGCGATCTTTGATTTTGAATAATTAGTTTTATGTGATGTGATTATAATAAATACTTTTGTTGTAAAAAATTTATTCATAAAAATTATTATTTAAAAAATTTATTAATTTTAACTGATAATAATAATATTTTTCATAAATACATTTAATTGTTGTATCACCATGTACTTTGTATTAATCAGATTAGTGACAACCTTTTTGCTTGGAGGGCAGTTTACATCTTTTTCTTTGGAGGACAGTTTACAACTGGGATTACTGACTACCTTTTTCTTAGGAGGGCAGTTTACCCTTTTTCAATTTTTCGTTTTTAGGGGATTAGGGCAGTTTACATCGACCCGTTTGAAAACGGCACGAACGACTCTCTGAAAACTTGACTGTTGAAACTGACTAACTGGACCTCTCTTTTATGTAAAATTTTTGTCTACAATTTGAAATCCAAGGCGTGTGTTAATTTACCTCTGGTGAGAACCGAACTTAGTTTTATCAATTTTAATTTTAAAAGATGTTTGAAAATCATCTTATCTCAAGTGTTGAAACGTATAATGCGTTTGGGGTAACTTTTATATTTTTATCTAATTAGTTGTGACATAATTTAAGTTGTAATAATTCGCGTTGGTTCTTATATTTGATATTAATTTTAATAACTAATGAATTTATATTTATATTGTGATTTTTATCAAGCTAGTGGTTTTGCAAAGCACGGTTAATGTCCATATGGTTGAATATTGTATGTCGAAAATCTGCTGATAGAAAAATAATAAAAGTCAAGATAGAAAATTTTATGGCTTTTGGGTTAAAATTTTGACCTGATAATTGAGCCATTTTGTTACATTGAACATCTGCATGATATTTGAATATTTTTAATCGTGTTGATAATTTTTAAAATAATTTTGAAATGAATATTTTTAGGAATCGAACTAAATTGTAATTTATAATTAATTTTAACTAAATTACCTGAGGGCGGTTTGTTACAGTAGGATAAAACAGCGCCCAGCTTTTTAAATTTGTTCCGTACTGAGACGTCAGTTCGTCATTGATGCCTTTATACCAGTGATTTTCTATAGAAAATCACTGCTTTATACCATGGGCATAGGTAATGAATTAATGTGCAGCGTTGCCAAATTATTTTTACTCCAAATTAATAGTTCAAATGGCCAACTTAAAATATGAACTGGTTGAGAACGATAATAATAATTGATTTTAGGAGACTGGAGAGAGGGATTTTATTATATTTAAAAATATACTTTGAACTTCTTAGGGGCCCGCGGCGGCGTTACTCTCTACTCTCTCCCTAAAGTCGCTTTTTGCCACTTTTTGCTTAAAACTTTCTACTAGATCAATTTTCTTAAAATATGTACTGCGAAAAATATTTTCTGTATATAACCAAATAATGACAATAGAAACTTATTCATTTTTTGTTATCTTTTATAATTTGACAGAATTATTGTGTCGCATTATTTATTCTATTTTATTAGTTATACCCCTTTCTTGGATTTTATATTTAGTTTATTATTGTTATATTTCATAGATCATAGATTTTATATTTTTTCATAGTGTTCATAATTTATCGTTTACCTTATATAGTTTTTGCGCCATGTTTTTGCACGTTAACGTCATGAATCAAACAATGAACATCCTGGTTGTTTGGTCCTGATGGTGGAGTGAATAAAGTCCTCCGAAACGTCGACCTGACAACTTTATTAGATTGATTGCGTTCCAAATAACCCGATATCTTTTTACATTTCTATTTATCACATTGGACGAGATTTTGGTTTATCTATTATTCATTTTAGATGAATCGCCATTAATCCATCTGAAAATTGGCAAAGCGTTAGTACTGAAAAACATACTAAAACTCCCATCAATCTGTGAGCACGTAGCGTGTAAATCACAGAAATATTAGTAAAATAATATAAAATACCTTTAAAAGTATGTTTACATTACTGGATTTTGAATTGGATTTTTGTAGTCGAGATTTGGATTCCATATCCAATTCTCGAATTGTTTCGAGCTCCAATTCGTTTATTGGAATTTGGAGCCGTCTCCTGTATTTTGGCAACCTTGATTAACGACACTTAACTCTGGAACTTCACACTTATTCTTTGTAACGTGTCCTGCACACTGGGTTTTAGAGACCCCAATATTTTTATTATGATATTTTAAAGTAAACAACCAATTTAAACAACATTTTCGTTTAGTACTCTTTAACAATACTGCCTTAGTACCGTAGAATGGGGTGAAGTGAATCACTTTTGACGGTTTTTTTTCATTTACAGCTCTGAATTACTAAGAATTTCCTTCTGATTAAGGGTAGACAATGTGTCATCCTTCCTTGACCTTTCCCTTTCAGAAAATCTCTAAGATTTCTAATCGACTCAGAATAATGGCCATCAAAAGACTGATCACACATTTAAATCATTTACTGATTCGCTTTAAAAGCTCTGTGGGGTGAAATGAATCATATTATCATATTTGGGAGTCCGTCAGTATTATCATAGTTTAATATTAGCTGTCAGCGGAAAAGTCTAGTAATAGAAAATTTAGCTTATAGCTCTTTTAAGAAAAAAGTTAAAATAAAAATGTATAATTTTTTTATAATTTGATTAACACGTTGCATGACTAGAACAAAAATAAAAAATGATAAATACGTAAGCCTGAGTATTTCTTATGACAAAAGAAATATTTGACAAAAGAAAAAAAATTTATAATATTTTTTATTTTACAATATAACAAGTGCCAGAGTTCGACGTTTATATATGAGATGCTTTCTTAGTGAAGCTCAACAACCAACTGATTTTAAAAGTACTTATTATTCCTAACAGAAGGCGAGGAAATAGTCTTTATATATAATAGTCTTATACTATGGCGAGGATACAAATAGAATGCTAAATACTCAAAAGGTATAAAAACTTCCAAGTCAAGCAATTAAAATGCTGTCGCCAGACATAAGCCGACAAAAGAAGATTTAAAATATTCAATAATAAGGTAAAATTCCAAAAATAGTTTGTCCGGGAGCTAGCGACATTTTTCATTGTCTCATTTTATAAACCTTGGTTTATCTTTTATTTTATTATGTTCATGAAACTTATCAATAAAATGAACTTCTACCATCTCGTTGGCGGGGCAGCGATTCACAGCGGTCTTCTGATTATGTTTAAAAAAAAGGTAAATGTTGAAAATTATAAAAGCTGAAACTTTTTCTAATATTATATATATTTTCTAATATTTAATAATATTTCAATAGGGTATAAAATGACATCCTGCCACTTCTCCTGTGGAACGGTCTACTGCTGCCATAGCCATATTTATATGAAAAAAATATCAATTGTTACAAATATTAAAAGCTGAAATTTTTTTGTCATTTTTGTAATAATTAAAGCAATTAAAAACACATATCCTACCAGCCATTTGGTGGGACCTTGCTTCGGCAGGAGCAAAGTTGTTGAGCGTGAACATCTAATATATTACACAGGGCAACAGTGATTCTGCGGTCTGGGGTTTATGAGTCGATTTTGGGTAATGGACAATTTGCATAAAATTCAAATTCACCTCAAATTGGCATTTATTGATAGTTCAATATACCTATAATCAGAATATTTGAGTGTTTTATCAAAATTCTGTATTGTCAGTCAGCAAAAAATTAATGAAATGTTATAATTTATTTGAAAAAATCACGTGATTGAAATCAGGATGTGACGACATGAGCCTCAACAATTGGTGCCATTACACCAGTATAATTTCCACTATAGTATCTACCAAGTAAGTACCAACCGATAATGAAGTTATGAAGTAACCAAATTTTAGTTACTAATCGCCATTTTGATGACGTCAAAATCCTCAAATTTCAAATTAAGTCAGCCATATTTATTAATACGATTTCGCGCGAAAAATATACATTTAAATTTCAATATTTTTTTCGGGCTTTATTTGTGAACCAAATTTAAAAAAATTAAGACACATTACATATGTTGTTATGTAGAATATTAATATGCTAAAATTAAAAATCATGCAAATTGTCCATTATGGTCTCCTGAATTTAAAAAAAATTTCAGATTTGTTGAATTGACTCCAATTTTTGAGATAAAGACAACCCTTTTATATTGAAAATAAAATGAAAAAACCATATTTAATATATTCAAAGACCACATAGGGATTCTGGATTCTGGATAGGATGTGGAGGGCAAACCGAAGTTCGCATGCACTCAGGCCACAAAGCGGGCCCATTATGCTACCTCCGAGTTTTGTAGCAGCCCACCTACCCCTCTATTCCTCGAGCCATCCCACACTTACGATAAACTCGAGTATTTTGGAGGGCGGTGTGCCGCTAATACTGGCCATGCTAGGCCAGAAGTCCCCCAACATTAAACCTCTTTTTGACGCTAACGCTGGGCAGTTACAGAGCACATGTTCCATTGTTTCGTCTGCTTCATTACATCCTCGACAAGTTGGGCTATCAACTAGCCCCATTGTGTGCAGGTGTTTATTTAGCTTACAGTGTCCCGTGAGAAAGCCAGCAATAGTACGCAGGCTGTCCCGGGACAGCTGTAGGTAGTATTTTGCATGTTTCTCAGAGGAAGAACGTATTGTTGCCCGCGCCTGCCGACATCCAATCACATTCGTCCATCTTTCCGCATGCCGTTTATGGGTTTTTTCTTTATGATGGCATCTAATGTTCTAACGGCCGGCGTTATGAAAGGCTCGGGACCACAAGGTGGATCACCCAAGCCCAGCCTCGCCAACTCGTCAGCCCTCTCATTGCCCTCATTACCTTTGTGCCCTTTTACCCAGCTAAGGGTTAGAGCATTGTGTGTTGATATTACATTCAGTGCCCGGATACACTGCAGCACCAGGCCCGAGATGATCTTATGACGACCAAGTGCCATAAGAGCAGCTCTACTGTCTGTGAATATTTGAATTGTTTTGCCCTGGATATTTCTTTCCTGGACTATTTCCGCACAGTGTAGTATGCCCATAAGCTCCGTTTGGAAGACGGAGGCATATTTACCTAGCGTTAAACTTATATCCAGCTGAAGTTCAGGGGAGAAAATCCCCGCCCCTAAGCCAGTATTACTTTTGGAGCCATCCGTGTACAGACAAATGTCCGATCCGCCGGCGACCACATAGGAAAAGAGTGATTCTGCGGTGTAAGCTTTATGCGTCGATTTTGGGTAATTATGGTCTCCTGAATTCAAAAAAAATTTCAGATTTGTCGAATTGACTCCAGTTTTTGAGATAAAGACAACCCTTTTATATTGAAAATAAAATTAAACAAAAATGTTCAATTTATTCAAAGACTACATAGTGGGAACAGTGATTTTGAGGTGTGGGGTTTATGAGTCAATTTTGGGTAATTATGGTCACCTGAATTCAAAAAAATATTTAGATTTGTCGAATTGACTCCAGTTTTTGAGATAAAGACAACCTCTTTATATTGAAAATAAAATGGAAATTTCTTTTTGAGATGTCCGCGGAGATTCGCGGTCAATGGCTCATTTCTTCATAAAAATTAATAAAAATTTCACAGTATATTCTTCAAATGTCACTTTATTATGTAGTAATTATAGCAATAAATATATATTAATAGTTTCGTCAAAAAAAATTATCGAAATATGCTGATTTTGCTTAAAATTAACTTTACCCCCCCCCCTTAATATGAAAACTAGAGTCAATTTGAACAAAAATGTGACGAGTACTATTACATTAGTGTATCGAAATTCACTGCAAAACCCAAGACCGCAGAAAAAAGCTTTTGTTTTGTTGCCCTGTGTTATTTGTAATTTCTCCTGTGATAGGTAGACGTTCTGAATGCATCATTTCATATAATACATACAATTATATGCAATATTTGTTATACTCAAAGTATTAAGGGGCCCTCCATTAATTACGTAAGGGTTTTGGGGGGGGGGAGGTATCAAAAATCTTACGGACCCTTATGTGGGGGTGGGGAGGATCCGACGTATTCCTTACGTAAGTTTCATAAAATACTTTTTTTAAATTAAATTAGTTTTTTTACTTGAATATTAAGGGATTATCAATTTTGTGTATTAACTTTTTTATGCAATTAATTAATTTTTATTAACTTTTATTTATATAAACATAAAATTTAATTTAAATTTTTGTATTTTTTGTATAATAAAAATATTATTGTTATTCGTATTTTATAAATATACTAAGCGGGGAAAGGGGGGCTCAACATTATGTTTGTTTAATAATCCTTACGTAAGATGTACCGCGGGGGTACATCTTACGTGCCCTTATGTGAGGGGGGAAGAGGGTTAAAAATTGCAAAAATCGTCCTTACGTAATTAATGGACAGCCCCTAAGTAAGGGAGCTGTACCAGGTATGAGACGGCTCCACTTACATTTTTCCATATTGCGATGCCAATTTTCTGGCTTTGACTAGTGTCAACATATTTTCATGTTAGAAGCTAGTTTTTTTTAAGACACCGGAGTCAATAGTCACAATTTTTGTATATGATCCCAACATCGAGTAAAAATTTCATGTAAAAATTTTTATTTGATTTTTTTGTAATTGTTGTTATTACTTGCTTAATTGCTGTTGAATAACTATTCAACGAAAAAATGAGATTACAGTGCATAGAAATTCATCATTTTCCTTATATTTTACGATGAAGTAGTTGATTGGACTGATTTATGTTCACACATAAATTTTTCTGTGTTTTGTCAAAAATGGCGTCATGTTCCGGGTGTGAGACAGCCGAGAGTACCAGTTATGAGACTGTTGCCAATTCCATCAAATTCATCGAATGTAATTTTTGAAGTGAGCAAATATGCATGCCAGCTTCTTTACGTTCAAACATTGCGAATTGGACATGAGCCGAAGATGAAGACGAAAAACATGATGTATAAATTATAGAAAAAAAGTGTCATTTTCTTTCGTAATTTTGGTCACTGAAGGCCTTCATGATAATTAAACATTGATATTTTCCGTATTCGTGGCTGTTTTACTTCATATTTCCCCATATTTAGCAGATTTTACCGGGTGTCTCATACCTGATGTCAAATTTTTTTTCTGTCAAAAATCAACTCATCACGGAAATGCTCATAACTTTTTTTGGGTTGACGAAATCAATATATTTTCTACAGCAAAAAGTTGCGTATGATCATTTGCTTTCGAATGGTATGTAAGATATTCGGTATATTTGGTTTCTATAAAAAGTTTTGGCGTGAAAACAAAACCCGTCTCATACCTGGTATATCTCCCTTATAATTTGTTATACCGGGTGCTCACTGAGTTAGCCGAATATAATAAATTAACATGTAAAAACTTATATATGCAAATTCCAGCTTTCCTAATTATTTTAGAGAAATAATGAAAGATACAAAAATAATACAGAAATATAAACTACAAGTGAAACTATAAGTTTTCTACTTAAAAAGTCAAAAATTGCTTTTGAAATTGTTAAAATTTTCATTTATCAGGCTGGTCATGTACGTTTCCACGGTAATTGTTGTTTTTATAAGTAATAATAACAATTGCACGTTGCTACCAGTTTTGCACTTTACTAAATATTCCATTTTGCATATAATCCGCTATTTACTGATAATGATAATAAATAATAATTAATATTGTCAATTTGCATACTTACAAGGGCCACTTCTCAGGTGTGAAATTTTGTTTTGCTTTATACTTATACTACATAAAGATTACACCTACGGCATTACGTGAATGAAATAGTAGCGCGCCATATTCAGTCAATTTTGAATAAATCGATTTTGAAAATTTTTGATATTACATTTAAGTAGCCGTGTGAGATTACTTAAGCAAGGACAGTTTCATAGCCTAGTTCTGTAACAGCTGGACTAGCAATAAACCATACAAAGTAAGTATGGGTTCGAATCAGAACTCTACTAATTTTTTTTTATTATTTACGAGTAATTTTTTTTATTTAGTTGTATTATTTACGTGTAAAATCAATCAAATCTATGTCAAGTATCAGTAATATAATAATTATTTGTAACGATTGAAAATTTATGGTCTCGATTGAAAATAATAATTTATTACAATATTAAATTACTGATAATTGGCATACATTTAATTGCTTTTACACGTAAATAATACAAATGAATAAAAGAAACCTCCTAATTAATAAAAAAATATGTAGTTGGGTTCAAATTCGAACCCATACTGGTTTGTATGGTTCATTGCTAGTCCGGCTTTTACAGAACCAGGCTACAAACTTTTACTTGATGAAGTGATCCAACACGGTTAGTTAAAAGTTATCCCTAGTTCTAAAATTTTCAAAATCGATTTTTTCAAAATTGCCTGAATATGGCGCGCTACTATTTCATTCACGTAATGTCGGAGGTGTAATCTTTATGTAGTATAAGTATAAGTATAAAGCAAAACAAAATTTCACACCTGGAAGTAGCCCTTGTTAGTGCTGTGATACTTTACAAAACCTTGTAAACCTTGTGCGTTGAAACAAACAATTTTGTTTCAAGTGATATTACCTTACCATTTCCTAGCTCCTGCCGAAGCCAGGTCCCATCATATAGCTGGCAGGATACGTTTTTTTAATTGCTTTAATTATTACAGAAATGACAAAAAAAATTTCAGCTTTTAATATTTCTAACAATTGATATTTTATTTTCACATAAATATGGCTATGGCAGGAGTAGACCGTTCCACAGGAGAAGTGGCAGGATGTCATTTTATACCCTATTGAAATATTATTAAATATTAGAAAAAGTTTCAGCTTTTATAATTTTCAACATTTACCTTTTTTTTAACATAATCAGAAGACCGCTGTCGATCGCGGCCCCACTGGTGCCTCGGCAGGAGTCGATTTCAGGTTTCTGTAGCTCTAATATGACACAAATAAACTAAAATTAATTTTTATAAAATCTTTCAAAATTTTGTGTCGTTAGCTCCCGGACTATAAGCGCATTTACATTATTGCATATTTGTATTGAATTTGTAATGACAAATAGTGACAAATATAATGACATGACAAAAAAATTTGTTGGCTATAATGAGAGATATAATAATATAATAAATGCCAATCAGTACGAATTTGGCGTATTAATTTGAAATTTGAAGTTAACAAAATCAATCAGGAGTCAAAAAATTACACTCATAGATTACATACTCCAATACAAATAGACACCCTCCAATTCCTTAAAAATCCAATGAAAAGTCCAATGAAAAATCCAACGGATGTAGTTCAATGTGAAATCGAGTAATGAAACGCGAAAATTTTTACATTAGCCCAATCTAAAACAAAATTCAATACAAAATCCAATAATGTAAAGATACTTTAAGGGTATGCTTCACTCAATTTAATCGAAAACTGATCGAGATATAATTTTTTAAGAATTAATTGTTATTTTTCAAGCTCTTGTAAAAGATCAATTTCAACGCACTTTTTTTTGCGGTTTGCTCAAAATGATAAGTATATTCTACAACAAAATAGTAAATACAAACTTATATGTATCTACCATATTGACCAGGTTGTGCGGCCTAAAGACCGCACTAATACATTACTCTTTCTCGTATTTTCATAATTATTTTACATTAAGAGTTTAAATTTTCATGTTTATAATTATTATTGTAGGTACTTATATCGCAACAGACACAAGTTACCTGGTCGCAAACTAATCCGGTAACACATGTACCTAGTGTAATATTCGAACTATACATTTTTTTTTCTTTTGGCTGCTTTTTAAAATATCAAATTACACAATAAATAATACGAATTTTAATTAAACTACAGTAGGTACACATGGAATGCAATATCGAGTTTTACTGAGTTCAAATAATTGATTGCAAATAATTATTTGCATATAAAATATTTTTATATTAGCTATAATATTCATGTCAAACGTTTTAAAATTATCAAAGAATTTTCCGTGATTGAAAATTAATTATAAATAAAATCAGGTATACTCGTAATATTAATAAAATTCGTATTGCAGTGTATTCCTCGATAATTCAAACTAATTAATGCAATGGCAAATTTATTGTTTTTTTAAATATAATAAACAATGCTTTGGTATAAAATAAAGATTTTAGTCAAAGTTGAAAAATTAAAAATTAATTTTTCGTTTTTCCAAAATTTTATTTCTTTTTGAAATTTACCTGTTTGTTCTTAGCAGCACCTTCATCTTCAAAAAATATCTTCTGAGTTCTGTTCTAAAGATTGTCAGACTCTAAAGGGAGATTCCGATTTTTATTTTGGTAAAAAATGCCGGTTTTTCCTAATTTTTTTAAAACATAAAAATGTATCAAAATGCAGTTTTTTACCTTAAATTTATTGATATAAAAAGTTAACACATATTTGTGTAACCTAGGTCATAAACAGATTTTTGACTTGATTATTAAAAAAACATAATAATAATAACTTCATTAACGGCAATTGCCACTAACTGGAGAAAAGATACAAGATATAACAATAACGTTCAGAAATGTTCCAATAACAACCGCTTCAACTTCGTGATATTGTTCATGAATATATCTAAATCATCCCGTTCTCGACTGACTGAATTTGCCAAACGGCTCATTCTGGCTATTGCAGAGTGTTGTCCAAAGGTGGACTTGTGAAGTTTTTTTTACCAAGAATTGATTTATCTCGCAAGTTTCTCACAGGAGCTTTGATCTCAAACAAAGACAACAAATTCGAACAGTTTAAAAGGCTGTTCAGAATCTTAAAAAGTAACATTAAGTCAGAGATAGATCTTCTTGCAGACAACGACTTCATACCAAAGTAATCCAATAAGTCACTGTAATTGTCGGAACTGTAATTCATTCGATTTTTGATACAAAGCATTCTGATAAATCTCCGTTGAATCTTCTCAATTCGATTGATATGAGTGGCAAGGACACCACATTGTTGTACAATATTCAAGAATAGATCTCACGAAAGCAGAATATATCAAAATTACTGATCTGGTATCAGTAAATTCATGTGTGGATCTGGTCACATAACACAACATCCTGTTAGCTTTGGAAATTATTGAGTTCTGATGGGAGGTGTAGGACAAGAACAATTCCCAAATCCTTAAAGACAGACACATTATCTAGTAGTTGGTCATTGATTTTGTGAGAGAAGAGTGTGTTATTTCTCCTTGGGTAAATTTCATGGCTTTACATTTGCTGATATTTAATTTCAGACCATTACTGATGTTGCACCAGCCATACAATCTATCGATGTCACTTTGGAACAACATAGAGTCGTCTCTAAATGAAATCATTTTGAATACTTTCATATTGTCGGCAAACAATAGAAATTCTGAATGTCTAATTCATCTAATTCAATGAACGTCATTGATGTACAATAAAATATGAATAGTACGGGAGCTTAATTAATTATAAATTTTGTACAGAGTTTTACATTCATCCTTCAAAGTTGATTAAAGAGTAATCGTTTACACAAAAATAAAAAGTATGATTTCAAGATAAAGAAGTAAAAAATTTAACTTGACTAGAAATATTGTCTTTATATCTTTCTTAATCAATAATAGTTAATTTTTAATTTTTAACTTCCAATCTCTAACCTCTAACCTCTAACCTCTAACCTCTAACCTCTAACCTCTAACCTCTAACCTCTAACCTCTAACCTCTAACCTCTAACCTCTAACCTCTAACCTCTAACCTCTAACCTCTAACCTCTAACCTCTAACCTCTAACCTCTAACCTCTAACCTCTAACCTCTAACCTCTAACCTCTAACCTCTAACCTCTAACCTCTAACCTCTAACCTCTAACCTCTAACCTCTAACCTCTAACCTCTAACCTCTAACCTCTAACCTCTAACCTCTAACCTCTAACCTCTAACCTCTAACCTCTAACCTCTAACCTCTAACCTCTAACCTCTAACCTCTAACCTCTAACCTCTAACCTCTAACCTCTAACCTCTAACCTCTAACCTCTAACCTCTAACCTCTAACCTCTAACCTCTAACCTCTAACCTCTAACCTCTAACCTCTAACCTCTAACCTCTAATCTCTAACCTCTAACTTCTAACCTCTAACATCTAACCTCTATCCTCTAACCTCTAACTTCCATCCTCTAACCTCTAACCTCTAAAATAAAAAGAAGTCCACTGATATAACTTAAAAATTTACTTTAGCTTTTCCTAAAAAGTAAATTTAGAATTCGTTAACATAAATAAAGAATTTTTGTTGATTATTTCATGTATCATAATTTTAAAAGCTGCTTTCACGGGGAGAACTGTCAGCCATGTGAATATTTTCACATATTAGGTGTCTTGAGTAGTCTGCCGATGATTATGAAAACTGTTGAACTTATAATTAAATTTCAATTTAATTTGTGAAAAGGGATGGGTCACAGTGTTACATCTCAGCATTCTAGAATTGAAGGGGCAAGTGGAAGAAGGTCTTATGTTACAAAGACATATTAGTAAGATAAATAGGATCTAATTTAAGGATTTAATAGGAATTAATGCACATAACTCTTTCTACCACTCTGTATTTGCTTTAATTTAAAAGATAGTCAAATGCTCAGGAAGGAAGTTGCATATGTACATAATTCCCTCATCCACATCAAAACCCGACTTTTAAAAAAAATTAAGAAAGTTATTGCTGAAATAAGATGATTGTCGAGTTCATTTCTACTTGGCACGAGCTATAATACTTGATTAGCATTAAACAAATTTATAAGTATTTTTACCTACATAATATATTATTGTGACACATGGTTACATGTAGTGTAAGTTATGTTAAAAACTTATTATCGTGACCGCCATTTAGGATACCAAAAAAAGTTATATTATACGAATTACGGCGGAGTGTCAGACTCATTTGTTTAATTAGGCCTCGGGAATAACATCGTATGAAGGAATTTTGGAAAAATGTTAACATTGCAGTTCTCTTTTGTAATTATTTGTGATTTCTCACATCAGTGGATATTTTTTTTTGAATTTTTAATTTTTTTTACAAATTTTTGCAATTTCTTGTAAATTTCGGGTAAGTACTCGATCAGTTTCATTATGTTTGTTCTGTGATTTTATTTAGCTTTCAAAGACTATTTTTTGACACTTAATTTTTTTAGTTTCCCGTTTTGCCACCTCTGACGTCAGATATATATTTCGTGTTCGATTTCTGTCAAATTTCGGTTTGTAGAAGTAGTGTTGCTTCTTTGAAGAAAAATTATGATATTATTGTGTTTTAATGGCAAATTATGAAAAAGTATCAAAGAGAAGACATTTTTTTTAATTGCGTGGTTTTTGGAACATTTGGGATTATGAAACTTTGCTAAAACAATCTAAATAAAACTAAAACAAATTTGTCACAATGCAATGGACAGTTTGGTTTTGTTTTACAGTCAATAACAGTGCCGCAACTAGAACTTTTGGCGCCTATGGCCAACTACGAAAATTGCGCCTTAACTTAAAGGGTGGGGGCGGGGTTTATTCTCTCTCCCCAAAAAGGGGTCCGGGGTTTCCACGGAAATTTTTTTTTGAATTTGGTGCAAAATGACGAATTTTGAGAGTTTTTTTAACTTTCAGTTAAAATATATTAAATTTAAGTTTAATAAACTGATTATATAGTTTTATCAACAAGAAAATATAAATTAGGGACCTTTATTTAATCATCACCTATTTTTAATTTGAACTTTTGAATTTCGGCGCCTTTATTTAAACGGCACCTTTATTAAAATGACGCCCATATTAAATACAATATTTATAATTTAAATTTTTGAATTTCGGCGCCTTTATTTAAACGGTGCCTTTATTCAAATTGCGCCTATAATAAATACAATATTTTTAATTTGAATTTTTTAATTTTGGCGCCTTCATTCAAAAGGCGCCTATGGCTGAGGCCATATTGGCCATACCCTAGTTACGGCACTGGTCAATAATGACATGGAAGAACGATTTTGGGAATTGAATTGAAACGTAAGTATTTGAAATTGTATTTATACACAAATACATAGAGCCTAAGATGATTTTATGATTAATTCAATATTTAAAACAAATCAGATCTTAAGATTAAGCTTATCGGATTTCAAAATTCAAAATGTTATGACTCGTGACGTTACGAATATTGCACAATATTTTACAATCGCCTCTCTCCATAATGACTAACGTCTTTGAGTCACTTTAATAAATAAAACTTAAAAATTTGAAAGTTTTTGCTATATTTTCAATAACTTTTTTTTAAGTTATAATATAAATTTTTACAACAATAATTCATATATTGGCACAATCAATCAACATTTACAAAGTAGTTCATGTCAACCAATCGTATATTTTTAAATTTTGATTTCATTTATTTATGGGTAAAGCAATTTACATATTCAAAAATCGAAACCATTGGGGATAACCCTCACAGGTTCGAATCTTGTCCACAGCATCATTTTGTATAAACAATAAACCATTTATTATTAAAGCCGCAATTCCACTGAAGCGACTTTTAGGCAACATGTAGCATGCTTCAATGCCGCATGCTATACATAGTCTTTCCATTGAAGGAACACGGTGCGACAAAAAAAAGTCGCAGTGCCGCATGCTACAATTGCTCGTTGTTGCTTGGATACATGCGTCACATCTCGACACTGTTCGACATGTCACACAGTGTCTTCATTATCCAACGGTCAGCGGAACCGTGCGGCTTGCATCGTGCGACATGGAGTGGAATCTTGAAAAAACAACTTTATTTATAGAAGATTACCATAATTCTCCCGAATTCGGCGTCAATCTAGAGTCGTCCCTAACCTCACTTTCATGCACACATGAAGAGCTTCTGAGCGAGGCAGGTTTCATGCACCCTGAATGAAAGATCTTATGGCATTTCACGCAAACCACCTTATCGCGTGCTATATTGCGATTACAGTGTCCACAAATTACATCACTAACCTCAGAATCATCCGCAGAGTGGGATTGCTTTGATACGCCTTCCGCCATAGTTTCAACGTTTTTCCAGATTTAGCTGATCAAAATCCGTCACAGCGATAAAAATCACTACTTATAAAGAACTTATTCTACATTAAAATCAAAAGTTCAATAGGAACTCAATCAAAACAACACACAGGGTTGGACTTAACGATGATATACTAATATATGCTCAATAAAACTTTGTATTTTGATTGCTTTCGATGAGAAACGTGTAGAAACAAAAAATCAGCTTTCTATGTTGCATCAAAGAAAACATGCAATCGCATACAAATCCGGTCTCTATATGGTCTCCTGAATGCGAAAAAAATTTCAGATTTGTCGAATTGACTCCAGTTTTTGAGATAAAAACAACCCTTTTATATTGAACATAAAATGAAAATTTCTTTTTGAGATGTCCGCGGAGATTCGCTGTCAATGGCTCATTTCTTCATAAAAATTAATAAAAATTTCACAGTATTTTTTCAACTGTGACTTTAATATTTATGTACTAATTATAGAAATAAATATATATTAACTGTGTCGTCAAAAAAAATTATCGAAATATGCTGTTTTTGCTTTAAATTATAACTTTACCCCCTCCCTTCACATGAGAACTAGAGTCAATTCGAACAAAGTAACTAGGTGCCTAGTACTTTATTACATCAGTGTATCTAAATTTACTCCAAAACCTAAGACGGCAGGAAAAAGGTTTTGTTTTGTTGCCCAGTGTTATGAAATTAAAATATTTAAAACTTTGTTAGAATCAATAAATAAAATATGTAATAAATTATCAGCATGGCGGCTATCCTAACCAAATGTCAAACAAACAATTAAAAAGTTAAATAAATCAACCAGCACCCAGAAGGTCTTCATAAAAGATGCTGCGAGTTTCTGGGTATCATCTCTTAAATTAATACTGTTTTAATCTGATTTGATAAAAAACATCTCACTTATGTTTCCCCCAAAGCCATTCTGTTCATAATCCAATATGATTGTATTTTGGAAGTCAACGAAATGTTCCGTGGTTTCACGGTGTTGAACCAACGCTGTTGTTCTCCATTCCACCCCGTTTCCTTCATTTTCGTCGATTTCCTTTGTATTTGGGTATGTATTATCGCACTTACTAAGTGAGTGCGATTTTGAAACCGATTTGCATCCTAGCCACATACAATCTGAACAGTCACAGATTTCTTCCAACCAATCTAAAAGATTTCACAGATATAAATATGAAATCTGAGCTCATTTACAGAATTCCATGTGTGGAGTACTTAGGTGCTATATTTATAAAAGGTTTTACTCGAAATCGTTGAAAAAACGTGCAAGTATCCGGGTTTGTGAGTTGTGGACGATGGAGAAGCTATTGTGGTCAAGAGAAATAAGGCGAAAAGACTTCAGTGTAAAAGGTAATTTGACGAAAACCATTCTTATCTGAAATAATAACTAACAAAGAATTTTTTTTATTATTGTAGGTAGGGTCCACTTCGTGGGTTTATCAGAAATTCAGGTTAGTAAACTTTTCTCTCCAGTGATGTAGCCAGTGAATTGTTTAAAATTGTGAGATTCATTCATTGCTCAACAGTTGGTTAATTCGTCAAACTTTTAATAAATGACATATATCATGAAGTCATCAATCAATCCGTCAATCAAGGCTAGGTTTAAATAAATCCCAAAATAAAAATTAACAAAACATTTTGTAAATGTGAAGTAAAACTCACATTCATTGGGAAAGCGGTCCCCGAACTGAACTAAAACTGTGGAGTTCAGAGTAGACACTGAAAAAAACTTAAATTTTATTGTTTGACAAGAGTTTTGAGCGAACGGTTTTCCAGTCAGAGAAAATATTTTTAATATTTTTTTGAGCAATAATGAATAATAATTGCATAACTAAATTTTTTTTAAATTTAAAGGAATTTATTTTTACCTCCAATCAAAAAAAAATATTTTTTTGGAGGAAAGGTAATCGAAAAAAATTTCAAATTTTTTTTAAAACATTTTCGAGATCACCGTGTTCAGATACGTAAAGATTTGCAAAAAATAAAAAGAAAAATTTCAGTGTCGGTCTGTCTGTCTGTCGTCATATTTTATCTCTCGATTTATTCCTGAACCGTTCAACCAATCACAACCAAATTTGGTATGGTAATAGGGTTCACGGTAGAAAGGTGAAAATAAGGTTTTCGTCGCGATCTGTCAATCAGGAGTGCCACTACAAGAAAATGACATATGATTTTTAAAAACGATTTTGTCTTGCGATAAGTTATTTTAAAGTCCTTAAAATGCTTTATCCAGAATAGATAAAATTAACTTTCTATCTGTCATCTGTCAAAAATTAAAAGCTGTCAAAGTTGAAACTTCAAGAGTGAATAACTCATCAAGTACTGAAGGGATTTCAACCAAATTTTGAATGTAGGAACAATGACCCCCTAGGATTTGGCAGCATATAAAACTATTTGATAAAAATCAGTAATTCAACATGAAAAAAAAAGATTACGTTTTCTTTCAAAATCTTGCTAAAATTTTTTGTCCCTCGATTTTCTTCGGCATTTCTGCGTCGATAGCAATCAAACTTTTTGGACTTATGTCTGGTGAGCTCTAGTGATGAAAATAAGATTTTGGCAGAGAAATCTTTGCCAGGGCTACCACAATAAAATAAACTTAAAAAATTAAAATGTCATCACATCTCCGGAAATGTACATCCGATTTTCTTCAAATTTTGTGTGCTAATAAAGCTTTTAAAGTACAAATATTGGTGAGAAGATAATTGAGCTAAATCTTAATTTATCTATTTTTTGTGAAAATTTGTTAGATGGCTTGTAGAAAATTATGACACGTTCGAAAATTTAATAATTAATCTGACAGTTATCAGTATTTAAATAATTTAATAGCGATTGAAAATTTGTGTGCTGTATGTAATGCCATGTGTAATGGTGATCAAATTTTGTAGTAAGTGGCATGTACACATCTTAATTTTGACCATTACAATGGAAATTCCGCCATCATATGTAATTCTGTTAGGTTTGTCCAATTGAATTGAACCGCAAATTCAGCATTTCGTTAAAGAACAATATTTTTGCATTGAATGGTCAATAATACAGTAGAAAACAAACACATCCATTCCATGTTCCAGAAAGGATGGATTAAGTAAAGTAAAATATGAAAATTATAAATACCAATGAGAAACAAATAATTTTTATTACATTCAGAATCAGTTTATTTATGTTGTTCAATCAAGAATTAGAAATCTATCTTCATCACAAGAAAAGATCAATAATTATAGACGTCGTGATTCAAGTCTGTTCCACTACTGTGAGTTACAATAGTTAGACATCTTTATGCAACAGAATAAACAGATAATATTGCGGTGTCTTTATATTTTTATATAATTTTAAACAAAATGGCGGCAATAGTATGGGGGGGGACAAACCAGATTTTCTTTAATGCATTCATGCGCGTCAGTGATAAAGATATAACTGAAAGTTCCAAAAATTACAAAAAATTCAAAACAATACAAGCTATAGGTATATACAAACAAAATAGTGCTAAAAGTATTACCTAATTTAATTATAATTTTTCATTTACAAAACAATCTCCGAATTTCTTTTTGTAATTTTTAGCTAGCACTTTCTCTGGAGAACTTCGATACCAGAGTAGAAATAAAATATCATTATCGATCATCTCTCCGAAATTAGAATTATGATGAGACTTGAAGTTACTTGACGACTACTATATACACCAAACAAATCTCCGAAAATCTTTAACAGATTTCGTTAAAATTTGGTATAGGTACTTTTGATTGGAGGTATAGCGGCAGAAGTGACGACATTTTTTTGTAGGTGCTGGTTAAAAAGCTAATAAGATTTAAAGTTGGTCTACAGATTTTAATATGGGCCTGCGTCCAAAGCAGTGCCAGTGGTGGTTTATCGCCTGGTGCTTCTGCACTTGTAAACGAAGTCTACTTCTTGGATCGCTTATGCTGGATTGAATCCGAGAGGATTGATAGATTTACATTTTACTCACTAAAAAGTTTATCGTAAACTTTAATTTTTGAGGTAGTTCTTTGTTTGTTTATTTAAATATTGAATTTTATATTTGATGGTAAAAGTTTGATTAGCGGCCTGCATTAAAAAGGGTTGTTAGAAGGGATTTTGCCGAATAGAAAAAATAAAGGCAAGAGAAATTTTGAGGTTGCATGTATACTTTTGAAAAGTTAACAATTGAGAATAATAAATTAAAATCAAGTTTTATAAGTTAGAATATTGTGTTTTATGATTAATTAAGAAGAAATATGTTAATATGGATGTAAGTTCATTAATATTGATGAAAGTTAGAGTTTAAAACGGAAACTAAACGAAAGGAATACCTTGGGTATGGGTAAAGTTAGATAAATTGAAAAAATCAATAATTAAAGATCAAATTTTTAAAAATAAAATCAATTTTTAAATAGATAAATAGCATACGCCTGGGTATCAGCAAAGTTAAAATAAATATATACAAGAAATAGTTTATTCTTGAAGATTGAAAATAGGTGATTACCTGAGCTTAGAGTTTTCTCGTAAAACAACATGAATATGCTAACGTATTGCACTGCACTTAAAACTTTATATAACAATGTTATATTTAATATCTATAATATTTTAAGTGCTTCTACGAGCTAGCGCAATAATTGAGTGGCGAGCGGAACAATAAGGTAAATAAATATAAAACTTTGAATAAATGGAATTCAAGGTTATACATGAGTTTGCATTGAATAATAAAATTTAAAGATTTTTAAAGCATTTTTTCTATCTAATTATTTTCAACTAATATTGTTATTACAAATATTTATCTCCAATTTAAATTATCTTATGATTCCATATACTATGCAAAAATTTAATACTGCTAAATTACTAGATCAAAGTTTTTTTTTAAATTATATAATGAGCACTTGACTCTTTAGATTTCCCTCTTTGTAAGCACCAAGCACGCTCTGATTGGTTACTTTACCAACCTAAAAAAATGTAGCAACCAATCGAGATCCGTTGTATTCATTATTAGTAAGGCCCGGATTTTTAGGCACTGAAAACTTTCAAAATAGGCAGGCAAATAGGCATACAAAAATTAGATTATAGGCACTAATAGGCAGTCCAAAATAAAAAATTAAATTATTAAAATAAAGAATGTAAAATAAATATTAAATTTGTACAAAAAATTTAATTTATTCAATTTAACAATAATATTAACTTGCAACATTTGCATAACAAATTAAAGCATTTTCCAAATATTCTGGAGTCAAATTCTTCTGTTGTCCGTTAAAATTTGTATGTACGCAGAAAATGACCGCTCTACGTCACAAAAAGTAACAGGAGCATATTTAAAATCTGGAGCCATCTAAGCTTCCAATTTTATTTGGGAGACTATTTGAATCTACAGATAATACTTTGCTAATTTGCATTAAATCCGAGTAGCCCAGATTTTTCACCAAAAGAGCATCCAATCGTGCAGAAATAAGTTTTACAATCTTACCCGCAGCTTCTTTCAATTGTTGTGTAATAATTTAAAAATTGTAAAAAATTGTAATATTGGTATTAGTTTCTTAGCTCTTAGGAAGATAATCTTTACTAAATTTTTCTCTAGATTAGAAGCTTTAAACGCCTCTTGTGCTTTCTCTATGCAGTCTGCAGTATTAAAATCAATAAAACTATCAATGACTTTTCTTACATTTTCGAAATTTTTATGGTAAAACACTGCAGCCCAGATCCATGAGCCTCATCTCGTCAGCACAAGCTTTGGAGGTAATGGAATACAGTGAGTAACGAACATATCCGGACACTCCTATGTTAACAATGTAAATTGCACATTTTGAAACCGTATTTTGACCTATAAAAATCGCCTTTACAGCAAAACCTTTTGGACATTTTTTGTTAAAAATTTCATTGTCTTAGCAATTTTGTACCTATACATTTTTCTATTTTGTCACCCCGTTCTTAACTGACAGCGACTTAAGCAAGTCTGGAATTATATTCCATGGTTAAAATTAAAAAATAATTTAAATAAATATTCATTTAGGCAAGTTATCGGATGAAATCAATTGAGAAAAGCCATTTAGGCGCAATTTACGAAAAAAGGCACTAAATGTAGAAAATAGGCATTTTAGGCATTTTAAAGAGCTGTTTAAAATGATCGCAAAGTCGCAAAATACATTTTGATGCAAAAAGAATTTTAAAGCCTGTACGGAATCAAAAAAGGCAAATGCCTAGAAATCCGGGCCTTAATTATTAGGGAGCGTGGAATAATTCTGAGTAAATTCTAGAAGAATCCAGATCTAATACCTATCGCTGTACTCTTTACTAAAAATCCCAGGGTGCATCTTTAGACCATAATTATTTTTAACCATCTAATGCAATCATTAATTTCAACATTTTTTATTTCATTGAATTTCAAACAATGATGTTTGAAACGTTCAAACGTGTCTAACACAGACACGTGCGCACTGAGAGGTTATTATTGTTAAATTTTACTTTTCCAATAAATTGCAATATTAAAGTTTTATTCAAATGTAATACCTTATATTCCAAATGTTGTTATTCAACTTAATGTTGTAAATATTTAAATTTAAATTTAAATTAATTATCTCCTGATATCAATATTAAATGTCACTTGAATTCTTCTTCAACTTGATTCCCAATTTATGTTATTCTTATTGATATAATATAAACTAACTCTGAAATTAAATTTTTTATTTTATTTTTTAAAAATTATAATTTTTATCGGAGCTTGCTAAATTACGATCGACTGAAAGTATTTCCTCGGAACTTCTCCTTATCAAAGCTCTCTTAAAACTTCGATACTCCGCATTTTTAAACAAAATTAATTCTATCTTAAAGTAAAACCGATTTTACGCCAAAATATACAGCATATAAATATTAATTGCTTTATTAAAAATACAAGTTATGTATTTCAATGTACACTCAGTATTGAATTTGTAGTGTAAAAAACTGATGTTTGCGCCTTCCACTTACCAGCACTGCTTCTGTTTTCTCTGGAACCCAGACACGAAACTACGGTGGGGTTAAGATGGGCCATGACCCACCCTTGTGCCAATCTTGCCAAATAAAGAAGTAGAAAAATGAAGACAAAAACAGAACAACCAGATTAATGAAAAGAAAAACTCTACCAGTTAGAAAGAAGCAAAAAATATCCAAAATTTTAAAAAGATTCCTTGGGACTTTGTACTCTTATAACTTGATTCTCTTTCATGATGAGTGATCCTGACGATTCAGACTTTTAGTATGCAAATTTAGATAAAAGTAATATTGAAACAATATTTCTGGACTCACATTATACACCATAATATCAACTTTCAGTCCCATTTTGGACCTAAGATGGCTTTTATGAAGAAAGGCTTTTATGTTTAGTAAATAAAATTAATTTAAAAAAAAATTTAAAGGCTACTGAAGGGTTTTCAATCAATTCAATTTATTTATAAATAAACTCAAAAAATATATTATTGAAATAATCACCTAAAAAATTTGGGTGGGCACTTGGGTATTAGGCACTCCAATCAACAGGGTGGGCAAGTGCCCACCCTGGCTCACCCC
The DNA here is from genome assembly GCA_958510845.1 of Cantharis nigra. Lineage (NCBI taxonomy): Eukaryota > Metazoa > Arthropoda > Insecta > Coleoptera > Cantharidae > Cantharis > Cantharis nigra. The sequence continues at coordinate 23,711,377 of OY294034.1, forward strand.
TGGCGCCGTCACTGTCTCAAAACAAAAACAGTTTTCAATCTTTCGCTTTCCTTGTCTTTTTAGGGTGTATGTGAAACAAGGTTTTTCTGACCTGAATGCATTTCCTCCTCAGTTCGGCTATCTCTCTTATTATGCATAATTATATATTCCTATCTAGCAGAGACATCGCGCATATAAAAATCAACAAAAAAGTTAACAAAACCAATAGCTCTATCGAACGTGCAATTATGAGAACTCACAATCCCAATATATATTTCAACAAACAGGAAAAAACTAGGGTTCAAGGCTGACAGTGTTGCAAGGTAATGTAGAATTGTGCAGGTTTACGTCATAATTTGAAATGAATAATAATCAAAATAAATTATGAAATGGAGGCCATTAGAAACTACACGAAATCGCTAATAATTACAAAGTAGATGGATCGATGGTTATAGGTTCAAACTTAATACAGGCGGCTTAAGAAAGAAGAATATGAATTAATCAAAAGAGGCTTAGCGTTAGGCTAAGCCAGAGCTCGGCAACATATATGGCTCATAAATGAGGCTCCTTTAATCAATAATTTTAAAAATCAATTTCTGAAAAACATAGTATCAATAGGTAGATACTTTCATGAATTGAACTATGAATAATTTCATATTCAATTTTAGCCAAATAATGGCTCTTCTAAAAGTAGAGAGCCTGCAATTCGTAACGTTTTGACTCTTCTGAAATCCTGAGTTGCCGACCCCTGGGCTAGACAATGATGATAATTTGACAATAAGTAGCTTGTCCGTTCAGCTGTAGCTTAACTCCAAAACAAGTTTACTTTAGGAAATAGGTAGCCTTGTAATGTTTGGATGTCCTATATGGGTTTTACTCAATTTCGTTAAATGGTTTTGGAAGAAAATTAGGAGGAACTCTAAATTTGACAAAAATTCGCACCACACATGCATGCGCTTTTGATATGAAAGAGTACCAAGCTCCCATAAACGCAGAGAAGGTTTATTTTCTATAATCCATATTTATTCTCAAGTGGATATGGATAGCAACCGTGCGTTTTGAAAATTAATTACTACATTCGGCCAAATAGAATTCCTTTTAAGATTATTTGGCATCTTGTTTGTTTTACAAGCATTTAATTTAATCGTTTTTTAATCATCTGCAACTGAATACGAAATAGCTTCATTTACATCAAGTGTACGTATTTTATGGGTTTTGATTTGCGGTAGTATTTCATTTGTCAATTATCTGCAAATGCATTTTAGGCCAAAACTCCGCAATAAAATGCAGAACAAGGTCGGCATAAAATCAATTCCATATCATAAATGGATTTAATGCTGAACAAGGTCAGCATAAAATCAATTTATCATAAATGGATTTCCTCCTGTTCAACGACATTTAGCATCAGCGTTTCCAGTTTAATTTCCTAGATGGCTTTCAGTACTGAAAAGCTGTAGATATAAAAATCAATCCCAATGTATAATTTTAATTTACAGTTTTCCACGTTGATATTTGATTTTCAAGTTTTCGCGACCGGAAAGTCGCCGGCTGTCTTAAGTCCTGAAATTTCTCTTTTATTGAAACTATCATCTTGTAGATGGCGCTAACAACACTAATACAATAAATTTCTTATTAATGAAATGTTAATAAACTTTTAAAATCTATTTTTATTTTAATGTTACATACAATACGAGATAAATTAACAAACATCCGTTTTATTTTTATTTGCCAACTTTCAAAGCAAAATATAAATATTTTACATTCACGTATGTTGCAAGGAACGTAAATTATAAACAAAAATAAATAATTGTAATAATATTTTATTTAATTAAATTAATAAATAATAACAAAAAGATAAAATTAAAAAAAAATAGTATGATCTAATGATATTATTTACACGTTTTATAATCAGAAGGTCAAAGCCAGAGCCGACCTTTAAAAATTTCGAAATCAGAATTTTGCACGAATCTCGTCGTTCGATCCCAGAGGTTCACGAATAAAAATGTTTTTGGTTAAATAATGGTAGGTCCCAACAATAGCGAAATATTTGTTATTTTTATTATTGCTTATGGATGGATAAGCGCTAAATAAAATATTAAATTATTGTTATTGTCAGATCTCAACATTTTTTATACCCAATTGTTCTCCCCTCCCATGAATACCCCACTTTAAAAAATTTCGCGTTGATTCAATTAAATATTAAAAAATTCAACTGACTGTCGGAATTTTTAAATTTTTAGCAAACTAATTATAAAAATTATAATAAAATAACTATTTAAATTAAAATCAAATTGATTTTAAAACATAAATATTTATTATTCTGATTTTCAGTTTTACAATATAGATACTAAAAGATAATAGAGAAAATAGATATAAGAACTGAAAACGTTTTTGATATAAAATATTAAAAATTTACTTCTGACAATATAAGAAGAGTGCTAAGGTGTACTTTTTCTCCACAATTTGACTCCCAAAAATTTTACAGTAGAAAATTGATCCATTGGAAAATTAAGTCATTCACAATTTAACCTCCAGAATATGCAGGTTAAATCAAGAATAAATTGAATTTTTTTATAAGATAAGCTTTTATATTATATTTTACTTAAAATTTTTTATTTATTTTTTAGAAGATTAATCTTGGGATTAAGAAATTTAATTCAAATTCAAATAATCAAAAATTAATTAATTTAGATAAGCTTTTAAGTTACACTATAATAGGGTTGCCATACGTCCCGGTACACCGGGAATGCCCTTTTTGGAACTGCTGTCCCATTTGATCTATAAAATGTTTCTTTATTGAAGTATTTTCCAGTTTTAAAATTTTTTTTTATTTTTACAATACTAAACGTTAAGCAGCAGGAGCTTTTTTTTAGTTGACCCCCGAATACTCCCCGAAGTATTTAGTTAATTTACGAATTTAAGAGTTTTTTTTTTATTTCAGTTATAGCCAAATGTCCCGGTCAGTACTTACCCAATTATGGCAACCTTACACTATAACTGTAACTAACGCAAAATTAAATTAAGTGGCTAAAAGAAATGAACCTAATCTGACCCATCGTAATCCTAACTTAGCCTAACCTGAATTAGACCTTACCTAATTCAACTTAAAAACCATACCAAACCCTACTGTAACATAAATTTAACTTAATCCAACTTGAACTTAACCTAAGCTAACGTTCTTTTTGCTGCACAGAAAGGAAAAAATCTTCCAAAACCACCACTGTATAAAGAGTAATATATTTTGACTAACTAAAATCTCTCCCCTTAGTGAAACCAGAAGTTGCTCTGAGCATTAATATACCGGGTGCTGAATGAGTTAGCCGAACATAGGAAATTAACATGTAAAAACTTATTTATGCAAATTCTTGCTTCCCTAATTATTTTAGAGAAAAAATGAAAGATACAAAAATACTGCAGAAATATAAACTGTCAATGATAAGAACATTAGGTTTTATCTAGCTTTTGTAAAATTTTATTTAACTGATTGGTTATGTAAGTTTCCTAGGTAATTATTTTTGATAAGTAATAAATCATAATTGCACATTACGTAAAGCTTTGCACTTTATTAAATGTTATCGATTGGTTAATTGGATTAGTTAATACTCTTATCATTCGTAGTTATATATTTTTGCATTATTTTTGTCTTTCATTTTTACTCTAAAATAATTAGGGAAGCAGGAATTTGCACAAATAAGCTTTTACATGTTAATTTTCTCTGTTCTGTTAACTCATTTAGCACCCGGTGTAATAAAAAATAATATCTAATAATTTTCCATCCTTATATTATTCTGCCCTTTCGAGTCCTTTTATCGTTTTTCTTAATTTCATCCAATTTCATCGCTGGATGATGCCATAGTATAGTGAAAACATTTGTGATATTTTAACTTACAATGTTTTTTATTTGAGATAACTTAAAAAACCCATTAATTCTAAAATGTGCGTTTGTGAATTTTTATAAGTTTTCCAAAATATTGATTCGGTTAATATCGAGTTGCACTACTTAAACCACGTATTAATCGACTAGTGCAATCGATATTTTGGATCTGGACTGTAGTTGCCTCTCCAAGTCTACCACTTTTGTCTCTTTGATGTTCAGTTCTAAACTGGACTTTAAGGTAGCGACCGGTTTTCCCAACCGAATAACAGGATTCTAAAGTCTTCTCATATTTTTCGTTTTATGTTATTGTTTCCTCACAAAAGGCTGTTTATCGTCTTTGCTGAGATTACAAAAGGCCTACTGTTTTTTTAACCTTTCCTTGGTATTTCCTGTATGACCATCATTCCTGTCGTTTTATTTCTTGCCTTTGCTTTAATAGGCAACACATACATTTTTCTTGTTTCGTTCCTTTCTTTTTTCTGACTCTTCTTCCGCAGAAAGATGGATTTTCTTTTTTTTCTTGATTTTTGTATTCAGGAGCCTTAAATAGCAGCCCTCCTTCGTCTGTATTTCCGCTTCCACTGTGGTCAAACAGTACAAACCACTATTTTTTAACCCAAAGACTTGGTATTCTTTTGATTTCTTCAGTTTGAACAATCTTGTCTACTGGAACTTTTCTAGCTCAAGGTTCCCACCACCTACAAGAGAAAATTGTTTGTTCGATGTTGTCAGGACTATTTAACGTTTTAAATCCGTATAGGACAGCAGTTCAACAGCATTTGAGTTAGATGATGCTTGTGTAATCTCTTCATGTTCTCTGCCGTACCATGCTTCAATCTCGAAAAGCAATTTATAGGTCTACCTACTTATGGACGATTTTTAGAATACCTGTTAATTTTCGACAGTGTCACTTCTGAGGTGTTTTGATAGTCAAATTAAACTTTGTTGTTTGATGAAGAATGTCTTCATTTTTTACGCCGATGAACGAAATTCATCACACTGATGAAAAATTCATAGTATTGATGAAAATATCATTATATTGACGAATTTTGTTCATCAATTTCGGTGCAAGAATGATGAATATTTCATCAATATGATGAACCATTTTTTTTCGGTGTATAGGCACCGTCGACGCTATAATCATTAGAGCGTCCGGAGAGATAGTTTCTGTTGCTCGCTTATTTCTGTATTCTCTCCAGTTTGCTTTTGTGGATTTAACTTTTCATGATCTTTGACCATATCTGCTACTCTGCTACTAAACTCAACAGTATTCTTTAGCTTTTCTTGGCCATTTTCTGTTAAGCAGAATTCGCGCTAGCGCTTTGCTACCACTTCTTAGATCAGGTGTTTTTATCTACGTTTCATCTTCCATATTAACATGATTATAAACAGACGGTAAACCCAATCTAAACAAACATCATGATCCTAACTAACCTCCTTCAAGAAGGGTTTTTAGGCCGAACTTCACCATGCTGGCCAGCACGGATTGGTAAAGAAGTTTCTAAAGAAGTTACCATGCGCTAAGCTATTTAAGTGAAATTGGTCTTGGCGACCAATTGACGTCGGCTTTTCGTGAGACTACGACTTTTTAGGTTTTAATTTAAAATTTTTAATTTAATTTTTACGATTTCACTGCGTTGTTGAATCGTGTAGCGCTCCATAGTAAAATGGTGACTATGACAGAACATAATTACAGTTAAATGATATTTTCAAAGTCAAAGTTCTAGGATCTAGAAGGGAGGGGTGACAAACCGGGTTACCTGTTTTCTTGGGCGGCAATTCAAGTGGGTACCAAATCTTTTGAAATTTTTAAACACAAACGCTGAAGGGGCGCCAATATTAAGTTCTTGCCCCAGTTCGGAAAAATCGTAGATCCGGGGCTGGCTGTAGTATATGGCCGATAGATAAAAAGTTGCCGAATTATGTAAATTTGTTTATCTTAATGTTTAGAATGTTGGTCTGTTTCTTAAAATAATTCAAAATGGAGGTGCACTCTAAAAATGCTCCAACGATTAATTTGTAGTCGGCAAGTTTATTATAGTAAGCACGTAAATAAATTTGTGATAAATTAGAAAATTATACATTTAATTTTAATACTTAAGGTAGGTGGCTTTAATTTTCATACTTTTATAGACACACCAAATAGTTATTACCAGAACGATCTCTTAAATGACTGTTTTCGGTTGTATAGTTACAAGTTGAGTCCCTTAACGACGGTGTAACGTTACGAGCGTACAAATTTAAAGTAAAGCGGTAATTAAATCCATGTTTTGTGTTTTGCCATAAAAGAAAATGATTTCAAAATTCCAAAAATTAGTTACATAATTAAATAATTTTCGTCTAGAGTGGTTGGCTTTTGTTCCCAAATGATATCGATATGTTTATAAGAAGTTACCCTAATAGCCTAATTGTTTCCAACAGCAATCCGGATGATGTTTTTTCTCTTTCTTAAAACTGGAATATTTACAAATTGGATTTTTGTAAATGTCAAAGTTGTGCGAGATAGATAAAATCCTTTCTCGGTGGTTTCTTTAGATAAGAAAACAAAGCGATACCTAAAAATGTTGATAATCCTCAGGAAAAAAGCAAATTATTGGTCGATATTGAATTAATGGGAAATAAATAATAAAAAAACTATTGTATTTAAAACCGATACAGGCACACTAAATCTAAAATAAATTGAAAATAAATTGGTAACACGAGGGCAGATAAACTGTAGAATTTATCGAGCGGGAGCATGGATTACTGATGTGCTCGCTTGTCTCCCCAGAATTATGCACCGAGCACGTTAATATCTGAACGTGAGAGAAACATTCTTCAAATTTTTTAATTAAAGATTTTTTTGTTGCAATTTAGAAAGAGAGAGAGGGTTAGAGAGAAAGAGATGGGGAAAGCGGAAGGATGAGAAATAAACATATGCATTGATGATAGTGGATATAATAGGTTTTCGGAAGGAACTAAAACTAGATTCATTTATTACGAAAGGGATAGACGAATACAAGCTAGAGGCGGTCACGAGCTTCTTCACGATCTTCATTTACCTAATAGAGTTAAAACGGACACGTATCAGAGCTTTTGTTCTAAGGGTTCGTAATATACAATTATTCCCAATGGAACCGCGAAGGAGGAGATACGACAGATGTCTGGCCCAAACGGGCAAGCATACATTTAATTCCGAGTTTGTCTTATTCTAAACTCTCGGAATACCAGATGATACCGAAGCCTACATAAGCACGACGCATTCAATTGCCATTCAAGAGCTACCCTAATTAACACAATGTAATTAAATCAATTTAAGCCACAACGTCGGCGTCTCCGTCGTCAGGTTTTGTTTCAAGTTGGGTTAATATTAGATTCGTTTTTGAATAAGATTTTCTTAATGTTGGAAGGCTCGAGCAGCAATGACGGGACATTGATGTAGCTATTAGCAATGCATGATAAATCACTGAGCATTTGGATGTCGTGTTACAAATAAATGCCCGAGCACAGTCTTTAAGCGCACTAAATGTGCTAATAGCATTTACATAGGATAAACAAAGCCTACTATTAATCTTATGTACTCGCGTCGAGAGCTTTTGCGCTCTGGAGGGATGCTACGCGAATCTATACAAAAGGAAATGACGTATTTAGACAGGATTTTCTTCAATAACACCATTGAACCTTTTACGAACCTCCTTGTATCTTGTTTCCGGATGGAGCTGAAATAACCACATAAACAGCAAACTCCGGTGCGGAGTGGTTGCACCTGTTACAAGTTGTTGATGACGCTACTAGAAATACAATTAGTGTAATGGTTACTTAGGCATCTGTCATTAAGTTGTACGATATTTGACTTCACTAATTACATCACGCACAAATGCTTAATTAATGCACGTCGATTCTTCAACACATAAAATAAAAACAGATGCAACTGTTCAACCGCAATCTTAACATTAATTGTCTATATTACAAGTGAAAACTTTTTTTCCATCTTTGCTATTTCAAAAATAAACCTTTCGAAAACGACGCCCAGTACTAGAGACCAAAGTTGTTCCTTTATCCCACAAACCATAAATTAATTCATAATCCATTCTTGTATTAGACCTGCTGGACGGTCCCCGACAGAATTACGGGGTTGGAAAGTATTAGCTTTCTTTCGACTCCGCCAAGCTGGCCTCTCCATCACCAAAGAATTCATAGGTACAAATTTTTTTCAAAATTAATTTAATTTTAAAAAAGCAAAATACCTTTTATTTTTTATATGAAAAAATAAAAATACATTCAAAACTCTTTCACACGTTCACTTACTCTTTTACACCCTTCATGCAATTAATTCACCAATAAATGTGATTTGTTTTGATTTGAAACCTTGTACAGGTTGAAAAAAACTTCGATTAGATTGCAATAGACCTGCAACAGTATTAATGGATAAATAGATCGACGCTTCAACCGATAAAAAAGCTTGCTTAGAAGAAGCTGCGATTAGTCAATTTATTTTTCCAACCGAAAAATATATACAAAATATTATAAACAAATATAAACTTGGAAAATTATTTAACTTAATTATCTAAAGTACATTGGGTGTTAATTTATTGCCTTAATTATATTGATTGTTAATAAAAACATTTTAGTCCAAAAAAGCTGGGTGAAACGTCGACAATTAAATATTTCCAAACAGCGCTACAACCCAGAGTGGGTTTTGGCTAACCACTTCATTATATGAAGGGTTTTCTAGGCAGATCACCTCGGTGGTTTGCCATTGCCAGCCGAGGGAGGACGGCTAGAATAAAGTTCTTGCTCTACTCGGGCTCGAGTCGACGCACTTAAGCATCAGACCGTAACCGTCCTTACAATTAAATATACATTGTTTTAATTATCCTGGTCCAAAATCCCAAAAAGTTTTCCTATTTTTATTTATAAAATATAAATTTTACTCCAAACTGCAATAACAAAATTACTTGATTTTATTGTAATGATTGTAAAATTTTCCAAATTTGAATGAATTTCAAAAAAAAAGTATAATATTTAAAGATAAATAAATCGCCGATATATTGCTGTATCTAATTTTACTTTATATTTTTCACCTTCATACTTTAATTTTTAATTTTCTAAATTTCGAATATCCAAATTAATATGGTAATTATTAACATTCCAAAAATCAAAATCATCTTTTCTATCTCCAATTTTTACTAATAATTTAAACAAAATTATTTTCCAAAAATAATCTAATTTGGTTTAAATATCACTTCGGCAAAACTTAAATCAATTTATTTGCAAAAATAATAAAATTAGAGACAAAATTTGGTCTCGACCGCTCATGCCGATATTTTGGCAGCAAAAGATCTGGTTTTCCTACCTAGCTGTTGTAATATCAACTATTTAGCGAGAATATCTTACAATAAATCATACAATTAAATCAAAAATAAAAAAATAAATAAAATAAAAAAGCTAAACCAGTCACTAGGAAGCACTCGAGACTAAATATCTGGATAGCCATTCTGCCTGAAGGACATTCAAATGTCGTCCTTAGTACTGAAGAAAACGGCTTTATCAGAGAAATGCTACGACAATGGACGACATTGCAGAAAGTAGACCACTTTTGAGTGGTGTTCTTCTTGTTGCCTCCAGCACCAACCAGGCTACTAAAGAGTAGGTGGGACCGGTGGTAGCAGGAGAGAAGGCAAAACTTGAGGTCATTGACTCTAAGGACATCTCCAAACTCATAAGAACGATAACATTGATTCTGAAACCCGCCGAGGAACCAGATAGAGTGTTGAAAACACTTACGGTCTAAAAAACCATATTAGCACTTGAAACGTAGTGGGCCCTAAACAGGACCTTAAGGACCAACAACTCACCATCCTAATGGTAAACATATACCTCTTTAGGTTTGTATAAATAAACCTGCACGCACTGCAGGGAAGCTCAATAATATAGATATTGCTCTGATCAGAACCGTGCCGATGCAAAGAGGCGACTGCATCAATCGACACCATAATAGAACGGCGTAAGCAATAAATTGAACCGTTTAATAATTAAAAATCAAAAATAATTAAAAAAAAAATATTTAAGGGGCGGCATTTCGAAAACTTGCAGCATACTGAAAATTTCTACTACATGGTACTGGTTCTTATACAAGATATGTGGATAAACAGAAGACAAACAGAGGATTAAACATTGCAGAGCACTGGGAACTAATAAGTTCGGTAATTGAAGAACCTAGAGTACGAATCATTGCAAAGAAGAAACATAATGTACTGCCGCAATGGGGACTAAGTGGTAGGGACCTAATAGTGCTAAGTACAAAGATTATGATGGATAGGGGCGCGATGAACCTGGTGGTTGCATCGACGTACCTTCCCTATGATCAACTTGGACAGCCATCTACCAAAGAAATACAAAATCTACTAAAGTACTGCGAAAGGAGTAAAACACAGTTTAAACATACATAGATACTCTACTCAGCAACTGGAGAAAAGCTGTCCAACGAAAAAAAGGATAACGTAGAGCGAGGCCTTTTCATGGAATCGAAAGGATGGGCGACTGAGAATCATATAAAGAATTCCGTCAGAAATATATGTCAGAATAATACATGCACTTGGTAAACATATTTCTGATGGACGAACCAACTGGAAAATCACGGATGTAGTAGGACGAATCGTATAAGATTAAATTATTAGATTGGAGGCAATCTTTTTGCTTAGAGGTCAATTTACAGTAAATGATTAAATTTAGAGAAAAACTTACAAAACCCCAAATACCGGTATACATACTACAATTCCATTGCAGATCTAATAACCTTCTCTGTAATAATTGAAGTATATTGAATTCTGAAGGTTTGGAGTTTGCATTAAACTGTAGATTGCCTGTATCTGTGTCTGATTGTGTATCCCTCCTTCTTCTTCTTCTTCTTCATGTGCCTATCCGTTACCGGATGTGTTGTAACGTGGGTTGAAATAATTGAACACTTGATGAAAATGAAAAGAATTTACTTTATTGTAAATGAAAATTATATATGAGCGAAAAGGAACGTGTGTACTTCAAACGGAATTACAAGTTAAAGTTGTATGTGTTGCCAACATAAAATATAGAATACACTAATATAATGATTATTTACAAATATACAAAGTGCGACATAACTAAATATAACACCTCCCCTCTAATCTTGTTCACGGTATGAAACGGTCTGGTGGTCTTCTGCTTCGGACTGGTCTTGAAGTGGGATTACTTTCAAATCCGGAACCATTACTATTCAAATTATCCGTTGATCTTCCGGCAACGTCTGATGGTGGAATTTCGTCATCCGATACCTTTGGTTGGTTTGAAGTATTAGGAATGTCAGGAGGGTTGTTAGGAATTTTTAAGTTTTCTGGAGTTACATTTAATTGCTCGAAATGGACCTTTTCTTGAATTTTACTATCAGCATCAGCATTATTTGAATCTTGAAATTTTTCTTCGCCTCGAAAAACTTGATCAACATGTCTTTTAAATTTAACACCATTACTCCAAATTTCGTATAAAACGTTTCCAATTTTATTGACTACAACTCCAATTTTCCATGTTTTATCCGAAAATGATTTGAATAATACGGTTTGACCAATTTCGAAATTTCGTGTTTGACCTCCTCCATCAATAATTGTCTTTTTTTGTTTTTGAATTATAACATCTTGAAATGAAACAGGTTTAATGATATCCAAATGGGAACGAATATTTCTTCCCAACATAAGTTCTGCTGGACTCTTCCCTGTAGTGCTGTGCGGAGCTCTTCTTAAACTGAATAGAATTTCTTGAAGATTATGATGAATGTCTTTTGAATCCAATAATTGTTTTCTAAGAGCGTTTTTGAAAATGCCAACATATCGTTCAACTTGTCCATTTGAAGACGGATGATATGCAGCCGTTCGAATATGATTAATTTGATGTTTTCCTAAAAATTTTGAAAATTCAGACGAAATGAATGCGGAACCATTATCGGAAACTATATTAGATGGAATTCCAAACCGAGAAAAACATTCAGTTAATTTTGAAATGCTTGTAAAACTGTCGATGCGTTTTACTGGAAAAATTTCGATCCATTTGCTGTATGCATCAACTATGATAAAAAAATATAAACCATGAAAAGGACCTGCGTGATCAATATGCAATCTTTCCCACGGATTTCTCGGAAATTCCCATGGATGAATTTTGGCATGAATTGGCGAATTCGAATATTGTAAACAATTTTTACAATTCTTAGTAACATTTTCGATATCTCTGTCCACACCTTCCCAAAAAACGTAAGATCGAGCAAGAGCTTTCATTCTCGATGTACCAATATGACCTTTATGTAATTCCTTCAATATTGATTGTTGCAAGGTTTTGGGAATAACGACGCGAATACCTTTCATTAAACATCCTTGCTCTACAGTCCATTCTCCATTGTTATTTAAATTTGACGAATTTGGTCCCATTATGGCATTAAATATTTTACACAATTCGGAATCCTTTCGAGTTTCTTTTGCAACTATCTTGCTTTGAATTGGTATTGTTTCCAATTGACCCAATTGAAAAACTGCTGAAGAATCTTTTAAATTTTCTTTTGAATTATTTTCGATAAATCTAGAACAGAAATCGGCATTGCAATGATTTTCATGTTTTCTGAATTTTACTTCATAATCGAATCCTTGTAAAAATATTGAATAATGTAACAAACGAGTTGCACTCAATACTGGTGCAGCCTTATCTTGCTTAAAAATAGATTCCAGTGGTTTGTGATCTGTATAAAGTATGAAATGTCTTCCAAATAGAAAATAAAAAAGTTTTTTTATACACCATACAATCGATAAAGCTTCTTTATCAATTTGCGAATAATTAATTTCTGATTTTGACAAGCTTCTGCTGATAAAAAGAATTGGTCTTTCGGAACCATCTGAGAAAATGTGTGATAGAACGCCACCGATTCCATGTGGAGAAGCATCAGTAGCAAGCACAAGTGTTTTATTAGGATCAAAATGCGTTAGAACTTGATTTGAAGCAATTTCAAGTTTAATGTTCTTAAAAGCAAAATCAGCTTCTTTTGTCCAACGGAAATGTATACCTTTTTGCAATAATTTGTATAGCGGATGTAGTTTTTCAGCTGAATTTCTTATAAATTTGGAATAATAATTTACAAGTCCAATGAATGATTTTAATTCGGTAATATCACGAGGAGCTTTGGCTTCGACTATTGCTTTAATTTTTTCAGAAGTTTTATGAATACCATTTTCATCAATTACATATCCCAAATATGATATTTCATTTGCTAAAAATTGACATTTTTCTTTCTTGAAGTGAATCCCGTTTTCTCTACAAATTTCAAACAGTCGTTTCATCCTTTTTACGTGAGTTAATGGATCCGGTGAAGATAAACTGAAATCATCATAAAATATTTGTAACCCTTCAATTTCAGAAAAAATGTTTTCCATTGCTCTTTGCCATAGAGCTGGAGCACTCGAAATTCCATAATTTAAACGATTTACTTGAAATAAACCCAAATGTGTATTTATTGTTAACATTTTGGCTGTTTTTTCTGATACTTTCATATGCATGTACGCTTCTCTGATATCAAATTTTGAAAAATATTTTCCATTATTCATTTTAGGTAAGATGTTTTCGATAGTTGGAATTGGATGATCATCCGGAATAATATTTTTGTTAACTGTAATTTTATAATCAGCTACTAACCTCAATGTACCATCGTGCTTGATAATAGGAATTATTGGAGTTGCATACTCCGAATGAGTCACCTTTGAAAGTACTCCAATAGAAACCAATCTATTTATTTCTTCTTCCACACGAGGTTGCAATGCTAAAGGAATGGTTCTTGCTCTACAAAAAATTGGTGAAGTGTTTTCTTTTAAATGGAGGTCCGCTTCGAAATTTTTTAGGCATCCAATTTGATTAGAAAATATATCGGAAAACTCCGAAACCAACTTATTTACTTTATCTTCAATGTCGATCTTGATACCATAAACATCGTGTAATTTTGATTTAATTTTGAAAATCCAATCTCTTCCCATAATCGTATCAAAATTTTCCTTAATGATGTATAAATCCAAAATATAATCATCACCATCAATATTCACCTTTACTTTGGCTACTCCTAAAACTGGAATTTTAATTTTATTATAACTGGAAAGAACGACATCGCAAGAATGAATTTTAACATTAATTTGTAATTTACGAAAATTTTCTAAGGATATTAAAGTATAAGTACTCCCAGTATCAATTTCCATTGACACTTGTTGATTATTGATAAGAACTGTTTTCAATATTTTAGAATGAGGTGATTGTGTCCGAATTTGAAAAATATCCAAAGATTCATCAATTTGGTTTTCTTGCGTTATTTCTGAAATACATTTGCTGAACCCTTTTCTAAACTTATGTTTTGGAGGAAATTTTCCACAAACACGACCCAAATGTCCAATTTTCCCACACTTGTTGCAGGTGGATGCAAAATAGTAACATACGGACGCTTTATGATTTTCTTTTCCACATCGAAAGCATACAATTCCATTTTCTTGAATTTTGTTTTGTGAAAATTTATTATCACCTTTACGAAATTTTGTTTTATGATTACTTTTGTTACTTGAAAATGTTTTAATTGAATATTTGTCAGTTGTCAATTTACAAACTTGTGGATTATTTGAATTATTCCATTCCATTAAACTTTTTTCAGCTAATTCATCCGCATTCGCCTTTTGAATTACTTTTTGAAGACTTAACTTAGGCGTGCTTAAAAAATAACTTTGCGATTTCTCGCTTCGAATACCAGTTATAATTTGGTCCACAATTTCTTCTTGTAATCTTTCCTCTGTAGTAAATCCACAATGAACTGCTAATGACTTTAAACTTGTTAAAAACTCATTAAATGACTCAGTAGGACCTTGCTTTCGTGCACGAAATCTTTGTCTTTCCACACAAATTAATGGTTCAGGAAGAAAATGTGCCATTAGTTTTTTCTTTATATCAGAAAAAGAAAGATCTTTAGGATTCGTAGGAAACGCAATGGATTTTAATTTCTTATAAATTTCTGGTCCAACACTACTAATAAATAAATATATCATCTCCTTACCACGAATATCGTTCAAGCTACAAAAGCAATCAAATCTTTCCAAATAACATTCTATATCCTCCTTATCGTTATCGAAACTTGAAAACATTACAAATTTTCTTTCCGCCATTTTCTCCAAGCTGGTGTCCTTGACTTCAACTTTTTCACCTGAATCTGTTTTTGGCATTACCACATGTACGCCGAACGAAATTTTGAATAATAGTGAATTTCTTGAATTTCCACTACCTCGTCGCCACTTGTTGTAACGTGGGTTGAAATAATTGAACACTTGATGAAAATGAAAAGAATTTACTTTATTGTAAATGAAAATTATATATGAGCGAAAAGGAACGTGTGTACTTCAAACGGAATTACAAGTTAAAGTTGTATGTGTTGCCAACATAAAATATAGAATACACTAATATAATGATTATTTACAAATATACAAAGTGCGACATAACTAAATATAACAGGATGTTAGTGATCATCTTGGCTGAAGCCAAGGGAATTCAATTAATGGGGTGATTTCCCGCTGCCTTCCCCATAGCCCACAGATATATTTTGGATCACAGCAGTGTATTCGACGCGACCAGGATTTGAACCGCGGTGCCCCGCAACCCAGTTGGCCGGTGTAGGCTTTACGCCATACTGCTGGTCCCCTGTCTGGTCTCTAAATATACAATTTTTCACCGCTATTTGTCATCATCTTTTTATTATACATACACTTTATCTGGAATGTGAATCCGGATACGGAATCACGGTTATAACTCTGCTGAGCATCTCTGGTGGCTACCTCGAAAGATGCTCTCCATTCTGCTTATTGCCATTAGCATTAGTATCTCAACCTTGTTATGTTGAGCCTCTAGGTAGGACTTTTCCATCTTTATTTTAGGTTTTATCCCTTCTTGTCAATCATACAAATCCATTCGTGCTTTCAAAAATCAAATCTTTAAGATGTAAATATATATGATATAAAATTCTTGATAAAATTCGTCTAAGCTATATTTAGATATATGAACCACATGACGATAATTTTTTTTGCAAGGCATAGATATAAATTTGAAGTGATACATGTCGGAATACGCAATGCAGAGAAGTCTTGGGGTGCTTATAGGTCTACAACTCCAACCCTTTGTTTAGGTGCAGTAAATAAATAAATATAAGTTGCTATGTAATTAATCAAATACTAATCAATAAAATAAACGGAAGGAACTACTATGCATTCAATAATTTGTGTTTCGGTTGTGAAATTGTTTTTAATGCACTAACCAACCCATCATTAACTAAATAAGCAAGTATACCACTTTTATTCAACGGTACAATTTTCATCGGAAATAAAAATTACAGAATTGCACGTGAACATTTTTTGTTAACTACTTAACAACATAAATACATAATTGTGGTAATCCCATGACATAATGAAATTATTAAATATTTAAATCGTCCACATAAGTGACACTGAAGTAAAAAGGCTTCTGGCTAGGTATGGGTTGCAGTTTAGCATCATTAATTTTAAATTGCATGCTACGCTCTATTGAGTGAAATATTTATGATATTGTTACGAAACAATCATGGATAATTATATTTGATGACTCATCCGTGATAACTCATACATAATGCCTTGTGCATTATGATAACCTTGGAACCTGTTACAAATCTGCTGACTTGCAGATTGGATCTTTCTAGAAGCATATAGAAGTTTTTGTAAGTTTACAGAAAGAGGCATTTGAATATAAATAGCAGAGTGATTTATTGTGAGAGTACTTCGTGGTTCTTACTTACAAGTGGTAACATAAATATCGTTCGTGTCGGTCAACATGAAATAGTAGTTCACTTTGTTTAAGATATAAAATAGTTTACAAGAAACGTAAAGCGAATCAACAAAGCTAAGATGAAACTAAAATGGAGGCAATATTTGCATATCTCGGAATTCGCTACGTTCCAGTAGTCATACTATTCAGGAGACTGAAAAAAAGCGGGCAAAAGTATCTGCCAAGGAAACCCTTCTAAAAAAATAGTGGACGCGATGCTTTTACGAGAACGAAGACTTGGAGAGAATTCTTGGGTATTCATTTAAATTGTGAGAATCCTTGGAATGTTAACTATGTCACTTTGCCCGGCCTTCCTCTAATCTTAACCACATATCTAAGCGTTGCATAATTATGCAATTTACTGAATAGTAAACCAAATGTAAATATTTACAAATTACTTTATCAAATGTTTCTGAATCATGGCTAGGCTGTTTAAGATAATTTTCGACATATTCATATCTAATCTCGGCTGTTACAAAGTTTTCTAAATTACATTTGTTTATAAGATGCAAAACTTTTTGCTCTAAAACTCATATTTGATGGTTTTTTGTTCAAAATAAGTAGAAAAGCAAGAAATTACGAAATTATGATTTAACATGTTAAAGTTTTATTACCGAGAGTCTCAATCTTGATGCAGAAAAGAAAAGAAAAACTCGTTCGGAATAAAAACAGAAATAAAAAACCACTTTGAGGTTACCTACCCAGGGTTGAAAACTCAGTTCAGCTCTTCCAACGATCTACGGGTGTCAGCCCGTAGAATAGTTCACCGTGGTTCCTCAAAGTACATTGTAAAACATTTTGAATCAACCTATATCTTGAAGGCCATCTATGATAAGACGACCATTAGAAGTTCTAAACAGCGGCGAATCGTCAAAGGAGGTAAAAGAGACTTAGCCTCCTCTGAAAATCTGGACTATTAATATTTTCAAAACAGTAAAAAGTAGATTATCGATCGTGGGATAGATAGATAAAAGATAGATGCTTCTTCCACAATACATGTCCAAAAAGTAACGTAAGGCTACCGCAAAAGTAGCACCTTCAGCCTAGAACAGCAATGTTTTACTGATTACTCCGAAGCAATGCTACGCTATTCCTCGATATCTCTGGAACACTTGATAATCTGTGGTGGCCAGCTCTCTTAGAACTTATTTGGAAATCATTAGAATTCCTGGGATATCTTGAGAATCTTTTAGATTTGTTGTTGTTGTATTTCTGACTCCTGTGTACAAAATTTTTTTGACATATTTTACTCTTAGATTAGCCTCCCTAAATAAAAAAGCCACAAGCCGCCACCGGTACTAACCTAATCCAGTGAGAATCCTATGAGGGGGAAGTCTCCCACCAATATTTTAGATAGTAGGCAAAATCTATGAGTAGTTGGTAAAACAGTCGATGAACTAGACTTTGTCACAAATCATCTAATTGTACTAAACTGTAATTAACTGTATTCAGTAACTGTGCCTGTATTGGTACTTGTACTGTAATTGTATTATTTATTATATTTAATTCTAATAACAAATACGCATAGATGTATTGTTAGAAAGGACAGAATGCACCAGGATTATTTTAGAAAAAGATATTATTGGACAGGATAATACTATGTACGGATATTATTTAACAGGATATTATTGTGCAACGATAGTGTTCAATAGAATATACCAATTCTTGGCAGGGGGCTGTCCATTAATTACGTAAGGACGATTTTTTGTAATTTTTGACACCCTCCCCCCCTCACATAAGAGCACGTAAGATTTTGGCAAGGATTATTAAACAAAAGAAATGTTAAGCCCCCCTCTTACGTAATTAATGGACGGCCCCCAGGATATTTTTGAACGGAATCTATAGTCCTGTTCCCCTATACCTACACGATATAGCGAAATCCAGAAAGTCATAATCTAGTTCCGTGTCTGCCTATAGTCTAGAGTCTACATAATTCAATATTAAAATTCATACCCCTTTGTAGATTAACTTGGTTTATTATTATTAATTTTGAATTTTTAAAACAGATTCAAATCAAAATTATAATAAATTAACAGAATAAACGTAGAAAAAGGAAAGAAATAAAAAAATTAAACTTTGAACGTTCAAACTATACAGTATACACAGATGTCATTCATGAACTGAGATGAAAGACAGCATCATAAATGCAAATCGGTCAAATTTTATTTTATATTGGACTTCTTATAAGCCAAGGAGGGGGCGACACTTCGAAACGAATCAATAACAATACAAACGCTCAGGGTTTGAATAGTATCCTTGATTGATAAATCAAAATATATCACCGTAGCATTATTACTTCTGAATTATTATCATAATTATTAACCTGGGATTATGGTTGCTCTCAGATCAAGTTACCCAAAAATAAAGGAGTGTCATTACCGCATATTCAGAAAAAATCAGTTTAAGTTGTTATTTAATTCAAATTCATTAATATTTAAGTATTGTAAATTTATACAAAGTTTATTACGCCTTTTTATGAAATTAACCAATCACGATTGAGATCTCTGATATATAATTTGATTTATAGCTGTGGTTGCATAATATAATTTTTAATTGAATTAAATTGTTTACTTCGATATGAAACCATTATTTTTCTCTCATGCGTTTAATTCATGCATTTTTGAGTTAAATATCGTCCCCTTCTAAAGTAAATTGTAAGATTTGGAAATGTAAACATATGAAATAGTCTTGGGCTTTGGATCTACTGCTTCAATTATTAAAAAAGTGTTTAACCTATGTATCTCCGTTAAAGCAATTTTATTTTTTAATAAGCCAATTTGAGAAGAACGAATTGAATTTATATATGAAATGGAGAAGTAGCGATTGGTAAGATCGGGCAGGGAAGACTAGGGCAATCAAGCACGCTAAATTTACGCTGACTCACAGTAATCGCTAGCTTTGGTTTTCGCTACTTTCAACATTATTTTGCATACCTATAATTTTAAAAAACCGTAACAGATTGCACTCTTAATTAGGAGGATAAAATTTAAATTAGTAGCAGTGTCCATCATGGAATAGAAATGAAACTATTACAATGAAGAATTAAATGGAAGAAAATGTGAAATTTTATTATGGAATTTGGTGCTATATAAAAGACAGGAAAATAAATTTGTTCAATATTTCCTGATATTTTGGCAAAACAGCGGATAAGTAATACTCTCCATTGTATAACGTTATACGTAATCTTAAAACCGTACAAATTTTGCGACCCCTCAATGTGTCAATATAAAACGGACTGGTCGATCGGTTGCGGTCCATTGCTGTTGCATCCGGAACTGCTTCTAGCGGTTTACTCTCTATACAAATGGAAAGGCGAAATCTACAGCTAAAACCACTTATCCACTTGACGACTAGTACGACCTTAATCATGGCCCTTGCAGATTTTGTTCTTACGATGGATGGCAATTTCAAAAACCTTTATAAAATACATTTACAAATTTAAAATTCAAATTATTTTTTAGTACTACTTTTACACTTTAATAATGCAAATTAAGTTCTAAAATCTATTAAAATATTTGCTGTTTTATATTTTATCGGAAAATGTTGGTGCAAAAAAACTTAAAAGTAGCTTCCTATGTCTTGGAATGATTTTGCAATATTATAATGAAACCTTAAGAGATTAAATCAAGAGGGTCGAGGCTGCTCCAGCACAAGATGAGCAGAAAACGATCAGCTATTATTTTGGTGGTTTATTGACAGCTAATTTAACTTTTAATTCAGAATACAGAAGAAATTGATTTTTTATCTAATTATTTAATCTATAAAAATATCCTAAGGGTCGTATTTCAATTTTTAATTAAATTATTTATTGATGTTTATGTTTTTCATGTGGACGCTCAAACACTAGATTCGGTAAACCGATGACACGATTTGGATCTATAATCTGCTTAGACTGAGGTAAATGTAACCACTGAACTGGCTACTTACCATCATTATTTAAAGATTATGATGTCCGATTGTAGGATTTTCAAAATTAATAAACTGATGCTTCCAAAACAAAAACAAAAATGAAGTTTTTCAACTTTCACGCTTAATGTAGAAAAATCTCAACTTTTGTTAGTTCACAATTTATTTTATTTATTTGTACAACTACAAACAAAGTTTGATACAGCACTACTCAAAATAATAACTCAAAATATTACTACACTATTCTGCACTCTAAAAACAAAAAATGCTGACAATTTTATTCCGACAAAGAGTAACATTATTTTAATTGCTCTTCACTCTGAGTGATAATTGAACTAAATGTGGTGAAATGTTTTGAAATGAATGAAATTTTGAGTAAACATGTATACCTGTCAAAGAAATGGAACATAGAAGTGCGGTCTTGGTCAGTTCGGCGCATACCTGATTCGGTTCGAGCGTTTTGGTGTAGGACCAATTAAAATATTATTATTATTATGATAATAATATATTTAATAATAATTAAAATAGGAAAATCTGTATCATAATAAGAATATCTCCGTTAAGCTTAATTAGTTAAGAACTGAGGGGTTTTCCATACCCCCAAACGCCCAGATCTCAGAGAGAATAGTTTTGTGTCCATATTCTGTCTTATATATTTTTATACGTGTACTTACCGGGGTGTCTGAGGGCGGGAGGGGAACTAACTGATCTTTTGTTACACACAACCCTATTAGGAAGGTCCGGAATCCAAAATTCATACATTAATGCAAATTATTTTCATCGTGTTGTAGATTCAGGGGGAACATTGTCTTGGAAGGAATAATGAAACGAGCCGAGTGTAATGAAATCGGAGAGAGAGAGATGCAGAGGTGAAGTAGACACAAATTCTATATTATACATTGGAAAAGTCATAAAGTTTAAATATCTGGGAATACAGATTAATACGAGATGAAATTGTAAAGGATAATCTACTGACGAGATATAAGGCTTTCTATAGTAATCAGAACTTCTTAAAGAATAACAACTTAAAGAAAGATACGATGATTGAAAGAAAGGTTGAGGGTACTTGAGAGAAAAGTGGTGAGAAGAATTTTGAATTTTGCAAAAGTGAAAAAAAAGTAATATTAAAGAAGAAATATAGAAATACATAAAGAATTAGAAGAAACCAATTGTTATGAGAGCTCAAGAGGGAAGAACCATCTCGGGATTAATGAAATGGATACCTGATGTAAACAGAGCAAACGGAAAACCAAAGATAAGATGGAGGGTGATGTTATCGACAATTAGGATGATGCGAGTAAAAAACTGCCAAATGAGAGTACTGAATAGGAATATGAGGATAAGGGTCGTAGAAGATACAAAACCCAATAGCAAGATTTGAAAGAAAGGAAAAAAGAAACGTGAAAAATTAAAGATAGCAAAGTGAGGACTAATCCACCTCAATAAAATTGATTTAAAAATGTCAAAAGTTGTTGCGATATTCTACAAGAAATGGAGAGACAGAAGAAGAAGATACAAATTCTGATAATTGTAGTTTCAAACGCTTGGATTCCAAACTTTCTTGGTAATCCTCACTACCGTGAAACTTTCCAAGACCTAGCTATGTTGCTGTGAAATTTAGTATTTAACAAAAAAACATTTTATGGATACTTAGGGGTAAACGAAAGTATTTCAGAAAAAAATACTGAGGACTATTTTAAGGGGAAAACCTCCTTTATCGAGTCGAAAAAATCGATTTTTTGGAAATAATTTTATTCGATTGTAAAACTATTCAAGAATATTCCCTGAAAATTTCAAGTCGATAGCTGCCCTATTTACACGCAAAAAAAAGATATTGTTATATTAACATTTTTCATGTAGTAAAATAATTGTGGTCATATGAACAACAATTGCAGTTAAATTAAACGCACCCCGCATGCTGTTTATACTAAATCAGCTGTAAAATGCACTTACGCATTGTTGTTCGATGCATGTAGTTAATTTTACAATTTTGTTGTACTTTTAACTCGAGAGCGTTGTTGTTTTATCGCTCAAAATAGTTGATTTTGATGTAACAATAAGATAAGTAAAAAGTACACATCAATTGTAGTACAATTTGACCCGTATAATAAGTACATATGTAACACAATATTGCAGCTCTGACGTTTTGCAATCATACAGTTTCTATAATTGAATCATGCTTTGACGAATATGCAGAATGTTTTATTCGTCCTTCATTTATGTTTGAACAACAGTACTAGTATGTGAACTGAGAAGTAGCAAATATTTTGAAATGAAGTGTAAAAAAAGTATAGTGACTGCGTTCAAGACATTTTAACTGAATGGGACATGACTTAATACCTAATAAATTCCTTTAAAGGTAAATATTCAATAATTTTTTTAATGTAATGGTTTTATACTACATTTTTATTTTAATTAACAACTGCAAATTAATAAAAACATGTTTTTTTCAGCTGGATACAGATTTGCAACACAAATACAAAAATAACCAGTAATTCACTTTTTACTGAATAGTCCGAGATAAAAACTAAATTAGTTCGTTTTGCAAAATCGTTTCAAGACACAAATCTATTTAGCAATTAATGAAAACCAAAAATTATTAACGGTAAGTATTGCTTATAGATATCATATAATCTCTTGTTTTATTATATAGTAAATTTTGTAGGTAATATTGAAGTGCTGGCGTTACTATTCCTCTTGGATCTGCAGCCGTAAAATCTAAAAACTCTGGATGTCATTAGAGGCCCTCAAAAACTGAAGTTCAAAGTGGTTTTTCGCTTCAACGGAAGTAATTTATTACCTTATTATAATTATAAAAATGTTTAAATCAATTTAATTTAATAAATGTATTACAATTGCCATTTGTTGTCAAAGCCACATAATAATTCTGTGGTCGGCACTTAAAAGGTCATAAGTATACAATACTTATGATCTTTTAGGTCCGCGACTACAGAATTGTAGTAGTTCTAATTAATTTATAATCCAAATCTAGCAACACCAATATTATGTAAAAATACTTACTTAACAATGTTGTGCAAGTAACAAGAGCACCAAGAGTGAATTGTACTGAATAGTAGCAATATTTACTACACAGTAAACGTAAAGTTAACTACACCTACAGTTGTTAAAACAACATCACCATTAGTACTATGTACTTAAGCACAAGTTATTAGAACAACAAAATTTAAGTACTTCATATCACAATGTTGTTAAAATTTAACAACAATTGTAGTAAGCTGTACTGCAGACATTTTACAACAATTGACGTGTAAACTTTACTTATGTTTGGTGTTGTCACTATATTTACAATTTATTGTAGTAGATTGTACTGCAATTGTAGTTCTTTTAACAAAAAATTTTTTTCCGTGTACGAATGTATGTGATTTTAATTAGGTTTTTTTATTTTAATTTTAATTAATTAAGATTAGGTGCTAAAAACTTTAAACGCGTTTTACTCGAAACACCTTTTTTCAACTTTGTGTACACGATTGAGAAAGCTGTACTGAACCGAACGGGATTTGTGACGGCTCATTTTAAAGATAATTAAATTCTCTTCTATTTGACAACAATTATTTAAAAAAAAATGTTTAATATTATTTTACGTATTTTAAAGTCGATTTTTTAACGAAATAAAACATTTTAATTTCAAACTATGAAAAAAATGTCATTTCGACCTTTTCTTTGATAAATATCATTGTCACATATAGAAGCTACTATCATAAAGTGAAAAAAATTTTTTGATTTTTTTGTTTCAGACCACAATTAAGGACGCTACACTGTACACAATGGAGACTATCCGTAGGCGATACGTTGTAAACGAGGCATCCGTTTACACAGTAAAAGTTTTTCCTTTTTTTTGAAAAAATTCCTGTATACTTTTAAAATATGTATTAAATTACCATTAAAATTGCCAAGCGTTTTGAGTAATTCTGCCTTAGAAAAAAATTTCAGAATATCGTGTATTTTTCGGCCGTGTAAAGGAGGTTTCCCCCTTAAGCTGAAAAAAAGAAGGAAAACTGAGATCGAAAATGAATTATTAAACTTTGCGAAGTAATGGGTGAAGAAAATATTGTTAAATTTATAAAGATTCAAAGAATGCAATGACTAGGTCCCCTGATGAGAAGCAATAGTCAAAAAACAACAAACATGGAATCTATGGAACCCAATAGAAAATCGATATAAACGAAGACCAAGAGAAAAAATAGTAGGACTGCCTGACAGATGATCTAAGAAGTATGGACAACAGAAATTAGAAGCAAGAATGGTGCAAGAATACATCCTAGTCTATAACTTGATGAACTCTGGGAGTAAAA
Source organism: Cantharis nigra (assembly GCA_958510845.1). Lineage (NCBI taxonomy): Eukaryota > Metazoa > Arthropoda > Insecta > Coleoptera > Cantharidae > Cantharis > Cantharis nigra. The sequence goes on from OY294034.1 coordinate 23,736,313, forward strand.
TGTGATAAAGAGTTATCTCCCAAACGGATTTTGTAAGTCCGAAATAGGATAAATCAATTCTTTAACCGAAATGTAAAGCTGTTGAATAAATAATTCAAGTACAGCAGAATCCCTATAATTCAAATCCCACTAATTGGACAATTCTGAGAATTTCTCGTGCTAATGGACAGATACTTATGAGATTATGACTATTAAGTTACATGTTTTGATTTTTATTTCAATCTTTTATTATTAGACACATTCAGTATAGGACAGGAAATGGGTCCCGTTTATGTCAAACTATAGAGATTCTACTGTATATGGAATTAAAAAAAAATGAAATTTGAAAAATGAAGAAAATGAAGTTTTGACGTCAGCGTACATTTTTTTTTCTAAATTTTTTGTTTTTCTATTGGTTAATTTATTGTCTCATTGATTTATTCATTTATATTCAACCAATCAAAATTAATTATTCCAGACCAACGTTTTAAAGTAGGCCGCCTGGCGGCACCACCTTATGTTTTGCACGATTGCACGAACTGCCATCTTTCGAGTTCCACCTCGTTATTATCTAATATATGTATTCATTATATTTTTATACGCGTGAAACTGTGAGAATGCACTTTGGGCTAATGAAAATCAAAAAAAGTTTAGGTATAATCCATTATTTACAGACCTTAAGACCAATCAGACAAAATAATCGAGTTTTAGACAAAGCTTGGATTAAAATAACAAATTTAGCATGTGCTACCAAGGTAATTTAACAAGTTTTGTCTAAAACTCAATTTTCTTTGTCTGGTGGGATTGGTCCATATAGAATTTTAAATAGCAGACGTATACCTACCTAACTTTTTCCTGCTCAAATGAAATTTTTTAATCAAAATACATTAGAATCAGTCAGAACAGTTATCGCTTTTTAACTTTTGGTAGTGTAAAAATTGGGTAAATTAAAATTCTGGATGTAAACCTCAAAGTTGTTTTGGAAAATCTGTTCCCACACTTTCTCTTCAATTGTTAATATAATTGCTACTATTTCTGTATTTAACAATGATTTAAAAGGCACCATCACGGATCCAAGCTTGGATTATAAAGGGTTGACTTTGTGGTAGGGGGTAAATACCCAGTGGGTTTAATCGAAATGGATTTTTACATTTTAGGGAAATCTGAAGTATTTTCTAAGAATTTTTGTTTAATGCACTCATGTTATCTCTTTCTATGCCTTTTAAATCCAAATGGCAGAAAGCTTCAAAATTAGTTGCACAAAAAGTTGGAATTGAAATCAAATTAATGGAATTAACATGAAAATATTGGAAGTGAAATGGAACTATTGGGATTGAAATAGAATAATATTCAAAAAAGTTGATAAGCAAAAAAAAAGCTTATCGAAGAGAAAGTGTGAAAGGATGGGTTTAATTGGCGCAGTGAAATGACATAAGCTCACACTAGAATAATAGAAGAAGTAAAAAGCTAAAAACAAGAAGGTTTACTTCTCAATATTACTAAAATTAACATGGAATTACTAGAATTTATTAAACTGTAAATTGAATTAGTTGTTTGAATTTGTTTGAAGCTGTATGGTTTCTTGTTTTAATCGTTAATCAACATCTTTTCCAATTTTCTTAGTCTACGTAGATCTCTTTTATATACAGTTACTATCAAAAGGTGTTGGGCATTCTATGCTAGCCAAATTGTACGTATTGCAGGCTTTTTTACCAAATAAAAATTAATTTTACAACAAAACTTTTTAATACTTTTTCTTGCAAATTTTATTGCCTTAAATATCTGATTTCTTTTTGCACTTCTTTGCAGTTACTTTTGATTTTGTTTTATATTTCTTTGAATTTTCTTTTTTCTTTTTTTAATTTTCAGTGTTAGAATTTTTTGTGTTAGAAGTTGTTGTGTTATTTTAATTACTTTCCGTAGTACAGTCACACTTCGCTTCCACTCTTCTACTCTTAATTCTTTTCCAATCTATGCATTCGTTGCAAGTCCCATTTTTTGAAATTTTATTAATTGAATCTTCTTAGCTTTAGTTGACTTTTTGTCATTACCATATTATGATTGCTATCGACTTTTGCACCTAGATAGCTTCTGCAGTATTTTACTTGAATTTTAAATCAGTGTTTAACCAATCTTATCGGCATTTTCAAAATCTTGCCGATACCATACTTCGATCAAATCATAGCAACCTTAAATTTTGCAAAAAAGCTTACTTCTCGGAGAGTAGAGTATACAGATTTAATGCTGGGATTAAAGAAAGCCCAAGATGGAGAACCTAACTGTTTTTTCTCAAGGGAAACTTTAAATTACATATGATGGAAGCATGGGACTTCGAATAGCTTTTCATTAATCATCGGACCTATGTTCACGTGGGATTTTGGATTCATAAGAGCCATTTAAATTCATATCACAAAACTTATGCCATAAAAAATTTATGTGACCTTTACATAACGCGGCATTTTTATAACACGGTTTTCATGTAACGCGGATGTTAATTTTATGTTTTAACTTTCTATTTGTACTCTGAGAATGCGGTTTCCACCTGTTCCGAATTAATCTGATTATTTCGCTACAAAATAAAGTCATTCAAGTTAATCAAAATCATTTAGAAAACATGTAATCAAACTCTCGTTAAATGTATGATATCTTGATTTCGCAGTTTAGCTGTGTTAATGCGAGGTGGAGAGATCCGTGTAAAAGAACATATTTAAATAGTTGAAAAGGTGAAATTAAAAATTATAACAGAAAATCAATATCAATGCCATGAAACTAACAAGCACGCTATGTCATTACAAAATATTTGCACAATACAACACAATGATGTACCAACCTTCATTATTGTGTTAACACTGTCAACTAAAATTAAATAATAAAAATTTAATAATTTAAAAATGTGGAGGAGCTTTTATCATCTAAAGTTAAAAATGAATTAATTGTGACTCTTAAATACTTAAAAACTTTCTTCTCAGGTATTTTTGTTTACTATCTCTTCATTTCCGTGCGATATTAAAGTTCCGGAGTTGGTGCCTCCAAACTGAGATTACTTTTAAATTGCTGCTACAATAATATCACCATTCTCAGGAAGTTAACTTGTCACAACTTAAACGAGTTTATAATTTGTCGTGTGGCTAACTAAGAGGTGAAGGACGAGGCATCTTCCTTTATAACTTTATAAATGAAGTAATATCCTTTACATTTTAGCGTTCTAAATATTAATCTCCAGGTAATAATCAAAAAACAACCCCTTTCTTTGTTGCCTCCACAATTATTCTTTAAACAATTTTTTAAGTTTATTACACAAGACAAGGGTAATTTATTAAAATTTAATGCTTTATTAGTTTTTTATTATTTAAAAAAGAAATTTGGATAACCGACGTCAATTTCATCAACAATAGGGTGGCAAATAAAATTACTTTTTTACCCACTTGTTCATCACCTCAACCTTAGATTCTTTTAAATTAATATTACTAACTCTATTTTCTGGTAGAAATTAGTATAGAATACACAGTCAAGGGTGGCTTGAGGTGACTGCTCGTTGAGTCACGGAGACAATAGTTCAAGAAATCAATGAAACTTCTCGACTAAAGACATAAAAGACAGCATTATTATTAAAAATCTCAACCCAAAGAAAACTCCTGGCTGTAATCTGATAACAGAAAAATTTCTCAGCTTCTGAACTTCTGCCTGCAAGGGGCCAAAGCATCGAAACTATTGAATTTTTAGTGTTAATGGATAAGTGATCTTTTAGAGAACATTTACTTATGTACAAACTAGATTATAACTCTTTACAGTCTAGGATCAGGGTGATTATTATTTTCTATTTATTTATTCTTATTTTCTTTAAAAAAATTTCTTTTGTTTTCTAATGTTAATTTTTTGAACTTATCACATTCTTTATTTTTTAATTTTATATAAAATCGACCAGTTTTCCAAAAACGCACTAAACTCAAATTGTAGCCCATTCAATTTACTATCCGAATTGGGTTGAGAGTTTTCAAGAGAAAAAACATAAAACTTCAAAGTTAAATCAATATAATCAAGAACACAACAATGATAGACATGTTTCGACCTTATTAGGTCTCATCAATATCATATAGTTGCATTCTTGAAAATATTGATTTGATTATATAGCATATAGGGGTCGTGACCAACATATAGCATTGCGCGAAAAGTGCTATATAAGGTAAATAATCAAATCAATATTTTCAAAAATGCAACTATATGATACTGATGATGAGACCTAATAAGGTCGAAACATGTCTATCATTGTTGTGTTCTTGATTATATTAATTTAACTTTGAATTATTACAATTCTCAGTAGCTATGGCTACGGCCATAATAACCTTAAGGTTATGGGTGAGGCTCAATCCTCAACACCCCCCGTACTGTCCTTATGACATGTCAGTTCGACCCCCTCGGAAAGTGCTCCGTAGAACACCCTGTGTTTTTATTTTGAACATAAAACTTGAAATATTTTACCATTTCCTCTTTAAATTTAATCCATAACTAAAAATCAGTTAATTCTAGAGTCTAGACAGGGCCTATTTTACCATTAGAGCATTAGATACGTGCCTGGGGTCCAATGGTTTGAGGGGCCCGAAAAGAGAGAACATAAAATCATAAAATAAAAATCAAATTCTGATAAAATAACCCAAAACTTGGGCCTTCGAAGCTATTAGTTACACTCGAATATCAGAACCTTCCTTCCCTCTTCTTCTCAAAACTGCGACTTCCAAATACGGCGCTCACAATCAAGGATCCCAACATTGGCTACTAAGTAACTCTTGGGTATTGAAGAAATACTAGAAATACTAGAAATACTAGAAATACTAGAAATACTAGAAATACTATAAATACTAGTGGTCCATAAATAAAGAGTAATCCCTGCATACCCCCCAGATCCCCCGATTTACCAATAGCTATATTGAAGCTCAATTAACACATAACAGATATTGCATAAGAGCAGTTAACCAAGGTTATGCGGCACTACTAGTGCAGTTCCTTGCAAGACGTACCTTAACTCTTTTGATGCCCAAAACTTGAACCATATTGCGGGACCTCTACAACTTATTAAATTTTGAATTTAAGTTTTTTGATTTTAAGGCACAAAATAATGAAGATAAACCGAGAGGCCTGGGTGGTATGGAATACCCCCCAGTGCACGGTTTAATTTTATTCCCAAATCACTACACCCAATACAACAAACTAAACTGCATCATTTTTTCAACCTCTCAATTTTTTTTCTACATCCTTCCCTGTTCTTCTCAAAACTGCGACTTCCAAATACGGCACTCACAATCAAGGATCCCAGCATTGGCTACTAGTAACTTTTTGGTACCGAAGAACTAATACTATTGGTCCATAAATAAAAAGTAAACTGTGCACTGGGGGGTATTCCATACCCCCCGGTTTGCCAGTAACTCCATATTGAAGCTCAATCAATACTTTAAGTTTTGTAATAATAGATACGTTTAATTTCAGAAGTTTAAGAGAACCTTGAAGCTAAACATAAACTAACCATAATGAAGGTAGCTAGGTCAGTTTTTAGTTCTTTTTTAATTTCTTCTGATGTCTGGGGATTGTAAAATACTCCCAGCATTGGTTTTGGTGCGCGGTTTACCGATGGCTAAACTAAAGCTCAATCAATAATTTTGATGTTATAATCTATTATATAAAAATGAAAGTTTGTATGTTTGTTTGTTCGACCGATTTTAACCAAACTTGGCACACTTAGTCAGTAGGACTTGAGGAAGGTTTTTCTGCAGGAATATCTTCAAAAATGTGAGAGAGAAAAAACTTTTATTTTTAGTGAGACCCCGTGCGAAGCCGGGTATCCCGCTAGTAATAAATACGTTTAACTTCAGGCCTGTTTTATTATGGTTTCTGACATTGATCGACGATATTCCACTCCCAGGTATGCAAAAACAAAATTACTTACATATGCGCCCAGCAGATGATCTAACTCTTTCGATGCCCAAAATTTGAACCACATTTAGGGCTGGGCGATATTCAAAACTCGATATCGAATATCGATAATTATCAGAGTATCGATATTGATACTCTAATAATATCGAAATAATAAACCCCAACTTTTGTTTCTTGAATAAAGAAACCGGTCGAATCCAAAATTGACTAATGGGAAGTCTAGAAAACATAAAACAAACCTAAATTAGAAATTTCTAAACTATCAAAATATCGATAATTATCGGAATATCGATAACTATCGAAATATCGAAAACTATCGAAATATCGAAATATTGATATATCGATTAATCGAAATTTCAATAATAAAATATCGTTCTTTGATTAATCGATAACTATCGATATTTATATAACCCAACCATAACCATATTGAGAGACCTCTACAACTTATTAAATTTCAAATTTAATTTTAAGAGGTACAAAACAATGAGGGTAAACCGGGGGGTCTGGAGGGTATGGAATACCCCCCAGTACACACTTTTACTTTATTCCCAAATCACTACGCCCAACACAACAAACTAGACTACATCATCTACTCAACTTCTCAATAGGGCCTATTTTACCATTAGACGCATTAGGCATGTACCTAGAGCCCAATGGCCAGAGGGGCCCAAAAAGAAAGAACATAAAATCGTAAAATAAAAATTAAATTCTGATAAAATAATCCAAAAATTGGGCTTTCGATGCTATTAGTTACGAAAATTTGCTAGAGCCTAGGGCCCAACCCAGTGAAAAATAGGCGCTGAGTCTAGACAATCAAAAGTTAATTAACCTTATTAGGTTTAGTGAATTGCTCATTTATTTAAAATTGGGAAACACATACGACTTTTTTACAAATTTGGGTTTAATTATTATTTATATTTAAATGGTTACTTGCTGACTTGATTAGTTTATATTAAGTTCACCTAGTTACAATTGTATTTGTTATATCATAATATTATGCATGATGCTTATCAAATTATTGAACTTAACTTTCTACAGGATGGTTTTTAATTATTATAGTATATTTAAGTAAAATTTTTGATTCATGTTTAACTTGGTTAAACAAGAGTTATAATCTTTAAAACATCACTAACTCGTTTACACTAAAAAACTCAATAGTTTTTAATAATAAAAAATTATAAAAAAATGAACAAAACAGAAAAAACCTTAGAGATTTCTACAGTAGCGGGAACATCCTATATAATAAATTATGTACAGGATGAGCAGTGCGATTACCTACACGGAGAAAACGAGTCGTGAAAATCTAGCAATAATTAAAATATATTAATAAAATTTACTAACTAAATTGAATAAATTCATTTTTTTCTTTTACTTATTACAAAATGTTTAGTAAAATTTACTAGTTAGCAATTATTATTATGCGCTGATTTTAAAATTTCTTATAAGTAATGCATCTATTGCTAATATAATTAGATTTTTTGTTAACTAAATCGTATATTTTATTAAAGTTGTTTTAAATAAATACAATGTATTGGAGAGTATCGTTTACAATGCAATATACTAATTTTTGTATTGTTAAGATTTAAAAAATTATTAAGCGCATTATAAATTTTAGTGTCCGAGAATTAAAGTTTACAATATTGACAGCAATTATTACATTGCATTTTTTAAATTTATTGTCTGTATTAAAGTTTTTATTGTAAGCATTAGAATTATTGAAATATTATTATGTATAAACTGCTAAGCGTTTAGTAATTTTCAGTCTCGAACATAAAACTCGTGTTGACTCGGTGTGTAACGCGCTCATTTCTCTCCGGCGTTAGCTGAACGTTTGTCGTATTTATTTTAAATATTATATATGTAATAGTTTATAAATATTTATTTATAAATTAACATTAAGACAAAAAAATAGTGTATGTGAAAAACATTTATGTGCTGTGTATAAACATTCAAGATGGAAGGAGATACTGGTTTATTATTATGTAAGTATTGCCATTAAATAACTATCTTGATATCTTTTTCTTCATATCTTTGTTAGGTTTGTATTTAAGTCTTCGCGTGGCTTTACCTTTTGCTTATTATCTGCTTATCCCAATGTTTTAATCAGTTGGAACAGCACTAGGGCGCGAATAATATCAGAGTATTTTCCGAGTACAGGAGGGAAAACCAAGATATTTATTCGAGCCCGTGCGCTGTGCTAAAGAGTATAGCAAGAGAGAACAATTTATTTGAAATCAAATTTTATATAACATTATTATAATGTGAAAGAAACTATAAGAAAATTATGCATTTAACTAGTAATATCAGATAAAACGTAACCAACGCCTGATTAACAGAAACGCGATTGTGCACGTTTGAAACCCACATAATAATGCGTCATAATGTAAAAGCTTGCAAAGCTTAAATGCTTTTGAAAAAGTAGGTTATATTTACAAGCTAACTATAGAGTTCTGCCTGCGGAAAGTGAATTTTTTTTTGAAAGGCCCTACTACAAAGTTATTCGAACGTTTATTAGTAATAACGGGCATAATATACCTAATGTAAACATAAAATCAATATTTATTGGTAATTGATCGAAGTAGCTGCATGATGTTTTTAAAACTTAAACATTATAAGTATACCTACGATTAACGAGTATCTTGTGGTAATAGTAGCGTCAAGACAATACTTACTATTATAGCATAGTTCTTTTAAAACCCGCTACAATTTATCTTTGCGATACTTCAATGTGATGATTGATTGCGAAGGCAAATTCACAACTGCGCTTTGTCTTTTTTGCTTTCTCGTATTAGTAACAATTTTTTCATACCTTTCTTTTATATTTTATTCTTTTTTGCATCTGCAAGTAAGCATAAAATACTTTTATTTTATGATACAGAAAGTAGCACAAACCCGAGAACTTTTTTATTTTAAATAAACTATTTAACCTTTTATAAAGTAAAAATTTGTAAAAATGGATTTAAGAAATTTTTATAAATCTTAATGTACATTTTTTTAAATATATTTTTTTATAATCTAAAAACTATTTCTATAAACACAAAAATTGTTGGATGTGTACTATTTTCAGTATCTTTTCAATTTGTTATTGGCAAAAACTTCGATTCTTTCGTTTTATATAACATAATCAAAATTTTTTTCATTACACTATACTGTTTTACTTTATTTATTTCAAAATGTAGCAAAGGGAGTGACATCTAATGATTTATTATCAAACAATAAAAGTTTTGAAAATTTAATAACAAACCCAGAGGATTTGGAATTATTGCAATCAAATATAACCGAATACAATCGGACAAGTAACGATCCTAATCAGGTATACTTTACATCAATTGTTTTAAATATTTCTTATATTTGAGAATTCTATAATTAATTTAACAAAAACAATTAAGTTTTTCAAGTTAATTCATTTAGTGCAACGTTTATTTTCTTATTTCATCATGTCAATCTTCCTCGTTGCATAAAAATTTTGCTAAATATTAAATTATTTATTTTTCAATGCTTTATTACTTTTATAGATTGACTACCAATCAACCTCAAGTGGAATTGCAATTAACAATACTTTATACCCTCAGTACAATAATTATCAAATAGATCAAGAAGATGAAGGAGAAGTAATAACAGACGAAGATATTTTGCAACTTGTAAGGCATTAAAATTTGATATTATTATTACAATTTATACCACATGATGGTATTTTTTAATTGCACAAAAAAAATTTCCATGTTACGTTAATTATTACGTTACCTACGTTATAATTTTTATTCTATTTGTAGGACCTACTTGGTTTTTTAAAACAATCTAGTGAAGGTTGCGCTATGCTAGTAATAAGAAAAAATAATGAACATTTAAATAACAATTCGCGATCTCGTTTATCTCGTTTAATAATTAAACGAGAATTAGAACAAGCTCTTGCTGATGTTGGTCGAGAATTGTTATTATCAGAATTTATGTAAGTGTTAAATTTTTGTTACGTAACTTTCATTACTTAATAATCTCGAGATTTATTCTCTGGAGCTTTTAGACAAGTTTAAATAAAACTACCCCTTTTCGGTAATTAATTCCGGAGAAACTACAAATGCGATTTTTTAAATGTTAGAGCATTTATTTAAAACAATCTTACTCAGTCTACATGTAAAACTTTATCAAAAAATATTTATAATTGCCAGAGTTACACGGCTTGGTGTATGCCGTTATTTTTCGTATATGGTTTGATGGTGTACATGATTTTGACAATTTGATCGATGTAAAAAATATAAAAAATTTTTTTTCGTTAATTACAGTGAATAGGCTATAGCGTAACGAGGGATTTTGGCTATATTCATTTTAATTGGTGAGAAAAAAATTTTTGAATTTATTGTTAAAAAAAAGTAAATATTTTCTACTTTATTTCTTAAATAAAAAATTAACGCAAAATAAATTCTACAAAATCCTTCGTCAAGTCATATTTCGGCAAATACTTAAAACAATAATTTAATTTTATCATTTTTTCAGAATAACGAAAAGGAAATTTCTTATTTACACTAAATCAATTGTAAAAATTTTTACTTTTGAAAGACGGTGTACTTACTATAGTGCATATTCAAATGTAAATGGCCTAAAAATTCCAGCTAAAGGCAAATTGTATGACAATTACATTTATACAAAAAGTAAATTACGAGAAGACGGTGTTTTAGTTAAGAGTAAGACTGCTTCAATCGAAAAACCTCCTCCAACGATTTCTACTCTTGCTATGACTCAAAATAATCAAAGTAAAAAATTTTATAACTATTTTGACTACTTTTTCAATGAAAACTTAATATTAGATAGTTTATTTTTTTAATTATCGCAATTTTAATATAACATGGCAGAAATTTAACTCTTTTTTTTTCAGAAATAGTTGAAGAGTTGGAAAAGCTCAAGACTGAAATTGGTTCATTGGATGTCCTCCAAAGTTATTGGACAAATTCATTTAAATACAGACAAGCATTATTAAATGAAGATCGTTTGTCTGTATACGAATATTTTCATTTATTTCCATGTTTGTCTAATGATGACATCGCTATTGACCTAGTAATAAAATTTGATAAAATGTAATACATTTTTAAAAAATATTCTTTTCAGCTGAGCAGAGATTTTGCACAAATATATCCTGGAAAAGCAGAAAATTTAACGAAAAATTGGACACAGCTTAAAATCAAGTTAATCGATTTAATAAACAAACAAAATAATATTAAAGACGTTGATGATCTGGCTCTGAAACAAATTATTAATGTTGTCAATTCTGGTATGTTTATATATTTTAATTTTTATTTATCTTTTACCGATCTAATCATTTTAATTTACAAAAATAGCGAGCCAAGATGCAATCATTTTGCATTTAATACCATATTTAACTGGAAACCCTTACGTTAAAATTCCCGAAGAACAACAAGTTGAAAAAGTTGGAGCAAAGCGAAAGCGAAAAGCAACAAAACGTCGAGCTACAGCTCCACAGAACCGTGAATCGTTTTTTATAGTGTCTGCTGTAAGTCTAATTTATTTCATTGCAGATTTTGAATGTTAATTAATAAAATTAATTCATTTCAGACCGTTGGAAATATTGACGAAGACATCCGTTCAAAAAAAGAAAAGCTTTTGAAACTTGGATTACCACTTCAACCCTTACCAATATTCATTGGAACTTTATCGAATATTGTGGATGCTTACGTTATTGTTGACGATATAAAATATCGTACAAGTAATCCAATTGCAGCGATTGACCTTACCTTCAAAATTTTCCACGCAGTCGACTGCGAATATCCAGCTCCGTCTTTGTATTCTTGGTTAGTGATTAAGAAATTCGGGTATGATATAGATATATCAGAATCAGATCTTTCTGTAAACATGAAATCACTATTAGGTGATCTAAAAAATTAATAATAAGATCTATCCTTAACTTTTCTTTTTACTTTTTTAATTACTTTTTTATTTTTTCATTTTAATTTTAATTAATTTTTATTTTTTTATTTTAATTTTAATTAATTTTTATTTTTTAATTTTAATTTTACTTAATTTTTATTTTTTAAATATTTTAATTACGACCATCTTTTAGTATTTGTTTGAAAATATTTTATTTCCTATTAACAGATACATCATAAAATATTAAAGGATTCATTACTTTGGGGTAATTATTTAAATAAATTAAATATTAATATTTATTTTTGATTCCTACGTTATATTTTGAAGTAGGAGTGAATATTACTAACATAGAATTAAAAATGTTTATTTGTTATGATTGCAAAGAAACTTTAACAACAAATCTAAAATTGTTAGAACATGTCAAAATTGCGCATCCATTTTTAAAAGTTTATAGATGTTCAGAATACAGTTGCGAACAAATTTTTTCGCGGTATTATAGTTTCTGGAAACACCGTAATCGAGATCATGAATTACAGTCTCATGGTCTCAATTCTAAGAATAATCCTACATTTACTATCAACGTAAATTGTGCCCCAAATACATCAACCACCCTAAATTTACCACATTCAGATTCAACGGAACAAAAAATATCCGATAAGTTAACAATAGATAATGTTAATTATGTTTTTAAATCAGCTTATCTAGAAAAACATGATTCAGAATCCGATTTTGATAAACTTGAAGAGTATGAAGTCGAGCCTAATTTTGAAAAACCTCAAGACCATAACACAGAAACATATAATTTTAATGAAAAAATTGATGATATTAAAGACTCTCAAGTAGTTGACGATTATAAAAAAACGTTTGATAACTTAACTGCAAACTTAATAGCTAAGTGGTTGAGCATTAATGATTTACCAAGAACACGAGTACAATCGTTACTAAAAGATGTACAACATTTTTTAAAAAGTGATACTGTCGATGCTATACAAAGTCACATTATATCACGACTAGAATCGCTTGGTGAAAAATCACTAGAATTATCAAAAATAAATACAATGTTTGATAAATTAAAAAATCCGTTTAATAATTTACCGTCAGAATATTTACAATTTAAGTATTTTGAAGATAATGGAACTTTAATTTATCCAATTCGCCATATTGTTAATTATCGTAGTGAATATAAAAGAGACGGTGACGAAATGGTCATTAAGAAAATTCCTATAACAGCTGAGTACATACCAATACATACCGTATTTACCAAGTTGTTTAGTAATCTCGATTTTTATAATGAGATTATATCATATGTTAATTTTCTATATGGTTGTGATGACACGATTATATTAAATATTATTCAAAGTCAGTTGTGGAAGGAAAAAAAAAAAAACTTTGGCGATAAACTGGTATTACCATTGATTTTATTCTTTGATGAATATGAGACTAATAATCCCCTTGGCAGCCATAAAGGCATTCAAAAATGTGGTGCATTATATTTAAAAATTCCGTGCCTGCCTCCAAGTTTGCAATCTAAATTAAACTATATATTTTTATTAGGTTTATTTAACGCGATGGATAGAAATGATCGGAATATCTTTAAACCCGCTGTGGAAGAATTACAATATTTAGAAACAACAGGTATAACAATCAACATTAATGGAAAACAACAAACTATATATTTCAAGTTGATTGCTATCACCGGTGATAATTTAGGTTTACACCAAATATTTGGACTTGTAGAGAGTTTCAGGGCATTAGTTTTTTGCCGTTTTTGTTTAATCAACCGTGCAGATGTAAATAAATGTTTTCATGAATATGATTGTGAATTGCGAAATAAAGTAAATTATGAACAAGCCTTACTAGATAAAAAAAATTTTCAAAAAACAGGAATTATAAAAGAAAGTGTATTTAAGGATTTACAAGATTTTCATATGACCGAGAATATAGTTGTTGATTACATGCACGATCTATTAGAGGGTGTATGCCAATATGATTTAGGTAAAATACTCCATTATTTTATCACTAAAAAAAATCCATACTTCTCGATTGATTCTTTCAATTCTCTAAAAGACGGTTTTGATTATATTTATCATGATAAACAGAACAAGCCACCAAGTTTGACAGAAACTCATTTAAAAAATCAAAGTTATACTATGTCTGCATCAGAAATGCTTACTTTAATTCGTAATTTACCAATAATCATAGGTCATTTAATTCCCGAAGATTGTGAACATTGGCAATTAATTATTTTAATGAATCAAATTATCTATTGTGTAACCGAAAAATATTGTCATCGTTCAGCTCACGATTATCTTGAAACCATTATAACAGAATATTTAACTTTATTGCAAAAATTATTCCCGGGTTCTTTTAAACCAAAACATCATTTCCTTGTGCATTATGGAAGAGTAATGCGAACTATTGGCCCTCTTTCTCAGATTGGATGTATGAATTTTGAGCGGAAACATAAATCTGGTAAAACTACTGCTACAAGTTCATTGAGTCGTGTAAATGTCTTGTACACCATAGCATTAAAAGAGCAATTAATGTTAAATTATCAATTGATGCAAACTCTCTCGTATCCGGAATTTGAAACTGGTCGTATAAAAACGTTAGATATTTCTAAGCTCAATGATTATTTGTTGTTTCAAAGTTTATTAAACAATGAAATTTCTCTTAATAAAATTTCAATTACGCAATCAATATCATTTAATAGCAATATGTTAACATCGGGATCAATTCTTATGATACCATCTGAAGATATTCTTTATTTCTACTCCATATATCATTTAATCATATCTAATACTAATAAAGTGATAGCTATCGCAAAAAAAATATCGTATTCATATGACTGTCACTTGTTAGCATATGAAGTAAAAGAATATTTTACAAACTATGAAAGACTACCATGGACTGTAATAAAACATGCATATGTAACATTTCAAACACGCCTGGGAAATGGAAAAATGTTTATTGCTAAAAGATGGTCCTAAGAGTTTTATTTTATTGTTTACTTTCTATTGATATCTATTATTATGTACCTACTTACTGATGTGTGCGACTGTTTTTTGTATTTTTGTAAAAATTGATCTTGCATTTAAAATATCAAATAAATTAATAATCAAAATAATAATAAAGTGGTTAATTTATTTATCCTTAATAGATTTACATAATTATGTAAATAAAGTAATACCAACACAATTTAGGTGATTTTAGGTGAGTATCATTTTTATTAAAATTTGAACATTTTTCAGATTATAATTAAATTGTCAAATAATTATTTTCGTCCAGTTTTTAATAATTTTTTATTTCTTTTTTCAGGATTTTGGATCTGTTTTTAATCAAACTCTGTGTAAATATCAACGTTTCGTCCAACTTTGTTGTGGGCCTCGTCAGGACTAATTACAATGAAGTATTTTTTTTTAATAATAGTTAAAACAATTATTATTTAATTACTTTATTATTATAAATTAAATCTAAAAACCATAAGAAATTGTTGTAACTATTATTATTAAAAAAATACTTCATTGTAATTATTAGTCCTGACGAGGTCTACAACAAAGTTGGGCGAAACGTAGACATTTACACAGAGTTTGATTAAAAACAGGTCCAAAATCCAGAAAAAAGAAATAAAAAAACAAAAAGCTATAATTAAAATAAACTATTTAAATCTTCATACTTGAATGTGCGATTATTACTACGTTAGTATAAACAAATTCATATATTTATCTATATACATTTATTAAATTAGTTTAAAAAGATTCCTATATTCAGTTAAGAAAATTTGCTATTCGTATACTAATAATACTTGAGAATGTATTATTTCTTATTATTCGCTAATTTCAATTTTTACTAAACGGGATATGAAATTTTATTTTGTGATTTGTAGTTACTCTTAACCTACCTTTTAATATTTAATATTTGATTTAAATAATTTACTATACAGTATAATAACGACTCCTACATTCGAGTTAGAAAAATTACTAAACGCATTGCAAAATATAATTACTTCAATATGAATAGTTGCAATATTTCTTAGGCGTTTCAAGATTACAATCTAAATTTAGTAATTTTTACACATATTTTTTAATAAAAGCTACTATATTTTTCTCTCCGTGTAGTGAAAGAAATTAAATCATTTCTTATATCTAAATCATTTTATTTCATTTCAAAAATATAAATTCCCACGGGACACCCTATATGTAAAACATTAATGTACAAAAATCACAATTATGTATCACTTCAATTGTTTCGGATTTTGTTTTGTTTCAGCTTTGTTTGTTCTCAATGTTCTGTAGTCTCGTTGTACTGTTGTTTAATAATTCATAACCAGTTTAATAAATTCTTTGCCATACTTTAATTTATTTATGTTTTACCTTAAGTATGTAACAATGAATCAATTAATTTTTATTAGTTCAAATAAAACATTGCAATAATTTTCTATTTTTAACCAAATTCAAAACTGAATCAATATCTTATGCAGTCTATACAATCTCAAAATTAACGAATAACGACCGCTATTCACACTCCCAATTAACGACTAACAAATTGAATCTATTTTTTGTCAATGGTTTGCAAAAAACTTCAAAATACATAAAACAAAATGAGCAATCTGTAGCTGAATACAAATTTTCTGCTATGAATTAATACCTTTTGTTTTAAATAGTGCCATAGGCAATTGAATTTTTGAAAAGAAAAAAATAATGAAAACAGCCATATACATAACCTTTATAAATTTAAAAATTCATCTTTTTATTTTGGTGGTCCCCCCTCGACCCCCCAGTTACTGTATTGACTTTTATGTCAACTTATTTGAGCATTTCAGATAAAATTTTAATTTAATTTTAATTTTAAAAAATGCAATAAATGTATTTCTTTCTTTTACTGTTAAAATTCTATTATTTTAACGTTTTGTTTAGTTCTGTTAAATATTATAAATTGCCAAATTATTTTATTATGACTCCTCTATAATTTTTTGACTTCCTCCCCTAGACTTCGCTTGTCTGTCAATCTTACAAACCCTCCACAAAAAGTCACATGTTAGTTCCCAATAAAACAATATAATATTTCTCCAAACTTATCCTAAGTTTATGTTATTCAATTGTCAAACTTAAAGGTTCCCTTTCAATTGAAAAGTTAAATTTTCAAACCGGGAGATCTTGAACTACCTGCTGAAAAACGCCCTACCCCATCCTGGCCCGCTATAATGAATATAGTGGAATTATACATCCCCAGCCCAAATTTTTATAATAAAGTCTAGTTACAATATCTCAAAATATCCCTTAATCATAAAACAAGAAACCTTTGTATCTTTCTACCTTATTTGTATTTGTCCTTAAAAATTTGTTAAAAATCCAAATCCAAATCCGGTGTCTTAAAAAAAACTAGATTCCAACATGGAAAAATGTTGACACTAGTCAAAGCCGGAAAATTAGCATCGCAATAAGGAAAAATTTGAGTGTCTCACATCTGGAACCATCTCATACCCGGTACATCTCCCTTACTGTAATGGTTATATCGGGCTGCAGATATGAAATTATATTTTCTCTTTACGGACCTTCTATGGTTCTATGAACTGCTAACCACCGGTTAGGAAACTATTTTTTAGACCAAATAGAACAAAATTTTTACAATTTCCTGGCGTTTCTTGGGCCTTCAAAGCACATATTCCACTGGGCATTTGCTCGCCAGTCTAGCTAGGTTACAGACAGTGGCGGACAAGTGATATCCGATTTTTGATTAACTACGATGTTTCTGTTGTATATAGCTTAATTAAATCCTGCGCATCCATATGGTAACGCAGTTAATAGTTTCTTAAATAGCTAGTTTTTTATTTTCTATCTCGACTCCTCTTCCTGGAGACGTTAAAATTTTTAAAAAATGAAACTTCGGTCTTAATGGGTTAAAATAAAATAACATCTTTTTTACATTATTAGTGCAATTATTAACATCAGTAAAAAGGAACCTATTTCTTATGGAACTTAAAATTGCGCGATTAACGGAGGGTTAAAAGAATGTGACATATTAGAACACGTATTATTGTTTATGTAACTTCCTTGGCCGAATTAGGGTCTATTGTTGTCAATTTCCCTATAAAATCACTGTAGTCTAGGTCTTAGAGTGATGTCGGGCTTTCTATAGCTTATTGACCTTTCTATAGCAACCTGCTGAAAACTAAAAATGTAATTAATGAAGAGCACCAAGATTAAAATGTAAAAGACCCGTGGTAACATACGGAATTGAGTTGATCAGTTTAAAAAAAGCAGAAGAAGAAATACTCAAGATATTTGAGAAAAGGGTGATGAGGACGATACTGGGGCCTGTAAAGATGAAAGAAGAATAGTATCAAAGTTCGAAGAAGAACTAATAGAGAGATAGCAAGTAAGCTGCAGGAAGCTGATATAGTCCGACACGTTAAGGTCTCTCTGAAGATTAGGATGGCTCGGACATGTAGAGAGAACAGAAGAGAGAACAGCCATCTCAAGAATAATGAAATGGAATCCGGATGCAGACAGACCGAGAGGAAGACCAAGGAGGAGATGGAGAGTGGATGTGATCGAAGATCTGAGACAGATGAACGTGGATGACTGAAGAAACAGGATATTGAAGAGGAAAATATGGAATAAGGTTGTAGAAGACGTAAAAACCGATAAGATAAGATAACCGATAATGGATAACTAATCCATCACAACAAACTGGATTTGAAGCATTGAAAAATGTGGCGATGTTCCACTGGGAATGGAAAACCAATAGAAGAAGATGAAGTCTTATTACTGTACATACATGCTAGAATATTCTCTATAATAAAAAATAAACTATGCATTAGAGAGATTATATTTATTATGTTTTGAAATTTCCGCTTTCGTCGCTGCCGACTTGCCATTGACACAAAATTCCCAACTGACCAGAGTCAGGGTATCCACGCATGTCGTATCCTACACCAAAGCTCTCCCTAGTCGCCAGGTAACCAAGATCATCATCACGTAAAATCTCCACGGGATCTAGAACGCTAGGAAAAACTGTTCAACAACCCCTTGGTTCTCATCAGTAGCTATGCCCCAACTGTATGCGAGAGGCGAGATCTACCTCAGTAATCTAATCCAAAATTCCGTATAAATAAAAAATAATAACCAAACAAAAATAATTTATTTATAATCAGCTATATGATGTGATGACATAAAATATACAGCAAATATAAAATGAAATAATTAGATTAAAGATCCAAATTTTCAGTCTTTCCTGATCAAAGCTGGAAAAATGGACTAATAAGTGGCTACATAAACGCTCACCAACCTCCCGAATACAAATATATAGCCAAGATTCTCTGAATGAGAATCTGAGCTACAAAATTAATGTTTTGTGTATTGTGTAATTGTGTACAATCCAAAAATCCAAATAATCCAAAAATTCAAAAATGTGAAGTCTCAAAAATGCATAGTAAAACTTATCTTTGGATAAACATGGATAAACGAAAGCAATGCAAGACTTCTATTTCACGTAAATAATATGACAATCAAGACAGGATCAACCAAACCACTGTTTCCAAATCACTCACAAGCCATTCTGTAAGATCTAATATCTTATATATATCCTCAGCTGCTTGAATGAAACACCACACAAGCATTGACTATACGAGTTATCAAAACACGCAGCCATATATGTTTTAATGCAATGCTAAATTGTCGCGACAACTAGATGGCGCTAATTTTCAATGTAAATGCTCATTAACAATTATTAATCTCGCGATCCATTCCGTTAGAAAGTGTGGACAGTATAGTGCGCGGAGTGCGTTTGAGTGAGAGGGACATAAAATTTACAATTCTTCCATATGGCTGCGTGTCTTGATAACTCGTATAGTCAATGACACACGGCAATTTGTCATACAGACAATGGATACAACAGCTGAACAACAAGTGTGCTATCAAAAGATGACCCGTCTACATAAAATCAAACGAAAAATAAAGGACATTTAATTGACAATAAAGTTTGACATTATACCGATATTCAGTAATGCCAATCGCTTCACCGGGGAAAAAATTCTCTGTAGCGCAAATTTTCAGCAAAATTTCGTATATTTATAAGAATACGTAGATGGGTAGATTCCGGTGGTAAATTTGCAGCAAAGGTCACTCCCACTGTAAACGTAAAATTTATCAACTCTCGCAGACCCAACCATAGGCGACCCAAGAAATAGGTTTCGCTTACTAAGTGCAAAGGCACTTATTTTCAAAAGATGTAAAACCCCATGCACAACCATGGTTATGTTCCGACGGTATGCGAAGACCGAGATAAGCCTCAGCAAATATTTCCTAAATACCCAATAAATAAATCCAAAACAGAATGCAATTCTACAACTCTCAATATTCTTTATCTATCAACCAAAGAAGGGACCAAAGAGACTAGATACATAAAATATAAATAAAGCAAACTGGAAGTTGAAAACTCGAATCTCCTTCCAGACGTTAACACAAAAACAATGCCAGAAATCTCTAAGAGAAACCCAGCTCAAAAGCTCTGGGCTCTGAATGGAGGCTGTAGCGGACACTTCAACGCTACCCCAACTGAGAGCAAGGCAACAAATATCACCATTATCATGTAGCCCACGCTACAACGCTAACAGGTTCCCTCGCATGGAACCAGATATGCCGACAATGACTTGTACACCCCATGGATCGTCGTCCACACGGACAACCACCCATATGTGCGACGTCGGAAACGATATACACGCACAAAAACTAAATGCGTTTAACCATAGGTACACCTGTTTCATGACAACAACAGGAGTGTTTCTAAAAGATCTACCTGATAACTGATAACGACTTGACGTCACTCAAATTCACCACATGATCTTGTATGAAAATGCTCAAATAACAAAACTTTGTGCCGGATCGAGCTATTTCAGCGACGGGTGCAGATTAAGTAAATTGCGCCTTCAATACTAAATATATTGTATACAATATTTGCCATTTATCTTACCGTTAGCGGCGCTCATGACGCTACTAAATATCAAGAACATGGCGACTCTGTTGCGTACTAATTCTGAATTATTTTATCGTGAAACCGCGGTGAAATGATAATTCAAAAAATAAAATACCAAAACAATGCAAACTTTTGGATTTAAACAAAACTTTCTATACCAACTCTCTATACGTATTAGATTAACTTAATATTTTTCCGCGTGGTGGCGTTCGTTTAATGTAAATCGCGAATAATCAAAGAAAACTAAAATTTTTATTATTTGAAGCTGTTTGGAAGAGGGTGAGGAGGCTAGAAGCTAGAATATGTAGAAAATAAGTGAAAAAGTTGAGCAAAAAACGGAAAATCGATCATTTTTTATGATTTTTTTATAATTTAAGAAAGTAAAAGCTAAAATAATCGCTTTCATCTCTCCAAATTATCGAAAAGCGATAAAAATTGATTCGGAAGGTTTTTTATTCAAAAACGGTGGATAATGGGGGGGGAGACGGGGGTCATATTCGGATTCAGGAGATTATTTTTTACATAAGAATCAGCAGGAATGGTAACAGGACTCAAAAAGAAATTTTATTTGCAGACCACTGTTACCATAACTTATTTTACTTGACCAATTAAATCAAAGAAAATATTACTAATTAAATCACAATTCGTGACTTCTCTCTCGCTTAGCGTTTTGTGAGTTGTTGAGTTGATATGGCCGCCTGTCATTAAGATATTTCTTTTATTCAAAATTTAATTTTATGTAGCAAATTAAATAAAAACTTTTACGCCTTTTGAACTTTGGCGCTAGGTGCGGCAGCTCCCATGGTTTATCCGGCCCTGCAAGCAGCAACTTTAATTAAAATCTTACCAGGCCATCGATAATAATTTACATACGTACTAATAATATCCTCAGCAAATCGCAAGGACTGGTATCTAATTTCATGGTACTTGGTTTTTCAAAACTGGGAGCGCGAAATTCAAAATTCAAAGTGTAACATTACTCATTTAGTGAAAGAAGTCAAATAACTGAATAATTATTTAAAAATTATAAATTTCTCCTTTGGTCAATAACCCAAAAAATTCCTTTAAGATTCTTGTAAATCTGTTTAAAAAAAATATAAAACAATAAACATATTGCAAGTTTTGTTAGGAAAAAAGCAATTTTAATTATAACTGTGACATTATCAGGACGTGCAAAATATTAATAACATAACTGTTCATGTACTATGTAAACGTAAATAAATTTTTTATTATATAAACATGTTAGCTAACAAAATTTCCACATACTAAAACACCACATGCATTTTTTTACATTATCGAATAGCTCTCTGATAAATTAATTCAACTGTTTTTGCCCCTCGTTGTATTATAATCTTGAAAACGTTAGCTATATTAACCTACCTTGTATAAATTTGACAGATAAACAGATAAGTTTTTGCTTAAATCGTGAATTTTCATTAAAATCTCACAATTTTCGGGATTACAAGACTATTAAAATGTTCTCGGTTTATTTGTATAACAAAGTGAAATATTACTAGTACAGTATGCAAACAAAAATTTTTGTAAACACTTTAGTATGGGCATTATTTGCTTACATTAACTTGAGTGCCCATACCTAACTCGGAAAACTTTGAGTGTCTGTTTAAGTATCTATTTTCAAAAAAAATTGTTTAGTATTTATCTTTTTATCTCAAATTAATTATTTAAATAAAATTTATTAACAATTTAAATAATTAATTACGAGGTTCCTTTCAAACTGTTTTTTGTTTTTTTTCAAAACTCTTGGTTAAGAAACGGTGATTTAACCCAGTTTTTAACATTTAATTTCATCCACAAATTTTTTTCAATTAATTTGGGTAAATAAATTTGCGAGTTATTTAAATAAAATACACTTGACCCACCCCCGTATATCTATCTACTCGACACGAACTTTACTCAATATAATGAAATAGTTGCCAAAGTGTGCGACAAAATTTGTTCCGGTCGGCAATTGACCTTTCGGAGAGTTGTTGATGAAGTAGAATCTTCTCTAGATGCTGATAAAAAACTTTAGTGAATTTTGTAAAAATTTATACGTAGATTCGAATTTAAAGCTTTAGTAACTATAGTTGTAATCTTCAAACTTGAAACTTACGTCATAACTTATTTCGGAGATAATGAGATGCAAAGATAAATTTAAACAAATAACCTGATATTTATGTGCTGTTTTTCATTTCTGTGTTCATAAAACACTAAAATAAATAGGATTTCTACTAAATTAAATTTATGAACATCCAATGAAAAACGCATTAGATTCGATTGGTGGTCAACTGTAGAGTGCCCCCTTGTAAGTTAAGATGCTTATGAGGTTATGACGTAGATCTCAAGTTTGAAGATTACAACTATTTTTAAGATTACATTAAGATTACAACAAATTTTGGTTTTGTATTTTATCTCACGATTACCATAAGGATAATGAATAATTATCACAAGTATTTCAATTTGTGGATTATTTGTATCCACTTATCTGTTTTTTAAATAAATAGAAAACCGCTTCTGTAAATAAAACGTAAAGCTCAGAAACTCAACGACAAAATTTAAATGATGGCCATTGTAAAAGAAACGCAATAAGCTATAAAATACATCAAAATAATTTGAGGATTTCATTTCACGGGAGTGAGCTGGCGGAAGCAACTCGACAAAAATTATGCGGTGGGGGAGTATTTTTCTTTTACTTTAAATTATACACTGCCAAATTTTATTTATTTTTATTAGGTTAACTTAGATTAAATTTTCTTTAATTATCTTAAAATTTATTCTTCCCTGCAATGCATGCAGAATAAATTAATATTTTATTGCGAAGTTGTTTATATCTGCACCTAGCTAACAACTATCGGGTAAATCTACTGGCTGAAAAATTATATCAAAGTACCCTCAAACTTAGTAATTTATTTTTGAAGAACCCTAGTGAGGTGGGATTGTGAATAGCACTGACAGATAACTCGGAAACTCGATAAGTGATCCTCTGCAAAATTAAAACACTAGCATATCCTCCGATACAGGTTAGAGATATTTGAGAGTCAATTAATCATTCATTATCGAAAATATGCAAAATATAATATCTACAGGATGATTCTTTTAACTAAATTACTTGAACAGCAATACATAATTATTACATATTATACCAATTTTAAAAGCTTCTGTTTAACTTCAATTAGTTGTTTGTTTTGTAATCGATTTTTTAATCAATTCCAAATTAGCAATAACTTCGGAATTTGACGTATTGTTATTTCACCGGTCGCTAATAAAGGGGAGACGACTATAGAATGTGGGATCAAATAAAATTCTACCTACTCATATTAAAAAATCTACTTTACTCTTTCAATTAATGATATAAAGTGGCTGGTTAACTACAATTATAATAAGGAATTTACCTTATTTGATGTCTGACCGGAAGGTCTAAGGTGATAGAATACTCCTAGTTAAGTAAAATTGCATAGAAAATTAAATTTTCCGCAGAAAATTTAGACGATGAAATGTAAACTATTCTATTTTTAACCCCCAACCTAAAAGAACAGGTATAAGTTTGACGCATATGTTTGTCAATCAGACTATCTGACTGTCTAGTTGTCTGTCTGTAGCCTCATAAGTTATCACCAGAATATTTTTTAGTTTATATTATAATTTTAAAATTTTTTTCAAGGATAGAATAGTTTGCCGAGAAGGTTCTTTGCGATGTCACGCTAACCTTTTTGCCTTATCTTCTGAGATACCATATCAAATATAATATTCAAATGAATAATTTTAAGAAATTGTAATTTTCTACAAGAAAGTCAGGAGTAGCATGCATTTATCTTTATTAGTTTAAACGCAGAAGACATTTAGGGCCAGTTGTATAAAGCTCAAGTCAGGTGCTCGAATTCAAATCCAGGTTGAACTCTGATCTAAAGTTGATCTTCTGTAATACAACTGGCATAAGTCACAGATTATTATGGTACTTCAGTAGTATTTCAAAATCAGTAATTTCTTATTAGCCAAACTTTATCTAGTCGATTGATCCGTGGTTTAAGTCAATATTTTATAAAACCCAAAAGCCCCACAAAACATTTTTCAGAACAAAATTGTTTTTAACTTATCACAAATAAACTATACTGTAAGTATAAAATATCGCAAACGTTTACACCATACTATGGCATCATCAAGCCATGAAATAGAAAGAAAATTAAGAGAGAATCCATTAAATATTGTTCGGGGTGGTAGGGGCAGGTAATTTTTGAAAAGGAAGGGATTTTTGAGAGTGATTTAAAAAGGGGGTAGGGGTATCAAAATAAGTACTCTCAAGGGGGGGGGTTAATTATGTATTAAAAGTATTCAATAATGTAGAGTTGTTTAAATCAGATTGACTGTTTAATCACAAGGAAGATTGTTTTTAATTTATTGATTTCCATAGCTTTTAAAAATTCTAGTTTTTTACATTTTAGCTCTACATGTAAAATTTCATACCCCCTTGTTTATGCTTGGTGTCTAATAGATGTTCCGCAAAGGTAGATTTTCCATCTGCAAATCTGTGAGATCGCGAGTGTTCGTTAAATCATGTTTGGAAAGATCTCCCTGCAAGACCAATGCATTTTTGTATTTGCAAGCGATCTCATAAACTCCTGATTTACTTCAAATGTCCGACTTTGATTTTGCATTATTAACCCTTAGAGAGGACATAAGTTTAAGGCAAAATTACGGCTAGTAGTAGCTATATGGAAAGTGCCAATCAAGTTGATCTACTCCGAAGACTAGTCAGCTTGGCTCCTGAAAGATTGCCTTACTTGTGGGACTTATTGTTATCCTTTAATAAATTTATTTTGTCTTATGTTTTGAACCTGAAAGCACGTGGTTGTGTTCGAGTTTTTTGTGTTTATTTTTCTTTTGGAATTTAATACTTTTTAAGTACGTAATATTTCTTCTACTTTGTATAATGTTATTTGCATTTAATAAAATTAATTTTTTTTCATGGAATCTCTCAAATTTTCCATAAATCGTGATCAGAAAATCACCTTGTCCACTACACAGAGAACAGTTGATATCTGAGTACTCGGGAATCTTAGGGTAATCTAACAAACATGAAAAATCTTCAAAAAATTAAACAAGTTCACATGCTGAGTTTGAAAATTTTCCTACAACCCCATCATAATT
The DNA here is from genome assembly GCA_958510845.1 of Cantharis nigra. Classification (NCBI taxonomy): domain Eukaryota; kingdom Metazoa; phylum Arthropoda; class Insecta; order Coleoptera; family Cantharidae; genus Cantharis; species Cantharis nigra. The sequence goes on from OY294034.1 coordinate 23,762,215, forward strand.
CGTGTCTGAAAGGGTTAATAAATTTGTTAAGTTTATTGTCTGTTTTAAAGGCGATAGTTTCAGAACATAAATCTCAGTGCAGAAGAGGAAGATGTTAAAAGGGGTCTTTTGGAGGACGTTTAAACTCTTTGAACTTAAGGGACACCGTCAAGTTGGAAGTAGATAGTGCAAAGACAATTATTGGTTTTTTCATAATAAGAAATGGATGTAGAGTTTGTGTGTGTAAAAATTGCTTTCTTTAAGTACTGAACTGCAAACCTTAACGTGGAAGAATCCAAAAGGACGAATATATGTGTGCCAAGTGTTGCCACTAATTTCTTATTTTGAAGACATAAGTTTTCTTTCCTTAGGATTGTAATGAAATTTATCTAAATGGAAATTTTTCACCACACCTGGAATAGTTGTCTTCCAGTATTTAATTATTTTGTGCAGTGATGCCCAGATGTTAACTACCTCTTTAATTGTCGGTTGGCAAGAGCATAGGTTCTGAAAATGAATGAAATTGCTTTCTCTTTCACTAAATGAAATGAAAGTCAAAATTCAAATAACTGTATATTGAAGAAAGTGAAGATGATAACAGCTCGCTGCACACCGCAGTTGGATGATGTTGAACTTGACCTGAACAGGGTTTTGGCTACCCAACACTAACAGTAGCACGACTTGAATTCCCTCAACACACAATGGCCGTAGATCGCAGGTTGTTGGTACAGAAAAGATATTTGAATACGACTAACACCCGTCGTACTTGAAACTCGCAATGAAACAAACTTGTTGGCAATATGGCTTATATGGCTTGATTTTTGGTATGCAAATCCCTAAGAAGGCAACCGGTGTTAATGAGGAAAAGAAGTATAGCGCAAATCACATTTAACTCGGTGAACTAACCGACTTCACTATAGGCTTACTTTTATAAATATTCGGTCACAACAAAACAGCACTAACTTCCTTCACGAAATTTGACAACGTCCTACCTGTCTGACGGTTTAATCAAATCTGAAGTTTAGCGGTATTGCAAATAGCCTAGAGCATTGAATGCGCTTGGAAGTGCACGAAGGAAAACCATAAGCGTAGCATGAACAATTATTGTGAAGCAATAAATTGTTACAGGATGTTTTAGTCGGTAAAAATCCCACACTACCACCCAGCACCCAGTTGGTATATTTAAAAAGATTTTCTCCTTCCTAAGCAAAGAAGCCTAGGTTAGATTTAAGTTGATTTAGGTTAAGCTAAGGTTAGGTTGTATTTGGGTTAGCGAAAGCTGGTAATTAGTGAAGCAATTTTTCCCCTTCTAATAGCAGTCGACAAATAATTTTTAACATCTTGATTATATACAAAATCTACGTAAGATTGTAAAAGCCTAAATTTGTTAGAAGCCAGCATTTTCAAATTAGAAATCTTTTCTAAATCATTAGAAATGGACACGTTGGAAAGAGCATAATCACACAGTTCAAACATACAACCTTAGAGTTACAATGTCGAATTGAAAATCGACGACGACATTCCATGGCAAATCAGCAGCAAAACAAACATCCGAAGGCACTTCCGATGAGCAGTTCTCGAAAGACCACCCAGCATTTAAATTCATAACAAGTAGATGTCTGGTAAAGAAAGAACCCAAATCCCAGGGTACAGTATCTACTGGACTAAAATTAGGTTGATTTACCCAACCTTTACTAACCAGAGTTCAACCAAAGTTAAAATCACATCCGAAGGAAAACAAGTTACATAATCGTCACCAATTTGGTTGAACGCAAATTTACTGAATTGCATTATCTATAGTTGTAAAAGAATTTAAATATCTTATTCTGATCATTTCACAAAAAACTCCTATCCCACAACAACTTGTATGCCTAAAAGCAGATTTAAATAATCTTAATCATTATCTTATGCAGCCATTGGTAGGTTTGCTGGTTGAACCAACATATTATACTAAATTACTAATTCAAAGATAAATCAATATAATCAAGAACACAACAATGATAGACATGTTTCGACCTTATTAGGTCTCATCAGTATCATACAGTTGCATTCTTGAAAATATTGATTTGATTTGTTACCTTATATAGCATTTTTCGCGCAATGCTATATGTTGGTATCGACCCCCGATTATAAAATCAAATTAAAAACACAGGATGTTCTACGGAGCACTTTCCGAAGGAGTCGAACTGACATGTCATAAGGACAGTACATGGGGGTGTTGAGGATTGAGCCTCACTCATAACCTTATAAGGTTATTACGGCTGTAGCTTATTCTAGCTACTGAGAATTGTAATAATTCAAAGTTAAATCAATATAATCAAGAACACAACAATGATAGACATGTCCTTCGGAAAGTGCTCCGTAGAACACCCTGTGTTTTTAATTTGATTTTATACTAAATTACAGTTATTAACATTGAAGTTAATACACTAAGTCTGACTTCTTCTCTAGAGGTATGGGGTCTTTCAATTTAGAATAAAGTTGACCAATATTATTGGTAGATTTAAAAGTTTAATTAACCTGTTTTATTGAAATTTAAATTTTATTATATTTCACAAGTTAAAAATTTAAATAAACTGGAAGATAAGCTCCCAATCAAAGTTGTCATAGATCAGTAAGTGCCGATATTACTCTATTCAACCGCCCAATTACACAATCAAAGCAATATAAATGGTAAACCCAAGATTCGAATCCCCAAGGGTTAAAAAACAATCGTTACTTCCCCTTGAAGACGGAAAAGTCATCTCACCCAAAAAGCAATGCCAGGAATCTTTGAAGGAGAAACCCATCCCAACAGCTCTATGCATCTTAATGAGGTTGTAACGAACACTTCAGCATTACTACTATCCATATTCAAATCACAATGCAGGTTCCAAAATAAAATCTTCTGTTTAAGTTGCCACATATATTTTCAAAGAAATAAAACTATTACTAAACTGACAGTTTGGTCGTGAGTAGACCTCTTGTGGTAGTTGTTTATGTTTTTTAGATTTATTTATTCATTATTATTACCATCAGGAAGACCTTTTCGTACAAACCGCCACTAAGCATATACTAGTTAATCTTATTAATTTAATTTTATCGACTCTTTAATTGAGCGAAACCGGGAGGTCTGGGGGTATGGAATACCCCCCAACACAACACTACCTGTATGAAGAAAACTTTAGGGTGTGAAGATAAAAATTGTAATTTTTAAGTATTGCCAACAGTGACTTTTATGGAAACAATTTAATTGAGATACATTTTTTTCTTTATTTATACGTACATGGGAAAGGCGCGCGTCCGTGCACTTTCAACGATAAATCTTACCTGACAGAATGCGTCGCAGACTGGATAACAGAAATGCACATACTGTTCACGTAACATATTATGTCTTGTGTAATTGAATTTCAAAAAAGGAAATTCACTGCAATAAAATTTAAAAAATTTTATTTTATTTTTATAATTTTTTTAAAATGTTTAGCAATTTTATGTGTAATAATGAATTTCATTACTATTTAAGACATGACTTAGATATAAATGCGATTGTAATTTAATTGATAAATTGTAACTGTTATCAATGCTATTGATGTAGGAATTTAATATTCGAGGTAAGTTTTTATCAACCCTATTATGAAGGGTAATGTTTATGTAAGAAAATTTAGGGACAGTTGGAATTTCGTCTCTTGCAATGGTATATTTTATTGAAAAGTGTTCACATTTCTTAAGCCAAATGAAAACAGAAAGTAATAAGGTTTTTTTGAAGGAGGGATTTGCGTCAAACGATATTGATTCCCGGTTTGAGGAATAAGTACATTTTACATATTGCAAGAAGTTTTTGTATATCTACTTTTATTAACGAATTTTTAATCAATGTTTTGGGATCAACCGGAGAATTCGACAACCGTGAAAATGCATAAATTGTCTCGCTGTCGGCCACCCCCGGGGTCAATTGTAAGCAAGACAGAGTAGGTGTCTCGCTTTTCCCATTGGTATTCTGGCGCGCTGCCATACCTCAGCCACCTCGCGAAATAAATTTGCAATAATCTGCATCGCATCTCGTTCACCGAACAGCATCTAGCAGCTAAAGTGAGATATTACGACTTTTTCAGAATAAAATAACATTAATGTTAAAGACAAGACAACGAAATTACAAACTTTTTTCGATACCGGCGATATATTATTTTCCATACACCGCCACCGTCACCGGCCAGGCCAAGAAAAGAGACTGCAGTAAATGGATTTTCTTATTTAATAAAATTAAAATAATTGTTTCTTGATGCAGAAGTAATTTATTTCACAATGCATTACCGAAGGTTAAGGTTTTATTAAGAGATTAATAAAGGACCCTTTCTTATTTAGTCGAGTAAATCTTATACACAAAATTAGTAAGTGACACCTTAGCCATTTTTGAGCTGTTTTATTTCCTTTCTTCTTAGGTTTTTCACAAAACTACTCAGATATCCAGTGAAGCTTATAAAGCTGGTAAAAGCATCGTAGCTCCTTATTCTGATTTAATGAGTTTAATGTCATTATCCCGCAATGATTTTCATCGTTCGGTCCCCATTGGCGGCGGCGTTTAAAGGTATTGGGAATCGTTGAGATGGAAGCAAACTCGGGCAGACGGTTGTATCCGGTGAGAAAAGATCTCTTACGTCGTTTAATATCTCCCTTTTAAACATATTCAAAGTTAGGAAAACGTAATTCCAAATTTCTGTTGACTCGGGTTCGATCCTGCATCCTCTGTCTTTGTGATCGAGCGGATGGATCTGATAAACTGCCACGACCTGCCGCTGCTCTCTCGTCGCGTTACCTTCGAGTTTTATTTAAATTGTATTCTTGGGTCTTATTGCACTTGAAACTTTTCATCAATTCGGGGGGTTTTAACTGTTTGATTTTTAATTTGATCATAAATTAACCGCAAAATGTGTTTACTTGTGTAGAAATAGTGGGAATTGCTACGATAAGTATTATTCAGCAGATCAATAAGAAGGGAGACATCGGTTTAGATACATCAGCATTTTAACACGTTCACAACTACAACGGTCACCAGTGACCAATCCTTGTACTCATCCCTGCGGTTACAACGCTGCCACCGATCGACTCTCGGTCAGAAAATCGTATGTTTCAGCTGCTCGCTCCACGTCCAAATCCCTTATGGGTACATTTTCTAATCGCCTTTATCGCTTTACACCAGCGTTTTATGAACTTTCAACTCATCACCAGATGACACTCATAATTAAAAATACAAATTAATCTATAAATACACTTATCGATAAAAGCTTTTATCCCTTAATTGTTTGCTCACCTTTTATAAATAGCATTCTCGCGGGCAGGGTGAAACCCAAAGTGTGACAAAATTACAATTTTTCTCATTCATATTTATTTACATCTTGTGTCGTTTTATTTTTTAAATCCCCTAGTCTGCCATTTTTTACATAAAGACATAAACCTCATAAATCAGGAGACTAGGGAGATTAATTCAAATCACTAAAACGTGAGATGATGTAACTAAGGAAAATTACTAACACCGATGCATTCCTACAAAACTTTCATTCCATAAACAATACATTTCCTACAAACAGTTCATTTCAAATAAATTTTAAAATTGAGAACTTAAATTAGCCAATAACCATACTTATTGCACGAGCCGATTACAGAATTACTAGGAGATTATGGATAAAAATGGAACAAGCTTCGCAAATAAGGTTCTCCAATTTTAAAATACCCTGATGTAAAACAATAAAAAAAAATTTTATTAACTCCACTGATCATACAATTTGTCTTTACAAACAATTAATATTTAATATTACAAACTTATTTAAAGACATATTCTCCAGTGCTTACCCTATGGAAAACAAAGTTTTCTTATAGTTACATCATATGAAAATATTAATTAAGAAAAACAATCGATTTATTAAATACAAAATCTAGGCATTTATTAATAATTAAATTTAAAAAAATATATAAGAATAATACAATACAATAATCAATAAAGACCTGAGGTCTTTTTAATTTTTTCAATTTTTGATTTTCTACGTATTGTATAGTATTATTCTTATATTTTTTTTAATTTAACCATAAATACAACATACTACATACCACAATTTACTTAAAATTTTTATTTTGGGTTCATTTTCTAGTTTTACGTCTTACGGTTAAAAACGTGGTAAATTTTTTGAATTTTAAATTTTTTCAAAGTTTTTAGAAATCAAGTAAAGGGGACAGTGCCTTCAGATTTCACGCTGGCAGTGCCAGATAAGATTTTCTTAGTTCAAATTATTTTAAATTGTTCATTCCTACACGTGACAACGTTCAGATTTGATAATTTTGTGAGGTTATGGTAAGTCAATTTTGTGCATTTTAGTCAATAGTTTTGAATTCTTTTTTGTTTAGTTCGAATATTTTTCTTATTTTTCAATTTTTATTCAATTTTATTCATTAAATGTGACTGAAGATTGGTAATAACCATGAAATGACGTTATATCACATTATGAATTGTTCATAATTTCAAATATTCTTAATCCAGACCTGTTCTGTGATAATTATGTCTTTTTTTAATTTTTTGAATTATTGATTTTCTACGTATTTATTATTCTTATATTTTTTTTAATTTAACCATAAATACATACTAATATACCACAATTTACTTAAAATTTTTATTTTGGGTTTATTTTCTATTTATTAATCAGTCTAAACCTGAAAGGGGAATGTGCTGTACTGCTATGTCGCAGTATTTATTTATAAACTAAGTCACTGTATTTATGTAAAACTTGGTAGATTTAGAAGCAGTAGTATAGTCAGCAAATTTGTAATAGCAACTACCAAAGTTATCATATATGAGTCACCATGTATGAGTCATCAAGGATGAGTAATCAGACATGAATCATCAAATACAATTTTAAAACGACATTATTTTTGCGCCGATGAACAAGATTCATCAAATTGATGAAGAAAATTTATTAATCCAATGATTTTTTTATCAATACTATGAATTTTTCAGCAATAAGATGATTTTGTTCATCGGCGCAAAAATTATGATTTTCTTATCAATATGATGTTCAGTAAACGTGTTTCCAACATCCGTACAGGCAGTAAGTATATAGCAGTATTAAAGTAGTATTAGACTGAAAACCACTATAAATTTCTGACTGTTCTAAAAGGATTATAGATCCTTTCTACTAAATATATACTACAATTGTGCCTGTTACTACCACATACATACTTCGCAATACTGCCGATAATGCCTGATACTGCCGATACTACCAAATACTTCCGATATTGCAATTTACTAATAATATTGTTGTTGACTTTCCAATACTGCACTTTACCGCTTAATACTACCCAATACGACTGCCACATACTACTATTAGTACTGGCTGATACTTCCGATACTGCCACTGAGTATACATTATACTGTCGCAGAAATTCACTTCCTGGTCAAAACTAGGTTAACTTAGGTTATTTAAATTTAACTTAATTCAATTAGGCCACATCACATCTAGTAGTTGTTAGGTCTGATGGTTAAAAATGATTAAGTCGTCTTGGCTTGTCCGTATCATTCATAAGCCTCTTTGCTAAGTCTAAGTGATAAGTCTATATTGTGTGTTTGACACATACCAGAGCACATTTATACTATTATTTCTTTGAAGCACTTTAGTTTGCAATATTGGTGTACCCCAAAGCTGAATACTCTGGGTCGAGATCCCTGCGATGCCAAAAAACTGTATTATCTGTAAAAATTACAGTTGTAGATAATCTTACAGATGGTAAACTGAGGTATATATCAGTTAAAATAAATATGGACCCACTACGTTTTCTTGCGGTATGCCAGATGATATTGGTTGTAGGTTGTAGTTGAACTATCTTTTTCAGATAAATGCAACTTCAGTAATTCATAAATGTCATGCGGAAGCCAACATGCCTGACTTTATCAAAATCCTGTTTTATGTAATATAAGAGAGCAGAAGAAGAGTACCTGCTTTTTTCCATATTATTATTTATTTTGTTAACAAGATGAACCTGTTTAACTGTTCTGGGGTTATTTTAAATTCAATACTTAAGGTCAGGTCTGGAATAAAACCACTTTTAACTAAAATTGATCATATTCCGTTAATCAAACTCTTCTCAAAACCTTTTAACAAAACCGGCAACAGGCTAATCGGTCTATATGAGCTCACTCCATCTGCAGGATTTTAATGTATTATTATTCTTGTCTCCTGAAGATCCTTTTTCATTACACAACAAAAGATTGTTTTCTTCTTGCGTTAAGTTAACCAAATGGCAGTCCGAAACAAACGTTTCTAGATGAAGTCGTAAATTTCTACGTGTATTGATGTATTGCAAGTTTTGGTAAGTTTGCTTGGTAGGACCATCTGGAGGTCCCGACTTTACATCCAATCCTTCAAATTTTTTAGTCGTTTTAACATTTGTTATCAGTAAGGATTCTTCCTTCGCGGTCACGATAGCTATAACGTCGCCCTTAAATGAGACTCTAGGAGGGACCTCCAATCGCGGTACTTTGTTGGAAAAACATTCCACAGTAAAGGGCCCAAGACTGACCTCCACTCGATATGTCGATTTCTGCTGACCTTTCACTAAAATAGTCCAGAATTCATGCTTCATCAACCCAGTCCCCCTGGGTTGATGATTTGCCCTCGTCAACAAAGAAATCCAGAGTTATTGGCACATCTGAGACGAGCCCAGTAAGCTGCCTTAGGTGTATAGCAAGTAATATGCTTACAGACTTGTGATTTCGGCTCTGTCTTCGATAGAAGGTAGCCAGCCCGAGGTCAGAGCAAACAGGATTTATCCTAGTCTAAAAGTGGAAGAAGAAGAGAACTCCAGAATGTTATGAGTTAAAAGCGTTTTGGTCGTTTCGATGATACGTCTCAATGCGTCGGTAATAGATCGGCTCTTCCGGAATCCGTACTGATTTGGCGCAAGACCACCGAACTTATCAATTTCTTTCTCCAGACTCTAGGGGCTTTCCCCTTTTTCGACAGGACTAGTCTCACTTTTTACCAAAATTTTGGGTATTCTTCCAGTTTCAGGTGATTGTTGTAAGTTGCATACTTTTAGCATTTCCCCCGGACATGACAGTCTTCCACCATCCTCCTCACTGTTAGCGATGGTATGCAATCAGGACCCGAGGACAGAGAAAAGTTGAATTTCTTCTTGGGGAAAAGTTTGCCTATTCCAGGGTATGATGTCGTAGATTGAGAATAGGGTGCCCACTATGTTTCTTATTCTCACCGGGGCTAAGCCTGGTATATTTTGTTTTCCCATTTTCTAGATGATATTCTCTCAGTGTTTCTTTTTACTTCTTTTGACTTCATTAGCTGGCTTAAAGAAAATCTAATCAAACCTAACCAAACCTAACTCTACTATTTTCAAAAGCAGGATCTTGGTTTGAGATACCAAGCAACCAAGCTCATGAACGTGAGGAAAATAACGGAAGTGAAATCACCAAACATGTTAGAAAATTCTTGAGAGAAAGTTCTGTAAGTAACTGCCTATTTGACTCAAAATTCCTAATTGACTAGAAGTCAGAGTATCGTCTTGTGAAATCCTTACGAATTCTAGGATGCTTGGAATGTTTGCAGTTGCAAGAGAGCGTCTAATAGTATCGTTAAGGGATGAATGTCTGGATAACCTGTCTGCACTGCGCGAGCACGAAAACCCATGATGACCTAACCAATCGACTAATATTCCGCAAATACAAATAATAATTTAATTGGTTTTTACTTATTGTGTAGAGGGTGAAAACAAACTATTCTCATGTAGCTCTGCAAATACACTTTTAATTTTATTTTTCGAAACTGTTTTACTAACAATTTGTGTTGATTTAAAAACGTTAAATCTTAAAAACAAACAGTGAAAACTTTGTACATAAAAACGTCCCATTTAAATTATATTAGTACCTACAATAGAAATCTTGCCAGCTAAAATTTTCCAAATTTGAATAAAACAGTCGCATTATATTTTCATTAATTCTTTAGTATTACAAAATTAGATGAAAAATTTATAACATAATTTATTATTAAACTTACAAACTACAAAATTATTTATTTGTTTTACACAAAAAGAGATAAAAACATTCAAAACTAATAACACGAAGCAATTTACCAAATCAATATGACATCATTGTTTGTAAACAGCCAAACAAAAATATTTAATGTTGCAAAATTATAAAAACAAAATTACGAGTGTCATTTGTTAGAACTTTTTTGTTTTGATTAAATTAGTTTATCAAACAGATTCATCCTGTATAATTTGTGAAAAATTATTTTAATAGAAATAAAAATCTAAAACCGAGGTAAAACAAATTAGGCCTGCGCTACACTAAACGCGTATTTATAATAAAATTAAACAATTTATTGTATTTTAATAGATAAATTTGAGTAAATTAACTTTTGTAAAATCATTGTGTCGTTGAATAGAAACTATCAAGTTCAAACGTGAACTACACGCACAGGATTAACGATATAGGGGTTCTTCCTTCCTGGCAGTAATAGTAGATACAAAGTGAGAGTGGTGTTATTGACTTTTGTCATCAGGCTGTTTCATAATTGTCTTTTTTGGTCTTAATGATACATAAATAATTTTTTTGATATATCAAAAAGGTATAAACTTTAATGGCCTTTCTTGTATTATAAAAAAAAATGATTGCTTTGAGAAGCTAATATAAACAAAATTCGTTATCGTTTCGAGCTTTTCTAAGTTATATTTTTTACCTCGCATGTATACACAGTTGAACACAAACATTTATTTAAACTAACAAAAAAATTTAAGGAGTCGAAGTTGTTTTATGTAAAAATATTTTTTGACGGGGGTATATTTTGTTTTTATAATTATAAAACTCTTCACGTGGGTATAATGAAAAGTAAATAAAATGTTAACTTTGTGAATTTAGAAAGTTAATTATAAAAATACTCGAGAAATCAAAAATAAAAACTAAACGCATTAGAAAAAGCAAGTTTAGAAGAAAAACAAGCTGCTCGTTAAAGAAACGACGTTAACGAATAATAGGCACAGAATGATCGTGAATTAAGGCTGTGTGCGAATTACACTAAAATCGAAGTCCTTTGGTTGGAAATATCCTTCTGTAAGTAAGTTAGAGATTACTTGTAGCAGCTTTTATCAGATATAGCTTTTCTGCACGATAACTGGAAGCGTGTGGCAATATACAGTTTAGCAGACGGCAGTTCGGTTTGTTTACAGCTTGCCGGGGGCGGCCAATCCACCACAAACCGTTGTCTGTCCACGAGGGGCGATCCCGAGCTTCATCAAAAACTCCAAATACTCTGCTGACGTCTGCACTCTAGGTATACTAATTTTACTGCCGATAAAAGGCGGCACGCATTAACACCACCCTTATTGCGATATCTTTTTCTTTTGCCACTTGCTACCATTATTTCTTTTTTCTGCAAAAAACAAAACACTAAAGATAAAAGGAAATCGATTGGGCTTTCGATAAAACTTTCATTTGGGCAATTAAATTGACATTTTTTTTATTACCTATAATTTAGTTTTAAATCAAAAACAAAATTCATTTTACCTAAACTTTGTACATCTATAAATTAGGTTGCTTATCACACAAACCGAATTTCGACAAACATCATCGACATTTGTAGTAAAATACCACACTCGAAAGCTTCGGGCTAACAAAGAACATAATCCAGCAGAAAAATATCTTGAAATCAACCCCCCATATAATTGAACACATTTTCAAACTTGTGAACAATTTTTCAAACTATGTGATACACACGATGTTATGTTTAACACGCATATCATTTATACTTGATAAATGAGCTATACAGGAGTAAAGTGTCGGAAAAAGAATGGAAGTGAATTTTGGCGGAACTTTATAAAAGACAATGCACCAAATACTATCGTTTCATTCTCTCTTGTTTATTTTTCTTTTATCTTCTGTGATCTCACATTTTTGTTAATTGGCAATTATAAGAGAAACAATTCTTTCCACTTAAGAATTTTCCAATCCTAAAATTTCCACACCTAACCAAAATAATTTAAATATTACTCCGATCACAAGTTAAAAATATTTAAATCCATTTGCTTGATAATATATTATATACAGTAGAATCCGCTTGATGTGATCACGGATAATGTTATCAATCGGTTATTGTGATCATTTTTTCTGAGAACCGGCCGCTTCTTCTTTTTTTTTCTTCTATTTTTTCTAATTCAAGTCTTCTAAAATTCACTTTTTTCTAAATTTCGCTGATTATTATCAGTTATCAGGTGGTTAATATTATCAAAATGTTCTTGGCCCAAAGTGATCACATTAAACAGATTCTACTGTATAATAAAACTCACTGCTTGAAATGGAAACACCGAAACTAAACTAGAGCCGGTGAAGCCTATTTTTAACTAAAAATTTAGCATTAAAGCTGCACAGCGGCGGCTCGTACTTTGCTATAATAAGAGGGCGACGTGAATTTGACGATACTTTGACGTTGAATGAACGTTTATTAGGTTTTAGGTTCTCATACCTGATAGGGGAGCGAAAAGCACCAAGCAGGAGCTGGGGGCTCGATATGATATCATCTGGTACACAGATGGATCCAAAACGGAAATTAGTACTGGAGCAGGGATTAGTGGATGCAGAATGGAAGATGCGTTTAGCATTAACCTGGGCTGCCACGCTACTGTGTTTCAGGTAGAAATAACTGCTGTAACAGCCTGTGCAGAGGAAATGATAAAGAGGGCTTATGAAAATAAGCGGATCTGTATCATGGCCGACAGTCAGGCAGCTATAAAAGCTCTTGAGAGAGTGTAAGCACAATCCAGGGTTGTAAGTCACTGTCTTGATGTGCTGGTAGCACTTGCACAACAGAACAGCTTAACACTGAGGTGGGTGCCGGGACCCTCAGGAATAAAAGGTAACGTAAAAACAGATGCACTTGCTAAGGCTGTAGCAAAACGACATCTAGTAGCACCAGAATCAACTTGCGGGATAGCATATCTGACCGCAAAAGGGACTATAAAGGAACTACTAAGGAAACAACAACTTGAGTACTGGAGAGACCTTCCGGGACTGAGGCAATCGTGGATGTTTATTGGGGGGCTCTCCAGTAGCAAAAGAAAACTTGACATCCTCAAGCTGAGTAGACCACAGCTGAGGAAGACAGTAGGTCTACTTACAGGACACTGCTGTCTGAACAGGCACCTCAATATAATTGGGGCTGTAGAAGACCCCACATATAGGAAGTACGGTGAGGAGAAAGAGACTCCACACCACTTGCTAAGTGTGTGTCCAGTTCTAGTCTCGCTGAGGCTACGACACCTCGATTGGCCATATCCGACAACTGAGGAAATAATTCAAGCATCCATCAGCTGTATACTCACCTTTATTGGGGAAACAAAGCTGATAGAGTAAAACCTGAAACGCGGGGTACAATAAGCTTCGAGCTTCAGTGCAAGTGGGCATGGAACCACAACCCGTTCAGCAATAATAATAACGTTTATTTTATGTGCTTGTTCAGCAAGTAATTAAGTCATATTTTTATAATATATTATATGGGGGGTATTCTATACCCCCCAGACCCCTCGGTTCGTACTCCCACATTTGAATGTATAAAGTAACTAAATTAAATTGAATTTAAAATAAGAAAAAAAGTATTTTTTTCATACGATATCTTTCCATAGTTTTACGAATTGGATAAGCTTATTCGTGGTCAGATTAAGCTAAGTAAATCACATTGTAATCCGTTTTCTCGCCGTTTCCACTACCAGGTGTTCTCTCCTTGGATTCTTATGGCAGACGTCTGGTTCCAGTATTCTTCTTCGTCTTCGCATTCCTCTTGTCAGAGGAGTCGTGATCATTATTTACTCATATCATCTCGTTCCACCTTCGCCAACTCGTCGGACTATCTTGCGCCATCTCTCTCTGTTGCGTGCACCCCTAGTAACGTGTTGCAGGGAATTGTTTGGACTTCTTTTACCTGGTCCGACCATCGCTTCAGGGATCTTTCTCTCTGCCTGGTGCCCTCTATCTTCTCCATGCACCATGAGTTTCTCAAGGCCGTCACCTTGTTCTTTAGTTAAGTGTCCAAAGTATCGGAGTACTCGTTGGTATACTATTTGAGACAGTTCTTTAATTTTTTTAAAAATGGACGCATTAGTTTCTTCTCGCAGTCCATGGTATGCGAAGTATTCTTCTCTACCACCACATCTCTAGTGCATCGATCTTTTTTGATCTTGCATTTTTAGCGTCCAAGACTATGCACTCTTCGACTTAATCTTATCGAAAAATTTTCGATAATCTAAAACATATATAGAGTGATTTGTTATATTGCCTTCTTCATCTTCATCAGTCTGTATTTATCCACTCCTGAACGTAGGCCTCTTCCAATGAGGAAAGTTTTAGCATTTAGACCCCATGGTTGCTTAATCCGGATTGGAGAATGCCTGTAACCCTGTTTTTTTAACAGTTGATGGCGGCAATCATCAACTCAGGAGGACCGCCTGCTTTACGTGCCCTCCGAAGCACTGAGACGGTCTTGTGAAAATTTTAGACTTTCCCCGGATTTGAACCGAGTAACTTAGAGTTAGCAGTTGTTCGGCTAACCTACTAAGCTAATGAGTTTTAAATAGTTCTTGCATTGGTACGTCCAGATCATCTGAATCTGAATCCTCTAGCTGTTGCCGCCTCTCTCTTATATCAGACTTGTTCTTGTAGTCAAAATTGCTATATAACTGAAAAACGGAGATTTTAATGTGATTGGATTGGGATAATTTGAACACATAATGAAAGTTCAAGAAGGATAAGCTAAAACAATGGATGCAGTGGCGGTTCGGGATTTCATATAATATAATCATATTATATAATAATATAATATATCATATAATATATTATTTCATACATTAGATTACGTACAAATCTCACTCACTCTCTCGATAACCTTTTACCAACCGAAAAAAAGACACTCTGATTGGTTGATTTTTCTTATTAACCGAAATAAATATTGCGGAGTAATTTTCGTGATAGAAAAATTAAAATAAACAATATTCTCCAAAATTATCGCACCTTTACAGAGGAGGCTCTCCAAATTCATCATTAATTAATAATTCCAAAAACAAATTAAACTCCAATTTCAAATAAGTAAACAAATTCAAATGCAATTATTATTCAAAACAATATTTCTGAATTCGAATGGGAATGAAAATCAAAAGATAACTCATAGCACACGCGTCACTATCAAACGTTTACCTTGACACCTTCAAATTTTATTTTATTTTATTTTATTGACATATATTTAATCGTCTAATTCTGGGACAAATCAAATCCAGAGATTAATAAAAACAATAAATTCAAACCAAAATAGCAATTATAAAATTAAAATTTCAGGAGACCAAATTTGGTCACGACCACTATGCTATGGTGGCTCTCCAAATGGCAAAAGCTTCAATTTCTTCACTTCATATCATTGGCATCTTAACTTGTTGGTGAGAAAATAAACAAGTACAAAATCATTTACAAAATCAAAAATAAATACAATATTCACAAAATTCAAATTTTACAATACAAAATTTAATTAAATATTTCAAAATCCAATTTTTTTGAACTTTGATTTGTACTTTTGTATTTATTTGTAAAATTTGTAAATATTTGAAATTGCTCGTTTTACCCGCCAAGTTGGCGAAAAATGGAAAATAGGTCAAGTTGGCAGAAATGGAACAAAAAGAACAATGTTTTTGGGCCGTAGTCGTCGACCATGGTGGTGGTGAAACCAAAAGTCTCAATTTGTGATATTTTGTATCAAGTTGGAGAATTTTTATTGGATATTTTGCAAATAAACAAGTTAATTAATTTGATGTAAGCAATTTTATTTGATAATTTGAATTATTTTGTTTCAATTTGGATGGGCTGTAAAAAATATTTTTGAACATTTTTGGAAGAGGTGATTTTGATAAAATATTGATTGATTGAATGATTATTGGTAGTGATTAAGAAATAAAATTAATTTGATTTGAGTCGATTTTTGATTGCATTAAATTGATAAATTTAAAAGCAGGAATTCAAAGGAAAGGGAAAACGAGTGAGGAGTATGGACCCATTGCAAACGAATAATTTATATTATGGTAAAATTATTTAAAAGTTTTGTAATATTTTAATAAAAATTTGGAATTGGTTTTAAATATTTAGATTTGGATAATTAATAAGAGTCTCATGCTCGAAAAAAATGGAAGACTGATGATGAAACTTTTTTATTGAATTTTAAATTAAAATTTTTTAGCCACAGTACATTACAATATATGGCCACCGATCGAGTTGCACACTAATTGAGTTTTACTGTATATAACTGTATATAACCTCCACCACATAACTTTTTACCTCCAATTAAAAAAAATTTTGGAGGCTGTATGGCAATCGAAAAAAATTTCAATTCTTTTTTACATTTTCGAGATCATCGTGTTCGGAAATGTAAAGATCTATAAAAAATAAATAAAAATTCTGTCGGTCGGTCGTCACATTTTGTGCTTCGTTTTATTCCTGAACCGTCCAACCAATTACGACCAAATTTTGTATGGTAATAGAGTTTACGGTAGAAAGGTGAAAATACGGTTTTCGTCGCGATTTGTCAATCAGGAGTACCACTACAAGGAAATAACACAAAATTTTTCAAAACGATTTTGTCTTGTGATAGGTTATTTTAAATATCTTGAAAAGCTTTATCCAGAATAGGTGAAATTAACTTTCTATCTGTCATCTCTCAAAAATTACAAGCTGTCAAAGTTGAAACTTCAAGAGTGAATAACTCATAAAGAACTGAAGGGATCTTAACCAAATTTTGTATGTAGCAACATTGCCCCCACAGGACTGGGGGGAATTAGGAATTCAACACGAAAAAAGGCATTACTTTTTAGAAATCTTGAAAAAGGTCTTTGTCCTTCGATTTTCTTAGACATTCCTGCGTCGATGGCTGTCAAACTTTTTGGACGCATATCTGGTGAAAATAAGGTTTTGGCAAAGAATTCCTTGCCAGGGCTACCATAATAAAACAAAAATTTTTAATTAAAATGTCATTGTATCTCCGGAAATGTTTAACCGATTAAGATAAAAGTTTGTGTGTTGATGGAGCTTTTCAATTACAAGTATTGATGAGGAAATTCAATGACTATATAAAGTCATTTGTATTATTTGTATTATTGTATTATTATAAGTGGTAAAATCTGTTAGTTATCAGTAATTTAACAATTATTTATTAAATATTCACATAAATGAATATGTCATCATATCGTCGGATAAAATTTGGTACTAATGCTCCTTTTAACGATGATCAGGGCCTATTTTACCACTAGGCGTATTAGGCACGTGCCTAGGGCCCAATGACTAAAGGGGCCCGAAAAGAGAGAGTATAAAATCGTAAAATAAAAATCAAATACTGATAAAATAACCCAAAAATTGGGCCTTCGATGCTATTAGTTACACTCGAATATAAGGGGCCCAAAAATTTTCTAAGGCCTAGGGCCTAACTCAGTTAAAAATAGGCCCTGGGAATAGATTAAAATTTTATTTTTGATTGTGGGATGTCCTGAGCGCAAACCATACTATTCATTAGGATCCGGGCCATCGCTATAGGCACTAGGGAACCTAGGCAACTGCCTAGGGCGCAAACCAGATCAAGATGCAAAAATTAAAAAAATTTATTATAGTAACTTTTGCTGCTAAACGGCCAGATTTTTTTTTTTAATTTTTTTGAAGCCTGGAAATCGTAGAATACCTCTAGCATTAATTTTGCTGCGCGAACAAAGAGCAAAAGGTGCACTGGGGGGTATTGGTATTTAATACCCCCCAAATCCCCCGGATTGCCACTTACATTTTGTGTTTAAGCCAGTTTTACAATAGCAGCTAAACTGAAGCTTATCGAATTTTTAAAACAGATTTTAGAAATTTCTATAGTAAACTAGGTAGGTAATTAATTGTTAAAATTAAATTTGGTTGTAAAGCTTTGTTGAGATTTAGTTCAACTGCTACTATATAGAACTGTTTTGTGGCAATCCGGGGGTCTGGGGGGTGTTCCACCCAGTGCATCTTTAATTAAGGTATTATTTTTAGTAACAAATATTAACCCAAACCCAAAAATTGGGTCTTCGATGCTATTAGTTACACTTGAATATAAGAGATCCAAAAATTTGCTAAAGCCTAGGGCCCAACTCAGTTAAAAATAGGCCCTGACTATGATAGCTATTTATTTTGTATGAAAGCTGACGTTCATCTATATGTCATTGAAGAACTACGTTGGATACACAATAAGGAATTGCGTTCTCCTTTAGCGATAGCGTCTTAAATTTATGCGGAAGTTTTAGGCGATGTATAGTTACTGCGAAATCTTCAACCTCCTGCTTCTAAACCCCAGTTTTCACTTTTTTGAAAATTTTAGTAGTTTAGTAGGGAGACTAAGTCTCCCTTGCCTTTGTCTCCCTTATATGACGAGACGCCGCTGAATGGAAGTAACAGACTGCAAAAAATTACTTTAAATGTTTAAATACAGCACTCGAGCGAAAAATCTAATATCAAAATTGGCAATAAAAGAATTATTTTGAGAAAAATCAAAATTTGATGTTAAAGAAACGTTAAAAAGCTAGAATCTCTTACTTAGCAGTGGAGTCCCCTTGCTAGTTGAAAAATGTGTATGCATACCAACAGATATCAATTCCAATACACAGCGTTGCGTGACTTGACTGATGAGATGTTAGTTGGCAAGTTACACCTTCACGAATGTAAACATGAAAGAGGTTAGGATTAGTTTAAATTTTTTTGTTGCCAGATGTTAATTTTTAATTTTTTAATTTTAGTTTCTTGAAAGTAACAATTCATCAATACCCTCTCGTATACAACTAGATTGGAGAAAGTAGATATGCTAATTATAATTCTTATTACTTTAGTAATCTGCATTGGGGCCAAGTCGAAATTAAAGAAATGTACCTACCGAACAAAGTTTTTAAAAAGTTGCGGAACAAAAATGAAGTATAACTCCAGTTGGTGATGCATAATCCAATACGAAGTGAATTTTAAAACAACAATATTTAATATTCCAGTTTAATTGGGAAAATAAAAAAGTAATAAGCTACAATATCGAACAAGTATGCAAAGTGTTCAAGTTCTTTTTTGACTTAAAAGATTTTTACAATAGTAACCCAATTACTTTTGAAAATCGCTAGCATATCTGCAAGTTAAACGTTAAATTATAAAATCAATAAAAGTCTTGACTCAACAATCAAAAGAACAAGGGACATCAAAAATGTACTTTAGAAGTTTTAAATTGTGGAGTAATTTTTTGTCTTAGCGAATTGTGATTTTTCCCACATCTAAATAATTTTTTGAAAAATTGGATGAATGAAATTGGAGTGAACTCCATAAGTGGGTTTGATGAATTAGTTAGAAAAAGGTAGGAAAGGTGGTTTTCTTAATATTAGTATAAGGAGAGATAGGTAATACAATAATTCGGGAACTTGAGTTGTTCGAATAAGACGTGGCGGTTGGTTGCGTGCCAAAGTTCTTTAATCGAGCTTTCCCAAAGCACCGCACCGTCGCATTCACGCATCGCGCCGTTATACGATGGCACCCCTGTGTATAATTTCTCCGCAATCATTCTCATTTAAACAGTAACTCGAAGAGGGTACTTATACGCGCGTTAATTTTTACGTTATTTGAGTTTAACTTTTTAAGCTCAGTGCATTTGAAGGCAACAGTATGTTGAATTGAGAGAGCAGAGAAAGAAAGTTATTATAGGGAATCTCTCAAAGAACTTGTATTCATATCTCATATCTGGTGTTGGCTGGTTGTTGTCATCTGGCACTGAAACTTTGAAATGATGCGGGCGCTGCAAATGTATACACACTCAAAGGAATCGCCTTTACTGATTACAAAATAACAAAAAGGACATCCCTTACAAGTTGCAAGCCATCAGTAACATTTATCATTTTCTTGACTAACTTTCGCATTTTAATCTGTCGACCACATTAAGCGCTCACAAATAAAGTGATTCCATGTCGGTTTGAACTTGAAAATGAGCTTCGACAAAATAACAGGTTGGGTTTAATGACTAGTCGTGCGTGTGACGTACGAAACGATTAGGTCGGAAAACTGTATAAAGCGATGTTGACTTTTCTAGATAGAGAAAAAGAAAATTTAGTATACACAATAAACAACTGGTAATTTATTTTGTTCGGTCTATACTCGATACAATACAATTTCGTCACCAACTTGGGCAAATATAAACATCCTAATCCTGAGAATAGAAATAGAGGACGACGGTCTACTACTGATGCTTGAGATCTCAGCCTCAAGTAAGGATTATCGTACCCAGTTTGTATTAGCATTTTGCTTTGCTACATACTTACTCGTTTTCTTCCATTTTTATTTTCATTCGGCTGTCTTTGGCATAAATTAATTTTCATTTTCATTTAGGGTCAGCAATTAAGACAGACGCCAGCAAGTTATTTCAGATATTTAATTACAATTAAAACTGTCTACTTTATTTAAAATTTGAGAAAATTAACTTTTTATTAATTCCAGGATGCATCAGTTAAAAGTCGATAATTTGATAATAATTGGAGCTTGGGTTGGGGGTTATCTCAAGTAAGAAAACTCTTACGCAAGGTATAAGTTTTGATGCAGAATTGGGTTTGGGAGAATTAATTTGGCTATAATCGAGAATATAATATTATGTAGTACATAGTTGACAATTGACGATAGTCGCTTTAGCTACCTCAACTTGTATTCAATAAGTCCTGCAAGCGGACTAAGCGTATGTATGTTTCTGGCTGATAGCAAACAACAGTATTGATCAGCAGACGCGAGTAAACAAGAGATTGGAATGGGGAGCCGCTTACACGCTTCCCATTTCATTGCGGGATATGGACCGGGCCGGTCGTCGGGATCCCTTACACCCTTATTGTGCATCGCCAGTGATTGGCATGTGTTGTGCCGCGGCTGTTAGTGTTGAGTGCGCCGCCGCTACCGCCGCCGCTAACCAAGACGACGGAAGCTACTAGAGGCGTCCACAGTAGTCTAACATCAGCCACGGCATCGCTGCATAGTTCCTCCTTTTAAAAATACGCGTCTCATCTACATTGCTGTCGAGCGGCCCGCCGCCACCGTCCCGAAGTGACTTCGGCATGTTGGAGCCACGTTGGAGGCCCGTCCAGGTAAAACCAGACCGCCGATCACTAGATTATTGCACCTTTGAAACAGTCCGTGGCGGGGAGGACGTCGTCCGACCCCAAGGAGGATCTCGTCTTAACATTCGCGGGCTCCTCCTACCGCCCACATCTGCGCCTCTTAGACTTCTTCTTCACCGTCCAACTACTTCTTCCTTACCATTTGCACTTCGTCCTTTTTTGCACGGTACGTGCATCCTACGTACAATTACACCATTCTTGTCACTTACCGAAATCAGCACTCAGCATTTAAAAATGTCTTATCTACTCGACTTTAGGTTCTTCACCGAAACAGGGTTAATGAGTTAACTATCGTCCATTCAAAAATCAGTGTAATTTAACCATTTCATTACTGCGTGTTGTTTTCAATCTGCATTATGTTGCTTAAGCGTTTTAATGGTTAACAGCTTTATTTCACATTATTTGTAATTTCACACGGTTTGGGCACAATAATGCGAAAGGGTTTATTGGACTATAATAGGAATTAATTTGCCTTCAGATTAGTCACTCGATTTCGGGAGCAGAGGATTTGTTTGTTTCGCGTAAGCGTGGAAGAAGGCGCGATTCGCAGATAGTAAAGCGTCGAGATAGAGGTTCATAAACTCTTAAGGGGTAAGTTACATTGGCACTTATTCATTTTCTCTAAAAACTCTTGAATTGTTTATTCCGTTTCGTTTTACGTCTTATTATTGTTTCCTATAATCAAGATTCTATCTCCCTTTCATTCTCTCTCTACTCTCTCTTTCTCTCTTTCTCGCACACATCTTAACCGAATTCATTTATTTTAACCTCACCGGAGGCGTACTATTTAAGGAGACGCTAAAGGTATTTTCCAATAAGTATTCAAGAACGCGTATATATATTCTCGGGTAAAGCCAAGACGTTTTCATTGACAATGCACCAGCGACTAATGCTTTTCTGACCAAGTACATAAATAACCTGCAAAGGCCAATTAAGATAAGAACGTGTTTAATATTTCAATGGGTTATTAGGGGTACCTAGGTCTATATATTGCTGAGGTGTTAAGACTATTGTAATCCCCTCCACTTTAATTAATTCTGACTGTTCCCTTATTGCCTGTACACAAGTTCTCATGTGTAGTAAATTGTTCCCATTTGATTGAACAAACCTCCAAACATCCCCAATATATATTCTTCTCTTTCCAATTACCTTCATTATTATTTTTTCAATTTAATTTCAAATTCTTTACAATTTCCGATCCGCATCCAAAACATTTTACACTTTTACACCGTCGAATAATGGTCTGGTTAATTTTATTTCTAATAATTTTTTTTTTCAGTCTTAATATTTTCAGCATTTTGTTTGCAACGACTTACATCGGGATTAATAAATTTAACTTGAACTTACCTACTTTTTATTATGGTAATTTTAGCTTTCCTAATCGTTGTTAATATTCTACGAGGGCGTTGTAAACGAAGTGCTTTTAAACCACGACAAGCAGGATTCTATTTAAAAATTGTGCGTGGTAGTGCTCAATCTAATTAATTACAAAACACAAAATAATTTGCTCTTCCAAGTGATAATCGTAATTTATTTCCTCTACGAGAAAATAAACTTTTGAATGAAAATTTTATTTCAAAAATTATCATTTACTATAAATAACATTTTCTTGTTTATTAATACACAAATAAATGTAAATATCACGAAAAAGCTAATCATTGTTATCAATAAATAAATACTGTTTGATTAGATTTGCATTGTGAATGAAGGCCGAACAGTGTTGTAAAAATTATTTTTTGATCTTATCGAATTTTACTATATATTAAATTTTTAAAATCATAAAAATACGAAAAGAAAACTGACAATTTTTACCTCATAATTATTTTTAAAGTTTTTTGGAAACATTTACGGTTTTATCTAGCTGATTAGCTTTAGTTCCCCAGGTTGGGCGCCAATTTATTTTTTTCAACAGAGAAGATTGCAGGAAGAAATTTTATCAAAACAAATATTTTTAGAAAAATTTACATTTGTGTTTTTGATGTTCGTTTTATTATTAATGATCATATAGTAGTCTGCATAAAATCATTCTTTACAAGTAAACACGTAAACATACCTTTCCTTGCTTAACATGACTACAATATTCTCAAAGTAGGTTTTCTGAAAAATATATATTGCAAGTTCATCGTCGATATAAAATTTTACGATGGAGAGAAATTCACCGAAAATTTCCATAATTTTCTTTAAAATGTGTATCCGTATGAAATCTATACTATACCGGGTGACATCCCTTACCCCCAAATAACGGGAAATAAAACAGTTTTCTTTAACAAATTCGTAAAAATCAAATTTAAAGGATAAGAATAAAAATATCAATCGAAAGAAATGTTTTTCCACGTGTGCTTTGTGATTGTGATTAGCTTTAGAAAAACTACCTTCAAATTACATTAACAGATTAAAATAATCAAAATGATTTTAAAAATTAAGAATTTTTTTATTCTTTGTCAAAAGTCCAATTTCTTAAAATGCGTTTGTAGTTTTTAAGAAGCCATAAATGGATGGTTAAGTATTTGAATGCAAAATTAATTATTCTTATAAACAATTTTGTGTGCAGTACTTGTGAAATACTGTCGAAGTGTACAAGTTACTTTTCTCGACGGGGGGGAGAGGGGTTGAAAGACTCGACTGTGTAATCTTCATTGTTCTAGAATTCACTTCTTACCTACCCCACTTAAAAAAATTAAATATTACTATATGCTCTTTGGGATGCCTCCCAAAGGGATAAATATCATTCTGATGCTATCTTTCTACGCAAAGAAAATTGAAATCTTTTTCAATTATTTTTTTATTTATTTTATTTATTATTTTTTATTTTGCGGTATAACAAATAAAGTTGTTAAAACTAAACATAAATAAATTACGGTGTTACAAAGCGCCTAGAGCTATTAAACTTTTTATGAGTGGGCAAGTGACGATGATGCGGGAAGACCTAACGCAAATGTGTCTTATATGTATTTAAAAAAATGTTATAAAAATAGAATATAGTAAGTGAATGGCCGAGCGTTTCGCGTGCTAGCTTCTTAGTCCAAGTTTAAAGGGTTTGCATGCACTAAATACCTATCTACTGGCCCCTGGTAGCTTTTAAATTGAGAAATACTTACTTTTCCTGTGGAAGTCACTTGACTAAAAATTTATAAATCAGAAATTTTTTCGTGCACACAATTTAAGGATTTGATTGATTTTTTAATAAAGTTATAAAGAATGAAGAATGAAAGCTTTGAAGAGGGTGAAATTATCTGCAAACTAGATTCTAACCCTTTACTGTCTAAAATTAAGGGTTTGTGTTTAAAAATCTTAATTTGATGTAAGACTGTTTATTTAATTTATTTGTAAAATTTATATTTTTGAAAAATTTTAATTTTTTTATTTTATATATGATTTTGTATAAGTTTTGGCCAACTAGTTGAGTTTGCATCAGCTAGATGGGGAAACCAGGTTTTTTGTCGCCAAGATTTTGTCTCTTTTTTGATTATATTGTGATATAGTCAAAGATTTTTAAGTTTGAGTTTGGAAGCACGAACTTGGGTGTTTAGATAATAATTAATTGATATTTGGATGAATTTTCATTGCAGAGGATTTAAAAGGGAATAATTAGAATTGTAATAATAGTATATTTTAATTAGGATAATTTAAAAATTTTGAATTTGAAATTAAAAATTCAAACTGGCGTAAAATAAATATGTTGGCATCTATATTTTCGATTTATCGATTTATCTTTTCGATTGTCGTCCCATTTTGTATTGAAAATTTAGTTCAAATCATTTCAATTTTGGATTTTTACATTGGAATTATTTAATTTTTGAAATTAGATTTGGATTTATTTAATAATTTGAAATTTGGATCTTCGAACTAGCAATTATTAATAAAATAGCGTATTTTCCTGAAGGAGCCTATCTAGAAATTTGGAGGTTAGAAAAAAACATTTCAATATTTTTTTCTGAAATTTGTTCTAAAAGAATAAAAAGTTTCTAGCTAATAAAATCATTCACCCAACATGAACACAAATTTTGGGACCTGTGGACCGGGGGGTATGGGATACCTCCTGTACCTCAGTTATTATGTTAAAAAATCTATTATCATGGTAGATAACCGTTCACTTTATACCATAAATTGAGTTAATTTCTGCACCAAATTTAGGTTTGTTCTTTATATAATTTCATTTTATTATCACAGTAGTGGATTGGTATGATCTCGACTTGAGTTACAAAGTGAAAATTCTGGGTTTGAATCTCGATCATCAACACGTTGTGGATTAAGAATTGGTTCTTTAATTTACATAAGTAAGAATGTTAAGGTCAAGTAAACCTTTATTCCCTTGCATATAGCAGTTATACTTCAGAGGAAGAAAATGGAAAACTTCAGTTAATGACTCAAACTCCACAGCTTCAAAGAAATATTCATTACTTCCAGTAAGACGGAAAAGCATCCCAATCAATGAAACTATTCCAGGATTCTGTGAAGAAAAAACTCCGGCCGTAAATGATCTGTATATCTAAATAGAGTCGAAACAGACAGTCACATGACTATAGAATCTGTACAAAATTATCCGGTCAAACATTTCCTTGCAAAAATTTCTTAAATCTACTATTACCCACAAAATAATAATGTTAGACTATTTTATATAAGCATTTTTAGGCATAAATTGCGCTCGAAAATTACAAAATGGACAGACGGGATCTTTGAGCAGCTCTTGCCATTAAAACATCCCTAAAACGGCTCCAACTCCAAAATTACAAATATAGAAAGACTGGATCGTTGCGCCGCTTCACTCATTAAAGAATTCCTGATGTTGCAATCATTTGCGGTGGGAATATTTTTGCACAAATATTTTTAACAGGATATTTTTGTACAGCTTCAATAGTCGCGGCATGGAAACGGACAATTCGACGGTGCTCAGTTCTGATAACAAATCAAGCAATATAAATGCTGCGATGAACAACCACCTGCATAATAATGATAAATTTTCCTGCCATTTCGTTAGCGTTGTGGTGTCGTATCAGTTTATCACTAAATAATCGGAACATATAGCAAATAGACTGCAATCAAATCAAATTAATTACCTATGATTGCAAACGCGAATGTAACAACAAGAACTATCTCAAAGTAATCTCCAAGTTCACTTCAACAAAAAAAAACCACAACTCTCATCGCTACCAAATTCAACCACCATGATTTCGTCTAATTTGTTATAAATCTCCAAAATGGGTCATCAACAACACTGTTTAAAAAATGTTAAGTCGAACAACATGACAGGTATTTCAATGTATTTCCATCAAGATTATAATCACATAGGACGTTACTCCAAGATAGTTGAACCGAGTAATATCGAAAACCATCAGTTAAATCCGTACGGTTCATGTGATGGCTAAACCATCTGCATATATGGTTATTGCTTTTGCGGTAGTCTTACGTAACTTTTTGGATATGTATTGTGGAAGAAGTATCTATCTTATGATAGATCTGACGATCCAAAATCCACTTTTTCCTATTTTTTTGAAATTCCAATAGTATAGTTATGAAATTCAGAGAAGACTAAGCCTTCCTTGCCTCCCTCTGACAAGACGCCGCGCCGCTGCTCGTAATAATTCTTTAGTTCCAGCAAAAAATCTGAACAGAAAGGTATATTTTAAATATATTTTGCAAAAAAATACAAAATTTTGCATCATTTATTAATATTTCGCGTGATTCAAAGAATATTTTGAATAAAAATTTATTTATTTTCTTAAAAAACTTTTTAAAATTACCAGTTATAATCCACTGAAGCACAAAAAAAGTAATATTGTAGCATAAGTAGTTCATATTTCTTTAGAAAATAAAAACTTAAAATTAAAATTTCAAGTAGTTTATTTGTGGTATATCCAATGATTTGTAGGGTTCCCGATTTGTAAAATGTAACATTTAACAGAACTAAACAAAACGTTAAATTAATAGAATGTTAACAGTAAAGCCAAAAAAATACAATACAGTAGAAATTTATTATTATTATTTTGGATTTTTTAAATAATAAAAATTATTTAATGTATTGAATTTTCTTGATTTTACTGTTAAAATTCTATTATTTTAACGTTTTGTTTAGTTCTGTTAAATGTTAAAATTTCCATTTCTGTAAATCAGTTCCCGTATGGTTCTTTGTGTCGATATTGTTTTAGTTTAGGGTGGAAACATTTGAAATAGACACACGCTCTATCCAAATGACCTTTTTCGAAACAGAAACTTCGTTTAAGATTTGAGAAAATTTACTCAAAAAAACTTGAAGTTGTTTCGCCCCAAAATACCGATAAAACTATGCTTGTAAAATCCCAGTAATGCAAGAATTCGAGTAAAAGTACCATAAATTAGAAAATAAAAAGAAAATCACTTTCGAGGGTTACAAAACACGTGCTTCTGAGTATCTAGTTCTCATCAGTGTAAGTTTCGGAAAGTTGTTATCTGTCAATGTTGAAATACGTTTGTGATTTGATGGGTAGTTGTTGTTCAAATTTAAGAAAAAACAATGGGAAAAATTAAAAGCTGAAGTGACCGTCACGAATCTTTAAACTACACAGTTTAAAGATTGGATCAGAACAGATTTCTTAAGCGTAACAAATATCGCATATGAGAAGATTCAATTTAAATTTTTATTATGTTTGCAGTCTCTTTGCTTTCTCTTCCCGAATTTAAAATATCATTTCGGTTTCGTTTCTTTGGGGTATTTCGCTTAATTTCATCTGGTTTTCCTTAGTAATGTTAAAATAAAGTAATTACGGTGAATTGAATTTAGCTACCAAGAGTTATACGTTTGGGGGATTTACAGGTATGATATATTAGTATTTAATAGTTTTTCTGCCAATTTGTACTATTCGGTTATTTTAAATATTAAATTTAGTAAACAAAACCAAATGAAAAAAATGTGCGATAAAAATGTTAACGAATTTTTAGTTTTATAGCAATTTCGCGTGGGTTGGAAGGTGTGACATGTTAAAATTTTGTTATAGGTACATGTAAAAAAGAGTTGGTAGGTTGTAGCAGAAAAATTAACCCTAAAGCATCCTATTCCAAAGATCGAGGGTGTTGAAGCTCAAGCGTAGCCTTTTTAGCACATTGTCCTATCTTTTTATAAGCGAGAAAAACTTTTAATTATTAGGGTCGTTTATTTATGACGAAGATAAAACCTTGTGAGTTATGACTATAAAAATATTCTTTTTAGTGAATTATTGATTTTTATAATAATTAAAGGACATTGCATAGCGGATTCTGGAATAGTTTCCTTGAGCGAAAAGAAATGCAACCATGTGGAATATTATATGTTGCATGTGTGTTCTGTGTATATTCTAACCTATAAATTGTAGCAAATGACAATCTCCAATATAAGGTTTGAATAGATGGACAGATATGAGGGTAAGAATAAGGAACGGTGAAGTAATTCTGGCAATGTTTGTAAAGTCTATTATTATGATTTTATAAATAAGGGAGCATTGGTGCGAGGTGTAGGGTGTCTTTGGGCATTCTAGCTAATTTCTATGCACGTTTCGTCTTGTTCTTCGGTCGACCGAATGGGGTGGAACGAGCTATATTTCTTAAGTAAAACGACCTCGCACCTGTCGTCTCCCTTGCACATGATACCTATTTCTGACTAAAACTTGGACATTTCCTTAACATATTCTTGCATAAGGATAATAGTCTTTCCAAATCTGAGAATATTCTCCATTAATATTAAGGTATAACGTAGCAAGGATAATTTCAATCGGATAGGAGAGAATGGGACATTGCTTATGCTGTTCGTATACGATAGTGAATATAAATAACACAAATTGCAAATTTACGTATTGCGCGTTTAATCGAATTAATTATTGGATAAATTATTTGCATTGAATAATATGGTAAAATAGAATGGGGAAAAATGGAAGGAATAAAAGGTGTGGGATATAAAGAGATGCGATCTTTCCGAAATATATTTTATTTCCCAGTTCGGATTAACGAAGATATATGTGAGCCGTTGAATGTCCGCGTCTTGTCAACGGTTCGGTGAGAAATGGCATGCCGGCCTTTGTCATCGCCATAATGACTCCTTGGCAGATAAGGCGGTGGCGGGCCAACGGTCAGTTACGCTGGTCACTTGCGTGCATTGTAATTGTATTGTTGTTCGTCCATCGGCGAATCATTGTAGCTAGCTAAATGGAGTGTGAAGCGATAGCGGATGACCACAACCGACTCCCAAATCTTATCTCTCGAACAAACAAACAATACAATATACCGAGTACGGCTGCCTTTCAATTATCACGATTATGTTGCTCACGCCTATTCTATTTTTGCAGTTTTTTGTTTCGCATTTTGAGAAAAATAAAAGAACGACGATAATAATAGTTTTAATAGCACTACTAGAGATTTACGTTAAGTAAAAAATTAATTGAAACGCATTGGGGAGATTGCCTAAATGCGATCGTTTAAGCACAGAAAATTGAGTCGAGAATTGTTAGTTTCGAGAGTGAAATTTCTCTCTTTTAAGATGAACAAGGAGAAAGAGGAACTTCCTTCAATGCATTTCCTTATCTCATTACTCGTGCAGTTCATCACGACGACATTTACCTGTACTTCGTTACGTCAACTGACTACTCGTCACCAGGAGTTATGGCCGCGTCCGTACGTGCGCCTGCTATAATGTTCCGTACCGAGAAGTTAACAAGAAGATGACACCAATCCATTTATTCTCGCGAAATATTCTCAACCCTTGCCCTAAATTGTCTGGGGTGAGGTGTAGTGAACAATTCAAAATATGTGATCGTTAATATTTCAAACTATCATTTACGGTTTAACGTTTGTTTCTTGTTCTCGGGTTCCACTCATTTCGGTTTCGATTTTAACTAACAACCGCAACAACATTTTTACGACTAAACCTTTCAAATTGATATCTATTTTGTTAAATAAAATCAATAATGATATCTCGTCGTATCTACTCGAATGGCAGTTGCAAACTGGTCGAATTTACAAGCATTATTTGCCATATGTCTAGCGAAATGCTGTACGTATCCCATGCGATATAACCCATTCGATATCCAGTCAACGTGTGATAGTTGCATACGTCTCCTTAATGTTGTCACATTTGTTAGGTCCCGCGGCGGACCGTTAACCGTTACTGCTACGGACTTGAAGACTGGATTTACGTGTAAAGCACGTATACTTCCAATCGCCTTGGCCGCTTAATACGTCTCTGGAGACTCTTTATGACGTCACAGGAGACATTTTTGTCCCCTAGCATTGTTATCTCTTTTATCAACTGCGCATCTACATGATATTGATATTCTATTGTTCAGGTCGTTTTCTTTCTGTTTGCAACTTACCGTACGTCTTTTACAATCTAGTAGCTGTATTTTACCTAACTGTCGACGGTGAAAATTGCATCGAATAAGTTGAATAAGTTAAACTGAAACATGGCATTTACGTGTCTTTTGGGAAAATTGGTTAGGAAATAAAACCGGAAAATCTTGTCGCTAACGTTCACAAGAAATAAAGTTACAAAAATAAAAATTAATTCGACAAGACACAATACCTGATGTACTATACTTATGGAATGGGAATTAGGAAGTCGTTTTGGGTGTCAGCGACGAATCGTTGCGACTGCCTAATTTACAACAGAAGAGGCAAATCTTGCGACAGAACGCCATTAACGGCAGACGTTTGTTACCTACAACTCCGATAATTAAGGTACTGCGCTATTAAATATTCATCTACATCTGCGAACTTAACAAACTTGAAAATTCAAGACGTGGCTGCTGGATCGCGGTATTGCGATGTGTATTCAACGTTTCTTGCACTACATCACCAATTCTCTCTATTATTTTAAGCAATGATTACACTCTGAATTTTTTATTAACTATAACAAACGTCATATTTAATAAATTATCATTTCAAAAATTGTTAATGATTCTATTCATATATAATTTACCACCACTAAATTTAATTCAAATTTTAAAATATTCTTAATGTATTCACTAATAATCATAAGTTCGAAACACGTTATCTGACGATGCCGAAAAGGCGAAACCGGTAATCGATACGTTTTTCGACAATTATTTCTATAAATTTTTTAATTAATTGAAGATTTTAAAGTTCTTGCCGAAACAACAAAAATATAATATTTGTTTAAGAGCGCACGTAAGCGAATCTTATAAGATTAAATTAAAGTAACAAATCGTGGCCAAGGGTTGCTTAGCACATAAACATGCAACTTGAAATTAACGTGGATGTCACACGTCTTACAAGTCTCATTTCGAGCAAAGCGAACAAACAAGCACAAATGTAAATTAGCGTAAAACATTCGGGGGATGATTAACTCACAAAACGTTGTATACTGGTTATATACTTAGGTACAAAGTGTCGCTATTTAATGTGTTTACTAGATAATTCCTTAATTAATTCCTTTCAAACTAATTGAATTTGACATGTTTTGCAAGTCCTTCTAAATTTGGTGAAAAATAATTGGATTTACTTGTAATTTTGTTTTATGGCGCAGTTGTGTTTTTTAAAAAACCAAAGTTTTTTGTTTCGAGTTTTAAATTTTTACTTATTCAAAATGTACCTTGTGAAAACAGTCGGTGAAAATCGATTGAATAGCTTAGTAGTAGCGGCTACATCCAGTTACAACCGATGAAATACTTGATAGATTAGCTAGGATTTCATCGAGACTTGAGTTGGTACAGTAAATCGAATAATATTTTAGTCTGTCGTTACTTTTCAAAAATAGTTCGTTTATCAAGATATTACAAATTACATTGCGGACACTGCAAGCTAAACTAAGCGAGAGAGGAAATCTGTTCAACGCGCGGGCATTTTTTTTTATATCGAAAAGCTTAGTGAGTTTGGAATTTTAGGATTCTAGGGAGCATTAAACTGGTCTATTATCAACTGTTTCACGATTTTCAACTTCTTTCGCTAAATTAGTTTCCAAATGTGAAATAATGGTCAATTTAGGCATAAAAAACAAATAACCAAAATGTGGTTTGGTGTTAATCGACACTCATCATAGAATAAATTTACATATGTAATATAGAATGAATATCGAACTCGGAACGAGTGTTCGTGCAAACTTCTTTGATGCTTTGAAGTTAAGCATGCTCGCCTGATGAGTGTTAATTAGTGTGAAAAAATGTCTTACATTTTTGTTCCGTATTGATTTGGATATTTTAACATTGATTTTGAGGGTTTGTATCAGAAAGTTGCTGACAACAAATTAAATATTGATTGGTTAAACGATAACTGTTCTAGTTAATTGGAAAAATTAAAAAGGGTTTAGAAATACAAACTTGGTGAAAAAATGTTATTGTCGGTGGTGAGCAAATCCCAGTAAAAGAGCCACGAATGAAGCGAAACGAGAGCGGTTATACGAATCTTTGTAGTAGTTTGTAATTTGCCTGTAATTGCAGGTAAGTATAATTGCTTGAGATAATAAACGAAACGGTTTATTTCGAAACGGGGCCGGTGATATTGGGTCCTTCTCTAACTGGAAGTTTTAAAGGTTTTCTCTTTCTTTCTATACCGAATCCCGTGGAACTTGAATGAGAATTTAAAGGCAAACGTTTATTATATATTATATTGTAGTATCTGCAGCGATAATCTGGTGCTACGTGAGTAGAGCGTCGCGACGCGTGCAAGCGAGAGAAGTCCTGTGGAGAGATGAGAAGGTGAGTGTGTCGCCCCTCGTGCGTGCAAGGAATTAATAACAGCGAGCAAAGGGAGTAAATATGACGACGCTTTATGTGCGAAAACTTTGGCTAAACGATTTTTTATTTTTGGGGTGTTTCTGGAGGAGTTCTTACTATGTTTTCAAACTTTTAAACGTTCCGTAGTATCGCATTACGTCATGCCAAAGGTTTAAACTACATCTATTACGTTAAACGCCGCATTCGGAAGAAATTTATAGAAGTAGTTTTTGAAACGTCGTCTTTTATTCGTTTTAAACAGGGGAAGAACTTGATTATATAAGATTGCATTTTTAAAAAGCAAAATTATAGCCCATTTACAGATTTAAGCTACTTTTTTAAAATCTCCTCTTCATATTTATTTATTAATGACAACTCCCACAACTATGTATTTAAATTAATTTTCAGTTCTTCAAAAACGCTTGATTAGACATCATTAATCAGCACGACTGCGCCACTTATGCACTTTTCCTCGACCGTCATTATTATTATTTTAAATTAAAAATACTCCCCGACTTGAAATAGCAATCGACATTCTGCTATTCTAAAAATACCCTTATTTAGGGGTGCAAAATAATCGACCAATTTTGTGGAACAGCTTATCAGTTCTTCGTCTTACCTTAACGGGATGATTGTATAGACTTGTTTTGTATAAAATGGACTGAAAAATTAGAGTCTTTAACTTGTAAAATACTTTCGCCATTTAAACTCGTATTTTATAAAATTTACTTGTTATCACACTTTCTTATCTACCTTATTTAAAAA
The DNA here is from genome assembly GCA_958510845.1 of Cantharis nigra. NCBI lineage: Eukaryota > Metazoa > Arthropoda > Insecta > Coleoptera > Cantharidae > Cantharis > Cantharis nigra. Next base: position 23,795,823 of record OY294034.1, read on the forward strand.
ACTTTTTTTAATTTCTTTTAATTACCCTACTAAGCCGATTTAATACTACTATTAATATTTTACATTGTTAAAATTACTTTTTCACAGAATTCTCTCATCAACATTTAGCGCAAACGTTTTCGCCGATTGTATTTTTGTACGTCAGCTCCATTTCAACACTCCAATTCTCATTTGAATCATGATCAGTTACGAGTTACCGCATCTTTCCCTTCATTTAATCTGTACGATCACACATGTGATCATCAAAGCAACTTTAAAAGATGTGCGGGTATGTTTGATATATTTATCGAAGTACTCGTAAAAATTTCTACAAAAATCCTACAAAACTCAGTACTCGTATGACGGATTTTCACCAAACGGACAAAACACAATTGCGACTTTTCACATTCATTTTGGAAACTCCAGTTGCTGGCGACAAATTCCATCCCGATCGGAGGCGGTGAACATCAAAGGGCTTTTACGTTTTCGTAACCTCAATTCGTTTAGTTAAATATGTTCTGTTTTTGTGCAGTTCAGAGAGATCGGCCGATTGAACACGCGGCGGTTGCACCTTTCAACTACTTTTAAATTCTTATTAATTATTATTAGTTTAGTCATTTAATACTAGAAATTTTAAAGGAATAATAAATTTATGAATGAATAAATACAATAAAACTTTAGTCGAACGACTCGCATGTCTTCAGATTATTTCTTGTTAATCTATTCGTGGGCGTCACTAATTAGATGAAAGTGTTATATTGAGAGAATTTGCCTCCTTCTCTTTTGAGAATATTATTTTTAGTGCATACTACATAATAAATCCGGCCTCGACTTATCAATGAGATCGAATATTGATAATACTGGCCGTGTTTACGTCGAAGGTTTTTTATATCGTAACTTGTCTCAAAATTTGACATGCCTACGAAATAATTGACAAAATAACGTTGTAACCTGACCCAAGTTAAATTCCCTATGTTACCTATGTCACGTTTTATTGTGTTTAGATTATAAATTTTAAATAAATCTTACTTTTGAACTTCCATTAAAAATGGCACTTATACGCTGGACCGATGTTCACTTAATTTTTAATTTACGTACTATATGAGGGCGATAAAGTCTCCGCAGACCTGCAGGGCAGCCTTCAAGCTAAGGAGGCTCTCAGAAATAAAACTTCGGGAAAATTTTTAAGTTATAGAATATATTTGGCAAACTTTTGCAAGAGGGGGGGGGGAAACTTTTATAGTTTTGTATGCACTTGGTGCTTGACCGTCGTAAGCGTAACCTATTAGACTTCTCATTGGATACAAAATATCCAATTTCACTATCTAAATCACAAATCAATTGATTATTGTTTATTGCAGTTTTGATTTGAATCGCGATTAAACCAGATAAGATCATTCATCAGAACAGAAATACACAAACTTTTACTAGGCATTGTTGTTTAGCTATAAAAATCTAAATTTGTATTTATTATAAAAAATGAAAATTTTATCCTGTATAAATCGAAAAATAATTAATGTTAATTAACTGATTTACACTTACAAAAATACTACACTGCATTGTAATTGGAATCGTAAAGTTGTTTGATTTAAAAAATTCAATGAACTAATTTTAAATGACCGGTATAATCAAATAAATTGATCAATTACCAACACATTCGGTCTATTAAAATTATCTGTTGGATTCCTTGTTCATGATTTTTAAAAATTAAAAAATTCAGTTTCAGTATTTAATTTGGTACTGAAATTCCCAAATTGAATTTAAATAATCTTTTATATACAATATACTATAGATAAGGTTATAAAAGAAGAATCTCGTTAACCTAATCATGAGGGTCATTCATTAATTTATTCATGCGATTATAACAGCTCAAACTTGGACATCGACAAAATTTAAATGCAGCAACCGCATTATAATTTTTGATTTTTAAACCAAGGGAATCTCGTTAATCTCTTTTAGTTGACCAATTAAATTATTAATAATAAATAATAATAAATATCGAATGTTGTGGTGGATGTACTTAAACTGTATGGATCTCTCAATATATAGATTACAAAGACCGAATGCCTTATTATTACTAAAATTGAATTTTATTAAAGTTACAATGTTTGGAAGAAAATTTCACTTGATAGACCACAAAAACATCATACCACCAACATATATAGAGCAGATAATCTGCTATTCTAAATTTAGTTATAGTAGAAGACTGTTTTTTACATTCAACTTCTTATTACTCGGATTTGTAAGTTTTTAACGATTTCATCTTAAATTGGCAAAGTTTTTATTCACTTTAATGCTTTTATCAGTAATAGCTGTAACTTGTCTGACGTTATACCTATACTTGAAATATTAGTAGAAAATAAAACACAGTGTTTCCAACCGTAAGTAGTGCTTGCGGCAAATCTTCCAAAAGAAGAAAAAATGTTTGGATCTAACTTGCACGCTTTTTTGATTTTTGAACTATACAGTAGAATCCGCTTAATGTGATCACGGATAATGTTATCAGTCGGTTATTGTGATGATTTTTTTTGGAAAGCGGCCACTTTTTCTTTTTTTTTTTTCTATTTTGTTCTTATCCAAGTCTTCTAAAATTCGCCTTTTTCTAAATTTCGCTAATTGTTATCAGTTATCAGTTAATAAAATTAAAATGTACTTGGCCCAAAGTGATCACATCAAGCGGATTCTACTGTATATTCGAAGTATATTTTCTTCTGGCTCTCACATTACTTCTTTATTACTAAAAGGAGAGACCGGAGTTTATCAAGAGATTATGGCTACGGCCTTACATGGGTAGTATATAGGCTACAGAAGCGCAGTGCTGGCTACATTGCCTTCATAATTTACAATAATTAACTATTTTTAGTTAAATGCAACTGCCGATTGTTAATAAACATGAAATGATGCTGTATTGCATTATTAAGTCCCTGTTTAAATTAATTTTGTTTGTTTTTTTAGTTAACTCTTTAGTTAAAATTTAACAATTTCGAGGTTATATTAAGTTTTTCTTAAACAAAAATTTTCAATATAACCAATTTTTGTTTTCGCGAATCGTTTAAGAGATTCAAAATTATTTTACCAAACTGATTATCGTATTTATGTTTTTTTGTAAACAATAGTATTAAAGCATTTCAAAAAATTATTTGTTTCAAAAATTCATAAAATGCTACTTGAACCTCTATAACGTAATTGGAATTGTAGACAGCCAAATTATTAATAAAGCACTCACTTATATGAGACAAATTTACTGAAAATTTATTAAACAATTTTTACGTTATTCGTTTCAGAGAGAACAAAAATACAATAGAAGAAGACAAATTCTCGATCTAGTTTTTGTATATGAAGTGAGAACGCAATTTCAACTCCTTTATTTTTTAATAAATTCATTAATCTCTCCAAAGCTATTAAAACATTAATACAAATATTACATTTTTTGTTCTCTCCATTAGGAACAGCATAAAAAGGTTGATTCAATTAAAATACACATATTGAAGTTTTCTGTTTACTATTTTTATTATTTATATATTTATCAGAGGCTATGATGCGATAGATTTATGTTGTGCTCTCTATCTTTTTTAAATTGTGTTATTATACTTTAGTGATTTATTTGATGAATTTTCAGACCGGAATTTTATTTAATGATGATGAGAAAATTCATTCTTTTCTTTCTTTTTCTTTGAATTAAATTTATGTAACCAATTTGTTTGCATCGACTTTCCGTAAGTTCATAGATAATCTCAGACTTTAGATCACAGCAATGTACACAATTTTTTTTCTAAAATTTTCTTCTAATATTATCGTTATAGTATTAACATTAACACTATTTAGTACAGTATAATTAGATGTGAACCCCGAAATCCACAAAATAAGAGGTTGGATTGTCACAAAATGTTTATTATCAGTTGCTCTGTACTAAAAAGTCTCCCGCTTAAGAGCGACGGGTTTGGGTGGGGCGAGGGGGAGAAGGAGTTAAAACCATACATTTCCACAATTTTTGTCAAATATCTCGAAAATGACGTTAGATAGAGCAAATCCCGCCCTGTACAAAATTAAAGGCCGTTAAATTTTCTAGAAAAATTGTCTTGAACATGTGTTTGGTAAACCCCACAGATTAGAAGATATGGAGGAAGAAAGTTTTAATGAATTTTTGACTTTCTTGAATACTTTTTTCCAGGATTAATATATTTATATGAAAAAAAATCTTTGTAAGTTACAGACTGGCATTTGTAAAAAGCATTTTAATACATTTAATTAAAATTACATATGGACATACAAATCTATATATACCGGGTGCTGAATGAGTTAGCCGAACATAGGAAATTATTAGAAAAAAAAACGTACTTATGCAAACTCCTGCTTCCCTAATTATTTTATTCTTGGATTTTCTTGGATTGCTTCAAGATTTTCTTTCGGGAAAATTTAAAAAGACTTTAGAAAAAACCTTTCCTAAGGTTTCTTAGATTTCCTGAGATTGCCTAAAATTTCCTAGGATTTCTTAAGATTTCCTTGGGTTTTCTCAGATTTCCTTTCACTTGTACACCAAATTTCCCCAGTAATTTTCCTCTTGGTTTACTTTATACATAAAATATGTTATATGTTGTTCAAACGTAAAAATATTAAAAAATTCATACAGTTATTTCTGAAAACAGCCAATCGAATAATCGTAATACGTTTTCTCCCGCTTTTTACCTTAATTTTTGAACGATTCTCAAAATTTTTACTTTATATTTTTGTAATTTATGCCCTTAATCACCATAATTTTATTAGAAAATTTTTAAATTTATAGGCTCGCTCATTTTGCTACTCCCGGATGAATAATAATAATCTTGGCATTTAATTTTAATTTTTCATTAATGATGTCACAATATGGGGCAGTGGCGGATCCAGATTTTTTTTCTGGGGGGGGGTCGAGACGGGCAAAAAGTGTTCTCAGATTTGGGATTGTCTTTTTGTTTCCTTGTTAATTTTAAGCGCCGGGGGGTGGGGCCCGTGCCCCCCCCCCCTAAATCCGCCTATGATATGGGGCATAACTGTTATTTATACATTAATGTTGCTAACCAAAAACAAGTACTAGCACCTGCGTGCATTAAAAGTATTCATTAAGGCAAGTTAACCTTTTAGCAATCTACCGTTTAATCGAAGAACCTACACTGGAAAAAATTCATCATTTTTGTGCCGATGAACAAAATTCATAGTATTGATGAAAAAATCATTGTATTGATGAATTTTATTTAGGGGACGTCCATTAATTAAGTGAGACGTTTAAGGAAGGGGTCCAGAAGAATCTCACCGAATCTCACGTGGGGGAGAAGGGGGGTCTCAGCAAATATCACGTAATTTTTTTTTTCGCCAGAAACTGTAAAATTGCGAGAGAATTGTGTTAAATTAAGAAGGTAAAACAAACAATCTCACGTGAGATTAGGGGATGGGGGATCGAGGCAAATCTCACGACATCTCACCAGAGGGGGAGGGGGGGTCGAAAAATCGCTGAAATCGCCTCACGTAATTAATGGACGTCCCCTTATCAAAATAATGAAATTTGTTCATCTGAGTAAAAATGATGAATCTTCCATCGATATGATAAACTATGTTTTTCAGTGTCGTAAATTGAGTTACTAAAAATATAGTTGATGTGTGGATTGTGGTAAGTAAGTAAAGTTAAGTTAAATTAGACAAAGCTGTAAAAATTCAGTCAAGTTAAAACTTTTTTATAATTATAGTATTAAACCATTAACTCAATTTTTAGTGACTCGACTTACTAGGTTTTTCAATTGTGCGCTTACTTATACGTACGGGTATATTCTGCTAAACACAACCAATCACTATCGAACAAAGTAGCTCAGTTGCTCATATTGAATGCAAATGAGAGCTGTACAGCGGCGACTCGTACTTTGTTATAGTAGAGCAGTGGTTCTCAAACGACGTTCTGCGGAACACTAATATTAGTAATTCATTTATTAAAACATATTCAAATAATTCGGATAATACAACAAATTATTTTTGGGAATCAAAACGTAAATATGTTAAGAATAAACATGCTGTTTGAACCACTATAGTAGAGGGTCTACTATAGTAGACGACTAGACATGAGTTGCAGTAAGCACTATCAACCGGGTCTTGTACAATTATGCCCGTTTGTACCACCTCTCCTTACACGTTAAGCTTAACGTTTAAGCTTAAGGTTTAACGTTATGATTAAGCTTGCAAACGGGCATGTTTCTAGACACTTTCAATGGATTGCAAAACTAGAGGGGGTAATTGGTCTAGTATGAGTATGTTGGCTAAATAACTGCTGACACTCGGTTCGAATCCGGAAAGAGTCTAAAATTTCTTATGATCGTCTCCGTGCTTTGGAAAGCACGTAAAGCCGGGAGTTCCCCGGGGTTCATGATTTGTCCTCATCAACAAAAAGCCAAGGTTAAGGGCACATCTGGAGACGAGCCCAGCAAGCTACCTCAGATGTAAAACAAGTAATATGCTTTCCTCTTCGATAGAAAACATCCCGAGCTTAACAGGAGCTTTTTTTAGGCTAGGAACCTAAGTGGAAGAAGAAGAAGAATAAGAAGAAGCTTTTCTAACCTAGCGGTCAAGGAGGTATGGAATATCCTCCAGTACAACAGCAATTAATTTAAAATGAAAAAAAAATAGGGCCAGAACGAAAAGTTCCATGTAAAATCAATTACTTGTTACCTGAAACCGAGAGTCTAAGTAGTTGTGTTCAGACAAAACAGCTTTCATCATGATAGATAACCGGTCACTGTTTAACTATAAACTGAAAAAATCAAAGTAGAAGCTTATACCGTCAGGGCCAAGAACAGTATACTGGCGAAAGCTCTTGGAGAGCATCAGTCTTATTCAAAATCTGTGTCATGATGAGTCAAAATCAATTGACATCCTCTGAATTATCTTTGCAATTTTAGTTTTTTAAAGTTTTCGGGCCGAAAAAATTTCTCAGTTTGGTTTTGACCCCAGCTTTCGAACAGTAATTTTTCCAACCTTGAAAATATAACTTTCGTGCTTATTTTCACACAAAAGTTGTTTACGAGATTATAAGATAATTCGACTACAGAAGTTAAAATACGGCAAGTTTTTTTGATACAGTGATTTTGTGGGCGCTTACATGCTTATAGGAAATAATATTGCAACAGGTGGTAGAAAATTGTCTATAATATAGAAATGCGAAAGGGTGGTTGTGTTAACATATTTATGTTTTTGTTATTTTTGTAGTTTTCCTTGAAAATGAAAGTTGAGAAAATAATTTTAACTGTTTCATGCGTGAAAGATTATAGGAAGATTAATCCCATTGTAAGAGCGAGGGTGAATATTTAAAAGAGAAGCCATTTTTGGAAAAAAAATTGTAAATTCGATTTTGATGTATTAATCGTAAAAGTAATGATTTAAAATGGTCTATTTATTTAAAGCTTCTATATCGGTACGATGTAGCAATCGATAATTACATAAGTTAAAACGGAAGCTCAGAGAAAAGCAGAATTAATACAGAGCACATAACACGTGGTGCTATGAGTTCTAACTCATATATAACACACTTTGGTTGTGCGATCGTAAGTCGATACTTAGTATTGCGCTCCCCTGAACTCACAACTAGCTATTTTTTGTTTGTTTTTCTTCCCCTGTAAACAACATGCATGCAACCCTCCTAACCCCGTCGTTCTTGCTTTAGTACAAATATACTACAGTATTGATTTATTTACCCCATCCCTCGCAAATAACACCTTAGGATATACAACAGTCGTGGACAAACGTTATTTCATTGAATGTCGTGTAAAATAATTTCAAAACTTTTTAGTGTTTCGGTGAAGTACCTAGTGATGTCAGCAATTTGAAGCATCCAAAAAAGTACTACCCGGTCGTGTTGACACTCAAATGCTTCGTAAGTAAAGTTACACTTTAAAACCAATAACGCGTTGAATTAAAAAAGTTGACGTTCCACGCAGATTATCAAAAGTTAGTGGGTTCTGTTTAGTTTTTGTCACGGAGGGAATCTGTTATGATTTTCTTCTCCATTTTCGACTATAGAAAGTTTGGTGTGAGACATCATCGGCGAAGCGTGTCATTATAAAAACACGAAAGAACATTAAAGCGCGTTGCAAACTTTTGCCGATGGTTACTTCATTAGGGTTGGGCTGGCTTAATCGCCGTTCCGCCATCCGCCTCGAGGTTAGACGTAATATTCCGTCCTCCATAGCAATAACAATCTACACAAAGATTACAATAAGAACTTTGGACTCGCTGCACCCCTAGATCCTTTCTCGGATTACTGTTTCATGCCGAACTTTTTACTATACCAATCAAATCTACGTATGTCAGCAATTCACCAATTTTTCTAACTCAAAAACCCAAAACAAAGCATTCTACTTTTTAATCTTTTCCTTTTTTTAATTAATCGAATTTTAAGAAACGTCAATTTAGCATCTTTGCTATGACTTGAAAAATTTTCTACATTGTTTCCCTTACGCAACTTTAAAACTTTCACTAACGCTTTTGTTTCTCTCCCTTAACTTTGCTTTGGACTATTTTTCAAAATTAATTTCAAATTAAATAAATTTCACATTTACATTTTTTTAAAACATTGCTATTATTTTATCTAGTTAAAATAAAATTGTTTATTATTTACATAATCTAAAGCATTATGTGAAAACCACACACCTGATAATCCATTATCAATGTTTATATTACGTAACACACAATACGACTGATTGTGAATTCAATACCAAAATTAAGGATATGCGTTACATTGTAAATACGCCAATTGTGGGGTGAAAAATACTTATTTTAACGTAAAACTAAATCAAAATTATCGACGGTTCCAAGTTCCAAGTTTTCACGCCTCGGCCAAATCAAACTTCTACGCTTTTATTGTTTTACAATTTTTATTGTAAAAACATCCTACAAGGATAGATAACCATTATAGTTTACAAAGAACGCATAACGTTACCACTCACCTGCATAGGTTATTAAAAAGAATAATAATATTTAATAAGTTGCCATCTTACCAACATTTGTTCTGCATATGTCCCCATTTTCCTCAATTAACACTTAATTAATAAATAATCTCAGAAGTTTTGAAACCCCCAGATCATGATTTCGACCATGAATTTGAATTACAAACACTATTGAAAAATCAAAAAATTATAAGATAAGCTAAAAATGACAAAAATTATTACACAAAAGAACTAGGTCGTCAAATAACCCAACTACCATCATATCATCTAACAAAAACTCTATTGAAAAAATATAATATAATATAAATATGTAGTAGTAATAGCAGAAAACATATCTGTTTGACGAAGTATTTTAATATTGTTTGAATCTAATTGAACTGCAAAAGATTAACTGAAACATAAAATGCAAATGATTTCCAAGTTTAAGTTTCCTTGAAAATGGTAAACAATACAATGGATAATCTTGTAAAATTTAACGACGCCATAACTTTGACACTTCTTTTGTGAGGAGAAATAGACTTAATACGGTTTAACTTCAGTGAACAACCTTAATAGCCTCGTACAGGACACTTCAGCTACTTTTAGTTGCTTCTCCCATGTGTCAGCTTACTTGTATGCTAGGCATCACAGGAATTTTAAATCCAAAATGTATAACTATAGTTTGTTTTCAAATTTCATTCACTTTCCATTGCTCAACACGGCAGCGAAAAATTTTTAAGTGCTTTAGAAAAACTTAAAATTTTTATATGTATAACAGAGTAATCGTAGATTCAACGAAATAATACATTTGATCAGCTTATTTAATTTTTTTTTATTTTACATTTATTGAAAAAAATCAATACGAATTAATTACACCCAGTTGTTTTTACTCATGAAAATGTAAACGTATATAATGAAACCAATAACAACGTGAAATTCGAAACATCAAAATGAAATAATTCCAGTATAGCCAAGAATCGAACTTCTGCTAAGGTTCTTTGTTTAGTTTTGCTACATAGGTCCTCTTTGCGCAACCACTGCTGTATCGTCTGTGTATATAAAATATTTCACGTAAGTATGTGCTAATTGGCTGGTCGTTTGCATAAATAGTACACATTAGTGAGCTAAGACGGTTTTTTTAGTTAAACCGTTTTTCTTGTATTTTCATCATTTGCTGTTTTTTCCGGCTGTGTCGCTGTAGCACTGTGTTTGCAGTGTGCAATCACAATTTGTTTAAGCAAAAATATCTGCAAGCAAACTGTGTTACCGTATGGGACTGAATGTCTCTGAGAAAATACCAAGTCTTATAAGGGCTGCAGTTCAATGCTAACACTTGGGGTGGGATTTGAGATAGATCTAACTATGAAATTAAATAGTATGGTAACGTTTGTGGATGATATGACTACCTTCTTCAGGCAATTCAGCTATTTCCTCTAATCTGCCAGAAAACTTTCATAGCAACTCCAAAGGACAGATAGCTTTGAACGAATGCAATCTTCAAGTTGGGTCAACTGGCATGTCAATCGGAAACAAGAATTCTTAATTTCCAATTATGGTATCCATTCACCTATCAGTTTATCTGCCGATCTGATCCGCAGATTAATAATTATATGCTGGCTATCAAGACAACTGAAGTTCATTTGTTAACGACACATTATCTGAAAATCTGCAGACCAGATCTGTAATTTATCTGCAGATAAACTCATAGGTGAATTGAAACTCTTAAACTCAAAAATGACAACATATATGGTCCAAAACTGATAAAAAAAGATATTTGAAAAACATCTAGCAAAATATTTCGAATTTTTTCCTTCGGAAATAAGTAATGAAAAACAAAGCAATATTATTAGTTTCAAATCAACACCAAACGGTAGAATTTCAAAAAAAGTCCTTCAATGGGAGTTAGCACAAATAACTATAATACCAAAGTGACGAAATAAACCAAAAGAAGTGGCATCCTAAAGTCTAAAACATATGAACTTGCTCCCTAAAATTGCAAATATTCTAGAAAAGTTACTGATGAAACGTTTGAGAACAATTTTGCAAACAAATAAATTAATACCAGATCACCAATTTCGATTTAGTGAATTCCTGATCACCTAACTATATGCTATGTAGTTCATAATCCCATTGATTGCAGAAGAATTAGTATTTTAAATGTGCGGGTTATAAAATCTACTCACAAATTCTCACCCATAGATTAAACATAACTCAACTAAGTCAGAATGGATTCTGTAAAGACAAATCGTGCAAACAATGGCATCTTTGTACTATTACACAAATAATTGAAAAACAAAGAGAGTTTAATTTATCCATGTACATTGCCTTCATCGACTATGAGAAGGCTGCGTTTGAAACGGTAAACAGGAATAGGTACTGGAATATAATGAGCAATAGAGGATTTTCACAACATCTCGAGTGGCTGATGATGGGATGATTATTAAAGATGAGTAATCACAAAATCATAAAATGTCCAATGTCAACGGAATTTTTTATTCCATTCATTAAACCGTTCATCAATGACAGAAAAAAATGATAACACATTTTCTAGTTGCAAGTATGACCTTGGATACAATATTATTTGCTAATGACCAGGCACTCTTTGCCAAAACAAAAGATAACCTTCAGAAAGCAATATCCACACTTATTAATGTTACAGAAAACTGGAATCTATATAGTAATTATATTAGTATGAAAATCGAAGATTATGGCATTTAGAGGCTGTGACGATATAAGGGCCAAAACCTTAGAGCCTACGTGAAGAACTTTGGCTACCTGGGATTCAAGCCTTCCTGTGAGGACATTATCGAAACAAAATTGAGCATATTTCAACGCATATGCGGCAGTATCCGAAAATCAGACAACCAGAGAATGAACAACAGTTGCATACCCAAAACAGGAATAGACTACATTCCGAAAGGCAAAAGAAACGTGGGAATGCCAAAAATGAGATGGAGGGATCAAACAATATGTAGGAAGTACAAAGTCGCAACAAACTACCTTGCTTAACTCTTGGTGATGATATCATCAACTCTTCTTTTATATTTAGCTTTTCTAACTCTTCGCCACTTCGTAACACTCACATTCATCTTGCTATTCAATTTATTCTTAATTTTCTGTTGCCCTCATTCCGTTCGTTTACATTATCGATACAATCACTTCGTTAGCCGTACTTAGAGTTTTTGACTGAACGGTCCGAAAGTTTCAATTTTTATTAGTTTTTTCTGCCTCATCCCATATGTACATTTCTTTCACATTGAAGAGTCTTTGATACCTTACCTTAATTTTCCATCCACGATCTTCTTAACTTTTCCTTTTCCCTGAAGTTGTTGTCTTTCAATTTGTTTTTATTTTTACATTATTGCACGTTTATCTTGATGCCTTTTTCACCTAAGAATGATGACTTCTTTTCCTGAAATTTTATTCAAACTATAGTTTTTTGCTTATAATTTTCAACTCTTTGTTTGCTTAAATTTTCTGTTTTAACATACCTTTCATTATTATATTGTTAGTAGCTCTTTTTTGTCCTTTATATTTCTCCGGTTTATTCTCAATCAACTCGAATGTCTAATCCTACCTGAGTACTTCTTCATCCTTTTGTTTCAACTCCTGTCTTTCGGTTTTTCAGTGTTCTTCAACTTTTTGAAGTACTTCAAACAAAAATTAAATTGCTACATACAGATAATCTCAAGGAGTTAATCACTAAATAAAGCCTGTGGAACGGGAAAAAATTAGTCTGGATAAAGTCTTTGTGAAGTTTGTGGAGTTTAGCCAACTCTACTGTTGTCTAGCAAAGTCTTTGTGAAGTTTTCTTGAAGTCTAAAGAATGTAAAACTCAAACTGATTAACCTTCCCTCTCATCTACAAAGAAGTAGAAACTTAGTAGAAAAATTTAAATAATATTTAAATTTAGAAGTAAATAAAATAAAATAAAATATTAAATACATAGTTTTCTCTTATAATTAGATCTTAGCTGAACTTAGCTTAAGCTGCTATTAAAGTGATTCTTAAAGTAAAGTGTATAAATTTGGGGAATCTGAGTACCCAGAGTATCTTTTTTTCTTTACCCCTTTGCAACCCTTCAAATGCGTTAATTTACAACAGAAAATGAGAAACATGTTGAAAACTGAAAACGTACAAAATAAATTTAAAAATCAATTCTGATGGTTGGACAATCAATTCAATCGTTGATTGTAAGGTCAGAGCGGCCTGCAGCCGCTTGATGTTCTAGTTTGTTTGTTTTAAAATCTACATCATAATCAGGAGCCTGAAATTTGGAATGACGAATACATACATTTTTCAGCTTACAGGGTATAAACAATTATACTTAGGCGAGGTGTCAGCTTGCACTAAAATTAGTTTGACTCATAATTCAATTTAAATCAGTTAATAGCCCACAAGCGTCAAATATGTTAGGACGGCTCTGGGTATATTATGTTACATTAGAGATTAAATAAATCTGCCGCCGGGTTCTTTATGTGTGTGAAAGTACACTTAAAATGCTAAAACGAACAAATTCAGGTTGTTTCAATATTATTAAAAAAATGGTCGTAAACGATAAGTAAGTACTCGTATGAACGATGTACCATAACCATGAGAGAAATTTATTGTAGATCGAAATTTTTTGATTTACTTAAAATAAATATTTATTGTTTAAGGAAATTAATGGATAACAACAAGAAAGACATTTATTTTAAACTAAAATGTTCCTACATTTATAAAAATTATGCATGTCTAGCGAGAATAGTTAAGAATAGTAATTTACACGTATATAGGCGTTTGACGTCACATGCCGTTTTCGATTATGCGACTGTTTTAAATAAATTTTAATATTTAATTAATTATTTGCGGGCGAACAAAAGAGATTTTTGATTAATTACAGAAATATTGTTATTATATATACATTAAAAGGTGTATTGGAAAGGTAATAAATAAAAAAGAAAATAATCATATGAAAGAAAGAAAGAAATGAAAATTTGAAATGTATTTTTGGAAATGTATGAAAATTTGAGTGTTAATTGTTAATATAAATTTATTATCTTGTTATGAATGTACAAGAAGTTGTAATATCGAAATTCCAAGAGCAGATGGTTTTGATTAATTTATGTTGAGCAATTTAGAGCAATAATTAATAAATTTGAATAAAATGAAAGAAAGAGTGTTGATGAAATAAGTAAGAAAAGGATAAAATAAAAAAGAGTTTAGGTATTTAGTAAGGAAATTTTCAGTATCGAATTATACGAAATTGTAATTAAACGTGATGGAGCCTTAAAATTATTGTGATAACTTCTACAGAATCTTACAAGAGAACATTAAAATTTACGATCCGAAAGTTGGTGGGTTGCGGGTTTTGCCAATCTTCTATCTCGAATAATAGCCATGTCATTTGTGTATATACTAAGGGATCCGGGACCGCAATCTTCTACTTAAACGCGATTCATATTTCATAAACGCTAAACGACATCTAATTTTACCGTAACAATTTTCGGTAGTCCTAGATTTTGAACGGGGCAAATGTTAATTTGCTAGCGCTTTGCGATCGACTTATGTTTTACTGCGTGTTTTAGCTACCTGCACCTCTCCTCGAATTCCTCTAGTTACTTCTTGCTGTTACTACACAATTAGCTCCGGCCTAAGGGAACAATCATCTTGTAACTTCGCCAATCTCTCCCTCGAACAAGCGGGTTATAGCTATCGTCTAAATTACAGACATGTATATTGAAAGACGTTTACTTGCACGAGTCCAAAACTTGGTAAAACTTGTGTTCCACCGTGTGCTTTCGTATTTGTTTGACGCGCACGTATTATTTTGCTTCTCGCTCTGGCCATAACTCTTCCGACACTCATGACCGAGAGACCAAATATATCTTTTCCAACTGCCTAGAACAATGTGTGATACCTTGCGATTCCGTGCTCTAGGGACTGCCGTTGTATTTGTACTTTTACATTACTAACCACTTGGCTGTTGTTAAAGTCGAGTTAACTTTAGGTTTGCTGACTTGTCATACCCCTCGTTTCTTGGCAAACAACGGGCCCACAGCTTCTACAATTTCTACACTTATGGTTCTTGTTGTTGGTAACGGTGCCTAACCACCTCAAACAAATGCATCAATTTTAGTTTAATTTAAACTTAAACTAACTAAAACTAACAATAACTTAACTTATTAAGAAAATTTGTTACACAACTAAAGTAAACTCTGGGGAACTTTATTAACCGGTTTCAATCTCGTCGTCTACGTCTACGTCTTCACCAATTTAAAAATTACAAATTGTCCTATTTATGCCCTAACGTGTAAAAAATATATTTTACGTGACTTCATTTTTGCTGATACTAAAGTCCGTGGGGATTAACTAAGAGGTCGTTCTTGTTGTATTTTATGAATGCGTTCATCAGCTATAGATGTGGTTTTTTTAAACTTTTGATTTACACCTTTTCAACTTTAATTTTGTATTCCGTTCGTGTTCTGATTTTGTCAATAAAACCTATCGTTGCATGGCACTCTGTCGAGATGCAAAAATCGCTGAGAACCTAATTTGTGCCACCTACTTACACGAATGTGACTTGAAATAAGAAATAATATCTGGCGGAGCGGTCGAAAAAGAAGAGCATCACCAGAATGTGGTTTGTGTGAAGGAGACGGACGTCGTACAGGGGGAATACTAAAATACGCTAGGGTTGGCACTTCTTTTGATTCCCCACACCATTTTAACTTGACTACTTTATATATTACCTTTTCCGCGCTGGGTGTCTTTTTCTGCCCCAGTTATTAGAGCTCTCTGTTTCTTATTGACTCGAGATCATTCCTTTAAATCGGAATGTTGGAAACTGTTGGACTCGAGACGACGCGTTCTCGAGGTTAACGAATAAAATTTATGCGTCGTTTTATATTGGCAAATTTTGTGTTAAGAAATAACTAATCAACTTTATTTTTTCATAAAATCAACTTCCAACCACTAGCTCGATTATATTGTCGAATAACTGTGTATGGTATTTAAATAGATTGAGAAGCTTATCTTCCAATACCCTTCTTTTATCTCTATTCGTTTGAGCGCAAAGACGTTTCTTCTCCTTCTCAAAATCGAATAGTAAATGTCGACCCGTTATATTCCGAGGTGTCTCTTTTTATTGGAAAGCTTTCTAGACTGTTATACAGTCGACTGCACTCGCATCGGTATCAAGGGCCTCGTAATGCAGGCTTTTCACAGATACACCCTTATAATAAGTTTGCACCTTTGTGGCGCGAGGGGTGCCGAAATCGTGAACAGTTAATATGAATACTGATTTCTTATTCTTCCTCAACCGACTTGACTTATCGACCAATGTTCACATTTCAAATTTAAAAAATCAACTACCAACATCCCAATCCATTATTTTCTAAATTCTTAAATAACACATCCCATAAATCTATATTCGCATATACGTAAAATACCAAAATTAAACAAAAATTTAAAATACACAATTTGAATAAAGGATTCGCAATTAAAAATGCCAGTACAGTCAACCCTCTCACAATGCGATTAATTCGAACCGCGTTGTATGGAAACTACGTTAAGTGAAACCGATTGGTTCGTTCTGCATTAAAAGAAAATTGCATTATCAAGGGGTGTTGGTCCAGTTGCCATAATTCCAGTTTGAATTGTGGGATAAAATAAATTGTAAGGTAATTATAATTTTGTCGTTTTCTCAACGACCGTGCTTCTGATTTCTACGGAAAACTTTCAAAACAGAAAAATGTTATTAAAGGTCGAGGGAAAATCATAATGATATCGATAAATAATGGTTTTATAAAAGTCCGGGAAGTTATCGGGGAATTTCAAAACAAATGTGCTGCAAAGTTTGTATCAAACCAGTTTTGAGATTTTCAAAATCATACTGTAAAAGGTATTTAATCCCCCCCCCTTATAAATTCTACAAATTTGATTTAAAATTTATAGTGTTAAAATGCATTTAATCAAAGTGAAAAGCGTCATTGTTCAAAACCAACATCGCCCATTCACATCCGCTTGACAAAGCAGATTGTTGAATTTTTAATTTTATATTTTCTATATACCAATTTTTATGACATTCATTCAAGAAGAAAGTAAATATCTTGAAAAAAATGTTGTACACAGGACTTGGAATTTCAACAATTTTCATAGAATTACAAGAAATTCTAAGGATTTTCGAAAAATTGCAATGGTTTGCAAAGAATTTTATCCAGAGAATTTGCAATGAATTTAAGTGAAGGTCCAAAAATTCCAGGAATTTCTAAGGATTTCCAAAAAATTTCATCAATTTGTATGGAATTTCAGAGATTTCAATAGAATTTTAGATAGAATTTCCAAAAAATTCCAAAATTTTTTAAAAAATTTCTTTCTGAAAATGTTCACTAAATTTTCGTGAAGGTTAAAAATTCTAGGAATTTCTAACGATTTCCAAAAAAATTACAGCGATCTGTAGTCCAACGAATTCCTGTAATTTCTAAAGAATTCTAATAATTTCTACAGAATTTCAGAGATTTCAATAGAATTTTATACATTTTCATGGAATTCAAGAAAATTTCAGAAATTTTCAAGAAATCCTAAAAAGATTTTCAAGACATTATAATAATTTATTGGAAATTTTAAATAAGTTATTCAAAATTTAACCACATGCTGCATTTTATTTTTTACGTTTTGATTCCTGATTCCACGCCTAACATATTTTTTGGAAAAAACAATTGCTTTTTGAAGTGGACAATTGCATTAGAAATGGCAGAGAAAAAATTATAAATGTCTAATTGGAGCTAGCCTTCCCATTAAGTTTGGCGGAATAGGTATTTACTTGTCGTGCTTCTGACATAGCTCTGCCCGCCTGCCTGTCTTCGTTTCATAGTAGCTTTGATCTCTGATATTTCACAATGTCTTTGAGATTAGCTTTTAGCTATATGGACGAAGTCGTGAAGGCTTGGCGAGGTTTGGACTTACCTGCTTTCGCAAATTTACAGAGTAGTTGGGATAACCCAAATATGAAGAATATTTATGAAAATATATCAGAAAATAGCTCCAAAATTGATCGTGCACGGATTTTAGCAACATCGCAATTTGAAGCTAGATCATGGCTGAAGCATTTCAATCTCAAAATCCTGGTACTCTGTTAAACAAGAGCATACTTACTCTAGGCGTGGGTGCCAAGATTTGTCAATCACATATGTGTATTTGTAGTAAAGCTGTCAGTGCACTCGCAATTCATGACCTCTCGTGCCAGAAAAGTACCGGAAGCGGCCTCAATAAGAGGTCTCTCAGATTTGGTAACATTCCTGCTGTGTTGGGGCCTTACATCTTCATGTAGATCGGTAGGAGCAGCAGCATTGAATACTCAAAATTAAAAAATTTAAAAATATGCTGGGCTGCGTGACGACTTTGAATTTTTAGGTTTTTAGGTGACTTTTTTTCTTTCCGTTTCGTTTTTCGTCAGAAATTACCATACAATGACGTTATAATCACCAAAATGTGACGGCAAAATGTCATATTTTTATTTATAATGTATAATAATTTATAATTATAACGTCATTATTTTTTTGAAAAATGACGTTTATTCGACATTTTCAAACGTACCAATCACGTCATAATTATGACGTCGATGGTGTGTGACATTTTGCCGTTACATTTTGGTGATTATAACGTCATTGTATGGTCATTTCTGACGTAAATACGTGACAAAAATGACATGAATATGACGTGATATTAACGTGACATGGTCATCAAACTTAAAGAATTTTACT
Source organism: Cantharis nigra (assembly GCA_958510845.1). Classification (NCBI taxonomy): domain Eukaryota; kingdom Metazoa; phylum Arthropoda; class Insecta; order Coleoptera; family Cantharidae; genus Cantharis; species Cantharis nigra. The sequence goes on from OY294034.1 coordinate 23,814,484, forward strand.
GATGAGATTGTCAAAATTTTAATTGAAAAATCCGATAAAAATTTTTTTTGTCTACAGAATTTTAGTTATTCGTAATATACTTTTATTATTTGTTTATTATTTCGATTTTTTGAATGTTTTTTACCATTATTGCTCTTCCCTGATGGGATTTAGTATTTTAGTTTTTTCTATCTGTGGTAAATTGGGTGTTAATTTTAATAATTAGGAAATCAATTTTATATAAATGTTGGTGCAACATCAACATGACTTAAAGCGTGGGGCTGTTAATTACTTGCAAAATCAGTGGCCTTAAAAGCACCTTCTGAAAAACATCTAATTGATTGAAATGAAACAGCCCACGCTTTTAGTCAATTTGATGTTTTTGAAATGGTACTTTTTAAGAGCACTGATTTTTTATTGTATATCCCCACGCTTTAAGTCATTTTAATAAGTCATTCTCATTTCATTATATTTCAATCAATTTTATTTTTTAAAATGGTAAGAAATATAACAAGATTATATTATGTAAAAATTAAATTTCCTACACTGAAAAAAATATCAAAATTTCATTATTTTTGCGCCGATGAACAAATTTCATCATATTGATGAAATATTCATAGCATCGATGAAAAAATCATTATATTATTGATGAATTTTGTTTTGTTTTAATTTTTGATGGATCTTTTTTTTTAGTGTACTCTCAGAATAGTCCGTGACAGCAGGATTATATTAAGTAGTTAAATAATATAAAAACCACTAAAAAGTCCTAATGCGCGCCTTTGAATGCCCCCTCGCGTAAGCTTTTGAATATAATATACACTGTAAAAAATGTTTATGTAAATTTACATAGAAAATCATTGGCAACTTTGTGACCTATGATAATCTATGTAAATATACATAAGGATGTAATTTTACATATCCAAGTAATATGTACTCATATGGGAACTGTAAAAATACTAGTTATATCATTGTGATGTCACAAAATTTTTGTAAATTTACAGAACAGAAATTAATTTTACATTATCTAAATGAGTAAATTTACATTGTCCTATTAATTATTAGTTATTAATAATTAATTATTAATAAAATATTATTATATATTTAATATAATATTAAATTATTATTAATAAATAATAATAATTAATAATTATTTATTTACATAGATTTTCAACGTAAACTTTACATTAAAATCATTGTAATTTTCCATAAATTTTTAACAGTGTACACAATCTTTTGCGGACTTATTTGTAGAAATTTTCTCTACAAAATTGTTATACTACTTTATCTTATGGTCTTATTCATGTATTAACCGGCGGTCTGGGGGGTATGGGATACCCCCAGTTTACATACATCTTTTGCTGTAAATCTTTTGTAGTTTTGAGTAAAACAAAAAGTAAACCAGTACCAACTCAACAAGATGTACGCAGCTCCAGAGTTCTATCCTTTTAATTTCACGAAACCGACTGCATCTTTACCCATATAATGTTGATATCTGCCGGTGCTCCTCGTAAGTTTATTTTGAATTTTAACTAATAAAAATTAAAAATGATCTATTTTAGAGTCGAGCAAGTACGATTCGTCGCGATCATTTGTTTACTATAATTTAAAATAAATTTTGTAACAGCAATCAAATGTCTTTTAAAACGTGGTTTGAAAAAAAATTTGCGAAATGTATTGCAACATTGAAACCGCAAATTACAGAGAGTTAATAAACAGAAGAGCAAAAAATAAACACGCAAATAAAATACTTTCCTGAAATTATGAGCTTTTAAGATACAGCGGATTGATTGGATCGAGATAAATGGAAAATCAGAGACACTAAGGTTAGAAACTTTTGAAGTAAGTTGTTTGGGAAAACTTGTTTAAAATACAAAAGGTTATATAAACGACAAGGGCTAAGCAACAGTATCAATAAACCGATAACGTTGACAAATGTAATTTTTTAAATGGCGTCGTTATTAACCCTATAATTGGAATTTTGCACGTGGGTAAAAAAAGATGGCGCATTTCATTTTAAATTTAAACAAGTGAAATTTTAGTAACTTTTTTAGGGTGAATTTTAAAAATACAGTTTTATGAGCTTATCTTAAAAGAATAGTGGTAAAAATAGAACTAAGCGTTAAATAATAGAACAGCGTAAGCTATGTCACGTTACGTGAGTGTTCGTTACAGCGATGTTGCAAAAACTAGATTTCCAGATTAGATCAACATGAAAGCGTTGGAAGGGTTGTTTTGATTTAAAACATCAATAATTAAAAACTTCCTGTTTACTTATCTATTTTGAGTTGGGAATGCCTGAAACGGCCAATCGATAATTTGGACTGGAAAAGTTGGGGTTCATTTTTTAGTAATTGTAGATAAGCAATATTAGTTTAATACGTCTCTGTAAGAATCTCCATTCGAGGCAGGTGTAGTTGGTTTACTTTTGCATTTCTCTAAACTCTAAATATAACTGAGTAAACATCTCTCATACTGGCGAGGCGGGTAGACATGTAAACAGTAAACAACATTATGTGCTTCACGAACGAATGCTTACTAGTAGACTCACAGTGTGTTAGCGTTATCGGTAACGTCAAGTTTCGCGTCGACTAATTGTTTATGTGTTTGTGTCTAATTTATGGGTAATACATCCAATTAATTCGTTGATTAAATACCTATTAATTGTAAAAATGAACGAGAAAAAATGTTTGTCGTGAGGACTTTCGTATTATAGTTGTTCGTCAAAGGTAAAATGCGAGAGCAAAAATTTTCTTATTTCTAGCCCAATAACGAATCCAAAAACTTTTTGGGTTTGGTTTATAAAATTTAAAAACAATTTAACAACAATTAATAAGTGAATGTTGACGGTACTGTATAAATTTGAAACGAATTACTTATAGCAATCCCAGACCGTAGAGATCTCTTCTCCGCTTCTCTCTGCCCAGGCCGCTTAAGTAAATAAATTTCCATCTGGCGTGGCTACCGCTCCTATAAACTATATACTACGAGGCACCGAACCACACTTCGCTTTTGCTACGGTTTTTTACCCCTACAAACCCTGCCCTTATTTTCTTTAAATTTTTATTTTCCAACCCAAGAAAACTAACTTCATTTTAATCAACATTTTCAATTTTCTTTATTTACTTTCATAAATATTTTATAAGTCATTGATTTTTTTAGCATTTAAAACCAATTAGGCTCGGCTACATTTGAAAAACTAATTTTAATTGATAAAAATCTAACGTCTTTTCTTCGGTGTGTTGGTACACACCTTTATTTATTTTTACGAATGTTCAAATTTCGTTAATTTATAAAATGTTTTATGATCGCTTCGTTTATATTTACTGATGTTCTTTTAAAATACTTAAATTGTAAATATTTGTCAGTTACAAAAGCTATGGAATTCTTTCTCAATTTTTAAATTAGGACTTTTGGTCATTTCAATTTTAAATAATTCACAGGATATTAAATACTATATTTAATTAATTAATTATTAGTTTTTCACCATTTTCTAAAATTAACCATTTATGCGCGGGATTTTGACTTAATCAAATTTGGGATAAATCTTTTTTTAACGTGAATTTATGTAAGAGCACTTTCACATTGATCTAGTGCTATTTTACCAAAAAATGTTATGATGGAATTGTCTGTTTCTCACGAACTATTTATTCGAACCTATTAACCATGAGATCCCACTTGCTATTGGATAACACCTAGTTGTTTATATTTGCAGGGATCTCATAATTAAGACTTATGTGATGGTATGTCGTTGCTTTGTCTGTTATAAACCAATCGCTGATTCTATGTATAGCAAAACTAAAAAATAATGCTGCAAGCAACTGCACACAATTCCCAAACTGGTGTTGGCAGCCATGCGGTCTAAATGCTTCGAAATGAACCGAAGTTAAACTGTAGGTTTTTCATATTTAACTTCAGACAAGAACTGACTTGAAATTTTTTGTTAACTCATTTTTAATTCTAATTGCTTGCTGAATCGATGGTGGTCATCAACAAACATTGCAGAAACGGTCATTTTTGTCACTGCTTCGGAGGGCATGTAAAACCATCGGTTGATGTTTGTCAAACAGTAAAACAGGGTTACCGGGAGCATTCTCGAATTCGTTTTAAACAGCTGTGCTCTTCATGGTGAAACCTTTACCTAATAAGAGAAAGTGGCTTCATTTCTAGTTATTCATTGCTATGTGAGAGTTTTTTGGTTCCAAATTTATAATTAATTGTATCAGCAGCAGCTCGTAATTTGCTATAGTCATAATAATAATGTACAGTGACCAGAGCCGGATTTAGACTTGATAAGGCTCTAAGCTATTTGAGATATGGGGCCCTTTATAAGTCCAGATGAAAAATATGATTTTTGGCAATTTTTTTGGGGGACCCCCAAGAAAGTGGGGGCACTAAACTATAACTTGTTTAGCTTACACGTTAATCCTGCACTGACAGTGACCCATAATGACATCCGGACACTCCTATGTTAAGAATGTAAATTCCACGTTTTGAAATCATTTTTTGTCATATAAAGATGGCTTTTACAGTAATACTTGGTAGACATTTTTGATTGAAAATTGTATTGCCTTCATTTTTATTTATATACATTTTTCTAATTCGTTGCACCGTTTCCGAGTTATAGTAACTTAAAAAAGACTCTGTAAAATACAAAAAGTATTTTCATCTGTATCTCAGAAACGGCACTACGAAATAAAAAAATGAATGAGCATTTTATTTTGTAAATTTCATGCCCTACAATTTTATTCATATGCAATTTTCTGTTTTCTCACACCGTTTCTAAGATTCAAATGAAAATATGTTTTGTATTTTACAGAGACTATGTTAAGTTGCTGTAACTCGGAAACGGTGCGACTATATAGAAAAATGTATATAAACAAAAGTGAAGGCAATGAAATTTACGACAAGTAATGTCTGATAAGTATTGCTGTAAAAGCGATTGTTGACAAAATATGTCACTGTATTTAAAACTGCTTTGGGAAGACGACCTCATCCGCCCCTTATCGTACCAACCGCTACACTGAAAAAATTGATAGCAATTTTTACTATACAATAATTCTAGTACATAATACTATAACTTATACTATCATTAAAAAAAATAGTGATATCTACAAATCGTAGTAATATTCTATTAAATTGTGTAAAAAGGTTTGTACAATCAGGTTCTACAAAATTGTAGTAAATTTTAATATTTTTAGTTTTTGTAGTTCGTATTTTAACTTTTGTGGCAATAAATGCTACAATCAAATTTTTAGTAAAACTTGCTAATGGCAGATGCACCGATCGGGAATTCGGGAAATTCCCCGAAAGATCGCTACTGCAATAGTTCCCGAGCGGCCGCTACTATATACAAACTATATTTTACAGAAAAAATGTTATTAATTGTTATTCATATTATTTAAAGATTAGAATTAATTGGCCGTTTCAATAAATTTTTCCCGGGCAGGTAACGTCGAGCCCATCCGCTTCTGCTTCCTACAGTGTTTTGGACAAATTTCCACAATTTGAAATCAATTTTAGAAAATACTTATGCAAAATTTAAAAAAAAATAATAATACAATTTTGAATTATGAGTGGAATTAGAAATCAATTTAAAAAATTTTATTTAACAAATCCACGTTAATTGGAGCCTTATTTTGACGTTAAATTAACGTTTGTATTGTGTAGGTACTTATTGAATGTTTATTTGAAAATTGCAATTTTAATCTGTAGTATACTTGCAAGAGAATTCTCGAGAGTATTACAGACCTCCCGGTGCGTACTGCCAAGACATACGGTGGCTTCAACAATTATTAATACATTCCTATATCAGCAATGTAAATTGTACTTGAGGAAAACTTTTTTTCTTATATAAAAATTGTTTTTACATCAAAACTTATTTGGTTACAAATTTCACTCCTTCACTGTGAAAAAGGATTTATCGCCCTAATAGAGCTATTAGTAGCTATATAGCCTCAACAGCGACTTTTCGTTGCTGCAACAAATTTTCTGCTGCCATAACAAAGTTTCTTTTTATTCAAAAAAATGATTAGTTGGATTAACAAATTTTTGTATTCTGAATAGTAAAAACTTGGTTATGACAGCAGAAAATTTGTTGCAGCAACGAAAAGTCTCTGTTGAGGCTCTAGCTACTAAAAGTTACGTTAGGGCGACAAACCCTTCTTCACAGTGCTTCATTTTTGGTTTTATACGTTTTTCTATTTCGTCTCACCATTTTCGAGATACAATGAATTAACATTACTCTTATGGGTAAATTATTATTTTTTTATTTGGGATTTTGGACTTTTTTTAATCAAACTTCGTGTAACGGTGTTTCGCCCAACTTAAGTGTGGGCCTCATCAGAACTAGAAATTGTTTTATTGTAATATTTAATTATTATTTAATTTAATATTTACAAACAATTTCTAGTCCTGACGAGGCCCACACCAAAGTTCGGCGAAACGTAGACCGTTACACAGAGTTTGATTAAAAAAGGTCCAAAATCCCGAAAAAAGAAATAAAAATTATTAAAATGTGGACGAAAATAATTAGTATTTAACTTATGGGTACATTTTACAGAGACTGTTTTAAGTTTCTGTATCTCTGAAACTATGCAAGAAATACAAAAAATATGTAAACAAAACTGAAGAAAATGAAATATGCAAAAAAAAGGATTAATAAAGTATTGCTGTAAAAGCGATTTTTATATAATAAAAGAGTCTTCGAAAGGTACAATATTTAAGTCATTTTTATGAGAATATGTTCCTTATTTTAGGACGAAACGTGACACTTTGTGACCCCAAAGTTCAGAGCAAAGTTTTGCTCAGACAAAAACATATTTTTGATAGTTATTAATACAAAACAAAATTTTAATTTTTAGTTAGCTATTGTGAGGTCCTGAGAAATTAATTGTTATGATAAGAAAAATTTAAGTTTGTTGTGAGTAAGTGTATATTATTATGAAATGAAAAATAATGATTGAACCAAAATCTGAAAGGACTTTTTTGTACATATTTCCAAATATTGTTTGTTTATACAATCCGACAAAATTAAATTGAGCTACCGATTTATCTGATATTTTTTTCATGGAAGACAAACTTATATACCAAAACAGAACTACTTAATAGAATTTTACTACATTGTAGCATTGAGTATATGAGTTTATCAAGAGGCGCAGCTGTATATGTTTTAATGCAATATAAAAGTGTCGTGACAACTAGATGGCGCTACCTAATGATTTCAATTGTGGATCGCGAGATTTCTCACGATCCACAGTGGTATCAATCTGTTAGCAAGGTGCAGAGAGCGTACCTCGCGGAGCGTGTTTATTATAATCGGCGGATCTGGTAATACGTGCTTATAATGCTAAGTGCGCAAATTCAAAAAGGTGTGGGAGCATAAGTTTTTTGTTCAGTTGCGTACGTTACAGGATAATGTTTCATATAAATTAATAAAAGATACTAATTACGAAAACTTTAGAAACGACATTTGAAACAAGATGACGATCCCAATCTTATTAATAAAAACGAAATGCTAATTTTATTTCCCCGAACATTTTAAACATATTAAAAAATATTGCTAAACAAATTAAATGTGATATTAAGAATTTTCTATTGACAAAAATAAACTTTTTTTTACAATGCAGTATAGAACTACGATACATAATGAAAAATTTGTCGGCATCATTATCAAAATGAAATTGTTTAGGAATTGTCAGTGCCGGATTTAGCTAGTCTAGCGCCCCAGGCTAATAACTTTAGGTGCCTATCATATTTACTCAGATTAAACTACAATCAATTATATCACTCACGGTCGTATTCGTACACTTCTATGTTAACAATGTAAATTCAAGCTTTTGAAGACCTTTTTTGATACACAAAAATTACTTTTACAGCAAAACTTATTAGACACTTTTTGTCGCCAATTTCATCCTCTTAATTTTTGTTTATATCCATTTTTTCGATTTGTCGCACCGTTTCCGTTTTGCAGTGACTTAAAAAAGACTCGGTAAATTCACAAAATATTTTTTGAATATCTGTACTCAGAGGCAGAACTACCAGGGTGCGGTGGGTACGATGCACGCGGGTCCCCTGCTGAAAGGGCCCCCAGTTTCAATCTTAAAAAAGTTCTCAAAAGTAGGAGGTGCACAACTAGATGCTATTTGAAGTCTGGGGGGAGGTATAGAATAGCCCCAGGTCACCGTGATTTCCATGCTATTAAACTTGTGACTTCCATACCAGGAATTTTACTATAATATTCTGTGGGGTGTTCCAGACCCCCCGGTGAGAGATACAAAATGTTTTATAAATATACACTAAAACATTTTGTTTGTATACAAATGATATGTAGATGTATTTGTTCTAAGAGAATATAAAGTTTTCATAGGAAGGTAAATCACACAACGTATACGCACACACCTTTGGGTTTTCAAACCGGGGGGTGTGGGGATATGGAATACCCCCCATTGCACCAGCAATTATAGTTAAAGGATTTTCCGTTCCAAGAATTTAACTTTCTAAAAGGTCTTACAATTACAATGTTCTGAGGGGTGTTCCACACCCCCAGACAGCCGGTGCGAATTTTTACGGTACATGATGAGTGAATATGATGTACGAATTGTATACAAATGACGTATAAATATATTTCTTCTGACAGAGTGAAAAATTTTTATAACAAAAATAAATCACAAAACGTATACACACACTTTTGCGCTTTCTGTGCTGGTGCACTGAAGGGTATTCCATACCCCCCATTTATATTTGTTGAAAAAAAAATTAAAGTTAAAACCCTCCCACGTTTTTATTCTGTTTTATTTATTTACTTTGTTTGTTATGTTACTTTTCTCCCCCAAAATTCTTTGGAATGATAATCTCGTTAATCTCTTTATGCGCACCAGGGATAGACTATTAAAATTATGAAGTTGTTGCAATCTAATACAGCCTTGAAATCTAAATTCAAGGGCGGATCTAGGATGGGGGAATAAATATATTATGTATTTTAATCAGAATATTTTATTTTAATATTTTTAAAATTTCAACAAAATAAGCCGTAGTCAATTTCGTTGCTTTTTTAAATCTCATGACTGGGGGTTGATTTCCTGTTATATCTGCCTTTGCCAGGCAGTCTTAGAAAATTAAAAAAAGAAATAAAAAAATTAATCTATGGTATTCAAAAATTTCCTAAATTTCCCAAGATTTCCTTGGGAAGAAAATAGCATTTTTAAGTTTTACTAAGATTTCTTGGAATTTCCCTAAAATTTGCTTGGATTTCTTTTCACTTTTGTATATCACGATTTTATTTCCTTCGGTTTTCCAATTACTACAAACTAAGGGGAAATCGACGGAAAAATTGTGTGTACTAGTGAATGGAAATCTGTAAAAATTCTGAAAAATTCCAAGACATCTCAAGAAACAGATTCTTAGAAAATTTGTAGAAATATAGAAAATCTCAAGAAATCCATAGAAATTTCAAGAAAATCTTAGGAAACTCGAGAAAATTTTAAAGCCAATGAAATCTCAGAAAATGGAAAAAGCAAAAAAAGGTAGTCTATAATATTTTAGATTTCCTCAAATTTCCCTATACTTTTGCATATGACAATTATTTTCTCTATCATTTTTCCACTTATTAGGGGTTGTCCTTTAATCACGTGAGGTTCTAACAGGGGGAGGGGGTTAGAATAACATCATGATTGATTACGATGGGGGGGGGGAGGGATGCTGTGAAAATCACGTGTATATTTTCTTGTTACCCCGTGATATCCCGAGCGAGCAAATTTATGCCTAAAAAGCAACATAACAACAATATTTAGCTCTCAACTGGCTTCCGGCACTGGACCTTGTGATGCCACTTGTCGTCCCGCTGCCCGCGACTTTCTGTCTCTCTGTCTCTCTACTTGAAGAAATTTTTCAAAAAAAAATACACGTGACGTTGGGTAGGGGGTAGGGGCAGCCTAAAACCTCACGACGTATCACCAAAGGGGGGGGGTAAAAAAATGGCATAAAAAACCTCACGTGATTAAAGGACGGCCCCTTAGTAATAAACGAGCGTGAAATTTTAAGAAAATTTTAAGAAAGGGTTGGGTAGTTACTCGTCGCTATATCCGCTCTTGTTTGGAAGGAATTCTTTGGAAATCCCTGGAATTGCATGGAAATCGTCATGTATACAACTTTTTTTGTCTTTTATAAAAGCAGGGCCCCCGTTAACAACTTCGCACACGGGTCCCTCACCTGCTTGTTACGCCACTGTCTGTACTTCAACATTGGTACACCGAAACAAAAATATGAATAAACATTTATTATTGTATATTTCATTTCCTATAATTTTGTTCATATATATTTTCCCATTTTGTAGCACCGTTTCTAAGATACAGATGAAAATATTTTTTGTATTTAACAGAGCCTTTTTTAAGTTCCTATAAAACGGAAACGGTTCGACGAAACGGAAAAATGCATATAAACAAAAATTAAAGGGATTTCATTTCCAACAAAAAGTGTCTAATAAGTTTTGCTGTAAAAGTAATTTTTATGTGTCAAAAAAGATCTTCAAAAGGTAGAATTTACATTATTAACATAGGAGTACACGAATATGACTTAAAAAAATTTGATGTGACAACACATGACTTATTACTAAATTAATAATAATAATAATAATAATAAATTTAAATTTAAATTTAAAAAAAAGTAATAAAAAAATAATTAAAATTTAATAAATAAAAAAATAACGTATGGATTTCAACCAAAATCTAATCAGCTCTCGAGATTGCTGTTACAAACCAGTATATGAAATTTGAATAAAATCGGTTTATGCGTTTTGAAAAAATCGTGGACGAAAAAATCGCGCACACACACACGCACATACGCACACACATCCGGACATCATTGCAAAATTTGTCTCAAACGATTTGTACGGACTTATAGACTATGGAAAAAATGCTAGTTCAAAAATTTTTTTTACTCGATTACAATACTTACTTTCCTTTACTACGTAAATGGGAAAGTAATAATTATGTTTGTCGTTATTTTTTTTGATTAATAATATAAGTTCTTAGAAATTGAATACAACATCGAGCAAGTGCAATTCGCAGCTTAATTTGTAATATTAAAATCTTCAATAATATAATAAAGATAATTTCATAATTTACTTGTGTCGGAATCTTATTTAAAATTGATGTTTTTATTTTTGTAGGGTTTTATTTATGTAGGTACATTAAATTTCATAAATTGCAAAAGTTTTTCTAAATTTAATGAGTAATTTATATTTAAAAGAAATACTATAAACGTCTACTATTTAAAATGCGCACGTAATCAAAACGATTTAATTTAATTAGGAATGCACTCTCCGAGTTTGTTATCTTATCATAGTTGCTAGTGTTGTCCGCTGCTTTTAAAAGCACTAGTTGTCGATACGATTAGTTTATGGACATGGGACGGCAGGGGAGTAAAGATAAAAAAGAACAGATTGTTGTTTGAGTGAGAGGGATATACTATTTGCAATTCCTCCATATGCTTGCGTCTCTTTATAAACTCATATACTCAATGATTGTAGGTATTCTATTCAATTGTAATGTTTAAAAATAGAATAAAAGAATAAGTGATGTTATTCACACCATATAATACAGCAGGAGTAATTAAATGTAGCAAGTTCTTTGAAATTGCAACTTTGTGTCATATCTTAATCATAATACAAAACAGTGGATTAAGTTACCTATGGAAGTTTTCTGCTGATATTTTTGCAAGGGGAATGAATGATAGACTGTAAACAGTATGTCGAGTTGCTATTTTTTTTTTTTTCGAATTTCGAAAACATCCAAAAATTTTATTTTATTTCCTCGCTGTTGCAACATTGACTTTTGTGAGATTGTATTATGCATGCAAAATTGTGCAAGAACATTCGAAACTTATCCCATTATTATTTATCTTGTTAGTCCAGTCACCGTGGCTACCCAAGCAGGATGATTGCCGAGATTCTCGCATCAAAACTTTCTAGGTCTGAGTAACGGTAGCCATGTTTTAAAAATCGAGTTGGATTGTTTTCCAGTTTTCCCACGAATTATGTATACAGACTCGTAATAGGTAAGTTTACATATTTCGAATTTATTTTAATACAAAAATGTTCATTTGAGCAATGAGCAGGTAATTAAGCTACCAGTAGGAATGAACCAAGCCAATAATAGGTACTTTGCATTATAAACAGATAAAACAAAATAAAAATATGAACTAGATAATATTAGCAATAGTTGTTCCATTTAATAACCCAGCTTAACCTACCTTAACATAACCTAATTTATCGGAGCAGCGCAAGTTAGTTAAATCAATTCAAATGAAAACAAATAAAAATTGAATGAAAAATTTGGGTTTTGGTAAAAATTGGTTTTTCCAATAAGCGCAGAAAAAACGTCCTATCTGTCAAATTGTTTTTAATAAACAAGCAGTTGTTCAGGACTCTTTATAACTTTTAAATGAAAGGGGTTTAAGTTTGCCATTCATTGTGAGCGATTCTCTGTTGGGTTATATTGTACTCATCACAGGATCAGGAAGCTATCAGCATTTTGTTGCAAATACTAGATAACCGCTTACTATTTTGTACTTCAGTTGGTTAAAATTATTTAATTATTTTTTTTATTGTAACAAAATTATCCAGCCTACTTAAAAAATTAGGTGAAAATCGTATTAATTTTAGAATCCTTAATTCTGGAATTTGCGTAGCAAATGTTAACATTTACTTAATGGGGTAATCCAAATTACAGAACAATTAAAATGTAATACAAGTGGAACTTACAGTCTAACCTGATGGAAATCGAACCGCGACATACACAAATATGACTAAACTAAATTCGAAGTGTACCGGCAACGCTATTCTTCCTTCCTTCCTTCCTTCCTTCCTAGTTAGAACACCAATAAACTGATACTGTACAAATAATTTTTTTTTATATTAATTTATTTTTGATTTGAAAACATAGCACATAAATAAATTATATGGCAATGAGCCAGCATCCAAAAATGTTGGCCAAATTTTGCTGTGTATTATAGTTGTCAGTTTTCTAGAAACGAGAGCGATCTATAAAGTAACCGGAATCATACACAGGTTTTTCAAAGCCGAATAAGCGGCGATTTTCACAGCTCACAAGTGATTTTGTACCTCATCGAGTTACTCTCTTATGGCACTCTTCCACTCACCGAGGGTTTGCTTTTTCTCATTTTATTTCAATGGTCAAGTAATCCTAGCGATACGATTGCAGTTACGAGTTCAGCATTTCTTATTTTATTTGTTTATTTGTAGGAATAAATCTTAAATGAATCACTAAGAATTATTAATTTATAATGGAACTTCTGTGACGTAATCGACATAACCTCACTTCTCCCTACCGTAAATTACAAATTTTCAAAATTGGATTTTACACAGCAAAACTTTTTAGATATTTCTTGTCGCAAATTTCATTGCCTTCAATTTTGTTTCTGTATACAGTAGAATCCGCTTAATGTAATCACTTTGGGCCAGAATCATATTAATAATATTAGCTGATAACTGATAACAATTAGTGAAGTTTAGAAAAAGGCGAATTTTAGTAGACTTAGATTAGAACAAATTAGAAATAAAAAGCGGCCGGTTTCCAAAAAAAATGATCACAATAACCGACTGATAACATTATCCGTGATCTCATTAAGCGGATTCTACTGTATTTTTCTATTTTGTCGCACTGCTTCTGACTGACAGAGACTTAAGCAAGACTCTGTTAAATACAAAAAATATTGTCATCTGTATCTCAGAAACGGTACAACGAAATAAAAAATGAATAAACATTTTATTTTCAACATTTCTGTTTATGTTCATTTGTTTATTTTGTCGCACCGTTTCCGAGATACAGATAACAATATTTCTTGTTTTTTACACAGTCGTTGTCAGTCAGAAACGGTGCGACAAAACAGAAAAATGTATATAAACAAAAAATTGTAGGCAATGAAATAAAAGTTAATAAATCACTCCCCAAGCGCACCTTGGTCACAATTGAAACTTAATGGGGGTACTGACCGCACACCTGAAATCTTGACAATTTCTAAAAGTTGAAAAAATTTTCCCATCTACAAAACAAGAGTAGGAACCATACCCAAACAAAACTTTTAAGAGAGAGTGATTCTCAGTTTGCTAACTGCCAACCATTTTTTCTTGCTCATCATCTGTTCTTTTAAAAAGTCTTTCACCATTAAATTAAAACAATTAAATTAAAATTTTTCATCGGAGAAAATTCTTTAAAATAAAACTAAAAAATGTATAAAAATTATATTCTTATTTGTAAATTCATATATTTTGCAATTTTCCAAGTTTTGAAAAGAAAAAGGAAATCTGGTGTACAAGTAAAGGGAAATCAGAGGAAACTCAAAAATAGGTACTACAGAAAACCATTGTTTTTTTTATATTTTTAACTTTTCCAAAAGAAAATCCAAGGAAACCTCACAAGAGGAAATCTGGTGTACAAAAATTTGGTTTAGGGTTTTTTCCTCATAATTATAATAAATAATAACATTTTTTCTGAACTTACATAGATGGGGGGGAGGTCAAAATTAGCGAAGTAACGAATGATGAAACAAAAAAAATAAACAACTGATGGATGTTTACTTTTAGTCCAGTAACCAGGTAGTTTTACCTGACAAAGGATTGAAAACTGATTCCTATGTAATTTTGGTCGTAGAATCCGAATTTGAGGTTTGCAAACAAAATTTCCTTGTGCCAAAGCGGCCATATTGAAAAAACGTTGCCAAATCACGTTTCTTTGCAAAAAAATTCAAAATTTTAGGCAACCTATTAATTTTTCGAAAAAATGCAATGTATCATCAAAAAGAGTAGATAAAATTTCCTACAAAATGACTTTTTGGTTGATTTCCTAGGACAAAAATTAAAGCCGTAGGCGCCATTCGCGTTTCTGCTGGCGTTTTTGCTGATTTTTCAAAAAATTCAAATTTTATGATTTCTCGCGTGAAGTAAAGGTTTCCATGCCGACGGCAGCGGGTAAAAATATAGCCTCTGGTCAGCATGGAATTTGAATTTTTTCAAATTTTTAATAAAACTGAATTTTTCGAAAAACCGGCCAAAACGCGAATGCCGCCTGCGTCGTTAATTTTCGTCATAGGAAATGTACCAAAAAGTCATTTTGTAAGAAATTTTATCTGCTTTTTTATTCATTTGATTCATTTTTTCGAAAAATCAATAGGGTGCCCATGTTTTGCAAAAACATGAGGTTTCGTGTTTTTTGAAAAAATGAAAATTTTGGGCACCCTATTGATTTCTCGAAAAAATGAATCAAATGAATCAAAAAGTAGATAAAACTCCCTACAAAATGACTAATTGGTTCATTTCCTAGAACGAAAATTAACGCCACAAGCGCCATTCGCGTTTTAGCCGGTTTTTCGAAAAATTCAAATTTTTTTTAAAAAATTGAAAAAATTCAATCTCCATGCTGACCAGAGGCTATATTTTTACCCGTTACGTCGGCATGGAAACCTTTATTTCACTCGAGAAATTATTAAATTTGAATTTTTCGAAAAACCAGCAAAAACGCCAGCAGAAACGCGAATGGCGCCTACGGCTTTAATTTCTGTCCTAGGAGTTTGCCCAAAATTTTGAGTTTTTTTGCAAAAAAAAACGATTTTTAGCAACGTTTTTTCAATATGGCCGCTTTGGCACAAGGAAATTTTGTTCGCAAACCTCAAATTCGGATTCTACGACCAAAATTACATAGGAATCAGTTTTCAATCCTTTGCCAGAGAAATTTGTCAGCTAGACCCCCTTTTTTCGACGTGGTTATTTGACTATTTGTAGGTTTCTGAAAATTTCTTTCACTTCGTGCGGTGACAGTGATGCCATTTTAATTCAATTTAATTCTTCATATTATTTATGTGTTTGTTTATTTTTTTTTCTCTTCCAGCATCTTGATGAAACGTGTAATCGAGACTCAACCGCCCGTGTTGATTAAAGAAATGGTGGTCTGTATATTAATGTCTTGGAATACAATTTTTAATTTAAACTTCTGACTAAATTTTACTTTAACCTTAAATTTCTTTTTGTATAACAAATTATAGATTATTACTAGATCTTTGCGGTAGCTGGCCTGGGGTTTCGTGCTACCGAAACGAAAGAGTAAGAGCTTTGAAATCTTGACTGCATCAATCTGCCAAGCAAAATGCAGGAAACTGGTATGGCGCAGTCGATCACCTATCCAAAAGTTGTTTTAAATTAAACTAAATAGAAATGTCAGTTGATTTTGTAATATTTTAAATTGGTATGCTTTGTAGAAACGTAATTCTAAATTTTTAGTCCTGAAGTATTTTAGTTTAGAAAACAATTGTATTAGAAAAAAACAAAAACTTGTTTACATTTAACTGTAAGTTAAACTATAGTTAATTTTAATTGAATGAAAACAACTCGCCTCTGCACTGAAATGGTAGTTATAATTCTCGATTTAATGTCCTTGTCCTGCAAACGAGGAAAATGAATTCTGTTCACGTAGGGGAAAGAGGGTATATTTTTGAAGTATTAGTTGGAAAATACACGACTAACTTGCGAAATTAACTGTTATTAAAATTTAACAAAAATATAATTTAGACTGAAGAGAAATAACTTTTGATTTTGGATGTTTTCTGGATCATAATAATAAATACAAACAAAAATTTGTGTTGGTAATCAATCACAGAAAATTTTACGAGTAAACCCCTGGTTAAGACGTCATTGATTAATAACCTCACTTTTCGAGAACTAACCTTTATCGATGGCAGAATAAGCAAGTTGTATTGCAGGTGGGATTCTAAAGTAAGAGTGCTATGAAAGTTGGAAAAAAATGGAAAAACAGAAGTATCGTTAAGTTATTAGAGAACGCAAAAAACATGATCATCCGTAATAAATAAAGTTTTTGCTTGGTGGTTGGAAAAAAATTAGGGAGACTGTAAAGTTTAAGGATAAAAGAACAATCATTGTAACCGACCGAGTAAAACATTTCTATTTATTATTAATGTAGTCCTGAGGACAAAATAATTCTCTACTTCTGCACTAAAACGACTCGTTTTAACTGGAAAAGTCGTTTGCTGGCCACATCAGATTTTTTACTTCCTTAATGGGAGCACAAAACATTTATCGATTAGTTGATTTGAGATAAATTTAAGCGCCGTTTGTATCTGGAAACCAATTGTTAATTTTCAATTAGCGAATTTTAATGTAATTGAATGTAAAGAAAAAATGAGATTATAATAAAGCGTATACTGACTGAAATAATAATAATAATTTTATAGGCTAATTTCGGATCATTATCAAATATAAAGTAAACTTTTTGTAAAAATATTTATTTAACCTAATTAATTTGATGTGCATGTAAATATTATAATTTAAAAATTTTTGTCGTAGTAAAACGAACGTGCCATTTTAATTAATCATGTAAACGTTTTATAAATTCACGTTTGACGCCATAATATTTTTTTTAAATGTAAATAATGTAATATTTTTCTTTGTAAATTTTGGATTTATACTAAACTTTTTGTTACACATAGGGAACATAAAAGTTGAAATGGCGTTTACAGTCGGCTCACGTACTTTCTTTTATAAAATATTTCAATATCAATTTAAATATTTTTTCGTCGTTTTCTTGTATTAAAAAATATTTTTCTAGATAATAAAAAGCGATTGGTTTGTTTGGTGTTGTTTGGGGAAAAATTAGAAATCAAAATTTATTCGGTCGATTATAATTGTATTACAAATGAGACGAGGAGGAGTTCGATGTAATCTGAGTTTGGACGATGATCTTGAAAAAGTGTGACAGTGCAGCAGGATTGCACGGGAGCACTCGGTTTCCCTCATAAATCACGTACAGTAGCAGGAAGGGGCGCCTTCAAATAATGCAGTCTTATCCTGGTAACTTCCTTCGTTTTTAGCCTGCTAATTTGAACAATACCCGATAGTACGACCCCACACCGGACAACCCGGAAAGATCCAGGAAGAAACCGAGAGATGTTTTATAGTACGAACAGGCGGCAAATGAAATTATAATATCTTTTTCAACTAAACGCAATGTCCCGTATAAATTCCTCGACTCCGACTTTAACGTTATAAAATATAAACCTTAAGTTTGCGAGTCGCTTTATTTTTCTCGCGTTTGGATTGTTTTGCTCTTCCTTTTCGCGCCATAACGCGACTCTTCATCAAATAAACTGCACGCCTTTGCAAATTTTCTTCGTTTTGACTCGGTTAAATATTCCAACTTTTGTTGATGAATGACTAGAGTGTTATTCTAGTTTTTGTGGTTTTTGTATTCGCGATTCTAATTTAATTATACGGCCAGGGTAACCACAACTTCTATACGTTATAAACGCTCACGCTTATAAATTCCTAATTTATTTTATCTCTTCTATTTACGTAATAAGTCATTTATTTTGAAATTATTTTTCCGAACAAAAATCAATACTTGGTTCAAGTACCTAGTTACTATTTAAAGACAGAAACGGAGAAATTGCAAACTGCTGATAACGCAGATTACTTGTGCATAAGTTTTGACATTAATTAGTTATCTTCAGATGAAAATGTTCTCATTTATTTTTATACAACATTCGTGCAAAATATTAAATTTTATCAATATTTACCAACTTTTAATATTTACCTCTTTCCTTCCAGGGTCATATAGGCGAAAATCCCTTCGATAGCGCCATCAATTGGACCAAAAATCATTTTGGATCTACAGCCAGTTGGTCTCGACATTCTAGATATGGTGTAAGTAAAATTTTAAATGTAACATAATCGACTTGTTTTTCACAATTAAATTTCAACAAATTATTACTAATTGATTTCGAAATTGTATTCGTAAATTTTCTCGATAATTAATAATTCAAAATGGATGTTTACAAAATTATAAGTGCACCCCATTGAATGAAATCGTCACTACGTTTTCAACGATTATTTTGTATATCATGTCTGACAAGGAACGAGTTTATTTTTGGTTACATTATAAATCATTTTCTAAGTTTATATGTAATACATTTTCCGAATGCAATAGAAAATTTCACATTTATTGTGTATCACATTGTTACTTTATCAAAATTTTGACAGATTTACTCAAATATCCTACACTATCAATATATCTTTCAGGTTATGATTTTCGAGTAGTAATTTTATGATTACTGAAGTTTAGAATGTGATTGATTATTTTTATTATTTCAAATTCAAACGTCGAATTTTACAATTTAACTTTCATTATTATAATTTATTAATATTCCACAACTGGAATATCCGGGTTACAATCACAAAAATCTAAACTTAACATTCGTATTGATTAGAATTTGACTTTTCCACTTCCTTTACAGCAATATCCATCGACAATGAACCCGGTTACAACGTACTGTTACTCTTAAGAGAACTCAAACACTCCTAAGTTACCAATGTAAATTGAACATTTTGAAGCCGCTTTCCTTTCATATAAAAATCGATTTTACAACAAAACTTCTTAGAGATTTTTTGTTGCAAATTTCATTGCCTTCAATTTTGTTCAGATACATTTTTTTATTTTGTAACGCCGTTTTTGACTGACAGCGATTTAAACAATACTCTGTAAAATTCAAAAAATATTGTCATTATATCTAGGAAATGGTGCGACAAAATAGTAAAATGTATAGGAACAAAAATAAAGACAATAAAATTTGCAACAAAAAATATTTGAAAAGTTTTGCTGTAAAATTGGTTTTTGTATGACAAAGAACGGCTTCAAAATGTTCAATTTACATTGGTAACATAGGAATGTCCGAGTTCTTTTGCAAGTAACTGCTAAACTACTATGCTCTATTCATTTAGCACATGCAGCTGATGTAAACAATGATCACTGCGTGATATGCACGTGCTTGCATTGTATTCAATTGCGATTGACGACAACCCCATATACCGTCCGTACTTACAGTTTTTCATTGTAAGTAGGTGCATATAATTTTCACCTGGCGTTTGAATTTGTAAAAATACAAGGCAACCTAGATTAGTCCCTGTCTGTCAAGGTCCTCCTCATAAATCACGTGCAAACTGCATGTATTTGTTATAGTCCGCTGCATGTGCTAAATGAATAAAGTCTATAGTTTAGTTTAAGAAAAATACTACAGATCCACAAATTATTTCCAAATCTACTGACTTCCTATATTTTATTTAGCGGTCTGAACGACGCTTGAATTTTGAGCAACCTTGTGTATGGTACATCATATAATTTACACTTCTTGTAATTCACTACGATTTTCATGCACAAACGTGTGGGCACTTAGCCCCAACACTTTTTGTAAAAATAATTTTTGAAAGTAGAACATAAAATCCATCAACCCTCTTGGACCCGACCATAAGCGATCCAACAAGTACATTTTGCTTACCAAGTGCAGAGCACTTGTTTTCAAAAAAGTGAAACCCCAAGCTCAACTATGGGCATTTCGTATATACTCCATAAATACACCCATAAAAATAATACTAGTCTACAAATCAACATTGTTTGTTGACTATGAGCTATGAGCCTAGATGCATAAAACATAAAAACAATAGTAAGTGTGGACATTACTTCATACAACCAAAAGCAAGTAACATGCTTTAACTTAAAGACAAAGCCAGGACTCTAAGGGAGAAACTTAGCTCAAAAGCTCTGTGCATTGAAATGGAGGCTCTAGTAGACATTTCAACGTTCCTCTACCTGACAGCAAGATAAAAATTAGAAAAGTAAATCCCTTGATTCAAAAATATAATGTTCCACAATAATATCAAAGTGAAACCCTTTGAACTTTTTCATTACAAGATTCAATGGTCCACTTCACACGAATCGAATGTCGCTTCCTGTGAAATGACAAGGCTCGAATAAGATGACTAAAATATCAAAGCAAAACAAAACATAATCAAACAATGTTTATATAATTATGTCATCACTGTAACATCGCATTACAATTACTACTTATAAAAATATTCCGAAGATCATCATTAGATGATCTCCAACCCAAATGAGATGAAACCGATTGAACCTCCCTGAACCGGATATGCCGACAATGACTCGTGCACCCCACGGGCACCTCGAATCCCTCATTCTCTCGTGCTCGCGAACAACCAGCCACATGTGCGATGTCGGAAACCTAATACGGAAGCCATTTTTCAAACACACAGTCATTAGGTGTACAAAAACTAATACGCAAAACCAAATCCGTGATAATCAAAGAAACCACATATGATGATGAAACAAAGAAAAAGCTAAAGTAATGAAAATTTGTTAATGAAAGAAGTTAGAAAATGTACCCCTGTGCATTAAACACAACACCGACAAAAATTTCGATCCACTTAGAGCTGCTTTAAAATCACAAATTAAACATCATTTTGGCAACACAGAACGGAGAAAAATGATACCTAGTTCTAATTGTTTGTTCTGTTCGGAACTACCAAAAGTATGCTACTGACAAACTGTACCTTACAAAATTTAACGATATTTTGTTAGTTTTAAAATATTATTTTGGGAATAAAAATAATAACGGGAATAATCGTGTTTTGAGTTAACCCCGCAATTTTAAAAAATTCAATTTTTTACATAGGTTTGTTCTGCATTGTTTTAGAAAATCATTTTGATCTCCTCTCCCTATTCTCCAACGTAAGGGTTATTTAGAAAATTTTCATCTCCAACTCAGTAGCGTAATCAAAACATCACTTTAAGGGAGGTTGAATTACTTACTTGATGTACAATTTCTTTCTTTTTTATTCAGTAGTTGTGTATGGGGGGGCTTGTTAACACTGCCTCCATTTATCTTTCCAGTTGTCTCCTCCGCTCACTGATTTTTGCTTCTGATAATAAAGCTGAAAATATAAATTTTTGACCAACTTAGTACTAACATTTCAGCGAAAGTCGGGACTTCATTCGGTCCTTTCGTTGAATGACTTTTATAACCCCACATCTCGTTAATCAATCATGCGCAGGACTTTATTAACGAACAACTTGGAATTCACTTTTTTTTGGAAAGACATTTCGTGGGCATACTGGAAAAAGTGATTAAGTCGAAAATTTGCGAAAATGACTTAAGATGACTAGTATCGTAAAAATATAAGACTCATGTCTGGAAAAAACGTCTATGTTCTATGTATTTTTCTAAGGCCTAAATAGTTATTGTTTATTACTGACCAAGTCATTAGCTCATCAGAAAGATGTGAAACTTTTAATTAGATTTATCTAGAAACTCTATTTTTCGACTTAGTCACTTTTTCCAGTATGCCTACGATTTATTTAAAACGAAAAATAGTTGAAACAATTTTACATAAGGAACTCTTTAACTTTCCTCCTCCCCACTAAGTGTTCCTAATGGCTAACTACTTAATTGAACTATGTAGACAGTTTTACCAAATTAAGTCTTCAAACAATTTTATCTTTCATCAAGATCAAGACCCAAAACATACAGACGTTTGAAAGCAGTAATCGCTTAGTAGAATGATACCTTCCATCTCAAACTTTCAGTGGATTACTAGACTGTTAATCTTAGTTGGGAATAATTACTGAAAAGTTGAATAATTTGTTACATAGTTGAATAATTCGCATGCAATATTCGTCAGGAACAGCACGGGAATGTAAAAATAGTCAAGATTTGAAAACGAAGTTTACCTTTAGCCTTTAGTTCTAACAATTATAAATATATTTAACGATAATTACATTCATACATAAAATTACATGCTTGATGTATTATTGTGTTTACATAGTCATTTTATGTAAAATTACATTATTAATGTTATTTCACATTGTGGTTTGGATACGTATAAGTAAATACATATATATACCTTGTTGTTTTTCGTTAGTTTTAATATTGTATTTAAAATTTAACTCTCATTAAAACCTAATTTTACAACTATAAATTTTATTTATTCAACATTGAGAGCACATAAAGTATAAGTAATGTAATAAATACTAATAAATAATAACAAAAAGTTTAATTATAAAATACATTAAAAGAAATATTTGATTAAAATTAATATTTAAAAATTACCGAGCTAAGTAAATATAAATCAAAATTCTGGCCATACTATAGAATAGAGAGATTAACAAGCAGGATAGCTTTGCAGATAGATGAGTGAGAACAAAACAATATAGACAGAAAATGTGAAAACTACAAGTTTGAAGAGGTCGATAAATTTAATAACCTAACGGTATATTAAATAGACAAGGAAGAACACATGAAAAATAAAAAGAGCAATCCAGGTAACGGAACCTACCTTATCAAGGGCTTGCTGATGAAAGAAAAAATCTTTATATGCAAGATTTTGAGAATATCCGATGCAAAGAAGGCTAATGGATCGGAGAAATGATGTGGTTCAACAAATTGAACCTTCACTTCAGAAAAATTTGATGAGTTCCAATGGGAAACATCACCATGATGATCCCCAAAATCAGCTCCCTGAGTTTTATGCATATACAGGACCAATTGCGTAAGCGGAAAGAAGCTTTCTGAATGGAACAGGTTTAGTTATACAAACTTTTGGACACATCAATTATTTAATTCAATTGGAATTTATTCCTCGTAATTATCAACGTTATAGTGTTGAAAGATATCAATATCTCATTGTTTGTTTATGGAATTTTTTATATATTGACCAAGATCTTAAAAATTCGCTGTGAGAATAAAATGATTTTATTATCTTCATTGTGTTGTAGCTAATAAAAATATTTATTGGGTGGACATAATAGCTACTTAAAAAATCGATTTATTGTATGTATAATAAAATGATACAATAATTATTTCATATTATGAATCAACGGCATAATTAATTGATGGATCGTCACGAAAATGAAATTTCATGTTGGAAATATGTACTTAGTTAAGGGTAAATATTAACGTTCTAGTTATTGAACATGTTAAGTTTTCACGATATCGGAAGTATATTATACGAGCACCAAGTGCGTTGGAAATGTCTGTCTGACATAACTTGCACTGAACATTTATTATTCAAAACGTTGTTTAGAGGGTGATTCGTACAGACACCATAATTATGCTACTCATATAATTGATACTCTGCCAGACAGTGAAACAACCACTACAAATATTTTATTGGTCAAGATGGGAAAATGTCTCACTCCAAAACTTTGCACTTTCTTAAAAACTTGCCAGTGTAACATCCAGCACTCCAGCGATGCAAAAATTTTCAACTAGTACTTAAAAGCACTAAGCAATTAATTTTGAGTAATGGCAAAACTAAGAACCATACTAATCAAAATTTTTGCCTTGGTCCCATCTTTACCAAAAATAAAAGTTTGTGCACTTAACATTCTTTCTTTTTTGTTTTCAAATCCTTTCTTTCAAAATCAAGATATTGAAATAATTTTCTATAAATTATTTACATCAAATCCTTTATAATAGTTCAAAATCCGATTAATTTATTCAATCAAAATTTTCAAATTTATGATGAGTGTTCACGTTTTCTGCTCCTCATGATATGCTTTTCTAAAAGGAAATTCTTTTAGTAAGAGTTTGTACCTTTGAGAGTGTAGGTAGCTGCATCACATCATTTATCATTATCCAGAATTCAAATTTGATCACCTCAAATCATCAAAATTCACCAGATTCATTTTTATGTTTTCTTGCCCATTCATCGGTCCAATTTTCCTTTTCAATTTTCAAATCGAAATTATAAAAGTTTTCACTTCACCGACTCTAATTTTAAATGCTTTAATTTGAAATACTCATGAAAATTCCAAAATGTCTACCTACTAGCCCTAGGTAACAATTTAAATGACCCAATTGTAACTGGAGGTACGGGCCGGGATTCTTACATTTTTTAAAAAATAATAAAATTTCTTATTCCGTATTTCACAGAACACATAAAACCGTCGGGAATACAACAGAGTCACAGGCACATTCACCAATCGTGATTAGGTAGCCGTCAAAAATGTTTCTAATAGAAATAAGCTCAGTATTCAGCAGTGGTCTGAAGATGCTATAGAAGATTATTTTATTTAAATATACTATTAGAATGAAGTTAGACACAACTGTAGTCAGTCGTAAGAATTAAGTGGTAGCGATTTACGAGTAGTCTAGTTCTTATTCTCTGGTCTTCAGTTACTCAATACACAACAAACTGTAGATAGAATAACAATTTGTATTAAATTAGATTGGATTTGGAAAACAGGCAATATACCCATCAGGAGCCCAGAGCGGTCCGATATGAGTGCCTTGAAATGCCGTCGTCGTCATCGTTTAACCTACACATTAAAGGGCTCCAAACTCTGTGTGCTAAAGGGTCTCTGCCTAGCCTAAGACGGCCCTGATATTCGTACTATTAGAGATTCCTAATGATGACGCATTTTGACCTATTAAGTCAATTATTGCAGTGGTATTTTCTTCAGATTTATGTCCTGGCGGTATCGCAGAATTTTGAAGCAAATCGGTGTTAGCATCAAATGATTCGTCAACCGTGCTTACAAAAATGTTGATTCGGTTTTTCACTTCCGACATGGAAGATAGCAGCGAAAGTAAATCACAGGACGTATAGTAACACTTGCTTGTCAAAAAAGTGAAGTCTCTGAAGAGCGAAGAAGATTTAAAAGTTGATTTTTGGTGAAATTAACGTGGATCTTAGATTTTACCTGCATATGGGGAAGAGTCGTGCCAACGTTAACAGTTTTAGAAAAGAAACTGACATACAAATTAGCATAGCAGACGAAAGGGTTTTGCTTCGTTTGAAAGGCGACATTTAGGCGGAAACTTGGAAAGAAGAGACGCTCGTCAGAAATTGAAGCTGTTTTTATGTAGTCCTGACTTATCACTTAATACACGGTGGTTCAGAGAGAAGTGCTATATTGCTGGTTTTGTTATGATCCCGTTATCCCGCTGTACCGCTGGATATTGCGCATCTCATAGGTGGAAAGAGTTTCCATCGAAAAGGTAAAGGTTAGACCAGCAGTAACAACGGGAAAACTCGTGAGATCACTGCTGCTTGAATTGGAGCTTAATGTCGATCTGTGAGAATATAGGAAAGTCAACGGGAAAATACCCCATTAATTATTTCCTAGTAAGTCACCTTGGCTTCTGGCAAGTTGGCACTCTAAGAAGTAGAAAGGTTATAATTACGAAATGGCGCAGTAGCACTTAATTAAAATAAAATCAAAGTTTAAATATTTAAAATAAATAAGAAAACTTAAAGTAAATAAAATAGATATAAATTAAAATACACTCTGAAAAAAGATTTGTCGCTATAACGCAGCTATTGCTAGCCTCAACTGAGTTAATTTTCTTGTTGTAACAAATTTTATGCTACCACAACAAAAAAGTTTTTCTTTCTTCAGGAAAAAAAGATTAGTTAATAAATGAAGACTTGAAGTAAATAACGGGCTAAGTGCCAAAAAAATAATTTTTAGTTAAATTAGGTTTAAGTTGACTGTGAAGTTAACTTTTATTTTTTTTAAACTTAGAATTAATAAAATTGACTAATAACAAATAATGTAAAATTCAATTAAGTCAATTTAATGTTTGATAAAAAATTTAAAATACAATACAAATGAAAATTAGTTATGGATATGAATATAATATTATTTAGAATTTCAATATTTCAGAAAACTCGAAAAATGCACCCACACCGTTTAGAACAATTTTTTTAAATTTTCACACGTTCAAATTGAATAATAATAATTATCTTACAGTATATTTTATTCAACTTATTTAACTCCAAAATTATAGAGAAACTTTTTGCAATACATATATTGTAATGAAGCACTGTCTGTCCGTCTTTCTGTATGAATTATTTTTATTTATTTCTGCACTTCTTATTGTCATTTATTTATCTGTACCGAGTTATACATTATGTATAATAGTAGATTATGTGACAGATGTAAAATAACTTATTAATCGCAGAGTGAATATACAATGGGGTCATTACGGAATTGAACATCCTATCCAATACAGTCTTTACAAATTACGAAAACTATTCTTACCGGTTGTTAAAAAAATCAAGTGAAAATTAACAAATTTTTTTTAATTGCGGATGTATATAATTAATGGATTATAACCTAAATTATCATATATATTATTAAATATTTAATAAATTAAATATTAACTTAACAATTTTTGTGATATATTTTTTTAAATGCTGTGCTATCAATTTTTATATTCTGTGGAAATATTGGTATTGAAAATTGATTTTGGTTATTTTTATTGTAATATTATTCATGTTTGTCTCATCTATCTATAATCTTTCTTTGTTGTTTATCGTTAGTTATAACGATTAGGCTAATGTAATAATAGAAATTCGTCTCGATGATGTCGAAAAATAGGAAATCGATTTTGAAATTATTTAGAAAAATATTTAATAGGTAATGAGAACAAATGATTGTAAGGGGGATCGATTTTGTGTGAATGAATAATTAGTGAATGGGAAGTTGGAATTAAAAAGAATGTTTTGTTATTTAGGGGTAATTCAAGAAATTAAATAGCTAAATTAGTTTTCATTTTGACATTTTTAAAGAAAAGTTGAAGTAAATTGTGTAGATGGCAATAACTGCGACCCCTTACGTCTTAAATCCGTGGCACAAACAAAGCATGCCTTTTCTTATTCCCGATCGTCGAACTTATTATGATACTATTATGGTGTAAACAACAAACAAGGGGTGAAATCATAGGCGGACTTCCAATAGTTGAATAGGGCTATCGAGATGACCAAATCTTCTTCACTCAGTCTCCCTTTCAAGAAACTGCTTGCTTACGTTGCACAAGTGTTTTGTGGAGGATATTTTTAAGTCTCAATAGATGTATAGTCACGGTTTAAGGGTGAAATATTTTTATTTGGAATAAAGAAGCTGCTGGAATGGAAATGTTCTTTTAGCTAATATCTTTTTGATATATCTATCAACTAAAATTCCAGTTTTCCGATATAGTCTTGGAGATGCCGCGATCAAATAAATAAGGTATTCAACCTAATATTTATAGATCTCCGTATATTGGTTTTCCAAGTAATTTATGAAAAATATTATCTAATATTATAATCGGAAATACCAACTCATTTCCTTTTCAAAATCACCTCCCCCATTGACCAAGGTGATAATCCATTCTAAATTAATTAGATACTCTATTTGTCACAGTGACTTATCGATTAAACTATAAATGTAAGAGATAGAATAAACGGAACATCGCTGTTTATTAACTGTTTCTAAACGTAATAAATCGTTTTAAACTTGGCAACTTGATGTTGTATACAAGATGAAGCTAAATTATATGTTTACCTTACACCCCATTATTTTCTTAACATACAATTAATATTATTAATAATTAAACCTTTCAAATTCGTTTATTCCTACAACAACTACATCACAAACATCCATAGTCATTTGAATTTACCGCTTTTTTTATTATAACCTAACATTAATCTAAAAATGATGTGTTAGGTATGGCATAAGTTCGAAGACTTTTACTATACTACGTATGCACTTTAAATTCCACGATTTTGTTTATTTTATTCAACTATAAGTCAGCTTTTAAATAAATTACCTTGTTCGACATTACAGTGAACTAAACATGGTAATGCAGAGAAACAAGCACGTATTGAAAGCATAACACATAATTTTTCTTAGAAAAATATTTTAAACAATGATGAAACTTGCATCCAAACAAAACAAAACATCGTATTTTTATTTGTATTATTTAACTATTGGGATGTCTTTGATGCAAAAAAGAAACTACTTCAAATAAACCAGTTTTTAAAATTTGGGAAGGAAACAAAACAGATACGTAATTTAATTTACATTTAACCATAACGTAAACTTCCTTTATGAACTAATCTAAAATACACATGTTTGATAACTCACATAGATTTTTTTATTGCTTTCCTACAGGGGTTACATAATTTTCAACACTCTTTGTAGTTTTGAAAAGAAATTTGTTTGATAAATTTCTGTTTCTGTTTATTATTTACAGTGTAACATCGACAGAGTATTTCGTAATTCATACATTAGATTAATTGTGTTTATCCGGCTGGAAGGAACAGATTTGTATACAACCATATCTCTGCTTTTCTCATAATTCTGCCTGCCGTAAACGCAGCATCTGCAACCAAACTTACATCGATTACAGAAAAAATTACGTCATCGATTGTAATTTGTTTGTCAGTTAAAAAAAAAAGTTTTGATCAATGAAAAAATTTCGGTTGCGATTCCTCTTTGTAAAAGAAGATCCAATACATTAGCTATGTGTATAGGCCTCTATACCAGTAATTAGTTAATAGGTAATTAATTAAATTAACAGCAATAACAGAAATCACAAGTTATAATAACAAACTATCCAGTAATATTGAAAAATTCGTTCATATATGCCCATGTAGGCATCGACCCTAGCACCAAAGCGGAATTTACACATTGGATGCATAAACTGAATCTTTGCACGACTATCTCCTGATACATCGATTAGAAGACGAACGATCAAAGCCTTTGCATCGCTATTCCAAGGGCTCAAAGTCTACAGCAAAAGCTAAGAAATCGTAATTATCTTTTATTGATTTATATTTATGATTCTTCAAAGTTTCCGCTTTCGTCGCTGCAGAACTGGCCATTTGACACGAAATTTCCAAGTGATTTAGTCTCTTGCCGTCATCTCATCGTGAAATCCCTACGGGTTCTAGGATGCTAAGAATGTTTGCATTTGCAAGAGAGCTCTAATAATAATAATACAGTACAGTTTCGGTAATCAGAACAC
This sequence comes from Cantharis nigra, assembly GCA_958510845.1. NCBI lineage: Eukaryota > Metazoa > Arthropoda > Insecta > Coleoptera > Cantharidae > Cantharis > Cantharis nigra. The sequence continues at coordinate 23,844,127 of OY294034.1, forward strand.
ACGCTAATCCGAACACACGCGCTAATTCGAACTCAACTAAGTTGTGATTAGGTATAACTATTTGTGCGGACTACTGACTTTTATTTCTTGTGATCGGATTACTGGATTATCGGACTAGCGCGTATGTTCGGATTAGCGTGTGTTCGGATTATCGAGACTGTCATGTAATAAATACACACACAGTAACGATACAACCTAGAGTGGGTTTTTGGCTAACCACTTCATTTTATGAAGGGTTTTCAAGGCAGATTACCTCGGTGGTTTGCCATTGCCCGCCGAGGGAAGACGGTTAGAATACAGTTCCTGCATCACTTAAGAGTCCAATATTGAATAAATACCTACACTCTGCTCAAAATATTTTTTTAATTTGTTTACTTTGAAGTCAAAATTCGAAATATAGGATAGATGTTCCAAGTTTCCACTCTTTTATTTCGAGAGAATATTTTAATTATTTCGGAAACAAAACAGATACAAACAAAAAAAATAAAAGCCTAAACTATTTAATTATTTTAATTTCAAAATTGGGAGAGAGCGGCACCTCTTTATTTATACATACAAATTATTGTCTTCCCACGTGGTGTTATTTTACTTGAATAATCTCGAAAACTGAAGAAATACAAATGAAACCAAGAGGTTGCACATAGTATATGCAAAAATAATCTAATCGAATAAAGACGGTTATTATCTTAAGTAGTAGGTTAGCCGAACAACTGCTGACTCCAAGATACTTGGTTCGAATCCGGGGAGAGTCTAAAACTTACATATGACCGTCTCCGTGCTTCGGAAGGCACGTAAAGCCGACGGTCCTCCTGGGTTGATAATTGCCGTCATCAACTATATTAAAAAAACAGTGTTACAGGCATTTCCCAATCCGTGATTTAGCAACCGTGGGGTCTAAATACTAAAGCCTTTCTCCCAGAGAAAGAGAAAACGGCTGAAGAAGGATCAACATTATTTTGAAACCAAAATTAAAACTTTCAAAAACGTAAAACTATACTCAGTGAATAGAATTTTTGTAAGTGTAATTTGACTTAATTTTAAGATTGTTGAAAAGTCATAAATTTTAATGAATCTCATAAAATAAATACACAATCTTAATGAAATTACTTTCAGGTTAAGTAAGGTTAATTACTAAAAACATGAGTTTTTGGAATTTCAAAAAGGGTTCTTGCTTATTTTGGTTTTGTTACGAACATTTGTACTGTTTTAGAAATATTTCTTTTTGAATATGACTTTTCTGCTTTAAATGTGAGAACTTATACAATCTCATTGATCAAATCATGCGCGTCATTATTAGTTATCCTTTTCTTAAATATCTTCAAAACTTGAAAGGTAGAAAAATAACTATAAACTAAGCAGTTCCGAATATTTTGAATCAAAAATGCTAATTTGGGGATCGAGGGCCTTTTTGCCAGTTCCGTTCATCTTATTATTAAAAAAAATGCATACAAAACATTGAGTGCTATTTAAAGATCAGTCTCAGTTTGAATTCGAAAGACCAAATTTGTCAAATGAAGTCCCAAAATATAGAAAGTCATGGATTAGTGGTGTTCCTGGAATTCTATAGGGATATTTAAACTTATAAGATTAAGCTGAACAACGTCTAAACTACAGTGTTATGTGGAGGAACACTCAAACTTTCCGCTAAGGGAGGGAGGCATTATAGCAAAAAAACTGTTTTTCCCTTGTGTTTTTTCTTTAACTGCCTCAGAAGATATTTCTAATAATTATTTAAGGTCTGTTCTACAATAGTCAGATAAACTTGGGATAACGTAAGTATAACGTTATTTCAGGTTTATCGAACTATTGTATCATCGGTCTTTTGGTAATGGATCGAGCTCTTGAATATTTCAAGGTTTCAAATTTTCACACTATGTAAAATATTACAAAGTTTTCCGTGCAGCTTTTGTCTAGCTTAAGAAATTATAGCCCTCGTACGTACGCTACTCAGTAAATTTGAACTTTTTTAGCTTAAAAGTTGTCAGGCTCTTCACCATCATTTTTTTTAACCGATAGCAAAATATTTGAAACAGGAGTTAAAGTTTCCTCTACACAGAAAAAAGAACAATCCTCGCAATAATTTTGAAGTAAATATTACATCAACTAGAGTAAATTTTATATCAAATATAGTAAAATTTACTTCAAAATTGGTGTGAGGCTGATTTGAATTTCAATTATAGTAAAAATTACTTCAAAACACCAAAAAATGTTCTCTGTGTAGTTAATGTCTCTTAAGAGTTTTTAACGCATTTACTGGGGGAGGAGGGGATTTCACCTTCAATATTCTTCAGACCCCCTCGATTTTATAGAGGAAAAGATTATGTGCATTGTCTGAGATTAATTTTACTAAATAAAAACTTCCTTCTGGAAAAAATACATTTATAGGACGTGACAATACGCATTGGTGGGTCTGGGGGTTATAGAAGACTCCCCAGTAATTGCATGAAATTGTTTATGAATTAAAACTGTTAGTTTTAAATACAATTCTAATTAGCATATAAAATCAACATTCATTCTTCGTGTAAATGTCGTCGAATTAACGTAATCTTTCTATTCTGAGTATAAGTAAAATGAAACTAAACAATTCATATTGTTCTATACCTTGCACTATCGGCTTAAAAGCATAGTTTTTATTTATTAATTTTTTTTGTTTATTCATCTGAAGCAAATGTGGTCCATGGGTCAGTTAAATAAGACTAAATTCTGTATAAATTCCAATATAGAGTAATTTTGTAACTATTTCTGTCAGTTTTAAAATCATCATTATTTTACCTTTTTTTAAATTTAAAAAAATATAAGAATAATACAACACCTAGAAAATCAATAATTTAAAAAATTAAAAAAACACATAAAAACACATAAATTGAATAAAAATTGAAAAATAAGAAAAATATTCGAACTAAACAAGAAAGAATTCAAAAATATTGACTAAAATGCACAAAATTGACTTACCATAACTCCACAAAATTATCAAATCTGAACGTTGTCACGTGTAAGAATGAACAATTTAAAATAATTTGAACTAAGAAAATCTTCTCTGGCACTGCTAGCGTGAAATCTGAAGGCACTGCCCTCTTTACTTGATTTTTAAAAACTTTGAAAAAATCAAAATTCAAAAAATTTACCACGTTTTTAACCGTAAGGCGTAAAACTAGAAAATGAACCCAAAATAAAAATTTTAAGTAAATTGGGGTTGTAGAATGTATTTATGGTTAAATTTACCTATTTTTTCAACATATAACAGTATACACTCTGCAAAAAGATTTGTCGTCGTAACAAAATCATTAGTAGCTATAGCCTCAACAGAATTTTTTACTGTTACAACAAATTGTATGCTGTTTGGAAAAAAAATTTGTTTTAAACACAAAAAACTTTGTTGTGGCAGCATAAAATTTGTTGTAGCAGCAAAAAAATCTCTTGAGGTTAGAGCTACTAATGATTTTGTTACGACGACAAATCTTTTTTCAGAGTGTAGTATTCATAATCTTGATAAAAAGAAAACAAATTAAAATATGCATAACTTGAATATTTTTTAAAATTTTTGGGTGAAAATAGTAAAATGTATCTAGTTTTTTGTAAATAAATTTTTCATGTGATTTTCAGTAGTGAAAAATGTAGAGAATTCAATTATACCAAATTTATTCCATCTTTGCCAAAATTATAGTAAATTTTACCTCCATTGAATGCTGCGAGGTTTTGAAACAAAACTGCCTGGTTTTGAATCAAAATTTTCTTTTCCTTCAATCTTTCTGTGTTAGTTTCTTGAAATTTGAAATTTTGATAAACTGAAAAAAATGATATTGATTGGAAAATTCATTTACGGACTACTTTTGCCTTACATGAACAGGAAGAAAAGTCTACATCAATAGCCGAAAATTACATTTTTCTTGAACCAAAATCTCGAAAACCACATAAATATAAATACTAATTTTTTAAATTTTTACTTAGAATTTCATCTGATTTTGTGTGTGTGTCCAAGTTATTTTCACACCGACCTTAACAATCCCATGTCGTTTTTGTCTGGAGAAATTTATGTTTAGCCCAATTTCTTCTATTGAATTTTAAGAAGAACTGTTGATCTTGTTTGGAATTAGAACCAATTAAACCATGAAGGGTGACAAAAACTGATTCACATTTTCACATGAGTAATTTTGAAGATCAGTGATGTTCAGGATCATTTGACAGATTAATTTTTGAGGTTAGGTTTCGGGGATTTTAGAATAACTACATTGTTGGATAGTTTTTAAAATTCCTAACTAACTCTGGATGTCTTAAATAAGTTGTTAATTGAATTTTGAGTGGAAAAGTTTATCGTTTATATAAGTTTTAATGCATTTTCAATTGAAAAGTTATTTTCCCGTGTTCACATTACTGTCTTTGATTGCATTTTCTCGAATCAAATAGAGTATTGTGTCTACAAAGTAAGTTAATTTATGAAACACTTAGTACATTGTAAATGAAATCTGCGTTAGCATCATATATCTTTAAACTTGAGTAGCATATAATATAAGAAACATGCTTAACGTAAAAATGTTGTTATGTCTTTTGTAGGAAGGTATGTAAATAAATGTGTGAAGTTGCAAATACCTTATGGTCGAATGAAAATCAACAATTTCCAACAAGAAACTTATGACAAGGTTAAGTTGTATTTGCTTAAAAAATCGATTCCATCATCGTTGTGGAACTTTTAAAATGTGCTTTTTTAAACTCACAGTATTTCTTATTCTATCGCGTCGAATAAACAAATGACGTCAATATACAATAAACAAATAAACATGATGTGTAGATAAAAGATGTTTATTATTAGGTCTCGTTAGATTTGGACGCACGTCACTCGCGTTGTCGTGCTCGTTTGTCATATTTACGCGATTATACGGAAAGTACATGAGGTTTAAAAATTATTATTTTGCGATCGACATTTTTAATGTATTTAATGGAGTGAGGTTTAATGTACCAAAACTATGAATTATCTTTGTAGAAGTCATTGGAAGGAGTTGTGGCAAAGGTAAGATATAGTTTTGTGCGATGATTATGTGACGTAAAATCCAGTTTGAGATGAAGTGAGTGAACAAGAATAAACAACGGAAATGCGTCTTCGAAGAAACATACAACAAACATTTGGTTTGTATATTTATTTAAATGTGAGTGCGGTATCTTTTAGAAAATGAATATTTCCTCCCCCTCCCCCAGTTCTTTTTATTTTTGTATGTAAACTTTGGCTAACCCAAAAAACTCGATGGGAACGAATTTTTAGTAGGTTAGCAAAATATTGTGGCCTGTTTAACAATTTACCCGATGTGCAGCATTACAAAAATAATGGCGTTAAATTATTCAAATGACAAAAATTGTCACATTGACCCTTTAAAAATTTAACAAAGACAATTATCGACTAGAGTTAATTTTTGAAATAATGAATACTGCTCTCTGACAAGGAAGAGTTTTTAATTATCACTTTTAAATCCTCTTTAGAAGGCTAGAGGAGGGGCGAAAGCTTTAGAAACGGACTAAACCCTCGGCGTACCGCTATTTCCCCACCGGAGAGTCCCTTGCTTTTGTTCATTTCAAATTTGCCTGTCGTCTTGATTGCGATTTCACAGATCACTGGAGACTGTTTTATTTTTTACGACCTCCCTACGTACCTAACACCTATATTTAGCACAATACTATACTGCTGTATGCAAAATTTCATCTAATTTGTGTTAATGCTCTCCAAGATTTTATTTCGGTTCCATCTTTTTTATTTCAAATTTCCTTCGTTAACTTCCATCACGAGAACCCTTATAAACAGCGTTAAAATTTTTTCATAATATACACTATTTACAATCGTTATTGAACGACACAAGTAAACTTGATTAGATAAATAATTATAGTTTACTTTTTCATATCAAAACTTGTTGGTAAATAAATACTGTGCTCATCGTTTTAATAGCTTATTTGTTTTATAAAATAACAAATAATTAAACAGATCTTACATTGAGTAATTTTTAAACTTTTAATACTTACATAATAAATAATATCAAATAAAATTCACGTTAAAGGTTACTAAGACCTAATGCTAAATCTTCCGAACCTCGGGTTTTCCCCTTTCACTTGTTTCAATTTAGTTCTTAGCTTGACCACCACCGCTTGCTGACATGCAACGCCTAAATACTTCCCTTGCGATCCATTATCACTTGTAATGGTGTACACTTAGGTTCCAAATTATTATCCTAAATAATTGTATATTTTAACAGCTATTTATACAGATCTGCTACAAGTGATACCAATGAATGAACAAACCTGAACCTTATCATTTTTTTATGGACAATTACTTCACCCATTATTACACTATTACAAACAATGTTTGCCAAACATTATAATTAAATTTTGAAAGCGACATTGAATAACAAAATAAAATAATATAGAATGTTTTTGCATCTCATATCTTTAATCAACATTCTGCATGCAATTGTTATTTCTGGACCTTGTGTATGCTTCGGGCTGTTTTTAAGAAACAGTCGGACTTCTCCTTATCATCAGTTGTCCGGTTTGAAAGCATAAAGAAATTGTCCATGCACTTGCCAATCTATGATTTGCGACCCTATCTGGGGGCTCAAAACTCAAAATAAAATGGAAATTTTAAAGCAAATCAATCCAATTCCAAATTAAATCCAGCGGATGCTTATAATTTGCCATAATACAGAGACGACAACTAGAAATCGGGGTGAAAGTGTAATTTTATCCAAAATTTTAATATTAATCTTCACAAATTTCATACAGTTATTAGTGCGCTGGGGGGTATTCTATATCCTCCGGAACCCCTAGTGCGTACTGCCGCGACATACACATGTATTTGTGCTATTGTTGTACTTTTATAATCAGGAACTTATATGAATCGATTATCCATATTTAGAAAATAGTTGAATTCAGATATGAGATTCAATAAAATTTTTTACGTTTTGTAGTTAGTATTTATGAATTTAGATGATCTTCACATAACCTAACTTTCTATTTGTAATTTTTTTAACCCTTCGTTTCATGATTTTTTCTTTATTGAAAAAAAATATCTTTTCAATGTCATTTTGTATTGTAGAAAATGGGAAAAATAATGAAAAAAATCCAAGCTCAATAGTTTTCAATTAAACAAGCAAAATAAATCTATTTTTAATATTCAACACCATGAGAATCACTAATTGTAATTAATTATAATTTAATTTTGTAAATGAAATCCAATTAAAAATTGTACAAATAAAAACTAAAACATAAAAAATTAATAATTAAATTGAATAAACCCAGTAAAATATTATTATTTCTGTAAACCACGTTTTGAACGATTATTCACTTGTCACAACTAAATTCAAACTATTTTAATTATCTGCATTTTCTGCTTAGCATTGCTGTCTAACAATAAATATAGCATTCAATATGTTATCTAGTGTGCTCCAAATTAGTTATACCATGAAAAACTGCTTTATAATATCAATTTTTGGAATTTAAATGTCTGTTGCCAATTTGCTACTATAGGGACCGAGCGAATACCGTAAAGTGGCGCCTAAGGCGGACACTTTGAACATTTTTGGCGTGAAGGTCATATAGCCACAAAACATATATTATTATTGTTAAAGATCGTTAATGTTCAATTTAATTATGATTTTGCTATGAATCTAGTATTAACACTAAAACGCAATTATTTTCAAAACATGCTACACTTTATTTGTAAAAAAATACAACATAATTACATGAAAAATTAAAATAAAAAAAAATATAAACCAAATTTACCTCTCTTGGAAATGTTTATAGATTTCAGGGAGGTTGTCGAATAAATTGGTGGTTGCAAGTTAGCTAATGCACAACACATACGGACTATGTCATCAAGGTAAGGCATTAAATCGTGGCTTATATTGTGCAAAATATGATGGGTTTTGATTCGCTGTATGCTTCTTTCGACATGAATTCGACAACTCACTTGACTACAAAAATCTCTTTAAGCTTCTTCTGCACAATTAATGTTCACTTGTTTTTTAGATCCACAAGGTCCTACTAATTCTAATTTATTTTCTTTTCGCTTGATAGCTCGTTCAAACCTGGCATATTTCTACTTTTTCTAGAAATTGGTGTTTTGGCGTTTTAAAGTTTTACTGTTACTTTTATTATACTTGAATCAAAAATTAATGTTATATTTCTTCTTCACTCAACAACATAAACTCTCGGACACTTAACTCCAAAAATTAACTTATCATCCTCCGCCCCCCCCCCCAAGCCAATACAAAATTTTAACATTAATTTTGAAGTCAGGGGAAACGGAGAATTTTTAATACGGAATTTATAAACAGGTTTCGTAAGTGGAACAAATCTCAGTTTCCCCTGACTTCAAAATTAATGTTTAAATTTTGTAGTGGGGGGGGAGGGCGGAGGATGATAAGTTAATTTTTTGAGTTAAGTGTCGGAGAGTTTATGTTCTTGAGTGATGAAGAAAAAATTATTTCTTTCTTTTTAAAGGGAACAGTAGTTTTTAAAGTAAGATGCTTTTACAGCCAGGGATTTTTAAAATTTTTGATTTTTATTTTATTTCACTCTTTTTGAAGTACATTTTGTCAAAATGTATAGAGAAACCGAATATATGTTTTAAACCGCTTGGTGATCCAGTCAGACGATGTGGTAGCGCGAATTGTTAGCCAATGATATGAATTTGACCCTACATAATCTAACAAACATAGAGAACAAAGGGGGGGACCCTCCCGACAAAAGGCGGCATCAATTGGCGGGATTTTTAGCTTCTGTTACAGCGATCTGAGATCAAAAATTTTGGTTTGAGCGTGTTCATAAAACATGTACCTATCTTCTAGTTGAACCCATAAAAAAACAAAAAAGTCAAAAAATCATAAATTGGCTCGCCTTAGAAAATAAAAGTACAATTATTCACCCTTTTTTTCGATGGATTTTTCAAGAGTTTTTCTTTCCTAGAATACTTTAAATTTCTGGCGCCTTAGGCTTTCGAGTCCATTTTGTTGGTTGCCATAAACTTTCATCACTAAAATAAACAATTAGGATGTCTTTAATTGTACCAGTAAATGAGGAAAATATGGAATATACTTACTTGTTTTTCCTGCAAACACTTTTTATCCATTGATCACGTCGCTTTTTTTCGTGTGGTTTTGCGGGAAATCTATAAAATTTTACAGCTCCTTCGGTGTTTAAATAATTATTTGTACACCCAACAACACAGCAATTCACACGAGTACCGATTTTCATTGTTAAAAACACGTGATACTAATAAACAAAATCTAATATGCAATATCACTATTTGAAATGATCACGCCAATTATGCAAATTATCACCACTACTGGCGCTAGTTGCAAATACGCTCGGTCCCTATATGAAACGAAGGGTTAAGTATAGATGTAACATTTTGAAAATTTTTCAAAAATTCAAAATAATAACAAGAAATAGTAGATATTCCAGTTGTTGTGTTCAGTAGTTGTAAAACGCATTTTTGGAAAAAAGCTTTTGATTTTTCTGTTCGATTACCTCAAGAGTTCATTTCAAATAATATGTTGTTTACAGTATTCTTAATATTTCCTTGGATTTCCATTTCCCCAGTGATTCCTCGACAGAGAAGTACCTTTGTTTTGTGATTAAAGGATTTTTTAACTCACATATTACACGCAAACTTTTTAACTGTTTTTTCCCGAATTATTCGAAAACCTACTGATTATTGTATTTTTATTGAGAATAGACAACAACTATGGCAAATACCAGACCTATTGGTTATGCAATTTTTTTTGGTATTACAATAGTTTTCCGTTCAGAAGAAGTTCTTTTTTCAGTTTCTTTAGAATTACAGTAAATTATCTGTTATCAAGCATGGTCTGGAACGTAAACATTCTTCTAAAGTGACAGATTCTTCTGTATTGAGAGAGATAATAAATATGCCTGTTTTATATACTATGCAGCCGGTGTTATACAATACGCCGATACCTTTAGTATCGTAAGTATTGTATTTAGTAAGAATATTATTTTAATATGTGAAACAAATATAAGAACTTTCGACTCGAGTTTCGTTTAATAATAGGTCTGTTCCAACAAACAGTTATCTCCAGTTCTCTGACTATACGCATGCTCTTTAGTTAAAATTTTAACGAAAATGATCTTTAATAAACATAAATTTAGTTAAAGAGCATGCGTATAGTCCTTAGAATTAGAGATAACTGCTTGTTGGAACAGACCTAATAATAACATTAGAATACCCAAAAATTTCACGAAAATATAACAAGTAGATGTATAAAATTTACCTATTTGTTGATATGAAATTAAATTATATAATTTGAAAATTGAGTTTGCAAATTTTGAATGAAGATTGTATTCGTGTAGGTTTATCAAATTACTTAAACTTAAATAAAATGCAAGAATATGTGAATATTTATTTGCAGAATCAGCGTCTACTGAAATTTAAACGCTTATTATTTAAGATTTTTATAATTTTGTCAGGGAATTTCTCATTTTTAGTGCCAAGTTAGTGAAATCAAATTTTCAGTCAGGGAAAACAATTAATTAAATTTTTTTATAATTTTAAAATTAAATATTTTTTATCAAAAAATTAATTTTTTTAATTTTAAAATTTAAAAAAAATTATTAATTTTAATTTAATTTTAAAATTAAGATTTTTTTTCCTTTTTATCTTCCGATTTATCAAAATATCAGGGAAAACCTGGAAAAGCCAGGGAATTTGATTTGAAAAATTCGGTGGGGACCCTGTATAAATCTGAAGTGACTCATTTCTACATGCTAGAATTGGGGAAAGATGCTATATAATTGAGAGTCCAATAATCGAGAATTTACTGTACAATTTTGTTCTTAACCAACCTTTTTGTATCTTTTACGTCCCACCCTTCTCTTTCTGGTGGTTGTTTCATGCTGTCAAGATCAGCCAACTACATTTTTGAGGTCCGAATGCTAATTTTCGGAGCTTCTCGATTGCGAAAGAAATGATTACGAAACCGATTGTAATCTGGCAGTTAAGAACAAACAAAACTCTAAAAAATATATTAATTAAAATCTATTTTTGTTTTTCGCATCGGTTTGAATTTTTACAGCGTTAAAACACTGTATTGAATAATTTTATTCGGAATTTGTGAATTCATGATAGCATTAGGTTTGGATCTAAACAAAAAAATTATTGAAATTGTCTGTGGATTAGGATACCCTGTATTTCTATCAGTTACAAGATCTTTTTAATTTGGATCTGCCATCAGAATCTTTTGCTTAATTTTGATGCTGATGAATCTATAAATAATAAAATAATTTTGAAAATTTTGGGAAAACTTTTTGACCAAATAAAAAACGAAATATTGGCTATCTAAACATCAAAGTAATTTGTCATAAAAACTGAAAATTTTACGGAAATTCAAAACCGATTGGCCAAAATAAACGTTACTGTATTAATCTGACATTCCTACCATTGAATCGTGTTGAACATATTGAAATTTAGAAATGAAGGAAAGCAGACAAAAAACTGCAAATATAGTTTTCCATACTTCATATAAAAACTAACAAATCCAGAAACAAAAAAGTTATCATTTGCTGCTTTGAAAATGTGAATTAATTCATCAGAAGTTGAACTGCGCTCAAAGACATTGTTGAATAAAATGTCTATTGATTTGAGAAATTACCTACAGAAATTAATTCTTATGTATAGAACAGGTCAAAATAAACATCACCTGTTAAAAATTGTAAAAATGAATATGGAAAATTGAGATACCCTCATCTATCAAGCTTTACCGGAATATTTAAAAATAAAAATAATTTGAAGATTGAAGTAAACAGGTTAAAAATAATTAAAATTAAATGATAGTAAGAGACGAACTGAGAAAAATTAAAGTGACTGGAAAATAAATAAAAATTAGTAAAATGATAAAAATCAAATAGAAAATTAATATTTTACAAGAACAAAAATATTCATGCAGAAAAGCAGTGGCGTAACAAGCAGGTGAGGGACCCGTGTGCGAAGTTGTTAACAGGGGCGCTGCTTTTATAAAAGACAAAATAAAAATTTGTATACAGGACTCGAAATTCCGACGATTTCCATGCAATTCCAGTGATTTCTAAAGAATTCCTTCCAAAACAAGAGCGGATATAGAGACAATTGTCTAAATTTCCTAAAATATCCTAGAATTTTCAGTGATTCTCCACTTTACAAGATTTTTTTGGATATTTTTCTAAGATTTTATAGAATTTTCAATTTCCTAATTGTAAAATTAGTGATATTTTTATGGATTTTCTAAAATTTTCTGGAATTTCTTAACATTTCCCGCTCGCTTTTTACTAATAAGTGGAAAAATGATGGAGAAATTGTCATATGCAAAACCAAAGGGAAATTTGAGGAAATCTACAATATTATAGTTTATCTTATTTTTACTTTTTCCATTTTCTGAGATTTTATTTTCTTTAAAATTTTCTAGATTTTCTAGAGCTGTCTGAATTTCTCTAGATTTCCTATTTACCAAAATTTTCTCAAGTTTCCTAAGATGTTCTTGAAATTTCTATGGATTTCTTGAAATTTTCTATATATCTACAAATTTTCTAAGAATCTGTTTCTTGAGATGTCTTAGAATTTCTTCAGATTTCCATTCAACAGTACACACAATTTTTCCAACGATTTCCCCTTAGATTTGTACTAAGTGGAAAACCAAAGGGGAAATCGTGATATGCAAAATGAAAAGAAATCCAAACAAATTTTACGGAAATTCTATGAAATCTTATAAAACTTAAGAATGCTATCTTCTTTCCAAGGAAATCTTGGGAAATTTAGGAAATCTTTAGAATACCATAGATTAATTCTTTTATTTCCTTTTTTAATTTTTCAAAATTGCCTGGCCAAGGTAGATACAACAGGATATCAACCCCCACCCATGAGCATTAAAAAAACAACAAAACTTACTACGTTTCGTTTTGTTGAAATTTTAAAAATATTAAAATATTAAAAATATAAATATTAAAATAAAATATTCTTATTGAAATACATAACATATAAAACAAATATATTTATACGTCATTCATACCCCCAGTTTTATAAACAAAAGGTACACATCATGTACCGTAAAAATTAGCACCGGGGGGTGCGGAACACCCCACAGTATGCAATAAAATTCCTGGTACGGAAGTCACAAGTTTAATAGCATGGCAATCATTTGAACATAATTGCTGGTGACCTGGGGGTATTTGAGATAGTAATTTTTGAGATTTTTATTAAGATTGAAAAGGTCACAGTACAACTGGGGGCCCTTATAGCAGGGGGCCCGCGTGCGTCGCACCTACCGCATCCCGGTAGTTCCGCCCCTGCAGAAAAGCTATGCATTTTGAAATGAAACTCATTTTTAATTTATTAATCAAAAATGCATTCAACAATATAGTTTAAAAAATGCTATCACATTCTATAAATGGATTGATAAAAATGAGGTTAAGTGTATAAATAATTTTCTAATCTCTTGAGAAGATTAGCAAAATATCTTGTGCGTGATGATTTTTGTCTATAGCTAATGCCCAAATTAGTACAAAATAATGAATTTATCTTTTTATGGAGCTTAAAGTGAATCTGAAGCATCCTCTTCACCTTCAATTATTTACGTACCGGGAGGTCGGGGCAGTCAAAAGGTCGCCTGACCTTATGGTGATTATTAATTGCGTAAAATTAATAAAAATGTCTCAAGAAAATTTTATAAATATAAATTTTTACAAAAATATAAAAATAACAACAGTACTTGTTTTTACGATAATAATTAACAATACAATTGTTTGCAAATTAAATAAATAAATAAATAAATAAATAAAAGAGCTCACGCGAGGCCGCTCCCGCTCACCACTGCGTATAAGTCGCAATGTCATGGCTTATAACCTGCTTTTGGTATTTATTGCTATTAACAGTGTTACTTATGAATTTATTCAATTATGAGGTTATCAATTGAGGTCAATTAATTGATCGATTTTGAAATTTCTAACATTAGAATTCAAAATAATACAATCAAAATTACATCCGAAATAGAACTCGGGCGCGTGCGCTTCTTATACTAATTACTTAATTGTAATTGGAATTACCAATGTAGTTGAAACTTGAAATTTAGCCAACTTCTAATAGTAATCCTAATAAATACAAACATAGAAATCTCATTATCTATTTTTATAATTTACTATTAATTGTAATAGTAATTACAAAACTCATCATATTAACTTTTAAAAGACTTCTCGTAAAAGTTAGAGACGGCTAACTAACTGCTTAAGTTAACACGAATACTTATAAATTATGTGTCTACATGTGTCTATCTCGTTATTCAGTTTTGCAATCCTAGCTGCAGTCGTAAATTATCTAATTAGACGATAATTTTATTAAAAATTAGTTTTTATGTTAATTTGGGAACTAATATACTACGGTTAACTCGAAGTTTGTTAAATACAATATAAAAAGTCGTTTTTCGAGAGGAACGAATGCACAGTTTTTAGTTCAATGTTCACAGACGTTATAGTTTGGACGACATTCCGTGCACAAAAAGCAAATATTTGCTCTGAATTCTGTCCAAATTGAAACATTTTACGCGGATCGGTGCGGTAGTCTGGGTGCACCGTTAGCTAGCTAACGCTATTTAGGCGCAAAACTAGAACCATATTGGCCGAGGGGGGAACCGCAAACAAAATTTTTGTACACCAGATTTTCTTTTATGAGGTTTCTTTGGATTTCCCAAGATTATCCCAGATTTCCTAAAACAACTTAAAAAATATTAAAAAGAAATAAAACAAAGGTTGACAGTAATATTTCTAAGATTTTCTGATTTCCTTTTCATTGGATTTCATAAAATTTCTTAAGATTTCCTTGGATTTTCTAAGATTTCTTTGGATTTCCTTTCACTTATACACCAAATTTCCCCCAGCAGTTTCCCCTTGGTATAAGACTTTAGAAATTTGAAATATGACCGGCCTTATATGTTTATCATTTTCCGTACAGGAAGTTTATTCATGAACACCTGACCCTTCCGAAAATAAAAATCTTTTTTTTAACCTTCCGTGAAGATTTTTTGCCGATCACTGTACAAATATTATTTTTCATTTTTTCCCATTAAATCTTGTATATGATCCCAAATGTAGGGGATGCAACAGAGCAAACGAAACTGCGGAGAAGCATGTGCTTTCTCACTATTATCCGTTTCTAGCGTTAAAGAGAGGTACCAAATTGAGAGTGGGTGAGAGAATCAGTGACTCACCGCGAGGTGTGCTAGGATGGGGCGATGGAGGGCCGCTACTGCATTGGATGTTCTTCTACATTCTTCTTACTTTCTTCCTACATTACTGCCCTTTCTCCGAATATCTTTTATTCAGGAGCGAGAGATGTGATCTAGCACCGTGAATTTAAGCGAATATTATTTCACAATTTATGAAACTCACATTTACAAAACGGAATTTGACAACTATATAGTCATTTTATTGGCATTGGCTTCTTAAGGTTTGCTATTTCCCCTATACCGTCCTCTCGTTACCTGTAACTTCCCACTCATCTAGAAAATCTGGAAAAGTCAGAGAATTTAATATTTCCCTAATTTTTTTTGGGAAATGTCAGGGAATTTCTCATTTTTAGTGCCAAGTCAGGGAAAATAAATTAATTTTGAAAGATTTCTTTAACCCGTCGTTGGTACACTTTATTTCTTAACGTGATTGGTACACTGTAAGCGCGGCGCTCACACATTATTTTTATATCATTATTAATTGCTAAACTTAGAAGTTTTTTCAAAACTCGCTTTGTCCTAAAAGTAAACTTTTCAGGAAACGGTTTTTATTGTTTAGTGAATTTGATATAAACAAAATATTAGTTTAAAATAACTTAAGATAATTTTTTTCCTAGTGTCTTTTAAAGGCTTCTAATTAAAAAAAATTTTTTTTTGTTAAGTTTTCAAAAATATTAATTAAAGAAAAATTACAGTTTTTGCAAAACTTGCTTTATTTAGAATACTCTTATCAAAATACATTGAATTAAAAAGAAAAAATTTTTTTAATCGTTTCAAGCGTTGGCTGCTTCTTCCGATGTTATTTTTCATAAAATAACACCATAATTTATTAACATAAAATTCCTTCGGTTCTTCAGGAATATTTATGATTTTATCTATGTATAAAGTATTGTATAAAGCGAGTTTTGTAAAAACTTTAAGTTTTCTCTAGCGTTTTCTAATGAAACAAAGCGAGTTTATCAATACATGATAGCAAATTCTGAAAGGCCACTACAAAATTATATAGATTTGATATAAAGCTCAATATTGTTTAATTTTGACAAAGCGAGTTTAAAAAAAACCGTCCTCAATTGAAAGAAATAGAAACACGTGTACGTACGACGGTGATAAAAATATTGCGCGGTAAGCGCGACGCTCATTTTATCGGAGTTGTCAACTTTGTAAGACGATAACTAATTAATATTTTGGCAATATTTGTAGACATTTCATTTGAAGGTATCAGATTAATTCGACATCATTTCGACACTCCCAAGGAACAACGCAGTAACTCATTTTACCCTGTTTTACAGGAGAGGGATTTTAAAGTTTTGAAAAGTACATACATACATAAAAAATACAACTTTTCTATACTGATTATCTCTGGAATTATTGGTCGTACGGTAACGTTTTTTTTTACCAAAAAAAAAGTTTTTTTCTCAGGATTACAGCAGTAATCATAACTCAAAATGCTAGTAACTCGAGTTACGGCGTTTTTCTTTGGGGTGTCGATTTATAAGATTGACATTTGAAATGTTATTTATGTGAGCGCCGCGCTCACATGTGTACCAACGACGGGTTAAGTTTTAAAATAAATTTTTTTTAAATTTTAAAATTAAGATGTTTTTACCTTTTTATCTTCCGATTTATCAAAATATCAGGGAAAATTTTTATTCTTTATCGCAGAAAATCTGGAAAAGTAAACTTCAGTGGGAACCCTGTAGTATTTTTATCAAAGTCAAAATGTTTACTTGTTGGTACTAAAAGTGGCAAATTATAAAATAAAAGTCAAAGAAAGTCAAAGAAACGTATAAATTTGAAGAAATCGTTAGAGTTCTTTTTTATCATTTTAACTATCAACTTAAAAACCTCAAGTGCGACTTTCAGGCCGCACAGTCTAGCAATCTAGTTAGCTTAAATTTTGTTTAAAATTCATGGTAAACTGTGTAAAAAATTACAGCTAGAACAGTATCTCTAATCGGCTGCAATAAATGTCATTGAATTACTTTAGTGCCGCCCGTTGCCAGCAGTAAAAATCAAGTTAATTTGTCAATTTATTTCATTAAATTAAATCCGAGAAAAATGTCGCTTGTTGGATGTTAGATGTAGTTCAGAAGGCGATCTAATTGGTGTTTTCGCCAATTTTTCTATTTTTATCAACTAGATTCCATATTTCGCAATCTAATTATATATTGAAAAATCGATAATTGAACGAAATATCCAACTAAGCAATCCAAGTATTCTCAAAAAGTCAAAAAAAATCTCTTTAAATTATTTCATGTTGTTGATTTTTCCTAAAGTTAATGAAATTAATATTTAATTGGTAATCCTATTGAATTAATATTTAAAGTTGTAAAGAAACACTAAAAAATTTCCGGAAAGATTTTAGTTTTCCATAAAATGTATTCTAAATCCTGGGGGATAAATGTAGCTTTGACCGCTGTAGAAAGCGATGCTTATACTGCTAATCAATTCCCTAGACGTCTCTTATTCCTGAAAGTGCGATAGGGTAGTTTTTCGGCACTTGTTATAATATAACTTTTCGCAGTTCAACTTCTTAATTTGTTATTGTAGCAAAAGTTGAGTTTTGTATTGAGTTATTCTTGTTTTTCTGTCACTTAACAAAACAATTTTACGATATATTTGTGTTTATTGCGACCTATTAAATTAATTTTACTGTTTGATTTTTAGTTTTTTATATTTGGAATTCATACCGAACCCATCCAGTCTCGTAATAAAATTTTGGCTGACTCACATTTGTTTCAGTATTTCATTGTATTCTACACCCGTCCATATTTTAAAAATTGAAGTCATAATAAGCTCTGGAGATCCACTACACTGGAATTTTATTTTGAAACTTTACGATGTCAAAATTTTAATTATGTTCAAACTATCGATAAATAAGTTTCCGAGATTACTTTTCATTGTCGGCCAGAAAAACATATTGAACCACGCGTTCTTTGGTGCTGGAACGGCTGCAATTAGTAACAAATGAACTTTTGTGATTTAATGCAGAATTATTTAATTTATCAAAAATAATAATGCTGATATTATTTCAAAGAATTTACTTACCAATTTGATTAGCATATCAAAACTGAAATCTAAAATTTATCCTTCGAACTTAGAACATCGGCAAATATACCAACTTAAACAACTACGAGTATGCACCGCTATCGATGGTTTTGTTTACGTTCCTAATGCATTTTGGGATGACTCGTTTGTATTAGTTCATCAGGCATTATTCGTTGGTAAACATTTATACTATATGTGTAACTAAAAATGTACAGTTGCACATTGGCATTTTTTAAATTCATATTTCTTTACCATTATTACGCGACAGTGCTAAATCAAAAATTACCATAATTTAAAAAATTTATATGATTGAATATTGAATTTAGACCGTCAAGTTCAACCAGATTGATTTCCTCTAAAAACTATAAAAATGTTTATATCATGTTTTATGCTCCGAGTTACGAAACTTTCCCCATTGATGTTGTGAATATACAATTTGAAATAATAAATGTGAACATTCAAAATTGCACTTACTTTGTTATGCACCTACCTATATCGAGCCCCCTACCTGGCCGCCAATTATAACGGATGCTAATTCCAACATTAAAAAATTAATTTAATATAATAAAATTTCTCGGGAGCCACCGTATTTGAGAAATACGGTAAATAAATAAAGGTTTCTGTTGATATTTCTAATTTATTATTGTTTATTATAATATTGTTTTCTTAGGTTAGTTTGGTTCTACCTTTGTATAATATTATCATTTGAACACCTAAATTTTCATCTGTTATATTAGACACTGCCATAACCATTTCTGGGATTTATTGTGTACCGTGCCAATGTACACTATCGAAATGTATATACCACAATATTTGTCTAAATATTACTTTAAGCATTAAATTGACGTTCAAAAATATTAAATTATTATTTTTAGTTTATTCATTTAATTGGGCTTGTTGATATTCACTTATAATTAACCACCGAAAAAAAATATTGTAAAAAAAAACAATTCAGCGTCCTGTTTGTCTGTTCATATATTGGGATGTTTATCTACCATCTCCACGTTAAACAAGTTCCTGATCTGAGGGCAACATTAACAGTAAAGCATAACTGATGTTTATGTAGGCATTCATTATAAAATTTGCTCTATATCTGTCTGAATAAATATTTCCAGAAGATTTTTCCTCTTCACCCGACATATAATAATGAATATTTTTATTCAAGTACTCTGCATTCTCGTTATCAAATATGTATTTTGTAAGAAATAATGATATAAACTATAAAACAATTTTTCTTAAATAAACTTGCTTTAGGTTTAAAAATAAAATTAAATTACAATGCAAAATTGCGTTCTTGATATTTTAGAAAAATTAAAATACCGCTTCAGTTACGATACAAATTTCAAGACGAAACGTGAATCTGCTAGTTTTCCTTTTCCCTTTCTGTAGGTATTTATCATCTCTATTTTATTTACTCTTTCGGGGATCACAGTAAGTGTAATAAAAATTTCTTGAGTTTGTAGTTGAGCAAAAAATTCATTATGAGTAAGAAAGAGTTTACTGGACGGTGAACCACTTAATTTCCTCTTGAAATTAGTTTCACCTGGAATCACGCAAATATTAATTAATTCTATAAAGTTTTCCAAAACACGAAAAAATGTATAGTTTCTATCTTAACCCTTAACAAAATTCAAGAACTGGTAATTTTTTATTTCCTTTAAACAAAAATATTGATTATTTCCTCCCTATACTTCAGCCAAACGGGAAAATAGTTTTTGTAGCAAAAATTTTGCATACAATTGAATAACCTAGTAAGTCAAACAATATAATCTCTTGAACAACTCAATCTTTATTAAGTCGACTTACTAAGTTCTTCGATTGTATGTTAGTATAATAGTAGCATAATCGAACGACAGCATTCCAAAAATAGTCTCGCGGAATTCATATGGGCTTCAGAACCGTCATGCGAAAAATGCTAACTTAAATTAAATTAATTAGAAAGTTTGTGATTGGAACCCAAAATTTCGATCTGGTAACTCAACCGGCAATCACAGCAATCCACTGCTGTAGATATCATGTATATCATTATTTCAAGCATAATACGACTTTGTGGCTAATGGTTAATGCTTGACCAATATAATCAATATTGAAACTTGGAAAGGTAAAAGCAAACTTCAACAGTAACTTTATAAATTTTAATCAAACACTTGACAATGTCACTATTTTACATATTATCAATGAATCATCTTCAAGATAAATCGGAGATAGGTATTTGCATATGTCAATCATCGAAATCGTTTTCGATAATTACATGATTCGAGATTTGCATGGGTGAGTGAGGTGAGAATGTCCCCCAAAAAAATTTCGTTTAAAGTTAAATTTTCAATTTTGTCCCTCTTTTTGGGTCCCACTCGGCAAAAAAATAGAAAATATGTTCAGAACAATTTTGCAGTCAGAGTTTTGCAGATAAATTTTTGACTTTTTTTTTGATTTTTTGACAAACTGAAGTTTGTTTTTCTAAACTGTAAAGACTTTTTCTAGACTGTAAAGCCAAGCCTTCGCCAACAAAGTTATTCCATGTATTTTCAATTATTCCCAATAATTCTTAGTTATTCAATAAATACTCTTTGAACAGAATTAATTAAAAAAATTTATTTTAATTGCTGGGATTATTAACGGGGATGATATTATATCGAAAAGCTGCTATTTGGTCATCAGACTTTGGTCTCTTGGGAAAAAAATTATCATTATGGGAAAAAATTTTGCCGAATTTTTCCCTGAGACTACTGCTATATTATAACAGTAAATGAAACCAGACCATATCAGAAAATTTTGATTGCAGCAGCTTGATCAAAACAGTCAGTCACATAATTAGTGCTTACCTTTCGAAAAGCTTTGTGGTATGGAAGAGCTGCATTCTTTAAATTTTTATTGAATCAAAGCGATAATTAAGTTATTGGAGAAGCAGATATTTTTAGGATTCCAAATGCTAATGGTTCTCTAAGCCGATCATTCTTTTTCAACTTACTGTTTTTCGTAGCTTCTTTCCATTCTCTTACCTGACGTTCTTTTTTTCTCGTTTGTGCTGGAATCCGCTTCCGAATCTTGAGGAGCTTTCTGTGGGGTTGCAGGTGTGGTGAATGTCTAAGTCTAAGATCTTAAACTATTTTTTGTATCATGCACATCCGGTATTTTTTCAAATTTTTTTCTTTTTGTATATGCTCCAATCTTGACAATCTGCAACTTCATTATAAGGCGTGTATTTCGATCACTTTCAAGTTTTTATTTATATTTCTTTGTGATTTTCCAACGTTTCTGACTTTTTATAGTTTTGTTCATAAAACCATTTAATGCAATGTTTTTAGTTTCTACCTACAAATGGCAACAGCACAAATAAAAATTTTCGAGTTATGGATTAAATTCTTCACAAAAATTGTGAAATTTCATGTTTTTTGCTTTTTTAAAAACCGGCAAACGTAATTTTAGGAATTGGAACTTTTGATGGAACTGGAACAATCTGAACTTTTTGGAAGTGGTTAAAAAATTAACGAATTTTCAACATATTATTTTAATTTTTATACATTGTTTGAATAATTGCATCCATTGTAATCCACTGTAGAACTGGAATTTGTAATAAAATCATTTCACATTAAATTAATTTACACATAATTCAAAAACGTGCTAATCAGCATCAGGGATTTATCTATTCCCGACTCAGGTAGCGAAAATCGACGTTGCTAAATTCAAGTGTCAATGCACTATGAGTATGTGATTCTGTCTTACAAAAGTAAAAACTACGAATGAATTTGATGATCGCACATCAACGTAATATTTACGTAGTAAAAGAAGAAATTCCGAGTGGCGCGATGGCTTGGGGGAGAGGCTACGTTAATTCGACGATATTTTGACGTTGAATTAACGTATATATTATATTATGCTTATTGAGTGTAGTGAGATATCAGACAGAATAATTACGTTTAAAAGGAAAACTTTCAGGGCCAATCGGCCAGAATTTTAGCATCGTGTCATTTTAAACCCGAAGTTAATTAACGAAGTTTAAATTCTCATTTCATATCTTTTGTGATCGATTCAATCGCAAAAGTAAGTGTAATACGGTAGCATAAATTTTGTTACCTTAATCTTGGGTTTAAAGTGACTTTAAAATACCGGTCTTTAAAACAAGCGATCGTGATTGAATTGTTGTTGCCAGTATTACTTTAATATTCTGCTTGAGGAGCGACGTGGCGTATCAGCCTCCAAAATATATGTGGCCATAGTTGATTATAGACTAACGGTATATTCACGTTGATGCATTTGAGTGAACTTGAAACAATACATGTAGTAAGGTAAAAAATCTTACGTTGACATAAGTTATAAATATATGCAGTTTTAACGGAATAATGAAACAACGTTAAATTTACGTTAAATAATGTCATGTTAATGCCACACGTAAATATAACGTGAAGTATTATAGGTAATCATAACCGCGAGAGCTCAAGTCTGATTCAACTCAGTTTTCTCTAATGATTCTGAAACTATAAGAGATATCAAAAATATTTTGGAAACCAATAATTTAAAACGTAAGACGATAATTTTTTAAAGATTCCATGTTATTGGTTAAAAAGTGAGTTGATCAGGATGCTCTTAACTGTCGTGGTTTTACAATAGGTATGAGTTTTTGATGTCAACCTGCTTGATTATGGATTTTGCTTGATGTTTCATGACATTTAATTTTCTTGTAAATCAATCTATAAATTGAAGGTATTTTATTCGATTAAATGTGAAGATTAAAATTGGATAGACTGAAAAGTATATCGTGGTTAAATATTATACTTATATGCAGATATTTCAAGAATCGGCGTTGTACGCTGAAAAAATATTCTTCTTCTCAATCATGAAAAATTTTAAATTTGGCCAGAGCTTTCTCGACATTTACCGCCGGCCGATAATTTACAATACTTACACATATGCATATATAGCTGTCAGGAGCATCTTTTTCTGTTCTTTAACTTTTTAAAGCTGGTATTTAGCCGGTCGTTGGCAGTATAGTATACTGTATACATATTAACCGGGAACATTGCAATTCAAAGAAAATAGAGAATTGGAAATGTAGGTTTCGACTATGGGGTGAAAAGGTACTTTTATCTTGTGAAATGCATCTACAAATCTTGCAGATTTTCAAATATTCAGGAGATTCGTGTGTATTTAAGTTTATCGAAAGGGATTTTCTGAAACTATAAATTGCTTACTAAAGTCATAAAAGCACCCTAAACCTATACCTAATTTTATTAAAGGCAAAATATCTACTTATAAAGTAGCCTTCGCAGTTCAATAAAAATATCAAATAAAGGTGGAAATTTAAAAAATGTCTATTTGGAAGTTTTTTATAGTTGGTATTACCGAGGTTTGAATGTTGTTGTGTGAATGTTGTGTTATTTTTGAAAATAAAGACAATTAAATGTTACGTTTAATCACTCGTATAGGTTAAAAGTAGGTCAGTAAAGTAACAAGTCAAAATTGCAGCTATTTAGAAACCCTCTCGAGTTGATGTCATTGAAGTTGGGGGACGAAAAGCACGTGTAGCGTGGGAAAACGTTTATGCCTTTTGATGTCGGCGGTAACGAGTACATCGGCGTCCTGTTGTCAACGTTACCGCCGCCGCCGTTTCCGCCGCCGCTGTTAAAAACGACTGTTTCAAAATGCGTGGGCGTGGTGGAAGATCGCGCAGTCGCCACTTGGTTGGCACGAGGAGTTGTTGATTCCTCCAATCACAAAATTTCACCGAAAACCGGTGCATCCCACAAAAGCTCTACACATTTAATTCTACTTCTTGTAGTCTACAAAATAATAAAATAAAAGTTTGAAAATCTATGATGCTGCATCTGGGAGTATCGAGTTTGCGCCGGTCACGTTCAAGAAAAGGTCCATCCTAGTTGCAAGTACCAAGCCAATGCAAAGCTCTGCAGACAACATCTACTCTACCCATCTGGTACATATATCATTATTTTAGAAAACAAGTTCCAAGTGTAGCAAGATAATTTCTATTGCGTTTTGACATATTTCATCATTTTACACCAAGATTGACATTTTTAGCACATCTTCAAACTTTTAAGAGCTAAATAATGAACTTTCCCAAAACCAATTTTATCTTAATTTCTCTGTTTTTACAATAAGTGGATATCCCTTCAAAAGCTTGACGAGAATTTCCTTAAAATTGTTTCTAAATCACGAATATTTTCCAGTTTTGTGTTCCGATTTTGTGTGATTATTGTTGATTTTACAAGTTGTATTGTGTAATTTCCATATAAATACGGATCCCAAGTCCATCGAGCAGCCGAACCAGGTTCAAAACCCCATCATAACGGCCCGTATGGCAGCTTTCTTTAAATAGTACAAATCTCGCGAATGCTACACTACAATATGTCTCTTAATGATGTTCTTCTGTTCTGTTCATCAGCTGTGACCCAGAAAAGCCTTGAACGGATGAAAAGGAGTTACTCCAAAATGTGTTATGCAGGATTATAGTAGATTTCGACGGTACGTCGAAAGGTGTTTATGGATGGACAAATTAAAGAATAGTTTGGGAAAAAGGATAAAAATTTGCAATTTGAATCTTAGCGGTTGTGTGTAAATCGACAACAGCGACAAGACAAGTTTTCAAAGAATTTGCTTCAATAGCTCGGAATATAATTAGCACCCCGAATCGTGGCCGTAATTGCTTGCAACCCCAATTGAGGACTTACCATGAATGTAAATCGTTCTTCCAATCTTTCCATTGCTTTTTTACTTTAATTTATGTTTCTCGACTTTAATCCATTTGAAACGTGGCTAACCAATTCCGCATATAATGAATAATATCCTAAAATATTCAAAATAAAATTTCCTTCGTTAAAAGAAAAACTATACATGTTTATATATGCACGTGAATATCGGCGTATTCAAATCACGCGAGCAATATTTTTAAAAGAAAGCGCGCATTATTTTCACGTAAAAAATGCCGTAATCATACCATCATCCCCTAATTTAGCTTTTCCCCCTTACTTGTATAGGGTCACAATATTATACAGTAGCAGCCGATTTTTCCTTTACTAAACCAAAATTTAAGAGGTCGTACTTTTTAACTTTTTCCTTAGAAGAAAATATTAGTATAACCAAAAATTCATTTTTAAAACATAAAAATCACTAAAACCCAAAAGTTTCTTGATTGACTTTAACAAAATCAATAAACTTGTAGTAACCCTCTATCCAAACAGTCATCGGTCTTACTAGGGTGTAAATTGTCCTGCATTTTCACTAATAATCAAATCTTAATTTTGACAGCTATGAATTGTTGAAAATATTATCCGACAAATTTCTTCAATGAGAAGAATTATCGATTTGTTTTCTTACTTTCCTAAATAGCACTTTTTGAAACCCCATGTTACTACGAAATCCCCTACAGATGCTTAACGCTCATTCAAGAGATTAACCGATCTTGTCGATACTGCAAAAAGCGTGTCATACTACGCTTTAAAACAGAAACACATTTTTATTATATTAGTTCAAAAAAATCTATTTCGAAAATTTTACAAAAACGTATAACCAGAAAAGGCAAATTTATCGGGACTTGATTCGTTGGCGCCTAGTAGTTGCACGTAACTGTTAAGATTAGGTTAGCAGGGTCACTGCAATCGATACGAAGGATTCTGTTCCGGTTCCGTTCCCGTACCAACCCTAAATTTCAATTTTTAATTTGTAAATCTACATTTACACTTCTTTGGGAACAATGATACCTGACGCATTTAATTTATAAAAATATAAATCGAATTTGTTTACTGTTGAACCACTTATTCAAATCTTCACCACCGGATTACGAGCTATCAATTTGTAATTACTGACTAATATGGAATAATAGAAAAATAATAGAATCTTAGCAGTTTTTGCAGTTGTCAGCCGAAACGCGAAATTTTCTGGTACCTACTTATGATAAACATCATAAGATTGATTGATTTTTTTGCAATTGTGATTCCCAGATGATTTGCCATCGCTTCGGAGGCCTTTGTGGTGGTTTAGAACTCTTCGGTTCTTTTTGTGGTTTTCCCATTTTTATAATGGGTTCGCCTCTATCTTAAGACATCTTGGTTTTGGTTACTTTTTCGATAAACCGTGTTTGGTCAAAAAGTCTAAGAAAACGTTTTTCCAAATTAGTCGATTTAATCTAGAATTCAAATTCAAATATACTACTTGGGAGTTTTTAAAAAAATATAAGGTAATAATCAAAATGTCTATATCCCATCCTATTTTGGGATTAACACTTATTATTCCAGCTTCTTCCAATCTCCAAAGCACTTCAGCCACGCATTTTTTTTATACAGTTTTCTGCTCGTTTAGTGAGTATGTCTTTATCTACCCTACGGTTCTATACATTTTGGGGAACAGGAAAAAGTCTCGGGGAACCGTGGTCGGAAAATTTTGGCCGTTTTTTGGATTGCTTCACGCAAATGGCGTAAAAATTTCAATTAATACTTTTTATTGGGCAGATGATGTAATGATGCTGGTAAAATTTCGTAGTGGACTAAACATTAAATCGAGTTTGATGTCTTTTTTGAAAACAAAATTTCGAGAAACTCACATTGTGCCGTTTAGGTGGTTATCAGCGACTTCATTCGACAATTGCTCAAGAATTCATGACCAAACTGTCAGTAAAAAATTACATTAAAATGAAGTGATTATACTGAAATGAGATTTAATTTAAAATTTTGATTAAATACCGAAATAATTGATATTAAGGTTATCTTTTTCATACAAGAGACGTCTATTTGTTCGAAGTGGGCGAGTGTTAACTCTATTCTGTTGACAGTATGTTTTTAAACGCTAACGCAGTTATATCATAGCAAATTTCATTTTAAATTGGATTTAGTAAATTATAGCCAAGTTTCACTTAAAAACAGAGATTCTTGCAATTCTAGACCAGGACCCGTTGGACATAATGTCTTATAATAGACATGTTTTTGACAAGTTGACTGATTTCTTCATCTATTTACCTGAATTTTTGTTATTTTCTTAGTGGTATAAGTTAAACATTTTTACTAGAAATAATAAAAGTTCTAATTTGGATAAATTAGATGTTTTTTTAAATTATTTTTGCAACTACAATAATAACGTACAAATTGAGAAACTGTAATTATAAATTTTCTCCATCACTCATATCCTTAGTATTTTGCAAATAATCCATAATATTTAATATTTATATTTGTAATTTACACCCTCAACTACCAGAATTATTTCATTAGAAATTTATAATTTGTGGGCCTGGGTATCGTGTCCGGAGATTCCTCCAACAGAGGTATCTGGCATGGGAATCTTCCTAAATGGAATGGTCACAATCCCTCATTAGGATAAAAGGATGGAGGAGGATCACTTGGATTTGTTTTATTTTAAATTATGTCTAAATTTAACAACTTTTGGATATGTCCACACAGCGAAGTAAAATGGATTCTTTAAATAAATATATTGCTATGGAAAACGCGATTGTCAGAAAGAGATCTGCAAATGTTCCCGAATTTTGATGAGGATCATCAATCGCTCACAAAATAACGTGAATCAATTTTTCTGAAAATTATATAAAATGTTTTATAATATTAGATTGCCCAAAGCTGTGCGACTCGAAGGCCGCACCGATTCATCACTCTCCTGTAACCTGCAAGAAAGTATGTACAGATATGGCCTTTATGTATAATTTTCGATTTTTTTAAATATTTGGCAATTTTTTCTGAATTCTGGGAAATAGGGGGCTAAATCTAGAAGCTGACTACGTTTTCCATTTGGTAGACCTCTCTAGTCGTACTTAATCTCCAGTTTTCCAGATTTTGTATCTTTTGCAGTATCCTGAACTTGTCAAATTAGGTTTCCTGAAAATTTGGAAAACTTGCAATCAAATTGAAGAATAATTTGTTCTGCACTTATTTTCCAGTTCTCAAAGATATCACATCCATAAGAACAAAAGTTGTAGGAGATGCAAAAATAAAACATTAATATGCTGAATATATTGGAACAGGTTTACTATAAGCAATGGTGGGTAAAAATATGAAGGACGCAGAAATAGAGCATTCCAGATAAAAATTCGTTCGTTAGAATGTTCTTTGCCATTTGGCATCTTTTATCCATATTTTGCGTAATTCATTATTAAGCAATCAATTAATTAGAAATCATGATGTATTGACGTCACAGGTTTTCATGTAAAGTTTGTTCGAGTTTGGTGCATATTCATCAATTGTGCTCGTCAAGATGACAACAGGTGCTAACTAAGTTGTGGTTCAAGATTTTGCGTTATTGTGTTAATAGAATCCAAAAATATTTCGTGAAGATACTCAGCCGTTTTCGAGAAGTTGAGTGTGGAAGCTTTAGTTACCGCTTCAAGTTTGGAGTGAGAATCCTAAAGATCTGACATAAGATATATCGACATAAATTTCAAATATTAACCTAGTATTTAGAGGGAAAACGATTGTCAGTTCATCTCATATTATTATTTATCCTGAAAAGTTTCCACGCGGGAAGCATTCAAACGCTCATATTTTAACTTTTTAGTTTTTCCGAAGAACTTCGAATGTTTTTCACGCCTAAACTATTGGAGATAAATGTAATTTTGGTCTCCTGGACTTTTCTTGTAAGAAATTTAATTTTTAAGTTACAGGAAAAACATGAAAAACTTTTATTTTGTTAAAAATTTAATTACATTTTTTTAAATTTAATAGTTTTACTGATATGCAGGTTCAGTTTATAAGTAACACATTTTTAACATTTTCCGTCGTTCATATTATACCTGGAAGCCTGAAACTCTCTGATGTATTGGATTCCAAAACCAATACACCCCAGAGGGTTGAAATGAGTGGTAAACATTTTACATTTGTCTTTATATAAAGGGAACGAGTTCTATTCATGATTACGCGAAAATGATTTCATATTTTTTACTGCTTTTGTTAGGCATTTTCCGCTCAAAAAAATTGAAGGTTAAATTTGTGAAATCGCCTGGCTTAACCAGATCTGACAATATGCAATGAAGACGTGTGGCAGACTTCAATTAAATGAAAATCCGATGAGATTATCGATCGATCTAAAAGGAAAATATCTACACAAGTATACAGCCCACTTCCATCGAAATTACATAATTACTTGAAGGTCAATATTTCTTCCGATATTATCACAATAGGAAACATCTTTGCAAGATTTTCTCAACTTTCCAATGGAAGCATGTTTATCAGATCTCAAGAGCGTATCAACATGGGGTTTAATACAACCCTATTCAGACAGGATGGTTGTAATCTTTTACTTAAATTTTTTTATATAAAATAACTTTTGAACTACAGGTACATTGTTACAGGCTGCCGGGTTGTTCTCACAAAAAAAAGTTGGAAAATTTTTATACAAAAATTTGCATTTTTCAAGTTTTGAAGTTTCTAAAAACAGTAGTGGTTAATTGTTTACTCATGAAAAAATAATTTTATTTTTATTGGCAGCCGAAGTGAGAGCGGAAAACTTTAGGATGGGGTGTACGTGAAAGAAGTTTGCGTGGATGTATTTGTAAGTTTCATTGGATTTTAAAAAGTGTAATTCAAATTTGGGTTGTCTATAGAAATGTGGTTGGGAAAAATTAGTGTCTATTATTTTGAGTCCTTGCGTTGACTGCTAAGTTGCTGTCGCCACGTAGCACAAATTTTTACGGCGGGATGGATTGGGTCGTACAAGGTAAAAAAACAGTTAGTTAGAGAGAAGGGTGGTGTAGTTGTTTACAAATTAAGTACCTACTCTAAATAATTACGATATAATCCCTTTAGGAAGATGAGGGAAAATTTGGAAAGTGCCCATATTTCCATAGTATTTGTGCAAAAAATTATGTTAGGTAAAGTGATTCAGTATATCAAATTGTAAAAATTGTGAACGGAATGAAAGTTTACTTTAATTAAATCGGTTTTGAGAATACGTTGCAGTATTTGACCACGTCGCGTCGGTATAAGGGAGAGTTTGTAGGTTTGTCAGCGAACCTGATTAGCATAAATGCCGTCCCTGCAAATTATTTTCTACCCTCGTCCGGCTATTATTGTTTGTATTAATATTTTTAAGACAGTATTAATTTTACCTATTTTAAAATCAAATATTTAAGTTTGTGATGTAAATTTTTCGAGTTTTAGTTGTGTAGACATATCGTGAACCCTCATTTGATTTCCCTAACGATTAAAATGGTCGGGAACAAACTGATGCAGTCCTTTGTTGGAAATATTATTTGTAAACAGCAGCCCTCTCTTTATCTGAAGCATCGATTAATACTGCAAACAGTGCAAGAGGGTTGAAGGAAATCTTGAGAAAGTGCATCGGTCTACTAAAAGTGTTCTTCTTCTGGAGGGGTTGGAATGGGAAAATAACATCATTGAAAATCAAATACCTGCGTGCAAATAAATATGTAAGCATGTAATATATAATTCAGGACAAACGAACGGGTTAAGTCTTCTTAGACAGACTTAGATTACTTTCCTCAGGCAGTATACTCCTTTATCCTGCTTACCTAATCAATCCGCAGTGCTTCTTAATGATATTAAGGGAACTGACAAATAAGACCGATTCATTATTGTGCAGAATAACAGAATACGTAAGTTTTCTAATTAGTTTTATCCATTTGGTTCTTTTCAAATATGAAAGTGAAATAGGAATGATAGCTAGACAGGGGTCCTTTTGATGATTAGTGTGCTTTTGGGGGAAGCCCTGGCTAGATTAAAAGGGTAACCCAGTTAATTTTTTTAACTACCTGATATATTTATCTAACAAAATATACCTATAAGTGTAATGGTCGTAATGAAACGATGCGATGTTATTACATAAAAGTGCAGCACATCGTATAAGAGCAACGGTGTGTGGAAGATAACTCCGACGTATTATCCAGATTATCCTTTAAACGGAATAAATGACCACAGGGGACCGTGACTGCGTCTGCACCTTATCTGCTTCCTTTAAATGTTTTATATACAGGATTTGGTTGCAGAGTAAGTTCCTAACGATGATACAGGCATTAGTCCATAAATTATTCCTCACATCTTATAGGCTTGTTGGGTATTCCTTTATCATCTACAATAAAATGTGAGAGAGTATTATCTGACAGTTGCTATAATATCCAGTCGTAAAAAGAAGACAACGGGCTAAGGATTGTAAATGCCTTGGAGGGAGTTTATCCTAAATGGACGAGTGTCCGGAGACCGATAAAATCAAGCTAGGTGTTCTTGCCTGTTGGGATTCCGCAGCTTGTGCGTGTTTTTAGACATACCTATAAAGCTGTTTCAGATTTAGCTAAGCTTGTATAATTCAAAATGGTGAATAATTGACCTTCTATAAATCTGATGAGTGTGTTATTTTTTTCAGGATGATGGCATTATGGAGCACGACGTAGACAGCGATGTTGCTATTAATCTCTCAACCTCTCAACGGCCCTCGGCGGCCACTACACCTAACGGCAGTATCGAACCGGAAGATGTTGAAATAGTAAGTATTATAATATTTTCACACTCTCTCCATCCCCATGCATAGGGGAACATTTCTCCGTGCATTTGTTATCGCTTACCCCGCTTACCTACTCAAAATTAATAATGGAAACAATGGCCGATGCAAATTTTTATCAACAACAAACAACTTACAGTTGAAAAGCAAATATTAAAAAATCGTCATGATTGAGTTTTAAGATGGGGAGGGTTAGGGAGGAATCTATCGAAGCGCTGTCCTTTCTAATCAAGACCTGCGGGTTGCCCCGCGGCCCCAGCCTCTTGCTTAATGCGCACGGATTTTTCATCTTAATTGAAAGAGTTCGAGCCCAGATGTCTCCAGTATAAAGTGAGATACTCCGTGTTTAGATGCGGTGTATGATTGCGGCAGACGCGGGTGGCTGCTATTTCCGACTTTCGTTTTAGTATAATTTAGGCGAGAGCTTTTCACTTGATAGATGTGTTCGATAAAGTTTTTCACAGTTCGAAATTAAGATATTTGCGCCGTATAATTAGAAATGAAGCTAATTTTGCATTCTTTGTTTTCCGTTCGTACTTTAATTAAGGATTTTAACAAATGCCAGGTGCCTTCTGTTCATTTCGCACCTCCGCTTTTTAATGTCGAAATTAAAAAGCGATTTTAAACAAAATTTAATGCGCATTTTGCCAACTTCTTTGGCCATATTGTTGGCTACATTATAGCCATCCACCATCCACCTCTTATTTTTTACCAGTATTACTAAAGTTTTCCGATCAATAAAAATAACTCGCCCACCTAGATATAAATAATTCTATAAAAATCTTTCAAGAGGTTTACCATAAGAGCAGGGTCTTTTGCTGCGTCATGATATTGAATAATATCCCCAACCATACGTTAACTGTCACCTGTCATAAAATTGACAACTGTCCTATGCAATAATCACAAATGTCAAACCAATTTTTTTGCCGTGGTTTTATCGCATATAAAACATGATGCACTACCCTTTTATGATTCAATAAATGATACCTCCACTAAATCTATTGTACAAGTTAACCTAAATTTGTGCATTTCGTCCTTCCTTCCTAATTCCTTCGTTTAATCACGTCCGACTCATCTTGATATAGGTGTCATTGTGATGTGCTACAACCCTTTCAACTTCTCGAAAACTTAGTTAATCTTGATACAGTCACATTAAATAGTTTTCAATTAACATCTGCTACTACAGCAAAATTTATTTTTATTTCTATCCTTTTTATATTTTTATTTAAACAAATCAACCTCGAGCTTACACACAAGCTTTCTTATTATACTACTTCAAAGCGTTTTTAATTGAAGGCATACCAACTTTCTGATGATCGAATTACATTTTGCACCCTCCAATTGAAACACCATACACCATTCACTTCAAAATATAGTAAAAGCACATAATATGCATTATATTTTGAACAGCATTCAACCATTTTATAAACATTGACGATTATCCACATTTTAATTTTTTTATATTAGAAAGGCTCCCCACGTTGGGCGCCATTTAACATAAAAAAACAAAAGAAGTTCGTTTTCCATTTTAGCAAGAACATATAACTAGCCATTAACAAATAATTAAAATCAACCTGTTACTGTTGGTATAACAACATATTTATAATTATAGCAAGGTGTATAACACGTCGCATAAATAACCAAATTTTACACGTCAATTTCAAGCAATATTACACGTTATTTAAACCTTGCAACATTAAAAACGCTTTAATTCAACCGGCAGGGAAAATTATTACTATTATCAATCTTCAGTTGCATATAACCAAAAATAACAAGAAAATTGCAGTTTAAAGGTTAAATAAATAAAATTTTATGCTGCAGTGTAGCGCAAAACATACACCAGTAGGGTAGGGAGCTGAAAATCGCGGCTCTATTCCTGGTCGCACCAGATGCACTACTATTGAGAGAGATACATTGCATTTCATTTAAAATATATTTTAATTGAATTCTAAGTAGTAATTTTTGTTCTAAAAACTGTTTTTTGTAACACAATCTCTTTAAAATTTTGGCCCTAAATATGCAAGAGGGAATGATTTTCTGTAATTACTCTCATTGGATTGACATCTGGTAAATAATCAACTAAAATAAAAAGTCAGGTTAAGTATACATGACATTTAAAAGCTGTAAAAATATGTTAGAAATAAACTAAAATTTCCATGACACAGTTCCAGTTCTAGGGAGCTTGGTGATGCAGAACCTGACATGCTGTTAGCTTCAAGAGTTTTTAGCTTTGGGAGCTTCGTAATTAACAAAGAAATTTTATTTCAGTCACTAATCTATTCCAAATTTATATAATAAAATATTAATTTGAAAATGAAACCTATTATTTTTCACCGGCCCTTTGGTCTAAAACTAAATTTTCCAGAATCAATCCAAACCTTCTAGGGTAAAATACTTTTCTGAACGCATTTCTTTTTCTCTCAATAGTCGTGCATACTGATTTCAAATTTTCGAGATTCTTTCACGTTTTTGCAAACCTGCACATAAGAAAATCATCGATGGATACGTGGTTAAGACAGTGAAATTCGATATTACCCATAGCAATATTTTAGAAAACTAGATTTTCTTTTACTAGAGTTTTGAAAGGTTTTCTTAGAATTATTCTTGGTTTGCCTCAAGATTTCCGTTCGAAAAAGTTGAAAAAGCAACAAAAACAATATCGTCGTCTGCAGTATTGATAAGATTTCTTTGGATTTCCTAGAATTTTCTACACTTTCTCGGATTTATTATTTCTTAACATTTTCAGGGTTTTTTTAACATTTTCTTGGAATTTAGATTTCCATTAGTTTTTGAAAGATTTTTTTGGATTTTCTTTTGAAAAAGTTTAAAGAGTTACAAAAACATGTATACTGTATTTTAAGATTTCCTGGGATTTTCTAAAATTCCCCGGATTTTCTTTCAGATTTTCTTTCTCTTATACACGAGGTCGAGAAAACCCAAAAATTGCACACTTTTTTTTAAAACTTTAAAATCACAATATTTTTAATTATCGCAAATGCCTCGTCAAGCTATTAACTAGGCCATCGTAGGTCATTGGAGTTAGTTCATTCCCGAGTATGGTGTAAACGTTTGCGATAATTTAACATGTTCGTTCTAAAAGTGTGTGCATTTCTTGAGTTTTCTAAAATATTGATCTAGTATAAGAAAATCTATTATAAAAGCTGTTTTGTACAGCGTATACAGTCAATTCGTCGCGGACAATTCGTCGCGTGAGACAATTCGTCGCGTGCGACAATTCGTCGCAATTAATTGTACTTTCCTCTTCTCTTTTGTTCTCAAAAGTAAAGAACTTTATTAATAAACAATAAACAACAACGAAAAAAATAATTAACAATAAACAATAAAATAAAATATATAAATTATATTTGTAATTTAAAATTATGCGCAATTCCTCGAAGATAATCCAAACTTGGTCTGTTTTTTAATGCATTTATTATTATCCTTAGGATATATTAATGTATCCTCTTCATCTTTTGTAATTTGGTGTTAGTTACATTTTCCGTAAAAAAGAGATATCCGCGCGAAGATATGGATCGGTTATGTAGGTTAGTGTTAGTTTATGATTTTTCTTTAGCAAAATTGTCCGTAAAAATTAGATAACTGCGCGAAGATATGCATTGTCTCATGCGACGGATTGTCGCACGCGACGAATTATCGCACGCGACGAATTGCCCGCGACGAATTGACGTGGATCCTTTGTACAGTCATTTCTCACTAAATTACACCATAATGTAAGTGCGGCTTTACTTCCAGCAGAATAGGACTTGCAAAGCTTTTTCCATGTGCAATCCAGGCAATTTAGAATATTTAAGAGTAGTATTCTAGGTGTAAGCTCATGAGGTGGACTGATCAAATCAAGGAAGTTGTGGGGGCACTGTGGAACAGGCGTAGAAGCGGCCCACAACAGAAACCTGTGAAGGAGCAATCTGAAACAAATTGTCTCATGAGGGGTCACGACCCTTTCGTCAGCGAAGAAGAATTATTGATTGCTTTTAAATCAAGAGAAGTCACATTCCTGCTCGCCGAGGAGAGTGTTAACAAGTACATTCTCTCCATAAACGTGTTTTTTGCTTTTGGAGAAATTGGTTTCTTGAGACTAAATGAAACTATCATCTTGTTCGTGATGGTCATTGGGATTGGGCAAAATTCCTGTAAGAGCAAAAATCGCCAATATTTAATAACCTAAAATTTAAAATGAAACTTGAAAAAATGAAAAATAAACGAAAAAGTTTGTAAATAGAATAGCAGTTTTTTAGAATGGCAAACTAATTTTCATTGCAACCGATTTATCTCGAGCTTATTTCACGGTGAAATCACCAGACAGAGCTTTGAATTAATTATAAATCATCGAAGAATAACGTAATTTTGACTTTATATTCTAATCAAGTTCATTATTCTAGTATAGGTACGTGTTCGATAAAATTCTAATTGTATAGTCTTAAGATACCACCATATTACTCGATCCTTTACGTTTCATTTCGAATAAATAAATAAAAATTGGTTTTATTACTTTTAGTACATAAAATGAGAAATGCGGGTGGATAGGTTGTTACACATGACCCTGCATATAATTTTTTAGTTTTCTTTATCTGTTCGTGCTTGTTTTGTGTTTTATACCTAAGAAATATAAAAGCAATTAATTTTTTTGATAGGCAATAAAAAAATAAGGTCTCATCGGAATAGGTTACGTTTTTAGAAACTGATTAAAATGGTGCAGTTTTCAGAGCAGTTAGACGTAGACAACGGTGGTCCAATAATTAATCGAAAAGAAAGAAGTCACAAAGTGGAAGTTAATTTTGGCTACCTCATTGAAAATTTCTTGTAAAATTTTTGCTTCAATTTATTATTAATAACAAACTTAACTGCACTACCATGTGTGTAGGTTAAACAGTTAACTTAACTTACAGTTAAAGATAATATGATTTAGCTTGCATTCTGCAAATAAAATTATGTTGCATCAAATGCAACATAAAAAAGTATATATTAACTATTCCAAATGAATCTTTATTTGTTTGGAAAGCCGAGTTCAGAAATTCACGTTTGTGGTTCGAACCCAGCACTTCCGCTCTGTAACTTAACCAAGCCAATGGCACTGCTGTGGTTATAATCACAAATAATTAATAAGTCATAATTATTAATTTACAAAAGTAATAATTAAATTAAAAGTTTAAATCAAATTGAAAAAGATATTTTTTCCTGTTTTATTATTTCAGGAAAACACTGCGCTCTGTAACGTCGAAAATTGCTTTCAACATTATAAGGGTGGTTCCTTAAGTAAAGCACCTGCTATATTTCATTTTATATATTTAAGTAACAGTTGCATCAAATCGTCTGAGATTTGAACTTTTTGACTTTTCATATCGGCATTTTAAATTTTCAAAACAAAATTTTAATTTGTAAAACCAACATGTACAATGTTAATTTCAGAAAATTTCCTAATTTAAAATTTTTATTTGGAAAAAAGAATAATAGAATTCAACAATCTAAACAAGAGTTTTGTTATACAAGAAAATTGTTTTAAATTGCTTGGTAAACTCGAAGCAATTTTAATTACTGGAAACGCTATAGAAAATCAACAGAATTATAGAAAAATAAATAATAAACTTAAAATTTATATTCTGTTTAATTTAATTCTTAAAGTAAACAATTCATTTGTTTTGCTTTAAAGGGAAACTTAAATTTAATTAAAAATCGACTCATTATTTTGCTTTATGTTTTTTCAAATTATAGAAAACAGTTTTGTAAATATTTCTCAACTAATAACATAACTAAACTTTCAATTTATTACTAAAAATATCTTATTTATTCACTAAATACATAATTCGAAGGCTACTTTCAGACCTTTACTTTGTAACGCACTGCTTAGTAATATGTTTGCTAAACTTAAATATATCAATACATTACGCGGTTTATTTGTTTTAAGTATTCTGAATAATATTTTTTTATTTGGTGAAATCAGATTGCAAGTGTGCATTTTGCAGTATTTCTTCTTTGGATACATCAACCCTTGCTATAATAATTCAAATAAACTAAACTCGCAAGGACAAGTTCAATGTCTAATGGTTTAGCCATTGCATATTTATTTGACGCCATACGTGGGGCAAAAATAAAGAAAAAAAAATTTGTTAAAATCAAATTGTTTTATTTGTCACGCATGATGTTGGGAAAACCACGGTGTATATTTATCAAGGAAATGCAATTTAAAAATTGCAATGAATATTTAAAAAAAAGACAATACTATAGGAATTGTTGAAGTGAAATTAACCCCTTAGTCAACGGGTGAAGCCTATCGGGCTTACCAGGATAGTAATGGAAAACTTGAAAAAAATGGGGAAAAATAAAAACTAGAAAATTTAGATATGGTAAGGAAAAACATTGTTCTCTATTTTTTTTCTCATTTTTTTACTAACCCAAGGAAAATGTGGTTGCCACTTAAAACATTAAATCATATAAACAAGTCCGGAGCAGCGGTCGCTTTCCGTAAAATACTTTTTCGGAAGCATTTCGGAAAATCATTTATCTTTTGAAAATCCATTTTTGAGAGAATTAATTAATTATTGTATATTTTTTTATCTCATATTTAATCCATATGAAATGTATTGAGGAAGTACAGTGAATGTTCTTCAATCAATAAATGGAAACATAGAAGAAAAATTATGATATCCATCGAGGGGGAATCGCTGGGAAAATCTGGTGTACAAGTGAAAAGAAATCTGAGGAAATCCGGCGAAATTTGAGGAAATGTCAGGAAATTTTAGGGTATTTTAAAAGTAGGTACTATAGATGAGCTTTTATCACTTTTTCAACTTTTTCGAAAGGAAATCCGTGTCCCAATTCTAGAGTTACACTTGAGAGGTTATTATAAAACGAAGGCGAAACCGCTGAGGAAATTTGGTGTACAACTGAAGGGAAACCTTAAGAAATTTTAAGAAATCCAAGGATATCTTAGGAATATTACAGACAACATTTTTTTACTTTCTCAATGTTTTCGAAAGGACATCTTGAGGCAATCTAAGAAGATATCCAAAAAAATCTTGGGAAATTGAGGAAAACGCGAAATGTAGATGCAAATTTAGGGATATGGAATACCCCTCTCTCTCCAACGCACCTGTTTCTTTTTGTTCAACGCCAAAATTGAGTTATTCATAGGCAAACAATAATGGGAAATTCATTGGCTTGAAGCTTTTGCTTATTTAGTTTCAGTGTCAATTCACTGCTGTCCATTAGCATTTTGAAGATTTTTGAAAAAGTTCTGCGTTTACAATTGCGTGATCATTTTGTTAAGGATAGAATACTCCTCAAAATACAATCTGGCTTTTGCCCAAATTATAGATGCGCTCCTGAAATGTAATTGATAATATTTTGAATACTGTGGATCAGGGAAACTTTTTTTTCCAAAGTATTTCATACTTATTAATCATACACTGCTGCTTTCTACTGATGTACAAGTAAGGGAAAATCTTAGAAAATCCTTAGAACATTTAGAAATGCTATATTTACTATACATCTCACAAGATGTTGGCCTATAGTGCTACAGT
This sequence comes from Cantharis nigra, assembly GCA_958510845.1. Lineage (NCBI taxonomy): Eukaryota > Metazoa > Arthropoda > Insecta > Coleoptera > Cantharidae > Cantharis > Cantharis nigra. The sequence goes on from OY294034.1 coordinate 23,883,419, forward strand.
ATACATATACTTACTATACTTACTTTGCTTTGTGTTTCGCCCCTAGATTATATGCGAGAAAGTTGCAGAAAATTTTGGCTCACTCTTCGGTAGGTGCGCTATTTTCAATTATAGATTAATTAATTTGGTTAAAAAAAATATGGTCTGCTATCGTAAACGCGCGTCTAATGAAAGGTTAATGACTTTTCAAAAATTGTAGTTAGTTCGCGCTGGAGTGCATCACTGCGGCAGTATAGTGTACACTGATCAGTAGTCAGAGGAAATATTGGAAGAATCAGGTAGTATTAGTGGTGTGTGGCATTAGTGCCAGTAAATAACAGCGTTGGCAGTATTTGGTATTATCAAGAGTATTCGGAACGAAGTATTGAGTTAGATGACGTATATTCCTTTGATTGAAATGAGATATTCTGATATTCATACTGAAACTAATAACTAATACTGCTACTTACTGGTACTGACTAATACTATCACGTACTACTGATACTGTCACTTACTCCTTATGCAGGTCAACACTACGTCTTACTTAATACTGTTACTTACTGCTGATACTACTAAGTATTTCCCTATCTGGTACTGCCACGTACTGTTAATATTGTCTAACACTGCGATCTACTGCCGTTACTACTTGATACGTGGAACATGATTGTGCACTATTATGTAATATTACCGTACCATTTATCCAGCGGCGGCTCGTCAGCCTTCTGTAAAATTCTGGACTATACTATTAGAGTTTTCAAAAAGTAAATATCGTATTTTTGATCATTGATATATCAAATGATAGATACTCTTTTCGAAATTCATATCCAGAAAGTACCGTGAGGTAACGAAAGGGTGAGCACCACCATCAGCCTAGAACATACATGCAGATGGTTTAGTCATCACTGCAATCTCGGACAATAAAATTTTACAGTACTACTAATGGTTTAGAGATGACTTGGAAAGAGCGGCGACTCGTCAGAGGAGGCAAGGCTTAACTTCCTCTGAAATTCAGGACTATCAAACAATAGTACTAAAATTTTCAAAGACGATAATTTTTTAGAATTATAGAACATGAAATCTATTAAAAGATAAGATACACTTATTCAAAAAGTAACGTGAACTTACGACTTACTTTTAGCGCATGACGTAGTTGAACGTCAGTATACTTGAATTTGGTATCATTAATGGTGAAATGGTTGGGTGTTACTCTGTATTATGTACTATACTTCATGATTAGATAAGAAAGCCACGAGCTGCCACTGCAGGTATCAGGTAGTAACGGCACTAAATGACAAAATCAGATAGTATCAGTCATCGGCGTCAGTATTTTCAGTAAGTGGCAGTACTTGATTAAATTCTGCCAATAGCAGAACAGTGTACATACTCAAATTTAGTATTCACCTCTAAAGGCTCAATAGTATGAATTATGATTAATCTTATTTATTATTTATACTTCTATGCTACATAGATATGTTAACCATTGCATGTGTCGGGGCGATGACCCGCATAGACATTTTACGCGGCCCATCTTTAAATTTTAATGTTTTATGTTAAATTCGTACCCGTTGGGAAGCGTAATGGCCTTATTAGTCAGTTTCTATTTTTTTAAATTTACAAAAATGGTTGTGCTTCACTGCAAATGTTTAGAAAACAATTTTAAAATTCAGACCAATAGTGTCGGTCAAGGCTGTATATCGATTAATTAGTATATATTAATCTTTTGTTGTAGAAGTTAAATTTAGATTATTCAAAAATATTTACGTTATGGTGGATATTTTTAAATAATTTATTTAGTAGTATAAATTTTAAAATAAATAGTAGTATAAAATATATTATAGTTTTATTTGGATTAAAAGTAGACTTTGCGATTTTTTTGGACGAAATGAAGTTATTGTTTCGTTTTGACGAAGCTGTGCTGAAGCCAAATTATATTATCATTTTAATCTTGATTTCACCTCTTGATCAGTAAACCAAATTGAGTAAAAAATGATCTCGTTACCTACCTGACCTAGATACTTTATCCAACTTGAACTTCAAGGTCAACATATTGAAAATGGGAAAATTATTTGTTTTGTTCAGGGCATCATGTAGATAAAAAATTGGAAATTGGAAAATTATTTATTTTGTTTAGGGCATTAGACAAAAAATTGAATATGTTTGTATTTGAGCAAAATAGTAGTTAAAATTCTATGGTCAACGTTTCGATTTTTTTAGTTCATTAAATCGAGCGTTATTTAGAGTAAAAGTAAACTAATTTTTATTATTAGGTGTCCATCGGATTTGATTTTGGCTAATAAATTAGTTCAAATAAAGCACGATGTGTACAAGTTCAATGTTATGGCTTAAAAATATTGCAGAAAAAGGAAAAAGAGAACTGTAGAAGTTTTTAATTAAAATTAGTAATTTAAAATTTTATCTTTCGGGAAGTGGAAATTCATTGTTGTATAATAATAGTGTAAACCTCGGTATATTTAATAACTAACTCAAAACATAAATTTTGGGTTAGTTATTTTATAATCCTAACATGAACGTAAACCATAATTTTATTTTATCTTGTTTATTTTGTGCATAAAAATTTCCTAACCTATAAAACGGAGTGATATTTTTAAGGACGAATTTTAAAATTTATTAAGTCTGAATTCTTGATTTTATTAGACGTTGTTAATGAATTCTAATTTTAAAAAGACTTTTTGTATATTACACGAATATGCCTTATTAAATTTTTGTCAAGCGATGACATTAATTAAAAAAATTGATTGTAATGAAAAGTTAACGGAATGCTAATAATAATTAAAACTTGTTTACCTACAAAATTAAAATAAACATGTACCCTCGATGGGTGAAAGTTTAATGAATTACCGAAACTTTTAAAATATCGATATGGGTAATTTTAATCGTGTTTTGGTGAAATTGTTCTCGCCGGGATGAACGAAATGTGTTAGAGAGGGAAGGTTACGGTTGCTCCGGGATGCACCGAGAACGTGGCGTGGCGTAAGTCCTAGTTTTGAAAGACAGACTTTATATTTCTTATCTTAATTTAGAATTGGAAAATTTGGTGGTTGTATTATTTTTAAGAATTTACATGCGAATTAGAAGGAGAATAAAGTAAATCCTGTAATTACGCGATACATTTTATAGATGAAACGGGTCGTCAATAAATTCCCTTCAAACTTTTCTCCCTAGCTTTTATCCTCGGTAATCCACTTTGAATGGAAAGTAAGCAAATAATTTTGAACACGTTGCATTTTTGACCCTTTCTGTTTTCTTTTCGTATATTTCGTTTGACTTAAAGAAGTCGTTTTGGCAAAGTTTAAAGGAAGAATCAAAGGTGGTTAATGCACACACACACATACACATATATAATAAAATAAGGCAATGCAACGTTTTGGGCGTTTGATGCAAGGCGGATGTGCATCATCAATATTGGGCAAATAGTAATTTGTGTTGATTGGGGTAAATTAGATGCGAATCCGCATTTCTACTTATATACATAAACAAACACTCGTATATCAGCAAACCTACACACAGAAATTATATGGACGTGAATAAATGTACTTGTATAACCACCCTACATAGAGTTAGAGTCTACAAAACGGTGCGATGTTGGCATTTTGCGATATAGTCGCATGCAAAGACTAAATTCAATTTGGGACTGGCCGGCCTGTTTGGATTCCAGGATGGTTGTTTAGTTTGCCGGAACAAAGAAAACAGCCATGTGTTTATTCTGCTTGAAATAGCAAGCCACTCCTAAACCGTGCTCTCTGCGGACGGTGTAAATACCTCGTCGAGTTACTGTCGATACACGACACGGTAACAACGTCAATTACGAGCTAATAAAAGTAGTTACGGTATAAAGTTGCTTTGCTACTTTTAAATGACAATCCAATCGCAAGCACCCACCCGGCTTAGGATTCTCAGATAGTGCACGAACGCCCTCTTCTAAGTGAGATGTAATGCTGTTGCCAGATACCGGGACTATTAATGCGTGCACTGGATTCCCGTTATCTAGATAAATGGATACACGAGTTAACTCTCGATTTCGAGGAATATTTATACATCGAGTTCCCAAATAGCCTTCCCGTAGCAGCGCTTTGTGCGAACCCCGTATTACTGTGTCTAGCAACCCTCTCCCTCGGAAGATGCCTCCCATATCGAATCCGCCACACTTTTGGTAAACAATGGTCTATTTAATTGCTTTTACAGTCGTCTGCACTATTTTACATAAAAACATTGAAAGTTACTACGGCAATTTTGTTATAAATCGTTAATACATATAATTATATCGATTAGGAGAAATGTGCATAACTTTAAATTAGGTTTACTTGCATAAACCCTACTTTCAACAGCGGCGCCCTAACAGAGCAGCTGCGAAAGTTTCCGCATGACCGAACCGAGTGTGTCACTTCTTAATGCTTGGAAAATATATGATCGGGAGCATATCGGCTGTATAGTGAGCAAAGCCATCATCGGATACTGAATGACAAGAGATATTTGCCGATAAGAAAAAATTGCTAATATCGATACGGGTTTTATAGGCATCATAGTGTCTGTATTTCTTCGCTTAGTCATCTACACAATTTGTCGAATCTTAAAACGATTTATTATAAAATAAAAGTTATTCCTTCTTTTTTCTTCCCTTTTAATCGGCCCTCCTTCTTCGAAAGTACATATCAACTGCCAGGACGACGGACGTACTAGTGGTTATTACTAACGAATAGATTATCCGAGTTTCCCTATCCACACCACTCGACTAGGCTTGTTTGTGTTTGGGTTTTAGATCCATCTGTAAAACAAATACTGCTGTCAGTCGACGCTCTTATTGTCTTTTTGTTATAGAAATGAACCGCCGTCGAGAAAGCTGCCATTTTAATTTGCTTCGTCTAAACAAAAGCGTAATTCGTTTATCGTTTCCGAATTTGTAAAAAGTCCGCCGATCGTTTTTTGTTATTGCTTATTATTTTGACATCAATTTGGCAAAATATTTTTGAGGTTATGTAAATCAATAAGTATTCTTTTCAAACGCTTTAGAAACGAAGGGAGAGAGGCATCGAAAATCCAACACAAATTCGTGCAAAGCGGATTGATGAACGACGTTTATTGACGTTTTCCGGCAGGTATTAATCAGATGAAAATCTCTCGGCTTTTTGTGGGTTGCCGCGTTGGCCTTAACAGCCAACTCTCTTGTTTTATTGGCATACTTTTTCTTTATCTTTTTTCACAGGCTAAACCCTTGTGTTATGGTTGGCGGAGGTAATCTTAAACGCGACGGGTGACGAAGGATGGCAATCAGTGCTAACTGTGCTGACCACCGGCTACTTTTTTGCTGCTACTTCTATTATGGTTTTCTCTGTTTACATTTATAAAGCTTTTTTTTATTTCACCCCGATTCGTCTTGCAGGAAATACGTATACTTTTAATTAACGAGGCAATTAGTTAAATTGGGAATATAAATTTATGGAAGGTGGTTTTATTGCTTGTGACAAGAAGTAATAACCGATTTCGGAATTTCCGTGTAGTATGGAACTTGTATGGAAAGAGTGGGTGATAAGTAATTGAAGTGTAACCCCATATAAAGCGTCGCTGTCTCGCTATCCTCGTCGCGTGCGGTTTAATGACGCGAAGCGATGCGAAAACATCGCCCCTTTCTTTGTTGGCCAATGTCTCCTGTTATTTCGGTTAAACATTCCTCATTGCGCTCGCTAGCGCCCGCTCCACGAATACTAAATAAACATAAGTTTTAATTGAAGAATCTCGTTGTATCTCGGAGCGATGTGGACGGCGCTCACCCGCTCCCCAGAGTTATTATTAGATCGCTACAAGCTGATGCAAATACAGATTATGAAGATCGGCCAGATGAAAAATGAGATACAGCATTCGCATTGTCTTATGTTATGACAATGGCGGTTCCCAACGCGACCGAGGCCAAATATTTGTCTTCCACCATAATGCTACTGCCGTACCGCGCTCTGCCGTGCATATTTATCATAACTACTGTTTATATACCTTCACCCTCACATGCCGCACCCGCTGCTTAGTTACGTATGCAGTTGTAAGCACAAAACCGGGCTCCGATAATATTAAAATTTGATTCTCGCACTGCCAACGTCAGTCATTTCGTTGATCAATAAAAACTCGCAAGATAGGTTGATGAATTCTCGTGTGCGGGGTGCAAACGTAACAGTTCGAAGCGGATATGATAATGAGGGGTGGTATGGCGACCGCAGCCGGCCCGTGTCCGCGGAGGGAGATAGGACGAAGGACTGCTGACTTTGCTCGGTTAGAGCCAAATGGATAGCGTTCTCAGCTAATGGCTCAGCGGGTGCCACTTATTCGACTCGGACTAAATTGTTAAGGACGGCAAAAAGCGTCGACCGACCGAGCACCGATGTTCTAAAGAAACGTCAGCGCCCTTTAACCGAAAATAATTTAAATGTCATTTTAGGTGTATTTAGACCATTTTATCGACTCCTAATTACATTTAAAATTCTTCCAGCTTCATACATAACAAAGATATAGCCCACTACGATTTTACTATTGAGCATTCCCCAATACACACTTTCTTCCTTCCTTCATCTATCTATCCCGATCTCGCTCGTTTCTTTTCCTTTAATTTATTTCGATGGCGTGGCAATTTATATTTTGCACTTTCCTTTTTCCAATAACGATTACAATTACCTATTGGAATAATACCTTATCGATCGATAAAAATAAGTATTTTCGATTTATTTGGGATTTTATATTTGTTTGTGTAGCGTAACTTTGAGATATCAGATTAACGGTATGGCTGGGAAGAAAAATGAAAAGATTGTATCTGCGGAATTGCTTTTATTTCTTGGTTGACACTCGTGTCGATTATTTGTTAGCCCACTGGCTCGTGAATATTACTACGACGTCTGCCTAGTTCGCATATGTTACCTCGCCGGACCCTTTTTGTGCCCTTCGAAATTGCATATGCTGCAGCTCGAGTATTGGGTCTTGGAAATCTATCGGTTTTTCTAACAAAGTAGTCATAATACGTAATTTACAGTTTTTTTGTTGTATACTATTGGAGATATGTCTACGGATATGTTAGAAAACATCGCTCCCTCCAAACTCAACCCCCGAAAAAAGAAAGAAAATTTATGCGGTTTGACAGTATTCAATAACGTTTACAGGTTACGACTTTGGAGCTCCATAGGCAATATTCAATAAAATAAAAAGGAAAGAATACGCCCACCCTGTATGTATAAAATATAAAACGATTTCGTCTTATAGTTCTTTATTGATAGGTGAGGTACTTATTTATGGGCCGGATATATATTTTTTCCCCGATGCTTTTGCTGAATCTCAGTGTTAACTGTAGTAATCGAAAAGAGATGCTATTTTCAAGTCTTATAAGTTTGTGGAAAATGTCCTTTAGTGGCAGGTGGCTGGCCTGCAATATTTCCAATAACCAATATTCTTCGCAATCCCAAACGACATAAACTTCGTTATTCATTCGATAGATTTGTTATAATACTTTGGCACCGAGCTGTGGGGACCCGATTTTTTAATATTAAGGCCATGATCGATGATGTCTTTTGTTTAGCTTAAACGGACTTTTTGGTCTCTCATATCTCTTATTTTATTTAGACGAATTGTGATGAACGACCGGCATACTGTTTGTTGTATCTGTTTGGCAAGGGCATTTCGTGTTTGATTTCCGAATGAGAATCCTTTTCTTGCTGCTGGAAAAGTAAAATTTTGATTTTTCAACTGAAAGCTTTATTTTGAGAAAGAAAGATCGTCGTTATTGTGGAGGGAATATGTATTAGATTTGATACGGGAGTGTCACAACAACCTGCAGGAGGTGGTGGGCCGGAGGTGTTGGTGTTGCGCGAGCGACTCTGTGTGTCCGCCCGCTGCCTCCGTTCGAGAAATACACATACAAACAACACAAACTGCAGCGCAGCGGCGCATCAAAGGCGCGCCGCCCGCCTACGACTCTTCCTAGCTTCTCGGCGACTTCGATGACCCTTTTTGCGCAACACAACTAACTCTTGTTCTTTCTAGCGAAAAAGAAATAATTAATAGGCGCTGTTACCATTTATGTGTTTAGTTGTGTTTAGGTGTTGTGCTGTGAGTGTTCCATCATCAAGTGTTCGAATGAAGTACTGCGAAACGCGTATGTTGACTCCTGTCGCCCAGGTATGACTTGCCACCTCCGAAGTGCAACCTCTGATTTCATTATACGTTGCAACAATGGAAAGAAGATCCTAATTTATCTATGTCGCTTTTAATGACTTCAAATGTGTCACTTTACGTCTTCGATCATTTCTTAGACCATATTTAATTTTTTTTTTCTTTTTTTCTTTTCATTTACGTGAATCCTGCTTGCATTTTTGACGTAATTTTACCCAAAATATTACTTGAACAAATAAAGTAAACAATAGAATTTAGACAAATAAGTCTTTATCGTTTGAACGATCATCCAAATTTGCAAACATTTTTGTCTTGGATAAATTTCATTCCAGTGTATTTTCGTTAACCGATTGCATACACATCATTAGTAGGTCACATAAATATATTATTATTTGTGCTAAATATGACCAACCTTGGGGAAAGAATTGCATGGGAGAGGGTAGAGTAAATCCACAGCTGATTTATCCTAATCTCTAAGGCACCCTTTATAGTAATAATAATAAGCTTTATACTTGGCAGATAGCTTCTTTATTACACTATCAAACTTTTTGATGATCGTGGTTTGTGCTGAATAGTTAAAGAATTCGTGCAGCAATATGTCACATTCAACATCATTTTTTCTTAATTACAACTATTTTCACTTTTTCCTACAATATTGTGAACCAAGAAGAAATTCCAATTTGCCCAAAAAATTTTTTACAACACATTTTCATCATTTACTGACGATGTTTACGTCCCGACGGCTGTTGTATACCGACGCTCCCTACTCGACAGTCGACGCTCAACTGAATCCACGACCCACCCTCACTGTGAATGCTTGACACGGCTGTATACTATATATAGCATCACAACAACATATAAACATCGTTTCAACCCCAATTCCCGTGCGTACTATTGCCACAGACGGGAAGGACACGAGCGCGTCATCGTTACCTCTCAAACTTCCTCCGTACAATCGTCCCCTTATTCTTGCATTAAAACTTGTCAATTTTTAATAATCAGCATAATAAATCAACACCAAATTTTAATTAAATCTGTCAGACGGAAAAAAACGAACACATTGACCGGATCTAAACCAACTTCCGTTGTAAATTTTTAACCAGAAAGGACAAATTTAGTATTAAAACTGTAGATTTATTAAATATAGCTCTTATTTCGAAACTGCAACAAGAAATCCGTAATAGATAAAATTCCAACTCGTGAAATTTTTACCGCCGCTTTTAATTCTTTCAGATTTTGCCACTTTGCAGTGGTTTCTAACCTTAAATTTCTCAAGAATCTCATTATTTTAGCTTAACGGTTCCGAATTTACATTTTAAGACAATTTAGCACCTGTTTTGAATTAAACGCACCATTATCAATTACTAAAGAGCTTAGTTTGTCGTTCACAATAAAGCTAATTTTTTATTGCATGTTTCTAACGGATTGTTTATGTAAATTCACATATAGCAGATTCCGAAGAAATTCCCCAGACAGGAATACGCGTCATTCGACAGCAAATTTTAATAAATACAAGATGTCACTTCGGTGATTTACACAAATTTAAACTAAAATATTATGATCACTTAATGTGTTAGACGGTTTATTCCTGGTCAACTCTCTTCTTTTTTTTTAGGTTAAACGGTCTAGGGACTTTTTTAGTGACATTTGAAGTTGTCAACGCATTAAATTTTATTTTAGTTTATTATTTAATCGCAAATTTGGTACTGTCGTTATAACCAAAGTTGTAGCGGGAAAATAAAAACTAATAGGATTTATTAGGAATATAAGTGAACTAAACAAACGTCGTAATTAATCTGGCTAAAAACTACAAGGGTCTAGGTTACTAATAAATGGTCTAAATCCAGTAATCGTAAGGTAATCGAGAGTTATTAATATTTAGCGGGTCGTTGTTTAGCTGCCCGTACGAGGAGTTACAAATGATGGCTGTCGCTGCCAGGCTGGCATAGGGTGCTTCGATAGATTTTACCGGACATTCATAAATTAGAGGCGCTGTTAAGTACACTGCCGGCCTCATAAAGTATGAAATTCGGCAGTCATGGGCCTTATTGAGAGTGGACTGCTGTAAATTATGTCTCTTTCCCCGGCCTCCTTTAAAACTCTACATTTGTCAAGGGATATATACGCGATAAGCATGCTTTATTGTATAATACGGTGTTGTCGTACCAGATCGTTGTATAAATTTATCGCTCCGTACCGCACCGCTCCGTTTTAACCACCTTACCTTATTATTGCCAGAGAACTGATTCTTTAGTCTTTTATATTTAAATTGCTAACGGTGGCTCGCCATGTAAATATCCAACTCCTCGCTCATCACAGACACAGATATTTACTCAACTGTATTTTTCTTCGACGAATTATTCGGATGAAGTTTTTTACTTCAACTTTCTTCTCCTACTTAATTTCATTTTTATTTCACCCTTGTAGTTACAATTGCCGGTTTATGTTACATAGGGAAAAGTGACTTCTTAAAATGAGAACTTAATTCAAGCTTACTCGACACCAACATAAGTATAATATTAGAAAACAAAAATCAAAAAGCGATAGATACTTACTAAATTCTTAAAACCAGAATTTTTAAAATGTAACTGTCAGTTTTGCTCCGTAGAGCTATGGTCAGGCGCTCAATTCACAAAAAAATACTGACACCAGTACACGGGCGGAAATTTATAAATTAGTTATAATTTTAAATTTTCCATACAGTCTGGAAATTATCATTTACGAAACAATCAGGCCGATTTTTATCTTGATCCGTCAGCCACGTCAACACAAATTTTGATGATGAAACTAAGATTCAAATCCGGCGTTTTGAAATTTCTAGTTTGTAACACATGAAATATGATTATTGGATTAATAATTTTACTGAATTTGATAAGGAAGATCGAGGGACTCCTTGACCTACTTTCACGAATAGTCTAAGTTTGGAGAAGACCTGGCCAAAGCAAGACAAAATTTAGTTTAAATATATCAAGTCGGTTTCTCTTTTTTCAATTAGTTAAGAAATAGACTTCCTGAATGTTGGAGTTTTTCTACTAGAAATTTTTCGGATTAAAGTGGCTTTCAAATTCTATTTGTCGAGTAGGAAATTTTGTTCACGTTATATATCACGTTATACTTAAAATTCAGTTAAAGTCCTCATGGCAATGTTTCAACTTTATATTTTAAGACAAAAGTTCTGATTTTTAAAAAAATTTATTAAAATTTTCCACCTAGTTTATTATTTTCTAATCTCTTTTTAGATTGTCCTATTTTCTATAATATGTTTATGTATAAATTTATTATTTTTATTAAAATTTGCTTCATTTTAGTTTTTAATTTTTCTTAATTTTATTTCTAGTTTCGCCAATTTACAAAAATTTTCAGAAAATATCTTGAAGATATAAGTTATTTCTACAATAACACATGAAATTTCTACCAACTCTTTATACTACATTTTATTCCAAATCTATTTTTTTATTATAATTTAAATTTTTGTAGTAGTTTATCTCTAATATGAATTATTATTGAATCATTGGACTGCTTCTAAGTTATGATAAAAAATTAAAATTTTTTTTAAATTATAAATTTATTTTTTATTTGAGATTTTCATACAAATCAATTATTTTGAAAACAAAAGTAATTTAGATAAATGTTCATATAGATGGAATAAGTTAGCGGCATGTGGCTTAGATCATTTTTACTTAATATGTATTTAATACCACTTAGAACGTTTGATATAACTTAGTATAATATATAAGACCACAGTGGTGGCTTGATGTGATCGCTAGTTGAGTTATGAGCGGAAATTCTGGGTTCAAATCCCGGACTCGGCAGAATTTCTTAGCTCAGCCCTCTGGTAAACATCAAACTGTGGATCGAAATACTAATAAGATTCCTTAACATCTTCATGGAAAACGGGGTACAATAAGCCTAGAGCTTCAGTACAAAGTGGGCATTGAACCACTACCCGTGCAGCTAATTTTAGTATAATATATTAGCTTAATAATCTTATTTTAACCTTCTAATAGGCACGTTAAAAAGGTTACAGGGATGTGCACTTGGGGTTTTTTAAGACCCCATGAATTCTACGCCATATTATGATGCAAATATAGTACATAAAATTTGTCAATACTAGCAATTTACTAAAGAATTAATGGATTAGAACCTTATTAAAACTAAATTAATTAATTAGGCCACAAATCGGCTATTTTACAGCCGCTAATACGAAAAATTATTTTTGGGGTCTGATAAGACCCCACGCGCCCACCCGAAGGTTAAAATCAATGGAATGCAAAAAAAAGATAGTTTGAGGTTTACATAAATATGATGAACGGTGACTAAAACTGCTGGGGGCAATTTTGGCTAGACTAAGGTAAAGTAAAGGCTGTGTGTTTGCTAATACAATGGAAATATTTAGATTAACTCGCTGAGGTCCAAAATAAGGTTACACAATTCAGGGAAACATTTTTTTTTAATATCTCGCACGAAGTTATACTATCTGGTGAGCAGTTCTCTGCAAAGTCTTCCGTTGGTTAGATCGTTAAAATTTTGTTTGCTTGCTCGTGGTAGTTTGGGCTTGGAATATATTGGGTTTTCCGCAACAAGAATTTTAGTTTTAAATTTCGTTCCATTTTTGAACTTGCAAACGTAAAGCTGTGATTTTCTGACAGCAGTCAAGTAAAAACTACCGAAACTTCAACAATAGGTCTGTCAACAACGCAATGAAATTGTGAAAATTTACTACAAAAATGGTGAAAATGTAATCGAAGCAATTCGCCTAGTTTGTGATATTTTTTATAGGTCGCTACGAAGTAGATCTATCTTATACAATGCAGCTGTAGCTGAAAACTCAGATTTGTGCATTCTAATATGTTCAATACAACAATTCGGAATCGCAAAGACCAGCCTATATCGCATTTTGCATAAGAATCTTAGCCAGCGGTCTGACATGATTCATATTTTTTCAAGGCAACCAATTAGCAAAACTGTCACAGCTGGGGGCTCGAAGCATAATTGAGAAACCTGGTCAGTTATCTAAAACGAGTGACAGTTTACTGCGGTTTTTAGGCTGAGTTTTTTCCAGAACGTTAGAAGTGCAACGGTAACAGTCAATATTCTCTACTGTGTGTTGAGAACTGATGATTTTATGATATCAGTACTTAAGAGCTGGACGACATTCTCTCGTTTTGGGTGACACCAGTTATTCACAAAATTGAAACCGGAAATGTGAAGGCAAAGTATAATTCTACGTAACTTATACTTGCAAATAAAAGTATTTAATATTAATTTTCACACTCTAAAGTCTAAACTCTATTCTGAGATACCGAAGAGTATTTCATACCTCCCCGACTCCCGGATGCGTACTGCCTTTAGATATATTTTTATGGCTTGCAGGTAATAGGATAAGTAACTAACACACATTAAATGTGATAAGATTTTCATCTGGAAATTCTGGAAGCTTTGTATGCTAGAGCAGCTTTATTCTTTTGAGTTACTGAGAGAGAACATCCATAACAACAGTTTTATCATAAAATTAATAGTAGTAGCCCTTCAGATGTGTACATCAAAATATCATTTTTTTGTACTTGAGGTTTTGGACTTACCTTTGCCTTTTTACTAGTAAACTACAAATTTAAAATGAAAGAACTCTTTGGTTTTTGAAACTGGAAGGTCTGGGAGATATAGAATACCCCCAGTGTCTCAGTAATTGTTTTTAAAGAAAAAGCTCTCATCATGTTACATAAATGTTTACGTTCAAATTTAATAATGATTTAATATTGGTTGGCAAAAAAATTTATCAACCAAAAAGAGATCAGAGTTTTGTACTTGTAAGTAATAGAAGCACAAATTTGAAATAAATTTGGGAGTAGGTAATATTGTGGGATTCTATTGTTTTAACTTGATTCAAATTTTTCTGACAAGTCTGTACAGTAGTTCATAAAATGTATAACTTCCAATTGGTCTTCTCAGGTTACAATTCAAATCAATTTTTGGACTATATCTCGTTTTCTCTTTGTTGTACGGTCAAAATAGTGGTATACTAAATTAAACCTGACAAAATTCTCTACAAATTTAGTCTCATACATTTTTATATAGAAGGAATACTTTCAGAACAGTAGCTGGTCAAAGTTAAGCAATAATATCAAAAAAAAATTAAATGAAAAAAATGAAATTAACGCATGATTCTGGTCACCTTGGCTTTATAACGAGTGGATATAGTGGAACTCGTTTGATTGTTACATATTTTTTGGTTAGAAGAAAAAATTGTTCAATCTGAGCGTAGCTACAGAAAGAGAGAAACTGAATTTTGAATGAAATTCTAATGTTTATAAATAATTGAAAAAAAGTTTTGTTCTTGTAACAAACACGGCAAAAATTTTGTTTTATTAAATATAATCTCTGTCAGTTGCACTATAGCCCCGGAGTCATAGCGTAAATTCCCAGTAACTCCTCAACTTACTGTTTGTTTCATGGTTAAGATTTCACGTAAAACTATCCATCTACCATTCTGGTACTCGAAACCTGAGTTAGAGGGTGGAGTATTTGCGCTATGAGAAAAAAAGCTTTTATGCAACTAAGAAATTTGAAATAATTGTCCAAACTTGGAACATGGGTCTCTTACTTGTAGAAGAAACTCCTGGTTGTTTAACCAGATTGGGGAATGCGCCTGTGACCCTGTATTATTGTTGACGATGGAAATCTTCAACCCGAATATATTAAACCTTTCAAATCAGAACGAATACCAAGGGAATTACTCCGTTAGCCGTTTTCGAGAAATTAAGAGAAGAAGTTTTAGTTTCTGCTGATCATTTGTAAATTTAGATTAAATTGATTGGAATGAAAAATCACATAAGAAATCAAAAAAGCGGAACTTATTACGATTGATGAACTGACATGAGTTCTATGCTCAGATATAATATAGTTAGTAACTAAAATTTCCACTCTTAATTTTTTTAATAGTCTATCCTGAGTTCCTTCCCAAAACTTGGTTCACATCCGCCAAGGTGTCCTCGTGAAGTTGTTTAAAATAAGTATTGATTATAATTGATTATTTCATTAGTCGGGGTTTTGCCGCTATCAAAGTATTGCGTCGGGGTTGTGTACACCCTTTACAGTGCAAGATATTTTGTATTCGATTATTTAAATGAAATTATTTATATTCAAATTTTTGTAAAAAATACAAACACGTGAAGGGGAGATTTGAAAGAAATAGAATTATTGAATTGGGTAACAAATTGTATCTTGATAATGCATCACAATTTTTAAGATGTGTTGTCTACAAACTATAATCTATCGACAATTTAGTGTATTTTTGAAATTTATGACGGCATAAAATTCATGAATATCGTAAAAATATGATAAAACATGAGATACAGTGAACCCTTCAATAATGCGTTAATTTAAAAGATGAAATAAAATTAAAATTTTTTGAAGGAAAGCGCACGGGAAAATGACAAGGACCCATTCCGCATTTGGTTTTTATTGAAAAAGTAAGAGTCCGCGGTCATAGCCTAACAAATATTTACCACTCTCACCCTTGAATAAAGACTTGCGAAGATGCCGCAATGAATGATAAGACGTTAAAATGCATTACCATGATGTCACATGAAATAAAACCCATATACAGAAGCGCATTATGTGAAAAATATGGAAATAATATTGCTCTAGCAAGCAAAACAGCCCTCTGCATATGAAATATGTGATCAGGGACAAGAAGAGTTTTTTCCCAGTTTTTGCATCAAGTATCGTAGTGAATATCAATGGTTTTAAGTTGGGCGTGAGACTTAATTTTCAACAAAATTAATGAAACAGTCAACACATTTAACTGATTAAATAAATCTCGTAATCTATGTTTTTCGCTAGATTAGAAAAATTAAAATAGAATTTATTCGAATATCTCGAAAAGGGATTCCAAAAACGCAGACAATTTTAAAATTTTATGAAGAATAATGCATCCTTCGTAAAGGCTGAGTTGTGTATTGTTGAAGATTTCGGATGTAATCATTCAGCGCCATTTTTATTATTTCATTGTTTTCTTTAGAATTTTTATTGAAAATTACTAGTACAAAAAAATTAAGAAAGTGAAATTTTAAGATGTTCTTTCTTATAAATCCTCTCTTGTTTACAATGATTGGTAATTTTTCTGTCTCCAATTTTTATTCAAATATTTATGTCAACTTGAATTTTGCGAGCGCTACATTCAATTTTCGCGAGTTGCTTTTTTTCTTTCAGCGCCAAGATTAAGTTTATATAATTCAGTGTACCGCTAATTGATATTGAATCATTAATATGGGGAAAACAGAATAGCGGACCCTCTTGTTTCTAACAGTGTTTGTAGTATACGGCGGAGGGTTCAGGGTTGGCTTATTATTGCAAACAGTTGAATCGCACTCCCAGACAATACTGAGGAAAGTACTTTGTGTATGTATATATTCCAATAAATACAATGCATTCGAACCAAATAAGCCTTTTAGGTTTTATCTAAGCTCATAATAAATTTATTTCCTTATTTAACTTCATAAAATAATTTAACTTAACTTTTCAAATTAGGAAGGAATTTTCTTCATAAAAATTTCGAATTTATTATTTCGCAAACTTGACAATTTTTTATGTATTATGATTTTCAAATTAACCTGTAAGATGGAACGAAATTGGATATAAATGCGTAATCCATCAAGTTAACTTGAGCAAATTTAAAGTACTATATATCTGTGAAAGTGTACAGGTATTATGACCGGGCCATTGCTCAAAGACACATAGCTTCCGAGGTCCTAATGCGGCCGTTCGCAGCCGTTCCACGCTCGGGAAATCAATCACATTTATCACATGCACGACTGGCTTCAGACTTTACAACCGAAACATGCACCTTCCATTCTTCTTATTCTATGGATGTAAGAATATGAATGGAATGGAGACACTTTTTTTAAAATAATATCATCCTATATCTAACATGGGAGAGTTGACATATATTTTTGATATTTATCATTTTATTATTATATTTTTATGCTTTATTTTTTTTTATAGCAGGCAGCTTCCTTGGAGAAGGTGCTAAAAGAACAACAACAGCAATTAGAACTTGAACGAGTTTGGGAACAAGAACGAGAAGTAAAGGGTAATGGCAGCACAAGTCCTAATTCAGAACACAGGGTACAACAGGAACACTCTCCACCACCTGCATCTGATGCACAAAAAACACATAACGCATCCGTGCCTGTTTCACAGGTATGTCAAACTTTAAATCTATATATCGCGATTCAGCTAATTGCTACGCCAGGCCGCGCCACACAATTTTCCCACCCCTACCTTATTTTTAAATAATACAGAAATAACGCCAAACTACATTGCATACTAAATTGGAGGAAATTAATATTTCAACCAACCGAATTTGTTCAATTAAAATCAGTTTTCAAGTTTCTCTACCTTAATATTAGTTTTTTTTTATAAAAATTAAACTTTGATGCCTTGGAACACACATAACTACTTAATATTTGGTTTTTGTTTACACATATTTAATTGTAAATTAAACTATCCTGTAAATAAAGGACTTCCAATTTATGCAAAGCAAAATTAATAGATAACATACTGAAGAAAATTACATGGAAAAACTTAGTTCATTTAATTTATCCATTGACTATAGGAGTTATCAAGACACGCAGCCATATATGTTTTAATGCAATACTAAATTGTCGCGACAACCAGATGGTGCTAATTTTCAATGTAAATTCTCATTAACAATTAATAATCTCGCGATCCATTCCGTTAGAACGTGTGGACAGTATAGTACGCGGAGTGCGTTCGAGTGAGAGGGACATAGAATTTATAATTCTTCCATATGGCTGCGTGTCTTGATAACTCCTATAGTCAATGATTTATCCCAGATAATTCAAAACAATTCGACATTATTACATTCTTCGAAAACAGTTCAGGATATATAAACTAATTTGTGAATGCTGTCAAAAATACATTGGACACATAGGCAGAACACATAAAACATACATATAGGCAAATATACAGGGTGTCCCCGGATACACGTTACATAATTTCAGTGGTGATAGAGGACACTATTCTAAAAAAAAATGTTTAACAAATTTTTTTTTCTAAATTCAAACCCTCGAGGCCGTATTCACATGGCCATAGCTCGGAAAATATTAATTTTTTAGTAAAAACACTTAAGTGCTTTTTTAAAGGGCGTGAAATAATCTACAAACTAGATTTTAACCTATTATTGTCTAAATTCAACGGTTTTCGAGTTATGAAAAAAAGTAAGTAAAAAAATGTTGAAAATTTGAAACTTTTTTTTTTTGGTTTTTTTCAAATCGCTGTATGTTTTTAACGAAACATTTTACAAAAAATCTGACTCCCCATTCCGGATAGGAAATTTAACGGACTACAACTTTTGTCTAGTAAAAATTTTTTGAAAAGCTAATCTATTTCTCAGAAAATAATAAAAAAGAGTAACTACAAAACAAAAATCTAAATTCACAAAATTTTAATATTTATTGAAAAATTATTTTATTAATTAAGTTTAAACAATTACATTATTTAAGTAAATGCAGCGCCGGTTTATCCATAAAGGATTGGTTTTTCAACATTTTTACAAGACATAAGTTGTAGTCCGTTAAATTTCCTATCCGGAATGGGGCGTCAGATTTTTTGTAAAATGTTTCGTTCAGAAGATACAGTGATTTGAAAAAAATCAAAAAAAAAAGTTCAAAATTTTCAACATTTTACTTACTTTTTTTCATAACTCGACCCCGTTGAATTTAGACAATAAAAGGTTAAAATCTAGTTTGTAGATTATTTCACGCTTTTTAAAAAAATACCTAACCATTTTTACTGGAAAATCAATATTTTCCGAGCTATGACCATGTGAAGGTGGAAATTAAAAATAATACTTTAAGGAGGCCTAACTCTCGAGGGTTTGAATTTAGAAAAAAAATTTTGTTAAATAATTTTCTTAGAATAATGTTCTCTATCACCACTGAAATTATGTAAAGTATATCCGGGGGGACACCTTGTATAATGGAAAACTCGAGTTGAAGACTTTAACACTCGTTCCAGCGTTACAAAATCTTCGTTTTGTATAAACCACAAGAAACTGACATAAACAATCATCGTGAGATGCCCAATTTGGTTTAAGCAGTCGTAGAGTCCAAATTCTGTAATATTTCTTGAAAATGAAAAAGAGTTATTATTAGGATTAGGATTGGACCGAAGAGCTGATGAAAAAAAGAGATCCATTAACTGTTTAGTTTTCTTCTGCTTCACTAGTATGTCACTTTTATTGGATGTTACTGCTCCAACATAATTGTACCATATTTATTTCTTCACTCGGGCTCAAATGTCAAACACTTAACTTGTGAACCAAATCCTTATTCGTTAGGACATCATGAATGAACTGTCTGTTTACACCATTCCAAACGATCTCTCAGAAAGGAATCTACAATAAACCCTTTGCGTACATTATCTGCAAAAACAGAAACTGCTAATCTTCAGGTATAACTTTTAAAAAACCTTGCTATGGCGGTAGGCTTCACGTTTTAGTTAGCTTTAAGATTTAATCTGCAGCTTTTCAAGAAACGCTCGTAGGTCCTTAAAGCTTGTTAAGGTTTCACTCAGTAATGGGAAAAACTAGATCCTGGATGGCAGCATTTGAAACATATATTAGAATAATGTAGATAAGGAAAAAAGAGACCGTCATTAGCTTTAGTAAGTTAGCCGAAAAACTGCCGACTCTAAGGTACTTGGTTGGAATCCGGGGAGAGTCCAAAACTTAAGGCGACGGCCCTTCTGGGTTGATGATTACCGCCATCAACTATTAAAATCAGAGTTACAGGCATTCCTCAATCTGGTTTGAGCAGCCGTGGGGTCTTAAAGCCGAAACCTTCCTTAAAAGAAAAAAAAGGCCAATGGTTCAGAAGTGGACTGAAAGGCTGATGATGAGATAATGAAAAGTTTTTCAAGTATGAAAATACAAATAGATAACAGATGGGTTGACAACCTGGACAAAACATAATAAAACAATTAATAAACAAAACAAGTAACATTAACCTATTGCCGAAAGTCATAGGATGAGACAATAAGAATCCAAATGTTAAACTAAGCATTTTAGTTGAAGAGTTCTAAAGGATAATACCGAACACTCCAAGTTTTTCTACAACTGCAATTAATGTTCTTTAACCAACACCTCATCTCTTGTTGAGTGAAATAATATGAAGTTAATCAAAAGAAACTACTACTAAATCTAAATCAGCAAAGCCACTGTTCACGTTTTGTTTTTAATAGATCGATTAGCTAGATCAGGGGTCTCCAAACTTCTTAGCCTAAGAGCCAGACTGATTGCTCCACAAAGCCCCGAGAGCCAAGATCTAGCTAGTTCATCAGATTAAGATTACTTTTTGTTGTGTTTTGACAACTATTTTTAGTCGGTAAATCAAATAAGTACATATCTGATTATTATTTTGTTTGATTTGATTTATCAAAATCAAATATCAGGCACGTTATCGCGGGCCGGATCGATAATGCTCGCGGGCCGAATTTGGCCCGCGGACAGTAGTTTGGGGACCCCTTAGACGAATTAAGTCATTGATCCTAAGGCCTAAATCTAACAAAACTTGAGTGCAAGCACTTCAGGGAACACAAGTAAAACTCAACATTTTTAAATAGTTGAATAGAATTATTAAAAACAGAGATCATTTAAGAAACATTAAATAAATGCATTATCATCAATGACCGCTAGTACTAATTTGAAGACTTAAGCTCCAGCAAACAAAAATAAAATAACAAAGTTAACGAACTGACGTTTATCTTACTTTCAAGATACAAAAATACACTTGATAAAGAATCTTAACTTAACACTGAGAGTTGTACCACGACCGTTAAATAATGAACTATGAAAAATAACATAATTATCTTTTCGGTCATTTAACTGTCTGGAAAATCTGGAAAAGTTCTGGAATATCTGGAATATCTGGAATCTGGAATAAATCTTCAGATTTATGGAAATGTCAGGAAAAATTTTTATTCTTTGTCAGGGAAAACCTAGAAGTTACGAGAGAGTGACGGGTTATTGCGGCCTGTAGGCTGCACAACCTGGACAATCTGGCAATTCCAAAGCAGACTCTCGTTTTAACTAAATCAGGCAAACATTAGAAATTGTGACCAGGTAGTCATAATACACAAACAAATTTTGGTTTTCATCTTTTGAAATTGCATCAAACCAAAACATTTATCGTAAAAAATGAATTCATAGGGATAGATAAAATCTTACAAAATAAAATTACAGAATTAAAAAATAATTTTGATAAAAAGTAATGTCGGAAAGCGCAAAAGAATTTCCATATATGTTCAACCAAAAATTTGGCTTTTCATCAGGTTCTTCAATTTATTTAACTGATTACAATCTTTCTACACCAAAAATAAAATGTCAGATTTGAATTGCACTAATTTGTTTGCTTTTATTAATATTAATTAAACTAAAATTACTGTGTAATCGAGGATTTCTGCCGTTTTTATTGTAATTTTTGTATCGAAGTATTTTGTGATTTAATCAAACTAGAACAAAAATATATTGTTTTTAAACTATACAATATAAATTAAATTTTATGTTTGTTCGTTCCTGTAGTTTTTGGCGTGGCCTTGGCTTTAGAGTAATTTTCACGGTGCACCTGGTGTCTAACTGCAGTTTTATTTTTTTATTTAAAAATCACAAGTAAAGTTGAAACAGGGTTCCCACTCGTCTGGAAAATCTGGAAAAGTCGGGGAATTTAAGATTTTCCTAATTTTGTCAGGAAAAGGTCAGGGAGTTTCTCATTTTTAGTGCCAAGCCAGGGAAATTAAATTTTCAGTCAGGGAAAACAATTTCATTAAAAACAATTTTTTTTAATTTAAAATATATGGAAATGCCAGGGAAAATTTTTATTCTTTATCAGAGAAAACCTAGAAAAGTCAGGGAATTTAATTTGGAAAATTTAGTGGGAACCCTGTGAAATGCTCTAGTTGAATCTTTTGAATATTTCAAAGTATTAATTTGCTGTGTATTTCAGACACAAGCAGCGACTGGGTCTCAGATGATGATTTCGCCCGTTCCGGGCCTTCATCATATGCAGCAACTTTTACAACAACATGTACTTAGTCCATCACAATTACAAACCCTCATGAAACAACATTCGTTACTTCAACAACACCATCAGGTAGTAAAATGGTATTAAGAGGTATTTTAGACTAAAGTTGCATTTTTTCAGCAGAAACAATTAGTTGAATTTGGAAAGAAACAAATAGAACAAACTATGCAACAATTGCAAGAACAACTTCAGTTAAATTTGATTCAACAGACCCAAATATTACAAAGCGGAGATAAGAAGAAAGCGTCGTCTTCTTCACTGCAACAGTTAGCGTTACAACAACAGCAGTTAATTCAACAGTTGCAAATTGTTCAAAGACAATACGTTGTTCATCAGGGTATGGGAATTCAACCAATGATGTTAGTTCAAGGAGCAGGTAGGAGCGCATCAAGAGACGATTTTCTACTTTCAACTGAAGGACTATTTATTTTTTTAAACAATTGTATTTTACAATTTTCACATTTAATAAGTCATTTGATAATAGAAATAGCAATTATTATAAGAACAATTAAATTTTTGTTTTTTTAATTAAAAAATCATGCATGAATTTTATGTTGAATTATATAAAATTTATATAAAGTAAAAAGTAGTAGTCATTATTTATTGAAAAATGAAAAGAATCGAGAAGCTTCATTAAAACGAAGGTGGATCGTATGTGTATGATCGAAGAGTGGAAACGGTCGACGTGTTCCAGCGAGGTATGTATTTCCTCATTCCCGCCTGTCCATTTACCCTCGTTTAGTAATCGAACCTTTAAATTGGGCAATGCCACTTGAAATAATTAATTACCGGCATTGATGAAGGTTTCTTTAGTAATTGTCGACCGCCAAAATGAATTTACCGGAATCGAAACGAAAACCAAAGCGCACCGCTGCTTCACGTGTGGTTAAAACTATTGGCACTTGCCCGTTTCTCTCTCTACCCATTTTTCCTTACCCTCCTCTTGCTGGAACCCGACGATTTCCACCGCCTTCGGTTTTAAACGCACGTGAAGCTGTCGAAATCGCGTTTATACTCTAAAGTAAATTTAAACCGACATTTATTGAACAGGACTGACCTCGCGGGACGTCATGAGTCCGTGGAAAGAACCATCGAACGGAACCGACCAACAACTTCACTCAACAAATAACAAATGCAATGTTCCGGATGTCAACGGTAAGTCATGTCTTTTATTTATTTTTTAAATCAAATAGTAATTTATCAAATTCATTCAATTTACGTTTTTTTTCGAAAACGCACACAGCTTTTTCATAGTTTGCAATATTTCAATCAAAAGCTCAATGTTGTCGCCTATACAGAAGCCAAACTATACAGCTCAGAATACAAAATCTCTTAAATTTACGGTAACGTATATTCCAATCGATCTCAAATTAAGCTTTGCCAAGCACATCGATGTAACTGCCTTAAAATCTTTCAAACTTGGAGCTTCGTAAAAAATTTAAAATTTAGGTATCATTAGAAACCTCCAAAAATGCTCTTTTTTCTTTTATTGGAGTCTTCTCTGGCATATTCCCGTTTACACCGCTTATATCGTTAAGTGCCACTCATTTGGTTTACTCATTGGTTCAAATAAGATCGAGAAACGCTCAAGTTAAAATTTGGTTGCAACTTCAACTTATACGTCCGCGTCAGCGTCAACATCAACAACATAAACTATAAATCCCTCTTAACTAGTTTCAAAATTTAATCGCTTCATAATCGTAAATGTGCAAAATATATCTCATCTTACACAAGTTGGTCTTACAGCACATAACAGTAGTGAACTATTTAAGAAACTAAACCTTCAGTTCTCGAATTAAACTCACTTGAAGCCGTCAATCGGTCAAATATATAGCTCATAGGTCAAAATTAGGACAAATTACAATATGGCAAAAGGAGGTTTTAGGCTGAATCATAGCAAATATATTTTTGATAAAATTCAATTTCTCAGTTCAGCCTTCCGATGAACACTAGGATTATACATCGATACGAACAGCGGCGGCTGGTACGAGGAGGGCTATATTTGAAGCGCCGTTGACGAGAAGTCAATAACGATCTTGCTTTAAGGGCTGATATTTCAATCCAAATTTCAAACGACCACAAAAGTTTTGAAACGGGGATTTAAACATCCTTAATTAATTTCGAATTTAAACTGATGTGAAACTAAAATACTGGTGCACTGGTAGTAAGAGTTTTCCTTATGAGCATAACTACTGGTGTACTGGGGGGTAATTCGTTCTCCCCATCTCCCCGGTTCAGGGGTAAAAGTTCGCGATTGATTTTATTATATAAAAAGCTTTGACTCTCTCAGAACAAATTCATTTATAGGTTACACGGTTACAGCACCGGGGGGTACTCCCCTTCGTACCTCAGTAATTATACGAACTTGATTATGGATTAAAATTGCAAGTATTAACGTCAAAATGTTTTTCAAATTAACGTCGCTTCCTATTAAGGCAAACTACGAACCGCCGCTGAAATATAAAATATAAAATTTGATCTTGAACCACATGATGTTTCTTGATCTGCATACAGATTCGCACGTAGGTACTCACTAATATGCAAAAAATATAATCTAATCGGCACTGCCTAACAGTGGCCCAGCTAGGATTAGTAGGTTAATATATTTTTATCTTTATTTAGTACAGTTTAATTGTAGTACATTAATAACAGATTAATGATTTTTTTTATTTGATTTAAGTTAAAAATTTTGATTATGTGTTTTAGCTACAGTAAAATCATTAATTAATTAATTAATTTCTGTCTTATATCTGAATAATAAATGTGTGTGAGCTTTATCGCTTATCGGTAAATAAAGACAAACTTGAAATCAGTAATAAAATTATATATTCAACTTTGAAAATCAAACAAAAACTAACAATTAGAGCAGCTAGATTTTTTATTCAGGGCACAGCGTCGAGAGCAGGGTATTCGAAAATACTCGTGAGTTCCTCACAATCAACTAAATGGGAAATATCGATTTTGAGGTGGCGCCAGTTAACATAAATAAAACTAAAGAAAGATGGAAGAATTTGATCTCTTCCTGAACTCACTTATCATAATTATTATCAATTAAAGTTAGTCCGAAGCTTGGTTTAATCACAAAAGGAAATGCAAAATTTAACAAACTAGAATGAAAGCTACAGTAATTGTTGATTCAATAATATAAAATAAAAACAGATTGCTGTCCTGTTCGGATAACAACAGAGGTCGCCCAGGGCTCGGCGAGAAGAGGTCCAACGCGAACCTGTTGTTTACAATACTATACTTTCATTGTTAGTCAAATCAACTATCGAGTTTTGAATAAATCATTCAATCTCCAGCTCTTCATCCTGTTACCATCAAAGAAATTATCCACGTGATCCTTTCGGAATCATCATTCTTTAACAAAAATATAAACCTTTAAGAGCTATCCTTAGATATTAGGTGTCGCAGTCTAATATTTGAAGACTGATATAGTACACGCTAGAGTGAAAGGAAGCGAAGAGATAATAAAATAATTAGAAAATAAAGACATCGTCAGGTTCATCCAAGCGCAAAAATATTAGTATTACAAGAGTAGTGTTGGTGTGAAAGCCGAGTAAGAAGAAGAGTAACGGAAGGACGAGATAGTGGATTGTGAGAAATTTGTGCTGGAGAGCACAGTGTGGATAGGATAAGAAGACAGATCAAAATCATACATAAAGCTATAGAGAGCTTAGTAATAACTGAGGAGTGAGCCACCTCGAGAAATGCTTCGTGAGTCTCCTGAAGGGAGTGGTTATATTCCGTCAAGAATAGAAGCTTTCATTTATTTATTCGTTCATTATTTCAAGTCTCCTAGTATTGAAAACGGTACGTTAAAGTGAGAAAGCAAACTTTAACATATCAAAAAACTGTCTGCATGTATGTTTTTGGCTAGGAATTCTGATTATGCAGTAGCCCCACGTTACTCATTGGTAACATTATTGAGAGGAGTATCTATCTTCATGATAGATCTTTTTGACCGAAAATTCACTTACACCTACTCTTTGTAGGTTTCACTTTTTGGAATTCTCGTAGTTTTATTTGGTCGATGTTTTCACTTAACCACTCCTGGGTGGCAGTTTAAAAATGAGGACGCACAACTCTTTGTTAAACCAAACACTTTGTAAGTTTCCTTCTCGTCATAACAGACGTTGTTATCCATATCAAAAAATGTTTTCGTATAAATACTAGTGAAATGATAAAGGAGCATAAGAAACCTACAGTTTAACATGGACTCTAAACTGGAAAGAGGACGACTCTTCCACAACAACTGATTTAAAAAAATTCTCAAAGACGGGAATCGAACTCAATTTTGCGTACCGGCTAGGTTAACTATTAACAATGATGCAATAGTGCAAAAAATAGTAGGAATTGGGCATTAGCCTAGCTTGGAAGGGTACTTGATTGAGAAGGGTTACGGGCACATCTGAGACGAGTCCAGCAAGCTACTTCAGATGTAAAACAATTAATATGCTTACTATTATTATTATAATAATAGTGACTTCTGTTCCTTTTCGATAGAAGATAGCCCGAGGTCAAAGCAAACGGGAGCTTATCCTAGTCTAGAAAAAGGAGAAGATTTTTAAAATAAGCCTCTGAAACCTTAACAATCAGTTAGACTTGACTAACCATCCGGTTTACCTATTTTATCTTGCTTCCGATGCTATATTACCTACCTTAATTTTGACCAACGATATTTATGGATTTCAGCAATGCACTCGAGCGCAAAAACCTTTTTGAAAATCATTTTTCTTATCAAAATGGTTATCTTATTTGTTGTGGATTAAATCAGTATAGGATAAAATCTACACTGGCCGATTAGGAAGTAGGAGATGGCGGTGAAATAAGGCAACGGGAAACCACCTCATTAATTATATTCCCTAGTAAGTCATCTTGGCTTCAGTTATAGGCCCCGTAGACCTGCCAACAAATTGCGCAACGGAGGCTGTTGTGCAAACAGTTGTATAGTGTATTATAGTGTTGTTTGACGTGCTGTGCAACTATGGGCATATATGGGTGACCTTATTACAACATGTTTGTGCAAACAACATGTTTGCGCAATTTGTTTGCAGGTCTATGGGGCCTATTAAGTTGATCGCCTACTCTACACATTGCATATTGTATGACACTCGAAAAAAAAATTAGGTTTTAAGTTACATTGATAGCGATAGTTAAAACTGCAAGTTGACTCGTTAGAAATCGTAATTCAAGTTTACATCAGTCCTCTTCATTCAGTCAGGTAAGATATTGAAGATTTTAGTGGGGCTAAATTGCAGTATAATTAATTTAGTTTTTTTTAAGAGAACAGAAAAGAAATTTTGAAATAATCAAAAACGCGAGGTGTTTCCGAAAAGTTCGGGGTTAGTTTTTCACCACAAATACCAATATTCTTTCTTAAAGTGTCTTGGTACAATTCCTCTTGGTTTGTAGCAACTTACTATATTCAGGTTTTTCGAAATTGATCTAATGTTTTGAAATCGTTTTTCCATTCTAGTCTCTTGGTTTACCTTTTTTTTACAAACTGGAAGGTCAGCATACCCAATGCTATTTATAGCACACCATTTACTGTAATGGGCCTTGGTTGCTTTAGGTAGAGAGCATCTTTTTATTCCTCGATATGGATAATAGAGAGGCGGCGAATATAGGATTAAAGTATAATTTTACCTTGGCAAAGAAATTACAATTAAAGGGTATTACCGCTATACTGCGGGGTATTCTAGACCCTCCGCCCCGGTGCATACTGCTTCGACATGTAGAGGGCATATGTAGACTGCACCTATGGTCAGAAGTTAATCCTTTTTTTTTTGGTTTTGACCAAGGGTCACATGTAGATTCCGATGGCGATGGTCAAATGCAGATTGCACCGGTATAATTACTCAATCTCAGCAGGGGCGGTCGTATCTCCAATTTCTGGGGGAGGCCATTTCTGAAAATACATATTTTTTACCATTAACGTACCTTTAAGACTTTTTAACCTAAAGTAAAAACCTCAAAACTTTTTTCGTTGTTTTGAAATATATTTAAATTATTTTTAATAAATTTTATTTAATAAATAAAAGAAAACAAAAAAAAATGCCAATAGATACCCAAAATTATAAATTTTTTTAATTTTATATAACATTCGAAAATTTGTCAGAATGTGCGTCGATCAAATGCTGTAATTTGACTTGTTCATTATTGTGCCAATACTGTTTATACTGATTTATGTTTGAACATGCATAAGTTTTAATTTCTCCAAAAAAGTTGTAAATCGGTGGGTAATGGTGATAAAAATGATTGCAATTAAATCTTCACTGTAAGCAGCATCTACTTTGTTTGGATGTAAATATTGCAAACCAAACGAGAAACGCAGCCATCGACATCGACCAATTTCGGAAAGCTCGTTTCGATATTCTAGGACCAAACCTAATTTTTGTATTTTTCTATACCACGCTTGGATTAAATGAAAACGACATCCAATTAGTTCAACATTTTCCCAAACATGTTTAGTACTCGTAGGTAACAGCCCCGGGCGGGAGGGTAAAATCTTTGAGCTTGCACTAGAAGGACAGTGAACGCCGAAAAAATAAGTTTTTTTTGTCAAAAAATTGATTCTTTTTTTGAAATTTTTTCAATTTTACAACATTTTTACGGTTTATTTCATTTTTTCATCCATTCGTGCGCGTCATCGAGGCTGTTCTCGGAAAGAATCTCGTTCACCCATTCATGCGCAACCATATCGAGTGCAGTACTCGCATGAATTGCAACTTCAAAATCAACAGTTGCTGTTACAATCGCCCATCTATCTAGTCATTATGCTTCTTGATAGAAACGTGGAAACATAATTTCTTGGCAAATTACCTTGGTGGTTTACCAATGCTTTCCTAGGGAAGCCCACATGATCTATCTTGGCCTTTTTAGATCACAGCAGTGTATTCGACGCGACCAGGATTTGAACCGCAGTTACCCGCTTCCCAGTCTGCCTATGTAGGCTTTACTCTACTGCTGGTGAAGAAAACGTCCCCCCCTTCTAGATCGCCAATTTTTGAGCTCGGTTGCTCCTAGGGTGGTTAGGGGTAAATACTTGTATAAAATATAAATACGCCATGGACGGGGGGGGGGGTAACCCATATGAAAACAGCTATAATGGAATACACACATACAGTTTTTGACAATTTTTACCTGAATTTTTGGATGGTCCACCAAATTTAATTTTTATATTTGTAATTTATGCCATAAACTATCATATAATTTTGTAATTATGGAAATTTTTTAATTTG
The DNA here is from genome assembly GCA_958510845.1 of Cantharis nigra. NCBI lineage: Eukaryota > Metazoa > Arthropoda > Insecta > Coleoptera > Cantharidae > Cantharis > Cantharis nigra. The sequence continues at coordinate 23,912,904 of OY294034.1, forward strand.
GGGGCACACTTAGCGTTCCTCCACATCCCTTAATTTGCACTTTTGCCTTCTGATTCTGAAATATGTTTCGCATTATTTGTACCGTCGAATGCTTGCTCAAAATCGGTGAAACAGACATAATATAGATTATTACAGAGATCATATTTTTGCTGTAGAAAGAAAGTATTGTAGATTAAATTGAGCAGTTGCACTATTACCTATTACTTCGAGATTACTGTTTGCAATACGAAGTTCTGCATGGGCATCATCTGGTCATGGAGCTTTAGTTATCTCTATGTCTTATAATTTTTCTTTCGTTGCTAAATTTGCTGCGTTGCATTAAAATTCAAATTTTGCCAGTACATTTAAAATGAGTTGATTTGTTTATGTATCTGTTCAGTTCTCTCCAGATTAAGACAAACAATAGAAGAAGAAAAAAAGAAATTAATTTTAATCGGTTTTTTCTCGTTAGGCGAGACATGGTTTCATTAAAAGTTTATTAAGTTGGCAATAAAATACTCAACGATAATTTGAATTGCTGCAAAGTTAACCAAGATCATGTATACTGGGCTATAAAAGAAAATGAAACGATAACATAAAATTGGTATAAATAAGTTTGTAAAGTATTTTTGATGTAAAAATAATGTACTATTTGTGCATTGATAATGAATTTTGGATAGCGGCTTGATAATAAAAACAATCAAAATCACTTAATATCCATTGCATTTGCCGACAAGGAAATTTCGGTTCTTGAATTTTCTTGTGTAACGCATGGTGTTTATTTATTTTCGGCAAGCATTGAACGAAAAACAAAAAATATTTATCTTTACTTAGAGACTATACAAGGGTGTATTATTGAAGTGTGTTTGCAGGAATAATGGGTGGAATAACGTCAAACCGTATTAGCAGAGAAGAACTAAATTTAGAAGAAAAATTAGAAGACGAACGAAGTTCGGCTGATAAAGTTCAACATTTATATGGACATGGTGTGTGTAAATGGCCCGGTTGTGAAGTAATATGTGAAGATTTTCAATCTTTCATTAAGTAAGTTAACTGAATATGGGACAACTTTGGAATTTTATTCAGAGTAAAACAAGGGGGAAATAATAAAGCCATGTTGAGAGATTAACATTTAAATCTTGCGACGGTGTGATCAAACGCCTTGCATATTAATTAAACATGGCGTAATTAGAGTTTTTAAACCGCGATGCCGCTGTTAATTTATTCCAGGTCGTTTTTCTTTTACCGAGAAGATGACAAAATATTATAATTTGACAGTTTGCTCCGACCCTTCCTTTTACATATTAATCGCAACCTCATGAAGATTAAATAATCGATTTTAACAAAATAGCAAAATAATCAAAATTTTACATTGTTTTTCCCCGCATAAATTTGCTTTTATTTTATAGGCACATAAATACAGAACATACGCTAGATGATCGATCGACAGCACAAGCGCGCGTTCAAATGCAAGTAGTTTCTCAATTAGAATTACAATTGCAGAAAGAACGTGATAGGTTACAAGCAATGATGCATCATCTGCATATGTCGAAACAATTGGGCTCACCCGAACCGTTAAAAGAAAGTCCATCGCCCAACAAAATAACTGTTAACGCAGTTGTACCTCAACCTACCGTATCCATGGGTGCATTTGTATCAACCGTTCGTTCGCCCGTACTTCAACCCACGACACCAAATGCTCCTGGTCCCATTAGACGTAGAATTAGTGACAAATCAGCTTTATCATTAGCTGGAGGTAAGTCATTTTCATTTATTACAAACAGGACTTCAATTAAATACACCAATAAATTTCGACGGTAAATTCTTAGACAATCAAGTATTCCTGCTTGATATAGAATAATAATGAATACAGCACAATTAGATATGAACCCCGAAATCCAAAAAATAAGAAGTTGGATTGTCACAAAATGTTTATTATTAGTTACTCTATAAGTATTAAAAAGTCTCCCGTTCTAGTGCGACGGGTTTGGAAGGGGCGAAGGGGGGAAGGAATCAAAACCATACGTTTCAACAGTTTTTGTCAAATATCTCGAAAATGATGAAAGATACAGAAAATACCATTCTATACAAAATTAAAGGCCGTGAAATTTTCTAGAAAAATTGTCTTAATCATGTTTTTGGTAAACCCCACAGATTAGAAGATATGGAAGAGGAAAGTTTTAATAAATTTTGGCTTTTCTTGAATACTTTTTTCCAGGATTGATAAAAAACCTTTGTTAGTTACAGACTGGCATTTGTAAAAACATTTTAATATATCTAATTAAAATTACATATGGACATACAAATGTATAATAAAAGAAAGAAAATAGAAAATAGAAAAGTGGTGCATAAAGCAATTAAAAATACCATTAATGAAAATTACCATTAAATATCGTAAGAAATGAAAGATTATTATAATAACTAATACTAAATACGTGTATAACACAAAATTAATTATTAAATTAAATTAATTAAAGTTGACTTAGTTAGACAAAAAATAAAGAAAAAAAAATGTGTGCTTTACAGGGTTAAGATCACTTCTCTTCTCCATCACTTCCAGCAGTAATTACAAAATTAATTAAAAATTATTAAAAAATTTTAAAAATTAAAAAAAAATTATCAAAACTGTCCCCTCCATATTTCCTAATCTATGAACCATTTTTGTAGAAAATTTCACGGCCTTTAATTTTGTATAGAATGGTATTTTCTGTATCTTCCATCATTTTTGAGATATTTGACAAAACCTGTGGAAATGTATGGTTTTGACTCCTTCCCCCCCTTGCCCCACCCAAACCCGTCGCACTAGAACGGGAGACTTTTTAGTACTTATAGAGGAACGGGTAATGAACATTTTGTGGCAATTAAACCTTTTATTTTTTGGATTTCCCGGTTTGGGTGTTTTTTAGTCTAATTGTACTGTACTAAATATCCTATAAAGAATTTTATCTTTTTCTAACTTAGTACTTATTTCAACAGAAATTGTATTCAACGTTTTGGTGTACTCGAATCAATATAAATTTTTTTTCTATATGTAATATAATAAAACATGTTAATATATATAATGGTTTACTTGCATTACAAAGTCTTGAGATAATTACGGCTATCTCAATCATAAAAATATTCAAAAAGCTCCACCGATTGAATTTTTCATTAATGTTTTAAAAAGAAACTACAAAACAATTTTCCAACCAAATCACAGAACGAAAATCATTACCTTCATTTTGTGATTACAAACTAGACGGTGTGTCTCGAAACCTGGTGCTACAGCTGGAGACGAGTGGGTCAATCTCAACTGAATGGTCCCAAATCGTAGGCTTTAAAAAGGCAACTAGTCCCTGAAAATAGAAATGGGGGGTAAAAAAAATTAGGGGGGACACCTGAAAAATTGAAATAATAATACCTAAAAGACTAGAGCGAGAGAATTTTGAGTTGGAATGTACTTTTTTATACGACTAATACAGAATACGAACATTCTGGCTCAATTTTCAGTTCAGAAAATACACATTCTTCGCACCTGTTACAGAATATTTCTTTCTGTAACACCCGTTACAGAATGACTATATTCACACATATAAGAAATATTATAACCTGGTAGTGACATCTATTAACAAGTTGTTTATTTACCGGTTTTATAACGCCAACTGTCAAATTGGAGTTCGCGTATTACAAGAATTAGCACTGTTACAAGTATTAGCACTGTGCATCAGTCGTATAGAAAGCATAATCTGAAACTTGTTTGGAATGGCTATTCTGTACGAGGGGAAAGTTTGTCACCCGAGCTGTTAGGCGAGGGTGACGGTCCACGAGTGCAGAATAGCCATTCCTAACTCGTTACAGAATATACTATTGTGATGATGAACGAAAGAGGAATAATACTTGATTTATAACGGAATTGGAGTTTAGTACATTCGATTAAGTGAGAAACAACCTGAAGCCACAGCAAAACGCTAGCAAAAAGATGATATTAATGGCCAAACAGTACCGTAACATTAAGTATCTTTCTTCAGGTTTTGCATTAATTTGGGAGAAAACTAACGAATTTACATCACAACCCGACCAGCGTGTCTAGCTTGATTCACCACTAGAAGCGAAGTTGCGTCAAACAGCCAGCGGTAATTTGAAATCAAGTTCAGTCCAAAGTAAGTTTTTGAAAAATTTAGAAATAACTGTTAATAAACAAATCTTAAATACAAGATTTTAAATATGCTAAAAAAACTCGACGTACGAAATTAAAATCAATATCTGGATTGTCGATAACGTTGTAGCATTTCATCGATTCAAACTTTAGCAGACCAATCGATTTCTTACCAATCTAGTAATTACACACTTTGTGCACCCTCCAGTAGGCATGTTCCTTTAAATTAACGTGTTTTCAACGTTATAATGCGTCATTACCATTTTACGACGTTATAAACGTGTTTTTTACGTTGAAATGCAGGTATAAAACACTCACGTTTATTTTTGTTATTCACACGTTATCTCAACTACAATCACGTTAAAAACACGTGAATAAAAACGACAATTCTGCGTTGAATTGACGTTCATATGTACCAATAACGTCATTTTTTGAGTTTTTACAAGAAGTAGACCAGTATTTTAATAAAAATTTATGCGAAACAAATACATAGTTAAATTCTTCGAAAATGCCAAAAATATGTCTATAATTTTCAATAAATTTCTCAAAAAATTCTTCAATTTTTTTCCAGGACAACAAATTCATTCGGTATAGCTAACCCTGCTATTTTTTGGTTATATAGCGTAATTGTAACCTTATTTTCTCAGTATTGTCGCGATTGGATGAACATGAAAAGAGTAGTAAGCTAAACCAAACCAAAAATATTTACTTGTTTTTAAAATACGTATGGGCTGGCAAAAATGCCTTCTCGCGAGCCCAAAGCGGCAAGACAATAATCGTTGGTCCTACTTACAGAAAATTAGTTATAAAATAATAAATTTGGCACTCGGAAATAAAAACGCATTGAAACGCCTTTAGATAGCTTTAATAGCTTGCCAATGGTTGTTAATACCAGCAACCTGCATAAAATGAATTTTGCGAATTCAAAAATTATTCAAAATAATGATAAAATCACCTAGCTTACTTGTGATTGCGATGATTTTCAAAACCTCCCATCGATCTTATATGTATAATGAAGGGAACAAGAGTTTTTCGTTCCTCACACATACGCTCACACAGTTTTGTTACTTGTAATAGCAGGACTTGTGGTGACCTGCACCTTCAAGTTATGGATTCTGAGAAAAGAAAACTAGCTCATGCTAAATGTATGGAAGAGAAAAATCCCAATGAAAAATTTTGAGGAGAGATGGTAGACCACATTTTTGGCATAGGAGCAATTACCAGGAACTAATGAAATTATATACCGAATCGGGTCAAGTAGACGTAGTGAAAGCTTAAAGGATGAGATGGCTAGCATCTTTGATGAGGATGGAAAACAGAAATGTGAAATGCTTTGGTTAACCATTATCCTGCCACATATCTTGTTCCTGAAGCTTTGGTTACGCAAGATATAAGTTAATAACAAACAAGAAAGCCGTTTCCACTCCCGAATGTTTTCTTTCTCTACATGATAATTGAATAATATACTCTAGTGGAACTAGAGTTCTCTACCTTGGGCAGCCAGCCAGTTAACAAGTCGGAAGCGGAAACTTTCAGTGGTGGGTTGGTTTGGTGAAAAATTTTCAAATAAGCTTTCCAAATTTAAATAATCCAAACTTCTAAATTCCTTTTCCATAAACCAAATTGTCGCACTATTCGTACAAATTTTCCAATGCAAATTTATTTATTATTTTATACAAAAAAAATAATTAAATTTTTAATTTTATCAAAAATATTTAAAAAAATATCAAATCTCAAAACAATTCTAAATGTTGTCCAAATTAAATAAAATAGAAATTCTTACTCACTCAAATAGCAATTTTATTCTCAAAATTAAATCAAAAATCTCAAACTTGGGTCGCAAATAAAAAATTTTTAAAGACCTTCCTGCAGAAATACGTCCGTTCGCTCCGGCGGACACACTTGGAAGGGACGAGTTTCATGTCTTTTCGTACCAACACAACTTGCTGATACCAAAAAGGCGCACAAAATTCAAAACCTTACAATTATTTACAAACGATTTTCAAAATATAAAAATAATTCAAATTTTTTAAAAATAAATTTAAAAGAGTTTCTTAATTCAAAGAATCAGTTTATGCATCCAACGTGGAAATTCCGCTTCTATGCTAAGATCGATGCCTACAAGAGCAGATATGGACGAATTTTTTCTTCTTACTGGATAGTTTGCTATTATAACTTGTTATTTCTGTTATTATTAATTTATAACTTATTGTAAACCATAAAAGGTTTCGTTTAATTGACATCATGGGGTCAGACATCTCAATATAAAATTCCTTTATTTAAGAAAAGCAAATATTTTTTGAAAAGGAAAGATAAAAATCGTTCTAAGAATTTACCGTCTAAGATTATCGCTGTACTTTACCGACACCCTATAAAAAATTTGTCATGATTCCGTTCGGACATATACATTTACCCCGAAGCAAATCACATGGTATTGTATTTTCATAATACGTCTTTTATTGTTCAGTTAAAATTTATATGATGTTTTTATTTTGATTTTTTTGATTACGCTGCTGAAACAGGACTGCCATATATGTTGGAAAGGGCAGGATTAGACGTACAACAAGGTAGTTTTAGAAATAATAAGGTTCAAGTTTTTATTATATTTTAATATTTTTATAAATTTTTATTTATAGAAATACAAAGAAATAGGGAGTTTTATAAAAATGCCGATGTACGACCTCCTTTCACATACGCTTCTTTAATACGACAGGTACTTTATACTTTTATGTTCTTATTTATACCATCGTTATTTTTTTTTACTATTTTTTAGTCAATAATTGAATCTCCAGATAAACAACTTACACTAAACGAAATATACAACTGGTTTCAAAATACCTTTTGCTACTTTAGAAGAAACGCCGCGACTTGGAAGGTATTACTATCTTTTTATGTTTATTCTTACCAATTTAAAATTTTCTTGAAAATGGGCCATAAAAGGAGCCGAGGTTATCTCAATAAAACACGTATTAAAAAAACTAAAAATTTACTGAATTAGTACAAAAATAAAAGACGGGGAATATAAGTTTTACTTTTTACCTGTAATGAATTACCTAGTGAATTTTTAGTTATTTTAGTTTTACACTAAACTAGTATTTTTAAAACGGTGTCCGAATTTTTTTTATAAAATGATCAGACGTCTCAATAAAATTAAAACGGACGGTTCCTACTCTTTCAAAAAGAAATCTAGAGTAGAAACAAACATAACCTCTCTTAATTCGGGCACTAAGCTAGGGAATAACTTTAATAATACATATTTTTGAGATTTTCAAAAAAAAACATTTAACGTTAAGGGTGCCGGTTTACATTCGAGATTTTTCATGCTCATTTCAAAAACGGCTCAATAGATTTTTTTCAAATAAGAAAAAGCTCAATATATGTAGGGAATCCAATCCTTAAGTGAAATTTGATCCGTCAGAAAATTAAATATCTATTCTGGATTTTAAATTGATTTGTTCCAGTGACAACTAAAAGTTTTAATCATCATATAGGTGTTTGTCCGACGTCTTTTGGAGTGAATCTTCAAATTTATTTGTTATTTTATATATTTGTGTTGCTTAATGCTCAGTGTTCAAATTGAATTTGCATGATGATGTGTAATATCAGTATGAATTGGTGCTCAATGTTTTTAATTATTAATTAATTATTGATGGTATTTGATAATTGTCATGTTAATGGACATCCAATAATGCACTTACTCATACTGATTATTTGGCGGTATTATCTGTTGTTAGAACGCAGTGCGACACAATCTGTCACTTCACAAATGTTTCATGCGTGTGGAAAACGTTAAAGGAGCAGTTTGGACCGTGGACGAAGTGGAGTTCTACAAGAGACGACCGCAACGTTGTTCGTCAGGTCCTTTAGCACAGCCAGTCGTCGGGTACGTCAACGAGGCCCAACATTTTGTCTTTTCCATTTGTATATTTTGTGTGTTTTGTGATTTTAAATCTTTTCCTAATCTTTTTTATATAATCTTTTCACATATTTATTAAATTTATATATATACATACTTTTATTATTAACGCTATGTGGCTTGTGTGGGGCGAGCTTTGAGGTTGTATGCGTGAGTGAGTATATGTGAGGGCCGGTTCAGTATAACGCAGCATGCCGAGTCGCAGGCTTGGGCGACTAACAACTGCAGGAGTCCAGAAGGTACACTCCATACCAGGTTTAGCCAATGATTAACCTTAACCTCACTTGATTGTGATATTTCTCTTTCTTGGATCTGGGTGTGTAGAATGCGATACGCACCAATCTGTCACTCCACAAGTGTTTTGTACGATACGAAGACGACTTTGGGTCATTCTGGATGGTGGACGATGCCGAATTCGTGAAGCGCCGCCACTTGTCGCGTGGTAGGCCGCGGAAATATGACCCAACCCCATCACCCACTCCATCACCCCATTGCGCACAGTAAGCACTACTCTAAAATGCGCAGCGGTATTATGCAGTGTCATTACCGTGGGCTGTTGGCTGGTTCTGTCTGCTGCTACTGCTGCTGCTAATTCTAAAATTGCTGTTGCTGTTGCTTGTCGCATTCTACCCCTTTATTTTTAATTTATGCGGCGCCTCTGTCGAAAGTTTCATTCCAAGCTTTCTAATTTCCTTGGAATACATTCGACAGCTTAGTCAAAAAATTTTATTTTATTTTTCAGTAGTAATTAAATTGCACGTCAAAATTATGCTTGTTAATTAATAAATGTTTATAATTTTTCCATTATTTGGATAAAATAAAAATAGGTTACTGATTACGTGTACATAATTGACTTTTGCTGCATGTTAAATATAGAATTTTAAGTTGAAACTTTCCCAATTATCTTGAATAATTTCATATTTTTTTAATAAACAAAAAATTGCTTACATTTTCCTAAATTCATTTCAAATTGAATTCGAAACTAAAAATTAACGTAGGCGAGGAGGCTATGTAAATACAACATAACCTCAACCGCCGCAGTGGCTGGTAGAGTTTGCTTAAACACGAATATTTTGATCGCGAACAAATAATATTTTACAAATCATCTCAATTTTATAATTTTAATTAAAATTGTAAAAACGGACATTTTTTTTACCATTGTAGTAGATTTTTCCCATCCAAAATCCTTAGGTGCCGCTGCTCCTGCATGTCGCTACCTAAATAATATAGGCTGCAAAGCTCTGTTCAATCGCGATAATTGTAGTTCAAAATAATAATTTTAAATAGAAGAGCCGGCTTATAGAACGCCCAAATAGCGAATAATATTTTTACCATCTTCCATTGAATATGTTAAAAATATTACGGTTAAGCGTAAATGCATTTTGATAAGATGAATGAATGTGATAAATGATCTGCTGTTCTACCGGAGAAATAGAGAGATAACAGTAAAATAAGGTAAAATTAGTTAACCAATAAAAGTCAAGTAAATGGGGTAATTCTTTAATCTTTAGCATGCTTGATGAATTCATTTATAATTCCGCAACGAAATAATTCCTGGTTGAACTTTTTTTCCTTTTTTTTTTAAATTTATTTAAATGTACTCCACGGTTAGTCAGTCAGTCAGTCACTCTAAGGACCTAACTTCGTAGGGGTAAGGTAATTTTCAAACAGGAATTATCAGGAATAGCACTTTTTATATATACTTTTTACTTCTTTTTATATCTTTTTAACTAATTGCTCTCGCTCATTACTTGTCCACCATAAATTTTACTAATATCTATGTGGTTTTTGGAAATTATTAATTCATTCGAGCTAATAACCTCCATTATATTAACAGATATTGGTAAAAAGGAATAAGTGGGTTAAATGCTTCAAAAGTACGTAAGTTTGGTAAGTCTTTTTTGACCTCTGCTTGTTTTAGATTAACGTTTTTTCGCCTTACTTCTTTGGTGTATTGTATTATATGTTTTCTTTTTTTCATCTGAATAAAATACTCATTAATTTTTACCTGTACAGGAGTGGAGCTTCGAAAAGTCCAACATTAAATCACAGTCCGACAATCTATAGTGACCATATATCAGCCAGTATGCAGGTACTATTGTTTTCATTAACATTTTTATAAATTTTGTTCAAATTTTAACATTGACTTGGCAGGCGTCCATTTTAGAAGACAACATGCAATTTTTAACAGCTGCCGCAAATTCGTGTAATCGTGATTCTCATCTTAGAGATAGTTCGAAATCTCCACCTCAAGATTCTACCAGGTAGGTTGTAGTTTTTAAATACCGTAATACCGTATACTGCGTTACTGGATTAAGTTGACCAGATGGCCCCACGTTGGCTGTCATAGTTACTTTAGTTTTATTCAACTGAATTATTTTATTTTAATAATACTTTAATTGGGCCTGTAATTTTACATATTACAAAATTATACAGCTTGAGAAAATGGCAGAAAATATGGACTGTTGAGCAGTACTTTTTGCACAGTACTCAAGAATAGAGTGGAAATCCTGTGCTTACACAGGATTCCATCATGTTTTGGCGTCAGATGCTTTTTCTTCCAGATCGTGATCTCCATTGTAGTCACATTCGTGTTCACCTATCATTGTTTCTTCTGGCTTATCCGTTCATTTCTTCTATGGTCCGTCAGGGGTACATTTAGGATTTGCTGTTCTACCTCTGTCCAACTCGAAGTTTCTTGGCTTTCAACTTGGCCGAATTCCAAGTTGTGAGCCGTATGTTAGCACAAAAAGGACAGTTTTGATTGCACACTATTACCAACCTAAAACTCTCCGGCCCAAAGTAATTCTTCTCGTTATCTCAGGTTATAAATTCAATTTTATAAACAAAATTCAACATAGAAAATAAACAGAAATTTTTCATCTACAATGTAAAATACAAATTTAATCTTGATAATGTTATGAAGCAATAAACTAATTACATGCAAAATGTCGATTGATCCACTCTGAATCGGTAACACCAACTATAATATGCATCTACTATGATTTAATCAACCGTCAAAAATAAAATCTTTATTTTAACAACAACAATTGCAATAAAAAATCAGGAATGGAATTCTAAAACAATGATTTTGTATATTTCTTGTGACTGCTTACCTGTACAAAATTTATTTGTTTGATTTACTTGATTATTTGTTTTCCAGAAATTTCAAATTGAAATCAATCGTAGCTTTGAATTCCTAAATTCTCCAACAGCAATCATCTAAAACTACGTAAATTCAATAACTTTAATATTCCATAAATTACAAAAATATTTTTCAAGTTCAATTAAAATTGACCAAATCATAAAATTTAGTTACGGCATCAGCGTTAGTTTAGTAATTAATACAATTTTCCAGAATAAAAATACTAATTAAATATACAACTCCAATTGGAAAGTTTTCAGAACTAATCGAAACATTTTAATTAAAATAAATTAACAAAATTTTATCAACCCTCTGTAACAACAAAGTATTTCGGCTGACGTTGCAGACTAGGAAAATGTCGCTTTTTGCACTAAAATAGCACACAATGTAAGAAAAATATTTTTTGCCTTGGTGGTTTCGTGTATAGATTATGTTCAATTCTTTCTCGACCTTCCTCTTCTTTTTCACTGTATGTGTGCCCATTCCATTATCTGTTTAAGCTACTTAATCTTTTCAAACAGTCTGTTTGCTTGTTGATGTACATTTTATCACGGATAAATTTGCTCTTTCCTAATACTTGTTTTATAGATTTTATTATTAGTTTTTCACAAATATAATTTCATAGAAACTTCTACTTCCGATAGTAGCGGTCTGAAGGACATTACAAAAACATTAGAAATAACATTGAAAATCAATTTATGTATTCTACTTCCTATTGTAATAGATAAGAATAATAGAAATCAATCGAATGAGATATTTGTCCCTGCTTCTCAAGATTTACACTTGGTTTTAATTGTTAAATATTGGACTTTGTATATTATACAGGGTATCCCCGGATACACTTTACATAATTTCAGTGGTGATAGAGGACACTATTCTAAGAAAAATATTTAACAAACATTTTTTTTTAAATTCAAACCTTCGAGAGTTAGACCTCCTTAAAGCATTTTTTAAATTTCCACCTTCACATGGCCATAGCTCAGAAAATATTGAATTTTTAGTAAAAATTATTAAGTACTTTTTTAAAGAGCGTGAAATAATCTACAAACTAGGTTTTAACTTTTATTGTCTAAATTCAACGGCTTTCGAGTTATGAAAAAAAGTAAGTAAAAAAATGTAGAAAATTTTAAACTTTTTTTTTCTTGGTTTTTTTTTCAAATCCACAAAACCACACATCTACAAAGCCACAAAACAAAAAATCCTGATTTTCTGTGAAATGGGTTGGTTTTTCAAAAAATTTTACTAGACAAAAGTTGTAGTCCGTTAAATTTCCTATCCGGAATAGGGCGTCAGATTTTTTGTAAAATGTTTCGTTTAGAAGATACAGCGATTTGAAAAAAACCAAGAAAAAAAAGTTCAAAATTTTCTACATTTTTTTACTTACTTTTTTTCATAACTCGAAAGCCGTTGAATTTAGACAATAAAAGGTTAAAACCTAATTTATAGATTATTTCACGCTCTTTAAAAAAGCTCTTAATAATTTTTACTGAAAAATCAATATTTTCTGAGCTGTGGCCATATGAAGATAGAAATTAAAAATAAATGCTTTAAGGAGGCCTAACTCTCGAAGGTTTGAATTTAGAAAAAAATTTGTATTAAATATTTTTCTTAGAATAGTGTCCTCTATCACCACTGAAATTATGTAAAGTGTGTCCGGGGACACCCTGTATATGGTTCAAATGGAGAGATTATTCAGACCATTATATACGATCGACGCCAAATATTGCAAGTATAATTATTATGGGACTGCCAGAAATAAAAGTTATCACATTACACAAATCAGGCATACAACGGAAGAACTTAGTAAGTCTAAATGATCTAATTACTAAAAACTAAGTCAATATCTAATTGCTATTATTTTTGGCGAATATTTACTTGAATTTATTATTACAATAAGGTACTCGTATGTTGAACTTTGTCATCTTTATTAAAAATGCCGATATATTTTGAATATGCTGCCAGAATGATCCGTCAGCTCGACTTACCAGGTTCTTCGATTGTACGATAGATATTGAAGAACCCAAAGTAAATTTTGTTTGTTAATGCTACTGAACAGGTATAACGAATATTGAAGCAAAACACATATCCACAAGGGGAGAAGTCGCTGGTGAAATCTGGTTGACAAGTGAAATGAAATCAAAGGAGATTTTAGGAAATCTTAGGAATTAGTTCAGTCATTACGTCGGAAAAGACGGGTAGAAAAGCATATGAACTTAATGAGTTAAAGTTTTGATGTTACTTGGGGGGGGGGGCTAGAAAAGCTTACCTTCGAATTGTCGACCGAAATTTCTTTGTGGATTTTCCGCCATCTTGAAAAAAGGGTTAAATTCAGTTTTTTCAAAATAACTTGGTTCTCCTTGAGATACGAAAATTTTTATGCAATACTTTTTTGTTGCTTTTTTCACTATTTACAATTAAGCTCCTTTACATTTTTCACCTATCATCCATCGTTATTGAGATATCGATCGAAAAACCATAAATTTGGGGAGTAAAATTTGTTTTTTGCTATTTTCTTTTTTCTCGTGAAAAATATCGAAAAAATGTCCAACATCAAACAAAGCGATTTGGTATATAGATACAACCGTGCGAGCGGTTAAATCGAAACTGGGCACAGACTTACCGACTTTGCGGCGCGCTAGAAGTTGTCATTTTTGTCAAAAATAAAAAATGAAAAAACGAATTTGTAGGTCTGAACACGCTCTACAAGTTTGATGCTAGACATTTTTTCGATATCTTTCACGAGAAAAAAGAAAATAGCAAAAAAAAATTTTACTCCCCAAGTTTATGTTTTTTTCGATCGATATCTCAATAACGATGGATGATAGGTGAAAAATGTAAAGGACCTTAATTGTAGATCGCGAAAAAAAAAAACAAAAAAGGATTTCATAAAAATTTTCGTATTATTTGAAAAAACTGAATTTAACCCTTTTTTCGAGATAGCGGAAAATCCACCAGGAAATTTCGGTTTGATAATTCGAAGTTAAGCTTTTCTAGCCCCCCCCCCCCACGTAATATTAAAAATTTAGCTCATTAAGTTTATATGCTTATCCAAATGTATATAATGACTAGCCGACCTTTCTTTGCTTTTCAGCTTTTTCTAAAGAAAATCTTAAGAAATCTTTCAAAAATCTTGTAAAAGGAAATCTATAAATCAAACATGAAACTATTAGTACTAGTATACAGTCGACTGAATCCATTTATAATTACGCAGACCGAGGTCCTTGTATACAAAATTTCTTTTTGGTGTAATATATTGTTCTTCTTCAAAATTCCTTACTTCCGATAGCGACTTGAACTTCTACTTTTACTCCTTAACTTAACTCCTTACTTAAAATAATATATTATTCTTGCAAAACCTATTTTTGGAATATACGATTATCGTAACTGAAAATTATCTTAGCTTATCTTGAACTACTTGACCTTGAAAAAATTTTAATTTTGGCTATTGCGCTATTTCGGAGTCGAATAAATCACAAATACCTTAAAATATTTGCTTTTAAACTCCAGTAGCAATTAAAAAGATAGATACCCATAATCTAAATTTAACAAATGCACCGATTAAAATTTTCAAAAGTCGGCGTCCATGATTTTAAGGAAGTCATTTGAGAATCTAGGCAGAAACAAACTGGCAGTTAGTAAAAATAGCTGCTATATTAGTATCTCCTAAACCTCATAAATTTTTGGTAAAAAAAATTTACTTGAAAACAAGTGTGACTTGAGAATCCGCAAAAAATTTAACATTGCGGTGTCCAACGTGTTAAAAACGGAGATTTTTTCATTTCTAGATCCAAGCTTTAGATTTTGGTCGTCCTGCACTGCCAAAAATTCCCTGATAAATTTCTCCTTTCCAACAGTAGTCACTTTCTTGCCACCAATTTTAGAGAAAATTTACCGTCAGGTGTATTTAATACACAATAATTTTCGGGGTAATTTTACATTTTTTTAGGGTTTAACATGAAATTACATGTTACTAAATTGTTAGAGTAAATTTAGAGTAAATTCACATTTATAAGCACATATTCTTGCATTTATAGACTCTTGATTTTTGATTTCGGCTGTGTTTTTTAAGTGGAATAGCTTACGAATTTTACTTAAAAACAGAGATTATCATCCTTCTACACCCATACCTTTCTATTTCGGTTGTCCTAGAGGAATTTTTTTTTTAATGGAATAGTTTTGAAGTATTTCTTAAAAATAAAATTTTCTGCCCTTCTAGAATGACGCTTTTAGATTTCAATCTTACAATAGGATAATTTCTCTTAATAATCCCTTAATAAAAAAATAATAAAAACTCTGATTTAAATACATTTTTACGATACAAACAATTGCGAACAGTAGCTTGTAAGTTCAGAAGAATTCAATCGGTGAGTACGAGAATACGCATTATATTTTGATGGTTTTTGCCTTCTTTTTTTATCAAGGTTATATTTGTAATTTACGCTCCAAACTAATGTACGTGAAGTTAGCCCCCCCCCTTTTTTCGAAAACCAAAAATCATTTTTTTGTAATGTGTTGTATTCACTTTGTTCAGATTGCGTCGTAAAATTTTTTTTATTTTGCGAAGCACTAAATTAAAAATCACAAAAAAACATGTTTTTTGCTAGCCCCCTTTTTTTAAAAATTTTGAAATTTTTTGTGGTACATTGTGTTATATTCAATTTATATTTTTTGTATTGCTAAAAATTAAAGACCTAAGAATTAACCTCGTAAATTGTGAAATAAAATATCGCACTGGCCTCCCTTCTTCAAAAAAAAGGATATGTTTTGACGTATTGGGATTTCCTCATTAAGATTTTATCTTTATGTTTAACAAGATTAGCTCCTTTTAGGCTTCTATACGAAGTATAGTAAGAAGCTTTATGTTCTGGTCCCGTATCCGCATGTTTCTGCAAGATAGCAGTATAGAATCCTTAGGATATAGGATATATGAATACAGGAATAGACTAAAATGATAAAAAGTGAAGAGGCAAATCAGTGTAAGTCTTGCTATCACCTGAAAATCTAAAAAACATTTGATTCGACTATAATTTCCCAATGCTACGAGAAGTACATAGTTTCCTATTCGGAATTTGTGAATGCAACGGCATCTTTTGTACAGCAAACGATTTGGTATATTTCTTCAATTTGTTAGCTTGGCATTTAATCCGGAAGATAAAACTTGATCGAGGAAAGGTTGTACATGCAGCGCAAGAGCGGATTCAGAAAAAATTAGGCGGAAGGGGGTGGGCCAAATACATATTTTTTTATAAGAATTTAGGTATATTTTTTAAATTTTAACAAACTGTAGTAGATTTTGTTGTTTTTTGACTTTTGGGAGAGGTTATCCCGTTACCCCGTTTGTGTCCGCCCTTGATATTGGGACATGATTATTTTTACTTCCAATAAATGAATTAGAATTGGGAAGTTTTGAATCAAATTTTTTTGGATTTTCAAAATAGATAGCAAGACTTACAAACTGATTTACTTCTTCACTTTTTTTTATTCTATTCCATGCCTAAGACATGTCACTTTTTCAAAAAAATCAAGTTTATGATAATATTAATTACAATTTAACAGTATCTCTTCATTTTAACGAAATTCAAAAAAAAGTGACTTATGCCCTTTCCAAATAAACAGCTCATACAAAAGCAAAAATTTTAAAATATGCAATCAATAACAAATAAAAATAAAACTTTTTACATTTTTTTTGTATATAAGAACTCAAAACAAAAAATTTCAAAATTTTGAAAATAGGGGGCTAGCGCGAAATTTATTAAACTTAAGACTTTAATTCTTAACATTATACAGACAATACAAATTCAATACAACACAATAAAAAAAATTCAGTTTTTGAAAAAAGGGGGGACTTACTTCACGTACTTTTTCAACTATCATAATTTCATTATAAAATTATTTTATTTGTGGGCTCGGATTGGTATTCCCGCCAAATTTTATTACAATTTCGCTAAAAAAATCTTATTATCCAAAATAAACTGCGGAAAAGTCTAAACCAAAATGGAGGCATTTTAAATGAATGCAATACCAGGTAGGTACTGGTGTAGTATTTAATGTTCAGGTTCTATTGATTATCCAACGAATGTTACATGATTTTAATTATGGGTCTACGGTATTTATAGGCCAACTATACAAATAGAGAAAATTCTGTAGATTGTCTTGTCTACTCGTTCAGTAATTTGTTTCTTTTTACTGTTATGTAACATACTATTGATGCTTGAGCAAAAATGCTTTGGCGAGAAAGTTGTTTTAGTATAATAAAAATGACTATAAAATAATATGAAACTAATTTGTTTGCAATTGTTTAGCGATATGCGTAGATCTTCCCTGAATGGTGGATTATTGATAAAACAGGAGCACGCGATGACGAGTGAACATTTACATTTGATGAGGGATACGGAAGTTCATCATATTATTAAGCGAGAAGTACCTGTAGAATACGATGATATGGAACAGGAACCCCAGGTAGGTGGTATGGCGGAAGACTTAACTGTTCAAGGACAAGATCATCATTCACATTATCATCATCACCATCATCAGCATAACAATTCTAATATACTTGATAGTGCATAGTGCGCGTACGTGAAGTGAACTACCTTATGTTACCTATACATATTACACGGTCGTATTTTTAAAGTATGTACGAGTAGAGAATTTTTTTGGCAAGGTGTTCGAGAAAACCATTTATTGTAGTTATAGCGTAGTGGCATATCTGAAACTCGAACTGTAGCTTGTGTATAATAAACTATTTGAATTTGTACAGTTAAGCTAAATGTAAATATAGGAATGTTACTTACAATGATTCGTCAGTGTAATGTAAATTAAGGAGTTGAAAATGTTTGTACGTCAGAAACTTTTTTACATTATTTTTGACTGCAATTTGTTAATTTTAAAATATATCTATTTAACTACGTTTGTGCCAAAATCTAAAAATTTATCAAATTTTTTAAATTATATTTTACTTTCTCGTAAAAATAATATCTAAGAGACTTTTTTTTATTAATTATAAGAAAATTTGTGTTCCGCATTTTTTACTTATCTACGGTGGCGTATACGCAATTTTATACATCTCAAAATGATTAAATCATTTAGTAAAGATATCTTATTCTATGTAACATATAAAAATTAGATAAGTTGGTATATGCTTACTGATTACTTATTATTAATTAACAGGGTGATTTAATCCGCGACGTATCTCTTCATTAATAGTATTTTGAATAGTAGATAATACCCGTCTTTCAAAAATTATTATAAAATGTTAAGTTTTCATTTAATCATATCAATGGCGTAGATCTAAGAAGGGTACACGTGAAATTTAATAGTTGTTATCCTATTAGTAGATTGGCATTTTCTGGCTTCCGGAATTAAAAATGGAAGTGTGATGCGCTTGTATTTATTATTTTTAAGTTATTTTTTAATATGTACTTTTTATCAGGTGATTTTTAAGCAATAGACGTGTGCTGAAATCGACGTACATAAGTACATTACACATTGTTCATTTCATTCTTTATTATTTAAATAACAAGGTGCTTTCTGTAACGCTTTCCCCTCCTTCCTTCACAAAAACTCGCAAACATTTCTATCGACATTTTCTTGATTTCAAGACAACTAATAAAGAAATAAAAGAAAACGATAAATTTCGATGTAAACGACAATAAAAAGGAAATAAATAATAAAAAATTTGAAGTTTATGTATTTTACATGGTTTGTGTGATCATTACTTTATACCTTTTATACACCTTTTATAAGAGGAAACACTTTTCTATTTTTAAAACGAGTTAAATAAATATTTGTGTTTACCTACCCTTTTCCCTCATTTTTTATTAAATTACATTTTATCATCTTTTTGTTGTATAATTTACCGTATAACCTGTTATAAGTTATAATTTCAAAGGGGATCTTATTAAAGGGGAAACTTTTTTAATATTTACTCGACTTTTTAATACTTTTATCTTTTCTTATATTTCGCACATTCAAAATTTTAAATGCCGCCGCCCGCCACAGCCAATTCAATAGAATCGTGCACGCAATTCTCAATCGGACTAACTTATATTTATTCTATGTTTTTTTGTTACAGAAAACACTTTAAAAGTATTTCGTTTTTAAAATGTATTTATTTCACAACTCAATAATGTATGTATTTTAAAAATGTACAGGTGTCAGGACCGGCTTGGCCCCAATAGTGTGATATAAATTATTATTATTATTATTCTTATTATTGGGAAAGAATTTTCAAAATGATACAATGTGTAAAATTGTATTTGATGTATGTACTTATGTAAATACAATTACTTTGTAAAAAAAAGAAAATAACTAATTTCTACCTATCATGTTTGATCGTGTAGAGAAGTGTCATATCACTACTTTTAATCGTCGGTATATTATATTATGATATTAATTAGGTATATATTATATATTATGCATATAATAGATAATAATGTACATTTAAATATTATGTTCATACTAAACTTGTAAATTTGTAGTATATATTATATACTAAAAGTATACATTGTATAATATACCATTATATAAATTGTAGAAGTAGAAACATAAAATTTCCTAAAAACAAGTCTCCATCAAATGAAATTCTATGCGTATTTGTAGTTCAAACTATTATCAATTTTTTATAGAAAATTTTTAAATGAATTAATTTTAAAATCAATCAAGTTTACTTACTTAAGTTTTGGTACCTACACAATAAACAAAACAATTTGTTTTTGTAATTTTTATTAATTGTAATCCATAATTATTGAATAAAAACGATATTTATTATAATAAGCGCGACGTTGCATGACAGTGTTATAATAATTATTTTTACTGCTTTGCCATCGTATAAAGTACGAACCTACTATTATTCAATAACAATTTTGAAGATTCATAAAACAAAATATTATTCCAAAGAGTAATAAAAATAACATATCGTTACTTTTTAAAACTTCCTGCTAAATACTTCAAACTTCATTGATTCTAGTAAGTTCGTTAATACTTTACTTTCTGCGAGTCAAACGTCTTCATGTAAATTATATTGTACAACCCGTCATATATCACTTGTTTAAAAAAATTATTACAATAAATAGAGCAATAATTCGATCTCATGTTTTATTCCGACGAAAAAGTTCCCCCAAGTTGTTTGTGCGCTTCTCCAAAACACCCCGTATACTCCAAAGTGTTTACAAGTAAACCGATCAATACTAATCTCTGAGCAAGTAGCGACCTCTATAAAGCAGGTTCCAAATTTTTGTATTTACAGGTTGTTGGTAGCTCCTACTAATTTTAACTACTGCTACTGCACTGCTCAGGCTCCTCAACTGCTGATATTCCATCGAAATCTGTAATCACCCATTCCGTAACATCGAAGTCCAATATATAGCCACCTACTAAATTTGGATTTTGCAGAAACCGTCTATTATAAATATTGCAGAAAACTAATCAGTACAGGAAATATGCAAACAGCGTCGATTACAGTAATACCGTAATCGAACTTGGATAAAGGGATAAAGCACAGTACATTACAAATGCGAACAGGACATCAGAAGATCGGAGAGCAGCAAAAAATAAAACCCCAAATTGATATAAATCGAATAAAGCGGAGGTGGGCAGCGTTAAGTCAAAATTGGAAGCGCTTAAGGTTGGTTTATGCAAAACGTCGACGCACGCAACACACGCACCGCACGCGTCCAAATAAAGTTGAAGGATGTACTAGGCGCTAATTAGCCTTTTGCAGCTAATTTTTATACTAATTATTTCTCTAGATGTAGTTGCTTTTTATTAAAATACATTTTAATTGCAAAAAAAAAGTGAAATCTGCAAACAAATTGAAAGAGGATGTCTACACTGAAATTTAGTTGATCATTTAATTACCTAGATCGACGTATTTCGATGCCTAAGTGCTCTAAACACCCGCCCGGGCTGAAAACTATGTAAAATTGCGAAATAAGATGAGGGCAAATTTACCCCAAATTTGTTACGTTTAAAACCACCTAAATTAAAAAATATCATAATACTTACGAGAAATCTGACTACAAATTTCGAATTTTCTGCTCAAACTACGTAGAGACAGTGAAAAACGCTGCCGATTTCCAATTCTCATTTTTGGATCAAAAAAATTTAATCAATTTGACATTCATTAATTTTCAATTTTGTACAAAAAATTTAGTTGGTCTTTTTATTATACCTAATTCGACGTATTTCGATGCCTAATCTAGCTACAGATTTCGAATTTTCTGCTCAAACTACGTATAAGAGACTGTGCAAAAAAGCTGCCGATTTCCAATTTTCATTTTTGGGATCAAAAAAATTTAATCAATTTTTCATTTATTTATTCATTAATTTTCTATTTTTTATTAAAAAATTAGTTAGTCTTTTGATTACCTAAATCGATGTATTTTTTTGATGCCTAGTGCTCGAAACACCCGCCCGGGCTTTGCGCAAGCACTGGAAACTCTGTAAAATTGCGAAATAAGATTAGGGTAAATTCACCCCGAATTTGTTACGTTTAAAGATACATAAATTAAAAAATATCATACTTACGAGAAATCTAGAAAACTTGAAAAAACCATTGAAATTTTGAAAATTTAGTCCTGTCTAGAGAGAAATATGATGAGATCTCAATTTTTTACTTCAGAGAGGCGGAATAAATATTTGTTTATAACAAACAACAAATTTATTAAAATTATTTTAATGTACCTTGTTATTTATTAATTAATAATAGAAATCCATTTTATTTGTGATAAATAAAAATTAGTTTATAATAAACAACACATTATTGATCATAAATAATGCAATGTAAACTTTATTATTAATAAGAAAATATTTGTTAATAATGAACAAATGGTTTAGTTACAAATCATACAGATTTGTAATTAATACTAAATTCCTTATTGAGCATCTTAATAATGATCTTTGCGTTTATTCACTATAAATAAATAAATATTAATTATAATCCAGTGGTAAATTAATTATTACTAAACTTGTTTAACATTAATTTTATATTATTAAGTAATAAAAAATAAATTATATTTATAGTTAAAAATGGTTTGTTTGTGGTGGAGGAGAAGAATATATCGGGTGTTTATTTGAAAATCTCCGGAAAACAATATCTTGGAAACAAAATGCCAGATCATAAAATGATTCGAGCAGATAGTGTAATTCGTTTTTCAATTGTATATTTATTAATAATTATTATAAAACAAATTATACTAATATTCTTTACCCGCTCTCATAACATTACAACAACTCTTGTCTGAAACACGCATTTACATTTGGCGTTCCAAAAAAAACTCGGAGAGCTCTAACCGCTGCTGATCACAATCCATTAAAAAAAATTTTCACTTTATTTAGTACCTTACCTTTACCATATATACTTCAATAAAACTGCGTTGGTACACAGCACACACTGAACAAAATATGGTACTAATCTGATGAGATCTAACTACTGTTGTCGCCGCGCGCCGCTTGTCGCCAACCGTTCCCGGTGGTTCCCAGTGTAACACCCAGCCGTGAATTGTAACCGAGAGGTTACGTTGATTTTGAATAACGGCTGTCGATGATGATTCCGTAGACCTTCTCTTCTATTTTCCTTTGTCGGTAGCGGCCACCAGTCAACTTTTTTTTTGTAACAAGAAGTTAACAAAACTTGTGGTAACGTGGAAAACTTGGAGGTTGTGGGAATTAAACCAATAATTCAGAATTTCTTATCTTTGCACAAAACAAAATAAAAACACTTAAGACTTCAATTACCAGTTTATTAAAGAAAAATAAAATAAAATGTGATTATGCTGATTACCTACACTAAGAAAAATTAATCCATGTAATTAATAAGACAATTAATTTTTATGTTGATTATAATTTTAATTTGACCTGTAGATTTTTAAGTTCGACTCATAAATTTTGGTTTATTTCGAAGATACAAAGATACTGTAAAATAAAACATTTGCAAAATTTAAGTTTATATTACCTTTTATTGATGCTGATGCACACACAATATTTTTATTTACGAGTTGATGTAGTGAATTTAAAAATTAATTAGGTTGAATTGTTTTGAAAAATAAAAGACTAATTCAAAAAAAATGAAGTTGAACTTAGAAAAATTTAAAGCAAAAATGGCAATAAAAAGGGGTAAAAACAATGTTTTCACTTGGGTTAATCCAAGAAGAGAACACAATTGCTCAAAAAAAACGACTGCGTGGTAATGAGTTTAAAAACAACTCGGAGACGGCTGTTTAAAAAAAACGGCACGAACGACTCTCTGTAAAACTGAACTGAACTGAACTGAAATGCTGATGATTGTTCTAATCTCGCCTTTTATGTAAAAATGAAATGGTCAAAATGTAGGTTTGGGGGGTGTAAGATTTTTCTCCCCGAGACAAACTTTTAGTTTCAACAGTCTTCAAAATATGGAACTTGTAAGTTATCCCTCTTTAAAAACATCGAGGGTAGACTATTTATTTTAAGTCAATCTTTGTATCTTTGATATCGTCATAAGTCATAACAATTTACATTTATTTCGTTGTTAAACACTTTCCTTTTTAGAATACATTATAATACAAAAATCCAGTAGTAATTAATTAATAAAAACAAATGTAAAGTATTAAATTAATTAGGTATTAATATGGATTTTTATTATTAAATAAATCCAAACTAACAATCAACAAAAAAATTTTTATTTTATTTTATTTTATTTTTTTGTTTTATTAATTCAATATTACACTGCATACAGGCCATAGTGCCTAATTTCATGCAGATAAGCATTATTTTATAAATACATTTTTAATTAGAGTTGCAACAAGCAGCCAAATGCGAGAGACACCGCGCCCAGCAAACAGTAAGATCACCCAATATTATATAGATAATAGACTCGCATAAAATCTATCTACTTGGCTTAATTGTTGCATGGAAAACATCACAATTTATACTTTACTCATCTGCATGTTATTGAACAATTGAACAAATCAAGAAATCAATCCATTTTCTAATACCGGCGGCTCCCCGACACAGTAGGGGAGACTAGGGAGGCTTGATACATCGGAAGGCTTGAGACTCAGTCGAATTTTACGTTATATTATTGGTAAAAGATTCTGTATGGATGCAACATGGATTACAGTTGATCCACTAGTCCAGTTTACAATATAGAAATGAATGTACGTAATCTAAGCATTTTATAGGTTAAAGTGTGTTTTCCTGCACTTCAATGTAAGTTTCCACTTATCTAACGTAAGATTTTATGATTTTTATAACAACATTTCGAAAATTTCTTTAGTATTACGCGAATCTGAAATTAATTTAGAGTATGATACAAGTGTTGGTAATGTTAAATCGAATTGCTTATTTTCATGATTTTGCTTATTTTATAAATTTGTCATTCGGGGAGGTTTGATACCTTTGGCTCGAGAGGATTAATACAAGTGCTAAACAGAAAGAAAGCAGAAGGAAGAAAGCTATTGAAGCAGAACATAAAATTTGACCAGAAAGAAAAACATGTGAAAGCTCAACAGGCCAAACGCAATTTATTTATTGGTAAAAAAATTGTCAGGCAAAATAGCTGTTGAGACTTATATTGAAACCTATAGCGACAAAGAGCCAATATCTGTTAAATTATGAATGACACTTTTAAGTGTCTAAGAAATAAAATATTTTTTTTTCTATTGCTTCAGTTAACATAAACATCTGTACTGTATAAAACCTCCCAGTGATTGTATCATACCTCCCGCATATGAGGGAGGCTAAAGACATTTTGCAAAGTTACCTAAAAAATGTATAACACCATCAAATATTTAAATTTTCAATAATAATAAAAATTTTTAGTTGCAGAAATAGTCCAAGATAGTACCAATATGTAAACGAATTCGGTAACAGTTGTTAAATTAATTTAAACGTTGTTTTTTTTAAAATGTATCAAGTCTCCCTAGTCTCCCCTACCCAACGCCACCCATCTAATCTTACAATACATACATAACGTATTATTTAATTTCTACTTTTCAGTTATATTAATTGTTAAATTTTAATAAACAATACACAATATCACTGTCGCTAGCCGCCATGTCAAGACCCATACCACCAGCATTTAAGCAAAAAAAATCAAGAACATCAATCATTTAATATTGGATTTTCATCTAATATAGGTAATTATTATCTAATCCACCATATACATTCAATAAAAATACAAATGCAACGAAAATAAATTTTAACAAACTTGAACGAAATCGTTTGATTAAACCACCATTATCACCATACTGTACAGATAAGCCGTTTCAAAATAAATAAATATCCAAATTATACATACTTATAGCACTACGGTTAAATAAACTTGTGATCAGAGTAAAAAAGACCCCAACGGGAAACCAAATTAAACACAATAGTAAACTGCAACTTACACGAAGTTCCTGATGATATCTTCACCACCCCTAACCATTACTCTTCCATCGTTGGTCCACACGTTCTTGAAACCAAACTCCTTACGCGCCTCTTTGAACTTTTCATATCAATATGTGGTGAAGTCCACCTGTATATTAACATTTGTCCCCTTAAGGCTCTTCCTGTTTTTGATAACTAACTTAAGTGTCTTATTCTATATGAGAGAAATTTTACTAATAACGCACGGGGGCGATCTTTATCGCCTTTCTTTCCTACTCGGTGACTTCTTTCGATATCTGATATTTGTATATCCAGATGTAAACGATCTCTCAAAAGACCCAACGCCACATCATCAGTCGATTCGTCTGGCAATTCCTGCACTCCAAATATTCTTACATTGTTCCGGCGGCTGTACTGTTCAGCAGCATCTTGATTTCTTCTGCTTTCCTCACTAAGTCAACTGATAGTCATCTCCTGCTCCTGTACTTTCAACTCCAGGGCATCAACAATTTCTATTTTGCTTCACAATTCTTCTATTTTAGCTGTGTTTTGTGATACCTCGTTTTTGACTTCGCTTAGCATATTTATTAGTTTATCCAACTTCGAATTGATCTCCGTTAGTGATCTGCTCACTCGGCCATCTTGCAACTCATGCAACAAATCTTGCAACAAATCCACAAAGTCAGCATGGTTGATTATAAATATAGTTATATAAATCAAACAAGCTATAGATTTTTAAAAAGTAAAATATATTGAACAGATTACTAATAGTCAAAGATGTTGTTTAACAAAAAGTTTTTGTTATTTATTGTAAAGAAATGCTACCCAAACAAATATTTATTAATTGTTATATTGTTAAGTACAACTTTTCGTCCAGTGTAGTACATATGTACATACATACATATATCTTAAAAGCGGTTAGCTCTAACCAGAAGGCGATTAAGTAAAAAATTGAAGCTTACCAATTTTATCTTTACCTCAGATTTCTGTTTTCCAGAATTTTTTGTTTCGTTTCAAGTGCTTTATTTGTGACTAGTAATTTTTCTTTTATTACTAGACCTCGGATTTATATGCTGTTAGCCAGTAATGGGGTGTTGCTCAGGGCTACTAGCTCGAAAAATGAAATATTGCCCTTGTGACTAGCTCGGAGAGCAAGAGATTCCTAATAATAGTATCTAAACCTAACCTTATAAAATGAACGGAGTATGCCGCTAATGTGACCGCTCCGGAGAGCAAGCAATAGATGGTGAGTTGAGCGCCACGCAGTTTGTAACACTCCGTAAAATAACCGCAACAGTACCACCTGAACTGCGAAGAGATGGTAGGAAACAAGGAATAGGGTACTACTCTAATTAAATAGGAATAAATAATTGACAGTCGCAGATTTATTGTTTTTTAAAAAAAACCCCAAGGGTTAAGAACAAGTAATAGGAAATATATTGGGCTACCCTCTAATCTATAGATAAAATCAGACGAAATAATGACAATAAAATTAACAGGTTATGAGATAACCTGTGCAAATAACCCTGGTATACGTATACTAGGTGTACAAAAGTATACACGCCTCTGGAATATTCTCCAGGTTACGACAATAATTATCTGAAATGACGTAATAACTAAATGGTACAGATAGTAGCACGGCCCAATAAATATAGAATAATAAGATAAAAATTATATACAAAGCAATAAATCGTACGGCACAACAGATCTTATCTTTAGTAGTTGCTGTTCTGGAGGGTTGATTCTGGAGCTGGAGTGGACGGTCATTGGTGGTGGAACCAACCAAGATGGTACGGGTTGATGCAGTAGGCGATGTTGCGATAACAATCCAACGATAAGATTATCTACGGAACCGGAACTGAATCGTAAGAACTCAATCGAGCGAACGATAAGATACCAACAAGGACGATAACGAAAACCCTAAAAATATGATTATAAGGATAGATTTACAAATTAATAAAACAATACCTCTGATGTTCGAGGGTCCAGATAAGGTTTAACAATTGTGGTGCGAATCTTCGAGATGATAAGTTGGAGCAAAAAAAATCCTTCAATAAGAAGATACGAATTCGAGCGAAAATGCTTAAAAAGCCGGTAATTCGAATTCAAAAGAACGGTGACAATCCAAATCCCACTAAGGCACGGAAACTTCCGAAATACGATATGTCAGCCGATAAGCTCTCAAAAAACGACTAAAAATTACTAATGTAATTCAATATTCGAATTCACTACCAAAACGAAAAATTGTCTCCCAATTATCTTTTCGCAGATAACCAGGAAAATGTGTTTACGAATAAATAAATCAAATATTATAGTAACGCCATCCACAGAAATTTGAAAGCAACTCATACAGAAATCTAATTCTAATAAATTCATAAAGGGAATTCCAGGACCGTAACAACTCCCCCCTTACCAGAAATAAAATTTTCGAGTGAACGAGAAAATTTTCCCGAGTGTCTGACCTACGTCAGTAAAGTAAAATCAAGAACAAGGATTAATCGATAACAAAACAAACCAAATCGCAAAACAACAATCAAAGAATATCGTTATCCACTAAGAATCGCCCAAAAATAGCTTAAGGTCCTTGGCATGCCACGTCCCACAAGGTTTCCCATCGGGATCCTTAAGTTGAAAAACCCACGGAGAAATTCTCTTATCAATAATAAAAGGGCCAACAAACTTAGGAGCCAGCTTGGCTGTAAAATGTTTGGCTGCGTCTGACAATACAAAATTTCTCTTCCAAACCTTTTGACCTAACTGGAAATCCACTGTACGGCGTCTGAGGTCGTAATGCTGTTTGGATTTTTCATACGCTCGCGTAAGCCGGGACGATATATCTAGGTACAATTTTTTGAAAGCTTCAGAGCGCAATGAAAAGTTTTGACTTCGAGCAAAAGACAAATCGTTATCGTTATTCGACTCCTCCCGCTCTACCTTCATCTCTCTACCAAAGTTTATAAAGTAAGGAGTGTGTCCTGTAACTTCATGTTTCGCGGTACGAATAGCACATGTTGCCGATGACAGATACTTATCCCAATCCTTGTGATTATCTTTCACGTAAGAAGCTAAGATAGTTTTTAAGACTCTGTTGATACGTTCTGTGGGATTCGCCTGCGGATGGTAGTTTGGCGTAAAGACAATCTTACTCCCGTACTTTTGAATCATGTTGCCGAATTCGTGACTTCGAAATTGGACACCGTTATCGCAGATGACCGAGCGGGGAACACCAAACATAAGGAAAACATCTTCCTCTATGTGCTTCACTATCTGCTTAGTTTTTGCAGTCCTCAAGGGAAACGACAACGTAAATTTGCTAAAGCAATCGGCGACAACAAGAATGTAACTATAACCTCGAGTAGAGCGCGGGAGAGGACCTACAATGTCCGTACAGATAACCTCCCAGGGAATCGAAATTTGCGAATGACCCCCCATAGTACCAATCGGAGCTTTTTGCTCTGGTTTGGCTCGCGCGCATACCGAGCAGCGCCTTACATAAGCAGCGACGTCACTTTTCATTTTAGGCCAGTAAAAGTTCTGCAGGATGCGATGGTAAGTTTTATGCACGCCCAAGTGGCCAGCGGTAGGAGAATCGTGTAGGCGTTTAATGATCTGACCACGATTATCCTTGGAAACTACCTCTTTCCATTTATCCCGGTCATCAAAGAAGTTACCACGACTAGTGACTCTCTTAAAAAGTCTAGAGTCAGAAACTCGCCAAAGAGCCGATAAGCTCTCAAAAAAACGACTAAAAATTACTAATGTAATTCAATATTCGAATTCACTACCAAAACGAAAAATTGTCTCCCAATTATCTTTTCGCAGATAACCAGGAAAATGTGTTTACGAATAAATAAATCAAATATTATAGTAACGCCATCCACAGAAATTTGAAAGCAACTCATACAGAAATCTAATTCTAATAAATTCATAAAGGGAATTCCAGGACCGTAACAATGCACCAAAATACTCGAAAATATGCGCATATACAACATATATGCACCGAAACTAAAAAATATCTATTTTTCGAATTTTTGAATTTTCTTTTTAAATTTTCAATATAAGTACTATCTATAGATTTATAAAATTTAATAATTTTAATAATAAATTTAAATTACAAATTTATACTTCAAAAAAATATATCTCTACATTTTTATTTTTAATATTATGATAAATTGCTTACATTTAAATTACAAAAAAAATTAAATTGTTTAAAATTAAATAAAATAATTGCTTAAATTGGCAAATTTAATAATAATTTTTTATTTTCTCTATTAAAATTCTTCAAAAAACACCAAAAGTGGTCGAAAAATGCACAAATATGCATCGTTTACTTAAATATGCACCAAATGTTGAAAACATGCAAAATATGCATTTCGACAAGCAGTTTTTCGGATTCGTTTTACCTAATTCGTCCAGATTTCAAAACGAATCTGTTGGCATACTTACCAATATTAAAGAACATGCAAAAGCATAAAATCCGAGCTCTATTGTTATTACTGTGTTTGTGTTGTTTCCATTATAATTTTTTAGGAGAGCTTTTATTGAGATTATTTTTCCACTCATCGGAAATATTTGCTTGACATTGTTGCGTTGTACTTTACATGGAAGTGGTAACTCTTCAGGTTGTTGCTTTATTTGTCAGGGGTATTCATAATTTAAATAATACTACTTGTATAAAAATTAGATCTATTAAACATAAATTAAGTAGAAGAATACATAAATTATCGTACAAACTTATACCTTATACCTAGCACCTAGGGATATGGACCATTCTATTCTTATAAATACTTTAAAAACAAAGAAGTGTTACCTTCTTTAGATATTATATACATTCATATAAAACAAAGTATAAAATTATTGTATACTTCTATTAATATTTCTACAAACCTTCAAATTACAATAATTTTGTTTTGACAAATAACATTCAAATTGAAATTCGCAATGCATGTTGAAAATTTCAAGTTTGTATTCTTGGATTATGTCCTACTGTCGTTATATGATTGAGCTAAAATAACACCCTTCCCATATTTTAGCAAAAACTAGTCATATGGATCCCATGAACGTAATCTGCACATCAAAAAATTTACTTTTCAGTAATGTTTAGACAAATTTTAATTCTTATTATATAATATTACTTCCTATAAAATTTTCTCGCTGAATTAGATTTGGGAGGCGCACCCTTTGTAATACTTAATATGACTACACTATTTTGTTTTTAATATTGTTGTTTTATAACTTAGTATGTATTATCATTAGAGTCCGGATTATGTGCAGTAAAATATCTAAAATATGCACTAACATATGCAGTAAAAATATATAAAAATATGCTTTAAAATATGCAGTAAAATTCAAAATATGCTAAAAAAAAACGTCAATTATGAACAAAGGCATTTATTATACAATTTAGAACGTAATTTTAATAATATAATATAATATATTATTCAACGTTAAAAAATTATTATTTTAAATAAATGTGTTTCTTGAAATCGAATCTTCTAAATTCAAAAGATGGCATAAATATGCACCAAAAGACTATTACAGTATAGAATTCGCTTAATGTAATCACTTTGGGCCAAGGTCATTTTAATAATATTAGCTGATAAGTGATAACTGATAACAATTAGCGAAATTTGAAAAAAAGCGAATTTTAGCAGACTTGGATTAGTACAAAATAGAAGAAAAAAAGAAAGAAAAAGTTGCTAGTTTCCAAAAAAAAATGATCACAATAACCGACTGATAACATTATCCGTGATCTCATTAAGCGGATTCTACTGTATAAGCAAATAAAATGCATTTGCATATATTATGCACTTACATGTCCTAATATGAAAGCATAATGCATTATAAAATTTGGTATAAAAGTATTTCCGTGACCAGTATACAAAAATAAATTTACAACTCTGACTCTTCTACCTAACACCAAAAAGGAAATGCAAAATACATATAATCCGGACTCTAATTATCATTAATTAATTGTTAACTTAAATTTAAATTTTTAGACACTCTAGTTTACTAGCACATTTACTCTGCTTTTTGTACACATTTTATACACTTGCGCACTATCCATTTGCAATTTCCATTCCTATTTCCATTCCTATTTCCATTCCATTTTCCATTCCATTTTCCATTTCATTTTCCATTCCATTTTCCATTCCATTTTCCATTCCATTTTCCATTCCATTTTCCATTCCTATTTCCATTCCGTTTTCCATTCCATTTTCCATTCCATTTTCCATTCCATTTTCCATTCCATTTTCCATTCCATTTTCCATTCCATTTTCCATTCCATTTTCCATTCCATTTTTCATTCGTTTTCCATTCTTTCTTTTTTTCCAATCCAATCCAAGATTTTCCAATCTTCTCAAACTGCAACTAACATGCACTTATATGTTTTCTTTTAAAATACCAGCAAGCAGTTGACATAGGATCCACTGTTTGACTTTAGCGTGGCTTGCACCGGACGACCATCACATCAAAAATTTCTTTTTTGAATTCATCTTCTTCTTTACTTTAATTAACGATTTTTCTTCTTTTATTGCAATGCCCAATTATGGTTTTTGCTTTATAACCAGATCATATCTTGACATTTTTTCAATTCCTTAACCTTATACCCACTTTATTTTGCACATTTTCTTCATTTTTTGAAGAATTTTAACTTTCCATGTCATTCCATTACAAATTGTTAAGTTTAAGCAAATGATTTCCAATATTGGTTGATTAGTGACCTTACGCATGCATTACCAAGTTCTACATCCAGAATTCTCGTCAGTGTATCCAAATGTAGTATACCATTTCCATTTTTCCATTTTCTGCTCCGACCATTTTACATGTGGTTTCCATTTTTAATAGTTCCATATTTGTTGTATGTTGCTTGGATGCTCCAATCGAATTCCATTCTTCCTTCAAGATTCCTCTTGGTCAATTCCATTTGATAGTAGATAGATTATTGATATTGTGGTTTCATACACCACCACTCAAGGTGGTTTCCATACCATCACTGGGGAGAGCTTGACGATGGTTTACCTTATATTTCCATAATTGTACTACAACATTTAAAATTTCAGTTAAATAAACACATTATTATTGTTTTCCCAACGTTTTCTTTTCCTGTGGGAACATAATAAAATTTATTATACTTATTCACAACTATATTAGTATCGCTGTTAGTATATTTACTATTTATTTTATAACCGCAATGTTTGAGTAGTCCAGATTCTCTTATTGTTATTATTTGTTTAATTTACAATTAATGTTTCATTCAAAATTTGTAATTGTATGTTTACAGTATACCATAGGCGGATTTACAATTTACACGTGCCCCCCCCCTAGACGCTTAAAATTAACAAGGAAACAAGAAGACAATCCTAAATCTGAGAACACTTTTTGCCCGTCTCGACCCTTTGTGCCCCTCCACCAGAAAACAATTCTGGATCCGCCACTGCAGTATACTATATAATATTGTGATAATGGATTAAATTTTGTGAGAACCAGCAATTTATTCAGAAGAGTATCACGTAAATATTGATCACACTGTAACCTCTGGTGCCTCCTTTTTATTTTAAAAGACGGACACCGTTAGAGCTTAAATAAGAAGGTCCCTCAAAGGCGTTCCTGGGCCAGTTTCAAACAAACAAAGCAAGAAGCTCGGAGGAACTTCATCCCGACGTTTGGACATCAAACACCATCAACATACCAACATCTCGAGGAATCGCGCGAAACGTGCGTGTGTTTAAAAATTAAAAACAATTAAACGTTTTAACAAAAATAGTGCAATGGCCTCTATAGTGTTTAGACGAAGTTAAGTGCACGGTAACGAGTAGTAATAAACCCCTATAAAAAAAAAGAGAAAACTTTAATTTATGGACAATAAGTTGTTATTATTCTTAGTGTAGTAAAGAAACAATTGATAATTGTAGGATAGAATTTTTAAGGATAACAAAAAAAAATAGCAATAATAATTATAATAGGGAATACGTAAAATAGATGTTACAAATAGGTAAAAGGAAGTCAAGGCCAAAAGGACTTGCCTTCTTTTTAAATTGGGGGAGTGTTGTAACACCCTATATATTGTATAAAAAATTATTTAATTTAAAGCAGCTTTAATTCTGCTGAACTGCATCGGTAAAGCATTGAACTTCTTGCCTTGCCGAGAAATAATTCATTTCCTGCTGTGGAAAATGAATCTGAGAAATTGCAACAATTATAAAAAAAGTTAAAAAAAAAGCACGGGGTTCACCAAAGTTCAATAATTGGATTAGAGTAGGAGAAAAATATAAGTGATTTTTCCAATTAGTCGAAAAAGATCGGGACTCGGAAAGAGAGGTCTTAGGCTGTACCTTGAACTTTGGTGGAGTGTATTAGTGCCATAGTAATTCTAGAGGATTGTTAACTAAATTTATTTCAATCATTATTATCGATCGCGTAAACTTTTGTGAATAGAAATTTGACCTGATCAAGGCTTCACAGCAGGGTAAGTTTAGTATAAGGCTTTACCTGATGCAGTTACCAAATTTTAATTGTTCACTGATCTTCTTTTAACTTTTCAATAAAAATATATTTAGTAAATGGAATTTTATTTAGGAAGTTGACTGGTTGGGATAGTTTTCTGTTCAGCATTTAGGTTTGAAACTGGCCCGGGAACGCCTTTGAGAGACCTTTTTAATTGAGCTCTAGCGGTGTCCGTCTTTTGAAATAAAAAGGAGGCACCAGAGGTTACAACACTGTATATAAGTAAAATTTTAATTAATATACAAAATAATATATTTAATATCCGGTGTGATCAATGATGAGGCAAAATTAAAAAAAAAACATTGCTCTGCTGATCAAGCGCGATTAATAACCAATAATATCAATATAACAATAATTAATAACAACCAATTAAGAATAATATGAGTATTTCAAGGCAGGAATGCCATAAGAAGGGTAAACAGTCACTAAGACAGTTAGTTATCCGGTATAACTAATTTTGGATTTTGAATAGTGACCGCAGTGACCTATGCTTGTCAGTATGACAGTCTTCCTTCCAGCATACCGTCAAACGGGGTGAGTCCGGACAGGTTTTGGTATATTTTGAATGACTGCATCTTTTCTGTTACGTTTGTAGGTCCAAGTATTTAACCATGTTGCAATCGAAGCCTAAGCTAGAACTTGAACTAAATACTTTAGCAAAGAATTATCAAAATTAGGAGAAAACAATTTTTGTTTGCTGTCCCGACTCACCCCAGTGTTTGGGGTGAGTCGGGACAACGCTTTAAAATGCTCAGTTTGGCCCGTTTTTCTCGTGTTTGGGGAAAGTAGAGATATATTTTATGACTTAAAAAACATACACATCACCTTTACAAAAATGTGCTCCTTTTGGTCCAACAGACTCTATCTAATTAATAAAAAACAGGCAATTTTTTAAAAACTTTGAAAAACTCTTGTTATTATATATAAATGTAGATAATCCTCATCCGATGTTAATAAAATTTTAATAAATAATATCAGTTTGTTTGGAAATTAAATTACTGTTAAGAGTTACTAAAAAAAAAAACTATTTATGATCATCACGAATTTGTTTGGTGAGCAAAATAGAATTTTGTCAACACTAGTTTTAGGACTCATTTGTGTATATTTTTAGTCTTGAAAATTGAGGAATAAATTCTCTGAAACGTCAACATAAGAAGTCTTAACAAGAATTTAATTTCCAAACAAACTGATATTATTTATAAAAAAAAAATTGTTTTTTTTTTAATAATCAAATTTTAATTATTGACGAACACGTACGTGATAAGCACATATAGAATACAAACATTCACTATAGAGGACATCGGTGAGTAGGTTTTGAAACTTGAAATTAAAATCTACCGCTATTTATCAGCAAAACATGTTTCTCCCGACTGACCCCCTATGTCCTGACTCACCCCGTTTGACGGTACTTTTTGTATTGTTTTATATGTGTAGGAACTTGTTTGAATATATTTGTCGTTTAACCGACTGTTTTAATTTAAAATATGCATCAACCCCCGTTCAATAATTTGACTGAACAACTTCTGGCTACACTAACCCCTCCCCAACGGTTTTAGCTTCGTGGCAAGAGAAATAAGAAAAACTCTAAAAAATAACTAATTTCAAGAAAAGATTGGATCTATACACAGTAGCATACAGTAGCATTTTATCCCTCCAGCTATACCTCATTTTGGAATGAGAATGCTATATGGGAAATAGCAGTAAAATAACGTTTGAAGGAATAACTACGGTTTTATGTCAGATTGAAGCATGTTTAAATTCATGACCACTCTGTACGATAAACATTAGTCAAGATGATTTAGAAGTACTTACTCCAGGACATTTTTTAATAGAAAGAGCAATTATAACACCAACGCATCCAGCAACGACAATTGTTTAATTTACAATTAACCATAAATTTTTTAATTTAAGATTATAACGGCAGTATCATTATTTATCTAACTTTGAACACCCTGTATATGTAATTTTATTTAAACTATTTACAATTGCAACTATTCAAGTTTACTAGGTTAACAATTTGTAATATTATTAAAACATTATATAAATAAGTTATCTGACACAAGCCCTCACTGGCCACGGATGCTTCAATGCACAGTGTGACCACTATGGCGCGGAAGAGGAACTGAACAGGAAGAGGAAATTTGAAACATGCGGACGGACGGACGGACACCTACTTCTGTTTTTTATACTATTGGTGTATTGTGTTTATTGTTATAGTATGAAAGAAAAACATAGGTACGTTATAATTACCATAGATAACTGTTATTTTCTTTTCTCATCTTTTAATGTTCTTATATACTAAGTAAAATTTTTAAGTTGGTACTTTATCGGATTATCGAATTCGCTATTTTAATGCAGGTGTTATGTGATACCAAATCTCACACATAAGAATATTCCCAAGAATCCATCTGAAGCTTGAGAACAGCACACGCTCAACATTTCCCATAGTTTTAGTTGCTGATACATGTTTATGTAAACTTATATTTTGTAATATTAAGTAAATTTAGAATAAGCACTTTTCTTTAATATATACTGGATTGTAAATTGTAAAAGCTTAAGTTTAGTTTTGTATGCTAAAATCGCTGCAGGTTAACTTCATTAAATTTATTAATCACCCAAAATTGTTTTTTTTTTTCAAATAAATTTTGGGCGAACAACTTAATTCAGGCTTTATTTAGAATTTCTATGATCTACCATATATTCTAATCTATATTTTTCAAGTTTAACCAGAAAGATAGAAGTATAGAAGCCTAAGAACTACGGTTATCCGAGTTTCACCTTGTTCAACGTAAGATAATATCCACTTATAATAAAAGATTTATAATAAAAAAAAAATTTTTTTTCGTTTTCACGGGACCCCTAAAATAAGCGGGGCCCCTAGACAGCCGCCTTTTCTGCCTTATGGGTAATCCGGCACTGAGTGGATCCATATGGTCCTGCCAGGCAAAGAAGCGGCGGAACGTGAGGAGCAAGCCGCCGCTCCGTAATAAAGCCCCCGTAAGCCCAGAAGGAACAAAACTACAGGAAGAACCATCAAACAAACGGCGACAGAAGGAACATCAAACAGAAGTACCACTTAGCACGACACGAAAGGAATACCTTACGGCGTATTCGGGAAGGGGGGAGGTTTTAGTCAGTGAAAGTCTGACACTACCATTGCAGATGGCGATGGTGTCTCGTACGAGATTTTCTTCTCCCTGCTTAAGCTAAAACAAAAAAAAATAAATAAAGAAGTCGACAGGTATGCACAAATCAGCAAAATTCTAGCAATGCAATGTATAATAAAGATGTACACTTTTAAATGTAATATCTAAAATTTCATAATGTCTTTTGTAACAACTCAGCTTTTAATTGTTCTAATTAATTGTATATAAATATGGTAACATTTGATGAATAAACAGAGTATCATTCAAACCTCGTTTTGATTTGAATACTTCCACCAAAGCGACTTTGCAAGGCGTGGACTACAATTGCCTTATAACTAAGGCCCGGATTTCTAGGCATTTGCCTTTTTTGATTCCGTACAGACTTTAAAATTCTTTTTGCAGCAAAATGTATTTTGCGACTTTGCGATCATTTTAAACCGCTCTTTAAACTGCCTAAAATGCCTATTTTCTACATTTAGTGCCTTTTTTCGCAAATTGCGCCTAAATGGCTTTTCTCAATTGATTTTATCTTATAACTTGCCTAAATGAATATTTATTTCAATTATTTTATAATTTTAACCATGGAATATAATTCAAAAACGGAAATATATTTTGTATTTTACAGTCTTGCTTAAGTCGCAGTCAGTTAAGAGCGGGGCAACAAAATAGAAAAATGTATAGGTACAAAATTGAAGACAATGAAATTTTTAACAAAAAATGTCCAAAAATTTTTGCTTTAAAGGCGATTTTTATAGGTCAAAATACGGTTTCAAAATGTGCAATTAACATTGTTAACATAGAAGTGTCCGGATATGTTCGTTACTCACTGTATTCCATTGACTCTAAAGCTTGTGCTGACGAGATGGGGCATATGGATCGGGGCTGCAGTGTTTTACCATAAAAATTTTAAAAATATAAGAAAAATCATTGATAGTTTTATTGATTTTAATACTGCAGACTGCATAGAGAAAGCACAAGAGGCGTTTAAGGCTTCTAATCTTGAGAAAAATTTAGTGAAGATTATCTTCCTAAGAGCTAAGAAACTAAGAGAGAAGCATTGCATACTAATATTAGCAAATTTGAAAATTTGCAACTACAATTGAAATATTTCAATTTCAAAGATTCAAAAGATTTCTCCGGGTAAGTTTGTAAAACTTATTTCTGCACGATTGGATGCTTTTTTGGTGAAAAACCTGGGCTACTCTGATTTAATGCAAATTAGCAAAGTATTATCTGGAGATTCAAATAGTCTCCCAAATAAAATTGGAAGCTTAGATTTTAAATATGCTCCTGTTACTTCTTGTGACGTAAGCGGTCATTTTCTGCGTACAAACATAAGAAGTTTTACTCCAGAATATTTGGAAAATGTTTTAATTTGTTATGTAAATGTTGAAATGTTGTTAAATTAAAAGTTAAATTGAATAAATTAAATTTTTTGTACAAATTTTATATTTATTTTATATTCTTTATTTTAATAATTTAATTTTTTATTTTGGACTGCCTATTAGTGCCTATAATC
Organism: Cantharis nigra; assembly: GCA_958510845.1. Taxonomy (NCBI): domain Eukaryota; kingdom Metazoa; phylum Arthropoda; class Insecta; order Coleoptera; family Cantharidae; genus Cantharis; species Cantharis nigra. Next base: position 23,951,598 of record OY294034.1, read on the forward strand.
TAATTTTTTGATGCCTATTTGCCTGCCTATTTTGAAAGTTTTCAGTGCCTAAAAATCCGGGCCTTACTTATAACTGTAACACCCCGAAAATTTTTAATAAATTTCCAGTGTGTTTTAGGTGAAAATAAATGTAAAATATTTAATATTAATTGGCATACATAAAAGAACACTCTGTAGATAAACGCTTAAATGAGCTAAAAGTGGGAAATGTCGACTAATCAAAAATTATTTGGATTTTTATATCAAATTTGGGGGCGTAAAATCGCGCGTCTTTTGAAATAATTAGATATTGATTATCGATTTTATTTATTGATGAAAAATATAAATTAGTGGTATTACATTGTAGCTCTGGAAAGATAAAAATTAAATATGAATCTTAACTATCTTTTCCAGACAGGTGGACATAGAGAGTCCATTCATACAGAATAAAAAGATACACACTTCTCACGAAAGTAAGTCGCATTCGTGTGGGAACTGAAAAAGGAAAAACAAAAAGTTCAAATCCGGTTGGCACGTGCAAAGAAATTTTCTTCTCTCGGAAAAATAACTACCTTTTCTAAATTTTGTCGCACATCTTTCCGCGTCCGGTAAACTTAGGTAAGGGGATGAATCACATAAAAAGGAAAACTGAATTTTGAATAGACGATTGCCAAATTTGAATCCGACGTCTAAGGACCGTTTTGTCACAGGAAGTGACATTTTTATTATAATTTTGTAAGAAACAATGATTTCAAAAGAGTAATAAACGCAGAAAGGCTTTTAAGTAAACGGTTAGCCGTTTTCCTGCGTCATTTTGGAGGAGACAATAAGGTGAAAAATCAAGAATTTCAGTTAGCTACCAAAAACAACAAAAGATTACAAATATCGACAACGAGGAAAGCCAATAAAACTGTGAGAAGGGGAGTGGTGGCAGCAATAACAAAAATAAATATTTTTCCTTTTCTGCAGAGGTTCAACTTCTACGTTGGTATTTGGTCCTAATTATTGGAGCATCTCAAAACTTCGTTTTAGGACATCAAAAAATAATAAAAGTGAAAAACCACGAGGGTGGATTTTACGTAATTTGTTAGATTGTCTGCTAACAAGCGCAAAGCTTCGCTTCAACTTTCTTCAACAATGGTGAAAAAACAAAAAAAACAAAAAAATAAGCGATGTAGGATGTAGTAATCATAAAATAAAAAAATATAAATCCAAGTCAATTGCCCTTAGCAAAGACATGCGACAAGCATCCAAATCCAGGTGGAACAGTACGAGTAGTGACAGTCAAGAAAGCAAAAGGACAAATTACAAAGAATAGTATTCACAACATCATACCGTTGATTGAAGAATCAAGAGACAACCAGTGGCGGATTTATATGGATGCTTACGATGCTGGAGCACCGGGCCCCCGATCATTGAGGTGCCCCCAAGACACCCAAGACCTTATTTATTATTTTTTAGAATTCAGTTTTGTTTATTATCTATCTTTTTCAAAGAATATAAAAGCAAACGCAGATTGTAACATTTTGCTTATTTAATTAAATAAAATGTAAAAGCAACTATAACTTTCGGTAGCGGATTTATAGGGATGCTTAAGATCCTGGAACGTTGAATATTAGACCTCCGATCATTGAGAGCTCCATAGAGGCCCCCAAACCTTACTCATTATTTTATAGCATTGAATTTGTTTTCTCTTTTTATGAGAATTAGTTGCTTTTGCTTTGTTTTTTAAATCATCTATAAAATAATAATCGATTAATTGATACGTGGTTTTAGATAGTGTAACTCTATTAACCATATCAATATTTTAGAAAACCCAAAAAAATACACACACACACACACTTTTTAGAACTACAGATGTATTTGTATGTAGAACATACAAATAAAATACAAATAAAATTAAGCGAGAGTGGGGTGCTTTCGGCAGTGGGGTACATTCGGCCACTTTGAATAAATCGCTTTTAATGTAAATTTGTACCGCGTTTAAATACACCTATTTTGACTCATTTAACAACCAATCTGTAAAAATGGGTTCTGACACTAGCTATACTGAAAAACAGGCGCTAAATTTACATTATAAGCGATCTATTCGAGGTGGACGAATGTACCCCCCTGCCGAAAGCACCCCACTCTCCCTATAATATTGCAAACGTTTTCATCATACTATAGTATCATCAGGCGATGAACTGGAAAGAAAATTAAATAGAATCCGTTTAATTGTTGTTCGGGTTAGTGGAAGCAAGTATTTTTGAAAAAATAAGAGAGTTTTTAGAAAAGTAATTTAATAAGGGTAGGAGTATAAAGAATAAGCGTTCTTATAGGTTGAACTTAAAGGGAGGGTGAGTTAATTCTTTTTTGAAGATGTTTAACAGAGATGAGATTTTTACATCAAATTGACTGTTTAAAAACAAAAACGATTGGTTTAATTTATTGATTTCCATAGCTTCTAAAAATTTTAGTTTTTTACTTTTTGGCTATACATATAAAATTTCGTATCCCCTTTGTTCGTGGTTAATGTCTAATTGGTCTAATTAGTGTCTAATTGTGTCTAATCCGTCTCCAAGTCGGACGTGTTTAGAAAGATCTACCTATATGACCGATATATATTTTTGAGATCTTTTGCATGTGAGCTCATAAACCCCCGATTTAGTCAAAATTTTGGTCATTTTTCGTAACAATACATTTTTTATACTTTCAAAATTATATATTTTCTTATCTGATATTTATGTTAGACAAACGTCAACCCCCCCTCCCCCTCCCCCTCCCCCCATAATATCCTACCAGGGACTCTAAAATGTAATTAGCATCGGGCCCCAAAAAGTCACCATCCGCCACTGGAGACAACCCAACTCAATCAAAACCATCATCAAATGAAGTAAGAAATTCCACACTAGCAAGAAAACATTATTTATCAACAAGAAAGTCGACTACAACAACGATATCTTTACTGATTATAATGAATTTGATCACAACAAGCAAAGCAAACTTTAATATCACAACACTGGAATCGGTGGTATACGTGGAACATCCAGGAAACGCAATGATACAGCATACAGCATAAATACAGCATATCAAAACTAAACGAAGATATAGCATCATTAAATCAAGTTACAGATCAATTCGAACAACTTTGTAATCCCAGTACAATGTGTCCTACATTGACTCATCATCTGGAAGACGATCAACAAAAAATTAAATGGATTAATGAAGGGTTGCAAACGAAACGACAACAAACAAGAAAAAGAAGAAGATATTTAGATGACATAATTATATCTATATTTGGAGTGAACGACGAAGTGTACAAAGATATAGTCGAAGTGGACAAGAATCAACAAGAACTAAGAAAAATGTCAATTCGTCAAACAAAATTTATGTTATTAGCAATACTATCAATGACACGGAAGTAAAAATAAATCAACTTCATATAAATAAATACTTCAAGCAATTGAAGTAATTCAAGAATGGTAAAATATCAAGGACAAGAAAATACTGGAAATTCAAATATTAAGTTCGTTTCAAGTCACAAACAATTACATTTCGGAAATATGTGACTATTATGAGAAGATTCTGCTAATTACTTTTGGGCGTGGCAGCTTACATGACCTCTTTTCGCCAGTTCATGTAAATAAAATTCTGGATGAAGCACAAAAGAAGATTGATTCAACGTACAAATTGTAAGAAACTTTATAATTAAAACAAAGGTGACACAAGATGAAACACATTGACATAGTGACACATAGTGTCACATTTAAAAATATTAAAATTTAATTAATTAATAATTTGGATCACTCTGCAGAAATATAAACCAACAGATACAATAATTTATAAATGCAAGTTTCGATTTATGAAGAATGCAGACATGATTTTTCCTGTTGGCTGAGGGATTTTCACGGAAATTGGAAAAAAGAAAATGACTTGCATCGAAGCAAGTTCAATGCAAGTTCAATGCAAGTTCAATGCAAATTCAAGAAGTTCATGAACTATAAAAAAAGGTAGAAGGAAGGTTGGAGAAATCAATGAGTAATTAATTAAAAATTTAAATTATGCAAGGCAGTCTTATGTGTTTTTTCAAAGTGTCAACTTGATGACTACCATGTGGCGTTGCGCTTCAACATCCCCTGCCCTAGCCTTCTTAAGGTAAGTCCCCTTAATTGGGTGATATTTTGTATTTTATTATATTGCTAAATAAATTGGAAGTTTAAGTTGACCACTTCGTTTTGATAATGCTTTCTGCATCAATATTGGTTGAACTCCTGGGATGCCTCAATTAATGCCAAGCGAGTGAGGGGCTTAAAAAAACATGTGCGACAATAGTCGGTCAGTTCTTATTAGGTGGAATAAACAAATTTACAATGATGAAGATTACTCCGGTTCCAACCAGAAGAGAACATGTTTCTACATATTGGATAACCGACATTCCAAACGCATTTTTGGCAATAGATTACAACAATCAACAATATTTTGAAAGAAACAATGAAGAATTCAAAGCGGCCATAATAATTCCATAAAATAATTGGATTTACTCTCCAGCTCCTGTCAAAAACTTAGAAACAACTTCAAACTGTATCAATGATCAAATTTATCAACAGCCAACCAAGTGCAACACAATTCAAACAACTTTAAACAATACAATATGGAAACAACTATTACGCATGCCAACTCACCGCCATCAGGAAAATAAGGGATTTTCGCGGTTTTAATATTTATTAAAAAACATAATATGTAACAAATTATTACGTGTAATTGTGCACAATTACATTTTCTTACATTACATTACATTTCTTTTCAACGTTGACTCAAAAGCTGATCTTCGATAATAATTATTATTAATGATTTGGATGAAAATTGATATAATAATATAATTGTTTAACCACGTTAAACATAAAAAATTTTTATATCATATTAACCCTAGAGATGCACATGGGGTGTGTGCACACCCCAAACGCCGGGAAAATTGATGTACCGAAAAAACTGGTAGAATTTTGGGACTTTGAAGGTAAGGGTAATGTAAGTGGGGATGTTAGCTGTAAGTCTAGGGTAGTACCGTGGTCTTTTGTCGCTTAGGCTTTGAGCAGGATAGACTTAAAAACTTTTGGGGTTCGCTCACATCCCAGTGTAAACCAAACGTTACTTACATACCGTGTGGTAAGTACATATTTAGATTTTCGTGTACTTTGATGTGAATAAATTTGAATTCCTTTTCAATTTTTTCAAAAAATAAATCAAACCAAAACAAACAAAATTTGATATTTTCAAGAAAACTCTTGAATATCAGTTGAAAACTCACGCTAAAAATATTTATTACAATTTATTCAAATTATTATTATAATTGTTTCCAAGGGATAATTCACTTCGTTTTGAAGTTACCACATTACACTTCTTTTTGATAGGTCTTGTTCCTTTGCGCCCAATGTAGTAAGCTACTGTGCCAAGAACATTGTGTGATATTGTGCGGCAATTGTTTGCGCTACCGAATACCACGACTAAATATTATGTCTTACTTACATTAAGTATAATATAAATTTTGTAACTATTTTTCATATAAAAAAAACATCTGTAATGTCAAAACGTCAAATCAAATCTTCCACGAATAACCCCACTTCCTAATCTGAACCTAGCCCTCCTAAGCGCAATTATGGTGGCCACCAAACCCGCAATGCCGTATCGTCTAATACTAGGACCCCCACGTTGTGCACAGAATCTACCCCGACATTACATCCCAGACGTAGCACTTCTCTCATATCGAAGAATAAACTTGAGCAAAGCAAATGAATCGAAAGAAACGCAAAGCGAACACATAATTAAACACAGTAAATTTTGATGTTTATAATTTGTCAGTTGTCATTACATTTGTCTATTTAACCTTGAGGTTAGCTTTTGTTACCTTTTAGGTTATCATATCAATTCTGTCATTTCGTCAGGTAAATTACATACATGTTAATATTCATAATATTGTCAATGTTCATAATGGTTTTATCATTTAAGTTTATATGTTGCATTTTGCATAATTTGCTAATACATAAAATATACAGTGTCATTCAGAGTATGAAGAGATTGACATCCTTAATCTCCCATAAACTGTTAAAACATATTCAGTAAGATTCCCACGTGGATCCAAAGAATCAAGTTTCGTGTCGTGCCTTTCATTACAAAATGGCTACCGCACAAAGATTCTAATCTTATTTCATCAAATCTTGAGATGTCTAGAGCTCTTGAGGTTTTGCAATGGACTCTGTCTAGTAGTCCCACAGTGACCCATAGGTTTTCTGTGAGTTTTTTACTACTGGGGTCAGCAAGCTCGTCTCTAACAAATGTTTTCATAAAGATTAGAATTTATTATATAACAAATATGTTCATTGAATTCGATTACACAAAACTCGTATCTTTGGAATATATCAAATATAAACATTATTACCTTTAAATTGGTTAAACTGGTTAAACCCACAAAGTTGAATCACAATTACAAACTGTTATATACAATTAAATATTAAAAGCATGTGTTCAACACAGCTTCAGCAAGATGTCTCCCTTCTTCCTTCTACCGTTCCCCTGCCATTGACTACCCTTTCATCCCCACCATCATTCTTCGTCGTCATCGTCCCTCCCTCGGTTATGTCGAGCGCTGTAAAGCCATAGGTTACCATCTCGTGCATTATTTCCAAAGTAATAAGTATGCATTTGGTGGTAATTTCAAATAATTTAAAATCGTTCATTAAGCGACAAATATAAAGTACGTTTATAACATTACACATCAAAATGTAAAAAATCAATTCCTTTTCCCCTGATTCTCTAAATTTTTTTTTCATTAACATGTTGTATAGTCTATAACAACATATTTATTACAGCTATTCAGTATATTACAAAGTGTTTTCCAACATTTTTAGCAGTCCTGAACACAAATATTGGTCAAGTACACTTTTTGCAATTTGTCACTTTTCATTTGTTGAAATAATTATACTTTTTTGAGCGGATCGTATTGTTTACCACATATCTTCATTTAGTATCGTTTTAAGTTCATTACCCTAAAATTTTACCTAAATCGATTGAAAATTGACACTTTTAGAGCATTTTTTGTAAAAAAAAGTCCATTTCTGCACTTTTTTCGGTTTATTTTTCACATTTACCTATTTTAAGTAACAAAAAATTGTTAATTTCTTTTGATATTATTTTTTTTCTTGTTATACACACAATAACGGATAAAAAATATTAAAGAAATTTTTTTGTAACTGCAATACAGTAGGCGCTAGCCACTTTTGAAACTTGGGGTGTGGTCACTCCCCATGTACTCCTCCTAGGTACTAAAAAACAGTGTACTCCTAGGGTTAAATGTAGCATATTAAGAAAACCATACTGAATATTATGATAAGTTTAACTATTTAATAGGTAAGCAAAATGATATCTTACAACAAATGCAATTACAAACTATTAAGTACCTAGGTAAACTTATCAGCATTATCTTTATAATTAACTTTTTACGGTAATAATAAATAATGAAATGTAAGCAAAATTTGTAAATAAAATACGGCCGATCCACCAAATAAATATAATCTAAAACCGAAAGCGTTTTATTCTACAACACGGCGACTTTTGAGAAAACCCAACCTAAAAATTCGTTGGTGAAGCTGCCTACGCTCAGAAGTCAGTCCAACTCTCAAAATCTCACTTATGAGATTTTACATGGTCCTTCGAGCCGGATATTACCACCGGATTGGTAATATTATTAATAACAGGTTGTTGCCTTTTAGGTTACCGTTGTATCAGAAAACGTTCAAACAAATCGTTAACCATCACCAAGAAGAAACAAAGAGACAACTCTACACTACCCGAGATGATCGAGCTCAATCCATTATAATCCCAGACACTTCCCGAGGTGGCAGTATGTTTAACCACGTTAAACATAAAAAAAAATTTGTGTCAAATTAAATGCAGCATATTAAAAAAACCATTCTGTATATTATGATAAGTTTAACTATTTAATAGATATGCAAAATGATATCTTCAACAAATGCAATTAAGAACTATTAAGTAGGTAAACTTATCAGCATTTTCTTTATAATTGACTTAAACTTAAAGGTAAATTGTAAAGTCGCAAGCATTTATTTATATTTTTGACCTTTTTAAAACTCATCAGCAATAAATTTATATAAATATTGTAACACTTTATGAAATAAATGAATAGCAATCGAACAACATTTGAGTTGACTACTTCCACCGAAGAGACTTTGCAAGGCGTAGACTACAATTGCCTTTTATCTTGTTAGATTGTCTGCTAACAAGCGCAAAGCCTCTTCAACATTTTTTCTTAACAAAGAATCATTTCTCTTTGTTCTAAATGGTCCTTCGAGCCGGATAAACCAGCAGCAGAAAATACAGTCCAAGATAACAATCTACAACATCATATCAACACGGTCCATCAGCGCCAAAGCATAAGAAAACAAGGTCATTCAACCGGTCCATCAGTAACGTTAACAATCAAACTCAAGCAAAGGTTTTCGAATTTCAAATTTATTGCCTGCGGATCCCGGAAGCAGGCATTAGCACCCTTCCTTTGGAATTCGAATACTGATCCGAGAATGAAAGAGAAAAATGTACAATCATTGGAGCAAGAAAGTGGAAAACATCTAGAAAAAGAACGCAGCAACAGTCATCAATCCGATCTTCCAGTGAAATATTATCCAAGATTAGCAGACACAGAACAGGAACTCCTGAAGTACCCATACTGCAAGGCGTGAGTCAAAAGAGTCAAAAGATGGTTAAAACTCGTGGACAATCAAAAGAATACGAAGAAAACCGCAAAAAACACAGCCAAACATTATTTTCGTAACGAAATAAACAAATTAGTGAAATTACTTTGTAAGTATTCAACGTTAGAGAATTGATAAAAACTGTCATTATCTGTGGTAGACAGCAGATAAGCGAAACTTCATTCATAAGGACTGCGAGTCTGCAAACCATTTAAGTTCACTGAAAGGATAAGTTTGAGGGTAAGCATTTTAAACTTTATCAAGTTAGGTGATTTTGAATTATATTGTGTTTCGGTGGTACATTATCAGATTTTGAATGTTCTATTATGTTGTTTAATTTACAATTAACTATAAAACAAACTCCAGCGTCAAACAGTGGCTGAGAGTCAACTCGAACTGCAACTCAAACTTCAACACCACCATCTCATGGCAAGGATTAAATAGTACCAACAGAACACCAAGACAACATCCGAAAATGGAAAAAACTCGTCCTAAATCAAGATTTCCTCTCAACTATGTAACAACAGCCACCTTATGTTTCTTTTATGCTGGGGAACACAAATTTATTGATTACAAGAAATTCGCATTGCTTACGGCAGATGAACGCCTGCAATCCGCTCTGATGACCAGCACCTGCATAACATGCATGAAACATAATAGTTCATCCCCTTGCCAGCCCAAGGTGAAATGCCTTGTCTGTTTCAAGAGACACCACACACTGTTGCACGACTCTTTCAGCTTTGAAATAGAAAAGCTGAATGATAAGTGGAGCAGAAAAGTAGAAGATTTAGAGAATCAAATAAAGATGTAAAACCAGCTTAGCATCGACAATGATCCAGGCCAACCCAGCACCATGAAAGAACAGGAACATCCGGAGGCAAGCACCAGCTTTCAACCAGAACCAGCGGACGCAGAGCAAGAGCTGCTCCAATGCTGTTATTACTGCCAAGCAAAAGTAAAGAGATCCAGGTTCACAATTTACACCACTTGAACCCATGGGTCTTCACAGGTGTACAAGGAAGCCAGCGCCGCACGCAGTAGAGAAATTGAACAACGCGAACAATTGAAAAAAGAAGTGGAAAGCCAATGGGAGAAAATATTATAACCAAAAAACCGGCTTGCCTTTATAACAAAATCACATTCCGTACAGACGTACATCACCTCAACTTGCGTCGGAAGATCTACCTGGTGATGCCTCGTCATAGACTATCGTTATTTAACGGTTCCTTTTCGTATAATGTCTCATAGTTATACAATAAATGCCCTGATGAATTTAAGCAGTTGTCTGTGCCTGTATTCAGAAAGCGAGTTTTTGAGTGGCTCTTCGCCAAGCAGTGTTCACTATTGCATTAGCGATTTTATTTGATTTCCATTCATAAAGAACTTGAGTATCTTGTTGGAGTGCATGAAGTGAGAATGCTGATCGTGGTGTCTGCAGTTGGGGCGTGGAGGGGCCTGGGTGCGCGCTTGTGCCAGTCTTAGGGTTAAGTGGAAGAGCAGGCGGTCTCTTAGGAGACCTTTCTGAACTTCGCTCTTCCACATGGGTTGCTTAGGCATATTATTATTGTTTTTATTGAATTTTGTATTTTGAACGATTTACTACTTCATGCTTTTTGTCATTAATAATTTGTAAATCAAACTGTAGATTGTCAACTCATGTGAATAAAGACATATTATTATTATTATTATTATTATTAGCCCGCCGGCGAGCAAATAAGAAGAAATTCCAATTCGTCAAGTGTTACCTAAAATTTTCTTTTAACTACTTCAAAACATTTTTTTATCATACATGATAAACATCATGTAAAGCACCGCTCCAACATACTTTAACTTAACATTTAATTTTATCTTTTTCTAATAATTTGTAGCTAATTTCAGATCACCAACAAGCTATCCAAAAGTGCAAACCTGTCGACAATAACCAAATTCAAAACCATTCCAACAATTTGCCAAACTGCCAATTTGTTTAACAATTTTTTTAACTACTGGTCCACGTCAATTCATTTCAAGAAGGAGGAAAGTGGTCTTACAAACCATAGCTCGTAGAAATTCATCAAATTCATCATCTCCAACGGAAAATCAAGGTATCGTAACAAACATTTAACAAGTCTTTAGCCCAGAGTGGCGAAAAATAAACAATCATCATCGTAACAACAATTTTTATCTTCGGTCTAGGAAAGACGAAGATCAACTCTCATGTGTAACACGAAACGAGTGGACTTACAAACAACAGATTGTATCATCATGGTAGGAATTGGAATTGGACTAGGACAACATCTCTATTACAACATCAACAACCTCAACATCAACTAAACTATTCATTCATCTTCACTTTTTGAGACGGCAGAATGTTTAATTTACAATTAACCATAAATTTTTAATTTAAGATTATAACTGCGGTATAATTATTTATCTAACTTTTGAACACCCTGTATATGTAATTTAATTTTAATTAAATTAATTATAATCATTGACTATAGGAGTTATCAAGACACGCAGCCATATGGAAGAATTGTAAATTCTATGTCCCTCTCACTCGAACACACTCCGCGCACTATACTGTTCACACGTTCTAACGGAATGGATCGCGAGATTGATAATATTGTTAATGAGGATTTACATTTAAAATTAGCGCCATCTAGTTGTCGCGACAATTTAGTATTGCATTAAAACATATATGGCTGCGTGTCTTGATAACTCCTATAGTCAATGTTGCAACTATTCAAAGTTACTATAGTTAAAAATTGTAATATATTAAAACGCAAATAAACAAGTCGACAGAAATGCACACGTCAACGAAATTATAACTATGCAATGTAATATTAAAATCTACACTTTTAAATGTAACATCTACAATTTTCTATTGTATTGTAACAACTCAGCTTTTAATTGCATATAAATATGGTAACATTAATTTGGTGAATAAACAGAGAATAAACATCATTCAAATCTCGTTTTCATATGACTACTTCGTTGATAAGTAGAAATTGGTAAGCAGTCAGTCAGAGTAGTCATAGTACTAAGAGATGAAGAAGAAAATTATGTATCTAAAGATACTAAATATTCTATATTGAGTTATATACACGAACTTCGCTTCAAATTCTTCATGGTCCTTCGAGAATAAAGTAGATACCGTCCACAAGGAAGATTTCAACAACCAACTCCAGTGTCAAACAGTGGCTGAGAGTCAACACCCGTATATCATCAACGTCAACACCAAAAAACACCCGAATCTCACAGCATCAAGAAATCAACAGATAAAAATGGAGGAAACAAAAAATACTCGTACTACATCAGAATTGCCTCTCAACTATTTAGCAGCAACCTCCTTTTCTGTTTCTTCTGTACCGGGAAACATAAACACTGTGATTGCTGGAAGTACCAATTGCTTACGGAAGAGGAACGACTGAAATCTGCGTTTATAGCCAGCAGTTGCAGCAGATGTTTGAAACACATTGATTGATCCCCTTGTCAGTCCAAGGAGAAATGTCATGTCTGTTTCGAGAAAAATCAAACACTTCTGAATGACTCATTCAGCTTTGAGATAGAAAAGTTGAATAGCAAGTGGAGCAGAAAGGTAAAAGAATTAGATAATCAGATAAGGGAGTTAAAACAACCCAGAACCGACAATGAACAGGAACAACCGGAGGCAAGCACCAGCTATCAACCTAATCTTCCTGCAAGATACTATGCCAGATTAGCAGACGCGGAGCAAGAGCTTTTTCAGTGTCCATACTGCAAGGCGTTAGTGAAGAGATCAAAATCAGGAGCATCAGAAGCGTACCAGAAAACCAGCGGCGCACGCAGCAATGAAATAGAAAAACGCGAAAAATTGACAGCCAATGGGAAAGAATGTTAGCCCGCCAGCGAGCAAGACGGGAACAAGAAAAATGAAGCAATTCACCCAAATTCGTCAAGTATTGCCTAAATATTATTTTCATTACTGCACATTTTGGGGGGGGATGGACACAAATTACATGATAACATCATGTAAAGCACCATTCCAACAACATCCAATTTAACATTAATTTTTAAAAGTCGACTGGAATGCACACATCTGTGAAATTATAACTATGCAATGCAGTGGCGTAGCCAGGGGGGACCTGGGGGGCCCGGGCCCCACCGGAAATGATTAATTCGAACTTTGAAATGATCCATTTATAAATTTTGTGTAATAAACCCTTTGCTCGGCTTTTTTATATATAGTTTGGGGTGGGTGCCCCCCCCCGAACTGAATTTCTGGCTACGCCACTGATGCAATGTAATATTATATAATATACACTTTTAAATGTATGTTGCATTGTTGCATCCTAAAAATAAAACATAATATTCCAATACAATTTCAGAACATACCACAATAATTGAAAACGTAAGATGCCTTCTTGCATCTAACAATGTTAAATTTTTAAATGTAAAAACTTTTATAAAATTTAACAACAATAAAATTAAGTAAAATGTATTATATAAATATAAAACCATCCTCTACATAACCAAGTTCAGAAGGTAATTTAAAAGCATGCATAAATAATATTTTGAAGTCATGCAATTCTTTAGTAGGTGAACTTATTATGATTAGTAAAAAAGTAAATAATTTCACTAAACCAAAGTTTTACAGTCGTACGCATTATTCCAATTTTTTGACCTGATTCAATCTTACGCGCCTGCGACTGAACAGAAATAATTGTATATAGTAGGTACATTGCCTGCATAATATGATAAATAAAAACATAGTTTAAAATCAAACCCTGAGATTTACTCTACCACACGGTGACTTTTGAGATCTAAGCCTAATAACTCGTTAGTGAGGCTGCCAACGCTCAAAAGTCAACCAAATTTTCAAAAATCTCTTTTGGGACATAAAAAGCCAGCAGTAGAAAATACAGTCGACAAGGAAGATTTTTAACAACACCAACGTTGTTTCAACCAGCTTAGTGTCAAAGAGTGACTGAGAGCAATCAACAAACAACAACCAACTCTAGTGTTGAACAGTGGCTTAAAGTAGTCAATAAATAACAACCAACTCCAGTGTTAAACAGTTGGCTTAGAGTAATCAATAAATAACAACCAATTCAGCTCATAAGTCAGCCAAATGTTCTAAATTTCTTTTGGGAGATCTGACATAGTCTGCCAACTATAGAACCCAGCAACGACGCCATCCCAACAACATAATCCATTCAATCAATTAAAAGAATCACCCCAAATATTACAGGACCTTACATAAAAGTTTTATCTTTTATTCAAACCAAAAAATAAAATCAAAAATTTAATAACAAAATAAAAGAAGAAAAAATAAAAATATAAATTAAAGTTTTTTCCAACAAATTATTCATCGAATGCTGGCAAAAAGAAAAATTGCAAGTCATCAACTTCTGTGGAGAGGTGCAACTTACATGATTCAAATCAATCATGTAAAGATCCTCTGAAAACTAATCAAAATTTAATCTTTTAGATCAAAACCAAAATGCCAAATCTGTCAACAAGCAAATTAATGTGCTATATCAATTAAGGTAGTAGTCTGGTAACTTGCACGTTTTTTACGTCTTGATTGGAAATTTTTTTTTTCTATGGGAAAATAAAATGGTATGGTTTTGGTTTTTTTTAGTATGTTATTATTGACATCTAAAGGATACAAGACAAATTTTTTTTCACTTAATTTTACAACGTTTTATTATTATTATTATTGGTCAAAGAAGGCGTCTCCAAAAAAAGGTACGTAACTGGCCCCGGTGATTTCAGCTCTTGAGAACATCGGAAATAAAAAATCAAAAAGATTATTAATCTATAGACTTGTCGTTATCGCTGGAACTAGGATATTAAATTTTATCAAAAAATAACAACATTTCTGACTTACAAAATAAAATTGATTATTTTCAGGCACAAATCGGGCTGTAAAATGGAAAGTTAAGGATGGAAAAAAAAAGATCCTAGTTCAAGCGATAACGACAAGTCTATAGATTAATCCTTTTTTTGATTTTTTTATTTCCGATGTCCTCAAGAGCCGAAATTACCCGGGCCAGTTACGTATCTTCTTTTTACTTTGACCAATAATAATAATAATAATAAAACATTGTAAAATTAAGTCAAACAAAATTTTCTTGTATCCTTTAGATGTCAATGATAACATACTAAAACACCAAAACCATTGAATTTTACTTTCCCATAGAAAAAAAATTCCCAATCAAGACGTAGAAAAACGTGCAAGTCACCAGGCTACTACCTTAAGTTAAAAAATTACTTTCTAAAGCCCATCCAATTTACAGTTACAAAGATATGAAGAAGGAATACCAAAATTACAAACTAGTTGCAAATAGAAAAAATCAATTAGAAAGAGCAAACAAACTGGACAATGAACAATGAAAAGAAAACCAAGTTTATAACGAATAATTAAAATTAAAATTGAAAATAAAAAGAACAAACAGTTGAGCTTAAGATATTGCCTGTATTATTTGTCTATATTGTAATTTTGCAATCGCATTTAAATTATTTAGGTGAAATGTATTATCTATAAAAAACCATCCTGTATATTGTTAAATACAACGATGAAACAAACATGCACAAATTATTTTGCAATAATGCAATTCTTAAGTAGGTAAACTTATCATAACAAACTTATTAGCAAATTGTAATTTACGGAAAATCAAAATTGTACAGTCGAGTCGCACGCATTATTCCAATTATTAATTGAATTATTGTTATAATTAATGATCCAGCGAATTTTTCTTTTGCCGAATCTTTTATAAGTATAATAAATTACACAGGGCAACAAAACAAAAACTTTTTTCTGCGGTATTGGGTTTTGCAGTGAATTTGGATACACTAATGTAATAATGTACTCGCACATAGTTATTTTGTTCAAATTGACTCTAGTTCTCATGTTAAGGGGAGGGGTAAAGTTAATTTTAAGCAAAATCGGCATATTTCGATAATTTTTTTTGACGAAACTATTAATATATATTTATTGCTATAATTACTACATAATAAAGTGACATTTGAAGAATATACTGTGAAATTTTTATTAATTTTTATGAAGAAATGAGCCGTTGACAGCGAATCTCCGCGGATATCTCAAAAAGAAATTTTCATTTTATTTTCAATATAAAAAGGATTGTCTTTATCTCAAAGATAAACTGAAGTCAATTCGACAAATCTGAAATTTTTTTTGAATTCAGGAGACCATAATTACCCAAAATTGACTTATAAGCCCCAGACCGCAGAATCACTGTTGTCCTGTGTTATCAATTAATATTGAATTTTTAGAGATATTTCCCGATTTATTTTTGGGTTAAAATCCTTGATAGATTCTAATGTCGCTTTGACTTACCAGACGAACAATTTTGTTTGGCAACTAGATGCTGGAACAGGGCCTATTTTACCATTAGGCGCATTAGGGACCAATAGCTCGAAAAGAAAAATAAATTGTTAAATAAAAATCAAATTCCGATAAAATAACCCGAAAATTGGGCCTTCGATGCTATTAGTTACACTCGAATATAAGAGGCCCGAAAATTTGTTAAAACCTAAGGCCCAACTCAGTAAAAATAAGCCCTGTGCTGGAACCAAACAAATTTTCAATATCTCGAATTTTAGTTTTCCATTAAATGAATTTTCCGAATCCAAAATATCTGGTGTTTTCGGTTTCGTTATAAAACTAGTACTTCGGTGCTGTAAGCCAAAAATACTCAAATTTTCTTCTAAATTTTACTTATGTTAAATTTAAACAGGGCCGTCTTGAAAAATTTGGCATCCCGGACCATTTAACCCTGAGGTTAAGGTGGTCCTGAATTTAAACCATATTATAAAGACGGGGTAATTAAATTTACTTTTTCGTTTTCGGATTAATTAACTTAATCCCGTTATTTAAAATTATTTTTTAAGTTCTTAGTTTTATATAAAAATATTTAATAATAATTACTAATTGCAAAATATTATATTTCTTACAAGTTAGTTAATATCTCCTTTGAACTTACTTGAACTTATCATTTATGCAACGTAATATAAATTCCTTTAAAACCATGGTGATTCAGTGGCGTAGCTATCACAGGGCAAAGTGGGGCCAGTGCCCCGGGCCTTTATTTAGTAATAATTATTATTATTAATTAATAGTTCCAATCCATTTTCAGGATATATTTCATTTAAAAAAATTTTTACTTGAAGCCCAAAATGTGCATATTGAAATTGAGGGTAGTCATTTTGAACATTTACTTAAATAATGTAATAGTTGAAGCTCAATTGGACATAGTTATGCAGAAACCTACCAATCCACAATTTTCGAAAAATTAGTTAATTACAAAATGGATTTACTATGAACTATTCTTGGACTTGCAAAAAACTAGCAAAAATTCAACAAGCTTCAAAAATTCAAAATCTCCCCAACGGAAAGCACGATAAAATTGAAATTTTAACTGGTTATTTAGCTAAGAGTTTTAAGGTTAACGCCACTATTCCCAGCTCTCTACGTCAATTTTCAATTTTATGATTTTATAATAATAAAATAAGAAATTAATTATAATAAATGATCTTGTGCAAAATGGAGTTTCCAGGTCATTCAAATATTAGGAGTTATACATAAAACCACTGCCACGAAGCTAATTTTGGGGGGGTTGTAGCTCAGAGTTGTCCATGCGAATTGTTTAACGGGAGTTCATGCATAATTTAGAATGAAAGAATTGGTTAAACGATAAATATATGAAATCAAATTCCTATACATAAAAAACAATACAAATCAGAACAAAATTCTTACCCTAAATAGGCTGAGAGAAGGACTGCCATTCTGACAGACATAGGTTCCTGCGGTCACTATTAAAAAATCGAATTTACCGGACGATTAACTCATTTTGTGACTGCATACCCTTCTTATGGCATTCCTCCCCCTTAATCCTAATTGGTTGTAATTAATTATTGTTACATTGATATTATTGGTTATTGATCGCGCTTGATCAGCAGGGCAATGTTTTTCTTTTAGTCTTGCCTCATCATTAATCACACCGGATATTAAATGTTATTTTGTATATTACCTATAATTTTATTTATGTACCATCAGTGACGGTGATATCAATAAGCAAATGTATGCAATGCTTAGGGGCCCGGAACCATAAGGGGTCCGGGACCATAAAGGGTAGTAAATCCCGAAAAAGAGATTTTTAAATAATATACGCAATTTAAAATTAATACTTGTATTTTAGGGGCCCGTTTTACCGCCACTGTGTACCGTGTGATCAATATTTACGTGACATTAATTTATTTTAATATTTTCTAAAATTTAAAAATGGAAACAAGTTTTAGAAGTTGAAAATTTATTATTATAAACAATATTTATTGACCAATTTGGATAATTTTTTCCCCAAAATTTTGATCAGAACTTTATCTTATCCCGCTAGTAGTCTTTCTAGTGAGTTAAATACCCAGTTTTAGACCAAGTGTAATAAGTAAAAATTTGTAAAAAACTGTGAACATTTTATAGTCCAGATTACAATAAATATGCAGAGCTTCTGTTTTTATGTGAAATATTTTGCATAAATGAAGACAGTTGCATTGAATCTGACACTTAGTTACATATTCTGCTTAGTCGACATTGCCTTTATTTCCCTAAGCATTACTTTACTTTGTAATGAGCACGCGGAAATTTCAAATTTTAAAATATTATGGCAAAATTGTATGATTTATGATATCTGAGGGAGGGAAGAGGTAACTCTCAGGTAATTTCTAAATAATACTATTTGTATAGAAACTAAAGCTAATAAAAATTAAAATAGAAGAACACATAAATTATTTTACAAACTTAGTCCTAGCACTTACCCTAACCTAAATAAACCACACCTAGGGGATGGAAGGACGGTTGCGAACCATGGCTGACAAGCTCGTGGTTCTTCAATTAACTGCACTCATCGGACTAATTACTTTATCATTGATTGTTATCGTAGATCCTTCCATACCCCTACCCTTTTGGATGAAAATCACGGGACCGATATTTATCGTTTCGGGACTGCTCGTGCCCGTTAGTTTTACTCATCAATTTTCCTATTGAGAACGGAAATGTCTTTAATAATTTTAAATTTGCACCTGTACATAGGCGGATTTAGGGGGTGGGCACGGGGGCACGTGCCCCCCCCCCCAGACGCTTGAAATTAACAAGAAAACAAGGAGACAATCCCAAATCTGAGAACCCTTTTTGCCCGTCTCAACCCTTTGTGCCCCCCCTTCTATTAGATAAGAAATCTACGAGGAGGTTTCCCAAATTGAGTCGATTTTTGGTGGGTCGCGACTAGGTTTACAATGTTTGAAAACCTATGATCCGAGGGGCGAGTCACAAGGCAGAGTTTTGCATACTAAATCTTTTTGTACGAGGTTTTTCCAAGATTTTTCCAGATTTCCTTACACCAGATTTCCTCAAGAGTTCCCCCCCCCCCTCACTTTGTATTGATCTTCCGTGATTGGTTTCATTAGATAAGATACTGTTTCCCTCTTTCAGAACAAAATACATTTTTAGTTCGCATCAGTATGCACTGAAGGTAGGGTACCCCCCCCCTTTCAAAACACTAAAAGGTGTTCCATATCCCCTGAACAATTTGGTCCTGAAAGAATGAGAGTTCTTAATTTATATGGCTATAAACTTTTTGTTACTGAAACCGGGGGTCTGGGGAACATGGAATGCCCTCCAGTACTAACATCAGTTATTTATTAACTTGATAATGGAATACTATTTTAACTCTATTTCTGCCGCCCGGACCCCAGGTTTCAGAAACGAAAAGTTTGTTTGCATAGTTTTTGATTAATTTTATTAAAAAAAAAGCTTTTACACTTTCAGAACCAAATACTTCTATACATATAACTTAACACAATTTATGAGGCACTGAAGGGCATTCCATGCCTCCCAGACCTCCCGGTTTCAAAGCCAAAAGTTTTATGAAGTACAAAACTTCATTAAAATTTTATTAGCTAAAAGTGTTTTCCATTTTCTCTTAGGAAAACTTGCAATCAGGGCCTATTTTTAACTGAGTTGGGCTCTAGGCTCTAGCAAATTTCAAATGTAACTAATAGCATCGAAGGCCCAATTTTTGAGTTATTTTATCAGTAGGTATTTGATTTTTATTTTACAATTTTATGTCCTCTCTTGTTATTTTATTATTTTATATATTTATTATTTAACATATTTTAAGGCTTTTCAAATGCTTAAGAGAGTGTTACACCCTAAAAACTACCTTCCAAATAACATAATTTGTCGAACTCTTTAAAATAACTGTTTACAGCGTCCATGATGTCAAAATTCAATGCAAATCTTTAAACAGAAAATAGTTACAAGGGACTTAATCCGGAGAATATGGTGGATGAGGAACCAATTGGAAGCCTAATCAATTGATTTTGGCCATTGCAATTGATGGAAAAGCACTTTTTTCTTGTATAAATGTGGTCGTTGATCCAATTGATCCAATAAGTTTGTATAATATTGCCCTGATATTGGTTTTCCTTTTTGAAATAGTCGATCAAGATATGGATAAAGTGAAAAAAAAGAGATTTCAAAAATCGTAAAATTCTGTTATGTGTTTTTTATTGCATCGACGCATTAAGTTCGGTGATGATTGAAAAACACTCATGGGCTTAGCGAAAGTTCTCAAAACCGTGTATTGGGCAAAATGATTGGCTCAAATTCACCCCGAGTTTATTAACTTTCAAGCCACATAAAATAAAAACTAAAAAATTTGCGTATGCCATTCGAATTATCTGCTCCGAGCACGTTGGAATCAGCGAAAAAAGCTTGCGATTTCGAAATTTCCTTTTTGGGGTCAAAAAATACTAAAAAGGTTAAAAGCCGGAAAATATTGACATTTTCGTTGCTTAACATTTCAATCAATAATTTAGATTTCCGCACCATCTTAAGAAAAATCAAAATGAAGCATTTATTCCAATAGCAAAGTAGTAAGCAACAACAACAAACCTACAAGATAATATCAAGAATTTTAAGAAAGATCAAAAATGTAGAAAAAATTCAAGAATTGGTGCACTCGTATGCTACAATGAATCGACTCCCCTATTGGTGGATCCTCGTATTATTCTCCGCAGTCTAAACAAAGCACTTCGCCATCGGTTAGTTCTTGCTTTTTTTGCGTTTCTTCAAACTCTTGCTAGGCATGGATTCATCAATTTTCTTTTTATTGTAAGCTTTAATTATCTTTTTAGTTGCTTTATTTTTTTCCCCTATCTTCTTTTTCTCTATTGCTCCCAAGTTTGCCTTTGAAGGAGGAGCTGGACAATATTTCAGATTGTTTGGCTCTGTTTGATCTCATTAAGGTTTGGATATTCTGGGAAACGCAAAATCTAAAAAAAAAATGTCTTTTCATGAAACTTCGGGTTCATTTCTTTCCTGCCAATCCTTTTTTGTCATGGAAGTGATGATTTAAATTATTAGTTATTAATAAAAAAAAAATTTTAAGTTGAAGTGAATGGTTTCCCCAATTTCGAAAAAATAAGTTGAAGTGGAGAGCATTTCAATTCGATCAAAATTTCCGTTCATGAGTAACTGCAGCCACATTTTCTTTATTTTTTTTTACAACTTATAACTGATTTTCGGCACTATAACAACTAAAAATAATAATTAGCTGCAATGTTATCTAACACACCTACCTCTTTTTTAGTTGATAAATAAACAATAGTGAGTTGTAAACTAGCATTATCGTTTTGGGTGTATTTGTTGGATATGAGAAAAGATTTGCAGAGGCTTACCTCGAGCCCTCGACACCATCGGAGCATAGCTATGGATGGGCATGCGGTTTCACATTTTGAAAACAAGTGCCCTTAGTAAACGAATCTAAGTACTTCATTGAGTAGTTACATTTTTCGTATTACTAGCGTCCAACGTTGGCAGCCAGTAAAACATTTTATCCCCCCAAGAAAAACTTCAGGAAGCAATAAGTTTACCACCAAATGGTGTTTCCATTTGTTTACAAAAACTGTTCGTGTGAATCCCTTGCCCCTCAATGGCTAAGCTTCGATGGTATGCGATCCGTCTCAGCAATCTCATCTACAAAACCCCACACCAAGAATAATAATGAGTCGAACTTTCGATCCAAGCGGGAACTTGAATTAGTTTGATAATGCCTGCAACGCCGTACTTCCAACTCCAAGAGTACAGCAAGTTGCAAAAGGGAATCCAGCGGATTTTTCTTACAAAAATCCATTACATTGCCGTTGTAAGTGAATCGTGGTAGATCGACATTTCCTAGATGTTAATAGAACACTGACTTACCAAAATTAATCCACGTCATATCCTTCTTTCTTCTAGGTAAGTTCATGTATCATAATTACTTAATTATGATTTCATCACCAATTAGATGTAAACCAAGAAATCCATAAAACAAAAGGTTTGATTGTCACAAAATATTTATTATCTGCTGTTCTATAAGTACTAAAACGTCTTCCAGGCGCAATTATTGTCAAGGTACAGTTTGATAGAGCAATACTGATTAATAACTTCAGTAAATCAATATCATCACCGATTACTCTCACGTTGTTCCCATTTTGAGTCTCAGTAATCGCTGATGCAACAATGAGTGTGTCTGCATCTTCATCAAATTATTAACCGTTCCCAACCATATCTCCTAATCTATGGAGTTTGTAAATAAAAATTTATAAGACCATTTTTGTAAAAAATTTAACCGCCTTTAAATTTGTACAGAATGAAATTTGCTGTATCACATCATTTTGGAGATATTTGACAAAAACTGAAGAAATGTATGGTTTGATTTCTTCCTCCACTCTCCCCACCCAAACCCGACGCTCTACAACGAGAGACTTTTTAGGTAACGAACGTATTGTGGCAATCAAACCTTTTGTTTTTTGGATTCCCTGGTACTGTACTACATGGGGACATAACAAAATGTAATACAGGAAAAAACAAATTATGATATTTGATGTCAAGCAAAGCATATTAAAAATAATAATAATAATTTATTTTGTTAAATCATTTATTGACTTTCCAATCGTAGCTTTAAAATATACCTATTTTTTAAATTTTCCAAAACTGTTTTAAATAAAATTGTGCTTCGTGAATGCATACATACTACAAAATGTAAAAACTACAAATAAGTAAAATAATTTCACAAATACTTAAATTTACCTTTACAGTTTCAAATAAATTAATTAACAATCTGTACATATACAAAATTCATTTTTAATTGTCACATTTTGTAAAGCACAAACTTTTGCAAATTGCAGACAGACGTTATCACGGTTTTAAAAGCCGCAATCAAATAAATCAAAAATAAATATTCACTTAATAAAAGATATTTGCTTAAAAAATGCCGAGTGTGGCTTGAAAGTATGATACCTCAAACATTTACAAAGTAAAGAAATCATTCAGTAAATAACTGACAAGATGCAAGCGACGTGGGCTGCAAAGTGCAAAAGTGTTCACACCCAAGTAGTACTGGAAAATTTCAGTCAATTTTTTTACGTTTTAAAAATCAAATCGATATTGAAAAAGTAGCCAAAAGTTTTGAACACCCCCACACACACACACAACACGATTATAACTACTTGGGTGGGAAGAACCTTAAAATTAGTAAAAAATCAAGGAGTATATAGAATACTTAATTTAGCATTATGCTAGATACTTAAGCTATACAATCTGGACGCCACAATCATTACAGACAGCTTTTTTAATTATCCTGTGGGTTTCACTGCACTAAAGTTTTAATTACTCCCAAGTCAATAGTTGTCTGAAGTTTTTTTGTAAGACACTAACTTGGAAGCCACATGACCACTGAAAAACACACTAGTCTCTGAAAATTCCTTACTAAATCAATCAAAATATTGACAAAATTTTTATAAACGCAATGGCCAATAGAAAATTTAAATACCTCCTCAAAAACAAACTATATTACAAAACTTGTGCATATAAAAAAATTATGCAAATAAATTAAATCTACTCAAATGTGCTATTAAACATATTCAAATCTTCAAATGATGCAGTTCCACTTTGGTCCAACATCTGAAGCATATCTGAAAGTTCGTGAGGTTGACTCTGGGGAGGTGGCCCCGAACTACTCGACCCTGCTCCACCTGAATCTGAACCTTGACTTGTACTTTGCCAGGCCCACTGGTACGGTGTTGGGCCAGTGCCTGTTCTTGTACCACCGCTCAGTTGTGTGTACGTAGGACCAGGCGAACGTGGACTAGGTTGACTATATTGATAACCATCTGGAGCTGGTTGTGCTTGCCTTAAACTCCATGGTGAAGCTGCAGGAGTCGGACTATTATACACGTTTTCTCCACTGTTTGGACGTGTAACTTGCTGAGGTGCTAAAATAAATTTATAATAAATAATTTGCTACCTTTCAATATATTAAGTATTCAATTTGATATTTCTTATACAGGGCGAATATGTACTTTCTGTTTCTGTGAAGAATACCGCAATTTTACCTTCATTTTCGAGTTATTCACATAAAACTCTTTTTTTATTTAGGTTATTTCTTCCAAATAGTTTTTTTCTTTATGTAGACTGA
Organism: Cantharis nigra; assembly: GCA_958510845.1. NCBI lineage: Eukaryota > Metazoa > Arthropoda > Insecta > Coleoptera > Cantharidae > Cantharis > Cantharis nigra. The sequence continues at coordinate 23,975,818 of OY294034.1, forward strand.
TTATTTATTTCTTATAAGCGCCATATTGAATATTATCTTCCAATTTTTATTAAGACAAACATATCAAACTCTTCTGAGACTGTAATTTATGAATGTAAATGCAATGAAATAAATCAGAATCCAATATGGCTGCCAAAAGAAGATCCATATTTAATAACGATATTGGACGTTTCTTTTGCATGAATTTATTATCATTTCTAAGTATAATAAGTACACGCACCTGTTTCCAAGACAAAACTAAGAGACTTATTATGAGAGAAAATAAGAGTCAAATTTAAGGAGGTTACTTTTGCGTAATTTATACTTTAAATTAACTTCAAATAAGGATAAATCATTCATTGCTAGATTCCTTATATGAATTTCGACTTTTTAAGGTAAAATTGTAATATAACGCCCATACAAAAAACCTATGATTCTGAAAATGCAATAATATTTCTCTTTTTTAAAAACCACCTTATTAATTCACCATCACCCTGTATAGAGGTTACAAATTTTTCAAGTGAAGTTCTCGAATTCCAGGGATTTCTCCAACATTTAACTATCAAAATTTGCAAGCAAACTTTTTAACCACGTGGGATTCCCCTAGAGTGATTTTCTTTTAACTTACTTTGGATATGTGAGGACGGTAGCATATGTGAATAAATTGCAGTATCACGCCGCTGGAGACTGTAATCTAAGCCCGGTTGCTGATAAGCTACTTGTTCGGGTGTTTCCGTGGGTGTATCTCCTGTATGCAGAGATTTTGCAGTGGTGTTGGTACAAACTATGTATTCCACATCGTCGGTGTACGGATTCAAAAACGAAAACGCCGAAGTTCGTAACCATATCCACTCTCTATTTTTTGCTCTAAATCGATACACAACTGACAGGACCTGTCCTTTCAATTTCAGCACTACAAGAACCGTGTTAGCAGGAATAACAATAATAATCATGATACTTACCTTGTTCAAAGCTGTCCTTCATATGACTTTGATCTTCCGGATGAAAAAATTCGAAACAACTTTTTCCTAATAATTCCGGAGGAGAATATCCTAATAAACCCATAACTCTTTGATCTACAAAACTAAATTTTCCATCCATTGAATGGCGGGATATAAATTCTGCCATACTATTGGATCCTGAGATATCACTCGTGTTAGGCGTTGACGTGACCTGAAGTCTTCCAATTGCTACTAAACAACAATGAGAAGCATGCAGTTCCTCTTCACTCTGTCGATCTATTTGGACCCCTGTAAACATGTCTAATATTTTTATTACTTAGATTTGTCTTAGAGTTAACACACTTCATTTTATCTAAATTTTAAAATTTTTAAACCAATAATAATTTATTTTAAAAAAACATTGAATATTTACCAGTAGGGGGCCAATTTTTTATATAACCAGTGCAGTGCACTACTGCATAATTTTGTCCATCACGACTAGGTCCTAAACTGTTCCTTTGTTTCAATCGGTTCAAATGGCCTACGGTCATACTATCCGGTGAAACATTTCCTACTTTCATCCGACATATAAAACCTCTTCTCGAACCCATACATAAACGCATTGAAGCTATAAATAAATGAAATGATTAAATTAATAGTAATTTCGTGGATTGGATTAGGTAAACTTACATTGATGTCCTTCTTTCTTTACGGTCCCTGTTTTCAGGTCAAGTATCCGACCGGTGTTTTGAGGTTCTTGTGTAGATAACTGTTCTCTCACTTTTTCTACATCTTCCGGATGAATATTGTCATAAATACAAGAACCAAACCAATCGTTTTGAGAATAGTTTAAAACAGGAGCTACCGAGTCAGAAACGTATATGACTCTCCCTGTATCACAGCTTACAACAAATAGGAATCCATCTGCAGCCTCGAGTATTAAATGTTTCAGTTCTTGGTCCGTTAAAAATGAAGGCTTGTAGGTGCCATCTGTGCTCGTGTTACCAGTACCTAAATCAAATGCAAAAGTATTAAATTCGGTATCTGTTGGTTATTAACAAAATTTTATATAAATGTCCAAGTTTCTCCCCACGCTAGTCAGTTTAACTCTTACCATCTTTAGATAAACAACCCCTTTTCTGCCAAACATCTCGTAAAACTTCAAATCAAATACTATATTCATTAAATACGCATCATGAGTTACAGATTTTGTAGGTAAACCCCTGCTTTTCATAATGAATTAACCAGTCAACCGCGTTATAAGAAACCATATACCGTGTAATATGGAAACCACGTTAAGTAAATCTCAGAAATAAGTTAATTGCAGATCAGATTAATTTGCTCTGCGTTAAATAAAATTGTATTCTCAAAGGATGTTGTCCCAATTGCCATAATTCCAATAGCTACATTGCGGGATTATGGCAATTGAGAATATGACAAAAGAATTAATGTTATTGGGACTTAATCTTCTGAAAGCATCAAGTTAATTTTAAGTTATTGTATGAAACCGTGTTATATAGAAACCTTCAGCGTTATAAAAGCATGCCGCGTAATAGAACCAATCCTGTAAATATAAGTTGAGTGGGTGCAGATGAAAAATTTTTGTCATAAGGTCCTTATATGCAATAACACAACCAAGGCGTAAAAAGTAGACGAATACCTAGGAAAATTCTCACATCGAGAAACTCTTGATAAAAACCAATGTTCTTATCGAACTATAGAGAGGAGGAGCAAGCGAGGGCTTAACGTTCAAGACTTGGTAGTTTGAAGAAGAGTACAGAGATAAGGAGTCTTGCCAAGTCATCAAAAATAAAGATATCATATATTGATGAGATGAAGAATATATAAAACTATGCCTCCAAAAAGTCCATCGATACTTGAGACAAACGTATGAGAAAACGCAAACTGCTGTTCAATGAAGATATTTAAGTAAAATTTACATTACAAATCGTGGTTGTAGATTGCTCCAAATATAAAAGTTTCCTGTTGTCTACAGCCAAAATCCTCAAGTAAGTCAACTTAATTTTTTCAACAAATTTTTTACACCTACCACTTTCTAAAATTACGTCATCGTAATTATTTTAAATGGCAACCCGTATTTTTTTTAAGAATTCTGATTTTCCTTGAAATTTTGCATACAACAATAAATATGCAATTGTATTAAGTTTATTTGATTATTTAGCGACACTATTGGTAAAATACCACTTAATTTAATGTATCTTGCAGTCATTGTAATACAATTATTGTAAGTATTTGTCATCATAAATAGCAATATGTCGCTAACTTGACTAACTGTAACAATGAACATCGCAACCGCATAAATTGTCGCATGCATAATTTCAAAACTTTTTAAAAAATGTAAAGGTTGCAATTTAAAAGAAAAATGGCGCACTTCCATCTATTGAATTGTATTTTTTTATAATTTTTCATTTTTCATTTTTCAAAAAAGTCCTAAATGAATTCATGCATTATTAATTTGTTTTCAAATTTAAATGTTATATTTCTGTTCTTTTGATTAAAAAAAAAAACCCAAAACAAGGAGATAATTACTAAAATGAGTCTGCATGAAGTCTTTGTGCAGTTACAGTTCGACGTGGCACGTTAAGATGCGGAGAACTCGAAATACACGGATTTCTAGGCCCAAGCACTCACTAAAATCATCCCTCAAGTTGGCAGAAGTTAAAAATTATGGATCTAGAAAGACGGGATCGTTAGGCTCGCGCACTCATAAAAGCCGCCAGAAGTAGAAATGCATAAGCCTAGAATGACGGAAATCTATTTTTAAGTTAAATTCAGCTGTAATTAATAGTCTAATTTAAAATAAATTTGTGAATGATGTTAACTATTACACTCTTAGAAGGCAACTGCAGCCGGCTTCGCCCATTAAACTACACCTAGCTGCCACTGTTTGCAGCTGGCAACCCGCCAAGATTTGAAAGCATGGGATCGTTGGAGGCAACCTACTTGTTAAAAAATCTCCTATAAATAGGGAGGAAAATTACTACATATTTTTCACGTTTTGACGTTGACGTGTTTTTGTTATGCTTAAACCATTTGTTTATTCAAAAAATAACCCATAAACTTATATGTACATCAACTTATAGAAAAAAAAAGAATCAAATCGTATATTATACAGAGCTATATTATACAGAGGGTCGTACCCCGACCCAACGGTACTTGATACGAAATTTTCAGTGCGCACTCAGTGTACATTAAGTTCACATTAGACCAACAGGAATTACCGAGGGCACGTAAAGCTCGCTGCGGTCCCCCTACCCCTGGGTTGATGATTGCTGCCATCATCTATTAAAAACAGGATTACAAGCATTCCCCAATCCGGATTAAGTAACCGTGGGGTCTAAATGCTAAAACCTTAAACCTTTCTCTCTGAGAAAGAGACTGATTGTCCTGCAGTGGGCAGAAAAGGCTGAAGAGAAGAAAGCATCAGCAATAAAACAAGGTAAGAGACACATTCCGCCAATACAGGTAACATCTGTATTTAGTTATGAGAAAGGTTAATGTTCAACGTCTGGATGGAACTTCGATCTGAATACAACGTTTCAGTCGTATAAATACTTCCTCTCTTGACTGTTTGTTAGAAATCGTACCCTAATATGCTTTGCAGTAACGTTCCAGTAAAACCAAGACATCTAAGCATCGAATCTGCTGACAAGTGCGCCACCTGGTAGCCATGGCGCAAGACGGAACCTATAGTTTTATGTAGAATCCAAATCACGGAAAGGCTGAGCAAACCCGCAATACGCCCTGTTAACACTGAGATGCAAATATAGACGGTGGACTTACCAACGAATAGTGATGAATCCGCGCACACGAATTTTCGTTGCCACTGGCAGGGCCGTATCTGAGGGAGGGTTTTGAGGGTTTAAACCGAAACAAAGAGTGAGATAAAATTCTAGAATATATAATATAATAAAGGACTATAGAGTGCATTTCTGTAAGGTTCAGAATACAGTAAAAGCCCTCGTATCCGAATCCCTCGTATCGGAAAATTCTTAGAATTTATCGCGTCAACCGAAAGATGCTTGCGAGGTCAACGCGGAGGCAGACTTCCGTTTCATGTTATGGTATTTATATTTCAACCAACCATTTATCCGAAACATTCGCTATCCGAACGGAAATGGGTCCCGTTCATTTCGGATACGAGGGCTTTTACTGTATTAGATATTGCATTAGAACCATAAAATCTATAACAAATTTTATTAAAATGAATAAAAAATATTTTTTTATGTTGTGTATTTCTTTATAGTATCTAGATATCAGTGCACATTTATTTACAGGTAAGTTTAGGTAATTGCAGCTTTACAATGAAAAACACCGTATCTGAGGCGGTACTGAATAGAAGAAAATATTTTTGTATCGTGATTTTCTAACTTTGCATTAGAGGATGTTCCATACCCCCAGTGTTCGGGCTGACGCAACACATTATTTATCGTTTACCCCCCCCCCCCCCTGAACCAACATCCGAGATACGGCCCTGGCCACTGAGGATCGAATTCGACAACTAGAGAACTAGACTACTCGTCTGTGCTACCTCCCTAAGTTCAACGTTGAACGGTAACGGTTTATGAAGGAAACGAAAAGAAAAATGAGTAGAGCTAAAGTATTTTAATGCCGCTAGTTGCTGAAGTAATTATTAAATTAATATTAAAATAGTGTGATAATAGTTGACCTTCCATTATAAGATAAAGTGATGAAGAGTTGAGAAAGCAGTTAGAATTAAATAAATAAAATTGTCCCAACGTTTCGGGTTTATTTATTGGCCCATTTTCAAGGCTACAAAATTTTTTATTATTTTTCAGTTTATTTCATTTTGTACTTTGTAGCCTTGAAAATGGGTCAATAAATGAACTCGAAACGTCGAATAATTTTATTTGTTTCATTTTATTTTATCGTAAACCCGCGGTGAAATGATAATTCACAAAATTATATCCCAAATGAATGCAAACGTTTGGTTTGTAAACAAAACTTTCTATACCAACTATACGTATTAGATTAACTTAATATTTTTCCGCGTGGTGGCGCTCGCAATGTATTGCGAATTATTGCAAATATTTTCTACCTATCTAATTTTGTTCAAAAATTATTTTAAAAACTGGGACCTCTTAAAAAAAGTTTCCCGATAACTAAATTATTACCAGTTTGGGCCTGACTACCTTACATACTCAGAAATGAACTGACTTGGTTTCTTGAACTGGGTTCTTTTATAATAAATAACGCCGATAGATTATAATATAGGGTATGGTTATATAAAGTCGTATTATTTTTTAATAATTATAAATTTTTCCAAACGACTTAAAATCCAAATCTTTAATTTTCCAACCAATCGTTTCTTATTTTGAAATCCAGATCCAAATTTTTAATTTAACTTTATAATAAATTTTGAACTTTTGTAAATGAACTGAATGATGGTCTAATAGACCGAAACATGTTTTCAAGGTATTTAATGTATTAGTTTTGTGACTAATTTTAATTTTAGTAAAAGTGTGACTACAACATTTGTTTTATTTATTTATTATAATATATAATTTAGCAAAGCAGTAGTCGCAATGTTCGTGTTCAGCGGACCAACAAACCATATAGGTAGTTTATACCTAAGTATAAAATTTTAAAAAATAATATGTTAAATCGAAGCTTTCAGTGGCATAGGTTATTTCAATTGAAAAAGGTCCAACCATTAAGGAACTCATATTTTTATTTAAAAAATTCCGACATTGTCAAAGTAAAGGCCACCCTAATAAGCCAGTCTGCATTTTTGAATAAGCCTGTACTCCGTATTGCAATACGTAGCAGATACACATAATATTATGTAGCTAACGTGGAATCAGAACCGCGGTACAAATAATTTCAAAGTACACGCAAAGAAATTTTAGTTTTGAGTTTAAAAATCTCTACTTTTAAATGAAAATTAAAAGAATTGCTTAAAAAACAAAAAAAAGCTGGTTGAATTAAAAGAAATGTAGATTTTATTTGCTTTTGATTAAACAAGTATTATAGCTTTTAAATTGAAATTACAAATATTAAAAGTAAAGGTCACTACTTTTAAATGATATAAAGTTATCATTAAAACAATTGTAAATTATTTCGAATGAAAAATACATTTGATTTAATGTTGAATGCTTTTATATCAATTTGGCGTACTTTGTATTTAAAAATATTAATTTAAAAATAAAAGCAATGGTTATTAAGTTATTAAATAACGTAAACAAAGTCTTGCAAGTTCTTGGGGGATTAACTTACACCCATGATTTACACCTATGTTAGGCGCCTATTGGCACCATGGAATCAGAAAAATGTGTATAGTTAGCTAAAATTTGTAACGTCTTTTCATCATTCGTTTACTTGGGTGCATTGAATGTAAGTACAATTTACAAAATTTAATTTTGTGTAAGTAACGAATAACAAATAATTATTTTTTAGTTTGGAGAATGTGGTAACACTACATTAACAAATTCTACAAACATTGGCAATTTGATTGATTCAGTCGAATCTACGATTGCGAGTGGAAATAAAAATAAATCTTTGAATTTTGTAATTATATTATAAATAATTATGGCTGATTTACTTATTTGGATAGTTAATTTTAGGATGTGAAAGAAATACTTAATGGGGATCAGTCGGGAAAACTATTATTATCGAAGAAAAAATTAAGCACCGAAGACAGATTAAAAATAAGCAGAATTGTAATCGACTTCTTAACCAGTTATGAGAAAATTTTTAGTAAAAGAGGTTTTTTAAATATAAGTACGCAAATTTGTACAAATTTCCCGGATGAAAATTTGGTAAGTTTAAAATTCTGATTTTTTAGAGTACATCCGGTAGAGTTGGGTGGTATTAATTTGGGTGATATCGAAGCTGGCATTGTAAGAAATAACAGAAATATGGTCATCTAACTTTGTATGCCCATCTCGTCCGGAATTATCTTATATTATTTTACTCTATTCTAATATTTTCATAATTTTTTTAAGGATTACTATTACACGGAAGGATGTAAAAACAAAAGGCAAAGTGGGACACTCTATTTTAGATACATAAATAGTAGGCATAAGCAGAAAAAAAGAAAAGCTGATGAAAGTACATCTTTTGCAAGTACATCCATTGAATGTGAAGGTTCAAAATTTTGTTTATAATTTTCGAATATTATTTCGTATATTATAAATTATAATAGATAATATTTGTAAATAAATATTTGAGGAAAAATAAAATATAATGTTTTTGAATTAAAAATTATACATTTAAAAAAAATTCATAGTGATTTTAAAACAAAAATAAAAAAATTTAAGTTGAAAGTAAACGCTTTTGTTTTAATATTCAAATCAAAAGTATTTGCTTTTAAAGTAAAATTTTATGTATTTAAAATAATTTAAATATTATACCATTAAAGTAAAAGCAATTTACTTTTATTTTATCAATTAAAAACCATGGTACTTTTAAAATAAATGAGATTGCTTTCGACGCATTTTTAAAAGTAAAACTTTTAATTTAACCCGCAATTTTTTTTATATTAAAGCAAAATTTTTTTGCGTGTAGCTAAGAATATAACTGACAATCGATAGATCCCCAGAACCAAGTTGAATTACCTTATATAAAATTTTTTAAGTGGAACCAAAAAAAGGTTTGCAGAAAAATTAAAATAATTGAGGTAGCAATAGCGAAGAACCACAAAATAACTTAAAACAACTTGAAGAAGGGAAGTTGATGACAGACGACAAACATAGAATTCGTAATATTTGGTCCATAAAAATATTAATTTTAAAAATCAGAAAAACGATTTGAATACGTAAACCGAAAAAACTAGTATACCGAGTGTTTTTTGTAATACAACCCCGAATATTTAAATCGTAAAAAACACTCGGAATAAATTTCTTTGTAAATTATTCATAATATGAAGTTTTTAAATTACCAAAGAAATTACTTAGATTTTTGGAGAGATAAAACTGATAAAAAATCTTATCTCTACGTGCCGAAACATGGTAAGCATTATAAGTAGTTGGCTAACAAAATAATATTCTTTTAATTTAATTTCGAGTATATCTAGTTGCGTCAATATATATAATATTATTTGTATTTAGAATACATTCGTATATTTACATTAATATAACTTCAAACGATAATTACTTAACAATAAATAAATATAAACTGTAACTAAACATAATATACAGTAAGCGAAATTCTAATAATGTCAATTTTAAGTCTAATACTTAGTGCCCCCTCCTTTCTGAAGTATTACTTCAAAAATCCTCTCTGGCATTAAGTTTATAAAATTTTGTAATAATAAGAATTTTCTTCCATGCTTCACGTATGGCACTCTTTAGTTCTTCTAAGCTATTGTACTGCCTCCCTTTGGAGGTAAACTTGGCGAGCAAGAAGTCTCCATATGTTTTCGATTGGGTTTAGATCAGGGCTTCTTGGTGGCCAAGTCAACAATGGTATTTCCATGAAAAAATTTCCATGTTGGAAAATGCAGTCATCGGGCATAATTTCTTCTATCATAGGCACTAAACCATCTTCTAAGACTTCAATATAATTTTCCGCATTCATACGATGGTTTATCCTGGCAATATTAGATTTTACATAAAACGAAAAATTACCTACTAAATAATAACTTTTTTCCTTTCATCCAGTAACCAGGTAGTTTTAGCTGACAAAGGCAAAGGATTGAAAACTGATTCCTATGTAATTTTGGTCGTAGAATCCGAATTTGAGATTTGCGAACAAAATTTCCTTGTGCCAAAGCCGCCATATTGAAAAAAAGTTGCCAAATCACGTTTTTTTGCAAAAACCTCAAAATTTTAAGCAACCTATTGATTTTTCGAAAAAATGAAATGTATCATCAAAAAAAGTAGATAAAATTTCCTACAAAATGACTTTTTGGTTGATTTCCTAGGACAAAAATTAAAGCCGCAGGCGCCATTCGCGTTTCTGCTGGCGTTTTCGGTGGTTTTTAGAAAAAATCAAATTTTATGATTTCTCGAGTGAAATAAAGGTTTTCATGCCGACGGTAATGGGTAAAAATATAGCCTCTGGTCAGCATGGAGTTTGAATTTTTTCAAATTTTCAAAAAAAATTTGAATTTTTCGAAAAACTGGCAAAAACGCGAATGACGCCTGCGGCGTTAATTTTCCTCCTAGGAAATGAACCAATAAGTCATTTTGTAGGAAATTTTATCTGCTTTTTGATTCATTTGATTCATTTTTTCGAAAAATCAATAGGGTGTCCATGTTTTGCAAAAACATGAGATTTCGTGTGTTCGCATATTGAAAATATGAATCAAATGAATCAAAAAGCAGATAACATTTTCTACAAAATGACTTTTTGGATCATTTCCTAGAACGAAAATTAACGCCATTCGCGTTTTTGCCAGTTTTTCAAAAAATTCCAATTTTCAATGAAAATTTGAAAAAATTCAAACTCCATGCTGACCAGAGGCTATATTTTTACCCGTTACCGTCGGCATGGAAACCTTGATTTCACTCGAGAAATCATAAAATTTGATTTTTTCGAAAAACCAATGAAAACGCCAACAGAAAAGCGAATGGCGCCTGCGGCTTTAATTTTTGTCCTAGGAAATCAGCCAAAAAGTCATTTTGTAGGAAATTTTATCTACTTTTTTTGATGATACATTTCATTTTTTCGAAAAATCAATAGGTTGCCTAAAATTTTGAGTTTTTTGCAAAAAAAAGTAATTTGGCAACGTTTTTTCAATATGGCGGCTTTTGCACAAGGAAATTTTGTTCGCAAACCTCAAATTCGGATTCTACGACCAAAATTACATAGGAATCAGTTTTCAATCCTTTGCCACAGAAATTTGTCAGCTAGACCCCCTTTTTTCGACGTGGTTACTGGACTATGTATAATGTATGTGATTTGGAGCAAACTGAAGACGAGCTTCTCTATGTTGGACTGCTTAATGATTATGGATAAATCAAATTTTTATCTGCTTGTAACACTAACTTGTTGAATTCGTCTCACTGCTACAGGTAATTGTAATTTTGATTTAATTTCTGATGCAGTTTTCAAAGAATTCTGCGTTTATCTCGATGCGCCAGTTTCCTATATTGGTTAAATTTTCTGTTTTTACCATAATTTTCCTCTAATTTGCAATAATTTGGTACTAAATGATAGATCTTTTTATTTGTTTCCCCTTGCTTCTAATAGATAAATTTCCTTTCCTTGATAAACCTTTTCCACGCCCCATCTTGGTTACTTTTGATTAAAGCAGCTCTTACTTTATTAAAACTAAATTTAAATAAAGCAGTTTTGTTAAAATTATAGGGTGACTCTAATATGTGTAGAATCGTGTATTTTTTATGTTCCAATTGACAAAGCCTGACCCTGAAGATGTGCACAGTAGTGCACGAAACTAGTCGGCAGCAATAAATAAATAAATAACCTGTAGAAAAGTGTGTTTTATTTACTTGAATATTTAAGGAAGCTACAGTTAATAACGAACAGATTAAATAATAGCTCCTTTTGAAGTTATTTTTTGTCATATAAAAATCGCTTTTACAGCAACACTTATTGAATATTTTTTGTTGCAAATTTCATTCTCTTCATTTTAGTTAATATAATTTTTTTTATTTTATCGCACTGGTTTCGAGTTATAGTGTATCCAAGATATAGATGACAATATTTTTTGCATTTTTTTTTTAAGTCACTGTAACTCGAAAACGGTGCGACAAATTAGAAAAATGCATAGAAACAAAAATGTAGGGAATGAAATTTACAAGAAAAAAATACCTATTAATTTTTCTATTTTGTCGCACCGTCTTCGAGATATAGATAAAATGCGGAATTATTCTTTTATCATCAAAGTGGTTCTAATCGATTTTCGCTTACTGTAGTAAAAAGAATGAAGAAAATGCATATAAGAACAAATAGACAATAAATTCTAAAATAAGCAATTTTATGTATAAATTAACTAGCGAATCAGACTACCGTAGTACAAGAACTTAAAAATTAAAAAAAAAGAAAAGAAAAAAGATAGAAATGCGCCAGTTCGATATATTATCCAATATTCGCAGTGAATATTTTATGAAAATTTAAAATAAATTTAGGAATACTTGGCAATTTCTCAATTTCAGTTAATAATTTAAAAAGGTGATTTCATAGATAACATTTAAATAAAAAATGTTTAAGCAAATGCAGCCATCTTGAATTACTAAGAAAATTCGTTTATCGAATATAAATGATATAACAATCGAATACGTCCGTTTTAGAACAACAAGAAAGCGTAAGTTGAATATGAAATTATCCTTATTCATTCATATATCAACTATTTAAAAAAATTCATGTGTCGAGGATTTGCATTGCAAATTAAAAAGAAATTTCAATTAGAATTGTTTATTTATACTTCTTCGACTCCCGCATAAATAAAAATACGTATTGCATTATACAGTGGGGTCACTAAAAATTGTTCCTCGTAATTTGAAAATCAGGATTTGACAGCCATTGACATTGAGTAAATAGTTAATTTTGAAAAGAAGCGCGAAACAGCCGTTTAAGAGAAATTTTCTGAAACAAAGAGGTTAGAAGCAAATGTTTACGAGTAAATAAACAAAGTTTAAAGTTAAAAATTATTTACTATGTAAAAATAAACGCGATGATTTTATGCACCGACACACCCATACGAACTAAAAATAATTTATGATGTGTATACAAGTTGGTTAATACTCGTGCAAATGCACCGTTTGCAACTATGTACAATATTTCCATGTTATTGTTTTTGATAACTGGTGCAACTTCAAAGAAGGAATGGGCAAAAGAAAAGCTGCCCGTGAACTACAATCGACTGGCGCCATGACAGGCAAATTGTTCAAATCAGCATGTCAGTATTGACAGGCCAACGAGATGAATAGCCCCAAGGTGGATTCTGATCGGCAGTATAGAAAAGTTGCATATTTTATAGATAAAAACCAATAATTTACCAGATTAACTTAATTCGGTTGAAAATTTCCCATCGGATTGAGAAGTCTGGCGTTATTAGTTTAATTATCCAAGTAAAAATTGCTTCCATCGACCGTCAGTTAATTATTGGGTAAAAATTAAACGTAAAATATTTAATTGGTTAATCTGGATGTACGTAGCTTCGTATTTACTTCATATACAATTTTATTTAAATAATAAGAGCATTAATCCGATATTTCCTTCGAGTTTGTGTCTCGTCGTCCATAACTAACAAGATACTATCAGACTGCCTTTCCAAGTACAACCGAAGCTACCGAGAGATACCATAAACAGACCACCGTTACGAACAACTATAGAATAACTACAAAAATAATACAAAAAACAATAAAGGGTAATATTGAGGATGCTTACAACAATTTTGAATTATGACTTCTGTATAAACATGACAATATGACCGTTAAGGTATAGAATACACTACACTGACTAAAATAAGAAAATGCAATAATCGTGACTAAGTGGTATGCTACTTGCTTGCAATGGATTGACGACAATAAATATTAGGACTACCAAAGAACACACAACTAAAACGAATAGGAATACAATTCTCAAATAATACATTTTAAATAGAGAAATCGTGAACAACTTCTATCATTCCAGAGCTATTGTTTAAAAACCGCAATAAATATAAAACAAAAACCTATGAAATTTCCTATGTGCAGTAATCACTGATCATCCCTCATGTTTGGATGAGCAAATAAATGAGATCATCAATTCCTTGCACTTAACCGGACGTTTGAATGCAGTTAAATCCAGTCCTGTCTAGATTTAATCGTTTTCTTTAATGGCCACCTTTATAAGTTATTAACTCGAGTGTAGCAATATTTTATCATTTACCAGAAATAAAAGACACTTTAGTGATAAGTGGTGAAATAAATAATAAAATTGCTACAAAAAACCTCTCCGGCAAATCAGAAATATCTAATTAAAATGGCCAATTCGCGACATATGAATAATTAAAAAGTTAGGTTAATTTTCCTCAAAATGGATTTCTCCTCGAAATTTTATTTTGTGTGCATTTCTTTTAAGAAAAACAACATAAATTAGGATTATTTCGGTTACTCGCAAAATTATGCATTGTTTCAATCAATTAGTGATGTGCAGCGGGAGTAATACAATAATCGGACCCACGATTTTAAGAATACTCGTTACTTGAGAGCGTAAACATTAAATTTTATGGATCATTCAAAATTTCGAGTAAGAAAGGTAAAAAAAACGAATGCGATTATTCGATTGGCTGTTTGCATTAGGTTGGCTCCGCCCATAACGTAGATTTATGTTATACAAATGTTTTCTGGCATAATTTGGCTATTTGTACGTTACTACTGAAGCTGTTACGGTCAAAAACATTAAAATTACCTTTCTTATTATTTTTTGTACTCGAAAATTACAAATCTAAATTACAAATCGCTAGTTTATCAGAAGGGATCAACTAACGAATAATATTTAAATTAGTCATTAGTCATTTTCTTTACTTTCCCTTTGCGTATTTTCTTTATATAAATTAGACCACCAAGAATATTTTCAATGTTAAATTATTGTTGATCTTCACGTCAAAGAATTTCGGTCTCTCAGAATGTAAAGCAATTAATCAATTTGTATTTAATTTATTTCTTTGTTTTTTTTTCTAAGGAAACCAAAATCAAAATCGGTAAATCTACCAAAACATCGTAAACACTTCGATATATTTTACTTCCGTCCAGTAAAACTCATTGCTACTGTTTAATAGAAGCACACGTACTGTTAACAGAAAGGTCAAAACATCGACCTTTATTTAAAATATCGAAACTATAAAAAATTTAGGTAGACTTATAGTTTAATCGATTCATTTCAATATAATCTTTCAAATCCTACAATAATTTTAGCGATAATTATAAAAACCTGTGGGTATGTAGAGTCTAAGTATCTCCACGGGTTTTTATAAATACAATATAAAAAATGTTGAAGTGTTTGATAGATGATGATATTAAAACGAAGTGATTAAAGTCAAGATTAACTTGAAATAGAGATTATTTTATAAGTAATATTTTAAAGTTCCAATTTTTCACATAAAAGTTAGTTAGCGTGTTACTTCTTTTAGTAGGCGCCGCCGCCCACAGTTGACTCTAGTCGTGGTACTGCTAATACGATTTCGTTAATTATAGCCGAATTTAACATGCAAAAATCTGCGTCTTTATAGCTCCGTTCGTTTTCGAGTTAGAGCAGCTTCAAGAATATTTTTAATCAGTTAACTACTCAAAGAAAGGGATGTTTTTAATGAGTGAAGCGGCTCAAAGATTCACTGTCCGAGTAGATTAGTTCATTTTTGAGTGCCATTTAGGCCCAAAAATATATGCATAATATATAAAACACCGTCATTGGTAGAGTTAAGCTTATGAAAACAGCCAATCGAATAACCATATTATGTGTTTGGGCATTTTTTGCCCGAATATTTGGATAATTCTCAAAATTTACGGCCTAAACAACCGTAATATTAAAACATTTTTAAACTCGAATCTAGAACTCGAATCTTTGCGCTTATACCATTCCTGAATAAATGATTCTCCGATTTCGCTGGATAATTTTGATATTACTGGGAAAAGTTATTCCTCAACACTTGGGATCACTTCTGAATCAATATCAGATCTTGGCCAGCTTCTCTAAGTCTTAGGTTTTCAGTTTATGAATTTTCCTGGCACATCCTTTCAGTTCCTCCTGTAATTTTTTATTTCATGTACATATATCCAAGTTCATTTATAACCTAACTTTTGATATTAAACCGGGTTTAACATATTAACGCCAATTTAAAAAATAATGCAAACTAAGATACTAAGCTAAATTGACTAATAACTTGGCAACTAGCACAAGAATGCATGATTTGAATTCTAAAAAATAAAAAGGTTTTTATATTTTATTGTTTAAAAAATGCAATCAAGGATGGGCTACGGAAAGAATGAAATAAATCCACTACAAAAACCAATTAAATTTTTGAACTTTTATGACATTCTATTAACCTGCAGATCAGTATTTTCAAATAATTTTCTACATTCACTTGTAAAGTCAAGGTTTAATTATATAATTACAAATATATAATTATAAATGTATCCACTAACCATAATATGGTAACTAATCGGTTATTTTAGTCATTTTTTAATTGCGCGAAAAAATTAACTTCTAATAATTAATATAAGCATGTAATTAGAGAATGTCTAAGTTTTAAACAAGAGGTGATATTTGAAATGAAAGTTAAAGAAGAAAAAAATAATGAACTATTACGTGCAGGTGTTAAAACATTTTTAATTTGAATGTTGAACAATATCACGTAGATATTTATTTATAATCTGTCAATTAACGCCCAGTTAAATTAAAAAGGAACGTACCTACCGCTAGAAAAACAATGATAATTAAAATTTTTGTTAATAGTAATAACATTAATATGCACACATAATTGATTTCATACCTATAATTATTTAATAAATATAAAAAAATTTAACGCTTTCGGCTGGTCCGCCCCTGTTTATAAATCTAATTTTTCACTGATGATTACAACTTAAACTGTAATTTTTCTAAACCCCCATTTGTCACTGAATTCAACTCAAACCATGAGAAATTAACTTGTGTATCCACTAGGTTCACAGTAAAAAAATAGGTTAATTTTAACTCGGCAGTTAAAATGATATTTTTCAGTCAAAATTTTATGAAAATGCCAAATTTATCAGAAATTCATGCAAAAAATAAACCGCTTAACTTTGGGAAACATAAAAATCCGAATTAATTTTGCGTATAAATGATTGCCACATAAAATTTTTGGGCTAAAAACAAAAAAGTAAACAAAAAAATTTTTTTTGCAAATCCCCAAAAGTTCTAAAATTTCAAATTTTGCTTCTATTGTGCTGTCATGTAAATCAGGGTTTGCCAAACTGCGGCTCATGGGCAAACACCGGCCCGCGAACACCACTAATCCGGCCCGCCATACTTTATATTTTTCAATCTCGATGTAGATGATTACTTATGTTATAATTATAAGGTTATAACAGTGGTTTCCAACTGGTAATCCGTGGAGTCATCTCCAAATGATCCAAGATTCTATAGAATTTCATAGAAATCAGAATTTTTATAGAAAATCAGGAAATTTGCAAATTTGAACGAAGCAAAAGGTGGAATTTGGTGCCTACCCAAAGGCAACCGTAGAATCAACCGTTGTCCAGGAGCTTTTAAATGTAAGTTTGTATTCAGGATAAATCCGCGAAGTAATAGATTGAGAGAGCAGTCATGGGTAATGAATTTCATTTAATTGCATAATGTTTTCTGTTCTGATTTTTTAAGTATAAACCAATGCACAATCACGAAGCGTGATGAAGGAACAGGACATTTGAATTCTTAGGAAGTGTACCATAAATCAGGTGATGAAATTATAATATTCTTTTTAATTATTTGTGCCGTGGTTTGGATTCCACGTTAGACTTTAGGCAATTTATTTATTGAATTATGCAATTTATTTCATATAGTAAAATTTAAAAAAATAAAAATAATTAATCATATAAGAAACAGTTTGATTGAATTTCAAGAAAAATAATTATAAACAAAACAAAAACATCCATGAAAATGTTATTTTTTGGCTTTAAATTTCATAAATTTCACTGCTTCATGCTTCATCAAGTGCGATTCTCATGTTGGCCCTTTAATACAAAGCTTCATTAATTACTATGCAAGTGGGTTATTGTCATATATCTATATGCCACAAGGTAACAAGAAAAATACCTATAAAGCCACTTACATAACCAAAACATGTAGTCACGCAATAGTTCTTGGTTACTGGAGAGGAAGTATCTGTAGTGTCTATAAAGTGTCTTGATAACTCAATTCTCCTTATATGTTATTTGAAAACCATGTCTGCATCTTCGGTCAACGAAATTTTTATTTCGTATTGTCGATTTTGACTGTGCAAAACCAGCAAATCAAAATAATGTTGATTTTATATTGTAAAGCAAAGTTAAAATAAGGTGGTACCACTGCTGGTTTAATTGTTGCCGATTGCACGTTAAAAATGTACAACGCGTTGAACTTTTACGGCTATAACCGTTGAAGCAACTGTCGCATAAAATTAAAAAATTTTACTTATTCGGTCTAAACCACTTCAGCAGTTTGGATGAGGAAACAAGATAAACAAATATAGCAATTTAAAAAATTTGCGCGAAAAAAGATCGAAAAACCCCAGACTACAAAAGGATATTCTTGTAGGTTATTAACTAAATTGGGAATAAATTGAAAGCAATCCCCATAATCATCAAGATTGACCACGGTGGTTCTGATTATAACTAAGAATCTTCCACTTCCAAATGTTTTGGTTTTGCTAATTATAGAACTAAAACCACTTACCTCTAAGAGCTTTCATATGCGCAACAGCCATCCGAAGAATTGTGAGCTTGTCAGGCTTTCTGGCTAAAGCACTGCAAGTAGGCACCATATCCGATAATTCTGTAATATAGGCCGTCATCTTGTTTCTCCTTCGCCGTTCAATTTCGCAATGGTTCTCTCTACTGCAAATTGTAAAAAAACAATAGTAATTACATAACCTCATACAGGTGTAACAGTGAAAAATACATAAAATTAATAATAATTGCAGTACTTCGGTCTATATTTTAAATTTTCCCGGTTAGGAAATTAATCAACTCCTACGGAAGTACTAAAGCATCATTTCTGCAATCAATTAACGTAACTTGTTAATTGCTGGTTAGATGGCGCAAGGTGTAACTTATAATAAACAGGTAATAAAACTGCATCCACTTGAACTGCATATTAATTGAAAATCTCAAAATCAAAAATTGTCGTAAAAATTATATTCATTTTATTTTCAGAAGAAAAATAACCCAAATAATAACTGTTTCCGTAAGTAATGAGAAGATCTCTTGTATTATAAATTTTAGAAAAGCTCTGAACAAGAGTGGGTATCAAAGTTAGTTGGTGTACGAGTATATTATCGATTGAGCCCAACTTTGTTTTATAGTATCCGGATAATTTACTCGGCAACAAACTCATAAACCGTTCGGATGAGACACCGGCAATCTAGTTAGATGAAACCAAAGGTATATGGTCGGGATATTCGACTTCAGTATTAAATCCAGTAAATTATTGTACTTTCTTACAATGAAATAATCAACAATAAATGTAATAGAACTAAAAAAAATTAGCGTCATTTCACGAAATAGTACTTTCTCTTTATTAAGTTGTATGAAACAAATTCATCAAGAGCAAAATCCGTCATCCGTCACCAATCCACACCAAGCCAGTACCGTCATTCCTCTTTCTTATATCGCAAACAACATTTCAGAAACTGATCTATGTGAAATTTTTATTTGCACTGTAATTTTACATAAAATATAACAGTGAACGTAGCGGCGCTCTATTATTAATAATCATAAAGTGAGGTTATAATTATAGAAATTAATAGTGGATGAAAGTTTTTGAACAATGATAGTTTTACAAGTTCAATCCTAACGTACAAACTAATTGCCGATCTCAAAAAAGCTCCTAATCTCATAGAACAAAAATAAATAAGTTAATTATACATCTAAAAGCGAATACATTTATAATTTACCCAACATAATATGTATTTCCATGCATGATATTAGTGTAATTACCTAGGGAAGGTATTAGCATTGCATAGAATTAAAAGTACGTTGCGTTTTTAGCGATAATTGTGTTATCAATCTCAAAATCGCTTACTTCGAATCACTGTAATTTGGTAAGTTTGCTCACGAAACTACAAGTTAAAAAATATTTAATATGGCCCGCTAAATAACTTACACAAATAATAAATAATTTATTTTAATAAAAATGCCTCAAATATCATTGGCTTTCATAAACGTCAAAATTTGCCCAGAACACGCAGTTTTTTTTAACCCCGATTGATTACAGTTATCGTTTTTTTATTCATAACGCCATTTTTATTGTGCAATTAACACTTACTTATATAACATGGTTTCACTCCAACATGGTTCGAGAACCTCAGAAGATTTCGCATAAAATGGTAGTTTTCGGCTTTTTCCCAATATTCATTCTTTTGATTGGAATGGCACTCATCATAGTAATAGAGCTTCACTTTCACCCGTTACCATAAGGGTATCGTAGAGTCACGTTTTGGGCCAAGTGCATTTCTTTAATCCATAAGATTAAGTGTATAGTTTACATGCTGCCAAAAATTGAACTTCCTGTCCAAAACAAGCCCAAAACTACAAACTTCGAAATTCCGATTTCGTATATACTCGTACTCCTAATAAATGAACTCCATTAATGTGCAACTCGATTGGTGTGCACCTCAATAGTTGTGAAACTTAATTGGTTACCGTATGTTTTAGGTCGACATAGAAACAAATTTATCAATCAGAAAAGATCGGCTCCCTGGTCTTAAAGATTGCCTCCTTTAACTGACGGGTAGTCAGTTAGTTCTAAATCCTACAACCTTTTTTCTCAGAGAAAGAAGCCGATTGTCCCGCAATGGACAAAAAATATATTTTGATCAATGCATCTCATTTCATAGTTGGAAAATCCACCTTCTCTGCCACACAAAATCATAGAGTATTCCCCGTTCTAAATCACTTCCCGAGTTTTCTACTTGGATGCACATCATTTTTGAAAAAATATCTCCTTAGAGTCGTCTCTACCAAGACAGTGCTTTCAATAACTGTTAATTTAGAAAATATATGATACGATAATACCGCAGTGGATTTTTGGACCTATTATGCTTATTATGACCTATTGACCTATTTTGCATCATCGTAACTTTGTAACACATTCTCTTACTGCTTTTTACGTTTGTTCAGCCTAGTACTACTAAATCAAATCGAAGAGCATTTCATTTTATTTATCCGTAACATCTTCCAAATTTGGGCAAGATTCACAGAAAGAACTATGTGGTACTAACTAATCCACACAATTGTGCAGAAAAAGTACGCAATTGTGTACCAATTAATAACAACAAAAAATTTGATTTTTTAACCTCGATAAACGTCGAAGTGGTTTTGTCATCTAAATGTCCCTATAGTCAACATCAAAGCTTTTAGTGATAAAGCACCGTCTTGAAAATGGAAACCGTCAACCCAGTTCAGCTTATCAATCGGATTGAAAAAATACGTGAAATTTCAAATCGCTTCGTTTGCTTCGTCATTACCTACTTTTAGAGGTAATACATTTTGAAATCGCAATGTTACGTTAACACGATGGTCACGAGGCTACTGAAAAAGGGAAGCGATGGTTGCAACCGTTACGTAAGAAGACGTAGTATCAAGTCAAAATAAAATTTTACAGCAGTGGGGCTGGTAAAGAAACAAGAATGGACTTTAGTGAGAAACACCCAAGGCCCTGTTTCTCAAGCTTTACCCTAATTGAGATTGTAGGAAAGCCGGTAAGTGATCTATTATATCCGGTTACTACAACATGCGAAAACGTGCTACAGATTTTAAATAACTCCGAAGAAGAAGACGAAAAAGAAGAAACGGAAAACTGTGTGAAGATAATAAAGGTTTCAAATTCAGCAGTAGTCAACTATCAAAATGAAAAAGATTAAAGTGTTGGACCTATGTACATGAAGATACCACGAAAAAACGCGCTTGTAACTCAACCCAAGAGGTTGTGGAAATGGAAAACTGCCGGGTCAAAAAAAATTGAAGATCCGCCACTATTTGGTCCTTCCAAGTTGATTCTGAACGACTAATGTCGAAGAAGGGTTTCGGCATATAAACCCCACGGCTGCTTAGGCAAACTTGGGGAATTGTGTGCGGTCGGTTGTAGCATTAATTTAGCTACATAGTTTAGTCGGAATCGAAGCACATTCATTTCAATAGTCGAGCACTCTACCACTAGGCTAACCGCAGACGATTTTGGTATACACAAAGTGATGTTAAATAGGCAACAATCAATAACAAACTGTTTGGTCTTACAGAGACCTGTATTAAAATTTGATTGCAATTAAAGAAGTGTACCATCGCAAAGAAGGGGAAGGCCCCATAAAAATAATTATTGAGAAGTGAGAATAACATGCTTTTAGATTACGAAAACTGATTTATTTCCTATAAATTCCGAGTTTATTTATTAGACAATAGCAGCTCTTAAATTATAATCTTAAGACTACTTTTTATATAATCATAAATCCTATATAGTATAAAAAACAAGTTCTATTAGTTTTAATCGAACACTTTAATCTCGAAACATTTTCTAATTACTCGGGGATTAAAATTTATTGTCGTAATTTAAAACGCAACTATCTAATAGAATTTGCGACAGTCAAATACAATAAATTTAAAATACACTTGCAGTGTTTTGATAGTTGTGGTATTGCAAGAATAAAGTCAGGTTCGTGGTATGATTGCAGTAAATAATAATCAATAATTGACGGCACGCTAAATAATAATGATTATCTCGGTTACTGGACGTGGGACCGACGGAACAACCGACCAACTAATAGCTGTAATGTAATAGAGATTACAGGGGCACATAATGGCCGGGCAATTGGCTAGCAAGCAACAGACTCGGTATCTTGCCGATATTCATTATCATCGTTTCTTATACATCTCAACTCATTCCCAACAATAAGGCAGTAAGATAACCCAAAATTATAAATACAATGCTTTCATTTCGTACAAATTACCGAATACAGGGGTTTTTCAATAACTCCATACATTATCGTGACTAACTTGAATATATATAAAACAGTGGTCTTCAACTAGAACTTCGTGTGGGACGAAAGCGAAAGTGATTTAAAAATAATGATATTCACACGCGTCTTCAAAATGATATTCGTGAATATCTCGTAAACGGCTCCCCTCGTAAGAGGGAAACACGTTAAATCAATATATACCACGTTTTTATCTTTACTTATTAAAAGACCCGCATATAAAAACAAAAAAAAAGTTAAAAATACAAACATTATCAAAACAATTACGGTCAAAACTCTAATAAATATTCATTAGTATGCAGTATGATATGATCTCTTTGGGTATTTTTCATTTTAAGCAATAACTATTAGTCAAACCACAAAAATATAAAATAGGGAATAATTTTTTGAATTTGAAACATCGGTTAAGATGCTAATTATTTTTTTTATCGTTTACAAACGACCTCAAGTTTTTCCCATTATATAATCACGGTTATTACTGTGCAGGCTTTAAAAGGCGAAATACATAGTTTCATTACCTAAATCAAATTTCAAAATGAATCAAAGGCTTGAAAATACAGGTTTAGGTAAGTAAATTATATTACAAAGTAGATATTTACAGTTTGATGATAATTTATGCCTAAATTAGATATCGGTTGCACAAAAGGATCTGAAACAAAAATACACGACTGAAGTTATTTGCAAATTACACATTCAAGGAATTTTTAAGCGCAGCAGAACGGCAACCCAATATCAAATAGTACTAAATTTCGGTGCGAACTCCATGCGACGGAGCTCCCATCCATCTGTACAAACCAGCGCAAAAGAATGGTCAAGCGAACAAATCGGTTTCGCGGTTCAGAGTATTTCGAAAGTTACCAACCCTTGAACCCAAATATAACCATATTAGACTCCGTAGAATCGTGGAAGGTGAAGTTATCCTTCCGTAACATGAAACAACGCGGCGGTTTCATGGTTCTGATTGGCTAGTCAGCGTTTGTGTTTCGTTTTGAGCCAATCGCCATCAAAAATTGTCGCGACAACTGTTCCAAATGTGGAACTAAGCATTAAATGGATTTCGGGGTAAACTACAGAGAGATATGACGACAACAAACTTAGTTCTGACCGTCTTCCCTCGGAAAGCAATGACAAACCACCAAAGTAATTGAAAGGTCACGACGTTCAATGTAAAATAATACGACCGAGAAGAAAGAAATATTATAATAACGGTTTTGGCTTAAGGGGGGCGGGCGGGGTACTAAACCAAGTAATTGGAAGACTAAGGTGCTGAAAAGTTTAGGAGCTTGCATTTGATACCGAACAAGGTTCATCTCATCCATGGACATTTCATTACAATATTCTACCACACAATCAACTTTGGCGACCCTGACGTGATAGCACACACCTTCAATTTTTCACAATTAAATATCAGTGACGCGAAAAACATGCAACTTTGAATAAGCTTGAACAAATATTTAAAAAATATTTATACGACTCATAGATCGCGGAACATCAATGTATCGCAGTAAAAGTAACAAGAATACTGGAGGAAGGTTATAGTACGTATAGTCTGCATGGTAACAGTATGGGATATATAACAAAAAAGCATCAATTAATTTTATATAATTATTTAAATTAAAATATACATTAATTTTAACTGGAAGCACCAGAAGAGGATGAGTATCTCACTTCGAAGAGAACTGAAATTTAAAAATTCAAGTGTCCCCTAAACACCTGTTTCTAGCTTGTTAGACATCATCAGATACAAATAAAATTAACCATTAAAGGAATTCCGTTCTTTCATAAATCATTTTGCGTGCCTTTTACTATCAGCTAATTACTTCAAAAAATCTTGGAAAGTTTCGTCTACTATTAACATAACCAGATTGAAAAGTTTATTTTTGCAATAAAAAGAATTGGCTCTTTTGATATTATTAGAATAATCCAGAAAATTGTGACTTTTAAAGAAAAAGAAGCCCTAGACAACTTGAGCATCCCCTAGTTTTAAAAAAATAAATAAATCAATACCAACTATTTCGGTTCTGTTTCTACTATTGCAACAAGATTGAAAAATTGCAGAATACCCGCCCCCTTCTGGGTGAGTTATTTCTTGTACAATATAAAATCTAAATTTTCATCAGATCAACATCTGGAAATAAGTATAACAAATTATGTTTGGGGAGAGTTAATTTTTGTACCCTAAGCGGGCTTCCTAAATAGTGAAATCCAATTATTCTAATTTATAAATTGGCACCTGCAGTGGCATCCGCAATAAGTTTTCATATTACAAAAACCATTTTTACAACACCAGGTCTCTTTAATCGTATCGGTTAAATGGATTCTCAAATCCCGACCGAGGATCTCGTTTTCTTGTAATTGATTCAACTTTAGGTTGTTCGTTCACGCAATCCTACTTAAAAAATAAATAGAAAAATAATTTAAACTACGTTAATATAAAAATATTTTGATTTATAATCAGCAAATGCTATTATTTATTACCTATTGATCGACAAAATTGGTTTCTTGTATAGAAAAAATGGCGAAAGTAAAAATAAGGTTATGTAATTTAAATGTAATAGATGGCGTTATTAAAATTAATTAAATGACATAACAAATGACGATCGTTTTTCAAATCGATTTTAGACTAATTTCTCAGGATGCGGTCAGATTTGTAGGTGAATGTTATTGCCAGCTAATAAATTATGTATTAATTATATAGCTATCGTGAAAAAATCGAGTTAAAATTCGATTAAACCGCCCTATTTATCCGTGCATTTGTAGATGATATCATGGAATGGCTTTCGTTTTCAACGGCGGGGTATTTTAAGAACCTAAGTTAATATCTTAATAGTATTCATATAAAAAATGCGAGCACGCCGATGGAAGATAAAATATAGATTTTTGATACATAACAAAGATTGAATCTATAATGAAGTTTAGAACACGATAACAGAAACGACGAAAAACCAGCTTCGGTGAGTGATAGCGAAAAGCTCCATTTTTTAAATAATTGAGTTCAAATAAGAAAAGGTAAGCATGTAACCTTTCTCGGTGTAGTTGTAGTGCAGCTTGACCGTAACGAGGATTGCGACACTAGGAAATGAGAGGATACCAGATGATGAGGGGCACCAGAGGTTTGGGGGGATAACACCTCGGCAGCGTGGGAACCGTGGTTGGCGGTCGCCTCCCCCGCGGCCGGTCACGATTGCTCGAGAACACGATGCTGATACTCCCTTTTAATATACGTCCCATCGACGACCTCCGCCGTGCTCCCATTCAACGCTAAATCAGTACTCCTGCATCGCGTGGCTATATGGTCTAGTTATCCCTCATTCCTTAATTTGACTAATTCTGAGGTCACTCGCAAAACCGCATTAGTCCATCAACAATCACAGTTCATCCCAAACTGTATAAAATCCAAGATATCAATCTTTCGCAGTAAAAAAAAATGTTAACCACATTTCAAACTGATCAAGTTTCAACATCTAAATTAAAACTTGATGGGTTTATCATTCGACTTAGGCAAGTAGGTAATAAGTTAGTACTTTCTCTAATTAAAATTTGCCTATCGTAAAACCCACCACCCATCAAATTTATAAACACTATAAAATAAACTAGAAAGTATCAGTAGATTTTTTTCAGCAATATAATTTGAAAATCAGAACGTGAGAAGCGAGTTTAATCCAGATTTACTATTCAATAAACGAATATTTAATAAATTTTATATGAGCCCCGTCAATCTCCAAATGTCGAGAAGATTATTTCATAATTTGTAGGTGGAATGAAGCCTTTACTTCGGAAGTCCAATTATAAGGGCAAAAATAGTTGGGACAATGGAATTGTTCGGCCCCCTGGAAGGCAAGATACAAAATATGGAAGAAGAAAATTTTGATCGAATAATTGCGTTTTTTTGGGCGGCACGCAATTTGAATTTCTGGCTGTTGTAATTGCTTATTATGTTATGTTTAGGTACTTCCTTGGGTAGATTAAATTACAATCGAAGTCAATTACGATTAAATTGGCTTCAAAATGCCCAAGCTATTTTCTGTCTAGCAGGTGTCTCTCATTATAGAAAATAACTCTTGGATAATTTTTGGCAGATCTCGGGATTTAATTCGATTAAACTTTTAATGCCAAGCTCGCGTATCCTCTTCTGTATCTTATTGAATCGCGTGTTATCCGTTGAAATTGTGACGCAACTGAAGCATCAACTCCTGCTGAGACCGCGACATACCTACGATTGGAAAAAGACCAACTGGAAAATTTCATTTCGAGTATTTCAGAACAACGCGGTTGTTTTATGTGGTTGGTGAAAATATACAACTTAACTCATGTACCCATGTTCGTTATGACGTAATAATTATTTTATTTCTCGTCGGCACGTGTTGTTTCCTACACCTATAGAATATTTTTAATTAACTCTGAGTATATTACACCTTGCGCTCATTTTTGAAATGCGATGTCAAAAAACTGAAATTGTCGAGATAGTTACCTGGCAAATCTTTCTTTGTCTTGGATACTATCGTCCTCCATCCTACTGTATTTGCTTCCACTTGGGTCGTCTTCATCGGACCTGGAAAAAGATAAATTTCAAAAATGTGTAAACATAAATAATAAAAGTAATATCGGCTGTATCGATTATACGTTAAAATAGTTTAGAGAAAACGAACCCAGCAATTTAGTTCTTACAAAGTATAATTTCTGTGTCTGTTGTACAAAACCAACATTCCTCGGTTATTTTAAAATGTTATTACCAACAAATTACATTGTATGTAAAAAGTGTATATCGAGTTTCTTTCTCGTCATACACTACTTCTAATAACAGACTTATTATGGCTAATTTACCAAGGTGTGTTGTATAAAAACTTGCATGGTAAATTTACTAGTTTTCGTTTTTTCGTTGGTAATTCAGCTGTGGAACGATGATTAAATGCAAATTTAAATTCAATTATTCACATACTTGGAAAATAAACAAATTCCACGAGAATTAACGGTCCCGCTTCAAATGGTGGGTTATGCTCAACTACAACTACCATTAACGATTTATTGACCACGGAACGGACTAATAAGCCACGAAAATGCCAGGAAATTGGTTACTTGGTTGGTTATTGGCGCGAAGCCGCTACGCCTCTAATGAATAATAATTAATTGTAATTGTAACTGAGATATTAATTTTTTTCAGTTTTGGCCGCTTCGGGTTGAAACCCGGTACAATTTCAAAATGACAATTCGTGATAATTCTTTATACATCGTAATTAACAAGATATAAAATATAATCCTCATAATTCTAGTAATATTGCAGTGGTGGTAGGTGAATTGATTTGTGGTTACCATGGGTCTATTACAACACGTGCCTGTTTATGCACTTCGTTTATCGCTTAATACCCACACGCTTAAAAAAGTAAGCATGTATACGCGCAATGCATAGTTGGTAATACTGATAAAAAATTTATAATGCTAGGTTAGGGTAGCGTCAAATTGCAATTTGTTAATCTTAAGTAGGTAAATGTTGGAATATATTTTATTATAATTATGGCAAGACTGTCATAATTGCAAAATTATATGATCGGTGCATTTCGAACCGTTTACAAGTAGGTACCTACTATATGACAACTACGACTTATCGAAAAAGCAAATAGCTTTGCGTGACTTCTAAACAACACCAAGACATGTGAAAATTACAATTGGCAAAGCTCGCGTAGTAAAGCTCATTATACCATCAAAAGAAAACATTTTATTAAAAATATAAAAAAAGAGATAAGGACAGCATAAATCATATACAAAATGTAACCAAAATAAATTCTAATTTCCGCACTTTTAACAAGCTGTTACCAACCAACCTAATAAATAACAAAAATCTTGTTAACTAGCGTGGTTCAACACCTACACTGTAATTAAATTATAAGAAAATTTGTATAATACACCAATTACCTACGTAAAAAAATTAAAAAATATAATTATAAGGTAACGGGGCCAGTTTTTAAAGCTATTATATGTAATTTTAAACATTTATTTTTGCAATGGAAGAAAAAACGAAAAACCGTTAAAATTTTACATAGTAGAT
Source organism: Cantharis nigra (assembly GCA_958510845.1). NCBI lineage: Eukaryota > Metazoa > Arthropoda > Insecta > Coleoptera > Cantharidae > Cantharis > Cantharis nigra. The sequence continues at coordinate 24,004,415 of OY294034.1, forward strand.
AATCGTGCGACGAGCAAAATACTATAAACAATACTATATTAGAAAATTAAATTAATGACTAAGATTAATAAGAATTTAATAATAAACACGGAATATTTTCTAAATTAAGTGTCAACTCATGATAATGCAATAATATGGAACTGTCATCAAAAATAAGTAGTACAACTGAAAGAAATTTCCTGACGCGCCAGAATAGATTTTCAAAATGCGAGACGGGATAATAAAAACTACACGGTGTCAACGGTGTGGTTTCCCTTAAAGTGGAACATTGCATTCAATTTTAATAAGCTATTTATTTAAATGGCCTTTTAAATAGCAATATCGTAAAATGTATAAAGCAAAGACTTAATAAAGCCATAAAAAGAATATAAACGATCGACTATGTAGACATATGTAAGCGCAAAGGAAGGCACTGGGTTTCGCTTTGCTTACAACATTAATCTTGCGTGAATTATATCAAATTTTATTATTATGTTCCATTGTAATGGCTACTTTCGCTTTAATGCACACTGATAAACGGTTAAAATGGAAAAATAAAATTGATTTAAAAGAAGATAAAAAATTTAAATTGAAGTAATGTAACAAAAATGGCCGATAACGCATTGCGGCCATTAAAGTTAAAAAGTAATCGTAATTGTGCAATTACGAAAATATACACTAAAGATAAAAAACTAAATTTCTTAATTTAATAGTTCGTAAAATTTGTTAAGTGTAACTCCGTGACATTATGTGAGTACTTGTTTGCTTTATGGCTAGCCATAACCTATTACAAATCTAATTTTATTTAAATCGTACTATAACCCTATTATCTAATATCTGTCAAATCTTGACTCGTTGTTTACTTTAAAACCGTATTTTTTGATAATTAAAGTGGGAAAGGTAGGTATCTTTATCGATGCCCATGGTTGATCACCAACGAATGCACTTTACTGCTATTTAAACGACGATAACATATACAGGATGTTCCCGAAAAGTCGATACAACGTTTTCACCAAACACGCCTGGTACTTTAAAGGTAATAAACTTATTGAAATGGCAACTTGTGTTATTACCGACTATATCCGCATATTGTTTCCTACCTTTTGTTTTGGTTTTTAATTGTTACTTCGACATGAACGTTAATAAATACAACAAAGGCGACGAATTAAGTTTCTTAACCCAAATAGTTCATTAGAAAGTGTACAAATCGATAATTTTAACAAATCGTTAAAATTTTGAAAAAACAAAAAGTTGGTGTTCGATCCCATATCCAAGCTTATCCATCGGGGAATCACGTTTAGATTTCAGAAAACTTGGCAATGTTTCGAATTTAAATAAAAATAAATACCAATTGTTAATATTATAGCAAAATAATGCATAAATAATCAAATGCTATTTATGGTATATCCGTGTGGTAAATAATCGATAGTTTGCTAAGCTGTATGTAACTATAAATTTTCACCATCATAAGCTTTTATCGTATTTAGTAGAAGGTTATCATCAAGTTACATCTCATTTCATTTTTCACCTTATTTTAATGGCCGATTTATTCGGGTCAGGTAATTTGAAATTTGAAGTCTAAGTTGGGCCTATGGTTTTATTCATTCATGTGCTAATTATTCCTGCACAACACTTTCAATTAGATCTAAATTATGCGGTTTCAATTTGATTTGTATTCGTTCTACACTGTCAGAAAATAAACGTCAGTGTCAAATATTTGACATCCACTAGAAAAACATGAATGACGTGTGATGAAATGTCAAAAAACTACGCCATAAAAGTATATTTAAATTTCTCAAGTTTTGATCGTAACTGAATTTATATTATGATAAAATCTTGAAACAAAAAAGTTTGATTTAGTAGCCTTGGAAAGAGAATTTTATGTAACTTTAATGCAAAAAAGTAAAAAGTTTGGTTATATTATGAACATAAACGGTAACATAGATAGGAATGTCATATTTCATCTTCCTTGACATTCAAGTTAAGCTTACCTTAAAGTTAAGTTACATGACTAGCATGCACCGACCGTAAAAAGTAAAATCACTCAAAATTATGTCACCAGGAAGATCAATAATATCGAGATGCATCCTTATTTTTTTATCGCGGTTGTTCCAGCAAATTGTTTTGTATACGTAATTTGTACGTTTATCGATAATTGCATCCAATTTTCTTTATATTTTGTTTAGCATTTGCATGTTTACGTCCGAGCACCTATTGCAAACTTAAGAATACATAAATAATGTATTTAACGTTCCAGTTCTTTTATTAGATTTCTCTTCGTAAATTACAAATTGTACGTTTATTAAAATTTTGAGGTTATAACGGTTGGTTTTTGAATCGACGCTACGTATGTCACCGAAATACGGATCGATATGTTTAATGCACTCTGTAAAATGATTTACGTGTACATTTAAATGTTGGAGACCCCTGGTATTAGACAAACAAGCTCAGTATTTAATCAATATAATTACGGAATGAATTAATTAATTTACATTATCAACTCATGTCAGAAATGTTTAATCTTTGTACCGAAATTGTGCCTGGGTAATAAATAGCTAAGTATAATAGATTGGGTTTTTATTTAAACGAATTGTTTAAAATAATTAAGAGTCGTTTAAAAATAATTGAAATAAATATATAATTTATGTACAGTAGACAGGTAAGTAAATGTAGATGTGTAGCCTACATTATAAGGGTAAGTGGATTAGATTGTATAGGGCTCGTGATATTTGCTTTGGAGTTAACGTCGTGCCCGTTGCGACTCCGTGTTGCAGTAGTAAATCTGCGTTACGTGCCCTCATGCTCTGATAAAGGCCTCATTAGTAAACCGTAAATCGGGCGATAGTGTCGCCTCGAGCCCTTCAACTAAATACCATATTTACTACAACCACGATATTTAAACTTTAAAGTAACTGCCGTAAGTTTTTATTTAATAAACGTCATAAATAAAACTTCTATATACCAACCATTCTACAAAAAATAAAACTTTTCTAATTCCAAAGTTGTATTAAAATTTGTTTTACAACTTTTGTTATATCAAAACCATCCTTTACAAAGTTAAATTAATGTGAGAATATAAACACAAGTAATTTTGTTGATATTTTTAAAATCCGAACCGTGGTAGTTTTGCCCCACGTTGAGCGCCGCCGCTGCGTTGCACATTAAAAATTCATTAATTAAAATCTTTGACCCGTACAGTTAAACATACTTGTTTAACAAAGGAACTTTTGCATTATAATAATCAAGCTCATTGTTGTAACATTAAAATGTCATAACAACTTGAAAATACTAATAGATCACTAAATAAGGTGATCTATTAGATCCGCTATCGAAAAAGTACTCGAGAAAGAACATTACAAATAAAACAGTTCTCTTTGAAACAATCCCAGAAATCCTTTTATATCCGCCTTAGGATTACCATTATAATCTTGTTCAAGTTATCATTTCTTATATTTAGTTAGCTAATCGAAAACTCTTTTTAACAAAGCGCCAACGATTGTTGCTCGAGGCATTCCTGAGTTATGTACAAGATGCACAATCACGTGAACAATACTTTTTTAATAACTGAAACATGGGCTTTGAAATTATAAATTTTGCAAGCCGTCAAAATTTAAACATTTCAATATATCCTATTCAAAAAATGGCTCGAAACATCCAAATTAGTTGTATACAAGTTACAGATCCGTATTTTCCTAGTCTGCAATGGGGAAAGAGTGAGAGCCTCCTGTCTTCACATGCTTCCTTTCCCCTTTTGCACATTTCAGGTGGCACGTAGAAACCGTCGAACTGTATCACATGAAGTTAAAAGAACACAATTCTTATTTAACTAAAACTATAGAAAATAAATTACAAAAACACCGGCGGCATATAAGGAACGTAAAGAATGGACAACCAGATTACAACCGCTTGTGTTTTTTAATATGTCGAGCATCAGAATCACGCCAGATTCACTTTCACGTGCATACGAATAACTGCAAATAAATTTCAGAACGTTTTCCATCTTCCGGGAAGTAATGCCAGCTTTGGGCTGTTTGCACCAATGAACACTAATTCGTGTGGTTAAAGCCGTTAAATTTGGCGCGAATATTTTTTATGGTAGTTTAAGGCGACCCTCATTATTATTACTATTATTTGCATTAATTTTATTTGTTGAACGGTTTTCTGTTCTGCATTCATTCAACTGTTTTCGATGGTGGGCGGGGACTTTTGATTATTTAGTTTCGCATCTTGCTGGAGTCAGAAATCGTTAAAGCGGCTAATGTCGCAGTGGTCGCGCTGTCAAAACAAACGAATAGTTTTTTTTGCGATGCGTGATCCTGCGTACTTTTAATATTAATATTAAAAAAATTCGACTTTAATTAATACTAGAAGTGGAGTGGTATGCTGTCAAATGAAGCAATTGTTTGTAAACACAGTTTCTTTTTTCTTATTGTATACGCCCTAGTAACTACGCACGCAATAGGTCTACTTACTTTTAGGCATGTAATTAATTATCGTAATTAAAGCAATTTTAGTAACCCTGGATCATCCTTTCTAGTACACTATCGACAGTTTTTGTGTGGACTCGTAATTTATGACTTTATATAATATTTAACAAATTGGTCAAAAGTAATAATAAATAATGGAGTAATAAATTAAAAATTAAATATTAACTTCGATCAAAAAACTCGTCGAGTGACTCACCCTGTAAAATTACCGTTATTTAGCTGCCTTCTCTATTTTTATTCTTGTAGCGCAATCCTATGATTTAAGAATTAAAATTTAACAAAAAAATTCACAAAAACTTGGCGGAAAATAAAGTCAATGCGGTTTGCAAAAATTTAGTCTAAATTATCGTTGCCAGTTGAGAGAAGAGGTTGAAGACCCCAAACTTGAAAAAGGCGAATTTTTTCGCTATCTTCCGATAATCAATCAGTTTAATAGATTTCTAATGATATATTGGTTTTATTATCTTAATACTGTGAGAATACATCAATAATGAAGTTGTAAATTATAGTTTTTTTTTGGTGGAGGAGGTTCTTACATTTCTACTCGTATTCCCACAGTGGGTCAGCGGCAACTTCTGGAAATTGTGATTTAACGGCATGACAAACGTATTGTGTAGCTTATTATCATTCAAAAGAATACCATCGACTTACACGAATTGAATGCAAAAGACTTAATGTCATCCTCTATAGTTCAATTTAGTATTTAAAAAAATTCTCTAAATCTAAATGAATCGGAATTTCAGATCTATCCGCTAAAACTGACAAACGGCGTGGTAAACTTGCAGTTCCCAGACAAAAAAATGGCCGAAAATTATTATCAGTGTACCAACTTAAATCTAGTGTGTTGTCAATGACCCCAAATTGAAGTATTCAAAATGCTCGACACGTTTGCATAACACAATTAATAAGGAACATTTGAACTTTATTTGTGGCAGGGGCTATCAAAAAAATATCTAATAGGTAAGAGCTACCTGTATAATGTCAGAATTTAAGCAAGTTGAGATTTAGTTAACAAAACATGTTCACGTTTTTACTACTTCAGGAAATGAGATAGAAACAACATGTAAATAAAGCAATAAAAGACAAAACGCATCACGCATAAACATTTTTATCATTCTACAAAAATCTTACTCAGGTAACGAAAACGCCTTTAAAATTTTGATTGTTTTTTTTCAGACCCATATATTAAATTTATTTCTAATTTACTGTTTCTTTATAGGTTTACGTTCAGTAATAGTTTTTATGAAGCAATAAATAAAATTTTAGTGTTCAACGTTTACTGGTATTAAAATTATGTAGTCTTCCGTACTTCATGCAACTATTTAATTTAGCAAGTGTCAATAAATACGAAACAATTGCTTTCATTTTGTGTAAATTAACATTCACGTTTCCTTAATGACCCGTTTGTATCAACCATAAACTCGATGACTATTTTCAAATTAATCCCAGGTCGCCCTTTTTAAATGAGGTTATGTGATAATTTCTGTAATTGCAAATTATTCCCATTTGACATTTTGTCTGAATTAATTTCCCACTTTCGCAACATTCTGTATTCCAATTGGTATACCTGCTTGAACGAAACAACCCTGCGCGGGTATTTTCAATACAAAGTGCAACATGATTATTGTGAAACACACCTTTTCTCCTTTTCAAATACTGTTTTTAACTGCCGATCCACAATTGCTAGGAACGAAGGTATTTTATAAATAAGCATAACTTATCGATGACTTATTATTACAATTTTATATCGTAAAACCGTTTATCAGCAAGAAACAAATAGTAATTTTCAGGTCAATTGTATTCGAGTGACCAATGTTTTCATTTCTTCATTGTTATTAACTAATGAAAGCACAATACAGTATTAGAAACATTACTCATACGATCAAGTTTGATAAAACAAGTTACTTAAAAAAATTTAACTTCACATTGTTGTTGGATATAAATAAACACTATTTTGCCTATTATTTCGTGATTAGATTCAATTGCAGCAAATTGTATGCAATATTATGCAAGCATTATTTTTCAACCTTTGGTCAACGTAAAATAATAATTAATATGGAATTACTGGCACCAATCCTAGTTAAAATATCCATTTAAAACAGTGTCTCCCTTACCTGCGCCGGCAGAATAAAAAAGGAGGAAATTTTACCATTCCAGGACTATTAACAGGAGCAGGGTAGCTGTTTCCTAATCCTGAGTTTCTATGTGCTAATTTGCTTAACTGAGAATGTCGTTTTCTTCCGAGGTAAGCAAGAAATCTTTGCATATAGCTCAAAAAAAAAACTTCTTAACTACAGTGAATCCTGTATAAACCGGAATCACTTGCGACCAGCGGCGGCTCGTAATAAGAGGACGACGTTAATTCGACGTTCGATTATGTGCTTATTCAAATTGAAATTCATAACCAAGTCAATACAATTGATCCATACCCCCCGGTACGTACTGCCGCAACCCGTAAATACATTTTATTCTGAAAGAGAGCAAGGTTCTTCTTTAATCAAACCAGTCACAAAGCATACACGCAAATCTGCCTTCTCTGAAATCGGGTCTGGGATATCCCCAGTATAACAGTAATTACTCTTATGTCCGGTTTTACTAAGTTAGTTAAAATTTAATCTAGAATTAAAAAGCCTGATTTTTTAATCCAAATGCCATTCTTTTGGTGGTCACAGACACGTCCTTTTGTGTTATCTTCTGGCACAACATCCTCCCAATTACTCTTGTTCTTTTTCTTTCGTATTTCTGATCCTATCTCTCAGAGTAATCCCCCTATATATTGTCGTGTTTCAAACATCAAAATTTGATTTTTTAAGTTAAATTGCGAAGATATTGTTTAATTTTTGATTTGTAAATAATTTGTAAAAATTACTAATAACGCGCGAAATATTTTTGAGTTGGTAACAATTTTTATAAAAGAAGGGGCTTTTTGCCAAGGTTGGCACCGACAGCGGACGTGTTCTGCCACGCTCTCGTGATTTTTGAACATTTTGTCCAGTTTTTGGCATATTATTTTTTTGGATAAATAAATTTATTATTTTGGTGAGAAAAGTTTTATTATTTCGATTTGCGTGATTTGTATTGATTGGAAGTTGAATTTGGATGATCAAATTAAATTTGGATTTGTTATTTTGCAAGATTTGGAATAGGTTTTTGGATTATTTCGTTCGTTCAATTGGAAGGAAAAGTTTTGTATGAGCGTCGAGCGTACCTGAACCAATAGCGAACACTTGTGGTTATCGTTCCATTTATAAATTGAAAGTTTATTTAAAAGTTAAAAATCCTTTCTGACATTCTTTCAATTTACTGAGCTAGCCGGTGCAAAAATAAAGATTTAAGGTTTGGAAAAGAAAGTTTGGATTTTTCCGACGTTCCACCACAATATGTAACACTTCTCCATTGCAACCGGCGTCCGGAAACCAAAGTGGTACGAAGAAATGCCTCGATCAATTCCGGCTAATCAGCCGGAAAAGTTCAGTCTATTAGATTTACTGAATGTTGTAACCGGTAGAAAGTCAAATACTTTAGTATTAAACAATTTACTTCAATTTCCCAAATTCCCCCATCCCTATCCAATTTTTCTGACAATTTCGGAAATTTGGTTTTTTTGCCAGCTTTATAAGATGTCCCCAGTATATATGTTGCATTGTGCTACTTTCTCTATTCTTTGATAGTTTAACATGCAGTGTTTGTTGCATCCGGCCATTACTTCTGTTGTATTTAGATTCCCTTTAGAGCTATTTTTGAGAAACTCTCTCAATTTCTATTAGTTCCTTTCGTCTAAGCTTATAATCAAACTGTTTTTCGAAAATTCTTTCATTTTCTTAACTTAGTTGTCTTATCTCCAGATGTTGCTATTTCTATGAATATAGACTTTGATGAACTGGTAAATCTTCAAGCTTTATTCGTATTGTAGCGTCCGAGTATTTTTAACCGAGTTGAGTATCTAATCCTTTGTAACTACCCAAAGCTAAACCGCCTCGAAATTCAGAGAAATCAACGAAACCGATGTGCAACGCGATTAGTACAAAAAGCATCCGTAAATTTTTATTTAAATACTTTAATGCTTTATTACTTGTTCTGTTCATTGATTAGAACGACGGTTTTCACACGACATGGATGCGGACTGCATCAACTTCTCAAGTTGATGTTTGAACGAACGATACGAGCTTGATTGATCAATGTGCTGGTACAACTTAGTTGCGGGCCACTCAAGTTAAAACAAAGTCCCGACCTTGTAGAACTTAAGAGTTTTGTTCAAAAGACACAGTTTTTCAACTCCGCGAAGTCAAGTACCACATGGACAAAGGTAAATACGTAAAACTAGAAATGTTTTTAAATTTAAATAAAACAAAAATTTTGGAAATAAAAATAAAATTATTAAGGTATATTCCCATTAAGACGACACTGTAATCCCGTTTGCCGGCTTTAGATTCGGCATTTTATATCCAAATCATGTATACCAATTGAGCTATACGGGGAAACAAAATAGATAATGTAACCGTAACTTGTTGATAAGATAAGCAGTAATATTATTCAAAATTCTGGAAATTATTATATGAATTAATATTTTTATTGGATAATATTGGTGCAATCTACCCCTACAGCTCTACACAGGACTTTCATTTAACATTGAAATTCCTTTTAAAATTTCTCGTGCAAGATTCACGAATCGATATAGAAATATTTAACTTAAAAAGTGAACGTAGTTGTGCAGAAAGGATCCAACCTTTGTACATAAATAATTTAATTATTTAAAAAATGCAATTGTTATCGTAAGGACCTGGATTGGACACGATAGCACAAATATAAAATACGATCATTTTTATAATTAAAAGTAGTAAAAATATGTCGAAAGGTAAATATTTAACATTAGCCCTTGATTCTTATCACTTTCATAATAGAATAAAGGCAAACAAGGGACAATGCAATTATTGAGTACAATACCTACAGAAGTATTTATTTAATATACAATAGGTAGACATAATAATTACATACTTACTTGTCAACTTAAATAAACATGCATGCAAAAGCCCAGCCCACATTAATCAACCAGACAACGAATACATAAGAACACCTTAGATAATTGACAATTATTTAAATGATTGTATTATGTCTGGTTAAACACGAATTTATAGATTACCAATCAGAAGTGTAAAAAACAACATAACCTAACTTTTGAACGTGAAATTGAATATCGGCGAGATAAATTCCTAAAATAGCTCGCCAAATCTATTTTAAATATTTAAGACCCCCCGTTGTTTCCGATGCGAAAGAAGAAGAAGAATTTCAGAGTAACCTTAACTATATAATTAAAACTAAAATGTAAAATTAAATTTTGAAACCACAAGTACAAAATAAATAAGTAATTATATAAAATGGAAAATCGTCACACCTTAGTTGAAAATTACAGCAACTCGTGTATTATAAAATCTAATTCATTTTTAATGCCTTCTATTACAGTATAATGAACTTTTTACCGGTCTTTATAATACTCGTGTTCAAAAGTATAAACAATATTAAATACAAAAGTTAAAAACAACAGTATAGCATATATAGAGATGTTGAGACAATTATTTCGAAGCAAATTGTATGCATTTCTAAATTTTTTTCCGCTAGGTTTAACATTGTCGGTCTACAGAATTTTGAATTTTCAGAAATTAAAAAGTAGGAACACCGTTATTATATAAAAGTATAATTAAATTTGGTTAGCGCTGTGGTACCTAATTGGAATTTATTCCAATGCTTGTCACTTCCAATTTAAAAGAGCTACCTTTTTAAATGATATTTAAATTTTGAAAATAAAATGGCGCCGATTTAAAATAGTATTGGTGCTTATGGTGTTGATGTAAATTATTAGTGTTTTGTAATTCTCTGCATTTCTTGAAACAAAAACAATGAAATTCTGTTCAACAAATGCAAATTGTAAGGATTTATATTAGTTGGCGTGCATATAATATCTTGGAACATTCTTGAATGCTTCCAACGCTTTTTATGTAATTTTTACGAGCTGAAAGCATTTCATAACAGAAATAAATCAAACAAATTAGAAATAAAACTAAAAAGTAAAATTCTATTATCATTAAACTACATTACAACGCGGTGCTATATGAAATAAAGTAATTTATTTCAATTGTTTTTGTTGTAAAACTAACCCTACTTTCCAAAAATGCAGTTAAAATATTTAAAAAACCGAATGCGTTTTTACTGGTTCCTAAAGACTTGAATTTTAATAAACCATTGCATAAGTGATTTCAATGCAACGTTAAACAACAAACGCTATTTAGGAATGAAATAATTCCCAAACCAAAAAACATCGTTTAATTATGATTCATGCTATGCGATTAAAATTTTAATATTGCAAGTAATTTCTAAAGTAACCTTATCCGTTCCGACGTAATTATATTTTATTAAAAAGTGCAAATCACTTGATTTTATATCAAAACGGTATATAACAACACGATTGTTTTCGTAATAATTAAATAATTATTACAAAATTAATTAAAACAAATGCCGATCCCGCCCTAACGATAACAAATTTGCACCACACGCAGATTTTTTAAATTCAATTTGAAAAATGTTAAGTAAAAATAAAAGAATTCTAGGACCAAACTCAAACCCACCAAAGGTTTCGAATCCCAAAAAACAAAATTTTGAATTCGTGAAAATCTAAAAAAGAAGAAAGCACAAACCTTATAGGTATTTTTTTATCATTTACGTGATGCAAACCACTTAAATTGCATGGAAAAAAATCGAGCTTATACCACTTTTGTTTCAAACATACATTTTAAAGTCGACGGTTATCCCTGATTTTTTAAATAATTTCTTCCAATTTGTAAGACAATCGTGCGTCTTTAATGACGGTGTATTAGGAACGACATTCTTCACGACTTCCGTATAAAATAGCAATCCAGATCAGAAATCAAATATGGTTCGTCTGCCCGTCGGCATTTGGATGCCGTGATCCGAATCGTTGGATCCTATGGCCCCAGATTTTTTCTGAGGGTCACTTTAAATCCTTATAGTCTAAATAGTCAGGAGATCATTACGATTGAAACTACCAGTTGGATATATTTATACCATTTGTCGTAAGATATTTTAGTCTCCGTTGTACAGATTCAATGTGTCACTACGTCTGATATATGCGATACCATATAAGGGACCCATACTCCAATACGCTACTAAAATATGCATAGTAGATGATCTTTGTGCTACCAATGCATGTAAAATCGTGACGATTACGACATACAAACCCCCAAGTTTCAAGAGCTTTTGATGCCGTTTCCCGAAACTTAATTTTTATATCTATTAACATCTATACCATGATCTTACAGATAAGTTATATTATTAAGGTTTTTAGAAAAAGTCACGATACTGTAGTTATTCGTTTGGTTTTACTCTGTTCGTGATGCACCAGTGGTCTATCATATTTATGGCTTCCTACAATGCCATGCAGTCATCGATTGAAGAGATCGCTTAATTCAACTTTAGGTAGTCAGCGTAAAGGAGTAATCCACTTTTAATTACATCGACGACATTATTATACAAAGAATACTACGAATAATAGTGAGCCGAGATTAGAGCCTTGTGGAACACCAAAAGTGGGTGTGACTACCATAATATGGGTATATCAAAGAACAAGCATATTGCTTTATTAATGAGTTTAATATTTAGTCGATACCAGCAGTTCGATTATTCTTTTCTGTTTGGAAGACGCCTCCTTCTCTTGTAAGGTTACATATAGTCCAGATTGCGATCTTATCGATAAATAGTATATGAGTTCAGAACGACTTCAGAATTTTGAATGTCCTTTGTTAACCACCTTTCAGATATACAGACAATCCTTTAATATAATAATAAATAAGATATAAACAATGTTTTAAGCTTCGCGGCATATGGTTATTAACCAAAAGCGTTCTGGAATATGATTGGTTGATATACATCCAAATACAACAATGTTGCCTCTTTTTTTGGTGATTTTGATGAATAATTACTGAAAACATTTCTAACGGATGCTACAGACAATAAAACAAGTAAGAAGCATATTATTTGCATACTTCAACTTAAGCGTCAGCGTCAGAGACATATAATATTATAATCAATCCAGGATTATGAACAAATTTTATATTCTATAAAACACTTGGGTGTCAACCATGGGTTTGATAAAAGGTAAAAACCGATAGTCCTAAATTATCGACCGCTTTTTAAACTTGATTGCAAACACGGAGTAAAATCGTATACAACTTTTAATTAAAATATATTTTCAAGTTAAAAGTTTTACACTTTTAACAACAAAGAGGGGATGAAATATTTCCAATTTTTAATTAAAACAATTTTGATCTGAAATGTTTAATGTCAAACAAATGAAAAACCTAGTAAGTCGAGCTAGTAAAATTTAAGTTTATTGTTTATTTCTATTATCATTACAATAAAATGTAGGTGCTTTTTGAATGTGCAACCGGAACATCAGGCAATTCAAGTTTTAATAACTCGACTTACTAGGTTCTTCGATTGCACGGTACCGTTATTTAGTTGGCTTGCTATCGAGAGTTTTCTACATCAATGTATTCAATTAAATGTATTTGTTTTAAAATTTCGAATTTTTTTTTATAAAACCAATAACAGAGCATGCATACAAGCCGGGGTGGGAGAGGGTAAAGATCGGTCGACTTGACAACATAAACTGAAAGAGTAAAGTAATATGTGCCGTAATTATTCGGTCTTTCCGCACTGGTTACTGAAATTACTACAACTTTATCTGATGTTTATATCTACAAAAATATTCAAAATTTTATAATTTTACGTCAATCGGAAGGTAATTTGGTATTGAAAGGTTAATCCATTTTTTATAAATACTGCCAAATCACTTTATTAAATCAAAAACGCTATTCGAAAATTAAAATTCGCAGGTTAGTGTATTTAATATTCGATTTACATTTGGGTCAATATTTCAGGTTTAAACAGGACGGAGTCTTTTAAACACTTTATTGTAAACAGGTGTCATAAACTTGAGGAACCATAAAGTAATTTGCAATATCTCTGGTTTTTGTATTTCTTTTGGAATTTCTGTCAATACCGTTACCTCAAGTGCACGTAGGACAATACTTGAGAACACTACAAATATGGAAAGTGACAATACCCGATAAGTCTATTGTATTAGGGAACATAAAAATTGCAGAATATTGAAATCCCGGGATTTCCCTTCCAACAATGTTTGGTTCCTTTTTGCATAACTACATCGAATCGTCAATATCTTCGCTTGCTAGTAACCTGAGAAGTCACCACGAGAATATAGCATTTCAAAGCAAACGTGTAAATAATAAATATAATAATAAAGATAGAACCTTGAGCGTTTAATTAAATATAATTTAAAATTTTTGCAGCGTAAAAGATTTGCAAATTCCAAAGTAAGCAGAAATTGTTGTTAAAAAGTTAAATCAGTGCAACACGGCAAGTTTGCATTGTTAAACAATAATAATGTGTTTATAATTAAAACAAATATTAAAATATTTATAGTTAGCTTCATAATGTACAAAATAAAATAGGGTTAAAAACAAAAATGGCCTCGTTTAATCCGGCGTAGTTCAAAGGTTCGATTATTGGGGGACGTTTTAGTTTAATTAAAGTTGAGATTTTGACGTTTCTTGCAATTGCAAAGATTTCCTTCTGTAATGTGGCTTTTCCGAGCGGGTTTGTGTATTTTTTAATAAACCAAGTTGATCGTTTTCACATTTGATGAAATTTACGATTTTAAAACGATGTAATTAAGCACCAAAGTGGAAATAAAAAGTAATAAATGAAATGGCGCATAAAACGAAAATATGGAAGATCAATTTACAACATATAAATGACGGTCGTTAGTTAATTAACTGATAAACTATCTTAAGTAATTTAGATATTTTTAAAACAAAATACTAATTATACAAGATACAATCGGCTTCCTAAAAATTAAATATTAATGTTTGACAAACTGACCCAAAGGTCCCCAAATTATATCCTATGGGCCAATAAAAAAAAAGCAATTCGAGTGTTAAAATATTCTATTTGTTCAAATTCGTAAAGTTACGAAAGTATGGCAGTCTATTTATAAAAATTCCTGAGGAATGTCACCCCTATTGTGATATATAAATGTAACAATATTTCTTTCCGAAAAAGTTAAACTGAAGTTTAACTATAGCGGTCTTGTGTGTACAATTTTACGAGTTGTGAGGGTAGTTTACATTTTACCTGCTTTACCCAGTAGAATTTTGAGAAATTTACCTTCTACGTTTTGAATAGTGGGCAATTGTTGGTGGTGCTTCTTGTGTAATCGACATCGGAGGAACATGATGGTGCTGTGGAGGTGGCGGTGGAGGTTGAAGATATGTTGGGGGCGCCGAGTAATGAGGCGGGCCGCCCCCGGCGTAAGCGTACATATCCACCGTAAATACAATTTGTCACCCTTTATTATTTGTAAATACAACACTGCACAATTAATTATTATTCTTGATTAAATACACCAAAGGGAATTCAAAAAACCGTCAAGGAAGATGAGATTTTAAAACTTGTTTATAAATTCCACTGATTGTTACTTTCGAACTTAAATTAAAAAACCTTATTTCAATAATTCAACAAAATCAATTAAGTTTCGCGAAAGAAAAAATTGATTGAAAAAGTATCGATGCTAATATTAGCACCGTCGCGTCGGTTAAAATAAAAGTTAAAACAAAAGCAACAGATTTTTTTCAAAATAAATTATTTACATAGTTGTGACTTTTTTTATTTTCAATTGTTTTACGTGATCGTCTTCCAACAAGTTTTAAAAATTGAAAAAGTAAATAATTGTTTGAAAAACTTAGATTGTTTTAGGTATTCGTCCGGAGCCTTAAACTGTAGTCCATTATTACTGATTTAATTTTTCAAAAAAAAATTTGCTTCACACACAAATCACGAAAATTTCAAGTCACGTTGTTTAAGCTGCACATGTCTGTCACAACAGTGGAACGTACATACTACACCAAGTTTACTCGTGAACTGTATAAGGAGCACGAGTCCGACTTGTAAGCTCGGAGTGGGGAACAACAACAGGTACAAACACAAGCCCTATGGGATATCAAACCACCGATGTACACCCCAACAATCCCTTAATTTACAACAGTTATATCACTAAACAATAAAACCTACACATCCAATTTATCATTTTTCTAAAGCTTAGACGATTCGAAATAGGAAATTTTCATGGAATGCAAAAAATTATATATAAATTTTCACTTCAGAATCCTTCAAAGGAATATTCGTAATCGTCCCTAGAGTACACACAACCCACATAAGCAATATCTCCTCGATCTTCTCTTGGGATGCACAATAGTGCAGTTTCTTTGTAAATCAAACAAACATCAAAAAACTTTCTTACCCAAACCAAAAAAAAAAGTACTCGCACCACCATCGCAACGAATTTTTTTCAGTTTCAAAAAGCACGGGTAGTACAACGTCAAACATGAGAGTGAGAAAGCTTATTACTTTGTTATCTTAAAGACAAAAATGGAGTTGAAACACAATTGTTTTATTTTAATCAATATAATTGTACAACAATCGGTGAAATACACACGGAGTTGGGCTTCAAACCGTAGAGTCACAAGTTTATTTCCCAGTTGTTTTCAAATTACTCGTCGATTTAAGACTCAACAAAATTGTTATCAAAAAAAGATGAAGTACCATCAAGTAACTCAAAAATTTACTTTGTACTTCTTAACTACGAAAAAATAGTCAACTGCAAGCGCGGATCTAGGAGGGAGCTATCAACCCACCCCCCATCTTAGAAGCCTCGTCCAGTTGTTTATTTTGAGTTTTTTCATTTTTTGGGGTTTATTAGGTACTACTAATTTATTTATCATTATGAAAGAAATAATCAAAAAATTATTAACCTTCCCCCCCCCCCCCAAGAATCGGAATCTACATCAGCGCTTGATATATTGTTTCTTTAGGCATTTATTTATTCTTAAAATGTAAAAAATTATTATCAATTTTTTTTTTCTAAGTTCAGTTAACAAAATTTAATTTACCACTTTCTTTTTAGATCTATTTTTTATATTTTCCTTCCATTAGAACTTCTTTTGCTTTTGCCTTACTTAACTAAGTTACTGCGAACTTAAAAAATATTTTAATATGTAGGTATTTTTAAATTTATTATTAAAATTAAATTTATAAATTCAAGTTTTTAATACTTGATCCTTGCAATAAAATAGCGCTATTTGTCATTCCCGCATAATTATCGTCTTACAAAGTTGACAACTCCGATAAAATGAGCGTCGCGCTAACCGCGCAATGTTTTTATCACCGTCCTACGTAAACGTGTTTCTATATTTTTCGAGTTTTTAAGAAAAAATTTTTTTTTCATTTTGACAAAAATTAAACGTGGGAATCTTTTTAAGTCATTTTCTATTAGCCGCAATGGCTTTGGTTTCAAAATATTTGTAATGAAATGAAATTTTTTAGCTTAAGCATTTGTTTTTCAGTATCGAGCTTGGACAGAACTAAATTTAGAACCAAAACTAAATTTGTCGATGAAAGTTGCAAAAATTATGGTCATGAATTGGTCGTTTAACCCAGGGATAAAATTTTTCCATGAAAAAATATAATTATGTGAAAAAAAAAGTTCCAAAAATATTGTGTGAACCTGTAGTCAATTCTCTATAAATTCCCGATTTTCCAAAATCCGCTAGAACAATTTTCTAGCCCTTATTAACTTTCAAATTTGATTATATTTAAGATTTTTTACATTTATTTCAATAGCTCGATTTCACTATTTCGTTCAGGGCCAGTTGTACAACAGAAGATCATCCTTTGATCAGAGTTAACCCACCGTTTTTCTTCTGAATCTGAAAATTTTTATCATATATTAAAAACTTATTAAAGATTTTTTGTTGAATATTGTCCTCTTCATTTTAGGATATAAGTATAGATTTTTCTATTTCGTGACACCGTTTTCGAGTTACAGTGAGTGCGGCGCTCACATAAATAACATTACGAACGTCAATCGTATAAATAATGTCGAATTAATCTGATACTATTTACTATTAATACCTTCAACTGAGATGTCTACAAATATCGACAAAAATAAATTATAGCGCTATTTGTCATTCCCGCATAATTATTGTCTTACAAAGTTGACAACTCCGATAAAATGAGCGTCGCGCTAACCGCGCAATGTTTTTATCACCGTCCTACGTAAACGTGTTTCTATATTTTTCAATTCATCATGACCAATAAATTAATTTGGTAATTGGAGGAGACTGAAAAACAATTTTTGGAAGTCTGATAGTGATATTTCTGAACCTATATTTAAGCATTAGGGGACGGCGTCCATTAATTACGTGAGGTGATTTTGGCGATTTTTAGACCCGCCTGCCCCCCTTGGTGAGATGTCGTGAGATTTGACTCGACCCCCTCCCCCTCCTCCTAATCTCACGTGAGATTTTTTTAAATGCGTATCTTTAGTATAAATACGTTAATCAGTGCTTGATTGCGTTGGATTTATTTAAAAAAACATAATTTGCTTAATTATTTTTATTTATGACTTGTTAAGACAAAAAAATTACGTGATATTTGCCGAGCCCCCCCTCCCCCTACGTGAGATTGGGTGAGATTTTGCTCAACCCCCTCCCCCCCCTAAACGCCTCACGTAATTAATGGATGCCCCCTTAGTACACAACAATCAAAAACTCCGCAAACATCTCGTTTGCTCGTGTGAGCGCCGCGCTCACAGTGTACTAATCACGTTAAGAAATTAAGTGTACCAACGAAGGGTTAAAGAAGATTCTATAAAATGCAAAAAATATTGTCATCTGTATTATCTTGGAAAATGTATAGAAACAAAATTGTAGAGAATGAAATTTACAAGAAAAAATACCGAATAATTTTTCTATTTTGTCGCACCGTTTCCGAGATACAGATGACAATATTTTTTGTATTTTACAGAGTCTTCGTTAAGTCACTATAACTCAAAAACTGTGCGACGAAATAGAAAAATCTATGTATCCTAAAATGAAGATTTTAATATGGAATAAAAATTACTCCAGTTTTTAATTGGTCAATTAACTTAATTAATAAGCAAAAAAAATAATTTTTTTAATTTACAAAATATTATTTATTTTATTTTTCATATTTTGGATGATAAAGTAAAAAAGTCAATGTAACCTAAATCTTTTTTGAAAAGAAACCCAATTGTCATTCTGTAAATTTGCGCCCAGTTTCATGAAACTTTTAACGATCCGTTGAAATTAACCGATGGATTATATTAGTTTGTTAGTACTAATAAATATTTTCTATTGGCTAATTAAATTTTATGGATTATTAAAAACTAAACAAAAAACCCATGAATAAATTAATTCCCAATACTGTCGTAATTTTTCATAAATATTTTAATTTGTGCTCGACGTAAAATTAAATTTTTTTTGCAAAAACAAAAAAGAATTTCGAAAACTTGAATAAAACAATATTTTCAAAAAAATCGTTCAGAAGTGGTGAAAAAACGATTAACTGGGCATTTCGTACAATTTTCCTTTACTAATTATTGTACTTACTCACTTACTGTGAACTGCTGTAAGAAATGAGTAAACGAGAAAAATAAACTCGTTGCCTATACAATAAATACTATTATTCTTCTAGATTTCCCCGCATTTCCTGAATTTACTAACTTTCACTTGTATACCAGATTTCCACAGCAAAGCTCCCCCACGCGATGAATTTTGAAAGCTTACATAGCTAAATGGGTTTATTATATGCGGGGATTCACAGATAATTGAATTGAAGCACATTTGAATCACTTGGCTTTTCACGTTCACCTCAAATAATTCAATGCAATCGAATCCACGGAAGGATAAATCACAAGACAAAAATGTATACCTACACGACATTTCCAGTTCCTAAAATGTTTTCCACAATATATCCCAAACATTCCACCACATCTCACCCATTTTCTCATCCAAATCTCCCAAACATTTCCTGAGTAATGTATTTAAAAATCTTCTTTGAGTAAAAAGAGCACTGAGTACAACCAAAAATTTTAAGTTTCTTTAAGGAAAAAAAATTTTTTAATGGTACTGGAACTCAGCTTTTAAATTTTATGCTAGTCAGCTAATGTTCACTTTGGCATAGTTTTCTATTAGGAAGAAAAAATAAAAGAAGGCATTTAACAGGGTATTAACGTTTAAAATAAAAGGAATTTCGGAGAAAGTCTAGATGCATTTTAAGGAATGTGAGGCATTTTGCATTTATATAGAATTTTTATAGAATAGAAATTTATTGTCCATCAAATTAGGTCGTGTTCAACCCTTCGAACAATAGCAATAGTGAGACAATAATAATATATTACAAATTCATGATGTTATAAACATTATATTATTTATTTAATGTAATTATGAATAAATTATTATTTCAAATATTATCCGTTTAAATTCATTTCATGCTAAAAAAGAATTAGTTTTACGTTCATTAGAAACACATTTACTACAATAATGAAGGCGGAATGCTTAATCTAAACTGTACTCCATTGCATTGGACAATTAAGTCCAATGTCTGAAGTGTTCATTTTATTCAGAGAAAATCACGGTAAACAAATTTATCTAATTTCGTGGGGAAAGGCGTCTTTTCGGACGTCAAAAATCCTGTTGAAAGTGACTCATTGTCAAAGCAGGATTTGCTCAACGACTGCTTGAATTAAATTTTTTATTGACAAATGACGATGAAAAATCATGTAAAATTAGATAAAATACACCACTCACCAATAACGAGCTTCATCTACTCATTCAGTATTCTGTCTTTTCCCAGCCGCCATCTTCCCCAATTAGCACGTTTTAATTTTTAGTAGATATTTCCGTTTTTCTGAAACCCCTGGATCTTGCGTGTAGCACCAATTGATATCCTTGTTTTGAGGCAAAGATTTAAGTTCTTTTCTAATCTTTCTTGTCCCATAATTAATTTTTTGATTCATAAATGAATTTTTTGCAAAATGCTTAATATGCCTGTTAGCGTAAACATTTTGCATGTTTTTTACAGAAACTTTTAGAATATTGCCAGATAATAACTCATCAAATCAACAAGTTACCAGCTTTTGGTCCTCCTGTGAGACTCCTTTGGCAATGGTCCTATGGCAAATAATAGAAAATACTCCTTTTATTTTTGGCCTAGTTCTGTTAGCTTGCTAAGGATTTCTCGGTTATCTTTTTCCATCAAGTTTGGTATTCAAGGAAATATTCAAGTTTGTTCTTCGGTGATTTGATGATAGCACTCCATGTTTTTTGGTCATCTGTTTTTGGCAATATTAAAGAACATCACATCAGAGATATCAATAATCGTGATACCAATTTTTTGGTAATTTTAGAAGCCAAAAAATTACTGTATTACGTGTCTTGGCGTCTTGTCGAATTCCTTTTCGCTTTCGAGTTAAGAATTTTAATTTTTTTTGACAAATTTTATAGGCATTAGAAGTCCATATTTACATAAAATTTTATAGAATAATTTTATGCTGATTTTTGAAAGAATTGCATGTTCTTTATCATTCATTGCAGAGAAAAATTATTAATAGAAAATCAAAATGTAATTAAATTGAGTGTTTCGTTGCACCTGATTAGCATATTGTATACTTTTTTAAATTAATTTTGAAAATTATTAAAATGGTTTTATTTGGTTCCTCAACGTAATAATGTAATAAAAAATTCAAGGGCAACGAACAAGTAAAAATTTTATTGCCGCAAATTCAATAAATTTTTTATTGAGCATCAGTTATTTATACAGAATTTCTTTAAATTAGCTGAAATATGATCAACGAAAATACTAATCGTTATTTTACTGGCACTTCAACGAATTGCTTAGTAATCGTAATTTTTAAGGTATAGGGAGAGTTATAAATTGATCTTACAAGGGAAATCCGAGTGCTTTATCTTTGAATAATTTAACATACAAATTTAGAAAATGCTTCCTAATTGTGGTTTTAAATTTAGCATACAATTTTCCATTACCTATACGATTAAAAAATTATTTAAGCGGGAATTGAACCCGAGACCTAAATTTGCAACGTCGATAACTTTGCACTGGATTAACTTGCGATTAATAAGCACCAGCCAGCCAGTAATAAAAATCACTCAACGAAATCAAATTTGTTTATTCAGCCCGAGTTGAAGATTATTTAATATCAACATGGTAATTAAATTGTTTTCGCACTGATTATATTAATAAATAAAAATTGTAGAATTACTGAAAAAGATTAATATTTTCCCATGGCGAAAAATTAAAATTGCGATTCTCTGATTGCGAGGATAAACAAAGCGTTAGGCAGTCTCTGAGATTGGAATTTCGTTTCGGTTGGATTGTCACACTACAGTTTTAAAAAATTTCACTCGCAACAAACCATTTGCTTATAAAATTATAAATAAATTTTCTGAGATGAAATTATTTACGTTCGTAAAAAACTCGACGGTTATCAAGAATTTCATGTTGCTCTTTTCTATGATTAATTGAAGTTGGATTGCCCAAGAAAATATATATAATTAAGATGGAAAAGACGATAAGAACAGTAAACGGTATAGTACTTCCCCTCCAAGAAAGCGGCATCTAATTCCGTAAGTATGTAGATAACTTAACGACTTTCTTAATTAAACTATACATAGCATAGGTAGTACTACTCAAAAAAAGCAAATTGTAAGTTGTTACGTTAATTTCAGTAATAATACTTCAAATATTTTGCTTTGTGGAGCACAGAATCAAGAATCCCGCCCACAATTTAATGATGAGAGTAAAAGTATCGCGTTTTTAGTACTTTCGGTTGGGTACCTGATGATGGCTTTATAGAGTTGAGACCGGTTATGCAACTATGTCTCATTAAACCTTTTTGCAAGAAATTGTTCTCGTTTTAATTTTTGTTCCAATTTTTTCTTCGCAAAGGTACACCCCCCGATGATGTTCAAACAGAGCTTGTACGTCGACTTACAATTAGAACGAACAACTTAGAAAAGTTCAAGCTTGGACTGGGCATGGGCATTTATGCCCATGGCACTTTTTTTTCTTTAGATTTACGTCAAATCTAATAAAACATAAACACGTTTGACAACGTAAATTTAGTTTTTATAATTTATAAATAACTAGTGGAAATTCCCAGATTTGCTCAAATGTAATTTATGGAAAACATTTGTACATCCTCTACCCCAGGTTCCCCACCTCTGAAGCCCGACCATATAACTACTTCGGTCGTTCTAGTCAAATAATCGGCGATTCCGACTTCCAGCAATACTACTTAGAGAATTGATTTATACATTTTTCTCTAATTTTCCGAAATCATAATTTCTTAGCTTATTACAAGGAGTTGGGCCGTATTATTGCAAAAGCCCATCAAGCCCAGACTAGTGGAGCAAAATTACAAGGGTGCATTTAGTTTCCAGAGTTGCAATTACCTAATTATTGATTGTCAAAATTATTTTTAAAAATAAAGGGCATAGGAGGATAAGCATGGTGAAACTGCCCCTGGGGAATATTTAATCGCCACTTTGGGCATATGTTAGTACTAATAAAATACTAAGATCCTGAAATTTTTATATCTCTAACTCAAGGGGGTTTCGAGAAAATCAAAAAATAATAAAAAAGAGAAAAAAATTTTTTACTCTAGAACGGCTTCATCGATATTGATAAAATTTTAGTATGTTATAGGGGTATATAAAAGTCACCTCAGGACAAAATAACAGCCGCATAGGATTTCATTATCCCGTGAAAAAAAATTTTTCTATATAAAAATATTTTTTTAAAATATGTTGTGATTTGAGCAAAATTATAAAATAATTTTTTTTAGAAGCTTCCTACCCTTTTCTGTAACATATATATTTTTCAATTCATTCGAAGTGGTGCGCCATACTAAAAAAAAAATAAAAACTGGATTTTACTTAGAATTTTCAGTTTCTTTTTGGTAATAATTGATCATTATTTTTATAATTAGAATCAATATTTTTAAAATTTAAGTTAACATAATTTTAATTAATTGATTAAACATCTAAAATAATTTTCATGCTTAAATTATTAAACTCATATCGAGTTTTAAATAACTATCTTAATGTAATGTTTGTATTTCGCTTTAGTTCAGTGCGTTTTTCCACCAATTTTTTTTGTTTAATTATCTTTTTTGAAAAAACCGTTTTACACTGGATACATTACACTTTATTTCACTAGCCATAATTGATTAGAGTAAATTATTTTAAATGAACATTTGTAATAGGGTGGGTCGAAAAACACAATTTTTAAATTTCGAAAACGCAATATATTAGTGCGGAAAAGTTGTAGAGTTTAGTATTCTAAATAACAGAAAAATTTTAATTTATAACTTCAGCTCCCGCATCGGATTTAAAGTTTGAAATAATAGTTTAATAGCCAAATTTTTTGAAAACTTCAGAAAAATTAACAATGCCTGTTGTGACACGAAACAATAAAATTGGTAGAAGGCGCCAGCACCCGCACGACGCGATGCTCGGCTATACAAAGTTGGCCAAAATAACCAAACCCTATTATAATATATAATAATATGTTCTAACAAAAAGTACGCTTATCGCACAATTGGTAGTGACATAAGGGGCTGCCCATTAATTACGTAAGGACGATTTTTGTAATTTTTGACCCCCCCCCCTCACATACGGGGACGTAAGATTTTGGCACCACCCCCCCGTCACATCTTACGTAAGAATTATTAAACAAAACTAATGTTCAGCTCTCCTCTCCGCCGCTTATATTATTTATAAAATATGAATAACAATAATATTGTTATTATATAAAAAATGCTAAAGTTTAAATTAAATTTTATGTTTGTGTAAATAAAAGTTAATAAAGATTAATTAATTACATAAAAAAGTTAATACAAAAAATTAGTAATCCCTTAATATCTAGGTAAAAAAAAACTCCCACCACGTAAGGGTCCGTAAGATTTCCGATACCTCCCCCCTGCCCCAAAACCCTTACGTAATTAATGGACGGCCCCTAACGTGTAACAGAAAAAGATTTAATTAGGTTTTGCGTCAATAAAACCAGCAATAACCTCTTTTAACAAATGAAGAAAATTCGATATGAATGGGCGAAAACTCTCATTGTTTGTTTTTTGAATTAATCAAGATTAATAATTTACGCTTGAAAAGCTTTTCAAAGCTTGAAAAGTCACAGACCCAATTTTAGTACACCAGATTTCCTTTTAGAATGTTTTCTTAGATTTCCCCGGATTTTTTAAAATTCCACCAGATTTTCAAAAATTTCCTTGGATTTTCTTTTGGATTGTCTCATGATTTCCTTTCGAAAAAGTTGAAAAAGCAGATTATCTGTAATATCTAAGATATCCCTGGATTTTCTAAGATTTTTTCAGATTTCCCTTTATTTGTACATCAAATTTCTTCAGCGGTTTCCTCCTCGGCCTTTATGAATCACGACTAGCGTCAGCGGCTATGATCGACTAAAAATTGCTTCGCGATCGACCTGTTGGCCACCCCTGTATGTAGAGGAGCAACTGCCTCTTAAAACATATTGCTGCAACTATTTATTCGGGTACACGAACCGTAAACAGAATTTTTTTAAGTGATATGAGCAACCGTTCCTGAGAAAATAGCGTTTAAAGGTTTTGAATTGAAATACTTCAGCTAGTTATGCAACAATAATCCAAGTCCTTCTAATTGAGATGGTAACGCATCCGCAAGTAGATTGCAACGGTTAGGCATAAACTTAAAAAAAAAACAGGTGTTCGCTGAATTTTAGTTCTCATTCAGCCTACCAAAGCTTGTCCCGATTCTCTGAGTGTACTTGAGGGGTTTTCCTCGTTAGAGATAACCATGGTTTCCAAGAAAGTACAAAAACCTTTTATTGCATTAAAAAGTACGCAAATTTCTTTTTTAATTTTTAAAGTGTGACTAACCTAGACTCAAAATCGGTTAGCAAAATTGATATAGTAGCTAATACCTTATTGTTTATTCGATGAATCCCATCAGGAAGCTGCCCAACTACACCGTAGATTAAGAATCCGCGAATCTCTAATTTAAAAATTCTCTTTTTTCTGTCTTGCTAGAGCAGTGGTTCCCAAACTTATTTATGTAACGCCTCCCTTCTACCAAAAAAATTATCAGCGCCCCCTTCAAAAAAAGGCACTTTTCCACAAAACAAAACTTTTCAATTTTTCAAAACAAGGAAAGGAAGTTTAGGGAAAGTATTGAATTCCAACCGTGTTAAAGATACAGGTGGGTATCAAACAAAAAAAAATTAAAAAATTTTTTTTTCAACTACACAAGTGGCCCGCGCCCTCCTTTGCAGGTCTCTGCGCCCCCCACTTTAAAAACCACTGTGCTAGAAAAATAAGAAACCTTCTCTTCTTTGTCACAATTTGCTAGAGAAGCTGACTTCTAACCTGAACTTCGGCCATTTACTCGCGCTTGCTTGACGCAAGGATTATTAGACGCAAGACCCATTAACCGCGATCCCTTTCGACGCAAGGCCTATTAGCCGCGATTCTTTTCGTCGCAGAACCTATTAGCCGCGGCTCTTTTCGTTGGAGAACCTATTAAGCGCGACATTTTTCGACGCAAGTCTTATTAGCCGCGAAAACTAATCTTAATTTAGATAGGTGACTTGAATAGTCCGATAAGTTGGTATAATAGTGATATAATATCTTTCTAGATACTCGTAAGTAGACCAATTTCATAATAACTCAGGAGATGGACTGTTTTTTTGGGTATTTTGGGTCCTTAAATTAAACAAATGCTACTTTATGCTTATTAACCGGTTTCAACCTTATATGTATATTGGCCTTCACCAGAATCTAAAAATTGATAATCATAACAAAAAATACATCAAGACATCAACAACTCACCTACCAACAAACTACTATTATTGTAACATCTAAACATATAATGAAACACATTGGCGAAAGTAAAACAATATAAGAACAATAAAAAACTTCAGCAAACTGCAGTCAAAATGTCATAATAAAATCCGATAATATGAATTCACCCTTAAAAATCATATACAGCATACACAATATAATTTAGCTATAATCTCTTTCAACAGTTCTAATCTGTAAATAAATAAGTACATCACACATTCACTCAAGCACAGATCTGTCTTAAAAATAATAAAATATATAAGGTTGAAAGACTAATTTCACTTTAAAAAAGAAATTAAAATAAATTAAAAACTAACCTAATATTAATTAAGTAATTTTTTTAAATAAAATAATAAATAGTTTATTTTGCTTTTAAAATTCTGTGGTGGGTAGGAAAAAGAGTATAGGTCGAAAATCTGCTCCCAACCGTTTATGTCAATTATAAAATAAGTATAAATAATACAGAGTAAATATACATTTGAATGACATAATTAGACCTCACCTAATTGAACTTTTATTAATTGGTCGATCTTGCATCTAGCAGTAAGCATTCAAACCACTTTTTTCACATATCTCAAATTTTGACTTATACTCTTTTTCCTACCCACCACAGAATTATAAATAATCAATTTTATGGCCAACAGACCTGCGGCGAATTGATTTTGCGGCAAATTGATTTTGTGGCCAACAGTCCTGCGGCTAATTGTCCATGCGACCAATAAATTTTGCGTCAAAATGGTTATGCGACGAACCGGCTGCGGCGAAACGGCGGCGACGAAACCTTCGCGACGAACTATCCCATTCCCCTTGCTTGAATATTGGGTAACAAAACATTGCGGTAACACTTGCATGAGCTATCTATTCCACTGGATTTAGGACTTAGACGTATAAAATACCGGACTTAACATAAAAATATAATTATTATTCCCTTTAGAGACCATCAATGTAATACCAGCCGGATCCATCCAAAATTGATTAACAAAACCCAAACAAATTTTTTTTAAAAAATTTTGAAAAATTTAAATACTAAATAAATTGACCTTTCAGAAATACTTGTTTATAATAAATAATTTTCCTAGTCAAAACTACAAGTAAAAGGATTCTTAAATACCTAACCTACATTGTAGCATTACTTCGAGGATAACGTCATCCTCTCACGTTCGTTGTTCTCTATTTCTTTATAATTAATCTATTTTTATTGAATCTATAGGTTCAAAATTATCAATTTCAATTACTATTATACCTAGTAATATATTGTAACATATTTTGAAATTTTTCTTTTTTTTTTCTAGAAAGAATAATGAAGAATTCTTACAATTTATCTTTTTAGTCGTTTTTCCCTATATGAAACATCTTCGCGACCCCCTCAGAGCAGATATGTCAAACTAGTGGTCCGCAATACTTTATAACAAAACCCCAAAACTACTATTTTACTACAACTAAAACCACAACCATAATATTTATAACCAGCAGCCTAGCGTAAAACTTATACCGACCGACTGCGGGAAAGTTCAAATCCAGGTCGTGTCGTATACAATGTTGCGATCTAAAGCCCAAGATACATCTATAGGCTGTGTTGTTTTCTCGAAACAACCCCATTAACTACAAAGTTAAAACTCCCTAGTACGTCATCTTGGCTTCTGCCAAGTGATCGCCTAGCACCGAATAGTATATGGCACTTCTAGGCCATGCCAAAAGAAGAAGAAAACCACAAAAATAAAAAATGAAATTAAAAGTTTCGGAAAAATAGGTCGAAAACCGTTGGCATAAAATAGACCTTTCTCAGTTAAGATACAAGCAAAATAAAAATTTCATTGAGATTTGTCATCTGTGAGGCATTTCCCAATAGGGAAATAAATGATTTAAAAAAATAAAAAGAATACCTTTGTTTTTATTGCTAACATTATTAACGAAATTGCCGATAATTAAACTTAATGCATCAAGTTTATTGTAATACATAATTAAACGAACTCGAATAGAGTAATAAACAGAGTATTTCTATTGTTTTAATTAATTCATCATAAATTATTTTAATAAGCACACAATACACATTCACCTCATTATTATTATTTTTAAATAATTGATTGTTCAAGGAATTTAAATTTAATGTATTGGGTTTTTTTTTAGAAGTAATCGAATAAGCATGTTTGTTTTATTTGGAAAATAAAATTTTAGCCCACCCCCAAATAGTATTCAAAGCCTTGAAAGCCTCCCGGGGGTAAATTTTTCAAGGTAAATATAATATCTTCTTCGGCCATTTTTCAGGCTTTTGCAGAACAATCAACCTCTTTCTCTTCCAAGATCAAGGTTCTAGCATTTAGACCACATGGCTGCTTAAACTGAATTGGGTTATATTATACATATAAAGAAAGCACTCCAGGCCTAGAAATCCCATGGTTTGGTTGGCAATTTCTGTCCATCGCTACCCCATGCCTCTCACAACATGCATGGCGTGTAGATCCTCTTTCAATTCTCTCTTCCATTGCGTACATGAACTACCTCTTCTTCTTTCTTCCATATACTTTGTTTAAATATTTTTTTCTAAATAAGAATTTCAAGAAAGTGTTGTATTTACCTTAATAATACAAATAATGTTTAAGTGATCTCAAAAAGTTTTAAACTGGAATAAAACAAGAGTTTCAGACAGTTACTGGCCGCAGCAGTAGGTACCGGGAGGTCTGGGTCTGTTCTTTTTCAAATAAAATTAGTGAATATAGAAATAATACAATACAAACTCTTTCTCTCTAATAATTCTTGATTGCAAAATTGAAAACTGGAGCTGGTTTAAGCTGAGCTCAACGAATTTTGTTGGCGATTGAATCTACGGCACTTAAAGAAATGATTTCTAAATTTTTCTCTGCACCTCCAAGTTTTCGCTAAGGGAGGTCTGAATGGTCTGGGGCATTGGTAACTGAATTACTCCTCAGTTTCGGTAGGTGAAAAGGAGACCACTTACCACTTTCATAATGGCAGCTTAAGGGGGTCGATCCATGTACCAACTTGAAAAAATAGATCAAAAATTATATCAATGTGCATCAACTGTCACAAATTGTAGTATTCCCTTGAAAAAAGACAGAAAAGCTTTAAAAAAAGGCTGTTCCCCCCTCGAAAGTGTTAGTTCGACACGTTTACTATTAGACTAAATTTAGCATAATAACCTAAAACTACTTTAAGTATTAAAAAAATTACTTTCCGTACTTGAAACGGTAACTTCAATTTACTCGAAAGTACATTTTGTAAGTTGGCGGGCACAATTACTCTAAAATTAAGAAAACATAAATATGGTATTAAATAACGGTCTTAAACGTTTCGTTTAACACATACAGCGTTTGGAAGAAAAACAAAAAACTTGAAATTTTTTTCTCTTAATTTAATTTATAACTCGAAATTCGTTGATTCTAGATGATACCCATAAAGCACACAATGTTGGTTCAATATTGAGACAATATTAGATAGCCTATGTTGATGAAATGTTGTTTTTTAATATTGCGCCAATATAGGTTATTAATATTGCATCAATATTTGCTGGACCTTGGTGCAATATTGCATAGATATTGTCTACGGATTTTCATCCAATATTGTTTACTAATATTGCCTAATGATCTTTATCCAATATTGATTCAATATTGTTTTCCAATGTTGTGACAATATAAAAAAATCAATCTAGTTTGTAGATAATACTAAAAAATTTAAATAATTCAATTAGAAAGAAGCTTATTTAAAATTTTCTCTTACCGAAAATTGTGGTCTATTTCGACCTCAGTTTCCTTTGATTATTTCTATTACATTTTTGGCTTCTAAATTCGAATATCTCGACTACTTCAATGTGAAAACTTATAAATGTTGGTTAAGGTTTTTGTATACACAACAAATAATCGCTCCCGTTACTAAAGTAATAAAGCCTTTATTTGTAGTACTTATTAAATAGTAAGACAAGACGTAAATCTAAACTTAAGCCAAGAAATCCAAGTGTCAGTTCCTGATGTATGGTATTTCACAGTAGCAAATAAGTATTTCGTTAATAAAAAAAATAGCGCGATTAAAGTCAACTTTCAATTAAATTTTTAAAAATATTTGCGTAACAAATCATTTGCCGAACACGACATATTTTAGTAGAAGTACCGTCACTCTTCTGTCTGTAATCTGTTTTCCAAAGCAATTAAGCTCTGGTAATGAGTCCGCTGATAGCACGGCATAAAACAACAAAATGATAAAAAGTGCATGTCTTATCACGAAAGCGTTAGTTAACATCCATGACCGCTAACGACAATGCATTTTATTCAAAATATCACGAAATAAACGTCAAAATAAAACAAATTATTTTGTGCGATTGTGTTCACTGCAAATAAAAAAGACAATTTTACATAACGCGATATTCGACCTAAAGTTTTCGTGCTACTATGCTAATTTATAATTTAATACAATTAACGGATTATTTACAACTAGCGCCACCTGTAAAAAATATCTTATCGAGAGTGGAACCTATCATAGACAATAAAGAAAATAGATGAGCGAAGCACGCTGTTATTACTCCGAAGGGTAGATAACCCTCTTAAATTTAGTTGACGTACATTGCACCTTACATTTTGCTTTTGAACCATCAATCGATTTCGTTAATTAGAATTCATTTTAAATTTTCATACATCAATAAGTTGATTGAATAAACTACTTTGGAGATCTACAGGTTTGTTCAGATAAAAACCAAAACTGATGTGCAAACCTATAAAAACCGGCCCGTCCGTGTCCAGGCGAAAACCGGACAGGTGGTAAATCTCAAGATTGTTTCTATGTTGTATTTACCTCCAACTATTCAAATATCAAATCTACGTAAAATTTTTGTGGCCGAAGTACGGCATTATGCCCGTTTATTCCAGGAGATAAGTTTTCTTACGGTTAACCCGGTGCTGGTGTAGATCTGGTGGGGTATGAGTTAAAATAGACAAATAAACGATAGGTTTAATGTTATTTAAAATCAATTTTTCAAGTCTTCTTCAACTTCTGAACCCAAATTTAAGTCTTGAACAAGCATATTCTCCTCTTCCACCTCTTTCCAAAGCTGTAATAACTGTGCTTGCTCTTTCTCATATACATAATACATAATTGTAATATTTAATATAAAACTAATAAATGTAAGAAAAACTGAAAAGAAAAACGTTGTACTACAACGCAATTAAAATTTAAAATACAAAAATTTGCCACATGAAGAGTCTGGTAGGGTATGAGCACGTATTTACTAAATTAGATAAATACTGCATGCACAATAGCTGATCTACGATTGACTTTTCAATGTATTTATGCTTAGTAAGGTTCAACTTGAAGATACACAAAATTTGGCGAAAATATTAATTATTTTAAAGTGCGTTGGGATATATTATACCCCACCAGACCCACGGCGGGTTAAAACTACAATATCGATGCCAGAAATTAAGAAAATACCTGTTAATTATCTGTCACATTTGATGGAAGAAGCTATTTTGTCTTCAAAACGTTTCTATTATTCGTATTGCTGTTTGACAGTTCATTTAAAAATGGCTACAATATGATAGAAACCAAAGCGTGTTGTGGTTTAAGTTTAAGAATTGGGCTTACTCAGTGACAGACATCGTGTCCAATTTTTGATTAGCTATCAAAACTAAAATAAGCCGTATTAAAAATATTAGCAATAATAGAAGAAGCTAAATAACCAGACAATTCGATCCGACATGCGAGATAATATAAATATCGAGACGACTTAATGCTGAGTTCTCCATTTTTAAATGAAATAAATTAAGTTTTGTCAAGTCAGACGTTTATGATATAAAATCGAATTAAAAGATTAAATTTTAAATTTTCTGTTTTTCAAAATTCATTCTAGAATAATTCGGAATAATAAATTAATCCAAAGTTTTGTGCATTCAAAACGTTTTACGCGATGGTCTTAACACTTTCGCTGCTGATGTCACGGATCCGTGACGAAAAACATTCCTCGGCCAGTGCTCCCGACATAAATCTCTCAATATTGCGCCAAAGTATCTGATATGGAGGGTCAGTAGCAAATGTAGCCGTAGCCGTACAAAACGTTTGCGAACGTTGCACAGATCGGGGTAGGCAATGTGCCACAAGGTCTCCATGCTACTAAATGAGTTCATAAAATCCCTTAGAATGACTATCGGCAAACGTGTAAGATAAAAAAGAATCAAACAGAAGATCAGTGCTTTGGCAGGTGGCAGGCTGCTTATTCAATTTACTGGGCAGTCTCTACAGCGTTGATGCATGTTCTCGAAGGAACCTTCCACTGGGATCTTGTGGCTGGAAAGCGTAACGAAACCTTTCATGCAAAGGAACTAGAAGCACCGTTCTGGCGATCATATGAAGAAACGAGTAGTTCCCCTGTACAGGTTCACATGACAGATGTTCCATAGATGAGTTTCACGGCACGGTTGTCTACTTTGGGGGCCCACAGATTTCGTTCTTTCTAATATTATACCCAACGGTTGCAACAATGGACAATAAAACCCATTACGTGTAGACCAAAACCGTCGTTCCACAATAATACAGAGACCCACAGATCTCGGATCCGACTAACGCCACGGGTGTAACGGTTGGAATCAACAGACAGCAAACTCGATTCTAGCATATTTCGTTGTTGGTTCTCTGAGACCCACAGTGGGACCGTAGGTTTAAATATATAAAGCCATATCTTTCCTTCTTTACATTACTCACTTCAGATTGGTTTATCCTTTTGGTCGGCAAATTAAATTTTGCCAGTAGGAAGCGGTACAATTTCTGGTAGGAAAATGAACTGTAACTCGTTTTTAATAATATTAGTGGTGGGAATACGTCTTCCCAACGCCCAACAAAAAGCTATTTCAAGATTTTTTCTCTCTCACTGAATTCTCCGCATTACGTATGGGCACAGTGACTTCTTTTCTTTTTAGAAAGGTCCGCTTGGCAGATATTTCAGAGGGAAAACGGTCAGAATCAAGTTTTTACTCTGCTCGGAATCGAACCGGGGATTTTAGCTTACCAATTGATGCACATAAGCGTCAATCCATGACCAGCATCTTCTTTATTTTAAACTACCAAACCAAAAAAAATGAAGTTCCGGAAGAAGGACGATTCCTCATCATCCGCATCATCTGGGCAATTGAGTTTTCGATTTTCAATGATATATTAAGATTATGCCACACTTCCGTATTTATTATTCTTATTTTTATTTCCAAGATGGCGGCCTTTCTCCGGCCCAGCAAAGACTGTCAGTCCACTTAGTTTCATTAGGTGCACCTCAAAGAAATATAGGGAAACCGATAAAGAAATTGATACCGGAACATGTCAATATTTTCATTTGTAGTTAAAGTGTACGGCGTCAAGCCTACACCGGCCGACTGGGGAACGGGTAATTGCGGTTAAAATCCTATAGTAGCGTCATACACTGCTGTGATCTGCCGACTATAAAACCACCCCATCACTTAAATTCCCTAGTATAAGTCATCTTGGCTTGCTAGTGATCGCCTACGCACTGCATACGGTATGGCATTCAATCGAGAGTTACTACTGTAAATTGCCTGCTTTATGCTACATATTTTCTCTACACTACTGACCAATGCGGTGGCGTCTCTTATTAAATGTCACATTCATTATGTGACTTCACATTAAAATTCCTAAAAACTAGATGCGTTTCCAATACATTATCGAAGTTAAAATCTATAAAGCTTCTAAATATTTTCCAAGGACGTGTGATATTGGTCACCATCAGTGGCGGCTAATACGGGGAGGACGATAGAGCGCGACCTTCCCAAAAAAAAAATTCCGGAATACGATAGCACATGTTACTACTTTACTCTTTCAGTTCATGCTGAAAAATCGACGGTTATCTATCACAATCAAGAAGAAGCATCATTTCATTATATTTTATTTTCCTGAAGTTTTCTTTAGGGTTAAAAATGTAACACATTTTCAGAGTCCTGAAGGTAGTTGTATTGCATTCAGGACGAGTCTCCCATTTGCTTACTAATTAATGATGTTATTTTTCCGATAATAATCAATAAACAATCTTTACATATTTTAGTCATTTAGAAGTTAGCCGTATATCTCCTGTGAGTGGTGTGAGGTATTAACATATACATAGGGGACCTACAGTTCAATGTGCTTCGAAGCAGGAAAGGTGTAGTACACTTTCATTTTGAGAATATATTTTTAAATAGATTGCACTACAATGGTTTTGATATTGCTTTCCGAGAAAAGACGCCCAGAATAAAGTTCTCGTTCCGCCCGGAGTCGAACCGGTAATTGCATTAGCAGTGCATCGCCCAATTATTAACTAACTGTATTTTCTTCCAGTGTTATTTAAATTTCTATTAATTTGAAAATTGTACAAAGTGGTCCAAGAAAGAAGTGAAATTGCAATAACTCATCAGATGCAGTTATTTCCGAAGAGCTAGCAATTGTTTGTTGCAATAATGGAAGAAATGAAATAATAAAAATTTTGTAATGACACAAAGCAACATTTTAGAAATTAAAATTTTTAAGGAATCTCGATTTGCTACAAGGTGTTGCAGCGAACGTCAATACAAAATACTTTTCAAGATTCAATTATGATAACAATGTTATTCATTTCTTATCAGTTAATAATACTTGGTAATGCCTTGAGCAATATTAAATTGTAGGAACATCTCGTGTTTATCGAGTTCTAGACGCCTTCTTTATATTTGTTATTATAATCTTTAATGCCATATTTTTTGTTAAAAATTAAATTTAAAATTTGATTGAAATTTTGAGTTAACGTGCGCTTATTTTATTTATTTTGGTGATAGCAACTTTTATTATAATTGCTGATTTTATATCGAAGAATAGCTTCTTGGGAAGTGTGCATAATCTTTTCTGCATATGATAAAAATGGTAGGTACAAAGAAAGAACTGAAGTTGCGAATAATAAAGAACATTAGTGTTATGTAAAGGTGGACTTATGCATTAGCTTGACTTTACATACGTGAATAAATGAATACTCGAGTAGCGTCTATATGTAGGGAAGATAGATAAGGTAAGTTTCAGATTAGGGGTAACAATGTGCATTGAGCGACATCAGTATTCATGGGGAGACTAGATGACACCGGCCTTGTCTGGAACACAAGGATGAACTTGGATTTTGGGAATATTGTAGCTCTTCCATCGAGGATACGATTTAAAGCCTTATAAATGGCGTGTCTATGAACTTTAAGCCTAATAGCTTTACGAATTCAACTCAACTTTACATAGACGTATTCATATTTATAATATTATTTCCATTTCTATTTTTATTTTCCTCTTCCATCCATTAATCAATTTTAAATGCACTTTATACTAACTAACAATTCATTTCAACATTTTGAGAACCGCTTGTATATCTACAAATAAAACAATGCAAAGTTAACTTCAGCTTCACCTCATTAACGAAGTCGCATTTGTTTGCTTATAATAAAAATAAGTATTGAATTCGTATAATACTATAACAGCAGTACGAACTCACCTCAACCTCTATGGCATTCGAAATCCAAATTTGGAACATTCCGAATAAAAATTACAGTTTGGATTCTGATCTCTTTATTGTTTAACTCACCTTTCTATCACAAAATATTAAAAATGATTTTTAAGATCGGTACTGAAACTTGTGACGTACTTTGTAAATTTAACATTTTCATAGTTGTTCGGCCTTACTCAGAAGGACCACGTGGACTTGTCCAGATATTATACGCGATAGACAATATTTTGGGTGAACTATTTTTATTCTCTGATTTAGAAGACCAAAAGTGTGAGGTTAAGCTCAACGGTAGAGTAAATACCTGCTGAGGTGGAAAGTATCTGATTCGACTGCGAGTAAAATATGGAACAAAATTATAACTAATACTACAAGTCCCGCAACCATTGCCCGGATCTAACTTGTTAATCCTGTCACTTGCAAATCATCGTGTTCTGCTTTGATCTGCGGGTTAATTCTATTATACACCGATGGGGGAATCTCTGGGGAAAACTGATGTACAAGTGATAAAAAATTTAGGAAATCCAAGGAAAACAACCAGTAGTATGGCATAAAGCCTACACCGGCCGGGGGAAGCGGGTAACCGCGGTGATCTAAAACCCAAGATATCTGTGGGCTGTGGGGAAGGCAACGGGAAACCACCCCACTAATTAAATTCCATAGTATGTCATCTTGGCTTTAGCCAAGTTTGATCGCCAACGCTCATTGAAGGTAAGGCACATTTAAGAAGAAGAAGGAAATAAACCATGGATCAAAGCCTGGTCGCGCAGACTACACTACACTGCTGTGGTCTAAAGCCTATGTTTGATCTTTGGGCTTATGGGGAAGGGGAAGGCAACCGGAAACCACCCCATAAATAAAATTCCCTAGTACGTCATATCGGCTTAAATAGTCAGAATAATAGCTATACATCCAAAATCGGAAAAGGAACTTGAAGAAGGAAATCTTGATTAATGCGAGAAAATCTTAGGAAATGGGTTATCCAAAAAGTTGTAAAAAATCTTAGGAAAGCCGAAGAAATGTTAAAAATCAAAGGAAATCTTAGATAGATAGCAAACTAATTTTACTTTTTCACCTTTTTCGAAAGCAAGTCTTGAAACAACCCAGAAGATAATCTGAAGATACGTAGCAAAAATTTTGTAAAAGAAAATTTAGTGTACAAAAATTTGCCTTGTAACTCGCCCCCTCGCTGTATGCGTACTCATTCCGTCGAGGCTCTGTTTCGGTCGCTTATCCGTAAATAGCTATTAAAGACATGATAATTATTATTATTATTATTAGCAATTTAGAGTAATATTTTTATAATATGCTACTGACGGTATCGGCAAAAGTTATTACTTTACTCTTTCGGTTCATGTTATAAAGTGGACGATTTCTTTTATAGAGATAACAGTTGCTCTGTTGAATACAATTTATTTATTTATTAGGGTACCAGATATCAAAGACTGATGTTTGTGTGTATATTAGTAATTAATATTATTAAATAAAAACCTTTCACACTTTCAGAATAAACAAAACAAAAGAACAGGTAACTTTAAAAATTACATTTCAAACAAACTTCAACATAATGGGAAAATTAAATAAATTGATAAGCACACCCAGGTGTCGTCGTATCAAATATGATTTTATGTTTCCTTGAATTACATATTTTAAATTATTACTTAGTTCAATCATCAAAATTAACTCCGATTTCTTTCTAACTTTTCAAATCAAACTTATTATTTCTTATATTCCAATCATTTCAAAATAAACCAACTCCCATTCGAAACCATATCCAACAATTCCAATCCAAATAAATAAACTTTAAAAAAAAATCACTTTTATTTCACTACACATTCAAACTTTAATCAAAAATTACACACATACAAAATTTTTCCATCAAAAGGAGCAAAAAGCCTGGTTTTGTCGCTAGCTGGCGCTCAGCAAAAATAAAAATTATCTACAGCTAAGGCCCAAATACATAGCTATAAAATTGTTCTACACATAGATTTACAAATAATTGAGTCTAGTTTCGCTAATCTTTAGAGCACTTTTGCGTCAGATGAAGAGAAAATACTTTGAAAACTACGTCTTTTTTGGGTAAACATCGATGGCCATATCTTGGAAACTAGATAGACTAAAACTTTTTCAACTTTTTAATACTTTTACATAAAAATTAAATTTTCACCCTATTTTAGAAGATAATATTATTCCCTCCAAAACCGTTAATTAGCAGCTAAAAAAAGAGTCTCCTATATTTCGATGAGATACCTGGGATCCCATCTTTGTAAATTACAGTTATCGTGACTAAAAAGTAACTTAAGTAACTAGTTACTGCCAAGCGCTGGCTCAAAACAGAAGTTATATAAATTAAATTAATTTACTCTGAATAATATTTTTTAATATGGATAGACTCCCCATTGTTGTATAGCTAACTACGAGACACCGCTGCCACTCTATAGATGAGGTGCAAAAAAATTAAAGATGACTCAATTTATGATTGTCCAATAAGTATGTTACTGAGTAACATGGTTCTACGATTTACCACGTACCCAACTTTATGCTAGAACCAAAACCACCTTCCTTCTGTCCTGAACATCAACCCACCATCAATGCTAAATCAGTGAAAACAAATAAATTATTTTTTTAATAAAGTTATGTTAATTCGATTCGAACTAAACTCGTTTGTTGAAATTTGTTTTATTGCGAGAGGCTGTAGAACTTGAAACGGGTGGTTTTGAAATGCTTCCTGTTCATTACAACTACTAGTTCTGCTTGGAGATAATCTGATTGATATTGTACAGTATTGTAAAAAATTTAAATGGTCGTATGTTTTTATGATATACGCCAAGTTACGAATTGGGGGAGCAATCATGGGTAATTAATTTGATTTAATAAAATAT
This sequence comes from Cantharis nigra, assembly GCA_958510845.1. Taxonomy (NCBI): domain Eukaryota; kingdom Metazoa; phylum Arthropoda; class Insecta; order Coleoptera; family Cantharidae; genus Cantharis; species Cantharis nigra. The sequence continues at coordinate 24,043,121 of OY294034.1, forward strand.
TTTCTGTTTAGATTTTTTAAGAGATGTGCTATTATTATGTATTTTATGTAGATAAAATGAACATTGGGACTTCAGTTTCCCCGAAAAATAGGGAAATTTGTAACAACCTTGCTGATTCCAGTTTTCTTATGTAACCGCTTGCAACTTCGGTTATGATACAATAACTTTTGTCTAATAAGTTTGTCTTGGATTCATTGTGGCTCACTACTACAAACCCGAGCTCGCCTTATTGATTTCAGTTATATTTATCCAATGTAGATAAAATAACTTTTGTCTAATAAGTTTGTCTTGGATTCGTTATGGCTTACTACGAACCCAAACTTACCTTATTGACTTCAGTTATGTATGTAACCGTTTGCAAAATCGGCTAATAATTTAGGTACAGTGTAGTTCAAGGAGTAGACCACTTGAAAAAAATGCAATACATAAGAATTACATTAACGGATACGGATTACATTAACATTAGAGATCACTTATTACAAGTGAAAGGCTGGTCGAAGTATAGAAATGGTCTTTCCCTCCATGTAGGTTAGCCTGGATTTAAACTATGTACCCCAGTGAGAAACACATCAAGCATTTATCCAGTTGGGTCACTCTAAGTCGAAGATTGTCTGGAACTATGAACAATTCAGTTAGCGAAGAATAACAGAGTTACTCTGAATAGAGAGTGGCAAGACGACTAAGAAGACAAACTATAGAGAGGAATAGCAATGAAAAATCTATGTGGGACAGCAAAATTCGCCTGTTATTATTTCTCGAAATCTGTCAATGGCAGAATTTAGCTTGAAAACGGCTGACATTTCTCAAAGACGAAAAAGTCCCGAGGACTTAAAATTGAAGCAATAAGATTTGCCAGTTTGCTACTTATGAGATGATTGCTTGTCTTGGTACCGAAAAGTACTTTCAAAATTAAAAATTTCCATAACTGTAGTTCACCAGCAGAAAAACGAATGTAATTGAATTATTTTAAAAAGTATCAAGTTTAAGCTTATGAGTGGGCAGGAAGCCTCTAAGGTCAGAAAAGGTAAAAACACTCCGATTAAATGCTTTTGATTTGATTTTGACAGCAACTATTTCACGGATTAAAAAACAAACACATGCCCGGCGGCTTACTTTTTTATTCTGCCAATTTAAAAACTGCCAATAACTGATGGTGAGTTATGCAATACTCATGTTGACAAAATATTTTAAAATCACTCTGTATATTATAATAATAATAGCAATCTAGAATTGCCAATATTTTGTAAAGGTCATCACATTGTCCACCCTATATGGTGAAAATTATTCGGCAGACATTCAATTTCATTTAAATCCACAAACAGAAAAAGTAGAAAGCCAATTATTTGCTCTGGTGTAAGGATTACTCGACAAATAAAAAAAACGAAATTCAACTAAAATACTTACGACTTGTCAATAGACGATTTTTGGGATCGGGATGTTATATTATGTTAAGTACCATTAAGCTTTACAATTATGAGCAATTTAATAGAAAAAACTTGAAATGTTATGAATAAATTTATTACTTAGATCAAAATTTTTATTCTAAATCATAAAACTGAATTTTCAATGGTAGAATTATAGTTGAGGAATAGGTCATTATAATATACAAATTAGATGTTTCTTCATAGCATGCATAATAAAAAAGATCGGCATGCAGGGCCGTCTTCAGAATCACAGTCAAACAAAAAATCTAATTCGCAATGTTATTCGTGTTTAATTTTAATTGCACTTAATGGCCCCCCAAATATTGGAAAATTCTGCTGGTTGGCTGTTCCATGCCTTCGGCCAATCAATTTTTAATTGTAGGTATCAATGAAAATTTTAACTTCCTTACATCTGAATGTGACTGTAATGAATTGTTTTTATTTATCAAGTATATTATTTAGTAATTTGAAACAATAGAAGTGTAGCGTCGGTAACTTTAATTGGAGGTCATAATTACCATATAATTATTAGTAATCAATTAATATTATTTATTATAATAGAATTGCAAAAAAACTATTACTCATCGATAAATCCTTACTAAATAATAATTAATAAATAAATTAATATTAACATAAACAAAATATCATATAGCGGGGGTGCTTAAATTAAAATAGTATTATATTTTTTAAATCAATGAGGAAAGATCAAAAGATAAAAGCAATTTTTTCGGTTTTAAGTATACGTAAGATATTCTAAAAACAAAGTTTTTGAAAAAAATTACAGCGCTAACGATTTATGTGAATTTCTTGGAATATAGTAACTAGCTTTTGGTATGGCAAGCTTTCGCAAACAACTTTGAGAAAAAATGAGCTTAAGAAGCGTGTTTTTCTATACATTTAGTACCCTTCCACATAAGGATAATTTGGTTATGATTAACATCGACTAAAACGGAAATGATCTCCCGTTGTCAATGTAATCCTTCTACGACACTCGATTTATTTTTATTTGCAAAAGCCGCATTCGAAATTTAAAAACTTAGGATTAGTATTATACGACGCACCAATTATACTTTTAAATACTTAAGGGGACTTACGGTTTTTATAGCTTAAGGATTTTTATCTGCAAACCCTCAAAAGTATGACAAATTCATATTTAGTAAAATCAAACACATATTTTCGTTCCCTGAAACCGAGAAGTACTCCCCCTCGTATACCAATAATTATGGCATTAAGGCAGTATTCTAGTCTAGAAATTTAAAAAAATGATTTTTTTTAAACTACATTTTTAATGATGGCTGACATAATATCTCAAGTTCTACTTGACCGACCAACTTCAGATTTGGTGTGTACCTTTAGTATGAGTAGTTTTATAGCCGGTACCTTGGGCATTGCTAAATTATTATATTATTCTGTATTCTGCTGACTGACTGAAATAAACATATATTTTTTGTATTTTTATTTTTTACAATTAGTAATAATAATAATTTAGCGATTTTCAATGTACGGGCTATAAAGCAACATATACTGAAGGTACCCATCAAATCTGAAATTAGTCAGTCCAATAGCACTTGAGATATTATGTCAATCGCTTTGAAAAACCGCGTTTTTCGACTTTAACGGGGCCTGTATTTTAAGAAAATAGGGAAAACCATCGATTTTTTCAAATTTCACGACTAGAATACCGCCTTCAGAAAAACTCTTAAAGCAAACTATTGTGGATATCATTAAAGCATATACAGTGGCTCAAGAAATTATTCGTACACTCCTATGTTAACAATGTAAATAGTACTTTTTGAAGCCTTTTTGACACTTAACAATCGCTTGTATAGAAAAACTTATTAAAAAATTTTTGTTGAAAATTTCATTCTCGTCATTTTTGTTACTATACATTTTTCTATTTTGTCGCACCGTTTCTGAGTAACAGCGACTTTAAAAACACTCGGTAAAAAATTTAATGAAACATACGAGCAATGTTAATTTTATTAAATTTTTTACAGAGTGATTTTAAAGTCGCTGTTACTCAGAAACGGTGCGACAAAATGGAAAAATATATAGAAACAAACATAAAGGGAATGAAATTTGCAACAAAATATGTCTGAAACATTTTCCTATAAAATTGATATTTATATGACAAAAAATTACTTGAAAAGGAACTATTTAGTACATTGCGAACATATGAGTGTTTTGAATTATACAGGATGTCCCCGGATACACTTGACATAATTTCAGTGGTGATAGAGGGCACTGTTCTAAGAAAAATATTTAACAAAATTTTTTTTCTAAATTCAAACCCTCGAGTTAGGCCTCCTTAAAGCATTTTTTAAATTTCCACTTTCACATGGCCATAGCTCGGAAACTATTGATTTTTCAGTAAAAATAGTCAAGTGCTTATTTAAAGAGCGTGAAATAATCTACAAGGAAGATTCATACCTTTTATTGTCTAAATTCAAGGGCTTTCGATTTATGAAAAAAAGTAAGCCAAAAAATGTGGAAAATTTTGAACTTTTTTTTTCTTCGTTTTTTTCAAATCGCTGTATCTTCTAAACGAAACATTTTACAAAAAATCTGACGTCCCACTGCGGATAGGAAATTTAACGGACTATAACTTTTGTCTAGTAAAAATGTTTGAAAAACTAATCTATTTCACAGAAAATCAGAAAATAATAAAAAAAACAGCTAGAAAACAAAAATTAAATTCACAAAAATTTTATTTTAACAAAACAAAGTTCTAGTCAATAGGCTAATTGCTTCGAGCGTAATCGTGGATATAAAAATTAAAAACATAGTTTGGAGAAAACTGAGTTTCAAGAAACTTTACTGAGAAATATTCTATAATATATTCAATTTATTTTGCTGGATTTGGGTTTATTCTCCAACTGAAAATATCTACTTTCAGTTCAAGTCAATCAATCAATATTTCGAATCTCGAAAATTTCGTTAACAGACTCATTTGAAACATTTCAATCAAAATATTCAAATTTTTCAATTCAAAAAACCGAAACCTCGCTTAACTGCTGCAAAAATACCGGGTACTTACAAATATATATAATATGCATTTGTACGCTCTATCAGTATAAGTATCTACTTCAGTTTATGGTCAAGTAGACGGCTATCTACTATGATTTATTTAATATTATAATATATAAGACTCCGTAGTGAAATAAAAATGCCCACGAATTTACACTTGCATACCTGCAATTCTAATAATACAATTGTCACATACACGTATACTATATTATAGTTACTTAATTATTCATCCACTACAACCAGCTAAGCATGCCAGACAAATTTATTAATATACCAGCTACTTTTCATTTTCTTATAATAAGTAATTTGCATTATTTAAAACTGGCAGAAGTTGAACCACTCTGTAGGAGTACAGGAAGATCCAACTTCGGTAACACAAATTTTATTTTAAATGCAGCTTTGAATTTAAATGTAGCTTTAATTTTAATTGCTATATTTAAACTCTAGTTTTCAAATGTAGCCATTTTATAAACAATTTCGTGAGAGTTTCGCTCTGTGTCGTACTCGGGAAGTATTAGTGCGAGAATCTGGATCATGCAAACCGATTGTGGACACTGTACCATCTCAATTAGAAGACAATTGGATTTCTGTTGCATAAACTAGCTGAAGTATTGCGTTTCAACTTTCAAATGCTATTTTCTCAGAAACAGTTTGTCCAGATCCTCAAGAAAGGATCTCCTCGTTAGATTCTTTTGAACTGTTGCCAGAGACTTCATCATGGACTTCCAAAATGATTTTTGTTCTAGAGCCAATCTAATTCACTTCATGGTGACTTATAGCATGGCGCCTCTTAATCAAAGTCTACTCGTGATATGGGTAATTCCCCTATTGTAATTGATTTAATTATATAATATAGCACAGTGATTTACTCATTCAAATACATTGGACACTCGGAACCCGTCCAACCGATGAAATTGTTTTCGACATTTTTTGTCTGACGATACTTCGAACGAAGGCCTCGATTAGGCTTAAGTAGATTAACCAGACGGCAAACGCGACGCAAGGTCCCGTTCAAATATTGGTTTAATTTTCATGCTGGACCAATTAGCATCGTAAATCGTGATGTTGCGTCACGGCGCCGTCTGCATGAACTCGGACTCGGATAAAACAGTCTACATAAGTTTTTATTCTAGACAAATTTTTGAAGGTGATTTAAGAATGTTACGTTCCTTAAATCATGTTTAGAAGAATTCAGACATTTCAATTAACTTAAAGAGAAAGGTTTACGACGCGTGTATTTTGTCAGTGACTAAATACGGCATGGAAACTGCCATCACTGAAGCGCAAGCGGAAAGCTTAAGAACAACAGGGCTAAATATGGAAAGACCAATGCTAGGAGTAAGCCTGAGAGCGTGTAAAAATGACGAAAACGAGAAGACTCAAGTGGCAATGAGTCGAACATGTGAAGATACAACTCACAAGAAAACCACAACAGATGGCTAGATGATATTAGAAAGTGCGCAGGAAGACAATGATATCAACTGGTACAAAACAGAAAAGAGTGTAAGGAAACTGGAGAGGCTTGTGTCCTGGAATAGACGGAGTGGAACAAACCTGAGGATACTCAAGTTCTTCAGTCTGAAAGTTATAACTTTGATTTGAGGATTTGAAAATGAGCATCTGCTTCCCAACACTGACTGTTTTGTTTTCTTTCGTGCGTTGATAATGCTGTGACTATGAAGTCTTTTGTTTTTTTGGTATTTATTGTCCAATCTATGTGCAATAAATATTAGAATTTTTGAACAGTTTGCATAGTTTTCCTTCTCTCCTACTGGCTTTGCCAAATACTTTAGCATAAGTTATGAACATAGATATTCTTGGTGTTGAAGCAAATGAATTTATCTGCATTTATGGATGCAAAGCCCAACTTTTTGTCTCTTTGTTTTGATTTTAGCTGCCTATCCAAATATGAGAAGTTTCTCATTCAGACTGATTTGATAAGTCATTATCACCGAGACTGAGGTTCACTGATACTCTTTTAGCTCCTGGCTTTCTCATCTTGCTAATTCGCATACTTCGAACATCCAGCCTCCTATCTAAATTTCTCTTTTCTGATTCAATCTCACCCAGCTTCTTCTTGAAGCTTGAACCCAAGTTTAAAGTTCGTTCACTCTCAGCTAGCTTATGCTTATAATATTAAACAATTAAACATAATAAATAATCAACAATCAACTGCAAGAAATTAAATTTTATTTTTTAAATTCGTCCAGTATTTTTATTATTTAAAAAATACAACTTTAAGGACATTTTTTACGATTGAGAAGCATTAAAAATCTCTCGACATAAATCTGAAAATTTTGGATTATATTCTGGTTAATATAAGAAGGTTGAAATACTTTCATAAGCGACCGTTTATTTCGAAACTTCAAGGGCGGTCTTGAACGAATCTCGAAACGACTGATATCTAAAAGTTTATTATTTTATAGTCCGATTTGTGGGCAGGCAATGGCAAACCACCGAGGTAATCTGCCTAGAAAACCGTTTTAAGCAAAGAAAGACTTGCGAGAGAAAATAGGACGTGGAATCCAAACAACGGGAGTAGCTAAGATAATAATAAAATCTGACAGCACTCTAAATAGAGAGAGGACTTGTCTAAACCAAAAATTGAAGTTAATTTATGGTTACATTTTGTTTAGAATAAAATTAAATCAAAAGAGCAATAAATAATCATGAAATATTGCACGTTAACAGTTAACACGTTCATTCAGGCTAATTTAATTATGTGCAGTACTTGAAACGTATCAACATAATAAATAACGTAAATATTTATAAAAAACGCTACAATGTAGCACGAGCAAGTCAATTTAATGTTAGCCTGATCCCACCACCTATACAAATTACCAACAACTAATAGAGTGAAATGTTAGAAAACTGCATTGTTGTTGTTTTACATAACCCATCCCTTGAAGGGTTGGAAATTTGTTTATTTAACCGAAATTTGAAATATTTTCAAAAAAAATATACAGTAACTTACCCTATACTTCCAGCTCTACGTTTTTGGATGCCCTTTGTGGGATCAGCACCTAAAAATATTCGCCTTTTAATCACAGCTTCCTTGAATAAATATGACAAAAACTTTGCTTTCATTGAAATGAACGAGGGGGTTAAAATTTACATTTGTCGCGAATGGCATTAGTAATTTTGAGGAAGACAAAATCAATCATGAAAGCTGGTAGTTAATTCAATAATTGAGATGCAAATTTGGGGAAAAAGCGTAGCGTGATTGTTGAAAATTATCAGGGCAAGGAAAACACCGCACCGAACACTGATCAAAACAAATAATAGCACTTAATTAACTGCATAGAATTAAGAAATTAGCTAACCTGACACCGAATGTGTTACAGCGGACATCGGTATTACGAACCATGCATATGATTAATTAGTTCTTAGCGAATCAATAGGCACACTATAGAATTTCACTTTATTTACAATCGTTAAAATGTAATAATATTAGTTTTAACCCACAACTGTGTTTACTAGAAACCGACCGCCATACTAGAAAAATGTACATTTTCGGGTGGGAGTATCAACCATTTTGTTTTAAGGGTGCATTCACAACATCACGAACGGTAGCTTACCCAAACATTCTTCACGCGTTTGATTGGTTGCCTACCTACAAACACTAAATTCCCCAACGCGATTTTTATTCCCGCTAGTTTTCAAGGTCGTGACGTCGGCCAATCCATCACGTCCATGTTCAGAATATCGTGATTGGTTCGGTCGAAATAAAAATGAATAAAAAACAATAATGATACAACTAATATAAAATATTTAATTATTGAGATATGATACAAAAATCAATTAATGAGTAAATACTGATTGAATATAAAAATTATAAAAAAAAACAAAGAAAATAAAAAGTAGTAGGTACCCCTAGAGAAAAATCTTAATTTAACTTACCATAAATATAAACAATAATTTTACACAATTTTAACTTATTCACAATAAATTTATTTATTTATTAAACTAATATTTAATACAAATTGAGTTAATTCACAATCAATTCATGTCTGAAACTGAAAGAGAATTTGGTGGTGGCGAAATAGTCTGTCTACTTACCTGAAGGTTTTCATAACAAAATAATAAAAATATAAATTAATAAATATACATAAAACAATATTTAAAAGATTTTTTATATATTTAGCCTTTAGTTATTTTTACATTATGCAATCGTACATGAGTTATACCTACAGCCAGAAAAATATCACCATATATTTTAAACTACACTGGAGTTTCTATAGCATTCTGAGATGCCATCTACTATTGTTGTTGGTAAACAGTTCAATTAATTTGTTCATTAACAGAGTTATTTATAGCTAAAAGTGGGGTGTATAAAACATTACATAGAAAATTAAGACTTGTATAAAAACACCATACAATTTTGGGTACTCTTTGTACATTTATTTAACCAGTTTCAGACATGTATAAAGCATTCGCACTTTTTATTGTTATACCAAACACGAAAATTAATTGAATATGTGCAGGATAATAAAAAGGGAATAATAACCACGAGACGAGGCAACTCGAGAGCTACAGTACTACCGTACTCTTGTTATTCAAATAATAAATACATAATAAGTAACATAGATGTTTAACATTTTCCAGAAAGACGATGTTGCTTATTTTACAAAATGGTACAGTAATAATTAATGGATTACACTATGTGGTTTTTCTTTAATTAACTAGCGGAGATCCGAATCTCGATTCCAGTCTGTGCAGGCCAAGCCCCACCACACACACACTGTAATTATGGTAAAAGTTTTAGAAATCACGCTATACAATTATTAAGTCTATACACCAGTCCAAGGCCGCAATTATCTACAGGGGGATTAGCTGCGGGAAATTTGAAATAACACTTTCGATAGCAACAACGCCACCTGTTGATCCAAAATTTGACTCATTACAAGTGCTAATAGTCTAGGCTCCTGTTGTACCAACAAGGGCTTATTTTCGGGATGTTGAGCCAAAAATACTAAAGTAGCTGCAGCTCTTCTCAACATATCCAAACTTGTTCCCATCGAATCAGGATTTTCACGTAATGCTCCAATACCATGCTGATTAGCCACACCCAATGCACTTTGCTCCGCTTGTTCAATAAAGGCAACTAATAAGGAAATACACGGTAATTGTAAAGCTATCACTCGAGACATACTACTGTCGGCTGCTGCAAGGTAATGAAGCAAGTTTATAGAAAATTCCCGCAATACTTGATCTTCGGAACGACATAAATGCTTAGTAAGCACCGCACACAGACGTTCCAGTCTCGAAAATGGTGGCGTAGCTATTACCAAATCTACATTTCCATTCGTCACGCACAATTTACACAACGCCTCTAATGCTAAACGTTGAGGCGATAACAACGACGATGGTCCTACCGAAGCAAATGAATCTTGACCGTGTGCCGATGGACATATTGCCCAATGCAGTAAACCGTCCAACAGTGGCCTCGACACTTCTTCATCGTATTGGTCCAAATCTATATAACCTGCTATGTTCGACGTCGAAACCAACATATTTTCTCTAATTTGTAACAAAAATTCCCACCACCATTCGCTTTCTCCTTGCAGGCTGCTACATGAATCTGCAAAATCCGCATCCTCCTACAAAAAAATAATTCATTTTACTATCACATCTCACTTTTTATTTTTAAATAATTCAAAACTAGATCACAAGAATTTGATTTGATTGTGTGTAACTTGGAGATAAACTTGAGTTTGAAATTGTTTAAAATTTTTAATATTTTTGTTTTACTTTTTATTTTATTTTTTTATATATTTTTCTGATCCAAGTTGGATTGTGATTACTTTTTGTCAAAATAACTAATCGGTCGATGTCAATATAAGCTTCAAGTATTAACCCATTAAGTACCAAGCATATTTTACAAAAGTAGACATAAATTTTAGTTAACAGAGGTTTACGGGCCGTTTATGAATGAACGATAGTTAAACAGCTCTGTAAGCCTTAAAACACGTTTTAACAAAATAGGTTTAAAGAGTATTTTAAGATATTTTTATGAATACGGCTGTAAATCTTATTTTGTAGGCCTTAGCCTACGATAAGTTACTGTCCTCAAATGAGGACGCTGGTACTTAACCCTTTCAGACACGAATTATGAAGGGGTTGTAGGAAACTCAGCATGTGAACTTGTTTAATTTTTAGAAGATGTTTCATGTTTGTTAGATTACCCTAAGATTCCCGAGTACTCAGATATCAACTGTCCTCTGTGTAGTGGACAAGGTGATTTTCTGATCACGATTTATCGAAAATTTAGAGATTCCATGAAAAAAAATTTATTTTATTAAATGCAAACAACATTATACAATGTAGAAAAAATATTACGTACTGAAATAGTATTAATTTCCAAAAGAAAAATAAACACAAAAAACTGGAACACAACCATGTGCTTTCAGTTTCAAAACATAAGACAAAATAAATTTATTAAAGGATAACAATAAGTCCCAAAAGTAATGCAAACTTTCAGGAGTCAAGCTGACTAGTCCTCGAAACAGATCAACTTGATTGGCACTTTCCATACAGCTACTACTAGCCATAATTTTGCCTTAAACTTATGTCCTCTCTACAGGACACTGTGTCTAAAAGGGTTAATGGGTTAACGCAAAAGTTACATAAGAAAGAGCACTGAAATGTTTAGCCAAATGATTACCATTTTGGACTCTCGTCACTTCATAACAACAAAATAATATATTTTTAAGATTTAAAATGAAAAACTATTTCTGTTTCCTTTTTGTAGGAAAAAACCAGCATGCTTTGAACCTGTCACAAACAGAATGAAGAGAGTTGAAATCAATAATCACTCAATTTCTCGCAAACACCTGATTATCTCACGATTGAAGTAGCTAATACTGGAACAGCTATCGGTGGGGTTTAGTCAATGCACTAATATTGCAACATCAAAGTGGACATAGAATTCAAAGGGTTTCTTTGTTTAGAATCTCAACAAAAAACACCAGTTATGTTTTCAGTTGATTTTTTTATTGATTTTACTTATTACTAGAGTACGGAGTTCTAGCAAAACGAAACCCAATATTTGGTATGCGGCATACAATTTATGCATAAACACAAAGTATTATACATATTATACATTATATGCCACATACTAAATATCGAGTTACATTTTGCTAGAAGTCGGTACCCTACTTATTACTTATATTATTTTTAGTTTTACAAGGAGTCAATAAAGAAAACGGGTTTTTTAAAAAATTTTAAACTATTTATATACACTGAAAGTCAAACAGTTCACAAGTAGTCTTGTGACGGAGCTAGCATTGCTATGAAATGCATATTAAGTTACAATGTTCGTGATTTGATTCCCTTTGATGCTTTTAATTTCTATTGTATTGTTATTTTTACTTACATACTGCTTGAAAAATTGTTCTTAACGTACCATTTTTTGAAAAGATAGGTGTAATGTGAAATCGTTACAAAGGAAAAGGGTTGACTTAAAGAAGCAGCAGTTATTAAAATTCACATTTAATCATTGCTGAAATGTATTTTTTACAGGGTTATTAAAAGAAGTTTTTGTTTGTTCTTTTTTAAAACTTTGTACAAAATACATTTTGCTTTCGATTAAATGTGATTTTCAATAACCGCCCCTTCCACAAACGACTCCCTCACCCAGCCAACCTGAGAATTTGCTTTTTTATATTTAGTTTGGGTGAGAATTTTGTTATACTGACTCCCTCTTCGTTCATCTATATTTTCAAAATTTGACAAGTGTTTGTAAAGATTTTCAAAAAAATATCAATTTATATAAAACATTAATTCTTACAATTTCTATTAAAATAACAATTTTTCAAGCAGCAAGGGAAACGAACCACCAACCTTGTAAGTTGTAACAGGAATGCCAATTCCGCCACAAGATCAATTGTGAAATGCGTGATGTTCAGTATATATAGCTAGTTTTCAAACTCAATGGTCTCAAGTTTGTCTGGGTATCTGGCCCTATTATTTAGAGATAGTAATAAGCAACCTCTGGCCTTCGTGTACTACAAGTATGAGAATTTAGTTAGAGATCACAATTGCACTTGCTCAAAATATAGTTCTTCTTTTTTACAATAGCATTAATAATAATATTACCTCTCAATTTCTATTTGATCTACAAAATCCTAATTTGTAAATTAACTTCAAAAGCATAACAAATGTACCAACACAAGATATGGGGTGCTCTTGGCTACTATGTAATAAACATAATTCCAAAATTTTAAGAAAATTCGTCAAGCCAATTTTGCAAGAATCATGAAAATTCCCAAACCGTAACTTTAATATTTCTATTTTTGTGAATAACAAGATTGTATAAGTAAAGAAACATAAACAAAAACATTAAATATTGATCTTTGGTTTTTTTTGTTAGGTTTTCTATGATCAAAAATATTGACTGGTCACAAATAGGCTTTTTGAACATGAAAGGAACTACAAGTTTTTAAATTATATCTGGGCTTCAAGTAAAAAACTTAAGATCTGAAGTAATTAGTTTGAAAGTAGAAACTTCAAATTATTAAATTATATTACTTTACCGGATGGTCAAGTGTTAAGAACAGAGAGCTGTACAATCAAAATGCACCTACAGCAGATGTGAGAACTTTTGTATTATTCAATGATCTATGCTATAATCACACTAAGCATTTTTCTGTACAAGAAACTGTTTAGTTTCTGCACAGAAAGTTTAAAACCGTTTGACCACTTGAGTGACACCACAGAGCATAAACACCATGTATAATATACACTGATTAACGTTTTGTTTAAATATACTGACGTACATTGGTCCAGTGTTATCGGCATGATAACAGCACTTATGTTAGGAAATATGGTCTCAGAAATAAATACCTGTTACAGTGTTATGTAGTAAAACCTACATCTTAAAAATGAGTTAATACTTTTGGATCATAAGAGAAAATTTAGCCTAATACCTTCAACATTTTATAAGTTTTAATGGCCATTAACTGAAAATGTAAGATATGACGACCAGTTATAACTGGTCTTATAAAAAGACCAATAATCAACAAACATAACCGATAATTTAACGATTAGTAATTTTAAAAGGTAAAGCAGTCTAAAATAACAGTATCAGGTTTGTTTAATGCATTGCAGTAACAATTTAGAAGCAGAACGATTGCTACTTTATTGCGCCCTATGCTGTCAACTTATATAAAAATAAAACAAAAATTTTTAAATGACCATTAAACTTTACAATCAGACTAAGGTATTATGCATAGCCACAAAGTAGGCTACTAGCATCATTTTAAATATACCTAAGATTTAAAATAATGCTAGTAGCTAACTTTCAATAATGCATGTCACAAAATGTAAACCCATTTTTAAGACTAAGGTTCTATTTCTCAATATAATAAGTTATATTTTCATACAATCTCATATTTTGTTGAGAAATAAGATCTACATACCGGGTGTCAAATTTTGAACCTAAACATACCTTCAACATGGAAAACAACATGGTAAATCAGTTTTTTAAGATTTCTGCTTTGCAGTGGATCGAAGAGGTATGAAAAATATCTCATCGTAGGAGATTTTCTTTCTACGTTCAAATATATTAAACAATTTATATATTTATTATTTAATTCTTGTTAATGCGAAAATAAAGCAAACTCTTAAAACTATTCTTTAAAACTAATTTGTATTCTGCACTAGAAAAAGTTTTTTATATTTAACAAGAATTAAAAGCTTTGTTTTGGCAACATCCTTAAGAAGAAAAATATTAAGTGTCGAGTATTTTTAGATGTGAAAAACAATATCTTACAAATGAGATTATTTTTATATCTGTACAGCGGAAAGCAGGAATCTTAAAAAAAACTGCTTTACCATTCATATTCAGATTTAATATTTGGCACCCAGATGATCATAGCTTAAATATGACTTCAATTAGTTTTTCTCTAATAATCCAAAAGCAGGGGAAGATCAACAATGTTGTATAGACCAAATGAATTAGCATAAGAAGACTTTTGAAGATTTTTCATTTTATTGGTAAACTGGATTTATAGTTTTACTTATGAGAGAAAATGACGTCAAGTGGTTTTAGAAAAATCAAAGTATATTAGGAATGTTATTAAATGAAGTTATTTGATAACCAGAGAACCATGTTTTAATAATTCAGAGTTATTTCATGATTTCACTTTGAATAAAATAGTTTTAAATACAATTAATTATTTATGTTTGTGAAAGGTAAATGAAATGTTATTTACAAAAAACAAACAAAATCATGTAAAGCATTTATATATCTGCTTATATTAAATTCATTTTATTGTCTACACTTGAAAACTTAATTAAATTTAATATGACATCCGCTTTTTAAAAATATTTTTCTTTCTTTTAGCCTAGGAAAATCTATAAGTCAGAAGATTATAAATTTTAATAAAAGGTAGTGTATATTGTACCTGTTTGGTAACAAAAATTTGAGTTTTCAATTTAAGAATATTAAAAGTTCTACAAATACTGCTTTGCAGGGGTTTTGAGATTCTCAATTACAATAGTTAAAATATAAAAGAAAATTTTGGTGCTAAAACATTAACAAAATTAACATCTACGTAGTAAAATTGTGCGTAACAGTTAGTGCCCAAATTTAAAAATCAAGTTAAAATTAGATATTCTTGAACTGCATACCAAATATTTGGCAAGAACTGGGAACAAAGTGATCAGATAATAATAAATCTGGCAAAAGTGCATCATTCGTTAAATTGTGATTAGATTTTCAACTCGGAAATTGTGTAAGTCAAAGAAATAGTAATAATTCAAGTTGCCAAGATAAATAAAAAGTTGAATGAAAAATGTAGGGTCTTACCTCTCGATCATAATTTCTTGTCTTCTGTGTGCGTATAGGATGATCATGGTAAAGTAATAACAATTTACCAACAAGTGACAAAAAAGCTGGACTATTTGCAAATTCCGTTTCATTACCTGGAATAAACGTTAAACTACGTAAAATATTGGATATGCACACGCAACGTTTGCCAATATTATCTTGGCTTTCGGTTAATAAAATCAAACTAGCATCGTCTCGAGTATATGCTTCATCTTCGTAATCAGAAATACGACGTCGTTTTAATGTACAAGCAGGATCACGCACAGTAAGTTCATTATTTAATTCCACATTCACAGCCGCAGTCAGATCTGTCGAGGGCTGTTCTTGTTCCTTACAGTTTTCTGTTTCACTCACAACTTCAGTCTTAATTTTTTCTTTAATTTCTAAGGCGAGCATACCGTTATCATCAATAGTTTCTTTTTTAATTCGAGATATCACATCACTTAAAGTTTTTGTCCTACGTTTTTTGTCACTAGGTTTAGAAGCAGGTGGCGGTACGTCAGGTGAGGGTGTTCGATGAGGTTCTGGCTCCTTCTCTAGTGCAGCTTTTTCCACTTTTATTTCTTTATCTTCTTTTTCTAATGTTCTACAAAATGGAATATGTCCAAACTCAGCTTGAAAAGTTGGCAAAATGTGATCAACCGTGTGATGCCAAGGATCCATAACCACATCTGCCAATATTATACTCGCTCTATTAGAATCACCTCGAACATCCCAAGCCTTCTGATGATCTTTTACCAAAATATCGTCACTTCTATCTATCATTCTAACAGGAAAACCTTTACGTGATACGTTTGTATAATTTGTAGTATTTCTCAGAAATACCGTTCGGCTCTCTGGATCTACGGGAGATGATACGCCACCTAAATCCACTTCTAATTCAGTAGTGGTGGGTTTATCCTTATTAGGTTTACCATCAAACATATCGGATAAACTCTTGCGAAAATGTTCTAATAATAATTCCAGTAATCCAGGCCACTGGTTAAGTCCAAAATAAGCAACTGAAGAATCATCAAATAATAAAACATTTAAAACATCAAGAGCAAAACAGCTCTCCGTCAATAGACCCGATTTTAAACTCATAATAATTCTCCAAGCATCAACCGGTCCAAGATCTGATCGACACATGCGTTTACGACGGTACAATACCGGAAGGGTAGCTTCTACACTGTCTGGAGGAAATGTGATTTCTCTTTTTGGTAATTGGCTTTGCGTTAGGGAACTTCCTCCAGGTACTTGTGATGTTGTTGGTTTACCACTTTGCGGTGGCAACATGGCAAATGGTTTTCCGGATCTAGGTCCTATAGGTGGCCGCAACGGAGGACCTTGGCCGACTCCTGGTGTAGGCATGGGAGACCATTGTTGTTGTCCTTGTTGTGGAGGTTGAAAACCTTGCGTTCCGGCTGGATAACGTTCCCATTGACCACTTGGCCTACCACCTTGATTCCATTGCTGCGTTCCAGCACCACCTGGTCCAGCTGGCCCTGTAGTGGGACCATATTGACCACGATATTGTGTATTGTTGGGCCATCCACCTGTACATTAAAGTTAAATTAATACACTTTTTACTTTCTTAAAATGGAGATATTACGTACCATACATCTGAGGTCGTTGCCCATATTGTACAGGATAAGCCTGTTGTTGTTGTTCTTTATTGGCAAAATCGGGATGACGCCTTGGTTGCTGAGGAGCTGGAGGTGGCATGTTTTTATTTGCAGGTGGACCTCCAGGATAAGTAGCGGGAGTTTGTGCTCCTTGTTGATTCGTATAGTTCTGGAAAATGTAAAGAGTAAACATAAAGTTGTGAAGAAGTGCACGAAGTAAATACCTGGTCAGGTCTGTAATATTCTTGAGCTGGATACGGTCCTGGAGGTGGCTGTGTTGTGGGTCCAGGCCCAGGGACAGGACCAGTTGCAGCAACCGGTGTTCCCGTATACGTAGGTCTCGGAGAATAACCTGCCGGTCCAGTTGCAGTATTCATCGTGTAACGATTGTATGGGTCTTGACCTGCAGGTGGTGCACCACCTTGTGAATTATTTGAAGTTGATGGTGGAGCTGGAGAATCACCAGAATAAGGAGAATACACAGTTCTAGATGTTGGAGGATAATTTGTTCCTGCTGGATATGGTGAATACTGTTCGGGAGGTGCTCCTGGACCAGGTCCAGGATATTGATTATATCCCACTTGATTGTTATAATTTTGGCCTTGTGGTCTCGGTGGTGCAACCGACGGATAAGGTGGATGTGGTCCTGGAAATGGACCGCCACCACCGCCGCCTCCTCCACGAGGTGGAGGACTGGGCGACACATCTTCAAAAGGATTCGATATGTTGACATTATCAGATCCTCCCGTTGCAGGACTGGGACCTCTCGCAGGTGCATTTCCTAAATGGTTAGCACCAGCCGACCCTAAATTGTTAACAAAAATGTATGTAAGTCACAGTTTTAAAATTCATTGAATTTACATGTAAATGACATTTATGTTAGTAAACATAAACGTGAATTTAAAAATGTAAACAAAGATAAGATAAAATTTGAATTACCTTCTGCAATAGAAAATAAATTATCATAATTTAAAAGCACACCTATGATACTCATAGCTAAATAAACTAAAGTAAAGTTTTAAATTATTATCACAACAAAAATGTGAATTATAGTCCCGCTGTTATCACTTGAAATGCATTCTAAAATTACAATCAATAAACATTTTGGTGTTCCAACTGTTGTTGTAAAGAGGAATATACACTAACTTGCAGAAATGAACTAGAGGGTAATTCATTTAAAAATTAGCAATTACAAAAACTTACAATAAGTAAAAAACACTCTTCTCATAACAAAAATCTTTTTCCACTGTTTATAAACATTTTTTTATCATTCGACAATTGTTTTTTTTATGTGTCACCGATTCAACTTTAAGGTTATGCGATACCGCGCGACTGTTTAAATTCTTTTTCTTGTATTTTTCCCGATAAAAATTTAAAGAATTTATGTAGTAAACCATGTTAGACAAATTTATTAAATTGACGATAAGTACTACGTACGCCAGTCGATCACAAATTAATGACGTTTTAAAAGCATTTTGAGATGGCCTGTAATTTTTCCAATAAAAAAAAGTTATGCATGACGGCGGGAAAAACAAAATTTTCAAAATAGTAGTGAACTTAATTTAAAAAAAGCGAGAACTAGATGTGACTTCTTCAAGTATCAAACATGTAGTGGTTGTAATTTTCAAAATGCGTGGGTTTCTACCCCGACATAAAGAAAGGCGGTCATCGTGATCACGTTTTTCATGGCAAAGAAAACGCGTATTAAAAATAGTCCACCTATCACAGCACTTCTTTTGGAAATTAGCAACCGAGTCCGAACTTCTGGGGGTGTATACTAAAAAAATTTTAAACCAAAAATTCATAACATAATGAACCGTTTACGCGCTTATCTGCTTTTGAAATGTAGACTGATTTCAATTTTGTTTTAAACAGCTTTGTGTTGTCGCTTAAGGGTTGTAAAATTTTGATGCCTTTCTCAAAAAGTTGCCTGAAAAATGTATCTTACATTTTTTTTTAAAAAGCCTTGAAGAGTGAATTCCAAAAAAAAATAGTAAATTAACATTAGAATTATACAGACATTTTTCAGAGAAGTTTTGTAAAGATTTTCAGCACTGTCAGCAGCCTTTCAAACTCTTGAGAAGAGATAACAAAAAAATACTATGAGTCCTCAAGAAACAAAGCAATTTTTTTAATTCGACTATTATCTTTATAAAGCGTGCAGAAACATTAAAATCAAACGGTTTTTGTAAAAGTTATTTGCATTTTTGCATAAAAACAATATAAAACTCCCCTTTCAACTAACGCTTAAAAGCTCAAAAATTAAATTAAAATTAGACTTCGCCGCGCAGTTGTAGAACAAAAATTGATTTTTACACTATTTTAGTTTCTAATCCTATTTTTAAATATATAACCTCCCCCCCCTGAACCATACCGCCTTGGCTTTTCTCAAAATGTCGTAACCCTGATTTTTAGTTTATAAATTCGTTTTGGCGGGAACACGTATAACACCGTGTAAATATAACACTGTGTTATCGTTTTCCCGCTAAAAAGCATTGCAATAACCAACGCTATCTTGAGTTGTAATTTGGTAACAATGTAATATTTAAAAAATACATCTTTGGCATCAATCATCAAAGGTGGCTACACATGACTTAACGCGGGCAGATAAGTTGCAGAGCATCCAAAAATAAGAAATCCCTATTTCTTCAGCTGCTAATAAACGGTTTTAAGAGATATAATCGACGTCCAAAAATTGGGGAAAATCGAATTTTCATGTAGGAGTTTTTTTACTGAATGAAATCAAAGCCAAAATACTTCACTTAAGAACTAAACTCCTACATAAATATTAAATTTTTCACCTCATTTTTGGAAAACCTCTTATTAGCAGCAAAAATATAAGAGTTTTATTTTTCGATGCTCTATCACAGATCCAAATTTATCCAGACGCCCGATAGACCAATAGACATAACTCTCAAAATTTAGAAAATTGAGTTATGCATATTGAATGTTAGGAAACCCAGAAATATGCATAACTCCATTTTCAAAAATATGTGAGTTACGCCCATTGGTCTTTTATATTGCAGCTTACATTATTATGCAGATTACAAACCTAAGAAATGCTGAAAACGGGGGTTGTCTACCCCAAAATCTAGTCTAGAGCAAATGGTGTAACGCTTACTCTTGTAAGGTATCCTGGTGTCACGTAATTTATGATGTGAATATAAATAATTAAAAGAGTTTAAAACAACGCAAGTTTATTTCTCTAATGACATTGTTACTTTTTATAGCTTCAAACGTAAAATGCGTAAGTTTAGCTGAAGGAATTACTTATACCGGGTGCTGAATGAGTTAACCGAACATAGGAAATTAACATGTAAAAACTTATTTATGCAAATTCCTGCTTCCCTAATTATTTTAGAGAAAAAATGAAAGACACTAAAATAATGGAGAAATAAAAGCTACGAATGATAATAGCATTAGGTTTCATCTAATTTTTACTTAAAAGGTCAAAAATTGCTTTCAAAATTGATAACATTTTCATTTATCGCACTGGCCATGGTAAGTTTCCATATAAATTTTCGTGGTAATTATATTTGAAAATAGAAATTAAATTGAATTTATTGCATGGCCAGTGCGATAAATGAAAATTTTAACAATTTCGAAAGCATTTTTTGACCTTTTAAATAAAAGCTAGATGAAATCTAATGGTGTTATCATTCATTCGTATTCGTATTAGCTGCACGGGTAGTGGTTCAATGCCCACTTTGTACTGAAGCTCTAGGCTTATTGTACCCCGTTTTCCATTAAGATGTGAAGGAATCTTATTAGTATTTCGATCCACAGTTTGATGTTCACCAGAGGGCTGAGCTAAGAAATTCTGCCGAGTCCGAGATTTGAACCCAGAATTTCCGCTCATAACTCAACTAGCGATCACACCAAGCCACCACTGTGGTCTGTTATCATTCATAGTTTATATGTCTGCATTATTTTTATGTCTTTCATTTTTTCTCTAAAATAATTAGGGAAGCAGGAATTTGCATAAATAAGTTTTTACATGTTAATTTATAATTTCCTATGTTCGGCTAACTCATTCAGCACCCGGTATGTATTACTTATATGTCAGAGTGAAATGACGAAATGAAAAAAGGAGTAGATGGTTATTCGGACAGGTTAAATCAAATAAATTTACAATTAGTCAGCCGACGTTTCGGAGGATTATATTCTCGCCATTTTCAGAACTGATATGGAAACAATTTCGTTCTGCAGATGGAGAGAAAATAATCTTCCGAAACATCGGCTGACAGGTTGTAAATTTGTTTGATTTAATCTGTCCGAATGACCTGATACTCCCTTTTCAATTTAATTATTTATATTTGAAATTATTGTGAATTAAAAATTATTTTATCAACATTAGTGTGAAGGATAAGGGCAACTTGGGGATCCTTGACCCGCGGATCCCTAAAACAATCATTCGTTTGATACAAAGTTACCTCCAGAAACAAAAATTTATTGATATCAGCATAGTTTTCAAATTCAATGAAGAAAATTGATTATCAACAATCATAATTGATACGGCTCCAATAGTACAGTGTCTATATGTAATCTTATCTGCATTCTGCATAACAATACGCGATCACTTATTACCATTTACACGCGTCTTAGTTGCGGTGATTCCGTTTAATCGGCGCGGCGTTGAGATTTATATGATCCGATATTGGCTAACTGGCATTCTACTGTATACTGTTAACATACACAGTAAAAATAGTTGCTTTTTTTATACCCAAGATTTTAATACTGCATATAAAATTTTTGTGAATATTCTTTCTTTTCCTTTTTAAACCCAGTAAAATCTTGCCAATTATAATCACAATAGGCCGATCCTTTCATTAACCTAGAAGTTAAATTGTAAATTTTCAACTAAAATTGGCAAAATTTTACTTGAAATTTCGAGCAAAATTAAAATTATTCTTTTTTACTTTTTTAAAATAGCTTTAAAATGTTTTTAACTCGTGAGTTCGTTTCATCTGGAAGTGATTGAAACTTAATTTAGAAAATCGGCAAAAATCATAACCAATACGTAAAGAATTAAAATTCCTACAAAAAAGTCCAGAATATCATATATTTATTTTCATTAGTTTTTGAATGACATTTGAATGTCTTCCTGGTGGGAATCACTGAAGGTAAATGTATGCTGTTGCGGACTTTTTTGAAGGAAATTTAATTCTCTAACGTTTGAAGAGTAATTTCGGCCGATTATTTTAAACTTTAGAGCTATTGATAATTTGAAAAATTGATTACAAAATAATGAGACAAATCGTGGCGCAAATACTAGAAAACAATATTATACCAGCAAACTGGTATAATTTACTCAAAAATAATCTACAAATTTACTCGCTAAGAATTACAGATAAGTTGTTAAATAAGTAAATCTACAGCATGCTTCGATGCAGAAAAAAAAGATTATGAGAAACCTACCAGCATGGGGTGAAGGTGCGTTCGCTTGAGATGAAGGTCGTTGTGAAGGAGCATTAAAATCCGGATTATTACTAGGTGGATATCCATAACCACCATAACCATCCATAGAAGCACCACCAGATCCAGGAGCTGGAAAAGAATCCTGCGAATTTGAAGAACCTGGAGATGGAACCGAAGCAGATTTGGCGCCCTTTTTCTTGGAACTTGCTTCAATTTGATTAATAATGGGTTGAGGATCGATACCGCCTCTATCAAATTGACATTCATATGCCAGTAAATTTTTAGTGTAATGTTTCCGTAAAGTGTACGCCGCACTCGACGATGCTCCAATTCCCAACAATCCCGCAATGTCTTTCCACGTCTTGTTTTTAGATACCTAAAAATTTGACTTTAGAATTTCAACAACAGAAAAATAGTTTTCCATTGTATACCTCCAAAAAGCCACCCCTTTCTTTTACAAACACATATAAACGAAATAAATCTAATGGATTTTTAGAAATAGTAGGACAGGCCAAAATAGGAGTACGACGTTCTTCCATGTAGGCTAGCAATTTATCTAACCAAGCTCGTCGATCGGGATTATCGTCCATTTCGTACAGTTTACCCAGACTGTCAGTTTTCTGTAAATTTAAGACATTAACAAAAGTTAGAGACTACATTTTTAACTACTAAGCGCTACATATTATCAATATTAGTATTGGGACATGCCAAACATGCTACAACAAGCATTAGCACGACATTAAAAAAATATTTAATATAACCTTTGAGCGAAACGTGTCCGTTGGAGGCACATGACTGTTAAACACCTGGAAATACCGGGAGGTGTTAGCTTTATACACACCCACAACAAGTGTAACATGTTTTAGAGATGTAACGAATTGTAAAAATATATAAAAAGCATTCTCGTTATTATAACCCCAAAATGATCCATTTGCAAAATTGCACATAGATGCCAATAACACACAATATTAGCATAATTATTAATTAACACCCATGTTAGTGACATTGACTGACTTCATTACATCTCGGTACAATTTTGAATTAAACTTACGGGACTTGCAGGTGTTCGTGGCCAACTTGGGCTGTTGAGTTCGCTGTACTCTTCGTGCATTGAATTCATACTTGCGGCTCCCGGTGACGGCACCGTACTTTGTGGAGTTGTTGGATGACTGTAATGTCCCATGTCATTTTTTCTCGACGATTTTGGCGTAGTACATTGAGGATCTTCTCCTGATGCTAAATTCAAAATGGTTTTAGAAATTGAAAATAAATTATGAGTTAGTCTTTTTACCAGCTGAAGTATTGGAAAGAGTGGATTGTTGCGATCCCTCATCGATGGGCGCGCCGTCAGGTCCCGTGGTAACTACAGACGTTACCGATCCTCCGGAGGCTGCCGTTACGTGAGTCGTTAAAGTTCCTGTTGCTGTCGTAGTTATTCCATTGTCCATCATGTCGGGACCTAATTGATGGTGAGAATTTGGCGTCGAACTTGGTGGAGGCATAGGTCCGTCATGCGAATGACTATTTGGTAGAAGAGGGCTGGTAGCTGTAGGCATGTTCGGAGGTCCCATACTAGGAGGTGGTCCCATGCCCGAATGATGGTGGCTTGCCGATGGAGGACCCATGTGATAATTTTGAGGAGGGCTGGGACTTGGTGGCATGGAAGAGGGCACATTTCCAAATCCCATTTTATGTTGCAAATGTTGCTTGAGGTAGTGTGGTGGTCTTGGAGGACATGGCGATGGAGAATTTGGCGCCTGAGGAGGACCATTTCCTTTGCCTCCTGGTAAATGGTTACCACTACTCGTGATAGGACCAGTCCACGATGGTTGATAAGCTGGAAACTGAGAGTTGCTCATATGATTTGGTGTTGATCTGTTTGGAAACTGTTGAGGCTGTATGTTGCTATTGAGTGGAGTTTGAGATACCGGTGGACCATATCCTTGATTAGGATACTGTATGTTACTTTGAGGCCTTGGTGGGTAACATTCTAATGTCACCTACACATTAAAACTTTCTATTTCAAACTCGAGTAATTAAAAAAAAAACACTAAAAAAGGCTCACACGGTTCATTTCTGTTGTAGTTTCATTAAATTTTTAATTAACACAGAAATTTATAATTCAATATAAACACCAGCCATTCATTAGGAATATGTCAAGATTGAACTATTGCAAACACGTGTTTAGTCAAACAAGCACAGAGAATAAATGGAAAACAACCCTAAGCATCTCTATAGTATAAATTCAAGTGCGCTTCGTCCACCCCTTGAAGGGGAGTCGTAGTTTCGTCCACGGTTTGAGTAGCGCGTTGTTTCCCAACCAACCTCAGTCGGTAGCTGGGGATTCTAGATGGAACAAATCCACTCATATACAAACTACATGACTGGCTTTCGGTTCTGTTATGTTCATTCATCCCCTCAACTTTCAAGTTTTTAACCGTTAAAAAAAATCAAAAAGGTATACGTATACAGCGATTTTTATTGGATTTATGCCATCACGAAAATATAAATATAAATTTTAACCTAATTGCAGTGATAAAAAAGTACAATGAACTTGGACAACAAAAGGAGAATTGTGGATATTCATAAATTATGATGGTAATAAAATACTAAAGTGACCATTAGTTGAACTCGTTTGTCCATGAAAGGGGAAACGGTAGTATTTTGCAGGTGTATCATTGACCATCATCAAGGGAATCCTATGTCACACACTCCCAAATCCGACCTTGCCCCTTTAAGGTTAACATTTAATGCCAATTTAATTTCAGAATGTGGGTAACCTGTTTCTCATTGGAATGTGCTGAATGCAAGGGAGTTTAGGTTAGGTTAGTCATGTGTGTAAACTGGAGGTAAACAATTTATTCTTATTGACTGCAAATTCAATAATGCACTTGCTCACAGCATCGTGACTATTGAACGACTATTAACTTCCGTGGAAATAAATACTCAATTTACTGCCGACAACTTCCTCTAAATAACTCCCGTTATAACCATGAAAAAATACCCATATCGATATTCCACACAAATTTCACCAATTAGCCGGAGAAAAATAAAAGCGAAAAATATGTGAGAATAACAACCACGACGTGCTCTGGTTTCCGAAACTTGAAAGGCGAAATCTTACAAGTTAAGAGGATAAAAATAAACATCTGCATTAGATTGTTTCAAATAGACGATCATTCATTTATGCTTTGTCATACAGCACAATTTCATCATTTATAATGATGGACAGACAATACACTCTGAGATTTGTTACGAGTACTTCCATCAAGATAACCAGTCGAGTTTCTCTTTTGGATTTCAATCAAAATATTGCTAAATCGTCAGAACTGAACTTATTAGGCTTGTTTCACAGGTATAAGGTTCCAGTCGGTTCGGTTCGTTTTCGGTTTTAGATTGCACTGCAAAAATAAGCTAGTAAACTGCTCATTCTATCAGAAAAACTGTGACAGCTTTCAAGAAATATTTAATAAAGAAAAGAAGAAATCCTCTAGCTATCAGGGTTAAACCAAAACTGAACCGTATGGGTGTGAACGCCTCGATTGCCGAACCGAATGGAACCTCATACATGTGAAACAAGCCCTAGCCGGATCACACGGCGGCGACTTTTCGCTAGCTGTGTAAACGTGTAATTAAATCACTACAGATTTACGACGAACAAATCGGCACACTGTTTGCAGCGACTTAAACCGCTAGCGAGTAGCAAACAACCAAATTCGAATCCAAAATTTTGTTTTCAAGCATGGACGCGGATATCGAAATCAACCCCCGCGGGGATAAGCAGACGGTGAACATACGGAAGGATTATTATGGCCACAGGGAACTATTTTCAATATCTTGACAGAACAAGTAAACAAGCTTGTGGGAATCGAGCGATTTTCAATCCACGTGTGAACGTGTAAATAAGTCACTGCAAATTTACGGCGAACAAATCGCCATTGTTCTCAACAGCCGGTCCCCACGGCAGTGACTTGCTGGCAATGTAAACGTGTAATTAAATCACTGTAGATTTACGGGTAACAAATCGTACAGTTCTCCAACGTCATTAGGTTGGGACTTTTGATAATGGTGGCGAGTGGCGATTTTTTCACATCAGTAAATTTGAAACATGTCCACACGTAGAGTGCAAATCGCTAACGCGTCAGCATACTGCTTACAACTGTGAGGAGTGGCTCTAAGTTATTTTTTTGCATGTATGGAAGCTGATATCGAAATTAACCCCCGCGGAGATAAACAGACCAAGAACATACGGAAGGATTATTATGGCTACCGGAAACAATTTTCAATATCTCAACAGAACAAGTAAACAAGCTTGTGGTAATCCTAAAAACGTAAGTGGTGTGGGCCGAAGGTTTATCCGACTGTACAGTAAAATTATCTAGGCAATAATCGAAGAGAAGCGTATGCAGGTCGACTATGGAATTTTCAATAAATGTAAAACAAGAGAAAAGTTATAAAATATTTAAAAATCAAATAAGATAAAATGGAATTACGTGTGAGTAAGCTGACGAATACGGAAGCGTAACTTTTATCTGAAATATAAACTCATTCATAAACACGGCAGGTGGTCGGAGCTACTTTATTTTATACATGCATCATTGTGACGGAGTTGGTGACCCAGATTAAGATTAGGGTAGGTCTAACTTTTGTTCATCCCAAATTATTTTCTTCAACGTCATCTCTTAGGTTGGCATGTAAGCGAACAAATACTACAAGAAAACGTATAGGGTAATAACACCAATCCGTTGTAAACTTGCACGGGATATCCCGAAACTTGAATTTGCTTTTACGGCCATTTCCTACTTCAAACTTTTTATTAATCCCTTTTGCTTTTTTTACCTGCTTCTTAGGTGTTGTGGGACAAAACAACGCGAGTGGAGAACGACAGGAAAAATGAATTGTGATCAAATGCCAGGTGCTCGACGTTTCTGGAGGATTTTGGCCGTCGTGGACGGCACATCATCCGGAATGGAATATAATGGGTCGGTGTGGAGCCAACCAAAGTGTTGTCGTTGAAAAATCAACATAGTAGTCACGGTCAAGTTGTAATAATTAAATATTTATAAGTCGGTTTGAATTAATAATGGATGGCCATCAAGTGAGTTGGTGGTAGTTGGATAAAAGTTGGCAGAATTGATGATATTGAACGATTTATACAAGGTTGTGTGACGTCACGGCACTCATAATCTATTACGGAAAACCGTATAATTTTTACAACTATCGATTGTGAAGTTCAAAGATCTTGAAATGTCCAGACACGTAAATGGACGTCAGAAGCGTGAACGACCTTGGTTTGTTCACTAGGTCATGATTATCACAATAATTAATAAACAACACAGATATAATCACTCTATTATTAGAATAATAATCAAGATCTACATAATGAAATGGTCTATTCGATAATCGCAATAAACATTTAATAAAGAAGTTTATTACTGAAATAATAAAAACACAATAGTTAATACAGCCCTTTTTATCATGAGAAACGCCGTAACAATTTAATAGATTTATTTTATGACAATACGTGATGCCATAAAAATCATCGACAATAAAACCGATTAAAAATTCCATTGTGATCAAATTAAGAAACCTAATGAGAGGTTACTTCCATGTTGAAAGCATGTCCGATTAGGCATCCGAGAAACCAGTCGGGAATTTATGATCAAACTTTTGGCCCAAACAAAAAAAAATTAAACATGTAACATTCAATTAAACAACGTTGGACCAAAAAAGATGGAGAAACGAAAACGAGATTGTGATGAACCGCCAACCGTAAAGGGATATTAACCCTGACCTAAAACCCCTTATGATAGTGGAAGTGTTGGGGTGGTGAATCCCGTTTTACAAATCGCAATGTAAATTCGAGTTCACAGACTTATAGTCTGCTCAAGTAAAAGGTAGGTCAGGCCCACGTTCATGCGTTGTAAATAAGTGTATAGAAGATAAGATCAATATCACCACTTACAACACCAATATCATAAACAACAAAAGAACAAATTTAAATTGCCAATTAATATTTTTATGAGAAAATAAAAACCATCCTGACAAAATTCGTTTTAGCAACAAAAAAGTAAGTTTTATCTTTCTCAATTACCAACTTAATTATATCTGGAGGTCACTCTTGTTTCTGACAGTTTCGTTTATTGTATCTAGGAAAAATGCGACCGAATATGCGAACGCAATTTTCAGCTAAATTGACGAAAAAGAAAACTGGCTCAGAGAGAATTTTAATGTGGAATTACGAAATGTCATGAACGATCTCACGATGTAATTTCTGCAAATGAGAAGGTACCTAATCCGCTGCAAATATGACAAAGCGTCTTTCAAGTGACGGCAAAGAAAATGGCGATTTCCAACAAAATAAAACAAACTTCAAACAACAAGAGACAAAAGTTTGGATTAAATAAGGGAAATTATCGTTTACAAATAAACTCCAAGAATTCCAATGATCAAACAAGAAACAACAAACGAGCAATAAAACCAAAAGGCACGAAACTTGGTCCAATACAACCGTTTCCGAGTTATGTGCAAATTACAAAGGTGGATTTTTGAATTCACGCTTATTGGACCGCGAATTTAATTTTTTTTAATTCTGGCGGTGGGGGGCGCTACTGCACTGATTATCGAACGACCTGGATAACTCTATCGGAGAAAGTTGATTTAGGAAAGTGTGAGAAAGGATCACTTTCAATATAATGAAAACTGAAAATTAAATTTTTAAAGTGGGAAAAATTACAGGCCAAACGAATCCTACCCTCTGAAATCTAAAAGCGTGACTCCCGCAACGATAAAAGTATTTCCTTGCGTGGGTCTTCTGGTTCCAACATTTTAGTGAATGTACTAGCAATAACAATAAATCGCCAACAGCCCCGTTTAAAAAAAATAAATAAAATAAAAAACCATTCATAAAAAGTTTTACATTAAAATTAAATTAGTCAATTAACTTTACATTCGTTTATTTCAGAATGTAATAAAAGGTCAATTAAAACCTGCATTTATCAGGAGAAAAATTTAATAAATCAGTTATTGACATCGATTTTTTCATGTTTTATTAAATATTAATAAAAGCTATTTAAACGAGAGTTTAAATGGCTTTTCTATTTATAAGAAACCCCTAATATTTTTTTATAAAATCAAAATGTTTTGGATTTCAAAAATTAATGGTTTCTAGCCGAATTTAAAGTTACTGACCGTAACAACTTCTAGATTTCGAAAATTATTACTTTATTTACTATACATACTTAATAAGACTCACTAGAGAGTGAAGAAGAGTTGGTGTAGCACAATGTTTTGTAACATGGCTACGTTGCCAGATTCGACTCCAAGAATCAATACCCATCCGCACTCGACTAGCCTCACGTTACAAAGTGGCAACCCCGAAGTGTCTATCCCTTCTGAATTCCACCAGTAATACGCAATACTACATTGGATATAAATGACCAAAAGAAAAAGATGAAACAATAGCATTCGATTTGCAATAACAACAAAACTTCATCAAAACCGAAGAACCTATAAATTTCAATATTTATCAACATTAACCACCCTTGTTAACTCAGCATAAATGGTCTACAAACAGTACACAACAAACGGATTGCAAAAGCATAATATCGAAAATCTAAAAATTCTGAATACCAAAAGTCTATCCCTCCAATCTTCATGGAAACGCGGTCCATGTTTTTAGACAAATTGAAATTAAGCAAAACATTTTACATTCACCAATAGGAAATCTGCCCACATTAAAATGAAACAAATTTATAAACAAAATAAGTAAATAAGAAAGCTTATTTATTTTGAAAATTATTTTTTCATATACATACATCCGAGTATCTCACTTATTAGATTGAAATACGAAATTACAAAATTCTTAGCTAACACAACGTGATTGAAAAAATATAAATTTTTGTATCAACTCGAATTATATTATTATCTCATTCTTTCCTATAGGAATTTTTTGTTAAAACGGTGGCACAAATTGCAAAATGAATTTCCAGCCAGAATTCTCAAAATGCTTCTCTCTGATCCCTATTAAGGTAACAAGATTTTTTTCTTGAAAACAACACAGTTCTGCTCTAATATAAATTAAACTAAATCGTAAATAACTTTTATAGCCGCAAGAAATATTTTCCGAGCTCCGAGCAATATCCATGAAATATGTCACCAATGACCAAATCAAAAGTCGGCAATATCCGCGCGAAATGCATCGATTTGTAGCATTTCAAATTGGCTACTTTATGTAACAAGATTGTCACGGCTGAAGGCAATCGGGTAACTCCAAACCAATTTATTTATCCAAATTTTCATCGTTTTTCAATCATCAATTTTCAAATTATACGAAAACAGTTGTACGACGAAAAGTTATACGAGAAAATTTTTTTAACAAAATATACTATCACGCGAGCGTTTGTTTATTTATTGCTCTAAATTCTAATCAAATAACTACCGTGATAATTATCACAAACACTGTCTAGATAGACTTGTTGAAATATATGATAAAACTACAACCAAATTAAAGTTAGTAATCTTATGCCAATTTAAGCGTTGATTACATGAATCTGAACAGTTCATTTACAAAATTAGATTTCCAAAATATGAAAACTACGCTTGTAAATCCGCCAATAGGCAGAATATTTCATATAAAGGCTGCATTACATTATACAATTCTGCGCAGGTCAGTCAGACGTGTTCTGCGCAGAAATTGTGTAATATACAGCCTTAAGAACCGTCCGTCCTATTTAAATTTATATAAGTTCCCCGTATACCTTTCCTTCGTACAATTGGGATCCGTCAAATGGGAAGAGCCTAAAAATATAGTAGACTTAAGGGAAAGTTTCAAATACGAGATAGAGTTTTACGTGTCATCGTGTGATTTTTAAAGTGATCAATAATGATAAATATAAGTGAAATATGTGATTGGGCTGGTACGAATCCTAAACAAAGGAATTTTGTTGAAGCAGAACGGATTCTGCAAGCCAATATCATAAAATGTGGTAAAAATAGACATAAAAATGAGCGGCAAAACTTGGTTAGTTACACGGCGTATTGCTTAAAAACATCAAAATTAAAAGAAAATCCCTACGAAATTATCCAAATAAATTTTTTGAGCGCACAAAACGATTCGTTTACATCGGAAAGTAGTGGAAACGTACAGTCACTCACGGTCGTATTCGTACACTCCTATGTTAACAATGTAAATTCAAGCTTTTGAAGACCTTTTTTGACACATAAAAATTACTTTTACAGCAAAACTTATCAGACACTTTTTGTTGGAAATTTCAATCCCTTAATTTTTGTTTATATACATTTTTCCAATTTGTCGCACCGTTTCCATTTTGTAGTGACTTAAAAAAGACTGTAAAATACAAAAAATATTTTCATCTGAATCTTAGAAACTCTGCTACAAAATGGGAAAATGTATATGAATGTATATGTATATAGGAAATGAAATTTACAATAATAAATTTTAAATCATTTTTTTTTATTTAATTGAACCAAATTTGAAATACAGTGGAAAATATTTTTTGAATTTTACAGAGTCCTTTTTAAGTCACTGCAAAACGGAAACGGTGCAACAAATCGAAAAAATGAATATAAACAAAAATTAAGAGGATAAAATTTGCAATAAAAAGTTTTTAATAAGTTTTGCTGTAAAAGTAATTTTTATGTGTCAAAAAAGGTCTTCAAAAGCTTGAATTTACATTGTTAACATAGGAGTATGTGTTTATTTTCCCTCAACCTAGGAACATCTTTTACCACCAGATGTCATATGCTCATTTGACGGATCCCAATACAAATGTTCTAATATAAATTTCTAGGTAAGGACTTTTAGTGTAAATGTGTGCTGAGCTTCAGCGATCCAGAGGGAAAGGTGGGGTAAGTAGTCCAATATAGATGGAGTAACTGGGCTAGAAAAATATATTTCCACGATTAATGGAAAATTAAGTAAAAACAATTAATCAGAAAATTTAGGCAATCAAAACAATATGTGAGGTACTGCTCCCCTTTCTTTGTCCTTCCATATTGGAAGTGCTTTAAATGCCACCAGGATACATAAAAATATTATTGGGTGATAAAAATGAGCTTCCCTGTACACACGCACGTGTAATTCTGATAAATTACCACAAGCGATAAAATCTTAGTCACGTTGTAAATACAAAAATGAGCTTATGGATAACATACCAAATTTAGCATTTTCAATGCACATCGGTGGAAAAATATAAATAGAGACAACAAAACATTTTCACAATAAAATGATTCTCCAACTTCAATATTAATAAATTGTCAACTGAAATTTTTTTAATTAATAAAATGGAATTTATCACAAAAGCAATTAAATCTAGATTATAATCACCCAAGTTTATCGTTCTGATTGTATATACAGGGTGTCCAACAATAAGCGTAATAAATTTAAGAAATAAAAAAATTAAAATCAAAATATGAGTTCTTGTAAGTACTATTTATTAAGAGCCAAAAAGGGGTAGAATTTCTTGAATTTTAGTTTTCCATGAAAATATTATTTACTATTTTTTTATAAATTTATCTATTAATATTCATATCTACTTTAAATAAAGTTTTTGCTGTGTATTCGTTGTATGTCATAAAAAACTACAATGTTAAATCAGCGTAAGTTACCCAAGTTTTATAATGTAAATTTACATTACAATACTCTGTAACTTTTTTTAGATTTGATTGATTTGATTCCGACAGTGTTTGATTTTCGATTTTTAATGTTCATATGAAATACTACTCTAGCATTTTATATCTTGACAATTAAAATTCTGTCTGCAAAATTATTACCTGCCCTTAAGCTCAAAAATAAATAAGACTTCTTTTAAATTAAATTTATGAACTTTCTATTGAAAGCGAAATACTATTTATAATAAAAATAAAAAATTAAAGTTTTTGCTTGCATATTCTTTTTAACGACCGGTTTCGCTAAACAGCAGTTTAATAAGCTTAAAAATAAGCTTCATGCTTCTAATATAAGAAGGTTTTCGTTAAAATTTTAAAAAATATACAAGCAAATGTGTTAGATTTTTTGATTTTCAGATCCTTTCATCTCCGAAAGTAAGCTGTATTGGATCAAATACCGAGACACATATTAAAAGGAAAGTACAGCCAAATTCGTCAAAATCGGTGAATGCTCAACTGTGAGGTCCCCTTGTAAGATAAGAAGCATAATGACGGAAGTACTAAATTTCAATACATTAAAAAATTATTGGTCGTTTCAGCTACGCTGGCATCTTCAATCTCTGAAGATGTGGACAAACCGTAAGACAATGGATATGTTCAGCGATATAGTCTTGTTTAATATAAATTATATAAATGATACCATAATATTATGTTCGTTTTATAATATGATAAAAAATATTGATAAAAATAAATACTATAATTCCATTGTCAAGGTAAAATTCTCTGATGTTATAACTTAGAAGTATTTCGAGTAGTCCGATAGTTATAATGAGTTTAACATGACTAATTTAGTGTAACTTGAATAATCATAAAAATTAAATTTAATTGAAACAAACTTACTGATATAAACCATTTCTGTTTTGCTAAAATTCATTCAAGTTTATTTTAACTTTGATTTCAAATTTATAAAACCTATTTCAAAAGAGTTTTTCCCTGACCAAAGGCCTCTGTTTAGTATGTGATTTTCAGTTACAAATTGAAGTAAAAAATTTTAACATTGAAATTTTATATGCCATATTGATCTAGTAGTTAGTACGATCAACTGCTAACGCTAAGATACCCTGTTTGAATACAGGAACAGAGTAACTTGATTATGATCGTCTCTGAGCTTTGAGGGGCATGTAAACCGTAGGCTCCCCCTTGGTTGTTAAATTACTAACATTAACAATATAAAATAGGGTGACGAGCACACCTGAAACCAACCTAGCGAGCTATCTGGAAGAAACAACTACGATATCGAAGTTTATCAGTGCAAACCAAATTGCACTGTGAAGAAGAATTTTTGTACTTAAATAAAACTTAAACTATAGTGATAATAATTGTAACTTTTGGATTTATCTGACGATAGATGCTACTTCCAACACAATGTTCATCAACTCAAACGTTCAAGGATGTTCTCGGAATCAGATGCAAACAAAAGCTGAAACTAATTTGCTAAATTCAAGGTTTTGTCTACACAAATCTACACTATAAGCCCAAATATTGCCAAGTTAGCAATATATTAAAATTTGCAAATTTTTCAATGCGATTAACTAAACGCAGGTGTAAATCCGGGGGTCTGATGGTATGAAATAGCATCCAGGGCAATCGCTGTTCTTTATTGAGGTGTATTCCATAGCTCCCAGACCTCCCGATCTCAACATCGTGATTGGTATTATTAAATTAAAGCAAAAGGACACGAGAATTTTCAATAAAAAATTATAAACATAAGCTAAACATTGGGGACGTAGAGAAAAGTTGGAAATCAACAAATCAATTTGGACATGTTGTCGAAGGCCGCACAATTACTTCAATCGATAACTATAAGAACTACTACTGAAGTTCTATAGTAATTTCAGTAGTCATATTATACAGTAGCAAGTTTGTGTTCCTTTGTTTGTTATACAAATCTACACCGCAAGTCACGGAAATCTAAAGCCCATTTTTGAAAGAAGTTGGGATAGTAATTTTCGAATAAAATGTGAAGGTAGTATTTATACACAATTTTGCCTGTGGAATTAACATGGATTTGATATGGAATTAAACTAGAATTAAAAATAGTTGTGAGTTTTGTGAAGCTGGGATCCCACACAATTATTGGTTAAGTTAGTCAAAGTGTTAACCCTTTATAACCATCTCAGTGATTCAGATGTCTCTGGATTGATGATCATCTTCGTAGGGTTATAGGCATATTCCCTAGTCTAGTTTAAGGAATAGTAGGATCTAAACGATGTAACTCTTCCTTCAGTTATTGAAGTGGATTTATACTGGTCACTGGAACATCCTCTTTAATTTCTAAGTCACTCCAATAGTCTGAATAAGATTCAACCCGGATTTGCTCTAATATTTAATTAAAAACTGGGGGGGAAAAAAATTAAAAGTTCGCAAGTCCAAAAGCATTCATAAAGATTACTATTTTTGATATTTGTTATGGAACATGAGAAACCTGAATGCAGGAAAATAACAACAATGTTAATCAGTTTTTTAAGATTCCTGTTTCTCATTGATCTGATATGAAGATAAGATATGAAAAACGGCCTCAATCAAGAGTTTTTTCCGCGTGTGAAGATACTTCACGACTGATAGTTTTCTGTTGCAAAAATTGGCAATAAATTATTTTGACAATCAAAACAAAGTAGAACATAGACCGTACAGTTATTCTATTCAAAAATTTTTCAAGGTAAGATTGTATTACCATGGTAATCGTTGATGCAAAGTACTTGTTTTCGTTTTTAAAGAAAAATATCAGGCGTTGGGTATCTTCTAAAGTGGAAAAGAAATCTCTTTTGATTGGCAGCATTTTCATACTTATCTATTACAATGTCCAGCAGAAATCTCAGAAACACTTATTTACCATGTTGGCACCTCTCTAATGAAGAGAGACTGCTGTCTGTTTTGAATGTCGGTTTAATAGTGCAACTCAAGGAATATAAAAAAAGAATCCCACCCCTACGAGGTTTCTTTAAGCTGATCCTATTTCCTCCAAGTTTTATGATAACCACTTTTGCAATAATTAAACGGACAACAATAATTAAAAAGTGATAATAGATATTTCAAGTTCCTATTCAAAAATTGGGGAGTAACCGGTTAGAAAATTAAAAAAAAATTGCATCGAACTGATAACACTTTACCGTCTCGATGCCTAAAAATAGACGTTTTGCAAATGAAAGGTGCTACAAGTAATTAGATTATATCTGATCTGAAAGTATAGAACTTTAAGATCTAAAGTGGTTAGTATGAAGGTAGGAGCTTAAAATTATTAAATTATATGTCGTTTTTTGAAAAAATAGTTGTAGTTTTTTTGTCACCTGTACAGGTGAGATTTTATACTACCTTGTCGGACGGTAATGCGTTTTAAGATACATTTTTAGAATAAAATCAAGATGGAGAGGGGAACTAGAAAAAGTGAAGTAAATGGTCGCACATTTTTTCAAGATAATGCTTATGTATACAAATTTATCTCCTAGGCTAGGCCAATCAATCGCAAGCGTTTCTAATAGCTTGACGAATTGTTTCTTTTTGTTTAGATAATTTTACTAGATCATTCGTCGTCTACGGAAAAAACTAAGTGCGCTCTTGGTAAGAAATTCCAAACTTTCATTTTGTATTAAACTGTTTTTATGTAGCTGTAACAGTTAGTTATAAGATAATTACGACAACAAGATAGCAGCCAAATCCGGGGTCGTAGGTCTTTCGTATAGATGAGAGGGGGGACCACGTTTCGGAATGGAAGTTATTCAGAAATACAAAACGGTATTATTCGTTACATTTAATTATTTAAAAATTACCCTTCTTTCATCCAGGATAATAATAAAGTAATAAATTTTAAGTATCTGCTGCATACTCGCTTTTATGAAGTGAAATTTACCACATGATATTTAATTATAATTTGCTGGTTGATCGTCAAAATTTTCAACAAAATCAATATTAGTTAACTGCCGTAGTGAATTATTACATCGAGCTGAAAATTAAGCTCTTGTAATACCTGTTCAGAACTTATTAAATATTAAATTAAATTTTTATTGGGTACAAACAGAAGAATATTTTTTGAATTATGAATTTATAATAAAATAGAAATTAAGGTAAATTGGAGTCGGGGTTTCGATATCGGAATAAAATGATAAGCGCCGTATATCGGCAAACGTGAAAGAAAAACCGGCGAGATAAAATGTAGATAACACAAATAACAACGACAAATTGATAGCTTCCTTTACAGGAAACCTAAAAATGATGAGCCCAATAAAATTTATGTTCGTGCATGGAAAGGCCAAATAGCTTTATTTACAAAGTTAAGGAGCCTTTTGGCAAAGCTTCCTACTTGCTAATCTGTTAAATTGATGAAGATGGTCAGAATTGACTGAAAATAAAAAATTATAGCTCGAGAAGAAATTGACGTGTAAACTTATTCACCGTGCAATTCATCAACATAATGGATGGATTGGATTTAAAATTAAAATCTGGTGCAATGTACCAAGCAAGTGAATAAATTTCATGACAATATTCTTCATACTTGATTTATAAGGCATAAATTTTTATCAATGAAGTTTGGCTATAAAAATTATTGAATAACGATTTTAAATCTATAAGCACGACTACCTTCATCTTGGACGAAGTTGGTTTCTAATTATTAGTCATAATTTAATTATAATACCTTGCTCATAAGCTAATTATCAATCTCACGTTTAACAATGAACGATAAAATATTAAACGAAAACAAATTCATTATTACCTAACTTTTTTTTTATTGTGATATGACTAACTG
The DNA here is from genome assembly GCA_958510845.1 of Cantharis nigra. Taxonomy (NCBI): domain Eukaryota; kingdom Metazoa; phylum Arthropoda; class Insecta; order Coleoptera; family Cantharidae; genus Cantharis; species Cantharis nigra. The sequence goes on from OY294034.1 coordinate 24,080,855, forward strand.
ATTGGAGAGTAGGCTAATCAATTGGCTTCTGTGTACAAATAATTCAATGACCCCCATTATGTAATAAATAACTTTTACTGGTAATTAATTTTGCTCGCTTTACCTGTAGCGAATCAATAATATCCAAGTTGTGTTTGTGATCAACTAACTTTATTAACGAATCTTGTTGGGTCAATCAATTAGTGCTTTGTTTATTATGCAAATGCATAAACGCTGTTGTATTATACCGCCATTAAGCCACCCCCACAGAGCAAAATTTATTTTTTTTTCTTATATATTCGGAAAGAGCCGCTGGTCCATTGCAAAACATTGACGTATTTTTAATTTAATCAAAACAGTCAAGAATTACTATTTTCAAATCAAAAACCTTTATCATTTCCAAAACAGTTAGGGTGGCGTAAATAAGTAAACGTTGCCTACCTAACAAAACTAATTAACAAATAATGTTTTGTGCTAATTGCTGATACCTTCCCCAAGGAAAACCTTCCCTAATATATTCCCTAGCGTACACCACTTGTCCCTACAACACGTGGTGTCTACAACAATGAAGGTCAAGTCTAAATTATAAATGGCACTTACATGACACAACACGGTAATAATGCAATTTCCCTTTCAAGATGAACAATTCCCTTAGTGTATTTAATTGAAACTCACGTCTCCAGTGATCCCTCATCCAAAACATACATTCATATTTTAGGGTTAATAATAATGTAAAATAGTCCAATATCGTTAGCCACTCGTTAGACAAAATGTGATATCAGTTCAGAAAGCAACTTACCGAACTATCCGGTGCATGTGCATTGGGAGTTGTTGGTTGGGCGGGTCGATTTGGAAAATTCTGCAAGAACAAAATCGTTACCACACAAAAGTTCACTTCCCCAACCTCGACTTACTTGATGTTGGGGTTGTGTTGTCGGATGTTGAGGACTCGGTGGTAAACCAGGTCCTGGTGAGTGACTTGGTTGTTGTGTTGGTTGTGGAGATGGCTGACTTGCTATGGTTGTGGCGGAAGGCGGTCCCGGACTACTCGGTCCATGTTGACCACTTACGGGGGGACCGGGCCAGCCTGCTCGTCCTTCCCCATATCCAGGACTAGCAGCAGGAGCTCCACTATACGCGGGCGATAACTGTAACACACAGAACCCAAATATTACATTTTGAAAACACCTATCTAATTATATACAACAATAATTAATTTCCAGTTGAAAACAATTCGCCACCCGGTATACAACTAAATTCAATTTTGGGAACTAAAATGTAATTAAATGGGGCAAAGCATCACGTAGTCGATAAATTACTATTTATACCAACACCAACATTGTTAGACAGAGTAACAAAACAACAATCCAATTACTGACCTATCACAACAAAGCAGATAAAGAGTTATTTAATAAGTTTTATAAAAACACTTCCTTATGTCTAGCAATGTAAGATAATATTTCCAGTTGATAAGACTATTTATAATTCTTCTCGACCTTAAAACACCTGCTAGGTAGGCAGAAAAACATTATGTCATAACTAGCCATGGGAATTCCCATACACCACCAAATAGAACAACGAAACTTTACCAGGTATAAAATTTGTAAAGCAAACTCTGCTGGTTTATTTAATTTCCTTACATTTTCTAGTTTACCGTCATCTCCTGAAATCGACAGTTGGTCAGTATGGTGAAGAACGAGGCAATTTGCAAAGAGAACCCTTCCAAAATTAAGTGTATTACGTTTCCTGTTCGAAATCGACGTAAGTAGGTCGTCGAAATGCACAAGAAAGAGAAAGAGAAAATTTGCCGCCTCTTTAGCAATGTCAATCGCAATATTTTAATTATCAGTATGTGAAAACCACCTCGTTTTTCTATAGGTGCTATGAGCAACTGTTTCTGAGGAAATAACGTTTAAAAATTTGAATACAATATTTCAGTTAGTTTATGCAACAAAAATCCAAAGGTCTTCTAGTTGAGATGGTAATAATGTGTCCGCAAGTGGACTGGAAGGTCCAGGTTTGCTTATCAGCAGTAATAATTTTTGTTTTATTCTGTATGTCCTTACAAGGGCATCGTACTCGGGAAGATTCCCATTCCTGCGAGGAATTCAACATAGAACCTTGCAATCCTCTTGCGGACACATTAACATCTTATCAGCAACCTTTGAATTATTGTTGCATAAACTCGCATACTCAGATATGGTTGCTCGTAGCACTTGAAAAAATAAGGTGTTTGCTTAATATTAGTGCTTTTTCAACCTATCAAAGCTTGTCCCTATCCTAGAATTCCTTCTAGGATCTTATCAAAGCCTAAGAGTAAAAAGTCGTCTTTACAACAATATATTATAGAAATATGAAATGCGAACGTCCATTACAGAAATACGCATCGTGTGGATCTAGTATTAGAGTATAATATATTATCTAGGTGTAGTCGAAATATCGGCAAGAAACGAATTCCTTCCGGATGCCAGTTAACTTATATATTTTGTATATATATCGTAATTTACAACTAGAATTAAGAGGTAAATTTCACAAAAATTAAAGTGCATCTCGCCAGCCCCCTCCATTTAGAATTTTGGATACAAAATAGTCTGAATCGTTTGTACCCATTTTGCTTTTGAAAAATATAAGATTATCTATTAATGGCTTTGCGATAGCTTCCTCCCCCTATTTTGAATCCAAAAGAGTCTAAATCATGTATACCTGTATGTTCCTTTTTTAAATTTTGTTTGTCTTCAATTTTCACCCTCATAATAATGCCTCTTACCCTTAGCAGTCCGTGGCATGTTTATTGGGGGTCCGCAAACCCACGACATAAAAAGAAAAAAAAAATAGGCGAATAGACAAAAATACGTTAACAATGAAATTAAAAAACAAATTTTAATTGATCTGGCAACCGTGCTAACACATAGACACATTATGCCATGGCTTTATTTTTGTAACAAAACTGTTCCTGGGGCCCTTGAGACTAGGGTCTAATTTTGGGGGTCCGCAATTTCGAGACATTTGGGAAATACTGTTCTAAAGTATATACAGTGCTTCGAATAATAACTCGGACACTCCTATATTACCAATGTAAATTTAGAGAAGAACATTTTAAAGCCGCTTTTTTCATATAAAAATCGATTTTACAGCAAAACTTTTTCAAGATTTTTTGTTGCAAATTTTATGAGCTTCAATTTTGTTCATATACATTTTTTTATTTTGTCCCACCGTTTTTGACTGACAGACTTAAATAAGGCTCTGTAAAATTCAAAAACTATTGTCATCTATATCTCGAAAACGGTACGACAAAATAGAAAACAGTATAGGAACAAAAATGTAACGAATAAAATTTACAAGAAAAAATGGTAATTAATTTTTTAATTTTTTTGCATAGTTCTCGAGATACAGATAAAATAATTTTTTGTATTTTATAGAGTTTTGTTTAAGTCGCTCAGTCAGAAATGATGCCACAAAATAAAAAAATATATAAACAAAATTGAAGCTCATGAAATTTGCAACAAAAAATCTATAAAAAGTTTTGCTGTAAAACCGATTTTTGTATGAAAAAAAAACGGCTTCAAAATGTTCAATTTACATTGGTAACATAGGAGTGTCAGAGTTCTTATTCGAGGCACTGTACTACTGATTTAAAAAAAATAAAATATTTTATATTTCAAAAACGAAATGGATATAAGAAAATGTAGAACATACAAGCAAGATATAAAGGATTTGGCTTCTTTTTGATTAAAAATTCAAATGCCATTATTAGAAATTAGTTATGAAATATTTCAAAACCAAAATTGGTAGAAACGAAAATAAAGAAGGTACAAACGATTTAGACCATTTTGGATACAAAATTCAAAATGAGAGATAAGGGGCAGGCGAAATGCATCTAAAAAAATTAAGTGTACACTTGTTTTGAAAAATTTCGGTATCTTGCAAAGAAACTGAAAATTGGAAGCCCATCAAAATCATGTTTTTATCTATAAGTCTTCGGATCTTGAAGAAATCTTCGGAATTCCGAATCTTGGGTACATCAATTTTCACCCTCCATAGAATAAATTAGTTCAAGGCAGTATTTTAACATGATCACAGGTTGGACACAAAGCGGAAATTTCAAGTTTAAATGATGGGATTTCTTAGTCCAGCCCTCCAGTAAATATCGGCACGCTTTTAGGATTTAGGGTGAGGATTTGCCTCGGCAAAGAAACCCTTACAATTATAAAAAAACTAACAAAACGGCTTATACCTTCCAATAAGTGTAAAAGAACTAGAATTACATGCTAGTTTGATATGAAATTTAAAATGTAGGTATGAGCTTAAAATCTTCGCAAGTTATTCATGTGTAGCATATGCATTGAACACATGTATGAATGAAGGAAGAAAAAATCTCCGGATGTAATGACGACGGTTGAATTTAGCGCTTATAATATATACACGGTTCCTTCCCTATCATTAGATGGGACTACTGAATATTATGTAATACAGAAACTTTATAGAACCTTAAGGACCATTTGAAATATTACAAAAATTTCAGATTTAAATGGAAAGTGTGCAACCAAACAAATTTGAATTTTTTTAAAAATAAGTCTTTTACCATAATTAATCAATATCAGATCTATTTTGAACGTTCATCGTCATTCTAACGGCGATTTTCAGTAATAAGTAGAAAACGGTGAAGCATGTTGAACAGGCCAAAAGTGTAAAAAACCGAACATATTTGATGTTTCAATATTTCAGTTATAAAAACTGGTCGAGTCATACTCAAGCTCTCGTGCTGTTTACTATAATTGTTACTTTGCATGCACCAATGTTCGTCATTGATTTTTAGAAAACCAGGCAGGATTATTTAAAATATTTATGAATGAATTATTTTATGTTCATTTAATATTTTTATTTAGGATTTTTCCGCCACCGGTTTTTTTTGCCGGAATGGAACAGAACGAGAGGCAATCGGGTGAAGTTCACTTTTCGTTTAGAAAGCAAGTCATTAATCTCGATATAAAAAATCAAATCTTAATATTACCTTGAAAACTACTACCAAGTTTGCATAAACCGACATGTAATCTCCGAATGAATATTTTCATGAGATGGTAATCTACGTAATTTACCGGTTTGACAAACAGGTATAATAACATTCTGACAAAACGCTAATTGAAGTAATAATCTTTTATATCAGAATTAAGGTATTTAAACCTCCAAGCAAGTTGCGTAAGTATATTGCCCCGAGCAAGAACTACATAGCTAATAAAATGATAGCAAAACATACTTTTCTGCAGAAGTAGAATGTTCCATGGAGTGGAACCAAATCCAAATTCAGTTACACTCTCAATATTGTACTAATCGTTTCCAAATAGGATTCCGAAAAAATATATCTTGGCGCGTAAAAAACATTTAACCTTAAATTTATCCACGCGGTCCAATGAGAATAGACTTAAGGAATTAACATTGAGATAATATAATAAATAACTCGCAAATTTGTGTCCTTAAAAAACTTTTACTAAAAACAATATCATTGCAAAGATTTCTTCAAATGTATACCTCAAAAATTTTCCCCGGGGAGTACGGAGTATCCCCCCGCCGGGTATGTCCAATTTTAAACATTATTTAGGGCTAGTGGTAAAAAGCTCAGGTGCGAGTTAACTCGGGATTAACTAACTGTTATTCCAATCAGAGTGGCTCAACTCTGATCCGAAGATGATCTTCTGTTGTACAACTGGCCCTTAAGGGCTCAATGATCAAAATTAATTGAAAGCCACTGGGTTAAAAATACCTGTGATAATTATTATCGTAAACTACCTGAGAACCCAGTAGATTTAAATGTATAATATGCGACCACTTAGTATGCTTTTAGAAAAATAACTGTAAAATAAAAGGAAGAGATTCTTCAATAAATTGGCGGGAAATGTTGACGTACAACGAGCAGCTTTTAAAATAAGCCGAAAGACTTGAAAGAATGTAATAACCAGATGTTATTTGAATACGGAGAGCTAAACTAGTTCGAATGTTGTTTGAAAAATAAAAAAAATGAACTTTTGGAAAAAAAGCAGTTTCAAATGTTCCACTTATTCCAAGTTTTCCAAGTAGGAAATAGAATTGTTAATTCCATTATAAAGGGAATGGGATTATGCAAGTCATAATTTGCAGAACGAAAGTATAGATTTTTATATCAAACAATGAGACACCACGAGTTGTTTTTTTACCGAATTTTATGATATTGCGCGAGATGATTCATGAATCAAAAACAATTTTTGTATTCTTTATCAGTAGGTATATAATTTGAAATTCCATTATATTATGATTACTTGCTTCGTAGGCTTGATTAATACATAACCGTAGTTTTACTGTATTACATATTAGATCTGGACAAATTTTTAAGTGGAATTTTCTCAGAAAATTCAAACAAATTAACCTTTTAGTTTGTCACTTTTTTATTTTGAATTTTTTTTAAATGGCAACCCTTATTTTACTTTACGGATTTGGAGAGCACAATTTTCCGAGCATGGGAATTTAAAAACACCATGATCTTGAAGTGAAAAATATTCGAGAAAATTAGTCCCAAAAATGCATGATAAAATTATTCGAGCATACCGATTATTTATCGATAATATGGTTTTGGCAGTAATGAGAATGTTGTAATCTGTGTTCATTGCATTTGTTGATTAACTGAATTTTTGTAACTTGAAGGCTCATTAGCTCAAAAGCTTTTCGCTTCAAGGTTAGTGTCTTGACGATTTTACACTCAAGAAAAATAAGGGTTGCCATTTAAAAAATTACGATGACGCCACAGGTCAAAAACAAAATATGATAAAAAAAATTTTCAAGACAGAAAAAAGTGACATTTAAAAAGATAAAATTGCGGTTCGAAGTCGAAGATTTTCTGAAAAAGTTCCTCTAGAATCTTTTATCGAATTTGTTCCCAACTTTTATTGTTTTCACATGAATTTGGTCTCCACAGCAAAATTGTAATAACGAAATAATATGCAATATGTAGGTACAAAGAAATTAATATTTTCTCTTCTATGCAAATCTCTTTAAACTACTCTAGGCGTCGGCATCAAAAATACCATGTAGGTACAAGAAAAAATAGCAAATATAAAAAAAATAATTATAGTTCATTGTTAATCAACTTGCGCAATTTCATCAATTTCGTATTCGTTAAGAGTACTTGGAAAACGTTCGTGTGTGACAAAAATACTTGTTCAAACATTCGATATCACTTGTGTAACCTGCGAATTAAAAGACAAATACAACCATTAACAGCTACAAACTATACGAATGTGGAATGTCCAATATTGGACTAGTGCAGCTATCACAGATCGGCAAATGTATGAAAATTACTAACTTATTAAAGGAGAAGACTTTTAGCAGAAATAAAAAACTCGATAATAGACAAACTAGATTAAGGGGTTATGCGTACTTGCAAAATGCAAATATTTGTTATTTTTTTCAGGAGAAGTGCCTATATTGTTTTATTGCACAATGAATTTAGTATTTTAGAAATAAATTTAACTTTTTTGAAAAAAAATATTGAAATAATCCATTGACAACCGATGGTCTACAACCCAACCCAAGTCGGTGGACAAGATATTTCAAAAAGTAGTGCACCAATCCTTTCCAAATTTGGTGTACTTGTTTTAGACATCAAAATCTTGTCCTTAACGGAGGGATTTTTTATTTTAATGTGTATTTTATGGCTTTAATGGATGAAAAACATTGCATTTATTTTTTACGAAAATCGATATTTTAACTTTGAACATCTGCCATTTTGTCAAAATTCAATTTTTAGCAAAATTCCTCCGTTAAGGACTAGATAAACTTATGTGTTTACTAGGTCTTTTTGAATTTTTGATTTTGAATAAACTGATTCCGCATAGAATTGCCCACCGACAAATGCTTTTTCATAATAGGGTCGTGGAACATTGGCTGTAAATGAGTTATTTCTTAATATTTTTGGACGAAAAAAATTAAATTGTATTTCTCAAGGGCTGTTTTCAATCTAAAACATTGTTGAGCAATAATATATATACACACATTTCCAGAAAAAAATAACAAAAAGTCTGATTTTCTCGACCCCCTAAGTGCGCATAACCCCTTAATATAAAGTGTAGGTAGGCAGAGGAATGTTGAATACTCGCATTGTTACACTTGGATGCTGGTTCTACAATTGCCAAATTATTTGTCGCAGGACTTGTGGCGATGTGACAGTACCCGTTCGATAATCGCAATAATAAGTGAGTAGTTTGCATTGTGAAGGCTCCTACACGATGTAGTATACCAATGTAAGCGAAAGGCGAACATTCGCCAAATATACGCATCGTCTGGAAAAAGAGAACAGATCGCAAAATTAAAATTGTGTTCAATATAGAAGCTTTTTATCAAAATTATTGAAATATACGGAGGATCAATTCAATTATACCGAACATGATTTAATTTTGAATATTCTGGGAGTTCAGTATTCATTTCCATTTTATAAAAATAATATTGTTCGCATTTGAAGAAATAAAAAAAGTTACTTCCCGTTAATTAACATTTTCTGACCTCAACCCTCAAAATATTTATAAAACATTCAGTTAATCTAAAATCGGATTATAAATAAACTTGTAAATTAAAATCAATGAAAATTAATTAAACAAGCAGTTTAAATTAATTATTCACAACAGTTTGCTTACATAAATAAATGTTGTGTAAGGTAAAGGAGATGACGGAAACAAATGAAATAAATAAAATGGTTTTTAAAACCTACTTTCAACGAAGAGTCAATTTAGTGACATATAAAGAAGTCAATGAACTAAAAACTTCAAACCTCATAAGAATAACTTGAAGCGGAATTATATAGGAAGCAGCAAAAATGAAAAAAAGAAGGATTTACGTTGCACCCTAATACCGAAATGCTATTTTTGTTCGTCGTTCGCTTTACAATTATCGGTCGATTACGATCAGATGATAAACTCAAAAGTTTTCCAAACAATTAAAATGTAAGTTAATCTCACCATGTTATTGATAATTAAATGAACGTAAATAAACTTTACACTTGCACAAAATACACAAACAAATAACTTGCCAGTCACAACTAACCCAACAATTATAGTTTTTTTATTACTATATGACTTGACCAAACTTTTAAACCATTATAAGTTACTTAGCACCAAAACAAATTTAAGGGTCATAAAAATATAAGGTGCACACTAATCCTTTCAGGTACTCCTCCTTTCATTAGAAATTTGACATTGTAATCGGCATAGGATAATAACGAGCAATTTAACTTTTAGAGTCAACAAAGGAATTTGTCTACCGAAACCTTTCCAAATTTGTGGAGACCCTCAGAAACGAAAAAATATATAATACAGGAAAACCAAGTTTTGAAACATCCATGGTATATAATATCACATTCTATCCGTCTAGTATTAGGCTCAAATCAGTTTTCCCTAATAATGAAAAACCATGAAATATATATAAAAAATGTTGGAAAAGACGAATAGTTCGATTCATCGTGCACCGTTTTTCAGTTATTGGAGAAAAACTGTATGGTACTCGAGTTTCCGTAGTTTTACAACTATTTTAAACCTCAATTGTTGATTTAGAGTATGTTGCGTAAAGCACAGGTAAGCATTAATCCGGGGTTAATTTGCTCTTGACTCGGTCAACACTGAAATCTTAAACGATGGCTACACTAGTTTGTTATTAGAGCAAACATTTGCTTTGCATTATCTCTCTCTCTCTCTCCGAGTTCAAGACACCGCAAGTGCAAAGACAAGAGAACAATTAGAGTAAGCAACTTGAATTCAAGATTCGTGGTAGAGGCAATCAAGAATCAGTTAAGACTGCACTGAAAGATTCTTTTCAACCAATGAACTCATTTCACACAAACTTTCGTAAATACTATGAACAAGTTAATAAACACAACGAACATTTTAATTGTAATATCTATGGCAATTTTCGGTTCTATTAGCCCTAGGTTAACCCCTTAGCCCTGGGAATTCCGTAGAGTAACTCGGATTCGAGGTTGATATTCTATTATACAACTGACCCATAGTCAATTTTGTTTTGGGCAAAGTTGCTTTTCAAGAGAGAATATACCTATCAATTTCGTATCGTTCGATTTTGGAACTTCTGGCGCTTCGGATGCATGATTTCACGAAATGACGTATTTGGCAATCAACAAAACAAAATTTAATTTAAAACTGAGTTGGCCTGGGGTGGACAAAGCACGGCTCGCGAAAGGCTTTAATCCGGCCCGCCAACGTCCCTTCCAAAGTAGGAGTGTATGGCCCCCGGAAATACATTCGACATTCTCGTCGACACAAATAGCTGTAAAGAAGATAATATCGACGGTGGAAAGACAAAAAGTCTTATGTCCACGGCATTCCCATGGCGCTTAAGACTTTTTGCCTTTCCACCGTCGATATGTAGATAAAACTGCAAAAATAGCAGTTTTACCAACCTTCTGTTGAAATTCTGCCGAATGAAGATAGTTTGCTCACTCGTGTTATAGACAAAGAGATTTAACTTTGTTGCCTTCTGTGTCGAAAAAATCAGAATCGAGTGAACAATCTTAAGATAATAAACCCAATTTTACGCCGTAAAAGTCTTGGAGAAGTCCAAAATAATGCAAAACAAAATTCGGCTGTAGAAACGGGGTTACAAGACCGGTAATCATAAAACTTGTGGTGAGCATTGTAGTCAACAACTCATGGCCCGTATTTCCGGTGTCTCTTTCACGAGTGACGTCAAAATATCCAATTTTGAAATGTGGACAAATTGAGGAAGAGAAATAGTGAACTGCTCATAAGTCGCTTGAACTTGACTAAAAACCAAAACAAGCATGAAAGTCAAAAAACCTAATATTCCCTCGATAACCCCATTAACTCTACCGATTAGTTTTCAGGAAGTCCAAGACTAAGGAGATAGAGCGAGTAAAAGGTTTTTTGGTTTTGTCAAGAAAAATATTGCTTGGTAATCTTGATGAGCTGTTGAAGGAAGAAAATTACAGTAGATAGTTTAAGCCCGAAGAAGTTGGAGATTACAATCGACCAATGGGATGTTGTTTCCTGGTTGTTGAAAAATACATTGACCCCAATGCAGCTAATAATTGGTATGTATAGGAATCAAGTGACACAATAGCGAAATAGAACCGTGATTATTGTATATCAGTAAAACATTATGATAAGAGAATTCCTGGTAGGAAAAGTTCATAGGATCAATTAAGTTTATCAATCAGACTTGTAATAGGAAGAGAAGGATAATTTCATAGCATTGGAATGCATTTATCGGAAAATTCCTCTGAGAAGAAGCCCGAGTTACTAACCACTAATCGTATCTTACGCTATTTCTCTGGTAAAAAATATAATAGCTGTATATACAATATTTTGGTACTTTTTTCTGCTGGTAGAGAAGTCATCAATCATTTTGGGAGTTTAGTTGTAGTTATCGTTTTTGAGGCTGCGACTAAGCTTTTGACAGAAGTGATTTATTCTACATACGTTAAAAACGTGGCTGTTTAATACACAAAGGTGTACAATAATTTCTTCAAAACAATTTAGGCAAACACATAAAAACCTAAATCAGCTAAATTAAAGTGGAAATTATACGCCTATATGGAGATGACAGTTGGTGAATGCCTAACGCAAAACAAAGGATTAAAATTTCTTTGATATTTTAATTGAAATTTTAAAAAGTGAAATAATTTTAATTAAAACTAATCGGAGGCTATGTGTAATAAAATATTGGGTAATTTAACGAAATTATTTGGTCGAGTGCACGATCGTTTCCAGATCAGTTTTGAAAATTGAAGCGCAAGTTTGGGTAGCAAGTGTGGTCGGTGGGCGAGAAAATAAAAGATTATGTTGGTACAAAGAGAAGAAGTAAAAGTGCGGAGTAGAACTGGGAGCTTTGCGTTGTTAGATTTGAAAGTTTTGATAGCGTAATCGTAACCTTAGTGAGGTTGTAAACTCGAACGATTTCAAGAGCATTATAAAAATGTAGATTTTAATTACATAAATATAAATTGCGGTAAACAAAAAGCACGTGGCGGTGTCTCCGCCCATTTATCGTGATTGGTAGACCTACACACATAAATTTTTGTAGTACCTAATTATAATGATCTGGAAACCATATCAACCTTCAAAATGCTATACCGGCCACGTGCACACTATTTAAAAAAGAAGAAATACCGACGTAGTAAACACAACGTGAGTTCTATATATGGAACATGAAAATGTAAAGAAGCACGTGGTCAGAATGTCGTAATTGGCCACCTAGTTAAAGAAAAACAATAATAAAAACGAGAAAACGCTCCTTGGCCCTCTGGTAAGTATCAAGGTGCGCGGGCCGCGAAATTACTTACCGCAGATTGATTACGATAGACGGTACCACCAGGTGCAGATCCGGCAGCGGTACTATAAGGCGCGAGAGGTTTTTGAGGGGGCCAACCTTGTCCATAGGGTTGTTCAGGGTGCCCGTAATTGTTCTGATACCGGTGCATGGGGTTAGAACTTTGTTGTAATGAACTTTGCTGTAAGAGTTGATTTAACGTCGGCGTCGGACCCGTAGGTTGTGAAATCGTTTGTCCTGACACAAACCGTTGTTGATACGGTTGTTTGGGTCCTCCAAAGCCTTGGCGCGAAGCAAACCCGTGTAAACTACCGTCACTGCTGTTATGCATGTCTCTACCACCAAACGGAAAACCGTAACCGTGGCCATCACCAACCGGTGGTCCTTCAGATGATGCCGCCGGCGCGGGCGGATAAAGACCTGCCTCGCTGCCGGTAGGCCCCAGATCGGGCTCATTCATGCCCTGTTCATTAGCACCGTCCTGTCGATATTGACTCATGGTGCCGGTAGCTTTTCCCTTTGTAACCACTACACTACCACCTCCGCGAACACCACTCTTATCGGTTCCATTTTGCAACAACGAATTCCGCACGTTAAGATGCTGATCCGGTTGCACTTTTTCACTATTCACGTCATTTTGTTGCTTTTCGGCCTGCGTTGCAGCCATGTTAAGAAAAACGGCTGCGATCCAGTACAGGCAATCGTTGCCAACACCCCGCCGTTATACTCATTAATCGATGCTTTTTTTCATTTTGGGAGCTACATTCGCACCCACAACGATGCAAACACATAATCAAATAGTCACTAGGACACTATTTTAATCTGTAAACATTATAAAACCACAAAACTTTTCGCATAATCCAAAATGATGGACACATCTGACACACAACTTAATTCCGTATCTACTCCAATAACACGAAAGGAGGTTATGGGTGACGGTACAATATTACTACGCCAACCGCTTTACCACTCAATTGTTAAATTATTTCACTCAAAATATATTTCAATACATTTTTTATCTAATATAACCACTAAATATTTAATTTAACTGCACTTTACATCAATCAACTTGTTTTACAATTAAATATAAAGCAAAGTTTGGTGGAGGACTGCTTTTTACTGTAGTACCTCACCCGCCACACTGTCGCTACTAGTCGAGAACGCGACCACAATTACAGTCGTATATACCTTATGGGCAATACATTAGACACAAAATTCAAATTAACCATCGACTAAAACGGCATTAACACTGTTAATACCAAAATTTAGACAAAACAAATTCCAAAATCTTCACTTTTTTAACCTCGACCAGCCACTCTTTCGTGTTTTACCACCAAGTGAAAGAAAGTTATTAATTTTTATAACTGACAAAAAATTAAAAATTTGTGCTGTTGGTAAAACAACACTTCCTGGCATCTACACAACCAAATTTACATGTTTTTTAACTTTGCTTTTTAAACCACTCAAAAAATTCAACCAGTTATTTTACGACGGAAACAAAACACTAAATATACAGAGTGAATTAACCAAAAGTGATAATATTAAAAATTTTATTTTACAACTTTTAGTACAGTTTTCGTTAACAATCGGTTAAAATTATTCAAATTTAAAAATAAATTAATTTATACATAATTACAGCATAAAAATTAGTACGTAATTAGATACAGGTTATATTGCACGTTTCGTTCCAGAGTTTAACGGATTAAAGGTTTTCAAGATGAACCGTATTCGTTCATCCACTTAACGTATTTCTCCAAATCTTCATTCGAAACACTTTTGTTATTCTTCACAAGTGCTTCCTCAAAATCTCGTACTGTCACAGGCAAATCTAATTCTTCCTTCGGTAACTGTTTTATCTGATCCGCCTTAAGGCCAAAAATCTTCCTTCTCATAGACATCATCGATGCATCCCTACACACATTCGTAATATCGGCACCCGAATATCCATCTAACTGCGAAGCTATGTTGCTTAAATTAACATCGGGATCCAATTGAACATCTTTTAAATTAATTTCTAACAGCATTCTTCGACCTTCTGAGGTTGGCAGAGGAATATAAATACGCTTTTCCAATCGCCTCCGCAGAGCTTCGTCTATATCCCACGGAAAGTTAGTTGCAGCTAACACCATCACCACCTTGCCAGCTTCTTCATTATTTGCAGTTATTCCATCCATTTGTACCAACAATTCCGATTTGACACGACGTGAAGCTTCATGTTCAGACTCCGAACCTCTCCGGGAACAAAGTGAATCTATTTCGTCGATAAAAATTGTACTCGGAGCGTAAAATCGCGCCATTTCAAATAGTAACCGCACCATTTTCTCAGATTCACCTCTGTATTTAGACGTCAACGTTGACGATGAGACATTGAAAAATGTTGTTCCACATTCTGTAGCTACAGCTTTTGCCAACATCGTTTTACCCGTTCCGGGTGGACCTACCATCAAAATACCCTTCCACGGTCTACGAATACCTAAAATATAAATAAAAATTGTAGAATAACAAATATTGCTCTTTTAATATATTAAATAAAAAATAAAAGGGGATTCCTTCGACATTTTAAAACATTTTCAATGTAAATTAAAATTTAAAAACTAATAAACTAGTTATTGTCTTCGTCAGATGCTTTTAATTTGTAAATATTACTTTTATACTACACTTAGGCTATTTATATAAGCTTGTGGTTCAAAGAAATTCTATACAAACTACAGTAAGAAGTTGAATTCTAAAGTAAAATTTTGGGGGATTTACTGAATGGATAATATATTGAAATCTGATGATTGAAAATTTAAATACATACACATAAGCAGTACCAGCTGAGATGTGGGGTTTTAATTAGTTTCTTATCGCATTAAAGTACTAATATAATCAAAAATCACAATAAATTCTAGTTCGTACTGATTTAATCTATTGTTTAAACAACAAGGAGTATACCAAACTTGAAACAAAATTGTTTTGTAATGGAAAGGTTACAAATTAAGAGGTCATTAATTCCTATAAATTCAGCAGCTGAATTCCTGCTCGTAAGAAAAGGGGGTAACTTGTAGACCACTTGTTGCTACATATCAGTTACTTCAAATATATCTCATTCTTTCTGTTATAAGATAAGATAATTAATACATATACTAAACTTTTGTATTGAAGAATGGCTACAAATTTTTGCTTATTATGCATAAACCGTTTCATGGCATAAAATAAACATTATAACGAATAAAAATGACACATTTTTGTCACAATAATTTTTCCTGAAAACTTACAGGATTTTAAAGCTTATTAAAATAAAGTAAATGTATATCGTCCAACTTTTCTTTCCTCGTACAACTTTCCCGTTACTATACTAAATAAATAAAATAACAAGGAGTAAATTACTCGAAAATTTTTGTCTACACCTGTTCGAAAATCCCTGGAATTCCTTAGAAATCCTTGCAGTTCTTTGGAATTCCGATTTCTGTGTACAAAGTCATTTTGAGGTATTTACCCTTCGTAAAATTATACCCAAAACATTTTTTTCAAAACAGTCTGTTCCAGCTCAGTAAAATCAAACAGTTTTCCAATTTTTCTAAAAATAAATATAAAAAATTTAAGCACAAAATACAAACCTTTAAAAAATTCTGGCATCCACATTGGTAAAACTACAGCCTCTTCCAGTAACCTTTTTGCTTCTTCCAAATCGGCAATATCATCCCAGTGAATATTGGGATTTTTCTGAACAATATCCCTTTCCAAAATATCAACTAGCTCACGTTCCATTCCATGACACTCAAATTTCTTTTCTTCTTCATTTTCAGTTTTTTCACCTTTTTCGTTTTCGATTTCTTTATTATCCACCTTATTGCTGTCCGGATTCCTTTCAGATTTAGACGAAGTAGGTCTCTCTTCTTTCCGAAACCTACTGGATCTCGTAGTATCTGGTTTTTTTGTAACATTTGGAGAAGTCGCTCTCGAGTTTCCCTTTTTACCATCAAACTTTTTCGTAAGTCCCTGCTTTGATTTTGCAGGTCCGTTACTTCTACAAAAAAAATTCCCTATTACAAATTTTTCACAAGGTAAAAGATGACTTACCGGAAATTATGCCTATGATTTGCTGGTATTGGTGAAGGCCATACATCAGGATCCAAACTATTTATTTCTTTAACTGGTTCTTCTGGTAACTGAGGTCTGCGAACACCAACCGGTACATCTACACTTGTGTCTATTCGAACGGTTTGAAGTGATTTTTTTAAATCCTTAACCTCACTGTATTCAAATCCAATTTTCTGTTGCACCTGCAATTTACAGCTTTACAATAAGTCATAAAATTTGAAACAGTTTTTACTTGTTGCCATTTATTTTTACGATTTGGTTCCGATATTGTAATTATTAACCTATTTATCATTTGCAATGATCCTTCGTAATAAACTTCGGCATCTTCGTAATTTCCTAACATAAAAGTTTCTCGTGCTAATTTTACATTACTGCATATTTCACCAATTGAGAATGCCATCATTACAGAAAAGTGTGGGTAGTTCACTTTAACAAAGTCTAAAATTTCTTTAAAAATAAATATTACTCAATGATTCTAATTAACTAAATGCGATTGCTATTTGGATGTAATGATTTTTTAAATTCAACGTTACTTTTTTACGAAAAATCTTATAAAAGAAAACATGATATTGACATAAAAATATAAAAAAATGTCAAAACTGATGGTGGGGTTCAACACCGTTAGAGGCTTAAAGAGCGCTCGCGAGCATACGGTTAAATAATTCCAAAGATTTAAAATTACTTTTTCAATTTATCTATCAGTCTGACTAAATAGTTTTAAATCAAAACTTCGGATCATTTGTAGGCATAATGGTGGTTTTTTGGCTGACTTTCAAAATTCAAATAATCCAATTTAATATTCGCAAAAGTAAAAGTAGTACTATTACCAGTGATTTTCTGACTATTACTTGTTTGTAGGATCATAAAGCAACAAAAGGTATATTTACTCCGAATAAAACATTTTGTTTTTTTTTTTTGCTTTAGTCAGAAAAGAAATCACAAAATTATTAGTCTAACCCAGGACCCACCGAAGTTCCATGTCTGATAAAACGTAAAAATAATTCCCCAAATTTTTTTTTTAATTGTTTTTTTATCGCATTTTATATTTTTGTACCTGAAACCTGTATTAGATTAAATATAAAATTTAATATCCGTTATAATGGGATGCATGAATTAAAAAAAAAGAATCAATTTTCCATTTTATTACCCAATGTTCGGATGAACAGTCGGTCACCCGGTAAAGTAGAATATTAATTACTAGAACTCGGATTTCATTCTTTTACATGTTCTTTAAATTGATATACCAACAGATTCGTTTTTTCGAAAAACTGCTTGTCAAAATCCATATTTTGCATATGTTCAACATTTGGTGCATATTTGAGTAAATGATGCATATTTGGGCCACTCTTTTTGTTTTTTGAAGAATTTTAATAGAAAAAATAAAAAATTATTATTAAATTTGCCAATTTATAAGCAATTATTGTTTTATTTAATTTTAAGCAATTTAATTTTTATTAAAAATGAAAAAGGAATATTAGGTACATAGGTAGCTTTGTATATATTTTTAAAGTTTTAATTTAAATTAAATATTAATTAATTAAAATTTTAAAATTTTTAAAATTTTAAAAAATGAAAAAATATAATTTTAAAAATTCAAAATAAAAAATTTGAAAATCAAATTTGAATATAATTTTTTCAAATGTTTATTAATTATTATTTTAAGATTTTTAAAAACTTACAATTAACATTATATCTATATATATAAAAATGGATGTATGTATGTATGTATGTATGTATGTTCCTTATAGACTCCTAGACCGCTTGACCAATATTTATGAAATTTGGTGTATAAGCTAATTACGATGCTGCGAAGAAGATAGGCTACTTTAGAACGGCTTTCAACAAACTTTAATAAAATATGTGGCAAATAGTGCCTATTCATCGTGGTATAGATAATTTAGAGATAATCTGATAATCCGATATCTTTATAATTATCTATATAAGTAAAATAATACTTAGGGTTTAGCAACCTAGAACCTCGAACCTTATAGAGTATACCAGAACAGGACCAACCTAAAGACTTGGATAACCTAATGGAATATACCTAAATGGAACCAACGTAAAGACTTGGATAACATAATAAACTATAACATAATAAACATAACACATCGGATCAACAGATCGACGGATCAACGGATCGACGGATCAACGGATAATTGGATTAATTTCCCTATTTAGGACATTACCCAAATGTAAAAGTTTCTGTGAACATAGAGACTACTTTGTTAGATTGTTAAACTCATCAAACGCCTGCTGATGAACTGAACGCTTGCTTAAAAGCATCGTATTTATGGAACCGAGTTGAAAAAATTACGCTCTCGACAAACATGCGTGTGCATTTACTACAAGATGCGACTGCCCAAACGTTTTCAAAACAACTTTTGGATATCGGAAATGGCAAAATTCCAATTGATCGCACTACAAATGAGATTTCGTTTCCGCCCAATTTTTGTCAAATGCAGCCGAACATTCAAGCTGTTGTAAAGAAGGTTTTCCAAGATTTAACTAGCAACTACAAAAATCCTGATTGGCTGTGCGAACGTGCAATTTTAGCCCCCAAAAATGACGATGTGAACAAGCTGAATGAACAAATTCAATTGAAATTGCCCGGACAATCAGTCAAATACAAATCAATAGATACACTGATGGAGCAAGAACAAGCAGTCAATTATCCTACCGAATTTCTAAATTCACTAGAGCCACCTGGAATGCCACCACACACATTGAGATTGAAAGTTGGGTCACCGGTTATACTCATTAGAAACTTGAACGCGCCAAAACTGTGCAACGGAACCAGACTGGCCATAAAAAAATTGACACCAAATTTGATCGAGGCAACAATCATCAGTGGCAAATTCAAAGGGGAAGATGTGTTGATTCCCCGCATACCGATGATTACCAACGATTTACCATTCCAGTTCAAGCGGCTTCAATTCCCCTTGCGTCTTGCCTTCGCGATTACAATCAACAAAGCACAAGGGCAATCATTAACTATTGCGGGCTTGAATTTGGAGAATTCGTGTTTTTCACACGGCCAATTGTATGTTGCTTGCTCCCGAGTTGGCACACCAAAAAATTTGTACATTTATTCACCGAATGGAACTACCAAAAATATTGTGTATCCTTTAGCATTACGATAAAATAATAATAGACAACGTCCGTTGGGTCACCTATGATAAATATATCTACAGAGTGTACCTAAATATTGTTACTTTGGTTTAAATAAATTTTATCATCCATTCTACCCGTTTTAATTTTTTTTCAGAATGTTGCTGCACGAAGTCCAAGAGCCTACATCAAAATACTTCAGGCATAAACAAAGCGTTTTATTTTTAATAACACCCCGAGTGAAGCCGGGTATCCATAACTATATATAGATAGACAAAAGAAAAACCAAAATTACTGTTTTGTTGTGTGTACGCATTGCTGAAGTCCGTTCGTATGAAACAAACGAGTAACGGAAAGCAAGATTGGAAAACGTTCGAGTACGTAGACTAATGCAAAGTATTTTATTTTTAAAGAGACCCCGGGCGAAGCCGGGTATCCAGCTATAATTTATATGGCAGAACGTTCGCCGAGTCACTTGGTATATTAATTCTGAGGCGGTACGATGTTCTAGAATTTTACAAATAATTTATATGGTTCAAGTTCTGAGGCGATACGAAGTTCGCCGGGTCAGCTAGTTATTAATAAAGCCGTTTTAAACATTGGGAAAAATTGTTTGTAGTACTTTTATGCAACCAGACCGGTAACAGTGGCTAATATCTGCTGATTTTGGATCTGGAGCGGAAATTGTGGTTGGGAATATCAGACCTGATACATTTTTTTATTTAGAATTGGTGTAATGGTCGCTTGATAATATTTACAAGAGCTATAATTCTTATGATTAATTTTAAGTTGAATTGAAGAACAACCCTATTCACCAAGCGATAGGGGCAATTTCCCCCTTCTGAGCTCGAAAAACATCAATTTTTACATCAAAAAATTTTAATTTATTAAAAAAAACATTTATTTTTGATATTACCACTACTTTTTATTTTTCATATTAATAAATTTTTATTTTGTCTACCCCCTCTCTCTAAGGTAATTGTCTAGATTACACATATTAGATTAGATATAGATTACATATAACAATTAATATCACAAATAATTTTAAAATTAAAAAAAAATGCATTCAGCTGTTTGAATTGTCTAAGAAAAACATTGACCACAACGTAAAATCCCTAGTAGCGGACCCAGACAATTACCATAGGGTAACAAGTAATAAATTTCTAGAGGACCCCGAAAATTTAACTGCCTAGGGGTATACAAATGTTTAATCCGGCACTGCCTCCACTACACTATGTGCTCTTTCTTCACGGGTTATTCAGTTATCAACGTTTCGAGATTATTAACAAAGAATGCACTGGAGGGCCTCCCAGACCCCCCGAATTTACACCTTCATTTTATATTATTAAGGGCCAACCTAGAAAAACGCATACTGTTAGTACTCTGAGTATATTATTCTGCTTTATATCTGAAGATATGGCAGTAACTCTAATTTTCAGTGCCCGAGTGTACGTTATTGCAAAAGAAATTTAAAAAAACTCAAAACGTAGAAATTATCCGGGGGTTCTGGGGGGGCATGGAATGCCATCCAGTGCACTATTAGCTCTTTTACAGGGGTTATTCAGTTATCAATGTTTGGAAATATTTTCCATCGAGATAATTAACAAGAAATGCATTGGAGGGAGTTCCACGCCCCCCAGCCCCCCGGATTTACACCTTCATTTTATGTTATAAAGAGCCAACCTAGAAAAACAGTATCGGATTACCCATAAGGCAGAAAAGGCGGCTGCCTAGGGGCCCCGTGAAAACGGAGAAAAGTTTTTTTAATTATAAATTTTATTTCTTTGTTTTTATGTTTTTATACTGATTCAGCGTCTAGAAAATATAAAAATATTAATTAATTAATTTTTTGTGTAAATGAATAAGTTTCAGCGATTGTTTTATTTTTTTAAAATTAGTTGCTTATTATTAAAACTGTTTATTTTAATTATTAATTAGTAAAATTAAAGACATATTATGCAAGTAATAATATTCTAGAGGGCCCCGAAAATTGAAGTGCCTAGGGGCCCACAAATGTTTAATCCGGCACTGGCTCTAAGGAGGGCGATTGCCCCCAACGCTGGATCCGCTACTGACAGAATGTTTAAATTTTTATCAATTTTTTTATAAATAATTATAAATTTTTGATTAGAAAACTATCCAATGTCAAGAATGAATGCTAGTTCTAGTTCGGCTGTAAATATACTACAAAACAAAAATAAAAAATGAAAATCACTGGGTAAAAGACTTTGAATTCTTAACTGTGTAACAGAAATGGACTTAAGTGTACTATAATAAAAAAATCAAATTTTATGCATGGAGGAGGGGGTAACCCCGTTACCGCAAAAAAATCACACCCAATCTATTTCAAATATAACTTTAATTTGTTTGTTGTTTAATTAATTTCTCAAAATTATATTTTAAATCAAAAAATTTTTTTAAAATTACAATTTAAGTTTATTCATTACCCCAAAATTTTAATATAAAAGCAAAAGATTCATATATCGGATCTTTAAGTAGTTTTTGTACAAAAAGTCGGGTGTTCTCCCGCTAGTTAGCGTTAGGGAACTCCAAAAATAAAATAAATAAAATTTTTCTTAACCTTCCGGTACTAACATATTTATTTATAACACGAGTACTAACGTCGGTATGTGAGACCGTTTCAAGTTTTTAATTTTTTTAACGCAGTGTTTATATTTTTTTTTACAACAAATGGAATAATATCAAATGTTTAAGTATTTTTCTTTAAAATAATGTTAATTCTAGTAGTAGTCATATGTTTTATAAAAGTTTTATTGCTGTAAAAATATTAAAAATTAAATTTACAGTTAAAATTAGAACTCGTCTGTCTGTGAGACCGATTGTTAGTATTGGAGTGTTAATAAAAATAAATCTTACAAATTGCCATTATTGTCATTATTGTGCTAAGCAAGTTAGGTTAGTTTAAGTCGCTCCCTGATAAAAATCAAGGAAAACTATACTTTGATGGTAGGAAACTCCAGATGCAGAAGCGGCTAGCACAAGAGAAGAGAATATCTATTATGAGCGGAGTATCACAGAGCTCCGCATCTGGGCCGCTGCTATGGAATATACCAATGCTATCTAAAGTGGGGATTGTGGGTTTTGTAGACGTTCTGTTATTGGTAATAAACTCAAAAACGTAGTGGACTGGATGACAAATGTGGGGCTGACTCTATAGTTTCTGAAAAGACAGAGATGATTATGCTTACCGGGAAAAGAAAGTGTCATCTTAGAGGTCTTACCATTGTAAACCTTAGCGGGACAACCATCGCGCCAAGCAAGAGCATAAAAGAATGAAGAGCCAAAGTGCTGACCAATGCTCTTAAATGTTAGAAGATTAATAGAGGATAATCCAAAACTCCTGGACTTTGTGGCAGAATCAATAATGCTGCACGGGGCCTCCATATGGGTAGAAGCTATGAAGAAGGTCTGTCACAGAGCATAAAAGTGCTAAGTTGCACTTGGGCGATGTAAACATAGATATGACCAGAACACTAAATCTTGAAAATCTTGAGAGGCATTGGAAAAGAAGAAATAGACGTACAAGGGTCATCCTGGAGATTGATGACGGCAGGCAGGAACGAACTGATGCGATAATTTTCAGGGAGAAACAGTCCTGAATTTGCCAAAAATTTTTGCTCTTCATCACATACAAGTCAGCTTTTTTTCTTAAAATCACAATATTGTGATTTCTGAAAACTGATGGTTTTGCCAACTGTTTGATGGATTTGGAGAAGGAGGAAACTACCCTCTGTTTTCCTCATGGGTTTGTCCCTAATGGCAGGAGACACGATGAAGTTATCTACCCCTCACCTTGTAAATAATATGTTCTGTGCACCTCACTCAAGTTTTGTTGGTTGTTAGATCATGGTAGCTTAGACACCTGCCAAAACTTGCCTATAATTGGAATAAGCAGAACGAAAAGTGGATGGAACAGCGGAAGGCAAAACCGAGAACAGCAAGGGAAACGAAAGGCGAAGAAGAAGAAAGGAAGGGAAAAATAGAAAACTTGAAAAAGAATCTGCTCTAAAATTTTTTTTAAATTTTGCTAAATAATCACCTCTCTCCCACCACTCTTCACTGAGAATAGTAAAAAGGTCTACTATAAACCATAAAATACCTAATAGTTAATGGGTAATACAGTAATATTTTCGTAGCAAACGAAAAATGCAAATCAATTTGTATTTCAAAAGGATACATTTGAAAGTGTAAGTTTTGGCCAACATTACATTTGGCAAAAAGATGCATTTCGGCCAAATATTTATGTTTTTCTGAAAAGAGTCAAAGATTTTCAAATTTATCATTTGGATGTAGCAGCTCACGATGATTCCGGGGTAAACTTAATTTAAAGCAATTAAATGCATAAAATAAAAATAATTTTGTACTTAATAGTTTTAAATAATAAACATATTTTTAAAATGTTTGAATGCTTGTCCATTGATTATTTTGAGAAAAAGTTTGGTGAGGTTTATTTAGCTGTAATTATAAATTTGCCAAAAAAAATAAATGTTTATTATTGGTAAATGTAACCGAGATAACCACATGAGCGTCCATAAGAGCATCGTTATTTTTAGATCACCCTTGTAAATATCGGATGTACGCCCATGAAGAAATTAAATCAATACGAAAACGTAGCTTTTTCAGGGATGTTGTTAACCAGGATAAAATGCAAATAAATGTAAAGTGAATAAAATTTTAAAAAGAATCCAGACCCATGCGATGCCCCATGTAAAATTTGAATTGGTTCGTAACACGAATAAAGTGGTTGGTGCCTGAACTGTTCATGTCTGGATGTTTTTTAGCTAGGTTATTTTTGTTCTGGGATTTATTTTAAACAAAATAATGACAACAAGGAGCTTTGTTAACTCTTCAATGGGCAACGATGGAACAGATCACGCTTACAGACAACGAATTGCCGCACAATATCAAATTAGGTAATAATTATTCAATACTTAACCTCTGTTTTCATGTGCATATGTCAAACTATTTCAAATTAAAATAGCATATTGAAACGAATTTTAAAAAAGTATCTTGTTGCAGCGCTTTAAATAAATCAAGGTTGAAGTATTGTATATTCTTTCATTATTTACTATTTTTTGCTATGTTAGCAAAGCTGTCAGCCGATATTCTTGACCGACTTGATATATTCATTCTAGAGATTGAAGAGCTGAGTATACCGCAAGTACGTATTACGTTACAAATTAAATTGTTTTTCTTGTAAATTTTGAATTTTTATCAGCCATTATTATGGGAATACACTTGGTGTATAAGTTTATTAGCATCATTTTTGGGTTTAGCATCAATTCGGAAAAATCGTGTTAAGTCAATGCAACAGTACATAATTGGAATTTTGGTTTTTGGATATCTACCATTGCTCTACGCTCTTGTATATTATTTCAAAGATGTTTGGACGTACTTACAATCAGACGATTTAGCTAAAATCGAGGCCATTCAATGGTGGCAGGTGAGTTTTTTTTACTTTTCCAATATTTTTCCTCTTCAATTTCTCTTTTAGGGCTATCCGTACGGATTATTATGGTATGGATTTATTTTGTTAGCCGTACAAGTACATTTCTTTTCGCTGTACTTCTCATGGAACTTGGTAAACGCATGGAAAGCGAGAGGTGTAAGGAAAGTAGATTAATTAAAATTTTATTTAACTAAATTTTGTCAATTGTTGTACCATAGATTCTTTTTGTTTCTTTTTGTGTATGGTTAAATATAATTTTGTAAATTCAAATTATTTAATTAAAAATCGGATTAAAAGACATCTAGATTTGACAATAAGAGTTTCGTTATTGCATATTTGTGTTGTATAATAAATTATAAATTTATTGTTGTACAGTATGTTTCAAACTTGAAATTTTACATTTACTCGTTTATTCTTTTATTTCACTTGTTAAGTATCCATTGTAAACACACCTATGTAGCTAGAAAACCCACACACCTTTTGTTAATTACACAACACACAAATTCAGCTCTTAGAAAGTCACCTATGAGAATAAAATAAAAAGTGTAATTTTTAGAATCTTAACTTTATTCTAATAGTTGTAAATAAATGAATATTTTGTACTTGGTTATCTTTTTCCATACAATTTTACTTTTTTATTACCTCATGCTATCAACAAGGGAAGCCTCTTATCTCTTATCATTTTCCAGGTGTAGATTATTTTGAAAACAAATATTCACTTACACAAACACTCCCACCCTGACACGAGAATTTTATTTTTGAACTTTCCGAGTTTTTACTTTTTCTTTTATTCTCATTACACTTGCTACATTTATTTATCAAGTGTAAATCATTCATTCCAGTAAACAGGCGTACATTACTCAAAAATTTCTAAACAAAATTATTTTTAATTACTTGTAATTACACATTAGTACTTTTCATATGAAACTATCATGGGCTGAAGGGTATTTTTATCTTTTTGGTTGGAATTCAGTACTTATAGAAGTAGTTCTTTTATTTAGGAAATATCTATTGACATTTTCAAAACTTCCATTTTCTAATAAAACAATTGTATAAAGTGCCTGGTAAGGTGAGCAAAAATCATATTAAGTTATCTTATTTAATTGAACTTGGCCTATTAACCAATTAACATTGGATTAAGGAAACACTTGGAAAGACAAACAAAATTTTTTTTAATATTAAAATATTTGTTTTCGACTTATTGGTAAAAGAATCCTAATATTTTTTTATCAATCAGTTTTTGACTTCATAGCTCTTCAATAGAAAATGGAATTTTGATGCAGTTTTTTTTAAATGATGTAGCAATTTATCGAGAAGGGTTTAGCTATGTATCATTAACATAATGATTTTTTCATCAATATAATGAATTTTGGCGACAAAATTCGGCGCAAAAATGATGAATTTTTTATTTACCTTTTTCTTCCAGTGCAACTGCTTTCTTGTTTTAAATTTAAATCATTTGGCGTTAATATTGTGGCGGTTCGAAACCTTTTATCAATGAAAAATTTTATTATATGAGGAAACGCGGAAATAACTCAAAAACATATAATCATAAAAATAAAGCCTGAAAATTTTTATAATTTGTCAAAAGTAGTCGTGTATAGATTATCCGTAAATCTATTTAATTATCTTACTTACCATAAAGCCGGAATTATATTAAGATTATTGGATATTGGATTTAAAAAATAATAAGCCAATAATTCAATATTTTGTAGGTTGATAATATAATTTTACTATATAAGCAAATTACCAATGAGTTTATGTGCTCCTGTTGCAGGATTTTACTAATTAAATATTTAGAGAATATTTATTTTAATCCGATTATCTGATTGTCCGATTACTCAATCACTATAAAGAGTAAAAATTAAAGCACTTTTATATTTTATACTTATTAATTGTTTTATAATTTCATTTTGAATAAATTATTTAATTGTGTTTTCCGTTTTCCGTGGTTGTTAAAACACAAATTCTACATAAAAGAGGAACTTGAAAAATTATTCTTGGTTTAGCGAATTAGAATTTGAAAGACGCGAATGGACACAGGACTATAAGATAAAATTAAGATTATTAAAAAACCCCAACCGAAAAACCATACACCAATATTCTATAATAGATTTTCTATATTTAGCCAATCCAATTCTTTCAACATTTGATCTTGATCAACAAAATGATCCTTATTCCTCTATTTTGGAGAATTTGTATTCTATTTAGATCTGCTTTGCCAACCCAGTTATGGCATATAAAAAATTTGGGAATACTGTAGTGTTATACACCGTTGTTTTGGTTTTACTGATAAAACTCCGCTACGTAGATTAAGAACTCCAAGTCCTTGGCTATTGTTTTATATACAAAATCCACATGATCCTTCAGATTTAATTTTCTGTCGACTGATATTTATAAATATTTCATTTTTGTTATGATTTGCAATTTGCTTTCATCTAATTTAATTCTGCATTCTAATCGTTCATCTTTCGCAATTCTATACATTTTGTTTCGTCGATGTTTATTTTTAATTTTCATTTCATTTCTTCATTCATTCTATCTGTAACACTTTTAATGTCCTTTCCAGTAAGATAAACTGTCATATCATCTGCAAACTAAATGAACGGTAAATAGGCTCTATTGTATGACTACACAATAGAAGAACCTAGTAAGTCGAGTTATAAGAAACTGTGCTAGCTGGTAATATTCAACATATATTGATAATTCAATTAAAAAGCTTAGATAAAATAATTCAAATACTCAAAAGTAGTTGAATTACTTTAATTGAATATTTTCAAAATCAACCTCAAGGATTTGGTACTTGAAATATTACTTGAATAAAATATTTGAATATTTCCTGATTGAGTTTTAAACATTTCTTTGGTAATTGACTTACTTTTTCGGCAATTGAATTACTTTTTAGGTAATTGAATTACTTTTTCGTTAATTGAAATTAAGGACTATCCAGATTTAATCCTGCTGGGGTAAATTGACCGTTTTACTTTGAATGATTGAAATACTTTGGGTAATTTGGGGGTTGTTGAATTAATTTTTGATTAATTTTCATTATGAATTCAATTTTTGTAATTCGACTTACTAGGTTCTTGGATTGTATGCCAGAAAGGTTTTTTTTCTTCTAGGATCGATTAATATAAAATTATTTTCAACGAGACAGAGTGGGGGTGGTGAAAAAATTTTGGTTTCTCTTTTAATTTAATTAATTTTGACTTATTATATTTCACATAGTAGTGAAAGTGTTCACTTTCGGAGTAGGCAAGACACTTCATATCAAAAAATTTATTTTTACTAACATTTCACTCTTACCCATCTTGACATATTTCTTTTACTTTGACATCATCCATATACGGAGTTATATGCTCTGTTGTTCTCCAAATTCTCCACCACACACATTATCTATTTATATTTTCATAAACATTCCTCATACACTTATCTATAAATACATTAAACTATTACATCAAAGTTTCACTCACCCCAAGGTATGTTTACTTTCATCACACAGCAGTAATTACATTTATAATCATACATCTACATCAACTTTTAGAACATCCCATAATATGCTTCTATTCCTCGGTCGCCATCGTAAGACTTCTCTTGATGAACAAATGCACAACATACTTTCTTTCTTCCTGCCTTCTTGTAACTAAAATATCTATAGATCATCTTATCTATGCATCCCCTACGTGGCATGAAACAATATTTCTTTTCATGCATCCTTTCAATTAAAATATGTTTGCACAATCTAATAATTTATATATTTTAAATTTCTCATGCTTAGGTTTCGAATCGATGAACATAATTTGGCTTCTGATTTTATCATGAACTAATCTGATTTGGTTGTTCATTCATCTGGTCTCAAGTCGTGATCTTCTAGTATGTTAAAGCCAAGTTATTAGGCTGTTGACATAATCTCAAGAAAAACATGAGATTGAGTACCGCAAATATTTAAAGAAAATTGAGTGGATACATGAATTATCTTTCTTAAAATTTACTCAGATTAATTCTTCATGCTTGGAGATGTAAAATTGGTTCAACATGGGCAGATCCACTAATTTTTAAGAGAATGAATGATGACAATCGATTTTCTTAGAAATCTCACCCAATAGCTTTTTGCTGTTCAAAGTGAGGCTGAGAAGAGGAAAAGTGTTTTTACGCTTCTATATACTTTTTATATATGGAAAGAAGATTCCAATGTACTTAATGTGGAATTAGGACTAATTATAAAAACTTTATATGCATAATGCAACACGTAAATAATGGAATGGAAGAAATGTTGGCGACTTCAGAAAGCGGAAAGATCTTACATAAACTTCTTTCAAATGCTTCCATAGTTACAGATATGGTAAAGTTTTGAGTTTTTGACAAATGCATCTGATCTTTATCAGGTTTTGTTTTTATATATTTTTGACCTTTGGTGGTAGGACTCCAGGTTTAATTCTTTTCTGAAATGAAAAGAGGATCAGTTAAGAAGAAAGAACATCATTATCTTCAATTTTTGCATCTGATGTTGCCAATCACAAGGGCAGATTTCTTCAATTCAGCTGAAGGAGTTGCTTTAACATCTTGAATGTCCGGAAAAATCTATTTTGTTTATATTCATCTTCTGTTGAGACCTGTTAAGCGATAAAAGTTGTTTTTTGGCTTCCATAACATCTATCAGGTGAAAAAGAAATTATGACTACAATAGCCATTTATAGAAGTATACCTAGCTCTAATTATTGGAACACTGAAATTCTAAAAATCTTCCTGAACTTAAAAACACATAGAAAGCAAATAATCACAACATTGCAGACTTTAAACCAAGTTAACTCTACAACGAAGTTAAATATCATTGTTATAACATTAATTTATTTTTATGGAGGGTTGTATCAGATTTGGTAAAAAATTGTTAATTGTTTTTGATTTTTTATTAATTAAACA
Source organism: Cantharis nigra (assembly GCA_958510845.1). NCBI lineage: Eukaryota > Metazoa > Arthropoda > Insecta > Coleoptera > Cantharidae > Cantharis > Cantharis nigra. The sequence goes on from OY294034.1 coordinate 24,110,733, forward strand.
TTTCCTAATTTGTATCTAATATGTATATTGTTAATTGTAACCTCTTCACTATTTTATGGCTTTCGTAGGTAGTTTTTCCCTAGTTAGTCTTCCAAGTTACACCCAGCAAGCTTTTTCATCATCACTCTCTGTTGATTTGGATAAAGGATTCGATTGCAGATATTTTACCTTTGACCGATGAGGTAAAAAAGCTTCTTGTTTTATGACGTGCAGAGAGTACCAATAAGAGTGTTTCTTCTTCTTCTCCTTTGGCGCCAGTATCATAATTTTTAAAAAAGTTCCTCGAAGTTTGTCCAGAGCTCCATTAGAGTTTCTTCTTCGGAGTTTCTTTTGAGAATTAACTACTTTCTCCTGAATTCCTGTAAATGATAATAGATTTTTACAGTCCGGTTAATCTCATGTGCAATGAGAATAGCAAGCATATAACAAGTGAACTCCTTCGGACTCTTAGTTGACACAATCTTGGTTTAAGGTCTTGACGATGCAAGCAGGTTTATCCACACAGGTTCCCACTTTATTATACTGAATGAAATACTACTGATGAAAAGCAGCATTGTATGAGTGTGACATTCGTGTATAGTTTGTGCTAGGATAGTTTCATCGAGCGAGTAAAATTTATTATATTTGGAATATAGATTTATTTATTTAAAATATTTTCGCAGTTCGTCAGAGTTAGGGCAATATTGTGTAGTGTGCGTGTTCTGGTTACGCGAGGATGCTTAATAAATTTGTAGCGGTCAAAATTCTCCAGAGGGTTAAACGAACATATTTTCAAGAGGGTGAAGTGTTAACAAAAGTTTGCGTCGGTTATAGAATTAGCTACACGCTCTCTCTTCTATTATTTAATGAAGTTACTAAAAGTTTAAAGTTTAGTGAAAGAAGTTGGGTGAGTACATCTGGAGAAAATGTTTGAATCTGCTGACAACTTATAGGGTGTTCCACTGTAAGAAAAAGTATTTGGTTGCTCTAATTGCATTGGCAAGTAATGCAAACTCGCTGTGTGAAATACCGTTGTTGATGATAATCGATTGATACATGGTTGAGGTAGTGTAACTCGATTATTATCCATATCAATGTTTTAGAAAACCCAAAAAATGTACTCATACTTTTTGGAACTAAAATGTTTTTAAGTTATCACAAATAAAATACACTGTAAGTATAAAATAACGCAATAAATCGCAAACAAAAAAAGCCGTTGTTTACATTTAGGGATTTATCAGGGCTTCAAAGTAAGTAATAATTATCTTTATTATCGCTTGTGATACATCTTTAATGTATCACACGCGGAGTACTTATGGAAATTTTGGGAAACGCCAAAGAGAATTAAAAATATTAATACAGATAGAGCTTCTAAATTGGAGGAGATAATAATTTGCTTTATTATCGTAAATTTTGGTTTGAGTTGGTCTTAAAATAATATTGAACAAATTTAAAATAAAATTAGATTTAGACTGTCTAAAATATTCATAATATTAATAAGACGTGTATTTGAAGTAATGTTCTAATTTCAATGCTGTTTCGGTATAAATGCAGCGCAATATTTTCTTTACTATTTCGTAATCCATATCTAGTATTTCAATTAGAGTTTTTTTTTAAATTACACTCTTAACTTGAAATTCCCTCCATTAGTGTCACTAAAAATCTGGTTTTCAAGAAAATAGGTAAAATCTTTGGTGAAATTACTTTTGGTTTGTGACTACTTCTCGATTTATTATAGTATTCTATTATCAAAATTGAGCCAAAGGTACTTTTAACTAAAATTATGAAAGTGGTAAACTAGGCTAATGACAAATTTCAGGTAAAGGAAGAGGTGCAGGGACCCGCGTGAATTTTTTTTGCTATTATTTTTAAAAAAATATTAAAAACAAAGTATAACCTACCGACCGATCTACATCTTCGAGTAACTCCACTCATTAAAACATCCCTGAAGCGGTTCCAACTCGAAAACTACAGATCCAGAAAGACGGGATCTTCAAGTCATTCCACTCATTAAAGCATCCCTGTGATCGTCAGAAATCAAAAATTCTCAGACAATTCTTTTTGTCTTTGGCCCAGTTTACCACTTTCAGATATTTTTTTAACCCAGTTTCTGGGTTAAAACCCAGAAAATCAATTTTTTAAATCTTATCTTATAGTTTAAGAAAACAAATTTTTTAAGTTAGAAAACATTAATTTTCAAAAACAAAGAATTACATTTTTGTGACATAAAAATTACAATATAAGAGAGAAGAATTCCTGTAATACATGCAGTTGTGAGAATATCGTTGATTTGGTGCGATTATAACTCGGAAACTCCTTTTTTAGACTGAAAATGCTAGAAACCTTTTTTATAGATAATTTTATTATGAATATTATTTATCATAGCTCTTTTTCTCGTAAAATAAGCGGTTAAGGAGTTATTTGCTAAAATCAGTAGTTTGCCACCATCTTTCCAAGATGTTGCTAAACGCGGGTCTAGAACTGTTTGTCGCGAGTGTTTCGTCGCAGCCGTTTCGACGCGCACCCGTTTTGACGGATCATACTATGGAACTAGAAACCGGTCTATTCTGAAATACATCTGCAAGGCTCCCCATTTTACGGTGGATCCGTGATTTGCCATGGTTGCACCAGCCCGGGCGCTCCGGACCGTTTTGGCTGGCGCTTCACTCACTTTGTTTTTCTTCCAAACAATCTTTGTTTTTTAAATACCTTCTTTCCCCATAGTCAAAGTCTGGGTACACCACTGTTTGGGACTATAGCATTGTTTGTTGTTTCCAGGAATGCTGATAGCAGTTATTTTATAAATTCGCTGAAGTACAAAACAAAGAGTTTTGTTAAAAATATGTTGAGAGAATATCTACACTGTGACTAATCTATAGCTGGAAGTGTAAAAACGTAGAATAGTTTATGGTAAAAGCCAATCTTCATTTGTTGAAAAAATCCTGTTTTTTTTAATTTACCAATTCTTAGAGTTAGGAGCCGTCCTTTAATCACGTGAGGTTTTTTATGCCATTTATTTACTCCCCTCCCCTTTGGTGGTACGTTGTAAGGTTTTAGGCTACCCCTACCCAACATCACGTGTATTTTTTTTTGAAAAATGTTTTCAAGTAGAGACGGCGAGACAGAAGGCCGCGGGCAGCGGGACGACGAGTGGCGTCACAAGGTCCAGTGCCGGAAGTCAGCTGAGAGCTAAATATTGTTGTTAAGTTGCTTTTTAGGCATAAATTTGTTCGCTCGAGATTTCACGTGGTAGCAAGAAAATATACACGTGATTGTCACAGCATCCCCCCCCCCGCATCGTGATCAATCGTGATGTTATTCGAACCCCCTCCCCCCCTGTTGGAACCTCACGTGATTAAAGGACAACCCCTTATTAATAAAATTAATTTATTGTAAACAACAAAATTAATTAAATTTCATATTTGTTAAATTTTTAGAAAATTCCTTGGTTATCGGATCAATGGGACTTATGATTTTTTCCCACTCAAGATTAAGGGAGGTTATATCGGTTTTTACAGGGGAGCCATTGCTTGGTAAATTTAGAGTTACAATAAAGGGCATAGGAGGATCAGTATGGTGAAATTGCCTCCTGGGAATATTTAATCGACATTTTGGGGATATGTAGGTACTGATGAAATACTAAAATTAGTCATATCACAGCTGAGTTATGCATTCCGCAAAATAGGGATTTTCGGAAAATCGGGACCGCGATCAACAGTATGGTTTTATTCCCGGTTGATCAAAAGCTAATTTATGCATTTTCATCTTTCGTTGTCAATTTCCATTGAAGATCACTTTCAAGTTGATACCATTTGCACAGATTTTCACAAAATTTGAACAGCTCTACTATCAAAGCTGGAAGCATTAGATTTTGGCAGCAGTGTCTTCAAGTACCTACTCCGAAAACAATGGTTTATCATAATGATGAAAAATTCATCACAGTGATGAACAAAATTTATCAATACAATGATTTTTTCATTGATACTATGAATTTTTCATCAATATGATGAATTTTATTCATCAGCGCAAAAAGAATGAATTTTTTATATAATTTTTTTTTCAGTGTAGTTCAGATCGAAAGAAATATCTGGTTCATCAAGTGTGCCTCAAGGTTTACATTTGTTTTTTTATAAAAATTTATAATATTTAGGCCAGATTATCATTTGAACATTCTATGACTGATTTTATTTTCAAGAAAATTTTAAAGTCATCCGTAGATAACAGATTTAACCCCTGTATTCATAAAAAAATTTGAGATTTACAACAGGTTTACAAACTTTTTTTAAAGAATGTGTCATAAAACACCAATCACAAATGTTCATTAGCCTTACGTGTAAGGTTTTCATTGGTTGTTGAACTTTAATCAGCGTTTTAACTAAAATAGGTTTCAACACTCTTTTAAATATTTTTATGCATGCAGCGGTAAGTATTTGCGAATGTCATTGACCAAACAACAAAAACAAAATGGGGCCACAATGTGAACCTTGGGGCACATCGGATGAAGCAGATGTTTTATGTTGATATGAAATTGTCAATCTTAACACGCTGGGTTCTACATACAAGATAATATCTATTGGGCTACTTGAGGACATTGAGGCCAAAACCTAATACTTCTCGCTTTGGTACTAGAGTTGTTCAAGCTGAACACGTTTGAAAGTTTTGGGAAAATCTGTGTAGACGGTATCAACTTCACTGAAAAAAGAGGTACATCAAAAATTCATAAATTTTGCACATATGAACAAAATTCATCATATTGATGAATAATTCATAGTATTCATGAAAAAATCATTATATTGATGAATTTTTTTCCATATTTTTCAATCATTTTCTTCAGTATATTAAAAGGTTTTTTTAAATTCTATGGAATTGACAACGAAAAATGAAAATGACATAAGATTAGTTGTTGATCGACAGAGAATAAAATTTTGATTTTCCGAGACGCATAACTCAGATGTGACGGAGAGATGTTCAAACATCTCGGAATAGAAATATCAAGCGCGAGAGACATATTTCGTGAGATGCAACAACAGGCAATGAGGGGAGCAGTAATGTAGGGGTGTCTTCCGTAACGTGTTATGGCAAAATAAATATATGTCAATCAAGAGGAAGATTAGAATATACAAAACAGCGTTAAGACCTGTCATAACATATGCAGCTGAGACAAGAGCGAAAATATGTAAAATAAAGCAAAAGATGAGAACAACCCAAATGAAAACGCTCAGAACAATAACTGGCAGAACACTTTTGGACAGGGTTCCGTGTCGAGAGATCCGGCAACAATGCGACATACAAGATGTCGTAAAATTCATAAAGAAAAAGACCCGCCGGCGCCGTAAAGAATGGAACGCGCATATAGATAGAATCTTTAAATATATAAATCTTAACTTGTGAGAAATTAAATAATAAAATTATAAATAACAAGTTAAATTAAATAATATAATCAAATTATATTTTTAAGCTTTCGACGACGTTTATCGTCTTCGTCAGAAATTTATTTAATATAATATTATATTATATAATTTAATATTAAATAAATTTCTGACGAAGACGATAAACGTCGTCGAAAGCTTAAAAATATAATTTGATTATATTATTTAATTTAACTTGTTATTTATAATTTTATTATTTATAGATAGAATCAGTGCTCGAAATAGACCGGAACGCCGTTCCGGTTCGTGAAATCACCGTTTCGTTTTGCAAAAGGTTTCCTCATATCAGTTTTGTCGAAAAACCTACGTTCCCGTGCGACTCCCGTGATAGCGTTCCGGTTCGTGAAAAAATCTATTTCGAGCACTGGATAGAATGGGAACCCACTGGAAGAAGAGCACCCGGTAGACCGCCAAAACGATGGGCGGAAAGTTAGGTGTGATCGTCAATTGAATCACCACCAAGATGAAGACGCAATTGAAAAGACGGGCATTGCCTAATTAAAGAAGATGGTCAAATTTGGAGGGCAGTTTACCTAATAATGTAATGATTTAACCTTAATTAATAAACAAATTTTTCAATAAAAATAAAATTTTTTTGAATTTAATTTTTTGTTTCATAGCTGTATTTTTATTATTTTCTGATTTTTTGTGAAATGGATTGGTTTTTCAAAAATTTTTACTAGACAAAAGTTGTAATCCGTTAAATTTCCTATCTGGAATGGGGCGTCAGATTTTTTGTAAAATGTTTCGATTAGAAGATACAGCGATTTGAAGAAAACCAAAAAAAAAAGTTCAACATTTTCAACATTTTTTTAATTTACTTTTTTTCATAACTCGAAAGCCGTTGAATTTAGACAATAAAAGGTTAAAATCTAGTTTGTTCTAAAAAAGGTCTTTAAAAAAGCACTTAACCATTTTTACTGAAAAATCAATATTTTCTTAGAAAAAAATTTTTTTAAATATTTTTCTTAGAATAGTTGCCTCTTCACCATTGAAAAGTGTATAGTGTAAAAGTGTAAAGTGTATCCGGGACACCCTGTATATCTCTATATCATATTAAAATTGCATCAAAGTCGATTACGCCATTCCTGAGTAAATTAAAAAATTTTTTTTTTTTGATTTTCTCGAAAATACGTATTTTTTTACAATATTTTATAATACATTTTGCATCTTGTATTTTATTTCAAATTTTGTATTACAAATACAAATTTTCATTGTATTTTGTATTTTGAAATTAAATTTTAAATACAAATATTTTCTATATTTTGTACTATACAGGGTGTGTCCCAAAAGTCATGAATTATATTTTTTTGCTGCACCCCAACTGGGTAAGGTGGGAGGGGGACCCTAAGATAACCTTGCCATTTTATGGTAACTTTAACATTTTAATTTTACGAAAAACAATAGATGGTTTGTAATTTCTAAAAAATTTTAATTTTGTAAGTACTTAATTTATGTAAGTTTACACCTCCTACACTTAACAATTTTAGCTTTCTTAATTTCAATCAATAGGCAATAATACTTGTTTTAAATGTAGGTATTTTGTATTTTAAATACTCATTTGTGTGTATTTTGCCCACCCCTGTTCATCAGTACCTACATAACCCCAAAGTGGCGATTAAATATTCCCCAGGGGCTTTTTTAAAAATAGGTTAAATGTTATCTTCAAATATAGGATGCTGACATTTCGATAATCAAGAAAATTTTTTTTTGTATCAAGTTCGTTTTTGGTTTCACATAGAGTGTCATTTGTTTCTTTGTCTAATTGTGAATAATTTCAAGTAATACTATCAAAAATTATGGTTTTGAAAAACATGTGCTTATGTTATTGAGGGTTGGGTACACCTCGCCACGCACGATTCGCCGCGCACGATTCGCCGCCGGCACGATTCGCCACCAAGCACGATTCGCCGTGGCACGATTCGCCAAGAGCTTCTAGCGCCACATATCAATAATCTTCGGAATTAAACAAGAAGAAAATTATTCGATTTGTTGACCTTTTGTATTTACATGAATACTCAGATCCATTAATATGATAAAGAGACATGGAACTTATACGAAAGAACTATCGATAATATCCAGGTACAAAACTTTTAGTTTTCGAGTAAATCCAGTGCTGATTTAAATTTATTTACAAATAACTAATAATATTGCGAAGCCAGCTCATAGGAGGCTACAATCGCAGTAGAGCATCGAAAGACCGACTATTTGGCGTTTCATAAACGAATTAAAAAAAGTTCAAAACAACAGAGACGTGTATTATGAAAGCCTAGTTGCCGGGAACCATACTGCAAAAAAACATAAAAAGTTTATCCTTGCAGATGAAAGAATCTTGACATTTTTATTCAATGATTTTGAGAATCGGGATATATTAGAATACCTTCGTGGTTTGGCCCACAATTTCGAAATGTTGCAGGCTAAATCTAAATAAAAGTGAAAATAAACGAAAATATAAAGTACTTCTTCTAACTTTTGAGAAATTTATCTATTTAATTTGTTTAATTTATTTAATTCATTTTTATGGGTTAAAAATCTATCAAAGATTATCAATAGATAGGGTTACTGAACGAATAAAAATAAAAAACTCACGGCGAATCGTACCGCGGCGAATCGTGCCGCAACGAATCGTGCCGCGGCGAATAGTTCCCGGCGAGTCGTGTCGCGGCGAATCGTACCGTTCCCTGTTATTGACGTTATGTGATGTATTGACGCGCATGAATGGATTTTAAGAAAAAATATAAGATTTTCTTACTACACCTCGTATAGTTGAATATTGATACATATCGTTTAAAAATTTTATTGCTATATAGAGTAAACATCGATCAAGGTTGTACAGCTTATAACATCAAAAAATGTTACAATGCTATTTACTTTATCTTATTTAAACGTATAAAAGTTCAATCGTTATGAATTAAGTGAAAGTAAATAATGAACATAGTATATAAGTTATTTTGGAACGAACCGTTAATAATGATTTTTTATTATATCCTCATATTATAGCAAATATTGCTTATCTCCAGACGTATTATCATTATGCGAACGTTTAAATAATATAAATTGTTCCTGGTATGGTGTAGCCCAATAATTATAGATATTAGATTATAATATAGTATTTTCATACTCCCAGGAGAAATTTGCTAAGAATGTCGATATTGTATACATTTCTGAATTTATACTCAGAGATAAACAATTCAAGTCTGTGATTAATTTCCTATTGATAAGACAAGTCAAACATTTTTAATAGAATCTTTGCATTTTGTTTAAAATCGGTGGGACGTGCGTCATTATAAATAAAATAATAAGATTAATTTAGTGTGTCGTACTGTGTATAAACTAAACAAAGTGTAAAACTTTTTTAATCGGTAGGTGATTTGGCGCTATTTCAAATCGGTGTTAGCGCGAAGAAATTGTGAAATTGAAATTCAAATTTTGACATCTTTAGTTTAGTGTACAAAGTTGAAGTTATTCAAGTTTTTCGTTTCCGTTCTATTAATCTTGAACCAATTAAAAATAAATTAAAACATATGGTTTCAATTACGTGTGGTTTTAGTTGTTTTGTTTATTTCTTTCCACATTTAAATTAAACCTACAACAATGGCGGAAAAAAAATATAAAAAATCCAAAACGGTCTCAAAACATCAAGATAGTTTTTCTAATGATTTACAATTAACACCAGGTAAGCATTTTTGTTAATTTAAATTATTTTCACTAATTTTACTTTTGGTATCGGCGTCAAAAATGACTCAACATAAATTCATTAGTCATTTTAGCATTCTTTGTTTCACGTTTGACATAAACTTCAATATTTTGCCAAGTCTTAAAATTAAATATTTAAATGTCGACTGTGTAACCAGCTAATTTCTGTTTAAAACTTTTCCTCCGAGTTTCGCGTGCGCTTTTGACATTTTATTCAAAATTTGGTAAACAAACTTATTTAAGTGGAACAAGTAGATAATAATTTTGCAATCTTTTTATCTTTAATAGCATGCAAGTCCTTGAAAATTAACTTTAGTAACACTAATTTGTAACAAATGAAATATTACTTGACAGCACTAAAATGTAACATTATCAAAATTTTAATCTGTCAAGTGGTGGATTTCGCATTCAACAATTTTCACCTCTCGGTTTCTAAGGGTTCCAAAATTTCACTAAAAATACTCAACATTTGTAGTACCTATGAATCTTCTTCTAAATATATAAAACTCAAAGTCCTCACTCACTCATCGTGAGATCTTCCGCTTTCCGTGTAGGTGGAAAGCTAAATTTTCTGGTCCATTCTGATAGGTAAAATTAAGGAAAACTATATCTGCGCTAATTACAAATCTTACTTATTTATTCCCAATTAGTAGATCAACGCAACCAGTGGCGTAACTAGGAATCACGAGTTCGGTATAAAAATTTCAAGACAGGTTTCCGTTGCTACAAATTTAACAGACAATAACAAACAACCGCTTCCAGTTTTCAGAACAAAAAAAACTAGGAATTTTTCCATGTAAATTACGGGCAACCGTAAACAACATTTTTTGCTTTAATTAAAAATGTTGTAAAAAACAGTTATCATTAATTTATGCGATAAAATTGATAGGTCAACAGGATAACATATATGACAAGATAATTTCCCAAATTAACATAGTATGCATTCACATTTTTTATTTTTTGATTTATAAGCTTGCAAAAAATTATAAAAAATTAATTAAATATGTTTTGTTTAGACTTCAGTGCTATATTAAATAGTCAATTAAATAGATAAACAAAGCTAGTTAGGTTTGGTTTAGTTTAATCACGATTACATTTTTGCATAATTTCGGTTTACTCATTGTCAGTATCAAACCAACATTTTAAACTTTTCGAAATATGATTGGTGATATAGCATATAGACCAGGGGTGGCCAACTTCATTATATATACGTCGACTATGTTTAAATATTTAAAATTTCTTCGCGATTTACCTATTAAAATCTTAACATAATATAATATTGATATTATAGTAATTTATATTGACATATCAGAGTTCCCACTACATTTTCCAAATCAAATTCCCTGGCTTTTGCAGGTTTTCCCTATAACAAAGAACAAAACATTTCTCAGACATTTAGATAAATCGGAAGATAAAAATGTTAAAAAAAAATCTTAATTTTAATAAAATTATTAATTTTTTTTAATTTCAAAATTAAAAATTATTAATTTTTAGTTAAAAAAACAAAAATATTCAATTTTAAAATTTAAAAATAAATATATTAAAAATTAAAAAAAAATTTTAATAAATTGTTTTTCCTGACTGATAATTTAATTTCCCGGACTTGGCACTATAAAAAATGAGAAATTCCCTGATTTTTCCAGGTTTTCTAAACGAGTGAGAACCCTGCATATAAATAATACTCGAATGGTAAAAGTATAGACAAAGAAACATATGTTCTTAGCTTATTACGAGAAGGAAAGCACAGATCCCAATGCACCAGATTTCTTTTTATGACCCCTGGCAATTAGATCTCCCTGGTAAATTGATCCCCGGTAATTTCACCCCTATAGGTAATTAGATCCCTTGGTAAATTGCTCCCCGGTACGTCAATGCCCCTTTTAGGTGCGATTTCGCTAAAAATAATCATAAACTAACACTAACCTATATAACCGTTGCACATCTTTGCGCGGATATCTCTTTTTTACGGATGATTTTGCTAAAATAATCATTAACTAACACTAATCTAGTATATAACCGAAGCATATCTATGCGCGGATATCTTTTTTACGGACAATTTTGCTAAAAAAATCATAAGCTAACACTAACCTACATAACCGATACATATCTTTATTCGGATATCTCTTTTTTATTATGGGTGATTTTGCTAAAAAATCATAAGCTAACACTAACCTACATAACCGATGCATATCTTCGCGCAGATATATCTTTTTTACGGATAATAATATAACTAAGACCAAATTACAAACATGAAGAGGAACAATTTTATAAAATAATGCATTTTAATAAATTATTTTAAATATAAATGTATTTTAAGTAATTCAGTACAAAAATGGAGTAGAATAATGTAAATCGTAATTAGGGACGAAATTAGCGGTGTCAAAATTACCACGGGATCAAATTACCGGGGATCAAATTACCTGGGGGTAAAATCACCTGGGATGAATTTACCGGGGACGAAATTACCAGGGGATCAAATTACCGGCTACGAAAATATATGTATGTATACTATATAGGTACCTATATGTAGTAGTATACGAGGTATAACAATAGATATAACAATATAAGTATTAAATATTATTACATAATATATATTGTAAATCATAACAGAGTATAATACAGATATATATTATACTTATATGATCCATGGTAAAATACAATAATATATAAGCTAAGGGGAAACCAGCAATTGGTACTATTATTCCAAATACCAAAAAATTTCCAATTCAACTTTGACAAAAATGACTCATCATATTGATGAACAATTCATCATACTGAAGAACAAAATTTATGAATACAATGATTTTTTCATCGGCACATAAATGATGATTTTTTTATGTACCATTTTTTCAGTGTAAGAAATGTGTTTATTAAATTTGGCATGCAAACAAAAAATTTTTTTTTAGTATACTGAAATGGCTCAATATTTCATTATCGAAATCCTATTTCAATTTATTCAATTATATATTTATAATTATTTTTCAAGAATTTCACGGTTTTCGTAAATCGGTTGCTTAGATGTTACTGTCAAGGGGTAAATATCTCAAAATAATTTTGTACACAGGACTCGGAATTTCATTGATTTCCATGGAATTCCAAAGAATTCCAGAAATTTACAAAACTACTAAATTTTGTTAAAATTTGAAAAATATACCTAAATTCTTATCAAAAATTATGTATTTACCCTCTCCCAGCCAGCCTCACTTACCTCTATGAATTTTTCCTGAATCTGTTCTTTTGTACAAGTGAAGGGAAATTTAAGAAATCCCAGGAAGTATTAATAAAAAATACAAGGAAATCTTAAGAACCTTTAGACTATAGATGGACTTTTTTCATTTTTTCAATTTTTCGATATTTCCTTGGCTTTATAAAGATTTTCTGGGATTTCTTAAGATATCTTAGAATTTTTTACATTTTTTCGGATTTCTCCTTTCTTAAAATTTCTTAATATCCCGAAATTTTCGGAAATTTTTTTGAAATTTTAAAGATTTTCTAATATTTCGTTGGATTTTCTTGAATTTTGTTTTTTTTAAGATTTCTTAAGATATCCTAGAATTTTTTACGTTTCCTTAAATTTTTTAAGATTCTAAAACTCCTGGAAATTTTCTGGAATATTTTTTCTTTCACTAATGCCCACACTGGAGTTTTCTAACGATTTCTCCCTAGTTTGTTGCTGGGAAACCGAGGAGAAATCGTGGTATACAAAAATGAAGGAAAATCTTAGGAAATTTTTACTCGAATTTCCTATTTTCTAAGTTTGCCTGGCAAGGGCAGCTAAAAGGAGGGAGGATAACGGTGTATTTAACCCCCCCTCTGATGACAAAAATCAACAAAATTACAAAAAAATTTTTAAATTTCAAAAATATACTTAAATTTTTATCAAAATATAATATTTATTTACCCCCTACATGAACTTTACCTGGATCCGCCCTTGTTTCAATCTAAATGATTTCTGTGATTTGTAAGGAATTCCAGAGATTTCCAAGCAAATTTCAAATAAGTGTACACAAAATTTTCTAAATATTTACCCCTTGGCTTTACTTTACTTCGGCCTTTGAGCGAAATCTTCGATAAAATCTTAAATTGCGCAAATAACGGAATAGAAAACATTAATTTAAACAAAATTGTTTTTCAAGTGCCAAAACTATGCAGTGCTAGGCGATCAACTTGGCCGAAGCCAAGCTGACTTACTAGAAATTATAATTATTAATGGGGTAGTTTCTCATCGTTGTCTTCCTCATAGCTCACAGATCGATATTAGGCTTTTGATCACAACAGTGTTGTAGTCCAGTGAAGATCCTTGCAATTGTCCGCAGACTGACTCTGGACAGTTTCAAATAACACTTTGAGTGTGTGTGTCATGATTACATCAAAAATTTAAACCGAAACGTTGCATTTGTATTTTCATTTTTTGGAGTGCCAAATTGGGTATATTTTGGTGCAGCCGATGGGTTTGAACCAAAACTGGGCAATTTACTTAATCATCATCATGTAGTCTGTTTTTTGTCCAATGGTAAACATGGCCTTCTTTGAAGAGTTTTTAGCCACCCCACTACGCTGGCCAGTGCGAATTAGTGGGGGAGCAGCGTGATTCTCCCTCGCATTATATCCTATTTATACCAAAAAATATTGTTTTGATTTAAATTTGAACCTTTAGATAATAATGATAACACACTCTTACTCCCGAACTTGTTTCCCAAATTTAATCTCAAAAATACAATTTGTTTTTATAGCTTTTTGGAAACAGTAGAGTATTATTTAATTTTGAAATATTGAGGGATGCTGGAGGTGGGACGTCAAAACTTAAAATTCAACCAGCATTGGAAAATATCACGCAATGTTATTTGAATAATTTAAACTTTCATATAATATAATTAATATAATTTCCATATCAATTATGGAAAATAACTGAATTTTGACATAGTGCGACACTGAATATTTAGCAACTTACATAATGCGATAGCTTAATTATTTATTAACAGGCGTAATAGGATTTTGATTAGATTAGGAAAATAACTTATATTTTAATACCGAATTCAATGTTATCATTACATGCGCGTGTTTAAACTATTGAAAGTGGAGATGTATTGGTCTAATCTCAAGTATATCTACATATCATAAAGGTCACAGAGATCCGTATTATTTTTCCAAAATATTATCGCATGAATTTTCCGAGATTTGATTTATTTTTTAATAAAATTTAATAATTATTAGGTACTATTAATTATATTGTAAATGAAATTTCAACTTACTCCGGAATGTAAAGTTTGAATTCAAATTCGAATTTTAAGTCATTCGCGAGATAAACGTAGATGAAACCCAATGGTTGAAACCCCATCCTCCATAATTATTTCAATAATTAAAATCTTATAAATTTTTATTATACATTTGGATTACATTTGAAACATTTAATAGTTAGATGCGGTTTAAAATTAAAGTGAGATGACTTTTACTTACTTGTAACCAGAATATTTGATAAAATTTTGAAATAGTAAACAGGAAATTATCACTGCAATAAAGAAAAACTTGAAAATGCGTACATCTAAAAAGAAAATTTTAGAGGTCGAAGTTCGGTGATAAGATAAGGGAAAGCGGAACGCCACGTTGAGAGAATAGCAAGAATCTTCAGTAGACCTGAATTTACGAAGTTTTTGATTTGATGTTTACATTATACACAATAGTTCAGGAGTCTAGAAAAGTTAACTGTTTAAACTTTATTTAACTATCATTTGTAAAAACCATGATAAAGCGACTAATAGAGAAGAGAACTGCTTCTTTCTAAGATTGTAATTTGTAACAGCATTTTGTTTTGCGAATGGAAACTTTGTATATTAGAAAGCTTTATAAATTTTGACTAAGCATTCGCATTAATTTAGAATTGGCATTTATACATAATTGATTTAACAAATAATTTACTAGTAAATACAAAATTTGATCTTTATTCTATGGTAATAGGAGTCTCACGCGTATTTGTTTCACCGATTGAGCTAAGCAAAAGATACAGTAGAATCCGCTTAATGTGATCACGGATAATGTTATCAGTCGGTTATTGTGATCATTTTTTTTCTGTTCTAATCCAAGTCTTCTAAAATTCGGTTTTTTCTAAATTTTGCTATAATTGTTATCACTTATCAGTTATCAGATATCAGTTAATATTATTAAAATGTCCTTGGCCCAAAGTGATCACATTAGGCGGATTCTACTGTATATTAAGTATAGTAAGGAATTAATATTTTGGTATATACGCTACTTTGCGCTAAAAATTTAAGTTTAGATTTATTTAAAAAATTAACTCGATCCCGTAATTAATAATAATTAATATTTTTTAAATTTTTCTCTTCTGTTACTCGGCACCATTTATTCTAATAATAAGAATTTAATGCAAGTTGATATTGCTGTATTAAAAATAGATACACAATTGAACTTGAAATGTATTATGTTATGTTATTTTAAACAAAAGAGAAAACATACTGGTATTTGTGATATCAGTTTTTAAAGTAAAGCATTATCAAAACCATGATGTTTGCACAACAACGTGTAGGCCGAGTTATGCTATCACGAAAAGTTCAACAATAATACAATTTCAACACGTTTCATAAAATATTTTATCTTCTACCGAATCATTTTGAAAATCAAGATTTTTTTTGTTCAATTTTGAGCAATATGATTTAAATCTGTAAAATTTCACATAAAATTCTGCGTAATACAGACTTTTGCAAGCTTTATAATTTCGTCATTTTCGTCAGGTTAATCCGTTAAAATAAAATCTTGTTGTTTGTAAAACTGAAGGGACCCAGAGCTATAGGAGGCCCAAATGCATATGAAAAGAGTAAAACACTTTTGAAACTAGACGTCTTTTTAACGTTAAAATTACGCCAATGGAAGGCGTTTTAGTATCGTCTTATTTATGATGTCTGTACGACGTCGATTCTTGATATATGGATGTCTAGGTCTGAAAATCACCAAATATCGACGGTACTGTTACGGCACTGTGCTACCTAGAATCTATCCAGGCCCGCCCTACTTCTATAAAGTCAGTTTGCCATCCCCACTTTCCTATCTGTTTTTTTAACTTTATCTAATGTCCTTTTTTATCAATCGAAATAGATAATATCTAGTACTTGAGATAAGTACTAGGATACTTAATAAGCAGAATATTTTTTGTCCCCCAAGTACTACTAAAGTACTTGACATATATATTTATTGCTGTAATATTTACTTTTTTAATAATTCTACTCCTTTAGCAAAAATCAATTATTTCCAATCCCAAATCAATTTTTGTTGTTCTTGTAATATTATAGTCAAGTGGGGTAATTGGGGACGATTTATGCAAGTTTGTAAAGAATGTCAATTTTATTGATCATCTAGCTATTTTTTTCAAATTTCAAAAAAGAAAGCTCAAAAGTGACAATATCAGCTTTAAGATTTTCTTATGAATCACTAATCACAGTATAGTTTAAAGTATACATTTCTATATAATCGTATTAATATAGCAAGTTTACATTTGAATTTCAGGATCAGGTAAAAGCTCTATAATTTGTTCAGCATTAATACACTTGACAACAACAGAAATCTGAAAAGAAAGAAAAAAAAAGAAAAAATGAAAAGAAAAGAAAAGTGTAATTTATTAATTTTTGTAATAAAAGTAATGCGTTTACGTTTACCCCTTTAAATAAACTTTATCGGGAAAATGTAAACACCAATGTTTTTACAAATATTTGTAAGCGAATTTCCAAAATTCGCACATAACTTACTTTTTCATATATTACTGACAATAGCTATCGTCAAATATTTGTCTTACCTTGTAAAAATTTCACTCAATAATTAATATCTTAGCGGCTTCCAAAATAGGAAAACGACAAAAATTCAGCCTTTCACTAAAATTTACTTCAAACTGTTCAATAAAGTCTGTTAGCGTTGCTAACCGATGTACTCATCAGTCGATGAATCCAATCAACAGAAATCGACCATAATTCAAATAATCTAAGTTGGGTTTTCGATTTATGGATACGTTTACATTTACCCCTGTTTACATTTACCCCGCTTGACCCTATATAATTCAAACAAAATGTTTTTTCTCCTGAATCAAATATCACGTTCAACCACTCACAAATTCCGAGGTGGACTTCCCACATACTATAAACTTTTGTTTTTGGGGGATTTCCTGAATAACCAATACTTTCAACCTCTTCTCAATATATTATTATCTAAACTATTCAAAATAAAGGTCCCGCTATAAAACACAGCAATATATATGTTGATCATGCACTTTAATTTGGGCCCCACCTAAAGATAGTAGCAGTTTAAGTGGAGAAAGTAACGCACTCGGGCAAAAATGACGCCAAATAAGAAGAAACAATCTAAGACTATAGTTTATAGATAAATAATAATAAAATAATAAATAAATAATTAAATAAATATTTATAAATATTAAATGCTGTAGGTAAGTGGTTTTTAATACGGGAAATATACAATAATGCAATACATTTTGCGTAAACAATTGAGGAAAGTTAGAACGAAAGCTGAAGATCAGCTTGGTTGTACATTGTACAGAGTCTGTAGACCAGTTTTTCATGAGATCAACGGAAAAAAACTTTACATTGAATACTGAAAACTATGTTTTTTGGGCAAAAATCGAGGTTCTTAGAAAAAATTCTTTAAATTATCATAAATTTGATAAAAATATGAATTCTTAAGTCCGAAAGACCTTTCTCCAATTTTTTAGTTTTTCTATCCTTTTTTAGACAATCTTGAATGTTGTTTGCTGCCAACACCAATATAAATTAAAAATCTGTCTGACCGTCGTTGCCTATAAAATAGGTCGACGGTCCGGATTCCACCATTTGGTGATTCCTGGTCTAAGATAATTATTTTTAAACATTTTTATGCAATTTTGATATTACATATTTTCAAAGGGCGGTCATAAAGGGGGCCATGGGGGAAACGGTCAATATAAGATTTTGGTATTATTTTTGAGATCTTATTTAACAAATTTACTCTTGTTCCGATTTGAATCTGCTTATAAAATTAAAGGCTGTTTTTCTGATTCTAAAGTAAAAGGCTGAAACAAACGAAATTTAATTCCGAGTTATTTCGGCCAGTAGTTTTTACGCCGACCTTGATGGTATCTTTTTAAATTCAAAGATGACAAGATCTTTAGATGTATTTTATTTTTAAAATTTTCAACAGATTTTTTATCGCGCGCGGCGCCTCATGGTTTAATTATAGATGTTTCTTTTAAATACCCCTTGGCAGTATACCAAGAAGGGGGGGAGATCATACTATGTAAAGCAAGGGTTTCATTTCAAAATATTAATTTTTCACTTAAGAGTACATATTTTTTTTTGTAATTTTACGATATTTTCAATGTATTTTTGGCGTTGAAATCCGAATCCTATTATAACCACATTAATAAATTCTTATCCCAAAGTGGAGTTGTAGTAATAAAAAATAACAAAAATTAGATTAAACGCTTTTGTTGTACAATAATAGAAAGAACGATAAAATTGAATCAGGCGCCTTATTTTGAGTACGCAATTCACCATTTTATCGATTTCAGTATTATACAACTAAATGTCGTCTTAAATTTTCTACACTGCACATTTTAATTGCCATTTTATTACATAAAATGTAGAATGATATTTAAATTTATTACCAAGTAGTTGTGTACCTAAGTTGTTTTAAAATTTAGTAGATAATGGTATCGAAATGGAAAAATGGGAGTTAGTACCACCTGATGGAGGATGGGGTTGGCTGGTTCTATTTGGTGCCACTGTAGTCAACCTTCTCATTCCTGGGACTATAAAATCGTTTGGTGTTCTATTCGTTGAATTTTTGGAAGTATTTGAAGCGACTCCCGTTTCGGCATCATGGATTCCAGCTCTTTGTTATTTTCTTTACAGCTCTCTAGGTAAATATTTTGAATTATTTGATATTTTTGTTTTAAAAAAATTATATTTAGGTCCCGTGTCCAGTATAATTTCTGTAAAATATTCATACCGAACTGTGACTATTATTGGTGGTACTTTCGCCGCTGTTGGAATGATGTTGAGTTACTTCGCAAAATCCATAGTTTTTCTCTATATAAGGTTGACAAACATTTTTCTAATTGAATCTTAGATTTTGAAAATTTTTGCTTTTAGTTACGGTGTCTTGGTTGGCATCGGTGCTGGTTTGGCCTTTCCACCAACCGTATACATCGTAACCAGTTACTTTTTAAAGCTACGTGGGATTGCAAACGGAATTTGCATTTCTGGATCATCGATAGGATCTATAATTTTACCTCCATTTTTAAGGGTGCTTCTTGATAAATATGGTTACAGGTGAATAGTTGGACGTACCTGCCAAAAAAATGGCAGGGAAGTATTTATAACAATGTTTTCAGAGGTGCTGTGCTCATTATGGGAGGTATTACTTTACATTGTTGGGTCGCCGCGTTATTTTACGATCCAGTTGAAAAGCATATGAGAAAGATTAAAAGAAAAATCGAAGGAAAGCAAGATTTGGAAAAACAAGTGATTACAAATAACAAAGTAGATGTTAGTTTAGTGGACGATAACGAATATTCCACCGAAGTTGATAATTTTCTTCCAAGTAGTCCAAATACCAACACTTTACCGTACAATAAAGGAAATGAAGATAATCTCGAAGATGCATCGAAAATAACCAAACAATTTTCAAGTGTGTCTTTACAAACCACACCTGTTTCAAAAATTAGCAACAGCACCGATATCAATATCCAAATTAAGCAAAGAAGAAGTAGACCACCTCGTAGTCCATCCACAAGTTCCTTCCAATACGTGAGTACTGCGTACCACGGCAGTACATTGACTTTACAACCAGAAGTTTTTGCCAGTTCCTTTAGTCTGAAAGCTTCAACTCAAAAAAAAGAATCAATTCAAAAAGCTAACTTGTTTGATATTTCGTTATTGAAAGATCCTCTTTATTTGGTCATTCTGTTTTCGAATTCAACCAACGCCATTAGTTACACCAATTTCATCATTTTGCTTCCATCTTATGCACTGACCCTTGGATATGATAAAACGAATGCTGCACTCTTATTATCCGTAGTATCTGCATTGGATTTAATTGGACGAATTGGAGGATCTGCACTGTCAGACGTTACAAAATTTCCAAAAGAATGGTATTTCATAAGTGGTTTATTCGTATCTGGATTCACCTTGGCATTACTACCACTTGCTAAAACTTATACGTCGTTAAGTATATTTTGCGCAATTTTTGGGTTAGCGTCTGGAATATATGTTGGAATAACAGCAGTGATAATGACACACTTACTAGGACAAGACAGATTACAATCGTCCTATGGAATATCATTATTCGTCAACGGAATACTACAATTAATAGGACCACCAATTTGCGGACTCTGTTTCCAATCAATCAACTCTTATATACCAATATTTTCGGGCTTAGGAATTATATTGATTGTTGGTTCGTCCTTTTGGATTATAGTTCCATTTATTAAGAAAAAATAAAAAATTTATTATAAAATAATAATTCAATTTAAGATGTTATATTAGCAAAATGATTGATTTGTTTTTACCTACATAGATGTATTATTAGACTTACGTAATTTTTATCGCATATTTTACATAAAGCATTTTTGATGTTTTTTAATAATAATTAATTATATAAGCTTTACAATATTTATTTATTTTTTTTAACCCTTATGTTCCTGAATAAAAGGCCAACATATATCACCCGGATGGGGTATAATACCCGGTACCCCTACATAGTTTTTACGGAATTATGTGTTTTCGATGTTTTTTTATTAGTATTTTGCAGCTATTACATTATAGTTTTTTTATGTTTTAAAATCAAGTTCTTTTATTCATGATCAAATTTTTGTTTATGAGAAGATGAGGCAATTGGATTTGTATGTTAAAAAAACCGCTAATTTTCCTATATATTTCAATTTAAAAACAAATATTAAATAATAAAGCCTGTTGCCGCAAAAAGCTGAATTGGAAAGCGGTAGACATATAAAGGTGTACATAATATGTCATATGTATAAAACTGAAGAAAATGTTAAAAGAATAACACGAAAATATTGTACACTTTGCCATAGGCGGATTTAGAGGTGGGCATGGGGGCACGTGCCCTCCCCCCCAGACGCTTGAAATTAACAAGGAAACAAGGCGACAATCCCAAATCTAGGAACCCTTTTTGCCCGTCTCAACCTTTTGTGCCCCCCTCCCCCAGAAAAAAATTCTGAATCCGCCCCTGCACTTTACAACAAACCAATATGTGATCAACACATTACTAAAATTCGCACCATGAGTATCAATCGACGCCTTAAATCAGGGGTCTCCAAACTACCGCCCGGGGGCCAAATTCCTAATCTCAAACTTCCAATCTCTTATTTCTAATCTCCAACCTCCAATCTTTAATCTCCAACCTCCAATCTTTAATATCCAAATTTTAATCTTTAACCTCCAATCTCTAATATCCGACCTCCAATTTCTAATCTTTATCTTGCAATCTTTAGTCTTTAACCTCCGATCTCTAATCTCTACCCCCAAATCTTGGAAAATTCAAAATTCAAAAAAAAAAATTTCAAGAAATCTGAGAAATATATGAAAAAATGTAGAAAAACCTATAGGTAATAAATTCAAAGAAATTTTAAGAATTTCTAGGAAATCATCAGGTTTTAGAAAACCTCGGGAAGTCTTGAGAAATCTTTATTCTACACAGAAAAAAGTTTCAAATACCAAATAATATTAAATCTAAGAATCTAACAAATAAATTAGCTGATCTAAAGAAAAACTATGTTGTAACAACAGAGTTGATTGTTTGTTGAGTTATTTGAGCCCCAACAAAATAGTGTTGTTGCTACCAGGAAATTTGCCTTAATAACTTAGGAAATTCAATGAAATCTTAGAGTCAAAAGTAATCCAAGAAAATCTTAAGGAAATTCGGAAAAATTTTTTCCATTTTCTAAAATTGCTTCAAATTTTTGTTGCACACTAGATTTTTCCAAAAAAACAATGGTTACAAAAAGGTGTAAATTTCATTCTTAATGATTATCGGCTTGGGAGTTTTAGGATGTTCTTTAGTAATGCTCGAACGTTTTCAACTATAGTCGTTTACCGACACATAGCAGGCGGATGTGGAATCATTTTGATGGACTGCAATATATTCAATTGTTCCTTTATAACCTCTAAAACTCCAAAAAAAGGAAACCCGTTTTTTCTGGACCTCCCACTTTGCCAGATCATAACTTTGTGAATTTTGAGTTGTTTTTTTTCGGTTAATTTTTTATGTAATCTTAAAATATCAATAAACAAATGATAAAAAATGGAACGGAGCTTATGGGCATACTACACTGTGCGGAAATAGTCCAGGAAAGCAATATCCAGGGCAAAACAATTCAAATATTCACAGACAGTAGAGCTGCTCTTATGGCACTTGATCGTCATAAGATCATCTCGGTCCTGCTGCTGCAGTGTATCCGGGCACTGAATGTGATATCAACACACAATGCTCTAACCCTTAGCGGGGTAAAAGGGCACAAAGGTAATGAGGGCAACGAGAGGGCTGACAAGCTGGGCTTGGGTGATCCACCTTGTGGTCCTGAGCCTTTCATAACGCCGGCCGTTAAAACATTAGATGCCATCATAAAGAAAGAAACACATAAACGGCATGCGGAAAGATGGACGAATGTGATTGGATGTCGGCAGGCGCGGGCAACAATACGTTCTCCCTCTGAAAAACATGCAAAATACTACCTACAACTGTCCCGGGACAGCCTGCGTACTATTGATGGCTTTCTCACAGGACACTGTAAGCTAAATAAACACCTGCAAACAATGGGACTAGTTGATAGCCCAACTTGTCGGGAATGTAATGAAGCAGACGAAACAATGGAGCATGTGCTCTGTAACTGCCCAGCGTTAGCGTCAAAAAGAGGATCCATGTTGGGGGACTTCTGGCCTAGCATGGCCAGTATTAGCGTCACATCGCCCTCCAAAATACTCGAGTTTATCGTAAGTGTGGGATGGCTCGAGGAATAGAGGGGTAGGTGGGCTGCTACAACAATCGGAGGTAGCATAATGGGCCCGCTTTGTGGCCTGAGTGCATGCGAACTTCGGTTTGCCTTCCACATCCAATCCAGAATCCAGATAAAAAATGGATAGTAAAAATATTTTTTGTTTCGTTTGTACAGAGCTTCAAAAACCGCCCGAAATTCATGCCTCTAGATTAGAATACCCCCTTAAACAAATTTTTTGTTTAAATTACTATTAAACAAAATTTGTTTAAAAAATTATTCGAACAAAATGCTTTTCTTGATTCAAAGAAAAACGTTTTTACTTATGTATACATTTTTAGAAAAAAGAGCCGGATTTAAAGAAAAATATTGGTCAATTTAATAGAAGACCCGGGTTTTAAGATTTATTGCCAAGCACCCCCTAGTCCAGTTCAATAATAATTTTGGTCAATTTTCAATTCAAAATATAAATCAACTCATGGTTCTTGAATAAAATTTTAAATCAATTAAATAAAATATTAAATAAATTACAAAAAAGTGAAAATAATTTAATTTATTTATGCAAATAATTTTTAAATATATTTTACTAATTCAAATCAATTATATATTGAGCAATAATATTATTTGTAAAATAAGAAATATTTGATCCTGAAAATTTAGAGCTACATCATTTTAGTTGAACCCCTAGCGTATGAAAGACCATCTCAAGTGTCCAATAATTATCTCTAGGACATTTGTAATTTTCAGTCATCAAACCTCAAAATAACTGTTCATAAGTGGAAATAAATTAATTTATTGTTTACTTTTAAACTAAATTGTGAGAATTTGAGAACATACATATATTTGGACCCAAAAACTAAAGCGAAAAAGTTCTTAGATAATTGTCGACCCTTTGGTACACAGTCGCTACTGCAGGTTGTCAACAAGTGTCGCCAAGACCCAGTATGTAACAACAAATCAAGTGTTTCGAATTAATTTTTTTATTTTGTGGGATATTTTTCTTAATTTAATTTTAAACATTAAATCAATTCAATTGTGAGGGCGTTTAGCTATCAATGCTGACGTAATCAATTTGATTCCAGACAACGTATGAGTCTTATTCTAGCCGTTTCGGAAAACGAGAAACCACAGACGTGTAATCTGCTTAGTAACCCATCTCATAATGAAGTACTATAACTTTCCATGGTTCAACCAACATGTGTTTACTGAGTTTTATTACAAGCATTACAAGCACTACTGTCATTTGAGAATGGACAGCAGAGTCGTCGCCAGAGGATAGGCGTAGGCCTACCTAAAATTTTTTCTGACCTTAGAATAAAATAAAAATTGTTAGGCCCATTCACATGAACAGTCTGGCGAGTAAAAATACATA
Source organism: Cantharis nigra (assembly GCA_958510845.1). Taxonomy (NCBI): domain Eukaryota; kingdom Metazoa; phylum Arthropoda; class Insecta; order Coleoptera; family Cantharidae; genus Cantharis; species Cantharis nigra. The sequence goes on from OY294034.1 coordinate 24,135,214, forward strand.
TATTTGTTCTTCTGGGCGTCGTTTGAGGTTTTAAAAGATCACTCCATTTATCAGCACAATTATTTATTTAAATTCATATTTTCTGTATAAATCTATTACATTGTCAACCAGTTGAATCAATCAAATTGTGAATAAAATTAGTGCTGGTATTTGAGAAAAAATTAATATCTATAAAAAAATATAATAAATTATTGTATAATTTATCTTCATTAAAGTGTTTAGGACCTCGAACAATTACTAAGTGTCCGTTCTGACTAGTGTAATTCAAATTAATTATTCATACCCTGCATATTAAGAAATTCCAGTTAACATATTAAAAAAATCAGTAGTCAATATATTAATGCTTGCTTTCTTTCTTCCATACAGAAGTTAAGAAAATTTATTTATCAAAGTGGTTTCTTACATGAGAGAAAAATATCACAAATATTTTCAATAGATTTTGAATTGTAACAAAATAAAGATTAAAATTGTTTTCCACAAAATAACAATGGTGGGCTGGTAGTGTTAGTTGAGCAATTCAAAATTAACAAAAAGTTAAAGTAACTGATGTGTAAAAACCTTGCTTGTAGAAAATGAAATACTTCCTCCCCGGCAAGTACATTTTGAGATCAATTTTACTTTTTACAAAAATTTGCGTCAGTACTACCATTATTCTGTTTTAATTAATTTAAATTAATTCCAATTTTCATTAGAACGTTCTTTTCAGTATCATTAAAAAACTGGATGCATTTACTAAAGTAATTGCTTTTCGATACATTTTTTAAAAAGTTTGGAAGATACTCCCATAATTTTATATTATAGATTGGATCTTTCATATCTAGAGGATCGGGAGAATTAGGAAGTATATCACAGTCGGAAATCCACTCGCCATCGCTATCTGATAATTCAGCTTCAAATGAAATCTACAAAAATAATAATAATAATACTAAACAAAAATAAGAACAATCTAACCTGTAAAATATCATCGTGTTCAAATATTACACTGGAATCGATATTGCATGTACGTTCTTCAGAACGAAGAGCTTCTTTTTTCAACTTCTCTAGTTCTTTTAGCAACACATGAATCAAAAACTTCAAAATTTTCAATAAAACTGGTTGTGTTTCGATATGTTTCATATTAGACATGGTAAATGAAGTGATCAAAATTTTCACTTCGGCAACTCTTTCGTCTTCGTTTAAAATGGTGTGTTCTATCAATTTTGTTAATGCCAAAATGCTGGAAAAAAAAATTAGTTAAATATAATCAATATTCTCTGTAAAAATTTTTATAAGAATAAAATTTATTGAATAGCTTGATTGTGTTTAGAGTTCCGTGGTGTTTTTGCTATATTTTCATTTGCTCGTTATATGATAACTTTAGCACTACGTACTATGATATTATTTTTATTTGATAAAAACCTGATAAAATAAATACATAAATAAAACTTACATTTGCACTTATCATGTTTCTCCCCAACACCACGGAGTTAATACTAATTATTAAAATTTTCTTGTGTTTCTTGTAATCAGAGCTGTCCAAAGCATTTCATGAAAGTAATTCAAGTACCAAGCACTTTGTTAATGCCAAAAGTACTTCCAGTATCAAATACTATATTTTCTTAAAAATACTTGAAGCATCAATTAATCAAGTACTTTACTAAGAAAAAGTATTTCAATTACCAACTACTTATCAAAAGTGATTCAAATTTTCAAAATTAACCAAAAAGTAATTCAAGTACCACCAAATTCAAATACCCAAAATAAAGTACTTCAATTACTTAAAATACTTCAATTACTGTAAAAGTACTTCAATTACTCAAATTTTGTTAAATCCAATTACCAAATGCTCAAGAACTTCTTCAAAGTATTTCAAGTACCAAGTACTTTTAAGTACTTGAATTACATTTTGCAAGTCTTTTGCTTGGAATACTTTCAACTCTGCTTGTAATGCAGGCAATGCTGGTATAAATGATAAAATGACCTAAACTACTTACTTTAAATTACGTTGATATTTTCCTCCAAAATTATAATTCCTGGAAAGCCATTTATTCATAACAAAAGTTAAGGCACTGTCACCTTGAGGTCCTGGAATCAGCGTTAAATAATTTATTACAGACTCCATGCGATTGTAAAATAAGTAAGCGAAGATGACCAATAAACTTTCTTCGACGGACACACTATTGGCTCTTTGCATGGAACTTAAAACACCCCGTAACAAAAAGCTAATATGCTCGTCCAAATGTAATCCTAAAGTATTCATGGCAGTTATGGATAATAAACCCACTTGTTTGCAAGAAAATTCAATTTTATCGGGATCAATTACGTATCTAAGGATACTTAAAATATATTCCCCTCCCGAAGTTCCGCCATTGTCTCTCATTTGTAGTATTTGTGACGATGCTTTACAAAGAAAGCTTCGTAAACAATCAGCTCCCGACTAAAACATAAAATTGTTACTTTTGTTTTTATGCTTCCCATGAGTCTTACCTGAGTGATGCCACTGTCGTTTACGGTAATCATGCAATTATAAACTCCAAAAAATCCAAAACGTATTAATTCGTTACTAAGCGGTTCAGGTGAATTTTTAACTATGGTACTTAAAAATTCAATAGCACAACGATGAGCTTCAAAAGCACAAGAATTATTACCTTCAGTATTTACATTATTGGTAATAATATTGGTGATAATTGGTAGGAATCTAGATTCAAGATTTTTATAACAACTGTTCATATTGCTAACGTGCTTTACTATGTTGCATAGGTCACTAATTACTTCTGCATTAGTTATATTTTGCAGGAACAAATGTTGCATTAAAGTGATTAGTTTGTTTTGAATTGGTTCAATTATAGGCGGTTCAGGCTAGAAGTTAAAATGTAGGTAAAACGATAAAAGTACAAAGAAAAAGGTTTACCTTTAATAAATTTTCAAGAGCAAATAAACCAACTCTTATGATATACCCCTGAGATTGTTCCAGTGCATCAATTAAAGCATGAGCAATTGGATCACGAATTTCCATGTAAAGCAAATAGTAATTTGACGTCATAAAACAGCTCAAGTGAAACGATAATGCTCTGTAAAAATATGAAATTAAAAGTTGAACAAAGAAAACAAGCCAGTTACCTTATAGCAGAATATCGCAAAATAAAAGATGATTCGTGTAAATTATGTACTGTGGTCATCACATAGGTGGATATTGTGTTAGATTTCAATAAAATTGCGAATTTTCCACCCACCCACATAATTCGAGCCAACAATAGCCAAGCAGGACATGGCCCTATGTCTTCCGCCCACTTATTTAAATAATCCATAATGTCAAAGTCTGTTAACTCTTTTTTGTTGTATAAAGTGATTATAAATTTACTTATTGAACCCACAGAATACATGACTGCCTCCATTATTCTCCAATAATATGACTCTGACTTTGATTTTGATATATGTACGTGCTTTTCGACAGCCTTAGAAAACGATAGTTGAAAATTTCTTGCATCCAACTTACTTGCCATTAACTAAAAGCAAAAATTGTAATAATAAAATAGATTGTTACAACAATTCGGTACTTACCACTAGTAATTCTCTTGCTTTGAGCCTAACGGAAGAATTACTGTTACTAAAATCATCCGCTAAATAAATCTCTGGGTCACTTTTCCATAATACCTCGACCTCCTTAGGTATACCCATAAACAGAAGCATGTAATACATCAAATCGGGCAGTGCCATGGTAATTTGTAATGTGGCCTGTTGATTTGTTAACAAATTACACACCAATTCAAATATCCCGTATGTTAAAGTATAAAAAAGCGGCGTATCTTCTGGATTTTCCGATGGATCTCTATACGGCATGGTTTCATTTATCAACATTTCTTCATATAATTCACCACAACGTGACAGAATTTGCCATATTGTAGGCAAAATATTAACTAAGGTTTTTCCGATACTATCTGGTATATGGATAAGCCAGTACGAGTATGTTTTAAGTATTTGCGATTTTAATATAAAATCACTTTCTTCCGGATGTGGTAAAGTTAGTTGGTGGGCCAAAACTTCACAAAAGTTCTTGACGGTGTCCCCAAGTTTCATTTGTTCCTTGTTATCCATGCAATGAATGCTTACAAAATTTGCCAGTGAGAAAACGGCTTCCGAACGGATTTTTGTTGAATATTTCTGTAAGAAAAACATTAATAGTAATTAAACATTAGTATTTGGCATTAGCATTTGATTCTGAAGAGAAAAATTGAGGTGTGGGAAGAAGGTAGATCTCCTGGCTTAGGAATATACGCAAATGATTCGGAATTCGCATTGCCGGTAAACTGTTATCCGATCCGGGGGAAAGGATATAGCACATGTAGAAGAAGAACAGGAAAATCCTAGACCAGCCTAACAATCTTGGATGTAAAACAATTGATATGCCCACAGTACTGTAATCTCCAAATAAGGTTACTGTTGGAAGACAAACAGTGATCTTCCTAACCAAAGAAAAAGCAGTAAGCAAATACAAGATTTAAGAAACCTTGTACTTTCTTGTTGTTCGTACATCTAATCTCTTTTATTTCAGTTTGAAGTTAATGCCCCAACCCAACTCCTGATGATGCCCAATATCATATTTAGTGACAACCATAAATTACTGAAGCAGTTTCGGCTACCTCAGTGGAAGTTGAAAGGCAACCGATGCTGGAAATAACCAAGACAGTCAAGCTAAGGAGCTCAATCAGTAAAGGTGTCTTGTAAGGAATACACAGTTTTATTAAATTGTGAAATTAAGTTAATAAATATTGAGTTACGGTTTCGATTTGTTTCTATTTTTGTTGCCTTCTAAAAGAACCCCCGAGTGCCACTCTGGTTTAAACTAAAAATTCATAACACCGAGTTTGCTAGTTCAACACTTTTTACATTTCGACTCAATCAAGTTGTAAGCTCAGAGTTGGGGGGAGTTGGAGAGTTATATCTTCATTGATGTAAGTCGGTAAATCCAGATAAGACCGTTGTGGTTGCTTTCATAAAATGCAGAAACCTGCGTGATGTGAGAATGTCCAGCTTATGTGGGAAGAAACTACTACTAGTAGGGGAGGTCAAATATCTGGGTCTAACTCTAGGTAGCAGGCTGACCTTCACACAACACGTTAAAAACACAACGATCAAAGTGACTTGGGTAATGTGGGCCTGTAGGAGAATGATCGAAAAATCATGGGGACTAAAACCGAAAATGGTTTTTTGGCTATACACCAAAGTTGTGATACCCACTGTAACATATGCATCCCTTATCTGGTGGCCAAGAAAAGGGGTAGTATTATGTATTACTATGCTAAACAAGTTGCAAAGACTTGGGTGCTCTTAGGGCTTCCTCCACTACACTTGGAGGAGATGTGTTTAGCATAAACCTGGGCTGACATGCTACCGTGTTCTAGGTAGAAATAACTGCTGTAACAGCCAGTGCAGAGAAAATGACATAGAGGGCTTTAGCAAATAAGCGGATCTGTATCATGACCGACAGCCAGGCAGCTATAAAAGTCCTGGAGAGAGCAGAAATACAATCCAGGGTTGTAAGTCACTGCCTCGATGCGTAGTACCACTTGCACAACAGAACAGCTAAATGCTGAAGTAGGTGACGGGACACTTAGGAATAAAAAGCAACGAAAAAGCAGATGCCCTTGCCAAGGCTGCAGCAAAACGATATCTAGTAGGTCCAGAACCAAGTTGCGGGATAGCATATCTGACCGCAAAAGAGACTATAAAAGATCTACTAAGGAAACAATATCTTGCGTACTGGAGGGATCTTCCGGGACTGAGGCAATCGCAGATGTTCGTTGGAGGATCCTCCAATAACAAAAGAAAACTTGAAATCCTCAAGCTGATTAGACCACAGCTGAGGAAGACAGTAGGTCAACTTACAGGACCTCAATGTAATTGGGGTTGTAGAAGCTTCGAGCTTTAGTGCAAATGGGCATGAAACCACCCCCAATTCAGCAATAATAATAATAAGCTTAGAAAATGCAAAGTGAATCAGAAAATAACCCAACTTTTTACAAAAAAAACTACGAGAAGAAATTCTTACCTTATTGTCTTTACATATGATAAATAAAACATTATAAATTTCTTGAGCACAACGATTAATTTGAGGTCTTGAAGCCATTCGACTAAAGTCATTTATAAATTCTATAATTCCTACAGCATCGACTGTGCTGTAATCTAATCGTAAAAATATTGATTCACACATTTCGGGCCAAGCATGAGGATAATCGTCTGCCGCTATGTTTGCTAATATATGTGCAATGTGACTACGTATTCGTTTTATTGAATCGGAGAGTCCCATAGGTAGAACACTTCTAATTTTTTCTTTTACAAAATTAGTAGCTATCGGAGGCACACAATCTTCGTATAAATCATTCCAATGAAACTGAACATACTGCCGTAATAATATTGTAGCCATCTGTCGTTCTTCTAATGCTTCCTCTGCCGTTAATAAAATTTCCAACAAATGAAGTGCATATTCTAAAAAAACCCACAAGTTAGATTTGTCAACACGCTTGATGTAAATTTACCTTCGGTAACTTCCAAGGCCTTCTTTCGTTCTTCTGCAATTCTACGAACTTCGGCATTAGGACTTAACATGCAACTGACAATCTCTAGTAATGCATCTTTCAAATCCAGCTCAGGTTTCTAAAATAACATAATTACAATAACCTCTTTCTCAAATAATTTAATGTACTCACCATGTTTCATATAATTTAAATATTTCAGTAATGAAATTATCGAAATGAGTTACTTCACCACTTCGATTTTGAAATAGTTATTGGGATTTTTAAATATTGAATTATGCTATCAATTCTCAATTTTTCGAGTAAATTATAAATTTGATGAAGAGAATTAATTTTTCTTGACAATATTACTTCATTAAAATATAATAATAAACAAAAAAGAAATTTATTTTCATTATGTTGACAATCTCGTTTTTATTTGTTTTAAAAATTCCAAAGTCACTAAATTTTAATTGATCCAATGGTGGTGCGTTCATAAGACGATTTTGATACAGGGTGAATCAATAGTATTGACATAGCCATTTATGAAAATAATTTAAAAAAACTAAAAACTAGTAATAAAAAAAAAAAAAAATAAATATATGCTTTTACGGACTTTGTTTTTAGAAAATTTACGATACTACACGGAATTCGGTGATGATTATATTTAAAATATACTTAAAAGCATTTAGGAAATGAGTTTTGGATGATGCCGAAATTGTGATACTTCCAGATTGAAAAATGCTAGCAGTTGCATTGAAGTCGGTTAAATTCCATTTGATGCGAGACCGCGTAGCAGGATTTAAAAGCAGTTTTTTGGCCAGTTCTTCCATATTAATTTTAAAAGGTACTCTGGCTGACCCGAATACATTCACAATTCTAAAATTCGACATTCGCACATCGAATCCAGCCTTCTGAATATATCGTACGAACCGTCTAGATGCAATTTTTGCATCCTTTTCGTTTGTGGTTCCAAAACAAACTATTTTTCCTGATGGCCAAATATTAGCAGTTGCAGATGGTTGACGTAATTTCATTGTTACTAATTTTTTCTTCTCTGCATATTCAACATTAATGCATTGTTGTGCGATTTTGCGTAGATCGAGAATGCAGTTTGATAAAAATTTACATTGAATATTGCTAATGGTTATTTCGATCGCATTGTCAAAATCGAGGTATTCCGCCATCTAAAGAATAAGAAATAATCAAATTTATTAACACTAACCTTTGATGCTAAACCTTTGATGTTCGCAAAATTTCTTTTCTTCCGAAGCTTTTGATGAGATTATCCACACTTATTCGCAACAAGCTATTCCAGCAATTTCTGCAAAGTAAATGAAATTTTTCCGTGTTTATGCTATGGTCTCTATCGTACATTTAGTTATGTAATGACTAATAGTATGCCGATTGTTTAGTATTGATAATTTTTATGCGAACAGAGAAGAATGTTTATCAACACAGAAGGTGTTGTTAGATTATCAGTTTGGCTACCAAAACAAACACTTTGTCACATTCTTTATAGTTGATAATTCAATCTACATATAAACATGCGATATAATAAACATTTACCTAAATATTCTGATTGTTCTTTCATCAAACAGAATTGTTTCATTTTTTTATTGTAAGCTTAAATTTCTTTTAAAATTTTTTATTTGTTTTTTTGCTTATGAAATCTTCATCTTCTTCTAAATTTAGAATGTGATATACCAAAACACTTGGCATACAAGATTCTTTGAGCTTTTGAATACTAGAATATTACTACTACTAGAATACTACTAGAATATTCTAGTAGGGTGCTAACCTTGCTAGATGCATATCCCTTAGGCCTTAGGTGAAACTTAGCTTTTAGATCACAAAAATGTAATCGGCGCAACCAATTCGATAAGGCTATTTTTGAGTTTGATAATTTTTTTCATGCTATTTTTTTTATTCGTCATTGATTCTAAAGACGGCCCTGACTGCCGTTGTTCTACTATAATTTTGTATAATTAGAATATTAGAAATATTTCTACTTTGTAGATTTAAATGACCAATATCTCAAATATAATTTTTCTATATTCTAAAAACCTAAAATTTTGAAATTTTTTTGAAAAAATTGAAAGTTATTTTCTTCAAAAAATCCAATTGTTTTATTTTCTAAAAATTTAATATGTTATGAAGGGGATACTTACCTTATATTATGTTTTTCAAATTTCAATAGCGATTTATATTCCTCGAAAAAAGAATTTTAATTCAAAAATACATTTTTTACTTAATTTAATCCATAACTGGAAATCTAATGGTTTTAGGGAATAAAGACTGAAACTCTAGTTTGTAGATAATTTCAAGCTCTTTAAAAAAGTATAGAGTAATTTACACAAAAAATCAGTGGTTGCGGTGCTATGATCATTTGAAGGTAAAAACTTAAAAAAGCCCTTCTCCTCATCCCTGGATTTAAATTTTAACAGAAATTTAGTTAAAATTGTTTTGTCGTATCTAGCCGGTACAAGAAAAGACCAGCTTCATAAAAACTCATACAACTATATTAATTGAAATTCTAGTTTAATTCCAAAAATTCCAGTAATAATTTCAAAATAATTCCGTTAATTTCAAATTTATTCCAGTTTTTCCGAATTACACATTAATTCCACATTAATTCCACACTAATTTCTTTTTTTTCCATTCTCTGCGAGGTGTAAACAGAGTACTCCACATTTTTTTTATTATTGTTATTTTGGAATTGAACTAATTTTTCTCACAATTTTATATTGAATAATCTGTTTCTGAATAAGCTTTTCTATTTTTGTCATTTCAATTCAATACTTCTGATTACACAGGGCAACAGTGATTCTGCGGTCTGGGGTTTATGAGTCGAATTTGAGTAATTATGGGTTCCTGAATGCGAAAAAAATTTCAGATTTGTCGAATTGACTACAGTTTTTGAGATAAAGATAAACCTTTTATATTAAAAATAAAATAAAACAAAAGTATTCAATATATATGGAGAAACTAAAAAAATGAGGAAAAATTTAATAATTTAATATATAATTATTAAACAGTATAAGATAATAATTATTCATTTAATTTAAAAATTTATATAAAAATACAGCAATTAAGGCATAATAAATTAATTACATGAAAAGAAATTGAAAATTGAAGTAATAAATAAAAAAATTGAATTAAAAGGTGAAAAGAGCGTTAAAAATAAATAACTACATAAATGCTTTTTTTTTGGTTTTCCGAATGCTGCTCGATTAATCCAATTTTCAATATTTTTAATGGTAAGTTTAAAATACCGAGTATTCAAGGGCAGATACAATGGGAGAGGGTAACAAAGTGATTACTCAGGGCCCCCGCTACCATATGTGCAAACTGTGCAATGCACACGGGCGCAATCCTTTAGGGGCGCCAAAACCCAGAGTCCAAAAAAAATTACAAAAAAATTTGCAAAAAAAACAAAAAACAAAAATACGACACCATGAGAACAAATAAATATGACTTCTAAAGTTCAGTTTTTTGCTTTATTTCAAGCACCTACCTACCTACCTTCAAAAAAATAAATAAAAAAAAACATCATCCAAAATGCCTTAAGGGGCGCCAAAATCCTTTTTTGCACACAGGCGCCAGTAGCCCTTACGGGGGCCCTGTGATTACTGATTACTCCCATGAAGTGGATGAAGAGGGCCCAAAGTGTTCTTTACGTAAGTTTTTTTTTCAAGTTTACTTTGATTAGCAATTATCAATAATTTGAATAGAAAACCAAGATTTACAATAATAAAGGATCTTAGGCCTTTGAATTTGGTAACGTCATCTCTAATTTATCATTTTAACCTGAGGGTAAAACCTAGACTAAGCTTCCAAGTCCATGGTTAAAATTAAAACTCAATTGTGTAAAAACAAAAATAAAATGGAATATACAGATACATACAATTTAGACACTTGCATATTCAAACTGGTGGGGGGAGAAGCTATCACAAGACCATTATTAACCCTTTATTATCTAAAATCAAAGGGTTTAGAGTTTTGAATTAAAGTAAGCAATAAAATGTTGAAAAATTCGTGCTTATCTACTTATTGTTTTTTTTTCCAAAACCCTGTATCTTTTAAACGAAACATTTTGCCAAAAATCTGAAGCCCCATTCCAAATAGGAAATTTAACAGACTAGAACTTTTGTCTAGTACAAATTTTTAAAAAACTAATCCATTTCACAGAAAATCAGAAAATAATAAACAAGGCAGGTACGAAACAAATACTTAATTAAATTTAGAAAATTTTTATTTTTATTCAAAAATTATTTCATTAATTAAGGTTAAACTGTTACATAATTTACGTAAATGTTCAAAATGATTATTTATTTCGTTACTCTTTTCATTAATTTCTTTCTGGTGTCGGGCTGTTGATATACTGCTTTACGTTTTAACCCTGGAACTGCACACTGGGGTCTCAGAAACCCTAAGCGTCATATAAATTAATGCCACATGTGCTGTAATGATTTTAAAAAAATCCATTCTTGTAAATTAAGTTCAAAGTTATCTGAGTAGGTGTGAATATTCGTAGGTGCCTTTTAGTCATTAAGCGAATTACAATAATTAAAAATAAATTTTTATGGGTATCTCAGACCCCAGTGTGTAGTTTACGTATACTTTAAAATCTAACATTAATTTAATTTTATGGAATATTAGCTTTATTTACCATCAAATAATTACTGATTTATATCAAAGTGAGTTTTAAAGATATTATGACTTTATTATAAATATAATTTTAACAAATTCTAAAATTTTAAATTAAAAAAAGATAACAAGCTCTGCTATGGATGTCAACAGCAAAGTTGAGAAGCTTGGCTAAGAGTAGTCAGCACATTTTTGGCAAACTAATTTTTTTTTGTTAAAGGTATACCTTCTCAATAACTTTGTCAATATATAATTCATTTAATAAATTTACTTTTTTTATAATAAAATGTTGAGCATAATTTCACACAATTTATCCCATTTTTCAAGTTTTTAATAATAAGTTGACCAAAATGGACGAAAAATTACTATCTAATATATCCTACGTACTAAGGCAGTATTGTTAAAGAGTACTAAACCAAAATTTTGTTTAAATTGGTTGTTTACTTTAAAATATCATAATAACAATATTGGGGTCTCTAAAACCCAGTGTGCAGGACACGTACAAAAAATAAGTGTGAAGTTCCAGGGTTAATAGTACCCCATAAAAAATAATCAAGAGAAGTTAAATCTGGGGATCTTGCTGGTCAATTAATAGTTTTCTGATCCATTTTTCAGGATATGCAAATTTTGTGAATTTAATTGTTTGTTTTATTTTCTGATTTTCTGTGAAATAGATTGTTTTTTTAAAAAATTTTACGCCCCTCCTCCCACTACAAAATTTGAACATTAATTTTGAAGTCAGGGGCAACGGAGAATTTTTAATACGGAATGTATAAACAGGTTTCGTAAGTGGAACAAATCTCCGTTTCCCCTGACTTCAAAATTTTGTAGTGGGGGGGGGGGGGAGGCGAATGATGATAAGTTATTTTTCGAGTTAAGTGTCCGAGAGTTTATGTTGTTGAGTGGTTGAAGGTATTTTTGCTTTATTGGTACCGAACCTTATTTGGGCTGAAGTGGAATTAGAAGATCGCATGGAATTGTTAAAGCTCTTACTTTCGTTGAAGATGGTTCCAAATTTGAAAGACATGGCCCTAATATTAGCCCATTATAGATTTAATGAAAAGTTTCAACTTTTGAATCTGTCTCTTCGGGACGATTGTTTATTAAAAGACTACAACCAAGAAAACCCCATGGAATACATTGCAAGTGTATTTTGCGGATTGGAAAATGATTTGGATTATAACAGGATCTTTAGCGAAGAACTTCCCGAAGACTTTTACCATTACATTAAGCAATATTTTACTCCTGCATTGTCAAATTCTTCCTCGGACCTATATTATCGTAATAGTGAAATGAACCAACCAACTATTTTATCACTTCAAGAGTTAAGTCGAAATCTAAGTTGTAGAATCATTAAGAATTCCATCCAAATGTAAAAATTACATTTTGTTAAAAACGAAAGTCGATGAATTGTAGATTAAATTATATTTTTTACAATAAAATTTATATTTATAAGCATAACCATTGTTTTGCACCCCCCCTGTGGTTTTTCAAAATATTTAAATCCAAAATTATCTTCAATTTTGCTATAGCCAGTTACCCTTTTTTCAATTCTTCTTTTAATCGCAGATAAGTGTTAATTCTTATTTCAGCTTTCCCATCAAATCTGACTTCACCATGCTTACTTTTGCCAAACTGACAATTGACAACTTACATACATTCATAAATATTGGGACAATTCCTTTCCACGTTCTTCGTAAACGTCGTACTGATCTAGAGAACGAAAGTATATCCTATTAATGAATTGCAGATTTAGATTTTATGAAAAAATTTGTTGGCTTTGCCACATTTATTCAAAATATGGGACCAAAATTCAGTTAAAATTCCAGCTTCCAATAATCCAAAAAATTTTAGTAGCCCATTTGCTTAAGCCTTTAAGTAGGTTTATCAGTTTCATTATGGGCTAAAACAATTTGAGCACCCCTTTGTTACTCGGCGCCCCTAGGCAGTTGCCTAGTTTGCCTATTGGATAATCCGGCCCTGCCCCCATGACATAAAAAACCAACAAAATCTGCTAGATTTTGTAAAAATTTGAAAAATATATCTATTTTTACTTCCAGTTCAAGTAATCTTTGAAAATAATTTATCAATTTTCCTGTTCAAATTTTAATTTGAATAATATATAATATTTTTAAATATGTATATAATTAATTTTGAATTCAAAATACTTTTTAGAAAATTTTAGAAAAAAAAATTTGATCAAAAATTGACTAAACGAAGGGTTACAGTTACAGAATACAGATACATAGTACATAGTACAATTGTACAATATATATAACAATAAATCACGTTATTTTATATTCTTATTTAAAAAAAAATGCGTTACGGATACCCGTACAGTTGGTATGGGTATAGAGCTGGAAAACTCCAATGTTCGTAATGCAAATTTTGCATTTTGAAGCTTTTTTGTCAAATAAAAATTAATTTCACAGCAAAGCTTTTTAGACATTTTTTGTTGCAAATTTCATTACCTTCAATTTTGTTTATATCCATTTTTCCATTTTACCTCACCGTTTTTGACTGACAGTGATTTAAACAAGATTCTATAAAATACAATATCTCGGAAACGGTGCGACAAAACCGAAAACTGTATATAAACAAAAATGTAGGAATTAAAATTTACAAGAAAAATTGCCTATTAATTTTTTCATTTTGTTGTACCGTTTCTGAGATACAGATGACAATATGTTTTGTATTTTACAGTCTTTTTTAACTCGCTGTCAGTCAGAAACTGTACGACAAAATAGAAAAATGTATATAATCAAACTTGAAGGCAATGAAATTTTCAATCAAAAATGTCTGTAAAGTTTTGCTGTAAATCGATTTTCATTTGACAAAAAAAGGCTTCAAAATGTTCAATTTACATTGTTAACGTAGGAGTAACCCAACTTTTTTGAGAGTAACTGTAGGTTATCGTTCTATTTAATAAATAACAAATTTTAACAAATTTGCAATTTTATTTTAAATAAAATGTTATATGTGAACACAGTTTTATTCGGTACTGATTGTCAAAATATTCTTTGATAATGTTGGTCAACCTGATCGTCGAACGGTATTAGCAGTATTAGGTATTACTTGACATCACATTGTATTATTAACGTAATTATCATAAGTTACGGATTATTTTTTTGTTGTAAATGATTATATTATAAATATGCTATTAATTTCATTCTTGAAGTATATTTTTTGTTGTTCCGATTGAGAAAGTTTATAGAAAAATGTTTTCGTGATGGTGCAAAATTTCATTTGTTGAGTGATGTATATTTTATATTAGGAAAAATACAAATAAACACCAAATGAAATGGCTTCAAAATTCACTCGCGAACAAATCAAGCTATGTGTAGCAAAAATCTGCATTACAATGGGTTGGCATTCCAGTATGACGACGCCGATAGAAATACTTACCGATGTGTTATCAAATTATTTGCTGCAAATCGGAAAATCGACAAACGAGTATGCCAATCGATGTATGTTTTACATCTATCATCCTTGCAAAAATGTTTAATTTTACATTTTTAGTTGGCATGACAGATCCTAATTTGGACCATTTAGCATTAGCTTTTCGAGATTTTCATGTTAATTTGTCTGAATTAGAAGAATATGTTAAAAATGTGGATTTTGTTGATCCGCCTGCAATGGTACCTAAGTATCCTCTTTCCAAGGAAAATCATATGAATTTTTTAAAACCTGGAAGTCAGGAAGTAGTAACACGTCCTGTACATATCCACGAACACTTACCACCAATGCATTCGGATGCGGAAGGTTGTAGGTGTCTGTTTATTAATTTACAGATTTATATGTTAACATTACAGTTAATGAAACGGAAGCTGAGGTTAAAGAAAAGACAGATGATGTGAATACTGGCGACGATAAAAGTCCGGTGTTTAAACGGCCTGCAGAAATATCGCCGGGCGATTCATTTAAACGACCCAGGTAACCATTTTTATTATTTTAATTTGTCAAATCAGTTTTTTATGTTTAAGACTGCTATTGGAAGACGAGGGACGACCAACAAGAGAAATTAGTAGTGTAATGATGACGACGTCTGGATTTTTATCTCCAGCCCGTGAAGGAAAATTACCAGAATCTCGAACTCCCATTACTCCAATCGATCCAATACCCACACCACCTGTTTTACCAATTCCGACACCAGAATCTAATGTAAATAAAAAACCAGTAAGCAAGCTGATTAAAAAAATGGAAAAGAAAAAGGATAAAATAGGTAAAGAATTATTTAAGTCATCAGTTGTTAGTCCTGTAAAGAAAGTAGCAAATATGAAAGACGTAGTTAAAAATAAAACTAGAACCTTACAACCAAATGCATGGAATTCCAATAGTAAAAATAATTTACCAACTGAAACTAAATTTAATAAAGCTTTAGCTGCGGCAAGACTAAAAACTGAAAAATTAAATACCACAATTACACCCATACCGCAAAAACCAGTAATTACACTTCCGCCACAACTACCACCACTTCCACCAACGGACCAACATGTCGATAAATTGTTCACCGAACCAGATAAAAGAAAAATTAACATTTTAAAGAAAATATCAGTTAAAAATGAAAACAAAATTGCTAAAGTGAAAGATGAGAAGCCTCCGGAATCCAGGGAAAGTTCACCTGACTTAATTATTGACGAATCTATGAACGAACCCAATAAAATTCATCACCTTTCCAATGATATTACCATAGAATTGATAAACAATGTTGCTAATTCTACCCAATTTACCAAAAGTCCTGAGAAACCTGAACGTTCCTATTTTGATGACGATTCTCCTCCGGGAACTCCATCCACACCAAAAACTCCTGAAATGATATCCCATAGTCCACCCTTAATTAAAGGTGAAAAAAGAAAACGGAAGGATAAATCAAAAGTCCGGAAGGTAAGAATATAAATCTCTTGTTACTTCAGTTTGTGAACTCCATGTTTATTTAGATGCAGAAGGCTTTAAGTCCCAGCCGGTTGGATTCGGAAACCGAATTGGACTGTCCAAAAACACCAGAGGCTCATGTAGTGGTTAAACAAGAAAAGCAAGAAGTTTCAACTGCTCCACCATCTTTACCTTTTCCATTTTTCAATCACTTTGCAGGTAAATTTTTAATTACATTTTCTTTTTTTCTCCTGAAACGATACATTGTTCTAGGACCTGGTTTGATACCGCCTCTTAGTAATTCTCTTTTTCAACATTTGCCTCTTCCACCAAATTTAGGTATGCCCAGTTTTGGCCAACCAGCGTATTTACCTCCGGTGCATCCAGGGATGCCTATGAATTTTATGGCGCCTGTAAAACAGGAAGAGGTAATTAGAAAGTCCCCTTCGGTAGAAAACCACATTCAAAACGACGCTTCTCCTAAAGATATCCATAACTTGGTTGTTCCTAAAGTTGAAAAGAAAAACAAAGAACACAAAAAAGATAAGAAAGATAAAATCAAGAAGAAGAACAAGAAAGATAAGATTAAAAATAAACTCGAAAAGAAGAAACTGAAAGAAGAGAAAAAGGATAAGGAAAAGATTAAGAAAGAAAAGAGAGAGAAAAAGAAAGACAAAGAGGTATTTTTTTGTTATTTTTGTCTGTGGTAGATTTAGATTGAAATTTGTAGATGTTGAAGGATGGAAATAATTCTTTAAACAATTTAAAATTAACTTTCAAGTTAGGAGGAGGGTCTCCAGCACCTGATCAGCCCAAATTGATTTACAAATTGGGCGAATCGTCACCAACTCGAGATCAACCCAAGTTGACCCTTAAATTATCCTCGAATTCAGAAAGCAATGACGTAAAGAAATTGTAAGTATACTTCTTTAACTGCCTTTTTGTATAATTACTTTGGTTTGTAGGAATATAAAACCTATCGTGAAGAAGGAAGAGGAACCTCCATTGGAACTCAAACGGGAAATGTCGCCTGAATTGGCGAAAATATCAGCTCTAGTCACCGGACAGCCAAAACCTAAGAATAATCCAACTGTGACAGCTAGTAAGTTAACTTGCACTTTTTTTTTCAACTTCTGTAAGCATATTGAAGTAAAATCAAATTTTTTGATTTTGCGGTTTTTTTATATTTGAAAATCAAATTTTTAATTTTGAAATTAGTTTTACTGAAACTAAAACATTTGATTTTCTATAATATTAATTAATAAAAACTCATTTACAATACTAAAAATTATAAGTAGAACTTAAATATTAACAAAGTTATTCAGTAGTGTTTAAGTTTAGTTTTGTATTTTTAAGTTTATTTTGTAGTAGGTAGCTGTAAAACAATTGTTAAACCACACTTTTACCACGTACACTGTAATATTAAATACTTATGCTCATTTGCACTACTGTCAGTTAAAAGTTGTGGTTACGTAACCAGCGATTAAAATAAACTGTAAGTTAAAATTAAATCTTGTTGCACCGACATAGTTGAACCTCAGATTTAGTAACTGTAAGTTGCACGTTGACAACGTTGCAAATTCAAAAAGTTAATTCTTTTTTTGGGTAAAATTGGTGTACCTGCATCTAGCAGTTAAGACATGCACCCCACAAAAGTCACTTACATTCAATAAATGACTGCCAGCCGCATAAAATCTCAATGCAACCAAAAGTTGGTTTATCGGAGACACTGAATTATTCCTATTTTTTATACAGTAATAATTAATAAGTACTTTGTTTATAATTTTATATTAACGTATTATATGGACACTCTAAATTTCCTTTTATAAATTTGAGAAGGAAAACCTACGTTCGCTTTCCCTCCGGGGATTTTTCCTTTAAAATTGACCTCACATTTTAGCTGAATTTCATGACTTAAATGAATGAACTTCTTATGACAAGTCGCCACTCAGAGTGCTGGTCCATATATGGACCACTCCCGGAGCGAAAAGGTTAATAATAATATCGTATAACCTCTATGACGTAGGTATTTGAGGTTAACTAACACTTTAGTCGGTAGAATTCTGGGGATTAAATTTAGGTGACGGTTACCAAATTTAATCTGTACTTTTACTTCGGTGCAACGGAATAACCGTCAATTACCAAAATAACTTACAGTTAAAAGTTTAACTGTCAGTGGTGCAGATGGGCATTAGTATTTTATTGTGTAGTGGTTTAACATACAATTACTTGCAAAAGAACTCTGACACTTTTATGTTAGCAATGTAAATTGTACTTTTTGAACATTTTTGTCATATAGAAATCGATTTTACAACAAAACTTATCAAGCATATTTACATATTTCATTCCCCTCATTTTTCTTTATAAACATTTTTCTATTTTATTGCAACGTTTTTGAGTGACTGACTTAAGAAGATTATATAAAAATTTTAATAAAATTAACATTACTCTTATGGAAGTTGTATTTTAAAGTCACTTCTTATATTTATATATAATTCTTATATCACTCAAGAGTCTTCAAAAGTTACAATTTACATTGCTAACATAGAAGTGTCTGAGTTCCTTTGCGAATAACTACATTTAATTTAATTTCTGATTTATTTCCAGTATGCATTTTTATTTATTCAATTTACACGTGCAAATGTTTATCTTGACAAAACATACAAAGAAAGCATTATTGTTTAGTCGAGCTGATGAAATATGATGAAATTCCCAAGTGATGACTTATCCTTGTTATTCTCGAGTATCTAAGAAATGATTCAATGAGAAACATGCTAACCTGATTGTTAAACAGGACATATTATGTTGAGAATTTGTTTATAAGTAAAGATACAGATTTAGTTAAGTGAAGGATTTTGCTACGATCGCGGATCTGGAAAAACAGGATTTCTGATCTCAAGCACTTAATAAAAATAAGTTAAAAATTTCGTTAACCCATTCTTGCGCGTCAGTCGTAGATCTATAACGAATAAGATCCTCGATCTTCATTGAGTTCTGCCATTTTAATTTGATTTTGTAGTATGTGTTAAATTTAATTATTTTATTAGTTCTACCTTTTCTCTATACTTTCTATATTGCTATTTATCTGTTCAATTCTTACTTGAATTTTGTTCTTAGAGCTTTTGTTCAATTTTTTTATTTAAATTTATTATTGTCTACCTCTATTCTTGTCATTTGTATTACAAGTTCTTTATATCGATGGCTAAATGCTAACACATCTTAACCCACAACTTTTGGGATTTCGCTTTTATATCATTTTCGAACTATTTGTACATCTCCTGACCTAATTCTAAAAGATCGTAAACCTCAAATTAAAAGAAAAGCTTCAAATTTAAATTTTAAAATGTCATATATCATTTGGTCATATAGTAAACACAACTACTAATTGTATCCCATTATAAAATTTTGTTTTTTGGGGTTACGACATGTTAGCATTCAGCCATCGATATTTTATTTGAATGGGAGGGTTTCTCTAGGCATTACCAACTTAAAACTTGAAATTTTATCTCACGTTTTTGCTAGGAACTACTTATTTTTAATTCTGATTACAGAATAACTGTCTCGGAAGAACAATAATTGTTAATAAAAGAAGTATTGCTGATTTAGTTACTTTTTATATTTATAGCTGAAATCGAAAATGAACCATAGACTATCATATGCAAACTATTACATTACAGGTATGTAATATTGGTATCAATGGAGATAATATTGACATTTCATAGGCCAATGTAACCCTTAAATTATGAGACTTGAGTTATGCATATTTCTGGATTCTGAATATTTGTAATTTATATTTTCTATCATACCAGATATGTAAATTAAATGCATAAAATAATTGATAATTATTCTTTGATCGTAAGTGTATGCTTAATTTTAGAGTCAGGTCAAATGGATCAATCATTAGACCTTGTAACAATGCAGCTAACATGAGATAGGTCAAATGGCTTAATTACAAAGCGTAATTCATGTAACAATAGTAGTAAACGACTTACATTCATATATTACAATAACCTCAATTTTTCATACTTTCATAATTACAATCGACAAACGTAACTAAAACAGCAATATTTATTTTCTCAACAATTGTTGTTGCCAATGTGAATAATTTTTAAAAATATAAGTAATTCAAAGATGTGAGGAATTTTGAGAGAAAATAAAAAAAAAATTTGAATTATACATAAATCACACAAGATAGTCTAAAATGGAGGTGAAAAACGTAAAAGTAAAGGTGTTTTCGAATTTATCGGGCTTACGAAGAAATTATTTTGTACTTATTAAAATAGAACATTTTAAAATTTGGGTAAATTTCAGGAAAATTTATGAATTTTTGTAACAGTGTTACAAAGACCACAGTGGTGGCTTGGTGTGATCGCTAGTTGAGTTATGAGAGGAAATTCTGGGTTCAAAATCCCGGACTCGGCAGAATTTCTTAGCTCAGCCCTCTGGTGAACATCAAACTGTGGATCGAAATACTAAACTGAAGTTTTGGCAACACTGATTGTTCCTTTGGGACAGTTTTATTGTGATCAGAATTAAAAATAAATAATTTTTATCATAAGAGAGATAAAATTCAGAGTTTTATCAAAGTTGGTAATGCATAGAGATCTCACTCTATTTCTATTTTATACATGAAATACAGCAATATATAAAGTTGACTGTATACACTATTTCACTAATTTATAATTTATACCAATAGTCAGTTGGTAGATTCCCAGATAACACTCGATATCTACTGGATATCCAGTTCCAGTTCGATAATGTATGTATAGGACTTTATCTGGATATCTATTAGATATAGGTTGGATAACATCTAGTGAATGTATATAGCCGACATTTAGTAGACATCTATTTTATGAATGTCACTGTCCATTGGATTTCGATACAATACATCCACTGGATAACCAAGTTTGTGACACCTGGATATCTACTAGATATCCAAGGTATTTAGCAGTCTAACATAGATATCCTCTGGATATCGGATTATCTTGCTATCTGATCTATCTAGTGGACATCCAGAAGATAGGTTTCTGTTGTCTGGGTTAGTGTAAAACAACTAAAATAAGGGCTAAAAATCTAAATTTAAAGTTTTACTGCAATTCCCGATAAATTTTTCACCGTTTCTTAGATAACATCGTCAAATGATAAGTCACACTTGGGTATTTTATTGGTATTTTATTTATGATTCTAATTAAACTGCTATAAAAGATCAGACTATAGGTATATTGACGAATTTCTTCTATTTATATTATTAATTTTAATCTACGTCCTTTTGTGATGCAGTTTTTTCGAATTTACTATTCTGTCAAAATATTATCTATAGTCTGTTCTGCATTCACAAAGAAAAAATAATTTTAATTCCATTTTAAAGACGTCAAATTTGAAAGAAAACTTGCAAAAGTAACTGAACTGCTACAACGAATAGCACGAATTAATCTCATTCTTTTGATTTCTTCTGTGATTGCCTTAAGATTTCTTTAAAAAATCTCATCTACATTTTTTCGGATTTTCCCGGTTTTTCTCAGATTTTCCTTCACTTGTTCACCAGATTTCCGCAGCGATTCCTTCCTCAAATTTTGATTACTTGATGAGATTAATAAAATCAAAACTATTTTCCAATATTTATTAATTCCCACCAGCTCCTTGAATTTTATTTTTTTAGAATAGCTTAAATTGTGCTTTGAATTTGTAAGTATTTAAAATTGCAGTTAAGTTACTTTTGTAAATTTACATTTGCAAATGCATACTAATTTTTTTTACAATTTTGAGTTCAATAATACATATAATATGCTATCATTTCCAAAAGTAGGTTATTTAGAAATTTGAAGTTTTTTGCATGTTTTTAGGCATGAATTGTTTAGCATGGTAATTTTTCACACTAATATAGCTTTTTTAAAAATCAGCAAGATAATTGAAGTGTAAGACAAACATGCAAACCTGGATCATTGTGTTAATTCTAATTAAATTTTTTAATAGTATCCGCTTTTATTAATAATTAGAATTGAGAAATTTTAGTAGTTGAATTTACAAAAAAAATTTCTTAGTACCATATGTGTTTTTTGCTTTGCTAAAATATTGTTACATGCATGTTTGATGTTGTCTGTAACAAAGAGCAAATTCTAGTTTTTAAGTTTATATTAATTTTTATACAGTAAGTTCACAAAATAGTGATTTTCCTCCCACACTAACTTTATTACTGTAGTTAAGTGATCTAATTCGCTATATTTATAATTTTTTTTAATGTGCAGTTTCTGCTGATATTTTTCCCGCTTCCTCGAATGATTCTTTTATTATGAAGAAATCTATTATCAAACCCATTCCCAAAATACGAACAAAAGAACCAAAGGAAGAACTTATTGCTATTCCTTCAAGTTATATTGTAAGTAGAGGTTAATTTAGGAATACAACTTTTAAAAGACCACACAAGCAAAATGGAATATCTCGACTACTCAAATCTGACCAAAAATAACAATCCATCTGTCACATCTTTCACTTTAATTTTCATAATACCCCATTGATTATCATCCTCGTTTGTTTTTATATTTTGTTTTTTATTTTATTTATTTGCATGTTGTTTTATGTTGGACGCTTTAAGAAATGGGTTTTAAAATGGTAAATGCACTTAAATATATGTTAGTTCATGTTGTTTTAAAATTATTTTTATCGGTGTAAATTGTTTTAATTTGACATGCAATTTAAAAATTGCATGAACTGATTTATATTTTTAAATGGCATGCTGCATGATTTAGGTACAAAGGTGAAGTGTCTTAGATTGTTATGACTAACATGTTGTAAAATTTAACGATGTCAAATATTTTATTGAACCCATTACCTAAGTTTAAAGTTTCTAAATAGAGGAAGAATCTGGTAAAGAAGATGGTGGTATCGTGCATACTACTCCTTCACCCAGAGTAGGTCCAGGGCCAGGTAGGCCGCGTATACATCCCATCAAACCAAAACCTCCAAAAATTATAAAACAACAGCAAACAATGGTAAAGGTAAGCCAAGTGAAGGCTTAATTAATTATATTACCCATTTATTACAATTTTTAACTATTGGGATATTTTATTAATTTATGCTTTTACTTGTTTTTTTGTATCATCACGAACTAAAATGCATGATTAATTATATTTTTCATTGGTCAGGTTTGAAGTAGAAAATTATACTGATTGATGATAATCGATTTACTTATCTATTTTCAGTAAAATTTTCTACTTTATTTATTGCTTCCAATTAATTTTACTTTTTCTTATTATATGTAATTTTAAAAGATATCTTTAGATCAAAGATCTTATTAATTGCTGAGTTTTTTATTTATGGAAAATTTATCAGGCTGTTATTTTTTATTTTCTATCCATTTCAATAAACATGGGGAAGTCAATAGTTCCAGTATTTTTAGTGACTTTATTTTACACGACATAAATATATTTAATTTGGAATTCTTAAAAGCTTACTAACCTGTGCGATATACTCTTTGAATAACAATTTTTGACTTGTTCAGCTCAAAAATAATAGCGCTATCTCAAAAATTTCTTTTGTTCTCTCATTCAAGTTAGAGGCAATGGGTACGTTTGAATCAGAACACTCCGGGTGCGCTTGATTTGCTCGGAGCATGCTCAATCGGGTAGTTTTTTTTTGCAATTAAACCTTTTACAATGCTCAGAACATTTTGATGTGTGACGTCAACGCTCGTTCACTGCACGCTCGATCGAGTTTCCACTGGAACACATCTAATAACAGCTTAACGGTTACTGTATTGAAATGAGAACTTTATTTTGACCATCTGCTTTCTGAAAGCTATTTCAACATCTTCTAAAATAAAAATTTAAACGCATTTTAGAAGCAGAAGAAAACATAAATATGGCTTTAAGAGTCCTGACTTCTACTTTAATTTACTTACGAGAGAGAATTAATATAAAATTAAATATTAACAAGCTAGCTTTTGACAATAAGTAGTTGTCTTCTTTGTGAAGAAATAAAAAGCCATGTGTAACATTTAACAAATACATATTACATACCATAAATCTACTTGAAATTTTTATTTTGGGTTCATTTTCCAGAAAGCCATGTCTTTCTGTTCGTCATTTCTTTCTTAACGCATCTCTGATTGGTACAACTATGGCATCTTTCTGATACGTTTTATATTATTGAGCTATACATAAAGCTCTTGCTAGATTTTAATTTCTCAGGTTAGATGCTATAGAGTATAGACTATCAGGGGTGGCCAACAGGTCGATGATAGCCGCCGACACCAGTCGTGATTCATAAAATGTCGAGGAAACCGCTTCGAAAATTTGGAAGGGAAATTTCAGAAAATCCAAGGATTTCTTAGAAAATCTAGTGTGCAAAAATTGGGTCTGTGGTTTCCTTCTCGTCAGAAGCATATTACTCAAATATTACTCAAGGCGCAATATTTTGCATCTTTATCCTCGGTTTTCCTGAGGACAGTTATGGTCTGATGCTTAAGTGCGTTGGCTACTAAGCAGAGAATCCTGGTTCGAGCCCGAGTAGAGCAAGAACTTTATTCTAACCGTCCTCCCGTGGTGGACAATGGCAAACCACCGAGGTAGTCTGCCTTGAAAACCCGTCATAAAATGAAGTGGTTAGCCAAAACCCACCCTGGGTTGTAGCGCTACTGTGTATGTGTATCCTCGGCTTTCCAGTTGACATTTTCTTTTAAATTAGAAAAATTTATAAAGAAAATGAAACTTATTTTTAATAATAATTAAGACGATTAATGATTAGGTAATTACTACTTCTGAAACTAAATTTTGCATCACAAGCCTGAACTTCATGGGCTTTACGATAATACGGCACTGCTCCTCGTAATAAGCTAAGAAAATATATATTTTTCTTTTTTTTGTCTACTTTTACCTTAATAAATACTATTTAATAGGTAGATCGCGAAAAAATTTTAAGAAACAGTCAATCGTATTTATAATGAAGTTGGCCACCCCATGGCTATATCATTTAAAAGAAAACGTTTACTGTCAGGAATCATTTTATGAACGCAAATTTTGCTTATGCTTTAAGCCTTTAAAAATGCTTAGATGTACATATATGCAGCTTTAAGGTCAAATTAGATCACCTTTTACTTCTAACCAAATACTGAATTGTGTTACTTCAGCCAACTCGATCGGTGGAGGTGGACTCAAGACATCCTGTAATGATTTTGTTGAGGGCTCGATGTACTTGATCGTAAGTAGGTGTATAAAAACAAATGGAGCTGTTGGTTATTAATTGAAATAATTGAAAAAAAGTTCTCTATTCTGAGGAAAAAGTATTTCACCTCCTACTACTCTCTTTAAATTTAACAAATAATGTACAAATTTTTAGTAAGATGGTATTGGTTCTTGTCAATCTTAGCTTCTGATTAACTGTATCATATTCAGTAAAGGCCAATAATTTTAAGATTTTCATAGTCATCCGATAATATGTTGTTTGCTTAGCTTGTTAATTTCTTTCTCATTATTTCTTATAAATTGACAAGTTGTATTGCAAATGTAACTCGGGCATTGTTGCATTTAAGTAATTGCACTCAAATAAGCTGTTATAAAAAAATCACTCTTGCGAAAAGGGACATTTCGATATTAAACGAAAATTATGAAATGGTAGTTTATTGCAAGTATTGCTTGTTGCAATTTTTCGGACATGCTTAATTTGGTATTTTTAAAAACCGCAAAAAGAACCCTGCTTCTCTTTTTAGACGAAAAAGAGAGTGCTACTTACTCTGGGGAGTGGGGAATTTGTTTCATTTATTATATATTTGAAATAAAGTCGTATTTAATCTTGAAACAACTACATAAATATAAAAATACGAAAAAACAATTTAGAGAAAACGAAGCACGTATGCTTCCTATCTAAGCATTCTTCTATTCTATAACCGGTTTTGCGATCTTCGTCTTTCTTATTGCTTAGCTCGGCAACGTGACATCTGAAGTGTTTGTCTAAAAGTACCTTAAGTTAAGGTGTTTTTTTAAATTAACATTGAAAGATATTCGGGGGAGACTCCTTTCACCCCCCATGGGTCGGTACCTGAAAATAAGTTTTGGAAATCTTCAATCATAGCTTTCAATTTACGCATTGTTCTAATGACTTTTTGTTCTCAACAAGAATTTGAAATCTGCAAGCCGGTAAGTAAAACCAATTGGCTTTGTCTACGAAGCCGGCAGACTAGTCGAATCTTGACTAATTTGATTTTTATTAAATACAATTTTAAATAGCACTCCAACCATAACAGTATATCGAATGTAAGGTATATTATTATGATATTCAATGGTTAGAAAGTTTCTAATCATGTTTTGTGTAATTTTACATCAGAAAAACAAAATCTACCAATTCGTTACTTGAATTTACTACAAAAAGTAATTAATCATTTTTCCAGTAATTTTAATTTTCTTCGTTTCGCCCTTTCATTTCATGCTGTCTGTGTTGGTGTTTGACATCGTTCCTGTTTTGATGTTCAATTCGTGTTATTCTTTAATGTGAGGTCGACCTGTGCTGGGATAGTTTATGGTAAAATTATTATCAAAAATAAATTATTTGTAGTAAAATCTCGGAGAGAGATTTGATACAGACGCGTTGAAAATTTGGTTTTGTGTTTTTATCGTGTTGTTTCCTTTCGTAATTTTGTTGGTGTGTGTGTGTACAAGAGCCGATTCAAGTAGTGATTTGGTGTGACAGCAAGTTGAATTAGTATGCACATCATAAAACCAGATTGGTTGAATTAAAACTTCAAAGAATTTCTTAACAAAAAGAAAGAAAGATAAGATTTTTTTAAATATTATTACTAATGTTCTGCTTTACCTTTGCTCGACTCCAAAAATTAATTTTTAAGTTTTCTCGGGTGATAGAGAACCCTTGAAATTCAAACAGCAAATGATTGATGAGTCCCTTTTGTATATTATTTTTAACCTTCAAGTTTTTAAAGTGCGTTTACGTTCTGCAAGTTATCATAGGATTTCACTTGCAAGTTGTTGTAAGCAAATATTTCATCATTTATATTGTACGATTTGTCATACAGATAGGCTGGTAAGCCAACTTATAACATAATTTTAAGTTTGGGGCGGTGTCTATTTTCTTTCGAATTTGCATAAGGTTTTCGTTAACGTCTAAACCTTCTTTATCGACATACATGGAAATTATAAATTCGTTTAAAGTAATCCGAAAACCAGCAAAACCCTTTGTCGACAAGTGTTCCGAAAAGGCATTTGAAATAAAATAATTTCTTAAATAAAAATTTTGTTTAGGTTTTCATTTGTGGTACCTTTTTGGAACCACTTATTCACAAAAGGATAACCGCTAACAGTAAAGTTCATTAGAAAAATCATAAGGGAAATCCTGTGATAACTCACATAACGTCAACGGACTTTTACTGGGTAAATTCCAGGACTCTCAGCCCTCATAAACAATTTCCGTGAATTTCTGTGTGATTATAGAAAAATGCCAGATACAGAATTTTGTGTGAGGAGGTACCTAGAGGTACAACTGGCGAAAAAGATGTTTTTCTAGTGTTCAATTTTCACTTTTCAGGTTAATACCACAACTAAAGATTTTGGAACCCGACTTACCCTCAGTTTAAGCTTCTTTTCAGATTTTTTTTTGTTAGATTTTTCGGTTAAATGCTAGTAGAGAGATATTTTATTTTTGGCATGGTGAAGGTTCTAATTTTTTTCTGTAAATACAAGGTATAGTAAAGTAAATGTTGATAGGATGCACAAGGCAACAAGGTGTGGATTTGCCCCGCCTGTGGAAAAATAGACGACGGGAGTCCAATGATTGGGTGTGATGATTGTGATGCATGGTATCATTGGTTAGTCTTATTGGAATTGTATTTGTAATTGTAATTTTAATGTTATTGAAAACTTTTTAGGATTTGTGTAGGAATTCAAGTAGAACCAGATAACTCTGAAGATTGGTACTGCAGGTTATGTATAAGTAAAAAGCAAGAAGTTTTACAGAATGATAAAAAGAAAAAGCGGAAAAAACGTGAAAAGAAACAGCAATTTTAATAATGTTTTAGCCATTTTGGCTGTTTGATTTTATTAGAACAATCCTTGTAAATTATTACGATAATCTAAAGTACAGGTTGGTTATGACGCCATTGTAAGTACCAGGGAACTTGATTTTTGTTATAGAAAATTTTAAACACTTTTATATTAGTGTTAGTATTGATCATCCTGTACCTAATATTTTAATTATGTTTAAGTCTAATCTAAATAAAAAAAATCTGTATATATTAAATATATCTTACTGAATTATTATTAATTGTTTAGAAAAAATTAAGTCATTTTAAAATAAATTTATAATTAGTATTTATAAAAATTGTATAATTTTAAATAACCGAATAAGTACAGAAGCTTATAACTCTCACCTCTAGTCTTTAATTAATTTTTTTAATGTAATTAGACTGGTCCTTATTGGGTTGTTTTTGTTTAATAACATAATTATTATTGTTGTATTTCTATCTAAATAAATGTTTTATTATTTTTAAACACCTAAAAAGTAGTTTTAACTTAGACATTGTACAAACGGTGTCAAGTTATTGATTTTTTCACTTTTCTACAACTATTTCTTTGTACAGTCTTTAGGAACTATGTTTGGAAAACGCCTGTAAGTGAACATCTATGAATTGTACAGTTGATTGACTTGTTAACCAATAAATATCAGGTCCTCCTGAATATCTTCTTAAAAATATCAGTTTTTGATTCTATTATTGCCAAAATCCAATGAAAAATAATGTGTAAATTTGACTAAACTAATTACTTTGAAATTTAATAGTGTTGTTAGAGAAATTATTGTTTTAGATCACAAATATAAACTTTTTGCTATTTTTTAACAATATATTGTTTTTTTTTCTACTTTCGTTGTCTTTCTGATATCAAATTTCAGTATTCTAAGAGATTGTTCTTAAGGTGAGGTTTCGGTTTTTCAGTTTGGAAAATCCTAGTATTTTTTGTTTGCATTTTTGAAATGTTTTTGCTTTTGTGTTACTTCTTACTGGTCATACATTACTAACAGTCTTATAATATATGATTGCTGATCGATCATTTTATATTAGCGGTGGACAAACTTTTTAGTCAAAGGGCCACATAATAAATTTAAATGTGGAAGCAGGTAACATAAACTAATTTTCATAATTTATTCAAGTCGATAAAATATTGATATTGACACTGTAATCACCGACTATGCAAATGTGTCTCCGATCTCGATTACTTTCTGGGAACTGTCAGTTACTTTATACCACGAATTTCACTTTTTCCTATATATCATTGGAAAGAACAAGTTTTTAAGCATGTTTAAAAAAAATTTGTCTTGGATTATCCATTAGTTTTTGAAAAAACGGCATTTAAAGATCGAAAATTTTACATATAAAATTGCATGCATAAATTAGTGGGAGGAGCCAAATTAATTTAATTTAATTAATTCATTTTACGGTGGTTTCGTGGTTGCGCCTGCTAAAGCTGACCCTACGCTGCACTTCGGGCCGCTTTGGCTGGCGCTTAACTCATTAAAGACATCCTTGAACTCAATCCACCTCGACTGGGAGGCCCGTACTCAGCGAGTCCTCTTTCCAATGGTCTATAGGAAAAAGTTCAATTTTTGGTATAAATTAACTGACAGTAACCTACTTTCCATCCATAACATGCAACAGATGCAGGAAATCTAGGTGTATAATTTAATCACATTGGCACTTGATTTTCTACTAAATTTATAAATGGCTAAATTTAGCCAGCTCCAAAAACTTCTTCAGATCAGATCATCAGCAAAAGTCAGGTATTGATGTTTTCGGTTGAAAATTATACTGCATCTATTTATTCCCGTTATTTTATTATCTTCTCCAACCTTCAATATTACATAGTATCAACGGTAACTGATCTTTTTTCCTTTGTCTCATTGCCACTCCAAATCTATCGATCAGCTCACTACTGACTCTTACTTATTACTTTCAATGCCATTTGATGTCATTTTTACCAAACTCACCAATTTTCTGTTTTCTTGTGGCTTCAAGATTTTATCATAATCTAGGAATATCAAGTTGGTTTTTAATCTAAATTTGTGACTATCGCTTGTGTTTCTCAGAACTAACAGTTATTGTATTCTATCTATAACTACATTGATATTTTTTGATTATTTTTTTGGTGTATACCCGAAGTTGATTCTTTAGTAGGTGACATCTAGCAGTGCTATCCCTCTGTTGTTCCCAAACTCAATCCCGTCATCCTCACCTAATTTCCAAGATCTGAACATCTTTTTCTCTTTCCAGATTTTTATATCATACCGGTAACCATTTCATGTAGTTTTGTTTTTTGATATTTTAACATTTCCACCTGTGTACCTACCTCTTCTTCTGCGCTTCTGTTATTATTTCACCAACACTTCTATTATCTTGTCATCCATTGGCACTTCCACTTTGTCATCGTACCAATCATGTTCTCTCATTTCTGTTTGTTTTTCTCTTTCTACTGAGCTGGCCCATTTTATATTTTGCAAATTCTGGGTTTTTAATTGGAAAGTCCAGTAAACAAAAATTAAAATATAAAAGCAAGGTATGGTCGTGACACCATACTGTATCCAAACAAAGTGCATGTTTGGATATCCCAGGGAATTTCTTTAATTTTAAAACTTGAAATCACAAAAATTTCACTTACTAAAAATAAAATAAAAAATATTACTACTAAAATATATTAAAATATTAACATTGTATAAAATTTTATATTTATTGTGTTTCAAGGTGATCTGCCATCTTTTTAACAGCTACTCTTTCTTTCGCATTCCATAAAGCAGTAAAAAGATTTCCATATTGTGCTTCCTCGGGTTTATTCTGTATCCAATCCAATAAAATTTGATAAATTATCTAAACACAGAAGCATATAATTTTATTTACAAGAATTAAGTAAATTTATACCTCCTTCATTGATGTATCTTTCATGTCTTGACTAAATTGAAAAATTTCACCTTCGGAAAATCCTAATATTTCAGCCATGGTTTTCCAATTTTCACCTACGTATTGAGAAACAAACAAAATATCTTTCTTTTTCACTTCATCTGTTCGTTTTAAAAGATTTGCAATACTAACAGTTTTAACTACATTATATTTATCTTTTGCAGTATTTCCAACATAATAGGTATAATTATGACCTATACGTATTCCCGATCCACCTTGAATATTTATAACTGTTGTGTTTGTAGCTAAAAAATGTGAATTTTTTCATACAATTTTTGCATTCCAAAAAAAATCTTACCACTGGGAAATTCATCTGTTTTTTTCTTCTTTTTCGGTTTGCTGCTTTTAATATGAGGTTTCTTTATTTCTTCATCTTTGGCTTTTGGAATGTCAGAATCATCTACTCTGGGCGGACTTGGATGTGCATCAGTGGTTAAATTATCATCACTATCACAGTTATTCTTTTCCATTTGCTAACACCTAATGATTAATTAATTTTCAAATTAACAGAAACAAAAGAGGAGGAAACAAAAATAAAGTAATCTTACTTTTAATTCAACCTAACCTAAACAAAGGTGCACGCAATTTGTTTAAAAGCAAATAAATTAGATAAAACAGATTACATTTTACGGAAAACTAAGATAAATAAATAACTTGTTATTGTTATACGCCATCTATCGACAGACTGCTCCTTGCCACTCCTTTGAATCGGACATTGAATACATAATTATAAATTTTAATTTTTAAAAGGTCATCAAAGTAAAGACTTTCATATTTCCCCGCGCATTACATGATGACGCATAACCAACTATTATACAAGCGGGGGGTTTACAACCCCAAACCAATAAATTTTTTAAAAATCGGAAACGATTCAAAATTTATAAAAGCATTTACAACAAACAATAAATTAATAAAGGTTTCTAAAACAAATAGTAATTAATAAATAATAATTAACAAATACTCAACTTTTTATTAGTTTTGTTACATTACATTATTCAACATTAACCCTCCAGTCCTCTGATGAAGCTCGTCAGCAGGCTTCAGTTAGATAATATAATATATGTAATTTATTCTCCCGTTAACTGGTAGGGTTAAATAGTACATTGTTTTACTAACAATAACTATACTAATAATTTTGTAATTATCTAATAAAATTTAAAAAAAAACGGAGGGGGGAGTTCGTCTAACAATAAGAATTTTTAAAAATTTTTCTTGGGATTTAATGAATATTTTATTAGTAGTTAGTAATGTAAATTGTACCTTTCGAAACCTTTTTTTCACATATAAAATAATTAGATTTCTAAACTTACCTCATAGACCTCTTAAATAAATATGGGCTGCTAAAAATCTCTACGCATTAAAATACGTCGTATTAACTGATAAAAAGACCATTTAAATTTTCGACGATTTTTGAAGAACAACAAAGGTTTTTGACCCCAAAAAATTAAAGTTGAAAATTAGAAAATATTTTTACGGTTTCCTATGCAGATTGACCAGAAAATTCTAGTGGCATAGTCAGAATTCACTCAAGTATGATAGTTTTCATTTTATGGGGCTTTAAAGTAAATAAAAATAAATATTTTAAAAGGTTATCATACACATAGAAGAAAATCGCTGAGATTTTGGTGAATTTAGATGTTTTGGGGTCCTTAAAGTTGAAAATCATTAATTCCAAAATATGTCAGTGCGTGTAAGTACGATATGTGAACTATGGTCACAGTTTGTGTGCGTTTTGCTTCAACAATTAATAGGAATTTTCTAATCAAATTTCGTATTTAGTACTTTAATATTGAGACTTAAGATCTGATTAGATTTTAATTCAAATCAGTTCACAGAAATTACAAAAAAATATTATTCTGTATTTAATTTATTAAGTTTTTTTTAATTTAAATGAAAATATTTTCTAAAATTATTATTAAGTTATGTAGATGAACCACAATAGATTTTATTTTGTTCTATGGTGGTGTCTTTGGATGACCTAGAAAACTCTTAATTACCTATTACCTTTCCATAGGTATATAGGATGTTTCGGTAAAGTAGGATAATATTATAAACAGTTTTCCTATTTAACCCATATTTGGATTTCCCATTGTATGAATATCTGTAAAATAGTGGAAACTTTCGCAATTTTACGGTTTCCATAAGTAACCCATAAAATATCGTAGGGAAAGCAGTCTTTTCGATCATCAAGGGTTTACATTAATTGTATATTTATAAATTTTTAGTTAAAACCGCTATCATTACCACTACAAAATACGTGTTAACTGCACAAAAGACCAAATTAAACCAGATACCAGTACAATCTGGAATTTCCAGGATCTATTGTTACTACGTGAGCTAAACCCTTCGGCACTTCACATATTTGTAAACAATAAAAATATAACATAATTAAATGAATTCAAATTTATTTCAATGAATATTCAAAATTATATTTAAATTTATCTACTCATTCAGTAATCTGTTCTCTTGCCACTTGTAGTGCAAAATACTACTGTAGCAACTATTAAACAAATAGAGATTTTAAAAGTAACTTTAAATTGGCAAACAATCAAACATGTTTTTCGGAAAATAAGTTCAACAAAAGTTATGAAAAACATTAATTATTCAGCTGAATGGTTCTAGTTTTTGAAACTTTTCACTGCTCGCTTTTCAACAATTTTCAAGTGTTTTCTGGTTCATAAAATTTTATTCTTATCAAAAGTTGAGGCAGAACCCTCGGCAATTTTTTTTTAATAAAACAGAAATTATTTGAAAAACGATGAGTGAAAACTTTTGTGATATAAGAAAAATTAAATCAAATTTTAACACTCGATTGATTTATTTGCTTATTGTTTACTTAAATTCTTATCTTTTAAATTCTTTATTATTATTTATTTTACAAGCATATTTTGATTTTTAGATTAGATCAACGTTGCACAGACTGCGGACTGTACGCGTCCCGCCGCGCCATCGATGTACGTGCGGTGACCCAGCGAATCAATAGAAATATTTGATTTAAAAATTATAATGTATCGTAATTAAATTTTTGTTAAACTTTGATTCAGTTGTTTTAATTTGTAACGGCCCGTTTGTATAATCTGCCTAAGTGGCCACTAGTTCCAATAAGTCTGTGAATCCCTGGATTGGATTAATTAGTAAGCAAACTTTTAGCTAAAAGGCTACATGATAAATTTAAATGGGGAAGAAACACAAACATTTATTTTTTATTATTCAAGGTGAAAAATGATTTTTGCCCCCCCCCTATGGTCTGGATCTCCTACTGCATGGCGGTAGACATGGTATTCGTCGCCCGAAGTTATAAGCAATACAGGTGCAAGTGGAGATCTTGGTATAGTAATGGCCCAGAGATGAGTAATACTTCGGAATTTAATACCTCAAAGATGTTAACATCTTCCAAGAGACACGGTCGAAATAGCCAGGTGTACTGAGTCGGGGATGGAACTCATGACTCTGACATAACAATCTAGCATTCTGACTGCTAGCATAAGACCGCGCTCTTTGAAAATATTATAAAATTAAAAGAAAATCTTGTTAATTTGACTTAATCATTTGACTGGAACATGACTTAAAAAGCGATTTTGGATTTTGGGAATTCCCGAATGGAATATTTACCAAAATTTATATTTACCCGTAAAACAAATAAAAAAATTACAACTTTTAGAATGTGCTCGATTTCCATTGAAAAAACCGTCGATCAAGGTCAAATCTTTAAAAGGGGTGGTTTCAGAGGGTAAAATAAAAATAATATGCTCTAAAAATCTAAAACTTCCATTGTAACAAAAACGTCCATTGTAAAAATACTTACAAAAAGTAAATCTTTCAATAGGGCCACATTCAGAGGGTGAATCACCAAGAAATTCCTAAAACATCTAGAATTCAATTTTATATAATTTTAATCAGATACATTTATTTATTGGTTATTGTCGGGAACAATTCAAGATAATATATAATATATTGTGTGCATATTATTGTTATTGTGTGCATATATTGCTATGTTGTACTTAACCCATCAATTGGTTAATTGTAAAAGTCAAGGTAAAAAGGGTGGGTGTTTTTTTGTTGTATAGCTAAGTTGACGTTTAAATTAAAATCATATTAATAATCAAAATATACTTCGTTTTTCATGGTTTAAATATTTCATTATCTCTCTCCAATCTTGAAATTTTATTTTTAAAATACCTAATACGGAAGTTAGTTAAGAAATGATTTGTCACTTTAATATTATAAAAATCTAAAAAAGGCAGTTACAATTTTATTATCTTACAAATGAATGACTAATATTTTTTAAAGACTACACAGAGCTACATATATTCCATCAGTAATTTCAGTTTATAAGCAATTCCAAATAAATTATTATACTTTCCAAATTACAATTAATGCTTTCTGAATTGCATTTTACGGATTCTGCGTAATTACTGGTGGAAAGGGTGTAGATTGATTTGTATTAAAAGCTCTCGCTAACACCCTATGAATAAAACTATTTATTTCCATACGTAATCTTTTTCATGACATATTGAAGTACATATAGATACCTCAAATAAGCTTCTAGTGAAGTTTCACTTCGAACTAACATGTTTTGAATCCAGTTTTTCTTCAAAAGTTGCTGAATAACGAGCTGAAATCTGGATCGATTGGTTCCAGTTAATGGGACGAATTTGTCATCCTCTAGCAGGTCGAGAGTTAACCTAATAAGCTGGATATTCTAGGAATATTCCTATTCCAAAAATATAGAAATAATATGCAAAATTTAAAAAAAATTATTTATATTTCTTTGGTATCGATTCCAGCCCACCGTGCAGTCTAGGAATGATGTGGATGATCTGCGAAAGCAAAAAGAGAAGAAATAAAACAAAAATGTAACAAACAATTTTATTTGGTTTTAAATTTAATACATCATAGATAAATAATCTTCAGATTAATTAATATTGCACATGATTGAAAATGCCCATGTTAAATGGACGCAATATATGCCATGGGATATGATGGTACAGTATAACAATATATCAATAAAAAAAAATATATCAATGGCAAAGCTACAACAAAATAAACTATGTACAAAATGTAGCTGGGTATTTCGTCCATTCAAGATTAAGGCTCGATGCATCTGTCCAGGACAAGACGAGAGACTAACAAAAAGTGTGGACAACTTTACAAGTTGACAATGAATGCTGACAAACAATGAGAACATACAGACAGAAAAGTTGGTGGTGCAATAAGTAAGAGAAGAGGGAAGCCAATTTAAGATTTTTTTGGGGAGAAGGTATCGAAACATGACAAGAAGGCACAAGCAGCGGCATCCAACGCATACCCTGTGATAAATTGACAATACAGATGTGGCAATGAGACATCCAGGGATGCAGTACACAAATAGATACATACATACATATATACATACATATCATTGAGGCACTGTGAGTAAGGCATTCCTACGGTAGTGTAGTGGAAAGTTAGGGATATCCGCTGTACACTTTTTATCCGGTTTTGGTCCGGACATAAACTTCAAAACTATGTGCAAGGATTGTGCACACAACAGTAGATAAAATATATGTATATTATTTAATGTATAATAATTTAATCTGTGTAGTTAAATATACAGAATTCTGAAATAGTACTCTGAAATCACAAACAAATCGAAAAGGCTACAACAATGAACACCCTAGGTTCCATTAGGGAAGCAGTACAATTAACACAGACAAGCGGGCGGCAGGACCAACATTTTAACACGCCCGCATATAACAGCCACTTGACAGAGTACAATCGTTCAGGTCGGGAAAAGCACCAGTATGATACAAACAAGAAATGTCCTGCTTTAGTCTCCAAATTAATGTTAGCGACTGCATCCAGGCTAAAATTAACAAGTACAATACAAATAATATGTTGTTTATCTAAAAACATTTATAAAAAAGACACTAACAATTTACAAGAAAATAATGGCACTATATGTATATATATGTTTTTCTCTTTTTTTTGTTTCTTAAAATCGGATGAAAAATTGATGTTTCGACGACTAATTTCTGCCGCCGTTGACTTAAACCGCACACATTCACCATTCACTTTATACTTCACTCCAATACAAATGTTATTTTTATTTCTACAAAACAATAGTTTGTATGTCATACACGAATGACTACAATTTTTTTCATTAAAATATTTAAAAGTTAAATTATTTGTTCTACTAGACTCTTTTATTAGTTTATCACATGGATAACCATTGGCAAAAAGCATGTTTGGAAAACCACTCGGTGTATCACTATGGCACTTGAGTGTTCTGCACACGTCTAAGAAGGCCAACCTTCAACAAGGCGCGACCTTTTGAGCATTGGTCCATTATCGTAATCTCCGCTTGGTGGGCCAGGCGATGAAGGTAAATTAGTTGGTGTTACGCTCCCATGCGTCGGAGTTAAATGGCCTGCAGAATTGGGTCGTGGATGATGACCTTGAGTCAAGTTGAGACTGTGAGTTTGAGGATGATGTAGGTTCGATCCCAAATGCAGATGATGTTCACGAGGAGGTGATATTGGTTCGCTTTTTATTTTTATAGGCAGAGGTGATGAGGCAGGTGGTGGAGTACTACTCGACACAGCTAGATGAGGTAGCCCACTATTATGAGCCAACGATGATGATATCTGATGACCGCTCCACGATATAGAACCCAATCCCATTTCTGGCGCAATACTAAAATCTTGTGCTCCAAATGTCGACAATCCTCCACCAGAATAACTAGAGAGTCCAGGCGTCTGCAATGCCACGACAGGAGTATTCAATGATGATTGTGTCCAAATATGCTGTAAAGCATATCAAGACTAATTAGGGTTGCCAACAAATATTTTTTTCTCCATTACAACAAAAAACAACAAAAAATTCCAATAACCAACCTTCCAACATTTCAGAACTCATTTGCTTTTACCCCTCTTCCAATATAAACCCAAAAATTACATTTATTTTATTGAAACAATTTCAAAATAAAAAGAAATAAAACAATTGCATTTAAAAAGGAATAGATTTATGATAACTTTTTCATTTCTTTATTCCTTCAATTGTTTTATCTTTTATTTTATTTGCAAATTTTTTTTAAATGTTTAGCTTTATTTATAAAACTTCAAGTATATCTCGTTTGTGGAATAATTTTTAATCTTTTTTATAACTTTGTATTTAATTCTTTGAAATTATTTACAAAACAAAACGATAAATACTTCAACGATTCGTAACAGAAAAGTTATCCTGTAAATGAATGTATATTTTGGGTTTT
The DNA here is from genome assembly GCA_958510845.1 of Cantharis nigra. Lineage (NCBI taxonomy): Eukaryota > Metazoa > Arthropoda > Insecta > Coleoptera > Cantharidae > Cantharis > Cantharis nigra. The sequence goes on from OY294034.1 coordinate 24,173,420, forward strand.
ACAATGTCGATTTAGAATAGTAAATTGAAACTAGTCAATTTGTTTCTTTTTAGCGGCTATTTTGACAAAATTATGATTATATTAAAAACAATAATGTAAGGTTAAACAAAAATGTTAAGAGTGGTTATACAGAATAACTTTCATTTATATTATTTCCAAAATTATACAAAAATCTAAAATAATTCGATATCTCCTACGTAAACTACTGTATCTTCAAAATCTTAATTTTACAGGAGAGCATTTTAAAGTTTGTAATGTGTGTGCTTTTAAGTGGAATGTCGATGTATTTTGTTGAAATTTAAGAAAGAATCGGTATGATTTTTTTCAACTTTCGCTTTTGTAACATTAAGATTAGGTATAGTACTTACAGTCAATTTCTACAAAAAAGTAAAAATTGGGATTTTGTGGGTTACGATAGTTTACGTAGGAGGTGTCGAATTGTTAGTTCCTACTAATCCATTTATTCGCTTTAAAAAATATGGGAATCCCCGAATCTCAGATTTTCAGTTTACATCATATTCCTTTGTGCAAATCAAAATTGTGTTCAAGAGTGGCGAAAACTAGCTATTATTTAAAATATTAGAAAAATGAAACTTGAGCAAGTTACAAGAGTTAAGAGAAAATTACTGTTTCATGCCATTTATGACCAGAAATTTAAATAATCTCGAGTATTCCAGAATCTTATAACATGTCCTTATGCAAACACGACAGAATAAATTGAGTCACTCATTTGAATTTCGCGTAAAATATAAACTAAAATATCCCCCTCCGGTAATTTTTATTTTACATTTTACGTTATATTCAAATATGTAAATAAATGTATTTTTTCGTGTTTGCAGTAGTAATATTTAAATTACTGTCTTGTTCTGGAATGGGCGACTAAATATTACTTTTTGGTAAACATAGTACACTTCAATTTTGAAAATTAAAGCAATCGTTTTCTTATTTTCAAAGACCTCTTATTTTTGCAGAAATTTCTATTACCTTAACTCCCTTAGCCCGTTTCCCATTGCTCCTAAATTGAAATTTTGATTTGGAAACATTTTATATTTTCTTAAAATATTTTGAGTGTGAATGCACCCTGTGTAAAGTAAAAAATAAAGGTAAAGCTTTATTTATCATAGCCGGTATAGGTCATTAACCCCCCCTTAAAATTTTTTAGTTATTTCCAAATTTCTAAACTCCACAGATGCAAAATAATTTTCATCTATTCCAATTTGTTGGTAATTTTCATGCCTCTTTCCCCAATTTTATCGATCCGCCTATTTTTCGGTTTACTATGTGATAATTACTTTATTAGTAGAAGAGCTCGACATACCCATCTACTTTTATCTGATTTGATTAAAGATGGCGGAATATCCCATTAGACTACATCTTAAATTGAAATAGTTTAAACCAGACACCATCAATCTCTACAAACGAAATGGTCCATACAATTTTTGAATAAAATTTCTGCCGAATTGTTAATTTGGAAGGCATCAGCAGGCGGGAGGCAATCATCGATTTTTGATCATTAACACGCCATTTCAATCATCAGATTCATCTGTTATTAATCCAGATTTGCTAAAATCGGTAAACAAAATTTACTTCTCTTAACAAAAGCTACAAACACGCCAACGGCAATTTTGATTTGTTAAGATTGATATAACTCGATCTGGACCAGGGCTGGGCAAACTCCGGCCCGCCGACGTCCCTTCTAGAGAAGAAGTTTATGGCCCTAGGAGATATATTTTGACAGTTAAATTAGTTTTCTTATAAGTTTCTAACTTTAGCAATTAAAATTGAAAGATTAAGATGCATAAAAAATGTATTTTTTGTTGAAATTCTGCACCTCCCCCTGAAATTTCTTACGCTTTTCTGGCCCCTAATGAAAAAAGTTTTCCCACCCCTGGTCTAGACACACTTGAACCAAGGGTAACTCTTGATAATGCTTTACCAAAGCATGGCTGATGATATTTAATCGGCAACTGCTGTTACCGGTCTGTTAGACCGGATTGCGTTTTTAAAATCGCGCCGCTATCAAATTTGAAAAGCGCAACCCAGTCCGACAGACCGGTGACAGTAGTTACGGGTTAATGGATTCGATAATTGGATATACAGGATATGGCAGTGAATGGGGCAATATTGGAGCAGTATTCAAATTTACTGTTTCGTTAGTTGGTAAGTCAGAAATCTGTATTTCCAGCCCATGGTAAGCCTGGTAAGTCACATGAAAGACTTTTTCTCTGTGAACTGATGGGAAAATAAATTTGAATCGCGAATAGCCTTGAAATTTTATTACAGAAACAATGATAGTTATGTAACAGCATTTCGGAATCATAACAATCACAGCTGAAATTGGCCACTTCCAGTGTTGAAAAATCACCCAACCCACTGGTCCACCCTGTATAACCAAACTATTAAAGAAAATTACTCAAGAATAACGCACGCCCCCCCCCCCCTGCTTAATTCCAAATTTACAATTGATGGCAATGTGCACTATTGTTATTATTTTATCCGTGGATAAAATCTTTGTTATTGAATTTTTTGTTTTGCTTAGCCGCTTTGTTATGAATTGAAAATTTTAATCAAATTTTTTTTATCATTTTGGCGTCACAGTGTGGATATTGTAACAATGAACAAAAATCAAAAAAATTTACATATATCAAAATAAAAGTCAGCAGAATGCTTTTTAGATATTTTTCGGGTTGCATTTGAGACTTAAAAAATTGAAGTTTGGCATCCTCAGCAAGATGAAATTCGGAAATGTTGTGGTTTTGAATAAATTATAAAAATTTGTCGTTAATATGATAGTTTCTATTTATTAAAAATAAAAGAAACGAATAAACACTGCTTGGAAGTTTCTGTGGGTTATCAACAAATTTATAATAAAAAGATAAAACAAAAAAGGTTAATTCAATTTAAAATGTTTTTAGTTAATAAAAATTTAAGACAATGCGATTTAAAAAAAAGTTTACCTTGTTAATTTTTTTTGCGGTTGGCAACCCTATTACCGTCAAAATTTTGTAATACTCACTTCGCTATATGATACGTCGTCGGACGAAAGACTGGGCCCAAGAGGAGTGGGAATAACAACTCTTAAATTAGATCGAGGTCCTGGAGAATGTTGCTTGGTATGTTTGGAGGAACTTAAGCCAGGACCAGGACTTGGACCTGGCGATGGTGAACCACCCATAGGAGAAGCCGAGTTTGGATAACCATTGCTCATTTCTAAAATTCCGCCACTTGGATACACAGAGTCGGTTTCGGATGAAGACGGGCGTGGGCTAATGCTGGTATGAGCCATTTGCGGACTAGACTGTAAAAGTGCGGACTCTCCATAACTAATATTAACTGGCACAGATACTGGTTGATTATAGTTGGAACCTCCCATATTGACTTGCTGTAAAAGAGAATATTTAGGAAGTGAATAAAGAAGTGTTTAATAAGCTTTTACTCTTTGTCCATTTAACTGATTGCGCTGCAACATCATCTGAAATTCTTCATCTATTTTGCTGTATTTTGCTTCGGTTCTGGGCGTGAGTTGATATTCGGTTTCCGGTTCTGGACTGTCAGGACTCATAACGCCGTTCTTATGCTCCTTCTTATTAAGTGCCTGCAAGCGTCAGTGGACACAGCTCATCGAAATATTTTGCAGCCTCTTGGGCCAAGTCGCATACATTCAACTTAATCTCACACTCATTCACACCAGTTAGATTTATTAATTTTAAGCAACAACGGTGAAAATATTAGGCAAATGCAGAAAAATCGATAACCAAAAATAATAAAAAGCGCTAACAAAAATAATAATTAAAGTTTGACGGGGTTATAAGTGTAACTACGTTAGCACAAGATTATCAGTTATCGGTGTTTGCATCAGCCATGTATTAAGCCACAGTTGCTGCTGATTTAGATGTACCTCGATAATATTCTTATTTGTAAGGGATTCGTGGGGTTCATTGTACTCTGTATACTTGAGGAGTACTTTGTCCATGTCGGTACTGGCATACTGGTATAGTTTGTTACTACTGCTAAAAATGATGAGGGCTATTTCACAGTCGCATAAGACAGATAATTCGTAAGCCTTCTTCATCACACCAAATTTACGTTTGTTGAAAGTCACCTAAAAAGCAAAAACAGTTAGAACATTGCAAAATGGATGCGATTGGAAGTTTATTACCTGCCGATTCCGTTCGTCCGTTATTCTAGAGATCTGTATTTTTTTACGGCCCATGGTAGCAATTTTGGAGGGCGTGCGAAAACCTCGTGACTAGTAAGCACTTGGGCCAGAGCCACAAAATTGTGGTAACAAAAATAGCAAGAGCGAGTAGCGTAGACAATCTCTTCAGTAGTTAGCGATCTGAAACAATTACATTTTTGTTCTTTATTGTTGTTAATTCTCGTGGAAGCGGCAGACTGACAAAAACTTTGTTCATCATCAACATAAGAAAAATGGAATGACCAATACACCAAAAAAAAGCGTATTTTCATTTGAAGTGTTAGTGGCGCATGATAAGGTTACAAACAGGCCACCTGCAAACACAGTGACCCGATTCGTATAAGGGTAGAAATGGATCGATTGTCGAGGGCGAACAAGGCCGGAACGTAATCCTCCCACGCGTTTTACCTATACAGGTAGCGTCACCCACCCGACAATCCGATTATAAATTATGTTTTTTTTTTTCACAATATATACCAAATCGAAAGGAAATATTTTTGCGAAAACATTAACTATGTTATCGAAAAATCTTTGGTCCTTACTAGAGATAAAAAAACGCGAGAGTTAAATAATGCTCTCGTCATTACGATTGTGATATTTCATAAGCTAAAGGTCGCTCTATTCGAAATACTAAAATGTAGGTAACGTTTGTTTTAGCTAAAAATGTAAATTAGTTGAGTCGTTATAAAAACATATTAAAATTTTCCCTACCTTAAAAACGCGAATAGTTTCCAAGTTTAATTTTATTCCATCAAAATAATCTCGACAACAATTTTGCTTAAAATAGTGTACGTACGCTATTTTTAATTTATCGATGCTACTTATCGTAAAGCAAATGTGTATATATATAAAAAATGCACGAAATAACTTTTCAATAATAAAAACACTGCTTACTACTAAATAAATACTTCCACTGCATTTACGACAATCCAAACAAAAAAATTTCTTTTGTTTTGCAACAATCGAATCTGCACTCCAAGTTTTCAGTTTATTTTCATTCAAGCGGGGAAATTTTTTGCAAATCATTATTACATTTTCTTTCAAAACAATTCAATTATCTACTTTCATTCGTTGCAATATCACTTTTTCATTTTTATTAAATATATATTTAGATATTTTCTTTCTAAACCCATCTTTCTATTTGCTAAATGTCATTCTCTTTTTAAGGCCAATGCAATTTTTCACTTCCATTTCATTAAGAGTTTATATTTCACGCGGAATATCCCATTTTCCCAATATTTAACCCTAACAAGTTCGCACTGGGAACACCCCGTATAATCTAACGATTTCGGTTTGATAGAACTAGGAAGCACTTTGTTTCATACATCTCGTACTTTTTGTATTTATAAGTTTACACTAAATTTGTTTACAATTTCCGAAGCATGTGAGAAACTGGCTTGCTGAAAGGTATTTAAAACATGGCACATCTAGCAATTATTTTCATGAGCAAAACCAGGAAGAAAAATAAGGGATCGACCGATTGTGTTTTTTCACTTTCATTTTTCAGACACAAAGTTTATCGGTCCCCTAGCCACGTACAGATTCTATTTAAACAGATAGCAATAAATAAACTTAGCGCTGATTTATGCAGCCAAGCATGATCACTTCAATTATCATGTACTCCAGGAATGTGTCACTTCTTCGCACCCTCGCGTCGTAACACAGACCACATCGTAAAAAAAAGAAAGAAAAAAAAGCGATGCAAACACCGAAAACAAAGACAATTTACCATTGCCCGTCAAGTGGCGGCCAGAATCAAATTCGAACAAAATTAACATTTTGTCATCATCTGAGATTTAAGGAAAATAGTAAGTGCATTTCCCAAACAAGAGGTGCGTTTTCGTTTTTCCGAAAATATCAAATCGAACGGTAATATTTGGAAATCCACCCAATAATTTTTTTAATTAAAAGGTATTGATGTTCTGAGCCGGTTCTGTGTGCAACAAATACAAGAACAAGTTATAAAATTTTAACTGTTTTTAATGAAATAATTTATTATTTATTTATTTTCAAGATTAGTATTATAAAAAGATACGACTTTGTTGAATTTAATAAATTATTTTTTTTTACTAAAAAAATTTACGATAAAATACAAAAACATTCAACCGCAAACACATTCAAATCGCCAGGGGTTCCACACATTTTCATCGAGATTGGCAGTTCTTTGAAAATGTGCGATGAAATTTTGACAACTTTCCTAACAATTTCGGCTAAAATTTCTACGATTTTCGTATTGATAATCCTGGAACTAGAAGTACACATCATAATAGGAGTGGGTGGGTAAAGTAGTAAATATCGATTTGTAAACGTATTTCCTTTATATAATTTTAATCACCTCGGAGCTTGAGTCCTGGATTAGTTTTCACACAAAAGCCTTATAATCCACGTGACTTTTAGTAAATCTACTCGAAAATGCAGTCAATTTCCATTTGGTGCAATTTGAGCTCGGAAATTTGAATTCGACTATTTTCGTACATGTGAGATGAACTCTCTATTTCACAGCTTTCGACCAACGCCAACCAAGCTTTACCCAAAATTCAAAAAATCTGGTTTAAAATTTCACCCAGTTTTTTTGGAAATTCAACAATCAAGTTAGGATGAAAAGGAAAATTTCCTTTAAAGTTTTCTATTTAGAGCAGAAATTTCTTTGCCCTTTGGTCACTACTTGACATGACATGCCTTCTTCTCCTAGAGAAGAGTTACTAGGTATTATGCTATTTGTTGATTGTAGAATTTCCAATTAGTGGAATGGGTATAATTAAATCTTTCCTTTTTGTTCACCACTCCACCTAATTTTTGGTTATTTTTAGGATATAATAATTTTTATATGCGCTTACAAGTTATAAAACGGAATTTAGTGACCGTTGGCGAATGAAATATTTACAATTTAACATTTTGACTGAATGACCGGGGACTTCCCTAATAAAATGTGTCAAAAAATCAGAATCGGAAAAATAATAAAATATTAAGCAATTTTCATCGTGAATAATCTATTTCTTGTCACATCAATTTCGTTTTAATTTAATTAAAAAATTTAAATTAATGTTTTCGAACTTGGATTGCTTCGTCTGGAATAATTTTCAATATCGAATAAAAGCAGGCTTTACGCTCACGTGTTATTATATAATTAACCATGTGGTAGCAATTACGTGGTACACATTAGTTAATAAAACTCTCAATAGCAGCTCTGAAAATTAAAAATCCCAAACAATTAAAACTAATTTGACAGACATCAAGTCTACATTGTCAAAAATTATAATACCCAGGAATCAAGGAATATTTGATTATTTGCTTGTTCAATTATCAACAGCAAAGCAGAATAACTAAAAACAATCGACCTCTTTTCTAGGAATTAGTTTGATTATAACCTCAAAATGAATAATTTTGAAATAACTGCGTTTGGGTGAAATCAAAGTAATTTTGATTGGCCACTTCGAAATTATAAAGAAATTTTGTCGTTAAAGTAATTGAAGAACTAAGTTGAACTTTTTAAAAGTTTTAATTTGTGATAAAACTTCGTCAACCTAATTAGCGATCATAACTTTTATGAAGTTTAAATGTCTGAAAATTTAAATAACTTGGTTTTTATATGAGACGAGGATTCATGGGAAAGACCAAAAAGGCTCAGCATCCTCTTCACACGGTGACAGACACGTGTATTACCTAATAATTCATCTTTATTTATTTTAAGGCTTTTCTGTCATTTTAAGACCAGTCATTGACTCGAATATTATAAGAGGGTAGTAAAATATAAAATCTCGACTTTTTTGACCTGATTTGAAAAAAAATTCTAAATTCAAAATTTTTTTTCACATCAAATCGCACTAGATAATTGATGTGTATTCATTGATTATTGTAAACAGGCAAAAAGAAATCGTTGGTAATGTAAACATTTTATAGATCAAATAATTCGCTTTTAAAAAATTAAAATAAGTTTTTTTGTTAGGTTAACTTTTTAAAGGTTTACTTGATTGTAACAGTTCAAATGATGTGCGAATAAATTATTGAGATAAGATTTTGGTTTGAACAAACAAAAATTTTCGACGAGTAAAATATTAAAACTCGGTGCGATTTTTTAAAAAGATTTAGAAATAGTTAGAACAAAAATGGCGAATTTGTTGGTGTTTTTACTAGTTTCTTTTGAGTGCTGTCAACGGCACCTCTGGAAATTGGTATAATTATGATTTAAATTGTCTGGTATTGTTTTACGTAAGTTCTTTACTTTTGTGCCGCTTTAATTTATAATTTAATTTACAAGTTATTCCTTTAAAAACAAATTTAATCAAGACGTAAACATGTACTTCTTGTTTAAGATGAAAGTAATCAGTGAACCATAATATAATGAGTAAGTGGAATGAAAATACATTGACAAAAAGTTTGTGTTTACTTTTACTGTTAACGTGCCGAAAAAACAAAAACGTAAGAAGGAGATATCTGGGAAAAATCGAAATTGACAAATTAAAAACTTACCCAAAAATATAATAGGTAGGTTACATTGTAATATATTGAAAATTGGCTTTCGAAAATATATTTTCACTCGTTCGATTCACTGGTTTTCCGAAAAAATATAGTTGGAAGCGATTTCAAAAATTTTTGAAAATACAAAAAATCAACACTCGTGTCCAATGTAAATAGTATATCACGAGTGAACAATATTTAAATAAACACTAATCACCAATTTGTTTTTAATATTCAACTCACCATAACTAACACGAAAAGTTTTAAATAAGATCAATCACTGTTAAAGGAATAAACCATAAGGAGCGTCCACACGTAGAAAGCACTAGTGAACTAACGGTCCCGACACTGTACTCGTGCCAAGGCGAGTTGTTACACTGATACCCGCCACCGGAGGCGGCTATGGATTGGTTACAGGGCTACAGACGTCACAGGCTACCAACCAATGTTTGCGATCGTGGTACTAAATATCTCTGGAGTCAGCTGGTGAAACTGATAACGCGTGGGGCATTCGTCAACGCAATGTTTTGAATTTTATATTTTGTCCCCCTCAAAGAACCGAAAATCTGCTCTCAGCAGAGACAATTCACCCCGTTTAATTTATAATCTCTGCAGTTTTGTATCCCGACTCCAATTACATTGGTTGATAAATGGATTCTAATTACCGCAGTAAGAAATAATCAAATACCAATACAATTTAATTGGACTAGACGAATTTAAGACTGCTAATTATATAACGCATTCCCTATCCACTAAATATCTTCGTCATTTACTAAATCGATTCAAATCCATAAACAGTAACATAATTGCCGAGCATTTTAATGCAACTATTTAAACGAGATAAAATGTGATAACCCTGGCGGCATGGCGTGTACGAACAATGGCGTTAAAAACACAAGTTCGTTGACAATGCATACATTTTCTTAAGCGCCAATCTAATTGATACGGAAAATTTATCTCGTCCGATCTAATTTTTTTTAGAGTTTTTACTTTTTTTTGTTGGTACTTGATAAAGGAAGTTCTAAAAGAGCCCGTGACGTAAAATCATTGGTCCGGTGCCAAGTGTGAAACCTCACTCATACGATTGAAGCGATAATTAACAAACATTCTGAAAGATGAAAATTTTCGATGACGAACGAGCGAAACTGCGTCGTAGGTAAAGGAAAACATTAAAATCGAAAGACGAAGACTTAAACCTTAAAAGTGATTTCGACGACGGATTATACTTTGGGGATTCATGGGGAAGCTGTTAACAGAGATACCGGATTTCCGTCAAGTTCGTACGCTCACAGCTGTGTTACTAACTGGAACATTCCCTAACTACGCTAGGATTATTCTCCCGAGTCGAATTAGTTTTTTTGTTGCAAACGATTGAACGAAAAGTTATGACAACCAAATGGAAGGTATAAAAGTTCGGAGGTCAACGGTCATGGGCCAAAGCACCATCACTCACGTGCACAAGGATCTCCCGGTTACCATGGTTACGGAACGCGGTCACTAAAATTCGCAAGGCGCGGTTAGGCAAACATGCATTGCACCCCAAACATTAAGTGAGTTTTAAAATAATCTGTGTGTTATTCCAAGATTTCTTACCTCAGACGTCGATCGCTTGCTTTGGCTCTTGCGAACGCTGGTTATAGATGCACTTACAAATAGGGATGCTCGACGCCAAGTCCCCTCCCGGCGGAGCCCCAGCTTACCCCCGACCCCGCGGCGAAGAGTTTAGGCTGGTGCACGTGTGCTGCTCGCACCGCTTCCGTACACTACCACAGTTAGTTCGCGTTCCACGCGACGCCAAAGTTTTTTTTCTACCAAGGAATAAAGAACCTATTAAAAACCACGCTTCAAAAACTAATAACCTTTCATTTACTTCCAAAACATCAAAAGTCGCTAATCACCCAACCTTCTTTTGTTCGATATTTTAAAAAAACCATCCAAACGTAAACAAATTAAATAAAACACATAAAAGGTAAAAAGTAAAAACAAAACGTACGGCTGGAGCATGTTACATCTGGATGTATGGTACGGAAGTCTTTAAGGTACATTAGTCGTTTATACGCTATATACAGGGACGGCTTATTTGTGCAAGAGTTATGTGTACGCTTGTTAAATTAAACGAATGTAGAATCGAAAATTAAATTTCCCAAATAAAATTGGGACAATCTGATTTTGCGAACAAGAAATATAATTTAGTAAAAAAAATAGGAAATCAAATCTTTTCTGGTTTAAAAGAAAAGCGTGCGTTCTCAAATATCAATTACGAAGATATCTCGAATACTTCCTGTGCGACATCGCACAGATGTAACATTCCTTTAATTAAAAATTATTAACAACCCCCAACTTCAATTAACGATAACGTTTTTACGTTGACATGGTAAAAAACATGGCCGAAAACTTCTATTCCGGAAACGTGGATACCAGAGGAAAGGGTTTTACTAAAAAACTACCTATGGAAGAGTTTTTGATAATCTACTTCCTATTTATGTATACAAATATTGTGAGCTCATTTCGTGTAGCGACGACACAAGAATTTCCGCACGTGCAGCTAACAAAACAGATGCTGAAAGAAGACATTATAAAAGATCTAAATAATGTTAATACCTATTTTTTTTGGAAAATCATAAAAATTTTGCTGCAAACCAATTAGAGTTTTTTTTTTAAAATCGATTTCAGCAAATTGGATAAATTAAAACTTTTAATAAAATGTGTACAACATCGCTCGTAATGTGTAAATCGATAATAAAATTTAACTGGAAAATTGTTTTATAGTTTCCCGATAAATTTTAGTGAAATTTAGGTTAGAAAATTTTCTAAGTGCTTTTTTTTTTGTTTTAAATTTATCGAAGCCAGTCCTGGAGATTTTTCTTAAATTTTAATTCTAGGGTAACTTGTGCCACAAGTACTGTAACAAAAAAGCTATGTAAGGGGGCCATGAGCTAAAGATAGCTGTGGGCACGTGTGCAGCCGGCAAGCGTGACGAGGCCCGGGCCGGGGTTGAGAGGGCGTCGCGGCGCAAGTTGACTCATGAAGCAGAGCTTGGCCGTCCAGCAGCACATTTCCTAACTCTGCTTCTCGTAGTCTAACCTTCGATTAACGGTTAGTCACCTCTATAGAAGCCATGTGCTACTGGTGCTTGTAGATAACTAGAGCGCGGCATATTCACCGATAGTGGGAATCTGCACAGGAGAGGCCGATATGGCGGACCCCTTCTCATGTTCCGATACCTTTTAAGGCGCGATGTGGTAGCCAAAAGCGTCGTCGTCGTATTTCTTTTCCCCTCGATAACGTACTTTAAGTTCCCCCACCATACTTTATGCGACACGAATTACTTACCCTCGTCATCAACTCAAAACATCCGCGAGTGCCAGTTACATGTTAAAACATTACGATAAATTTCCAAATAATTTAGCATTTCCGATTTCATATGTACATCAACTTTATTTATATATATATATACTATATATTACAGATATAGCAGTATAGCGCAACATAGACAAACGCATGATATGCTGAGTAGGTACATAGATTCGAACGACTACCCTTGGAATCTACAATTGACACATTCGAAAATTGAGTTTTCTATCTATAAGCGCCAATTTTGATTGTTAGAGCATTTGAACAAAAGCTAGAGATTGACGAAGAAGAATGGGATAACATAAATTTTATTAAAGAGAACAACATTTATATAACATTGTAAATGTCTTGCCTGTAGTATTTAGAGAATCCATGTAGCTTATTGAAAAGCACACTTCATCTTATAAATGTGTTGACGCTCCATGCGACAAAACGAAATATACATTGCTGCACAGGTAAATAGCACCCGATTGAGGAAACAAAAGAAGACACTTTCCCGAAACATGGGGATGCGGGCCGTCGAAACCGACGTTCGACGGCCCGCTCAATGCACAGATGCCCACTAACCACAAGTCCGGGAGCTTCTCATCCAGAATAAAAGCAACGCTCAAAATATAAGTTTTATTTCAGTACTGCTATAGCACAGCTTTTTGGGTATTTTTGACCTGCCCTAGTCGCACACAGCAAATGCTCGAACAAATTTTAACGTTAATTATAGACATAAACAAACGAAAATATCCATCTATACATAGATTCGCTATTATAATGTTGGAGACAAAATTATGACAATCGATCTAACCCCCACAATTCGCTGACCTAACCGACCATGTAATATGTAGTATATAAAAAAACGTCGTCCAATACGACAAACTCGTCAGGAAGCAATGTAGAACAATTTTAAATAAAATTGCTTAACATAATGGATGAGTAACAACAGAATTTGATCGATTTTGCATTCGATTACGTTAGTTTGTTATCCCAGGATTTGGCTTATATTTTACTAACATAGTCAAGGCTCAAGGGTAGTACCGTCGCGTACTAGAAAGTAAAATAAATTAAGAGAATTATATTAGAGCTTGGAGAGTTGCCATAGACGTGTCGTAGTAAATTTTATCGGATAAAACTTTTTGAAATGACGAAAGGGTGGAAAATGAGAAAATTTCTGATAGAAACGAGCCTACGATTTACATAGTGTAAATGTTCAAAAACACGTGCGCCCTCACGTGGCCTTGATGAAGGAGTAGAGGTTCCTTATGTGCGTCACTAGCTACCTATTGATTGCAGATGCGTACCGACGATAGCTGTGCTCTGGTCACGGCCGAAACCGTCGTTGGCATGACGATGATTGCGTTGCCAAGTATTTTTGTTTTCCTCCGCTAACTAATTGGCAAATAAGATTATCCAACAAAAATTGTTGTAGCTCAAGGGAAAGGAATGTATCTCAAAAGATTTTTCACGTATAATTGTTTTGCCAAAGGATGAAATATTAATGACCCAAGTTTCTCAAAGAAACATTTTATTAACTACTGTAAGTTTCCAGAATGCAAAACATCGTTCGCTCGTGGAAATAATCAAGTTTACAATATTACTTGCGTATACATCCTTCCACTCATCAAGGAAGTTGTGACGAACGATAAAATTAAGAAAACCTTGTTTTTTCCCCTCTCATAATTGCGATCATTTAACATCACATTTCTCCTAGGTGAAACAAAACCACAAAACTATGTTAGTATTTAGTTCAAGATCTTATTTGTAAAATCATGTTTGGCATCACTCCAAAAAAGTAATCTAAATATAATTCTATTGTACATACATACATCTTACACCAAACTAAAGAACTTTTAATGCCAACAATGACAATCTCACCTTTCTCTCTAACTAAATTTAAGAAATTCAAATTGCCGCCATTTTTCTTTCATTTCCATTAAATACTCCATTCTGATTGCAAAAAATCATTCAACTCCCCACCCACCCTACTACGCACTATTGAAAATTTACTTCATTCATCAGTTTATTAATTTTCAATTAAAATAATTTCAGTCGCTAATTAATTCAGCAACCCGCGCATTAATTGCTATTGAACATAGCAATAATTGTCAGATTTAAAACGAACTCGATAAACTACATTTTGGTTTCATAAGGAACAGATAAAAAGTTACCCAAATTAACAAACCAACTTCACTTTTATCGGGACACTTAAGTAGCTGAAGTGGAGTGGAAAAAATACTCGAAATTACGCTTATCGGAGAGAAATTATATATTGAATTACTGTAATTCATATTCAAAACGTGCAATTTGGACTGATGTTTTCATATTTTAGTTCGATTTACAAATTCCTCGTTTCCTAACCTTAAAATATTTTTTATAATATAATAAAAATATATGAAACCACGCAAATGATTAATCCCTTTGCCAACTTCAAAAGTTTTGTTATATAGATTTGTTTCTTTTTTGTGAAGGGATTTCATATTTTTCATTGTATTGGGTAACTTGAATAAATATTTCGCTACTTGATCGTAATAAGATACTTTATTCGAAAATTTGAACAACATTGAATAAAGACTTGTTTTGACTGTACGGTAGAAATCCTGATAAGAGATAAAGTTTATAATAAAGTTATTGTATTTCTATAGTTGGCATTTACATAAATATAAAAGCTAACCTTGTTTTACTGAATATTATATTTTGTATATTTTGTGTTACGTGGACGTGTACCTGCTTTTACTTTTTTTCGATAGATCAGACGTGCAAGAAAATTCTCATAATTTTTCTAATCCTACAAAATCCGTTACTTTTCAGACACCAGACGGCGAAATTTTACAAAAAGTGAAAAAAAAAATGATAAGCTGAAAAAATATTTAAATTTCATCTGCACAGTTTTTTGAAAATAACGATGTGGTTTTCCCTTTTCCTGTATAAAAAAGTGAAAAAATAACCACATTCGTAAAACTAATTACTCTAATTGGTGTACAGCGAGCGCCATGCGAAACAAAAATGATAATTATTGCAAATCTAACGCGACAATCAGTTCATTGCACATAACTTATAAAATAACAAATTAAAAAAAAGTAATAAAAAATAAAAACAAAAAAAACTCGCTGAAATCATCAAATTGACAAAAAGTGTGGGGGAGTGTGTGGCAGTTTTTTGCCAATTTAATTTAGTTCTCATCAATAATTCATCTGTATGCCAAATTTCAGAGGTTTTACAGGAAAAAACGGTTGTTTTAACGGCTATGATTGGGAAAATAAAAATTAATGAAATTTGAAGAAGAAAATCTTTTTCTTCATTTCATATAACAATTAATTATTCTTAAGTATTCTTAAGAATACCCAAGAATTTCTAAAGAATTCAAAAATATTTTTGAAAACATTCCGAACAGCAAAAATTGTTTTCTCTCTCCGAAACTTTGATCTTTTTTGTTCATCCGTTAACAAGTCTACAACGGAAGAGCTTTTAGAAGCTCCAATGATTTCCAACGAATTTCAGGATTAGCAAACAATTTAGTAATTTTCAAGAAATTCCTTGATTTTCTTATATCTATCCCTCGATTTTAATTGTCGGTGTACTAGTACGTCTACAGTAGTTTGGATGGGTCCACATCAATACACGAGATGAGAAAGAAAATCGGCTGCTATCTTAAATGTAACAAAATAAAATCTTCATGTAATTTGTGTTTGAATTAAGAAATTTTGACGATTATTCCTTTTGATCAAATCAAACAAGAAAAAAATTCATAATTCCGAAACAAATTTGCGTTGATAACATTAGTTGGTGGGAATAGTACCTAAAATACTCCCAAAATTGATAATAATATAAATTATAAATAATTTTCATTATTTAATTCAATTTAAAAATTCGGGTAAAAAAGGTCCAAAAAAACCGTAAATTTGGAATGCGCATACGGTATTGGCTGTTTTCATAATGTAGTCCCGCCCATTGAAATATTTTATGTTTGTACGTTCTAGTTTTTCTATCAATTTATGGATAAAAGTATTCATTCTAAACGACAGATATAAGAAAATAATAAATGTTTGAGGAGAATGGGTCTCGGAGTTCACGCACTTGTAAGAACATTTTGGAAGACCGCAAGAACTCAAAATCATGAAATTAGAAAAACAAGTGTCTCTGGAGCCCACGAACTTTATAAAAACATCCCTAAACTTTAGAATGATGGATCTAGCAAGACAAGGATCTACGAGTCCACGTACTTGGTGAAGACATTCCTGAAGACCACCGAAGTCGAATTATACTAAAATTAACGAAATCCAATTCAAAATAAATTTATGACACATTTTGAATGCAACAGCGTCCGGCTGCTCCCTTTAAAAATGCCTGTTGCAACTATTTATGTCGAGTACACGCACAGTCAGCAGAATGGAGGTAAGCACCGACCATTTCGTATACTACTCGGCGTTTCATACGTAAAAAAAATTCTATAAAAATATTTCTTTTTTTCTGCACAGTAAAAACGTTTTCTTTGAATCAAAAAAACAATTTTGTTTTACTTTTGGTTCAACAAAGAATTATTTAAATCAAAAAAATTTTAACTGAAGAAACTAAAAATTTTGGTTGCATATATATATATAAAATATATATAAAATTTAATTTTGATTTAAACAAATTTTTGTTTGAACAAAAATATTTTAATTAAATATGAATATCAATAGTGAGCTAAAGGATACAAATAAATCTTATTATATAGATTTCGCAATCTTATACAATTAAATGTAAAAATTTTTTTTTGTTGTAAATATTTTTTACAACATTTAATTGTATAGGATTGCGAAATCCATATAATAAGATTTATTTGTATCCTTTAGCTCACTATTGATATTCATATTTAATTGTATTTTCAAGAGCTAATAATTATAATTAACAAAAATATTTTATAAATTCATTTGTTTTAAAAAAAAATAACCAAACAAAATAGTTTTTTTGATTCAAAGAAAACATTTTTACTGTGTGGGGGCAGTTTGGGTGTTAATCCTGCGGTTGGCAATGTTTCAACGATAAAATTTATTTAAATTTTATGAGCGTACGTAAATTCCGCCGTTGGTAATGTTTTTGTTTGGTAATTGAGTAACCAACTAATCAGGTGTAAACAAGAGTTACGATAACGCACCTGATTGGCTGGTTACTTCTACTACCACTCCAACAAAAAAACATTACCAACGGTGCAAATTTCATTTAATCAAATAATAATGCATATTATTAGAGATAGGTTAATAAATAAATATTAAGAATTAGTATAAACTAAAATTTAAAATAAAAAATACGAGCCCCCCCATCCCATGGACGCCCTTTATTGACGACTCCTCAGAGATAAACTATTGATTTTTGCCTTAGTTAATGTACAAGATTGAAAACTGAAGAGTTAATCTTTAAAAAAAAATTAGGAAGTTCGTTAATGGTAATTTGTCAAATTGTACTTTTGCCACTTTTGTCGGCAGTTGTCGAAATAGAAGCGGGCTACTTTTAATCTGTTTTTTGTATAAAAAATTTAACGTAAATTAATATAAACATTCAAACACTAGGTCATGGCGACCAATTGGTCAAAATGGTAGTCAATTTGTGTTGACGCATCGCCATTGTTTTGAAATGAAATTAGTCTCGATCGGTTGACGCTGATGCGCAAGAGTGGATCTTTTTGTTATTTACTATCGCCTTATTAAATTTTATTTTCAATTTGAACTTACAGTTGATCGGACGATTTATAATTGTTTTGCCAAAGATTAAAATTTTTGTTTTAGATTTTCATTTACATAATATGATTTCCATGTATATACTATATGTTATTAATTATTATGTATATAAATATTACAAGTAGTTGTTGTGGGGCATTGAGAATTGAGCTACAGACTGCAAGAGCGTAGGTTCAATTCCCACTTGCTACCAAACTATTTGTGCCGTGGTTTGTAATTCTGAAATTAACATTTTTTTGTGATTTTGAGAGTTAATCCCGATCAAGACTGGTTAAACCTTAAATAGTATTTCCCAATAAATAACGTCTAAAAAACTAGAAAATCAAGAATTAGAGATTTTCACGTTTAAAAATTTTTAAAGTTTTCATTCTGAAAAATGTAGTAAAGTAGAAGTGTTTCACAGTTCCTATTAATCGCCAGTTGTAATTAATCAAAAATACAAAAAAAATGTTAAAAGGTTTAAAAACAATAGAAATTATGGAAGTACCCAATGAGGTAGATACTTAGAGAAAAATGTAAGACCCCTAGAGTCTATTTTACCATTTAATATATATTTTTTTAAATTTTATTATGTAATAGTTTTGAATATTTTTTTTAGAAAAGTGAAATAGTAAAAAAACAAATTTAAATTATTTTTAAAAATAGTAAAAAAGGCATTGGAAACGTTTTAAATGGAAGATTCGATCGGCCAGAAACTCCTTTCCATTATTGTATAATTTTTTTAATATGTAAGACCTGTGATATTAAACAGTTGACTTTTAATACCACAAACCTTGGATGTTTAAAAAAAATGGTGCAATGAAAAGGAGTTAGTTCCTGGAGAGTGCGGTCCAATGCCGAGTGTAATTTATTATTTTTAAAGCATTTTTAATCCCCTTTCCTGCATAAAATTGTTTTTGTGATTTTGAAAATTAAGAAAAATCCGGGTAAAATAAAAAATATCGTAGCGCAGTTATCGTTGCTTGTACGAAAAAAATACATAGAAGGTTTTTTGTAGAGAAATTAATTTACTTTATTTTTGCTAATTGCTATTTTAATGTGGGAGTGACGGATCTCGAGATATTTAAAAAAATATGTTGGCGTGAAAAAAGGAACTTTTAGTATGTTAGTGCAAAAATAACTGCACAATAATAAATTAGCAGTAGTCACCGACTTTCCCGCACCTACAGTATACAAATATTTAAATTTTTTCTAAGCTAAATTATTTATCTCATTTAAGCAATACAATGTGTGAGCTGATGTCATAGTTTACAAAGTTTAATTATTTACAATGTATCCGGATTTTAAATTCCAGTCGTTCTCCCCTATCAAACGAGGTTTGAAAGAAAACATTTTGCTCAGTGATTAAAAAATGACATTAAGTTGTAACGACATATTATCAACAATTTATTCATGAATTCAATAGTAAAACATATTTATCTCGAACGAACAATTATATTATGGCTAATTTTATATTCCTAGAATGAATGAAATAATATAATATAATATAGGCAATCGATCACTACCTATATTAATAATTAATTTATAGATGTTAAATGCACTTATATTGTTTTTCTTTTCCGAAAAAAAGGTAAGTGTTAAAAAATTAAAAAAAAAAATTTGATCAAAACTTTGACCGAGAAAAACTTGGAAACCTGTAAAAATTGTTTACTCATTTTGTTACGAAAAAAATTTCGAACTTGAAAATTGTAATAAAATAATAAATATTGTGGTTTGGCAAAGTTTCAAGTTTGTAATGCTGGTGATGATAAAAACGGTGGCGTTTCACATAAAACGAGGAGATAAACGATTTTTTGAAGAATTAATAAAAAAAACTGATTTTGCCTTTCAAGATTTCGGTACTTAAGCCACTCCACCTTAAAATTGTAGCATCATCGAAGAAAATACATGTGTTAGTTGTAAAATGTCTCCTGCCTTCGAAAGCACAGCTGCACCCCATACATATGGCTTTTGAGACATCTTTATAATCGCCCCCCAGTTTTAACTTTGACTAAAAGGTGTTGTTAAACTTAATTACTAAGTTTCGATAAACAAAGTCGACTTAAGCTTCAAAAGCATGCAAAATGAAAAGAAAAAGTTAAAAGTATTTATTAAAGTAGTCGAAATTTTATCATCGCTTTTGGTTATTCCGTCAGAAATCTTGATATTATATTCAACAAGATACCTTATCTAAGTAAATAGATTTAACATGTTTACCAAGTAAACGCAATAATAATTTAAAACACAAGTTGGCAAGAGCCAACAATTAAAACTAGCAATTGTGTTAATATTTAACAATTACCGAGCGGAAATTTTATACAGAAGTCAAAATTTAAAAAAGCAGGAAAACATATTTAACACAATTTAATAGAAACATTAACGGACATCAATACCAACCAAACAAAGAAAAAACAGAAGCACATCGTGAATTACTTTTCAATACCAATTATTCGTAGACCAAACTTTTCAAGGACTAATGGACGGTTCGTGCTTGTCATGTAACCTGAAATGTAAGAGCAATTTCTATTGTAAACTAAAGAAAATTGTATTTCACAATAAATTACACCTGAATCATAACTGCATGAAATAATTACCACGTATGTGTAAAAAAGAACAATAACCATCATATAACACAACATTAGAATACTTAACCTTTTAACAAATAAACTTAAATTGCATAATTTTTTCCACCGAATATGAATTATTCACTTATTCTGATTTATCTAATCGATGCCTTGCAAATAAGTGAACATAAAAAAATAGTATATTAAAATGGACTATTATAACTCCTGCGCAAAATTTCAGTTCTCCGCGATATCGGAAAGAATACACACAATGCTACTCAAACAAACAAAATTTCGGAATTTTCCTTAGATTTAAAATCACACTAAAAATAATATACACGGAAAAACAGTGTCTGTGTGTGGTAAGCGAAACGAGGGACTTTGTCCGTCAGACAAAATACATTAGTTTGGCAATCGGGGTGTCCAAGAACATTTTGTAGCAAACGAATCCAGCACGCAAAAAAACAATAGTTTATTCGAGAAAGTTAATTTGTTTCGTTGCTTTTCACTTCCAGTCTCGACTTTAAACAGACATTTGGAGTAATTTTGGACCGGAGCCAAAAGCAGTAGAGCAACTAGTTTTTACTCATAGCTAAAGCACTAAAATTTAATAGGCTCTCCCAAAATAGCATCAATTAACAAAAAAATCCTAACGTAAATCAGAATTTAAAAATTCGTAAAAATAGAAGTTTCAGCTCTCCAGGAAAAACTGGACCTGGAAGGGAGTATAAAATAGTCCAAACAATTACCGCCATCTATCGTCGATAAACAATATTATATAATCTAACAGCCTACTCTCCCTAATATTAGATGGCGTCTATGGTAGTCTGTTACAACTACACTATGGGGAAGTCCACACTAAACGAACAGCCTGTATGTTTACATCACTGCTATAAATTTATTTTTTTCAATTTAACAGATTCATATTTCCCAAAATATCCTACTATAAAAAAATTAAGGATGCTATCACACTAAAACTTGGGATTGGCAAAATTTGAATTAATTCGCTATTAAAACTTGGTATATCAATCAAATAGCTTGTCGGTTAAACTGGTTAAACCAATGTCGCGTTACAAACATAAAAGAACCCGCAAGTTTAATTAAATTGCAGTACAGCCACACAAAAGACTTTTGAAGTTGACTCGTTATTTATTGAGAAATCAATGTCAGATTCTGATAAGTAAAGCCATTAAGAGCGATTATGCATTTCGGGGTTCTCAAAAATTATTTACATCAGAAAAATATGAAAAAATATAGGTTTAAGCCAAAAAAGATGTTTAATTTTCTAGGTTTATGCATTTTATAATACAAATTATCAAAAACATCCCGATTATCTAAACGTGCTTGCTTTTCAAAATTTACGACTAAAATTTTTGGGAAAAAACTGCCTTCCCCAGTTCAGTAATCTGGATCGGACTAAAAACTGTGACGCGGAAAAGATTTTGCTGCATTTCTTGTGCGAAAAAATTTGAGAAATAAAGAAAGCTTCTGCAGTATGGTCAACTACCTCGAGTTGAAATAGACGTTCAAGTTGTCCCTCAATGCTATTTATGTAGTGGACCTTTGCCATAATTTGAAGCTCCTGTTTAAAAACTGTTGGTGGCGCCTCCATTTCTTTGAAGATGGCTAAGAAAAATTTGATGTGGTATTCTTTAAAATTTTTCCCAATTAAAACCAAGAGTTTTTATCAAAAACTTGGAAGTTTTTGAATATTTTCATGAAAACTTGCTTGGTCTTCGTGTTGATAAACTGCGACAAAATGTAAAATGTAGAGATGCTTCTCTTGTTGATTATTGTTTCACGTATAATAAAATTGTATTTAAAAATAGAACCCAGTTACTTGCCAAATGACAGAACCAGAAAATTATTTTCATTTGGCAAATGAGTAAGCCAAACTTAACAAAAGGAATTGAATTTTCACTGACAAGTTTTTACGATATTACAACAAATTTGATTTGGGAAATACAACAATTTAGTCAACCACTGGAGATCAAAAAGTTTTCATAAATAAATCAATATTTTAAAGTAAGGGTCCTTAAAAGTAGGGTTAATTAATTTTTTATTTGCGATTTCAATATAAATTTTGAAAAATAGCAGCTGCATATTCAAATAACTTCAAATATATGACAATTGAAATTTCAAAGTGATTTCTTCAGGAGTTTCTTATATTACTTCGAAAAATAAAATCACACCCATTATTATTTTCCGAAATTCTATGTATACGAAACCCTTTAATGTTAACGATAAAATCGTGAAGTCATGTCGAAATGTACCTGCTTGCTATTTCCCCCCATCCCTCAAGAATTTGGACAGAAACGGCCCTAGCCAAAATTTTTCTGCGAAGAGCAGTCCTCAGTTTGCCAACATTTTTTCTCCACTTTTTTTAAAATTTGATTTCTTACATGATTTGTGAAAAAGTTCAGTTCATCGACGGTTTTGCCAACTATTCACAAATTTTGTCAACTGTCTACAATATTAGTGGGGGCCTTCCCCTTCCTCCCATAAGACCATCACTGGTTTGGGCTTGTCAGAGCAGTGTCATAGCAAAGTATTTCAGTAATGAGTGAAAACACCACACAATGCGACGAAGATAGTTTTGCCCTCGTGACTTTTTTCGGTGTTTCTCTAAGATTCCTTCTCCAACTTCCTCTTCATTTTCTGGGTGTTGGTATATATTCCATTATCTGCCTAGATAATTAAGCAAACACCTATTTTTTTCAAGTGCTATGTGCAACCGTTTCAGAGTTGAAGTTTGAATGCAATGCTTCAGCTAGTTTATGCAATAAAAATCCAAAAGTCTTCTCTGGAATGGTAGAAGATCCCAGGTTCCAAGCTCCCCCCGCAGTAATAGTTTTTTCTTTCAATTCATTTTACTTTCAATCCTCTTGCATAAGCGTTACTTACCTTCACATCAGCTAGAAGACCTTGGGATTTCTGTTGCATACGGTATTTACGGTTAAAAGGTATTTTCTCAGAAACGGTTGACCATAGTACTTTTAAAAAACTACCAAAGCTCTCTTGTCTCCAAGTCTTGTGTAACTCTCAAGAGTTACACTAAAGGGGTTCTCCTCGTTAGTTGATCCACACCAAGACCACATTCAATGGTAATTTGTGTTTAATCAACCTCATTCAAAATTAAGCAGCGTCTTATCGAGATTTGGTCATGATTCCGGTGTTTAAGAGTTAAAAAATATATAAATTGAAGTGATTGGGCCAGTACGCAATTATTAGACCACCTATCTTAATGCAGTTCCAAAGCTATCAAATGCCCAAATGTTAAGAGTTCAGAAGCGAAAAAGCTGCTTTCGACAATAATGCAAAACTTGTTGCTGAATGCGACCGCCTTCCTTGTTCCATAGAAACCGCTAATTCACTGAATTCGGAATTTTCGCTACTAACTCTAGTTGTCCCCAATGTTTGTCGTGAAATATTTCATGAGTTCGAATTCGGGAAATCTAAACTTTCTTATGGTTGCCTCAGTGCTTCGGAGGGGACGTAAAGTCGGGGGTCTCCTGGATAAAAACTCAGGGTTAAGGGCACACGTGAGGCAAGTCTAGTTGAGCTACTACTAATAAAAAAATAGAAATATTGAAATCGGCTTTAGTAAACTGATGAATATACAAAACTTTCACTTAAGCGAGTGGACGTCTCTGTGTTAAGAGCAAACTTTTTGAGAAGCTTCCGTCTTCCACCAGAAAGTTGGCCATATGGGTCTGAATTAATAAAATGGAAAAACAAATGAAGAAAATCTAAAAAAAGGGTTAAATGCCATATGACGTCATATGAAGATAAACAACTTAATTTATAAATAAAGTTGGTATTCCTGTTAGAAAACAGCATTATTCTGTAGAAGCAATTATTATTAATATTAAGAACATGTCAACAAGCTTGCCAACTTTTAAACTCCGTGTCCTTTCATCAGTAGTCGAGTCCGTCTTTTCGGATAAAAGGAAAACCGAAAACAAGTTTTATAAAATAATTTAGCAATAATTCAAAATTAAAAAAAAATGTAATATATGGAATGACAGATGTCATTAAAATAGAACATTGTTGTTGCTTTTCAAATGCAAAATAATTGTTTAATTTATATGTACTGTAAACATTAAATTTTGAAAAATAGTCGGCAGGTTGTTAGACATTGGCACTTAAGTCTGATAAGAACTAACAATTTTCGAATTTGATTCTATTAAGGAAATGCATAAAAAGCGTAGGTTGCAATTTTCAATGTCTTTGTCAAAATCTTGTTTGAAATGAAAACAAACAAATACATTTGCATAATTAAATAACGTGGAAGTGTTATGACCTAGTGAGCATTTAAATTATAAGGAACCGTCAAATTAAATTATGGGGTCACCATTTTGAAAAATATAGAAAGGGTAAATGTTCTTAGAATGTACAAGAATGGAATCGATGTTTACATGTTATATTAATAACAATACAATGTGCAATACATTGCTTTAATTTTTGTCAAGATGGCTGCTCTAGTTTTGCATTTAATTAACAGCCCCACGCTTTAAGTCATTTTGATGTTTTCAAGGGAAAATAGAATTTTTTTAATTTGATTATACCTAGACGACACTGTTAAAGTGTAAATAGAACAAATTAGGTTAGCTTTGTTTTATTATGTCTATAGCCAATATAGGACATGTCATAAGAAAATAATCCCGTTGAAAATATTTTGATAAGCGAATGGTATGTTCCTTAGCAACATAAGCGTCACTGATATAAATCGTTAGGACCGCAAAATAATTTCATCTTAAATAATACAACATAGTAGGTAAACAAAAAAATATGTTGGAATTTGAAACACCTAACCTCAAAACGTAGGTAGCTATTGATATTTTGAACAAAATTTTGATGTGAAAGAAACCGAAAAGTTAATTAAAATTTAATAAAGAAGCATTTTAAAAGGTTTTGCCGAAAAAAATATACTAAAACAATTAAATTTATTGTTTTCTCATTAATTAAAATTTAAAGGAAATGTAAACAAAACCAAATTTAAAGGTAGTTTAGTAGAATAACAACATTGAATCTACTTCTTTTGTTATAATTGATTAATTTTCTACTTGATTTTTAAAAACTATAACTTTGTTGTAAGTTATAAGATAATTAACTAATTGGATATGTCATTTAAATAGTCTACTAATTAGTTAAGTATCCTTGGGTCATGATGTTAAAGATGATTTTTGATATTTTGTTAAATTATATAAAATACAATTTCATCAACATAATGCGCCCATTAAGTTTGTTTAAAAAACTTACTTTGTTTCCAAAAACAAAAAATAAGCAAAAACAAAAAATCGAGAAAATCAAAAATTGAAGTTAACTCGAGAAGGTGCGAAGGTCCCGAAAATAATTTATACAATAAAAACTATTTTCGCCATTTTTGATGTAGAGGGATCATGCGGTAGTTAATCAAGAAACTTTTATCACTTCCGGTTTCACCACCGGAAATTATATTAAGTTGTGTTTTTCAAATAACATTTTTTTCCGTTTAAGTACCAATAAAATTATTAGCTCGGGCGGCCTTAGCGTAGCGTATAACATTTTGTTTGAAATTAAATTACTGTAACCCCTGTTCGGAAACGTCGTTATCATATAGGTATTATTAACTTTTTCGAACCAAAAAACTCCCCAGATCCAAGATGGCAACGTTTAATAAAAAAAATAATACGAACCTTTGCTAGTGGTAATCCTTCCTCCATAATTCGACGTACATCCTACAATAAAAAAAATTAAATTAAAAATTTACATTTAATTATTATTATAATAGATTAGTGTGCATGAAATGCTGCTTTTAATTGCATTTAATTATGTAAAGTTTAAAGTTTCTATGTTAATTAATATTAAAGTACTTTCAACTACATAATATATAATGCGCTACATTATATTTTCATCGTACGAAAATTTTTTAAAAAACATTTGAGGGATAAAAGTAAAATTCGTTTTAAATTCCGACGTTTTTATTAATCCAAAAATAAACTAATATGTGGTTGACATTTTGCTTTCCCCTTTTCCTTTAATTTATAATTTCTTACAACTTCCCGGCATATCAAAATTACTTAAGCCGTTACCTCGCACGTTATTAAATTTTAGTTTTATTCAAGAAATACGTGATTTATTTAAAAATCCTTTTTCCTCTTCTAGAAAGCCAAAAGAAACATTCAGATCCGGCAAAATATAAACCCACGTGTAATTATCACAATTTTGTGCTTCGTCCTTTCATATTTATCCTCACCCCTTGATTTAAAAAGAATGTCAATAAAAAATTTAGCCAAATAACTGGAAGTGGGATGATTAAATATTTTGATCCAAATCCAAGATGGCAACGCCGTCTCGAGTTATTGAAAAATTATCAAATTTTCCCTAGATAAATGTTAAATTTAATTAATTCCAAACCTTCAGTGCTGTTAAGCAAACCATTTACTAGAAGTTCTCAGAATTTCCACACTCGTTCATTGAGATTTTCTGTTTTAATCTTATCCAAGTTTGTCTACTAATTGGGAAATAATCAGTTTCAGAAGTCCTAATTTTTTTCAACTCAATAGGTAGGACGGGGATGTCCCCATCTTGCTCAATTAGCACTGTTTAATTTGTATTTAATTTTTTTCCCGGGACCCAGGTTGGGAAATCTTAATTAGAACATTCACCATTGTTCTATGTTCCAGGAATTTTCATTATCTCTTCATTTTTTCTTTCAAATAATTAAGCCTCTTTCTCCTAGGGAGAAGTTATAGCATTTAAACTCCACGGCTGCTAAAACCGGATTGGCCAATGTGCCTGTAACCCTTCCCAATAGGCCAATAACCGTCTCGAAACGTAAACTGGCCGGTAATCTGGTTTGGCGGGTTTCCTGTACATCTGTAATTGTATTTTTGCCTTTGTTTTTGCAAAGTGCAACTTTTAATATTCAGATATCTACAATAAACTCTCGTTTAGAGGATATCTTTTTAGGAGACAACCGGTTTAGCCTCTTGAGCAACACTCATTAAAAATTGAATCACTCTGAAAATTCCTAGAAAACGTTTCAACCATTTGGTTAATTTTATTGTTTACTACATTTTTTGTTATAGGTACTATATTATTTGATGCTATGATCGAACTTTTTCTAGAAATTTTCAGAGTTATTAAAGTTTTAGTGCAAAAATATCGGAATATTGCAAATTGTAGAACTAAGCCTTTTGTTTCACGGCTCGCAATTTACGTAATTAACGATGTCGCAAAAAAATTTAATTATCCTTTTAACTTCTTTATTTTTATTATTCGTTCATGCACTCATTATTTCCATTTATTGATGATTTCATCGTTATTTTATAAAAAAATAAAAATATATTTTAAAATTCAAAATGTCCTCTTTTCGTCAATAACTCGAGAATGCGTTTCTCAAAATGTAATTTTAATTCAAACTTTTTTTAAATTAAAAAAGGAGTAGAATGCCATAGCGAAACATAAAATTGTGTTAATTACTCATTTTAATAGGTCGATTAGCCCTCTTTCGATAGTAATATTTCTTTTAGTTCTCTAAATATGATCACCCGGTATAATAAAACTTACATAATCATTAATCATTAAGTATGTATCAAAAACACGTGCTCACAAAAAGAGCGTCAACTGAAATTTAGAATTCTTTAATAATAATCTATTAAGTAATTTTTATATAAAACTTGGAAAAATAAAACGATGGAAACAGTCGCGAACAGATATAACACAAAAAGAATAATCATGTTTTTACTTTACTAATTAAAATTATTAAATCCTATTACGAAAGTTTACGATGGCATTGCAAATGCTCAACATCAAAATTTGAAACGGATCTGCATTTTATACAAATTTAGAAAAAGGTCACAACCTTTGTCGCAAGTCTTATGACCGCTTCGGAGGGCGTGTAAAGCCGTCGGCCCTCCCGAATTGCCATTATTTATTAAAAAACCAAATTAATTCGAATATAGCAAATCAAAATTGAAAGAATAACAAAAAAGTGAATATAAATAAATTAATAATTGTTATTTATAAATTTGTGATTCAATAGGAGACTTCACATCGAGGTAAAAAATTGACATAAAATTTTTCAATTGAAACACCCTGTACATTCAAGCCGATAGGATTAGCAACGTATGTGTTTTACAAAATCCAATCTAAAATAAATTTTACGAAGTGTTGGTGTATTACCCAATACTCCTACTTTTTGAGATGGATCTTCCATTAAATTTTACGAGACTCGGAGGAACCATAACCTAAAAAGTCTGGATAGCAATGAACATAAACACAAGTCGATCCTTAACTTTTCTTTACCCTAATTTTCAATGATCAACGCAAAAAATTGCTGCATTAGTACATTTTCTTAAATGATGTAATTAAAAAATCTAAATATTACAAGGTCCACTTTAATTACAGAATTTACATAAATTTTTCCCAACCTTATCTCATCAAGTTGCCCAAATAAATATTTTACGTATTTTAGAGCTGTCTTTCGATGGGGAATATAATTGAAGAGCGGTTACTAAAATTTTCCACAATTAGCGATTAGCATAAAATTAAAATAAAGATGCTGGTGCTATGCCTGATGGGTTTGGGTCAAATTATTCATAAAAATTATGCAAAGGTTTCGTAAATATGTTTATTCAATTAGACCACATACCTACTTCAACAAATAAATAAATATCTGGATATAAACAGATTTTCTTAGGTCTGCTGGAAAATACTCAAACCTACACAATTGTATATAAAAAAATCCAGAAAACTATTTAGGAGATGAATGTGACAATCTCGTTTTCCAAGTTATTTCTTTCTTCCAACTCATGACTTCAAAATATTTTGACAATTAGTAACAAAACCTTAATTTGTTTTAATTGTTATTTGTATTTATCAACTTAAAAAAAAATGTATTGAAAATAAATTTACTTTAAATAGACCTTGACTTTATAACTGAAGACTTGAGTACAAAATTTCACTCATCTGATTATTCGTCTTTGAATTGAAATGTTCATGAAATTTACATATACGTACATAAATATAAACCATTCTAAATATTAAATAGTATTTGAAGGACACTAAGAAATGCATAATTCGGTTCAAATTAAAAATTTGTTCAGAATTAAGTTAACAATATTCCAAGTAGTATACATTTGTATAATATATCGATATTTAGAAACTTAAGTGTAAGGGTTGAAAAAATCAGGTTTAATTGTGATGACGCGCATGAATGGATCATGAGCTTTCAATTGCATGATAACTGTAGGTGGTTTTAAACAAGTTTTTTACATTATAAACTTCAGGTCATTAATTTTTGTGCCAACATCATTGCACAGGCTGGACTTCGGACGGCAAGGTCACGGGTTCGACTTATAATTCGGTCTGGTTGACTTATCCCGACTGTAAAAACGACTTTTTATATATTTAAATTTTTGATTCGCTAGGTCAATGCAGTTTATTATGTGTTTGATAGACTTATCCGGTTTAAAAATTTGAGAATAGTGGGCGATACCAGACTAATAATCAATTTCCAGATGAATTATTGAAATACATACTAATATTAGCTTTCAATTCCAATTACTTCCCTAAAATTAGATACTTGGAAGATTATTTGCAATAAAATCTCAAGTTTCAATTGATATTAACAAAACAAAAAATTTGAACTTGATAAAAATCTGCATTTATAGAAAGTAAATAATTTGTTTTCATATTTTGCACAACAAAAACGATTTTATTTGCATTTTAACCTCAAAGTTTACGACAAATTAAAATGAAATATTACGTAGAACTTCCCTGTAACTTAAAACTAATGAAGTTATATAATTAAATTTCATTAAAACTTGGGGCAAACTTAGTCTTATAAAACAAAAGTTTAGAGCAGTGCTTTCTAAACTTGTGAACACAGCGAACCAAAATTTTAGACTACCAATGAGATAATTTTATTTTTTT
Organism: Cantharis nigra; assembly: GCA_958510845.1. Lineage (NCBI taxonomy): Eukaryota > Metazoa > Arthropoda > Insecta > Coleoptera > Cantharidae > Cantharis > Cantharis nigra. Next base: position 24,203,599 of record OY294034.1, read on the forward strand.
GGGTTGACGAATCAATTGTTTAGATCAAGATCAGATTTCCCAACTCAACTATTGGTTTTCCGACATAATACTGTTCTTCAATCAAGTACTTAGATGATATACTAGATTGCTTCTTCTACATAACATCGATAACATCCTAATGCATTTCGTGAGTACGTATTTGCTTTCTCGTTAGTAATCAATAACCAATTTTCAAATAATTGAATCTTAAAATTATATCAACACTCAACACGAACGTAAAATTAACCCGTTAGCATTAAGCTATCACAATATTTCGGCCAGCCAAACCAGACGCATAGTTCCATTTAATTAAATTATGATTCTTTTTAGCATAAATAAAATCGTGCAGATTTGGGTATCTCAATTAGATTTTCCAAAGAATTTTATTAAGTTCAAGGGTTACCCATATAACTCAATTTTTTAAGCCTCGCCCATTACACTTTTATACGTATTTCTCGTCTTTACGGGTTTTTTACTCGCTCAAACCATTTGATTTGTTTAGATCTTCTTAATTTTCCGCACAACTTAACGCAAACGTAGCGTTAATTTTAATGCTATCATGATCGATGGATCCTTATTGGTTATTTGCCAGGCTAGAGAAAGTCAATTTATTTGATCAGAATTTATCTAAATTCGGGGAAAAAAACGGGAAAATCCAGTAAGGGGAGAAAAACAAACCTGAAATTTTTGCATTACAACGCTACGCAGTTAGTATCTCATAACACATAATTTAAAAAATTATTAAATTAAATTATGTAGATGGCGGTTACGGTATTTACCCATACCTAAAAGATGTGTATTACAAAATACCGCATCATTTAAAAAAAATTAAAAGGAAGTTTCCAAACACGTAAGATCAAGGTAAATTGTTAAATTTTCTGAATAACATCTGAAGATATAATGACAATCTTTAGAGCAGATCTGTATGAATATTCGATACGTAATTTGAATTTTAAAAACGAACTAGATGTAGTTCTATTTTCATATTACTAAACATTATAACTTATATTATTATAAATTATTTAAATTAACAGAAGATTGACTAATGAGATGTATTACTAAAATTAGAAGCCGGATTTATATGCATTTCCTGATTTTTTTCGCATTCTACGTTTATTTTTAATAAAATCACGGGAATAAGATATACGGACGGTGACCGGACATTTCGCTATGGGACATTTCGTTCCCGGACATTTTGCTAAAGTTAGCAAAATGTCCGGGTAGTACTACAACCTATTAGGACATAGAAAACAAAAATGAGATAAATATTGATTTTATAAACAAAAAATTTTTAGTTTCTAACATAATATAGATTATTTCCAAAATTATTAGAATTTTAATTTTTATAGTAGAGAGACCATGCCGGGTCTACGCCAATTTTTCGGTGAGAAACATTTTAATTGAAAATTTCAAAATATTCTTCAAGTAATTGTTTTGGGTTTGAATATCATAAATGTCTCTTTCAAATTTTATTGCCTAGTTAATTGGATAATGAGATGATATTGACTTATTCCCTGATAGGTACTCTCATCAACGTGAAGGCTGGGTATGGAGTTTAACATAATCTCAGAATTACTAATGTTAGAAGACTATTTTTTTAGATATTGGGTGCGGTTGTTACTTAGTTCAATAAAGAATCTAAACCTTATACTTTCATCTCAGGAATCAAGCTCTCTACTACTGGTAATTTTTATAAAAACAGAACAATCAGAAACATTTTTTTTTAAATTTACCTATAACATAGCTTTTGACATGTTACAGGTTACACCGTCTTCTGACACCAAACAAAAAAGAAAGTATTTCGACCATTGGAATCAAATTTTTAAATTATTTTGTAGAAATTCCAAAAACGTGAATGATAACGAGAAGAAATAACAGATAGTAACTTATGTATTACGTGAGCCTTTTTGATAAAAACAGTTGAACAAAGTCCTTATTGTTTTTGGGAAATTATTCAGTTTTCAAAATGTTTGGTTTTAACTTCAACTAATTAAGTCTATTGGTTTCTCCAGAAGTTATTTTTAATTTGGGAATTTTATTATTGACGCATTAGATATTAAACATTTTTATGATCAAGAATATAAAAAATGGTATTTTACACGCAAATTCGCTAAGAGAATGCAAAAATATAATTCTTTTTACTGAATTCAAATCCAAATAGTCAAGGGCAGGGCCGTCGAGACCTACGTTGGGCCCCGTGGCAAAACTTTGCGGGCCCTCTGCTCTTAAAAATTTCATAAATAAAAAAGAAAAATATGAAACTTCGTATTTTTATAAAATAGATAAAATTAATTAACAAAAAAAACTATAATCAACTAATTTTTAGTTTGATACAATAGTAATTCTTCCAGGCCGTAGAGGAATTCCCGGGCCCCGGGGACAAATCCCCGAGCGCCCCCCTCTGGTTGGGTCTGGTAAATGGAATTTGGAAGAAGTATGAAAATGTTGAAAATTTCAAGGTAAAATAATAATGGGGTAATCTATTAAAATATAGCTGCATTCACAATGTTAAAATGCAATGGGACTGCAGTCCATGTATCAAATCGTAATAGAGTAAGGTTGTAAATGCAGCTAAAATAGCAACAACATATTAGCAGTAAAATATAAAGTATTTTGAAAATTTTTGTGTTGTAAAACAAAAATCTTTTTCCGAAAATCATGGTGGAAGTGCTGAAAAGATGAAAATGAAAGAATTCTGCTGAATTGAAGATATTAGTAACAAACGTCTGGATAGTTGGAAAAATTCCTGAAGCATTTTAAAAATTAAAAAAATATGCAGATATTGCTATTAGTGAATTCCAGTATGGCTTTCGAACAGGAAAGTCTCCAGTAACTAGATGCAATACACGTCATCAAGCAGACAAAACATGGAATTTCAACTGCTGTTGATTTCAAGTAGGTCTTTGACTTAGTAAATAGAGATAAACTGTTTGTGATAGTAAAAGGAATAAAAAATCCATGCAAACGTGAGTCTGATGACCCAAGATGAAGAAAAGGACAACAAAAAACCAGCAGGATGTAACCGAAAACAAAATAAAAGCACTATTAAGCCCAACCATAACTATAAATAATAAGAACGAAAAAGTTAACAAATTCAAAGTTGATGAAGATAGTCGAAATTAAAACTCGGGAGATAATATGAAGAGCCAGAAGAAAAATTGATAAAAACAGTAACAGAATGGGAGGAAAGCAAAATAACAAAAAGAGTATGACCAATATTTAAATCTGAATTCTGGATTGGATTGACCCCCGAAGGGAATATTTTCTATTCGGCTGCATGACAAAAACATGTTTCGATCATCAAAGGGTGTTCGAACTGCACGTTTCCATACAGAACATTTTACTGAAAGGATTGTCATTTTAAAGAGATAAAAAAGGTTTTTTTGGTCAGTGCAAAAATATTTGGAGCCAAAAAAAAACTGTTTTTATGGGGACAACAACCACGTTTTGGTTTTATATGAGGTTAATTCATCTGGATATTAACTATCCACTTTTAATTGTGAGGTTAAGAATCAATTTTAAACAGAAAAACTATTATATTAAATTAAAGATAAATTGTACATTTTAATGTAAAAATATGTTGTGTTTGTATAAAAATGAGGATAACTGTCACCTAGTACAGAAGAAAAGATAAAAGATTGCTTGTAGGGATATCAGCATGGTATCTACTTGATAAAATAAAGAAAGCTTTGGCGAAAGGAAGTGCGGTAGCAATTATGTTAGGGCAGGTATAATTTGTTTCCATTGTGGTTCCGAAAAATGTAGGTACCGTTTTTGGGCACGTGTCAATTTAATTGCACCCCTAACAGTAAATTTAAGTAAGATGAGTTTGATGACTGGCAAAAGAGGGAAACCGTACTTTCAGCGTTTCTTCTGTATGGAAAGTGAATTCAACGTACATAATATAATCTAAAGTAGTTGATGGCATTCCTGTTAATTACACAATGTAAGCATATATAAAATGATAAGGGATAACAAATTTGCAGTAACGGACGACTTTCTATCAGGAAATAAAATGTGCTAGTAAAAAAATTTGTAATGCAAATCTAGGGTTTCTGAAACAAAAATAGATTTTAGCAAAGGGAATAAGGTTTCATTAAAATCGATTTATTTAGGAAAATGATGAAAATTGCAATTAGCGGGAAATACGTAGCCTAATATGATTTCGCTAGGAAAATGACAAATTGATCGTCGTATTTAGGTCAGTGTTGTTGGGAAATTTAGGTGAACAAATTGAAAAACTCGCAGCGTATTTTTTGTGGGAAAAGTTTGAAATTGGTTTGTTTGTGGGTGGAGTTTGGATTTAGCAAAAGTGTGATAATTAATGATGAATTATCGCATGAAAGAAGAACGGTGATTGTATAAAGACAGAAATAAAAATTTAGAATTAATTTTAATTAATGCTTATGAATAAATATCGTCGCATATAAATTTAAATAAGTAACTAATGAAAATAGTCGCGTGGTTTGGGATGAGATCAACATTATGTAAGAGTAAACGGCCTCCACAAATGAAGAAAGTCGTAACGAAACGTTGGACTATGGATTTAGCGGCAAAGTTTGATTCCTGCAACCCGTACGACCAACTGTAAGATAATAAAACCGATGGCTCCATCTTGTGACGAGAACAAGCCTCCAATGATGTCATAAGATAACAGTATCTCTCTAATTACTCTTGATTAGTCTGTTAGTTATTATGGGTAACTTTTTAATGGTTTTTGTTTTGTTTTTTAGAAACTTGAAGACGACTTTTAAGTTGTACAACCTGTTTAACTACTGCAAAATAAGTTTTTTCTCACGAATGCGCTGTTTAGTCTTTGTCAATGAGATTAACATTGGCAAAAAATTTTGGATATTTGAGAATTTAGACGCGTTTTTGTGCGTTTGTTGCAAAAACTTCATTTTTTTTACAAATATATTATGGCGCGTTATTTAGTGCGCATGATTTACGGAGCAAGTGAGAAATTCAAAGAGAAAAACAAAACTCTTTGAGAGAACATGTCTGGATCCAATTGCAGCGCAATTTAATGCTCTTAAAATTTAAGTTGTATGTTAATAAGGCAAATTTGCATTATTATAGAAGTAAATAGATTGAGATATGCAGACAAGGTGTATAAGCGGCAAGAAAAGCTGGATAAATGGTTAGTAAAGTAGTAAGGCGAATAACAAGCAAGAAAATATTCCGAGAACATTAAATATTTCATTAGTTGACCTCTACTGGCCTTTTGCAGTCTTTGCGTAGAGACCTTCAATGTCAACACTAATGTGCCGGCGAAGGCCAGTTGGCACGTTATTGAAAATCCTCTGTATAACTTAATGGACGATTTTGAAATCCAACACAAAAACAGCTTGTAGAACGCAAAACTTACGTCGATTTACACGCTGCACATATCTGTTGCTCACCAAACACGAACAATTTGCGAACCCACTTACACAGATACATAACACTACTAGCCAAGTTACAAGTGCACAGCCCCCCTCCGTAACGTCGATAGCGCCACTAGCACCCACTCTGACGTCAGCCCCTATTGATTTGAAACTTGTGCAGTGACTGAAAACAGCAAAGCAAATGGTGCTAAATTGGCGACAGAGAGGACGCTTTGCTAACGAAGCGTCGCACCGTTTTTCAAATGGCCACAACGGGACCAAAAGCAGGGCCGCAACACTTCCCGGTGATGTCATAATGATGTCATATTTGCTAGCTAGCCGCGGGCACGTTCAAGACCTTGATAGTTCAATCTAAGAGTAATCGCTTTATAAGTATCAAAATGGGCACATATCAATTTATGCTTTGCAACCTTTACAAATTCCATCCATCAACTTTCCTTAATTACCATAATCTGACAAACATCAGGGCAAAAGCCCAAAAGTCATAATACATCTCGGCCTAATTAAAAATTCTCTATTAATTTGTAATGTAAATGGCGTCGTACCTACTCAACCGTTACCGAATCCATTATGGCCTTGATTGTAAAATTCCATCACATTTTACATTACCCCTAACACACAGGCTACCCAGCCGACATTTTAAAACCAAATTACACCAATTTTCCTCATTTTGAACCATTAAAAGTGACATTAATAAAACCATTGATTATATATCAATGACGTAATTTAATTTCCTTGCATCAAAAATGTTATTTATTAAGCTAAGAGAGACAATTAAGTTAGAAGTTAGATAAGCCATTTATCTACAATCAAATTATTAGTCGAATTTGATAAGAATTAAGCCTTAATCAAGAATTAATCTCAATCATATTTTTTATTTTATTACCAAATAAAAGTTGGCATAAATAAACTTTCAATTTAATTCAAATATTTTAGATAATACCAAAATATCCAAAAATTCCAATAATAAATTTTCCTAATTTTCGTATTTTACAGAAAAACATTGTAATTTTACAGGTCAACCGCGTAAAATCTTCTATCATCTGCTTTAAATTTTTATTACAATCCAGAACACTCGTTCGTTATAATTCGCATCTGGTGGGATGCGATGAAACTAACAATTGAGTTCATTCTTCAGCCAAAGTGCCACAATTGATTGATTGCTTTTCACACTTTATTTGATTTACAAAACAGCCAATGTAAAAATACTAAAATAATTAGTTTGTTCCATTTCGACTATTTTCAAATATCGTGAAAACGTAGTAGCCTCAGCCTCAAGGTCACAGCTGAAGGGGGTTGGGCTGTTACGGAAAACGTGTTTGCAGCAAGAAGAATCTTTTATCAAAAATAATTTTGTTTCGGCAACAAGGATTTTGCAAAATTTCCCTTTTTGAACTAAATTTCAAAAATTTAATTTTGGTAGTAATATAGATACCTAAATAGTATTTCGATATCAAAATATGGAAGTGACGTACAAGTATATCGCGGGTCTGATACCACCTAAATATAACACATTAATGGTGATTGTTCTTCACATTCACTTGTCAGGTTTTGGCTTATAATTTTCCTGAACAATTTTTCCCGCCAGGAAGTTATAGAACTTTACAAAAGTTATTCTGGTTGCATTGCATAAACTGTAAGTTATTGGAGCTAACTTCATCAATAACTCTTTCAAACGAGAGTGTTTTGTTTTTAGAATAAATTGCAGTGCAATTTTTTTAAATTCCAGTGTCACAGATATCGGACACGGGATAATTAATGAAATGTTGAAGTTTGATTTTCAGTTGTAAGTTAAAATGTAATTTTGTTTATTAACCCTCCAGTGAACAGGTCAATACAGTCAATACAATAATTGCACAAATTAGTTTAATAAGAGTTAATGGTTGGAGGGTGGATACAATATTGCCCCCAGAAAGAAATAATAATTAAAAATTTTGTTTGTTTAACCAAACTTCATTCGATAAGACGTTCAACCCCTTAAAAAAGTATACAGATAATATGTATATTATTTGTGGCATAAATTAAACTGGTATAGTTCATTTTTTCAGGAAATTTAGACAAAGAAAAACTTGCCTAGAAACTTGCCTATGACCATCTCCGTACTTCGGAGATCGAAGGGCAGGTAAAATCGGAAGTCCCTTACCATCCTTATTGTCTGTGTGCCTGTTGATTTTGTTGAAATTTCGGACAGGCCAGAATGTTGTACCTGACAGTGATGGGATGCAAATTATGACGCTTTGAGTCAGACCCGGATTGTGAGAATTTTTCAACTCTGACTATGAACCAGCCCCTGATTGATTCCCAAAATGAAATGTTTATTTATTAATTTTTAATTAGTTAATTATATACATAATTAATGTACCAGATAGGGTAAAAGCACCAATAGTCAGCCAGTTAACAAAATGATACCAATAGTCAGCCACTAATAGTTAACTATTATAATCAATTTTTTATCCTTGTATATAATATAATATATTTGTCATATATGCGTATACAAGGTGGCCATCTGAAAACGAAACATACGGGATTGTGGCCAGCAGAATTTTTTTTTCAAGAAATGCAAAAATAGGTTAATTTTATCATCGAGGGGGACAACTTTTACGACCAATGTCACTCCCGTACTGTTTCATCTCTTTGCGCTGTGATGACAACCCTTGAAATGTGAATAGGAATGATATGACAAGTGACACCTCATTTGAAAGGTCTTGCTTCCCTGAATTCAGTGCAATAACTTTTTTTGAAGTTTTATCAATTATTATTCAATAAAAAAATTGAAGCTGCAAAAATGCGAAATGAATCCGATATTTCAAGACATTAAGAATAAAAGAGTGAAAAACGCTTGGACAGGTTGATTTTAATTTCAAGGGGGTTACTTTTACTGCTATTCATAAAGATTGACAGTTCAAATCTTATGGGCAAACCACCCTTACAGTTTTGACTGCAATGAGGAATTGAAACAATTCTTCCATAATTTCATCACAGTGCGAAGGGATGAAATAATACCGAAGTGACATTGGTCGCAAAAGTTGTCCCCCTCGATGATAAAATTGACCTGTTTTTGCATTTCTTGAAAAAAAAATTCTGCTGGCCACAATTCCGTAAGTTTCGTTTTCAGATGGCCACGCTGTATGTAGGTACGAACATCTAAGACGTAATATTGTGTGGAGTGGATTGGAAATTGAGTAAAAACTATTGGACAAATAAAAATAATGGCGTTTGGGTGCGAAAACCATCCTGACTCCTGAGCTTGTACGATGTACATTTTTAAATTATTTGAAATTACCGCCGAATATATTAGTCTATGTACCGCGATTATATGACGTTTGGCCCCCGCCGTTTAGCCCCCGCCGTTTAGCCCCCGCCGTTTAGCCCCCGCCGTTTAGCCCCCGCCGTTTAGCCCCCACCGTTTCGCACCCGCCGTTTTGCCCTGGGATATTTCGCCCCCGACCGTTCGGTTCCCACCTTTTAATCCCCACCGCTTTCAATTAATTCTTACGTAAAATGTGGCCCCCCCACACAATAACACAATATTACGTACTTACACAAGGAAAGGGGGGGGGGACTTAAAAAATTACAAAAATCGTCCTTACGTAAAGTCGAGTTTACGTTATGCGATTTTGTTTCCTATTTTGCTTGCGAGTTTACGTACTAGTTGTCCTATTCGTCATATTTGCTTACTTACTTTGTTTGCGGTGAACTCCACTTAAGTAATAGACGGTTCGTCCATAATGAGGAAATTGTGTATTTATTGAAATTTGGACAGGACAACGTCTGTCGGGCTATCTAGTATTAAATAAATTGAAAGTCAGATAATTTAAAATTAATATTTATTAAAATATATTACAAAATATTTCAAAACTCAAAATTATGGGCAATTTTCGAAAACACCTATGATAAGTTCAAGTTTATTTTAAATCAATCAGTATTAGGCAGTTTAAATACGGGGAAAAACGGTCGGAAGCAAATCGGCGGAGGCGAAACGGACGGGGGCTAAACGGTCAGGGGCGAAACAGATTGGGGCGAATCACCGGAGGCCAAACGACGTGGGCAAAATGATGGGCGGGAAACGGCGGATGCTAAACGGTGGGGGCGAAACGTCCCTATCTCATGTACCGCATTGGAAGTGTCGAAAAAGTGTTGAACGAAACTCCCAACGTCCCAACAATTGCTTGGCATCATTCTACGACATGTTGAACGCAATCGGAGATGAATCGGAGGTAAGAACATCAATGGGGATGAAGATGACTTTTGTTTTCTGTTTACAAGATGATTCCTCTTTTTGTTGTGTTCTTCTGTTTTGTTGTGGTTCGACAAATCTAGAGTGAATTTAAATTAATTAGTAAATTAAAAAGGTATGAGTTCTCGAATAATCGAATTCAATCACCATCAGTGGCGGGTTGTCGGGGTTGTCTGGTAGGCAGTGCCGCACTAAAGCCAACAAGCCCAGTTGCTAACCAAGCCAACCAAGAAGGCCTGCTCTTAGTATTAGACCATTCAGTATTTCAGGGTTTGGTGGCCACCACCATCTTTCTCATCTATGGTGGTCACCAAGCCCAACCAAAAGGAGGGGGGGCTCGGGGAGTTGTCCCCGGAGCCCGGAATCCCTCAAGAGCCCGGACGAATAACTAAATGCCATGAATAAAAAGGAATGCAACAATAGGCACGAAAATGGTATTTTTAAAATTTGAATAAAAAAAATTAGATATTAGGTTCTATGTTTTTTCATTCTTATTAAAAAAAATTACATAATAATTGCGATGTAAGGTATTGCCGAAAAAAACCCAAAGCTTGGGTTTAGTTTAGCAATTGGAGTTATTGGTGGGAAATTTGATTTTATGATTCGACATTACATCGTTTACTATATTCTTATTTAATTTAAATACATTTTCCTAAATATAATTTAGGAGAGCCAAATTGTTCAAATTTCAAATTATTTTTGATTTTTGAAAATTTTAATGTCATAATTTTATAAATCTAAACTTATAATTAAATTCAATAAAATCCAAATCTTCAATTCAAATCAATTAATCAAATACATTTATTATGTACAATCTAAATTTTGTCTAAATTAATAAATTAATGTCCTGAATAATATTCTAAAATAATTAAAAAATTTACTCACTTAAAAATTGCAGCTTTTTTGCCAAAAATACAAAATCTTAATCCAAAAATATCACAAAATAATACAGCAGACGATTTTCTCCTTTGTTTTTGTTTTTTGTATAATATTTAATTTAACTTCATTAATTTAATTTAAAAATAAAATTAAAAAATAATTTAATTTTACAGTGATGAAATTCGCAGAAATTTAAAAACAAAAATCAAAAATTTTGTTTTCCTAGCTCCGTAATTTTCTATTTCTGGCGGCTTTACGGATGTTTTTATTGAGTGCTTGGGTCCAGGAATTCGTAAATTTTGAGTTCTAAAGTCCCCGCGTCGATATATCTCAATTCGAAATTTATATACTTCAAACTAATTAACGAATGAAAATGAAAATTATCGTTATCGCGGTGGTTTAGCTTACGGGATCTTGTCTTTGTAGTAAATTATCTTTGTGGTGTTTTGACCTGCGATATTTTGACTTACACGGTATCATCGCTTCACGGCATTTTGGGTTGCGAGATTTTGTCCCGGCAGTAAGTGCTCTGTCAGAATAGTGTTAATGTTAACGTAATGTTAACGAACGCGAGCTTCGGATTGGTAGATCAGCAGAAACATGGCTTTAGATTGGAGCGTTCGTTAACATTACGTCAAGGTTAACATTATTCTGACTAGGCAGTAAAGGTCGGTTGTATAAAGAAGTTGAACCTGGTTCAAAAATTGATCCAAGATCAACGCCTGTGCGGTTGTATAAAGCAACTGTCATCAGTTAGAGTCAACTAATCCAAGAGTTATTTTTAAAATTACTGTTGTTATTGCTAATAATAACAGAAATCCCTAAAAATATAGTGATTTTATGATGAACAGCATATCAGCATGCCGTGCAAATGGAAATTTCAAAACTACAAATTTTATATTAAAAAAAAAATAAATTTTATATTACACTGAATCATTATTTGTTTTTTGTACCTTGACAACCAAAGTAGGCTATAATGCCCTAGGGCGTATAAATCATAATGTCCGCTTATTATGCTCTCTCATTCGCAAATATACAGGGTGTCCCCGGATACACTTTACATAATTTCAGTGGTGATAGAGGACACTATTCTAAGAAAAATATTTAACAAAAATTAACAAAAAAAAAACGCAACTGAAATTTTTCGTTTCCTCCGATAAAATTGTTTATTCGATTTAAATAAATTTTTGTTGGACCAAAAATATTTTATTTAAATTAAACAAAATTCAGACAAAATAGTTTTTTTGATTCAAAGAAAACGTTTTTACTGTGTATTACAGGCCAACATTACTTCAACATTACAAGCAAAAATCAACTTGAACCAGGGATCAACTAAGTTAATCCTCCGATTTCTGGGGGTAAGAAAAACCGAGAGTTAAACCAGGGACCACCTTGAACCTGCTTCATACAACGCACATTTACTTTGATCCGAGGTTGATCTTTTGTTATAGCTGTTATACAACCGGCCCTAATTGTCCTAAGACATTGTTAAAAGGAAGGCCCGTGCGAAGACATACTAGATCTGTTGTGGAGGTTAGAGTATGTTTTAACTTTTAACCAGGATCACTTGATGTAGGGATCATTTATCGCTAGTAAGGCTAAGTAAAAGGAAAGCAGGAGAAAGTTTTGGAAATCTTAGGATATTTTAGGAAATTCAAAGCAATGTTAGAAAATAGGAAATCTAAGGAAATGTAGAAAATCCTAGTAAATTATGAAATCTTAGAAATATTCTAGATAAGCTTTTTTTGCTTTTTCAAATTTTTCGTAAAGAAATCGAGATCTAGATGGAAATCCAGAAAAATCTTTAAAAAATTTGGTAGGTGAATGGATAAAGTAATAGATAAGAGGTTCGGTGTAAACAGAAATAAATAATACCTACCCATTTTATGTAATAATATTTAAATGGAGCTTTACTCAGTACAGAAATATCTCGATTAGTGCGGTTAAAAATAATTCGTAATTTTTTTTTGGTAATTATTTGTGGAAAATTGAAAACTTGGAAAATTTTAGTTCAAAAAAAGCCGCAACGATATCTATTTTTAGAAATAAATACGACAATAAAATTTTCCATAGGTTGCGTATTTTATTAAAAATTTATAATCAATGCTTCGATCCCGACTTCAATCGATCACCCCTGTTGTTAATGAAACTTTCATTTCGTTGATTTTATATTATGTAAATATTTCCAGTATATACATAGGGTGATCCAACATTTTCTATTGGAGTTACAGCAGATTTTTTGAAATTTTCAAAATTGTAAACTAATTTTTGAAAATAAAATTCATTTTAAAAATTTTGAACTGTGGTCGTTAAATGCTCATTTTACTCCGGTAAAATGATTATAAACAAATTGGATTACATGAGGTACTTTTCAGGATGCAGGAGTTAAAATTATCGAATCAAACTTGGCTTTCGCAGAGGCCAGTTTTTAGTGGATTAGAACCAATTATTGAACGAACGTTGTTCATTTGAACAACACCAAAATTGGTGTTTTGTAAAATTGCAAAAGTTTGGAATTGGTAAATGTAATGTATTGTAGAATTATTTTAACAATCTGCATGAAATCCTGTATGACCTATTACATGCAATAACCCACTAGCAAACAGGATTTATTCTAGTTAGAAAAGCAATTTACTCGACAAGTAAACACAATTTGCTGATCTGTGATCTCGCAAACAGGATTTACTCAGCTCAACAAACAATGAGGTATATACTTAATAAAAACGTTTTTGTACGAAATTTGTGAAAATATAATTCTTAGGATTAACTTCTTATTTCTTCTTAACTTTCCATTTTTATTAAAAGACATAATCAGCATGGACGAACCGCAGTGTATGCAAAAAAAGGTATCGTATGTAAAGATAGAAAGGATATTACAAATTGTTCAAAAATAAAAGAATTTGAGTGTTCAGGGATGGAATGTGAGGTGAATGGCGTGAAGTTGATATGTATGTCAGTATACAGAAATGGAAACTTAAGCACTTTTTTGGAGAAAATGAACAAAATATTGAACAATGTAACAAAAGAAAACAAAACGATTATAATTGCAGGAGACTTCAATGTAAAGATGTTGAGAGATAGTAACGAAACTGAAGAGATAATGGCTTTGCTGAATTCATTCAATATGCACCGAACGATATTTGAAGTAACTCGAGAAACTGATACCACATCGACATGCATAGACAACATATTTATAAATCTTGAAGGTTCCTATGAAGCAAAAGTTATAAAAACACATATTTCTGATCATTACGCACAGAAATTATCTATTACCATAAATAATAACAATAAGATTAATAATACATTCATGAGAAGAAAATTTTCGGCAAAAAATAAAGAAAAGTTTTTAAAATGTTTAAAAACAACGTCGTGGAAGTCAGTTTACTCCATAAAAAAACAGGATATTAATGAACGATTTGAATGCTTCCTAAACATCTACCAAACGTGTTTCAGAGAAAATTTTCCTGTAAGAAAAGTTAAAAAATACAAACCAAAATTTGCAGTAAATATGAATGACCCAAAATTGGCAGAATACAAGAAAAAATTAGACATACTTATGGTAGTCAGTACAGTAAATAGTGATTACAAAAAAATCTATAATGGCACTAAGCGAGAATACAACAACTATTTAGCACAGTGTAAGGTGAAACATTATGACGAGATAATTAAAAATTCCGATAACAAAAATAAAACCTTGTGGACTACGGTAAACTCGATTAAAAATAATGAAGAAAATAAAAATTTCCAAATACAAGGGAATTTATCAGTGATTGCAAATGAATTAAATCAAAATATGATAAAGGCAGTGTCTCTAAACATTAAACAGGCAAAGCAAAAGAATTTTATGGAAAAAATAAATGTGAAAAACAATTAGAAATGCGACAAGTAACAAAAAATGAAATTTCAGACATTGTTAAAGGAATGAAGAACAAAAACAGCAGTGGGATAGATGAAATACCAACTAGTTTTGTCAAATACAGCATAATTGAAATACTGGATCCAATTTGCTATATTATAAATGGCTCGATCAAGTATGGGAAATTTCCGGATCAACTAAAAATAGCAATAGTAAAGCCCATATATACAAGAAAGGCGACCCGTCAAATTACGATAATTATAGACCAATCAGTTTGCCAACAGCTTTCTCAAAGATTTTCGAAATGGTTATGTGTAAGCAAGTCATGGAATTTTTAGAAGAAAACAAAATTATTACGGAAATGCAACACGGATACCAAAAAGGGCGATCCACACAAACGGCAATATTTCAATTTGTAAAAAACGTACTACAGGCGTATGAAAATGGAGAACTGGCACTTGGAATGTTTTTAGACCTAACAAAGGCGTATGATTGCCTAGATCCCGAAATACTTTTTAAAAAATTGGAAGATTATGGTGTAACTGGAATGGCATTAGAGTTAATCAAATCTTATTTTACAGGAAGAAAACAAATTGTCTCTATAGTGAGCGATGGGGTAGAATATAGATCAGAAAGTGAGAGTATAACTATCGGTGCACCGCAGGGTAGTATTGCAGCACCATTGTATTTCATAATATACATCAACGAATTACCACGCACGATAAATGCAGATAAATTACAGTACCTAACCAACTATGCTGATGATTCAAACCTATTAATAAGAGGCGAGACATGGCCCGAGGTGGTAAGTTCTTCAAACGAATTTTTTGGAAAAGTAGAAAAATGGTTTGCTGCAAATGGAATGATATTAAACAAGCAGAAAACAAATTTAATATTATTTAAAACTTTACATTCTGGGCTTGAAACACCTGAGCAGTTACAGATAAATGGAGAAAAATACGAATTGTGTAGCAGTACCAAATTTTTGGGATTACACATAGACTGTGAGCTGACATGGAAAGAACACATCCGAGCAGTAGCAACAAGCTTAACTGCGATTGTATATGGATTGAGAGTAATTTCGAATTATGTAAGTTATGGAACACTAAAAACGGTTTATCAGGCAACATTTGAATCAAAGGTAAGATACGGAATAATCTTCTATGGAAGTGGACAAATTGATAAAATATTCAAGATACAAAAACAAGCATTAAGAACGATACTAAAACTAAAATTTAGAGAAACATGCAGAGAAAAATTTAAACAAAATGGATTACTAACAGTGTGGGCAATTTATATACAGGAGTGCGTTTTATTCATATATAAAAATAAGCATTTGTTTTCGCAGCACTTAAATGAAAAAAGCCACTATCCCACAAGAAGCAGAGATTACAAAATTCCACAACATCGTCTAACAACAACAGAGAAGAACTGTTACTATTCTTGCATAAAATGTTTCAATAGGTTGCCAAACGAAATTAAAACAATAAATACTCTTAAAGACTATAAAAAAGCTGTACATAAATTTTTAATTGAAGAAGAACCCTATGATGTAAAAAAATTTTTGTAAATTTTGCTGGAGAATTTGAATTTTGTTCGAGTTATGTGACATTTTTTCTTTTTCTGATGTGCAATTTGTAATGTACATTCTCTTAGAAAAATAAACTTATTATTATTATTATTATTATTATTATTATTATTATAGGTAATAATTATAAAATTACTTACGTTTAGCTAAGTTCATAAATTCATAAATTGTTCAAAATTGCTTAAGATAAATAATTCTATTTAATTGAATTTGACAAACGCAATTGATGATAGAAGCTATTTGTATATACAAAATTTGAATTTATTTTTTTACTCCGTTAATGCGATTGCTTTCTCTTGGAAAGAACTGGAAAATCACAGAGACATACTCTGTTTTGCAAACCTTCTTAAAATTAAGTATTAGACCTCTTGTTGTTTGGGGTCCACGTTAAACAATAGGTCCCCTATGTGTGCGATAACGTAGTCATGGGAAAAAAGATCGCTGACATTAGGGGGGATATGTTGTACATGTTTAAGACTTTGGTATCAGATAGACTTGAATTAATAGTTAAATAAAAATATATAGGGTCAAGTGGGGTAAATGTAAACGCATCCATAATTCAAAAACCCAACTTAAATTATTTGAGTTATGGTGGATTTCTGTTGATGGGATTCATCGACTGATGAGTACATCGGTTAGCAGCGCTAACAGACCTTGTTTAACAGTTTGAAGTAAATTTCAGTGAAAGGCTGTATTTTTGTCGTTTTTCTATTTTGGAAGCCGCTAAGTTATTAATTATTGATTAATTATTACTTCAAATAAATTTGAAAAAAATAGTTAGATGATCAATAAAATTGACATTCATTACGAACTTGCATAAATTATCCCCAATTACCCCACTTGACTTTAGTTAACAATAATAGTTAAATCCTTAAACTTCTCCCACAGAGAAAAAAGCTGGTTGTCCTACAGTATACAAAAAAGGCTGAAGACGTAAGACTTGAATCTGCAGTGTTACATATGTGTGGGTTGAGTGAATTTTCTTGCATTGTTGAGACTATTAGAAGAATTTGGTTGATTAAAATTAGCTTTATTAGGATTATTTTGGCTAGAATTATCTGTGTTAACCCATAAAATTACTGAGTTGTTTCAGCGTAGATCCCTGCATTTAATAAATTTGTTGGATGATTATTTCTCCCAATACATATGAATTTAAAACCCCCGAAAATTAGGGAGTAGGTTTGCTTTTTCTTTTATCTAACCAGGCAATATCTTTAAAATATAATTGCTTTTATTCCAGATGGGGCAAAACCATCAGTTCTAGTTACCACTTTAACATTGTTTTTTGTATTAAATCTTGTACGTTAGCCTCATATTCTGGAATTTCAAATGTATGTCAACCTTATCTTTTATCTATTTTTCGGTGTTATAACATATTTTTTAATTTTTTTTGATTTCTTTTCATTTGTTTGAAAGATTTATTAAGAAGATTGTTAGTTTGCTTTCATTTCCTGTTCTTTCTTCTGGTAGTAGGGGGACAAAAATCCAAATGAAATTTTAAGATTCTTATATTTAATTTAAAAAAAAATAAAATCAAAACATTAATTTTGAGACTAAGCCCCCCCCCCTTTTTAGTTGCGCCTCTAGCATTTTTATATTTAATTTAAAAAAAAATAAAATCAAAACATTAATTTTGAGACTAAGCCCCCCCCCCCCTTTTTAGTTGCGCCTCTAGCATCTGGGTTCTAATATCTAATTTGTCACCAAAAGAATAATAAAAAATGTAAATCATGGTTAATTCAGTTCACATAACGGGATAGGGACGTTTCGCCCCCGTCCGTTTAGCCCCTGACTGTTTAGCCCCCGTCGATTCGCCCCCGACCGTTTTCTCCCCGTATGTAAACTGCCCAATATTGATTGATTTAAAATAAACTTTAACTTATGATAGGTGTTTTCGAAAATTGATCTGGTAAAATAAACTTCAAAATTAAGTGTATAATCGGTCTCTGTCAAAACAAGTACAGGGTGGCTTATAAAGAATTTACTATTTTAAAACGTCGCGTCATTGCGATCTAACGGTATGTCGGAGGGGGATGCGGGTGGCTGGGAAATTCAGTTACGATGGAACGCTTTACGGGTGAGCCCATCCTGTACCTGTACCGTATAATCTACCGCTAGGTATACCGTAACGTTCAGAAATTAATGTAGGTACCTAATCCGGACACCCCTCAACAATAACTCTTACTGATACAGAGTTGACTAAAATATGCTGTGAAATATGTTTTTGATTGGCTTATCTTGAAACGTCCTGCACTGACCTGCACTAAAGTCGTTTGTTAATTCATGGATTATTAAGGATACTAGGGAGTTCTGGTGTCGTTGTGGTACCATCACCCAGATACCAGGGATTATTTGTTTGGAATTGCCTATAATTTTGAGTTTTGAAATATTTTGCAATATGTTTTAATAAATATTAATTTTAAATTATCTGACTTTCAATTTATTTAATACTAGATGGCTCAACAGACGTTGTCCTGTCCAAATTTCAATAAATACACAATTGCCTCATTCTGAAGGAACCGTCTATTACTTAAGTGGAGTTAGTCGCAAACAAAGTAAAGTAAGCAAATATGACGAATAGGAGAACTACTAATAGTACGTAAACTCGCAAGCAAAATAGGAAACAAAATCGCATAACGTAAACTCGACTTGACGTAAAGACGATTTTTGTAATTTTTTAGCCCCCCTTCTACTGTGTAGGTACGTAATATTGTGTCCCCCCCACATTTTACGTAAGAATTAATTAAAAACGGTGGAGACTAAAAGGTATTGTTTGACCTTCATTTCTTTTTTGAGGTATTCATGAAAAGGTACTAATCTACTGGTTTGATAATACCTCTCATCCCTTTACTTTAATGTTTAAAAATAAAGTAATAAATAAGCAGTGGTGTGCTGTGAATATTTTTTCAACGGGCTCACAATTTTTGTCTTAGTTACAGAACTGGCTAAAAATTTAATAATAAAAATTTTATTCTATTAAGAATAAAGCACCCCTTAAAGCACGTGCCCGTGTCAGACACGAGAGCGTCTTACTGGCAATTTTGTACGCGCTGGACTGGGACACAAGTGACTATTATATTATTTACTCATCAAATCAAAAAAAAATTAAGGTGTTCATTTAAGTGGTTAATTTTTTACAATATGAAATAACCAAATTGAAAACATTAGTTCATAAATTTAAAACTGACCATTCAACAAACTTATTCTATTCTAATCAAGAAGTGAGATTCTTAGATTGGTCTACAATTTTAAAATTTTTTAAATTATCGCGTAGGTGCGTAGTCTCTTCTTAGGTTGTTTTAAATTATAATGAGTTAATAGGTCAGGTTCGGATTTCAAAACCGTGACTAGGTCGGTGCAACAGGTGCAGCATGTAGACGCAAGGTCTGGCGTAACTGGATGGCAATTGAATAGTAGTGAAATCGTAGAGTATAAACAAAAATATTTAAAAGAAATTTTGGCAAAGACTGCTTAATGTTAAGCAGTTAATGAGGTGTCGGTTAATTTAAGAAGGGAAACTTCACTGGAAAATTGTACCTATCTAAAATTATATACAATTTTTAATAATATTTTACGTAAAATAACGCGTGAAAAGTAGAAATTTACACCTAAACTTATAAATAAAATTATTCACTTATTAGTAATTATAGACAATTACATAAAACGGCCTTACATCAAGTGGTCTATCGATCTCCATGATCTTTGCATTAAGCATTAAGGTTATAATGCGAATGCTTATAATAATTATAGAAAAAAATGTTTTAAAGACTTAATTACGTACTATACTAAATACTTATTTTTTTCTTATTAGTTCAGTCGGTGAAATAGATACTCATGAGACTCTTATTAGAATAAAGCAAAAGTCAAATTATGTGTTAATGTTTAAAACCACTGGATTTATTAGTTAATATCTGACTTGTAGATGGCTATCAATAACGGATAGTTTCTGATTTATGGCGACTTTATATTTACAAGTGAGTTGTATTAAATACAGTTTCCAAATAATTCCTCAAAATAAACAGCCATTTATTTATTGATTATAGGTAAGTAACATTCCCAATGCTTTATTCGGCCATCAAATACATCATATTTTAATGATCATCAATTTAAAATACTTTGACTTGACTTATTTACCCAACAAATTTTGCATCACTAAACTTCGTGATTTTAGTTTTTCTTTTTTCATATACACATTTGCAAATTTTCTTTTGCTAAAGTCGTCATTTCCTGTTCACAATTTCAAAAATCCACCAAATTTTCTTGTTGTAAGTAAGAAAAATTCATCTCACTTTTATTTTAAATTGATTGTTTGATTTTAAAAGTTTTTATTTTAATTGTTTTCCAATAGTTCAACTATTTCTTTTATCTCATAAATGATTTAAAATTCAAATTTAAATTTAAAAAACATAACTGGATCTTTCTAACTAATGCAAATCTATAGCTTCTGGGGGACTGGGGAGTATTAAATTATATTTACAAAGAAAAATTCTTATTATGATAGATAATAATTACCACAAGATTAGTAGTGATAAGGTAAATATTATAAATAATATTTTATTTTTGTAATAAAAATTGCAAAAATATTTATTTAGCTGCACTTTATTTGCATTTTTTTAAATTAATTATTTTTGGCCAATCAAATATCTCTCTATATCAAACAAAAACTTATAAAAATTACCAATAGTAAAAGAAGAGCAAAATAAACAATTAATTTGTTTTGGTAAATTAACATTTCCCTCATTCTAGAAATGAGATCTGCATCCGCAATTACGGTCGCATCTGCATGATATAATGTAACTACATGCATTCTGCAGTGGCAATTTATAGTTCATCTCAATCAGGTACACCTGAATATTAATTAACATAACAGATTATGTACAAGAACTACCGCTACAACTCTGTTTAATTACCTGAGTAGATATAAGCTTTTAATAGGTACAACATTATAATATCGATAAACATCTTCAATCTGTAAAAGCTCAGCAATAAAATTAATGTCGTGTAAATAAAATTTACATATCAACGTGTAAATTAAGGGTAGGGTATATGAGTTCCCCCTTACTTTTTTCTTAATTAAAATCATACCTCGCAATTTAAAATTTTTTTTAAATAGCAGGTGTATTTCCAAATACCTAAAAATATATTTTTTAAATATTAAAAGGCGCAATCTTAATTTATAAAATAAATTGAAGGACTAACCTTTAAGTTGCTGTGATATCAAAATAATAATAATAATAATAATAATAAGGGTTATAAATAAATAATAAATTAAGGATTACAATCTTTGAAGTTTTATTGCTCTTCGGAGACAACTACCACCATCATCTATTAAACAGGGTTACAGGCATATTTCTTAATCTGGTTTAAGCAACCGTGTGGTCGAAGTGTCTTTTTCTAATTGTCCTGTAGTAGACAGAGGTCTGCCGAAAAATAGAGAAGCTTAAACCACCTCGGAGAATGGATCGTGAAGACTTTGCAGAGGAGTAGCTCTATTCTAAATTATATCTGACGCTTTATTGAAATTTAAAGTAATTTTTGGCACAAGTTTTATGAAAAAAATCGTTTCATGATTTTTTGTAAACCATGAATTGGAAATAATTCTTTTTTTCTTTTGTAGACGTTGTAATTTGCTTGTTTGTTTCTAATCTGTCGTGATTTGTTTTTGATGTTATTTCTCACACTCCACTTTTTTCAAGTGTAAATATAGATTTAATTATTATTGATTTAAATATTAACACTTCACAATCTATTTTTAGGGTAAATTTTTATTAACTTCTTTAATGTGTTTATAATATTTTTATAATGCCAATCAAAACTCAACATAATATCTTTGTGATAACCTTATTCATATCTTATACAGCATAAACATAATAATGGTATCATCATAAAAAGGGTCCGGATTTATAGGCACTAAAAAACTTGAAAATATGCAGGCAAATATGCTCTATAAACTTTTTTTAATATGACTCAAAATGCTGTGTTTAAATATAAATATAAATTAACTAGTTTTATTGAAAGTTTAGTTGGTGTTGAACTGTGGTTACAACGAGAGTACATCTTAAGAAATAAAATAATAATAAACTATTGTTTTATTTTTTATTCTTTTGATTTTTGAAATTTTAACCCAAACTTTCTTTAGCTTTAGGCATTTGTAAAAGTAAAATAAAATTCAATAGATATTTAGAAAAACGACGTCTCAAGAAATATTTTTGAAATGAAAGTTTTTGAGGATGAGGCTCATTTTCGGTTTTTCAATATTTTATTTATTTATTTTTTATTAATCTTGACAGGTAAAGGTGAAAATGTTTCTTAAAACTCTTAAAACTCCAATAATAATATGTAGTATAATACAGGGCGCAACAAATATTGATGTAACGGTTTAAAGGTGTCAGACGTATGCACAAGTTAATTGAATGTTGCAATTTTTTAAACAGTTATTTCAAACCAAAAAAAACACTTAAATCGTTTTAAATCATTGCAAAAACAAAATTTTTACTATTTAATTTGCTAAATATGCAAAATATATGCCAATAATAATAAGCAAATATGTATTTATAGGCAATAAACAGCCAAATATGCACTTAAACACAAAATATGCATTTATAGGCAAAATAAAAACTACATAAAACGACTCAGAAAGCAGTAAAACAGGTTCCCCCTTTAAAATTTCTCACCTTCCTGTACGCAAAAAAAACATGCAAATGCCTAAAAATCCGATCCCTAATAATAAAGCTGATGCAGATCTGATGTCTTATATTTAGTGGTATTGGTATATTTCATCTACAGTGGCTGCAGAAATTATAAATCAGTCGCTTAGATGCAAAAGCCGACATGTCGAAACTTTTTTAGAAAGGAGATTAATTCTATTCTAGCAATTAATTCTTAAAGGCTTCTGACTACCCCAGATTTTATCAATTGATTTTTATATTTTGATCTATGGGTAGGAAACTATGCTAAAAAAAATCATTGCTTAATTCGGTTAGATAAAGATTTTGTGAGTTTTTCTGCATTATCTAGTTTTATATTTCACCGGACTTGTCGGGTTTTGCATTTAAGCGACTGAAATACACTCCTCTGTTAACCATGTTAAACGGACATTTCCATGATCCTTTTTCTCATATAAAAATCGATTTTATAGCAAAATGTTTCAAACATTTTTTGTTGAAAATTTCATTCCTTTTATTTTTGTTTCTATACATTTTTCTATTTTGTCGCGCCGTTTCTGAGTAACAGCGACTTTAAAAGTCGCTTGTGTTTTTAAAGTCGTTGTTACTCAGAAACGGTGCGACAAAATAGAAAAATGTATATAAACAAAAATAAAGGCAATGAAATTTGCAAAAAAAATGTTTGAAACATTTTTCTACATACATACTATGTACATTTTGCTATAAAATCGATTTTTATATGAGAAAAAGGATCATGGAAATGTCCGTTTAACATGGTTAACATAGAAGTGTATTCATAATTTCTGGAGCCACTGTATGTATATAATTCATATTTCAACACAGAGTCTACTCTGTATCCTGCTTATGTTATCATAACCAGGCGTTAAATGGTTTCTCACCAATATGAATGCTATCTGCTGGATTTAACTCAAACCGAGCAGGTTTCTGAAACTTTTATTTTGCACTCAACTCAATGTTTATTTCACTAAATTTCCACATATCAAAATTAAATACAGAAGAGAGGGCTACTCAGCCCTATTATCTATAACCATATGTAATTTGGGAACTGAAGGTATCCTCGTGCTTCCTACTTAATTAATAAATGTTATTTGATGATAACTAAAACCGTTATCATATCTGCATGAAATGAAAACTGCTTTATAAATCTGGATAGAAACAAAAGATATCTTAAGATATCTTTATTTAACATCTCTTTAAAAATTACATAATATAACGGCTTATAACACATTTAAATAATGAAGAAAGTACGTCAGGTTAATTCTTCTGTTGCTAAGCTTTTACCTAGAATTATGATTTTTTTTATTCATAAAACAATTTTGAATTTACGTAGATGTGGTTGTCGTTTTAGTTCAAAATTTATACTGGCGAGAAACCATTTAACACATGTTTAAATTATATAATTATGTTGTAGGTTGAGTGTATATAAATCTGTGGCTTGGAACTGAAAGGGCCAATGTCATATATTGCAGTTTCGAGAAATATGACTTACAACTTTCTAGATCTAATGGTGTCTAATGAGACATTGGCTACTATAATTATATGTTACACTACTATTACTTAAGCTTTCCATTTGTCATTTTGCCATAAACAACTTAACATTAAAAGAGACTTGATGCTGTATCTAACTCAAAACAGCAAAAATTTGACATTGGCCCTTTCCGTTCCAAGCCACAGAAATATGAGTGTATAAATATAAATATTCTTATAATTTTTTGAGATTTTTTTGTTAGAGTAGACATATAACCATATAAGTGACCCTTGTCCATCACTTATTTGCAACTGATTAACTAAGATTAATAACGATCTGGTGGTCTAGAAATTTGAGCTATTCTAAAAATCTATAAATTAGAATTATCAAAATTGAGCTACAGGACACAAATAAATCACATTTTTAAACAAATGTGTTTTTAAACAAAATGTGTTTTATTTGTGTCCTGTAGCTCAATTTTGATAATTCTAATTTATATTATTTTCAAGAGCTAATAATTTTAATTAATAATATTCTAAAAATCTACTATAAATCGATTATATCGAGGGGTATTCCATATTATTCACATATAGCCAGTCGCCGGCACTAAAGTAAAATACGAAAGATATAAGTTACTCGGAAAATTTAATGTATTATTATGTAGAATTTTTGTAATTCTTTTTTTAATTAGTGGAATTATCAATCAAAATCTGATTTTGATACAAAATATGTACAGTGGATAACAAAAATATTCGAATACTCATAAGTTAACAATGTAAACTGTACGTTTTGAAGACGTTTTTTGTCAGATAAAAAGCGCCTTTACATCAATACTTATTAGACATTCTTTGTTGCAAATTTCACTGCCTTCAATTTTGTTTCTGTACATTTTTTATTTTAAACTAGCTGGATACCCGGCATAGCACGGGGTCTCACTAAAAAATACTTTGCCTTTGTCTGAAGTACTTCGATTTAGGCCCTTGAACTTCGTGCAGCAATATTCTTAAACTATAAACCTTCGGTGGAGGTTGGATGGGTAACAATTGCATTTTTCCACCATTACAACACATTCCAGGTGTTTCGTTCTTTCATTTAAATGTTCCCTCCACAGTATCGACACTCAGAATTCATTATAGGGACCGAGCGAATACCGTAAAGTGGCGCCTAAGGCGGACACTTTGAACATTTTTGGCGTGAAGGTCATAGCTACAAAACATATATTATTATTGTTAACGATCGTTAATGTTCAATTTAATTATGATTTTGCTGTGAATCTAGTATTAACACTAAAACGCAATTATTTTCAAAACATGCTACATTTTATTTGTAAAAAAATATAACATAATTACATGACAAATTAAAATTAAAAAAAATATAAACCAAATTTAGCTCTCTTGGAAATGTTTATAAATTTTAGGGAGGTTGTCGAATAAATTGGTGGTTGCAAGTTAGCTAATGCACAACACATACGGACTATGTCATCAAGGTAAGGCATTAAATCGTGGCTTATATTGTGCAAAATATGATGGGTTTTGATTCGCTGTAAGCTTCTTTCGACATGAATTCGACAACTCACTTGACTACAAAAATCTCTTTAAGCTTCTTCTGCACAATTAATGTTCACTTGTTCTTTAGATCCACAAGGTCCTACTAATTCTAATTTATTTTCTTTTCGCTTGATAGCTCGTTCAAACCTGGCACATTTCTACTTTTTCTAGAAATTGGTGTTTTGGCGTTTTTTATGTACCTAATATAAAGTTTTACTATTACTTTTATTATACTTGAATCAAAAATTAATGTTATATTTCTTCTTCACTCAACAACATAAACTCTCGGACACTTAACTCGAAAAATTAACTTATCATCCTTCACCCTTTTTTTCGATGGATTTTTCAAGGGTTTTTCCTTCCTAGAATACTTTAAATTTCTGGCGCCTTAGGCTTTCGAGTCCATTTTGTTGGTTGCCATAAACTTTCTATCACTAAAATAAACAATTAGGATGTCTTTAATTGTACCAGTAAATGAGGAAAATATGGAATATACTTATTGTTTTTCCTGCGAACACTTTTTATCCATTGATCACGTCGCTTTTTTTCGTGTGGTTTTGCGGGAAATCTATAAAATTTTACAGCTCCTTCGGTGTTTAAATAATTATTTGTACACCCAACAACACAGCAATTCACATGAGTACCGATTTTTATTGTTAAAAACACGTGATACTAATAAACAAAATCTAATATGCAATATCACTATTTGAAATGATCACGCCAATTATGCAAATTATCACCACTACTGGCGCTAGTTGCAAATACGCTCGGTCCCTATACCTTTTCATAATTGATTTCTACTTTATACTTCATTGCTGTACGAAATTTTATAATCTATTGACGTTTCCGTATCTTTTCTCGAACTTTAGGTGTATTTGTTTCATAACAATTTTAAGCTGCTCTATAAACTTCAGTATTTGGCTGCTGATCATTTACTGCAGCGCTCCTATGAGCTTCAAGATGATTTTGTTGGTAATTAGTATTAGCAACCTGACACGCTTAAAAATAACAAGAAAACAAGGAGACAATCCCAAATCCGAGAACACTTTTTGCCCTTCTCGACCCTTGTGCCCAACCCTAAAAAAATTCTGGATCCGCCGGTGACCATAATATATGAAGTTATTATCATAACATTGATATAGAATTGTCGAATTTAAAATTGAGTTATTGAAATTAATGTGGAATTATCAGAATTAATTTGGAATTATAGGAATTAACTTGAAATTAATTTGGAATTAGCGGAATTATATTGGATTACTGAATTGGAATTATTTTTCTCCAGTTTCTGTCAAGCTGGTTAGGTACCTTTACGGGTTTAAACTGATTCTTTTTATAACTATTCGTCAATATTGAAGATTGCTCATGGAAACTTTCACGCCAGAAGATTTCATTAGTAAGTACATACAAAATATTTAATTACTAATTATATTTTTTAATTACGTTTAATTCGGTAATGCTGTAACCTGCCACACTAATTAAAGCGTCCGAGACACTCTTTTAACTATTCTTTTAATTTTAAAATTCTTACAGCTCCTCAGGTGAATCTAATACCGTCATCTGGAGTAACATTGGCCCACTTTTTTGCATTTTTTACATATTAAGCAATATTTTGAAAAAACGGTATGCAAAAATTTTTCTACTTCTGCATACACAGAGGAACAATTTCATAGCGTAATTTCAATTTTTCGACGCTTTCAAACCCCAAAACAATTTTTTGAAAAATACGGCCAAAGCTACCTGCACTTGGGGTAACTTTGACCTACATGTTTAAAACCAGTGATTAGAAGGCATATCATGACTTAGGCCAATGTTGCCTCAAAGAATAATATTGAACAAAATATTTTATGCAAAATCTGCAGTGGGATTAAATTTTTAGAAGATAATTAATAGAAAAAACGCAAAATAGGAAAAAATCAAACATTTATTTTAATTTTTTCCAGAAATACAAATGAAAGTAAGTGCATAAAAATAAAAATATCTACATAAAAAATAATTAAGTAAACAAAATGCAAAGTTGCGTAAGTTCTCGACCCAAGGCGTTTTCCTGGGTTTCTAGGCATCGTCTTCTGAAAACAGACAGAGGAAATAGGAACAACTTCTTTTAGTTTTCAGAAAAAAATATATAAAACAACTATTTCAAAGAGATTGCTAATAATTAAATCAAAAAGTCAAAAATTTTGCCCGGACCAAAGTTATCCCAAAACAAGGGCCAAAGTTAACCCAAAACAAAAAGTAGCTACTATTTCAAACCAAAACAAAGTAAATATAATTCTATGCTTATAGCCTCTTCTTATAATAATGTAAGAATTAGATTTACACTTTCCGAAATTTTAAAGCATTACTAGAAGTTCCCCACGAATGGAAGTTTGCAGCCTACAATGACGCACCTTCTTTACAGTGTTCACTTGAGAAAGAGCTGCAGCGTGCAGCGGTGGTGAAAGCATGAACTATCACTATAGCGACTGAAAAGTGAAGTTAGTGCTACTACCTATCATTTCATATCAGAATCATCAAAGAGTATGTATATATAGAGGGACAGCCATTAACAAATATTTGTCACAAGTTTTTGTTAATGGCTCTGCTACGCCATCTAGTAGACGGTGTGATCTCTACGTTTTAATTTTTAATTTATGGCTGATCCTTTATATACAGGGGGGTATTTTTACAAAAATAAGTTTTTACATGTTAATTTCCTATGTTCAGCTAACTCATTCAGCACCCTGTATATAGAGGACCAAAAATAAAGACGTAGAGATAACCCCCTCCACTAGATGGCGTAGCAGAGCCATCAAGAAATACTTGTGACAAGTATTCCCATAAGAGCTGTCCCTCTATATATACATACTCTTTGGAATCATACAATTTTCATTTTCCGAAAAGTGGGCCAAAGTTACCCGAAAAGGGCCAATGCTATCCCAGATGACGGGGTACTACTGTTTGAATGGCATTTTAGTGCTTTAAAATCTTTATTTGTACCACTAGTGATAAAATGGTACTTTTTTACGATACATTTGTTATCGAATTATAATTTTGTGACAGTAAAATTTGAGTATTTTTCTGAAATTTTCGGCATTTTGATGGAATTTTTTGCATTCTATTGGAAATTCTAAACTTTTGCTGGAATCCTATTGTATATATTTCTCAGAGTAACTTACCCCTTCGTGAAATTTTTGTGCACTATAGATTTCCTTTTACGAGATTTTTGAAAAGTTTCCCCGAAGTTTTTCCTGGATTACTTAAGAGTTGCATTTCCTACATTTCCCAACTATTCCTCCCTCTCCCACTCTTTATCAGTATGCTAATTTTTCATAATTAATCCACATTGAGCAAAAAAATGGGCTAGGAAGACCACTGTTATACTACTTAGTTCTGCCACCATTTTCGATATTATGTAATCCTTCTCCAAAATATAAAATATTTTAGCCTCCTAAATGGTGAAACTTCTTGTTTAACCATTAGAATAAACTGGAATAAAACAATTAATTCGCATAATTTACATATATTTTTGCTATACAAATTTACAGGTTCTTCTCGATATATATTTGTACTTTAAGAATAACAAACTGTAACAAAAGTTATAAATATTTCTAGTTCATTATATATTTTCTGTAGGTAAGATAATTAACAATTATGCAATAGCATACAAATAAAATTTAAGTAATTGACAATTATGTTTACACTGATAAACTATATGGAAATACAAAATTCATTGTTAAAAAATAAAAATAAGTTATGCACCAGTAAGTAATTAGGATTGGAAATGTTTAAGTACCATGCTATTCTAAACATTGAGATTCAGGTTAGACTAAAAATTTTCAAAACTTAACAAACAATAAAATTGTTCAACGGAATACGATTTCTTAATAAAATATTTTTCAACTCAGTAAACTTCATAAAATTTATACTAACATCAACGACAAAAGTAACAAACATTTAATAAACAACAAAATTTCGACATCTATATACTAACTGAAATATTAAAATAAGGAAAAATAAATACATAAATTATCACAAGCTAACACTGTCATATATTTAATCACCCGTTTGTTCAGTTTGGGGAACAAAAATAAATCTTTTCGCCAATCTATATAATGCGCCATAAAATCTTTCAAACTCTTTGTTAGGATTGATACAAGAAAATAATGGAGAC
The DNA here is from genome assembly GCA_958510845.1 of Cantharis nigra. Classification (NCBI taxonomy): domain Eukaryota; kingdom Metazoa; phylum Arthropoda; class Insecta; order Coleoptera; family Cantharidae; genus Cantharis; species Cantharis nigra. The sequence continues at coordinate 24,233,397 of OY294034.1, forward strand.
AAACTAATTTTTAATCAGTCAGCAAGACTAATCAACATTTTAAACATCGGAGGGTTTTCATGACGCACTGGATAATATATAAACCTGGCATGGAATGTCTTTAAAATGCACCAAAAATAGTATTAAGTACCATTTTTTTAGTTACTATTATTTATATTAGCAAAATACAATTGCAAAATTTTGTAAAAAAATTGTGCAATTGCATCTGTATAATCTGATATGTGCATATTTTCGATTTGTCTAGAAGTTGTATAATTTAATAAATAATTGTCACATTTAAATAAGACTTTAAAATTTGATATAAATATAAAAAATAATTTTCAAGATAGTTGATAGTTTAGTCAGTTCTTCGCTTTTTCTAAGTTTGTCAGCAATTTACAAGGTTGATGCTTCTTTATCAGGTATGTTATTAAGATTGTTTTCGGGATTATCCCAATAGAAGTATGGAGGTCCTGATGTGAAACAATATTTCATATCCAATGGCTTACCTTGCTTCACATAGTACATTATGTAAAAATTGCACATCTCATCATCGTTGGTAGCACTATAAAAAAATAAATGTTTTTACAAAAATTTTATTTTCAAAAAGCAAACAGTTGAGAAAGAAATTGATTTTGCTAAATTAAAATCATTAGATTTACATTAACTTAGAAATAATTCTGCCCACCAGATGGCATAGTAAGTCATTTACTGCATTGAAAAGTACGCAAAATATTTATTTCAATTTTTGCCTGAGCCCATATTAATCGACAAATAAATTTCTACTTTTATACTTTTAATTACTTTATTATTTGGATAACAAATTTTCATGGTCCAAAACTATTTAAAATTAAAACAGTCAAATTCTTACCCAACATGTGTATAAGTTTTGCGATCACTTTTCATGGTACATCTAGCAGCCTAAAACAATTAAATTGTGAGGCATAAATAATAAACCACATTGATCCCAATCTTACCAGCCTATCCCTGAAAGTGATGGGTTCCTTATCAAAAATTGGATAAAACATTTGTGGTGTCAAAGGATTTCGTTTTCCCAATAATGTCCAAGTATCGTGGTTGTCATCATCTTTGCGTATTTTATACCCAGACACAACCTTTCCCAAACTGTGCGTATGGGTTCTGTAAGCAAACGGATAAATAGTTTTGTTCTCCAAAATTTCGCAAGCAGTTTCCATATGTGTTATCGATTTTGGAGGAATTGCTCCACCAGTTCCCAATAGTAAAACTCCAGCTAAATTACTTCTCCTAAAAACATTAGATTAAGCCAACTTTATGCGTTAAAACTGATCAAAAACTTACGGTTTTTCTGTGTACATCAAAAATATACCAGAATCATCGGTACTGCCGTCTATAAAATTTAGATTATTTTATAAGAAGCTAAATTCGTTGTTGTGGAAGTACATACCTTTGAACTTATCGACATTAGCATAGTGAATTTGTAAAACTAGATATTGGATTTGTGTTCCTGGTCCCACTTGAAAACCAACATCTTCAGGTAGTTCTAGTTTTTTAGCATTACGAGCCCATGCATAAATAACCTTAAAATAATAAATTTATTAAATCAAAAAATAATTTGGTTCGATTTTTATTTAGATATTTGGTTATAAACCTAAACACAGTACTACTAGTAATTATTTACCATTAATTCTGCCTCCCCACTCGGGAGCGCAAATGTTCTCAGTTTGAGCAACATTGGTTGGCTTAGTCTTGTCGGGTGAGAGCTTTGGATTATTGAATAAAGGTATTTATGTTTGAAGCGAATGTTTCTGCTGGGCTACCAGTGCATCGGCAGAGGCGTGAGGAGATGCAGTCTAAATTAAGACGATCAAATGATTGGATCAGGGATAAGTGACTCAGCCATATGTGAGTTCCTTTTGTACTACTACTGCTACACTACTAAATAATATCTTACAGTAGCTGTCCCCGTTCAACAAAAGAGAAGACCATAGGAAAGACGATACAAAAACAAACAACAGAACATAAAGAAAGATACGAGAAACAAAGTTGAAAGTGCAAAAAAATATGCATATGCAGAGAAAAAAGAGAAAATATAAGATTGCAATGCTTGAAGAAATAAAAGACAAGTTTAAAACCAAGAAGATCAGAAACTTTTTACGAGGGGTGAAAAGGGCAAAGAATGGCTACCAACCGAACCCAATGATCTGTAAAGATAAACATGGAAATTTGATAGGCGACAAAAGAGAGATCATGGAAAGATGGGCACAATATTTTGAAGAATTACTCAATAGGAACCAAGTAGGAACGAAAGAAGATAACATCGAACGTAACGCAGAAAACGGAAGCGTAAAAGAGCCCAAGATAAAAGAAATAAGTGATATTGTTGGAAAACTAAAGAACAACAAAAGTTCTGGTGAGGACGAAATAACGGCTGAAATGATCAAACTAGGAGGTGAAGAACTACACAAACAGATATCATGTATCTGTAATAGTACAAATATTTAACGAAGAAAGAATGCCTGAAACATGGAACAAGGCCTTGATATGCCCGATGCACAAAAAAGGTGCCAAGAAGGAATGTGCAAACTACAGAGGAATAGCTTTATTGCACGTGACATACAAAATTCTAGCAACATGGATCAAAGGAAAAGTCGAAGAACACGCTGATTTAGATGTGGGAGGTCAGTGATGGACCAAGTGTTCATGATTAAACAGATACAGGAAAGAAGTTACAGATTACAACTAACCATACACTTAGTATTTATAGATTTTAAACAGGCGTACGAGCAGCGTACGACAGTATAAAGAAAGATAAGTTGTATCAGATATTAGAAGATAAGATCAGATAAGATAATAAAAATGACACTGGAAAAAACAGAGAATAAAGAAAGAGTGAAAATAAGGGCGACGTCGAGAAAGTTTAAAGTGGAGAGTGGGTCTGAGACAGGGAGACCCATTGTCTTCATTGATGACATGGCAAGACCAGACGTAGGAAGAGAATACAATATTACAGGTAGAAACAGAAAACAGTAGAACACTGAAGATCAGAGAAGTTCAGACATTTTTATACCTCGGTACAATGATAACAAGAAAACCAGGTGGTAGCGAGGAAATAAGAGCCAGGATAGCAGCGGAAAATAAAAGCATAGCAGCACTACAGGGTATACTGTCGAAAAAAATGATGTCCAGTAGAGCAGTAAAAACCAGGGTATACAAACACACTAGTGAGACCTGTAGTGACATATGCATGTGAGGTGTGGACATTAAAAAAGCAAGATCGGATGGTGTTGGGAGTCTGAGAAAGGAAGATCTTGAGAACATTTTTTGGCGGTGTAAGAGTGGCGGAGGGGTGGAGAAGACGAACAAAAGATGAATTTAGACAATATGCGACAAAATATAGACAATATCCAAATATGCAAATGCATATAATCCGGTCTCTATTTATTACTATTATTATTATTTGTAAGTTTTACAAAAGCATTCATGCAGAATGACAAATCTAAGAAAATCAAAAAACTTGAAGAAAATTGTATATGGGATTACTAAACTTATTAAAAAGCGACATTCTCCAAAAACGACAGACAGATAAGGAAATCCTCTTCGGTAGAAACTAATTAATTCATTAAACTGCAACTTTTCAGTTGCATTCAGATTCAGAACACATAACACATATAGTATCTATATGCCGCTGTGATATGCTTCCGGGGGTTTGGGTGTATAATAGAATCCTATTTGGTATCCCATTCTACTGATTAATCGAGTTGCTCTCCCTACTCATCAATATTGGTAGTAAACTGATAAAAGAAATTTTTTTATAAAACTATTTGAATTATTTGTAATTGCTTTTATTGATTTATTTATTGTATGTTCGTTCATAATCAATAATAATAATAAAAATAATTTATAATTATTATTTTATATTCGGTTTATAATCGATTATGGGTTTGAAATCAATTATGCCCTTATAATTGATTATAAACAATAGATAATCTTCGATAATCAATTATTCAAAAAATATTGATTATTTATTTATTATTATTTGATAATTCTGCAAGCCTAATTGTGAGAGAAGTATCTATCTTGGATAAATTCCACTACCAAATCCACTTTACTACTCTTTTTATTCAAAAGTAAGAATTAAAAACCTAAATACGGTTTTTTGGAACAGAATAACTTTGCAAAATGATGGTACCCATATAATTCTAATTTATTAAATAAAATATTTTTAGACTTACGTGAGAGCCTTCAGCGCATGGACTCGACCTTACAAGGTTACCACTAGAATGTTGCTGAGCCATTTCGCCACAATCCCTGAAAGTTTTATTTATTAGTATATTATTAATTTTTGAAATTAGTTTTTATTAAACTCATAACTTTCTGGAACTAACATTTTATGGTCTGCGAGACCATAAGATCAAAAGAACAAATAAAGATTTTCAACAAAATACCTCAACTTGAATAAAAAAACAATTTTTTGAGTTAGTCTCTGGACGTTATAAGCTTGTAAATAAAATTAAAAAAATTATGGTAGTTCCGAAAGGTTAATTATTGAAATTCAAAATAAGGTTTGAACTGGATACTTAAAATATGTTACTTTTAGAATTAAAAGCTTCTCAAATTCTTTTTTAATTTTGATCGAGAGGAAACTTACCAATATTTTTGGTTGCTTCCAGGAGTTGTACAACCGTAAAGCAACATATGATGGGCAGTTTCCATGGTGGCATTTGGTTCAAATCCCACTAAAACATTAAAATAATTTAATAGAAATTGAGAGATAATTGGAAAAATTTACGAACCTATATAAAACGTTTTCTTAGGAACCACTTTAATTGGTGTACAGAGATACAATTCCTCCTAAAAGTAAAACAATTGAGTCATCTGGCCATTTATATTTTAGATTTAAATAAAATGTTAATAATTTGCGTTTGTGAAGGTAAAATTAAAATGTTTTGGGATGAAATTTGTATTTCGGCATAATACCGGCAATACTCCAGCACATAGGCAACATGCAGGAAGGTTTGTTTAGATATAGCATATGGATTTGGATTTACTTACTGTGTACGGATGAACATTTGGCATAAGTAAAGGATACTTCTTCACTTGCATTCCATTTGTTATGGTAACAAAAACAATATAAATAATTGTAAAAATTGCGAACATATGCGATGACACCATTTCTTATTGTTTAAAAACAATCGATTTTTTTGTTATTAACTAAGTACCCCTGAAATACCGGCCACCCATGAAGCACTACGTCGCTTACGTCGCGACACTACTGGAGTCGGAGTCGCGACGCAGCACGTATTCATGTTATTCCCCTCCTCTGTCAATGACGTACTTGTTTGTTCTGTGCCTACGCACAAGAAATGCATCACCGTACATCTTCCGAACAGATTGCATATCGATAAATATCCCAATATTAGTTTATTATTATCGTTTTATTTATCTATTATTTAAACAATTTTTATTTACACGCAATGATTATTCAGTTTAATTAAACAGTTGTTTTATTTAAAACAAAAAAATCAGAATATATATCGTAACTTTTTTTTTAAAACGACGCCAGTAGGATAAAAACCTTTACTCAGTATAACTTTTTCTTTTATCAAAAAAGCAATTTTGTGTGAATAATTTTTTCCAAGCAATTAAATTCTGTTTAATTAAATAAAATATTTTTGGTCAAACAAAATTTGTTTGCTTTAAAATTATGTTCAAACTTCGGAAAACCCGATAATCTGAGATGCTGGGAAACTACCAGTTCAAGAGCGGATACAAAAGGGGGGGGGGGGGGTAACGGGACAACCCGTTGTTCTTTCTTATCTATGTGATAACCCTACGACCCATGAAAAACCAACAAAATCTACTACAGTGGCTCAAGAAAGTATTCGTACACTCCTGATGTTAAGAATGTAAATAGTAGACTTGATCTTTTCTAGTGTTCCAAATTATACGGTTGAGATTGCTTCTGAATTAATGGTGCCTTGCGACCCATATCATCCGGCGCTCATACTAAACACCAAGTCAAATCAATCATCAATGTCTCTGCAGTTTAATGAAATTGTTTATAATTATAAGGCCTGCAATTACGATTCTATTAACGCGGATGTCTCTCGTGTAGACTGGGAAGCTTTGTTCGATAATTCACATGAATTATCTGATTCACTTGATAGATTTCACAATTGGCAACAAATCCAAGTTTCCTAAGTGGTTTAGTCGTGAGTTGATTCAAAATATTGGACGCAAGCGTAGGGCTCATAGTGCATTCAAGCACACACTAAACTCATCAGCGTATAACGAGTTTACTGAACTAAGATCGACTTGCAGAGCACAGGCTTCCATTTGCTACAAGAATTATATCTTGGAGGTAGAGTCTAATGTTAAACATAATAGCAAATGCTTCTGGAACTACGTGAATAGCAGAAAGGGTGGTGCCTGCGGTGTTTCCGACTTCATGCGGTTGGGCGATGAGACTGCTCAAGACGGTATCGGTATTGCAAATATGTTTGCTGGACACTTTTCTTCTGCCTTTTCTTCTTCCGATGGCAGCCCTTGTGATGTGTTGCGGGGTGATACCAATTTACATCTGCACACGTATCGTGTGGATGAGCTTCAGGTCTTCGATAAGTTGAGACATTTAGATCCCGGCAAGGGGCCCGGTCCGGATGGCCTACCTTCCATATTTTTGAGGAGTTGTGCTGTGACTCTGGCGTTTCCTCTCTGGCTACTCTTTAATCAATCCCTAGCTTCGGGAATATTTCCCGCCAAGTGGAAGAAATCCTATATCGTGCCAATATTTAAATCAGGCGCAAGAGATTCTATTGAGAATTACCGCCCGATTGCTATCCTGTCGCATATTCCTAAGATTCTCGAAAGTATGGTTAATGACTATCTCTCGTCGGCATTATCGTGCACTTTGAGCGACAGACAGCACAGCTTTACCAACAAGCGCTCTACGACCACTAATTTGCTGGCATTTGAAGATAGCATAAGACGTTCGTTTCACTCTGGCTTATCAACGGATGCGATATATACTGATTTTTAAAGGCCTTTGACCGCGTTGACCATAACATTTTGCTGAAGAAATTGTTTAGTATTGGATTGTGCGGGACTTTGTGGCTCTGGTTTCAATCATACCTGAAGGAGCGATCCTTAATTGTTAAAATTAAAAACTTCTACTCGAAATCCTTTATAGCCACCTCCGGAGTTCCCCAGGGTTCCCACATCGGTCCCTTGTTGTTTAATATTTTTATAGATGACATCGTTTTGTGCTCTTTATACGCTCAGGTCTTACTCTATGCTGACGACATGAAGATCTTTATTAAGATTTTTAACAACGAATCGATATCCAGATTGCAGTCGGATCTAGATCGAATGGTTATATGGTGTGATACCAACAAACTCGCTCTCAACATAAGGAAATGCAAACACATTCGTTTCTCTCGCCACCAATGTGACTTTCCCGGTAGCTATATGATTGGAGATACTCTGCTGGAGTCTGTTTCTAGCATAAGAGATCTGGGCGTCATCTTCGATGCAAAGCTAACTTTTAGTGAGCATATTGCAGTTTCCTGCAGTGCGGCTTTAAAAGCCCTTGGTTTCATTAAAAGAAATACTGGCGATTTTTACGATCCTTTTGCTTTAAAGAGCTTGTACGTCTCTCATGTTAGATCCCGATTGGAATACGCCTCTTGTGTTTGGTCGCCTTACTACCAATCTGAGATTGATAGATTGGAGAGGGTGCAGAGAAGATTTCTTCGTTATGTTGCCTTTAAATTGGGAGTCTCACATCGCGATATTGGGTACGAAAACCTGTTGCAGAGGCTTGGCCTCTCCACATTGACTGACAGAAGAAAAGTCATCGACGCCAGGTTTATGTCTGGACTGGTTGGCGGTTCGGTGGACTGCTCCGAGTTGCTGTCCAAAATAAATTTTTACGTCCCTCCAAGGATATTAAGAAATTTGCCAATTTTTTATATTGAGCCATCTTCTAGGCTATACTTGATGTTTGCGGCGGTTAATAGAATGGCTCGTAATGCAAACGAATTTAGTTCTTTGTTTTTTGAATAATGTTTATAATTTTGTGTAAAGTTGATTTAGAATGTACATATAGTTAGGTTTGCCTTAAATTTTTTGTCTTTGAGGACTGAATTGAGTGAGCTTTTTTCTCAGATTGTGAGTTTTTTCAGCTTGTCAATTCATTTAGCTAGCACTTGTCTTTGTATTCATCATGTGACAATGTGACAATGTCGTTTGATGAAATAAATAAATAAATAAGTACTTTTTGAAGCCTTTGTTTGAAACATAGAAATCGCTTTTAAAAAAAAACTTATTAAAGAATTTTTGTTGAAAATTTCATTCGCTTAATTTTTGTTTATATTAATTTTTCTATTTTGTCACACCGTTTTCGAGTTACAGTGCCTTGGACAGAACTCTAAAATACAAAAAATATTTTCATAAATATTTAAATAAATAAATAAATATAAAAAATAAATAAATAAATATAAAAAATAAATAAATAAATATGTTTATCAAAAAATATTTTCATAAATATTTTTTGATAAACAAAAATAAAGCGAAAGAAATTTTCAAAATAAAAATCTTTAATAAGTCTTTTCGTAAAAGCAATTTTATGTGTTAAAAAAAAGGATTCAAAATGATGGAGAACAAGAATAATACTTCCTTGAGCCACTGTACATTATTATTATTATTTAATAACTAAGAGAGTTGAGGATAATATATCCTATAAACTCTAGAAATAGTATTTGCAACTAGATCACAGCAGTGTATTCGGCGCTACTAGGGCTAGAACCACGGTTTTACGCTCCCTAGTCTGCACCTGTGTGCTTTACGCCACACTGCTGCTTAATTTTCTAAAAATTTGAAAAATATACCTAAATTCTTATAAAAAAAAATATGTAGATACTTACCTCCTAGCAATTGCTTTCTAGGAGTGCAACTGTGAACATTAAAAATATTCTTGAAAAGGGCGACTACAGAGATATTTTTAATCAGTGAGCGGCTAAGAAATTCTGCTCTTCTAACTTATACTGAATAAACTTCCCTTGTTTCTATCGAATCTTAGAATCCAAATTGTGTAGGTGGCATTATTTGTTCTTCGCTGAGTTTGTATGATTATTTAAGAACAGTTGTTAAAAAATCAGTTGTAGAAAGCTCGGGTCAAAGCTGACGTAAAGTTAATTCAGCTTTTAGCAGCTCCAATTGGATAAACAGAGAATTAACCCTGAATTAACTTTGAACGAGCTTTATACAACTGGCATTGAGTCTCACTCAGTACAATACATAGAAGTGATATAATATTTTCAAATTATACTGCTAAAGCGCAGTTTTTTAGGGTCTAACTTTTTATTTAAACTTAAATTTTTTTTAAAATTATAGTTATATAGCTCAAGTGGCAACATCCAGTAGGTCAAGTTGAACGTAAACTATAGTTTAGTAAACAAGAGATGACGCTTCGTACGCCAATCGGAGCTACTCATCATAGTTCAAGTAGCGCAGCCCTGTCGGGCAAGTTAAATATAACTGGGATGCCCGACCGTAAATTTTAATTTAATAAAACAGTGAAAATGGCGCTTCGTACACACGTTTTTAATTTTCCGTTTCTGAGACCCCAGATCTCTAAATTTATGAAAATCATACTTCGTATGATAAAGTAAAAAATAAGGAAATTATATGCATAATTTTATTTTTAAAATAATGTATAAAATACATAATATACAATTTTACTAAGCTTCCTTCAAGAGGACATAAGAAAAATATTCAGTTCAAATTTTGTATAATTTAAGTTAAGAAAAATTTTATTTAAAATTCAACATGTTATAGAGTCGTTTTTTGAATCTTATCCATGATGGCTGTTGGAAAAAGCCGATACATAGTAAACTAAGTACGTAAGCACATATAAGAATCATGACGAAGTTATTATATAACCACGATTTTATTGTAATCAATTTTTTACTTTTGTAAACAAATAAATATTTCACTCGTACCATATCGCTATCAGTTACAACAATATATTTTTCAGGTATGTCACCCGATATACTTCCTTCATTTTTTGAGCGAGATTTACATCTTGAATCTAGAAGATTGACTGTTTTTAAAGAAATCAAGAGCAAATTAAAAAATTACATTACCTATGCATTTAACTTTATCGTAGTCATTTATAACTTCACAAACCGCAATAATGCTCAGTTTGTCGCCCATAGTGTTCTGACTCCAAGTTTGAGCAAATGGTGCGTAAGTCATACTAAGGGATATTTCAGTGGTTAAGTAAATTCCATTACCGTACAGATGTTCTTTTGTCACGCCAAAGTGTTGTTGCAAGCCAACCGCTAATATCGAATAAAAATTATCTAATTGACTGCCATGATAAACCAAAAAGGAACTTTGATCTCCTTTTCTTCTTCTCCACGCTGCTTCAAACTTATCCGAATAGTTGAGTTCGTAAGTAAAGTGAGGTATAAAAGATTGTTTTATTTTATAGGGCAGTTGAATGCTATTCTGAAAAGTTGAAATTAAATTTGCACCTACCTCTGACAGATGAGTGCTACTTACAAAAGAACATCGTCGTAATTGTAAGTGACCTTTTCTGGAGTTAAACAGCCAAAGCAGTAATTTTTGTAATTCTTGAGAACACAAATTTGGATTTTTTAAAATTTTACTAAGTGGTGGAATTGATTTACATAGTAATCTCTAAAATTAAACTTTTAAATTAAATACATTAACAAAAATTAAACTTACCAATTCATCAATATCTTTATTATTGTTATTAATGTACATGCGAGGGAATGGTCGTAAACATTTATCGGCTCGGTAGGATTCTAATGCACTTACGAATAAGCACAGTAAAATGTCGCAGCCAAAGTAGTTGTCGAGTATGGTGTTTACCATTGTTCGGTAATTGTCTTCTTTGCTTCCTAATGAATCTGTTACATTATTAATGTTGTCTTGAGGAAGTATTTCCTCCATTTTAATCTAGAATTGCTAAAATTCGAAAAAAATTAGGTTATGTTTACATTAAAAAATTTTGTTAGTAAGTTTCACACCGAAAATTTAACATTTCTCACCTTTGGAATTGTTTCTAAATATTCTATTTTATTGAATTAAACTATAACAAGAAATTGAATTTTAAATTATTTACAATAATATTGAGTTTTTAATTATTGATAAATTATGCATTTTAGTTTTGACATGTCGGTATAGTAGTTGGCACGGCACATTAGCACTACAGTGCAGTTCTGTCAATGAGGGGTACGACAGTGGAGTGCGAGGGAAATGTCGAGATCCCAATTTTGGCTTCAGAGCTGTGTTCGTTGTTCAGAGTAGTTTAGCAGAGTTAGAAACCGAGGACGTGCAAAGGGTACAAAGAAGGTTCCGAATCTTCGTAGAAAAAGCAGAACTTGACACCAACTCCAATGTCTACCAGGACTGTCATCAGAATTAACTATAGTATTGCCCAGCGCCGGTTTAACCATAAAGCGGAACAAGCGGCCGCTTGGGGGCCCGTCTTCCAAGCGCGAAAATAGAAAAAATCGAAGCAAAAAAAATTGAAGTTAAAATAAAATTAAAAACCTAGATCTCTTAATAAATAATGTAAAACACTTTAATTAATTTAAAAATCTCTTAGAAAATCGTACCCCACCATTACAATACACGTTAGAGGGCCCGAAAAAAAAATCCGCTTGGGGCCCCATGACCACTAAAACCGGCCCTGGATTACCATTTAAACTCAAATCATTAGGAGTACGAATGACAAGATGCTGGGAGCGTCCAGATAGATATGATCTAAATTCTAAATCATTCCATCTTCCAGTCCAGAATCACTCCCCTTAGGCCATATCTAATTAGCTTGTCTAGAAGAAGGTCGTGTTGCACGCAATCAAGTGCCCACTAAGATCGCAGAAGATACCTATTGGTTTCTTGGAAATTGGCCTATAATTGGAGATAAGCTGACAATCGCCCTTCTTAAGAACCGGGATAACCGCTGCTACCTTTAGAATAGAGAGGAAAACACTATCCGTAAGTGACTGGTTAATCAGATAGTAAGTCAAAGGAGTAACTAAGTTATAGCTAAACTCCTTAATCAGATGGCTCGAAAAGCCTTCAGTGCCACAAGCAGCTGAACCGCTAAGACGCTGGACAATTTCGAGAGTCTCATGGTCATCAAGAGGTAATACTGCCATTGTATTGACATTAACGTTAACACAATCCACCTTTCGACCAGCAAAAGGTATTCTATCTGTAATCTCCCGAGGTACATTGATAAAATGATCGTTAAACGCGTTAGCAACCGTTGCCGGATCACAAATGATACCCTCACCCACCCGTATAACTAAAGGTTTCATAGACCTACTAGTATCTGTATTATGCAGCGATTCACATAAGAGAGAGCAACAAGAACTTGTGGTCCGACAGGAATGTATCACCCACCCGCACTTCACAGCCAGATCTCAAATTTGCAAAAACAGCATCAATCATAGATGAGGAATTACCAATGTCACGAGTGGATCCAGTATCAAGAGGCATCATACCGTAAGTTCCCATCAAGTGTATCAGACTAGATCTGATCTAGATTTAGAGATGCCAATGTTCAGGAAGAATAGAACTTGCTGAAGATGTTTATAAATGTCAGAATTCACAGCCACATCAGTTCCCGCACAAACTATCTTTTGAATTCCGCTGCACCAGAGGCTCGTTCTTGAAAAATATAAGGTCGAACTTCCGTGCCTTTTGGCTACATGCTGGGATCCAACGTAGCACTTTCATCTTTCTTTCCAATCCCAACTTAAAACAGGCAAAAATGCCCCTAGTTGGTAATGGCTCAATATGAAGCAATCAAGCAATCTTCCTGCTGTATGACTCCAACAAATAACTACATTCTTCGCTCAGCAGCAACCAGATCAGAAGCAAAATTGCTGGCCACGCCTGTACCATAAATAAATCGCCTGTTCCTCCTGCGCCTCACCTCAGTAAATCCAACATGTATATCTTCTGGTATCGGGTTTGTACAACTGGGCATCGGCTCAAAGTGGACACTTGAATTTGAAGGATGTTTAGACTTCTGATTCACTTCCAGCTGCGATGTAGTATATCTACTTAAGTTCAGAGGCAGCAGATACACAGTTCTTAGATGGTCAAAGCAAACGGGATGTGTCAGTGATCTCTCGCTACCTGGTTCCAGACCCTGCACTGTAAGCAACTTCAACTGAGTTAAATAAAAATCAATAAATGATCCAAAAAATTTATTAGAAATAGAATACAAAATTTAAAGTATTTTAAATTGTATTCACAAAAACTATATTTGGCAGTGAGGTGTACTCATCTGCTATCACCTACGTTTACATTATTAAAATAATTTGCAAATGTATGGTTTTTTATATACAATTAATTTTATTCAACAGACCTTGTGTTTTCTTAATAATTGCACTAATTTCATGTTTCTCATCAATTTCTAATTTGAACTTGGTCAAACTAGTTCTCTATTTTAAATTATTTACACTGTAATATTATTAATTGCCAACCGAAGATTTAAATTGCAATCACGTCGTAATGCATTGCAAAACTCACAACATATCTAAGTACATAATTATTTCAACAATAGTGGATAATTTAGTGTAGTGTCAGTGCTATGATAGTGAAAATTTTCTTACGTCAAAATATTTCACTACAGTTTAACAATAAAATTTTTTTTTAAACTATAAAAAATTTAAATACTATCAGTAGAAAGAGTAGTGTGCTTTTTGATCGTGGAAGCAACTTGGATAAATTAAAGTGTTACGTAACGAGTGTTACTCTTAACAAATAAAATTGGTCAAGCACAAATCTTAAACGCCTGTGCAGTTAATTTTTGCTAATTACTACTTCCATTATAATTGTGCCTCTTTAACATCTAACGTGAGATTATTACAAGACACTGCTGCATTAATGTACCCTAAATTCGAGTCAGTGTTGACTATCAAGTTTAATTTTTGTGTTTCGCTTTGCTCTACAGATTCTTCTTCTTTACAATCGTTTGATTTCTTATCTGAAATAAGAGGAACGGTGTTTTTAGCATGTTCACCCTGAGTTCCTGAGGTCGACGGATTAGGAGATGTCGGCATTTCGTAAGTAGACACCGAACTTAAGTTGCGACGATGACCATTCATTGGTTTTTCTTCAAACAATTTGTCCAAACTAATAATCGATCCAACTATTTCATTGGTGGTTATACCACCTCCAATTTCGTCTAATTGCTTCTTTCGTCGAATCAATCTCCAGTCGATGATGAAAATCGCTAAGGCTAATATTTTAATTCCGGCACATAAGCCAACATATTTGTAACGGAACTGCTCGATATCGTATAACAAACACCTTCCACCTTTGCTTCCGCAAGTACTCTTCCAAAGTAAACAGGTTGAGTCGATCAAGTTGCCAAATAGAATCGGTGCTGGAATGTAACCAAACAAACGAAATATGACAAATTGCATTCCTAAAGCAAAAGATCTTTCCTCTTCACTGACCGACCTAAAATTTAAAAATTAAAACAAAGAAAATGCAATGAAAAAAATTATTACCTGAGCACAATCATGAGTAGAGGCATTTGGGTTATAGCAACAATAAATGTCATAAAAAACAACAAGATAAGAAAAGGATAAATGGTATGGCAGGACGAATTACAAGGACCAGCTGTTGCAACGGGAACAACAGTTACTTCGGCATATTCAGTTTCAGCGGTATGGGCAGCTAAGGTTACCGCTGAAGTGGTTCCAGTAATGAGGCTTATATTACCATGTATACCTGTAAAGCAAAATTTATCAATAGGTCCAAAAAATATCTTTCGGTACTCAAAACTGTCCAGCTGTGTTGGTACTTACAGGCACAGTTGGTATAATTGGACCGCAATATAGAGGTACAACCTGCATGGCAAGGACTAAAATATGTTAATCCATTATTTCCACAAACAGGTTCGACGTCATTCATACTACATTCACAACCAAAGTTACACGAGGATGTCAGATTCACTTGAAACGGCTCAGTATGGGTGCTGTTAAAGTACGGAATGGTCGTTCCAGCCATTTTTAGATTATCACAACCCAGGAAAAACAACAAAGCGTAACAAGACAAACATATAAAATTAGCAATAAGCACAAATTGTATGGCTCCTTTTGGGCGCAGTTCCATACGTTTCAGAATGCAACCACCCATAAATATACCAATACAAGCACCAGGAATTGCAATGGAACCTGCAAAAATGTCACAATCAAGTTTAGCAGTTTGCTTTTTAAATAGAAACTTACCAGTAAAAACACTAGCCTGACTTTTTCCAATACTAAATTGAGTTTCTAAGTATTTGGGCAGGAATACAACAAAACCGGAAACAATGATAAGTTCCATACAAGCACCTAAGCAGGTAACAATATAAATGGGGTTACACACAAGTCTCCACATTGATCGTGGTATATCTGAAAAGATAAAAGTAATCAACTTCAAACTTTTTTTTGCAAGCAAAAACAAACCTTTGATATCTTTTCCGTAACCGGTATCATTTTTGGTCAATGGTTGAGCTGGAGTAGTAGAAGAGGTGGGAGCATTATTCGTTGTCACTTTTGAGGCAGCTTTTTCCATCAACTTAACTTTCTCCTTTTCGTGGGTCAATTCCTTGGGAAACGAGAAAAATGGAATGGACACTAAAGTTAAAAGCAGTCCGCCAAGCAGGAATCCTCCCCACCATAAACCAACCCATTTGTGATTTCCTGGATCTTTAAACAACAATCATTAAAGTTGAATCAAAACGAAAATAAAAACTTACCGATAGATATAATCTTTGAGAAGGAATCCATGTGAAAAGATAGTAAATAAGCGCCTAAAAGAAATCCTAAGACTGGACCAAAAGCTGCCATGCTATACATACAACCTAAAAAAAATTTGTTGAATTGAGTTGAAGTGCTAAAGTTTTGGCATCATAGCTTACCGATATAAATAGAGGAACTATCGGAACGAACATGATCGTCTATGTAGGTCGTTCCTAATGTAAAAAGAGGGGAACCACCGCAACCCAAAAGCAATTGAGCAAATACAAAAGACAAGACAGGTCCTGTTGTTGAAGGTGATCCTTGAATGCAATTATCGCCTCTTAAATTATTATGGGGTGATAGTGGCGGTGATGATAATCCAGAGGAAAAACGACCAAGACCCATGTCTTGTTCGTGCACAGAAACCACACGACACATATTTTCTTCCGTATTATTGGTAGTTATTGTACCAACGCCTTCTTCGGCAATAAAATGAGGCACCATAAATATAATAGATCCAATTCCCATTATAACCGCACCGACGCCGATCCATACGGGAATATGGCGTCTGCTTCCTAAATAACTAACAAATATTACTGTAATAACATTTCCTATTTCATACGAAGATGCTATTAGACCAGATAGACTTGATGGAATTTCAAAACGCTTTTCGATTGTTGTTATCACAGAATTGATGTAACCAGAACTAAGAGCTTGTTGTAAGGTTACAAGAAATGACAGTAATAATACAAAGCACTAAAAAGGCAATCGTTAAAAACATGAATAAGAACAACTTTTTTTTACCTTAATTCCCGCAAATTTTTGTAGAAAAAGGGGTCGGCACTTAAGAATTCCACAATCCTTTGTATCCTTTAATATCACAGTTGGAGTTTCAGTATATGTATTAGTGTGGGTTGCTTTTTCCCTAAAATTTCAAAACGTTAAAAATGGCCCCCAAATGGAGGGCGGGGAAATATTTACCTATCAAAACTAGATGATGGATTACGGCTATGACATTTGATAACTGTGTCGTGACATAAGGTGGTAGTTGCATGTTCCGCAGTTGTACCATCTTCTTCAGGAACAGTTTCTGAGTATAATCCTGTCATAGCATACATTGATTCTTGTCTTCGGTGTCCCTTCCGGTGAGCAGGAGCCCCTGCACATCCTTCACTAGGGGTTGCAGCTGGAGTTGGTGTAACGCCAGTCATTTCAACTGCTTTTTCTTCAATTTTCAAGATTTACATTATCGAATAACATTTTCTCGAGTTATCTGCAAAACAATTCACTTTTAGTAATCGAGTAGAATTTAATTTAGTTACAGTTTCTATTTGTAATATTAACTTCAAAGCTTTTGCTGTAATAACGAAAATTAAACAAGTGAACAACGAAACCAGCCTTCTTCATGTTTTGTTTTTCGCGCGAATTTTGTTTTTCGCGCCAAATTCAAATACTATTTCAGTGTAAATAAGTTTTGAAAAATTATTAACAATAAAATTTATGGTCAGCGCAGTAACCAAGGCTTGATAGTATCGAAATATTCAAAGGTATTTTGAAAGTTAAAAATGCCGAAATAAATGATTTGTATCATGCATGCTAATGTAAATAATTTGAATAAAAACCTACACCAATTTGAAATCACGTAAAGCTCGATAATATAATAATTTGTCAGTTAATCGTAAAGCATGTCATATACCTCTTTGGAATATTTTAACAAATAGGAAGCATGTTTATGCAAATCAAAATAGCAAAATGGGAGTTTTATTTTATTGAAAAAAATAGCAAACATTTATTCTTGAGGGAAAAAATTATCCCAAGCAGTTGGTACCTGTTTTTTAATTGTGCAACTATTTTTTGGTTAATCCCAAGCAGAGAGAAACAAACCAAAAGTAGTAGCAAACTATCCTAGTAGCGAAATATGCTAGAACCATCTGCTTTGGAGGTTAGGGTAGGTTTAAATATTTTTTTAGGAAAACCGTCGTTAAAAGAAAGGTACGTGGGATACACAGATCTCTTTCTGGAGATTAGAGTAGGTTGTCCGAGTTGTAACGTGCCGCGGCGAAATATGTCCGTGTCGCAACAACCGCGTCACAACGACCGCGTCAAAACGAACTAGATCCATTTTAACATTGCCAGACAAATTTCAATGTTCGATTTCGATCCAGTTAATTTAGATTTTATTTATTCATTAGTAGAATGTAAGGAAGGGATAATTATCTTAGTTATTACAAGATAATGTTGTGCTCATATTGACTTTTGCTAATATTTATATATTTAATAATTAATTATAATGCCGAAACAGTCATTAGGAGGGATAAAGTTGAAGATAAAAGTCAATAAATTCCATACATATAGGTATGTTCCATTTAATTCAATCAGATATTTATTAGGTACCTAAATAAAAGATTGACATGTGAAGGCCGCTTATATAATTGTTACCTTAGTTTATTGATTCGTGACACTTTGTGTATTAACACCCTCGTGAAATTCGTTATTTCTGTAATAATATTTCCCCCCTCATTATCCTTCAGCCTTCACCACTTTACGATTGATAAAACTTATGTAATATATAGTATTATTGTGACAACACAGAGGGTAATTTTACCTCCGGTCCCATTACTCAATCAATTAAGCTTTTAGATTACCTTACCAAGGACCAACTTAACTCTATATCATCGGTATTGTAAACCTATAGTATATATAAGGGCCTAACCCTCAAAATTTTGAAATTGAGTTATGATTATTCCTGAGTTACCAATGTCGTAATCCTCATTTTCTGATGTTAATGGCGTAACCAGAAATGTGAATTGAATGTATAAAATATGCAAAATTGAATAATTTATTCAGTTTTTCCTGCCTCCTGAAAATAATGTAAAATGATAGTTACGCCTATTGATCTATGAAGTGTCGATTCAATTTCATATTTTATGAATTCAATTCATATTTCTGGTTACGGAAAGGACAGAAATTGAAGGTTACGACATTTGGAACCCAGAAATATGCATAACCCAATTTTCAAAATTTTGAATTTTGGCACGGAATTTAAGTTTAATTTTATTTATCATCTAAAAAATTTGTCTAAATAAAAAATAAAATTGAGAAAGTAGACTTCGGTTTTGCTTGACTCGGGGAGGGGAAATTGCACCCATTGTATCCACGGCATTCATCAGGTCGCATTATTTTGCTTTTATGCAAAAATACATGTAAATGTGAAAATTTTACATTAGTGTTAAACCTAAATTTATGCACAACTTCAATTTGTCAAAGACAGAAGTGGCCCAAAATCGTAAGTAATGGGTTTTGGCGTGTGATGGTTAGTACCTACTTAATATAATGTTTCGCACATTACGGATATATAAACGAACATATTCAATTCTATCTAATCTTAGGTTTATACTAGAGAAGAATGCGGAAAGCAGAACCATTTTTTCATCTCGCGGTGCCGTCCCGTTCCGCGGGTTCTACACAGAAGGAGAAGGAAGTAAAACAAAGAAGGTTACAAATTGAAATGTCTACTATATAAAATATAAATCAAACAGGGAACTAATACTCCCCGCGGAACTGAACTGATATCCGGTCCCACGTGGGTCTGAATTGGTATCCCGTCCCGTGCGTAGACTAAATCTGTATTTCATCCCGCGTGGAACTGATTACCTCACAGAACCAATAACTTCTTCCGGACCCGCAAAACGGGATTGTTTAGTTTCCATTTTTGGTTTGTTATTGAAAAAAACTTGGAAAGCAATAGCTAACAACAAATTTTTAGAATTAAATGAAACTTAGGAGTGATAGCGAAATGCCGGTAGCGAAATTGTCAGGGAGCGAAATGTCCGGTGACACTTACGTTAAGTGGATGTAAACGATACCTTAGATGGTAATATGTGTTGCGATATTTTAATCGTTGTATTTGCAAAAAACGCGGCTTGCTATATCTGATTTATCGTTAATCCGTTATTATACATAGATAAGGATGAAAAATAGGTGTGATCGATATTATGAAATAGTATTTTTTTAAACTGGCTAAATATATTTTTTATTTCACATTAAAACAAATAAAATTATAATTTTCAAAAAACCCCGCCAAGAAAAAAGAATGTAGTTTTTAAATAAATTTTAAAAATAATCATTGTAAAGGTTAAAATCTCTAATGTTAAGGAGTGGTTAATCAGATTAATTTTTAATGTGGTGAACTTAGAACTTGTCTAGTCTAACTTAATTTAAATTTGCTTATAAAGTGATATTGGAGGGTGGATAAAATGATAACCCATCATCAGAACGTTAATTTGAAATCAATCGAAAATTATAATTTTTCTGGACATTTACCCTGTAAAGGTTATGTCGAAGGGATGAGAGAGCAAAATTTCGCAAAATAGAAAACTTGGAATTTAGATTTTGCAACTGAAGCAGTGATCGCAATCACAGCTGTGACCCGAGTTTAAACTGGAAGGTGTAACAATGTCTATCTAAAATTTGGGTTTCATTTAATCATGAAGGTTATTTGACATGTAATTAACACCTACAGAATTTTTAATGCAGCCAACAAGGGCAACAAGATATGAGAGACTATATTCGTTACATTAATTAGTTGAATGAATTTATAAGGCGCAATGACTTTGTTTCGCCAAAAAGGTTTGGCATATACAGTATGTCCCACGAAGTAATTTTTAAGTTGAGAAATTTGAAATGAAAATTTTCTTGCTACAACTTCGCTTTTAATTTTATATCCGTGTTGAGACGAGTTAAAAATAGGTACATCAATAGCCTGATCCCAGATCGGCTGAAGGTAGAAACCGCCTCGAGTTCTTTCGTTTATATTATTAGAGCTCTCCCGCTGATATATTGGTTTATTACTATAGGCTGATCGAAAAAATGCAATTATTTAGACAATTTCACGAATAGCGAAAACATACCGATAATGCCGTGGTGTTGAGTAGATACTATTAATTTAATTTAATTTAATTATTATGTACACAATGGGACTGGAATGGATGCTCAAAATATTATTTCAATGGAATATTAAATAAATTCAACAATAAATTTTATCTGATTTTATTGAATAGTTAATGATATTTGTAATTATGTATATAAACCACAAACACACGTGGCAGTTTTTTGGCGCGTAAAAGCTTTCGCCCAAATCAAATTGAGTATATTATGTATAAATTTAAGACAACAAAACCTATAAAATAGAAAGCAGGTCACAAAATAATATTGAGAAGTGTGTATATGTAATAATATACCAAGTATAATTTTTTAAGATAATTACACATATTATACTTTTCTATAGATATTGGATTTTCAACAGTTTGAAGTAGATATTTTTGAGCTATACCGAAAATCATTATATTTACATTTTCAAATTGAAATATCAAGTTTGTTAAGTAGTTTTTTACCTTTTCATACGAATTTAATGGATTTCGATGTCTTAGTAATTAAACATAAAATTAAAATGATTAAATTTGAATGTCAAAGATAACCTGGAAAAAATTGACCTCAATGTGTTTTTAATTAGCAGTTTTGCTCGAACTGATTGATTGGAGATTGTGGTATTATAATGCCAAATTTTAATAATTGTTTAGTAATAGGAGTGGAAAATAGCAAGTCCATTAGTTAAAATGTCATATTGCATTATTACCAATTTTGGCAAATAATAATCAAATTTTGGTAGATATCTTTCAATAACATAAATTGTTAATTGTTTTAAATTCGCTCAGCCGTAGACCTCTTGGACTGTCAATATTTTGATATATTAATTTATGACGTTCAAAATTTACGGAGGTCGATTCTTGAATCATATATTTGTGAACGTACACGTTCGTCATTTTGAGTTTGTTATTCAAACACTTACATTTTATACGCCCATGCACAACGTCAACACAAAGTTCATCAAATGTATGATTCAAGAAAGTAAGTACAGTTCTTTTGCTAATACCACAAATTAACTTTCATTTTAGGCTTCCATAACTAACTAGAACTTTTGACGCCTATGGCCAACTACGAAAAATGCGCCTTAACTTAAAGGGTGGGGGCGGGATTTATTCTCTCTCCCCAAAGAGGGGTCTGGGGTTTCCCCGGAATTTTTTTTTGAAATTGGTGCAAAATGGCGAATTTTGAGACATACTCTCAGTTAAAATTTATTAAATTTAAAAAAACTGATTATATAGTTTTACCAACAAGAAAATATGAATTAGGCGCCTTTATTTAATCATCACCAATTTTTAAATTGAACTTTTGAATTTCGGCGCCTTTTATTTAAACGGTATCCTTATTAAAATGACGCTTATATTAAATACAATATTTATAATTAGAACTTCTAAATTTTGGCGCCTTTATTTAAACGGCACTTTTATTCAAATGGCACCTCTGGCGCTTATATTAAATACAATATTTATAATTTAAATTTTATTTATTCAATTCAAATGCCGCCCATAATAAATACAATATTTTTAATTTTGGCGCCTATGGCCGGGGCCATGTTTGCCATACCCTAGTTACGGCACTGCATATGTATAGAAGCCTTATGTTCGGGTCTCGTGTCCGTCCGTTTGCATGTTTCAAATTCTTATTCGTTAAGCTGATAATAGTTCTTCAAATCCCTCCTTTATATTATAACATCTGTGATTTACCAAAAACAAAAAAACTACAATTGTTCGATTTTTGATTGAGTCGGATAAGAAGATAATGGGATTAAAAAATAACGGATGAACTACTTAAATGATTTTAAAATATATAATTACAAGTTTTTTAAAACTTAAAACAATAAATAAACATCTGAAGATAGCAAAATACCATTGTTGAAAGAGCATTTTTTCTTGTAAATTTCATTCTCTACATTTTTGTTTAAGTACCTACACTTTTTTATTTTGTCACACGGTTACCGAGATATACCGGGTGTCCCCGGATACACTTTACATAATTTCAGTGGTGATAGAGGACACTTTTCTAAGAAACACATTTAACAAAATTTTTTTTCTAAATTCAAACCTTCGAGAGTTAGGCCTCCTTAAAGCATTTTTTTTAATTTCCACCTTCAAATGGCCATAGCTCAGAAAATATTGATTTTTCAGTAAAAATTATTAAGTGCTTTTTTAAAGAGCGTGAAATAATCTACAAACTAGGTTTTAACCTTTTAATGTCTAAATTCAACGGCTTTCGAGTTATGAAAAAAAGTAAGTAAAAAAAATGTAGAAAAGTTTGAACTTTTATTTTCTTGGTTTTTTTAAAATCGTTGTATCTTCTAAACGAAATATTTTACAAAAAATCTGACGCCCCATTCCGGATAGAAAATTTAACGGACTACAACTTTTGTATAGTAAAAATTTTTGAAAAACTAATCTATTTCACAGAAAATCAGAAAATAACAAACAAAGCAGCTACAAAAAAAAATTAAATTCACAAAATTTAAATTTTTATTGAAAAATTATTTTATTAATTAAGTTTAAACTATTACATTATTTAAGTAAATGTTCAAAACGACCACTTTCATTTCTAATCCGCACATTTTGGGCTTCAATTAAATTTTTTTTTAAATTAAATAATTTTAAAATATTGATTGGAAGAGGTGGAACTATTAATTGGTCAGCGAGATCTCCAGATTTAACTCCTCTTGATATATTTTTTTGGTGAGCTGTTAAAGCGTTAGTGTACAGCAACAGATGAAAGCCCGATACCAGAAAGGAATTAATGGACAGAGTAACGAATGCTATAGTAGCTCTTAACGAAAGAGGAAATGTTATAAATAATAATACCAAGGGGCAACAACATCTTTTAAAACGATTCCGACTGTGAAATGAAAATGAGGATAGTCATTTTGGAAATTTACTTAAATAATGTAACCATTGTTAACCTTAATTAATAAACAAATTTTTCAATAACAATTAAAATTTTGTGAATTTAATTTTTTATTTTGTGGCTGCTTTTTTTATTATTTTCTGAATTTTGGTGAAATGAGTTGGTTTTTCAAAAATTTTTAGTAGACAAAAGTGGTAGTCCGTTAAATTTGCTATCCGGAATGGGGCGTCAGATTTTTTGTAAAACGTTTCGTTTAGAAGATACAGCGATTTGAAAAAGCAAAGAAAAAAAAGTTCAAAATTTTCTACATTTTATTACTTACTTTTTTTCATAACGAGATAGCCGTTGAATTTAGACATTAAAAGGTTAAAACCTAGTTTGTAGATTATTTCACGCTCTTTAAAAAAGCACTTAATAATTTTTACTAAAAAATCAATATTTTCTGAGCTATGGCCATGTGAAGGTGGAAATTAAAAAAAAATGCTTTAAGGAGGCCTAACTCTCGAAGGTTTGAATTTAAAAAAAAAATTTTTGTTAAATATTTTTCTTAGAATAGTGTCCTCTATCACCACTGAAATTATGTAAAGTGTATCCGGGGACACCCTGTATGTAGATGAAAATATATTTTGTATTTTACAGTCTTGCTTAAGTAGCTGTCAGTCAGAAACGGTGCGACAAAATAGAAAAATTTATATAAACGAAATTGAAGGCAATGAAGTTTACAACAAAAAATATCTAAAAAGTTTTGCTGTAAAATCAATATATATTTGGCAATTAAATGTACAATTTACATTGCTAACATTCGAGCGTTTACTTCTTTTGAGAGTAATTGTATAAAGAATCTACTGTTAGCGTAGACTCTAAACTACGAAGAAAGCAAATTACCTCGGTGGTTTGTCATTGCCTTCCGAGGAAAAATGGGCTTGACCGTCAGGTCATAACCACCCTTAACCTATAGAAAATAGTATAAAAGAGCATCTCTACGCTGTCAAACTTCACCCTGTCTCAAGCGGGATACACTTTTAAATTTTTGAAATCGTACTGTTGTAGTTTACTAAATCGATTTAGTTCGAAGATTGTGCTATTTCGATAAGAAAATGTACTTTGGAATAGTAAAAAAGAGTCTAATTTAAAAGCTCAATTACGAGTGAGATTGATCATATTCAATCCATAATCCAGAATTTTACAGTGTAACATAAAACCAATTAGTTTATCCATTATTCTATTTAACAAAATATAAATTTCGTTTTCCTTTTCCTGTTTTACTTTAGTTCTTTATTCTTTCCGTTCAATTATTTTACCCTCATTTTGACGCCTCAAATTGCCCCCTTAGATTTGGGTGTTATCTAAACAAGAAAATTCTAATCAAATATAAGTGGAAATTTTTAAAATAACAACGATGGGTTTTAGACAACATGCAGGAGAAGACAGGGCAACCATACATTGCAATAATTTTAAATATCAAGGATTTTTGAGTTTTCAGATTGCTTCAGATTGTGGGTTACAAGCAATGTAATTAGCGGTTTATCCTTAGACGGATGATAGTTAGCCTGGCAGGATAAGACCTCTGAGAGGTCTAAGAATTCTAGGTTTGGGAGTATGGAAAATTTCGCCGTCAGAAATTTAGTATTTAATATTTTAACCTTTTCAGACCCAGACTATAAATACAAATTTTAAATGTAATAATAGCGGTAAATTCAAACGACTGTCGTTGTCGAACCTGCCAAACTGCTCATTTAATTGGCGAAAGCAGCTGCTGATCTAAGTCCTAAGTTTGAAGATTATAACAGTATGTATAGGTTATTTTGTAGTTACACTCATAAATATACCAGACACACTGTCAGACTTTTGAAACGGGTTTGGAAGAACATTTGCGATCAAACAGATTAAATGTCGGTAAATCGACATTTACGAGACACGCAACACTTCAAACATAAAACATGCGACAAGAAGTTTTACATGCCCCGTGATTCACCCCGTACAACATAAAATATTGATATTAGGTATATTAAAATATCGGAGCGCATTTCGCTATGTATATTGTACATATGTAACAGACTAACAGACATATAAAATTATATACTATTTAACAATTACTGTATTTTTCCATTTAATTCAGTTGCGTTTTCAAATATTAGCTTTTTTGCTGTCGCTCCGAGCAACATACGACTTATAAAAAAAGACATGAACGACAAAATAACCTCGTAAGTAAGGTTATGTTTTAAACGCGCCTTAAATGTAATTGGAGTGAATATAGGTAGGTAACAATATTTTCTGATCTTAATCGTACCTGCAATCTGTAATATGGTTAATACCTCAGCTAATAACGAGAGAACAAGAATAAATGAAGTGTAAATTGTTAAGTCTTGGTATTACATATTTTAAGCAATCGTTGGAAAGCTATAATATTATTGGTTGTTACATTCTAGTGTTATAACTTTTACCGTTTGTTAAAATATAACTTTCACTATTTCCGTTTCTTGCAATAAGCTAGAACTACATTTACATAATTTAGTCGTAACAAAATATAAATATTAAATCCATGAACTTGAAAAAAATTAATCATCTATAGAGATATAGATAAGAAAATTAGATTTAATAGGATACAACTTAAAGGCGTAAATACGTCACTTCTTCAACAACATAAAATGACGTACAAATGTTTCTTAATAACATTACGATTCTTATCATCCATCCTACCTCCTACCTATTTCATGTTTTCCAAACATATTTCGAAATTATAGCAAATTTTAAGGTTTTATCATCTTATTAACCCTCCAGTCACAGGGTGAAGCCTATCTATCTAATTTATTCTACCGGCTGGCTGGAGGGTTAAATTTTGGATAAATATAAATCAAATAAATAAGTTGTAATGGTTTAAAGATAAAAGTTTAATACGTTTATTATTTAATGTCACTAATGTAAACATAAAATTGTTAATGTACCTAAGCAACTAAATGGAAAGGAAAACATCACCGTTGCGAATTGCTAGCATCAAATTTGCATAATTGCCTAAATTAGAAATAATTTGTTTTTGTGTTTGTATTTTCGCAATTACAACAAATAGTTGGGATTTGAATCCAATAAGTCCACTACATCTAACTGTAAGCAGTTTAATGTCAAACTCTTTCACGGATCCTCCCTTTTATAATTCGCACGTTAAACAATTGAATTAGTCTGATTAGGTTTACTTGCGACATTGAAACGCTTTAAGTATTGTCAATGGATATGTAACTCCGAATGCTAACATGATTTTCCTCAAATTGGGCAATGACCAAATTAACCTTACCAGTTTTCTATTAAAAATATCATCCTAATTTTGATTACGAAATCTATATTTCAATTTCATAGTAAAACTTCACTTAGAAAGCATACAATGAGGTCACAAGATTTGATAAACTTGGAATGGTATGGTAACGGTACCATACCAGTGGAACGGTATTATGGAATAAATGAAACTTGAAACTAAATTTTCAGAGCACTTGATAGTTGAATTGTATCAAATGCCTTTGTACTAAGTCCTCAAGTCCCGAAGGACTCAAATATCATCGCAAAAAAACTGCACGGTTATTTATTTTAAGTTGCATCAAAGTGAGTTTGGTGACTACAAAAAAGTCCGTTATAGCATATACTTATTTATTTCTTCAGTCAATATCCGCGACTTCCGCACCTACACTATTTTGTAGAAAATTTAATTGCTTAAAAATTGTCTATATTATATTATACATAATTATTTTGTTGTATTTGTTATGGTTTTCAGAGCGTCTCGAGTGAAAGGTCACGGTATGCTTTACAAAGTAAGTGTATAATATTGCTATAAAAACAAATAGTGGCCTCTTCATTAAAATTTTTGTTTATATCTTAGTATCCGCTATGATTCTGTATTTTATTATATTTTAAGACTCATTAAAAATTACGTAGGTTATTTTAACACTCGGCTTCGCCTCGTGCAAATAAACTATCCTGAGGCAAATCCTAGGTTTGAGTAAGTACATTGTACTGCTATTTAACAGGCTAGTGTAGGCTGCACCGATAGTTCAAGAGTCCCATAATACGGCATGTAGATTGCACCGATTGCAAATTAAGTTACTAAGAACGCCATTAGGTGATTGGGCTACTTAATTCATATAATATATGTTTGCGGAGGAATACAGAATAAAAATAAGAATCCGATCTAAAATTGAGCTTTGGTTAGTGTTAGGAACAATTTTATTTCAGTTGAAGAAACCATTAGTTGTCGCAAATCGCCCATATTGCTGAAAAACATAATCAACAACCTTTTGTAGGCCTGAAGAAGAACAAAGTTATAGTTCGAAACGTCGATGATAACAGATACTCGCGAATATTCAGTCATATAGCTAAATTTCCAAGAATTTCTCAAGGTAGATTGAAGTTACCGCTGAGACAGGATTACAACCTGCTCTACGATAATAGGTCGGAACGTACAGATAGGTTACTCGAGTGTTTGTTTGGTACTGCCGATACTGCCGCTTACTCCTGTTACTGCCCATACTGCTGCTCAGTGTATACTAATACTGCCGCAGTGATTCACCTCCCGTATACTATTAGCTAAGTTTTAAGCACTTGGTCCTCTTTGAATATGTGATCCATCAAATAAAAAACCGCTGTGTCGTGTTAACAATAGGCTAACAAGAGAACAAAGCATTCTTACATTGAAATTCTAACAAATATTACAAAATCCAGAGACAAACAATTTCCAACAGAACTGACAACTAGACAAACCATCTTTTCCAAATTTTATGTAATTAAAATAAATATAAAATCAAATTTATAAAAAGAACCAATTAAATCTTATTAGTAAAAGTATCAGGCTGATACATCATTGTTCGCTGTTGTTCAATTGAACGCACCAAGTATTTTCAACAATGCAGGATAGGCTTGATCAATAAAATATTGAAATTTATTGATACTTGTATTTAACGATAAATTAAATACGTTCGTTTGGCGGATATGCAGCAACAGAACAAAGTAAATTTTAAATCAAACCAATATTTTAAAGGAATTTTTAAATTAAAAGTTGAATTATTTTCCCAAGACTTCCGTTTCCCAAAACTAGCATGCTTTAATTTTGCATTCAAAACCACAAATTTGTGTCATTAGCCCAATAGTAGAACGTTCGCCTACCGAGGTGAAAGTATAAGAGGTTGGAAAAAACCAATAAACAACTAAAAATATTGTTTTCGTGCGTAACTCTGCGTAGGCAGCCGTGGGTATAAATACGGAAACCATTTTCTAAAATATTTTCCGTTCCGAACCGATATTAAAGTAGGTCCAAGACAGTTCGGTGCGAACGATTGTTGCATGATACATTTTTGAGATATAAAATTCCTCTAAATCTAACCAATCGCGGCGGTTGCTTTTAATTTTTAACCAATCCGGATGGTGCTTACCTGCAATGATAACTCACGAATAAGTGTTGCACCGAATAGGTCTTGCGTCGGACGTATTAGCACCAAATCGTTTCACCCCGAATAAATCTTGCGTCAAACGGAGTAGCGCCAAATAGAGACCAATCCGCTCCGCGGCGTAACGCTCCCACCGAACCGGTCGCGCTCCAAAACGATTGCACTGAACCGACTGCAGTGAATCTCTCGCGCCGAACTGTCCCATTCCCTAAACCGTAGGTCTGAAAATTGAAGAAGTTGTACATTATCCAATAATAAAACAGAACTTCAATACAACAATTATTAGGCAGAAACAGTTTGTTTTCGGTCGGACAGCTAGGCCGAAATCAAAACCAACTGCAGTATTGGAAAAATTCACAAACACAGAAGAAGTTGAAAATCTTTCAATCAGATATTTTATAGTTATCCACAAAGTTCATCTTAAAATTCCAATATCTCGAAGACGAATAGTCCAATTGTTGTGAAATTTGGTACGAGTATTCTTTAAACATTCAATAGAAATAATATAGAAATAACTAATAAATTAACTTGTCTGTAAAAATATAGGTCAAAATTTAAATTTTGCTCTCTTTGAAAGGTGGTGCAATCCCTTATGCGGGAATATCATCTAGGGCGACGATAATTAAATTTCTATCAGGCCTAAAACGAGAGCTGTTAGACCTTGAAAGAGTAAATTATCTCATTCGTGATATTAGCGAATCTATCACTTAAGTTGCTCGAAAATAGTTTTCTTTGACATAAACTTTATATATTGCCAAAAATAAGGTCACGGAAAAATTCGATAACTAATTTCCAAGTGGTTCTGAATTTATAATTTCCAGATTTTCGATTCTTGCGTTCCTAATATACATAAACTGGCATTAAAATATAAATCAATAAATAATATTATAGCTTCATCTGACGCATTTCGATAACAAGGTGATTTTATTAAATGTACACACCACTAGCTTCCTGTGACTGTCAATTGAGATATGTAATTGAAATTTTAAATTCGATTGGCTGAAAAAATATAAAATCCTAACCAAATTATAGTGGTTACAGCCTCAACAGAGTTTTTTGCTGCTACAACAAATTTTATGCTACCACAACGGAGTTATTTCTGTTCGTAACAAAAAAATTTGTTGAATCAATAAATATTTTTCTGAACAAAAAATCTTTGTTATGAGGCTTAAAAAGTTTTGTAGCATCAAAAAAGCTGTTGTGGCTATAGCTAGTAAAAGCTTTGTTAGAGTAACAACAACAAATCCTTTTCACTATATATAATTAAATAAAAGAATGAAAGGATAATCTTATTTAAAAAATTGTGTCTCAAAAATAGTTGGAAATTAGGGCGACTGAAAATCCGTCACTTGTTTCTGGAGCAAAGCTCTTCCAAGTTTGATTGCTTGAAATCCTCAGTTACTCATGGGAGTAGAAGCTATTTCGATCACCTTTAATCGAATAGTCGTGTAGAATTTTTGTCCGATATATAATAATAGGATAATGGGAAGATAAGACTTTGCAATTAAAATAATGGATTAGCAGATTTAATTAATTTCGAATATTTGAATTACAAATGTAAATGCGGCATTGTTAAACTTCCCATTTCCTAAATATTTATTTTAAAAAGTTTGGAAGTTGAATTTGTTCGTTATATTCTAGAAACATAATGCAGGGAGCGTTCGTGTAAGATAATTACTGCAGATTTATTTCCTAAAGTGGGTTTTAAGGGTAGTTTTAAGCCTGAACATCAATTTGGCACAATAAAATTTATTCGGTGTGTTTTTATTATAATGAGTTTTTTTTAGTATATTTAAATGTGGAGCAATGGCACAGTTTACTCAAATGTACAAATTACAAAATTACTTTATAGAAAATCTTTTGGCATTGATTCGACCCTTCAAGTTGACTCCTACGACCGCTGCGAAGGTATCCTTCTACGATCTTTTTCTAATAAATTCAAAATTGACTTGTCGAACAGGACAGATTACCTGGTTAAGAACTCGGTATTTGGCACAAAAAATGTTTAATTTGACCCGAGAGTCAAAGAAGTCAAGCGTACTTGTTTTAAAAGTAATCTTCGACAAGAACTATCAACTGACGCATAATATAGGCCAATGCTAAAACTTTTTTGACCTTCAACAATGCATAAATATTGATCTGCAGGTCACAGAAAGCTCAATATAGAGATTTTTCTGAATCCAGAATAAAATGTTTCAAATACATAATATATTAGGAGCATACGAACATTAACAATTGTTACAACTTGAATCTTTTCATTAGGCATAGTTAGTCCAGGTAAACTCACAGGTTCGAATAAATCATAAAAATACTAAAAAAGTGAGAAAAAATATATATTGTGCAATATCGAGATTCTCTATCCAGAACAACAACCTTTCAGTAGACCCGACTTGTAAAGTTTTAACTGAAACTGGATAACCAGTGTTGGGAAGGAAAACAAGACACACAAGTTGAAAATGGTGCTATAGTAGGAGATGGAAGATGTGGGTGTATTGAAAGAAATAATAAAAGAGATGATAGTAATATAAAACATACATAAAAATAGTAAAGAAAACAAGAAATACAAGTAAATATAAAAAAGAAAGACGAATTATCTACGAAAGTAGAAAGAAAGTGTTAAGGATATTAAAAACATTTTCCTTAAAGGAATACTAATGCTTTATAAGGAAATTTCACAGTAAAAAAAGAAAATTCTCAACGTTGCAAACATAGCTCCTCTCAGACTAGTCACATCTGTAAGAAGTGCATTGAATAACCTGCTCCCCATCGATCTATCTATATTGATTGGTGCAGACCAAAAACTTCAACACAAATACTCAACAAGGAAAAAAAAAACAAATAACATCTCATAATACACTACGAGTGAAGCGGACCAATACAGCAGCGGTTCCAGACAATTACCCAGGGGTTCGACAAAATAAAAAGTAGTAGTATCAAAAATAAATTTATTTTTTGCTTTTTAATAAATTAAAAATGTTTTGGTGTGAAAATTTAATTTTAGAGTTCTAAGAGAAGCGATCGCCCCCAATGGATTCGCCACTGGACCAACAAGACAACAACAGTGACCCTTACAGTTAAGTACGACCTGCATCCTGCATCCAAGAGCAAACTAATTATTAAGGTTACCATAAAAATGCAAATTAAAGACCTAGTTTAGTTTTGGTAAGATCCGAATGCAGTCATTACAGCCAAACCAAACACACAATCAGCCAAAAGTCAATCAATCGAAGCATAATATATTATTACGTTAAATATGCAAAATAAGAATGAAAAATGATCAAAATAGAAAACTAGCTGGAAAACCCGTCCGCGGACGAATTTAGTTTTCCACTAATGTAACGCAAAAAATTGCTGCTAAACGTGATGTGCCGACGGGCAATTAAAAATTATTTTAAATAATTTAAAAATAAATAAGTTTCTGAAATTCTAATTTTCTTTAGCCGAACGTTTTAATTTCTCTTACTTTTGCTAAAAAACAAAAAAATTTTTAGCATTTTCTGACGAAATTGATATAATTATTCTGTCTTCTGTAGGTATTCTAGAAGAGTGGAGAGGAGAGAACATTGGAGGGTGTTCACCCCCAAACCCCCCGGTTTACAATTATTTTGACTTCATATTTTTATATTATTTTTATAATTATTATAGATTAAATTAATTAAAAATTAATATAAATAAAATAATAGTAAACCGGGGGGTCTGGGGGGTGTGGAACACCCTCCAGTACATATCGTAAGATTTCCACTCTTTTAGAATACTTGGAGAAGATGGGGAATTTATAATTTGAATTTTTAAGCAAAAGTGAGAGAAATTTAAACCTTTGTTTAGCAGAGTTTAGAGCAATTTTTGCGTACATATTGCAAGATATGTTCACCCCCAGAACTCCCGGTTTACATTTTTGACTATAATTTTGACAGTTAATTTTCAAAGTAACGCAAAAGTTGCTGCTAAACTCCGAGCAGTGAGGCACTTACATAAATGTTTTTTTAAGTTAAGGCTTAAACTTCCCTCACTTTTGAATAAAAATCCAAATTTCCCGGTTTTTCCTGGCGAAACTTGTAAAATTATAAATTCTGTATTTCCTCCAAATTCTGTGATATGTACTGGAGGGTGTTCCACACCCCGGTATACAATTTTGACTTTATATTTTTATATTATTTCAATAATTATTATTATAAATAAATTAAAAGTAAACTGGGGGGTCTGGGTGGTGTGGAACACCTCCAGTACATATCGCAGGATATCCACTCATTTAAAATATTGGACAAATATTTTTAGTTCTAATCTTAGTTTAATATATTTTTCGGTTGGTAAAAAAAATCGACCAATAAGAGTGTTTCTTTTTTCACCAAAAAATGACACGCTGGAGCAGGAGCAGGAATTTATAAATCGGGAAAAATAAATGGAGATGGTTACCTTTACCTCAAAACATAATGAAAACCAAGTTTGGAAAAACCAAGAACATAGCTTTGACCAACATTGACCTCTGTGTCAGAAATGTGGACATTAAATTTAGAAAACAACAAAGTTTGTCAAGATAAGAGAAAAATCGCAGAAACAAAGACCTAATGAAGGAGTAATGACAGCCTAATGCGATAGCGGTGATAAGGACACAGAGATTGTTATGGTTGGGATCCATATAAATACTGCCAAAATAATGTTGAAAATGGAACCAATTGGCACCAAAAAACAAGAAAAGCTAAGAACATTTTTAATGGTTCTGATCAAAGGCACGTAAAAATCACCTTGCCTTTTTACGACTCAATAACCTTAATCTTTTTTTTAGTTGAGAAATTTAAAAACAAACAGAGTTGATCAACATGACATTAAATTTCTTTATCTGAAATTAAAAGTGCAATACATTAGTTGTTGATCCCATCGCATTTCTTTGGGTCACCGAATTGCTTATATAACCTATAACAACGCAGTTATAATTTTTTTCCCTAATTTATAGTTGATAAATAAATTTATCAGCAAACGTTTCATTATGAAATAAATGAGAGAAGATCAGTCACGATTGAGTTATTGTGGGTGATAGAATGGGTAAATTTGTCGATGAAACTTATCAAAAAATTCCATTACTTAGTTACGTCCAAAATCCTTTTCATATCTTTTGTTTGGTAAGATTTAAATAACCCCAGTGACACCATACAGTATTTTGGTAATTATCTAATTATTTATGTATGCAAAATTAAAATAATTTTTGTACATAACAACGACTTACAATATTAATTTAACTGGGCTTAGTTATGTATAATTATCCAGTTAATTAAAAATTCATCATTATAAATGTGCAAAAATACATAACATTTACATTGTTTTAAAAAAAATGAACGAAATTTTTATGGAAATGATGTATCAGCATAAGCACGTTTTGTATGAATCGTAACCATTTGGGACATCTAAGTCAAGTTTGTGCAATTAATAATAAAGTTGATGCTAATGTCGCTGCTTTATTCTTAAACAAAGGAAGACAAAATCAGTAGGTGAAGGACATTATAGAGTGTGAAAAAATTATAGCTCCGTTATAGAAAACACCATATACAAAAAGTCGAACCAATTTTGGACCTTCTCAAGACCATAAAAAACGAATTCCATTATTATACATTTTTTAGTAAAAATGACTAAAAGCTAAAAAATTCAAGGTGCGACTAACCCTAACATTGTTCTCATTTGAAAAGGTAATTAAACTGAGAAAAAACAATGAACTCCGCCAATGACTTGTCCGTAGCCTTATAAAATGTGTCCTAAACACTAATTCATTTTTAATTGTTTAAACAAGTCTAGGAAACTATCTTTATAATTCTTGTAAAATATATAAACGACACACGTGACCTATCTAATTGTTACTCATTCACTCCAGACAAAACAATTCTCCTAATGTATCTAATTAATTGAATCATTTTAAAAATGGAAGGATAAAATGGTGGAACAAAACCTCGGTATTATTTCATATCGCTTGAAACATGCAAAGTATTGATTTGCAAGAACGACAACTAATTGAAACTATTTGTCTGATCTCTACCGTATGGTAGACAAAAGTATGGATCGAAGACCAGAGCAAGCTAATAAATTATCTCTCCCCATTTAACTACACAAAACAACACACGGGGTGGTCAAGAATGCCCCCAAAGTAATAAAACGAAATGATTCTTTGTGCAGACATTTGAAAATATTATTGTTACTCTAGATAATGGCAAATTAATTTTATATGAAGCGGGGATTACCCTAACCTCAAAAATAGATTTTCTTTTTGTTCATATGATTTTTGCGCTATAATAGATATTGATTGATATCACGAGAACCTGTTTTTGTATCTAACTTTTATTATTTCGTCTCGACAGCGCCGTTATAAGCCGTAGAATTGTATGTTCAAATGTGTTACACCCACCGTAACCCCTGCTTTTAGTAAAATCTAAACATCAAACAAAAATTTCCACAGTAGTCGATCGAGCCAGCCTAGCTCAGGGATTCCCAAACATTGCACCGCAAGATTTTCAGTCTAAGAGAATAAAAGTAAAACACTTGCAAAAGTCGATGAAAATAAACATATATAACTTCTATTTGTTTCCAACCCAACAAAGTAAACCTTGTTCGTAGAACTTCCTTCAGCCCATCAGTTTTATTCTCCCTTTAACCCTGGATTATTAACTATATTATTAGGGTCTCTTCGCAAAATTTTTAAATGATTTTGGATTATTCCACGACGTCAACTCGAAGCATAGTTTCAAAAATATTATATATGTATATTAAATATTATGAAATTGTATTAATCAAATATACACAAAACAATCACGTCGATGACAAATCGATTTAAACAAACAATATTTACACAAAACTCTTCAACAAACCTGAAAAGCGAAAGGGGAAAGCTTTTTAATATAAATTTTTTCCAATGTTTTTTGTTTTTAATAGTTGCCCTAGAAAGAAAGTAAATGTTGAACCTCAAAATTAACTTAAAATCAAAGGTCGGGCAATTGATTATCTCAATAGTTAATAGCCAGCAAATATATATAGTATATACTACGTCAAATCTAATTTTCTTTTTAAAGACAATTGATTAGTTGCCATGCGTAACAAATTGGGTATTATCGATATTGAAGTGTAAAACGTGCTTTAAAATGCATATTCGTCTATTATTAAATAATTTATGCAATATTTAATTTGTCCCTCTCTGCGAGTGTCCCTATAATACTTTAACTGCTATGAATAACACAAAAATTGATTGTTATAGTTCCAAAAATTTATAGCATTCCAAAGTTACCATTAGAAGCCCTCGGAGAGAAATCGTTAAACATTGCATAAATTATCAAATTAAAAAATGGACACCCAAATTTGCTAAGCCTTTCTCTGCTCAATTCATCAATTTTTCACTTCTTTGCCATTTAAAATTGTCATAAGAAAAATCAATTAAAATTTAACTTTCTAAAATGTTAATTTATTTAAATGCACGTGGTTATAACATCGGCAATAAAAAATTCCACGATAAATATATAAACAAAAAATTAAAGTAATTCCGGTTGTCCCCTCTTTGATACCAACATTTTGTGATTTTTGTGCTTTAATGGCGTCTGGTTACTCGATACACGTGCGACTAATTGATCGATTTATTTATAAAAGCCTTCTGACCAGTTTGTCACTCCATCTGTCTGTTTACAAATTGCTAGTTAATATTTACAAATTACTTTTCACCCCTCGGACGTCCCCAACCCTCTTATCCGTTCTAGATTTTGTAGAACTAATCATCTGCTGATTCACTTGGAAGTTGTGCAAAGAAGATTTGGAAAAAATATGACTTGCATAATAAAGGGCGAATAAAACTTATCGGGTCTATGATTTGTGATTTAAGAGTTCGACACTGAATCGCTACACTCCTAAATGGTGTGCCATTATTCTCTAACAAAGAGAATGCTGCCATCACTAACTGTCGAAGAGTATCGGGAAAACAATCAATTGCACGATGTCTACTATCAAAAAGAGGATTTAACACGCGCTTCTTAATTTTATCAAATTTAGCAAAAAGGGGAAGAACTTAAACACACATTTATTGTCTACGTCAATATTTCAGAATAACTAAAAATGAACACATTTCATTTGCAAAATATACTTCAAATCATAAAGCGTGACCGCTATCTTACTGCAACATCGCTAAGTGATTAAATTAAACTCAAACTGGCGGTAAGGGAGTTAATACCTTCTTTTGTAACTGATTTGAACAGTGTTTTCAATGAAATTACGAAATATTTTGAAGAGCATGACCACAACATTGCTTTCAAAATTTCGATCAAACTTATTAATCATTGCTATCCAGAGCATCAAATTGCATTCGTGCGGCTGATAAGTTTAAGTTAGTCGTTGTGTAATTTCTAACAAGGATTCTTTCAATTTCATAACATCAGTATATATTTTTCTACTTTTAATTTAGTCCCAACATGAAAAAACAACTGGTGTCGACCCATTCGGACGATTCAAGTTTGAAATGTATCTCCAAACGCCTTTATGACGTCAGATGCCACAGTCACGTTTCCAATGCCTTTGGTTTTAGTTTTGCAGTTCGTCGTTTCACCATCTCAGAATTTTTGATAAAACTTTTGCTTTGTTAATTTTACCAGCGCTCAACAAACCCATTCTTAAACAGGGTGGATTTTTGGGTATGTACCCATTCTTAGCCAAATCTAAGAGATCGAAAGCTGACAGGTCCCAAATTTAACCAATAATCACCAATCTTGGTGGATTTTTAAAAATTTTATGTCCTTGCAGACCAAATGCTTCATAGTTAAGCTACTAGCTTAACCGTTGTCAAATTATTTAGTAGCAAAATTTTATTATTTAGTAAATATTTTGAAGCGATGTAATGGAAACAAGACGTAATATTGGGTATACGCTGAATTTTTGGGTCCAGGAAGGAAGCGAAACCGAAAGTTTAAGAAATTTTTGATATGGAAATATAGGTCAACGACAGGCCTTGCAGAATGAAACGCCGTGTAGGCCCAGTCTATACCATAAGGTCCTAACCTAATCTTCTTAAAGCTAAAAAAATCTATTATAGGTTTAGGCCAAAAATCACCTAGCCTAGTCTTCATGGCTTTAAGAGTTCCGGGTCTCCTCTTCCACCGGGCAGGTTATTATAACCATGACATTAGCATTGAGTTGGAGTGGAAATCTTTAGTTTAGTTTTAGCAAATTGGGTTAGGTCGTTTCGCGCCGACCTTGTAAGTCAAAATCAATGCCTCAGGCCGCATTTTAAAATTACATGCCAACTGGAACTTTGAAGGGCGTCAGGCAAAGCTATATATTTCGCAGATCTAAACAGGAAAATCGACCAACTTCGGCGTGGAAAATTTTGATTTTACTCCACATACAAACATTTTTTTACAAACAGTAAGATTATCTATTATAATCACGGTCGGAGACTGGCAGTTAGAGTGATGAGGGAGCAGCACGCAAAGTGGGCTCACAAATTAAACATTTTTTTTTATGAAATTATGGGAGTTGAGAACATAAATTACAAATATAAACATTAAATTTTATGAATTATTCAAAATTTCGGGTAAAAAAAACCAGAAACGGAATGTGATTATTCCGTTGGCTAGTTAGTCCCGCCCATGACGTGTCTTTATGTTATCTAAGTGGTTTTTGGAATAATTTGGCAATTTGAGCGTTACTACCAAAGCTGTAACGGCCAAAAACATATTCAAATTATAAATTCTTATTTTTTTAGTAAAACATTTGCTCTAAACGACAGATTTCCTCGATAAGAATTTATTGTGGAGAAGATATGTAGACGACTGCATCGTCATTTTTGACGGTACCAAGGATGAGGCCAGCGAATTTATTAAGTTCCTAAACAACTCCAACAGACACATACAGTTTAGCATCGAAGTCGAGAAAGAAAATTCACTTAATTTCCTGGATGTCACTCTCACCAGAAATGACCAACATGTGACATTAGATATCTATAGGAAACCCACACAAACCGACACGCTGATCCAAAAAGATTCCAATCACCCAATGAGTCAAAAAATGGCCGCGTTTAAGGCAAACGTGTCGACAGAGCTAAGAACCTGCCCCTGACTTCGGAACAAAGGAAAAAGGAACTAGACGTGATTGTTCATTTGGCAGCTGCTAATGGATTTAACAAAGGGACAATCCAGCACATCATAGCTCAAACCAAAAGCACCTAAAGATCCGAAAACAGCAGACGACAACAACAGATACTACGGGTTACCGTATATTGGCCCAGCTACGGGAAGAATAGCGAGAGAAAACCTCAACATCAATTTATCCTTTAAACCCCAGGGGACGCTAGGGAGTCTGCTGACAAACAATAAAGACTCCATATCCACCGAAAAAATAAGTGGCATTTATAAGTTACAATGCGGTCAATGCGAGACTAACTACGTCGGTCAAACAATAAGAAACTTAGAAACCAGAGTGAAAGAACACCACATGAAATTTAACAACCATACTATGGACATTAAAGACGCAAAAATTCTCCACAGCGAGAATAAAAGAAGAAAGGTGCTTGACCTCCTAGAAGAACTAGAGATAACCAAAGCTCTAAGAAAACCGAAATGTTGCAATACACAATCGGGCAACACGAAATTTAAGTCAGCCTTCTTGCACTTTATTTGAGACCACGCCAGTTTTGTTAAATTTGTTTTGCTATCATGCTCGATAACGATGTACTTCGTGAAATTTTATTTTAATGTCATTTTATACAATTAATGTTATGTTTTGGTGCTTTCTGTTGTATGTTTTATATTTTTAGAATCTGATCAGTAAGAAACTTTTTTTGAAATGTAATAATGCCTTTTTGTAGTTTGCCTTGATGATGGGAAGTTCCCGAAACTAGTCGGCAATAATTATTAATAAAGAAAACACACTATAATAGTGCACCTTATTTTTGTTTCATTAAACTGGTTTGTGTGCCCACTATATTGGTAAAACCATTCCCGAAGGTCATCCGAACTCGAAAAACACGGATTTCTAGAGCCCACACATTTGGTGAAAACATCATAGCCAGGGATTTATTTTGAAGTTAAATTTGGTTTAAATTCAATGTAAAATAAATTTATTACAAAGTGATGTTAGCAGTTCCACTGCTAGAAGTCAACTGCGGCTGACTCTGCTCGCTAAAACACATTGCTGCATCTATTTTCGTCGAGGATACGTACCGTAAATAGAATGAGCAAAACATTGACTTTTATGTAAAAATATTAAACTTTAAAATTGCTATCTGTCGCATTGAACAGTATGCAAAATAAATAGACAAATATGCTCGCAGATATGCTCATAGAAAGGGCCGTTCCTCTATATAATTACATATTATTTTCATTAGTTTAGATGTAAGATCATGAAGAAAAGCAATAAATAGTAAACGGGAACGAAGGAGAAAAATTCGTTTTTCACAGTTTGGAGTAAATAAAAAAAAGATGAACGCTCGCGAGCTGGTTTTACGATAAAAAATTTGTGTGTTTCTTTGTTTGTTGTTTATACAAATCTGCAAATATACAAAATTTGTTTATTTGACAAATTTAAAAAATTTATTTTCCATTATCTATTTACATGTATAATTGTTAATAATTTAAAAATATTCACATTACCGTTGTTGTGTATTTATAATTTTTATATTTGTTTTTAATAATATTATGTAATTTAAATTATGCTAATAATTATGTAGTTAGTTATTAATAACTACAGTGTGATGCATACAATTTTTCAATTTTAATTTTATATTTATTTTTGAACTGCAATTAATAAAAAAAAATTAAAAATTTTAAAAACCTTTGACTGTAAAATCACTTTATTTTAAAAACTACTGTTCCCTTTAAAAATGAAGAAATAATTTTTCTTCTTCACTCAACAACATAAACTCTAGGACACTTAACTCGAAAAATTAACTTATCATCCTTCGCCCCCCCCCCCCACTACAAAATTTAAACATTAATTTTGAAGTCAGGGGAAACGGAGATTTTTTAATACGGAATTTATAAACAGGTTTCGTAAGTGAAACAAATCTCCGTTCCCCTGACTTCAAAATTAATGATTAAATTTTGTAGTGGGGGGGGGGGGCGGAGGATGATAAGTTAACTTTTCGAGTTAAGTGTCGGAGAGTTTAAGTTGTTGAGTGAAGAAGAAAAAATTATTTCTTCATTTTTAAAGGGAACAGTAGTTTTTAAAGTAGTGATTTTACAGTCAGGGGTTTTTAAAATTTTTAATTTTTATTTTATTTCACTCTTTTTCGAGTACATTTTGTCAAAATGAATAAAGAAACCAAATATATGTTTTAAACCGCTTTCGTGATCCAGTCAGACGATGTGGTACCGCTAATTGTTATTAGCCAATGATATGAATTAGGCCCTACATAGTCTAACAACTATAGAGAACGGGGGGGGGGTAGAGATGGCTTTCTGCGATAAAATTTTTTCTCGTGGGTGAAAATAGTGTTTGACTAGGGGGCCGTCCTTTAATCACGTGAGGTTTTTTATGCAATTTTTTTACCCCCCCTTCCTAACATCACGTGTATTTTTTTTTGAAAAATTTCTTCAAGTAGAGACGGCGAGACAGAAGGCCGCGGGCAGCGGAACGACGATTGGCGTCACAAGGTCCAGTGCC
The DNA here is from genome assembly GCA_958510845.1 of Cantharis nigra. Lineage (NCBI taxonomy): Eukaryota > Metazoa > Arthropoda > Insecta > Coleoptera > Cantharidae > Cantharis > Cantharis nigra. The sequence continues at coordinate 24,274,972 of OY294034.1, forward strand.
GGAAGCCAGCTGAAAGCTAAATATTGTTGTTATGTTGCTTTTTAGGCATAAATTTGCTCTCTCGGGATTTCACGTGGTAGCAAGAAAATATACACGTGATTGTCACAGCATCCCCCCCCCCCATCGTGATGTTAATCTAACCCCCTCCCCCCCTGTTAGCACCTCGCGTGATTAAAGGACAACCCCTAGCCAGGAACACTCTCCTGATCTTTACAAACATGCTGTCAAAAATTTACGTCGCCACCTGTAAACGTTCGGGAGATATGGTGACACAAATATACATATATATATATATATAAACAAAGATTGTACATAGTAACTTCATATACCCTGTGTTTTTGAAAAACAGTCAGAGGTAAAAAATTTACATCATAGATCTAGGCTTATTTCTTAAGGCCCCAGAAATATTTTCTACCAGAAAACATAAAATGACACCCGATCGAAACCGGGTACTTCGCCTAGTTACTTATAATAATGGGGTCCCTATTACATCGGAGCAGGGCTGGGCAGTATTTGAAATACATTTTGTATGTCAACACATAGTTTCAATGTATTTGTATTTTGTATTTCAAATACCCGAAAACAAATGTATTTTGTATTTCAAATACAAATTACAAAATACTGTACAAAATACATCAAACAGACAGGGCCGTATTCAGTATTTGAAATGATGTATTTTGTATTTTAAATGCAATATTATGTATTTTAAATACTGTATTTTGTATTTCAAATACATATTTTCATGTATTTTGCCCACCCCTGCATCGGAGGCCCAAAGCTGTAACTTCATTAGTTTTAATGTACATCTGCTCTTATTGGTAGCTGTAAAGCAGCTTTCATTGTTTGCTCGTTTTATTAACTTCACTTGGCGCTCAACAAAAAAATTTTTCTTTGAACTTGATCATAATGGCGCAACTTCACAGATTTTTTTAAAATAAAGTTTAATTGGCATAAAGATCCAAAAAAGTAAGCATAAAAAACTAATAAAATCTCTAAATTTGGAGAAAAAAGCGAATGTCGGGAAAAGCAGAAGCTGTGAATAATAAGTGATTTATTATATCCCAATAAAAAATAACGTGAGAAAAAACGTATTCAGTTCGAGTAACTGTAAAAGAATATAACAGAACAATTTCATATACTTAGTGAGAAATACAAATTTAAATTTAATTTGCTAGGTTGTTTCAATGAAACAATGAAGAACTCAGCAATTCGAAAAATTTTGTTCTGAAACTTGCAATTAGTTTTGTTTTTGTTTCATTAAAAGCAATATTGTGTTTTCAACATATCCTTTGGCACACAAGACACATTCGTAAGGAAGCCATCTCATAAAAATTTTTTACAAATTGAAAACAATAAAAGGAAAAATATTTCAAAATAATATAAAATGGTAATTTTAAAAAAAACCAGTAGGTTGAAAATTACATAGTTTGATTAATACTTTGATGTAAATTGCAACAATGTGGAAAAATAAGCTTTTATTTATGGTTCTAAAAAATTAAAAAAACCTTGATACTATTATTTGTTCGAGTTGCGATATAAAAAAACATTCACTCGATATTTTATTAAAAAATATGGTTTTAATGTCAACACTTTTTTTTATTATTAATAAACAAGGGAAACATAAAAAATATCTACTTTCATTCAACTATGTAATTTTTCAAACGCACTAGAAATGCATATTATGGTTTATGGAGAGCCCCGTAAACCCCAATTCTTGGTGGAGAATTAGCAGATTCGACTCAAGCTAGGTTGGTATTAACATTTTGATTCTAATTTGTTATGCAAATTTAACCATTACTTAGAAATATGCTATTTTTTACTTAACCTCTCTGGTTTAAGGTTACCATAAAGTAGGGTAGGGGAGACCGGGGCTAAATTACTACGGAGTCACTCGAGTTACCCACAACTCTAGAAACCATATCAACCAGATTATATTAATACTTAACAAGGTAAGAATCGGAAGATGGGGAAGTGAAAGACTGGGGCATTTTTTGACCGAGTTATAGTGTAGTTACAATGTTTCCTTTGCTCAAAGCTCCCCAAAGAGAGCATCACAGTGAGTATATTGGCGATTGAAATCTCCATTTTGTCCCGAACTCTCCTTAGTTTCTGAGTTATGAATTTTTGAAAATAAAGCAACACTTTAACTAACTAGTCTTACAACAAATGGTCATGACATAATGGTCGAGTCCTTGCATGGTAATTCGTAACAGAATAATAAATTACATAAACTTGCGAATTACCATACCAGTACCCGGCAGCAAAATCTGATTTATTTTAAAAACTCATGATGCCCTCCCTTGTTAATAGAGTAAATATTAGTAAGCTTGATTTTTAAAACCAAAAAATTAATTCTAATTAGGAATTGAAATGAAAAACATAAAACATTCTGTTCGGAAGTGGCTGGCGTACCCACTGGATGAAAGGTGAATTTTGGTGGAAGTTGTTGGATCCCGGATTTTAGTTGCTCAGGTCGGATTCCGGTGAGCAGGGACATTTCGAGGTCGAAATATAAATCGAATTGAAAGTTGCACGTTTTAGAACAAACCCGTTTGTTTCACAAACGAACTTCTGAACAATGTTTTTGTAAATAATTCGATAATTCAATAAAAAAAGTGATATAACCCAATTCGTTCGTAAGTTATAAAAATACTGATTGCTGCCCAAAAAACTTTATTGACCGAACGATAAGATAGAAAAATTATGTAATATTAGAGTAGTGGATTACTTCGTTTTTTATACAAATAAACTATTTAATTTAATCAAATATTGTTCTAAAACCAATAAATTGCTTATTAAAGGGGATTAAGTCATTTCAGCACGTTTCCCAAAAAACAAAGGAAAATATATTATGAGACAATGATTGCAGTAATATTTGCAATTTCATTTTTAATCAATCTTTTATTGTGTCATAAAAACACATTTTAATTTATCGGTTTGAATTTTTATTTCTAGATTTTATGTCAATCAAATTTTGATAGAATGGAACCTGATCTGCAACGACCCACCCAATTAAACATTTAAGGTGGGCAATCTTATCTCTCAAAAAATTTTTCTTGCCTTGCTATATTCGGCATATATACCGCGCGGACTATCTCAAAAAGCGGCTAATACCAGTATATTCTTCTCATTTAAGTGCCTTCATTGACGTCGTTGATTTTCTCCTATGTCTGTTTAACGTGGGTTCCGAACCACGAGAAGTAAATAAATTCACTTCATTTTGAAAGGTTAACTAAATAAATTTCACTTCGGTGGTTTGCCTTTTCTTCCGAGGGGAGCTTTTTCAAGGCCTCAAGCCATAGGAAATCTGTGTCACGCATAGAAACCTAAATAATAACTGGTTATAGGTCCAGCCACACGTTAAAAATGGAAACAAATAGTTTGCCGTACGTCCCTGGGAAAACATAATTATCTCTAAGTTCATGTTATGCTATGGTAAATTGATATGTAAAGATAACCGTGTCCACCAAGAGAAACACAAAAGCTATCTATCGCATTGATCAGTACGCAAAATATTTATTTGTCCCTCTACATGTATTCCATTTGATCCAAGTGAAATTGAAATTATTAAATCACCAATACACTAAGCGAAAGCGGGAGGTCAGGAGTCTAAATTAAGTTCAGAGTTCTCAGTTAACCCTCCGTCGGACGTGCGAGGAGTATACCTAGGTATTAGGGGTCCGACGGACGGTTAAAGTTCACATTGATATAAAAGAGCATAAAAGATAAAATAAGTAGGAGAAAAGTTTACTGGTTTTGAATGCTAGATCAGGTACAATCACCTTCATCTTCTTGTTTGGACAAGCACTAAGGTGAGTAATATAAAAGTCACACTTTTTCAAGGACAATGATATTAGCCGGTTAGGTTATTGGTAGTAGACAGGTGACTAATCTTACAAAAAATAATGTCTGCTCCAGGGCTGGAGTCATGACACGTATTTTAGAACAGTTCCTAGTTTTATCCAAATAAAACTTAAAAACAGCTTATATGGAAGACTATCGAAGAAGAGGAATGAAAAAAGAAGATATAAAAAAGTGAGGCTACCTTTCACTGGTTACTTACCCTGCAGTTAGAATTTGTTAGGGACTTGATTAGCATATTTGCAGTTATGCCACTGTCGAGATCCCAAATGAGCAATCTAAGAGGGGGATTAACAAGATTTTTCTTTCGCAGCATGGGGTGGTTAATTAATGTCATATAATAAAGATGGGCCATTATTTTCGATTTCAAACTAATTTATTTAGAAAATTACTTTTATTCCGATAATGAAATACATAAATAACGGTGAATTATCACCTATTTGAATGGGATAACTGTAACAATGAGAAAATTGTCGCAATTCAATAATATCGTTATTACCTAACTATATCGATAATTCAAAAACAAAAATTGTCCAATATTTTTTATTACAATAAAAAATTAACGTTGCATAAAAAATATAAAAAAACGATAAAATATGTTACAATTTATTTTCAATTATAACAATAGAAAAGTAAAAGTAGCGATTGTAAAGTTAGTGGTATCTTTAATTAAAATTAGTAAATTATTAAATGTAAAGTGTTACAAATTACTTACTGTATAATTAAAAAATTGGAAGAATCGCAAATCCAGCAAATATTCCACAAAGAAAAAATATCACAAGATTTTACGACCCTGATGTTATTTAATTAACACTTTTTAAGTTTTTATATTTAATATAATTTTATTATATGCTTCACATAACAGACGTTTACTTTTTAATGGAATGAAAAATAATAAAAATGAGTCGAGTTTGCATTTTCGTATCATTCGTTCACACACAAACTATTTACTAAACCCCACTAAAACCAAGTCAACGCACTGTCAGCTCGGTTCTTATATTTAGCAATGTTTAGATACACAAAATGCTACGCGACATCTATCGGCTGTTACTGCACACATAAAACAATATCATCTATAATAATATTTGTATCTGTATTTTAGTTATGCAACCCACATTACTTCTATGCAATGCTGGCACCATTCGAAACTATATAAATAATAATACTATTTTAAATGCTCATTTTTTTTAATTAACAATATTTAAAAAACTCTTTAAAATGCTTTCAATTCAAACCTAGAAGCACGGCCATGGACTGTTGTATTGATTGGAACAGGTTCAGACTGGTAATAATTTAGTTAGCGGCTAAATCTTTTGCACGGCCCCAGGCTAGGCGCCAAAGTAATGATCATGTTTATTAAAATTAAGAATTATTTTCTTACCATTTATTCAAACAGTGGCTTAACTATAAGTGTGATATGTGTGTCTATACGAGCGCCAGTTTGCAAGGGCGCAAAATTATTTGTTTTTTTTTCTATTACGTACACTTGATGTTGTTTTGAGTTTGATTCTGAATTATTTTATCATAAAATGGGGATGAAACAATAATTCACAAAATAAAACACCAAAACAATGCAAATGTTTGGTTTACAAACAAAAAGTTCTACACCAACTATATACGTATTAGATTAACTTGATATTTTTCCGCGTGATGGCGTTCGCAATTTCGCATAATGTAAGTCGCCAATAGATACATAAAAACTTGACGTGGAAACTATTTTCCTAAAACAAAAAAATTGTTTATAGTGAAGCAAACCATGTTTTATAAATTATAATCTTTTTAATAAAATTGGGAACCGGGAAAAATTAACCGATCAGAACGTTGAAATAAAGTTTCTCCGAATTTACAAAAATAAGTTGACGTGAAGAGCTGGGAATAGTGTCTTTAGAACTCTTGGCTAAAAATCCAGTTAAAAATTTTGACGAAACAGACATACAAACTTTGTTTTTATGTATTAAGATAATTATAGATAAGTTTTTTCAATTTTTACACTAGATGAGTACAATAAAGCAATAAATTTAATATACAGAAAAAAGTAATTGGTAAAATCATCTAAAATTGTAGATAATTCATCTAAAAAGTGTGATTCATTTTCTAGACGATTATGATAATTATTTCAGATAAGTTTTCTAAAAATGTAGATAAATTATTGAGTAATTTTAGATACAAACACTACGTCGTTTAGCTAATTCGACTAAAAGTTATACAAGATAATATTTCACCATTATTTGTCAGATTCAACTAAAAGTTTAGCAAAAACTGCCAACTTGAATAGATATTTCAACTAACTTGATTGTCTGAATGACCTGAACAAATTTAATAAATAATTTAGCTAAAACAGCTATTACACTAGGCGATTCAAACAGATTTATTTAGACGATTTACCTAATTCCATATGGTTGATTTTATTACTAATTTAGGTGAATCATCTAACATCTAATGGCAAATAGTGGATTTTCTAAAAAATTTTTTTAAAGATTGAAACAAAATGTCCATCATAAATGGGATAGAGTACCTATTGTGAAAGATTTTATTGATAAATAGGGCCGGATTATTAATGTATGCGCCCTTAGGCAAAAGTTCTTAAACGCCCCTTTCCCCAAAAAAAAATTTCTATATTTTTATAATTTTATATTTTTGAAATTTATTCAACTTAAAATTATCGTCCTACAAATACTATTATATTTATCTTAAAATCAGTTCTCGCGGAGGCACCAATTTTTTATAAAATTATTTACCTAATTTGTAATAGTTTTATACTCCTGGGTTGATTCGTATCTAATAAAAAATATAAAAAGAACATTTTATTCGATAATTATGATGACAAAGTACATTATTACAAAAATTAAATTCTTCTTCTGGATTTCGTGTTTGCAAATTTTGTTTTAACTGTTTCAAAATCACCAGTCAGTGTTTATAGACAAAACAGCTAAATTCATCAAGTCCTTCTTGAGAAATTAAATTTCTTAAATATGTTTTTGTTCTCTTTAAAGTTGAAAATGACCTTTCTCCACTTGTACTGGTAAAAAATATTCCTGTTGCAATTTCTAAATTGGGAAACATTGAAATCAATTTCTTCTCTTGAATAAAAGTTAAAATTTCCTTCATTTTGCTAACATCTTCAATATTTTCAATAAATTATTTGAATTAATGCACTCTTCAGAAAATTTCAATTTCAAGTTTTCAGAGCATATGGTTTGAAGATGATTGCGTAAATTGCCATCATCAAAGTTTTTCAAATTATTTAAAAATCCAAAATTATTTTCAATTTTGCTATAGACAGTTACCCTTTTTCTAATTCCTCGTTTAATCTGTCTATAATTCCAGATGAGTGTTAATTCTCATTTCAGCTTTCCCATCAAACCCGACTTCCTCATACTTAAATACATTTGCCAAATTGTCTTTTTTCCACGTTCTTGGTAAACGTCTGATCTCAAAATCTGCTTTGATTTTTTGAAGAGATTTGCTGGTTGCCTAGTTTGCCTATTGGATAATTCAGCCCTGTTGATAAGCAAATAACTTAAACATATTTAATTGTTTAATTTTGTATAGGGCAGTCCATGTGAAAGATGTCTATGCCTGGTAGAAAGAGATGGGAAGGCAACAAAATCTGACTAAGTGTGATCAGGAAGCTGATCACCATGAAAAATCGTCCTTACATAATTAATGGACGTTCCCTTTTGGTCCTGCAATTGAAGCAACTTTTCTTTTCTTCTTTCAACTTTTTTCCTTACCTACCTAAATTGCTAGAGAAATTCCAGAGTCATAAAGTGATTTCCAGAAATTCTCAATGGCTTCTACCGTACCTTTCACAGTATCATTTGGAACAAAGAGCAAACGAAAGCAGACCTGAAGAAAATAAAATGATTTGAAGCAAACAAAAACAGATTCGGAGCAAACGAAAACAGGCTTGGAGTAAACGAAAACCGTCCTGGAACCAATGAAAACAGACTTGGAGCAAATGAAAACAGATCTAAAACAAGCGAAAAGAAATTTGAAACATTTGGAACAAAATGAAAACAGATTTGAAAACACGAAAACGGATTTAGAGTAAATGTAAACAAATTTTCTACAAATGAAAATTTGTTCCAAATGTTCCAAATTTCTTTTCACTTGTTTCAGATCTATTTTCATTTGCTCCAAGTCTGTTCTCATTGCTTCCAGGTCTGTTTTCGTTTGCTCCAAGTCTGTTTTCGTTTGCTTCAAATCTGTTTTCGTTTGCTTCAGGTCTGTTTTGATTTGCTCCAAATCTGTTTTCGTTTACGTCAAGTGCGTGTTTTCATTTGCACCAAATTTGTTTACATTTTCTTCAGGGCTGTTTTCGTTTCTCCAAATCTGTTTTCATTTGTTCCAAATCATACTGTAAATGGTAGGTGTAGTGAATTTTAAGGAATTTCGCAAATTTCGGAATTCCGAGTTCTGTGCACACCATTTTTCAGGAATACTATCCCGATCGTTAGTACTTCGATAATAGTTTTTTTTAGTGGCTGCTAATAGTTCTGCGAAGTGAATTGGACCGAAAACTGCATCCATGCATGCGGTTATTCTCGAAAGTAACAAAGACAGATCAAACAAATTGTCAATTTGATGAAAAATGCAAAATATGCAAAATAAATTTATTTGTTATTGTAAACAAAAATAAAATAAACATTTTTATATTGGTTACTTTTCATCGAATTGTTGATGCAGAAATTAAGATCTCAAATCTGATGCATGTTTTGAATTTATTAATTCTAAAAATGATAATGTAATTTAATTCCAAAATAAAATAGTATATTCAAGGAAGTTGTGAAAGTTATGTTCCTCTTTGCATTATACATACCTACTCAATAAGTTTGTAGGATGACATATAGATGGAGCTACTATTGACAAATCCTTATGATTTTTAGATTTTTAGATAGTACCAACCTTCAAACGACATAATATGTCAAAATTTCATGATTTGAGATCTACAACTAACAACATCCAGATCGAACTTCAATGCCAACATTCCATCACCAGACGAAGAGGATTAAAGTGCCTTCGGCACTAGACACTTCGCATGCACGGATTTATGAATATAAACTGAATAGCTAATGCTGATCCCCACTATTGCCTCGATACCGATGAGCGCCATACTGTGCTGAAATGCTACCTACCTACCCCAACACAGATTTATCTATATGGTTAAGTTATAACCTATTGACAATCAAATGACAGACTGGAGACTCAGGGTGACAATTTTTCGTAGCTCCGACAACTGTAAGGCATTAAAGTTACCGAAAGTTACTAAAAATTAGCACAGTATGGCGGCCAAGAAGCGTTGGACATAAATTGTGGTGGACCTATACAGTAATTGACTATCCAGTTTATTATTCCTGAATCCATGTTCGCATGCCAATCAGCTACGCTACGCATGTTATCATGTTTCAAATGGGAAAAAATACAGTTTAAGCAAGAAACTATATCATAACAAACTAATATAATGTACCTCCGGTTAGTACCGCTTCTCCGTTCTTTTTCTATTACAGTATAATCCGCTTAATGTGATCACTTTGGGCTATAAGAACATTTTAATAATATTGACTTACAACTGATAATAAGCGAAATTTAGAAAAAGCGAATTTTAGAAGATTTAGATTAGAACAAAAAAAAAGAAAAAAAAAAGAAAAAGCGGCCGGTTCCCAAAAAAATAATCATCACAATAACCGACTGATAACATTATCCGTGATCACATTAAGAGAATTCTACTGTATTTTATATTTTGATATATGTACATTTGAGCATCCTTCTGGAGACTTCAAGTTTTTATCTACTTACAACTTACTTATTTATTTATTTATTTATGTTTGTACTATTTACGATGTCAAATTTTGAAATAGTTAAGTCTGAATGAACTTGTAATAAAATGTAAATAAACAAGTTTTGGTTACTTTGAATAGAAAGCCACTATTGGGTAATAGTGGTAGTTGGTATAATGTATTACCACTTTAACTACGCCTAGGGAGTCCATGGCCTAGGGTGTAAACCATTCGCGATTTACATTAAGCAAACGCCACCATGCGGAAAAATATTAAATTAATTTAATACTTATAGTTGATATAGAAAGTGTTGTTTATTAACCAAATTACCAAATGTTTGCATTCTTTTGGTGTTCTATTTTGTGAATTATCATTTCATCGCAGTTTTACGATAAAATTATTCAGAATCAAATTTAAATCAACAAGTGTACCTATACGTAATAGAGCCGCCATGTTGTTGACATTTGGTAGCGTCACGAACACCACCAACGGTAAGATAAATCGAGAATAGCTTTTCTATACGACTAATACAGAATACGAACATTCTGGCTCAATTTTCAGTTCAGAAAATACACATTCATCGCACCTGTTACAGAATATTTCATTCTGTAACACCCGTTACAGAATGACTATATTCTCACATCTAAGAAATATTAAAACCTGGTAGTGACATCTATTAACAAGTTGTTTTACCGGTTTTATAACGCCAACTATCAAATTGGAGTTCGCGTATTACAAGAATTAGCATTGTTACAAGTATTAGCACTGTGCATCAGTCGTATAGAAAGTATAGTCTGGAACTCGTTTGGAATGGCTATTCTGCACTCGTGGACCGTCACCCTCGCCTGACGGCTCGGGTGACAAACTTTCCCCTCGTACAGTATATGCCAATTCCTAACTCGTTACAGAATATACTATTAAATCATATAATAAAAGGTGACAATGGAAATTGGGTCTGTCGGTGTTGAAGGGCTGTGTCTCTCAAGTCTCGCAATATCTAGCAGAAATAATATAATAGTTTTTTCAAATGCTACAGCAAAACAAGGTAGGAATAATTTCAATATTGGTGGTTTCCTCGCGCAAGGTGGCTCATCCGCGCAAAACGTTCGCAAACGTTGCAGTTTGGACGGCATTCCGTGCACAAATAAAAAGCAAATTTAGTATTTCGTTGCTGCCAACTTTTACATTGGGGGTTGAGACGTTGGAAATGTTATAAAATCGATTTATAGATAGATATTAGCGTTTCAAGTGTAGTAACGAAAATAAAATGGGAAGTCAACAGGCATTTTAATAAATTGCTTTTTTTGAATTAATTATTGCTATAAAATAGGGTCACGAAGCATTACAAAGCACCATCAAAGTACGAAAGTTTCTGTCAACTTCAAATCAGTGCTTCAAGTCGAACCTTGTCAGTCAATTCGGCGACGATTATTTCAGCGACCAGTCAACTTGGCGACGGCCATGTCGGCGACCGGCGATAGTTCACCGGGCAGGTGGAATGGGTTACGTTACTTAATCGATATTACATTCCATCAATGGTTGACGGACCCCTGCTAAAAGGGCCCCCAGTTGTACTGTGATCTTTTCAATCTCAAAAAAATTCTCAAAAATAGGAGGTGCACAACTAGATGCTATTTGAAATCTAGGGAGGTATAGAATACTCCCAGATCATCAGCAATTATGTTCAAATTACCAGGAATTTTACTATAATATTCTGTCGGGTGTTCCACACCCCCTAGACCCCCCGGTGATAGTTTTCACGACGCATAGATATATGCTGTATAAATATGTACTAAAACTTTTTGTTTGAATACACTGAAAAAAATGGTTTATCATTTTTCATCATATTGATGATTTTTACAAGGAATTAAAAATTTTGTTTTTTTTAAGGCTCGTGAGTGGGGGTTGATATGCTGTTGTTATTGCCTTTGCCAACAATCTTAGAAACGGGGAAATTTAGAATATTCTAGAAAATCTTAGGAGAGCCAATAGCCAAGGAAATCTCAGAAAATTAAAAAAGGAAATAAAAGAATTAATCTATGGTATTTTAAAGATTTTCTAAATTTCCCAAGATTTCCTTGGGAACAAAATCGCATTTTTAAGTTTTACTAAGATTTTTACTTTTGTATTATCACGATTTTTCCAAGGAAAAATTGTATGTACTAGTGAATGGAAATCTGCAGAAATTCTGAAAAATTTCAAGACTTCTCAAGAAACAGATTCTTAGAAAATTTGTAGAAATATAGAAATATCTTAGGAAACTCGAGAAAATTTTAAAGCCAATGAAATCTCAGAAAATGGAAAAAGCAAAAAAAAGATAGTCTAGGTGTAATATTCTAGATTTCCTCAAATTTCTCTTAAGCTTTGCATATGACAATTTCTCCATCATTTTTCCACTTATTAGTAAAAACCGAGCGGGAAAGAAAAGAAAATCCATAAAAAGGTCACTCATTTTACAATTAGGAAATGTGGAAAATGAGAGGCAATAGGAAATTCTAGAAAATCTTAGAAAATATCCAAATTATCTTGTGAAGTGGGGAATCATAGAAAATTCTAAGATATTTTAGGAAATTTAGACAATCTCAGAAAATTGAAAAATAAAAAAACTCTTCTATATATTTTTTAAAATATCTAATATTATAAAAATGGGGGGTGGGTAGTTACTTGTCTCTATTATACTCTCTTGTTCGGAAGGAAGTCTTTGGAAATCACTGGAATTGCATGGAAATCATCGGAATTTCGAATCCTGTATACAAATTTTTTTTTGTCTTTTATAAAAGCAGGGCTCCCGTTAACAACTTCGCACACGGGTCCCTCACCTGCTTGTTACGCCACTGGACAGACCATTCCAAAATTGGTTCAAGACCTTCCGGTAAATGATCTTTGAGATCGGCAATTGAATCAACGCCTTCTTGGGAAACAAAAAATGCAAACGAGTCAATCATTTCTGTATGTAATACAATCATGGGCGCCGGCAGGATTATTTTCAGGGAGGTGCATTTGTATCTACACATCTAGAAATTTATTTCTTAATCATTTTCCGTGTGTTTTCTTTCATGGCAGGGGGTGCAAATGCACCCCCTTGCACCCTGCACCCGGCGCCCATCTAATACAAAATTGATAGAAAATGGTGTGATCTCAGTGAAGATTTAAATGTTGAGTCGAACAAATGTGTATCGAATAAAATTCCAAGTCGAATAAATGTTAAATCGAAGACAAGCAGCCGAATACTGCTAGTCGAACAAATGTTGTCGAACAAAATTCCGGACACGGTTTTGGATATGTTGCAGTGCTCTTATCGGACAACGAACAATAGAACATCGGAAACACTCTTCCCCTATCTTTTCTTTTAAAAATACTCCATTTCACAAGTCCATGATCCATGTTGGATAATTATTGTATTCCTGACCAAATACTTATGTTTGCTTTGGATCGTGTTGGTCTCTTCCTGAATCTACAAAAAAGAAGCACCCAAAATTGTTTAACCTGTACTCACGTATACCAGTGACGGCGCCAAGGGTGGGCCAAGGTGCCCACCCAAGTGCCCGCCCAAATATTTTAGGTGTTTATTTCAATAATGTATTTTTTGAGTTTATTTATAAATTTTGTGGGCTTCTGCCCGCCCCAAATATATTGGGCCCAATTTGTGTCCACCCATTTCAAAAATGCTGCCGCCGTCGCTGATATAGGTACCTAATTTATTATAATTTCTTCAGAATGAGTATTTGCAGGTGTATTTACTGTTCTTTCTCTATTTTTTTGAATGTTCCTGCACTCCTGCTTCCTGCACATAATCGCTGCTTGGAAAACATCCTTGTCTACGGCAGCTGAAACATCTGTAATTTCTTGTGCCGTAATTTGTGTTGGAGCTTCTGTTGTTTTTCTTGCCTGATCGTTGACTCTACCGATTTAGCCATTGCCAAGTAAAATTCGAAATTCAATTTTTGACTTTTGATCAGTTTAAACTGCAACTTTATGTAAATTTTGATTTTTCCTAAGCTAAACAATAAAGAAAACTTTAAAACTAAATGTCGAGCGTCTCAAGAACATATTATAGAGGGTAAATTGAAAAAGAGAAATCTAAAAATGGTCGGATATAGGAAACCTACAACTATGAAAATGTTAAAGTTTACATATAAGATTAAATTTTCTATTTTAAGCTTCGGAAAATCTTTTATTAGTCTTAAAAATGTAGCTTGTTTTATTCCTAGGCTCTTTACTTGACATTTGCAAATTTATTTGCATATTTGAGGACATTATTTTTAACCGTTGGTTATTGACTTTTTACTGACATTTAGCGCTTCTGCACTTTGTTTTTCTTTTTACATCTTTTTTATTGACGCAGTTGAATTATTTGTAAATGTTAGCGATAAAATTGTGGTTTTATGACTGAAACTTCTGTGTGTAGATGATTTTCGCACTTGGGAACTGTTTACCAACTTATAAAAGTTCTTATCTAACTCCGGATGTTTTAGTCAACAGAGAAGCTACCTAAAAATAACTAAATTCTTAAGTAATTATATGTATAATTTTAAGGCAAGATTTTCACTTCATGTTATTTAAAAATAAACCGATGACACCAAAATAAAAAGGTGTAGAAACTAACAGGACTCTCATATTTCCGCGACAGCTCAAACCAGAGCAGCTTAAGTAATTGAATTAATGGGAAAAATAATGGATCTAAAAATTACTTTATATAAATTTACGTGCCAATAACATTGGCTGACAGCATTTTTATGTCGACAGGCACAGGCTAAATAATTAATTACATAAATAAATTAATAAATTTGTTCGAAGTTGGGTTAGGAAAACAAATTAAAGATTAAATTCATTTTCAGGTTAGGGTAGGTTTTTCAGTTAGATTAGAGGTTAAGTTAGAAATTAAGTTTCTGAATTCATTGTCTGAAAGTTTAACCTGTAAATCCCTGCGCTTATTACGATTTATGAAGTAAATATTATTATGTTTATTATTTTGCAGTTTTTCAAATTTTTTGCAGTGTTTGGGGAACTGCACTTTGGAAACCTCTACCAGTTAAAGGCAAAATACTCTCTGGTTCCCAAGAGAAAGTTTTTCCCATGCCAAAATAAATATGAAAAAAATTTTTTGTTTACTTATTTTGGTGTAAAGTTTTTGTAAATTGTGAAGCAACTATGTTTGACGTATATCAAGTTGTCGATAATTTAAATAAATGTTTATGAGACGCAACAAATTAAAATTATCTGGTTTCTCCTACCTTGGGCCGAAAAATGAACGTCATTGGTTGATTTAAACATTGTTTTTGGTGACGTCATGAAGTCGATGAAAATATAATTTGAATGGAGGAAGATGATGACGTCGACCGAACTTACCCGATTGTAATCTATTCAGTGTTCGTTAAAGTTGAGGGTCGAGTTGTCTGTAGTTATCGTGCTTTATTTAGTTACAGCAGAGGCGTGTTGGTCTTTCCAAAAATTTTGTGAAAGAAAAGGCTTATAAGTCAACTCTTTCTTCAATGTGTATGGCTCTTGTGGTAAGTTTTTTAAATCTAAAATTATTTTGATACATGTGAATCTCATTATTTGTTCAACCTTGCACAATTTTGCAATATATCGAATCAAGTGTGGATAGTCTTTCGGGCGAATTAATTTATTTCCAACTTATATTTTGATCGATTTGCAAATTTATTTTTAGTATCTTGAATGAATTTGAATAAATAAGAATAGTTTACCTACGAATTCATCCTATTTTTGATAACAAAATGATTAACTGCAATTGAATGTTTTTATCATAAAGAGAAAAATATTATAACATTCCAGGTTATAATTGTAGTTGCTATCGGAAAACCAACTTGCTAAAAATAGATTGAAGCTACCAGTTTACTAATCATTTAATTTAATTTGCATCAATAAATAATCCAAAAAAATGCAAGCCGCCATGCAGTTTAATATCTTTTTACTACTTTTTGGCCTACTGGTAATAGCATTTGGAGTATTCAGGAAACGTTTCCGTATTTCTTGTAATTTGATGATTTATCCGAAATTATAATTTTCGATTTTTGGGGACGATGACCCTTTCGCTTTTCACCCGCACCCTGTCTGTTCGCTGAATTTTAGCCGCGCGCACAAATTGACCGACACCATTTGCAAAATTTCTTTTGCTCCTTGAAAACTAATTTAAATGTCATTTTCTTGTCCGAACAGACTCTCTAATTACTTTCCTTGATGGTTATAATATTTTTACTTCCTTACTGACCACGTGAAACCAAAACAAATAACAGAATTGCCGCTCTGGTTCTTCCCCTATTTATGTTTTGATAACCATGACATTATTTTCCCATTTGAAGGTGTAAAAAATTACAACTATTTAGGAAACCTGTTGCTTACCACCATGAAAAGTATTTAAATTAAATTTTAGTTTTTAATCTTATCTTTTAAATGCATCGCGGTACAATTGAATAAGGATATTTTTTGAAGTGATTTTAATCAAAAATATGATTTCGCCCTACATGTTTCAGCAGACGTGTTCCTGTTTATTCCTTTTGAAGGATATTTTCTTAGCCCTTTAAATCGATTATAAACCCTAAGGGTGTGCTATGCATGCGCGCTATGCAGTTTCCTTGCGTTGGAGTAATAATATCTTCTTTCACGTTTAAATTAGGTTGAAAAACCATCGGCTATGAGTGTAATTATTAAAAAGTAGGTCATTAGTTCATATACCTACAGTAGGTTACGTTTAATATTCTAAAAAATCATGTACCGTATTAACGCAACAAAGGCGAAAACTCTTCTCCGGTTCTATTTTTTTTCTAAAGTTTTACCTTTGCATGTCAATTTTTATCTTTGGACGAACACAGTTTATCGCTTATAGTTCGACTTTGACTTATATTAAAACAATTAAAACGAAATTAACATACCAATTTAAAATTCTCATTTAATTTTAAAATCATGCGAAGTGGATCACGTGTTTTCTCTGTTTGACATTTAATCGCCAATTTCTTAATCAGCCATGTTATTGATGTACAAATAGACGTGGCGTGATGCAATTCTCAAATTTAATCCTTGCATAATTTCAAATTGTCCTTTTCTACCTGCATTTTTAATTTTGGATTTTCTTCCTCGGGCAACCAATTTAAACAAAATTTCAAGTGCTTTGTTTATTTGAAAAAAAATTTGAAGCCCACCATTGGTCGGTAACTCCCCGTGGGGGCTATACCAATGGATGTTGTAGTGGGCAATAAATATAACCGATCGTCGTAATTTAACCTGTTGTAAGATGCGTAGGGTAGCAAATCCCCTCATTTATTGAGGAATTTGAAACGAAACTGTCGCGCAAAGAAGAATATTATGCATACCAGATTTGCTCGTGAATGCACTAACTGTTATTTGCAAACAAGAAATTTTCCCACCACGTGTTTTGGCGTTTTTCCTAGGTTGGTCCAACTCAAAAGTAAGAATGTATCTGTACTTTTTTGAATTACCTCAAATGATCATACTTAAGTATGTAGTATGTATCATAATTATTGTACTGATTTCAACGCAAAAAGGTTTTGATTAAAGTTTATGGAGATACTTATCTATTCGTCACGCGCACAATATTTTGATTAGTATTTGATGTGATAAATCGTAACTCGGTATTATAAAGAGTTTGCCAATTTTTATGTAGGAAAAGCTATTTTTAATCAAAGCCGCCAACGTAATAGTATATCCGAATAAACAAAAGCAAAAAGCTATTTTTTTGTATTGCATTAACTACAATGACTATGAAATAATCTTTTTATTTCAAATATTAATCGGAGTTTTTCAATTTTGGTTTTGAACATTTTTAATATTTACTTCAAACAGTCAAATCCTGTGAAATATGCATAATAAGGGTACAGTATCTAGTTTTGCTGTGATAACTTTGAAAATTGGAAAATAGACTAAAAATATTTAATACAAAAAATATTCGTCTTTTTACACTGAACACTTTTGGTCTCTTTAATATTGTTGATATCTTTTACCGTATTCGAGTTATTGAGCCAAAACTGTATTATAGTCATATTTACGTTGTATTCACGTCATATTTTATTACAACTTTTTTTTACGTAGAATTTACGGAAGTTTAATGTAACTCACATTATATTGCGTAATACACAGACATTACGCAATTATACGTAGTCAAAGTGTATATTATGTTTACTGCTGGGTGAAAATGCGTAACATCGCTTCAGTTGAAAATCCTTATTTGACCTATTATTTCCAGTCGCTAATTCATCCCTGGGGTCCTACTGTTTAACGTTGACTCCGAATCGCGAAATGTTTGCTCTAATAAGGGTACGACAACTACAAAAATGTACATTGTTCTTTTATATTTTTCAATTAATGAAAGAAATTAACGAATTTGCTTGTAGAATATTTTATTTATTTTCTACCGGTTTTGCTTTTTATAGCATCGTCAGGTATTTTTTTAAAACCGCCTTAAAAAAATAATTAACAAATTTTTAGGAAAATTATAAAATACCTGACGATCGATGCTATAGAAAAGTATAGAGGCATTCGTTAATTTCTTTCATTAATTGAAAAATATGAAAAAAAAACTTATCGAGAGACTACGGTATTCCATAACCCGCAGACCCCCAGTTTCAAAGGCCGAATATTTATGTGCATGTTCTATTATTGATTATTATATTAAATAGGATGCTTTCACTTTTTCAAGACAAATTTATCTATTAATATCTACAGGGTACGAGGGACCAACTGTTACTAAGAATATTTCAGTCATTTAATTAATGCATTTAACGAAAAAAATTAATTGTTCAATGTGACCGCCTCTCTGCTAACGAACACATCGCACGCTGCATCATCATGAGCCTGATGTGTGGTTCGCTTCTTGAGCGCGTCCAAGCATTGATGTTTTTTAGAAGATATCCCAGCCTCTAAAATACCTCAAATAGAGAAATCCAGTAGATTGGCTTCAAAAATACGTTCTGGAACATCCTCGCAAAAATTTGTGGATTTTCGCTGGCTTTGTGAGACGATGTTGGTTCATAGCCTGGCTCTGAATTGATTACGTGTTCTCTGTATCGATTTTTTCGCGGTATACGGTTTGTTTACCTTCACGCCCTGGTCATGTAAACGAGCAACTATCAGCGACCACTGCAGCCCAAACCACGACAGAAGCTGGTGCTTGCTTTCTGACCGCAAGTCCGACACGTTTACTGCTCTTCAAGCACTGAACAATCACTCGGAAAATTGCTGCTACTAATATTGTAGCGATAGATGGTACAATCCGTAAAAATTTTGTTGAAATTTAAATGAGGAAGCTAGCGAATTTCCGGCCAAAAATATATCAAAATCACATTTTGCGTTGAAACTCCGTGGTCAATATCTTCTTTGTTGTAAGAGTTGGTTCTTCGCTTCTTGTATATTTCGGGGAAGTACGCGTCGGGAGTCAGGAGGTCTTAAAATGAACTCTTCTTATAGTAGATAACAGTAAACTATATTGAAATATAATCACCTCAGTGGTTTGCCAGTGTCTCCCGAGAACTAGCCGTAAGAATTAAGTCGCAGTATAACCCCCGCTAATTACCAAACAGATAATTAAGCTCCTTTTAATTGGTTTTCAATAAAATAACGGTTTTCTAAAAGGTTTAGTATACATGAATTTGAAATATTGCGTAATAAACTTGACCTTTGATGAGTCCTTGCCACGCAAAAATTTATAGCGCCACACCTGCTAGAGGTTAATGGCTAATAAACGGCTATTTTAGTTTAAACTTAATTGTTCTAAAACTGCTGATTTTAACCAATTAACAAACCAGCACATTTCGTTGTTATAATACTTCAAAACTTTAATAATTTGATTCAAAAAGTTAAAAAAATGGATGCCAGCTTTGGTAGTCATCTCTTAGTTTGTTGTTGTTACCGATAACCCCACTTTTAAAGTAACCAATAGGCTCTCTGGTACTCAGAGTGCAGATTTAGCATTATCAAATGCATTTTACATTACTGACGGTCTACTGGAACACTTAAATCGATTTATGATTGAGGTTACCTTGATGTGAGCAATCGTGAATTTGATGTGTAAGATGATAATAAACTAAACAAATAAATACAATATAAAATGCAATCTCTCTAAACATGAACTATTATTGTTTATTCAGCAAACAATGGAAAATCTTAAATATCAGCAAATTTAGAAGCGACCTTCTTTTTGTTTTATCAAATTTTCTTTCCGATTACGTTTTGCGATCTAACATTGTTATCAAATATCATAAAAATGTAATTATAAATAAAATTATACTCTAAACTCAAGATGACTTGATTTCGGAAACGGATAGGTCTGTTGAAATTGAAAATTAAATAAAAAATTTGCAATTACATTACTGGACTTGGGTTACTTCTTTTGAGGCAATAAATAAGAAACAGACAGAAATATTTATTGGACTCGGAAAATTTCTATTATTGAATTTTTTTTATTTGAAATCAAAACGAATAATACAAAAATTTCAACTGAAAAAACTGGATTTATAAGATATTATATGATTGAATTTTATTAGTCACCCAAATGAATAAGCTATTGATATACTTACGTTAACAATATTGGTGACCCCAATATTGCGCAATATTCTCAGTGTATTTTTCTCAAAATAATCGATATATTGCCAATTTCACTTTCTACAGGCAAACTATATTATTGTGGATGTAGAATTTATTTCTTTTATTACATTGACTGCTTTGTCTATTATTGATAAACTATGTATCATCCAGTGGCGACTCGTGGTTCGGCTTGACGAATAGAAATTTGAGGTCAAAGTAATTCTATCTATTAAAAAATATTAGTCAGAATGGGCAATAATAATATATTTAAAATTTAATATTCTGTTTTGGGAAGGTTGAGCCTCTTCGCCCATCTTGCAGCCGCCCCTATGCAGTAGCGTAGCGTGGGGGGTGCAGGGGATGCAAATGCCCCGGGCGCAGGGCTGGGCAGTATTTGAAATACATTTTGTATTTTGCATTTCAACACATATTTTCAATGTATTTGTATTTTGTATTTCAAATACCCAAAACAAATGTATTTTGTATTTCAAATACAAATTACAAAATACTTTAAAATTGATAACATCAAATAGACAAGGCCGTATTCAGTAACAGTAACGAAAAAAATTTTTGTTTGCGATTTTTTTCATTCGACGATGTTACTGAATCCCTGCCGTTGTATTGTATTGTTATTTGTTTTGTTCCCAACCAGGTAGTATTTGAAATGATGTATTTTGTATTTTAAATGCTATATTTTGTATTTGAAATACTGTATTTTAAATACTCGGAACAAACTGTATTTATATTTTGTATTTTAAATACCCAAAACATATGTATTTTGTATTTCAAATACATATTTTCATGTATTTTGCCCACCCCTACCCGGGCGGCACTTCTGTGGAGGGCGGCAGAATAAAAAAAGCAGAATAAAATTATAATTTTTTTATTTTAATTTTTTTGGATAATTATTTTTAATAACATCTAAAAAATTAATATACGAAACACTTTTTTTTGCTTAATTGCAAAAATAGGGGGGCCGCAAATTTAGGGTTTGCCCCGGGTACCAGAAATCCACGCTACGCCACTGCCCCTATGCATTAACATTATTGTTGTTTTGTGGATTTGCTAGATAAAGTACTGATTACATTTTTATGTAAAAATCGAGGAAAAAATCACTGAGATAAATTGATATACAACTGAAAGGAAATCTTTGGAATTCTAGAAAATCTCAAAATATTGAGTATAAAATAAGTGAAAAATTCTAGAATTATATTATATTCTTAATAGTTTTGGTATTTTTGTTTTACTGAAACATTGAAATAAACCAGTTTTGATTTTTTTTTACCAGGAAGGCTATGGCATGATTGTTTTCAGAAAATACTGTAACGAAAATTAATACGTTTATTTCATTATTAAGGGTTAAAATTAAAATACATTTACAGTAAAGTTAATGACAATAGAACTACAAATAAGTACACTAAAAATTACACTAATACTAAAACACACTATAATTAATAACAACCACTGAACGATAAGATGAGCGTGCTAGGGGAAAACCGCTGGAGAAATTTGGTGTATAAGTGAATGGAAATCTGATGAAATATTAGGAATATCAAACAACCTGTTTTTGTTTGCTTTTTCAACTTTTTTGAAAGAAAATTTTGAGTCATTTCAAGTGGAAATCAGGGCAAATCTTTTAAAATATAAAAAAATTGAATCAAACGAGTGAATTTAAAAAATAAATTATTCCTAATATCAGATCATTAAAGCAGAGAATATGTGAAGGGCTGGGGTTCTGTGGCGTACCCGCTACTTGCTGGCCCCGGGTAACACTATACATATATGACCTAAAATGATAAGCGAGATTCGAATCTCTCATCATGAAATTTTTTTATTCAAATAAACGAAGAACTAAACGGTATTTACCTTCGTCTTATACTTATTGCTCAGTGCGTAACATTTAGCTGATTAAACGAATAAAAATGGCGAGACTGCTTTTTTTAAATTTGTGTAATTAAATTAAAATTCGAGTTAGTATATTATGTACTTTTAATACATACTTTGACGTTTTAACCTTGGTCGTGTCTGTTGAACAGATATGATCGAGGTCAATTGAAATATTTTAGTCTTTTTATCTTTCATACAGGAAAATTCATAATTTTATGATTATTGTCAAGTTTGCCATTCGGTTTCTTGACCAAACTTATTTTTTATATTTTATTTTGTAATTATTATACATATAATTTCTTAAATTACGTGAATTCGTTTATCAGTAATGGCGTCTATAAAGTAATGTTTATTACACTTGTTGCATACTGTATGATTACGGAATCACGATTTTTGTTTATCAATTGATAAACATAACCTTTTTGGAAATCTATACTGAATAATTTATTGATTTAATTGGTAAAGGTATTTTAAATATTTTTCTGCCGGAAAATTGCCGTATAATAAAGGAAATTGGTTGCATAGTCATAATCACCATGACACTTGTTTTTTATTGTAATTATAAATTACTTTTCAATTAAAACAAAATTAATTATTGATTTTCATTTGCACTTTCGTGGGTTGGTACTGTAATGCAGTAACTTTCATTCAAAGAGCTGAATAAATTTTACAATCCATTTAATCACAATTTCATGGGAATTTTGAAGTAGCTACATGTATGACATTGTTGAAAATTACAGGCATTACGGAATTACGTAATAATTTATTTGTTTTCTGGGTAATAAAAAGTAATTCATTAACTATATTACGAAATATCAAATTAGAAAAATGCATTATGTGGGTTAGGTTTAAGAAATTAATAAACTTAAGATCTATTAACCCTACATCCTATAGTTGCGGTCATATCAATTTCAAGAAGTAGGGGAGAGTGGGGTACATCCGGACTTAGTTAAGTTTTGAGATTAGCCAGGATTTTTAGAATTAGCTTGTTACTTTTAAGAAAATACAGATTTCCTGCACAAAATGTATTTTTAATTATTGCAAAAATAAACCCATAACCTATAAGATTTTTCTTACGATAAAAATATCATTTAAGCAAATAAAAAAAATTTATTATTCCAAAGTTTGAGAAGCAAATAAACTCGAGAAATAATGAAACATTTACGTTGTTTTCGTAAAATTTGGAAGAGTTTCACAATTACAATTACAAAACCTACACATTTAATAAAATCTTGTTAAAAGCTGATTACATGACGACAGAAAAAAATCATTTTTTGGCAATTTCAAACACAAACGCGGTTCAATTTAAAGTTAAAATTGATTCATTAAGGAAGAAAAAGTAACCGTGGAAACTGTGTGGAAAATCCTTTCATGTTATTTTTCTTAAAGATTACAAAATTATGCCACTGTTAAAAACATTTAATGTTAAAATTAAGTTCCTTTTTTATATTGGTTTTTTCCTTGCTGAATGCTTTTGTTTATCTACTCAAACCTTAAGTTGGAAAACAAACATTGGAGAAAGTTAAAGAAAATAATTAGATTTTTCCAAACTTTTATTTGAAAATTTTCTGTTTGCTTTGATTTATCTTTAATATTTTAACAAGAAATCAAATTAAATATCTACTATCTAATTCTAATATATCATATTAGGGATATAATGATCTTTATGTTGGTATGATTGAAAAAGAAGAAGAAGAAAGAAAGCAATTGAATTTTTTATAAGCTTTTTGGTAATTAGGGGTATTAATCATTTTAAGTTGGCAAGGTTATACATAATATAATAATTGGTAGTAGGCAGGGTACTTATAACGTATTTTTCATTCATATTGCGTTTTGGCCTATGTGCGATATTGGTTAATTGAGATTAGATTACGTATTAAATATTAAGTGGTTTATTGATTAATTGAAATCTATCCCGTCAATTATTGTTTTTAACTTTTAACTACGCTACATTTCAAATTTTTTTGATTATGCCTTTCAGCGTCCAATAATTCATAAATGTTAAAACTTTTATTATACTGCAAGTAAGTTACACAATCAATATTTTAGCAGTTAGATAGTTGCTGGTTTAGAATTTAGAATATTAACTTAAGCTTGATCTTGAATTAGATTATTCACTCAGAACAAACATTTTCTAACCTATAAAATTGAATGTGGTAGATGTTTATTTAGATTAATTTTAGTTTTACTATGTGCTTAAGCTATATGACTTAAACTTAGATTTTGGGTACTATTATAACCAAAGGATGTTCTATAAATGGATCGACACCCAAAACCCAAACTTTTTTCCGCAATTGAGCTGCATATTCCTGCACGCAGATAGAGAAAAAGTGTTTCTCCATGAACTGACGATGGGAAAATTTAGTGTGCAAATGAATCTTAGGAATACAGTAATCTTAAAGACAATCCAGGTGGAAATCTCGTAAAGGGAATCTAGTGTACAAAAATTTGCCTTGTGATTCGCTCAAACGAAAGCAATCATATAGTTTTTTAACGTAAATAATCATCATCATCATTTTATATTTACCAATCTAAAAAAAATAGAGGATAACGGGAGAGTGACGGGCTGATGCGATTGGTTTATTTATTTAATGTTTAGTTTTTACCGGTTGGGCGGGTCGTGAGTATTTATCGTATTTGGAGTTTTAATTAAATACGCTATAGTCGCCGGTCAGTCGGTCACCACCGAGTATTCAGTCGGCCGACTGACATCAACTAAGTACTACGTGCTTCGTTTAGCACCACAAGGATTGATGTTATTAAATAAGAACCTGTTACTGACTGACCCCACATCTAATTTATAATGGCTGAAAATAGCGTTACAATAACGTAGAGATAATCCTGTCTATCGAGAGACCTGGAAAGCCTTCTATCGCATTAAAAGTACGCAAAGTACTAATTTCAAATTTTAACATACGACTGGCTCTCTACTGAATTTTTGAATCTAATATCAACTGAGTTTGAGGTTTGATTAAATTTCGTTAGTATCATAATTAAAATTTCTGTTGGTATTTACTTCAATGTCTGTTTGGTTTGGCATCGAAAATGCAAATGTTTTGCGTTTGACTGTTAATTTCATCGACTGTCGAAAACTGGAACAATTCAATAAAAAAGTGGCGCTAAAATTTAATGTATTTTAGCGTCCAATTGAATTTGACACGATTTGGCAGTAAAATGGTTCAAACAATTGCCAATTACTATTTTTTTAGGTTAAAAATTGCGACCTGAAACAGTAAATTAAATTTCACGTGATATGATTTTACTGTTGGGGGCGGGGGCGTGTTACTTATTTTAAGTCGGCCCAAATATCAGATCAACTTCTGTATTTTAGATCAACTTTTGCTGGGTCACTAACCGTGTTACAAGTTTTCTGGTAATTTCGCGATAAGTGAATTAATGGTTTATCACTTTTGTTTTCAAACTAATGGTAAATATTTAATTAGCTTTATTTGCGTTTTAATTAATTTTTTGTGTGGTAAATATTATGCACCGATTAAAAGTGTATCTTGGAATTTGATATATAAAGTTCAACTTTTCTTTTTGATTCATCAGTAATCTTGGTTTATTTACATCTCCAAAATTCAATAATTGGTAAAAAGTTATTTTGTAACCTTGACGTCTTGTCAATTGACCGGAATAATGTAAATATAGTACCAATTTGCAGCGCGTGGTTATTCACCAAAGGGTTGGGAAAAAATTGCTAGCAGCATTTTTGGCCCTGGATCCGGCCACTACTGTGGTTTGGTAATAAACCTGTTTTTAGTTTAGGAATTTTAATTTTTTATTTGGGCAAGAACAATTTGGGCAAATTAATTTTGGGTTAAGTGCGTTTTAGCTTTTGCTTAAAAAAATGTATATTATGCATTGTTGCAAGGCAATTCAAGGTGACATTGTTGATGTTTTTATGTTTTTAAATGAACGTTTTGGATTCTCTGAGAAGTGTTTACTTTAAAACGAACTTGTTTTTGGCGGAGGCCCAAAATTTTTTGGAAACGACTTTTTCGTTATCATATGACTATATACGTTTTTAAATAAATCGATGAAAATGAGTGATGTTTATAGATCAATAACTTATAAATAGAGAAGATAAAATTTAATGCAAATTTCTTTTGTTTTCCAGTTTTTTGGTGAGACAGTTCTCGCTTACATGGAGTTCCACTTGGATAGTGCAGAATATTGCCAGGCTCAACACAAATAAAGTGCTAAATTTTAAATCAACTTCGGTTTTATCATCATTTTTAGTTTGGACTTGAATTTGATTGGCAGAGGTAATATAATCTAGCCAAATAATAAAGTAGGTTTTGTTTTTTAATTCTCTAAGTGATTTTTACTTAAACTGTTTATTTTGCAGTTATACTTGTCAACAGTCGACAATAGATAGCCCAGGCATATCAGATAGTTTTGTGTGTATCTGTAAATTTAAAAATTTTATTTAGCAAAGACTGACTATTAAATTATTTTAGTTATTGAGTTATCGAATACGTTAAAATTAATAACTTTATCAAGAATTTTGAGCTTCTCTAGAAGCAGACAGTGTTATTCATTAAGTGTCTTTGTGTTACCTGCTCAATCATGCGTCAAAAAGACATTCGACCTGCTCCTGCCGAAATTCATCATAAAGGATTTAAATTTCTCATCACTGATAGGCCTTCCGATCAAAACATCCTCACCTATATTCAGGTAAATCTCCTTATTGGATTTTCAATATTTTTCATTGAGTAATTAGAAAGGTTAAACTTTTTTCCCAAGCTATACTGACGCAATTGTGGTTATTGGCCAACAGCAATTAGTAAACTTGAAAGCAAAATTTGCCAAAAGTTTACACTTTTTTGCCAAGTTTTTGGTAAATATTAATTTTTTTTTAAATGTTCCAGGAGCTTAAAAAGCACAATGTAACTACTGTTGTTCGTGTTTGTGAGCCTTCTTATAAAATAGATGACCTAAATAATGTGGGAATTGAAGTTCACGATTTAGTATATGATGATGGAACATTTCCTCCAAATGAAATTGTAGACGAATGGTTTAAACTGTTAAAAAAGCATTTTCACGAAAATCCTGATGCCTGTGTAGCTGTTCACTGTGTAGCTGGCCTAGGTAGAGCACCCGTAATGGTAGCATTAGCTTTGATCGAGTTAGGTCTGAAATACGAAGAAGCAGTGGAATTAATAAGAGAGTAAGTAGCTCTTTGGATGACTTTGGCCACCAGACGGGAAAAAGTCTACAACTACCCTTGGTATTTGCTAATAATCGGTTTGATGTTTTAGGAAAAGAAGAGGTGCTATAAATTCGAAGCAATTGGGTTTCCTCGAGAAATACCGTCCTAAATCTCGTTTAAAGTTGAAGAATGGTCACAAGAACTCGTGCTGTGTGCAATAATACCACATTTCTGTGTTCATTGGAGGATATTGCAAAATAGTACTTTTCTCATTTTACTAAATATTCTACATATTGAATAAGGCTATTAACATTTTTTTATAAGAAATTATTTAACTAAATGTGAATGAAAAACTTATATGTCATCTACAATACAATGGATAGATTAATGAAACAAATTAAATGTTACTTTGATGCTAAATATATAGATTTGTGAATTTTTTAAATTATCAACTACATAATCGTTACTTTCTAAATGTTTGTTATATTTTAATTCAGAGGGTTTAATTATTATTACTTTTATAAAATTTAAACTTTTGTAAAATACTTTTTTAATTTGTGCTACAAGTATAGTATACTTATAATACGGGGAGAAAAGAAAATTTGTTAAAATAATTTATCGACTTAAATGTGTTAATAAAATAAAAAATGCGATTTCTTATTTTTAAATTTAGATAAATTATTATAATTTCTACAGTTTTCCTATTTTGTGTAATTTTTGTGACAAATATATTTTACTATAAGCACAATATTGCCTTATTTATGAATTTATATATCTCTCTGCATCAACCTCATAGAGAAAAACCCATTGCAAAACAGGATTCACTTGATATAGCCCCAACAAAGTTTTTTTGCTGCTGCAACAAATTTTAAGCTGCTAACAGAAAAAAATTTGTTCCAACAGCAAAAAAACTTTGTTAGGGCGACAAATCCTTTTTTTCAATGTAATTAATACACAAAATAGATGGAAAAAATATGATAACCGACTAATCCTTTAACCAAAAACAAAATTTTGCAAAACAATTTGTTTATGTTTCCCACGCGTTGTTTTGGCCAGCAAGGAAACGCAATGAGCGCTAAAGCATTCCGTTCCTTGATAGTGGGAGAAAATCAATGTCAGTTACACTTGTTATTACGTTTGTGTTCATAGGTTATTACAAACTTTAGAATTTAAATTATATCAATAACAAAAAGTGACGGTTTTTTAGGTAAGGGGCCTCTCAGATTAGCTACGCCACTGAATCAAGTTCAAAAGAAATCTTAATGATTACAGAAATTTTGATAAAAAACTATTCCTAGTCAAAACTAATTCTAAAATACATAAATGAGGTGAAGAACCCTGAAAATCTGAAAAAAACACAAGCAAAACATAATTAATTATTATGGAATTTTAAAACACCACCAATTTTGAAGTAACAAGATGAAATAATAAAGAAAAACTATTATGTTCTTTCCTGATATACAGAGAGGTTTTTACTGCTTATCCATGGGAGGGGGAGGGAAACTTGGACGAGTAGACCTGGAAAACCGGAATCAATCAAAATTGTGTATAATGGCGAAACAAATTTAGGTCAAATTGACCACGAATGTGTTACGTTTAAAGCCAAATAAAATACAAAATATCATACTTACGAGAAATCTGACTGCGCCATTCGAATTTTTTGATCCAAATACGTAAGAAACAGTGAAAGAAGCTGCCGCATTCTACTTTTCATATTTTGGGGTCAAAAAACACCAAAGGGGTTGTTAACCTTACGTTTTTTTTAAAAATTTTAAAAATTTGGGTGGCCTTTTTATTACCTAAATCGACGTACTTAGATGCCTACTGCTGGATACAGCCTTCAGTACCTCGCGGAATCAATCAAAACTGTGTAAAATCGCGAAACAAATTTAGGTCAAATTGACCCCGAATGTGTTACGTTTAAATCCAAATAAAATAAAAAATATCATACTTACGAGAAATCAGACTGCGCCATTCGAATTTTCTGATCAAAATACATAAGAAACAGCGAATGAAGTTGCCGAATACTACTTTTCATTTTTTGGGGTCTAAAAACACCAAAGGGGTTAACCTTACGTTTTTTTCAAAAACCTTTAAATATTTAGGTGGCCTTTTTGTTACTTAATCGACGTACTTAGATGCCTACTGCTGGATACAGCCTTCATAACCGCGCGGAATCAATCAAAACTGTGTAAAATCGCGAAACAAATTTAGGTCAAATTGACCCCGCATGTGTTACGTTTAAAGCCAAATAAAATAAAAAATATCATACTTACGAGAAATTTGACTGCGCCATTCGAATTTTCTAATCAAAATACGTAAGAAACAGTGAAAGAAGCTGCCGAATTCCACTTTTCATTTTTTGGGGTCAAAAAACACCAAAAAGGTTAACCTTACGTTTTTTTCAAAAATCTTTAAAAATTTAGGTGGCCTTTTTATTTACTGCTGGTTACAGCCTTCAGAACCTCGCGGAATCAATAAAACTGTGTAAAATCGCGAAACAAATTTAGGTCAAATTGATCCCGAATATGTTACGTTTAAAGCCAAATAAAATAAAAAATATCATACTTATGAGAAATCTGACTGCGCCATTCGAATTTTCTAATCAAAATACATATGAAACAGTGAAAGAAGCTGCCCAATTCCACTTTTCATTTTTTGGGGTCAAAAAACACCAAAGGGGTTAACCTTACGTTTTTTCAAAATTCTTAAAAAAGTTAGGTTGCCTTTCTATAACTTAAATCGACGTACTTAGATGCCTACTGCTGGATACAGCCTTCAGTACCTCGCGGAATCAATCAAAACCAGTTTTTATTGCTTAAAATTAAACTCAGGACCTATTTTACCATTAGGCGCATTCGGCACGTGCATAGTGCCCAATGGGCAAATGGGCTCCAAAAGAAAGAACATAAAATCGTAAAATAAAAATTAAATACTGATAAAATAACCCAAAAATTGAGCCTTCGATGCTATTAGTTATACTTGAATATAAGGGGCCCGAAAATTTGCTAAAGGCTAGGGCCCAACTCGGTTAAAAATGGCCCTGTCTATAATACCCTACTTTGGACACCAAAAATGTAATTTGTATAGAAAATGCTACATCATAGCGCAAAAATAATTCAACAACTATTTTCATTGTGCCATGATTAAATGTTTGATACAGAATACGAAAATTAACTGAGGAGCAGACTTTCTATAATGCAGTTCGTCCATTTTGTTAAATTCTAAGGAAAGCCGGAAAACACTTTTTTTTTATAAACTAATTATTTAGACAAAATACGGTTTGTTATTTTATCAAACTAGTCGTTACTAGCGTTAATAAACATAACCAGTGTACAATTCCTGGAATTCACAAACTTTTAAAGTTAGTTGGAAACTGTGGGGAACTGAAGTTATTCCATCAAATATATTTACCTTTTTTAAATATCCACTTCAAATTCAAAATTAGATCAAAATGAACTAAAAAGCATTTCTTTCCACCTGCATTTCATTCTAAGACACGCTGCACACATGCTTAGTAACGTAAACCTAGGTTGTATAACATATACAAAAAATGTCACGACAGGCAACCTAATAATATTGAAAATGTCAAAGTGTCCCAAGTAAGGGTAGCGTCCCAAGTATGGGGACTTGACTATACCCATAAACTTGAAACGCAAGGTATATAATGCATGCGTACTACCAGTAACCAGTTATGGAATAGATACAATGACAATAACGAAACAAGCAGCAAATCGTCTCAGGATAGCACAAAGTGCAATGGAACGAGGTATGTTAAAGATTTCCTTGAGAGATAAAATAAGAAATGAGGAGATTAGGCGGAAAACAGGAGTGATGGATGTAGTAGTAGAGAGAATGGCAATACTGAAGTGTCGCTGGGTTGGCCACGTGGCTTGCCAAAGCAAAGATAGGTGGTCAACCAAAATTATACAATGGAGACCAAGAACAACAAAGAGAAGCGTAGGAAAGCCACAGATGAGAGATGATGTCAAGAAGACGGCGGGTAGAGAGTGGCTACAGGCGGCTCAAGATAGAGAAAAATGGAAAAACTTAGGAGAGGCCTAGGTCCAAGAGTGGATAAATACAGGCTGAAAAAGAATGAAGAAGGAGATTTAGTATGTACAATGCGAAAGATATTGATTTCGGTGGTACAAGTGGATCATTGGCGGCGAAGCGAAGGTGTCAACGGATGGTACCGGAATGTTTAACAATTTCGAGGGTTGCTGGGTGCAAAATTTTATGCAAAAAAAATTTGTGCAAAATTCTTTATTTTAATCTGTAAATTTTTGTATTATATATTTTTTCTTTCTTTCTTTGTACATATTTATTACTTCTATTATTTTTTATTGTACAATTATGAATAGCCAAAGTGGCTAAATAAACGATTATTATTATTATTCAAATTGACCTAGAAAAATTAGTATACACAATACATAGTATTATTCGTGATAACCTGCGATCCCTAAAATATAATATGGAGTTTTATGTACATGAACCGATAAAGCACCAAGGAAGAAATAGTGTGCATATATACATATGCATACTAACTCGTTTGTTGATTTCCAATACTTTAGTTTTTCAAAAATTCAACAATTAAATTGTGTCTATTTTTTATGACCCCACTTCCGGTTTATAGGCAATGTATTTTCAAAAAAATGCCCCGAGTGAGGATCGAACTCACGACCTTAAGATTATGAGACTTACGCGCTACCTACTGCGCTATCGAGGCTATGCAAATTTTCTTGAATAGTTATAATATTAATTAAAAAAAAATTTGATGAAAAACAACATTTATAAAAAGATAAGAACATAATTATTAAGAAAAATTAATAAAGAATACTTCAATTCAAGATAGATATATGATGAAAATTCTTCAAATCAATTAGGAGTTTCTAAAACCTACATAACTACAGTGGCGGCTGGTATGTGGAGGGCAATAGAATGCTGCCACACTAAAATTTTATTTTTACTAAGGTTATTTACTACCATGAAAATATCTTTTAAATATATTTACTAGTATGCTGGAAGGTATCTCATACCCCCAAACCTCCCAGTGTGTACTTCCGTGAGCCGTGACATACAGATGTATATCTTTTGAGAGTGCAATAATTCCATTCTGGAAGGCATCGCGTATGAGACCTCTTTCCAAGGTTCCGTTAGCTTTGGAGCTTGCACAGCTTCGTTCGATTAATATATTGTCACCTTTTGCAAAAATTGTCGAGACTTTTATTAAAAATGCTTTAGATGAGCACTTGGCGCTGCACAAAGTTCTGTGGCCTGCGCAGTCTGGTTTTAGGCCGTGGGGGCTATAGCCCCCTAGCTATCCCCCTCTGGCTGCGCCACTGTACTTAAAGAAATTCTGACTACGCCATTCTAATTTTCTCATCAATTTGCATAAGAAACCGCAAAAATTGTAGCAAAATTCAAACTTTCATTTTTTGGGGTCAAAAGTCACCTTTGGTTTTTTTCAAAAATCTTAAAAAATTTAGATGGCCTTTTTATTAGTTAATTCGACGTATTTTAATGCCTACATATAAAAATAAGAGCCTGATGGGACTGGCGGAAGAGCTCCAAAGTCAACTTTGCATTAAAGCTGCATAAAACGAAAAATATCATACTTGAGGAAAATCTGACTGCGCCATTCTAATTTTCTCATCAATTTGCATAAGAAACCGCAAAAATTGTAGCAAAATTAAAACTTTCATTCTTTCGGATCAAAAAGTACCTAGCAAAGTTAACCTTTGGCTTTTGTCAAAAATCTTCGAAAATTTAGTTGTCTTTTTTTATCAGTTAATGCGACGTATTTTTATCTATAGATATAAAAAAACAGCTTAGCTCTGGCGGAAGAACTCTAAAGTCAACTAAAATGCAAATTAAAAATTTGAATTCCAAGTTATTGTTATAATTAATTTGAATCTAAAGTAACCGTATTGCTTTGGTGACACGCCAGGGAACTGTTTTTCACCATTATAAAAACGTTTTTGATATAACAAAGTTAAACACTGTACGTAGAGCACAGGTAGATTAAGTAATTATCTTTCAAAGTTAACTACAAACTAAATAATAATCTAAACTTTTTATGTAATATTGGCCTGAGACAACGAGTTGCCTAGTTTACAGAGAAACGCCAGTATATTCTTTCATTAAAATACATTACAAGTCTGGACAGGGTCCGGTCACAATTAAGGTCGATTCAGATATACCTGACATGCACAGACCTGCAACAGCACGTACCGGACCGACAAATTGCCAAGTGTTCACATTAGCACAGACAGTTTTTGAAAGGTACATATAAAAGCTGTGTAGGTATCGTAAAGATTCTGATGATGAAAATGTTTAAATATTTACTTTCCGAAGATTTTGTCATAGTAGCTGTTATACATGATGAACAGAAAAAAAGAAAGAGAATATGCGGGTACACGACATATTACACATAGGTCATACACGTACAATACATAGAGACACGTACCGGCACCTGCAAAACATTCCTCAAAAGTATGTCCACCGTTGTTGGTCCGTCAACTAAGTGTGAATTAACCCATTTAAATTGCTTGCTTAATATTTTGTCGGTCCGGTAAGTGCCGTTGCCGGTTTGTGCTTGCCGGGTATATCTGTATCGTCCTTTAATCCGGATTATCGACGCTCTACTGTACTTAAAGTTTAAGCCTTTGATAGAAATTCAGGTAATTTTAGTTTGTATGTATGGTTCGGCGGGATTTTGTCCGATCCTGACCATCTCTAAGATACACATGACAAAATTTTTTATATTTTATAAATAAATGGAAAAATGTATATAAACACAACTGAAGACAAAAAAGTCTTCAAAACGTGCATTTATATTGTTAGCATAGGGACGTCTGGATTTCCATTATGAGTTACTGGTACATCTCTTTATCATCTTACACTCAATTTTTATACAGTCATGACTCAACAAGTAAGCATGCACATTGAATGAGGGTTTCAAGAATAGCATCCCTGCCTGGTAAAGACAACAGCTAGTGTTGCGCAAACAGATTTACTTCCAACCTACTACCTACAGGCCTTCGGTAACAGGTTTGTGCACAAACCTGTTATATACAAACAGGTTTTCACGCAGTTTGAGATAGTCAAGTTTACTATTAGAAGGAAATGTCAGTGTTAGAAAGAATACAAAGTTGACAAAAAGCAGTTGTTTTGGTATTGAGAAAACAATTAATCTAATTTTTCACAATAAATCTTAATTTATTTATTATTAAACTATACAATAGTAATAAGAAACTTTTATTATAAAATATAGAACGTACAATGAGAAGTGTTTTATTAGTAGAAGACAGAACGCTTGTAAAAAAAGCAAACAGTACATTTAGGCAATAAAAGCACCAAAAACGGTTATGAATTGTGAATTATCTAATTTAATAATAAGACACTGGCATATATTTTTCAGTTAAACATTATTATTTACATGCTCTCAAGGCTTTTTATCACTCTGTAGAAATAATAACCTTTCTACTCGACATGATGATATGTAAATATTGTCAATCATTTTTCTAATATATTAGTTTTCATCACAATTCCATTATCATTCTACTTTTTAGACACACGAGTAGAAATGTGTATGTGTAAATTCAAAAAAATACATTACAATTTTCAATTTTTCGTTATAACATACATGTACTATTTACAAACAATTTACAAGTCAGTTTTATTAAAATATCTATAAAAAAAAAAAAACAAAAATACGACACAAATAATAAAATTAGAGTCGAGAAATATAAAATAACTCAATACGATGCAAATTTTCAAAACGCAACATAAATATCGTTTAGACAAAAGCTAACTTTCTTTATAATTAGAAAATAATTAATACATTATCACAACGAGTTAAAAACAAAAATAGCACCTAGATAGCCAATGGCACAAACTCATCTTTCTCACAGCCAAATATAATAATTAAATCAATACTGAATAATAATAAATTTATAAAACTATAACTACTACATATTTACTTCATAAATTCCATTTTATGGCTAACCTAGGTGTTATTATTTGATTAAGGCGTTTCGAACTTTACTGATATTTTACGTTCTTGTACAGTTCTAAAGTAACTATGCAAAAAGTAACTTTTTAGTAATTTTAAACCAAACACATTTTATAAAGCATTTCAAAACACGACAGGTTTAATAACAATTAAAAATTTACTCAGCTTATTAAAGAAAAATAATAACTTGACCATTATATTAAATTTTTTAAATGAAGGTTTTCAATTTCCAGTACGCACTTAGTAACTACACTACCATAGATCAATTCATTTTATAAACGTGTATATTAAGCTCAATTTATTGCTATGATTCTCTATACCACCTCTAGCAAGGAAGTGTTTATTTATGACTTGACTACTTTAATATTGAAAGTGCTAAACTGATTATCAACAACATAAAGTTGCATTCACAACCTCAAAATTGAAAACTAAAATTAACATAAGAAAAGTAAACATAGTTCAAAATTGTTGTTTTCTAAAGTAATTTAAATTTTAATGAAAGAATGCTGCCACGGTTTTAGCTGCATTAATGACCATCTAATCAGTCGTAAAAGACAACAATTACAAATTATGTTTTAATAATTTTGTTACGTTAATTCTTCTTCGAGTAAGGTAGCAAGGAATATCTTGGTAAGTCACAATTATTGTCAATAAAATAATTAAATCTCTATAATTAATTCAATGGTTTTCATCTTGCATTTCAATAAAACATTAAGGTTCATGCCTATCGATTTTGGTTTATTAAACCATCTTCAGGATACAGGATCAAATTATAAAATATATAAAATATTAGATAACATAATAAAAATAAATATGATTTTAGAGTATTTTGATGATATTTAGGGATTGATTAGATCAATCTCATCAGCAATATTATATTCCATAGTTCCACAAGAGCTATCTATCAGTGACAGTTCCATCAAAAATTGGTTCAGTATTTCAGGCTTTAGAGCAGTGGGGGGTAAACTTTTTTGATGAAGGGCCTTAAAAATACATAAACATTTTTTTATGGTTTTAAGTGAGGGCAAGTCACAAGATAAATTCTTGTACACTAGATTTCCTTTTATGAGATTATTGAAATATTTCTCCAGATTGTCCCAAAAATTTCTTTTCAACAAGTTGAAAAAGCAAAAAAGAAAGTTGAAGATTTCCTACACTTCCTCGGATTTCTATTCCTTAAAATTTCCCTTCACTTGTATACCAGATTTCCTTTCTTGATTTAAGCCTTTTTGTTTTATAAAATAATATTGATATTGAGACTGTAAGAGTGCAGTCGTAGGCTAGTAGTTAGAATGCTAGATTGCTGTGTCGCAGTCCCCCAAGTACACCTGGCTATTTTAACCGTGTCTCTCTCACAAGATGCTGGCAACAGAGTATTGATATTAAATGCCTAAATACTACTCAGTCCTGAATCTGAGACCTATAGCGCTTTTCTACATTGACACTGTAATTACCGATTAAGCAAGTGTGATGTACAGATTATGAATGAAGTGGTAAAATGGAATCTAAACTTCATATGTTACACTGTGAGTACCTAAACCAAGATACAATGCATAGTGCTTGATCTCAGTCACCCTCCATCATGTTTAGGTGCAAGATCACAGTGGCAGCTGGTTTTCCTCTTAATTTATAATAATTTTCTATCTTGTGGTTCACAGTTTGCCCACCACTGCTCTAGAGAAACATAACATACCAGCTAATCGCTACATGTTATCTTTTTCAGGTTTTTAGGACAAAAAATTCTACATTCTACATCTCAACAAAGTTGACTTCCCAAACATGAATTTTTCTCTGTATTTCCTAATATATCAACAACTAAATATGAATGACATAATTTGAAATACTGTTAAAACAAAGATTTACAAGGTTAAACTGCTCTACCATTTTTCAATAAGAAAAAAGGTTTCCCTACTTAAAATAAAAATTAATAAATTAAAACTCAAAACAAGTTATGGATTAACTAAATTTGATTATTTCTTGTTTTTTTCCAACATCAATTTAAAAATCATTTGATTAAAATAATAAAAAAAATTGTCTAAATAATATCTGATAAATGAAAATAAAGAAATAAAATTGAACATGTCATGATTAATCACATTTGATTATTATAATTAAAAAATTTCCTAACACAAAACACAAAAATAAAAATTTATTTCTATTCCCTATTAAATGAAAAATCAAAATTTTGCTATATATAAAAATAAATCAAAAATAATAAATATAAAAAATTAGTCTTATTGCACAGGCAAATAAAATAAATCAATTGATACTACATAATGAAATTTGTCTGTAGTCAAGGTTTATACTCTAGACATACCGAGAATTTAATGATCATTAAGACAAATAATCATTAAAATCTCGGTGTGTCTAGGATATCATTGACAAAATTAAATTATAATGCTCAAGTCATCATCATTATTAAGTGTCTTTGGAAGACTTGCCCGAGGGCATCTACCAGCTTAGGTTAATTAAAAGTTGAATGATTAACTTTAAATCGGCATTTAAAATACTCGATGTATACACAATTTGTCTTAATAAATTAATTTAGTAAAAATTAAAAAATATGATACAACAAACCTCAAGATACTTTTTCTAAGTAACTTCTTTAGCTCTGTACATTTGTAAAAGTTTTAATATCAATTGAGAAATTTACGACAGCGACGTGACCCACATGTGCAGGGTATTTTATCCTCTTCAAATGGAAATTTATAATCATAAGTCAACTCTTCAGCACATTGTATCTTCCTTAGAGCAAATATAATGATGTGCTTGTGTCCCAAAATTTCGACAACTTTAGAGTAACAATTTGGCTAAAAACAAACAAACTACATTTACGAACATTCAATACGAGCAATTTACTTACTTCGCATGAATGATTTATAAATCTAGCTGCATTTCCTTTCATCGTAGCATCCACCACAAAATTTTCGTCAATTCTAAACATGTAACATCCCATACCTTTCACGGTGTAGTGTTTTTCACGTTTATCGGCTAATATTGATCGAATAACCTAAAAATTATAATTCAGAATTAATCGATCATTCAAATAGTAATAATTTAAAAACAACTGCTTTTGCTGTATGAATTAAAAACAAAATAAACAAAAGCAATATATTGAGGCAGCACAAACAGATTTAAGTTACTATTTTTTGTTACCAAGTTGTGTGCCGCTACTAATTTTTTTGCAAAATTTCAAAATTTGCTATTTTAAAAGTTACAGAAGATTTTCTGTAGTTTAAAAGAATTATTTTGTACTTTGATTCTTCCAAAACAGTTAAATAATTAAAATGTGTACACTTTTTCTGTAAAGTTTGAAATAACAGAGATATGAAATATTTTCAGTTTAATAACCGAACTAGCCTGCAAAAGAGGCGATCTACTTGGAGAGGACATGAGGTAAAATAAAGAAACTTCTTGAACAGGAAGCTTTCCATTCTGAAACCAACTTACTTCACCGGCATATTCAATGACCATCTCTCCAGTTTCAATATCTCTGTGACAAAATAATCCTCTTTTATGAATTCTAGACCGATACACACCAACCGATTGTTTGGACGTTAATTTAAGATGCCTAAACCTCATTGCCATTGGTAAACTAGTTACAGATCCTCTCCTAAAAATATTCATAACGAAATAAGATTTAGAGATTATAATAATCGCAAGTGAATATTTAGTTTTAAAAAATACCTTGTAAGTTGTTCGGTGTCGTTCAAAGTCCTCCTAGGTGGTTTTCTGTGCTTAGATGAAAGCCAACTAAACATATCACTTGGCTCGTGAGAATTAATATGTGGTGCACATCTGAGAGCTCCTCTATGGTGAATTAACTCAGATTCTTCATCTACATCAGTATCAGGTGTTTGGAAATGAAAACTAGGTTTGTATTTTACACATTTGCCTGCTCCAGGTAATTGTTCCAAGAGATACTTTAACCCATTACTTTTTAAACCGAGAGCTTGTAACTTGTTCATTATACTGAGCGAACCAGATGGTAAAGGTGGCATATTATGAGCAAGACGTGCTGCTTGAACAGCTTCAAACACTTTCGTCCACAAATCTTCGATGGAATTAGAAGAGTAATGAAAACCATCTTGCGTTTCAATTGTATAAATTATTGCACTTTCGTTTTTATTCGATGATTTTCGTTCTTGCACGTTTGGTTTTTCGTTGGTCGCTGTAACTGGTTCAACTAAACTTTTTACTTTGATTGGTTTTAAAGAAACGACTTGTATGGGTGATACATTTTTAGCTGTGTTGCTTATTTTGTAAACACCACATTCATTTTGTTTTTGAAAAACCAACTTAAGGGGATTTTGTTCTTCTTTGAGAGTGGTTTCTTCTATGGGATTATGTTTGACTGTTACGGTGGGTTGTACGGCGGGTTTTACGACAATTTCTTCTAAAATTTTGATTTTTGGTTTGATTAATTTTTCTGGCGGATGAATTACTTTTTTAGCTAGAAGAGGTTTTTCAGCTGGGGTGGTTTTGCTCAAAGATTTCATTACTTGTTTTGAATTGATGGTTGGCATTGGAAGGACTCGGTTCATTGGTCTGGAGTTAAAAGCAGCAGTCATAGGGGGTTTTGGGGTAGGAGGTACCACATTTGTTGGAATTCCTGGTTCTGGAATGAAAGGTGCGATCGGTAAGTTTATACTGGTAGTATTGTTGCAGCTTGTACTTGGTGGTGCTGGTGAAATGATGACAGGTTTCTGAGGTGATTGCATAGAAGGTGATGGTGTTGGTTCAATGTAATTCCAAGAGAGAGTGGGTTTGCTTTCTGATATTACCAATGGTGGTGTTGGTAATGGATTAGACAAAGCTTGAGGCACCGGAAGAGGTTGTGAGTTGACCACAGGACTAGAATTAAGTAAAACAATGTTTCCGGATGCTACGTCTAACATGGGTTCCAGTTTGCTAGTTTGGAAAACTTGTGTTGTTGACGAATAACTACTGTTTGCTGTTAGAACTCCAGGAACGGTCCCAGGGAGAATTTGTTGTGATTGCAGTACAGTATTTTGAACAATAGTTTCAAAACCATAATAAATGGGTTGAACCTGTTGAGGTGCCCATACCAAAGAACCGTTGTTATCGACTAAAATCGAGTCACCTAACATACGTTGTTGTGGTAAAATTACAGTAGGTTGGACTCCCGATACCAGATTCACTAGAGTACCATCTGGTTGTAATTGCATAATAGGACCTTGATTGGTGACCGTTGGAGTTATTTGGGGTGTAATGGTTGTTATGTATTGTAAATTTTGGCCTGTTTGCTGTTGGAAAGACTCTAGAAAACTTGGAATCATATTAGTCGATGGTAATTGTTGTACCACAACCGAAGGTCCACCGACTGTCGATGGTGGTATGTAAAACGTTTTGTTTCCAATTGGCACGTTCTTTTTCATGGCGATTTGCTTAGGCCTGCCTCGAGCACGTATATTTTTGTGAGATATCACTGTAGGTTTGGGTACCTGTTTTAGAAACTGATTGTGAGGAACGACCATAGAATTTACCATGTTTTGGTTTGTTACCATTTTAGCGTTCAGTGTAATTTGATTTAAAAGTGGAGAAACATCTTGAGTTATAGGTTGAAGAGTTAGTTGCTGGGGTTGAATGTCCATATGAATAGGAGCCGTATTCATTTGATTGATGGAAATTGGTATAGAAGATGGTTGTACAATTGAAATCCCTCCAGTGCTACAAGTAGGCTGACTTATGTATAATGATTGACCTTGATTCATGCATAACTCGTTAGGCATCGCAGAAGACAACATTTGTGGTGTTCCGATCGTAATTTGTGAAGTATTTGATGGCTGATTTATAGTAAATGTGGGAGTTTGAGATGATGTAAAAATAGTGGGAAGCGATTTTGAATTAACTGGTTGAAAACTAGAAAAACATAACTCAGAATTTTGTGGAACTGTCTGTACGGGTTCCGAATTTACAAAGGTGTGAGTATTGAGTGAAGATGAGTGAACCGCGTTTTGTGTTGCTTGGTAAGAGCTGTAAGACTCGTAAGAAGAAACTACATATGGTTCTGTTATGTTTTGAGTTTCGATGATGGGAGAAGTATCCATACTGGTCGATTGTATATATTGTGGTTCTGGCAATTCTTGTTCTTGCATAGTTTCTGAATCACTCTCACTTGTGGAAATAACCTCACAACTATCCAAATGTCTCTTATAACTCGCCTTAGTTCGATAAGTACACTGACATCTTTCACACTGAACAGGTTCATCAGATATCTCAGGAATCCACAAATCATCAACTTCCTGTATCGACTCACAATCGCTACTACTGCTATTGTCGTACGCGCCGTCAACTTGCAACAATTGAAAAAACAAACTTTTATCGGAAGACATGTTCTTCATTTGTTTAGCTGAATTATCTACCTTACAGCTTAGCTTAACACTGCAACTTCTTTGATTAGTTTGAATTTTGGAAATTTTGTTGTTACTGTATAGATGCTGAAAATTTTCACTTTTGGAATTAAACAAATCCGTATTACTCGTGTCGGGGATTTTAAAATCAACACCTAAAAGTTCTTCATTGTTCATTAATTTCGGAAAAATATCTTGCATAGAAATACCGTCCAAAAGATCATGAGGTAGCTCCTCCAAAATTGCATCAGTTAGCTCTGGTGATAAAATATCAGCAGCATTTTCGATTTGTGGTTCTTCTTCATCTTCACTGTCCAAGCTCCCGTTAAAACTTTTCTCAATTTCTCTCTGCCACAACAAAATTTCTTTTAACTTTTTGTCTAGAAAAATTTTTGGTACAGTGTGATCAATTGTAAAGTTTTTATCGAGAGGTAAATTGTTAGAATGTGCTTTAAGTACATGAGTGGTAATTATGTAAGAAACTAATTTCCATGGCTCGGTTGTAGACCAAAAGAGACGTCTACAAGACAAATCTAGAGGAATTATAGCGTCTCCTTGGTCAGATAAAGCAGGAACAATTGTTCCTAAGTTGGTAATACAAAGAGAACCCAACATAAATTGGATTTGCTTTGGTTCCACATATCTTTTCTTCTTTTTGTCTAACTCGACATAAATAGATCTATGTATAGCAAAGTCTGAAGGGGAAGAGATCACAGAAACATTATTTATCACACTATGAGATGGACAATATATAGATTTATCATGCATAAAGTAACACTTCACAGCTTGAGAGCAAGAAAAGTGGTAAGTTTCGTGACAGCTTTTAGCACAGCAGCCAATACTAGCTCCCTTTAACTTACAGTAAGAACAACGCATTGAACGACCACGAATTATGGCACTTTGCACGTTTTGTAGAGCACCATCGATTTCTTCATACACTTCCGACGACCACAGCGCGCAATTAGCATGAACCCATTCGTTGTTACCGCAATATAATAACCTCGCCTCTTCAAAACACAAACCATCACCCATACCTTTACATAACGAACATATTCTATTCTCGTTTTCAACATTGTTTACAATTTTATGTTTACAACAATCTAATGGACTTTTAACGTCTTCCAGTTTTGTTACATCACAAAAAGAAGTATTTAAATTATCGCCATTACTCTGATCACAATTGTACCACGAAAACACTTGCTTGATGATAGCCTGATATATTTCTAAAAGTTCCTGTGATTTAGCAAACTTCAAAGTTTCCTTCATATTGTCATCAAAATCCCTCAATGAAAAATAATCATTCGAGTTGACTTTATTTTTAATGTCGCTTAAAGTTAAAGTACTGCCTACTTTACTTAACACTCTTGGTTCTTCAGGCACAAATGCTTCCTCAGCATTGCAAGGTTTCAAATTTACCCGTATCTCCTTTAGATTATGTTTACGTTTTACTTTTTTATTAAAACTATCCTCCTCGTTTTCATTTTCAGAACTTCCAGACGCCTCACTCTCATCAGAAAATTGTAACTTTCTCGCCGACGATATACTTTTGTTACTGCGTGGACTCAAACATATTGGACTCAATTTAAGTATGCTCCGAGCTACTCGGTTTTTACTCAGTAGTCTCAAAACCATATTACAACTCGATTTTAGTTCTGAAACTACTGCTTTTTTCCAAGCTGGTGATGATTCACAAATGTTACACAAAAATTCCATTGAATCTGGTAACAAACTTAAAATTTGGTATTGTTCTTCTGAGAGACCTTCGCACTTTGCATGAACCCATTTGTTGCATTTTCCACACTCCATCATCTAATTAAACATTAATTTTATAAAATATTTACGTTCAAAAAATCACAGTAAAATTATTGTATGCTAATTTTTCAAAAGTGCATTCATTTGAAAAAATAATTGGGACAACATTAAACAGTAATAGTTCTCAACCATTTCTGCATTTCATTTTCA
This sequence comes from Cantharis nigra, assembly GCA_958510845.1. Classification (NCBI taxonomy): domain Eukaryota; kingdom Metazoa; phylum Arthropoda; class Insecta; order Coleoptera; family Cantharidae; genus Cantharis; species Cantharis nigra. The sequence goes on from OY294034.1 coordinate 24,318,565, forward strand.
AGTATGTTTTTGAAAATTAAGTTCAACAAAAGTTGTTTCAAATAATTTTTCGTTCCAGTACTAAATGTAAGTCTTCAATAAAAGATCGAGAACTACATTAAAAATTATTAAAAACTTACCTTGGTGTCAAAATCATTATCATCGTAGCACCCTTGACAAAGTGGACAAAAGTTTCCCTTCTTCCGTAAACGAAAACACATAGCACATAGTGGTGTATTGCCTATAAATTTTGCTATATTATCTTTTCCACAACTCTTACAATGCAAACATGATGTACACACCTGGAAAAACATTAGATAAAACAAGAAATGTTAAGATTGTATTATTTTACCGTTGGTCTATCATCCGACTGCCATTTGGTATTGAAACATTCCAAGTGATAAGCTTTGTTACACTTTTGACATTTAAATTTTTGTTTATCTGTCTCACCACAAGCACTACAAACAGTACATTTTGGGCATACCCAGTCGTAACACTTATCATAAACATTTATATTCTGAGGTATTTGTTCTAAGCAAAACGTATGATATGGCTCACAACACAAACAGCAAAATAATAAGGGATCTTGACCAGAACTACCACATAAAAAACATATCGCAGCCATTGGAAATGAAACTGATGAAATTAAACCAAAACCAGTTCTACACACTTCTTCCGGATCATAATTTTCCCAAAAATCAGTAGAAATGTAGTTTTCTTCTCGTTTTCTTCGTGATTTAGCCTGCACAAAATTATAGTTTTAAATTTTTAATTCAATTAGATTGGAATATTTTTACGTCATGGCAACTCTTGATTTGAATTCATGCGCATTTCACTTAAATGGTTAAAATTTTCTAATCAAAACAAAAGAAAGATTCAAATCTCAAATTGCGTTCTTATGATTTTGATTTACAAAGTGCTTCGCTTTTAGAGCAATTACTTTTTTGACTTTTAAAAATTAATTTAGAGAAAGCAATTATGAAAAATCCGGTACAGAATTAAATACATATTATGAAGGCAGGAACCTGCACTTAGATCTTGAATTCGTATAGTCATTTATTTATAAATTGTATCTCAATCTTAAAATGCTATCTATTTTGACTTAACCAGGAAAGCCGTTGGACCCAACATTTAAATCATAATTTTTCTCAAGTGGTATAATACAGGGTGTCAACGGATACACTTTACGTAACTTAGGAGGTGATAGAGGACACTTTTCTAAAAAAAAATGTTAGGTCTCTTTAAAGCATTTTTTTTTAATTTCCACTTTCACATGGCCATAGCTGAGAAAATATTGATTTTTCAGTAAAAATGATTTAGTACATTTTTAAAGAGCGTGAAATAATCTACAAACTAAATTCAAACCTTTTATTGCCTAAAATCAACGGGTTCCGTTTCACAGAAAATTAGAAAATAATAAACAAGGTAGTTACAAAACAAGAAATTAAATTCACAAAATTTTTATTTTTATTGAAATTTATTTTATTAATAATTAAGGTTAAACTAATTACATTATTTAAGTAAATGTTCAAAATAACCACCTCATTTTCAATACGTACATTTTGTGCTTCAAATAAATCGAGAGAGGAATTAATAGAGAAAAATAGAATTTAATTTTTTGTTTTAAAGCTGCCTTGTTTATTATTTTCTGTGAAATGGATTTTTAAAAATTTTTACTAGACAAAAGTAGTGGCGTGCGGTGACTTTTGTTGCAGGGGAAGCAGTTCAAGAGATAGGGTGATGGGCAGCGTGTAGCTCCGAGCTAAAGGATATCTTTCAGAGAATTGCATAAAAGTAAATTTTAATGATTAATGTAATTATATGAAAAACAGTAATTGGTTCTAATTATGTGTTTTTTTAAATAATCCCAAAGGAAGCATGCTTCCCTTGCTTCCATAGAATGACCGCCACTGGACCAAAGTTGTAGTCCATTAAACTTCCTATTCGGAATGGGGTGTCAGATTTTTGTAAAATGTTTCGTTTAAAAGATGCAGGGATTAGAAAAAAAGAAAAAAGTTCAAATTTTTCAACATTTTCTTATTTACAGTAGAACCTCGATTATCCGAGTCGACTGGGACCGTGCTCAGCACGGATAATTGAAAAACATGGATGATAATAATAATTAACGTTTTTTGTTAATATTACAAAATATACTTATTATATAGTAGATTTTAAACAAGGAACATATTAATTAAAAAGTTCTATTTGAAAAAATCTGATAATTTTGACTTTTACTTAAATTAAGTAAAGTAGTTAAGCAGAAAATTTAGACGAATTGACACTTTAAGTACATTTGTACAAAACAATAAATTCAGCGAAATTTCATATTATGTATAACACAGAAAGATACACTAAAACCGCCGCACGGATAATCCGCGCACGGTAATCGATGTTTAACGCGCCCACGGATAAACCGCTTTACGGATGATGCGCGCACGGATAATTGAGGTTCTACTGTATTTTAATTCATAACTTGACCGCCGTTGATTTTAGCAATGAAAGGTTTGAATTTAGTTTGTAGATTATTTCACGCTCTTTAAAAATGTACTAAATCACTTTTACTGAAAAATAAATACTTTCACAGCTATGGCCATGTGAAAGTGGAAATTAAAAAAATGGCTTCAAAAAGGCCCAACTCTCCAGGGTTTGAATTTATAAAAAAGATTTGGTTGAACATTTTTCTTAGAAAAGGGTCCTCTATCACCACCTAAGTTATGTCAAGTATATACGGAGATACCCTTTATAGATTTTTCTATAAACTAGAAATTTATTTTAATCGATCAATATGCACTTTATAGATGGTGCTAGAAAACCCCTTAGGGGGTTCCCTCTTTTACAGGAAATCTTTTAGCCAAAACTGTTTTTTAGTGCAAATACCAAAGTGCTTTTTTAAACAGTGAAATTAAAACTAGATTCTAACTTTTAATTGTCCGAAATCAATGGCTTTCCAATTATGCATTATAATTCAAAAATATGTTAAAAGAGTAAGTTTTATTTTTTAAACCGAACGTTTACATTGCCGTCCGTTTAACAGAAAATCAGAAAATATAAAAGATAAATTTACAGTAACTTTTTTTATGCGAGTAACTGTATAATATAGCAACTCAAAAAACTATTATCGATGTTTTAGAAATAATACATGCTGGCATACAAAAATGCCTAGAATTTTTAAAACCTTTTTATTAAAAAAATATGTTACTGAATAAAAACCGTAGAATATATTCAGTTTGTTATGTAAAAATTCTACCGCACAGCACAGTTAATTATTTAATTTCTACTTCCAATTCTATAACTTGGAATGATATACACCAAATTTAGAGCAAAACGGTTAGATCTGTCCTAGTAGTTTCTAGTTTCCTCAATTTTCGACTTCAGCTAAACAACTCCATTTTCAACTTCTAACTAAAAATCTTATGCCTAGATTTCTACTTACTTCAACAGTTGCAGAAAATTGCTTGACACTTTTATCTCGTTTGGATGTGATGTCGATTTTGGAAGAGTTTCTGGATTCTACCTCTTGTAAAATATTTTTAGAATCCAAGGTTTTGTTATCAGGAATATTGTTTTCCTTGTTATCTGAAGCGTCAATTTCAAATGCAACCTCTGGAGTGGAGTCGACAGGTTTTTTTGTATCAATGATTTCGCATTCGAGTTTTGATTCCTCAGAGAAAGTGGCCAACGGTTGACCCAAAACTATGGAAGCACTGCGACAAACGTGTTTAACTCTTGGACCTTTAAGATCAATTTTTTGCCGTTTTATATTCGAAATTGGAGGTAAATTAGGTTTGACTACTCGTTTGCGAATAGGTCTTCGTTTGATGGGTGGGTGGGAGTTGGGTGAAACTGGATGAGACGGTGTGATGATGGCAGAATTGCTTGGGTTTGTGTGAAAGGAGAATAAGGACAAGGAGTTGTTAAAAAGAGTCTCGGACTCTCGCATGAATTTAGGGAGAAAGTTAGTTAGGTTACTTTTTAAAGTAGCAGGCATTTGAAATGCCTTTAGGCACATTTTCAACCAACACGCATTGCATCTTGCTTTGTACGAACAACGAAATTTCCAGTGTTGGCTCCGAACAATAGGAGGGACATGACAAGTGCCTTGACCCTTCAGACATTGAATTTCGACAAACTTTTTATTACACATTTGACGCTTTATCATTTTTGATATAAATTTTCGACAAGATTCGCAGCTGTAGATGTTGAACTTGCGAGCTTGTTTGACAAAGCGATAAAAGCGAACAGCCCCACATACGCCACACGTAACCGTTTCAGATGAATTTGAACTATTGGAAGATGAAAATGGGCCTTCGGAACCGATAGAAGCTTGGGTGTGTAATTGAAGACGAGCTTGGCGTAAAATAACTCGTCTGCTGGAGCAGGGTGTTCTTATTATGGACGTTTCTTCTACTTGTTTAACATTTTCTTCCGTTTGTACAGCACTACTATTTATACAATCGTTACCTTCAACTTTAATAACAGTTTTTTTACTAACGACGCGTTTTTTAAACGTTCTCACATTACTTACAGCGTCCACATTAATAAATCTTTTGTTTGGTTTAATCACACGCGATGAATGCACACTCCTACTAGGTAAGACAAACTTACCGACAACATTATTACCCTCCAAATGAGTCTGCTTAACTTTAACCACTTTTCTACCAGCAGATACTTCTTTATCAGATCTTCGATCAGTCTTCTTCTTACTACGTGGTGTTTCTTTATTTCCATTTTTAAATTTTTGAGAATTTAGATTAGGTATTCGAACAATTAATCGTTTACAAACTCGCTTTCTTTTGATTGTTCTTCGAGTATTCGATGATTTCACAACACCATCTCTATTTTGAAAAGATGCATTTGGTATGGATTCTTCGTCGTCCTAAAATCAAAATAAACAAATTAAAATTTACGTTAACAAAATTTAAACAAAACTATGCTAACCTGTTTTAAATCCTTGGGCAAATTTATTATTGTATCGCCTTCGTCTGTTGTAGATGGTAAAACGCTTATTCGAGTCCGATTTACAGGTTTTGATGGCTTACCGGGAAATTTAGATCGCGCCATTATTATAAATTCACAAATAAATTACATTTTAAAAGTATTTGTAAATAATGTCGAATGTATAAGTTTGGGCGACATATGTACTCATTTGCATTTGTGTTTGTCGGATGCGAAACGTTCGTTTATTTTCGTAACCATTAAAGCATTAAACGAACAACCAGGGACGTCATATTACAGAGCTTCTCAAACAATTATATCGGAGACCTTTAAAGTTTAAACCGACAAAAGGATTTACCTATTTTTTAAATTTAATATTATTATTTATGAAGCAAACAGATTTTTATCATACTTGTAAAGTATTGTAATCACGCAGAAAATAAGTTAAGAATTTAATGAATTTAGATCAAGGAGAAATTAAAAAATGTTATATTCACTTGTTTGAAATTCCCTTAGAAATCATTGGAATTCCTTAGATATCCTTAGATATCTCTGGAATTTGTTAGAAATCTCTAGAATTTCATTAAAGGAATATTCACTAAAAATGCGTACCTAAGGCGGATTTTCAAAATTTTCAACTCTCCCCATCCCCATCATGTAAGGATTTGTAAAGATGTGATAAAACCTCTTAGTCCTTACGTAGATTGAAAATTTTAACCCATCCTTTATAGCTCCCAGGATTTAAAATTTATTAAAAACTAGCTGGATACTCGGTTTCGCCTGAGGTCTTACCAGAGGAGGAGGCGGATTCAAGTTTCGCAGCGTCTGGGGCTTAAATTAAACACATAATGGTTTGCGAGGAAATTGCACTAGTTAAATTCTTAATAATTTATATAAAACTATAATTTTCCACAAATTATAACTTATAAAAGATTACAGTTTATCCAGAAGGAGTCAGTAGCTAACTAGAAGCTGAAATTCTGTTATAAGACTCGAGAGTAACTCCAGTAAGAAATAGAATTGGTAAAATTAGTTAAACCGCTATCATCGATCCCGAACCAATTATCCTATCAATTTGGAAGCCCAGATTCCATTCCTACCGTAATTTCTCTGCCGTTGAAAAATAGATTTCGTAATATTTGGTATTCCCATTAGGTAGTTGTTCTGATTGGCAAAGTTAATTTCCAGTTTCGAGAAAGAATTTTCATTTGGTAAATATTTTGGTTCGGAAGCTTGAAACAGTAGTTTTGCACAGTCGATTGAAACGGTTTATAAGTGGTTTACTGATTTTCATTGTGGACGTACGAACACTGATGATGCTGAACGTTCTGAACGCCCGAATGAGGTCACTACAGCAGAAAACAGAAAAAATCCATGATATCATGTTGAATGATTCCAAAGCGCAATTAAGGGAGCTAGCTAAAACTGTGTGCATGTCAATGGAACATGTGAGCAATATCGTATATGCGCTTTTGGGCATGCAGAAGCTCTGAGCGCGTTGGGTGCCGCGTTTGCTCACGCTCAACCAAAAACGAATTTGTGTTACAACTTCCCAGGGGAATTTCAGCAAAGCAAAGACTTTGGGTGCCGATTCATATCCATAGATGAAACATGTATAAATTGCTATACTCCAGAGCCGATGCAACAGTCAAAACGATGGGTTTCTCCGGGTAAAAGTGCTCCAAAGCATCCAAAAACGCAATAATGAGTTGGAAAAGTTATGGAAAGGTTAAATATTGACATTTTATCAACCCAGGGGACCGATGTTAGTCTTTCCCCAGATTTTAACCGGGGTACTTTACAACTACCAGTTGATCACGCTAACTACTAGGCAAATGACTGTTTTATATGTGTATTTTAGTTTGGTAAAACCACCGAGGACTGAACCACAAAGATTCAAATGTCATTTGTCATAAGTCATAAGGCAGTTTCTGTACTATGCCACCCGTGGTTAGAAATTTTAAAAATCCAAGAATCACCTAAATGTCTCACCTTTACAAGTCCCCACTGAATGAGTTTTACCTTAGGTAGAATAGACGGTTAGAGAGATCCTTTTTTCCAATACTCCAGGAAAAAAAGGTAAATAATTGCATAATTCTAATCATAGCTGGATTCTGGATTGGATGTGGAGGGCAAACCGAAGTTCGTATGCACTCAGGCGACAAAACGGGCCCATTATGCTACCTCCAATTGTTGTAGCAGCCCATCTTCCCATCTATTCCTCGAGCCATCCCAAACTTAAGATAAACATAAATTCGAGTATTTTAGAGAGCGGTGTGCCGCTAATACTGGCCATGCTAGGCCAGAAGTCCCACAACATAGATCCTCTTTTTGACGCTCACGATGGGCAGTTACAGAGAATCCCCGACAGATTGGGCTATCAACTAGTTCCATTTTGTGCAGGTGCAGGTGTTTATTTAGCTTGCAGTGTCCTGTGAGAAAGCCAACAATAGTACGCAGGCTGTCCCGGGAAAGCTGTAGGTAGTATTTTGCATGTCTTTCAGAAAGAGAATGTATTGTTGCCCGCGCCTGCCGGCATCCAATCACATTCGTCCATCTTTCCGCATGCCGTTTATGTGTCTCTTTCTTTATAATGGCATCTAAGGTTTTAACGGCCGGCGTAATGAAAGGCTTGGAACCACAGGGTGGGTCACCCGAGCCTAACCTCGCCAACCCTCTCGTTGCCCTCATTACCTTTGTGCCCTTTTACCCAAAAGAGTTAGAGCATTGTGTGTTGATATCACATTCAGTGCCCGGATACACTGCAGCACCAGGCCCAAGATGATCTTATGATGACCAGGTGCCATAAGAGCAGCTCTGCTGATTATGAATATTTGAATTGTTTTGCCCCGGATATTCATTACCTGGACTCTTTCCGTACAGTGTAGTATACTCATATGCTCACTTTGGAAGACGAAGGCATATCTACCTAGCGTTAGACTTATATCCAGCTGAAGTTCAGAGGAGAAAATCCCCGCCCCTGAGCCAGTATTACTTTTGGAACCATCCGTGTACAGACAAATGTCTGATCCGTCAGTTCCTGTTCCCATCATAGCCGTTTTGATTCTGTGATTGCATTCAAAGATTTCACAGGTGCATTGTAATTTTGTGAATATTCATTTCCTTTAGCCAGCAAATCATTTTAATTTGCATTTGTATCTATTTTCTAATCTTCAATTTTATATTATTTTTGTTTTGTTGCTCAAAGGATTGGATTTTATTAATTTATTTCGGCCGTAACTGTTTTTTGCAGTGTTTTTTGTCATCGGGATTAAGAGTGCACTGGGCCATTTTTCTCGCTCTGTTTTCTTTATTGATGGAATCATCTAATCATTCTGGAAGTTTATGGTGAAGATCAGCAACTGATATATCATTTGTGGTATATTAAAAGTCGGATACGGATAAGGATACGGATACTCCACCAAAACTTTACAAATGAAAAATATGGACGCACACACACTTTTTTGTTTTTAATTAAGTTTACCCGGAGCCAGTGCCGTAGCCAGATTGAAAGATTAGGGCAGGCTCAAAGTAGGCTGAAATTTTCTAAAAAATTTTAGTTAATCGCACGTATTTTAATGCATAGACATTAAAAGCGCTCGAAAGTAAACTTAAATGCACATCAAAAATTTGAACTGTAAAGCAACATAAAACGAAAAATATCGTATTTGAGGGAATTCTGACTGCGTCATTCTAATTTTCTAGTCAATCTGCCTAGGAAACCGCAAAAATTGTTGCTAATTTTAAACTTTCATTTTTTGGAGTCAAAAAACCTAAAATCCTAAAAAATTTAGATAGCTTTTTTATTAGTTAATCCGACGTATTTTAATGCATATATATTAGAAAAACAGCCTGGGAGTGGCGGAAGCGCTCGAAAGTAAACTAAATGCAAATAAAAAATTTGAACTTAAAGAAATACATAAAATAAAAAAATCATACTTGAGAGAATTTATTCTGATTGCGTCATTCTAATTTTCTCGTTAAAAAAGTCACCAAAGGGGTTATCAAAATTTATTAGAAAAGTCAAATAAAATGTCGGCGCTTTGCACCTGGACCCCAGGGTTCCTTTTATTTTAGTCTCGTCAGACTAATGTATTAAAAATGGAACATGTTTTTGGTACCAAACACCAAACATTTCCCCCATTAGCTCTCTTTTGATTTTTGTCCAAACAGTGTTACCAACCTTAGTATTTATTTTAAATAATAAACAATCTAAACGCCTGCGCCTCCCCAAACTATACTGGAATAGTTTTTAAATTTAATACATTCAGACGGACGGACACGAAACCAGAACATAAGGCTTCTTACTATACTTCGTATAGAAGCCTAAAATGTAAGTTTCCGTAATTTATCGCGTATGGGTTTTAAAGAGTATTCTGTAGGATATGCACTAGAGAAGAATGCGGGACGGGACGGGACCGAATATTTAGTCCCGCAGTTCCGCGCGGGACGAAATGCTAATTTAATCCCGCGCGGGATGGGATGCCAATTTCCTGGCGAGTGTCTTCCAAAACTGAATTACTGGCATTGTTTTATCAATTATTAGAAAGATGATTCTCGTCCGATGAGATATGTATTGGAAGCAGGATATTGGGAATGCGGACTCAATAAATCAAATAATGTTACGTTGTCGACGTTTCGAAGGTGTATTTAGGCCTTCATCTTCAGGACTCTGTAACGTGGTGTAAAGATTTGACTAATTTGACTAAAATGAAAAAGAATTTTATATTAATTCAACAGATAAGTTTTATTAGTTGAAATTATTGTAATGTTCACAGTTTTAATTAGTTTTATTAATTTATTCATTTTAATTTGTTTTTATATTAACTTGTGTGACTTTGTTGTAACCTGTTTGTTGTACCTCCGGAGTTGTAAAACATCTTGCGGTCCCAATTTAGTCAAATCTTTACACCACGTTACAGAGTCCTGATGATGAAGGCCTAAATACACCTTCGAAACGTCGACAACGTAACATTGTTTGATTTATTGAGTCCGCATTCCTAATATTCTGCTTCCAATACTTATCAATTATTAATAGTGCTATATTACAATATGATTCCAAATCCAAATCCGTACTATCAATTTTATGTTCATCTTCGTTCGTAAATTGTTCTGCAATTTCGTTGGCTATTGGCTGAAAGAAAAGAACCAATCACGAACCCAAATGCGTTGCGTGCGGGACCCGCGGGATGTGCGGGACCCGCGGGACGTGCGGAAACCGCGAAACATGTTCCATGTTAAAACTTTTTATTTTAAATTGAATATTTTAGTTTTAAAGCAGACCAGAAAAAAGTTTGCCCTGGCCTACCCCTGGCTACGGGCCTGCCCGGAGCCCCGTACATATCAAGGTAAAGAGTAAAGGGAGTGCATAATATTTTAGTGATTTTGTTTTATAAGCATTTTTATACGCTAATAGCAGAATGCAGCGTTGTAAATTTGGCGCCCAACGTGGGGCGGTACTATTAATATCTAACGGCATAATAAGAGTAGCAAAGTTATTTAAGGAAATTTTGTTATAAAGTTTATTTTACTACTGTAGGTATATAAGCATATATTTAAATAGCGCTTTTACAATTATAAATTTGCATTAATAGCGTTAGTGTTTTCTTAAAAATTCCTGTTATTTTCAAAAAATTCAAAATCCGAACTCTTATTTTTGCCACCTTTTAGGAATATTAATATTTTGTTGTTAGTTGACAAAAATCTAATTAACTAAAGTGCATAGAACATGTAGTTTAGATTCACACAAGTATTTTTTCAAGATGACGAAATTCAACTATAGATCAACATGAGATCATGAGACATGAATTGATTGTAAATAAAGCGTTAATCAATGATATAACAAATTAATATACACCAATGCAAGGAAATGGTGTAATAAAGACCTAAATCAAAGACAAAGATAGATTTTAATTTTATGGGTAGTATACAAAAGCAATACTACATTTGTTAATTTGGTCGAACGCTTTAATCGAAAAAGTTTGATTGAATTTAGAAATGTTTAATCAATACAAGGTGATTTAACTGGATTTTAAAATCTTTAAATTTTATGAAAAGTTTTTAATTATTGTTCTAATATGGTTCAGAAATTTTAATTATAAATTAATTAAATTAAAAAAACGATTTATCGGAATGTTTTAAAATGGCGTTTTGAAATTATCGTATTTTAAAATTTTCACATCAGAACACATTATATTATACTGTCACGAATTTTCTTTTTGGAAAAATAATTCCTAAGAAGTGGTCTATATTTTTATAAAGAAAATTAATGGATAAATTGTTCGATTTAGAAATTGTAATCTACATTTTTACATTACTACAAGCCAAGGTTGTGCGGCCTATAAGCCTCACTATCCACAATTATACTAAATTAATTAATGTTGATTCTTGTTTGTAATCTAAAAAAAATTAATTTATGCTGTTTTCTTACTTTTCTATCTAATAAAGCAGCAGAAGATTGGCGGTATATTCTGAAGAAGTGTGATTTGTACGACGACCTGAGGGTTCAAGAGTGCCAGGATTGGTAACGGCAGGTGCGGATACAGAATTTTGTTTAGAGGAGTGGGGATTTTGTGTCATTTTATTTATCTTCCAGAAAATTTGTTATTCGATTTTAAAATTTTGAAATTGATCAAAATAAAGAGCTTCGATTGTGAGTCGGGGGAAAAAAAAGAAACTGCACCCATTGCCACCCTCTGTAGGGTACCGAACTCTGTAGGAGTTTGCGCGTGAGGTGTTTGTGAGAAGGAAAGCTACGCATGAGTAAGAGACAGAAGAAATGCTGTGCATCATGAAGTTTGGAACGTATGGGGTAATGCCGCGCACTTCCAAACGGACTTCCATGTGCAAGAGTGGAACTGATGGCAATTCTGCGTACAAGGAACAACTACAAGTACGGGAGGATTACTACGTTCCTTACCAAAGCGCTTGCCTAGAGGAGATGATGTTAGAGCTCTCAGAGACTAGTGCTCTGCTTATTCGGAGCCCGCTTACCATTGCCGAAATTGCGAGACTCCAAATGGGAAAGAACACTCAAAGGGGATAACTAGTATGCCTCTGCTGGGGGAATATCACTGATACTATGGTAGACACGGGCCCCGAGGGGACTTGTTCCCCCGTCTGTCGTGTTGTTAGACTTGTAGTGGAGGTGGTTTCTTACATGTTAGGTAGGGAACCTTGATGAGAATCTCCACTTCAGATCTCCGGCGTTTGAGTTGCGCTTCAACCATTATTTGCATAAATGGTAGAGTTTGAAAAGTGCCTCGACCCTTACCAAGGGTGGGGATGGGCTTGCACCCTGAACTAAATTGATAAGCAAAGTCCAAATCGAACGTGTGATCAGGTGACAGTGTTAGCGGCGGTGGTGTCTCAGTACCCCGCTATAGCATCCTGATCATATGTATGCCTTGGAAGAAATCATGGTGAATAAGCTTCTTAACAGGATTCAGTATGCAAATCTAACAATGATTTTAATTTTCTGTCCATATCTAAAAAAAGTTGTATACGGAATTCCTTACAAATCAATGGAATGATTTAGAAAGTACCCGAATTCCTTGGAAATCATTGGAAATCGCTTGAAATCATTGGAGTTCTTTCAAAAAAAATTTGGAAGAACACAAATACTCTACTATTGTAGAACTGTGCTTTGAACAAAACAGAATGATATCTTTATGATTAGGTAGACTTTGGTCTTTCTCAGTACTTAAATGATTTGGATGAGAGATCAGATTAATATGTATTAGTCTGTATTTTTGTCAAGCCATAAATAGTCCATGCAAAACTTGGTTTAAACCTGAACGTTCAGAAGCAAAATTTTGCTAATGTAATGATGTAATCTCTAGTTGAAGTTATGAGCGGAAATTTCTTAACTCAGCCCTCTGGTGAACATCAAACTGTGGATCGAAATACTTTATAATTTTTCTTCACAACTCAATGGAAAAACGGAGTTCAATAAGCTTAGAGCTTCAGTCTAAAGTGGGCCTTGAACAACTACCCGTGCAGCAATAATAAGTAATAATAATAAGTTCTGCTCAACCAACATGAACTGTTTTTCTTGCAAAAAAAAAACAAAGGAGAGAAAAAGATAATAAAATAGATATCAAGTATTCTTAACCGAATATATCTATAACAAGGGGTAAATATCTCAAAATAATTTCGTACACAGGACTCGGAATTCCAATGATTTCAATGGAATTTTAGAGATTTTCAAAGAATTTCAATGATTTTCAATAAAGGGGAAGATAACAGGGTAACTGTCCTCCCATGACCCATCAAAATCAATAAAATTATTAAATTTTGTTAAAATTTAAAAAAATATCTAAATTCTCAATCAAAAAAACATGTATTCACCCTCCCCAGCCTCATCTTTTTTATTTTTTTAATTTTCTGAAATTTCCTTGGCTTTCATTTCACAAGATGTCCTATGATCCTGAAATTTTCTAGATTTTTCTGAGATTTCTTTAGATTTTGTAGAGTTCCGAAGATATAAGATTTTTTATATTTCCTTGAATTTTCTAAGATTTTCTTGCTATTTTTATTTCCTCGGATTTCTTAACATTTTTCCGGTTTTCTGTAGATTTCCTTTCACTTGTACTCCAGATTTCCCCCTCGATTTTAACTAAGTGGAAAACCAACCGGAAATCATATACAAAACTAATAGGAAATTTGAAAAATAATTTTTATTTTCTTGAATATTCCTGTTCCTCAAGATTTTCTTGAATTTCTTAAAATTTCTTAGGATTATTTACATTTCTTCGGATTTTCTATTTATTAAAATGTCCTACAATTTCCTGGGGTTATTTTGCAATTCTTAAAATTTCCATACATTTTTTGAAAATTTCTAAGATTCTAAAACTCGGAAATTTTCTGGAATTTCCTCGAATATCCTCAGATTTTTCTTCACCAATACACCAGAGTTTCTTGATCATTTCTCCGTAGTTTGTTGCTGGAAAACAGAGATGAAATCATGAAATACAAAAGTGAAGGAAAATCTTAAGAATAATCGAGATAAATTTTATTTTTTAGCTTTTTCAATTTTCTGAATTTCCTAAGATTTTCTAGATTTGTTAAAATAATAGAATTTTCAAAATGTTACGAATTTCTCATATTCTAAGTTTGCGTCAAAGATCTTTGGAAGGGTAATCTTCAAAATTTAAAAAGGCAATCCCCTCCTCGTAACTCATCAAAAACCAACAAAATCTACAAAATTTTTTTTTTATTTCAAAAATATACTAAATTTCTTAACAAAATATATTTATTACCCCCCTCCTTACTAGCCTCGTTTACCCTCTCCATGAACTTTGTCTGAATCCGCCTTTGATTTCCAAGCTAGTACCAATCTAAAGATTTTCTATGATTTTCAAGGAATTCCAAATAAGTGTACACAAAATTTTCGACATATTTACCCTTTGATCTATAATGTAAATAAAACTTGAATATTTGCAGTTTGGACAAAAGTTCTCAAAGTATTAAGGCTTAAAAGAAAAAAGCAAACTTTTTCATTATCTTTTATAATGTACAAAAGCGCAGAAGGTAGAAGTATAGTTTGTTCCACCATTCCATCATATTGGCGAAAAAGTGAAACAATTTTGTTTCAAAAATTTTTTGTGCTAGAATTCCATTTCAATAGCTATCTACTTCTGCTAATATAATTGGAAAGTTTATCGCGAGGGGAGAATTGCTGAGAGTCTTATGTCAAATAAAGAGAAATTTGAAGATATTTTCTGGTCCTACTAATCCTTCAACCAAGGAATACCAAAAGTAAGAAGTTCCGACTGCACTGGATTTAAAGTCAGACCATTAACGTAACGGATTAGAAATTGAGGTTTCGGGCAAAGAAGTGCCAAGGTTACTTCGAAACGATTGACTGATGAATAAGTGACATCTGAAATGAGCCGCAACAAAAAAGTAACAGTGCTGTGGTGGGGTTAAAAACTAGACTGGGCAGGCGACAAAACCTTCTAGTGTCAAGGTACCACACGTGATGTCGTAGGTAACAGCCCCGGGCAGGGGCTTTGATTTTGAAAAATCTTTGATTTTTCCCGAGAACAGTCGAGGCTGTTTATCCAAGTATGGCACGAGAAGGACAGGAGACGCTGAAAAACTAGTTTTTTTGCCAAAGAATTGATGTTTTTCTGAAAATTTTTCAATTTTAAAACATTTTTACTGTTTATTTCATTTTTTTCACTCATTCATGCGCGTCATCCAGGCTGTTCTTGGAAAGAATCTCGTTCACCCATTCATAAGCAACCATATCGAGTGCAGGACTCATCAAGGCAGATAGCACCTTCCCGGTTTAGTAAGTTCCAAATCATCTCACTGCAAAATTGAAGTATAAGTCTGAAGACTAATACCATCAGGACCAAAAGCATCGGAGCGTAAAGTCCCGACTCAACGTCTCAAGAGTGGCCTTAGGAATAGAAAATAGCTCCACTTCAGAAAAAAGCGGGTCTTCTAACTCCAAATTTTTCCTTTTATGAACCTCTCGGAACAGAACCGAGAAAGTATCGATACAAATCACATCCCAACAAAGTGCTAGATGTCCAAGCGACATTCTCTATTTCTTTCTAATTTCTGTAATTTTTGCTATCAATCCCTTTGTAATTCCTATTTCCATACACCAAGCTCTCTACGGTTTATCCCTCGGGAAAAATCTAAAAAATCCTAAATAATTTCAGGAAATCTTAAGAATTCCGAAAAAATTCTAAGAAATCTAAGAAAATCTTCGGAATAGATAAGCTTTTTTGATTTTTTTACTATTTGGAAGAACAATCTTAATGGCAATTCAAGAGGAAATTTGAGAGAATCTCTCGATCTATCATCACTAATGCTTTCTTATTGAGATCTTCATTAGTTTCCTTTCTTGTCAGCTAAGCTAACCAAGGAAGGGACGGAGTAAGGCGAACTGGATCAAAAATATATTTGAAAGTGGTAAACTAGGCCAAAGGTAAATTTCGTTAAATTTTTGGAAATGGTAAACTGGGCCAAAGACAATGGGAATTGTCTGAAAATTTTTGAGTTCTGGTATCACAGGGATGCTTTTAATGAGTAGAGCGACTCGAAGGTTCCGTCTTCTTAAAATAAATTAATTTACAAATTTTATGTTTTTTTTTCAAATTTTTTTCAAAAATTGTGTATTATAAACATAAATTTACCATTATTTCTATAGGAAATTAAATTAAATAAACTAAAAACAAATAAATCTGCGCGAAAAGGTAGAGGAGGTTAATTAAACCTTGTGCAGACCTTCATTAGCAGCCAAAAAATTTTAAGGACTCTTAATTTTCGATGATCTATAACCTATTCAAAATTTATCCAAATCGGTGAGGTATACCGGGAATCCCTCCCTTGTAAGGTGAAGTTGGAAGCACAAATAAAGTAATTAAATATATATTTGATTAATATGTAATTATGAGAAAATTAATATTTTATGCAATTCATCCTTCGTTGTGTTTGCTAATGAAGTAATAAAATTAATTAACTTGAACCTACAGTTGCAGTTTAACTCTGTAATGTTGTTGATATCACCAAGGAAACGTCAATATTGGTTATTAAGTTTTCCTTTAATCATTAAGGTTGCCTAGAAACAAATCAACATCGTATAAGGGTGTTTTATGTTCGAGCACATGTGCAAGGTAATGTAATGTAGGTAACTTTTGTGTAAAAGAAAAATCGAAAAATGATGGAAAATGATATGTTGCGTGAGAGCTTTGCGTGGGGTTTCTTGTACCAGTTACAACTGAATTTTGGTCATCAGTTTCATACATTTAAATATCTGTCACAATTAATCGAGCAATTCATTAATTTGCATTATGTAATAAGTTTCTTATAACAATTAATAAAGCCTTTTTGTTTCCTAAACAATGGGGCTGCTAGATGGCAAACGCAATCCAAAAGTTGCCGCCCTCGGTAACCGCACAGAGATGTGCGCTTCTACTAAAGAGTATATCTTTATTTCGTGTTGGAAATCGTGGCTCAACAACAGTAACTGTCACGGATAACAATAACGCCAAACGTAAACCAAAACGTAGGAGAATGACTAACAAAGACTCCAAGTGCCCATCTCGGGTTTTCGAAATGGCCAAGAAGGAAACTCGATTTTCTAAGCAAGTATTTCTACATGAATTAATTAAATAATAAATATTTTTTTTTGATTTTTTCAGAAATGAAATTGAGGCTTTGTATCACATTTACCGCAAACTGATATCAGTTAACACTCCACTACCAAGATCGGATAAAACTACAGGAGCTACCACTATGGTCATTATAAGAAAACCAGTAGTGCAAGAAGTTATAATATTGAAAATTAAGATTTTTATATTTTAAAATTTTTTTAATTTTAGGGGATTGACAGAACTATTTTCCGAGAATTACTGCACAATACTTTCAATCTTATAACGGAAGATATGCTGATGGATAGGATTTTTTGCGTTTGGGACAAGATTAATGCTGGTCTCCTAACAGCAGAATCTTGGTTTTGGGGATTAAACATTTTCCTCAAAGGAACAGTTGCAGAAAAGTTAAAATTTTGTTTCGAAGTTTATGATCTTAATGCGGATGGTTTTATAACCAAAGAAGAAATGTTTCAGTTGCTAAAGTAGAATCTTTTCAATGCCAAACATTCCATTTAATTACATTTTCTTTTAGGAATTGTCTAATTAAGCATCCCCAAGATGAAGATCCAGATGAAGGAGCTAAAGATTTGGCCGAGTTGGTTATGAAGAAATTGGATAAGGATAAAGATGGAAAAGTTTCGTTAGAAGATTACCAACTCACAGTTAAAGAGGAACCTCTTCTTCTGGAAGCATTCGGGAGATGCTTGCCAGATGATCGGGCTTGCGAAACATTTTTATTAACAATTAAAGCTTAGTTTTTTGTGTGACTCTCTGTACTTGAACAAAATGTAGCAAGAAAATCATATAATCATAGAATTCTGTTTAAATTATTAATAAATTAATATTTAAAAATTTAGAGGTTAAATCAACAATAAAAACAATATATTCATATGTATAAGATTTTGCTTTTACTGATGTTTTTTTAATTAATATTAATTTTATATTTTAAAACCAATGCAGCTAAAATAACGAGGATTGATAAGGGTTTTCTTTTAATAAGATCTAATTTTGACTATTAATATTTATATGTGTATCGAATGAGAAATATAAGAACGCTATCGAGATGCGCCAGGGGAAGTAGACATTTTAAGAGGGGCTCGACAACTAACGAAAAAAAATTTTTTTTTCATTTCCAATATTGGCGCAATATTGAAAAACAATATTCGTCTAATATTAAAAATCAATATTGGGCCAATATTCAAATGTGAACAATTTCCAATATTGGTGCAATATTAATTTCCTATATATAGCTGATATTGTTATTTTTTATAACTTTTAAAAACTTTCCGTTAAATTTTGAACGAATTTCGAAAATTTAGATAAAAATTAAAAAAAATTTTTTAATAATCATAATGGTCAAAACAATATTGCAAAACATGTTTATTTCATTTTTTTTAATATTAATATTAATATTTACATTAATATTTAACCGATTTTGGTTGAAGATCGGAAGGCAATATTTACATTAATATTTAACCGATTTTGGTTGAAGATCGGAAGGCAATATTGGTTATCAATATTGGCCCAATATTGCACCAAGCTACAGTTAATATTGGTGCAGCATTGATTTTCTATTCTTGAAAAACAATATTGGACCGATACATTGGCTGAAGATTGGCAGACAATATTGGTTATCAATATTGTTCCAATATCGTACTAAGCTATAGCCTATATTGGTCCAATATTGATTTTCTATATCGGCGCAATATTGAAAATCAATATTGGGTGTATAATGGCTGAATCTTGCAATATTGCACCAATATTCAATATTGGCCCAATATTGCCCCAATATTGCGCCAACATTGTGGGAAGGTTTTAAAATATTTAAGTTATTTACATAATTATATTATTATTACTTTCTTTAATTAGTAGTTTTAAATTAATTTTCATTTGCCATTAGCAATTGTTTTTAATTTTTTTTAGTAATACACCAAAAATAGTAGCGAAGTATCCTAGTAGTGAAATGTCTTTCATTGGATCTTGATGGTATTTTTGAAAGTCGTCCGTATCTGGAAGTGTTCAATTTGTAAGATTCTTGAAAGGTAATTTTCTTTATTTTATTTGTTTGTAGGAAATCCAAGATTCGCGGAACCCTTAGGATGTGCGAGACTCGTGGGACGTTGGACCTACAGGATGGGACGGGACAGAACAAAAAGGTACTTAGTTCAGTATTCCTCTTTACTATAAACTCCCAAATCATTATAAAACCGCCTTCATGTTTAACCCTGCGGCAGTCGCGCCACTTATTTTCATTCGAGCGGTCTCGCTGGGGTCATTAGGTCCGCATAATGAGATATGAGTTATTTTGTGAGATTATGTTGCATGTCACACAAAAACTATTAAAAGAAAACAAATTTTATTCAAAATTAAAAGTTTACTAAATACACTGTATTGATTCAACAGTTTAGTAAGTAAAAACGAAATTCTTCTTTAGTATTTATAATTTCGAAGGAGGTAGAACAGGTAACTTTTCTGTGGCAATGTTCTAGACCAGCGGTCGGCAACCCGCGGCTCGCGGCCCTCCACTTTGCGGCCCGCGGGCTGTTTTATAAACCACCTTTTCTTTTTTTTCGCGCGCTTTGTTCGTGCCGCTCGAAATATTTCATTAACGCATTAACGGCATAAAATTGAAATAAAATATTTTCGCAATTTTTAATATCACGAATATATCCTATATGTTTGCCAGTAAGGTAAAGTTGGCAAACTACAAGAATTATGTCATTTTCTTGAAAAAGTCGGTAAAAAGCTAAAAACAAATAGCTCATTCGTTCCTGAAGTGCGGCCCACCTTCGTTTTAATTTACCACTATGTGGCCCTCGCCTGCCAAAAGGTTGCCGACTGCTGTTCTAGACAAACAAATTTCTCATAGGAACCCCAAATAATTGTCGTTTTTCTGTTCTTGTGAGAACCACACTTGTGGCTGGAAAGCATACCGACACATCCATTCGATATCATGATGAATATGTAAACAATATTAAATTTTATCAACAGTGCGGACCTCTGTTCCCCGACGCGACTGCCGGAGGGTTAAGGATGGTTTATGCAGAACGCCGACGCGACGCAACGTCAAGTACTAACGACACTGATTGGTCTAGCACAGTGTTTCCTCTGTAAAATACATATTTTTTTTATATTCAAAAATTGGATTATTCTCTAAATGGAGCCTGGTTGGTTTTTACTGTCCCCCTGAACAATCAAATTGCCGTGAATCTCTATCATCTATGATGTAGCCATGTTTGCAATCACTGATCTAGCACGACAGGTATAGCAATGAGAATATTGGATCGCAACGTTGCGTCACGTTGGCGTTCTGAATAAATCAACCTTATAAATAAGAATAATAATTATTATTCAGAATTATTATTATAAATAAGAATAATAATTATTATTTATTATTAGTTATTATAAATTGATAGTTGCAGTGGCGGCTCGTGAGATTGGGCAGTAGTACTGCTAAAGTAATGACTTAAAATGATTCAAAGTCATTGTTACGGCGGCGTTAACAATATAATTATAAAATCAAAATATAAACACAGGGTGTTCTACGGAGCACTTTCCGAAGGGGTCGAACTGACATGTCATAAGGACAGTACAGGGGGGTGTTGAGGATTGAACCTCACTCATAACCTTAAGGTTATTATGGCCGTAGCTTATTCTAGCTACTGAGAATTGTAATAATTCAAAGTTAAATCAATATAATCAAGAACACAACAATGATAGACATGTTTCGACCTTATTAGGTCTCATCAGTATCATATAGTTGTATTCTTGAAAATATTGATTAAAAAACAAATAGAAAAAAAACAAACTGTAATAATTTAAATTTTAACTATATTTAGATAATAAAAAATATTCTACTTGAAAACCTTTCGAATGGAAGCGAGGGAAGAATAGTTGGGACAATCTGGTGTACCAGTAAAGAAAAATCTGAGGAAATCCAAGGAAATTTTCAGTTATTTGTTGATTTATGTTCTAGTTATCAATGATTTTGTTGCAGAAAGGATTTATCCTTTTTTAAGAAATCCTAGGCAATCTAAGGAAATATGGGAATCCTATGAAATCTTAGCAAACCTCAGAAGCTGGTGGTGGCTGTGGAACCATAGGCAAGGAGCTATGGATCATATACGGAATTTAGAGGATTCTTCAGTTAAAGTACCTCTGCTGCAACCTGAATCTGACAGGATTTTCTCTAGATATATACTAATTAATATTATGACATACATATGTCTATTTTCGGACGGTTTCAAAAATAATGTTGGCCCAGGAGCAGGAATCTTCTCTGCTGAACTTAACGTAAACATGAGTATACTTCTTGGTAAGTACACATCGGTTTTCCAAGCTCATTATGGCCATACTACATTGTACAAACTCAGTCTAGGCAGGGGCGGATCCAAAATTTTTTTCTGGGAGGGGGGGCACAAAGGGCCGAGACGGGCAAAAAGGGTTCTCAAATTTGGGATTGTCTCCTTGTTTCCTTGTTAATCTTAAGCGCCTGAGTCTGAGTCCTATGAGTCCAGGTTAAAAGTATCTGTGATAAAAATATTCAGATATCTACTCGGAAGTCACAAGGTCACATCTGGTTTGGTGCTCGAATGCATTTAGAGACCAAATGAAGCATCTAATTTAAATGTCGTTGGTAAAAGGGTACCAAGGTAACAAGAGTAACGCAAATGCGAACGAGCTGGCAAGAAACGGTTCCAACACACTCTTGTCAGCACACTCCAACTAACAGATGGGCAAAAGAAATTTAATGCAGACAGGCAAGGGCAGCGATAAAGGCCTTCTGGTAAATATTCAAAATATTACTTGAAGCTGTTTACAGTCAATCTACGGGCAATTGCAGGGATCCTAACTAGACCCTGCAAACTGATAGATAATTCCAGACATCGGAGATGTAATAGAGCAGACAAAACATCGGATCATGTGCTTTGATACTGTCCGTCATTCGCGTCAACGAGAAGTGCCATGCTAAGGGACTTCTGGTCTAATATGGCCAGAATCAATGACACTTCCCCTGCCAAGATACTCAAGTTTATTCTGCAAACAGAATAATTTGAGGAGTGACAGGACGGGAAACTGCTGCATCGGAGGTAGTACAATGGTCCCCATTTTAGTGAAATTCTTCCTTGCCCTCCCACCTAACATCCAAAATCTAGAGCTCAGAAAATCTTAGCAGATGCAAGAAAATTTTGGAAAATTTTTAGGAAATATCAAGCAATCTTAAGAATTCATAGTAATAGTGAGCTTGTTTTGTTATTTCACCTATGGTATAAAAAAAATCTTATGGTAATCGAGAAGGCAATTCGGGAATATCTATCAAAAATCTTGTAAAAGAAAATCTAGTGCACAAAAATTTGCCTTGTGACTTGTCTGTCGGGAAGGGGGGAGGGGTTGGTATCAATTCTCAATTTTCCAACAAACTGTCGACCATTTTTCTTTGTTTGCTCTTCACAATACTTAGCAATGATTTTCAACAATATTCAATCAATTAAGAATTGGAAATATCAAATCATCTAATAATGTAAAAATTATATAATATTCATAAATGTAAATTTTAGTTCACCGTGTATAGTAGTCAGCACACGCACCATCTATTTTTTCCTGGCGAACTATTTAAACAAAATATTAAAATACAATCAAATTTTCACTTGTTTTTCTTATTTAAAGAATTTTAACTAAACTTACCACTGACCCATTGACTTTTACTTATAATAACAGAAAACCGAAGAAAAAATTTAATCTGGATTATTTTAAATCAAAACTCAAGTATACTATAATTTGAAATATTAAATTCGCGCACCCTTTTAAGTGTAGTAAGCGGATTCTCCACTGTTTTTATACATTCATTAATTAAATCGAATAAGGTAGGGTTAGCTTTTTGTTACTAATCCATTTTAAATAATAATTACAAATTAGTTAATTAAATAAAATCGTATACATTCTTATTGTTGCATGTTAACAAATACTGTTAATTGTAATTCATAATTACCAAATTATTGAACTGACTTTTGTTGGTTATAAGATGTTATCCGAAGAAGACAACATTGAACTTGACGAATCAAATGATTTGGATGAAGCGTTTGAAATCATCAGCGAGCTGCGACCAGAGCAATTAGAAGAAATAGTACAATTACGGAACGAAAGGAATCACATTGATTTGAATAATCATGAACAAGTTAGCGATATGTTCGGTTTTATAGTAAGTCGGCTTTATATTGACAGTCAGTATTTTTAATAATTTAATATTTTAGAACGAAGCTTGTTTCGTGTGCAATGGTTATTATGGTCCATGTTTTGAGGATCCTGTTTGTTCGACCTGTCATGTATTTTTATACCCCAATACAGCACCAAACGCAAACATTACTACAAATTTTGAGGTTTGTATGCTAGTTTTCTTTTTGTTATAGATTTACTAGCTATTTTTTAGCATGACGATACAGATTCTGGTAATGACGAACCGTCTGAAGTGGCACGTAATGGATCCGGTGATAGTTTTGAAATTGCTCGTTGGATGCCACGTGTGCAAGTGGACGGTTTAGCTCAACAAATATCTCGTTTATCAATATCTCAACATGACGTACAAGTTAATATTGAGGATTTACCTCCTGAAGGTATAACCACACAAAATTTATTTTCCAAAAATGTTTTATGTAATGTTTTCTTGTAGTTCTCATTCATGTGTTCAAATATCTTGATGATATTTCGTTGTGGAGTGTTGGTCAAGTATGTGAACGGTGGCGAGAAATTTTGGACATGTATGTTAAACCAGCAAGGTGGCGCAACTTTACTTTATTAAGGTGGCCGTTATATAATTTTCCACCTGAAGAACAGGAATGGTACAATGTAAGTTTGATCATTTTGTATGGCTTTTCTTGACATTGATTATGTTTAGGTGTATACATCCCTGATTCAAAGTTCTTGGTGTATAAAATGTATACGACAAATGGCTGCACAAGAATGCTTAGAAATTGAAGAAAATTCATGGCGAAAACATAGATTACGAAGTGAATTAAGAGCAATGCGAATGGATCCCCTACAAGGGATTCAAGCTAAACCATTAGATCCTTTATGTTGTCATTGGCAAGCCACTATATTGGGGCCAATTGGAAGTCCCTATGAAGGAGGGCAATTTTTTTTGTATATTCAAATTCCATATACATATCCTATGAGTCCCCCGATTGTGAGATTCTTAACAAAAATCTTGCATCCAAATATTTCAAGACATGGTGACATTGGAATTGATTCAATCCATCATAACTGGTCACTAGCTTTAACCATTAGCAAAGTTTTGCTTTCCATTCAATCGTTGTTGACTGATCCTTACTGTGATGTAAGTAATTTTTTCTTTTAATAATTGCTATGTAGATTGGTGAATTTAAATTTTTAAAAATTTATGTTATTTTCTGCATGCTTACAAAGGATATTTTGTGATATTTGATATTTTAAAATGGTTTTTCATGAGATGAATTTATGGTTAAGTTAAATAAGAAATGAAGAAATGAAAATCAGAATGGCGTAGAAAGTTTCTAAAACAATTTGTCTCCAAACTGTGATACGAAGTCCTGTAGTTAAAAGAAAATCTTCGCTGATTCCCATATCATAAGAATTTGATACAATGTTCTGTAGAGCTTAAAATATTTATGATGACTATGGACTATGGGCAATGTACACATCAACATATTGAAAATGTGGAAATTTCCTTTAACTTTTAAACATGAAAGGAAAATGTTTAGGATTTAATTGTTGTAAATCTGCTAACCACATTAAACCACTATTAGTTTTTGTTTCAGTCCAAAGTCTCAACTACAGAACATGTCTCAACCAGCTCACCAATATATTTATTCACTTTAGATACAGGGGCTCACAAAAATAAGCGTAGAGTCATATGCTAGCAATGTAAATCGTAACTTTTGAAGACATATTTAATTGAAAATTTCATTCTCTAAATTTTTGTTTATACAGTAGAACCCCTCTATAACGAGAGCTCAAGGGACCAGCCTACTTACTCGTTATAAGCAGAGTTTTGCTATAAATAGTCAGTTTAGCATGTAAACAAAAGTCAAGGGACTAAACTTTTACTTGTTATAGCCGATAAATCGTTATAACCGGACTCGTTCTAGAGGGGTTCTACTGTATATATTTTTCTATTTTGTCGCACCGTATCCGAGATATAGTGACTTAAAAAATCTCTGTAAAATTTTTAATTGAATACCCATAAGAGTAAAGACACTGTATCTCGGATACGGTGCAACAAAATAGAAAAATGTATACATATAAACAAAAATTAAGAGAATGAAATTTTCAACAAAAAATGTCTAATAAATTTTGCCGTAAAAGCGATTTTTATATGAGAAAATATGTCTTCAAAAGGCACTGTTTACATTGCTAGCATGTGACTATACGCTTATTTTTGTGAGCCACTGCATATTAAATTTATTTTGTATATAATCAAATATTATTTTTCTGTATTTCATATAAATGTAATAACTTATTCTTAAAATTAAGAACATTTTAAATTTGAAACCGTAGCTATCTCAACTGGTTATTCTTGAAACCACTAATAGACATTCAATAAACTAAAAAAGGACATATAATTTGAAAGTAATACATTTAAATATTACTTGTTTATTGAGGGGTTTTGGAATAGTTTTAATTTTTAAAAATTAATATTTGGTAGTATAATATCCTACGTTAGGCCTATGGTCTACGATTGTACACCATGTTTCTGTTAAGCATGGTATTTCTTATGCACTAATCAGATTTAAATAAAAGGAGGCACTTTTTTCAAACTGAACCAAACTGGGAACTTGTGTTAAAACTTAGGATCATTTTTAATAAGGATTCTGTTTTGTTGTACTTTTTAGTGGTATAAAACTAACTGAACTGGTTTATTTTTTCACCCACTACCAGATTTTATGAATTGTGCAATGATGAAAAAGCAATGAATGTAATAGTAATATTTTTTGCTGCAGAATTATGTAATGTAGTTATTAATAATGTAATAACAATCTTGGAATATCTTAAAATTGCAATAGAACAAGATTTTTGTGACAAAAGTAGTTATTTTAACTCATCCAGCATGCAGCATTAGGGAAGTCATAGAATATAGAGTAAATATATTGTTATGCATTGTTTAGAATTTTAAGGTATAGTTCGTTTCAATTTAAATGGAATTAAAAAAAGGAATATATTAAATTACTTTGATATAAGAACATGAACATTTCCGCTAAAACATAATAACGCTACTGCCAATATGGCTAGCCTGCGATTAAAAACATCACCTTGTTTTTTTTATAGCCAAGTTTATACGTTTTATATCAAAATAATTTGATACATTATGATCTTTTTTAATTTAAAAAACTTTTTTAATTCCATTTAAATTGAAACAAACTATACATCAGAGGAAATTTAAGGTGACAATTTTCTATTTGGTAAATGTATTTTGAGTAGAGACCTCAATGGTTTTGCAGGCGTGAACCAGATGTTGGAACTTGCTTATTAGGTCACTGACGGTAGACAAAAAAAAGAACAAACATTCGAAACATTCGCATGTTTCTGATTTTGTGGTATATTGTTAGGGTACCTACCAGTAGTGTAAAACCAAGTTTTCAGCTTCGAAAGAGTTTTCAGTTTCTGGTCCTAAACTTCTAAAGGATGCTTCCTACGGAAAAAGCCATTCCATTCTTTTTTGAAGCTGTGAACATTTCCTACAATTTTTAGGTCCAATAAATCCCAAGATAAGATTTTTTCCCAAAAAGTGTAAAATTTTAAAATATTACTGTTGATCCTTGGGATGAGAAGGTGTCGAGGGGCTGTCGAGGTCTTCCTCGTCATCAGTGTCGTCGATTTCAACGGGGACGACGTTTATACAAGTCTTGCCTCGACAGAACTTGCACACAGCTGACCACTTCAGCCCTGCTTTTTGGCATGAGCAAGTTCTTCCCTTGCATCCTTTGCGGCATTTGCAAGAAAAGAGTTTTCAGCCATCATTTTTATTTTTCCTTGCTGGAAAAGGGCAAAGGTGGTGTCACAGCCGGTAAATGTGTGGAGGAACTTTTCAAATCCAGGGCAGAGTGACAAGCCCCCTTGATTGAAACTCGTAGAAGTGAACTGTTGACAACCAGCCTCACCCCTGCTACTTTTCTGGAAGAACACGTTGTCAACGTTGGGGCCCAATCGGTTTAGGACAACCAGTAGATCCACATCCTGTCCAATGATGATAACTGTTTCATATGAAGTTCTCTTCTTTAGAGCTGTCTTGCTTATTTGATGGTAATCCCTTGGTTTTCCATCCTGCTGCGAAGGAACTCAATCAGACGCCGCTTGTTTTTTTCATTGGATAGGAGTTTTTCTTGAGGCACTTTGATCAGTGTAGACCCTTCAAAAATGATATTGCTGCAAGTAAAATCTGCATAGCGACGCAGTCTTTCAGATGCTTTCGATTTTTGGAAAAAAATCTAAATTTTGAGGTCCTGTATCTTGGGATCTATTGGATCTACAAAATTGGGGCTGAGCTCAAATTGTAGGAAATATTCACAGCTGCAAAAAGGATAGAATGACCTTTTCCGTAGGAAATACCTTTTTAAAAGTTTCGGGTCAAAAACTGAAAAACAAAAAAAATAGGCAAAAATTTTGAGGTTTTTGAGCATCACGAAGTTAACTCGGGTCTTTCGAAGCGGCAAACTTGGTTTTACACTACTGATAGGCACCCTAACAACACACCACAAAATCAGAAACATGTGAGTTTTTCCGATATTGAATGTCGAAAGACAGTGTAGTCTAAAGTCTATATGGTTAATGTTGGTTCAACTTTTTCCTTTTTTCTTTTTTTCTAAAATTTCTTAAAGTTTTGAAATTCAAAAAATGGTACTTTTAAATGCTAATTATTGTTGGTGGGGGCCTAAATTATTTATAGCTAAAATCACTTCTAATTATATTTAAATCTTAGGTATCTAAAATAATGAGTAGTTTTGCTTACAAACAATATACAGGGTGACCCAGACCACCCGTATCAGTACTTTTTTTCAAAAACGGCAACTCGTAGAGAGTTGGGCTAAAAAAATTTATTACAAAAGCCCTAATGACGAATCTAATGGTGATATTATTATTTCCGGGAAAAGTCGGCATCCAGAGTAGTTTGCTCCAGGAAGTCCAGAAATCCAGAATTTTAAATGGCACCATATGTCGAAAGTGGTATCGTTGGAAAGCTCCTTAAAAAATAAGCAAGTTTTGTAGGAAAATTTTTTTTATTACTCCCACCCCTTTTAAGTTATATTCAATTTAAGTTATATTCAACTTAAGTTATTAAGTTATTATTTTGATTATTTTGACTTTATTTTAAAAATTGGCATTCAAAATCTAGCTATCGTGTTAGACAATAATTAATAATTGCAATTGTTTTATCCCTCTGTTGTAAAATTATCCGTTGCCATTGTTCAAACTAATCATTATTTATTATTAACCCATTAAGTACCAAGCATATTTTACAAAAGTAGACATAAATTTTAGTTAACGGAGGTTTACGGGCCGTTTATGAATGAACGAAAGTTAAACAGCTCTGTAAACCTTAAAACACGTTTTAACTAAAATAGGTTTAAAGAGTATTTTAAGATATTTTTATGAATACGGCTGTAAATCATATATTTGTTAAGGCCTACGATAAGTTACTGTCCTCAAATGAGGACGCTGGTACTTAATGGGTTAATATTAAGTGTTTGTTTTGAAGTTAAAATTTATATTATTAATTAGTTTAATTAGTGAAATTATGCCGTTTTCGAATTTAGAGGCTTTCGATATGTTAATGATTTTGGGAGAATGTGGACAGAAAATACAGAGCTTCTGAGCGTATTTATGCTGAAAGATATCCTCCACGTGCCCGTCAATCTTTCAATGTTTTTCGGTGATTGGCAGCACGTATTTGTACCACAGGCCAGGTGCAACCAACAAACAATCGCGGTAATCGGATTATGCGACATGTACGTGATGAAAGAGCAACTGATATTCTTGCTGCAGTAATTGTTGATCCGAATATTTCAACCAGAAGACTTAAAAGAGATTCTGGAGTTAGCCAATCCTCTGTATGCAGAGTCTTTACCACATACCACATACATATGCATCAAGAATTGAATGAGAGTGATTTTCAAAGTAGAGCAATTTTTTGTAATTGGTTAATTAACAAAGGGCCCCATTTTCCTAGGACGGTTTTATGGACTGACGAGGCTACTTTTAAAAGCACTGGTGAAGTCAATATTCTCAATGCGCATTACTGGTCGCAAACAAATCCCCATTGGCTGCGAACTATTGATAACCAACATCTTTGGAGCGTTAACACGTGGTGTGGTGTGCTTGAAGGAAAAATTATAGGTCCTTATTTTTTTGAAGAAAATCTTAATGGGATACGATATGCCGAGTTTTTAAATAATGATTTGATCGATTTATTGGAAAATGTTTCTCTGGAAATGCGAGCAATAATGTGGTTTCAGCAAGACGGCTGTCCAGCTCATTTTTCATTTGTTGCTAGGAATGCAATAAACCAACTATTTCCCAATAGATGGATTGGCAGGGGAAGCACAGTGGCGTGGCCTTCAAGGTCGCCAGATTGTACTCCCCTGGATTTTTTTCTTTGGGGTCGGATCAAAGATATTGTTTATACAGAAAAACCGACAACGAGAGATGATATGAAGCTCAGAATTTGCAATGCCTGTCGATCATTAAACACTGAAGAAGTACTTAGAGCCACTGATAGTATCACCAGAAGAGCTCAACAGTGTTTAGAAGTAAATGGAAGACATTTTGAACACTTGTGACATTGCTCTACACGTACTATATACTCATTAAAAAAATTGTGCTCCATACGATCCGAGCGAGTATATTCGCATTTTGTTTTAAAATAGTTCCCTGCCCAGCAGGGCTATTTTTTTTATTTGTGCACCAGATTTCCTCAGCGATTCCCGTCTTGTGTTTGGTAAATTACTTTTTTTCAAGAAAAAAAAAAGTATAGGAGATATGGAGCGTGAAATTCTGATAAAAGTTTCTTCAGTTTCCTCTTTTACTGTGGGAGTATAAAATAGATTGCAAAGATTTAAAAAAGTCATTCACAATAGAGGTCAGTAATTTAATATAGCATTATTTCATACTTAAGGAAGCAGGATAGTTGGTGGAGCCATCAGACAGGATGTCATCCAATCTTATACAGTTGTCTGTCAGTCAATCATTAGGTTGCATTTACTGGAGGGAAGAAGTGTAGCTTTTATAGTATGAATATGAGAAAGAATGTGGAAGCTCTGTAATGATAGGGAATCAGATCCGTTAAACTCTGTAGTTTAGCATAAAAAACTTTATAACTTTCTAAAAGCTTTCAATATTTGTACGAGGGGCGAGTCTCAAGGTACATTTTTATACATTAGATTTCCTTTTATGAGATTTTTGATAGAGTTTTCCGGATTTCTTTCTGAATTGACTATTCTGAAGAGTATCTAATTTCCTTGGATTTCCAAAGTTTACTGAGATTTCCTATACTTCCTCGGACTTCCTAAGAATTCCTCAGATTATCTATTTTCTAAAATTTCTCCGGATTTCCTCAGATTTTCTTTCACTTATACACCAGATTTCCCTAGCGATTCCTCCCTAGTCTTTGTATGTAGTTAATAGATTCAAATTTTTCTAATAGATTTTCAAAAAAATAATTCTTCAATAATTTATCGTTAAAAGTTTAATTTTTGTTTTAATAAATTAGTAAAATGAAAGCATTAATTAAATTTGACACCAATATGCATGTGTCTTCTTATCAATAAATTTTGTTGTTCTCATATAATTTTGGAGTATTATTTTATAAATCTTTACCATAATCCAATTACATTTTAATTATAATTTCTCCTTACTTATCTACTTCTAAACTTGCTTTATTTCCAAATTGACTTCTGCAGTTTCCGTTTTAATTTTCTTAAAATTATTAAATTATATTCAAAATATTAAATTCACTTCCAAATTGTAAATTAAACACTTCTTTTTCACAATAATTAAACTTGAGTTTTATAAATTATAGAAAATTTTAGCCAAAATTAAGGACTCTAAAATCGAATCTCTGGTCCTCTTGCCAGCTTGGTACAAAACACTACGTGTAGACATCAAAATTGCTGAAATTGGCTCAGCAGGTAGTTTTACTATTCATGTATTGTCAACTTTATATGTAGCAATAATCCCTGAAGTATACAGATGATAACATTCTGATACATAGAATAATTATTTGAGTTTCCTCAAATTAGAACTGATTTGAAAAAAGATCGGTGAACGACCTACATACAAGTCTGTCAAGTATGAATTATATTGAGTTATTCAAATGAATGGTCAGAAATTTGGTATGTAGGAATCTAAATACCTTTTTCATGGTGAATCGCCAAGAAAGTACGTGAATTCTATTACCAGGCACGTCTCGAACAATCGAAATGCTTTGATTAGATGGGAAATTGATCTTCTCGATCATTTGGTTGACAAGTAATATTAAGGAAACATGTAATAATTAATTCTAAATATTTTTGTAAACAATAAAACAATATCGGACATTTGTTATTCGTTAGTTTACGATTTAGTTTCGATTAGTACATGAAATGTTTTCATTTACTACGTCGGCGTTGTACATTTTTCCAGCAGTTTGATACGTTTTGAAACTGTCAAACGCATGAGCCATGCTAAAACTACAGTGACTTTATAGGATCACTATAGGTTAAATTCTGCGATAAAATCCAAAACCCAATTTAATATAAATTATTGATATGATGTTAACTGTTGCACTCCTAGAAGGCTACTGCGGCCGGCTCCGCCTATTACAACACAGATCTTCAAATCCTTACGGATTTTGTTGAACATACGCGTCGGCTCTCGTTTTCATGGTATCGTTTGCACTGTTTCCATTGTTGACAGATCCAGCTCTTGACATTTTGTAAGGTTTTGGTTGCGCAGGCAGTTCTCCATCGGAAAAATCTTGCACGGAAGTCGATCTCGGGATTTTGTCGAGGTTGAACTTGGGTTTGATTAAGAGGAAGATTTTTATTTTATTGAAGTTTGGATACTCGTTTGGTCGACTGGTATAGCGATGTATGTTAATTTAATATTCAATTTGGTTTTTTATTGTAATTGCATAGGACATTATTATTTTATTTTGGAAAACTGGACAATTAATTGGATTGGGAGGTCAAGATTTTTCTTGTATAATCAATGTGTAATTTCTCATCCTGGAGAAACTCGGACCATCTCGGTTCGAAAGGTTTGGTTTATCTCCAGTCAAATAGGGGAGCTATCCACAGGGTTTACACGATTAGAACTGATCATCCCACACACTACAGCCCTTTGCCTCACTTGCGGGTTTTACAAGTACAATAAAAAAGTTCTTTGTTCTATCTATACGAAGGTAATATGTTGGCAATGTGCCATGCCCGCCGTCAACGAATTCATTGTGAACTGCTCTCTTGAAAATTAAAACCAATTCAAACACAAGTGAATCATTATAATTTATTTAAAGTTGGTAGTTTTAACTTCCAGTTTGAACTTAAATTTTTTCATAACCATAACTTTTAATTAAATTTAATGAAAAGAAAGAGTAAAATATTTTAATTCCGTAATTGAAAAGTTTATTAAAAAAATTCAGAAGTTAGGTCGTAACATTTTTACGGTTGAAATGTAATAATTTTATATGCACAGTAACAATGAAACAAATTATTTTTCCATTATAGTTTTTCCGACAATTTAAAGGGTGCTTTACCTTCATATCTTTCGCTTTTATGACCGTGTACTATAAAAAGTAAATCTCTTTCGCCAATATTGCTTTTGCTTGTCACATTAACAGTTTCCTTTTCTATAAACATGTCATTTTTATCGGGAAAAGCTTAGTGGTTAGAAGTTGTTAATTATTGTTAAAATTTTAATTTAGAAACTTGTTTGGTTATTTAAGAAAATTTGTAGATTGAGGAAATGAATTTTTCTAGGCGTCGTTTCTGTCAGCAAATATTTCTATTAATGACGGTTATCATGGTGAATTTTCTTTTATTAATGTTTTTATTGATTGCATAACGTAAAATTTTATAGAACATATCAATCAAAAAAGCTATTCACTTTTTACATTAGCATCAATAATTTATCTTAAAATATTTTTGTATCGAGACGCTTTTATTAAAAAAAAATTTATGAATTTGAAAGATTTTAATAAATGTGTGAACTTGAAATCAAAACCATAGGAGACCACCGGTAGCCTGTTGCACAATTATTATTAGATTAATAAGTTACAAATTACAAGTAATTAGAAATAATCCCAAAATAATTAGTGTGGTCAGCAGACGGTAGTGATTTAGTATTTATTAAGAAAATATTCCATTTTCTAAACAAAATAATCTTGTTTTTACTGCACTTTCAGTTAAAATTCAAATATTTTCTTTAAAAATATTTCTTTAAGTGTTATAGAATAATATTTTAAATAAATGAAAATCAAAAAATAAACGTATAACATGAATTTTTGATACAAATCTCTAATTCTTCGTTTCACAAATTAATTAGTATGTATGTGTAAAATTTTGTTATGAATATCTTAACCATTACGGCACTCACAAACAGAGTGAATAGACAATCTACATCTAAACACACTCAGACAGTTTTAAAGCAAAATTTTTTGTCGATTACAAAACATGCATCCATTAAAATTTGAAAAATATTTCGTTTCTAATGTTTTTGTATTTTTAGAAAGTAAAAATTAGATGATGAGTATTATACAATATTTTTCACAATTGGATTTTACTCCGATGTTTTTCGCTCATTTCTTAATTAATCAAAAGTTATATCATATAATATTGCCATTACTTTCCTTTATAAATTGGGGTAGTCACCAAATTTCAACTTATTTAAATTATTTTTAAATCTATATGAATTTTATTTTAGATTATTGTGTTAACTTTGCTAAAGGGTATAGCCGGGTTTATATGGGAAATCTGCCCTTGCGGCTTTTTCGAATCGTACTTGGGGGATCGTTTTCGTATCAAATAAAAATAATTCAGCCAAATTTTCTGCTCTTTATCTTAAACGGTTCACGAGTTTTTCAAGAAAACCTCGTTTTTTGATTTTATTTTTTTTTTAAATAATAAAATTCAAAATTAATGGATGGTGATTTTTTTGCTAATTCTTAGGAGTAAAAGACATGAAAAAATACTTTGGTCATGATTATTAAACGTAAAGCCGATTTTTGGCGTAAGAAATAAAATTTAAATCTTATTTTTTAACGCCTTTCTGAAAAGTGTCACTCACCAAATTTTGTCAGATAATGTCTTTTATACTCTCTTATACTCATGAATTTTTTCGATTTTTTTGAAGTGGTTCAACAATATGAAAAAAATTAAAATGTAATGTTTTTCTGTAATCTTGCATTTAAACAAACTTTTATGTTTTCTATGGTTAAAAAGAGTATAAAATTTTTTTTTACTGAAAATATATCCTCACCAGAGAAAAAACAGAGAAAACTATAGAAAATTAAGACATATCCTGCTTAAAATAATATAGTATGTGAAAAATGATTAAAGAGACGTTAAAAAAATCTTGTTTCCATGCTTTACTCTTAAAGATAACTAGTACCTATACTTATATATAATTTTTCCGTATTATTGGGGATAATTTTTCAGTTTTAAAACAATAGAAACAAAAATTTCAATCAGAAAAGTTATTATATTAAGTATATTATCGATACTGTTTAACAAAATTGTCATAAATTGTTGACATTAAATGTAATAATTCCATACAAAATAGATCGTAAATCCTGCTCTGAGTAAGGTTAATCTTTTCAATACTTAGAAATTTTTTCAAACTATTTTACAGTTATATAATTTCTAATGGTCTTTATGCAATCACTTTGCAGTAAAACGATTAAAAATGTTTTCTAATTAATGTAATTATTAATTTTCGGTAAAAAAAAATTTTTATACATTTTTTAACCATAGAATAGTATATTATACATCATGGGACTAAGGTACTACTTTTCATCCCGCGTGCAAAGGTTTTTGCACGAGGTGTTACCTGAGTACAAAAATCGCAAACGGGATGAAAAGAACCTTAGTCCCGAGTTGTATACCGGGTGCTGAATGAGTTGGCCAAACATAGGAAATTAATATGTAAAATCTACGAATGATAGGAGCATTGGGTTCTATCTACATTTTACTTAAAAGATCAAAAAATGGTTTTGAAATTGTTAAAATTTTCATTTATCTTACTAGCCATGTAATAAAAAATTCAATTTAATTTCTATTATCAAAAATACTTACCTTGGAAACTTGCATGGCCAGTCTGATAAATGAAACTTTTAGCAATTTCAAAAGCATTTTTTGACTTTTTAAGTAAAAGTGATGAAATCTAATGCTCATTCGTATGAGCATTAAATCTCATTAATAGTTTGCATTTCTTCATTATTTTTGTGTTTTAAATTTTTTCTCTAAAATAATTAGTAAAGCAGATATTTGTATAAATAAATTTCTTATATTCGGCTAACTCATTCGGCACCCTATATACTATTTATCACTATTTCGCTGCAAATGATAAATTACATTGGTTAATAGCTAAATTTGAGATTTTGAATTTACAATAATTCGAAAACGGCACTAGATATCGAAAAACCGAGAAAAAAAATTTCCCCTTGTGCCCCATCTCGTTTACCTTAAACGTCTAGTAATTTGTTGTAGGAATCAATGTATATAAGCAAAATTTTAGATAAAAAAAAATAGTACTTTACTTCCGCAAAAGTGGGAGTAAAGTGGTCACTTTACTCCCACTTTTGCGGAAATGTGAAAATTATATAAGTTGCTTTAAATGCAAAATTACAGAAAATCATTACTTTTTAATTTTTGTCATATTGTTGCACCACTTCAAAAAAATCAAAAAAATTCATGAGTATAAGGGAGTATAAAAGACATTATCTGACAAAATTTGGTAAGTGACACTTTTCAGAAAGGTGTTAAAAAATAAGATTTAACTTTTATTTCTTTCGCCGAAAATCGGCTTTTTGTTTAATAATCATGACCAAAGTATTTTTTCATGTCTTTTACTCCTAAGAATTAGCAAAAAAATAACCATTCATTAATTTTGAATTTTACTATAAAAAAAAAATAAAATTAAAAAAAGAGGTTTTCTTGAAAAACTCAGGAACCGTTTAAGATAAAGAGCTGAAAATTTGGCTGAATTATTTTTATTTGATACCAAAACGATCCCCCAAGTATGAGTCGAAAAGGCCGCAAGGGCAGATTTCCCATATAAACCCGGCTATACCCTTTGCTACGATATCATAAATATGTATTTTAGTTTTTCATTTAAAATTTAGCTTAACCCTTATGTTCCCGTACAAATATACAACTTATATCTACCGTATGGAGTACCCGGGTACTACGAGGTGTAAGCTTTATAAAACTTACTACATTGAAGTGTTTATGTAGAAGAAAAGAGTTACTGTAAACAAAATAAATATTTAATTATGTCAGGAATGTTAATTTTATGTATCTATCTATGTATTTCTTGAAATTTTTATTTATTTATTTTTTTTTTAAATTTGTTTTCCTTAAATTAAACAATTTTTTAGAGATGTCACAAAAGCTCAAAAAAATCGGTTCAGTGGAAAAAAAGTTATGTAACTTTAAAGCCCAAATAGTACCCGGGTACTCGGTATGGTAACATAAGGGTTAATCAATTTTTTGTTCTTATTTACAATTATATTCAAATTCCTTATTCCGTTTTCACACATTATTATCTTTTAACTTCTATTTTTATTCTTTCTCTTCAACATTTAATTATAATGTTCTTATTTACATTACTTTATTAAATAAAATTTAATTAAAAAAAAATAAAATTTAATTTAAGTAATAACTTGACGATTAGACAACTCGACAAGTATTTAAAAATATCTCTTTTATTTTTTAAATTAACTAAAACAGAACACAAACGCAAACAATGTTTGGTCTATAAAATCCAATTGAAATAAATCAAGCATATGATATGGAAAACTGCAGCTAGTTTTAAATGAGGTTTCCCTTGAAACTTTTTAACTTTTCGGTCGTTACTGCAATTTTTCATAGCGCACGATTTATTTGTTTCAATGGAAAATTATAAATTGCATCTTGTGAATGCCCGACGTGCTAGATTGCTTTTAAATGCCTGACCTATTCAAGTTGAAAAATATTTATTGGTTTTTAACAGGGTTTTCAGTAATGTTTTTTTTCGGTAGGTGATAGAATTGGGATTGTCCAACCAGGATACATACAGGATAAATTATCGGCAATGTTTGCTGAACACAAGCGTTAGTATATTTAATTTTCTTAACTTGAATTAACGTTTTACATTTTTTTGTGGTTTCCGAGTTTCAAAATATAAAGCTAGTTCAAATTTAGCATTCAATAGATTACAAAAAGGTATACAAATTTGTTTAAAAGCACTTCTCGTAAGAAACTTTCAAATCTTTAATTTAAATTTGTCTAACTTTCCATGTGTAAAGTAGACCAAATTTATTACAAATTTTGATTAGTTTACAATTTTAAGATTATTACTGACTGCTGCAGGTTAATTTCAGAAACCTAAAACTTTAGAACTTATAATTAACTTATCGAAAATACGAAATATTATTTTGATTGTAAAAGTTAAAACGAGTAGGCGGGTATTAAATTCAATAAATAAAAAACTAAATTCGGTTATTTTAAAAGAATCTTTGACAAAATCTTAGCTTTTTGGCAGGTTGACATTTGTTCCACATATCTAGAATTATATTGCCTCAAGGCAATTATTAAATCAAAAGTTTTTGAAATTCGATTATTAATTAATCGTCAATCTAGTGAAATCTAGTTAGAAACGTACTTGGCGATACGGAAAAGTAACTGGCTACACGAGGAGGCATTTGTCCAGCAGTGTGAGAAAGATGGCTGAAATGATGATAGTCCGGTCAATTTAGACATAAAAATAGTGGTCAAATAACAAAAATTGCCGGAGAGCCAAATTTTGGTGGAGAGCTGGGGTTTACCATTACAAATAAAGTTTTAAAAATCCCCATCGATCCTATGTGTGCTACAAAAGTTATTCGGGGTCAAAGGTCAAAATTTGTTGTTTTTTTTTGATTTTTCTCGAAAACGGTAAGTTTTATCTAAAAAAACCTCAAACCAAAGTTGTAGATCTTAAAATTCTCTAGAAAACTGGTCTTCAAGATTTTTTTCCTAAGAGTTACCATTCCTGAGATATCGTGATTCTAAGAGTCACATTATACATGATATATGCACATTATATAAAGCCGCTTTACTCACTGATTCATCATTTCGAGTGAAAATGTTTGACCACTTCTGGATATCGTGGAAAGCTGAAATTTTGCAAACCTGTTGGGTTACTGGCACAACCACCCAGAAAAATCGAAAAAGTTGAAAAAGTTACCCCCGAACAACTCTTAGGAAAAATATCATGAAGACCATTTTTGTAGAGAATTTTAAGATCTACAACTTTGGTTTGAGTTTTTTTTTGATAAAGCTTACCGTTTTCTAGAAAAATCCAAAAAACCTCAAATTTTGACCTTCGACTCCGAATAACTTTTGTAGCACACATAGGATCGATGGGGACTTTTAAAACTTTATTTGTAATGGTAAACCCCAGCTCTCCACCAAAATTTGGCTCTCCGGCAATTTTTGTTATTTGAAATGTCGATATTGACTGGACTATGATTAATGATTCATATACACTCAATCACAGTGTATAATGTTTCCGTGCAAAGCGTAAATAAGTTGATAAGTTAGAAAGAGAGAGATGACGAGGTTAATAATTTAGATTATTAGTCTGAAGATGACTATGTGAAATCGAACCGCGTTACAATGATATACAATTTATTATTTGGTTGAAATATTGAAAACAGCAATATAAAAGCGAAACAATTTTAAAATGGAAGAGTTGAAATGCAGAAGGAAGATTTAGTTCGTATAGATAACAACAAAGTAATGAAATAGATATAAAAACTTAATAAAAATAAGTTTTAATTTTCAGGATCCTTTATGAAATTTATGTCACAAGCAAATAAAATTTCAATTCGAGCAAATACGAGTTATAAAATTTGTTGTAAATAAAAAGCAAAACTTAACTACTTTTATCAGAAATAAACCATATTGTTTTTTTTATGTTTTTAATAAAATACTTTTCAGTTTTTAATAATTTTAAACGCGTTCGTCTTTGCTCAATAAACTTGATCCGGTTGCGGTTGTGTCTCGATAAAATTTTCACTCAACATTATATTCAATACTTTCCATATTGTGTATAAGACTAATAAAAAGATTCATTTTTAACTTATTTTTATGTATTTCTAACTTTAGTGTAAGATTTAAACTATTTTTATTATTTTATTACACATGTAAAGAGTTAACATTATGAAGCTTGAATATTTTAAGTTGTTACGCGTAAAATTTTGTTATTGCAACTAAAAGAATTGCTTCACTCTAGTGGGATTTATATAGTTAATGTCGTTGTTGACACTCAGCTTGAATTTTCCAGGCTCACAGGTTATGTGATTTTAGTTTTGTAATAATATGCCACCAACTTTCACTTTATTTTACACGGGTTGCCTATTATGCAATTTAAATTTTCTGGCAGCTAGCTGTTAAAACAGTCTTGAGTCTGAGAGTATGGGTAGGAATTCTTAATATCCAAATATCGTTTAGTTAATTTTACAAACACAAAGTAAAACAATTAGTATTTTATAACATATCAAATATGAAATTCCTGTTTTAATCGAACTTATTCTTAGGGAGAATTGTGCTTACTATTTATTTTTACTTAAGGATAATGTTTTAAAGTTTAAATTACGTGAAATTAAAATTTAACATTTAGTAATTATAAATGAAAATTAAGCATTGTTATTGTGTCCTTGAATTGTAA
Organism: Cantharis nigra; assembly: GCA_958510845.1. Taxonomy (NCBI): domain Eukaryota; kingdom Metazoa; phylum Arthropoda; class Insecta; order Coleoptera; family Cantharidae; genus Cantharis; species Cantharis nigra. Next base: position 24,358,503 of record OY294034.1, read on the forward strand.
TGTAAATTTCTTTTAGAATTCAGAAATGCTAAAGGTTCTAGTAAACGCATAATTATGAAATAGTGAGGAGAACTACAACATTGTTCTACTTTTCAAACATTATAGGGGAATTACCTAACTTACCTTAGGCAATAACCCGTTGCAAGGAAATAAATCATTCAAACGAGGTCCTGTTTCGACACCTTAATGCGTCTTCGGATCGATATTGATTATACATTTTTTCAATAATTTAATCAGTTGTGATTAAGATACTTTCGTAAAGTTCTGAATATTACGAGAAGATAATTTATGATTGCTTTTAGAAAAATGGACAACATTTTACTTTGTGCTAAAGAGAAGAAAATTTAATTTGTTGGATAGTGAGCGTCTAATTAAAAATGCCCTCGTTATAATGCTTAAAGCAAATACACGCAAAGCCTGTGTTTGTCATTCTTATTAAGAAGTGAAGTTGTAAAGATAACTTCTATTGTAATTTCATTTTACGCAGCTTTTCCGATCTGAAAATGGCACGCGATTTTCCTAAGTACGATACTTATCGTGTGTCCATTTTTAGGAATATTTCATCTGCACACTTAGAAACTACTTTTTTTATTTTCAAGTCTAAAGTTCATTGGCGGACTGGCCAATGCAATTGGCCTTTTTTGACAAAAACAAAATCAATATAGTTAATCAATATAACCAATAAACAAACATCTGTGGTGGTATTCTGAACTAACCAAGAGAAGGCTATCTATAGCCATATAATTAATTCAAATGAGTTGTACGCGACAATGCTGCACTTAGAAATTAATGGGACACAACTTTTTTTTACCCTGGAGATATCTATTTATCGTCAAAAATAGAACCGTGTCTGCGATTTTGAACGAAGGTTAGGTTTGGGTAGGGTGCTCTCTAACTTTACCAGCAAGGGTTGAAATGATATTGTTGAAAGGAGTAAAGCTTGTCTTACACGGAAACTTTTTGTCGCAACAAATTGATATAGGAATTTTGTAGGAGAAATTGGTATTAAGAAATTGATATGGTTTTAATTTTCTTTATTATACTGTGACAAAATCGTATTAAAAAATACTTAACGGTTTTGCTCATTATCCTAACTAACCGCCGCAGTCTCTTAATTTTGGAGTTTTTAATCTATAATTTTAAATTCAAAGACTTTAAAAACACATCTGACAGTTATGTGTCGCAAAACTATGTTGAACATAAAACTATGCAAAAAGAGATTTCTTGTAAATTACGAAAACATATTTGTAAGCTGTTAATTATAAAACGAATTTTAACAATGTGAACGCGCGCATAATAATCAAATAATTACACGAACATCTCGCGACAGTAACAACCTACGACATCGGAAAGAAGTTTATGAAGTTGAGTTGGCTGTTTTACGCATATAATTATCAGCTGTTAAATTTTTTTGTGAGAAATTAATTTGTTTAGTCGCTATACTTACCATACTCGGGTATTTACTCACGAAATTTAGCTTTCAAGTGCAGTCAATGCTGCCGCAGCATAGATGTTACCACAGTCACAGCCAAGGTCTTTACGCGTTACCTTTGTCGTCCATACGACAAAGTACTAAATAGTCATACTATTTTTTTGATGGCACAATTTGTGTATTACCCTGTGAGGATATTTCTTTTACTAAATTTTCGTAACAAAAATGCGATGCTGTTTCGAAATTGGTTAGACAGAATTTATTTGTGAAGTTGATTTGATGCCGCTTAGTTCATTAACGAGATGGATGTATTATATACTTCGCTCTTGCAATTAATTCTGTCTATTTTCTATCCGTGAGATGGTTTTGTTTACTTGCACATGCTCGACTAACTTCAATATTTTTATTTACTAGCATACACAACTTTTTGATTCAAATTGCATTGGCTTGAAATAGAAGCTATCTTGTTACCTTTAATTAAATTGTTCCACTATGTAATTTTAACGTAAAAACTTTCGTGCAGTCATAGTGTATGTACTTTAAACTTTTATACTCGGTGACATCTTATCTAAACTTTTTGTAACCAAACAGTCAAGCTCTTTGCATTTTATGATGAATAAGTTTATATTTATTATATTGTTTAATTTTATATTCGACTAGAAAAACTCGATCTCGTCTGGGATTTTACGTAAATCATAAGTTAATGATTTTAACGTATTAAGTATTATGCGCCATCTATACTATATATTTGCAAGTTTTATTTTTTAAACTTATTCTCTAATAATGTTAAGATTTCCCTTTAGAGGATACTTCTAAAAATCACTAAAACGTTTTCCTGAAACTAGTTAATTTTCATTAAATGTACTGGTTGCAACTGCTGTTCTAGTCAGCATATTCCTATAAATCTAGAGCAGTCGATACGTTGGTTACAAGTTAAGAACAATTTTTTCATTAAAGTAAGGGTGTTGGGTATCGGAGAATTTATTCACTCCATCTTCAAGGCTAACATGAAAAGCCTGAAAATCAAATAAGCACTCAACGCAATTTTTTTTAATAAAATATTTTGCTTAAAGAGAGAGATCTGTTTTTATTTAATCTTCCATAACTACCTAGTTAGGGAGACAAAAGTTGCCTAAGAATTTTTTGATACAAAAAAACATTTAGTCACTTAGGGTTTTAGGTACATGTGCAGGACAAATACTGTCCCTCGATGAAAATTTTACAGGTTAACGCTGGGTATATTTTCTTACAGTTATAATAAAAAATGATAATTGAGAAACATTGGTAAAAGTGCAGGTTTATTTTGCTCACCGGCAGGAAAATTTGAAATTACTTAATTTCGGTTAATTACTTGACCCGCGACGCATTATTTATAAGCAGAAGAGTAAGTACAGAAAACGAGAAGTTTGTTAATTGCTTTTGTTTATTCTTTGTGATACATAAACCAAAACTTCGTAGGTATATAGATATATTAGTTAATGTTATAATTAGGTAAAGTAACGTCGTCTCCGTTTTATGAAGTTGAATATGTTTGTATTGTATTTCCGAATAAATAAAAGGCTGTAATTGTTCTAAAGATTGATTATTTCTTTGCGCAAACAGGCGTAAGCGTTGCCTTTCCTGCAAATTGTTTTCCGGTACAAATAACATGGCATTCACTGTCAATCTGAAAATGTGATCCATTTCAGGTTTGGTTTGACATTTAAAGAAAAATTGGTCTAGCAGTTATTTTAATAGGGATCATTTTCTTTTTTTGGTGTCTTCTTGCGTTCTTTACTATTCTCAATGTCGTCCTATTATATTACTTTAACTGAACTCTTTCTGATCGTCTTCTTTAGTTAGGGGCAATGGCAAACCTCCACGGCAATCTGTCTGGGAACTTTTATAAACATTAAGTGCATTACACTTCCATAGTTTGGAGATATAGAATGATTGAATCCGGAAATTTATATGAAAATTATACGAAAGCATATCTACGAATAAAAATTTACAGTGCAAAAGGGTTGCCAGGAAAACGGGGATTGTAACTAGATTACAGTCTGTGTTGAAAAATTGTCTGATTTACCGCCGCACCCTGTATTGTATTTTTGCTGATATATTGATGTGACACATAACGGAATCATTTTCTTTAATAATAAATTTTTAAAACTTATTTATAAAATTTATTGATTTGATTGATTGATTGATATAAAGAAATAGAGCAAATAAGCATATTTTAGTAATCGGGACCGTTTGTAGCTTACGCTATACGAATAAATGAATTAAGGAGATATCCTGATTAGAGGGTTTTAAAAATTTGAATTTATTTTATGTTTTAATATTCCGTTCGTATATTTTTTTAAATTAATATGCCTTCTTTTATTGAATTATCTTTTAATTCTAATAAGATTTTTTTTGTGTAGAAGAGAACAAAGTGGAAGGACAAATAAAATTCCCCAATTACGTAAATTGCAAAAGTAATTAGAGAAGGATGTTGAGTTTTAGAATCCAATTTTGATTAAACTTAACTAATTTACAGTTGCTTTTTTATTAAGTTGAGTTTTTAATAAGAGTTAAACAAAATTTTGTTATTCTATTGCCTAAATTTCTTAGTCGTCTTAAAATGTAAAATATAATTTCCTACATTAGTAAGTAAAATGTAGAAGCGGCTCTTGTGCTTCGAATCTTTTTTCTTAACGGGAGCTCTTTTTAATCGCTTGATATTTGGAATACCTTTCTCCGTATGATTTTCCTTACTCAACTATTTCTCTGTTCATCGTGAAGTTCAAAGCGATTGGGAACGATGTACTTTAATGAATTCAATTAATTTGGATCTTACATTTACTCTAAAGTATTTCTAACTTCTGTTGCTCACTAAGATTTTGTTGAAATTCAACAGAATATAATTTAAATAAATTGTATATTAATGAAATAGTTTCATAGAACATGTTTAACTAATCCGAGTAAGTACCTAATATCGATTGATATTTTGCGTAATACTTTATTATTTTTCACCACGCGAAATACGTATTAACTCATGAAAAACGTTTTAAAGATAAACTAATTATTTTACAAATTTTACTTAATAAATTTGCTATTTTTTATGATTTAAATATTTCGTGTGATAAGAAATCCATTAAAAGCCTAGTATGAAATAATATTGCCCAATCAATAAATTTTCAACCTTTTGCATTCCAATACTCTATTTTCTATTATAATTCGTTCACTATTTTGTCAATCAATTTTTTCAACTGAAAAATTTGTGTCCTCTTTTAAGTTTTCATATATAAATTTTATAAATTTTAAGATTGAATGTATTTTTTTATTTGTTTATTAAAATCGCTTAGCTTCAACTAATATTATGGGTTTATTTTTCAACTAAAAGCATTAAAAAAAAAGTTCTAGTCGATCGGTTGATTGCTTCTCGAGTAATCGTGTGCACAATGATGAAAACTGTGGTTTTGCCAAAAACGCGTTCAGAGTTTGATTTCATCAGAAATACAATAATTTAAAATTCTTTTACAGTACTTTGGTTTAACCTCGAACTACAAGTGTCTACTTAAAAAATCATCTCAATCGGTTCATTGCTGCTAGAGTAATAGTTTGCACAGTGATGGAAAGCGTGGCTACGAGAAAAGCAAAATTATTAAAACTTTGACGCACTAGTGTGTTTTACTTTTCTAAACACATGCGCATTCAAGCGTAAACCCTAAAAATGATTACAAATATTCTCGCGCCTACTCGTTACAGGTAGGACGGCTACCTACCCTAGTATACGTATAACCACTTATTTCAAACTAAATTAATTTGCAAACCTGTAGTAAAAATACCCTACCCCTAAGGATATTTTATCCTTATCACACCTAGAATAGGTTTTCTCTAGTATTTCAATTAAAGGTGCAATAGGGCTCTGAACGGAAAGCGCAGAGCGTGCAATCTGAAATAAAAATTTACTCTCTTATCGAGTAAATATCAAAAAAATTAAGTTATATTTTAAATATCCGATGGGCAATAGATAAATAGTAAATTTGCTATGCTGTAATTGATTTCTGTAGAGCATGCCGTAGAGTAAATAAATCTGCTTACTTGCTTGTTTTTACAGTGTTACCACTTCTTGTTTTTGTACGTGATGACATTACAGGGTTTTTATTAATTAATTTTTGGGCTTAACAACTAATAACAAAATTAAATTAGCCAAAACTAATATTGTAAAATATGTTTAGAGCGATAGATACTTGAAAATAAATTTACTTACATTGAGAAGTAAGTAGTTATGCAATATACTATGTATCTCTATCAATTCAATGAATGGAGTCAATCACAATAAGGCTTTCCCATTAAAAGTTTTCTTGTGTTGTCAGTTGGTAAAGTAATGATTACGGTATTTGTGATTGTGACGTGGGCTACCTTTAAAGGGCTCTACAATTAACACACAATACTAATTCGAATTGGTTGCTAGAGCTGCACGCTCAATCTTTGTTGCAACAAGATAATGGAATGTCTTTTACCGTTCGCCACATTGACATTTGAGAATTGCTACCGTATCAATTCTATCAGGCCGACTTGTATTTAGTGTTTTTCATTTATTAAGGGAAATCCAGTGCGTGTTGTTTGTTCTAAACAAATAAAGTGAACTTCATCATTTTTTTGCAGATACATATATTACTATGACTTTTTGCATAAACGAAAAAATAATTCTAGTTACTTTTACGTGGAATACGAAATTTTTAATTACAGAAAGTTAATTATTAGGTTTTTAATTTTAGAGTGTTTGAATAAATCTTTTGTAAGCTTTTGATGATTGTTGGAGAAAACTGTGAAGGTAATCTTAAACAGCGATTAGATTAAAACGCAGAAGAATGTATTTCGCTTAATCATCATCACATACTTTTGTGATCAATTTATTGATTATTTATTTATTTATTTCGAAAGCTAAATTCTTTACTATTGTCTTGCTTATTTGCTTTCAATTCATGTTCGATATTTAAATAAAAAATTAGAAATCGATAATTACGGCTTGTAATTTAGTAGTATTCTTAACAATGAGCTGCGGGTCGATATATACATAATCCCTTTAAGATCAGGGCTTAGAAGAGAAACCATGATTTTTAGTAATCCATTTGTTATTTATACTATAGCAATCTTAAAAATTCCGTTAATCTTTGTGCTCTATTGTTTATTTCGGCATTACAAAGCGGTGGGCTTTAATTTATTGGAACATTTTTTTTTTCAATACTCAATTTACATTCTTAATTATTTCCTTCAACAAGCGTCTTAATTAAAAAACAATATTAATTTTTGTCAAATCGAAAAGTTAAAAAGATCTTATTGTCTTTTAATTTAAATTTTGTTTATGCAATTTATTTTTTAAATATATTAAGCATTGCTTAAATTTACAATTTAATTTTCATATTTTATTATTGAATTATTTCTGTACAAATTACAGATCGCAAAGACTTGAAAGTATTTAAATAAAAAGAAAGATCTGTGTATCTTAATTGAGATGGAGTTGCACCGAAACGTTACCGACAGCTACAATATTGCACTTTGTTAAAAAATAGTTTTACATTCAATATTTTTAACCACACTTGAACTGTACACTAGCACTTCAGGAAGTAATTTGATATTGATTTAAGAATATCTCGAATATCTGCACTTTGCTTTTACTGTTTTAACATAACCCTCGTAAGTTATATCGTAGTCATGATAATGTGAAAATCACGCTTTCGTTTAGATTTTTTTACAAAAGAGAAATTTAATCTTTGCTTAATTTTCTGGCGTGGTTGAAGAAATTTACAAAAATATTCCTAAATTTCTGAGATCAAATAACAAGCATCGCTTACATCGTAATTTGTTAGCTTTCTTTCGAACCACGTCTACACAAAATTTCAAATTTGTGAAGTATGCTCTATAAATATTCTTTATAGCTTTCTCGTAAATAAAATTTTTAGAAAAATGTATTCAGTTACCTTCTATGCAACTTGAAAGCGTATTAAATGTTTAAAATTTTATTTATTATATAAAACATTAGTCACAATACTAATAGAACAATGAATTCGTATTCAACCGTTGGCGTTGGTTGTTTGAATAACAGAAAGTTTCTGTCAATTCTTTTGCAAATATTGAAATAAGTAGCTTTAAAAGTAGAGAAAAAATATAATTTTTAATATTCGGACCTCGGACCAAACTACCACACTGCTGAGCAATGAGACTCTTCTTTATCAAATTTATATTTTTAAATAAACCAAATCCAAATCAAAATTCAACTTTTAAATAAATTTTCCAAATGCAAAACCAGGCCAGATGCTACGACGTGCACACAAATTTCACACTACCTTCAAACTTTAACTTTGAATACTTTAATTTTTTCAATTCTAAAACCAAATTTTATATAATTTTGTATTCTAATTCATTTTGTTTTACCAAAAATATTCAAATTCCGTCCAATACTGGGACAAACTCTAACTCAAATAATTCAAAGTCACTTACGTTAACTAAAACAACCCCAATTCGCAAACTTTCAAAATATAGTTAATTTGATCACAATTATCAAAATTTTATCGGAGACCTATCTGACAAAACGTCTGCACTCGACGGGTTTCGAAAGGGAAAAACCTCATTCTTCCTATAAGTCTGCCAACTTAAAATTGTTCGCACGAAAGTCGAGTCATTCCACTTTTTTTAAAAAATTCTTTAAAATTTGGAAAATTTGAAAATTACACGTTTCAACTCTAAAAATATCGTTGGTGGAGTTTGAGATTTCGCTACAAGCAGAGATACAGCCAAGACAAAATACACTTTGTAACGGCCACATAAGGGCTAGTTTAGAAATATTTATATTTATAATATATTTGTAAACAAAGAGCTTACAAGTTAGATATTCATACACAAAACACTAAATATAGTCTGCACCCTGGACGAAGCAGTTTCGACTACCTATATAAATAGTAGTTATACAAAGTGAAAACAGAATTAAGCTTTGGAATATGAAAAGCTAGTTAATGGAATTTTTTTTATTTTTAAGAGCTTTTATTAGTGTTTAGTTTTTTCATCGCGCGTCAGGGGGTTTTATATGAATACCAACATAGGCGAAAGGGAAATCTGTAACATAAGCGCCGCTCAGCCTACATAATTTTAAATGAATTCAGTGTAGCGATGTTTGTGGTTTCATTTTTCAATTTTTGCTTCTATCGTATAAATGTTATTGAGACTGTCTACTTTTGGGATGAAAACAGTTTAAAACAGTCAAGTAAAAATATTAATTATTATGTGGCACATGATACTTTCCAAATTGTATGCGTTACAGCGACATAGATTATAGGGTTAGGCGACCCCTTTCTTTTAATTTTAATTAAGTGGTTCGTAATTAAGTGAAACTGACAAGTGCGTTTTAGGAAGACCGTTCGTTTTAATTTTTAATAGTACTATAACAAGACCTCATTTTTTGCTTTGAAAATGTTCGTGCATTGTTCGGGTAGCAATTCCACTAGAACGTATTACATCAGCGCTATTTGAGTGCAATTGCTTGAAACCAACAATGCATTAAAATTATTTATAATTGCAATTTTTCAAAGAAAGTGTTAATGCTCTTTTCTGATTTAATTTTGTGAAAAATTAAAATATTTAATTTCGTGAAAAATTAAAATAAGTTTTCCGTGTTGCTATGGTTACAGCATAACAGACAAAAGAATTGCTATAATCGAAACAGTATTGAATTATAACACATGTTATAGTTAGGTTTAGGACGATATCTCTTGCAACATTCTTAATCGGAAGATATTTGAATTTGTAATTTGAATCGCGAAAATTGATTTGAATGGAGAGTTTTGAACTATTTAAACTAAATCAGGTAGGTAAATGGAAGTTTTAGCTTAAATTCATTAGTGCCCACAATTATCCAACAATTTCATTTATACTTGATTATGTGTTTTATTCTTATTGTCTTTAAATAATATATTGCTTTGTTAAAGTAGATGGATCAGAGTCCACTTTAATTGAAAAATTTTAGTAAAAACATTCACACTAAATGGCATATTAGAAAATAACAAAATTTGAGGGCGATGAAACATTCGACAATTAAAAAACATCTCTGTTGTACTACCTACCGGTATGTAAAGGCAGAGATCTGCACTCACGCATTTGGTAAAAACATTCCAGTAGGCCGTCCGAAGTAGCAAGCACGGGTCTAGAAGACCAGGAAATTTTATTTTTAAGTTGAACTCGGAAACCTTTTCATTCTCTCTGTTTTATGTAAAACTCGAAAGCAATGCAATTTAAAAAAAACTCCCAAAGGAAAAGATCTAGAAGGGCAGGGATTTTGAACGTTACATCTCATCGTACTTGTACAGTGAATATTATGTGTAAATGCTCTGTAGTGGCAATCTTTCGATTTATTATTTAAATTAAAATTAGTTATGCTTTTGGAAAATTAAATAAGAGGTTCTTGATGCTGGATTTTATAGGCAGAGTTGAGTATGACAACCTATTTTTTCTTGAATAACCCAAAAACGGTTTTGAGCAATATTGAGCAAACTAAATAGAAGCGACGTCGGTTGGCTTAGTCTTGACGGGTGCGAATAGAATAGAAAATAAAAGAATAAACAATAGAATAGAACGAATTCCGTATTAATAATGATTATGACCAAGTACTGAGGGTGTTTTTGGCAGCGCCAGCGGTGCTAGTGGGATGCAGCCTAAATTGTGACGATCAAATCAATGGATCAGAGAAGCGCGGCTCAGCTACGCACGAGCTCTTATATAATATATAATATCTTACAGTAGCTGTCTCCGTTTCATTGGGAACCCTGTTCGACTATTTGGGGTCCCCCTCTTACTTATGATTGAGGTGGGGGTCTAAGATCCGGTACTCTGCAAAAGGCCAAGATGACAAAAAAAGGTATTGTTTTATTGCTGTTAGAGAAAAACTAGATCGAGTTCTACTTGAGGTCCCGAGGGTGAATCATTTTGAGAATTCCAATTAAAGCAAAATAGAAAAATTACGTGTTTTGAATTTATTAGTTTATGAATAGACTTAAAATTTACATAATTCCATGTGTATATGGTACTGATGAAGACGAATAAGTCATAAACACGTGTACCAGGTTTATCCTTAATTGTGCAACATTTTTGCGTTTATTTTGTATTTGACTTTTCAGGAAATAAATAATTTAAACATAAAATTATTACATTTCCAACACAAATAATAACAAAAACATGTCAACATTTCCAAAGCCTTTTAAAGCAATTAATTATATTAGTAGAGAACTTGTACAATGGTGACAACATCATGCAAACTGAAATATCTATCTTAAACTACTTTATTGTAAACAAATAACTTAAAAATATTAAAAAAGTATTGAATTTTGTAAGTAAGTATCAATACAAAGTAGTTAATGTAGAATTTAATAATAAATATTTTCATTTTTATTGGTTTTTTCCTTAAATTAACGATTTGGAACAAAAATGAGAAGAATCAATGCCAAGTTCTTCCTATTCTTTTGCCAAAAAATGGAGATGTATCATTCACCGGATAGGTTGGAGGAGAGAGTTTAGAGAGATTACTATTAAATTATTTTTATTCAAAATTATAATTTACGTAGGTTACGAAGTTATTTTGGTAGAAATTAAAGTCTTTTGCATGCTATAATCTAAACAATTGGCCTAATAGAAACTGATTTTAAATGGAAACCATTTATACATAAAAATTTTAATTAAACTTGTAACGGACAAAATTTAGCTGAAAGAAAAATTAAGAAAGAAAAATCATATATTGAGATGTATTTTCCCGGCTTCAGATTTTGCAGACGCGCTTTTCTGAGAAAAATCCACTCTTTTAAAATTTACCAGCCAGGCCAGTTGGAAAACTAAACTCTTAATTAATAAATTCATATCAAATTTAATTCAAAAATTTTCAATGCATAGATTCAAATTATAGTAGGTAGTTAAATTTTCAAATCAGCTCTCAACACAAAATGGAAAGGTAATCAAATTGATAACTCGTAGTACATACATCGCTATCGAATTTGTTTTATGCTGCCTTGAGTTTCAACTTTCAGTATAACAATTCCATCAATTAATTCAATTTTCATAAAATTCTAATTCTTTGTCCAAATCTACCCAAATCAAATTTTTAATCCTCCAAACCAATCCATCTTATTCCAAACAAATTCAAACTGTTCAAATTTGGGACAAATCCAAATAAAATAAAAATCACTTACGCAAAACTCAATAGCTTTATTCTCCAAATCAAAAAACTCGATCCAAATCATAATTATAAAATTAAAATTACAGGAGACCAACTTTGGTCACGACCGCTATGGGGGCTATCGCTTCCCACTCTCGCCGTCACAATGCCAACCTAACGATGGGAAAGCGAGAAATAAAAATTACAAAAATTTACTAATACAAATATAAAAATCAAATAGAGATTTTGATTCAGGGGTTTCATTCAAATCGAAACACTCTTTCTATTTAGTTATATACATGAAAAATGTTACTTTTGAATTGCAGGTAGGTGGAATAAAAGGCTAAAGAGTATATTGGTGATTTACCTTACCGTTGGTGGCGCTGCCAAATGTCAACAATATGGCGTTCCTAAAACGTAACTTGATTTTGTTTTGAATGTTTAATTTGTATGTTGAACCTTTAAGTAGGTTTTCAGTAGTAGGATCAATTTTCCAACGCGTGTAGTCCTATGGGCTGCTGCGATATGTCATATCGTTAACACTATTTAAAGGTTAAATTACGTATTGAGTTAATTTAATATTTTTCCGCGCGGTGGCATTTGCTTAATGTAAATCGCCAATTATGTAGTAGTACAGTTTGCATTCAAGCCAAGCCTATATAATAAAAAACTTGAAAATTTTGAAAAGAATGCGGTTGTTATCCCTTCAAATATTATTTTAGGGAAAAATTCAATCTATATGGTCCAGATGGCTATAATTCGTATTGGCATGATCTACGAAAAGAACCAAGGCATTTTTCTAGAAGAAATTTTGGTGGCGGTAGCTGCATGGTTTGGGGAGCGTTTTGTGCTAAGAGAAAACTGGATTTTGCCCGTACATCGACGAAAATTAATAGCGAATTGTACATCACACTGTTGGACAATAATTTTCTTCCATTTATCTGTCGGAATAGACAATCAAAATTTATTTTTCAGCACCCCAATGCAACCATACATGCAAATCGCCAAACAAACAACTGGTTGTGTCAAAAGAAATATGTGTTTTGGACTGGCTATAGAGATCTCCAGATTGTAACCTAATTGAAAACATTTGGGGCATACTGGTTCGCCGTGTATATGCAAATAATAGACAGTTATCAGATGTAAAGGACTCCGTAGAGCAATTTTAAATTGTTGGAACAAGTTAGAGCAAAATATTATTATTATTTGGTTGGAAGTATGAAAAATCGAATTTTTTCTGCAATTCAAAAAAGTAGCAGTGCGGTTATAATTCTGAGACAAGCAAAATTTTATTTTTCGTGCTGAGCTCGACGTAAGATAAGACTGCAAGTTAATTTTGTGCACATGAATCTTGTTCGTTACAACAACTAATAATAAAATTCAAAATTGCAAATAACATTTGTATTTATTTTGAAATCCTAAAAATATGGGGTGCGGTTATAATTATGTGATGCACTGTATCCAATTATTCAAATCGGTGAGGGACACCGGGGGTAAGTTGTTTGGGTTCGCCTAAAATAACAATGGGGCGGTTTTTGTTAAACTTGTTGATTTTTCACTGTTTTCAGAAGTAGAGTGTAGATATTTTATAATTTAAAGAAAGGATAATTTGGTTGCAAATTTGAATGTTTCAAACAATGTCCTTTGTTTAAAAATTATTGAAACGTAAAACCTCAAGTTATTTTGTTTTTCTGGTAGCCATTTCCTATATTGTTCTACCCCAAAGTAAGCTGACTTTTTTTTTCTCGGTTTTCGATTTTGTAATTTTTTACTTTTTGTATGTAGTGAGGGCATTAAGAACTAAGAAGTACAACTACGAAGCTTTGAATTACTTAACACTTGAATTGAATTTGAATAAGATTTTATTTTGTTCTAATGTTGGAAGAGAAATTAAATATGATTTTAGATTTAAAGAACTAACCACATTACTTTTGTTTGAATACGAATAAACATAAATGAAAGTTCAAGTACAATTTGTAAACAATAGATTTGATGAGAGTTTTTAACATCAAAAGGAAACTTTGGAGGTATTTTTTTTGTCGAGTAGTTAATTCTCGTTGACAAATTAATTATATTTGGTACGTAGCTAAATGATCGAAAATATATTTGTTTTTATTTTAAAGAAAATAAATTAAGCGTTACTTATGCAATTGTAACAGGTTCATTGTTGGAGAAATGTTGCAGGACTGATTTAGTGTCCTTTGTAAGCGAATTTCCTAGTTAACTTGTTTGGTTTCCATTAAATATCTGGATATGTGTGGAGGAAGTGGTTTCCAGATTTTATTTAAAATTTTTTTTTTCAGATCTGCATGGAACCCGATGTTGGTGCCTTATACTTGACTGATAAAGATACTTTCGATAGAGAAGCGCGTCGTTGGACATGGCGTTACGCAATGATTGATATGAGTCTACAGAACTATTGATGTTTTGTAATATCAAAGTTTGTTTATTTAAAAGTTAATTTTGTATAATTTATACTATTCGATTTAATAAAAATATTTAATTCGTATTGTGTTTTAATTGAGATTTGAGATTGAGATAATATTTTCACGCAACAGGTTTTTAGTTGGAAAGGATGTTCAGCGACCACTAATTTTATGTAACTTAATTTTGGAGTTGAAAAGTTAAAAAGTTTTGTTTTTTGGCTAAAGTAAATGGGACGTTCATGCGCCGCCGCCACATCTTGTTTGCAGGTGGCGCTTTTGTGCATTCTTGCATCCTGGAGTTGCCCCCGCATCAACCCCCGGCCCAGTTTAGCCCCGGTCGCTATGCTATCCGGTTACTCTTACTCCCAACTCAACTCGCGCTTTTCACTCGCGTAAGCGATTTCACTTAGGTATTAAAACTTTTTCGAGCAACAATTTTTTTTAGCATTGCTTAACAAGTGTAAAATTTTCTTGTGATGGAAACTTGAGTTTTAAATGACTTTTACACCTTCTTCAAAACTTTAAAAGTTATAATGTTCAAGTTTTTATTAATAGTTTTTCTTACAATACTTGATACGTTCATGTGCGAGCACTATCAGAACTTGAGTATTTATCAAAATATTCGGCATGGCCGATCAAGAACTAAACTTCTTCGCTCTAATTATCGCGAACAAATTTATGATAAAAGCGGCAGCAGTAGTTATAATTGGACAAAGCAGGATTCAATACAGTTTCCAAATACAATTGTTTTAACAGATGAATTGCGATATCCTGACAGTAATTTATCCACTCATGACCATGACGATTTAGTAAAAAATAGATTATATCCAGCAATTAAATCCGAAAGCGAAATCTTATTTCCATTAAATCAAATTTCGGATCAATATTTAACTTCTTCAGATCGCGTTAATGTGTTTAATTCTAGCGAGTTTAAGGATCCTAAGCAAAATTTTAGCAGGAAAGTTACGGTAGATTCAAGTTTTGGCCCAAATTTAAACAGTAGTTGGCAACATATTTATAACAGCGTGTTAAATTCCGATCAACAGTTGAAAGCAAAGCAGGAAGCAACAACTGAAACTCAATTGCAGGGTGAGGTAACTAGTGATATGCAAATCCAAAACAGTTTTCTCGAAAATGCGGTCGACGATGAAATTGAATATACTTCGGATAAATCGGTCACTGGGACTATCAAGACGGGACACGTTGACATAGTCACCCGTTTCTTAAGAATAGTGGAATCTCAGCATTTATTAGGAGAAAATTGTACCGCTGGCACTCATTTAAATTTAGGGGAAGGTGTTGTGGATCGTTACGCACAAGAACGATTTCGTGTCGAAGCAGATGTAGCAGTTAACCGTGCGAATATGTTAACACGTATTTGGAAGTATGCCGATCCAAGTGTCGTTATGTCGGAGTATTTATTGCATGCATTAGTGTTTTCCATGGTGGAGTTCGACGATGACATTTTTGCCGGTGGAAACTGTTACGATCAGTATCAATATAAAGATTATTGGTTATTTTGTCCGTATGCTTATCGCCTTCCCGAAGGACCCATCCTTGTTAAAGATCTCGCTGTGGAATATAAATATCTCAGCAACACATCCGAATGGTTCTATATTGCACGCAAGAATGCAGAGAAGGTCATCAAAAACTACAAGCAATTTAGTAGAGGTGAGTACAATTTTTTTATTCTCCAAACCCAGATATATTATGTGTACTTGCAAAATAAGTACAAATTTGTTTACATGTCTCGCCTGTCTTGTTTGCGTTTACTCGTATCTTAGGCAATGTCAATTAAGTTGATTGTGGTTGTAGTTCTATCCTCAGTAAGTCCCAGAACACTTGAAATAAACAGGATTCAACTTGTGTTCGCTGACTTATTCTACTCCTTTTCATTTTCAAGTCGTTGAAAAATAATCATCTTATCTATTATTATTTTAGTTTGTCAGTTGGCCGGAAATCAAAATAGTGACCGGACTCTGAGCGATCTATTATAAAACTTTAAAATAAAATTTAATTGAATATATTTTACTTCCACGACTGCGCCAGTACGATCCTATTTTTTTTTATTATATTTAATTTACTACTTGTAATATTTCACTACTTTCTCTCGGATTCTATGAAGCTCAATACTTCATACCGAAGGTATTTTCTTGTCTTAGTCTCGAAAAAGATATAAACTTTTTTACCTGTATTTTAACCCCTGATGGTTTCCCTCATGAGAGACATTCTGCCTATCTTCCCATAGTTTGATCTCCGCATTATGTATTATGGCAAAGGTGAAAAAGCAGAAACAAGTTACTGTATAAATAGACTACTAAATGCATTAGACCCTCACTCATACGAACTAATCGATTCCTAAAGAAACTTTGTAAAACGAGTCTTTATTCTCACGTTTTCGCTATAAATCCTACATTTCTGTTTGTATATTCTGTGCTTACAAAAAGGAATTTACTTAAAATATTTTACCAACCTATCAAGTAACATCCAGAATTGTAATTTTTAAATAGTGTATCCATTATACACACATTTTCACCCCACGAAAATCGCCATAAGGTAATTTTACAGCTTTATAATTCTGTTACGAAACCGATTCTTCCACTTTAATTTACTGACTTGCAGCAGTGTTCCTGCTTCTACACGCAGCAGCGGCTCGTCAAAGGGCAAAGCAAGCTTAGCTTTCTCTAAAATGCTGCACTATAAGATCGATACTTCTTCCACAATACATATCCAAAAAGTAATGTGAGGCTATCGCAGCAGCCTTGTTGCAGATGAAAACGCCACTGCCTGCAGGATGACTGGAATACTTAAATTGAGTTTATGCAGGCGATGCAAGGCTAACGATATTCTCATTGGTTTATCGTTTGTCCTGCACCAATTACCATCGGGAATCGTAGCGTTGCGTCACGTCAGCGTTCTGCAATGCAAAGAAACCGGGCCAGAGTGCAAAACATCGAACAAATCTGTCGACGTCAATTTTTCAAGTAATTTTCATTAAGCTGTTTTACTTCAAAAATGCTAAAATATTGTCTTAAATATCCATTAAATCCATTTTTTAAACAAAAAGTGTTTAAAAAATTTACGATTGTTTAGTATTCGATTGCAATCTAACATTCACATTATATAATTTTACAACATAATCAGTCTAAATAATGGATTAAACATCCTGGATACAGTTGTATTATGTCAGTTGTATCCTTTAATTGCTCGTAAAACTTAAACCAATGAAGGAATTTAATCTGTTAAAATGTAAATGTACATTCAGTAATAGCAAATTTACTAATTCCATGGCTGTTTCATTTTTCCTCCTATTTATTAGCTTACGGTCATACAAGAAGTAGAAATGTCCACCAAATGGTATTTCCACAGGTTTCAAAAAAAAACCATTCATATGAGCCTGGGTTTGCTTAATTAACCCACAATTAACAATGCGATTCTTTATTCGCTTTTTAAACAAAGGTTTAAATTCTAGTATGAGACGATACAAATATAAATGGAAAACTGGAGTTATAGATTCGAACTTCAACATTAGAAAATATCTTTACTCCCCGTTGAAAACAAAAAGTAACCTTATGTGAAAAAAATGCGATCTAGATTCGCCGAAGGAGAAAATCCAAGTTACTATCTCAACTAGAACACCTTTGGATTTTTGTTGCATATACTAATCACAGTATTGAATTCAAACTGTTAAACACTAGTTTCTCAGAAACGCTTGCTTAATTTTTGTTCTTTTTCACCCTGCCAAGTCTTGTTCCGATCCTACACTAAAAAATAGATACATAAAAAAATTCATCAATTTTGCGACGATGAATTATTCATCAATATGATGAACTATTCTTTTTAGTGTAGAGTTCCACTTGAGTGGTTCATCTCAGCAGTAAGAAACTTATAGGATTGTACAGTATTGGTTCTCTAGTTTTTTTGTTTAAGATTATTTTTGAAGTCAGACAACACGATTTTTTCAGCTGAAGCCAAACTTTACTTTCGGACCGAAGTCGAAAGAAGTACAGAAAATAAAAAATATACTCAAAAACTATAAATTATATTTGAGAATCGTACAGAGCCTGGTCCAACATACAGTTAATGTAAATGGGCGTGGGTGCAATAAATCATAGAAGTGGAAAATTGAAATAAATGTTTTTCGTATGCATGCAGCTACTCTTTTGATTTAGTTCATAATAGCCAACGAGATTCAGATTTTGCAAATTTTAGGTTTTAAATTCGATAATACGCATTTAACTTTCAACAATCTAGCTTGGATTTATGTGGACCCCACATTTCTTAAAGTTTTGTTGTGGAATGGGGTCCACATGGCCCCGGTCAGACACCTAAAGGTTAATATTTTGCGGTTGGCAAATCACAAATATTGTATAAGGGAAATTAATAAAAACTTAAATTATGCGGATGGACCGACGCGACGGACACAAGCCAGATTATCAGGCTTCTTGCTACACCGCATATAAAACCCTAAAATATAAATATTTTTTTAAACTAAATATTTCTTTATTTGTTTTCTATTCGTCGATTTTTTTTGAAGTGACAACAAAAGTAACAAAGGTTTTGTTCATTATTCTTCTTGTTTTACTTTAATAAAAACCTTACATAGAAAAATCTTGGAGCAAAAAATAATTGAAGTCCAGAAAATGTGAAATTTTATTATTTACTAACTAACAGTGAATAAAATTCTGTCTTTTTTGTCGACTATTTTTGCAAATTTTTATTAACTTTCAATTATATTGTTGCTCGAATATTTTCCGATGTAACGTGCAAAAATTTTTATGCTGACATTTGGAAAATTAAAAAGTAAATCCTGGGATTCCCCGGAATACAAATTTCCAATTTTACAACCAACGATTTAACAAAATATGGAGTAAGTGCGGTTCATCCCAAGAGAAGCTGTTTTAATAATAATTATTATCCAAGTACAGAATTATTTATAGAAAAAATAATTAATAAATTGGGGAGGGGGGGTTTCATCAAAATAACTGTAAATTTTTGAAAGTTACAATATGTCGAAAATTGAACCTAAAAATTAATAGAAAAATTGTAAAATAATTATCATTAAAATATTGAAGCTATTTAAAAGGAATGGAAATCAGAATATCCGACGAGGGGACCCCACAGTTGACCAACCACTTATTTCGGTGAACTTTGTTTTAAATGAATGTATATTTATCTGTGGCATGGGGTTTGATTATTATTAGCATTATATAAATAATTAATTTATGTACCTTATAGCAACTACAAGGTAAGTAAACCTTTCTATATTTAACTTTCAGGTCCATGCTAGTCTGTTTAAAAATTAATGTGTAATATCAAAGGAACCCGCAATACGTAGGGGTATTGATGTTTCGAGATTTTGTAATAATATTCGATGTCCGCATCTACTACATTCGCACATATCTTTTTTTCCAACCTTTTATTAATATTTAACTCGCAATAAGTAAGAAACGACAAGGGAACAAAGTATGTTTAAAACAGAATGTATAAAACAATTTTTTAAATTTCTTTTAAATCTTAATAACTCCTACGTAGTCAATATTTCAGACTATTTTTAAATTAAATGTTTTATAGACCCAGTATTTATTTAAAAATTATCTCTAAATATTAATATTTATCTAAAAAAATATTATCTGTAAATATTAACTTCTAATAATGAAAACTAACAAAATCACTCATGTATAGAGAGGTAGATAAGATCATCTATCGATTACCTCTGCCCAAAAATGCTCAAGTACATCAATTTTAGCTGTAAATGTTATTTTTGGGAGTATAGAAAAATGAAACGGAATTTTATTTTAAAATTTAGTAGATATTGTAATAAGGTAAGGAAGCGGTCATCTAGTAGTCAGAGCGATCAGTTGTTGATGCTAAGTACTCTATTGGAATCCGGTAAGAGTTTAATTTTATATTTTCTTATGATCGTCTGCTACGTCAAATTAAGCAAAAACACTCCGCTGCGTAATTCTTGACTGTGTTGAACCTTCAGGCAATAACGTTTTCTAAATGAATTTCTTTGCGAGAAAGAAATAAAAATTAAATTTGTTCTTTCTTATATCAGGAAGAATTATGTTCATAAATTGAGGCAGTGGGTGATTGAAACAACATTATATACAAATCTAAAGAAAAAGCTGCAAACGTTTAAACCAATGAACTGAAATAACAAACATAACAGAAAATATCGACCATACAAACAAGGAAACAGAGCGAATAATAATTTACCACGATCGTCAAATTTGCAATTGTTTAATCTTTTCACAAAAAATGGAACACGAATGACGTTTGACAAATTTTATTTCCATTTTGAATTTTAAAAAATAATCAAAACTTCTCCTAATTAATTTTTCATTTGTACCAACGCAATCAATTTTTTTATGTAACTTTACGCGTCCGCAATCAAAATCACAATACGAGTTTCCAGATCATAAAAATATTTTGGAAAACCCAAAAAATGCACACTAATTTTATAATTACAATGTTTGTAAGTTATCACAAATAAAATACACTATAAGTATAAAATATCGCAAACGTTTTCATCAAGGGATGAACTATCAGATGATTATCAAATTATTGAAAAGGAAATGCTGTTTGTACAAGAATATTTCTTTAATTTTCGTTAATTATGTAATTGTGAAAATGTTTGTTTTGATTGCAAACTTCTATAAATAAAATTCAATTAATATTTAAAAGATTAAATTATTCCAAGTTAAACAACACATGATTACATTTTTATAAAAATAAATAATAAATTGTAATTAGGCTGACTTAAAAGCATTATAAATCGTAATAAAAATCGGAATATTTATATAATCGCAGTTTTCCCTTTAAAAGTTAATTTAGGCAAATCAATTTTAACTTTGTGTGACATCAGTTTGCATTTAAAATTCGACACCTAGTTTAAACACATGAAGTTTTAAATTCATTTTATCAATTGAAACCTTGTTAACTTAAAATTACAAAATTTTTTGTATTTACAATAAAAATAAAAAAAAAATGAGGGCGCCATTATGTTTCAGGAAAATTAACAAACAAATTTATTTAAATTGAACATATTATAGAAGTTCTCAAATATTACTTATAATGTCTGGTTTTCAATTTTATTCGTTATTATTTACTCGTATTAGGATTCATTTGAACCAATAACTTATTCAGTATTCCTTACTATGTAATTCTACGTTCGGAGGATAGCACGCAAGTGACTCCACGAATTGTAACATTTTTTAATGAAATTATGATAGATTATGACGTAAATTACAAATAATAAACTTTTAATTTTATTTATCATCCCTGAAGCCATTCCAACTTGCAAATTACGGATCTAGAAATACAAAATCTTTATTTTTAAGTTAAACTCGGCTATAATTAACGAAATCCAAGTTTAAAATACATTTATAAAATGATGTTAGCAGTAGCACGACTTGAAGTCAACTGCGGCAGGTTCCACCCACTAAAACACATTGCCGAACCTAATTGCCGTCAACATCAATTTTATCTTATGTTTCTAATTATTTTCTCGCGATCAGAAGGTCCGGTGGGTATCCACGATGTTGAAACAGACCTCAGATGTACATCTACGTTTTGCGTTCTTAAGGGCAAGTTTTATAATAGCTGCTTTATATTGGTCATCGTAGGATTATATTCCATCAGTCTTCAGATATTGGATTCTGTTTGAACATCTGATGGTTGTGGTATCAGGTGTGGATCTTGGACACCTGCTATCCTAAAAATCAATATTTTTTGTAATATAATACTCTAAATGAGTTTATGATGTCGTAGAAGTGATTTTCTTCTTCAAGCGTTGGATGAGGAAATCGGTGTAATCACCGGGCATTGGTAATGTGATTTGCTGAGGTAAAGTTTGCCCGTGAAAGAGGGATTCGATGCTAATGAGTATTGTAGCTGCTATTCTTGGGTATTCGTCAAGTTTTAATTGAAAAGTATAATTCTTCTTCGGAGGATTTAAGATGGAATTATTGAGTAATAATCATATTTTGATGACTTTTTCCCTTTGTTTTGAATTTTACTGATTCTTGATAAATTCTTCTCACATTCGATTTCCTATGAAGTAAACCATCGAGTTGTATGATGAAAGGCGCGAGGGTGAGTTCATTATCAAATCATTATATTACAAATTGTCTTGTCGGTCAGTTGAGAGTGGCGTTGAACTATTTGTTACACCATTCAGATGGACATAGCATTTTGGGCAGGACATTTTCAGAGAATCCTGTCAATTTTCTTTCGAGAGAGGCTTCTATTCTGTTTTCAATAGAAAGTGACGGAGTTTAGAAACATTAGAACTGAGATCTTCAGCTGGAGTTTTTCACTTTATATTTGCTTCATGTTATGTATTCAATGTATTCAATTGCTGGAATTTAAATATGACGCATCTACTCAATTAATATTTGTTTGGGATTTGCACACAAGTGTCACTTGGTTTTGCTTTTTTGCATTCTGGAATATCGTTCCGGGGCAAAATAAGTTGTAACAAGGGACGCTAATCCATTGTAATCTCTTGAAGTATGAGTTTCATCGGTGGCTCGCAAATTGCTAGAATAAGAACGTTGACGTTAATTCGACGATAGTTTGACGTTGAATTTGCGTTTACTTAATTTGCATATTAATTGGGTGTTTCATTAAAACTTTTAGTTTTAAGCTATAATCAAGTTCGCACAATCAATTAGATACTGGAGATATTTTGTACTTTATGACCCCCCCTGGCTTGGATTGAAAGATTGACAAGTTCGTATTGTTATAATCTGTTAAATTGTTTAATCTCGAAATGAATAAACATTTTATTATTTTTCGCCCTCTCGATATCTTCTTCCATTGATGATTCTCCTTTGTGGGGCGGCGCAACTAAAGCTAGGTTAATCCTAGCTTGGTCTAGGCCTTGAAGCAGATTGCCTGCGATATCTTGATCTCCTGTTTTGAGAATTGAGATATTTTTGTTCCAGGAGGTACTTAATCTAGTTCTTAAATCTTGGTATTTCCGTTCACTATTTTCACGAATCTAGTTTCGACTTAGTAGAGGAATCAAATATAATCCTGTCGGTTTGAGGAAATGATTTCTTGACTACTGCAGCGGTTCTCAACCTTTTTACGACGCGACCCCCAAATTTTCAAGCTTACTTTCTGCGACCCCAACAATGTCAGTAATAAAAAATAGTCATCACTTACTTTGTTTAAATATTAAAAAAAGATTTATATCTAAAAAAAACACATAAATTCTCAACTTGTACTTTTTTTTACCTCCAATCAAAAATAAATAAATTTTTCTTGGAGAAAAATTAAATTTTTTTTACATTTTTGAGATCACCGTGTTCAGAAACGTAAATATTTGCAAAAAAATCATTTATGTTGATCTGTCGGTCGGTCGTCAAATTTTGTTCTTAGTTTTATTCCTGAACCGTCCAACCAATCACGACCAAATTTGGTATGTTAGTAGGGTTTACTGTAGAAAGGTGAAAATAAGATTTTCGTCACGATATGTCAATCAGGACGGCCACTGCAAGCTTTGTGATAAGTTTTAAAGCTTTAACCAAAATAAGTGAAATTAACTTTCTATCTGTCATTTGTCAAACACTTCAAGTTGTCAAAGTTGAAAAGGGATCTAAAGGGATCTCAACCAAATTTTGTATCTAGGAACATTGCCCCATAGGACTTGACAGCATATGAAACCATTTGATGAAAATCAGTAATTCAACATGAAAAAAAAGATTACCTACTTTTTTTTTGCGAAAACAGACAAAGAAATCTATGGGTTCCCAACCCTCTCGGATTGGCCGGGAGGCTCCGGTTATAATGGTTAACCTCCCGACCTTCCGGAATGCAATCATTTCTCCGGTTTCCCTAAAATTATACGCATCCGTCGATATGAATATTTCTTTAGTAATAAAGCAGAGTTACAAATACTAACAATCTTCGATTTTTTATGTAAAAACTTTTATGATTTTATGGTAAAAAATCGTCAAATATTAGATGCTGCTCGAAAACAAAGTAAATATAAATTTAAAAATTAATAAATGATTGAGATTTTCTTTTAACCCCACTACTCTATTTCTTAAAATTCTCCCGGGTTGATCCTTTCGAAAGTTGGCAATCCTAGCTACAACAACAAAAGAATGAAAATGTCATCGTATCTCCGGAAATGTTTAACCGATTGAAATAAAAATTTGTGTGCTGATGGAGCTTTTAAAATACAAGTATTGGTGAGGAAACAATTGAGCCAAAAGCAAGAAAATTGCAGAAAATATTAACTGAAATCTTAATTTATCTATTTTTTGAAATTTTTTGAACATTTGAAAAATTTAATAATTATCTTATGACGTGAGATTCATTTTGCAAGTTTGACAGTAGCTTTTTCAATATCTAAAAAGTATTTAAGTTTATCGGTCTGTATTTGGAACTTTTCTTGTCTTCTTGTAGGGCCTATTTTACTACTAGGCGTATTAGGCACGTGCCTAGGGCCCAATGGCCAGGGGGGCCGAAAAGAGAGAACATAAAATCGTAAAATAAAAATCAAATACTGATAAAACAACCTAAAAATTGGGCCTTCGATGCTATTAGTTACGCTGGAATATAAGCGACCCGAAAATTTTCTAAAGCCTAGGGCCCAACTCAGTTAAAAATAGGCCCTGGGAATAGATTAAAATTCTGACCCTGTTATGTACAATGACTAGGGAAACTAGGCAACTGCCTAGCCTAGGGTGCAAACCAGATCAAGGTGCAAAAATTTAAAAAAGAACTTAAAACAACTTTTGCCGCAAAAGGGCCAGATTTTTTTCTGAAATTTTCTGAGACCTGGAGATCGTAGAATACCCTTAGCATTATTTTGATGCGCGAACAAAGAGCAAAACGTGCACTGGGGGGTATTCCATACCCCTCAGACCCCCCGGTTTACCAATAACTACATTGAAGCTCAATTATTAATATTTTAAGTTATATTAATAAATACGTTTAACTTCAAAAGTTCAACAACTTCAGAGACATGCAAATATAGAATTACTTGTGGGCTTGGTAACGAAATCAGTTTTTTATTGCTTAAAATTAAACTTAAGTTTTAAAAACACAAAACAATGTATACCCAGTGCACTTTATTATATTTGTGAATTATTCCAAAATTTTTAAATTGGAGATTCCCTGTCCTAGGGCCGGCAACAGTTGTGTTGCTTGAGTGCTCGAGCACCACACCACGGATTTTGAGCACCACACGGGAATTACAAAACAGTATATAATTTGGGAAAAAAAACACTCAACACTTGAAAAAATTGTATTTCACATCACATAATACTATATGAGCACCACACGGCAAATCTAAAAGATGCCGGCCCTCCTCTGTCCTAGATCAGAGCTATTTTTACCAAGTGCGTGGACTTAGAAACTTACTCAGCCCTATGAGTTACATCTCATCATAGTTATACTCATACTTAACCGACTATTGTAAAAGGGGACCTTAATAGTATGAATTTTTCTGTGAGCTTGCAGAGAGCTGGCAACAGGCTAATAGGTCAATTTCTAGTTCTTTTTTAATTTTTTCCGATATATGGGAATCGTAGAATATCCCCAACATTGATTTTGCTGCGCGAACAAAGATCTAAAGGTTACTGGGGTGACCAGACCTCCCAGATTGCCACAAAACAGTTTTATAGTAGCAGCTGAACTAAATCTCAACAAAGCTTTACAACCAAATTTAGAAGTTTTAACAATTAATTACCTAGTTTGCTATAGAACTTTCTAAAATCTGTTTTAATAATTCGATAAGCTTCAGTTTAGCTGCTGTTACAAAACTGGTTTAGACACAAAATGTGCAAAATGCACCCCCAGTGTATCTTTTGTTTTTTATTCACGCATCCGAATGAATGTATTATTTTTAGTAACAAATATTAAAAGGTACCGACTCCATACTATTGAAATAAATATCCTCAATGCTAGAAGGCCGTACAACCATCCAGGGTTCTCACTAAATTTTTCAAAGCAAATTCCCTGACTATGTAGGGTTATTTCTAAAAAATAACCGAAATAGTAAAAAATATGCAAGACTTTAGATTCTAAACAGTAAACTGTGCACTGGGGGGTATTCCATACCCTCCAGACCCCCGGTTTACCAATAGCTACATTAAAGCTCAATTATTAATATTACTTGTGTGGCTTGGTAGTGGAACCAGTTTTTATTGCTTAAAATTAAACTCAGGGCCTATTTTACCATTAGGTGCATTAGGCACGTGCATAGGACCCAATGAGCAGATGGGCTCAAAAAGAAAGAACATAAAATCGTAAAATAAAAATCAAATACTGATAAAATAACCCAAAAATTGGGCCTTTGATGCTATTAGTTACATTTGAATATAAGGAGCCCGAAAATTTGCTAAAGCTTAGAGCCCAACTCGGTTAAAAATAGGCCCTGTTCTTGAGTGACCACTAATATAGTACACACCAAACAAATCTCAGGAAATGTTTAACCAATTCTGCTCAAAGGGTATAGCCGGGTTTATATGGGAAATCTGCCCTTGCGGCCTTTTCGACTCGTACTTGGGGGATCGTTTTGGTATCAAATAAAAATAATTCAGCCCAATTTTCAGCTCTTTTTAAACGGTTCTCGAGTTTTTCAAGAAAACCTCTTTTTTTGATTTTATTTTTTTTTAAATAGTAAAATTCAAAATTAATGGATGGTGATTTTTTTGCTAATTCTTAGGAGTAAAAGACATGAAAAAATACTTTGGTCATGATTATTAAACGTAAAGCCGAATTTTGGCGAAAGAAATAAAATTTAAATCTTATTTTTTAACGCCTTTCTGAAAAGTGTCACTCACCAAATTTTGTCAGAAAATGTCTTTTATACTCCCTTATACTCATGAATTTTGAAGTGGTGCAACAATATGGCAAAAATTAAAAAGTAATTATTTTCTGTAATTTTGCATTTAAATAAACTTATATATTTTTCACATTTCCGGGAGTAAAGTGGTCACTTTACTTCCAATTTTGCGGAAGTAAAGTACTATTTTTTTTTTATCTGAAATTTTGCATATATAGATAGATTCCCACAACTAATTACTAGATGTTTAAGGTTAACGAGGTGGGGCACGAGGGGAAATTTTATTTCTCGGTTTTTTTATAACTATGTAGTGCCGTTTTCAAATTATTGTAAATTCAAAATTTCTAATGTAGTAGCTATTAACCAATATATAATTTATCATTTGCAGCGAAATTGTGAAAAATAGTATATAGGGTGCCGAATGAGTTAGCCGAATATAAGAAATTTATTTATACAAATATCTGCTTTACTAATTATTTTAAAGAAAAGTTTTAAAACACAAAAATAATGAAGAAATACAAACTGTTAATGAGATTTAATGCTCCATACGAATCAGCATTAGATTTCATCTAGCTTTTACTTAAAAAGTCAAAAAATGGTTTTGAAATTGTTAAAAGTTTCATATATCAGACTGGCCATGTAAGTTTCCAATATTTTTGAAAATAGAAATTAAATTGAATTTTTATTACATGGCTAGTACAATAAATGAAAATTTTAACAATTTCAAAACCATTTTTTGACTTTTTAAGTAAAATCTAAATAGAACCCAAATGCTCTTATCTTTCGTAACTTTCACATGTTAATTTCCTACGTTCGGCTAACTCATTCAGCACCCGGTATACACCTCGGGACTAAGGTTCTTTTCATCCCATTTGCGATTTTTGTACTCGGCTAACATCTCGTGTAAAAACCCTTGCACGCGGGATGAAAAGTAGTACTTTAGTCCCATGATGTATAATATACTATTCTATGGTTAAAAAATTTATAAAAAATTATTTTTACCGAAAATTAATAATTACATTGCTTAGAAAACATTTTTAATTGTTTTACTGCAAAGTGATTCCATAAAGACCATTAGAAATTATATATTTCCAAGACCAACCTTACTCAGAGCAGGATTTATGATCTATTTTGTATTGAATTATTACATTTAATGTCAACAATTTATGACAATTTTGTTAAACAGTATCGATAATATACTTAATATAATAACTTTTCTGATTGAAATTTTTGTTTCTATTGTTTTAAAACGAAAAATTATTCCCAATAATACGGAAAAATTATATATCAGTAGTTATCTTTAAGAGTAAAGCATGGAAACAAGATTTTTTTAACGTCTCTTTAATCATTTTTCACATACTGTATTATTTTAAGTAGGATATGTCTTAATTTTCTATGGTTTTCTCTGTTTTTTCTCTGGTGAGGATATATTTTCAGTAAAAACAAATTTTATACTCATTTTAACCATAGAAAACATAAAAGTTTGTTTAAATGCAAGATTACAAAAAAAATTACATTTTAATTTTTGTCATATTGTTGCACCACTTCAAAAATATCGAAAAAATTCATGAGTATAAAGGAGTATAAAAGACATTTTCTGGCAAAATTTGGTGAGTGACACTTTTCAGAAAGGCGTTAAAAAATAAGATTTAAATTTTATTTCTTTCGCCAAAAATCAGCTTTTTGTTTAATAATCATGACCAAAGTATTTTTTCATGTCTTTTACTCCTAAGAATTAGCAAAAAAATCACCATCCATTAATTTTGAATTTTACTATTTAAAAAAAGATAAAATCAAAAAAAAAGTTTTCTTGAAAAACTCGAGAACCGTTTAAGATAAAGTGCTGAAAATTTGGCTGAATTATTTTTATTTGATACCAAAACGATCCCCCAAGTACGATTCGAAGAAGCCGCAAGGGCAGATTTCCCATATAAACCCGGCTATACCCTTTGGTGTACTGATGATTGGAGGTATTGCGGCAGAAGTGACGATATGTTTTTACGTATTAATAACTTCCTTGATGTTGATGTTTTGATAGCAGTTTATCAATCTTATATTCAATCGTTTGAGCAAGGGAAATATTGAAAATTTTCTAAATTTACTGCGACCCCTTAAAATAGATCCGCGTCCCCTAAGGTATGGTGTTCAGAAAACACGAGCCCCCATATATGCCCCCCATACGTCCATATATGCATATTTTAGATATGTTTTTATTGCCAAACAATAATACGTCTCAAAAGAAATATTTGTAGAGGATTGGTATTTTTTATTTATATTTTAACAAAGTTAATTTGTATTCTAATTAAATTACGTATTATTTTAACTTGGATCATCAGTGTCGAGTATGCATACGAGCCGTGGTCAAAGTTGTTACGCCACTGGTTAAAATTTGAATATCTTTACTATAATTGCTTAGCAAAAGCAAATGAGTTGTTTTATCGATTATGCCATTATAGAATACTTTCGGGTGCTCTGTGAGGTTATACTCTATAGCCTATGCGATGATATATTATTAAAATTAACATTGATACATAAATTAAAACTTTGCTCTAAAGGTGAATAATTTTTTGTAGATGCTAATCCGTAAAAAAATTTTGTAAATTTTTTTGTTGACCGAAAGAAATTTATCGAAAGCCCCGAGGAATGTAGATAAACTTGAAATCCCGCAGAAAGTTAGTTGCTGTTTCTTAAGCTTATTCTTAAAAAATTATTTTATTTCTTTGATAGATATCAAGTGAAAATTATAAGTTTGTTTAAGGTTTTATAATCTTGTGAGATTTTAATCCCAAACTTTGGCATAAAATATTTAAATTACCGTAATACAGAGATTTTAATAAAAAATAAAAGCAATTTCCTCCAAAAATACAATTTGTTAAAAAAATTATAATAATTATTAGAAAAATAAATTTTCCGTTGGAAAATGAAAATCTGGCAAAAAGTTGTTTAGGGTTACCTAAATTTTAATATAAATAATTTAAAAAAATTTACAGCAACTATTCAATACCTTTAGACAAATTCTATCTCGAAAATCAAAGTTTTTGCGAATTTGCTCAATAATCTTTCCATTATCCTTATCTCGTGTAGCAGATTTAGGTTAAATTAAAATTTTTTGGATTTGCTCAAGAGACATTTTTTGTTCGGTGGTTTCCTTTTAACACGAAACTTTATTTATCAAGTGTTGTATTTTGAAAGAAAAATAGTTTAGTCGCTTACCGGTGTAATTTTTATTTAGATGGATGTCACGCTACTATCTTCACTAACTTTATGTCGGTGAAAAATTATACATTGAGGTAAGATATTTTTTGACATCTTCGAAGAGTTTTATTTGTGTGAGTTACAGTTT
Organism: Cantharis nigra; assembly: GCA_958510845.1. Classification (NCBI taxonomy): domain Eukaryota; kingdom Metazoa; phylum Arthropoda; class Insecta; order Coleoptera; family Cantharidae; genus Cantharis; species Cantharis nigra. Next base: position 24,388,677 of record OY294034.1, read on the forward strand.
TATATTGTTTCTGTAAACTGATACAATTTTTTCAATTTAAATAAATGGCCTGTATTTTTTTACAGCTGCGTGATCTCAAACTTATAATGGATCAATTTTATGCTTAAAAGTTCATATGCTCACATCAATGAAGCGACAGCTATACTTCATTTTATTTTGAGAGCCAATAACTTTCATAAAAATCTACCGATTTTAATTTTCCTTAGGTCTTTGGGAATGCTATATTCTATATTGATTTATTTGAAAGGTTTTTGTACGGAGAATAGAAGATTTAAAAAAATAAATTGAAAAAAATAACCAACACAAAAAGCTAAATTTTAATAACCGAAGCAGTCAGTGTAAACTCCCGAATAATACCATATTGTATATTCTTATTACATTTAAAAAAGGATTACAAAAGATGATATATTTTAAATTTACCACCAAGAAACAACTCGTAGGATCACTCGAAACATTTTAAACTTTATGCAAATTAAATTTGAATAGAATTAAACTTAGCTATGCCAAACAAATAAAAATCACACTGCCGTATTCTCTTATTAAGATAATATTTATTCAAATTATAATTAAATTTTTAGAGTCTTATTCAAAAAGCACCGACGAAAAATCGGGTTACACGTTCTTTACAAGCGATATAAACCTATTTACTTCTTGTAAAATAGTTAAAAATTTTATTAGTCTCTTGAAGTCTTAGGTAGCTTTATCATTTTACACCAGTCTATGGCAAAATTAAACTCAAAATGCAAAATAAATTAATTTAAAAAAAATGAATAACTTGAACGTTAATTTAAATTTTTACAGCACGCCTATGGCGTCGTGACCAACAGAATTTACGACTATAAAACTAAAACAATAAAATGTATAAAAACAATCAACTAATATTTATAATACTTTAGTAAAATTTAAATGGCAAAACTTCCAGACAAAACCATTTAATTGTCGTAATAAAATCAAACTATTTAAAATTGTTGTGGCCACTTACGTAATTAAAGTTTAAAAGTTCAAATTAAATTTTTTGAAAATTAAAGTTAAAACCAAACACATAAAAATAATAAACAATACAAACATTTTTCACTTACATAGAAGATGTTAAATGAGTGGGCCATCCTTCCAAAGGAGCGGCATTAAAAATCGAATTTAATCGATTAAAACTTATTCGTATGACTTATTAACCAAAAGGGTTCAAATTTTGAAGTGGCCGAATGTCCTTAATATGAGCTCTAATAAACACGAGGCTAATTTGGATTGCGCGGTTTAAAGTTAGTCCTTTGATATCAATATAAAATTACCCAAAAAAACTTCAAAATTACTACAAAACACATACATAAATATTCTACTACGAATTTACTGCCGCAAACTTCAAAATAAAATTTCCGAATAATTCGCTGTTACGTAATTGCTTGTTCAAAACTCGCAGTTAATGCGAGTGAGTGATTTGGATAGTAGTTATCAACTGTCCAAGTAAGGAACAATACCAAAATTTATAACTTTTGCCAATAACCAATAATATTGCCATAAAATTGAAACCAATTTCTATAAACTAAAGGTAAAAATAACAGTTATTTTAAAGACTACATACGTCGGTCGGAATGCAATTAAATTTATTGATTTCTCCTGGGCTTTTTATTGAAATTGGATCATACTGATATAATAGTTGGGAACAACTTTATTTGTTTTATTTTAGAAAATGTCAGTTACCGGGTGTGTTCAAAAATTACAATGCTATAACGACCCGAAGAAAAAAACAGGGGGTTCATCACTGCGGCAGTATATACAGTATTAGCAGTAAGTGGAAGTAAGCAGCAGTATCAAGTAGTATTAAGCAGTAAGGAGAATTATTAGGCAGTAAACGGCAGTATCGCCAGTAAGTGGGAATATTAGCCTTGGTTAGTTACTTATGTTATAATTTGTTATTTCTGCTACTGTTATTGTATGCAACAGGTTCGATAGAAGACCTGGGCTTGAAAAACCCCAAGCAGCGGAGGCAACGGTAGGGCCGCCTTGGGACCTGTTTGGGCAACAATAAAACCGATTTTCGGGAGTTTTTGTCTGATTTCGAACCTGTTCGTGCAACAATGAGTCCGTTTCACGGGTTTTTTGTGTAAATTTAACCTACGGACTTGTTAATGTTACTGTGTTAATAAAATTGTTATTAATAGAATTTTATTTTATTATTAGTTTAATATCGATTTCACCAAAATTTCTTTAGATTTTCATCATAGAACATAATAAGCACAGAGTTGGCGTATGAATTATAGCTTAAGAAATCGTCGAGGTGGGAATCCCAAAGAACAACAAATTTAACATTCTTGTTTAATATTATTAAAATTTGCAATTATGATACATATTTTGTTTATTTAATATGCAATAAAGGTTTACAGTTTCACAACAGTACATTATTTTGACTTTAGAATGATACAAATCACCCGACTACAAATTTCTTAAGGTTGTAATGCGACCTGAACCAGAAAATATCAGGTGCGGATCAGGCATATAACGCTAAACTTGATCAGGACCATATCTGGCTGTACCAGTAGAGTCAAATCAGGATCCAGATTAGGGCATGATCCGGTAAGAATAAGATCCAGTTGTGGCTGCTTCAATAGGGCTCACCAGATTAAAACTGGATTGCGGATTACTAGAGCGGAGTGATCCGATTAGGATTAGGTTTGGCAACAAACAAGTTTAGTTATGGATTGCTCTAATAACAGAGGAGTCAGATAACAAATCTATATTAAGGCTTATCAGATCAAAATTGGATTAGGGCCACAAGGAAATGTCTCAATAAGGCATGCAATACTAAAACCAAATCAGGGTCGGAAGATCAAATTTCTAATCGGTAGTTCTAGAAATTCCCTATTTTGCAAGTGTTTAGAAAACTGTGTAATTATTTGGGATGTAATTTCTTAGGCTTTTGAATTTCTTATAAATTTTCGGAATTTTGGATTCTGTGTACTTACTATCTGCACAAACTTTGTCATTTTTTAATTTATTTAAGTAGCCTTACACTCCGAAGAATTGAACTGCCCCTTGGGGCTTACAAAATCCTTTTTTTGAGGGGGATTAGTCCTCTTACAACTTAAACTCTTGATGTTTTCTCGCTTCACTTATTAAATTCCTCCATCTGCCGCTGTCGTTTATCAGTTTAGGAGTGTCCTCACATTCTACGTACCGATTTTTGCTGCCCTAGTTTCTGGTTCTTTGCATTCGCATCGTCGTGTCCTTACTTGTTACTCCCCGATTCTTTAAACAATTCGTTTTCACCATTATTCGTTTTTCCGTTTCCTCGCATGTCCGTCACAATTTCATCATCCGTTTTGTTTTGGTTTAGGTTTTTGACTCGGGGCATGGTTCTTCTATTAGTTTTTCAACCATTCCTCCTTTCTCTGGATCCCAGATTATTATTCTCCCCTTCATAATCAATTTTATGTGACCCACTTTTACCTGGTTTCCTCTTTCTCTCCACGTTCTTGCTCTCTTTCTCATCTCACTCTCTGTGTAGGTGTTAAATCACTATCGATGTATATTTCTTGTCTTCCCACTTATTCAATTCTATAACGCATCTTTTCTCTCCTATTTTGTACACTCTCTTAATTTTCATATTCAGTCCTAGTTTTTTCTTAATAATATTTTCCACGACTATTTTCAGTTTTTCACTATCTCTTTCATTTATTGGTATACCGCTCATGATTACTTTGTTTTTCACCTTTTCCAGTTAATATTCTAGTTCTGCGCTTCTTATTTATAGTTGTTTTACTTTTTCTCTTAGTTCCCTTGAGTCTTGTTTGTTCTCTCTTTTCAGTGATTGCAATTCGTTATCTGTCCGCTCTGCTCCAATTTTGACTTCTCTTATTTGAATCTTCAGGTCTCCCATTTCATTCTTTATTTCTTGCAGACTTGATCTGATTTCATTTACAAAGCTAGACATCATGTCTGTAAGGCGATCCATTTTTTCTTCCATCTTTGAATTTTTCTTCTTTGGGCTCTCCTTTTTAGGTGATTTTCTTGTATCGTGTTTGTAATTGTACTCATTCTGTTCAGGGTCGCTTTGTGTTCCTTTAATTGGGGACCTTAAGATTTTTTTACTTTTTCGGAAGATCTCATATGTGGCTAACCTTTTTCTGTTACCCTCGTCCGTTGACGTTCCGTCGCTGCTCTCGGCTAATTTATCTAAATCTTCTCAATTTATTCTCTTGTTCATACTAATTCGATATACTTGCTTAAAAGATTTTTCTCCGGTGTTCGTTTTTAGTATTTTTATCCTTTCTTGTATGTATTTTGTTAGTTTCCCTTTAGATAGGATCGATCGCTATAATTACACAATTCGCGTTCAACACAGGCCCTCGGTTCAACCTCTCGGAAGCGTCTGTGTCGTAAGCCACTAGTTTGGGATGGTTTTTCTCTTTAGTAACATAGTTATTTTTCTTCAAAAATTTTTTTAAGTTGGTATTGTATCTTACACCTTATGCGATATACAAGTTAACCTCCAAATCGGTTACTTTCACCTCTTTCACCTTTCCTTTACTCTATTCATTTAGCACATGCAGCTGATGTAAACAATGATCGCTGCGTGATATCCACATGCTTGCTTTATATTTAATTGCGATTGGATGCTCATAAGGTCAAGACAACCCTGTATACAGTCCGTACTTACAGTTTTTCATTGTAAGTAGATGCATATAATTTTCACGCGGCGTTTGAATTTCTTAAATACAAGGCAACCTAGATTAGTCCCTCTCTGTCAAGCTCCTCCCCATAAATCACGTGCAAACTGCATGTATTTGTTATTGTCCACTGCATGTGCTAAATGAATAGAGTATAGTCTAATTGGAGCACTCCCTTACGTCACCTACACTCTCACTGCGAACTCTTATATTGTCGTAGCTGCCGAAAATATCTTCAGCTGTTCATACCTACTCTATTACGTCAAATAGACTAAAATATTTCCACTTTTCACTTCACTTGTTACCTGTTACCAACCTTGATCCATTTTTTAATTAGTAAAAATTTTATTACTAATTACCCTTAATTAAGAACGTGGCATGGGGTTAACTTGACTGGTGATGTAAAATTTACCAAATAATAGTTGAAAATTTGCCCCAAGCTTGGACTACTTTGGGATTATGAATACATAGAATGTAAACTTTAATTCAAAGTAAGATTTATTTTTTAATCTCAAAGTTTCCACAAAAGTTAGTATAATTTTAAGATTTCCCTCTAATTATCAATTCACTTTAGGAAATAATAGGTCTGTTCCAACAAGCTGTTATCCCCAGTTCTAAGGACTATACGCATGCTCTTTAAATAAATTTTTGAGTATTAAAGATAATTTTCGTTAAAATTTTAACTAAAGAGCATGCGTATAGTCCGAGAACTGGAGATAACTGCTTGTTGGAACAGACCTATAACTAGCATTCCATGTATAAGGTAGTACTATATGTATTATCGTAGAATTTTTGAAGTTAATTGTGACGTTAAACCTAAAAGGTTTCAGTTAGCTTAAAAAGTCGGAAGCATGAAATCGTCAGGTAAACGAAACCTTGTAATACGAAAACCAGATCAACCCAAATTTTTTTAAAACTCAAATTTCATCGAAAACTTCGGACGAATTTCAATTAAATAAAAAATCACTTACGTGAACTCAAAACTTAATTTAACAAATCAAAACTATCAATCACACAATTGAGACTCAAAACTAACGCTTTTTACGGGAACTCCCGCAAAGACAACCGTCTACTTCGACAAATCTGGCTCCAAACCAAAAGTTATTGTTCTATTTCATGCCAACTTAAAAATTAAATTTTTTTAACATTTACATGAAAATCACTTGCAAAACAAATTGAAATACACAAATAAATCAAAATTTAGATTTACAAAATAAATCTAGAATCATAAAAATAAAATTCTAATCTAAAACAATAATTATTTTTTAAAAGGGATGTTGTAACACGACAATATAAAGTAACGGCAGTATCAGGAGTAAGTAGCAGTAGTAATAAAGAGCAGTATCAGTAGTAACGGGTAGTATGAGCAGTAAGTAGTATTAACCAGTAGTAACGTATAAAAATAGTATATTATGCACATAGGCAATAAAGAAGACCTTCTTGTCACAGCCTGCTGTAGGTGGAAACTTGATTTTGTTACAGTACTCTCAAAATCAGATACTTAAGTGATTGATTACCTTACTTGCGGAATTGCAAGAAAATATTATGCTTTTTTTGTCTGATTTTAATTGCTTTAAGCTCATCTACTGCTGAGATTGACTTGTGCTTTATGGATGTTTTCAGGATGATTTTTACGTTTCTTGAAACCAACTTCTATATATCATTTTTAAACTTTTTTATGAACTTGGAATGAAACTGCAAAAAGAAAAATTTACTTACCTAATAGAACTAGCATAGAGCACGAATTGAAATATTCAGCATTTTCCGAATGATATTTATAGTTTATTATTGACTTAAATTTATTGATGTGCCAAATTAAGCAGTAATTTAAAAGCTCTATTTAATCAATGATTCCTGAACATAATTGAATCGTTTATACCGGGTGTTTGGTTAAAACTTTTTCTTTTTATAGAATGAAATGATTTATTAGTAATACAAAGAACACGTTAACAGTTTCAGAGAAGGGGAGATAAGAATACGTATTTATCAAAATTTTACGTCTCACGCATTTATTTTAACTTTATAATCTTAAATGTCACTCTACTGATACACCAAATTAAACCCTAAAGAAAATATTACCTTATCATAAAAAGAATATTAAAATATTTTTTAAATAAAATATTTATTACTAACAAGTCTTTTGCAGTTTACAATAATTTATAAATTAATAACAATAACAGAAATAATAAGTTATAATTACAATCTATCCATTAAACTGGAAAAATTCTTCCATAAATGCTTCTGTAGGCATCGACCCACCCACCACCGGCACCGAAGCGGAATTTCTACGTTGGATGCACTAAATAATACTTTGAATTATGAAACACTTCCTGTTATCTGTAACCTTGCTTTAAACTGAATGATGGTCTAATAGACCGAAACATAAATTTATTTAGTTTGTTGTTTTAGTAAAAAGCGTGATTATACCGCTTGTGTTATTTTATCATTTGGACGAAATTGAATTTTCAGTTAACATTAAATTATATTTAAATAATTTATTTAGTTTTGCTTGTGATTTTAAATTTCGCCAGCCGCAAAAATTTACAAACAACGCATTTAGGTTTATTTCAACAATACAACTTTATTTAAACTTTTAAAATTTAATAAATTTAAAATTGAAAAGAAATTATAATGGAATACCGAATTGTGTAATTTAAATATAGAAAATTTATTGGTTAAACAAACTAATTAGAACAACAAGAAGTATCTTTCGACTCGTGCCTACTTCTTGTATTCAGAAGTTGCTTTGCTAAATGTGATTTCAAGATTACACTTGATCAGACTGAAATCTACTAGGAGAAAAGTTTTTAACTACGTACAGTTCATTAAAACAATTATCATGTTGTAAATGTATTTTTAATTTCATAAACTTGGAGTTCGACATATTTTTGATAATTACAACTGCAGATTTTGTACGAATAAAATCTACGGTTCAACCTGGAATCCGAACCACGGTAAAATAAATTGGGAGTAGCTGAGATTCAAACTCATAATCACTAATTCTACGTTAAAAAGTATAGGATGAGTTTGTCTGTTGTTGAACGATAAAAAATTAACCCTGCGTGTGAACTGTGGGTCTTTTACGGCACAGTTGAAATTTTAGATGACTATACATTTTAAATTGATCAATAGAACAATTGATATTTTTCAATTTAACTTAGCCCCGCACTTTTTATAAAAATAATTTTTGAAAGTTGTTTTAGATTTTGCCAGGTTTCTTCTATATTGTAAAAATAATGCAAAAATTGTTTTTCTGGGTTTGTTTCATATTGTTCCAAAAAATCATCTTCATATATTCAAAATTAAGTCGTAAGAGGAAGAACAACATTTAAAAACTGAAAAAGTATTGGGAAAAATCACAAAATACGTTTTTTACAAAACTAAAATTTGTTTAAAAATCAAAGGGCATCAGATTAAATAATTTTTACAAATAATTTGTATTACTTTAATCTAAATTTACCTTGGAGATTTGAAATTTTGGTAATTTGAGTGTGTTTGACAAATCATGTTAGCGTATTTGGTTGTTGTGTTAGTGTAATTGACCTAAGGCCCTGATGATGTGAATTAGTTTCACGAAACCGGTTAGCCCTAAAATAAATAATTTTATGCGAGAAGTGTATATTTCATCCCGAAATTTTCCATATTTCTTGCAGATACTGCCAAATTATTAATTTAATTTGTATTATGTTAACAAGGAGTAAGCTTTTTGTAGTAATGGCTACTCATTCATACAAATTTTGAAAAATTAATCTGATAATGTACTACGGAAAATTTACATAAATGTAAATTTATATAATAACCGAACCTTCTTGTTTTAAGATAATTAAACAATGTGAGCGTGGAATTTAAGAGATGAGAAAAAAAAAAAGATGTGGGAAGATCAAAGCTGAGTGGGAATATTGTAATGTCGGTGAACCTAAACCTTGTGGAAAATTGTTCAATTGTTTACAGATGCATTCCTATATGTGCATTAATACAAATTCAAATGAAAAAATTGATTAAAAAAGAAAAGAAATTAAAAATGAAAATATTGAAAATCTATCGACGGAATGCTAATCTGAATACTAGCGACGCGATGTGTTCTGTTGGAAGCTTGGGCAGGATAGGGTTGTCCTGGAATATGGTGGCTCTTCGACCTCCATTTTTCTCCTTTTAGTATTCCATGGATAGTTTTTCAAAATTCTCATTTTTTATTTGTTTAGCCTTGAAAATGGATCAATAAATGAACCCGAAACGTCAAAAAATTTTATTTGTTTCATTCTATAAAATTGTAATTTGTAATACAATATAATACAAATATGTTGTTCCTGGATTTTAATAAGCTGAAGTTGATAGAGAATTTTGTAAATTAACAGCAATATTTTACCATAAATGTTTAAACTTACACTTAATCAATTTAACCTATCTAACATATTTCTAATTCTAGTATATTTATCACAATCCAAAATTGTTCTCGTGACCCAACTTCACAACACCTGCACCCCATCAGCTTCGGTCTTATTAACAAAATATAAACCGTAGTACAATAAGTAAATCAATTTAATGTAACTAATAATTTTAATTGTCAATTAACTTCAAGAACAATTAAAAATTACAACAATTTTTACGTAAATTATGGAATCAATAAATTATACATCAAGTCCATCCATTACAAACGCAGACTTCTATTTATTATATTCTTGCCACGACCACAGGATAGTATGGGTATTATGCGCTAACTTCCCAATAATCAAAATAATACTACCCAAAATTCTTTAAAAATAGTTTACGTCGTTAATAACGACTCTTTAATTGTGTGCCAAAATAATGAAAACACGAACACTACAAGATTAATCACCAAAGTTTAATGCACAGAAGTGGGTTTAAGAAACCAAATTATGCCTTTATATTTGATAAATCATGATTTGATTATTTATCTTTCCAGCAAAGTACGTTAGAAACACGTGAAAAATTTAACTTAAGTCAACGTCTCCAGTTTTAACCAATTAACTATGTATAATTTAATAATGAAAATGAAACCCTTCAACCTTTAACGTTAAAGCAAATACGTTGAATAAACGTAAAAAAACACAGGTAGGCTGAATGTAATCATCTAATTTTGAAATTTATCAATAAAGGTTATACAATTATTAGGTAATAGAATCATCTAATGGCGTCGTTAGATTTTATACCTTAGCAATAAACAGCGATGCTTATTGTTTAACATTATATATATGGCAACCGTGGAAAATAATTATAACTTTGATAATAAGAAGAAAAACACGTCCTAATACAGGATGGCCTAATAAGACAATCCACCCTTAGGGGGCTAAGAAACACTGAGTGTTTTTATTACTTAATATAAATAAATCTGTTGCAAAGAAACAAAATGATCATACAGGCATAAAAACATTTGTAAATCCACCTCGTTTAAATCTTTGATATTTATAATAAATTAAGGATTTTGTTTTACGATCCGATAAGCTTTATTTGTCAATATATGATTGATAATAACTGGGAAGCATAATTACGAAAGAGATTGAGATGTATTTAACGGTTTCAAGTTACGTTACACAAAAGAAATCATTTTGTAAATTAATTTGTGGTTAACTTAACTTAACTTAAAAAATTAAGATTACGTTAAAGCTCTGGTAGGTTATCCTTACATCACTTTTATTTCTTTTTTACAAGTTTTTCATTATCTAAGCTAAGTGGATTTAAATTTGTGACGGTAGTTAGACCCTAAATTTATAAAAAAAATTTTACATTGTTAAGATAACAATCAAATTATAATCATATTCATTTTTTACTTATTTAGACAATAATCTTATTTTGGACACTTGTCATAGTATACAAGAAAATTAATATTTTACAAAATATTCTTTAGTAAAATTTGAAGTGCTTTTAAGAAAATACGAAAGTTTTCAAATAATTAATTATATTTTATTTTTTGCATTATGAGTATCACCTAGAAGTAATCATACTCAGGTTATTATTAAAATACAATTAATTACGTACATAATTTGTACAATCTTAATGGATTATTGCTCTAATCACTGCTTCTCACAAGATAAATTAATAAAGCGTAATGACTTAGGTACAAGCACGTTTATAATTTTAACAACCTTAAGACAAATCCTGACAATGGCACATTTTAACTCAAGTTGTGACCTTAATGATCAAACAATAACAGTATTCTCTAAACTAACTAGGTATTACTAGAGAACTAATAAATGATCATTTTGCTGCTAAAATATTATTACAGTAGATATCAGTTAAAACGATTCCTGTTGCCAGTTTAAACTAATTTAGTCCGATGCTAATAAGTTACTCATGCTGGTAAAATATTTGGTTACATTTACAAAAAGCTCTCTTGTTGAGTTTTATCTACCCTTAAAATTTAATATCTACCATCTTTTCAATTTTGTTTAATCAACTTTACCCTTAACTTCAAATCAATAAACCTAAAAAAAAACGAAGGTTAACCTGATTTTCTTGTCAAACTACATAGGAATCTGTAAAAAAGTTCCTGATTCCGAACTTTCAATTTTTGGGGTCAAAAGTTTTTCAAAAATGCACCTTGATCCCTAAAAACTCAATTTGAGTCTTGAAGAGTAAAAAAATATAAGCTCGAAACGTGGATGAAAATTTTGGAGCAGGACTCAAAATATCCTGCCAAGGCGGCTGAAAGATTCACTTTGATTTTTTTACGAAAAGATATGTATATTCATTGCACAGGATGTTTTTGAAGAATGATAATAATAGACAGGATAATATTGTTTATGAATATTATTGGACAGGATAATATTGTTTAATTGGGACAGGATAGTTTTGGACAGGTTCTATAGTCGTAAACCTAGGTTAAAGAATAATATTCGAATTTGAATTTTTCACTAGAACGTGAATCGTAAAAATTTTACAACTTGAGTTTGTTTTCGACAGTTTTTACTAAATTAGCTATAAGTCGCGCAACCTGGATCCTGGAACGAAATTCACCAAGACCACTGACGAACGGAGCTCACTTATTTTTATTCTACAGAAACAATATCCACCTGACCCATAAAGCGTTCTGTTGTGGGCTGGGGATGTTGGTAAAGCTTCTTAAACTTCTCAATGGCGACAAAAATTGGATCAGCAGCTTGATCGTACTCTGAGGATGGCGGAAGTTAATCATTAAAAGTGACCGGAGAATGACGATCGGCTTCACCAAATAATGTAGATTTGCTATAGATAAAATATAATTTTAATCCCAATATGTGTATAAGCACTTTTCTTCCAGATATCTTGATGATTGGTTGTCAAAGACTATTAAAAGTGATCGCAGGAATGTGGTTCTTCTCCAAATTACACAGTCTTCCCATAAGTAACATTCCCCAACACACATACCAAAACATTGTCTTTCTTTTTTTTTATCATTTTGTCGTCTAACTTGGAAAACAGGCAAACCTTACGGGAAGGTTTAAGAATTTGGACCCCACGGTTGTATAAACTGGATCGGAGAATGTTGGTAACCCCATACTTAAGTTGAAGATGGGGACCGCCAACTTTATCTGCCTTCTGAAGCACGGAGACGATCATACATAAGTTTTGGACTCTCCTTGGATTGAAACCAAGTATCTTAGGGTGTCAGCAGTTGTTTGGCTAACTTACTAAGCTGATCACCATTTCTGGTCATTGACGAAAAATAAACAAAATAATCAAAAAATGTAGAGTGTAATCAAAAATTGTACCTCATTGGACGAGTGGGAAAACTAGCAGGTTCTGGGAAATCGGGTCACGTTATCTTGGTTGGTTGGTTATCAATCTCTATAAGCATAAATACTACAGATACCTAACTCATGGATTCCAGATCCCATCAATATCTAATTGCTATTATCAAGCATCTTTTATATTCGGATTTTTGTGCTACGATTTTAATTTTTGTTTGGCCATTTTCTCCAGGGATTTTCCTGGGAAGGTCAAATTTATTATATCCTACATGACTTAGTGCCATAATATTCATTCGCAGGGGGAAAACTGCGAAAAAAAAGAGGTCGTCTCTGGACTCGGTTTAACTACAAGCTTAACAACTGTTGAAAACTGATGATACCAACTGTGCATGATTTTCAACCGATGTATCTAGTAGTTTTTGATCACAAGATAGTAGCTAGGAAATAATCTTAAATAAAAAGTAAACAAAAAGTAGTCAATTCAATCAGTTCTATTGCCATTATTAGAGGTTGGATTCCTAGTTCTGCATTTAGTCATTGCTGATTAAGTGGAGCCCCGTGACTTGTTACATGACACGTGCCTAACTATCAACTTTGACGCCGAGTTGTTAGTCAAAAATTGCTGTAAGAAAATATGCAGGCAAAGGTTACGGTCAGACATAAAAGTACCAAAGTTCGCTTGTCGGCTTGTCATTGCCAGATTGCCTGGTTGGCTGAAGATTGCTATTTATCTCTGATCCAAACAGTGAAATCTCTTGAAATGAAATACGTCTGTGGGTTACGTTAGTACACCCGGGAGGGCCTGAAAACGCAAGTGTACGAATTTGATTACGTATAGGCGATCCAAGAAGTAGATTTCAATTACCAAGTGCAGAGCACTTGTTTTCAAAAACGTGAAACCTTATACCCAACTATGGTTATGCGAGCGCCAAAGTAAGTCTCGGCAAATATTTCCTAAATACCCAATAAGCTGGTCCATAACTCAACATTGTTTATTTATCAACCATGAAAAGATATAGCCTAACCAATAAAACTTTAAATTTACTTATAGCCGCTTCAAAATCACAAAATGACATTATCAAAGCTACCCACAATGAAGAAACAGTTTAATAGGAAGTACTAATGTCACTTGGCGAAAGTTGTGTACAGTGTGCTACACACAAACTGTACCTTAATAATATAATAATATAAACGTTACTCTAACGTCAAAATGTCGTCGAATTAACGTGTAATTTGGTATAGTTATATTTATTGGGGGTAAACTGTCGAACTATATGTCAAACCAACTGTGTGTACAATTGAGGTTACAAAGAGAAAATGTTCCAATAATTTAAAACTAAATGACCTAATTGTAGTAGTTTTGTAAAATTAATTACATCTTGGAAACTAGGGTAGAGCTTCATGTCGATCAATGGAATAAATGTGCCTCTGCCCTTTAATGAAGCACCAACTTTTTAAAATGAGTTTCTAAAGAAAGTTTGAAAATGCAATAACTTCAAAAAGGAATTAGGATTTTTTGTGAAGTACTAAAAGACACTACGAAAAGCACTAAACACCAAAGTTTTGCCGTAAGTGCTAAGAAATTCTTTAGTTTTTACGGTACTATTATTAAAATATATTTTGAACAGTTCGTAAAAGTATTATCATAAGTTAGATGTGTTTCCTTGCACACGCAAAATTCGTGTCCGGGTTAAAAAAGTGAGAACTGGAATAGGTAATGATAATTTGTGACAACTTTTACGAGCAGTAAAACGCATAACTGTCCCATTTAAGTGGATGGTCTGTTTCAGAAGTTTTTGCACGTTCATCGTCCACTAATGTTTACGGTCTTAATATTGAATTTCATTTTTTTTATGACAGTTTATTATTGGTCAGCTTTTATGTTCCACAAGCTTTTAGCTATCTTTAACTTTAATGAAATTAATTAGACATTTTGTATTATCAGAATGACAGGTTTATGGTTTAATAAAGCCGTTTTACATTAATTAAAAATTGGGTTACCGTGTTTTGCACTGCATACCAACAAAAACCAGTAGCGGCTCGTGACTCTTTTAAATTTTTTTAATTATATAATTATAATGAAAATCCATTATTCTATAAGTGCAATTGAAGCTACGAAGTTACCAGGGTAACGAGGGTTACGGTTAGCAAAATTACAAGCATAATTGCACAAGTTTCATACAGTGGAAATCCATTGACTAAATTTTAAACCTTCCTGCGCATCGGTATTGCAAGTAGTGGGCGGGAGATACCTTGACTCTCTGCGTGTGCTAGCCTTAGCTGATATTTGGGTAGCGATTCATTTCAATCAAATGTTTGATTCATTTTTCAAGTTTGAATAAATCATTAAATATATTTTATCTATAAAAATGTAAATATAATACTTCTGGTTTTTTTAAATATGAGAGTGCATGTGCCCTTATGCCTTTCAAGGCAAGCCGCCTCTGACAGAAGCCATTCATTTTTTGCATCCTCCAAGTCAAGTGACATATGTATTAATGGTTCCTTCGTTGCGTAATTTCTTGATCAATACAGAAATGACAAAATGGGAAATTCTTCTCCAAATTGAAAGCAACAATCTTTATTTTAACAAAAGTTTTAGTTGGGGTTAGCTCGTAGAGTGGTTAGTATATTTCTATGCAATCAAATTATCTAATTACTGCAGTAAAAATTAATACCTCCTATTATGTGAAGTGTGACGAATATTAGCTAACTTTTAGAACCAAGAGGTTACACAATAAGTATACAAAAGTCAGTTGACATTTCAAGATATTCTTGAAAAAGTGCAGAGTAATAAACATTTATAAGTTTACACAACTTTTCCTGTCGGTCTATTGTTGTAAAAAGGTCACATTTAAAAACATTCTAGACAAAACAAAACATCAAAAGCCACCCACTAGTCCATAATAAACATTATATTGCCAAGTAATAGAGAAATACTTGAAGTTGAGTTAAAAAAAAGTTATCTTTAATTTACAATTACAAATTTAATGACGCGCACGAGTAGATTATTTGAACATTTAACAGAACCACACAAAAACCTTAAAACAAAAAAATTTTAGTGTAAATTTAAGCAAATAAGATAGAAAGATAAAATATTCAAAAAAAAACAAAAAAGACATAATTTTCACTTGACAGGTCAGGATTAAAAGATTATTTTACGAAGTATCTTTTACGATTTAATAATAATAATAATAATTAGATTTTCCGAAAAAATGGTTTATTTTAATTACTAATTACTGTATGTATGTTGAAAATGGGAGAAATAAACTATACCTTTAAAGAAAAAGAGCTTGTAATACGTTATCGTCTTAATTTTTTTCTTCTGAAAATCTGAAAGCGATTCCGATAATAATAGGAGTTCGGATAATTGGAGTTCTACTGTAACCCATATAAAAGTCCGAAGTGTTTTCTTAGATTTTTATATCCACTTGAAAGCCTTATTCTGTATCATATTCTGAAAAGAGACATTACGGAGACTCACACCTAGACTTTGCGAGATTTGCAGACAATATTCATCAGGCCCAACCAAAGAGGGGAGCGCTCGGGGATTTGTCCCCGGGGCCCGGAATCCTTCAAGGGCCCGTACGAATAACTAAATAAATTTGAATGAATAAAATATTAGATATTGGGTTTTGTTTTTTTTTCTTATTAAAACCCGGCGTTACCTAGGTGGAAAAAATCCCATCAGTATATAGGTGGGGTGTGACAAACCCCAAACATTAAAACAATGTAATATTAATTTTGTGTCCTGTTTTTTTTAAGCTTTCAGTAAACAATGCTCTTTGAAATCATCTATTATTATTATTATTATTACAAACGGGTTGTGGTTCTGACCCCACTGCACTGAAGCTTAAGCTTATTGTGCCCCTCGTTCCACGTTTTACTCCAACAACTGCGTCTCCTCAACAAAGTCGAGTAGGCAGTTGTAGGGTGCTTTAGCTATATCCTCGGCCCTCGGATATGGAAAGCCAAAGTAGCGTAGCCTTCTCCCAGCTAGAACTGGGCATTTACATAAGATATGGTGAGGGGTTTCATCCTCTTCACCACACATCCTACAAGTAGGATCTTCAGTCAACCTCATTATTTTGAGGTGTATCTTAAGACAGCAGTGTCCTGTAAAAAGTCCTACTATCCTTTTCAACTGTTTTCTACTCAGTTGGATGATATTTTTGCTCTTGGACTCCCTGGAGGGGCCCCCAATGAACATCCGCGATTGCCTCAGTCCAGGAAGGCCCTCCCAGTGATCAAGGTGTTGTTTCCATAACATGTCCCTGATCCCCTCTTTCGCGGTCGCATATGCAATCCCGCAGGTGGGCTCAGGACCTATCATGGTTGTATTGGCAGCCACTTTGGCCAGGCGATCAGCCTCTTCATTTCCCCTGATGCCCCGGTGTCCCGGAATCCACATAAGCGAAACGCTGTTGCAGACCACCAGTTTCACCAGTTCATCACGGCATTGTTTAACGACCTTGGAGTGAATTTCTATTCCCTCCAAAGCCTTCAGAGCTGCTTGGCTATCTGTCATGATGCAGATTCGTCTATCATTGTAGTTCCTCCGCACCATTTCAGCCACACAAGCCAAAATTGTAATTACTTCTGCCTGGAACACTGTAGCGTGACGGCCCAGGTTAATGCCAAAGGCATCTCCCGTTCCTCTTCCACACATACCTGCTCCAGTGCTTATCTTTGTTTTAGATCCATCTGTGTACCAGATGGTATCATATCGGTTGCCCAGCTCTTGTATGGTTTTTTCCGTGCCGCTCTCAGGTATTATAACCCTGAATGGTTTTCGGAAATCCCTTACAATGCTAGTTCTATCCGATTGCATACTAAGCATGTTATTACTCTTGATTGAGTTGAAGATCATGGTATGGTGCCCCTTTATTGGGGTACTTCTACCAAATTCGTTTATTGTTAGCCTGTAGGCCGCTAGTAGGGTCTCCGCCTCCACTACTATATGCAGTGGGTGTAGCCCCAGTAGGACCTCCATGGCTGCGGTGGGCGTTGATCTCAGTGCCCCCGTTATTCCTAGGCATGCAAGTCTTTGCAGCTTGCCTAGCCTCGTTATGCTTTCCCTTTTCCTGGTGGCGTGCCACCAGATCAGGGCCGAGTATGTCACTATAGGTACCACCACTCTAGTGTATAGGCATAGCACCATCCTCGGTTTTAGTCCCCAGGTTTTACCAATCATGCATCTACAGGCCCACAAGGCCCATGTCGCCTTGATTGTCACGTTACGTATTTGAGAGGTGAAGGTCAGTCTGTTGTCCAAAATTAAACCCAGATACTTGACCTCCTTAACCACATGTAGTTCTTTCCCCCACATTTTTAACGTTTTCACGTCTTGCAGTTTCCTGCGCCGCGTGAAAGCTGCAACTGAGCTTTTTCCGGATTTACCGATAATCCCTCTCATGTGCACCATCTCTCGACGGTTTTCAGGACTCTTTGCATCATGGCCGATACAATTTCCCCAAATTTTCCAATCACTAAAATAGTGATGTCGTCGGCAAATCCTTGCGCGTGAACTCCTATCTGTTCCAGCTCCCATAGAAGGCTGTCCACCACCAGGCACCACAGTAGGGGTGAGAGAACCCCCCCTGCGGACACCCGCGCGCGGCAGACACCTCCGCGGTCGCATGTCCCAGACTGGCACTAATTTCTCTTCCTCTTAGGGTGGCACTAATCCAACCAGCTATGGTTGGGTGTATTCCCCGTTTCCTGACGGCTTCCTCTATAGAGTCAAAGGAGGTATTATCAAACGCCCCCTCTATATCTAAGAAGGTGCCTAGAGAAATTTCTTGCTCCTCGAGAGCCTTCTCAATGCTGTGAGTATGCTCATGTATACTTAGCTCACACGATTTACCTGATTGGTATGCAAACTGGTATTTGTGCAATGGCGAATTTACCAAGACACAATCCCTTATATGCCTATCAACCAATTTTTCCAATGTCTTTAACAAGAAAGACATCAGGCTGATTGGACGGAAGGACTTTGCCTGGGCATATGTTGCACGCCCTGGTTTGGGTATAAATACCACTCTCACCTTCCGCCAACTTTGGGGTACATAATTCAAGGCTAAACTTGCCCTGAATATAGCACATAATGAGGCAGACAGCTCTCCCAGTCCCTCCCGAAGCAGGGCAGGAAAGATGCCATCTACCCCCGAAGACTTGTACGGTTTCAAAAATGTTATCGCCCATGCAAGCTTTGTTTTGTTTATAATTTTGTCTGCCGCTCTCCAGTGCTCCCTACCAGCCCGATACATCGGTATACTGGGGGAACTCTGAGTGGCGGGATCTTTACCAGGTTTCGGTATGCACCCCGGGAAGTGTGTCCTGAGCAAGAGCCCAAGAGTCTCCTCCCCCGAGGATGTATGTCCCCCCCTGTGAATCTATCAGCGTTCCCACCTTTCCGTGGTTTGCTTTCTGGAGTACTTTCTGGAGTCTGGCACATTCCGGAGTTCTTTCGACCTCCTTACAGTACCTTACCTCCTCCAGGTGTCCTCCTTGGCTTTTCGTATAGAATACGTATATTTAAGACGGGTGCTCTTATAGGCTTCCCAGTCCCCAGTTCTTTTTGCCCTGTTAAATGCTCTACGTGTATCTGTCCTGACAGTTTCGAGCTCTCGATTCCACCAATTGGCCTCGCGTTTGGCTCTCCTTTCTTTTAGGGGAATGTAATCATCTAAGAACCATATAAACACGATAAAACCTTAAAATATGTATAGGTCCTTTACGGATATTATCCGTTATCTGTCTACAGGTGACTGATGTGCTGAAATGGTGAAAATACCCCCCAGACCCACCGGTTTGCCAATAGCTGCAGTTCAATCAATATTTAAAGTTGCAATAAATTACATATAAATACTTTTAATCTCAGGCTCAAAAAAAGAATAAAGTCTGAGAAGCTTGAAGCTGAAACATGACTTAACCAAAATGAACTTGAAACATCTTAACTTCAACTTCCGGGCAGGAAAAATTAAAATTATTTGTACGCTTGGCAGCAAAACAATCTTTTATGGAGCCCCAAGCTTTAAAGTATTATTCCGATCAGTAGAATCTAGATTCTGCTAAACCCCCCTAAACGCCTCATGTATGTAAGTCTTAGCCTTATATACCCTTGGATTATTATTTATAATGGATTGGATAGAACTATCCAGGTGAGTAATAACCTTCCCACCATCTGTTGATGACTTTATCTGAAGTTTTGATCCACCAAAAAATAAGAATACTAACTTTATTGATCCACAGAATTTTAAAATAACCATTACTTTATAAGCCTAAATTACAAACTAAATTACAGATGGGGCCCGACATACCCCAGAGCACTTTATCTGACTATTAACGCAATAATGCACTAACAGCTGTTTTCGATAGTGCCAACATATAGTATGGTAATTTACTGAGACGAACATGCACTAGGATCACATTTGGTACATATTTAGATAAATATTTAAACGCTGGGGTTTAGAACGCCGGATTTAAAAAAATACATAATAATATTGTAATATTGATTACCTAATGTTTTTTTAAATTTTATTAATTTAACCCATTTGAGATGTGTGTGTGCGTAGGTTATTTTTTTTTTTATTTATGAAATTTTTAAAAAAGTTTTGCAACGAGGCCCGACGTAGCTCTCGACGGCCTTGAATATTCTATTTTATTTAACCCGCGATCGGTCGCTATATAGAAAAAATCTAACAATTAACACTCGCCACCCCCTAGTTACGGCTCTACTGTACTCTTATGTATTTATTTATTTATGTTACCAAATAAACATTACTTGATATTGAAGATAAAGAATTGAATTGTATTTATTAACAAAATGGAAATGTTTTTGTTTAATGGATTGAAGGATGTGAGAATGCAACAGACAAATTTTTAATTAGTGTGGTAATACAATTATTTAACTAATTTAACCCTCGAAGTCCCATGATGCTACCGTAATATTACCGCAATGCAATTTTGAAGCTTTTATTTACGCCGGTATTTTTAAAATTGAAATTTTTACTACCTCCTTTAAAAGACATTTAAAGAGACATCTGTAAATTTTAATATGAAAGCCTTGATTGCAAAAATCTAAAAATACCCAATTATTCAAAATAAATTAGAAAATAATTTTTTTAAAAAATTGTAAATTATTATTTGTGATTGTGCTCAAGTGAAGCTTTCATATACATAGCATGTAAATCGAAGTTTGTAATTTGCGCCATACAGATCATTAAATTTATTTGCAAATGTTTAATTCGATTTTTAAAAAGATTTGAAAAATTTTTGTCTCAAATTAAAAAAAGAATGCTATTATTGGGCAGTCCAAAAATATACGCATTTAAATATAATTTATTGGTGTAGATGATGAGAGCAGGATTGAAATAAATTTGAGTCCATCAAATTTTAGTTTGCGCCTAGATAACATCTCACTGAGTTGCCTGTTGGCTTCGTTCCCAGTCGGCCATACCATGTTGTCTAGGCAGTATTAAATAAGTTATACCTTAGATACTTGAAAAATGTTTATCCGATTTTATTGTTTATACCGCGTGCTGAAGAATTTCCAAAGCCGGTCATAAAATTCCCTTCACTTTGAACTAAACATTTAATTTATTTTTAGTGGACAAAGATCTTTGAAGATATTTAAAAGAGAATGTGTAGGCGTGAAACGTTATTATTAAAATTTTTAAGTTTTTTGAAAGTTAGTAGTAGGTATTTAGAAAATTTTGTTCCTGAAATTGTGGAATTTGCCTACTCGCTATATTACAAAGCGATCAATGTTCAACTTAATTATTAAACGATATTGGAAATAAATTGATGGAATTTGATATGGCTTTTCTTACTCTCCTGTTTCCTATACATAATATAAACTAGGCTGGAATATTTGGTAACATATTTGAATTATTTATTTGGTTATAAATAAAAAATATTTTAAAATTGACGTGAAAGACGCTTTAAATTTATTTAAACACGAAGTTATTTCGCAACGTAAAAATTTCATTGTTTGGTATATTAGAACACAGATGTTTAAATTACAAATAATGTGTGTTATTGACTAGCTCAGCAAGTCAATATTAGTTTTGCAAATTAACAGCCGCTTGATCTCGTTGTACAGTAGAATTATTTACAAAACTCTGCCTCTCTCTCCGTAACCACTCTCTGGGAAATAATGATTTCCTATATTGCCACAATATTGCAACACATATTGGACGAAGATCAGCACGCAATATTGGTGCAATATTGATTTTTTATATTGCCGCAATATTGGAAAACAATATTAAACCAACATTGGCTGAAGATCAGTAGGCAATGTTGGTGCAATATTGAAAATTGTTTCCATTCGAACTATCTCAAACTGTTGCAAAAACAAAACCAATAATTACGTTCACATATTAATAATTAAATAATCTACCTCTAATATAAATAAGGAAAGCTTGTTTTGATTGCAAGTTTTTTTATATTTGTTAGAAGTGCGGTTTTTAATCCATTACTACTGTTTTAATTTTAATTAAACGATATAATTTGTATATTTTATTTATAAAAACTTAATCACAGCTTGTCTTGTTTTAAGTATCACATTAACAATTGATGACATGCAATCAACTTTAGTGTTACTGTTTGTGATGTTACATCTGTTGTCAATTGTATTGTGTTCATTTATTGCAACTATTGTTAATGAAAGGGTGACTTCTGGTTTAATATATAAATAAACAATACCTGCAAATTACTTTTTACCTTAATCACACGTGAACATATCCTATATCTCTGCTTTCACACAGTGAGATAGTAAAGTTTGAAACAAATTCAATAAAAAACATGAATTTAAAATAAAAAAATTTCAAGGAGATTAGTAGGTATGTATGTAATTGTAAAATATGATATGTAACAGAACGTTAAAAAAACGTTAAAATAATAGAATTTTATTCTTACATTTAATTCTATTTGAAAATTCCAATATTTTTTCTTGGTTATTATTTTGTCATTTTTCTGGCTATATGGTGACTGAAGATCAGAAATAATCGTGAAATAGGGCCTTATATCGCATTACAAATTCTATTTTTTTTGCATTAATTATAATTTTCTTTCATTAATAATTAAAAAAAAATATTTTGTCTTAACCTGTTTTTTTATTAAATAATGATTTTTCACGTATTGGAAAATTTCTTAACGTTAAAATTCTATTATTTTAACGTTTTGTTTAGTTCTGTTCGTAATCCCAATGTTTATTTTGTATTGATCTATTGATTATACCAGAAAATTGGTTTTATATTATACTGAGTATATGTCTATAGATAATTAGCGAATAAATTTACAAGGAAATATTAATATTTGAGGGTAAGTCGACATTATTAGTCGACTAATAGGATTAAAGAAAACTTCACATAGACAGAAGGGAGACATACTGATTTTGTAACTGCTCTTAAAAATAACCCAACATTGTACTTCATCAGTTGAATACAATTAAGAGTCAATAAATTCAGAGCCCCTCTAAAGGTGCACAATTTTAATAACTTCGGTAACTTTTATTATAATTTATTGCAAAATTTTATTACAGCTATCACTGCATTTACGAGCATGGTTTTATGTGAAAAAAGCTGAAACTTTTCATTTATCAACTAATTTTTTAAAATAAATTATCAGAATAGCACCCCGAAGAATAACAATATTTTAGTACGTACTTAATAAAGTAAGTACTTACTTCCTAAACAAAAACGTTTTAAGGTATTTAACTTTTCTACATAAAAAAAAAATTTACTAATCAAACTTTCAAAATAATTGCTTGTTTTAGGCATCCCAACTTTAAAAGTATCTTCCACATTTTTTTAATAATTTAAAATAAATAAATTTTAAATAAAATAAATAAGTGAAAATAATTCACTTTGTAGTAAATGGTATTTGAAGAAGTCAACGGCAGTTACAGTTTCTGATACTCCATTGTTCCTTTTATTGTACCAATAATTGCGAAAATCAAGTAAAACACCTATTTAAAGTCCTTAGATTGATGGTACACGTCGGCTAGCCTAAGATATCCAATAATTATTAAGATCGTTTTACGCAAAACGTCGATGTGACGCAACGCCAATGATTGGCGTCAACGACTCTACCGCTAGCAAATTTTACCAAAATTATGTAGTATTTGCCTTTACAACAAAAATTATTGAATAAAAAATCTTTCTGAAACGGACCGTTTTCGAAATATAATGAAATCAAAATTGTATTTAGTATGTGATTCTAATAATATGGCAAATAACTGTAAAAAACAAGGTAAAACTTGAATGGTCGCTGTTTTTAATTAGGCTTCTATTAAGAAAGAATATTAATTATAAGTTTTTTTAAATATGCAGGATAAATGAGGTAAAAAAAGGAATTTTCTTCAGACGTCTATTAATTGCTTTAAGTTTTTTAAAAAGTTATAATTAATATTATTATACTGGTGAATAATTTATTATATATTCTTTATATAAGAGGACGAAGTAAAATATGTAAAAATAATACATATAAAGATATTTTGAAGTCACACTTCAGCTGTCGTGGAACAGACATAACAATTAATTAATAAAGATAAAACACTAGAAGGTCAAGGTAGCTGAAAATTTGCCTGCTATTTTAAACAATGTAAAATTTTAAACACTTTTAAATATAAATTTTTTTTAAATTTTAATAATTTTGAATAACATCATTTGGGCAGTTTATCTATGATTTTATTAATTCGATTATCTTATTATCCGACTACTCAATTACTATAAAAGGTAAAAGCCAACATAAAAAGCATTTATAAAGTTAATTTATTATAACTTTTACGTATGTTTTGTATACTATTCGAGTGTTTTATAATTTTTATAATAAACGAATAAAAAACATGCAGAAGGGTGGTCGGACACAGAACCAGAACATAAGGCTTCTTACTATACCTCGTATAGAACCATAACAAGTTAGTAATTTTTTTTTTAATTTAAAGTTTTTTTTATTGTTTAATTTTTAGGCTGTTTTATTTCAATTTTTAATTTTACACTATTTTGTATTATTAATTTTTAAATTAATATACAAGTTTGTATTATTTCTAAGCATTTTACGTTGAAGGTTAACTAACAACAAATTCTTGAATTAGTGATAACCATTAATGAATCATAATCTGTGACTTGAAGTGCTTCTTACGTCTAAACTATTAAAGGTAAATATATATTATGCTCTTGTTGATTTTCTTGCAGAAAATTTAATTTCCTACAATATTGCCTGTATGAAATTTTATCGGATTGTTTACGGTTTTCTCAGCGTTATAAATAGTATAAGAAATAACATAATCTATGACTTTCAATGCCTCCTGCATCTAAACTATTAAAAATAAATATGTAGTCTTTCGGACTCTTTCGTAGAAATTCTCGAATATAATATCCTGTATTATTGTTTATATAGGATTTATTATTTTTTGAAGATAAGCAGAAGGGTTAGTGCGAGGGTATATAGCTATAAGAACCTTCTAGATAAACTGCTCTATCATTTAAAAAAAACCGTATCACAATTCGACCCTGTGTTGAAAAGTTATGAATAGGCTCCGGATAAATAAGCACAAAAAATCCGGAAAAAAGCGCTTTAAAACGGACGAAATTTGCCTCTAAAAAGCATAAACTTTTGCAAAAAAAGCATAAAAATTGTTTTTAAAAACAGTAGAAAACAAACAAAAGTAACATATATTTTTAAAAAGAAAATACAAAAAATTAGATACAGTGGCTCCAGAAATTATCAATACATTTCTATATTAACAATGTTAAACGGACATTTCCATGATATTTTTTCTCATATAAAAATCGATTTTATAGCAAAATTTTTCAAACATTTTTTTGTTGCAAATTTCATTCTCTTTATTTTTATTTCTATGCATTTTTCTATTTTGTCGCACCGTTTCTGAGTAATAGCGACTTTAAAAACACTATGTAAAAATTTAGATAAAACTCCCATAAGAGCAATGTTAATTTTATTAAATTTTTTACATAGTGTTTTTAAAGTCGTTGTTACTCAGAAACGGTGCGACAAAATAGAAAAATGTATAGAAACAAAAATAAAGAGAATGAAAGGCTATAGTCGGGTAAGCATGGGGAAATGGCCCTTACACAGATTTGGCTAATTTGTTTTTTAGAGGTTCCTCTCTAAGCAACATTACATTTTCCAAAATATTAGATCCTAAATGTTGATAGTTTCTTAGAAAAAAAATATTTTCGAAATTTAGTAAAGAATTTTTTTCTCGGAAAGTATTATTGCAAATTGAATGATATTGGAATATGTTATAGAGATACTAAAGACCTATAAGTGGTAATATTTTTGTGACTTTAACTCTACATAAAATGTAGAAAAAACGGGAAAATAGTTTTCAAAAATTAAATTTTGGCCGTACAACAATCACCAAATTTTTGTCAAATATTTCTTATATATGCCCATATATAACATATATTAATTTTAAATTTTTACGAATGGTGTAACATATTAATATTTAAAAAAGTTCTTGCCTAGGTGCACCGGACAGCATTGACAGTCAACTTCCTAAGGGGATGTCCATTAGTTACTTGAGGCGTTTAGAGAGGAATTTCACCCTATCTCACGTGTAGAAGAGGGGGGGTTTTGGAAAATATTACATACTTTTTTTTTATCCACAATAAACTGTAAAATTGCGATAGAACTGGGTTAAATTAAGTAAAACAAACAATCTCACGTGAGATTAGAGGGGGTGCGGATCGATCCAATTCTTACGACATTTTACCAGAGGGGGGGGGGAGGTCAAAAAATCGTCTAACATAACAATGACGCGATGCAACTAGAACTTTTAATATATTGGAATTGTCCCTACCAAAATGCCTATCTATACTAGAGCCGTCTTCCTTAAGGGCCCTTTACACTATGCGATTTATCCTAGGATTTCTCCTACGATTTTACTTAGGATTCAGAAATGGACACCTCCCTAATCATAGGATTAGGTTAAGATTTTGTTATGAGTTGCTTATGAGTCCAGATTCGAGTTTTTCTTTGCGACAAATCGAAAAATGTAAACGGCAATATATCTGCTTACGACAACTCGCACGAGAAATCCTAGGATAAATCATTTAGCAGTTAAGCATTTCAGCTAAATAGGATATAGGTTGACTGTATTGGTATGTACCCGAAAAAAAATTTTTTAACTCGGTTTCGGTCATTTCAGAGAAATCCAGTATATCTCTTGAAACCAGAGCTTGAAATGGTAGTTTTTTATGTAACCAACCGTTTTGTTCTATTTGTGTTCCCAATATGTTTTCTTCATTAATCTTGAGGCCATATGGTCAAGAACTTCAGTAATAATAGTTTTGTAAAACTGTAATCTTTTTCCGAATTCATTTAAAAGAAACGATGCAATCCGGTAGTAACTTTTACTTTTCTGGAAGCATTTTATTGCCTAAAATATTGTCTAATTATTGGTACAGTTACTTAAATGATTAGTTATAAAATTACACTTGAATGGTATTTTCTATTTCTTATTAAATGATTATTATGCAGTTGACTGTCGATGCCGGCCGGTGCACCTAGGCAAGAACTTTTTTAAATATCAATATGTTATACCATTCGTAAAAATTTAAAATTAATATATGTTATATGGGCATATATAAGAAATATTTGACAAAAATTTGGTGATTGTTGTACGGCCAAAATTTAATTTTTTTAATTTTTGAAAACTTTTTTCCCGTTTTATCTACATTTTATGTGGAGTTAAAATCACAAAAAAATTAACACTTATAGGTCTTTAGTATCTCTATAACATATTCCAATATCATTCAATTTGCAATAATACTTTCCGAGAAAAAAATTCTTTACTAAATTTCGAAAATATTTTTTTTCTACGAAACTATCAACATTTAGGATCTAATATTTTGGAAAATGTAATGTTGCTTAGAGAGGAACTTCTAAGAAAAAAATTAGCCAAATCGGTGTAAGGGCCATTTCCACATGCTTACCCGGCTATAGCCTTTGCAACAAAAAATGTTTGAAACATTTTGCTATAAAATCGATTTTTTTAATTTTTAAAAAAATTTTAAATATGGAATAAAAATTCACCGAAAAAAAGCACAAAAAAGCATAAATATTGATAAAATGCGCAAAAACTTGAAAAAAGCAAAATAAGCATAAAAAAGTAGGTGTCAAACGATTTGTTTTTCTTTGAATCGCGCTCATTTCTTAAAATTTTTTGAATGCTTGTAACTGCCGCAATAAGCATAAAGCTTAGAATTCCGGTCCCTAGTTATGAAACTACAAACATACATACAGACAGCCAAACATACGCGTTAAAATTAACTCCTCTCTTTTTGCCGGAGGTTAAAAATAACTTCTATTTAAATTGACCTTTATATACAAATTAAAAATTATTTTTGATTAATAAAGTACGATCAATAATTAATTAATAAACAATAATATTTATTATCAATTATTAACAAAATGCTACTCATAAAGTTATTATAAAAGTTTTGTTTGTTACAAACCATTTTTCATTTACTCTCCATAAACTAATATCATTTTTAGTTCAGTAACTAAAGATATTTAATAGCAGTTATATTTCTCTCGTGATAAGATAAAACCATTTGCTTATTTTTATAAAATAAAGAAAAGTTTAAATATTAACGTTAAAACATTGCTGAAGACGTGAAGCTATATTATTTGAGAAACATTTTTTTAACTTAATTTGAAGTTTATTAAAGCCATTTTATCCAGTAATGATAACAAAGGATCATTTTATTGCGACGTTTTTTGATAGACAACATTACACTTTGTGTAACTAGTTAAGTTATACTTTTCATTTCACAACTAGTTACGTAGTAGTTGCTTTGCGCAACTAGTTATGTAATGAAAATTTAATGACAGCTGCATTTATTTTAATTATTGACTATTTAAAATTATCCTTTTTCAAGAATATTTTGATTAAAATCTTAATATTTGGGGGTCCTGCACGACTGTTATTGCATACAAAAATCTACTTGTCTTTAAATCATTTATAAAACTGCATATTATATAATCAAAACATAACTGATCAAATGGAAAAATTGTATTAAACTCAAGTAAATCTACGATAACAATGCAGTGCAATGCAGCACTTTCAATAATCTTGATGTGTGCAAATTATATAAAAAATATTATTTTTCATTTTAATAGCTAAAATGGAAAACTCTTGTATAAAAATAGCAGCCAAAAGTTTTCAAAGTGGTTGATACTAGCGATCGTTGTTTAGGCATAACAAATACGATATTTGAAAAATGTAATTAAAAACAAAAAAGAAATATTAAAAAATTTGGTGATATGTTAGTTTACACTTTTGTAAATAATATTAAAATTCTCTAAAAATAACTTCAAAATAATAATTTAATTTTGACCTTCAGCAAACACAAAAATTAGAAACATATTAAGAAAAATTTCACTTCGATTAAATTTATTAAATTCAATACATTTTTATGACCGTTATTTTTGAAAAGCTCAAATCAGAGCTTTCTTATAAATTGAAAAAAATATTTAGCAATCACAGGGTGGTTACAGCGAAGGAAAGAGATAAAGTTTTATACTTAGTTTTATTGCAAAATATGATAAATAGATTACTCAATCACCCAGTTGGAGCTGCATTATATGGGTCTTCACAAAATTGTTTAACAATAATCAATAGCAATAGATCAAGGCAATGGATACCAAAGTTAGCAATAGTTTTACTAGTAAATATTAACAAAAGTTGACTAGTGATAAATAACAGAAAAATAGACAAGAGAACATTTTCGATTGAAGTCGGCAAAGGAGGTCGTGTTTATGAATTTAATTGTAAGCATTGCTCTTAATGTTCCCAAGATCAGTAACGCTACTCTAACCAAGAGTGGAGGTGGTGTTCTCTTAAAATAAAAGGTCTTCTTTGTCACCGTAAAAGACGTTTCGCTCCATTTACTCCCAATTTTTGTTTAATAGCAACACAAATTATTTTTGAATTTTTGGCATGGACAACCTGATTGGTGACCAATTTATCTAAGGATCGGATAGAATCCGAATTACTGCACAGAAGCAATGAGACACTTAATTTAATTATAGAACTGCTATTCCAAAAATAATTTTTCACTATAAGGGGCCGTCCTTTAATCACGTGAGGATTTTATACCGTTTTTTTACCCCCCCCTTTGGTGATACGTCGTGAGGTTTTAGGCTACCCCTGCCCCTCCTACCCAACATCACGTGTATTTTTTTTTGAAAAATGTTTTCAAGTAGAGACGGCGAGACAGAAGGCCGCGGGCAGCGGGACGACGAGTGGCGTCACAAGGTCCAGTGCCGGAAGCCAGCTGAGAGCTAAATATTGTTGTTATGTTGCTTTTTAGGCATAAATTTGCTCGCTCGATATTTCACGTGGTAGCAAGAAAATATACACGTGATTGTCACAGCATCCCCTCCCCCCCCATCGTGATCAATCGTGATGTTATTCGAACCCCCCCCCCCCTGTTAGAACCTCACGTGATTAAAGGACAACCCCTAAGTGGTATTTGGTTATGCCAAAGAGTATGTATATATAGAGGGACAGCCATTAACAAATATTTGTCACAAGTTTTTGTTAATGGCTCTGCTACGCCATCTAGTAGACGGTGTGATCTCTACGTTTTAATTTTTAATTTATGGCTGATCCTTTATATACAGGGGGGTATTTTTACAAAAATAAGTTTTTACATGTTAATTTCCTATGTTCAGCTAACTCATTCAGCACCCTGTATATAGAGGACCAAAAATAAAGACGTAGAGATAACCCCCTCCACTAGATGGCGTAGCAGAGCCATCAAGAAATACTTGTGACAAGTATTCCCATAAGAGCTGTCCCTCTATATATACATACTCTTTGGTTATGCCAAAAATTCAATATATAATTCCATTTATTTTTCTAATATACATGCCAAATCAATTCAATGCCTAACAAAATTTTTTACTTTTCAATATTAACTTTCTAATCATCCAAAATTAAACCAAATGACTTTATTTTCGCAAAATTGTAAATTTTTTAGAATTCAAAATTTAACAACAAATTTGGCCATCTTTGCAGCGAGTGACTTGGTTTCCCCACCTAGCAGTTGCAATCTCAATTAGTTAACGGGAAATCCAAAAAATTATAAAAAAGCAAAATCTATTTTCGTTTTATTCCGGTGTTTGGTCCTGTTTCCTGTATTGACGTTGTCGGGTGAATGTCACATCACGTTTTTGGGTATATTTAGTAATTAGAATTTCAATAGTTAATTATTCGGGAATTAGTTAAACAAAAATTAAGAAAAATTTCAAATGAGAATTATTAGGAATCCTACTAGGAATCATATTTTTTCAAATTTCGTATACATAATTCTTTTAAATTGAAGTATAGGCCAGTCAAATTCGACAATAAATTAGAAAAACATGATGTATCTCTGATTTTTTAGTATGTTGTTTGGACTCATTAGGGTAGTGTATACCCTAGTTTGCAGCTCTCTAAAAGTTGTGGAAAAGTGTAGCACACGAAAAACCGCAAAATTTTATGACTTTTTTCAGTGTTTGCTCTATATCTCCTAAACTATGCATTCTTTAACAAAAATCACTATATATGTTTTTGAAGAACA
Organism: Cantharis nigra; assembly: GCA_958510845.1. NCBI lineage: Eukaryota > Metazoa > Arthropoda > Insecta > Coleoptera > Cantharidae > Cantharis > Cantharis nigra. The sequence goes on from OY294034.1 coordinate 24,419,631, forward strand.
TTAAATTTGCGATAATTTAGATTTAATTGGAGCTCTGTAGGTCAATTAGTTACCGAATTACGGTACTTTGAAAATGGGCTATTTTTTCCAAAAAGTGAAAATTTTAGTTTTACACCTTATTTAGACCGAAATTGCGGATAAACCATCGATCCTACGAGTAGAACTCATAGAATAGCAGCTGTAGGAAATTTAATCAGCTTCAAATAAAGCACAAAGCATAGTTTTCTCAAAATCTCAAAAAAACCTATGTAAATAATACGTAAATAAAGTAAATAAAGTGAAATGTATTTTAGTATAAGTAAACATAATTTATAGCAAATCATTAAAAATTAGAGTCAACCAATAAATTAATTAAATTTACTAAAAAAAAAAATTTACAAAAAATACTCAAAATCGTCGTCTTGTTTTTGATGGCCCTGGGCCGTCACTTTCGATCCACTCTTCAACTGGTAGGTCCTCCACTAATGGTGGATCGTCATCATCGTCCTCTATAGGTAGATACTCCAGTATTGGTGGATCGTCAGGGTTTTGAAGCTAGTCATCGTCGTCCCTCTTCGATGATGATAAGAGCAGCGTTCTGGCACGTTTCCCCAGAGCAGGTAGCACACATCACAGAACATTCGAGCGTTGTCGTATACAAACTGAACGAAAACTTTCTTTTCAATAGGCGGAGTTCCTCCTCCTCGCACTATAGCTGAGCTCTCAACCAGCATAGCTTCATTGTAGCTGGAGGAAAAGCCCATAGCTGCGCAGAGGTTGACTAGGTGTGTGGATCCAAACTTCCGATACAGGTAGGTGCCCAAACCTATCTTGATGGAGGAGAAGAATGAATGGCTTCTTGCTGCAGAGATTATTGCGTGAGCAATAGACACACATTTTTTCTTCCATTCTTCGGGAAAATGGAGTTTGTGCTTCAGCAAAATCATCCCGAGGAACAGCTGCAGTGATTCCGGAACAACAGACTCTGAATCTTTTAAGTAATCGTCGGATGGAGGATACGTGATTGTGTCATACACTTGACAGCGAATGTCTTGTAAGATAATCTCGGCTGCACTCTTCACGACTCTTAACCGTTCTTCCTGTGGATCGCGTTTCTTATGGTTATTATACCAGTTGTCATAGAGTATCTTGTTGCCGACATCTGTGAAAAACATGACAACCTGGTGACTGCGGCCTGATCCTATCTCAGAAAAAGTTATCTTGTCGCCACAGCGATTCATCAAGTGGGCCTCGACAGTTTTGTTGTGAGGCTTGTAATCACCTTTTATCTGGACAATGAGGCAGTTCAAAGAAAACTGGCATTCATCCCTGTTCTCTGAAATGTACGAGAAAATGACTTCCATACACTGAGCAACATCTTTGGGTTCTGGATACAGTTTTTCTCTTACTGCGGCTGGGAAGCTGTAGAATTTCTTGTAGCCTAATTGGTGGTACCTGGCTTCAGCGGCGATGAGGTCTGTCGTAGATGCAAGGCGGTCGATTATCTGGTTATCCCAATCGTCACCAAGACGTCTTGCGGTCTCGAGAATCGTCCCTCTTATGTGGAATAATTCAACTGTGTGAATCTTATTTCTTCGTGACGTAGGAAGTTGTTTTTGAAGCTGAAGAAACTTCTCAGTAATTTCTTCCCCACAAAGGAAACACATTTCTCGCAGATTCATTGAACCTACTGATGACCTCGAGGTTGATGGTTGAGGAGAAAGAGTCTCATTTCCTCTACGACGAACAGAAGCATCGATGTTACGTGGGGCAGTATACCTCTTCCTGCAGACATCGTGACTTCATTCAGGTTCCCCAAAAACAGAGCATTTTCTTGGAGACCACGTTTCACACTGATGGCAACTAGTGACTGGATACCACGTTTTAGAAGTTTAGAAGTCAAGCCAAGTAAAGAATTTAAAATACAATTTTTTAAATATTAAATTTAAAAAAAATGTTAATTAAATATAAAATATAATGGATTGCAATTTAATCAAGAGTGTTAAGTCGTAAAGTGAACATTCTTGATTAAACTTCAACTTTCTTACTCTTTAACCTGAAATTTAAATGCTTTCAAATAAATTACTGTATATAAATAAAAAAAACGTAGAATTTTACGATAGCATTCTACTTATTTAGCATATTATGAAGCCTTAATAATATACATTTTTGATTCTTGTTCAAAATTGTTACTCGAACGGTTTTGGTTTTAAAATTTAAAAGTTTCAAAGTAATTTACTTTTTGACAGATTTTAATGTATATCGAAAAGAAAAATATATTAGAGTACGTAAAATTCACGTTAATATTTTATTTCAGATTTTATAAAGCTTTTTAATTTGATATAATATAATAAATTTAAAAACTTGAGAGAGTAATCACTTTCTGGACACATCATAATGTATTTCGAAGTAAAAAATTTATTGGTGCACGTAGAATTCACGTAAATAGAGTACTATTTAACATTTTATGAAGCCGTAAAGTGAATATTCTTGATTCATAACAAATATTATTAATAAATATTTTAACAACGAAATATATTTGATGACTTTGATTTTCGAGTTCATGCAAATATTTTGATATTATAGAAAGGTTAAATTTTAAAACAGTTTAAAAAATGTTTTCGTGTAAATATCAAGAGTTGTGTAAATGTAGCGGTCACCTTATACGAAACTACTTATAGTTTTGAATTCTTAATTCTTATAGGTCAGTTCATACTTGTATTATGTAGGGGAGCCTTCAGGGCCTTCAGGGCTATGCCATTTAATAATTGATGATTCTCTCAACACAGTTTTGCAGTAAATTTTTATACATTTCGGCTGTTAATGTTCTATTGATGCCAGAAACATCACATGCAGTTTAAATTTAACTAATCAGCGTTTTTTGAGATTATTTATATTTTTTACGTTTTATATATTGTGAAATTATTTTTAATTAGGTAGATTCTTCTGTTTTAAGTACTAATATATGGAAAATGGTTAAAGGATACTGTAATCGATCTGTTGTAAGGTAGGCAGGTATTCTGAAAAATTCATAATTTGCAAACTAGAGAGAATTTGACAAAACGACAGGACACAGAATATTTTTTGGTTTCTAAAATCACCAAAATAAATTTGAACTTGATTCCCGATATACTCACTGTAATGGCCCCTTGTTAGTTAACTTATCAGAACTTATTAACCGAAGACAGATGTAAATCAATTTTTCTCACGATCTTTTCGTATAAGAAAAAAATATATATAAAGTGTTATTTTCAACACTGTAGTGTTGGAGGCAGGCAAATAATGTAAATGGATAAGAAGAATAATTGCGGTTAGACATCATTTACCCTCTCGTAAACAAATGAGATTAAAATCAATTTTTGTTACTTCATTGAAGTAAAATTGTCGAACTTTGCCTATTGTCTGAATTCAGTAACTTTAGCTATTGATGCGATGAATTATACAAAAAATTAAATATATTGCAATTGTTCAGTTCACTATTCGTAACAATTGTAATTCTTAGATATAAATAGGATAAGAAACAGAAAACCACAGAAGATTAAATGGTAAGAAAGGGAGAGAGACACACACAGGACAATTGTAGGCTTCATAAGTAGACATAAGACCTGGATAAAGGATGTTACCGGAGACCCATTTGTAATACTAAATAACTGTACGTAAATAAAGTCAGTCACTTTATAAATATCATCGTGTTTACTACCATTTACGTGTATTCTCTGATTATTTGTTCTGTCTGGACCTTTAATAATACAGAAAGTGCTTGACAATATAGAGAATTTTTATATAAAATATTAATCACGTATAGTTTAGAAAATTATAGTTTTCCTAACCAAACACTTAATAACATAACTACTCTTTTTATAGATTTTTTGTTATAATGTACATTGTATTATCAATACATTTATCAAATTTCTACAGTATTTCTCGTCCTGTTGGTAATTTTGTCATTATGATCTACACTAATTTTACTTATACCGAATTAGCTCTCATCCCTCCAATGCTTCAATTTATCTTGTCGGTATCTATCTTTAGTTCAATATATATCTTCATCATTTGGTAACAATTTTCCTCATATGGCGGCTTTCAGTACCGCAAGAATATAAAATTTCGTTCTCTAAATTATACCTCTCTATTATTGTGACATATGTCTTTGACCTACTCAACCATTATAATTTCAACTGTTTACATAGCGCATGTCTTATGTCAATTTGACATTACATTACATTACATTACATAAAATTTATTAAAAGTAAGGTTATGGGTTTCAAGTCATTTTGATATGATGTTCAAGAATTGCCTGAAAACTATTAGGGCTTTGTAATAGAAATTAATTTAATTTGCTTTAAAATTTAAATATATTTACCAATTGTGTGTAGTAGATTAGGAAAGATGCTAACTTGACCATATTTGTTTGTTTTTGCATAATCCACCTTTGATGGCGTTTGGAGAACACCGACTCCGGGCTATAGTAACACAAAACAGCTTTTTCCATAAGCTATAAAGGAACATCAAGTCCATTATTTGTGTCTTGGGGATTCTGAAGACTACAAAAACGCTGTTATGCTGATTTTCAGAGCAAATTAACCTCAAAAAAATTACACATTCACATACACGCATAATAAAAGTCACAAAAAAAATTGCTCACGACATTTACTTTAAAATTAAGCAATACAATTTGTTTGAAATAAATTCTCTAGACTGCTTTTAAAAGAATTTGTCGAGGACGACGCAACATCCCCGCGAAGGGAATTCTATACGCAAAACACTCGCTTACTAAAAAAATATCGAGTGCACCAGAAATAAAGACGCCTATTCTTTAAGTGACAATAATGTCCCTGTAGTCAAGCTTCTGTGTTAAAATCGAGAAAATTAGTAATCTACAAAATAATTTATTACAGATTGTTATCGAGTTTTCTCTTTTCATCAACAGTCCCGATTAACCACGCGTTAAACGTTTTCGATCGAAATATTCTCGCAGTAATACCAAACACCACATCCTATTCTATTTGCATAATTAATCTATGATTTTACAAATACACACATACCATATTTTAAGTAATTTATGGAAATATCTTTAAATAAAATAAACTAGTATAATTTTGAAATTGGAATTTTGATAGCGTAGGTTGAATTTTCTTGCTCGACACCTGTAAATAACAATATAACAATAATTTAAATTTTCTTTAATAAAATACAGAAACACAATGTTAACTACAACACAATCTCAAACTACTCCCTCTATATAGCGATTTACATTAAGCAAACGCCACCTTGCGGTAAAATATAATGTTATTCTAATACGTATTGTTGGTATAGAAAGTTTTGTTTAGAAGCCAAATGTTTGCATCCTTTTGCAAATTCTATTATGAGAATTATCATTATTTTAATGCGGCTTTACGATAAAATAATTAAGAATCAAACTCAAAACAACATCAAATGTACGAAATATGGAGCCGCCATGTTGTTGACATTTGGTAGCATCACGAGCGCCACCAACGGTAAATCGCGCATAATTTGTGTAAAAATATATATTTGACTTTAAATCATAATCTTACAATGTAATTCAAATTTGCATACCTTAATGGGTGTTCTACACAATTGATGCGACCCCCAATGGGTACTGTGAAGCAATAGAAAAATTTTCTGAATTTTAAATTAAACTTTTGATTGAAAATCCAGTTGAACTTTGACTATTTATTAGGTGAAATTTTAATTTAATATTTAATGTTTGTTTTTTCTTCTTCTTCCACTTAGGCTAGGATAGCTCCTGTTTGCCTGGACTTCTGGCTGTCTTCTATCGAAGAGGAGCCGAAGTCACTATTACTATGAGCATATTAGTTGTTTTACATCTGAGGTAGCTTGCTGGGTTCGTTGATGTAAATAATCAACCCTCGAATACTAGAAGGGAATAAGTATATAGGAATCTATGCAGACTTATTCCCTTCTAGCATGTGACCACAGAAATAATAATGAAAATTTGAAATTGGACGATAAAGTTAAACGGATTATTTCAATTTAAGAAAAAGAGTCTCCAGTTATAGAGACAGAAAATAGTGGAGGTTTGCTGTTTCATTAATATGCACATAAATCTTTGATTTCTGAAACCGATAGAATTGAGAGGTATAAAATTCACCCATATACATTCAAATATTCTTATAATTCCGTTCAAAAGAAAAATTTGAAATTTTGACTTGACTAACCTACCTTTTGCTGGCGAACTTTTATGGGAAGAAAATTTTCCAAAAAGTGCCTGCCTCCTTTCCTTTCCAGTACGTTACTTCTTATACGCAGCGCAAACTAGGTTTGCTTTAGAATAATCCCCCAAATAGATAACCAGGAACAATACGGAAAAACACTCTCTTTCCTTTTCAATCGATCAAGGTCAAATCGACGTTAAAGCAACTGTTTTGCCTTTGGTTCCTTCACTTCAGAGGGTGTGTTGTGGTAGTTATCCAATTTACATGCCATCCCGTGACAATATGTCGAATATCTGACATATCCACAAAGGCAAGAAATGGAACTTACACGAAAACAAAGCTTTGGGATTAAAAAAAAAATCCAAAAAACTCTAGGGTAGATCACCTTTGGATCATAGAACAAAGAATAATTCTCCAGATGTCTAATACACTGAAAAAAAAGCGGTGTGTATTTAACGAAATTTGTCGTTAATTTTACTACAGGTATGTATGTAGTTCGTTAATATTACTTGGTTAGCATTCGTAACATTTACGAATATTCTGTAATATTAACGAATATATTTGTTCTATTAATAAACCAGAAGTGGTAATATTTACCAATATATTTGTAATATTAACGAATATATTTTGTACTATTAATAACCAAAACGTAGTAATATTATTTGCAATATTAACGAATATATTTTTTGTTCTATTAGTAAACCAAAAGTTGTAATATTTACGAATATATCTGTAATTTTAACGAATATATTTGTACTATTAACAATACAAAACAATTAATATTAACGAAAATATTTGTGTTTAACGAATGTCTTTCATAGATATTACGACAAAGTTGTAATACTTAACTTTGAGTTGTAATATTAACGAATAGATAATAGTAACAAACAAATACGACAACAATCTAAAATTAATAATAGTTACGAATGTGTCGTTAATACAACGAATTAGCGTTTAACGAATGTCTTTTGTTAATATTACGACCTACTTTAGTAAACTTCGAGTTGTAATATTAACGAATAGGGAGTGGTAATATTAACGAAGTATAATTTTACTACAACAGTCTCAATTAGTAATAGTTACGAAACTGTCGTTAATACAACAAATTTTAGTTTAACGAACGTCATTCGTAAATACTACGACGTACTTTTTTTTCAGTGTAAATAACTCACAATTTAAGCGTTATCACCAAATTCCATCTATCCAACGACAAACTGTGATATCAAAAGAAACTGAAGACACCTGGAAACAGTAAGTACGACATTGGGTGACTTATACAAACATCCCCATGGAAGGATAGATTTACGTCCATAAAAAAATCAATCGAAAGATGCTAAAAAATCAATTTGTAAAATTTCACAGAGGTTTTTGTTACATTCTGTAGTATACAGTTTCAAGGGATTCAACGTGTTTGAACCAGTATTCTGTCTATCGTACTGGTCCGTCGCAAAGTTCCATTCCCTAATAGCTTGGTCAATATCCTGGAGGCGTATTTTTCCTAAAGAATTTTTGGCTCGAGGTCACGTTCAGTCCGCTAATGCTGGTTGCTTGACTCTTTGCTCTTTTTGAGCTTATTTTGCTTAATTATCGTTATTTTTTGACATAATTATATTCTTCATGCTTACTTTTTATTTTTTCTATTTGTTCCATTAGAGTTTGAAGTTTACTTTTTTGTGTCGGATGAAAGGATTTTTTAAACTCAGCATTTTTGCTAATCACTCAACTTTGTCTTTCGAAGTCATAAAGTTTCTTTATATCCATTGGGTTCTTCTGGACACTCTTTGATTTTAATCTGTAGCAATTTGAAAAAATACCCAATCTTGAGTTTGACCTTGTTGTTGATAAGATTTATCTGCATAGTTATTGTGGAGTTTATTGTGGAACTTCCAAAAAACCAAGGCACGTCTTACCTAATTCTGGATTTAGGCTTGAGTTGTTCTTTTTTTGCCAGTAGCCATAAAAACTTTTCAGCTTGTTTGTCGAAAAGGTTCTGGATGACGATAGGGCAGTGACTTCTCTCCCGCCTTTGCAAGTAGTACTTAGAATCCGACCCCTGATATCGTAATATTCTTTGGATTAAGGTCGCCTACCTAGGATACTTGATCATAACTGAAGCTCCACACCAACTCTTATGCAGCGGTGTCCGATTATATCGAACCTATATAATGGAAGATCAACCTCGGATCAGAGTTAAATCTGGGTTAATTTTGACTTTGAACACTCTGATTGGATCAACATTGGGTTGATCTTGGAATAACTCTTGCCTGAACTTTATAAAACTGGCCCTAAGAGACTACATAATTTGGTTAGTTTTGAAGTTTGATATAGTTGGTAAATATTTACATTTGCCACTTTGTTGGATCTACTGCTCTTGCTCCAATCGGAAATTTGTTTTTGGATTAAGAAAGTTGCAGTATTTTTATTTATTTTTGGGTTTTATATTTATTAATTTTATTTTTGGAAATGCAATCTATACGTCTATTGTAGTCAATTCTAGTGAGATAATCGATTTATTTCAAGTTTATATTTGCTCTTGCTACCATTTGATTGATTTTAGACAAAAATTATAGGGCCAATTTCGTTGCTAATATTAATAACATTAATGTGCTTTTAATCTTTAGTGATTTAGTTCAAAATCAATTAATCGGTGATTTTTAGTTCGTATTTGGCTTATTTTCGCATAAAATACAAGACATGCATCTACACACAAAAATTGCTAATGTGATGACAGTGAATGTTTTTGCAGTATGAGCGGTAGAAATTATTAATATGAAATTTAATAAAAAAAAAGGAAAATATCAAATATATCATAAGACTAATTTGTTTTTCATATTTTTAAACTGGCGTATTTCAGGACAATTTCTCAAAATTCAGAAAATTTGAAGAAGAGAAATTCTAAAATAATTTCTCCAAACCATACGGTCGATTTCGTTAGTTTTAAAAAATTTGTATAAGTATATATATTTTATTATTTATCTTAATGTAAAAGTTTATTAAAAACTTTAGAAGAAAAAAGTAGAAGAAGCTAACTTAGGTTATAATAAGAAAAAAAAAGTTTATTACTTTTATTAAATAATAAAAGTAATAAAGTCAAGAACACTCAAATAATTTAATTGTATAAATTTCGGATTTAAAATATTTACCAATAAAGAAGTATAGAAGATAAAAATCTTGCATAAATTGTTACTAATTTTTGTTCCTTAGTGTAACCACGAAAAGTCGTTGGTTCGCGTGATTCAATGAAATTGATGATGGTTATCACTGATTTAACTTGCTGTATTTGGGATTTAACTGTAAGAATGATATTTTTGTGTTCGTTTTATTAAGAATACAAAAATTACGTTTTAAATAATATATTTTATGTATTATTCAGAATGAAACAATTTTTTGCTTTACGATGTGAAAGGTTTAAAAAGCACAGCTTTCTCATCACCATAAAATACTTTTTATGCGCAGTATAATACGAATATTGATTTAAGAAATAATTTTTTTTATTAAAATTTATAAAACTAATTTATTATTTTGATGACACTTATTTATTACACGAAGAGAGATTTTACGTATATTATTTTTTTAAATAAATTATATTTTGTCTATCATTAATAAAATTCAACAGCCAGTCACTGGAAAATTCTGCTTGCATAATACTTGAAGTAAAAAATTGCAATAATTTCCTTCGTGGGTAAGTAAGTAGTTTCTTAATAACTTACTACCTTAATGTGGAAGTTGATAACAAAAATTGAGGAAGGCGCAGTATCGTTACGTTTAAATGCTTTAATCAAATAAACTTGGGTGAGACTTGAGCTTTACTTTTAAACTTTAAAAGTTGCACTCGAGTGAGTAATAAATGTTCAAGTGCTCGTTTTTATCGAATAGCATATTTTGGTAGTTCTGAAGCTATTTTATAAAAACTACCAGAAATTGGAACAAATTTTCCTCAAAAGCCAATGACGCGTTTTATATTACTTCTCTTGACATAGAATTTTAAACAATTGGCCAAAAATCTTTTCCCTAATCCGTTATGCAATTTTATTTTACTATGCTAATTATTATAGATTTTTTTATTATTAAACTTCCCAACAAACAATTTTTATGTTATAAAGGATCTCTAAAGATCCACTAAGTAGATCATTTGGTGACTATATAACTAGAAGTTTAATAAGAGCAAGTAAAAGCAGAGATATAACTACAACCCTTATATAACTTCTTATAGGTTACATGAACATAAATGCTTCATAATGATAACAACCTAATTCTAAATTAAAATTTTTTTTTCAAAAATACTATTGTAACGTCGAGAAACGCATGAAAACTATACAGGGTATGTCCCCGTGATCGTGGAGAACATTTGAGGTGGAGATAAAGCACACTTTTCTAAGACAAAATTTTAAATAAATATTTGTCCAAGTCCAAACCCTTGGGGGTACCTCCCTGAAACCAAGTTTTTGAATTTCTGATTTCAAACGGCCATAGCTCCGATATTATTGATTTTTTAAGCTTAATCGATTAGAACTATTTCGAAGATCATTTGCTTATCTACAAATTAGCTATAACCTCTTATTGTCTAGAATCAACGGATTTTGCGTTATAAATTAAATTAAGGGAAAAATGTTAAAAAAATTCAGGTATTATTTTTTTTATCTTTCTTGCGAACCCCATATCTCTTAAACAAAACGTTTTAAGAAAAACCTGATGGCCCAAACCGGATAGGGAACTTTGATCAAATAATTTTTTTTGGGAAATCAACCGTTTTCACAGAAATTCTCAAAATAATGAACAATGTGTAGGTAAAAACAATATAAATTTACAAAATTGTTAAAATTTTGTTTTAATGTCAAAACGTATTGAAGCGTTTGACGTTTGAGCGACATTGTTATAAAGCGCATTAGTTTATCGTTAATTACTTTTTCAATTTATGATAATAATGTATGCGGGAGGCCATTTTGAAAATTAATTAAAATAAATTTTGTAAATTTATGTTTTTTAACCTACACATTGTTCATTATTTTCAGGATTTCTGAGCAAACGGTTGGTTTCCCAAAAAAATTTATTTAACCAAAGTTGTAGCCCGTTAAATTCTCCATCTGGTTTAGGCCATTAGTTTTTTTGTAAGACGTTTCGTTTAAGAGATACGGGGTTCGCAAGAAAAGTAAAAATAATTAAATATGAATTTTTTACTATTGTAATCTACTCAAAAATCAAAAATCGAAATTTTGGTATTAAAATGTTTCTTATCATGTCCTGATAAGTGTGTGATGAGTTTTAGTTAGATGTTCGTCTGTATGTCTGTATGTCTATATATCTGTGTGTGGTTAGGATATGAAAATAAATAGTATCAATTGCACAGGTTAAATCACGCAACCAAATGTCATAAAATTCGGCATAAATATGCATCATAGTTAAACTTAGAGGCCAGCTGAAAATGGTAAAAATTCGTTGAAACTTGCAGAAATGATAAAGAAAATAAAAAAAGTTACAGTGTCAATTACTTTTGGACCACCATTTGTTATACCGAATTATTTAATCGTACCGTGTCGCATCTCTTTCTAAAGCACGTAAATCTAGTTAGACGGAATGCGAGTCGCGTTGCAACTCGATTCCAAAAATTTTCGGAAATTAATTAAAGTTTGACGTTTATGAAATTTTGACATGTTCTCGGATTTTACACCCGGCGTCCCACGCAGCGCAATTGTTGAGCGTCGCAGATGCAACTCATCGCTTCCTTGAGGTCTTCCGCGTCGAATGGTACCCGGGAAGAGGGTGGCGGATGAAAATTTACCCTCTAATAATTATGTGTGTAAAGAAGTAAATCTGCACTTTTAATTTATCGGGTTTTCAAATTTTTCAACTTTTTGACTTTTTGATGCAAACTGTAGCTTCCTCGCGGTCTTTCTCGTGGAATGGTACCCAGGAAGAGGAGGTTGAACGAAAAATTTTATACCCAAATTAAATGGGGAAAGTTATGCAATGTTTACATAGCCAAATTTTTAACATTTCTTCACTTAAAATTTTTAAAAACGATAACGTGTGTTATAACCTAATTTGTAGATACGAGAATTATCTTTAAAATTTTTCTAATTCATAAAGCCTAAAAAATCAATATCGGAGTTATGGCCGTTTGAAATCAGAAATTCAATAAATTGCTTTAAAGGGAGATACCCCCCAAGGGTTTGGACTTGGACAAAAATTTTATTTGAAAATTTGTCTTAGAAAAGAGTCTTTTATCATTTTTTTTTATGAAAAATTTTTATTTTATGAAATTTATTAATTAATTATAATAAAACCAATATAAAACTTTTTAAAACTCCTATAAAAATTTAGAGGCGTTACGGGAACAAATCAGTTATATAACAACACCGAAACACTACTTCTAGAAATAATATACTAATTTATTATTCACGTGCCTTTTAAACAACTTTTAAATAATTTAAAAAAATTGCAGTCTTTTTTAGTATAAATTTTTATAATACAATACTGCTTATTTACCCTGATGTTTAACAGTGTATGTACTTCCGGCATAGCAGGGATGATGGCTATGAAAAAACTTAGCCAATATATTCCGTATATATGGTAATTAAGGGTCTGTTATTACCACTTTTGAATGTGGAAAACAAGTCGGCATTATAATCCTTTTTCCGGTAGGTAGGTTATTATTTTAAATTTGATATTCCGAATATAAGGAAGGATAAAAACACAAGTAAAATTTTTAAATTTGCAAACACAATTAAATTAAATGCACACTGAGAGAAAGAAACTGCTTGATCAAACGATAAACGATTCAATCAACAAATTTTTTGCATTACCGGTGGCGAATGCAAAACGTGCATTAAACTAGTGCAAATAAAATGTTAACTTTTTTGCGTTATTTTAACATGAGGAGTATTTCCTTGAACGTTCTTGTTTTGTTAATTGAATCAAAATTTACTACACTACACTGTTAAAAATTTATGGAAAATTACAATGATTTTTAATGTAAAATTTACGTTGAAAATCTATGTAAATAAATAATTACGGTAACGTTAGCGTAAAATAAGAAACTTCGTGTAAAAATAATAGCACAATGAAAATTTACTGATTTAGATAATGTAAAATTAATTTCTGTTCTGAAAATTTAAAAAAAATTTGTGAAATCACAATGACATAAGTAGTATTTTTACAGTTCTCTTATGAGTACATATTACTTGGGTATCTACATTCTTACTTATATTTACATAGATTAATGATTTTCTATGTAAATTTACATAAAATTTTGTTACAATGTATAGCTGTATGTTACGTTAATGGAATCTACTAAAAACGTTGATTCAACATTCCGCACTTTTCGAACTAACCAAGTAGTATATTGTATCAACCATTTCTGATGTACATTTAATTAATCAATTTATTCTATTGTTTGAATCATGAATTTTGATTACAGTAAAAGCCCTCGTATCCGAAATGAACGGGACTCATTTCTGTTCGGATAGCAAATGTTTCGGATAAATTGTTGGTTGAAATCACGGTTGAAATATAAATACCACAACATGAAACGGAAGTCTGCCTACGCGTTGACCTCGCAAGTATCTTTCGGTTGACGCGATAAATTCTAAGAATTTTTGGATACGAGGGATTCGGATACGAGGGCTTTTACTGTATTTGAATTAGTTTTTTCTTTTCAAATTAGATTCATTCAATAAGAAAAGATTCAACATTTCAGATTCGTTCAATTTACCAACTTTTTTCTCTCAGTGCAGAAACACGAAAGTGTGAATTTCATCTAAGTTTGTTCAATCTTATGATCATCATTGATGGACTTAAAAATATTTAGTTATCTAAAGCCCCGTTTATCTTGGCCAGCTGTGAGCGGTGGACGTTGAGCGGCGCGGCGGTTGTTGAGCGGTGAGCATTACGGCGTTATAGAGTGCTTACATGAAAGTTAAAACCATAGTGTTGTCATATTGAAAATCGTTTCGTGATTTATTTATTAATCTGGTACACCTAAAGCAAATTTTTTAAAAAGATTTTTTGAATTTACAGTTTTTCTTTTTTGCCATTTAACGCAAGATTAATGTATTTATAAACATTTAGTTCGGCACTTGAATTTGTAATTACTGTCTTGTTTTGTATGCTTTTTATCAACTTCGTTCTACGCCAACGCTTATGTATCAAGTTGTTTTTCAATGTATATCAACGCAGCACCACCGGTGGGCGATACCGTTTACGGTTTTGATAAATAATATAAACCTGCCTATTAGTTTAAGTAATCAACAACCTGCACCGCTCAACGCCAACGCTCACTGTTAAGAAAAAATTTAGTAGCATTGAAAAACCAAAAAACGAATATTTAAAGTTGTTTTCAGAAAATTAAATATTGTCTTGTTAATCAAAAACAAATTTAGAACGGACAGGAAAAATAAAGTCGTCTTGTTATAAAAAGCGATTATATACAGGGTCTCCCTGCGATCGTAAAAAGTTTCTGATGTGGTGATAGAAGACACATTTTTTAAGAGAAATTTTTCCCTTGGGGGTAGCCCTCTTTAAAGCAATGTTTTAAATTTATGTCTTTAAACGGTCCATAACACCGAAACTTGATTTTTTAGTGGTAATAGATTAGTGATTTTTCAAAGAGTATTTGCTTATATAAAAACTAGATTCTAACTCTTTATTGTATAGATTCAACAGATTTCGAGTTAATGAATTAAATTAAGAGAGGAATTGTTAAAATATTAAGTTTTATTTTTTGCTGTTCTTGTAAACTTTGAATCTTTTCTGCCCAACATCTAAACATGCTAAATCCAGATGTAAGTTTTGTGAAAAAAAAATAAGAACAGATTATTTGGCTTACCAGTATTCCACACCAACAATTCCCACTGAAACGTCGCTGATGCGCTGATTTAAATTGATCCTTCGGCTTGTTTACTGCCCATAGATGTTCATTCCTGCAGTTTTTTACACCATATTTTGTAAATTGCCCCTCGGCGGTGAACAAAATCTTTGTGGGTTCTCTTATACATTTTGTGACTGGAAAAGTTTTTGTTATTTGTCTTGTCTTTCGGCATTCTAAAATCAAATTTTAAACCAGAATTTGCCCATCACTCATGAATCTTTAGTAACAAGTATTTTATATTTTATGACTTATGGATATTGCGCCATTTTGTACAATTAATCATCAATGACAAATATACCGCGTTACGATAAAGTCATTTCCTGTCTATACATGCAAAAAGTACGGTACCAAATCAGATATCATTGTGCATTAGTAGTAATTAGTAAACGTTTGACTGTGAATTAACAATTAACTACAATGCATAGGCAGAGTGTAAATTATGTTTTAACAGTTTTTGTTATGTGTGTGGTGAACTATCGTTTAAATTGCACAAACTTACTTTCATCGACTTGTACAAAACGTAAAATGCGTTTTGCAGTACCAATGGTGTAGATAGAACCAAAAGACCATGTCTTGGATTGTTAGAAATCACAGAAGGAATCTTCAGAAAACACACATCCGGAATAATGACTATGAGTAGTGAAAAGTGATAGTGCTTCTTCTTGAACTGCAGCTATGGTATACCAAATACTGTCGGTTCCTGTGTGAACCAAGGCAAATGGAGTCCTAGTATGCTTGCTGATTACTACTGGATATGAATCTGTGATGCCCCAGAGACCAAATATCGCCGTTGGTTAATATTTTAAGGTAAGTGCAACATTAAGAACATATCAATATTGATATGTTCTAGAGAAAATCCAACGTCATTTTTTATTTTCTGGTAAAAGTTTACATAACATAGGCCATGTTCTATCCATGTGACGAAAAAAGTGAAATTTTAAAAACAATTCATTAAAAATAATATTGAATTTGACTAACTTGTCAAATATTTTGAGTAATGTGGATCCTCGAGAACAACACTCCTGATAAGTCACTCGAATGCGCGCAAGTCTCGAGCCGGCAAACCGGGGGGCATCGTGATGTTCTCCGTTAAACACACCCGTCGTCCGAGCGTCCGGCTCTTTGACTTTCCCTCGTTCGCTTCGCTCACTCGGGAAAGTCTCGCGAGACCGAACACTCGGCGCCGAGTATGTCACCTACGAGTACTGATCCTTGTTGTCAAACCAATTGTATTGGCATCACATTCAAAAGTGGCTACTGCTACTGTCTGATGTCAAAAGTTTTGGTTTTATTTAAGAAGGAAGTACAAGGACGTAGCAAGGCAAAACCGGGCCAAAGTGTAAGCATGCCGGACTCTATAGATTGAATGAATTTCAAATTGTGGTGAAAGGGCCGCCGAGCCCCTTTTGAACCCGGGTCCTCGTGCGCCACACCACTGAAAAAGTCCAGAAGTTACTCATGATGGTTGCATTTACATGAATCTTATAGTTTTAAGATCCATGAATCTAATTGACTGATCCCTTCTTGATAAGGTGATAAAGAACAAATTTCCTAAACACACAAATTAATATCGACCATACGAGCTGCGCCAATGACTTTTTATCCTTTATAATATTCTTTATCAAACTTAACTTTAAAAAAACCTATATTAATATTGCGATGTACTGGAGTGTAAAATTGATAAAATTAACCTACCCCCAGCGATTGATTTTTTGTAGAGCAGGAGACTCTTCCTTGTCTAAATAATTCAACCCAAATTAAAATTAACTTCAACAATCTTACAAAATAAATTTATCATATACCAATGGAACGTAAAAATGTGCACACCCAGAAGCAATTTTAAGTTTTATTTTTATCTTCCAACTAGCAGGTGAGGCGGCCTACCGGCCGCCATGGCCTCCTAATATTTGAATGACCTGGAATCTCCTTTTTGCACAGGATCATTTATTATAATTAATTTCTTATTTTATTATTATAAAATCACAAAATTAATTATATTTTTTTTACTTTTTTTTAAAAAAAAATTGAAAATTGACGTAGAGAGCTGGGAATAGTGGCGTTAACCTTAGAACTCTTAGCTGAATAACCATTTAAAATTTCAATTCAATCGTGCTTTCCGTTGGAGAGATTTTGATGGGACGGACATACTTACATACATACCAACTTTGAGTTTTATATATTAAGAAGATTACCAATTTCCAATTATTATTTTATCATTTATCACCAGACCCAAATTTCCAAAAATTCCAGATTTCGTCCAAACTTTGGGCAAATTTCAATTAAATATACATAAATCACTTACCTGAACTTTAAATTTATTTATTATTTAAATTTCTTTATTTATTTTTTGACTTATTTAAATTTATTATTTATACAAATCAAAAATTAATATTAATTTTTATAAAATTAACACTTATTACGGGATCTCCCACAAAATTCATCCACTTCGACGGACCTGGAAATAAGCAATGTTGAAATTTGTTGGCTCGAACTTTTGACAAATTCATATAGTTACAATGTATACAGTAGCGCTACAACCCAGAGTGGGTTTTGGCTAACCACTCATTTTATGAAGGGTTTTTAAGGCAGATTACCTCGGTGGTTTGCCATTGCCCGCCGAGGGAGGACAGTCAGAATAAAGTTCTTGCTCTACTTGGGCTCGAATCAGGATTCTCTGCTTAGTAGCCAACCCACTTAAGCATCAGACTGTGACCGACCTCTATATTTACAATATTTACACAAATTAATTAGAAATCAATTTTAAAATCACAAATAAAATTAAAATTCAGATCTACATAGGATTTTAGCAATTTTTCGACTCCCGATCCCCTGTTGAGATGGCGTTATATTTGGCTCAATCCCCCATCCCCTAATATCACCTGAGATTGTTTGTTTTACCTTCTTAATTTAACCCAATTCTTTCGCAATTTTACAGTTACTTGCGAAAAAAAATTACGTGATATTTGCTGAGACCCCCCCTTCTCCCCCACGTGAGATTTGGTTAAATTCTACTCGACCCCCTCCCCCTCTAAACGTAATTAATGGACGTCCCCATACAAAACAAATTCAAAATCACTAAATAGAATTCAATCTCAAAAAAATAAATTCAAAATATTAAAATGGTTCATGTAGCAAATTAAATCTTAAAATTTCAAAAAAAAGGATTTTGGAACACAACAGTATATTATCCTCATAAATTAATATTATGAATTTGAGTTTAAGTTTTGTAAGTAAATTGACAAGACAATGTTTTACATAATAACAGTTATTTACATAACTTCGGTGTTGATAGAAATCTCTTTTCTAAGTAACATATTTAACAACATTTTGTTTTCTAAATTCAAACTATCGAGAGTTAGGCCACTTTAAAGCATTTTTTTTAATTTCCACCTTCACATGCCCATAGCCCTGAAAATATTAATTTTTCAGTAAAAATAGTTTAATGCTTATTTAAAGAGCGTGAAATAATCTATAAACTAGATTCAAACCCTTTATTTTCGAAAATCAACGGCTTTCGAGTTATGAATTAAAGAAAGTAAGAAAATGTTGAAAAAATTCGAAATTTTTCTTTTGTTCTGTATCTTTTACTTAAATGAAATATTTTACAAAAAATTTGATGAAAATTTAATGGACAACTTGTGTCTAGTAAAATTTAAAAAAAAATCTATCTGGCCCACAGAAAATTAGACAATAATAAACAAAGGCAGCTAAAAAACAAGAAATTAAATTTATAAAATTTTTGTTTTTGTTAAAAAATTATTTTATTAATTAAGGTTAAACTATTACATAGAATTTACGTAAATGTTCAAAATAACCACCCTCACTTTTAATACACAGTGGTAATCGTTTTAAGGGGTTAGGCCACTTTAGTAGCCGAAAAAATTGGCTTTTTTGTGGATTTTCTGATTTTCTCTAAAATATATTGGATTTTCAAAAAATTATACTAGACATAAGTTGTAGTCCGTTAAATTTCCTATCCGGAATGGGGCGTTAGATTTTTTGTAAAATCAAAATAAAAAAAGCTAAAATTTTCACAATTTTTGTAATTCATAACTTGAAAGCCGTTGATTTTAGACAATGAAAGTTTTAAACCTAGTTTGTAGACTATTTCATGCTCTTTAAAAAATCACTAAACGTGACCCATGTGAAGGTAGAAATAAAAAAATTCTTTAAAAACTTAACTCTCAATAGTTTAAATTTAGAAAATAAATATTAAATATTTTTCTTAGAAAAGCGTCCGCTATCACCACTTAAGTTATGTAAAGTGTATGCGCTATGTAACTTACAATTTAACCCTGCGTGTAAACTGTGGGTCCTTTAAGGCACATTTTAAATTTTAGATGCTTATACATTTTAAATGGACCAATAGAAAAATTTAATAACCTACTCTAAAAAGACTAGGTGGTAAAGAGGATTCATACCTGCAAAACGAAAAGTTTCGTTAAATAAATAACTAGTTCATATGTAGTTAGGGAAAAAAAGAGTTCACTCTGAGGGTTAATAGTAGTTAGAATACAGTCTGCTTTTCTTTCAAATCGTTCATGTTAGCAAAATTTTAGAATTACGTACGTTGAAATGCTACACTGGGTTTCTCGTATAATAAATTATTAAAGTTTTAGTGCCGAACGCTCAATAAAAATTGCGATCAAGAGATAAGTTGGGTTAGTTTTTGCACTAAAATAAAATGAAATCGAGTTGAAATATTTAATATTCAATTTATTTTTGTATTTTAAAGCGGATTTCAATTTAATAGTGAATGATAAATTATATACTTACTTTTTGGTGCAGTAACGCTTTTCTCTCAAATAAATCGTGAGGATTATTAAACTGTCATTGCCCACTAACGTACAAACATTCCCTATTTGTCTATTCTGTAGCTAACTAATCCTTCGTATGCTGAGAGGAAAGAATGTCAGAGGATAAATCATATCGTAATCTACTAACAGGCGTTTGTCATCCTATTACGGAAATAACGCTCATCTTTGATTGGAACAATCATATTAGTAAATGTCTAAAAGGAAATGAGACAAGTCAAAGTTAAAATATTAAATTTAAAAGTCACATTTTAAAACTTCAAAGAAATATTATTCAATTTTATCATCCATCCCACAACGGTTTGGTTTATAAAACAAAGAGTTCAATCAAAGTTAGAATATGTGATATTCTTCAATATAGGCTGTATGATGGTAGCTACATATTATATTACATAGCTTTACATACATATTTGAATTCTTTACATTCGAATGCTGTTTTTAATCATTTATATGCGAGATTTGAGTTTTGCTTAGCAATAATTTTAATATACAATTAGAAATTTGAATATGTTGGAATCAAAACTGCTGAAATGCTACGGTGGAGATAATATAGCTATAAGCTATATGGTTGGAACTCAAGATATTTCCAACATTAATATTGAGTATATGAATTAAAGAAACACGTAAGTGCTTTGGAGAGCAAGCAATATACTTTTTGAATTATTTTGTAGATATTAGAGACATCAAAAGAACGACTTTCATTGCATAATATTAAATTAGTATATACATACGTGGTCGATATTTATTTAACAGAGAACCAAGAAAAAAAATTTTTTTTAAAGACTTGGAATAAATTCTACAAATCTATAAAAGTTTGATGTGCGTGTTTGAAACTGTAATAAATGTTCCAATAACTATTTTACATCTAAAACATAACAAAAAGAATCTTAGATAAATGGCTATCATGTAATTACGTCGACGCCGATACGCCGACAGGTAATTAAGCCGACAGGTAATTAAACCGACAGGTAATAACGCCGACAGATAATAATTTCGCAAACAAGTATAGGTCTATTCCGCTGCGCTGGTATTAAGAGACAGTAGGAATTATAGGTTGGAAATTTCTTTAATTAATGTAAAAGGTGAAGTTGTATTATCAAGTCAAAATATTGAGAAAAAAATCGATCTTTTAATGCGGGCGTTATTTGCAGTTTTCCTGTATCCATATTCTACTCAATATTTTTTAAGTTTAACTACAACGATAGATGTATAGAAGCCGAAGAAATGCGGTCATCCGAGTTCCACCTTGTTTATTATTAATATCTTATATTATGAATGACAAAAAGATCACATCACCTTTATTCACCGTCATCGATGCCGGTCACAAATGGATTAATAAGATTTCTGTAGATTTCCAAACTTAAATTGATTACCACAATTGATAGTAGAACGTTAAATCGACTCAGTGGTTTCTAGCCATTAAAAAAAAGTGCTCGAATTAGTTAGATAGCATTAAGTAACTTCAAAAATCAATACATTTTGACTGAATGAAGTTCCAATCCTGGAACTTTTTTTTTCAAACCCCAACCACACACTGACATTATGGACGAACATCCAACTTAAATTCATCAAAATCTTATCAGGGCACCATAAGGAATATTCTAATACCAAAATTTCGAGTTTTGATTTTGAATGGATTTTGGAAAATTTTTTAGTGGTGTTGAAATTTGAAATTAGATGGTAATTTTAAAGAAAATTATTTAGTTTGAATTTAGAAAGTGGAAAATTCGATTGTAAGAGAAATTTCATAATTAAGAAGAAGATTAAATTATAAGTTTAGAATAGGTATTATTAGAGATAAAAGAAGAAGAATTGTTTGGAGATTAGTAAGAAATTTAAAATTTTGAATTTAAAAAAAGTCTACTTAGGTAATTTATTGAACATAATAAAAAACACTTTAATATATTGGTTGTAGCTAATAAAGATAGACAGTAGTTGATTAACCACCGATCACATAGCGCGAATTGGATATAGTATGATAAGTTGGCTTACAGGTTTTTATAGTTATCACCAAAATTCTTGTAGAATTTTAAAGATTTCATTAAAATGAAGCGATTAATTTACAGATAAATCTAAAATTGTCCTTGAATTTCGGAAATTATTGATTTTAAAGTTTAGATTTTTCACATAAAAGTGGGCGAATTGCTTAGTCTGTTGACGGTGTATGTACTTATTTGTGATTAAAGATCTCGTCTTTCGAAATACGGAATTTTCGAGTTTTGGCGACTTCTGGAATGTTGAGGAATAAATTAGATACGTTATAATCAAAGTTCTCACCTACTAGAATAATAGGAATCAAATATCTTGGGAAATGGGACGTACTCAATAAAACACAATTTACACTAAATCAACATGTTTCGGTCAAACTTTTTGACCATCTTCAGGACTACAAAAAATAAAATAAAAGTTAGACGCATGTCGATATACATAATGTGCCATGATTACCTCTTAGTGAAGGTGTTATGCGTGATTTAAAGTACATACAGAAGTCAACAATAGGGTGAAATCCAGGTAAGGACGGCATCCACTGTTAAGGTAGTAGTCAAATATAAAAAATTACACAAAACTAACAAATTGCAAAACATAGAATTGTAAAAATAAAACCGTCAAAATGACAAATGTAAGTAAGCGCTATCTAAAACCAAATGTGAAACTTAATATTAACCAAAATAAAATATACTAAAATTATCAAAGAGAACAAACTATTCAAATTTTGTAACAAAGGAGACAATAAAAGAAAAACTAACATCATGAGACAGATCCTTACCACAAAGAAGTTTCTTAAAGATAACCCGGAGGTTTGTGTGCTCCGAGCTGACAAGGGTAACACTACTGTTATCTTGAATAAGCTTGACTACAAGAATAAAATGCTTGAATTACTTGAGGACACCGATACTTATAAAAAATTGGATGTTGATCCTACCACTTCCATCCAGAGGAAGTTTAACAATATGGTTAGGAAGTTGTTGGACTTGGGTTGTATCGACGAATTTACTAAGAAGAAACTTACTATTTATAATGCCCTGCCACCTCGAGCCTACGGTTTACCGAAAGCCCACAAACCTGGTATCCCTCTGAGACCGGTTATTAGTTGTGTGCAGTCTCCGTCGACGCCCTTAGCTAGGTTTCTCAACTCTATTTTGATCAATGTGACGCCTTTCTTTCCCTATAATGTGAAAAACTCCGCTAATGCTATGGAAATTATAAGCCGTTCTACTCTGCCTGATGGTTACGTTTTGGTTTCGTTCGACGCCACGTCACTCTTTACTAATGTGTCCAAAGAGACTGTGATTGCTTCCCTTACTAATAATTGGGATCTCATTGCAGATTTTACCGATATACCTATGGAAACCTTTATGAAATTGGTGGCAACTATTTTTGACAACAGCTACTTTCAATTTGATGGTAGCTTTTACTCACAACAGATTGGGGCAGCAATGGGGGATGCTGCGAGCCCTGCTTTTGCTAATTTCGTCATGCAAGACCTCCTGATGAATTTTATAGGTAGCATTGATTTTCAGATCCCATTCCTGATGCTATACGTTGATGACATCTTGACTGCCATCCCTTCGAGCAAAGTTCAGAGATGTTTGGATGTTCTTAATGAGTTTGACGATCGATTGAAGTTCACACATGAGATGGAAGTTGAAGGAGTTATTCCTTTCTTGGATATGTTGGTGTTCAGGAGATCAAATGGTACGCTCTTCACTGATCTCTACAAGAAACCGTCATCTAGCGACAGATTACTGAATTATAACTCTGCACACCCCTTTAACCAAAAGATGGCTGTCATAAACACCCTGCTCCTACAAATAGAAACAGTGGTGAGTCCAGACATGAGGACCTCTCGTGTGTTACAACTTAAGGAACAACTTTTGAAAAACTCATACCCACAAAAATTAGTTCACATGACTTTGTTTCGTCCAAAAAGGAAAAGGGCGATCCAGATGAATATATCTGCAGATTCTGACGAGACAAAACCACGTTACCAGAAGATGACTTTTCACCCAGTGTTATCTGAGAGAATTAAAGACATCTTGAGAGAATTTATCCGCAGTGGTCATATTTGCCTTGCCTTCTACAACAATTTCAAACTTGGTAACTTGGTATACTCCAACGTGAAGGATCCTCTCCCAATAAGATACAAAAGTAACGTGGTTTACAAAATTAACTGTGAATGTGGGTCATCTTACATTGGACAAACGAAACAGCTGCTATCAGAACGACTTAAACAGCATAGATACGATGCACGGGTGGGTTCTAACAAGACTGGCTTATCAGAACACCTAAGCCGAAGCAACCACGTTTTTGATACTAACGACGTCGAAATCTTAGCGGTGGAACAAAACTACCCTAAACGTCTCTTTCTTGAATCGTCGTATGTCATTACCACCGATAATAATGTTAATAAAATCACAGATTTTGAACAAATGGACAGTGCGTTCAAATCCTTACTTAAGATTTATCACAGGAAGATCAAACAAGATGGTGTGACTTAATTTTTCTTCGCTTTGTTATTGGTGTACGTTTTTTATAACTTGTGTAGCTTTTTGTGACTCCCGGTTTTGTTTTGGGAGTGCCCTCTTTTATTAAAAATTTTTTCTTACTACCGTGATTCCTCTATGTTACTGTTATGCGTTGTACGGCATTCATAAAATTGCGGTATTTGAATAGTTTGTTGTCTTTGATAATTTTAGTATATTTTATTTTGGTTAATATTAAGTTTCACATTTGGTTTTAGATAGCGTTTACTTACATTTGTCATTTTGACGGTTTTATTTTTACAATTCTATGTTTTGCAATTAGATAGTTTTGTGTAATTTTTTATATTTGACTACTACCTTAACAGTGGATGCCGTCCTTACCTGGATTTCACCCTATTGTTGACTTCTGTATGTACTTTAAATCACGCATAACACCTTCACTAAGAGGTAATCATGGCACATTATGTATATCGACATGCGTCTAACTTTTATTTTATTTTTTGCAGTCCTGAAGATGGTCAAAAAGTTTGACCGAAACATGTTGATTTAGCGTAAATTGTGTTTTATTGAGTACGTCCCATTTCCCAAGATATTTGATTCCTTAGATACGTTATTTTCGAGTGAAATTTATGCTTAAAAATTAAGATATAAAAAATAACGTAATTAACGTTAACTTTTAATTTTGTTTTTAAATTTTTAAAACTTAATTACTTTATTTTCAACGTTATTTGGCAATAACAATATCAATAACGTAATACTTTTTTTTATGATGTATACCAGATGTATAATCTGTCAATGATAATTATGTCTTTTATGGTTGTTTGAATAATTGATTTTTCTACATACTGTTGTTTTAACGTTTTGTTTAATTCTGTTCCCTGTTAGTATAACTACTTATAACAAAATCTAGCTATAAGACACTTTAACGCTATTAAAATATAATAACGTTCTTTTTATTTTATTTAACGTTAACGTTTTTATAACGTTATTGCTTTATTTTGTCTTTCGTTTACCCAAAATTTTGAATAAACCATAAAGTTTAATATTTATAATTGTAATTTAATGCCCTCAACTACAATAATTCGATTAAAACATTTTTAAAATCGTGGGATAGGTTATCGCAGTACTCCCGCGAAAATCTTGTTACGGTCAATGACGTCAATGGCCGGGCAATGACGTCAATGCTCATTTACGCTGGCCATTAACGTCATTGACCGGCCATTGACGTCAACGCCCGTTAACGGTGGGCAATGATGTAAATATTTTTATTTAATTGTAATGTTTACGTATTTGGCCGGTCAATGACGTTTGGATTGGACAATGATGATATTATAGGATAACTATACTATAAAGAACAGCAAAATGGCAATTTAAATTTTACAGCTAACTGGCAAGTGATATTTACGTACATATTATGTTGTATTCATTGTATTATAAATATAATATAATCATTTATTAACAAAAATAATAAAATAAAATTTTTTAAATTAATCATTTTTATTCTGGCACGGGAGTGACCCATGGCACTTATAATTGCAAAATTTGATTGCTAGCGCGACACGCACATTTATTATTTATTACATCCACCCTTACAATGACAATGCTTGTAACCGTGGCCTCCTAAAACACTGCTTTCAGCTGCTGCTTTTCTAAGAGTAATCTCATTTTCAAACAAAATTAACTTTTCAGTATCCTTTAATAACTAATATTCATTGCAAAGGCACATTTAATATATTACTTTCAGATGGAATCTATCGAATAATAATTTCATCATTGCCCACCCTGTCATTGCCCGGACAATGATGTAAAAACCACACATGAAATTTTAAATGTCAACATCGCCCAAAATGCATGGTCATTGACGTCATGGCCGGTCAATGACGTCAATGCCCAACTAAGCTGGGCATTGACGTTATTGTCCGGCCATTAACGTTAATGGCCGAATTGTCATCATTGACCGTAACATATACACTCAAGATGGATCTTCCCCAAATATGGTTCCTATCTGTTTTTGATTTAAACTTTTATTTTCATTTTTATTTCCAACTCTCAGTCTCTACTGCTTCTTCTTTCTCTTAATTTAGGACACTACGTCCTGTTATTGCCATGGGATGTACCAAATTTACACTTGGCATTCATGGTCCTTTCAGCACTTCGCATATAATCTAGTAGGTTGCTAACCTTGCTAGATGCATAGCCCATAGGTGAAAATTAGGTTTTATATCACAACAATGTTTTGTCTTCGTTGTATGTCGATTTAAGCCTTATACCACACAACCGGTAGTCTCTTATGCCCTAATGCTAAAAGAATATTTCAGATTTTGACCTCACGGCTGCTTAAACTACATTGGGGAATATGTTGTGTCTGTGATTGTGGTGAATGTCGATTAGCATGTTAGATCCTGCAATACAGATTTGATTTAAACAAAATAGTAAATAGTTATATACAATAAATGTTTTCCCTTACTAATAAAATCTTTTATTTGAACAATCTACATTTTCTGTGAGCGAATTGAATATATTGAAATTGAAAAGAAGCTTGAGAAAATATTTGTCATTTTCTGATGCAACAAACAAATTAATACAAGGACTTGAAAAAAAAGGAATACTCGGGTCGATATTTAATTTGTAATAGAATAATTAAACAGATTTTATAGTTTGTAATGTCATTAATTTGTTATTATCTACCGCCAAAGATATGAGAAAATTCCAACCAAATTTATGAGTTACTTAAATTATATTATGTCATATACAAAATTTTTAATATATTTTGTCAATTTGATATAAAAGGCTCAGACACATACTAAAGTATAGAAAAACATGTCAAGGCACTTCAAAGAGTTAAGTCTTTTATATTAAAAAAATCAACAAAAAATTATTGAAAAATGTATATAGCTATATTTCTGCTCAGTACTTAAGTTTTGAAGCAGTTCATAAAACTTCCGCATTGAAAACCTGAAATTATTTTATGTTAGATGATAATTTATTATAATATTTTATAATAAATCCTTCCGTTTCAATATACTGTTATGTATCTTATTTTTGAAAGTTGATGCAGTTCTTGCAATATGTCCAATAAATAAATTGTATATTTCTATTCAATACTGAGTTCAAAGGAACAATAAAATTGTATTGTAGTTTTAAAATGTAAGTTTATTGAGGAAGTGTCAGTGAAACATACAAAAGAAACTATTACTGAGAGAAGTCTAGACTATAAGAATCTGTTGGAATTTCTAATCATCGAAAATGGATATTTTAAGATGTTCCATATCGCGAAAGAAGCAGCAAGCAGCAGGTTCTGAATTCAGAGAGCATTGCTCAAGAAAATCTCCGAGCTGCGGCTAGGTAATTACATTATGCAGTCTCTGGTAAAATAAAGAAATTTAGCAAAAATATTATTTTATTTTTGGTATAATGCGAGCTTTTGTTATCAGAAAGTTTACAAAAGTAAGTTTTATCTTAAATGGGAAAAAAACATTCTTTAGCTTTGAAACCACATCTTAAAATTCTTAAGAGAGCGGTAGAAACACTAAACGAGTCACATATTTGAAAGATTGCTTACAGGAAGGCAGTGTAGTGTTTGTAGTAAATTAAAGTAGTAGTACATGCTTTGACTACCGTAAAAGTTGGAGAACGATTACCTTCTGCTACTGCTACATTTAGAATGTTGGCAAAATTTAATGTATTTACAAAAAAATTAATAGAAAACTTGATATTAAAACTAGAAAAAAAAAAAATTCAGATCGTTTTTTATAATTTACTCAAGTCTTCAATAGGAAATTTATCGAGCCGTAATCTTACTATGCAAAGTTCTTGAATTGTTTACTTTTCTTATTTAAATTGAAGTATCAGAATCTACTGGCAACTATAGCAGACGTCTGGCTACTTTTAATTTAAATATAGTTTCAAAAAGTTAAATTTGAATTAGGTAGGAATAACCACAAATTCATATGCTGACTATTCCTACCCATATCCTTTCACAGGCTACTTAACATATTATGTTTCCAGTAATTTATCAAATGTGTATTTCGTTAGGGAATACATAATTTAGTCTTGGGTTTCGTTTGAGTTCTTTCAAAATTTTGCATAATGCTCTGGAAAATCGTCGAAATAAAACTGAAAACTTATTGATGAGGTAATTTGACAAAATTTTATCCTTTTCATTGTTTATTGCAGTACTTTCTACGTTTATCCTCTGCTAAATTGTTCGAATATCATTTGCACACCATTACTGTGCTTTAAACTATTTTCTTAAAGTTTTTGCTCCTTTATCGATTGGAACTTTTACATCTGTGAAAACTTTTAATATTGCAAATTTTTTGCTATTCGACGTTTTTATATACTCCGTCATCAGCGTTAATTTTATTAAATTAATTTTTACTACTGGAACGTTAAAACACAATTAAACTTTTTATTCCTTTTTCTTTTTTGATTTTGTCTTCGTCAATGTTCCAGACGTATAATAAATTCAGAACCAGTTCATATTAAATTAATGTAGTTGTGCTGCTGTAATTCAAACCATCAATGGCACTCACCATTCCCCCAAAAAGTTGGCCCATTGTTCAATCTCTTTGGCTAGTCGGGATCCAGAAAAAAATCAGACACTCACCAAATTTGGAATGATATTTTAAGAAATTCCGCGGTTTTCTATTAGCTACTTTTCAAGTTTGTAGCTGGCGCGGTTTCTGAGATATTGTGTTGAAAACAGAATCAGTGTATTGAATTTAAAGATGGCAGATCTATATCAAACTGCAACTACTATTTTCTCAAAAGAAAAAATCAGTTAATACATAATTTTGTAATCTAGTGATTTCGGTATAAAATTAATATTATGATGATGATGTGTTTATACTTTGATATCTAATTTCAGTATACATAATAGTACAAAAAACAAATATTTATTTGATTAAAATTGTAGAGTGCAACGTTTGCATAAAAAGTGGTATACTAATAATAATAATCAGAATGTACATTTAATTTATATTACTATAATGTACTTGGGTTGGCCGCGGATTGGTCAAGCTTGCTTTATATGGAGCGTTTACAGTACAAATAGTTTGAGGAAAATGGAAAATAATTTTTATCTTACAAAATATTTCAAAATTAATGACGTTTGTAAGTTTAATGCTTTGAGAAAAAGATGTTTATAAATCTAAATAATATCAAAAATAATTTTGAAGTCAATACTTAATTTTAAACCATTCCCCTTCGAAATATAATCCCCATATGCAGGGTATGGAACTACCACAAAATCTATTAATTCCAAATTATTCAAATTTTTTTAATTCAATAACTTGGCCCAATTATCATCTCCACAGATTCAACTCATGATAAAAACCTCTTAACTATTTACATCCTCTAAACATTGAAATTTTTAAAAAATTGAAAAAAAGCTTTTCCAATTATTGTTTGACCAAATCCTAATTTACATACAATAAATGTTTTCATTTTAATGCAATTTTATTTATTTTATTTACATATATTTAATCTTTATTATCCTGTTGTTCCGATTTTCTTCTGCTTGATCTTCTCTTCCTTTGTCTGTTTTTAATTTTTTTTCTTATTTTTGTATTCAGTTCTTTAAATCTAGTTTATTACCATTTGGTATTTAGTCTTTTGTCTTATCTGACAGTTTTATTATTTTCTTTCTTCTCTTTACTTCTTCATATTGGCTTTATTTTCTGCCAATATTCCATTCAGCATTTTCATAATATTAGTTAAGCTTTCCATTTTAACTATTAATTTACTAAATTAGATTTTGGATGCTGTTATTTATTTTGTCTAAATTACTTTTATTAATTTATTTCCACTTTTTAAGTGCACTGTCAAACTACTTAAGGGGTTAGGCTACTCTAGAGATCGACAAAGTAAGTTTTTTAGGGATTTAATAAATCAAGATGACAAAAAAGGGTATGTATCATATATATCAGTGACTGTATACAATAACGATAATTTTTTGGAAATTAGTTTTAAAATGGCGGCTTTGCAGCGTTTCAGCGATGACGTATAACAATCACAAAGTTCCCACTTGTTTGTAAAACCTGCAAAATCTGGAAAAGTCATGGAATTTAAGATTTCCTTAATTTTGTCAGGGAAAAGTTAAGGAATTTCTCATTTTTAGTGCCAAGTCAAGGAAATTAAATTTTCAGTCGAGGTAAACAATTTAATTTAAATTTTTTTTTTATTTTAAAATTAATTTTTCGACAATTTTGTGTGAAATTCTTCGACAATTTTGTGGAAAATTTTTCAACAATTTTGTGGAAAATTTTTTAACAAATTTGTCGGAAATTTTCAAACAAAGGACTCCCCGCACCATTCTTATGGGAAACTTCCCATAAGACATTTGTCTTTCTGTAGATTTGGTTAATTTTTGGATATGTTGTAATCTCATCATTCTGAACAAATGTTTCAATGGGCCCAACTTGATCTTATGTACAGTTTTCGAGTTATAAGTCCTTAAAGATCCAGATTTAACATAAAAAACATAAAATTTTGACTCGATATTATATGATCGTCGGTCGAATATTTAATGTCAAAATAATTCATATATGCAGAATCAATAAATTAATTTTCAAGATTATAAGAAAACTGCATAAAAACAAAACATAGAAATAATTAAACTGACTATTTATATAATAATTAAATAATAAATTCGGCATCATTATTACTTATAATACAAATAATTATTACATTCTGACGTTTACTTGCAATTTCTACTAGTGCCTACCTATTAATTCGTTGGTAATGTAAATAATACATAAAATAAATAAAATAATGTGTACATTTTTTATTTTAAATCTGGACCTTTAAGGACTTGTAACTCGGAAACTGTACATAAGATCAAGTTGTGCCCATTGAAACATTTGTTCAGAATGATGAGAACTACAACATATCCAAAAATTAGCCAAATCTACAGCAAGACATTTTCCCATAAGAATAGTGCGGGGTCTTTTATTTTATTTAAAAATTAATTATTTAAAAATAAAAAAAAATGATTGATTTTAATTTAATTTTATAATTAAGATTTTTTTTCTGTTTTTATTTTCTGATTTATCGAAATTTCATTGAAAATTTTTATTCTTTTTCAGGAAAAACCTGGAATGTCAGGATTTGATTTTGAAAATTTAGTGGAAACACTGAATTATAGATAATAAATTGATAAAGGTTTGTTTTGTTTTTGTTTACTTTGTTTACCTCAATAAGAAAAGACTGACAAAATATTATATTTCTTTGTGAATGTTAAAAATTAAATACGAATGTAGATTATTTCATTATATTCTTAATGGTTTCAAGTTTTTTAAGAAAATTGAAAAAGGTCACAGTAGAACTGGGGGCCCTTTTAGCCGGAAGCCCGCGTGCGTCGCACCCACCGCACCCCGGTAGTTCCGCTCCTGGATTTTGATAAATAAAAATTATAAACTATCACTAACCTATAAAACCGATGCATATCTGCGCAATGATATGCGCACTTTTTCAAGTTTCGAGAATGTCGAATCGTGCCGGCCGGCGTTGAAACGTGCCGCGTCAAAACGTGCCGAGGGAAAACGTGCCGCGTCAAAACGTTCGCGTCTGAACGAACAGCTCCGCGTTTCCGTATAATTAAAGAACCTAGTAACTCGAGTTACTAAAAACTGTTTTTATGTCCTTTTTCTTAAAAAGTATTTCAGGGTTTTAGGTATTAATATACCATAACACACTATGGTGTATTGATCGAGTATTTATGATTAAGAGACAAATCTTTTGAACCAAATAAAAAAAGATTAACTTTGTTTTTTACTTTTTTCAACCGTTTCTTCATCAAATAATGAGCTCTTCAAGTTGGAGGTTGAAATAATGGATTTGAACTCCATCATTGCTAAAAACAAATAAAATCGCTAAATATTCAGTACAGAAGCGTCTAAAATTAAATAGGAAAAAAACCAAGAAATATCAATCTCTATTCTTGTTAATTTTTGATCAAGATCAAGTTTTGCACATTTTGGAATTAGGCTTTTGGACGAAGAGAATAAATATATATTTAAACCATTCTCTAGGAAACGTGCCAGTATCTTTCTCAATGAGTTTATAGTTTCGCATCACTGCACTGATTTCTGAATTCTCACTACCATTTTGTATTGTTTTCTTTGCAATATTTTTTAATTTTCAGCCTGATTTCAGCTACTATTGAATTATCATCGTTTGAAAAGTTTCGCATTTTGTAGTAAATCTGATTCTTTACAATGTTACTTCTTGGATCTAGTGGTGACCTCCTAGCAGGGACGCAACTAAGTTCAATATTTTTGGGGCTACAAAAAAAAAGTTTTAGTAGTTTTCACCACCAATACTGGTTTCAGTCAAATCATTTTGGGGGGCTATTGTGATTTTGGGAGGCCTAATTCCTCTCAACCCCCTTAGTTGCGCCTATGTCTCCAAGTACAGCTTTGCATTGAAGTCACCCATGATAATGTTGCAGGTTTCTTCTATATTAGCAAATTCCTATGTATCTGATTCACTTTTATCTCTATACTGACAAAAATGCATCATCATATTGATGTAAAATTCATTAACAAAGTTCATCATATTGATAAACAATATTCATTAATACGATGATTTTTTTACCAATACTATGAATTTTGTTCATTGCTCAAAAAATTTGTATGTAGCTTTCGTTGTAGTATAGTTAGACCATACATCCCTAATATATAACTGGATGTATCTCTCCAACTATTTACTTAAATGCATATCTGTATTTGTGAATTCTGTTTAGCTCTCTGTGTATACGTTTGGCTGTACGAATCTAATCGTAAGTTTTTCGGTAAACAATACAATCTCAGTTTCACGGATAGGAGAGAACTATAAAATTGCTTTCTAAACAAAATCTAAAGATTTTGTCTATAGGCTATTAAATGAATGTATTTTTGCCGATTCCGCATTACATTTTGACGTTGATTTAACGTTTATATTACGTGATTATTGAAATTCAATTGAATACAATTATTATATTCTGTACTGTATATTGTAATTGTATGGAATTGAAAATCTTCCATTTCTGAATTGTGGCGGCAGAAAAACCCTCCTTCCAGTACATTATAGGGATAGATGTGTTCAAAGAAAAAGCATTTAGGGCTTACTCAAAATTAACTAAACAAACAATTTGTTTAGCTTAATCTCGAGTTAAAACTGACAGACCTTCAAAACAAACGTTCGTAATTGATTTGTCATTATTTGCGTTGCGTTAATATTCCGTTTTGGAAGAGTGGTGTCGCATCGCCTACTACAAATTACCAACCTTACAAATTCAAAATTTAAATTATGAAATCATTCAAATATAAAATAAGATAGGCTTTGCAAATGTTTGAAAAACTTTAGGGTAAGAGATATGCCGAATTCTACACTTCTTACAATATTTACAAAATATTTAATAAAGGATATATTAAACTCCATTAATATTGAAAAAAAGTAAACAAACTTGCTTTACAATATAACTTTATTACTTGAAAAGTTTTTTATTGTAAATTTATCATATTATACGAAAAAAATTTATAAAACGTTAAAATGAGATCCATTGCAATATGGCGTATACCTGCTAAAACTTTATCCGATTAAAAAAATCTCGATTAATTTTTGACCATAGTGTTAATACTGTATATTGGTAAACTTTGAAAGTACAATTAATAAAAATAAATAACATCACATTTACAAAACCACTTTCCTAAATAACTTTTCCACAAAACATGTTAGTTAGCTACTAATTTATAAATGCCATCTATTATTTAGAATTATAATTAATTCTTGAAAGTAGTTTTTTTAACAAACCGGAAACAAAATAGAAACACGTAATACAAAATATTTCCTTTGTGATCAGAACACATACCTTAATTATGTCAGGTAAAACTTTTCCATCTCTAATATTATTGGAAAACCCACGTAATTAATTGAATTGCCGTGGGTACTTAAGGAATAATTCAATCAAGAAATAAATCGAGTTTATATTCCATATATCACAATTATTTCTCAAAATATATTAATAATAATTTTTAATTTAAATTCGTTGGTGGCGAATAAGCATAAAGAATAAATATAAGGTATGTTATTATATTATAAATCATAGTAGTTATTCTAACAAAGTACACGAGAGGTTTCAAAGTTTTCCACTAAAAGGTGCGATAGGACCTTTAACTTTCACATTCAAACTTCGGAAACTGCGATTATGCAAAATAACAAATTCAATATTAACTTAAAAAACGGGTGAAGCGTTTAAAAATGCAAACAAGGTTCCGTTCTTAAAATTCAATAAAATTGGTTTTCGCATATATAATGACAAAGGGTCGCAAATTTAAGTTAATTTAATTTAATTTTAGAAATAGAACCTTGTTTTCTCTTTCAAATTGTGTACCCAATTATAATTTAATATACCTTCACCAACAAAGGATAGGGAAAAAATAGTCTTCCAATTTTGAATATCAAACCAGGGACAATCACTCGAAATTCTAATTTATCATTTTATTAAGCAAGAATAACTTGGAGCAGCATATCTGCATGGTGCAAGAGATGCAGTTAATTTGGCGCAGGGAAAATGTATAGTAAATTATTTTTTTGGCACAAGAAAACCTTATATTGCAAAACACTGATTAGAGTGGAAGACCAAATTTTATTTTTGAAGATCTTTTAAGTGCAAAGAGGCTCTGCAATATGCAGAACAGATCATAAAGAAAAACAAGGTTCATCACCATGATGAGAAAGCAGATGTGTAAGCCCAAACATAGCCAGATCCAAACTATTGGAGAACAAAAATTTATACTACAATCCAAATTACAATTCAAGTTTAAAGCTTCTTCTTTTTTCGAGATTTTTCGAGAAATTTTCGAGAATAAAACACAATAAAATAATTAATAGGCTGAGTTCGCCTGTTGTCGTACTACGCCCGTTGTCGTACACCAAATGATATAAAATGAAATAATAATAAGACCGCATAGTAAGAAAATTTACAAAAAAGCTTCTTAATAAAAATTAGAGAAAATTAGAGAAAAAAAAAAAACAAGTAAAATTGCAATCTGATATTAAAATTATATTTAATGAGATAGACTAAATAGTATATGATTGCTGTATATTTGACAAATACCTATAAATTTCCGTGTTAAATCAACGTAAATTATTGAAATTGCATTTTCACACACCGCAACTGAATTGCATGAGCAGAAACATGCAAACAAATTATTCGTGCAGGGTAACAGAAAATTTTCCAAGACCAAATTTTCGACTAACAGTTTTCCGTATTGTTTAATTAGGAATAAAAGATTGCATTATTTAAAATGAGTTTGATTATACAAGTTTGGACATCATTATTTTGATAATATGTATGAATCTTGTTAATCGTAAGTCCCAGGGAAAAGATATAATATTCTATAAATAAAAATTCTATTTTAAGTTCCTTAAATTTCAATAATTTTTTATATTTTTTTAATAATACAGCTTTATCAATTATGGTAATTGACACAATTTTTACACATTATCGTTTCAATCATGTTTGGCGGGTTTAAGGCTTGTAACGTTAAGTTTTCGTGTCAACTCGTTGTGCTTATTTTTGGATTTAATTATTCTGCAAAACTTATCAAGTGTTTTAAATCTAGTTAGTTATTTCTTATTTAATTATATAATTTATTGGTTAACTTTAAAAACTAACCTTGATAATTATTATTGAGTCAAATAATCTGATGTATATATGTGGTTATCATACATAACATGCAAACCAACAATAACTTTTCTAATCATGACACAATTACTATAATGAATTTGTAAAGTGTACTTCAGCATTTCACGTTTCCTAGGATCAACCAATCAATTTTGAAGGATCACTTGATCTGTATGAATTATATTACAAGGAATCCGAAAATGTATATTAGTGTTTATGTTAAGGTTTGAGCTAGGCGAACACGCTACTCAGCTACAATTACTAATGTTTTAACATCCCAAATTTGCATTTTCAGCGCAAAAACTTGTGTAAATACCATTTTACAATGTTCTTTAACTATCTGATGTTAAATATGATATAATGACTGTTTAATAGCTAGCTGGCAGCTTCTAGTCAGTAACAAGTCAGTAGACTCTTAATTTATCCAACTAGCTGGGAGCTAACAGTCAGCTTATACAAACAGCTAACAGTAAGCTATAGTAGCCAATAGCATAATAGCTTTTATTCTTAGTAATAGCTAGCTATCAGTAAGCTGTAAAAGCTACCCGGTAGCTAACAGGCGCAGG
Source organism: Cantharis nigra (assembly GCA_958510845.1). Lineage (NCBI taxonomy): Eukaryota > Metazoa > Arthropoda > Insecta > Coleoptera > Cantharidae > Cantharis > Cantharis nigra. Next base: position 24,456,208 of record OY294034.1, read on the forward strand.
CGGCTGCAATTCATATCATAGTCATCTAATAGAAATTTGTAATAATATTATACTAATAATAACAATTTCATTTGAGCTTTTTTAACTAGAGATAAAGCTCTGTTTTAATCGCGAGAATCCAAATCCGCTGTTGCTATTTCTGTGATTTGCAGGTAAAATGGAATGAGTTTTTATCCGGTTAATTAAATTAAGCTTTTTATTTGTAAATTCGGCAGCATTCATATGCTAGGCCAATTATTTTTTTGTTGCTTAAAATGAACATCAGTAAAATCAATTTTATTAAAAAATTAACAGTAATAACACTTCAGAGACGTAGAAAACAGTTTTTTACGCCTCTTGCATATTTTGGATTTTGAACTCATCCACTTTTGCTTTCTAGCCACAAAATTTTCATACTAAATACCCTTCTTGGTCACTCGACTAGAATGAAAGCTTTTTCAAATTTCAGATAACTATAAACATATGTAACGGAATTACAGTACCTTAAGTTATAAAGCGTAAGAGATAAGATGAATTAGGACACACATTGTAGTTCGTCTTGGGTATCTTAAAGGTTAAGAGATCACAAGTTTCAATCTCCTAGCGAGTGACTTATATCACATTTTGATGATTGTCCACGAATTTAACTTTTTCCTATAAAATCCAATTGGAAAGAGGGCAATGTTTTACTCATATTAAAAAATAATTTTTGCGGATTATCCATTAGTTTTCGGGGAAACGGCATTTAAAAATCGAAAAGTTTATATATAATATTTCATGCATAGCGTTAAGTTTCGCTGCGCTACAGGCGCTTCGGGCCATTTTGGCTAGTGATTACTCGCTAAAAATATCTCTGAAATCAATCCACCTCGACTGGGAAGCTCGAGGCCCAAACTCGGCGAAGTACGAAACGCACGTGCGTAAAATAGAGTAGCCGAATGGCATGCGAAGCAAAGAGTTCCGGACGCACTTTGATCTTTTTCGTCTGGTGATGGAATATTGTCAGTAAAAATTCTTTGGAATTACGCTGGCGTGATTTTCGACATCGGCCTGGGTGAGAAAACGCGTGTGACGGCAAGCACTAAGATTATATTATAGAAAACGTACCGTCAACTGAAAACTCGTGACTTGCAATTGTACAATATCTATGTACTCTCATGTTAAACATAATATTGTAGGAGCGGCTACTGATAAAACGGGGTGCGGTTTTAACTTAAGTGTAGTGCGGTCAACCTCGTGAAGACCAATTTTGAAGTAGGTCAGTATTACCGATGGATACTCGACGGGAAAGAACTCGAAGACGTGTTGTTCTTGATATACTTTATTTTATCTTTTCTTGTATAATTTGATAATATTAAACGATTAAATCAACAGCCTAGTTTCAATCCACAATCTCAATTTTACAATATTATGGAAAATTTAGATTTTCAAATGCAGTTTTCTCGAAAACTAATGGATAATCCGAAAAATAGTACTTTTTCCAGTGGTATAGAGAAAAAAGTTCAAAATTTAAAATTATAGGTTTAGGCCCAAAACAACGTTTTTTATCAAAACAAAAATTTTATTATTTACGGCACACGTCGAGTAGAATCCAAAACAATTTTGATTTTTAGAATTATCGAAAATGCGGGGCTAACTTCTACCCCAAAATAAGCAATCGCTATAAAATCAAAATAAAAATTTAACAATATCCAATTTTTAAATTATCAAAAATTGCGAATGGGGTCCGGCCCTAATTGTTTCGGATAATTGGAGTTCTACTGTACACATTTTTTTTCCAATCGGAGATTTGAACCTGTGATAGTATACCGCTTAATCTTCACACCTATCTCGGATGCACATAGGAGTGAATTGTGGATTTATAAATGGGATAAGTCATTGTAGTAAGCACCTAGGTACGAAGCATCGAATCTTTGTTTTGGAAAATTATCGGCACTATTTTGTGCCAAAATCTTGATTGGAAGATACTCTTGCAACTATTCACCTTTACTAACTTCTGCCTCGGAGTTTTGGGTAGGCGGTATTAGGGACCAATAAAAGCCCGATCACAATGCTATCATCATCATCATAGTAGGTCTTGCTAAGTAAATCAAAACCACAGAAGTAAAATCTGATTTCGTTTTATTAAGTTGGTGTTACGACTATTGTTTTTCCTGGTGGGTTTGTGAATCGGCAGCAGCTGCAAAGAAGTGAAAGTAAATTAATCGCATTTACTGAAATGCGGTTTTGAGTTTCCAAACACGAAAAAAGAAATTTGCGGGGAGGGGGGAACTGATTAGACTATTTTAATGAGTTGAATAGTTCAACAAGAACTAAATTGAAAGGTAAACCTTAACGATAGTTCTATGAGTTATCATTCTAAACAACCCCCCGCATCTGATATTTATTACCTTCAAATTGCTACCTGGATTGTGTTCAGAAGGAAGCAAAATGTAATTTATGCTAAAATTTGCTTGTTTCCATACAAACACATTTAAAAAAGTAAATCTTTGCTTAGTAGAAACTGTCAGCCAGTTGTCAAGCAGCTTATCAGTCTGTGTCCGTCTGGGTTGAAAGGAAAATGTTTTGAAAAAATTTGAAAATTTACTTGATAACTGAAGAGTTGGAAGATTTTAAGATTCTGTAGGGAAGTTAACTAGAGTTCCTCCTGTCTTGATATTCTTTCGTGATGCAAGCAAGAGAAATTGAATTAGTTTGATGTTTTGCAATTTTCTTCAGAAAAGATAATCTTCGCGTCATTAACTTTCCAATGTAGAACAAACAAATGCTTGCTAATGTTGAGACGTTAGCGTTTTCATCACACGGAAGAGATATTAGCAGACATTTGTTAAATCTCCATTTAAGGTTACGACGTAGAGATCATCTTTTTTAACTTAAAATGTGCAGAAGAAAAAGGTCTTTAATATAATATTTCCTTAAAGTTTTCTTATCAAAAAGAAAAATACTATCATTTGGAGTAATAAATTTAATAAAGGACCGGATAAAATTTTATTTTTGGAATTGGATTTGAGAAATATATTTAAATACATAGGAAAGTATATATAACATAAAAAATGATTGATCGAATTTATTTTAAACGTTTAGTGCTAACGGAACACAATGTGAGAATTGTAGAAAAAGATCAAGTTTTATGACCGTTCAGGAAGTTATTCGGGAAATTTTATATTTTTCCTCATACAAAAGCTATAAATGTAAAAATCTGATAAAATGGTCATTCAACACTAATCATTCGTATATCAAATTTCCTTTGTGTGAAATTATTTCATTAATTATGAATTGAGGAAAGCTCGAAAGTTTTTTGAGATTTGAAGTTGAGACATTTTAGTTTGTGAGATAACAATAAAATGAAGAGGATTGAATTAACAAATGCATTAAAGCGATGTAGATAAGTAAGCTTTAAAAGGATTTCTAAATGAGAAATTATTTAATGTTTAATGTGACCAGTCGGTGCTTTCCTGTAGTGTGTCGCTTGACATGAAACTCAATTATTTTGTGAACAGGGGTTGGGTTCGGATGCGGTTTCATTTATAAAATGAACGGGTTAGATGCTGGTAAAAATACGTTTCCAACAGAATTCGATAAGTTTCTATACAAATCTAGCTTGTAAAACATTTATAAATTTAATATTTAATTAACCTCCTGAAATACGTGCATAACTTGCAGACTCAAAATTAATTAAAAAATAAAAATCACATTTAATTAAAAGTATTAGTGATATCAGAATTTTAATTATAATTTTCATTTTACTTAACTATAATTCATTTATATTTGAAAAAAACAAATAAATTAACAACGTTTGATATAAGCAGGTATTTAAAATTTCCCTTTTCCATGATTTTGCACATTTTCGATGAAAAGCACGTTTTTCTTCTCCCATTATAATCTGATATTCAACCGAGTACCTGCACCGCAAGTCATACAATATTTCAAATTTTAAAAACCTTGGTGTCATCGTTCCAACAAAAAATAATTTAATTATGTGATAAACTTTTCTCTCTATTAAAATTTTGATAACAAGAAAATTATATAATTTAAAAGAAAATGAATTAATAAAATACTTGCACATTTCATTTCAAAGGAACAACCAACGCGATAAAAACGTAAAACAAACCTTATCAATTGCATCCAATCTTATGCTTTATCTATTACTACCACTTCCCGAAACTAACACATACCAAAGGCAGGTTCCAATAAAATCTACCATTAAAAGAAAAAAATTAAACGGTCGAGTTTTGAACAAACCAAATTTTGTAATATCTCCGGGACAATTCTCCCGAATATTTGTTTTCCACTCTTTGGTTGATTAAAACTGCATTAAGTATTGTAATCCACCCAAAAATCAAAAATTGAAAATTTGGTATTAAAACGTGTCAGTGTGGTTGGGGTTTGAAGAGAAATAGTATCAGTCACACAGGTTGAACCGCGCATCCAAATATCACAAAATTTAGGATAAACGTACATCATAACTGAACTTAAAAGCCAGCTATAATTGATTAAAATCTATTGAAAACTTCCGAAATGATAAACAAAATAAAGTAAGGTATTGTTTAATTACTTTTAGATCATCATTTTTACTGTTTTATTCGATTCTCATCCGATCACGGAAGTTAAGCAATGTTGAATGGGTGACCGCGTGCCGTTGCCCTATTTTTTGTTCTTCATTTGTTTTTATTCTTATGGTGGGAAGGAACCCTAGAGATAACCTTTATAAAACTTAATAATTATTACATATGACATTTTGTTTCTGTATTTTTCTGAATCTTTATTGATTTTGCCAAATCCATCTCCCGAAGGTCCTGAAATTATGAATGGCTGCATAGTATTTTTGGAAAATAAAGTTTTCTTTAAAGAAAGTCGCTGCATTTTCCAAAAATTTACTATGAAACCTGAAGCCGCACTACAGGATTGCTGCTTCAAACCTTCAAAAGTAGGACTAACAAGGAGGGGAATCGTCCTGCGGGTCACGGATTTTAAAGCCCTTTTAGGGGAGAAAAGTACTTCATAATAACAAACTCTAGGCCTAGCGGCAGTACCCATCTCCTCTCAAAAAAAAGTTTTTTAAAAAATTTATTACGTTTATTCATATACATATGATGGGGGTATATGCAAAACCGGACATGTTACTTAGCGTGATTTTGAGATAAACGCATAAAAGAATATTGTTTACCATTATATTTGATACAAATGTTAGTTTTCAACCCCTATTTTAAGCAAGATTCTTTGTTTTTATTATCAAAAACTTTTATTTAAATGGTAGAACAGTCCACAAGGAACAAAACGTATATCTCAGATTGATTTTTGTAAAATGTAACTTGTCCGGTTTTGCATATACCCGACTCATATGTAGCTGCTTGGTTGCATTAATTAACAGATAACCGCGATGGTCGCGAAGTAAACTTTACGACTATCACCCGGTCGGTCCCAGGTTTCAATTCCTCCAAAAGTAAATTTTTTCCGTTTTGAAATTGACCGACCGGGTGATAGTCGTACAGTTTACCTATACGAATAAACAAAATAAATTTTTTCAAAAACTTTGTTTCTTTCGAGAGCTGGGCGCTGCCGCTTGGTCTAGAGTGTGTTATTACAAAGTACGTTTCTCCCCCAATAGGGCTTTAAAATCCGTGACTCGCAGGACGAGTCCTCTCCTTCTAAGACAAATGTGATCACCAAATAAATCGTATCAGTAATAGTGGCATCCATCAGGACCCTCCAGGATAAACTTTGTTTCATCACTGAAACGTATGTTCTTCCAGTGGTAGGTCTACAACATATATTTCTATCATATTCCATTCTGGTTACTTTATTTGCATCAGCAAGCTTAAGTTTGCCGACCTTGTAAACTGTAAATTAGTATACATGCGGGGGTATATGCAAAACCGGACATGTCACTTAGAGTGAATTTGAGTTAAACGCATAAAAGAATATTGTTCACCATTATATTTGATACAAATGTCAGTTTTCAACCCTTATTTTAAACAGGATTCTTTGTTTTTATTACCAAAACTTTTATTTAAATGGTAGAATAGGCCACAAGGAACAAAACGTATATCTCAGATTGATTTTTGTAAAATGTGACTTGTCCGGTTTTGCATATACCCGACTCACATATTTGTGATTCTATAATATGCTGTAAGTTGGTGACGGTCGGTCATCATCAGAGAAAGGTTAAGACGGGTTTAGACTTAAATATATTATAGTGTTGAAGTAGCCACCCTTAGTCTGGATGTAAACCCCATAGATTAGAAAACTTGTGCAATATTATTTCACAGCAGGTTCTTCAAAATAGTGATAGTTTTAATCAACCGAAGATTTAGATATTACAAAATTTGGTTTTTTCAATGCTTGACCGCTTATTTGTTGTTATGCTTAAGAATCTTGATGAAAACTATTATATTCCCGAAACTTATTAACAATTATAATTATTTTATTACCGGTTAAGGCCCGGTTGTTAGAACAAAAACCATTCTAGCCCAGTAGTAACCATTTATTGTATGCCAAAGCTTAAACTGATCACAGGTAAAGCAACGGCAAATAGCATTGGCTCAAGGTCCGTTTAAACACCGGACGTCAATGATTGGCTGCCGATACAAAACCGATACTGGCCCAGCATTGACCGTTAATTGGGTGCTGAGCATGTGCTAGTCCAGGTTGGCCAAGGTTTGCACCAGCGTTGTATGACAACGGCCAGTTTGCCATCGCCGCGCCAAGCATTGGTCGCATTATAAATGTCGGCAATATTTTCATGAGAATGTATTATTTTGTTACATTTATTAATTATTATAATATTATTTATATTAGATTATATTTATGTAAATTATTTAGGTTCCTATATAATTATAGGTTTTAAATTTTTCATAATTCTGAATTTAATTTTCATATTACTAATTGGTCCTGCGTGATTTTATTTAAGCTGATTGTATATGCAAGACATTATGTATGTACTATATCTTTGATATCTATAAGACGCGGCATGGAAATTGTATTATGTGGCATATTGGATTATGTGACAGTGTCTCACTTCGCGAACTTGCCAAATTATCTAGCTTTTACAATAAAACAATTTTATTTACTATATACCTTACCGGATCGATTTCAAATCAGGTTATCAGTTGTCTTACCATTTTCAAGGCATCAAATTATAATTTAATCTGAGTACAAAAACTCGCTTAAGAGGAAAACCACGTTGACATTTTAATTTTTAGCACTTCTAGTACTGCTCGTGTTAACTGTCAGCTTAAGACTGACCTAAATGGATCTAGCTTTGATTCACGAACACTAGATGGCTTATAAGCTATGGTATTTTATTACTCGTAGGTAGGCAAAACGTTTAACAAATTTTCTGATTTCTCTACTTGCAAAAAGTATGTAGTTTAATAAAAATGTTGTAGCTCTTTTTATTCGATATTACAAAATTATTTTTTTAAATGCTGCAACTCTATATCAGACAACAACAGCAACTGCCAAACGCCTAGGCTTCGGGCTTGTAAATTGACGCGCACGATTGTATCTACAATCCTCAACCAAAGCATAATTATAATATTTTTTAGTTTTGTCATAAGTTTGAGAAGTCATTTGGTCCACTTTTTTGAACCTCTTTGAGTCTTTGCTTGAATGTTTTGAGCAATAATTTTCCTTTCTGAATACATTGTATCTGGATAATCGCAGCAAAGAACCGTAGGCCGTATGCCTTATTCCATTCACTCACTTTACTTGATTGATAGCCTCATCTATGATGTTTTGATGAAATATTTCTCAATTCTCATTTTTTTCATAAGTATGCGCCATGATTTGAGTTTCCATCAAACCTCCTTTTACGATATGGCACAATGAAAATTTATATTTTACAATTTTAACTTTCTCAAACACGTTTCTTCGGCTTGCTGCTATTTGCCGAACCAACATAAAGCTTTTTATTTATTGTTGCGCAAAATTAAATTCGCACTTCACAATAATTATTGTTCAACATGCCATGCTTAACGCATTATGTGTATTTCTTTCAATATTTTAGTGTTTGATCTTTAGCTGATTTTGTCTTTAATTTCTTGGTTTTATGACCATGTCTTTTTTACAGTTCAAGCCTTGATTTGTTCTAATTTATTTTGTACTTGAATCCAAATTGTTTCAAATTGATTTTCTCGGTTTGTTTTCATTTGGCTTTATGTATTTGGTTTTTTGATAATGGTTGATTTTTCTCTTGTCACGTTGTATCGTCTCTCAACAGAGACATATTGAGTCATTGTCTTCCATACAGGTATGCATAGAGAATCTATTGTTTAACGTAAGCTGTGTGAACCTCGAGAAATGTAATACACTTCATTTGTTTGTCATTACCTTCCAAGACAACTCGGTGAGTATAAAGTTGTTACACTACCTGGGCTAGAATCCGTTTATAATAATGGTATAAATTTGCGGATACGTATTGCGTGAAGCTTTTTCCATTATTTGTACTTTAAGATTATTTATGTGACAATAAACGCCGGAAACGTTATTTCAAGCTTCACATCAAACAAGGTTGCTAAAGGTTGATTTATGTCAAACACCGACGCGGCTCCGTACGCCGACCGCCCAAGTTGAAACATTGAATTTGTATAAAAGCGTTTATGTACTTACTTAATGTTAAATAATATCATATTTGACCAGAAAAAAATTTATTTTTAGGATTTGGACTTGGGTTAAAAAAATATCATTAGGGTTTGGTTGTTTTCTTGATTTATACTCGAACGGCGTGCAGAAATTTGCTCTGAGAAATGAAAAATTGAACATCACCACGCGGAAAAATATTAAGTTAATCTAAAATGTATAGTCGGTATATAGAGTTTTTTATAAACCAAACGTTTGCATTCCTTTGGTTATTTATTTTGTGAATTATCATTTCAGCGTGGTTTTACGATAAAATAATTCAGGATCAAGTGTACGTAATAAAGCCGCCATGTTGTTGACATTCGGTAGCGTCACCAACGGTAAAGTAAATCGCGAATATAAAATCGAGTTATGCATAGTACATAGGTTTCTCCAAGATAAAGCTCCGGTATCTCTTTAAACTTGAACTCTTTGGGACCAATAAAATAAATATTAGATTGCTATCAAGTGGATTTATAAAATAGTCACGAATTTCTATCAAAACTATCCGGATCAAAGCTTTTTTATTTTTGAACAGATTTTAGTAGATTCTATCGGAAAAGTATACAATTTGTATGCATCACAACTTACTAGGTGCGATTAAAATTAATTTAATTTAATATTTTAGTTAATTTGCATTTGAAAATTAATAGAAACTTGAAAGTTAACTTTTCATTTCAATTTTGTTTTAGTTTTTTTTGTTTAGTTGTTTGTAATCCTTGCGGTGTTAAAACTGACTTTGATGTTAAACACGATTGCGTTTATATTATTCCTTTATAAACATAAAATAATGCATGACATGTACAACTTTAGAATACAAAATTAATTTAATAATTTTATTATTAAGGGGCTATGGGGAACCCAACTCACTTTTGAACTAAACTTTCCTCATGAATTACAGGAACAAAAAAATATTTATCTCAACCATATTTTCTTATCGTTTGTCCCGAATATAATTAAAAATTTCTTGTTTTATTTAAGAACGAACTTAGGTACCAGATTTAATTTTTCAATTTTTGTGATCTTTTATTATTTTATTTTTATTTATTGAAATCAGATTAAACAATTCCGAATATAATCTTCTAGCAGGCGCGGTTTCTGACATTGTGCCACCGTGCCTGGCACAGTAAGCATTTATATTCAAAAACTTTAAATTTAACTAAAAGTTGGTTTGTTTAAGTTCCCTAAGTATTGGTTTGGTTTTCTGCTGTTTTATTTAATGGAACTGCTGATCTGCTGTTTGATTGAATTAATGTAAAAGTAAAAAAATCTAATTGGAAAGACAAAGCCTAACAAGTTATAAACAAGTTTGGAAAGCAGATAAAAAAAATAATTTAAAATTCATGGTGAAGTTCAATCAAGAAAGTAGTAAACTGTGGTAATAAAATGAAAGTTTGAAAAACCAAAAGCTCTATCGAGGCAGCACGCCACTTCGTGCGTTATAATGGTATGATAATTTTAAGTTCAATGAGTTTAGTTTACTTTAATAACCTATATAATCGTGAACTAATCGTTCAATTACCGCGACCATTTAATTTATAACTTTCAGAAACTTCCGGAAGTTGTAAGCTTTATTGGAAAATTATTTTATATACTGTTGAAGTAGCAAAACTAGACATAATAACTTTTTATTAGATACCAATGAATGTTGAATGTAAATTATGTATAAATTTATTGATTTCTAATAAAATTTCAACTAAAATTCAAAATGATACTATGTGTAGGAGTTTAAACTACCTAGTGTAAGTTTTCCTGACGATTTCCTTTGCAACGAATGGCGCTACTAATATCGTATTTTTACGGCGGCGAGTAGAGTAACTTATAAGGTTAAAAGAACACAACTAACTCTTTTTTATTTTTATGTTTGCTTTATCTTTATTTATTATTTGTCGTTTATGTTTTTATCTACGCTGCAAACTTTCTTGCTCGAGCGAACCAGGGGTGCTATTCTTCAAACCCTCACTCATTGAACGTGTACGTTTGTAACCTCATGACCGAGTGAAAAATCACTGACGCGTTTTCTTTGATAACATATGGCTTTCAGCAACACACTTGTGAAAATTAAAATTTTGAAATGAAAATGTACGTTAACAAACTATTTTAATAAATTACAGTTAAAAAAATATGATTTTGCACGGTTTGGACCCGGCGCACAGTGGTCTGAAATCAGAAATTCCTGGACAAAACTCCGAAAATGAATTTTAAAATTTCAGGTATATTTGGATAGCCCTTCATAGAAAAGACATTAATCCATGTGCGTGAAGTTAGCCCCCCTTTTTTCGAAAACTAAAAATTTTTTTTTTGTATTGTGTTGTATTCAGTTTGTATTGTTTGTATTGTAAAACTTTTTTTTCCTTTCGCGAAGCAGAAAATTAAAAATCGCGAAAAACTATTTTTGGCGCTAGCCCCCCTTTTTCGAAAATTTTGAAAAATTTTTTTTGTATTGTGTTGTATTCAATTTGTATTGTTTGTATTGCTAAAAATTAAAATCCTAACTTTAATATTAGCCGTGTAAATCGTGAAACAAAATTTCGCGTTGGCCCCCCTTTTTTGAAATTTTTGAAAAATTTTTTTTGTATTGCGTTGTATTCAATTTGTATTGTTTGTATTGTTTAAAATAAAAGTCTTAAATTTAATATTAACCGCGTAAATCCCAAAACAAAATTTTGCTCTGATCAAATTTGTTTTTGTATTTCTTTGAAGTGTTGAATTATATTCATATATATATTATATTCGAATATAAAGGACCCGAAAATTTGATAGAGCCTAGGGCCAAACTCAGGTAAAAATAGGTCCTGATCATATAATCTATGATAATCCTTTAAGTAGGTACTTAATCCTTTAATCAGCTCAACTATAGTATAAAGGTACAATAGTAGTATCATATAGTATCCATTATTCACATAACATAAATAAATACATTTCAAAGTATAATACTAACAATATAATACAAAACAAGTAAAAAATAATCAGAATCATGTCTCGCTATGTACAAACTTTGATTGATTTAGTTTTATCTTCCGAATTTAACAATATAATTGATGAAAACGGTGAAGTTGCTTTTCCTTCTTCTGATGTATTTACGAAAATAAGTGAAAGATTAAATAATGAAATTAAACCTGCTTATGTATATACTATTATTAAAAGTAATCGTTACCAAATCTTGGACAAAATACTGGAATTTCATGGAATTTCAGCTAATTGCAGTGCCGAAATCGATAGAATTGATACAACTGATGACAATGATACCCAATTTATAATAGAACTTCCACATGAAATTTGGTTAAAAATATCTCCTGAAGACGTGGTTTATAGCGATAAGGTTTGTAGTAGTAGAAAGTACGGAACAATATTGTATAGCATTTGTATTTTGTACGGCACTTAGCATTTGAAAAACTGGTATTTTTGTTGTTGTGGTCTTGCAAACGATTTGATACAAATATATGTGAGCCGATAGTTCAGAATTGGCTTTCTTCAATTTTTTAACCAACGATCCTGTTGCATCTATATATATTACATTAGAGTATAAAATGTACGTTGCCATTTGTTCCAACGTCCAATAATGTACAAAAACTGGATCCAATCCAATGCCGTGAATTTCTCCAACATGTCGTTCGTATTTCAAATGAACAATAGTTTGAATGGGGTCTCTAAACCTTTCACCAAATTCAACAACTGATCTTTCCTTTCTTGTTTAGCTTTTCGTAGTGTTTCAATTTTGGGCAAATGCGGTGGTTCCAGATCACCCAATTCCATTTGGTCATCAGCTGCTTTTCGACGCCAAAGGCATGGTAGTACACTGCTTTCAACCATCACCTTAGAACATGTGATACATTATTTGAAGTCACCGTAACGTATGGTTCGCAACTTTTTATTGAATGTGACTTGATGGGCAAACAAATTTCTTTAGAAGAATTTCCAGATGAAATAAATTTAAATAGCAAACGATATGTACTCTCTGGGATAGTTATGTATAAAAGCTGCTTAGATATTAATTCTATTGGACACTACACGGCATGGATAAAACGTGATATGAATTGGATTGAATTTGATGACTTGTTGAAGAAACCTGCATGTCCACCTCATCAGCCTACAGAAAAATCTCCCCATTTATGTATTTATGTAGAAATTTAAATATTGAAACATTATTTTCACTATGTTTGTTTAACCAATAAAAACCATTTAGTTACTAATAGTTGCTTTGGTATGACTTATTACATAGTTTGTCTATTTTTTAATTATTATAATTCAACACTTCATAGAAATACAAAAACAAATTTGAAATTTTGAGCCAGCTAGGCAGCGGATCAGAGCAAAATTTTGTTTTGGGATTTACGCGGTTAATATTAAATTTAAGACTTTTATTTTAAACAATACAAACAATACAAATTGAATACAACGCAATACAAAAAAAATTTTTCAAAAATTTCAAAAAAGGGGGGCCAACGCGAAATTTTGATTCGCGATTTACACGGCTAATATTAAAGTTAGGATTTTAATTTTTAGCAATACAAACAATACAAATTGAATACAACACAATACAAAAAAAATTTTTCAAAATTTTCGAAAAAGGGGGGCTAGCGTCAAAAATGGTTTTTCGCGATTTTCAATTTTCTGCTTCGCGAAATGAAAAAAAGTTTTACGATACAAACAATACAAACTGAATACAACACATTACAAAAAAAAAATTTTTAGTTTTCGAAAAAAGGGGGGGCTAACTTCACGCACATCATTAATCCACATAATTTCAAAAATTCATACTTGGAAGTTTAACCTTGTGCTTTGTAGAGGGACTCAAACTTACCCATTTTAATAACCGGGATTTTACTTACTTCTTCGTTTATTTCGAGCGCTCTGTTAGAAATATTGTACTGTAGTTATTATTTGTTTAAAGTGAACCCAATAAAATGGAAAATGATCAACAATGTATGCACAACATTTCTATATATTGCAGTGATATTTTATAAAAAAGTTAATTTTCCACAAAACCTTCTCTACTCCTTGGTTTTGCTCCGGCTAGCTCAGTTTAATTTTCAATTAGTGGCGTCGAACGAAATTTTTAATTTAATTTTATAAATGGAAAAATCGACGGTCAACTTCATGTGGCGGTAACCCCCCAGGCCACACGATCTCTTCAACACGCGTTCCCTTGAACGAATCCTTAACTTTCCAAACTTAAATTTAATTATTTACCAACATCCAAATTAATTAAGCAATATCTAATCCACTCAATCAACAACCAAATCTTCATCAGCTTTGAAACAATCGTAGAAACAAAATAATAAAAATTCTCACCACAAATAATTCAATTTATTTACTTAAATAAATCAATTCCATCGCACAATTGTATACAATTATTACGCCAAAAACTGGCCAAATTACGAAAGCGTGGCGGAACACGTCCGCTCTCGATACCCACGTCGGCAATAAGCCCCTTCCTTTGCAAAAATTGTCGCCAACTTAAAATATTTCACGCAATATTACCAAATTCAAAAAAATATTTACAAAATTAAATAAAATTATAAAAATGAACAAAATCTTCGCAATTTAACAAAAAATAATCCAAATTGATGTTTGAAACACCACAATATATTTATTGCAATATTTTTACGATCAATCTTTCGAAAAATGTATTAGAATGTAACCCTCGCAAATTTCTATATTTTAATTAGGAGCATATAAGCATGTAGAGAAGTAGTTGTGATTTTTATTCGTTTTAAGTTTCATTATATGTAAAAAAGTTTAAGGAATTCAGCTGTGAAAGAAAATTATCTTCTTCGACCCGCTAAGTACGCATAAAATAAGTTTGAAGTCGGAAGCGCGAGAGTGAACTTGATACATACATATTACGGAGGGTGATGCTGATGACATTATTTAATTATTTGTATTTTATTATTTTAATGTAAATATTCACTAGTAATCTATTTCAATAAATTCACCAATTATCTATAGTGGAATTATCAATTTATTTATGCGTATAACTGCTATAACATTAGAATAAGTCCAGATTCGTGACTTAGGATCCAAAAAATTTGATAATTTGCTTCGGCCATTTTGTATTTGAAACACATATTAACGGATTTGTAACAAAAACTTCAAAAAAATTGTACATTTAATTTCATGAATATTTTCAAAAAAATCTGCATTTTGGGGCATTCATTTTATGTCTTTCAAAAAATAATTTCAGATTTGTAATCAGCAACCCAAAAACCCCTATATACAAATTTTCATGAACTTACAGTGATAATTGTAATTTTGTCCAACAATTTAGGATTTCAGACCACTGTGCGGCGTAGAACTTTAGGTCCCCTGCGTTTGTAGGCAACTTCAACACGCTCCCTATGGAAATAAGATTGAAGAAATGGAAAGCGGTATAAGCTGTAAAAATAATTAGCGTGACAAAGTAATAACAGTTTAGAGTGGTTTTATCTTGTAGATACGACTGTTGTAACATTTTTTTTTTACAAAATCACGTTTACTTGCTATCACAAATTGCCTTATATGAATAAAATTAAAAATATTACAGTGTAATTAATATACCCTAACTAATCTCAATTTGTTTGCGAGTTAAGTTCAAGGTTGTTTATTTTAATATTTCAAATAATTTTATTTTACCCTCCCACTCGTATATGCAAATTATTAAAATATTATTAAATATAAAACTAATTATATTTATTTTCACATTATTATTGAAGCAAAACAATCAAAACGGTTTAAGTGGTATTTCCCTGGAGCTTCGTTCACTTTTAATAAGATATGATTAATAGTTGAAAGTTAATGCTAAAATTAAAAATGTTATCTTTAAATACGTGTATATAAAGCGTTGCTGAAAATGAAAATGCTAAAAAATATGGTATTATAAGTCAGGGGTAAGAGTGATTTAAAAATTGTGGTTGTTAAAACAATCATAAAAAAAATTACTTAACGCTCGGTCAGGAAATAAAATAATGGAAGTGAAATTTTGTATTGCACTGAATTTCCTCTTTGTATTTACTAACATTCATAACAAAAAGTAACTCTTTGCTATTAAATATTGAAGCAAAATTTAATTTTGTATTTGAACAGTTTAACCCAAATAGGGTTTAATAGGGAAATTAAATTAATTTTCTTTTTTGGAAATATCATAATTTATGCAATTATTACAGCTTAACTTATGCACAGGACAGGTTTTGAATGGGACACTTAGTGAATATCACCTAATAATTTTCTTCTGTAATTACCATTTAAGTTAATGATTGGCTGTACCATTTTGAATTTTTTTTATAAATTTGATATTTTTTTTGAAAATTTCTAAAAAGTTTGTAAATATTTTTGTATTTACTGGTTTTCCCGCCAACAAGTTGTAGGGGCAGCAATGGGCGGTGAAAACTAGGCTTTTTTGCCAAGATGGCCGCTCGTAGTGGTTGTGGAGAAAGTCGTCTCCCTTAATTTTGCGATTATTTTTGAGAGTTTGATTTTGAGATTTTTTGTATTTGGCGAATAAAATTTATTTAATTTAAGTGACTAAAATTTTTATTATAAAACTGTTTGTCTTAGATTTTAATATTTTGAATTTTGGATAATAAATCGGTATTCGGTGTTAAGTGATTTGAATTGGAATTTTTGGAAATTGAAGTGGGTTTGTTTAAAAATCTGAATCCTAATATTAATTGGATTGGTGTAATTTTAATTTTAATATTAAATTTCAAGCCGACATAAATTGAAATTGATAGTCGTCGCACCTGGGTCGAATTATCTATTATAGATTTCCCATTTTAGAATTTAAATTTTGTTTCAAACTTAAATTTTGAAATTGAGAAGAGGTTAAATTTAATGAATTATTTGAGATATGTGTCAAACAAAAATTTCAAATAATGGCGTGTATCCTAGATTATCGTGGTCATTAAGGTTTTCATTATTAGGTTATTTTTGCGTTCTTTTAACTTCGAGAAATTCCAGTAAATCTAGTTTTTTGCCTTTATTTTCGTGCACTGAAAAAAATGGTTTATCATATTGATGAAAATTCATCATTTTTACAGCGATGAAAGAAATTCATCATATTGATGAAAAATTCATAGTATTTATGAACAAAATCAATGTATTTATGAATTTCTTCATCAATAAATGTGTAAAAATGATGAATTTTTCATCAATATGAAGAAAATTAAATTCCAAATTAGCTGCACGGATAGTGGTTCAATGCCCACTTTGTACTGAAGCTTTAGGCTTATTGTACCCCGTTTTCCATTAAGATGTTAAGGAAAGTTATAAGTTTTTCGATCCACAGTTTGATGTTCACCAGAGGGCTGACCTAAGAAATCCTGCCGAGTTCGGGATTTGAACCCAGAATTTCCGCTCAAACTCAACTAGCGATCACATCAAGCCACCGCTGTGGTCTATATGATGATAAATGATAAACCATTTTTTTCAGTGTGGTGTATTAATTTAATGTTGTTTTCATTTATGGTGTGTCCTGTGAGAAAGAGATGTTGAGAAACAGCTGAAAATTTATTTTTATTTTTATGTTCCAAAAGTCTTGTTTTTAGTTTTCTGCCTGTTTGGCCTATATAAACCGCGTTACATCCTCCGCATTCAATTTTATAGATTCCGCTATAATTATCATTTTTTTTCTATTGATCTGAAACAAAGAAACAAATTTTTTTCGATTATTGACATGTTCGGGGGAAGGATAAACCTATAAAATTATAAAAAGATATAAAATTAAAAACTAAGTAGGCTGTTTAACTAAATATTCTAATTTATATATCACGCGATATCTTTAAAACTTTAGGTTTATTCTTCAGATAATAATTTAGACAAAAGCCTCCTAAAATTTGAGCCAGATCGATCAATTGCTTTTTGAGTTACAGCCCAAGCAGTTTTTGAAACGAGAAGCCTGAAAAAACACTCTACAGCGCAGCGCTTGTCACTGTGTTAAAAAATATTAAAAAAATTTTTTTTTCTTCAGCTTAATACTATAATAAAATGATGTTGAAACTTTAAAATGATGAAATTATTTTGTCATCTGTAAAAAAATCACCAAAACATGACGCTTATTTCCGGGCGTCTAAATGGATTGCTCCCCTTAAGTAAGTCTCATAGGTGGGACAGGATTTGAATGAGACACTATAAATCTCATTTAGATATTGAGCCCCTTGAGGTTGTTTATTAAAATAAAATATAATGCACTTTCCTCTAGAATAAATATATATTTTTTAATGGACTAGTTTCGACGGTCGTCTTCTTCAGCAAGGGATCCCTTTCACTAGGGATGTTTTACCTTGCTAAATTTTGGTAAATTTTCACTAGGATATATTAGTCTGAATCAAAAACCAAGGCAAAAACTTAAATTTAGTGGACTATTAAGAATAATATTTTTTATTAAATTAAAACAAAATTATTCAAATAAAATTGTTAATATCAATAGAAGATCAACTCTCTTTTTTTGTGTCCTTTATCTTTGCTAGTTTTTACCTCAACTACGACTTCAAAATGATTTCAATTTTTATTGTTCATTTAATAATTGCAATGTATTGGGAAAACGTATCCAACCGAAAGATTTATTACTATTTATGGAAGTGTATGAATACAAATCTGATCCAATAATGCCGCAGTAAAATGTAGCTCAACTTCTGTTGCCCATACTGTATCACTTCCCATTCGACTCTTTTCTAAGTAATTGGTAGTTCCAAAAAAATTATCAACTTCAGTTTTTCTTAGATTAGAAACTTACAATCCCTTAGTAAAATTTCGCTAAGGATATTTTACCCCTTACAGAATTATTAAAGGGGGTAAAATTTCTAGGGGTAAAAATTTACGTTGACATTGGTGCCGAATTGGAATCGCCGAAAGTAGCATAGCCGAATTTCGGGTCGCCGAATATACGCTCCCGAATCACTTTCGCCAAACTGCGGTCGCCGAAATGACATGTACCGTATATAAATTGTCGTATTCCGAAATCTTTTTTTTTTATTTTGAAATTGAAAATTTAAATTTTGTTGTATGAACCATTTTAATACTGTGAATTTATTTTATTGGGATTAAATTTTATTTTGTGATTTTGAATTTGTTTCGTAAATCTGAATTTAAATTTCATTAGTGTACTTTAAACTTATTTAAGTTGGTTCAAAATTTGTTAATAACTTTGAATTTTGCCAAGTCCTTTAAAGCGGATGGACGCTTTTGCGGGAGGTCCTATAAAAAGTATTAATTTTGCATTTGAATTGTGAGATTAATAATTTTGAATTGTGAAATCAAGTTTTGAATTCACATAAGTGAAATTTTAATTGGAAGTTATCCGAAGTTTGGAAAGAATTTGAAATTTTTTTGATAACATTTTGATAAATTTTCAGAAAATTAAAATAAAATTTTGATTGTTGATAAAAATAATAACTAATTAAACATTTGGATACTTAATTGGATGAATAAAATTAATGTAATTGGTTGTATTGGTGAATAAAGAATTTAATCAACGCAAAGTTTGTTGCACGTCATGGCACCTGGTCCGATTGCAGTTCTCGTTGCATTGTGTGGAATTTATTGTTGAAATTAATTTCAATTTGGATTTTAAAATAAATTAACAAGAAGAGTTTCTTGCTCTACAAAAATCAATTGCTTGGGGCAGGTTAATTTTATAATTTTTACACCCCAGTACATTGCAATATGCATAAATAACTGTCAAAGAGACAGTCACTGATGAATAAAGGTCCTACCGACAATGGCTTGAGAAATTCTCTTTGCAATAAAAAACGAATGTTCGAAGCAAGAAATTTTTATTTAAATGTCTGCCTGTTCCTCGTTTGCAGGCAATCATTCGGTTGATCCAATTTTCAGTGACTTTTGCCAAGGGAGATAGGCACGAATTTCGTGTTCAATGTTCATTTTCAAATCTTCAACCGTTTGTGGTTTGTTGGCGTAGACCAATGACTTCAAATAGCTCCAAAGTAAAAAGTCCAACAGTGTCAAATCGCACGAACAAGGAGGCGAAGGGATAGGCCCATTTCAATGCAATGATTGAACTACCGAACTTCTATTCCAGTAAGTCGATTGTTTCAGTCGCAAAATGGCGGTTAAAACCATAAGTTGCTCCAATTCTGGCCACAAAAAATCTCTTATCGTTGCTTGGTATCTTTTCCCGAATATGAGATAACCATACAACGTTTGCATAACAATTAAAATACTCTGAAAGAGCAAAGCAAATTTAAAGAAAAGAATAAACGTTAAAAGTTAAAAGATAATTCAAACTTTAATATAATTAATTACTTGCAATCATAATATTTAAAAAAAATAAAATAATTCCTGACAACATTTGCTGTTGTCAAATCAAGCGGAAGTGAACCATCTAAATAAAAATTCTTATTCGATACAAAGATCTCCAAAGTACCCAAGTGTAAATATATCAAGCGTTGCAAATAAATAAAGATTCACTTTGAGGTGGTTTGGCATTCGGAATAAACAGACTCTGCTTGTTTAGATTGCATTCTCCGTATTGCATCTGGGACCGTTACATACTAGGAACGCGTCAAGCATTAAGGAATCGACTGCGCCATCTGAAAGGTTTTTTAAGTTACATTGTTTAGTTAATCTTAACCTAATCCAATCTAATCTAGTATTATCTAACTTAATCAAATACTATATATGAATAATGGTTGACACTTGAATCAGTAGCTAATAACAATGTTTTTAGTCACCTTAGGGGTATTACACATAATTATCCAATATATCTCTAAATGATGTAAATGTTTTAGATCTAAATATAATTTATTGTGGACAGTAGTAATTATTGCTTGATGATAAATGGTGTAGCTATGCATATATGTAAGTAAAATACAGGAGTGATGAAGTGAAGTGCTGATAATTTACCACGCAATGATAGTTTCATGAAATACTTATTGATTCGATTCGAAGATGCACTATGAGATTGCAATCTGTCCTTTCTTTGAAAATATCACACAATTAATTTTTTTAAAATTTAATTTAAGGACGAAAAATTGAAATTGTACGTAGTAGATTATTATTAACTCTTTTGGTTTTACAATTGTGAATTGTGATGTATGCAATAATATAATGTTTTAATGTTAGTCAGCTTTAATGTTTAATTTCCCTTTATAGACAATTGCGATTTTTTTACGAGATATCCTTTGTGGCGGTTTTATTAACAACGGTTGCTACATGTATCTTTTTCATACCCGTTGGGATCTTTGTTTGACAGCAGAGTTTAGAAAAAACGCTACGGTTTGTTTACATCTTGACCCTTTACTGTCAAAGACAATTACAAATTGGCAAATTAATTAGATTTCAATAGTTTATCAAAGCAATTTTCTGGCTGATTTAGGAAGTCAAGTTTAATTTATTCACATTAATATCAGGAGTGAATTTATTTTGTGTAAGTTTTGTTGATTTTATATCTACACATATGTTATGATGACCGGTAGGTATAAGTCACTGGGTTTACTCGATTATTAACGGTTGAGATATAATACTGGAACTAGACCATAACGTCACGCGAAAGGTTTGCTATATACATTTTACATACATGTTTTCTCACATACCTACATTTGGTTAGCATTTAATGTTACTTATTATTAATTACTATTTTTATGACTACATCTTTTTGAAACATTTATAAATGATGTAGTTACTTTATAATTTCACTTATCTGTAATCGCATAATCATACTTATTTACCTTTCGAACAAATGCACGTAATTAATAGCCTAGAATTATTGTCCAATTGTTTTAAAATTATACAAGTTCAATCCGTTATCTGTTCATAACGACGTTGTTGTAGTTAAACCAACTAATACTGTTGCTACCAACTTAAAAGCAAAAGATCTCTGGTGTCTCGCCAATTTGAATAATTTTTGGATATGTGGTAGAGCATCGAAAAAATCAAACAGGTAAATTTTAACTTTTTTTTCGGCCGACAGATTGCTTAGTCGAAAATCATTTGGCCGACAAATTTTAGAGTTCTTCAATATTAACCTTATAATTTTATCATATACAGCCTTGGGTAAAAGTATTAGGTCATCTCTAAAAAGTCGTTATTATGGAAACAGTTAAATATTTTTTGAAAACAACTATGGTACTGTCTTCCTAGTAAAAAATTATTTTGTTTTAATGTTTTAGTAAATGTAAAAATATGAAATATAACAGCAATACGGCCTTGATTGAAAAATCGATATATTCGAAAACCTTTATGAGCTAAAATAGATAGTAAATTTTACCTACATTAGTACTAATCATTACAAACAAAAAAGTGCCAAACAAAATTTTTCAGAAACGTACCGTTTTTGAGTTATAACGAAATAAAAATAGCTGCTGACTTGACAAATTGTAAGTTTAAAGTTTGAAGTTTTTATTATAACTACAATCTACGTGTAAAAATCTTAATTATTTCAGATATTGAATTGAATTTCAATGAAATTTACCAATATCTTGAAGAATTTTGACAATTTTTAAGTTTTAATTTTGCTTTAACTCAAAAACGGTACGTTTCTGAAAAATTTTGTTCGATACTTTTTTGTTTGTAATGATTAGTACTACATAATCTAGGTAAAATTTACTATCTATTTTAGCTTATAAAGTTTTTCGAAAATATCGATTTTTAATCAACGCCTATAACAGCTGAATTTCTGTTATATTTCGTATTTTAGGATTTACGAAACAATTAAATCAAGGCAGTTTTTTACTACTAAGACAGTGCCATGGTTGTTTTCAAAAAACATTTAACTGTTTCCAAAATAACAACATTTTAAAAAGGACCTAGTACTTTTGGCCTAGGCTGTATTATGCATTTGGAATTTGTTAAGAGCAGTCGTGGAGCTGATCAATTTTTTATGAACGCTGGGTTTCTATTTACTCGCGATAAACAGCGTAAAACAAAAATTCACTGGAAATGCGCAAAGTTTAACAGTGCAAAATGCAAAACAAGAGCAATCACACTGAAGGTGACGAACTTGTTCTGGTCTATTGATCATACGTTGGAGAGTACTGAAGTTGCAGCAAAAGTTGCCAACATCAAAGATGTAGCAAAAACTTCCTCACAAATCCACTATTAACTTTGACGCATCAGTGGCCCCTCATCGTCCTTCTAGCACATTAATCAAATAGATCGGAAAACTCGCAACGCTACTGTCCAATCTCACGGATTTAATGATTGAAGGAGATTACGCCAAGACAGGAAAAGGAGAGCACTTTCTCATTAATGACAGTAGACCCAACGAGAACGGCATCCTTTTTTTCGGCATAGCGAAAATTTTGCAATTATTAGCTGATTGCGATCATTGGTTTGCCGATGGGACGTTCAAGTCGGCCCCATCGCTATTCTTCCATTACATCAAGTACAACGTGGTCATTCCGATTGCTTTTGCTCTTCTTCGAATGGAAAAGAGAATACCTATACCAGAGTTTAAATCCTTGAAGTACTATGACTGACTTTGAAGTTGCTCAGAAGAAGCTGTTTCAAGTTATTTTCCCCACCATCGCTCACCACGGATGCTTCTTTCACTTCAGCTAATGCATTTGGCGAATGATACAAAGTCACAATTTAATAAATTATATTTCAATATGACAATCTAGCTTAGCCCTTGTTTGCGTTAAATATAAAACCCTTTAAGGCTCTGGTCCTTGCCACCGAAGAGAATTTAGAAGCTCTGTGCAAAGACCTCATGCACAGTGAGTCCTATTTGAAACATGAAGAAATGTTAAGCTACTGATTGACTACTTCGAGAATACTTAGATCGGCTCGATTTGAAGCAGAAACAATCCGGTACGAAAACCAACAATTCAATTAAGAGGTGGAATAACAAATTTAGTTGCCTTCTGGGAGCCAATCACCCCACTATCTGGAAATTTATTGATGGACTCAAACGGGAGCAAGAAAATGTTGAATTCAATCTTGCAGGTAACGAGCCCGATCCTCCCATGGGCTAGTTTACACCGATAACTTAGGTTTTTACCCATACCTAAAAATTCGACTTAAATAATTTAGGTGGCATGTTGTAAACCCTTGCTACCCGACCTAGTTGACTATATTTTTAGGTGAGATAAGGGCGGTGTTCGATGTGGAAGCTTACGGCGCTTTTGGTATCAATACTAACGCTCTAGACCAATCAGTACTCATAAAAGAACATACGTTGATACCAAAAGCGCCGTAAGCTTCCAAATCGAACAACGCCAAGGTCGACTTAAGATTAGAGACCCATCCGAGCGTATGAAATGCAGTTAAGGGATAGGGCTTAGGTGAAAAGATAGGTCAGGTCACTACTTCATCTCTCGCTGTAAGTAGACCGATGCCAAGTACGTCAAGCTGGCGACCCGACCACGCAAATCTTAGGGGATTTCCCGAACAAAACTCCTGAGGACTTCCTCACCGGCATCGCTCTATAACCTTCACTACAAACCCAATGGTTCTAGAACCATTTGTTTAATGTAATGATTAATGTAATCACTTTGAGCCAAGGTCATTTTAATAATATTTGCTGATAACTATTAACTGATAACAATTAGCGAAATTTGGAAAAAGGCGAATTTTAGAAGATTTGGATTAGAACATAATAGAAGAAATAAAAGAAAGAAAAAGTGGCTGGTGTAACCGGGAATATTTACCCCAGTGAAATTTTACCCCCCGGTAAAAATTCCCTAGTAAAATTCTAGTGAAATTTTTCTAGTGAATATTTACCGGGGGTAAAATTTCGCTAGGGAATTTTTACCGGAAATTTTACCACCGGGGGTAAAATAAAAGGGGGTTAAAATTCCCGGCTACACCTGTATCCAAAAAAAATGATCACAATAACCGACTGATAACATTATCCGTGATCTCATTAAGCGGATTCTACTGTAATTTATATTAATAAATAATTATTAAATAATGAAATATATTAACCATTTGATTTGATTGAATCAGTTTATTTCGTACAAATTTGCCAATATAACGCGCTCGTGAATGACACGGGCATGTGCATTAAATGTTTTTTTGTAATAAGTTGATATTGATTAATTTTGTTATTAGTTATTACAATAATTCCAATAATTGTAATCTTCTGATCCACATTATTATCAGTCAATTAACTGTCGGCCAAATGTTTTGTCGGCTAAAAACTTGTCAGCCCAAAAACTTTAATTTTTGAACTGGAGGTAGGTGAGGGTATATTAGTGAAAGGGTAATACCATATCAATATTTTAGAAAAGCTAAAACATACACAAACACATTTTAGAACAAAATTGTTTTTAAGTTATCACAAATAAAATACACTGTAAGTATAAAATATTGTAAACGTTTTCACCATACTAAGGCATTATCGGGCGATGACAAAAATAATTTTGGGTTTTCTACAATATTAGTATGTAATAGTATAATACTAGTATTACTATATCTATAGTAGTAACTTTCGCAAGCCTATTCAATAAATCATTTTAAATTCTTTATTCGAAAAAGTAATGGAAATTACATGGAAAAGTTAAGAAAGGGATTGTTACCCTTTAAATATCATTTTACTTTGATTGTCTTTCGTGTTACGACGAGAGCGTGTATTTACATTGCTCTACGTCGCTGTTTGTCGTAGCTAGCTAAACTGTCTTACAGTCTATGACTTTTGCGTACGTGATTTCCCAAATTAAACACTTCTGCTAAGTTGTACACTCATACGGTCTTTTTCCAAGTAAATTTTTAAATGCCGATTCAAATACGGCTTAGTTCTAAACGACTTTTTATAAACTTGGCATATATATGCAGTTTCTCTTTTGTATCAATTCTTAAATGGTTTCCAAATTTCCTTTTCTTGAAAATCGCATTTCACGTTTCACACGCATACGGTTTATCAGCAGTATGAATTCTTAAATGCCAATGCTAACTTCCTTTCGTCGATAGATTTTTTAAAGCTACTTAAAATGACATTTTAAAACTTCATTTTAAGTCAACTTTTTATCACAAGTATTAGATATATCCACCAGCTATACAATTTTTCATCAGTATAAATTCCGAAATGACTTTTAAAATGTTGTGTTTGTGACCTGACTAAATAAGTTAAAAATATAGTTTATGTGGCTAACGTGGCTTAAAGTGTGACATTCCTGTGAATTCCCAGTTAAAAATTACGTTGTTTACATTCCAAATTTATTTTTAAAACAAATGCACACAGTAGCGGTCATGAAAATTGCATCGGGAGTTGTTTTTCATGACCGCTACTGTATAATATACTACTATAAATCCGTATTAATATAATATCTTTTTATTACAGGTAAGTTCAATTTACTTCGGAGTATTTGGGACGAAATCACGTAAGTTATCATGTTTTACCAACATCAAATAAACTTATTTATATTTTTAGAAAATAATTAGTAAGCAAGTTTTAACATTTGTTCGATTTATAATAATTTTTTAAACTACATTTATTTTACTTCTTCACATTAAAATCCGTCTGCGTAAGACGTTGAGAAAATTATGTGAAAACGGTTGGTTACATCTAAAGTATTGTCTATTGACTCAACTTTTCAATCAGTCATGTAATTAATTAATTTAATCTATTAACCTCAGAGGCATCTTGCAACTAATTGCAAAATGGGGAAGTCATAAATTATATCTCTCAAATTCAAAATTACAAGATGCATTTTTTGCTCATCATCAAATTTTCCAAAATTTTATTGTAAAATATGCAGAAATATAATATAAAATATAAAAACCCAAAATATTTAAGAAAAAAATGGCTATTTGTTTTAAAATAAAATAAAAACTAATTATTTGGGGGACATCAATATTCAATGCAGTGTCTTGAGGTCAGTTACTTAGCCTAATTTTCATTACTCTGCCACTATTATGATATATTTACACAACGATTCTGAAAGCATTGCAGAAATTGGAGAATAGAGAGATGAGAAACATCTTAGATGTAACAGACGCACCCCTATTATGATTCTCGAGGCTTCCTAGTGGAAGTCGGTTACTATTTCATTAGGTCACAATGGTGTTTATACTGTGCTTAATTGAAAATAATTCATCCGAAATATTTCCTGAACTAAAAGAAATATAAATAATTCAGCTATTTAATACGAAAAAAAAAATACTTTAGCTGATTTAGAAACGAGAAAAAACAGATTTATATTCAAATTTGATTGTTACCTTTTAACAACCAAAGTACCAAAGTTGCGTAAGTTACTTTTTAGCTTTTAAACTTAAATTATCTATTTTCTACTAAGATCAATAAGTTTTCAAACTTTTCATTTAATTTTTAAAATTATTGTAACATTTTGGTAACAAGGGTGCAGTGATTGGGATGACGAATAAATTTTCAACGGTTGTTGAGTTTTGTAAAATAAATTTTATAACTACTACTTTATAATTTTCTGTTATTTATTTATACTACAGTATTGTAAGTTTTTACCTTATTCGTTTTTCTCTCTTGTTGTGACTGAAGGTATTAGCGTTGGCGTAGTTGATATTTAAATGTTGTTCTATTCCATGTTTGTATAACATTGACTTCTAGCGACATCGATATCGAACTATTTTATCTTAAATGTTTATTATTTCTTGATATAAATAAAATCGTTTCTAGATTATACAGGGTGTCCCCGGATACACTTGACATAATTTCAGTGGTGATACAGGACACTATTCTAAGAAAAATATTTAACAAACATTTTTTTCTAAATTCAAACCTTCGAGAGTTAGGCCTCCTTAAAGCATTTTTTTTTAATTTCCACCTTCATAGGCCATAACTCAGAAAATATTGATTTTTCAGTAAAACTTTAAATTTTGTGAATTTAATTTTTTGTTTTGTAGTTGCTTGTTTTGTTATTTTCTTATTTTCTGTGAAATAGATTAGTTTTTCAAAAAATTTTACTAGACAAAAGTTGTAGTCCGTTAAATTTTCTATCCGGAACGGGGGGTCAGGTATTTTGTAAAATGTTTCGTTTAGAAGATACAGCCATTTGAAAAAAACCAAGAAAAAAAAAAGTTCAAAATTTTCTACATTTTTTTACTTATTTTTTTTCAAAACTCGAAAGCCGTTGAAATTAGACAATAAAAGCTTAAAACCTAGTTTGTAGATTATTTCACGCTCTTTAAAAAAGCACTTAATAATTTTTACTGAAAAATCAATATTTTTCTGAGCTATGGACATGTGAAGGTGGAAAAAAAATTAAAAAAATGCTTTAAGGAGGCCAAACCCTCGAAGGTTTGAATTTAGAAAAAAATTTTTGTTAAATATTTTTCTTAGAATAGTGTCCTCTATCACCACTGAAATTATGTAAAGTGTATCCGGGGACATCCTGTATATACAGTGGTTCAAGAAAGTATTTGTACACTCCTATGTTAACAATGTAAATTGTACTTTTTGGAAACTTATTTTGACTTTTATGGAAACACTTATTAAACGTTTCTAGTTGTAAATTTTATTCCCTTCATTTTTGTTTATATACATTTTTCTATTTTGTTCCGCCGTTTTCGAGTTACAGTGACTTAAATAAGACTAAAATCTAAAAAGGTATTGTTATCAGTATCTCAGAAACTGTGCAACGAAATAGAAAAATGAATAAATATTTTTTCTTGTAAATTTCATTGTCTATATTTTTGTTTCTATACATTTTTCTATTTTGTTGCATCGTTTCCGAGATACAAACGACAATATATTTTGTGCTTTACAGAGTTTTTTTAAGCCACTGTAACTCGGAAACGGTGCAACGAAATAGAAAAATCTATATATACTAAAATGAAAAGATTGAAATTTGTAGCAATCAATGTCTAAGTGTTGCTGTAAAAGCGATTTTTATATGACAGAAATGATTTTGGGTAATTTTACTATTTATTACGTTTATTTATTTTTTAAACAGCAAACAGGGGACTTGACTAATTATTTTATGATCGATTAAACGGAAAAATATTTTTCTAATAAAAGTTCGAAGGAAATTAACAGTATACACTTTCTTTGTATGATAATCTCTAGATTAGTTTTAAAAGCTACGTTTGGATTACCTAATGAATGAATTAATAATATTCCACAACTTATTTGTCTTTAACATGTTTATTACTAATATAATAATAATAAAAATGCTGTTGTGGTTTAAAATTATTTATAAATTAATAATAATAATAACAGAAATAACAAGTTATAATAATTCAGTTTTAAATTAGTAAATATATTATTAATTTTTGTTTAGCTGTAAGCGTTTTCCTTTACATATTATCGGATTTATAATATATTTATAATCCGGTAATATCTCAAAATAACAAGAGATTTTAAACTTATTAAATATCTTTTTACTTTTATTTTTTATTACTTATATTACTTTACAGCGATAATTATTTAAGTATATTCTAAGTATCTTTGAATACAAGTTTCCTTTAATCTATTAGCAATTATCTTTGAACGGACGTGTTAGATCTTTTAGATTTAATTAGTTTGAACTCTTTGTTATTTATTTTAGAATTTAAGCTCAATTTAAGGGCGATTGTTTGCAATAAAACGCTTTGAAATTTTATCAGACACTGAGCGTCGGTCGCTGGAAAAGAGAAATTTTTATATACAAAAATGTAACCGTAAAATGTAACGATCCGAACTTGAAATTTAATTACGATATCCATTTAACCGTTTATAATTCTTATATTACGTTAGGAAAATTAAAATAATATTTGAGAAATAATATACAGTATGTTTATTTATATATATTTTAAAATAACAGTTGTAATTAACGATTTGCTGTAAAATCGGATATGGCATCGCATAAATGAAATCTCTGTAATGTTAACTATCCACCTTTTGACTTTATAAATATAAAATATATAAAAAAGATTGAAGAATTTCCACAAAAACAAAAAAAAACAAATATTATTCTAGCCTCTTATTTCTTAAAAATTAATATTTTTATTCAATACATTGTGGTACCTGTTCTGAACGTCTTTTTAAATTGCCATTCGATATTACAAACTCATTTTTAAAAAATGAAATAAAACAATTTGCCGAAACCCTCTCATTTTTAATTAATCCCACCTCGTCGATTTATCATCAAGATTTCCGCATTACGAACCCCCGTAAGAAGGGGATCAATCACTCGGTAAATTAATTTTTAATGTCTACAGACGACAAAAAGAAAAGGCGAAAATTATTAAAATATTAAATATAATCAATAAACATCTGATGTGGGGAGAAAAAGTTGTTGCATGTTGTTATTTACAGTATGAATAACATTCACCTATAAGTTGTTTAGGTAATACTCAAGCCAAAAAATTTTGTTGACTTCACAAAAGTTGTGACTGTAAGAAAAGGCTGAACCACATTTTAAATTCTATTAAGAATTAACGACGCCAAAGTTCGGATTAATTAAATCGATTTTGTAATTAAGTAAACAACATTCAAATTTTATTTTTGTGATTTCATAATTTCATTGTAAATATTGTAAAATATTGAATTTGTGCTTCTTTTTGCGCCGGCAATTGTTAAGTTGGCACGAAAGGGAGCGATAGTCGAAGCTTCCAATTTGGTCCGTCGAAGTAGGCGGACGTTTTTGCGGGAAGATCCCGTAAAAATATTAATTTTGCGTCTTAGATTTGAGATTTTCGATTTGATTTTGTGAAATAAAGTTTCAATTGAGTGAGTAATTTTACTGATATTGTTTATTTAGAAGTTTGGATAAATTTGGAGTTATTTTTGATAAGAAGAAATTGAAATAAAATTGGATTAAGGTGAAATTGGAAAATTTAGATACTTAATTGGTAAATTTATTTAAAAAGTTAATAAAAAAATATGTTACTTTGACGCTCTCCATCGTCGGTGACTGGTAGTTGTAAAATGTGTAATGTGCATTGCAAAAGTTGAAAGTTGTTAACTTTACAACCGCGTTACAAGGGCTTGAAACGTCTATTAATTCATTAATCTTACGCTTCCATCTGATTTAAGGTTTTTAAAGTTATAAATGAAACCGTTAATTGTAATCGTTAATATTCCGTTATTGAAAATAAACAAGTGCATTATGTAAGTAGGTACATTATATATTATAACATAAACTTAAATTAATTAATGTATAGTGTGCTTCTTATTTACAAAAACTGTGGTTAGTTTTACTAGGGTCTTGAACTTAGAAACGTCAAACAGGAAATAACTTCCAACTATGCACATGAATTTGGTGCTTCACTTTAGGTGTTAGATATTCAGTTAATGTTTCAAAGTTTCATTAGTTTTCAATTAGTTTAATCTGTAGTCTTTATCGGTTTTCTATTTTTTTTGTTTGGAATTTTACATTAACTCATAGATAATAATAAAATATTTTAATTAGAAAAGTAAGTATAGGAAATTTAGTCATCGGATGGGTTGGATCGTCTGCATCGCACTGAAAAAAATTTGATTGACGTTTTGCCAATAAATGATATCTACCTACTATGATGTAATGAAAACAACCAACAGACAAATTTTAATCCAATATGTTGTAACAATGTGATTTGTCCCGGTTAGCTTCAATAAAAATGAAACAGAATATGTAATTTCAGACTTTTTTAAGTAGAAAAATTCAAACATAATTATTTAACAGTCCAGACATTTTCTATAATTAGACTCTACTATTTTTATTTTAACTTAGAATTTATGAGTTGAAGTGGCCTAACCCATAACAGCTTTAATGCCTTTTCAAATAATTAGTTGGCAAACTTTCAAAATATATTTTACATATACTTTACATAAGATTCGACACGTAGCATTACATAACTGTCTAGTTAAGCTTAGACAATTTCAGTTAAACTTTTCATGTAGAAATAGGTTCCACACTTATGCTCCAGTAGATAATAAACATAAAGCAGCTGGTTAAGTTTGAACATTTTAGAACAATTTCACTGTCAAGAATATAATTTATTTTATTCAACTTACATTTAGGAACTAAATTGCCATTTACTATAACTTAAAAAATAATTTTTACTTTGAGTTAAATTTTACCATCCAATTAAATAGGTTTAGAAATCATTTTTTAAACATTACAGTTTAAAAGCAATTTTTTAATCAATGGACTTGTTATCAAATTCAAATAGTTTTATTAGTTCCTTTCATTTTCAAAATTGCGATGGTTGGTAATAATGTTGGTACCTTGTTTTGTTTTAAGTCAGTTGAATTAAAATATTTTTTCCATTTTATTTTCTTTTCCAATGCTCTGCGCACGTCTAAACTTTTTCTCACGAAACCCAGACTGAAAGGTCTGGTCTTTCTCAGGTTTGGAGTGAAAAAACGTTAGTGGGTGCATTGTAGGGTATTTCATACTCCATACTCACCAGGATTGACATCTATTTTTTTGTGTTTTTAATGACCTATATTTTATTTTGTTCATCTGAGCTCAAGTTCAACAAGTTTGTTGCTAAAATTTCTAGCAGCTTAGCAGTCGCTTAAGCTTTCAGCAGCAATGTTTTCTGCTTTTGAATTTAAAATTTTTAGTGTATGGCTAACTAGGGTTGCCCATAACCTGTTATTATTTATGTAACACAATATGTTAAGCTTAAGATCTTCAAACATATATTATGTGAATTCATCTGTTTTCTCTATGTGTTTGGATAATTAAACAATAAATAATTAATTTAATTTATTTCAACTGACTCAGTTAAACTTCTTTGTTTCCCCAATTATAATGAGATCAGTAAATGTACCGATTACCAATGTAAAATATGTTGCACATACCAAACTCAATGGCATTATTCCTGCTAACTCTGTTTTGGCTCATTTTTACCTTTGCATTTAAGTTCACTTTTCAAGAAATTGTGATTATTAAATGTTAATCAAAGACAACCGAAAATTCACAACGAAGCTATGACAGTTCCGCTATACCACACTGACCCTGACAACAATTGGTTTTCCCGACTATTGAACTTGCGACAATTGACTTTTGAGTTGGCCTCTAGGATAATTAATATTTCTTCTTGAGATGTTGGACTCTTAGAAAGCAAATTTTTGAAATATATTTTTGACTTAAAACTTCTATAAGAATTAAATAAAATAAATTTACATTTCTTAACTTGTTTTCTTTATTCTTATATACGTTATATTTATCTATAATATCTATAATTTCTTAATTTAATTTCAACGTTTGCAATGCTTTTGTAGCTTAGTTTAGATGCTATTGTGTCACAGATACACTGAAAAAAAAACGAACATTAAAAGTTCATCATTGTTGCGCAGATGAAAAGAATTCATCATATTGATAACAAATTCATAGTATTGATGACAAACTCATTATATATATGAATTTTGTTCATCAATATGATGAACCATTTTTTTCAATGTACGCTAACGTATACATACAGACATCACCAAAACCTCAAAATCTCAAAACGTGAAAAACTTATTCACTAATATTTGCTAGCTTCCAAGAAAATCAATATGGTCAAAGAGGCTAATTACCTTGAGGCCAGTTGTCCTAGGGCCAATTCAAAGGTCAATTGTTGCGAAGCCAATAGTCGTGAAGGTCCATTTTTATCAGGATTAGTTGTTGAGGGCCAAGAGTTATATAGTCAACTGTTGCAATGCAACATGCAATCTTGAAACTCACAGATTTTTCTTCTCGATTTGCCGTCTTAATCACGACTATTTAACCCATGATTAAGTTCAGCAAAGTTTAAATTATTGTGTTAAGTTTTGATTGCATTTTTAAAAATGTATTCTCGTCTTCGGGTTTGAAAAAATTGATTTTTTTTAAATATTTCCAAAGTAAAATATAACTTCAACGAAGGTATAGCAGAAATACAAGAGCGCCTCGTAGTTGCGGTCCGCTTATTGTTATGTTCTCTTTATACCTGCGTCTCGTTTACACCTGCATTTTCTCGAAACAACGTTTTTTCGATTAGCCCGAGGGGTTTACAAAATTCCACTGAACCTATACGCTAGTTGCGTAGCTCCGATGAGCGTACGAAGCAACATCTTCACCGTTTAATTAAACTAATATTTACGCTCGGCCACCCAGGGACTTCTAACTTTGTTCGTCAGGGCCGCGCCACTTGAGCTGCGATACGTAGCTTTGATTGGCTCTATCATTTTACTGAACTATCGTTTACGTTCGGGTTGGCTAGATCATCTAAGTTATATGTTCAACTTGGCCATCTGGGTGTTGTCACTTGAGCTACGCAACTAGCATATTAGCGTTGACTGACAGAGTTATATATGGAAGAATTGTAAATTCTATGTCCCTCTCACTCGAACGCACTCCGCGCACTATACTGTCCACACGTTCTAACGGAATGGATCGCGAGATTAATAATTGTTAATGAGGATTTACATTGAAAAATAGCGCCATCTAGTTGTCGCGACAATTTAGTATTGCATTAAAACATATATGGCTGCGTGTCTTGATAACTCTGTCAGTCAACGATATTAGGCTGAAATTTGGATATGTTATTCTACATGTCAGTGGCTCTCGCAGGTAGTAGAATTGTATATTTTCACTCAAAATTTTCCTTTGATTTTCCCGATTTTCCACAAAGAAAACACGATTTTTGAAAATTTTTTTTTAGAAGTCCGCCATTTTGTTATTTTCCACTACCTACCAGAATGACAAGCCTAACTAAGAGGGGAGCTTAAATGATTTTTTTAAAGATTTTTGAAATACATTTCAGACCCTTACGGCTCTTACTTTTCAAAAAAAAATTATATTTGTAAGAACAAAATGAAGACTCCAATGGTAAAAAATATATATTTTTTCATAAATTTATTAAAAATTCAATATTTTAAACATTTAAATAAATTTAATAAAAATATTCAACATCATACAACTTACTACAATATATTCAAAAACACACAAATAATTCACTAACAAATAAGTACATGTAGCAGCTAGCTGTCACTTGTATTAAAAGATTAGCAAAAACTGCAAAATTCGCTAGATAATGTGGACACCAGTCCTAAATATGTAATATTATATGTGTACCTTTAGATTTAGACGATCACAATATTTAGATGGAGTAAAATGCATTCGGCTAATTTTAGTAGTTATGTAAAGTTCATGTTCGTTTTAACGACCATGGCGACCGGTTAAAACCGAAGTTTAAACTTTACGCAGCGTCAACAGAAGGCGCTAAACCGGGCTCGCTTCCAACAAGTGCCGTTACATTTTTGTAAATATCTATAATATCTTTAGTTAAAGGTTAATTTACTACAGCCGTAAATTTTTGCCCTTTACAAACTATATCGTTTGAAAAAGGATTATTTAAGTTTTACGATTATGCACGCACCGTCACCAGAATGTAATAGTTCGCTGTTGGGATCCACCTAGTTTTTGGTTAGTTTCAATGGAATAATTTTTGTTGACCCACTTTGATTTGCTATTGTAAATAAGTAAGCTACATAGGCACTAAAAATTATGTATACTATGCAATCAAAATTCAAAGCACGTATTATGTAAGCTTGTGCACATATTACAAGTATTGCGGTAGAAAATTGCGATAACGTTCTTAATTTTAAGTACTCTTGGGTTTCATAGAAATTATTTAAAATTTACTAAGGCAATTATTTGTTAATCCAAAGTCAAAATATTCTTTTCGTTTTCGCTTTAGACAGTTTCTGGTTTATGGAAGTAATAAAATTAAGATTTGGGCTTTTCCAGTGTCCGGTTTATACAGGTTTCACTATATTATTTTAAGCCTTGCTTGTGAAAACCGTTTTCCTTTGCCTAGGATTGCGAGAGGCAACGTCAACTGTTAAGCTACTCAATTATAGTAGAATTTCTTTCTGATGTGCAGAAGTTAGTACGTTAGCTAAAGTATATCTCATTACAAGATACAATGGCATCAATTTACACAGATGATTTGACAGAATAGTTTATGACACCAATAAAATAAGGCATTTCACATTATCGATTGAATATTAAACGAAATATAACCAAAAGTTATATTATAACTTTTTTATTAATAGAAAAGTTATAATAAATTTGCTAGTGTAATTGAACTGATTTAAAATTCATAAATAACTTTTTGGTGCAATAAGCGTGCATTTGCAACAATTTAAAATTAAAATTTAATTAGATTTACTGTTTTAATGGAACGTTCTTAACCACAAGCTACTTAACGCTAGTATTTTATTAACGTTGGAAGTTAACGCGCTCTCAACAGCGAATTACTATTTTATAGCGAGATATTTTGTTGTTCCCGAGAGCTGGTGTAGGGCAAAAGAAAAGAAACTCATTTTTTACAATTTTTCAAGTTGTCATCCGGATCAAGGGAACTATTGGGTTTTTTAAGAAAAACGCAAGCTGCGTTTGAATGGCTTTAGCAAAAATATAACAAGTGTTCTTTAGTTATAAATCAACGCTCTGATTGATCTGATTCGTAATAACGAAGATTCTTACTGCGAAATGTTATTTAAAAGAACTTCTTTTAAGAACTCGCTAAACAAAATGATAATATACGGAGTAAAACCGTGAGAACTAGCGAGGCCGGAAATTAGCACAAGCTTTAAGCCGGAAGTAGCAAACGACCTCTTTTGATACAATTAATTTTAATTATTCAGCATAGGTTAGCATTCTCAAAAAATCGAGTTTGATGATTAATTTTTAATAGTTTCCCATCTTTTTTTGCAATTAATTTTTATTTCATTAATATAGGGTTTTTTGGGTCGCTGATTACGAATCCGAAATTATTTTTTGACAAATAATGAAATGGATGCCCATAAATGCGGATGTTTTGAAAATATTCATGATATTAAATGTACGATTTTTTTGAGGTTTTTATTACAAATCCCTTAATATGTGTTTCAAATACAAAATGTCCTATGCAAAATAACGAATTTTTTGGATCCTAGGTCATGAATCTGGACTTATTCTAATGTTGTTTGCAAATAAATTGAAAATTCCACTATAGATAATTGGTGAATTTAATGAAATAGAACTGCAATAGATTACCAGTAAATATTTACATTAAAATAATAAAATAAAAAATATTAAATAATGTCAAGATCATCACCGTCCATAATAACGTATGTATAGTTTGTTTCACGATAAATGGAATTAAAAAAAGGAATATATTAAATTACTTTAATATAAGAACGTATGAACATTTCCGCAAAAACATAATAGTCCAGTCTTTTGATACTTTTACCTGGAAAGTTTTCCGGGAGTTTTGAAAATTGGTGATTGTATAGATTACGACATGCTCTTTTCGAATTTCTACTTTGCCACCTTGTATTTTTGGCACTCGCGCCGCCATATTGAAAAAATGGCGCTTAAAAACAGTTTTCTGATAATATCTCCCTTCTGACTCATTTTACGATAAAAATAGTTATGTAATAAATTAAATTAGAGAAAATTTGCTATAATTTATGTATTAACTGTTTTTTTGTAAAATGAATAGTTTCAGCGTACTAGCGTCACAAACCAACATACATCTACACCAAGAAGTTGTTTTCGTATTATTTTAGAGAAAAAATGAAAGACACAAAAATATTACAGAAATAAAAACTACGAATAATAATAGCATTAAATTTCATCTAACTTTTACTTAAAAGGTCAAAAAATGCTTTCAAAATTGTTAAAATTTTCATTTATCGCACTGACCATGGTATAAGTTTCCATAAGTTTCCATGGTTTTTATATTTAAAAATAGAAATTAAATTGAAACAATTTCGAAAGCATTTTTTAACCTTTTTAATAAAAGCTAGATGAAATCTAATGGTGTTATTATTCATAGTTTATATTTCTGCATAATTTTTGTGTCTTTCATTTTTTCTTTAAAATAATTAGGGAAGCAGGAATTTGCATAAATAAGTTATTACATGTTAATTTCCTATATTCGGCTAACTCATTCAGCACCCGGTATAATGGCAATACTCAAAAAAAAATTTTGAGTTTGAGGTTTGACTACAAGCCGAGATATAACAATCACAAAATGTCAATAAATGTACATGTTTCAGTGAACGTAATAGCTTTTTTCAAGGACGGTATTGTTCGGACAATGTATTGTTCGTGTATAATATAATATGTATATGTATGCAGATCATCTGTGTCCGAACAATACCGTCCTTGAAAAAAGAAATTATGTTCACTGAAAGGTGTACATTTTTTGACATTTTGTGATTGATTTATCTCGGCTTGCAGTCAAATCTAAAACTCAAAATTTTTTTTACGTAATGCGATTAGATAGTACTATTATGACATGAAATTTCAGATTTTTATCTGGTTCCCCACCAGCGATATTTAATGCCAAAAATCGCCGTTTTGTTAAATTTTCAAACTTTGAAAATTTGTAGAAGAAAAAAGGAGAAAATCTTAGGGTTAATATTTGGTGTGTGATTTCAACTACTTATCATCTCTTTGTAAAAAAATATTTAACTTGGAGATATTCTCCCTTATTGCATAAACTTCCCTTAAAAATGGCATTTTCTTATAAAACTAGATAAGAATTGAGGCTGCAGTTTTACCCTTTAGAATTGCTTTTAGGTAAAAATATGTAATAAGGAATATTGTAGTCTGTTTCTTTTTGAACAATTTTATTTTTTTCCCATCTTCATAGGACAAATATGAGCTGAAATATTTCGATTTCCGTAAACCCTTATAATTCCAAAATATGCCGCAGATTGCAAAGCAAATATGGCTCTCACACAAAAACAAAAGACAATAAAATTGAAATAATGGTCATTTAGTACTACTAATGTGTTAGGATGTTTATACAAAAAAAATCAATTTTTTTAGAGTGGTCGAACCACGGGGTTGGACCACTTGATATGAAATGACCCTATATGGATTAATGTCTTATCTATGCAGGGTAATCAAAATATACGTGAAATTGTAAAATTCATTAAGGGTTTTGTCCTGGAATTTGTGATATCAGACCACTGTGCGCCGCCACTGGTATACACCATTTAATTATGTAGTTTTGCTTTAGTTGAAGCATTCTGTGCTTCATCCGGTGATTACATATAAGAAAATGAGTAGGCCTAAAAATAAACCAGTTTACACTTTTAATTTGCGGTAAAATGCAAAGTGTTGGCAATTTTATTCAGGATAAGATGTGAAAACCTTGCAGAAACTCAAGTTCTAACAGTCTGAAGAGCTGCAATTGGAAAACTGAACAGAAATTTAAACAACCTGATTTTATTTGTGCAAAAATTTCCTTCAGTTTAGGTTAATTATAAAACTTAAAAAGAAATTGTTTTCAGAAAAGAAACTGCTTTTACAGCCATTTAATTTGTTTAAAATATTCATAAGCGTTAAAAGTCCATTGTGTTAATTAAATATTGCATTAGTAACATTCTTTGAATTTACCTATAAAGGCTTCAAATTAAAAATAAATTTTCACATTGCAAACAGAATATCATTTAGATATGCAACTTTAGCATAATGCAAATGTGTAGAGCTACTCTTAATTTGCATGCAACATCGTTGATATGCAAGCTTAGTAAGCGGTTTTCTGTTTTACAAAAATTATTCATTTTTAAGCTACTGCTGTTAGAAATTCAGTTAATTATTCATAAATTTCAAGAGATTTTATGGAAAGCATTAAATTATAGAAATAAAATAATTGGTAAAATAACTTTCTG
This sequence comes from Cantharis nigra, assembly GCA_958510845.1. Classification (NCBI taxonomy): domain Eukaryota; kingdom Metazoa; phylum Arthropoda; class Insecta; order Coleoptera; family Cantharidae; genus Cantharis; species Cantharis nigra. The sequence goes on from OY294034.1 coordinate 24,495,269, forward strand.
TGTATCAACTTTGATAAACGCTCACGTTGTAAGTGTTATTTTGACCAAGAAGAGAATATAATGGCATCCTTTGAAATACTTCATTTAATATATTTTTCAATTCCATTAAGCATTTTTTTATAGCCAAACTTTTTATTCAATTTAAAACTTGCATTATCTTCAAATGCTTCAACTATCGATTTATTGATATATTCACTTAAGATTTAATGTCAAAAATAAAACTTTATAAAAACTTTTTTTTTGCAAAAATTATTTTGAGTTAGCATTTTTCCAATTGTTTAAGGGATTTCACCACCTTGGCGTTCGGAAAAATAGGTATAAAAAGTAAATTTTTATCTAAAGCAGCTATTAAGTATATAAAATAACTTTTATTTTACACATAAACATAGTAGTTTTATGAATAATTTGACATAAAAACGAATAAAATATATTAAAAATTGATGGAGATATGAGCCATCAAGTAAAACGCTCTTTTGAAAATCCTTGCTAATGGTGGAACTATTTTCTGTGTCAAGCATCGTCCAAAAATTAAAAATAAATTTTTTGCTTATACAGAAAAGTAACACCTAAGATATAGCTTAGGGAAAATTTGCTATTAATTTTTTTGTAGAAATGACAGCTTTTTGAAAATCACCAATCAAAATAATCCTATGCTACACCTTAGATAAGATTATGAAGAATATATGGTTCAAATTTTGACAAAATCGGTAAAGTAGATCCTGAGATATTTTGTCAACCAGCTTAAAAAATGTAGTTTTGAGAAAAACGCAAAAGAAAAAACAGTATTGCGTTTTCCTCTTAAACAAATATTTTTATAATTACCCTTTAATCTGCGATTATAATTGAATTTAGAATAGTTAAACGTTTAAAATATTCTTAAAAGTATAAACAATATACCCAGCCAAAAAAACAAAATTCGATATTTTGAAAATCTCAGGGTAGTGAAACCCCTTAAGAGATCCATAGGAATCATTTCCATAAGCTTCTATGCAAACTATAGTAAATAAGAAGGTTTAAATTATGGTTCCGTGCCCGTAAAGTCAGTAATATAGGTTTAAAAAATAATAATCGGATAATTTACGTTTTGTAGGTTGGTAATACAATTTTACTATAATTTATGTTTATAACGCAAACTTTCAAAAATGGTAAAACATCCCTGCGCGCAACCGAACTCGAAAATTAAGTATTGTTTTTAAGTTAAATTTGGCTTGAATTAACTGATAGGTAAATTTATAATATGTTGTTAGGGGCTGTCCATTAATTACGTAAGGACGATTTTTGTAATTTTTGACCCCCTCCCCTCCTCACATAAGGGCACGTAAGATTTTGACACCCCCCCCCCGGTACATCTTACGTAAGGATTATTAAACAAACATAAGTTGACCGGCCCCCTTTCCCCGCTTAGTATATTTATAAAATATGAATAACAATAATAATTTTATTATACAAAAAATACAAAAATTTAAATTAAATTTTATGTTTATATAAATAAAAGTTAATAAAAATTAATTAATTGCATAAAAAAGTTAATACAAAAAATTGATAATCCCTTAATATTCAGGTAAAAAAACTAATTTAATTAAAAAGAAAAGTATTTAACGAAACTTACGTAAGGAATACGTCGGACCCTCCCCTCCCCCACGTAAGGGTCCGTAAGATTTTTGATACCTCCAACCCTCCCCCAAAACCCTTACGTAATTAATGGACGGCCCCTTAACAGCAGCATGGCAAAACACAGCATTTCATGTATTTGTGTCAAGTACACGTACTGTCAACAGTATGAACTATTCGCCGACTTTTATGGGAAAAATTGCTGCAACGTTATTTTACGCTAGGAATACAATTACGAATTACCGAAGATATGCACTTAGGTGTATCATTTAAATTTTTAATTGGTTTTTATGTTTTGCAAAATATTATTTTGTAGTTTACTGAAATCATATTTTTGAACTTAACGATACAAATTCATTTTCGTGGTGAAACTGCAAAAGTTGTTTCTGTGGAAATTCTGAAAAAATAAATTTAAATTACGATACACTTAAGTACCTACTTTATGTTGATAAAATAAAATCAAAACATAGGATTTTGTTCTTAACAATGCAGGAAATCTTCTATACTTCAATATTCTATAAATATCAAAACCTCGCTTGTTTGTGTAAGGCTAAGAGGAGCTACATGGCAACCACCTCACGAACGACCAAAAGTTTTTTAAACCACTAAATTAGAACATATTTCACGTTATAAAAATACTTTGTATATTTATTGTATTTCATTGCTCTACTTGATTTGCACATATTTGTTGTTCTTTTTGTTCTATTTTAGAACTAGGCCTTCTCATTTCCAACTGAGCCATATCAATTTATTGAGCATTAGTTATACTAGCTTTGGTTCTTCACACCTAAGAGTTCAGAAGTGAGCTTTGCTCGTATTCTTGGGTGTTTATCAATCTTTTTAACATTGTAACGAAATTGAAATATTTATGATGGATACTTATTGCACTTGCGTGTATTTATTTCGCTAAATAGTTTTGCATTTGTAAGCTTTGAATTTAAGTTTGCAACATGCAACATTCTACACTTAACTGTGCAGATTGTTAGAATAGGAATTGTTACATGTGGGGTACATCGGAACAGTTTTAACTGGTTTTCAAGTAGAACTTATCTCGAGCTGTGTTAGTACGCCTTCGAGAGAATCTTAGCTTAGAGCTCCAAGTTTACAAGTTGATCCTGACTTTTGATAGTTTTTGTGAATGCGGTTTAGAAGTCCATTTTAAAAGGAATTTGAAAATAGAATTGATTTTTGCTCTAACCTCCATCACTGTATAATCAAAGTGGGTTGGTTCAGGTATAACCCTTCTACTAAGGTGCTAAAGTGATATAAAATTTGCGATAATGCGATACTTTTAGGTTTAAATTTTTTTATTGCAATAAATGTTTCATTTAAAAATAAAATTTAATGTATTATTAAACCAAATACAAGAGTAAAATTTTATTGAAATTGGGAAATGGAGGAAAGTGTTTTCATTAAAACAATATGACAAACAATATATAAAACGATATGGATGTTTTACATAATATTTTGTTTACATTTTAAATTTGAGATATATTAATTTGTGAATAATATTTATATTTGAATTCTTTTTTTAGATTTCAAAATTAAAATTACTTTTCAATTATTTAAACTACATCACTTTTATTTTAAAATTTTATTAACACTGAAAGGTTTATAAAAACTGATAAATTTGCAATTGAAATTTCAGATTACTGTTAAGTATTTTTTTATAACAATAAATTATTAATTCAGAAGCTTATGTGAAGTAACTTCTAAAACTTCCGAAGTTTTGAACGAATTATTTATTTTTCTGAAGTTTATAAAAATATCAAAAAGCATCATTAATTTTTTTTCTACCTACTTGAATTTTTGAGGTCAACAAGTAGAATTTTTAGGCCAACAAATAAATAAAAGTCAAATACATTGAGTAAATACGATAGATATTTTTATAACCAAAAGCAGTTTCACGTGAGATATTTTATAATTTTGAAGTTTGCATTTCGGCAAAAAGATAATGGAAACTGATTTTCAAATGTAATTCATAGAAAGAAAAAACTGATACATTTGGATTTGGATTATGAAAACTCCCCCTTCTTACGCCGCTGAAAAATATTACAAAATGTAAAAAATTTGTTTGATTGAATTGATTATTATCACAATAAGCCAATAAGAGAAGTTGCTGATTTGATATCGAAAGTTTTAAAATTTTAAAATTTAATTGATATAATAAATTAGACTGGAGAATTTTTTAAAATAAGATGTTAGGTACATTGGAGTTTTAAAGTACAAGTTATACAAGCAAACGCTCATTTACTGGGTAGCAAATTTAAAATTTTATCATGGAAGCATTTCTCATTGCCAATTAAATGAAGTTTTTTTGTATAATTTTTTTTAAATTTAATTATCATCCTGTATTTCATTACCGGGTAATTGCTAGTTTTTGTTTGAAAGTTTATTTTAATTATTTTATTTGTCAATTAGTGGAGAAGAGTAAAACTGTTTTAATGAACTTCGATGGAAGTAATTGGAAATAAATCTGTCCCACGAGAGTCAGATAAAAAGACTTTTGGCAATTCTAGAGTTTGTGTTTTACTATGTGTGCATTTGTTGAATTTTTTATAAAACAAAAGAAATGTTCCTAAAAATTATGTCATTCTTGTTCTGCTCAACTTTCGTAAGATTTATTACAGCGTTAATGTGATTTTGATAAAATTAAAAGATTCATTTTGAATGTTACTTAAAGATTTTAAAATTACTACATCAGAACTTGCTATTCTCTGTGTCGTTCTGCATAATTCAAAATATCAGTTTTATAAATAATGAATTTTCTTTTATCTGATGTATTGATGGGTTTATAAATTAGATTTAAAATAATTTAAAATTAAATTGATAAAGTGAGTTATTGATTTTGATAGAACCAGACAAGGAAAGAGTAATTGCGGAATCGTAAAAATAGCTGTTATATTTGAAAAGCTTGTTGCATTTGAGTTATTTTATTTTGGTTTACTAGAATTAAGTCTTCAACTTGGCATTAGCTTTATTTCTTGAAAAAATAATTTTTCAAAGCTTTATGGTTACCATGCTGACCATTGCCATAACTAACTCTATTGTTAGGAGTAAGTTTCCTGAATCGGCGATATATTAAATTGTAAAATCCGGATTTTGCGAATTTTATAAGCATATGCATATGATTTGGAATTAAATCAAACCATTGTATATTTCAATAGAAGCGTGATGTTGTTGAAAAGAATTATTTGACACCAACGAGCAGCATGAGCACTTTGAAACACTATTAACGAAATAGCTTATGCGGGAACAAATTCTCTTTTAAAATTCAAAGTGAACGCCAACCAATGTTCGACTTTGAGATTAAAAGCATAAGGCAAAGTAGAAGTACAAAATAAATCTCGTATGTCCTCTCTCCGGACAGACAGGCAAACAGACGTGCACAATCCCGTTAGCAATAATTACGAATTATTTAACCAGTACATTAAACATCAATAAAACGTACCACCGATCAATAAGGAAAAAATGCTCTGGACGACTGAATCGTTAGAACATGTATAGGTGAATATAGGGGAGGATTATAAGATCCTTCGATATCCTGAGGAGTCGAATACCATATACACGTGTTTAATATAAAAACTTCAATCGTTAATATAAAATTTAAAGAAACAGGAAGATATTTGTAACCAGAAACGCCTATAACATGTGAGAATAACTTTAATTGTGAATGAACGAATATTATCAGAAAAATTAATGGAGCTTTATAATAAATTGACGTTCTTTTTGAAAGCTTTTATTTAACTTGACATGACCGTTATTTGTTCGTTTGTTTGCGTGGACGTCTTTGAGTCCTTTTTATTCAACATCCTCACATCTTAAAGAGCAGATATTTGGTACACAGCTATCACTAGTGAGAGTCTTTAATATATTACACATTAAAAAAACATTTATTAAATTCGGCATCCACTTTTGCAAAACAAGACAGATCATCAGGAAATTTAAAAAATTTTTTTGATCATTCAAAAATATTTTTTAGTTAATTTTGTGTTAGCTTTGATAAGGATAAGAAATTTAAGTGTTTTGCATAAGTTATCTCAAATGTTTAGTCGTGCGTGCTTTGTGGTTGTTTGTGACTAATGACTATTTAAAATTAATTACGTTTTCCTTTTTATTCCTAAAGTATCCAAGCACTATTTCTTTCTAAACCAATTCATAAGTGGCCTTGTTACAGTTAAAATAATTTAACACATAAATAATCTTCTAGTAAAAGTATTTTTAACTTTTTTTCGTGTGAAAATTAATGCGTCGATAAATAGGAGGACTAGGGCTAGTTGGCTACTACGGTTTATTGACATGGTCAAGTTTGGTGTCATAATAAAATAATTTCCTACGACTTCATGTTTTATTAATTTTACCTGGCGCCCACTACTGCTCCAGTATGCAATTATTAGTTACAATAATAATGCATGCAATTATTATTTTGTGTTTTATATACTGTAAAATTTTACTATTATTTACAACTGAGCGAGATAAGTTTAGTAGTATGAAGATTCACTTCTTGAAAACTTTCAATCTTTAACTTTTCGTGCTTTTCATGTCTAACTTTTCATTCATTATATTAGAACATAGGTTAGACATTTCAAAGTTAAAAAGTTTTATTTAATTATATAATTAACTTTTTATCTACAAATTTAGCTGTTGCCGTCATAATTACAATTTTAATTTAGTTTGCTAATGAACTTCATAATCATAAAAGAAATTGTATTTATCTACTGTCTCTGGTTTTTTATTATCAACTACTGAGTTAGCTTAAATATTTTCCGCTATAGAAAAGATCATAAATTTTACCTTATGCGCTCATTTTTCATCTATGACATTTTAATTTTCTTACTTAATCCTTTATTTTTACCATTAGGTTAATTTTAAGTTTGTCAGTCAGTGGGATTCCTAAATTTAATTTATATAAAAACCCACTTAGTTTTAAATTTCATTTAAAAATTGCTTTATATTTTTAATTAAAATTCAGAATTACACGATTTATCCAAATGATAACTTAATTTATTGATATGATCGCACATATCGCAAGGATCCGATCATCTTTAATTATTTAAACTAAGGCTGGGAATCAAATTCGAATAATTCAAATATTTCCAATTTTACATATTCTACACAAATAATATCTCATCGAAGTATTTTGACTATTCGAATAATCGGATAATTTGATTATTCGAATAATTTGAATTATTTGAATATTCAAGTACCAAAATGATAAAAATGAAACTGCGCTTTAATTCTGTTAGTTTACTTAGTTTATTTGGCGCCCAAACCGCAATACCAACCCTCAAAACATTCAAACTACTCCTTGGTTTATGCCGATAAACAGCTAGATCTGATAATCAGGAACAAAAGGGACAAGGGGCATATACTTTAGCCATTTAAAAAAAAAGTAACCCTGCTTGTAGACATTATTTTCTAGACATATACAACAAACATTGACACAGATTAGATTATTTATTTCATTCAGTCAATAACTTTCAATCAATCTCCTCGCAGAAGAACGGAGAAATCCAAACGTAACTTTTGATCCTATAACTAAGAGTTTACCTAAACCGTATCTACAAAAATCGTAACACTCATCCATCCAAGTTTACAACTAAAATTTTATTTATCTGTAATTTATGACCCACTGACATCCACGAAGCTGATAATAGTTTTCTCTGGGCTTTATGCTAAAACTTAATTAAAAACAAAGTCTAGACTTTCACTCTACATATTTTATCGCACACCTTTTAAATTAACTGTCTCAATTCAGACATTCGTTTAAAACTTGTTTTGTTTGTTCCGCATTAAACTGCGTTTAATTTATTGTTCCATGTAAATTTTTAAAGATTTGGCATAACTAGGCCACCCTATATGTAAAGAGAAAAATGACTACTACTCTATACTCTTTGATCATGCCACTCGGAGTTTAGATGATATTCGTCTTTACATAACTCTGAACGTACGATTATTGAAATTTAATTTACTCCGCAGTATGATTCAATACAACTTTTTGAAAACTCGAAGTCCTGAGATTATATAAAGTTAAAGCAACGAGATTAATGCTCAAGCTTTGACTTTCAAGAGTTCTAAACAAAAACCGCAAAACCTATATAGGTAGGTATAGTTGATATAGAGTAATTTATTTACAACACATTCAAAATCAAACAGTAATATCAATATTACTGTCATAACTTAGTCATTACTTACAACGGCAGCTTTTTTTATATTACAATCAACATAAGAATATAAATTTAAATATTTCGTTTGTGAAACCAAACGGAAGTGAACCATACAATTAAAAATGTGTTATCGTTCTCTAAACATCCGCACGGTTTATTTAATTGAATTGAAAATTTTCAAATTGAAATTTGCAACTTTTAATCATCTATATTTTGTTTTAATTCACTCACCAGAGGGCCTAATTGTCCTGTATGATTTTCGACAGATTAAAAAAATATTGCAGTTTTTAAATAGTAAATATAAACCTCATTGGCCTGAAATAAAGTTTTACATGAAAAACGAACAAAAATATTAATTTTATTAAAAAATAATTTAAAAGTTAGCTTTTTAAAGTAAAAATAGTAGGTCTACGGCAGATACACATAATTCCTCCTTTGTAAATCTTTAAAGAATACCAAATACGGTTTTGTAAACACTAACGGAAAAGAAACTTTGAACAATATTGAAAGATTTTATTTGAAAATACATATTTGATCATGGTTTTATATTTATTTTATCGAAACAAAACCACACATTTTTATTAATTTTTGTAGGGATAGCTTCTATATTTTTTCATTATTGAGAATTATTTTGCAATGCTGAAATAAAAAAATATTTTTTTAAATATTTCTTTCCAAGTCAATATTTGTGTAGTTGCACCTAAGCTAATAATTCCTTTTTAGTACATAAAAGAGAGATATATATGGATTCAAGTAAATTTTATATTTAAAACAAATAACGTAGAACATTTTAAAAAGTGGAATATATTTAAAATTTTGATAAAGCGGTAAAAGTAGGTGTAATTTATTTTAAAAGCAATTTATCACTCCGATAAAATGTTTGTCTGTTTTAAGAAGAACTATAATAACCTAAAGTTACTATAATTTCTCAAAGTGATTACTAGAGACCGGATTATATGCAACTTAAAATGATCGAAATATGCATGCAAATATGCATCATAAATGCTCGAAATATGCAAGAAAATTGCCAAAAAGAGTCATAATATGCAACATCAAATTTCAATAAATACTACAAAATAACGTTATTTCTTTGATTCTACCATTTTCTACTAATATTTTGTACTATTTTGATGTAGATCTACTTATAAAGTAGTTTTAGGGTAGGCATTGCCAACCCAAAATTTAATTTGTTGGCATTGCCAAATTTAAATTTTAAATTATCAAAGCAGGCCGTCTTCTAATAAAGAAACTTTTTCTTTTTTTTAGAAATTCTATAAAATATGCCCAAATATGCACAAATTTGTATAAAATGTGCCTAAATATGCACGAAATTTTATAAAATTTGCCCAAATATGCACGATCAGTAGATTTCAGTCAAAATATGCAATATTTAAAAAAAATAGCCAAAATATGAAAATGCATATGCAAATATGCAAATGCATATAATGCGGTCTCTAGTGATTACCAACTTAAAGCAATTTCCAGTACCGCATTGAGTGATTTGTATTTTATGTCGCCCTAAAGTTATATTAATTTTTCGGTAGGATTTTTATGATAAATTTTAAACTTGTCGGTTTAACCATCAACCGTCTGATGTCAAAAGCTTTGGTTAGGTTTGGGAAAGAAGTATCTACCTTAAAAGGTTAGATCATTCGATTGAAGTTAGAAACACTTTTTTGATCTAACACTAAAAGCTTGATATGTAATTTAAACTTTGTTGTGTTTGCTTAACTTGCTAATTTGTAATTTGAAGGTACAAAATTGTATATAATGTAATTAATAGTTAAGCATAATAGTTTTTTGTGAATGAAATATTAGTTTGACTAAGATATTTGAATAGGTGTTTGCACATGAAAAGCGATTAAACTTTAAAGAGAATAATTATCAAGTAAAAGGAGTTTTTGACTAAAATAGGTATCCCGTTAACTAGTTTCCAGCTACAAGGAGTTTGCTAAAAACAATTATTAACAATATACTGGCTACGTTATCAGCCGTAATAATTACATCGAGTTAATTTTTTTGTCAAAAGTTTTCTTATCAATTATTATATTACAGGATTCCTTGCAAATTTGCATATATTGAAACTAAGTACATAATTTAATTGGAATGTTGACACAAACAATTTATAACTACCATAGATTAAACCATTAGTAAATGTATTAGGATAATATCTACGATGTTTGGCTGGGCTACAAGCGTGAAACTTGAGAAGTTGGAGTGGAACTTCTGCTAGAACTTCCTTATAAAAATATATCTATATATTATTGTTTGAACAGGATCATTTTTTGTTGTTTGCAAACCCAAAACCCTCGGCATTTTGAGTTTTTATCAAATTAAAATGGTTATATCAACTTCAATTCAGTTTTAAATTGAAAAGTGCAAACGTTTCAATTACATTTGCTTACTTTACATTTTAGAGGTAAAAAATATTTGAATTATACAACAACTTAATTGATTTTAATTTTAATTAATTGATGTACAAATAAAATACACTTTAACAAGCATTCAATCTATATTTTTTGTTTATAAAATTAAATTAATTTTTTTTCGAGATTTTTAAAACTATTCTCTACTAACCGCATACAATTCCCTAATTCGGTTTAAGCAACCATGGAGTCTCAAAAAAAACCGACAGTTTAGGCAGAATGAAGAATACAAGTCGATATTGAAACTAATTTGAAAAGCTTGTAGAAGAACTGAGGTTACAAGAAACAAAAAAACGTAAAACCATCAAAGATCTAATGAACAGACATTATTTACAAAACCTCACCAGCCTTCTGAGAAAATTGAACCAGTTCATCAATTACTAGCTAAAATTGCTTCGACTTTAGTGTAACAACTATCCTATACAATTATTTGGATACTAAGAGATACTCTATAAATCCCCCGTCCTACATCCCTGGTGCGTACTGTTACGAATTTTTTTAATATTTGTAATGAAAAATTTCTACTTACGGAATTAAGGAATTCATCCTTGAAAGTGGCAGATAATCATCCACTTGACACGGCGAACTGAAAGAGTAAAGCGGTTTATTCACGACCTGATCTGGTCGGGTATCCTTGAACCATCAGGTGCCTTTCATTAGATTGGAGGGTAAGTTGGGTAGTGCCGAGGCTTGTCAGTCGACAATTTAATGTGAATTCTTTATCGGGCTTACTAATGTAAGTCAAGTCGTATGTAGGCAAGTCAGGCGGTTGGGAAATCTGACTTGTAAGCACCAAGAGCAAAGAATTCAAACAAACAAACGAAGATAACAATAAATTGTTAGTTTAATTTGAATTTAATAATAGACCGAAGCTTCTAACTCCTTTTGTTTAAGGCCAACGCAATGGCGATTTTTATTGCTATATCAGACGGAGAGAATGCAACACCCAACGCCAAGGATGCCTGTCATTATGCATCTTTTGTATTTATAGCCCAACCGTGTCGGACGGTGTACATCTAAGGGATCTGACACAGTATCTGAATTTTACTAGGTTTCAAAAAATCATTTAGTTGAAAATTTTCAACTGAACAACTTGGTTTCTGCTCAAAGTTTCAAAAAGTTGGGATGCAACTACAAAAGTTTCACTGAATAAATTAAATTAAATTAATTCAAGTAATTTTATGAATAAATAGTTTTGTTTTCTCGCACTTTCTGTTTAAAGAAAGACAGACTCCCAATTTATTTAAATTGAATGAAAACATTATTTGACCAGAAATGCCATATTGTCACAAAGTATTGTAAGAATCATAAGTAAAGAATCTGGATGGAGCGGTGCAACAAAGTAATTAATTAAGTAGACAGTCTTGAGGTGAGTTTCATCAGGTCAAGGTCACTCTCTTGGAGGTGCGGTAGAGGAAGTTATAACAACTATGTGTTTATTTACTTAGTTAATTAACTTTCATAACAATAATAAATCTATATTTTACTATAAACACCTGTGTGAGTAATTTAACTAAATTAAACTTGACTCTAACCATCTGACTACACAACCCCAAGATAATAAGACAAATTTGCTCGCGACATGGTGGAGGCGTCGCGCGTTCTTCTTGGATAGCAGAAATCTTCAAATTTTTGCTAGAATAATTTCACAAAATTAAAAATTTTGTTCCCGGCACCTCCATCATGTCGCGAAAAAAATGATACTCATCGCTGAAGTCGTGTAATCAGATGGTTCTTATGATGTTAGGAATAGGGTTTATTGGTAATAAAGCTATGGCCAGCACAGGTGTAATAACAATTAACTATTAATTAAATTAGAGTTCTAAAAGGGAGGAACTATCAATTCCAACATTCGTTGGGCATATTTATCTATGGGCAATATATTTGTTAGTCTAAACTTCAATTTTGGTTGCAAACTACTTCTTCAAATCTTGTAGTTTTCGAGATATTAAAAGAAAACGTTTAAAATATTAATGATTTTAATTTTCTTTACTCCAAAGTATAGCCTTTTAAGTTTTAATTGCAATGAACTGACTGAAGGTGAAACAAAAACTTTTGATAATTACGTAGTCTTAGTTCTCACACTGAAAACTTCATTTCTGATATTAATTTTTTTTATTACAGTAATTACTTCCATCAACGTAATAAAGGGAGGTATTGCTTTAAATGAAGACATGATATTAATTTAGTTGTAACGAATTTTATTATACAAAGGAGACAGCAAAATCAATAATTAAATTTTGAACAATAAAAAATACTGTATAGTAATAAAACCAATCACTTTTTCAGAAATGCTTTATTAGTAAATTTATATTATAATTTAAATTTGACGTATTTTAAAAATACTGGAAATCTTTTTTACTGGTAGCTACGGTTTTTAAAGTAATTTATTAGGATTAACATTAACACGACTTAATAATCCAACAAATTGTATTAGACATAAAGAAAATTGTTTTCAATTTGGTAACTTTTACAAACAATTCGTTTTGCTACAAATTATTTTTTCTTTTCCTTTTTATTTCAAACTTGCAAAGTAATGAAGCAAACAAATTAGAAATTGCAAGATTTTTGTACTGCAGATCTAAATGTTAAAATTCAGGATTGTAATTTTCATTAAGGAAACTCAATATCTACTAAATTGTAGGTACCATCTCAGTATCCATAATAAATATAGTTGAGATGTTACCTGGAAACACCTCCAAATCGTAGTTAATGCAATCGTCAAACCTCAACTTTTCTGCTTAGGGAGACCGGGGCTAGAAACGTCTACGGGGTAAGTTTGATATGATGATGATTACATTATGAAAGATTGTAAAAGTTGACGGTCATTAACTTGGGCTGGTGTGAAATTAATGTTGCGTTTTTAGCAAATTTAATTTTCTAACTGTAAAATTGGATAAGACTAAATAGTGAAACAGTTGTCAAGAAACCCCGGTTTCTCTGTAATTAAATGAAACCTTATATTCATTAGACAAGTAGAAGAGTGGTTTAGATGTCAGTCTCGTAGTAATATAGAAGTTGTGTTTTGAGCGTTGAAAAACCAAAATCAAAATTTAGTCATGACAACATCAACGTTACTGTAGTTACCTGTCAGGCATTTGTCTATATACTATACACATTAAGTAGTTACGGGACATGACAGATTAATGTATTTAAAACTTGCATTAAGTTGAAATAAATTGTGAGTGTAAAATGTCGCTCGAGTTTCTAGAATTTTATCTAGAACGATTTAATACTTGATAGTACATTTTGATATACAAATTCATGATTAACGATACGAGTTTCGTGTTAAAAACCGATGTACGTGATCTTGATGTACAATCTTGACTGACATGGTTTACTGCAATATATTTTTTCTGCTTGGTATGAGTTTTAGGATTTGTCAATTTTAAAACAAAATTTCCTGTTTGCGTGATATTTGAAAATCAGTGGTTTTATTGTACGCGTGGCGTCGTCAACACAACTTTAGAATTTAAATATAAAACAAGCAGAAGCATTAGGTACCTACATTGTGATTTTAGCTAAGTTGGTAAGATTATACAGATAATTTAATTTATACTAAAATGTAGGTTTAAAATACAAACTAAATATTGTGATTTGGTTAATGTTTCCGCTGAGCTTTATTTTCCTATAATTTTATTACCAGAATAGCAATGTGTAATTTAGGTAATATTTATAGCAAGGCTACCAAAATTGCGACATTTATCAAGTATAAACTTGTAACTTGTGCAAAAACGAACATAGAATTCAAACAACTTAGATCACGATTGAACATTTTACTTGAAGCTTTAAGGCAGTTACAGATAAATGTAGGAATCGAAAACACCCTTAGCGACAAGAAATTTCACGACTATACTTTTGTGTGTCTATTCTTGCTATATTCAGACAATTGGCTTATATTATTAAATTTTCCGACTTTGTATATAATATTTGTTAAATTTCAAACGCAGAAGACATTTCTAACAAGGCTTTATATTACATAACAGCATTGACAATCTAAGTTTACTTGAATTTTATTTTTACAAACTTATGAAATCTCATAGATTATTCTTCAAGATCAGTAAAATATTTTTTTACACTTAATATTATTGATAGAATATTTAATATACATCCAGAATCAATAATGTATTTCATAAAAAATACCTTAGCTAATAGAGCGTATAGTCATAAGTTCGGATTCCACATTGAGCTGTTAAAATGGTTCTTTAAATTATAAAATAATTTTAAAAATACTACACTCCTTGTATTATGCACATTTTATTAAAATAAATGCATTAATAATATAAATGCAAGAACTTTTATGATGTGATTATCTTGTCGTTTTTCGATGGAGCGGATAGCTCGATAGCACGTAGGCAATGATTTCGTTTTTGTCGTACGTTCGATTTAGATTGAAAGTTCAATCTTATTAAAAGTAAATATTTTCAAAAATGATTTTATCTTGTTTTTTGATGGAGCGGCTAGCTCGATAGCACCTAAGCAATCATTTAGTTTATCTCGTATATTCGACTAGCTGAAAAGCCCTCTTTTAGCGATATAATATATTTAATTTCGTTTTCCGCTACTGGGGGATTCCCTGTTTTTCCATATTTTCAAAGTATCGTAAAAAGTTGCTGCTAAACTATTTTTTTATAATAATATAAAAATAAATAAGTTCCTTTAATTTTAATTTTCTTTAGGCGAACGTTATAATTTCCCTCACTGTTGCTCAAAAACAAAAAATTTCACAGGATTTTCCGACAAAATTTGTATAATTGTTCTGTCTTCTGTAGGTATTCTTGAAGAATGGGAATTTTATTATATGTATTGGAGGGTGTTTACCCCAATAGCCCCCGGTTTACACTTTTGACTATAATTTTGACAGTTAACTTTCAAAGTAACGCAAAAGTTGCTGCTAAACTCTATGAGCAGTAAAGGCACTTAACCCTTACTTGCCACACTTCTGTGGAGTAACGTACTTGACACACTGGGGTGCATTGCACCCCAGCGATAAAACGTGTTATTTCAAACAATCTATTAAATATTTTAAGTTGCCAATTTTTTTATTACTTCTCAAGAGCTACTTATTTGTAGTGATATGGGTTATATGGCAAAAAAATAAAATTAAATACTATTAAAAAATTTAAATATAGAGAAAGTGATCAAGTGACAACTTTTTACAAAAAATAACAAAAATAACAAATGCTGCCATAAACCCGCTATTCTCTGGTATACATATACTTAAAATTAACAAAAAATGGGCTTGGGGTATTCTACACCCCAGTGTGGCAAGTAAGGGTTAAATAAATGTTTTTCCAAGTGTCAATATTCTCTAGCCAAAGGTTTACATTCCCCTCATTTTTTTTTTAAAATTCAAATTTCCCGTTTTTTCCTGGCGAAATTTGAAAAATAATATATTCCCTACACAGAAATTTTATTGGTGGTTTGAAGTAATTTTTACTGCAATTGAAGTTCAAATCAGCTTCACACCACTTTGAAGTAAATTTTACTAAATTTTACTAAATTTGAAGTAAATTTTACTAAATTTGAAGTAAAATTTACAAAATTTGATATAAAATTTATTCTAATTCGGCGGTCGGCAGTTAAAAAGACATAAGTATACAGGCATGCCTATATACTTATGTTCGTTTAATTGATGTAATATTTACTTCAAAATTATTGCGAGGATTTTTTGGAAATCCTGTGATATGTACTGGAGGGTGTTCCACACCCCCAGACCCCCGGTTTACAATTTTGACGTTATATCTTTATAATTAACTTTCAAAGTAACACAGAAACTTTGTGAGCAGTAAAGTATTTAAATAAATGCACACAGAGAAAAACTTTTGGTGTTTTGAAGTAATTTTTACTATAATTGAGTTCAAATCAGCCTCACACCAATTTTGATTTGAAGTAAATTTTACTAAATTTGAAGTAAATTTTACTAAATTTGATATAAAATTTACTCTAATTGATGTAATATTTACTTCAAAATTATTGCGAGGATTGTTTTTTTCCCTCTGTTAATGTGTTATAACCGACGGTTAAATTTCCCTTACTTTATTTCCTTAAAACTTCAAATTTCGCGGTTTGGAGAAATATTGGACAAATATTTTTAGTCCTAACCTCCTTTACTTTAATATATTTTTTGGTTGGTAAGAAAATCGACCAATCAGAGTATTTCCTTTTGCACTAAAAAATGGCACGCTGGAGCAGCAAGAGCAGCGTGCTGGGATTTTATAGATTAGGATTTGGATTGAAATTTCAATCTCGTTGAAAGTAAAATTTTTCAAAAATGATAACAATATCATATTATATCAATAACGTGTATGCGATACTGAGGACAGCTAATAATAATAAAACACAGTGACTATCCTTCATTCTTTAATTATATTTCATTTCTTCTCAACCTATATCCTCTTGTTTTGTGTCTGTTTGACTTTGGCTTATTCGTTCGCATCACTGGGACTCGATAGATGCAATCGACACATTTTATGATACGATATAATCAACAAATACCCTAATAATGTGCATTTGGTTCCATAAATACGTAGTACGTAGTGCAGATCTGTAGCTGCTTTTATCTCAAGTTGAAATGTGTAACAGATAATCCAAATTAGTATATACATTCTAGCTAAAGTCTAAGCGGATTTCTCCATTAGAGTACGTGGGAGCGCAGCTGCCTTATTTCTTTCGTCTGGTGCTAATATTCATGACGTTGGGTAATTTTGGGAAATTACTAACCCGGGAGGCATAGATGGGGGAAGGAATGGGGATTTGGAAAGGTTGGTTTTATTTAGTAGTACAAAAAGATCACCTGAACGAGCAATTTGTCTTCCTGTGGTTTGATTTATGTATACGCTGGAGCCAGGATGCTCCCCCCTTGTGGGTGGTGAATTTCTCGGTGTTGTGATTGCCAAGTTCTGCGATGAAGGGGTTGTCCGTGTCGTGACATCGTTTGTAGAGCTTTTCCGTCAGCTTTTTGATGAATTCACTGATTTCCCCAAATCTGTTGGGGACCAGGTAGTAGGCCTGTTAAAGTCGTTTTATCTGATGATTGAATGCCAAGGCCCAGGCCGGGCCTGCATATGTGAGGAGAGGTCTGATGTTTCCCTTGTATGTGGTCAGTTTGATGTTCGGGTCTCTGTCTTCTCATTAATCGAGCTGATGTGCTTTACCCAGAAGGGCTTAGCGTCAAGGTATTTGGTGGATGGTTGCCAGGGGATTTTCTGACCAAAAATTTCGAGATCTTGTAGAACGGGACGTTTCTTCGTGAACATGACGGGACGGCTACACTTTTCTCTGCGTTGATTTGAAACATGGTATCATGTTTGGTACCATTTTTTTAGATTGTTGAGGGCTTCTTAAACTATCTTGGCGGCCATGTTTGAGTTTGTGGAACTGGCTGCGACGTTGGTGTCATCCAGGAGTTCTTGGGAAATTGTAAATATATATGTTGAAGAGCGTCGGAGCGAGGGGGGAGTCTTGGGATACTCCGGCTGTGATCGGTTTTCTTGATGAGCGCGCACTATTTACCTTGGCTTATACATTCTAGTTCGTCCCCGGTGGCATAATTTATTGTTCTTGTATATGATGCTCTTTAATATATATCTTATGAATTCCAGGTTCAAATCTGTTAGCGGGAAAATTTTATCATACATTTAATGCTGTAAAAAGTTTTTTATTATATCTGACGACGACGCTTTATTATCTGCAAGAGATAATCTAACAGAAAGATTTAATATAATTTAATTATTAATTTGTCGAACATGTAAAAAATTAAACTTTTACAATATCATTACATGTTAAATCATATTTGTTATATAAGTATCTAATAATAATATTTAAATAACAATTTTGAATTAAATTGTATCTTAAAAATCCCATATGACATTAAAAATATAAATTTAATTTATTATGAAAGAATAAAATAAAAATCTTTTAACCGAAAAGAATTATTACACATAATATTTATAAGTTGATAAAATATCTAATAAAAGTGTTAAATTGTTGAACAAGAGGGAAATTTAAAATTGTTCTACGGTTGACTCAACTTGTTTTATTAAAAATTTGTTTCATTTATCTCATAAAAGAGATATTGGTCCATTTAACGTAAAGAGAATGAAATTTGTTCACAAAATTTTTAAAATTGTGGAATTAAAGGTTCCCAATAAAGCACTGCTGTCAAGCAATTTGTGGCTTGACTAGTACTTGGATGGGTCACTTTAGAGAAAACACGATTTGTTGTCATTAAAATAATAGCCAGGAATAGTACGATATCGGACCACAAATTTAAAAAAGCTCCTAATGAAATTACGAAAGTTAAAAGTGCAAATTACAAATATAAACATACATTTTTACGGATCATATGTACATATATGCAAATGTTTGTAATTAGAACCAAAATCTTGACTACAACGAGATACAATTTAAAATAAAAATATGCTATGGTACTAACTGTTCAAATCGAAGCACACAAGTCTAACATCTAAAGAAAATGGGATTGAAGTAGTTATGTAAATAGCACACACTGTCTACAGAATGGAGTTAAGTCCCGCCCATTTCGAAGAATGACACGAAAAATCGAAACTTCAATAGCAACTTTTTCCTAAATTAATCGATTTTTGAAGTTCATTCATAGTTTAATCGCTTCATTTTAATGTCATCTATGAAATTCTAAAACAGTTTTGGTTTTATCATAGCCTTTTACAGCATCGAGCAATGTGATTTTATGATCTCGGGTGCGGGTACAATCAAGGTTGGTAATCTTGTCAACGTAATATAAAATTTTGCTATAGAAACAAGATTTTCAATTTAGTGATTGGGATAGTATAGAACTTTCCCTGTAAGGAATGATTGCAATAAATAAATTACATACAAATTTTTAATTATAAATCTGTCAGGTTATATAAAACTTTCTTTATGCTACTGTTTAGTAAATAAAAATATAAATAAATTAATATACAAGTAGGTAATAAACGACGTCATGCGTTTGATTAATACTTTTGTAAGAGCAGGTTTTTCATTGTGTCCAAAACAGACTATAACACTTGATGCTGCAAAATGGGCATTTTATATTTTTAAAATATTTGAAATAGTACAGTTGAATGCACTTGTTTATTGTCATTTTTACACGGAAAAGTGAAAAGTACAACTGAATCAATTTGTTACTTGTTTGACCCTTGATAAAAACATTCCTGATAGTTAAATCTCTCTTGATTCATTTTAATATACGTATTATTTTGCGTACATATACACAGTGGGGAAATCTAAATTCCCAATTGTAAAATTTTAAGTTATTCTTCATTAAACAAAATTATTAAAATTATTAAATTTAATGATATTCTATAAATAACCAACAAGTCTCTTTTGCAAAATAAAGTACGGTTTTCGGGTCCTGCTCCCCGTAAACCTATGTCGTCAAATAGAACAATCTCGTAGCAACCTCAGATATTCATTTAAGGCCTTACATACGTCTAAGCAACGTTAGAAATTCACTAAAATAAAAAAAAAATTTTAGTAGGGATAACAATAGAAATTAATAAAAATAGATAGTACACATTTATTGGTATTTAAACTTTTTAAAAAAATTTAGTTCATTTTATTTTTACCAAAATTACTATATAAAAAATCACATGATCCACAACACTAAGAAAAAAATAGTTGCTCCACGGTCGGCATGATATCTCCAGTAAATGTTGATCGATCTGCAAAATTAAAAAAAGTTCTTTTAAAGTAAAGTTGTAGTTATAATCTGTCGAGCCGGAATTTTGAATTTCGAAAAATTTAGCAATTTATGGCAGTTTAAAAAAAATGTATGCGTTTTGCTTCATAAATTTTACACTTCAATTATGTTTATAAAATTTTAAAATCAAAATATCAAAATTCCGCCTAGACAGACTATAACTACAACTTTATTTTACAAGAACTTTTTTTAATTTTGCAGATAGATCAACATTTACTGGAGATATCATGCCGACCGTGGAGCAACTTAGTGTTATGGTTCACGTGCTATTTTTTATATAGTAATTTTGGTAAAAATAAAGTGAAATAAATTTTTTTATAAAGTTTATATACCAATAAATAATGTGTATTATCTATTTTTATTAATTTCTATTGTTATCACTACTAAAAAAATTTTTTTATTTAATTGAATTTTTAGCATTGCTAGACGTATGTAAGGCCTTAACAGTTAACTGCAATTAAAAGTTTTTTTAAATTATTTACCTGTGTATACTAGGAAGAATCAGAGAGATCTCACAATTCTTAATCAACTTTTAATAAGTTTGTGTCAATTTTCTTCAGCATTAACGACTCCCTACACTACTCCATCTAGAAACAAAATAATTTATTAATTTATTACATTTCACTCAATCAGAATGTAATAAAAGTAAGTTCCCGTCTGATATTAGTTAATTTATAAAATATTGTTTAGTGAAGATATTGTTGACTATATTAGTAGGAATAAAAACAATCAATTATCAAAAAATCGTTCTATTAATTAGAATTTTTAATTAAGTATTGTTTTAATATTCGCTGTACAAAAAATTGCGAAATATATTACATAGCTTGCTTTACGTATTTAAAATTTTAAAGAATGCGCTGCTAACTTTTAAAATTATTTTCTCACAGTTTGCTTATATTTTAATTAATGATAAAAAATCTCAGGAAATGAAACAGAAATAATAAGTTTATAATTTGATTATAAATTATAATTGGGAACAGTATTCAGGCTTAACTTTTTTAATGTCAATTTAAATTTACTCTTTCTCTTGATAAATTAGTAAAAAGTTGAATAATTTCTTGTTAACTGTTATAAGTTTTTTCATTATCTTAACAAAAAAATTTGAAATTGTGGTTACTATAGAAAATTAAAGTACAATTTAAGTTTGGTAACATTTATTTGATTTTTATTCTTATTCTAAGTGTTTTTTAGAAACTCCAGAGAAACCATTTCTGGCGCTTTTAAGTAAATTTGATAAAATTTTCCGACGTGATCTTTTAAGAAAAATTTGCAGAAAGCATAAACTACTTAAGGATAATCACCAGATTGATTGGTGTGCAATTGGAAGAGTATATTAAGGGGGGGGTAGTGTTATACACGTTAAAGCAGAGGCGGAACTACCGGGGTGCGGTGGGTGCGACGCACGCGGGCCCCCAACTAAAAGGGACCCCAGTTTTACTATGACCTTTTCAATCTTTTTAAAATGATGTAAAACAATGAAAAATATAATAAGATAATCTAGTAGTACTATTTAATTTGTAGCATTCACAATGACATATAATATTTTGGCAGTCTTCTCTTATTGAGGTAAACAAAGTGGGCATCATTATTTTATCATCAATAATTCAATGTTTCCTCTAAATTTTCAAAATCAAATCCTGACGTTGTTAGGTTTTCCTTGACAAATCAGAAAAAAAAAGCAAGAAAAATCTTAATTTTAAAATTAAATTAAAATCAGTAATTTTAATTTAAAAACATAATTTTTAATTGAAAAAAATTAATTTTTAAATAAAATAAATTTAATTTTAAAATTTAAAAACCAATTTATTTTAAAATTTAAAAATAAATTTTAAATAAATTGTTTACCTCGACTGGAAATTTATGAATTAATCTATGGTATTCTAAAGATTTCTTAAATTTTCCAAGATTTCCATGGAAAGAGTTAGTATTCTTGAGTATTACTAAGATTTCATAGAATTTCCCAAGATACCCTAAAATTTGCTTTAATTTCTTTTCACTTTTGTATATCACTGTTTTCCCTTCGATTTTCCAGTTATTACAAAACTAAGAGGAAATCGACTAATAAATTGTGTGTACTAGTGAAGGGAAATCTGAAGAACCTCTGGAATATTTCTAGGCATCTCAAGAAAGAGATTCTTAAAAAATTTGTAGAAATATAGAAAATCTCAAAATATCCATAGAAATCACAAAAAAATCTATGGAAACTCTAGAAAATTTTAGTAAATAGGAAATCGAGAGAAATGCAGAATTTCTAGAAAATCTTAGGAAATTCTAGGAAATGGAGAATTCAAATATATCTTAAGATATCTCGAAAAATGCAGAAAAATTTAAAGCCAATAAAAGCTTACAAGATGGAAAAAGCAATAAAAGATAGTGTACCTATAATATCTAGATTTTCTCAAATTTCCCATTAGTTTTGAATATGACAATTTCACCATCATTTTTCCACTTAGTAAAAACCGAGCGGGAGATTTGAGGAAATCCGGAAAAATTTTAAGAACCTCCAGAAAATTTTAGGAAATCTAAGAAAATCTTATTAATTTTTCAATTAGAAAATGTAGAAAATTAGAGGAAATAGAAAATTCTAGAAAATCTTAGAAACATATCCAAAAAATCTTGTGAAGTGGAGAATCACAGAAAATTCAAGGATATTTAAAGAAATCTAGACATTCTTAGAAAAATCAAGGAAATCTCAGAAAATTGAAAAATAGAAAAACTCATCTATATATTTTTGATAACAATTAAAGTATAATTTTCAGATTTTAATAAAATTAAGAAGGGGGTGTAGTTACTCGTCTCTATATTCCTTCTTGTTTGGAAAGAATTCTTTGGAAATCACTGGAATTGCATGGAAATCGTCGGAATTCCAAGTCCTGTATACATAATTGTTGTTTTTTGTCTTTTATAAAAGCAGGGCCTCCGTTAAAAACTTTTCATACGGGTCCCTCACATGCTTGTTACGCCACTGCGTTAAAGCATAACGTCTGGAGTATCTTTGAAAAAAATATCAATTAAAAATATCATTAAATAAGTCCGTGACAGCGAATCTCCGGAAGCGCCTCGAAAAAATGCTGTTATGCGGTGAACTTTATAACTCAATACCGGATCATCTAAAACAAAAAATTCAAATTGCGTATATAAGGAGATATGTTTCCCTAGGTAATCAGGGAAAGTTTTTTTTATTTTTTCGATTTTTCTATTTTTGGCAGCATTTTGAAGCGAAAAACATGATTTTTGCTAAAAAGTTTCGGTTAATTTGTTATTATGAAATGGAAAAAAATGAGTTAAAAAAAACTCTTTCTGACTATCTAGGGAAACATATCACCTTTCAAACGCGTTTTGATTTTTTTGCTTCAGATGATCCGGTATCGAGTTATGAAGTTCAGCGCACTTTTTTCGAGGCGCTTCCGGAGATTCGCTGTCACGGACTTATTTATTGATATTTTTAATTGAACAGTTTTTCAAAGATACTTCAGATATTATACTATAACTTGTATATGAAATAAATAAACCAACATTAGTCATAACTCTAAAAAAAATTATGAAGATATGCTTTTTTTTCGCCTTTAAAGCCATACCTCCCCCTTAAAGCGATTGGTTTCGACGACGCTTTTCAAATTTTAACATCAAACTCTTTAAAATCTAATTTTGCGCTTAGTCTCAGATCCCTGGATCGCGATAATCCTTGTGCGTTTTCGTTTATCAACAAGATAACGATCCAAACCACACTGTAAAAATAGAAGAAGTATTGCTTACTTTGATGACTTGGCATCTACATATAAAGTCCCGATTGTAAACCAATCTAATTGCTATGGGACAATTTGAACCAGGAGATCTGTAAAATTATGCCGACAATAAGTACAATAAGTTGCAAATTTAAATATTTGAATCCTGTTAGATAATTAAGATCAAATTAAGATTATTATTTCTTACTTTAAAAATTTTTTTTTAAATGTAAATCATATTGCAATCTACTTTTAAGTTATGAAGGGTGAGTTGACTTGGTTGAGCAACCTTGTACATATTGATATAATTGTTATGGCTCGATAAAGATTTCATTTGACAATATTATTTGATTAATTGACCATTTCAAAACACAAATTGGCACATAACCAAATTAACAACAAAACAAAAAATTAAGTAATTTACAAAACAGAATTTATTGCCAAATGACTTTACTCAGACTAATTTAGAAGAGCAGCTAAGATTAAATATTTACTGTTTTAGTTAGAAAACTATCTAGACAATCTTTTTGTTAGTTTTTAACTGACGTAGGTATAGTTTTTTAAATTTATTCTATTTAATATTTTATGCCCGTTTGCAACAGAAGAGATACAAGTTCTACAATCCCTACGAGATTAAAAGCGATTAATTTTAACGTTTACTTCAGACTACGTTTGAAAAATCTAGGTTTTACATTTCCATAAGAATATTTCCCATGCGACATAACAACAAAAGGAAAAATGTGATTTATCTAATTTTCTCTTATTCGGTTTTTTAATTTTATTGTAACTTTTTTGAGCTTGTGTTGCTGTGGGAATGTTGATTCTAAACTTTTTATTTATTCAATTTTCTCTTTTTACAATTATTGATTAACTCTTATGCCTGTATTCATAAACAAGTAAATTCTAATACTTAAAGGTAAAATTTGTATTTAAAAGTTACATTTTGATACTTAGAAGGCAAAAGTAAAATAAATACTGCTTTTGTTTTCTTTTCATCAATTTTAAAAACCAAATGAAGCAAAGATTGCTTCAAGTTAAAACCAGCGGGCTATTAAACTTTGTTTGTTAACATTAACAAATTATCTTGAATACAAAAACAGTAATTTTCTATTGATTACTTAATGGTTCATTGTTACGCAGATCACTTGAAACATTTTCATTTTAAATAAAAAAAAGGAATATCAAAGTTTAATATAAAATATAGTTTTGAACGTTCTACAGTATATGATATTGATTAAAATGTCAAATACTGTTGATTAAAAATGACTTGGATAAATTGGAAATACAAAAAAATAAACAATTTCCATTCCAGTCTTCAAGTTCCTTTATTATATTTTTTAATTATGCGGTATTGGTTTAGTTTGTTTAACGAAGTTTTAATATTAGGTTATTGAAATGACAGCTCGGATAACAGTTTTTATTCGGTATTTGAGCACGAATTAATCTAATAAACATTTTTTTGAAGTAATTAGTAAACATTCTGTAATATTTCAACATATAACGCGGTTAAAGCGAACAGGATAACGTAACGGTTCAGTATATTATTTAAAAAAGCGAATTTCCAACACTGGCGGCTGTTGTTATAGTTTGCAAGTTTTCGCAACTTCCAAAAATATATGATTTTCTAGAAAACATGCAAGGTAAATAACTTTTAACCCAAATTTACCCTTTAATTAAAATGACCTATAAACGATTCAGCCTCAGAAATTTTATTGTAACAATCCACCACTGTTTTCAAACTCAGAATCTGTTTCGTGTAAGATATTAACTTATCTCTTAATAAATTTAGAAAAAAATAACCGGTGGGTTCTTTTTAAGTATTTTCTTAACCATCAAAAAGAAAGTACTAAACTCAAACAAGTTATATTTCTGGCTTCGTTCAAACTTTCCTAATTTTTTCCTCAGACTATTTAATTTTGCTTAAATTGGTAGTTTACCTGTGCTAACTTTCATTAAATAATTTTCAGCAGCTTTAGAAGTATTCCAAATATTTAGCTCACCTTTGAACGTCCTCTAGCTTATTATGTAGTAGGTGTAATTCTGTTAGGAACATGTTGCTGTAAATGGCTTAATTTACGGAACATTTACAAGATATTATTTCACACAAGATAGCTCACTTATGGCGAAATCTTCAATTAAAATACATTTATACTGTTCTTACGACATCACATTTTTACCTCACAACAATATTATTAGTGTCGTGAAATATTGTATTTGCTGACAAAAAGATGTTATCAATATTTAAAAGAAAATTACTTTTTGGTCTATGGCTTCTGTGTTTTCTAGACCCAATGTTTCCGCTGCATTATTGTGAAACGTTTTACAAATTTATACCGGATACATAAATAAGCGAAAAAATGACATTTGTGCCATATAGGCCAAACCTTGTGAAAAAACAATACAGATACATATACGCACATTAAAACACAATTTTTTTTTAATTTATCGCCTCGATACAGGAACAGCAAACTTGGAATTGGAAAGACGCCAACACGATCATAATCTATAGATTGCTTAAAAATTATATAAGAGTTTTATAAACAATATGAGTTGCTTTCAACAGGAATGCAGGAAAAACAGCAAACTTGAAAGTTGGAATTGGAAAGACGCCAACACGATCATAATCTATAGTTTGCTAAAAAATAATATAAGAGCTTTTAAACAATATGAGTTGCTTTCTCAACTTGTACAATGTAGTGCAGCATGTTAGGTTAGATTAAACTTTTTATAAAATTACTATTATAGATCAGATTAGGTTAAGTCAACTTTTAAATATTTATTCTAGAAGATCAGGTGGCTTTCAAGCTTTGAGCGGAAAGAGTGGAAAGGTACATGTCGCTGCCCCCCCCCCCCCAAATCGAATTTTTGATTAAAATTGGTGTCAAACGTTTGAGCTTCGTTTGAGCCTCAATGAGCTTCCATTCCCGTCGTTTGAGCTTCAACGGTCGCGGAGTTATTCGCGAAAACTTTTGGGGGGGGCTGTGGACATGATAGCCCCCCCTAAGTCGAATTTTTGACTAAAATTGTTGTCAAACGTTTGAGCTTCGTTTGAGCCTCAATGAGCTTCTATTTTCATCGTTTGAGCCTCAACCGCCGCGGAGCTGTTCGCGAAATCTTTGGGGGGGGGGGGCTGTAGACATGATAGCCCCCCCCAAGTTGAATTTTTGAGTAAAATTGGTGTCAAACGTTAGAGCTTCGTTTGAGCTTCAATGAGCTTCCATTCCCGCCGTTTGAGCCTCAACCGTCGCGGAGTTATTCGCGAAATCTTTGGGGGGGGGGGGCTGTAGACATGTTTTTCAATTTTTTGTCTTTTTTAAATTTTTTGCGTAATTTTGGTGTCAATCGATAGAGCTTCGTTTGAGCTTCAATGAGCTTCCATATTCATCATTGTAATTTAATTTTTTTCAAAGCTATAGTTTTTTAAATTTTGTGCACCTCCGAGCAAGTTGCGCTGGAAACCTTTAATTTTAATTTTGTAAACAACTTTTTATTAAATTTGTAAACGAATGAATTAAACTCCAAAAGTAAATTTTTAGAAAAATATGTTTTATTAGTTAATAAATTTTAGAACTTACAGTTGGTACTTATTAGTGAGATCTTATTATTATTAACTTAAATGATTATACAATTATTATATTATTGAATTTTCCATTGCGATTTTAAATTTGCTACCACTATTATAGTAGTGCAATACCCGTTTGCTTCATTATTTTAATTTTACCTGATTATTGCGAATGGATTGGGTTGAGAGCTAGTTTTATTATTTTATTATCGCTCTACAGTAGATTTATATAGAGTTAGTCGTAGACAGTTCTGTAAAAAAATTGGTTTTACACAAAATTCTCTTTACAAAGTCGAATTGTTAGCTGACATTTATAAATTTATGTTTAAGTATGAATTATGTTTGATTACCGTCCTTCGAGCGTCAGCTGCCCGAAGAAATGTCCAAAATTGTTGAAGGGGGGGGGGGGCGAGTATGAAATGAGATGTAGATTTTGTACTACTTTCCTTTCAAATCATCAAATTTCCTTCTGAAATCGAGATCTTTATTTAAGGATTATTTAAGATTCAATGAGATTTTAGTTTCATTTTTTAAGTTGCCAAGACTTGAAGATTTTTCTATGATACACTCGCCCCCTCCAATTTTAATATACACAGTAAACTAAAAAACTATTTTTCGGTGCCCCCCTCCCCCCGGCTGTATGTATCGAGTACCAATGTTTATTTACTAAAAGAGACATGTTTAATTAAGGGAATTTTAAAATACGGGATTTTTACACTTTTCAGGCTTTTTTGGCGCCTTTTAGAATTTGGCGCCTCTTTGAATCAAAAAAACTATTTTGCTTGAATAATTTGTTTTGAAGCAAACAAAATTTAAACAAAAATTTGTTTAGATCAAAATAAAATTTTTTATATTTTATTGTAGTTAACCAAGAATTTAGATTCCTTCAGTTAAATGTTTTTTTGATTTAAATAAATTTATTCGAATAAAATAGTTTTTAGTTTACTGTGTATATTCAAATTGGAGGGGGGGGAGTGTATCATAGAAAAATCTTAGTCTTGGCAACTCAAAAAATGAGACAAAAAACTCATTGAATCTTAAATAAACATTCAATAAAGATCTCGATTTCAGAAAGAAATTTGTTGATTTGAAAGGAAAGTAGTACAAAATCTACAACCCATTTCATACTCACCGCCCCCCCCCCTTTAACAATTTTGGACATTTCTTCGGGCAGCGGAAGCTCGCACAGTGGTAATCAAATATAATTCATGCATAAACATAAATTTATCAATTTCAGCTAACAATTCGACTTTGTAAAGAGAATTGTGTGTAAAACCAATTTTTTTACAGAACTGTCTACGACTAACTCTATATAAAAATAATTGAAAAATAATGAAGAATAACTTTCTGCTATGCTTGTAGAATATGTTATTTCATGAATAAGTACCTGAAACCACGCAGCTAGATGTTCAGATTAACGATTTGAAGAGTATTTAAAGTTACTTGTAACTTGTAATATTTGTAAATTTTCATTATGAAACTGGGCCCTGTAAGTTCTAAAATTTATTAACTAATAAAACATAATTTTTTAAAAATTTACTTTTGGAGTAAATTTACATTAGTTTACAAATTCAATAAAAAGTTGTTTACGAAATTAAAGGTTTCCAGCGCAACTTGCTCGGAGGTGCACAAAATTTAAAAAACTATAGCTTTGAAAAAAATTAAATTACAATGATGAATATGGAAGCTCATTGAAGCTCAAACGAAGCTCTATCGATTGACACCAAAATTACGCAAAAAATTTAAAAAAGACAAAAAATTGAAAAACATGTCTACAGCCTTCCCCCCCAAAGATTTCGCGAATAACTCCGCGACGGTTGAGGCTCCAACGGCGGGAATGGAAGCTCATTGAAGCTCAAACGAAGCTCTAACGTTTGACACCAATTTTTCTCAAAAATTCAACTTGGGGGGGGCTATCATGTCTACAGCCCCCCCCAAAGATTTCGCGAACAGCTCCGCGACGGTTGAGGTTCAAACGATGAAAATAGAAGCTCATTGAGGCTCAAACGAAGCTCAAACGTTTGACAACAATTTTAGTCAAAAATTCGACTTGGGGGGGGCTCTCATGTCCACAGCCCCCCCCCCCCCCCCCCAAAGTTTTCGCGAATAACTCCGCGACGGTTGAGGCTCAAACGACGGGAATGGAAGCTCATTGAGGCTCAAACGAAGCTCAAATGTTTGACACCAATTTTAATCAAAAATTCGATTTGGGGGGGGGGCAGCGACATGTACCTAGAGTGGAAGCCGATTGGTGAACAAAATTGTTTTACTCAAACTGTGCGGCCTGAAGACCGAACTTTTGAAACAAAATACTTACCAAAAACTCTTCCTAGGTTTATTGTTTTCTAGTATTAGATAGTGTGCAATGTTGTTGTTTAGATGATACAGCTTGAATGCCGAACTAATTCTTCAGTCTTCCGAGTCTGAGTACAAATGGGAAAAAAATTAAAAAATTTGAGTCAATTACTTTTTAATGTATAACTTTTGATCTACATGAATGTGTTAAACATTGAAGTTTTTAAAGCATCCCTGTATGCGACAGATATTCCAAAGGCACTGGTCTGGAAGGGCAAGGGTGGGTGTTTATAAGTAAAACTCGAAGACCAGTCCAATTAAAAAAAAACTTTCTGTAACGACAGATATCTTAAAGGTGCAGATCTAAAAGGGCATGAATCTCTGCTTTTAAGTAAAACACGGAAACCAGTACAATTTTACAACCAGTACAATCCCTATATGTGACATATTAGTGGTAGTGGTAGGAATAGGGTAGGGAGAAAAAAGCTATAATTAACGAAATTTAAATTAAAATAATATTACACAATGATGTTAACTGTTCAACTTGCAGCATCTAAATGCTGTGTTGAAAAAGTTAGATTACAGTGGTCGTCTAAATTGCACGGACCGTCTACAGAATAAAATTTATTTTCATCTACTTCAATATTGATTATTTTCTATTTAGAAACAGGAAGGTCCTTGCAGTATATTCTGTATATACAGCGGTTTCATATAAAGTTGGAATTCAAAGATTTCCTCATTCTTCGCAAGAAAAGGTTGATTATGTAACAGATAAATTATATGAGTATGTAACTGAAGTTTATTTATTTTCCCCACGTTGGGTGCCATTGTTGCGTTAATTAAAACTGGCATTATAGTTTGTTTTGCCATTTTTAATAAAATTTAAAAGAGTTAATTGTTTAAAAAGTAGTATAAATCAAGATGATTAACAAATTTCAATAAATCAATACTTTGCCTAAATTTCCTTAAAATACGGTTAACGTTAAATCGTTTAGATTATAAATAGCCGGATTCTTGTATATTTTATTTTGCAATTCATTTTAAGTTTTACTTAATTAAAATGTTTTGGTAGAATTTTGTGACGCTTGGGGGCTTGAGGCATAGCTAATATTAAATTTTTATTATATGATAAATGACTGTTTTCAGAGAATTTTAAACCTGATTAAAAATTTTATTTCGAAATTACAGAACAATCTGCCATGTGCTTTAATACTCGAAAAGCTGAAAAGCCTACAGGTTCGAGCACCGGTATGAATGAATTATTTGATAGATTTATCTTTTGACAATTGGAATTGTTACTTAAAAAGTGTATTAAATAGCAATAAGCTTCGTTATTTATTTAATCGACTTTCTTTTATGCAAGTTTTTAGATGGTTAAGTTGATAATGCTGCCAAATAAAAAAGATTAACTTGGCAAGAAAAATTCGCTTTTAAAGAAGAATCAGATTACGAAATAAAACATTAAACGATAAAAACAAAAAAAGTAACGTTTACGGATTTTGGTAGGATATAAAAAATTGGTATTCCAACTGTAACTAGTAACCCCCATAAATTCGTATAAATTGAAACAAATCTAAACGTAAATTGCTTCTAAGATACATACATTCTAATTTATTTTTTACTGAAAACACAAATCTGCTTTCTATCACGCCAAAAATTAAAGGATTTGTATTATCGCTTTTTAATTACGATTTCTTTACTTTCGTATTTAATTTTAATCAAAAATATTGGATTCCATTAAAATACATCAACTCGCTAATTTTAGTATTACTAAATAATTGAAATTTTATTAATTATCCATATTTTCATTAAAAATAATTAAAAATCAGAACTGCGTTGTTTAAATTTAATTTTTTCTTCGATTTTTCTTCGAGTTGTAGCCCACTTATATCAGGTTGTAGACCATAAAAAGGTGAACATATGGTGTATGTTGCATAACTAGATTATGTGCGGATTTGCAGAAATTAATTGTGTAATATCAAAATTTGCATTAAATAGCATTCGGGGGCAGTTGCTACCCACAGAGCCCCTGTTTAAATTGGTCGCACTTATATCAAGTTGTAGCCCATGAAAAGGTCAACAAATGGTATAAGTTTCATAACTAGAGTATGTGCGGATTTGAAGAAATTAATTGTTCAATATCAAAATTTGCATTAAACAGCATTCGGGGGCAGTTGCTACCCCCTGAGCCCCTGTTTAAATTGATCGCACTTATATCAGGTTGTAGACCATAAAAAGGTGAACATATGGTGTAAGTTGCATAACTAGATTATGTGCGGGTTTGAAGAAATTAATTTTTTAATATTAAAATTTGCATTAATTAGCATTCGGGGGCAGTTGCTACCCCCAGAGCCCCTGTTTAAATTGATCGCACTTATATCAAATTGTAGCCCATAAAAAGGTGAACATATGGTATAAGTTTCATAACAAGAGTATGTGTGGTTTTAATGAAATAATTGTTTTTATATTTAATAATTTATATTATGTATGGACTTATACGAGTAGAAGCGGTTTTTCTATTCGAATATTTGGATTAACAAACTGTGTATATTTCAATCTTTAATTCATAATATCGTGTGAATGTGATAATAATTATGTTATGAAGATTTATAACAATAAATTTTTAAACATAAATTTCTGCGCATGCGCAACTATCTTAATAGTTACATTTCTATGGTACGTTCGGGTGTAATCGGTAAAATTTGTCGCTGATTTTAGTTGCTATTTTCACGCAGGTTTGGAAATTAACTTTACTTAAGAACTTTTTTCTAAGTGAGAAATGCACAAAAGGAACTTTAAGAGCAAAACAGTGTCATGAACTTGGTGTCATTGTAAGTGATTGTATTTATTTATGTTAACACTTGCAAGTCCAAACTAGAATTATCTATGCCTCTTTCTAGAAACTTCCATATACTTCTAGAAAAATCCAAACTGCAAAGCAGCAGTATAATCAGCAAATTTGAATAATTACAACTAAGGTTATGAACCATCATGCACGCGTCATCAAATGAATCATCACGGATAAGTCATCGTAAATCGTACACCTGTATTGCTTTGTAATACTGTGTTTTTGTTAATTTCTATATTTTTTTGTTTTCTTCCACTTTGTTATCTTTCTTTTTTTTAAATTGCTTCTGTTCGCTATTTTACTTTCATACTTTCATCAAACTATTACCTCCTTTGTTTTAATCTTTCAATTTTGTTCTTTTATATAGCTTTTCATGTACAATTCAAATTCCTGTTCTCTTTTTATTTAATATTTGTTATTTATGAACCATAAAATATTAAAACGGAATTATTTCTTTAAATGTTTTGCGGTTATTTTCAATCTTTGTATTTTGAGTCTCCGTATGATGTACTTTAATAAATTGATATGAATTTTTATTTTGTTCGCTGAGCTTTGCTGCGCGATATGATCATTAAGTCTACATTGCAAGCGACAATACGAGAGAATTGCTCTGAGCGTTTAGGAACTAGGAAGTCATGTCTTAATTGTACGACTGTATCCTACGGGTTCTAAATTTGCAATTAACAGGTAATCCAGGTATTAAATGGATAAGGATGTGTAGCTCTCCAGTGACCTTAGTTCTGATTTACGCCGTACTTTATCTTACGTTTGCGTTTTTTGTTTTTTCTTGCCAATTTTAGCTTTAAAAAATTTTATATAACGAAGGGAGACGTTGACGGAAATCTTATATCGATAAAAGTAATATATATCGGCTTTCACTGTTCTTAAATTTACCTGAAGTAATGTTTAGAAAGCACTGCAGCGTAATATATTTCACTCCAATTTTGCCCTATTAGAGTCAGCATAGAATATACATATAAAGTAATGCACAGTACGCAAACATAGAATCGAGTTTAAGAAATGAAATCAAATAGCAGATAGTACGACACGAAAATGAAAAGTGTACAAAACCTTTCTGTATATTAAAGCATGCTTACCAATGGCAAAATCGCAGTGGTACCTGGAAAATTTACCACCAAAACAAAATTATTTCGATTATTTTTATTTTATATAAAATTTTTTCAACCTTAATTTTAATTCAAGTTGCTTTACGTCCAAGACGAAACCGTTGCGCTGGATAGCGTGAGTTGAATGATAAAGTTAATTCAATTTCACTTTGATTCATATGATGCAAGGTGATTCCGCCAGAGGTCTGACGCTTTTGAATAATTTTTTCTAGAACTGATTGTGTCAAACTCAATTTGGATGTTATTTTGAATTTCAAGATTACAACATTATTATAATTTTCTTCAGTACTACTATGATGAATTTGAATCTAGAAATTTCCATTTTAATGTGTGTGATGGAAATATGAGAAATGTTGGTTTTGTTGCAGTAAGTGACGTGAGAATTATTTTAATATGGCCTGTTGGTAATTCAATAACTTTATGCCAACACATATTCTTATCAGAAAAACCTACCGCTCTTGAGTGAGAATTTTATTTTGAATGCAGTTTTTGCAATAAAGGTATACATTATGGATTACAGCCTCGCGTCGAGTAAGGGTGTAGGTTACATTTACAAATTTCAACAGGTGAATTTACAAACGAGTTTTCAATGTGGAAATGAGTAACACTCTTGCAATACTAAGTGTGCCGTAGTCCGTAGTCGATATAATATAAGCAGAGCTAAGTTTTATTGAGCTTCATGTTGAAAACCTGGCCGTAAATTTACCTGGTGAAAATTTGTAAAATGTCACATGAACGCCAGCGGCCTACGGGTAGGGGTTTCAATCGTCTTCGAGAAAACAGTTAGGGGCAGTTTTAAACGGTAGAATTTTAAAAAAACTCATAGTACTCAAAGTGCAGATTCATGTAACTAATGTTAAAAAAACTTTTTCTATGAGTGCTCACAGCATGAATTGACTACCGTCTACAAGCTTACACCACACTACCCCATGTTATCAACATTCCTCTGCGCATCCACTATAGTTCAAAATACAACTACGAATTAGACTCACGTTTACATGAACATCCAATAACAGTGAGAACTTGACAATTTTATATTGAAAAAAGTTCATTTTTTCAATAAAATTATTTGAAAACAGCATTACTCATAAAAAAAATCGTGATCATTGCCTGGATTTACTAAAAGAAACCCCAAACGAAATCCCAACCGACCAAATGCGTTTATCGCCAACATAGCACGCCGGGGCAAATTGTTATTTCAGTAGACTGACCAACGAAAAGTAGTAGAGAACAGCAAAAAATTTGAACCACGTTTATGTCAATAGCCGTAATATGATTTTGACCTTAATGAAATTATTCAAATCGATTTGAAACTGACTGTATTAAAATTATAAAAACTAAAATTTTTAATAATATTTCGAATTGATAGCATCATTTATATTATTCAATAATTATGAATCGATTATAACCTCACCTTTGCTTACAATGTTGTGCAAAACTAACATTTCTTGAAAATTTAATTTGAAATATTACCAATGTATCTATAAATTCTCTTTGCAATTCACAACAATTTGAAACTGAAAGCAATATTCAGTTGCTATTATATAAATAAATAATAAATTCTACAGAAATTTATCCAGAATTTTATAAAATCTTATTATGCAAACAAGAAAAAATAAATTGATTTGTACATTTTAATATAATATAAAATGTGTATTCTGTGTTTATTCTCTTCTCCAAATCCATACTAGTTGGTTTTCCACACCCACTAGAGCCCCCGGTGCGTCCTGCCTAAACATTTAGTTGTATTTGTGCTGAATATCTGAAAGCTTTTTATTTAATAAAATCAAGCATTAGCAGATCATATATTGCCATGTACTGGTGGTTAATTTTATTTTTTTTCCCTTAGACTTTCCAAACAATACGCCTCACTACCAGAAAATTATTTTTTATGCCTGAGACTTTTTAGGATCATTTTTAAGTAATCCGAACCCAAATCAACCTTCAATACAAATTTACCGATTCAAATGGGAAAGCAAATTAATTTTATCATTTTACCAATTTTTCCAATTTTCCAATTAATAATCCAAATTAATTTTTCAAAACACCAATCCAAAATATTTAAATTTTGTCCGAACTTCGAGACAAATTCAAATTCCAAAAAATTAAATATTACGCAAATCAAATACCTAACTTTAGCCAGGGCTGGATAGTATTTCAAATACGTATTTGAAATACATTTTGTATTTTGTTTTTTGTATTTCAACACATATTTTCAATGTATTTGTATTTTGTATTTCAAATACCCAAAACAAATGTATTTTGTATTTGGTATTTCAAATACAAATTACAAAATACTGTACAAAATACAAAGTACTTTAAAATTGATAACATCAAATAAGCAGGGCCGTATTCAGTAACAGTAACGTAAAAAAATTTTGTTTGCGATTTTTTTCATTCGACGATGTTACTGAATTCGGCCCTTCTGTTGTATTGTATTGTTATTTGTTTTGTTTCCAACCAGGTAGTATTTGAAATTATGTATTTTGTATTATGTATTTTAAATGCTATATATTTTGTATTTGAAATACTGTATTTTGTATTTGAAATACTGTATTTTGTATTTTAAATACTCGGAACAAAATGTATTTGTATTTTGTATTTCAAATACATATTTTCATATATTTTGCCCACCCCTGACTTTAGCCACAAATCAATAACTGAAAGTAAATCGCAAATATAAATCAAATTAACTAGGGACCAATTCCGGTTACATTCTTTTCTGGTAGCTGCCCAAACGGCAAAAGCCTCACCTCTCACTCCTGCCGTCACAATGCCAACTTAATGGCATGTATTTACAAAATTCAAAAATTAATGAAAATTACGAAAACAAAATATAAAAATAAAATAGAAATTTTGGAACCCGACAAAAACACGACCTTTGGTTTCTAAAACTGAAAAAGTAAGATAATGTAAAAGTGTAAACCCCACTTCAACTATTGTTTTAAATCTTAAAAAGAATTTATTCGAATGATGCTATTTATTTTATTTAAATATATAAATTCTTAACTTGTAAAATATAATAAAATTAAAACTACAATATAAGAAGTAAATTAAACTTTCACAGAAAACTTAAAATTGAAATTCATTTCTATTAATATACTAGTTTAATTAATTTGTTATATTAAACTAAATGTCTGGATCCGCCACTGTGGTGTGCCACAAGATAAATTTTTGTACACTAGCTTTCCTTTTATGAAATTTTTCAAATATTTTTCCTAGTTGAAAAAGCAAAAAACAGAAGCTTTTTTTCTATTATATTTTTATTTTAATATTTCTATTATTATATTTCTTAAGATTTCCTATATTTTCTTCGGATTTTATATTTTCTACGATTTTGTCGGATTTTTTAAGATTTCTCAGATTCCCCCAGCGATTCCCCAACGCACAAGAAGGAAGAACCTTTTCCTTGTGCAGATATATTGCAATACCGCGTTAAATTAATAGCGGCATATATTTATGCGGAGGTTTTAGTTGATGCAGTCACTGTGCCTGATGAGAAATCTCAGCAGAGTAACCTCAAAACCATGTAGTGCAGAAAAACTTTAGGTCCATATGATAATTAAACCATCTGCATATTATGTATTCTCGGCTGAGAGTCATGCTCACTCTCATGTTACTTTTTGGATATTTATTTTGAAAGAAGTATCTATTGTTTGATATTATGACTTTTTTGAAAATTTCAGTAGTATAATAGTCTAGAATTTTAGAGGAGGTTAAGCTTTCCTTTATAAAAGTGATTGGAAGCATTTGGCAAACATTTGTTTTACTCGAGCTGGAGGTGATTCTAATAATTTTGTACAAAAAATTTAGTAATAATATAATAATATTATTATTAATAATATAAATGATATTGCGGGCTTCTACTTTGGGCCAACACAAAGCATTTTAAAATGAATCCATTATAATTCCCTTAGGGCTTAAAATGGTGGACAAAAAATTATACAAAATTATTATACATCATATTATAATAATATATTATTATATTATTTCTGCGGATTATTTTATAATATCAGATTTAATAGTAAATACACATATTTAATCAAACTTTACATAATAGTATGTCAAATTATAATTTCGAATATACACAGTAACTCTACAACACAAGGTGGGTTTTGGCTAACCACTTCATTTTATGAAGGGTTTTCAAGGCAGATTACCTCGGTGGTTTGCCATTGTCCGCCGAGAGGGAACGGTTAGAATAAAGTTATTACATCACTCGAGCCCTAACCAGAGTTTTCTGCTAGAAGAGAGAGTGTCAAATTATTTTTTCTTCTGTTTGAAAATATAATTTTATTGCTGAAAATTATTTTTTCTTCTGTTTGAAAATATAATTTTATTGCTGAAAATATTTATCCTTTTGACTAAATTTTATGTTAATTGTGGAAGGACGGTGAGGACGGTTACAGTCTGATGCTTAAGTGCGTCGACTACTAAGCAGAGAACCCTGGTTCAAGCTCGAGTGGAGCAAAAACTGTATTCAAGCCGTCATCCCTCGGAAAGCAATGACAATAAAAACAACCAGGGTAAACTGCCTTGAAAATTCTTCATAAAATGAAGTGGTTAGTCAAAACCCACCCTGGGTTGTAGCACTACTCTGTATATTATGCTTTTGATAAAATAATCGAGTGATACAAATAATATGATTTAACTACTGTGACTCGATATTACCCATACCAATATTTTAGAATATCCAAAAAATGCACGCAAACATTTTAGAAATAAAATGGTTTTAAGTAGGATAACTAATTAGGATTTATTTCCTTTCATTGACTGATGATGCCCTAATATGGTGACAACCTTTGTGATATTTTATACTTACAGTGTATTTTATTTGTGATAACTTTTTTTAGTTTTTTTTAGACCAGGCCAGTTCGAAAATCCAAACTTTTTAAATAAACTCTCCAATATAAAAACGAGTAAACCAAAACCAAAAATGCTATTTCAAAATTCGTTGTATAGTTTAAATCAATTTTTAATTTAACAAACTTTCCAAAATTAATCTAATCAATTCAATTCACGTTGCTTTCAATTTTTAATTTTAACTTGATAAAATTTTATATCTAAATCAATAAATTAGTATTTCCAAAAATTCAAATTTAGGACAAACGGTTTTCCAAAATAATCAAAAATTTACTTACTCGAAATCGAACTTTATTTTTGCCAAAATATAAAAAATGTTAAAACCAAAATTGCAAAATTACGGGAGACGATGCTGACGGTGCTTTGCTGCTGACGGCCATCTCTGGCAAAAATCTTCGTTTTTCTCCACCGCTCTTACAGTGCCAACTTGATGGCGGGAAAGTGAAAAAATTAAAAAATATTTACAATTTATTTTTGCAAATTAACATAATACGAATATTGGAACACGACAATATGTCTTCGAATATAGCAGAGTTAATTCAAATAAATTGATGATATAAATCGCCATTTATTTGCCCCAAAGTTTCATTTCTTTCGGTGTATATATATATATAATCGTTTTCGAGTTATTAAAGAGAAGCTAGACAGTTGGATGCTGACAGCTGAAGCTGGATGGAGAGCATAATTGAGCTCTCGTAATGTTTTTACAGTAAACCGTTATTACTAAGTTATTGAATAGTCTAATTTTGACAAAATGATTCAACTTTGTTGGCTTTGTTCGTTAATTTTTTATTTTGTTGAAGTTCTTTTTTTACAATGCCGCCAAACACAAACGTTTTATATTAAATTAAAATTTAAAGATAGAAAGTGAAGCACAAACAAAAATTAAAAAAAACTTTTATAGAGCTTCTTGAGAACATTAAATTGAATTTCTTGCAAATTCAGTGGCCCCACGCTTATTATCATTTTTTGATGTTTTGAAGGAGCTTTTATCTAACTTTTTTAAATTAAATTTTAATTCAACATTAATTTGCCCAAGCTAATAATCAATATACTTTGTAGTTAAAAGGTAAATAAGTTTTATGCAGTGACCGGCAATAATCTCAATAGGCATGGAGAGAGGGTTCCATTGAAAATTAAAACAAATATGCAAATGAACATTAAAAAGAAATAAATCGGGAAACATAAATACGCTTTACTATATTAATTTAAAATATAAAATTTTAACTTCTTTATGTTGACCAATTTTTATATAATATGCAAATGTTCATTACAGACAAGTCGAATGTAAAACACCGTTTTCGCTTTACTGAATTAATTAAAAACATACAATTTTAAGCGATGTTCGCAAAAGTACCTATTAGTAAATTTTGCTTTATCAAGAACATGACCAAATCTTTTAAAGTTGATTTACGTAATTATATTTCCCGAAACATTGTCATGATAAAAAGGAAATAATTTAAAATTTTCATAAACAAACAACAAAGATTCATTTACTTAAATTTACGGTTTGCTATCAGCGATAATAAAATTTTTTTCGATATTTTTGCATACTTAAGGGACATATTAATCAAAACAGGAACTCTCTTAATTAATTAAATAAAGTTGGTTGCTTGTGCGATGCTAAAATATATCATTGATTTTAAATATACCTGCAAAGAGGACACTAGCGCCATCTGAATCATAATATGTTTTTACTTTTTTAGCGGACTTTTTGCTTAATTAAATATCACATAAAAAGTCCGGTCACTGGGAGTATCGAACTCGCGCCTCTCAGGACTAAACGAAGCATCATGCATGAATATGACTCGTAAAGCTACCAAAACTCGGATTAATGCATGTGCAATTTTTTTTTAAAAGAACACTAAGCCTATGCTTAGCCATGAATTTGGTTTCTTAGATATTAACAAAACGAGTTATCTCGGAGTAAGGGCACTGCTGCTGTGAAACTATTTTGGGCGTTCAGGGTAAGGGCAATTCCCTAAACGTGTA
Source organism: Cantharis nigra (assembly GCA_958510845.1). Taxonomy (NCBI): domain Eukaryota; kingdom Metazoa; phylum Arthropoda; class Insecta; order Coleoptera; family Cantharidae; genus Cantharis; species Cantharis nigra. The sequence goes on from OY294034.1 coordinate 24,535,609, forward strand.
AACCATGCACGTCCCAAATTGTAGCCATCGCTGGGACGATTTTTGAGCGTTCAAATCAGGAGCCAAGACCTTGATCGTGGAGCGTCGTACTTGGAAGTTGCAGATTTGGAAAAGAAGGGAAAGAAGTGAAAGGGAGAGGATTGAGAGTTTGAAGTGGTCGATTATGGTAGGATTACTTATTGCCTTCGCTTATTTCGTTGTTTCGTGGACGCTTGTGAAGCGGGCGTTGTGCGGCAATGCTGGTCCTACGCTAATTAATCCAGAGGATCAGTGGTTTCCCTCTTTGGTCTGGCTAGCTGAAGATGAGTTATTTTGGCTGGTTGGTCATCGCCTACATCCTCCTGTCTGAAAAAAGAAGAAAACATTAATTCTAGTAGTGTGGAGAGTGGAGTTACAGGATCGAGTTACCCAGCTCTCTGATTATTGGAACGTAGAGTTTAGCTGTCGATTTTCGGATAAATTCCATGGTAGGTTTTAGTTTAGAATTTTCCTGCAAACGAGGCCTTTAGTGCACATATCTTAGCTTTGTTCTGAATCCGTTGGGGCTTAATCACCAGCGGGATTACTTTCCCACTAGATAGTAATAGTAAGTAAAATAAAATTGATTACTGCTTTATACAGTAACAGAGTGTACCGTCAATTCATCGCGCGACAATTCAGCGCGGACAATTCATCGTGCGGCAATTCATCGCATGCGACAATTCATCGCGTATGGAACGTTAATAAATAAATGGAAATATGGGTGAATAAATGCATAATTATTAGTATTTTTGTAACACTTTGAATTTGTATTGAATTTTGATAAATAAAAAATCCTGTACACTTTTGGGGCCCTGAAAAGGGTTGAGTTGCTGTTATTTACACCGAAAAACGCGTGCACGATAAATTTGTCCTAGATTTAAATGTTTAAATATAGAACAACTTGTTGCTGGAAATGAAATTCTACAAAAAAGAGTGTACAGAGACACCGCCAGAAGAATTAAAGCAATAGTGGAAGATTACGCTAACAGACCTATTTTAGATTTTCTTCGAGATTTAGCTCATAATTTTCAACTGCAATTTTGCAATTATAAAAATATGCTTTGCTTTTATTTTAATTATATTTTAAATATATAAAATATTTTAATTTAATTTAATTGTTTTAATTAATTTACGCGATGAATTGTCGAAGCGATAGATTGTCGCGGCGATGAATTGTTGCACGCGATGAATTGTCGCATGATGAATTGTCCGCGATGAATTGTCGTGCGATGAATTGACGCTGGTTCCAGTAACAGGCCGTTTTTGGAGCTTAGTTGATCTTATCCATTTAACAATGGGACTCGTCTGAAAAAAATGGTTCATTATATTGATGAAAAGTTCATCATTTTACGCCGATGAACAATATTCATCAATATAATGATTTCTTTATAAATACTATGAATTTTTTTTGAGTTGTAGGTTTGATTCTGAGTTATTTTATTGTAAAACCGTGGAGAAATATAATTCATAAAATAAAACACCAAAAAAATGCAAACGTTCGTTGGTTTATAAATAAAACTTTCTAAATCAACTGTACGTATTTGATTAACTTAATATATTTTCGCGTGGTGGCGTTCGCTTAATGCAAATCGCGAATTTGCACTACGTTTTTACGGTACATTTTTCCTTAAGATGTTGACACATTTGCCTTGGCATCTTTGTTAGTTGATAGACATGACATGATAACATGACATAATTCAAAAATAATTAAAAACCATAGGGAGCAAATAAAAGTTTAAGCAAAGTATTAAACTAAGGTGGGGTAAAATGTGATTGACGGCGATATTGATCACAATTATTAACAAACTTTAAATGAAATTTTAACGAACTATTAATAAATGTTTCTGAAGTTTTCTTTAAAATTTGTTTTATATAATATAGAACTTTTTATAACTGTCCACGAAATAATTAAATATTTACAAAAATTATGTTTTTATTAAACAAATTGTCAATAACATTATAAATTGAAAAAAAACTGTTAAACAAACAAATACATGCTGTGGAAATTTGACGGTTAAATTGAAAATATGTATTTATAAAAATAATTAAAATTTAATTTTTGAAAAATTTAAAGATTACTGTTTTGTTTAATTTAAAGAGAATATAGCTATCGCATCAGATTTTGATACCTCTAATTATTGCTAAGATACGGCTTACTTATTAAGAAAGTTTAAATCCGCAAGTTTCAACTGTTTTGTTAATTTTATAGAAACGGCTTTTCCGAACTATAGAAAACCTTCTACAGTTATTAAAGACATTTTAATGAGGAATAAATAATCTTCAGTTCTAAAACTATATAATATTTTATTTAAAATAAGAAGAAATATGTTGTTATATTTGAAAATTGAATAGGAAACAATGGTAATGACGAATTATTATTAAAAAGAGAGAGTTAATGAATAATTAAAAGAAAAATTATAATATAATAAAATAAGAAAAATTAAAAATAAAAAAGATTTTGAAAAACAAAAATCACAAAAACTGAATAAAATAAACTTAAAATAAGAAATTTCTAGTAGAATTGTGTGTTTAGTTCTATTAAATATCATGAATAGTATACCTACATTACGAAATTGGAATAATAATAAGTTTTCTAATTTCACGTTAAACTGTAGATTCTATTATTATAATAGCAAAACAATATAGGTGTAGAATAAATTGAAATTGATTATAGAATAAAAAGTTAGAATTAAAATAGAGAAAAATAAGATAGAGGAATAGTTTGAAGAAAGTGAAAGAAAGGAACATATTGAAAAAAATATAATAAAACCATAGCTAGAACTTTTTATACCTTAAGTAAACCTAATAAGGCATTCTAGATTTTAATTAATTTAATAATTGTACGATACCATTTTGCTGTTCTAAAAATATAACTTAAAAATATATTATTTTTATTAATAAAATATACTTTTTACTTTGTTTATTGGAATAATCGATGTAATGAAAAATTCAACAAACACAATAAAGTACACTTATTGCGTTCTTTATTGCTTTTCTGTTTACAAACGGAAAATGAAAATATGCAAATGTAAACAATACTGATTTATTATTAACATAATCAAATATATTTAATGCACAGTTCTGCATTAAATATTCAGAATTAAAAAAATTAATAAAATTGTAATTATAAATTAATTTAAAAAAATTTTGAAAACAGTTAGGGTTTTAACCGGCTTAGTTTATTTGACTAAAAATTCCAAGATTGGAACAAAAGATCCCTTCCCGCTATCGCGTTTCGGTCACACCAGTCACCGCTATGATTGAGCATCAAAACTAATTTATATTAAACTCTGCTATGTCACATCATAATATATTGCAAAAATAATTATTTACGATAAATATTATTTAAATTTTACTTAGGTATACACTATTTTAAATAAAATAAATTTTGCGTTTTGAATTAAATGCACCGTTAATTTTAACGTTTTTTTTGTACAAATCACGTAAAAATTGTCTGTACTATGTTAAAATATAATAAATGGTAATATAAAATCTGCGGTCGAAATTGTTATTTAAGTAAATTGTGTGTTTAGCAAGAGAAACAAAATTACAAAGTCTCCATTTGTGTTTGGTTTCTTTATCGCCACTATACGGGTTGTTTACATTATAACGTTTTTCATATTTTTCACAGGTGATATTTTAAAGTAAGAAATTAAATTTTGCGTTATAAAATATTTCATTTCGAGGACAACAAAACAATAAAAGAAATGTGCTTTGAAATTGCTGTTTGACAATTTTGCAAGGTATATTGCTAACTTTTGATGTGAGCTTATTTCTAGTTCAGACTTCAAGTAAACAGCGCTCCCGGTGATTAAAGAAAAAAAATTTACATTTACATTATGCTGACCAGCTAACGAGAAAATAAAATGGAAAATAAGAAGTAATTCATGGTATTAATATGAAAAGGGTTTACGAAAAGACTAATTAAATGAAACAATAAAATGCAGCAGTCATTTTGAATTGAAATGACAGCTTTGAGGTTATGTTTGAAATAAAGTGACAGATTGCGAAACCACTTTTTATACACATAGTTCAAAAATATATTTGCATTTTATGCTATCAATTTAACATCAATTCATTTTTACTACCATGGTATCAATACTTCTTAACTGTCACCATGTCAAACTTGCTTTTAATAAAAATTTTGGAGGGTTATTTTAGAAACATATTGGCAATACTTTAACACATTAATCTCTATAAAACATAAAGACAAAAGATATATGATATATGCGGTTAAGTTTTCTTAAACATGTGTAGTTGTGAGTTTGAAACTTGAATCCGCATTTTGAATAATGATAATGACCATTTGAAATAAAAATTTTAACCTTAAAATGTTTAAGTTTTAACGGTAATTTTATGAAAAGATACTTTTTTTGCCAGTTTAAAAAATTTCTTTGAAGAGGCGAATTAATTTTAATTCTGTACAATAAAATATTAAATCCGTTTTTCAAGGTAATTTTTTCATATTTTGTTTATAATCTTTTTATTTTCAAAATATTTTTATTTATCATAAGAATTTTGTAACAATCAATTTTTTTAATTTTTGTTCTGTTTTCGTTTATTTATAATTTTGTTTCAGTTTTTACGCCTTCAAGAAAATATTTTTGTTTTATGGTCTTGTCATAAAAGGTAAACAAGTGTATTTAAATCTATTTTTGCATAAATTTATTTATTCGGATTTTTCACAATGGGCTTATAAAATACTTGTACATAACATATTGCAATGACCCACGGGTATATTTTTAAATGCTTACAAGAAACCTGAGAACTAATGCTTATATTCTCGGGTGTTGGTATGAAAATAAATGTTTTTTTAAGTAAATAAAATCTGCAATTGTTGTAGTGAAAATGCTAGACTGAGAAATCTTTAAAAAACTTGGGATTTATTTGAGTGTTTAAATTTAAACTTGGTAGAACTCTCTACCTGTCCCAGTTTCATACTAAACCCCTATAAGTAAAACTTTAATTTTTTTGTTTTATGAATTTTAATTTGACGAAGCAGTGATGTCTGTTGCAGAAAAAAGCAAGGGCTATATTATATATTGCGATGTTCTGGTATTTTCATAAACTTTTTAATAAATTCATCTCACCACCGGCAATTCATTTTTTATGAGCATGAGACTCTTTTTTAAATAAATTTTAAACAATCCTATTCTAAATTGAATTAAATAATTTCACTTATTTAAATGGAAACGCTAAACGTGCGCGATAACCAGACTAGGAGCTACGCTATCCAGGCAAATTTCACAATGTTTCAAACTTTATATATATATCTATCGGTTTTTTTAACGTTCAACGTCTTCCGATTCCCCTCGGAGCCCAGGGCTGAGGGGTATTTAGGCATTTTATACAACAAAGATGTTGCCAGCATCTTGTGAGGAAGACACGGTCGAGATGATCAGATGTACTTAGTCGGGGATCGAACCCACGACTACGGCATAGCAATCTAGCATTCTAGCACTAGCCTACGACCGCGCCTTTCAAACTTTATACCAATTGTAAATTTGCTTTTTTTGTGATAATTCAATAAATTAGCCAATTTGCAATTATTCAAATATAATCATAATTATCAATAATCAAATTTAATTTTAATTTCATTCATACAAATTCCAATTTATTCCAAACATTTTTAATTTTCCAATGTGGGACAAACTCGAATATTAAATAAAATAAAATCATTTACGCGCAAATTAAATAATTTTTATTAACAAATTTCAAAAACTCAAACTATAAAATCAGTTTAACCGGAGACCAACTTTGGTCACCTCTGATTTATCGGCTGGCTTAACGGCGTACAATGCCAACTTAATTGGTAGGCACGAGAAGACGAGCAAATTCAAAATCCACAATATAAAAAAATTAAAAAATATTTATAAATTTACAAAAATAAAAAAACCTGCGTTAAACTGTATATACATAGGTCCTTTGTATTAGAAGGATTTCGTGTCGTGCGGTGGAAACTGTAAATTCTCGATCATAAATTTATTTTTGATGTAAAACAATAAATTCATCCAGCGTAATAAATAAAGAAGGACAATGTTTAGTAGTTTTTTGCTTTTTGAACTTGATAACTTTTTGAAAAATATTATATATGATGTGCTTTTTATAAGTTTGTTTTCAAATGTTTGTTTGAATGAAGTTCAAATATCGATCAAATGTGTGCATATTTTATCTGCTCGGAGTAGTTGATATTCTGCAAGTAGCTTCTGTTTGTGAGGGGATTGAACTACTTCGGTTATTTTGAGAACTAAAAAAAATTCTATTAAAATAAATAGAATAGTTGAGGAATTTTGTTTATTTTGTTTTATTTTGTGTACCTATCAAAATCAATTTTGTGACATCTGTTATAAAACTACATCAGAAATTTGATTTTAAATTTTGTCTGACGTAAATATTATATTGACAGTAATATATGGTAAAAAGAAGATAATTATCATTAGAGCCCGGATTTATAAGCACTTATAATTTCAAAATAAGCGCTTTAAAAAGTTTCAAAAAACAGAAAAAAAAGTCATATAAAATTGAAAAAAAGCACTAAAAATCGAACATCAAAATATAATTTTTATTACATATAATAAAATATTATATGTATGTTTGTATATATATATATATGTATTATATGTATTATATATATGTCGTTAATGCCTGCTTATAAATCAAAAAAAAAAGTTTAATAAATAATTTTTTGATATTTTTTTATTGCTGCCGAAGACGATTCTGACAATTCTGAAACAAATCTTTGAAAATTTTCAAAATTTGTCGCCAAATATACAGTGGCTCCTGAAATTATTATTAATTTAATAAAATTCACATATTGCTCTTATATATTATATTAAATAGCATAACATTCCTTGCGGAATTGAGCTGTCTTTAAAAGACTTACAAGATCCTGTTTTTGAGGGGGATTAGTCCTCTGCATCCTTTAATTACATAATTACATTTATAACGTGACACAACTCTATATTTACTTTGTAATTTTTCAATTCGCTTGCAATCTCATTCATTTTTCCTGTCTTCAACCATGTTCGTACATTCAACGTACCAATCCTTATCACTTCCTGCTTCACCTTTTGCTTCTTTGTCTTACTCGTTTTGCCATGTCCACGCCTGTCCGTCATATATTCATCGGGCAATTCGTTTTAATTTAGTTTTTTGAAGCAGAATCCGGCGCATCCGTTTTCTTTTCGATTAGTTTCCTGCATTTTTGATCCCAAATTACTATTTTTCCTGTCATAATGAGTTTTAAGTGTCCAATTTTTGCTCTATTACCTTTTTCTCTCTCCTTTCTTGCCCTTTCTCTGATTTCTTTCATTATTAGTCTTTCCGTTTGGGTAAGATCGCTGTCCATATATATTTCACTACCCATCAGCTTATGCTTGTTCCTCAGTATTTCGAGTTTATCTTCTCACTTAATCAATTCGAAAACATATCTCTTCTCCCCCACTTTATACGCTTTCTTTATTTCGATGTCTATTCCAAGTTTTTATATACTCTTATGTAATGTTTTATTAAATTTTTTTCGGTGTTTTTAAAATCACTGTTACTCATAAACGGTGCGACAAAATAGAAATATGGTATAGAAACGAAAATCAAGGGAATGAAATTTTCAATAAAAAATGTCTGAAACATTTTGCTATAATGTTGTTCCTCACACTGGTTCGGAAGGAATAGGTGTATCTGGAAATTTTTCTTTATAAGTTTTCTTAAATTTTCTAATTTCTAAATTTCTTAAAAGAAATTATTCCAAGTCCCAAAAAAAATTTAAAAAAAGCTCAAATAAGCACTAACGTGCGTTTTAAGCAAAATTTTGAGAAAAAAAGCAAAAAAAGCTCTATCAAGATTAGGTCAAAGCACTGAAATTTTTAAGAAACGTCAAGATCCAAAAGGAATATCTTTTGCTTGTAATTTAGAGCAATAAGCTAAACGCTTAGAATCCGAGCTCTAATTATCGTAATGTATAATATACAGTGAAGAGTGAAGATATTTAAGGAACAAAACGGTTCTGGCAATATTATTATTATGATAAATATGAATATCAATTACGAGCTAAAGGGTACTAATAAATCTATTATATGGATTTCGCAATCCTATCTAATTAAATATTGTAAAAAAAAAAAAATTATTAATGATTGAAAATGCTTACTGTTCATTAATCCGAAAAATATGCAAATTAAGTGAATTAGTTTGCGACACGTATGCAAATTAATATTAATTTATTAATTTTAATTTTATTAATATTAATTTTCAAAAAAATTTCATTATTTATATTTATTTTGGAATCAAGTTAGATAGATTTGTGTTTTTATTTTAAAGAAATGTCAAATAATTTTGAATTTTTATATTTTTTTCTATCATATTGAATTGAATACTGTGCGCGTTAGTAATTTTTTCCAGGTTTGCCTGATGAGAATCCGAAATTCGAAACACCTATGCATACGTGTCGCAAACTAATTCACTTAATTTGCATATTTTTCGGATTAATGAACAGTAAACATTTTCAATCATTAATAATTTTTTTTTTTTACAATATTTAATTAAATAGGATTGCGAAATCCATATAATAGATTTATTAGTACCCTTTAGCTCGTAATTGATATTCATATTTATTGTATTTTCAAGAGCTAATAATTATAATTAATTATTATTATTATGTAACACAGATCGGTCTGTATACAGAGAAGAGCGTTATTCCAAAACTTCCTAAGTCCAAAATTGAGTTTTTGGCGATTTGGGTGTTATATAATAAAGTAAAATGAGCTGTATTCGGCTATCTATTCACATTTTAAAAATATGCTTTTAAATCACTTAAAACAAGTCAAATTGTTTGAGATGTATTCCAAAACTATTCTAAGTCCATTATCACTGATAATGCAAAACCATTCTAAGTCCGTGGCTGCTGCGCTTTTAATTAATAAGATTGTCACTTGATTGAAAAAGTGCATTCATTAGTTTATTAAACTAGTACGTGCTAGGTTGTTACTTAATTTTTGTGTATTTAATTAAATAAAATGTGTGCTGGTGATTATAATGTTGATGTGACGTGCTCTTCAAAAGAATGATGCAATAAACAAAATAAAACTTAAAAGTATTTGCAACTGACAAAAGAGGAGAGATATTTTTATACAAATACTCTAAAAAATTTAGGAAATATTAATGATGACATCGTAGAAAACAATGATATCGATGCTGAAGAACCATTTTAGCTATATTATTTTTTCCAAATGTATCTGAAGTTCATGGACTTAGAAGAGTTTTGAAATCTTGTTTGTAATAAAAATTTGTTTTTCAGAAAAATAAATAAATAAATTCTAAATTTACATTAATATAGTTTACTATTAATCTTATCTTGAGAAAATCATAAAATATTTTAGTAATACTAGCTGTGAGTAAGCTGCTATAAAAAATCAATTATATCTAAAAATTAACATTTTGGACTTAGGAAGTTTTGGAATAACACTCTTCAGATGTATTCCAAATATCCCAAAGGTAGGCCAATTTTCTTAAATAATTTCTTAGCATTAATACATTGTGTTAATAATTACAGAATAAAAAATAATTTACATATTCTACTGAACTTTATTAAACATAAAACTTGGTAAATGAGAATTTTTAATATCATAATAATTTCATTAATGTGCACTGTTTATTTATCACCATAAAGTTCAAATTTTATCTAAAAGCTTATAAATAATACATTGGTTATTTAAATTATCCTTAAAGGGTATTTGAATCATTAATAAGTAATTGCGTAAGAGACAGGACTTTAGAGTGTGAAATTTTATACGACAGCTATTTATCAATCCTCCATTGAAAATAACTACAATAAGATTTTGTATAAAACGGTCCAGTACGTTTTGGCACCGCCGACTCGGCGTCGTCGATTCGGCTGTCACAAGTTTTTATCTTCTTTTAAGTTTAGAATTCATTTGTATTTTTTAAAAATTCATTGAAAAATATTGCTGATAAGTTGGTATTATCTGAATAATATTTAATTTTGTTTGTTTATTTGACAAATATAGAAAAGAAATAATATAAAAAATATAGACAGACAATAATAAGTTAGATAGGTAACCAATCAGATCTTATCTTGTTTAATAGATAATTAATATGAAAACTTAACTGGAGATGAAAGGTTTCTGTTAAGTTTTACCATTCTTTGTTAAAATAAAAAAAAGTTAATTAAAAAATAAATTTTTTTAATTAAAAAAATTTAAGTATGTGGCTAAATAGCCATCTATCAGAACAGAACCGACTCTATTTTTAACAAAAATCTAATTAAACATTACAGCTAAATTGAAAGGCAAATAGCGGATTCTTTTCATTTTATGTTGCTTTTTCTATCTGCTCTACTCGATTGACTATTGTGATATCTTCATGTTTTAATCTCTTTGTGATGCTCCTTTATGTGAACTTCCTAGAATTTCCAGCTACGTGCACGAAATTACAATTTCGGTCAGAAATGCAATCGATTTTAGAAAAAATCATAGATTTTTACTGGGGCATCTGATACCAAAATTGATATCGGAGATTGACTTAAATTTGAAAAACTAAAATCAATTTAAAAATTAAATATTAGAGGAGGGGTGAGATTTTGAAAGCACATAAATACAGGTTCCTCACAGCAGTTTTAACAGTTCACAAGTTGAACTCATCTCGAGTGGTTTAGTTAAGCCACCATAATTATCTTGAATTGGGAGCCCCGAACCAATTTTTAATAATATTCATGAAAGCGGTTTGAAAACCTATTTTCGACAAATGATAAAAACGAGTTCACCGAGACACGGATTCATTTGTCCAATGAGTGGTTTTTAAAATTTTGGATAGAATAGGTAGAGAACTTTCTTAACAAAGTTTCATCCGATCATAGAAATGATCGAGGATCTGGGTGAGGTTGTCTTTACTAATTACAAAGTAGAAATCGTCAATATAATTTTTAGGCAATCTAATACCTTCAAATGGTTGGCATTAAATGAAATTACTATCATCGAATATATGATTATCCATTAGTTGGCCTACGCCAAGGAGGTCAGGTGACCTTTACTTGGTTGCTATGACTTCCTTGTGTTTGATTGCCCAGGTTGTGAAACTCGTCACTTTGCAGTAACTTCCCAATTTGCTTAGTTGGGAAGTTAAAGTAACTAATCTAAAGTATGTTACCGACGGAATGACAGACAGAAAGACATGGCATTTTACGACTGTTTTATATCACTTTTGTATAGCGACAATACACAATTGTATAGCTTTAATACAATGTATGAGTAAGTTGAAGATCGATGTCTGAAAGTCGACCTTCTTAATTGAAAGCCATATAAATTAAAAGCCAAAAGCTGACAAAAAATTTCTTTATATAAGGTACCGGAAAGCACTTCAAGGTGAACAAATATTACATCCCCCTGAAGTAATTTGATGGCATTAATAACATTTTGTATAAAAAATGATAAATATTCTTTTAAATTTTAAAATAATGTGTAAGTACTTAATTCTATAGCAAATAAATGGCTGAAAGGCTAGACAGCGTCGAGAAACTTTAGAGTGATTTTAGTCTTATTCTAAGAACATATCATTCACTGAGCAAGTTTTGCTAACTTTACGTGTATACTTATTTATATTTATTTCATATATTTCTATAATCTGTTTCACGCCTAATGAACAGATTATGTTTACTTACGAAAACTGACAAAGTTGTTCGAATAAAGTTAAACGATTAAACGTTAAACGGCGACAATTGTTTGCCGGAAATTGTTCAGCGGACAATTGTTCGCTATTTGTTCCCGGACAATTGTTCCCTATTTGTTAGCCGGGTCTATATTATGTGTTTGTGTCACCATATCTCCCGAACGGTTATAAGTAGCGACGTACTTTTTTGACAGGATGTGTGTAAAGATCAGGAGAATGTTCCTGGCTGGTTAAATACAAATTCAGCATTTTATATATACATCTATAGTTAAGAACAGCAAGTTGGTAAATGTTTCGTTTAAAAATAAAATTGAAAATTTTGAAAATCTTTGACTGTAAAAAAAATCCCCGAGGTAAAATGATTCCCAGTAATTTCATCCTTGGTAATTAGATCTCTCTGGTAAATTAATTCCCGGTAATTTGACCCCTGGTAATTTCACCCCTTGGTAATTGGATCCCCTGATGAATTGATCCCCGGTAATTTCACCCCCGGTGATTTCACCTAACCTAAGCTCGACCGGTGAATCTCTCTTTTAACGGAGATATAAATCTAAAAATAACACTAACCTACATAACCGATGAATATCTTCGCGGGGATATCTCCTTTACGCAGAGCAGTATATAAAGGGATGGTTTTGGGGGTTCAACCCCCCTCCCCAAAACAAAAACTTAATTTCTTCATTTTTAAAATTACTTAAATAAATCATTTCTACTGTTAAATCTTTTTATCTTTAATCCCTGATCTTATTTTCTTTATTTCTTTGAGTTTGCCCTATATTGCCAGCTCCGTCTAGTTGGTCCCTCCATTTCGGAATGTGAAATTTTTTTTGCATAATTTGGAAGTGCTCGCGAAGTGCTGACGAGTGCTGTAAATTTTTGTGAAAGTGCTGGGTCCGTTAAAATTTTATTAAGAAATCAAAATTTAAAAATTTGGAGAGGCCAACTTGACGCACCCCCTCCACTTTAGAACTTTTATTTTTTTTTGTATAATTTGGAAGTGCTCGCGAAGTGCTGGCGAGTGCTGTAAATTTTATTGAAAGTGCTGGGTTCGTTAGATTTTTATTAAGAATTGTAAAATCGGCAATTGACAAAAACGTCAAGTTGGCCCCTCTTTTTTTCAATTTTATTAAATATTTAATTTTTCTTCATATTATTTAAAACTACTCTTGAAGTGCTGGCGAGTGCTGTAAATTTTTTGAAGATATCTATTTTATTAAAAAATTTAAAAAATAAGCTCCGAGCAAGACACATTGAATTCTGAAAAACTTAGGAAAAAGGAGTTTTTAATTATTTTATTAAAGTTTGGGAATTTCTTTGTTTTTATTACAAACAACGTAACCAATTTATGTTTATTTATATATTTGATTTTATAGTAGTATATAAATTTGAATTTACCAAAAAATTTTAAGATGCCAAAAAAAATAAAAGTGTACATACAATTGATTTTTCGGGATTGCAATATTTATCAACTTTTTCTTTTAAATCATTGTAGAGTTCCTATTTTCCATGCAATCGTTTAGCATAAGCCACAAAATGACCTACCTTTGCATTCGTCGGGTTAAAATTTTCGACAATTCCTCGCAGATGATATGCTTGATTTTGTACTGATACTGTAGAAGGGATACTTGATAGTTATAGGTTATAGGGCTATACGTATACTTATACTTATCCGATAGAGATCTCAAAGTGAAGAAATCGGACATAAATGGATCACTTCAAATTTCGAATTAATTATTTGGGGGGGGGGGGGGGGAGCCTGGCTACGCCACTGTATTTTGTTATTTCCACTTTTATTTCACCTCTTATTCAACACTACTTAGCCGTCACCATTTTTCCTATATACTATATTCGTGGAATCGTGGATATAATCTGAAAAAATTAAATAAAAAATTAAAAATTCCAAAGTGGAGGGGGTGCGTCAAGTTGGCCCCTCCAAATTTTTAAATTTTGATTTCTTAATAAAATTTTAACGGACCCAGCACTTTCAAAAAAATTTACAGCACTTCGCGAGCACTTCCAAATTATGCAAAAAAAATTTTCAAATTCCAAAATGGAGGGGCCAACTTGACGGAGCCTATATTGCTTTATCCCTAAGAACCCTAAGATGTAAAAGAGAACGAATCGTCGTACCGGATTTACTCACATACCTATGCAACGCTTCAGAGGGAACACCTTTTACCGGATTTGTGCAGGCTGACCCGATCAAGAGAGGTTACGGGATTTTACGGAATTAAATTTTATAATGCACTTCCAGTGCATATGAAATCTTTGCCACCAGTACAGTTTTGTTAGAAATTGTCAAAAGTTTTGGAAGCGGCTGCATTTTATTCTGTAGATGAATATATGAATAATAATTTTCAAACATTGTAAAGTAAAATGATAATGTAATGTCTTCAATTTATTTTTACTAGTGTAAATATACTATATGTATAAAAACACAAATTAATAAATCTAAATCTAAAATTATTCATTTTTATTGTTGCTATTGTTAATCATCATTGTTATTATTGTTATTATTATTATTTTTATTGTTGTTATTATTTTTAAATTTTCTACTTAAATATGTATCCATTCGCATAATTTACTTTCTGGCTAGGTGGTTTTAACTCAGTCAGAAAACAAGAAAAAAAAACCCATGGGTAAAGTAATTCTAAATAATTACTACACCACAAGAATTAATTTAAAATACAGGCATATACTATAAACCTTTTTTAAATTCCATAATCCCCCCTCATGACCAATTTACTGTACTGTTTATAATAAATTCCAGAAAAAAATTCTTTTATTTTACAGGTCAAATATTTTAAAAGTTATAATAGTTCCTCCTTTACGGCCGATTTTACGGAAGAAAAATCATAAACTAGCACTAACCTATATAACCGATGCATATCTTCGCGAGGATATCTAATTTTTACAGACAATTTTGCTAAAGTAAAATCATAAACTAACACTAACCTACATAGCCGATCCGTATATTCGCGCGGATATCTCTTTTTTACGGACAATGTAGCTAACACCAAATTACAAAACATGAAGAAGAATAATTTTGTAAAATAATGTTTATAAATAATTTTAATAAATTATTTTAAATATAAAAAATTGTATTTTAAGTAATTTGTTACAAAAACTACCGGTGTAACCGTGAATTTTTACCCCCGGTGTCAACGTGAATTTTTACCCCTAGAAATTTTACCCCCCTGGGTAAAATATCCCGGTGTAACCGTGAATTTTGACACCGTTGACACCTGTAACCGTGAATTTTTACCCCCGGGATATTTTACCCCGGGGTAAAATTTCACTAGGGATATTTTACCCCGAGGTAAAATTTCACTAGGGATATTTTACCCCCGGTAAAATTTCACTAGGGATATTTTACCCCCTAAAGAATTTTTACAGGGGGTAAAATTTCACTAGGGATATTTTACCTGGGGTAAAATTTCACTAGGAATATTTTACCCCAGGGGGGTAAATTTTCACTAGGGTATATTTATCAAGGAGGTAAAATTTCACCGACGTTAAAAATTATCCTGAATCAAAAACCAAGGCAAATACTTACATTAAGTAGACTATTTATTATTTTTTGTAGAAGTGTATGAATACAAATCTAATCCAATAAATGCCGCAGTAAAATGTAGCTCAACTTCTGTTGCCCATACTGTATCACTTCTCATTCGACTGTTTTCTAAGTAATTCGTAGTTCCAGAAAAATTATCAACTTCTGTTTTTCTTTCCTGGTGAGATTTCGTAAGATTTGGCTTAACCCCCTCCCCCCCCTAAAAGCCTCACGTAATTAATGGACGTCCTCTTACAATTCCTTAGTGAAATTTCACTAGGGAATTTTTACCTCCTAAAGAATTTATACAGGGGTAAAATTTCGCTAGGGATATTTTACCGGGGGTAAAATTTCGCTAGGGATATTTTACCCCCGGTAAAATTTCACTAGGGATATTTTACCCCCTAAAGAATTTTTACAGGGGGTAAAATTTCACTAGGGATATTTTACCCCAGGGGGGTAAAATTTCTAGGGGTAAAAATTCACGTTGACACCTGTGTCAAAATTACCAGGGACCAAATTACCCGAAGATGAAATAACCTATAGTTTTCCGTCTGGTTTTTGTTATTGTAAACATAATAGGTGCATTGGAAAGTTATTGTGTCTACTTTGACAAACTGATCTGGAATACCGTATAGTCATGTTACTTACACTATGGAAAAGCCTTTCAAACCTACAACCTACGAGGGCGTAGGCCGAGCCAGTTATCGTGACTGAAATTTAAAACCGTAAATCAATCAGGAGTACAATGAGCGAAAGTGGTGCGTAGGCCTCCTTGTCTTCGAAGTGTTTCCAAAAACCTTCGCTTGAATAAGGCCACCTATCAATTGCCCAAAATTTCTTACATTCACCCTTATTGTTTTTTGACTTAGTACAAAGGAATATTACGGTGTAATCTTGCAGTTTGATGTCTGTATATGTAAGCAAAGTTAGGGCAGATCTTCCAGCTAAGATTCTTGTAAATCATCGTCCCTTATTTGATTTAATTGTTTAATGGATAATTGGTTTTCAGCCCATTAATTTGAGAGAACTATAATATTGTATTATCAAATAGAATTAATAAATTTTAATAAAAAATAAATACGAAATTAATAAAAATGTTAATAAAAGTTTGAAATAACATCAGCGAAAGGTAAATATATAAAATATCGAACAACTTGATATATGTAAAGATGGCATCGATTGAACTAGAGAAGCATCTCTAGAGAGTTGCCTTCGGAAGAATGTATAGTTTTGGGTAAAGAAAAAAAACGCAAAAAAAACTAGATATTAAAATTACCATAT
Source organism: Cantharis nigra (assembly GCA_958510845.1). Taxonomy (NCBI): domain Eukaryota; kingdom Metazoa; phylum Arthropoda; class Insecta; order Coleoptera; family Cantharidae; genus Cantharis; species Cantharis nigra. The sequence continues at coordinate 24,552,143 of OY294034.1, forward strand.
TTACAATGGCTTTGATAAAAAGTACTTTAAAAATAGTAATGTAGAAATTATTGTAGAAACATATATTTAACTCAATTTTTTTGTAATGCAAAGAAAATTTGGAATGGGAAATTTTAAATAAATTTAATGTGTTTCTTATGAAAGTAAACGTTAAATTAAAGTTTACAAATTTGAACTAAAGTTGTGAGTGTTGTTAATTTGTTTTGCAATTTTCTTTGAACCAGCAAGTTTTATATAATTAGAGTGTTTATTTTTTCAGAATCAATATTAAATATCTTAATGAAACGATTTTAATAATTAACAGGAAATTTAAACGTCAATATTTGCTGCTAAACGTCATGGTTTAATTTCTTGTTGATATTAAAACTTAAATTAGAAAAATTATCAAATTATTTTTGATATGCAAGGTCTCTTAGTATTAGTACGCACTTTTAAAAATTATTAAAAGTTTATTACAAATTATAGCAAACGTTGGATAGCATTTTATTATCTTATAATAATAATTTTCATTTTCTTTGTCGTAGTTGAAGGCATAGTTTATAACTTTCCCTTGCTTTGAATTCATATATTACACGCTAATATTTATTTCACTTAAAAAAATACATATTTTTGCTATGCAAATATTTAATTTCATTTGTTCAATTCCAAATTATACAAATCAAAAATTGAAATATAATATATCAACTTTTATTTTATCTATTTTCGTAATTCAATTTTTACAATTGAAAATTATTACATACATATGTACGTAGAAATCTAATATAGTTATACGAATAAAAATGTTTGTCCAAATTAGAGGCAGGGATGGGCTGGAGCCGGTGTAGTCGGGAATTTTAACCCCCTTTCATTTTAGCCCCCCCCCCCCGGTAAAAATTCTCTAGTGAAATTTTACCCTCGGTAAAAGTTCCCTAGCGAAATTTTACCCCCGGTAAATATTCCCTAGGGAAATTTTACCCCCCAGTAAAAAAATGATTAGGGGGTAAAATTTCACTAGAGAATTTTTACCGAGGGGTAAAAAAGCTCTTAGTGAATTTTTACCCCCTTAAAAAAGGTAAAAAAGCTCTTAGTGAATTTTTACCCCCTTAGGAAATTTTATAGGTAAATAGGAATTTTTATATCTGTTTATGTATCAAATTCCATAATATTTTACTGCGAAATGCTAAAATATCTTCCTCAGATATTTGAAGAATAAAATAGGATAAAAAGTTGAACACAGTTATTTAAACATTACATTTTCTTATACACTTCTTTTTATCGAAACTACTACTTCAAAATGATTTGAATTTTTATGGATCAAATATATTGCCAGAATTAGGTTCATCGGAAAGGTGAATTAAACTTGGAAACCTTAGCCTGCAGGATTTTTGAAACAGTAAACGAATATATATCGGCTCCTATGAGTGCTGCAGTGAAAAGCATCTCAACATCTGTTGCCCAAATTCCATTTTTGTCCATTTTTGTGATATTCGTGTAATTCTCAACACCAGAAAACAGATCAACTTCTTGTTTTTGAGTTTTCATAAATTCAGTAATTAGCTTTCGTACTTCCGATGTGCTGATCTTCACTTCTGGTAATGCATAAAGATATGCATCTAAAGAATCAGTTACTGTCTACCTTGACGTCTATAACAGTGTGAGGCGAATGGAGCAATGAATTTTTTGTTTTTGCAAAGTCGGAATTCTTGTCAAATGAAAGTCCAAGCTTCTCACAAAGTCGTTTTTGCCAAATATTATTTATGGGGCAGAAACGTAATTTTCATTTTTCCGTAATGTAATTAATTTCTTCCACAGATGATTCATGTTCTTCATTTTCGCCATTTTTTTCTTAAGATCCGTTGTCGTGGTAATGTTTTAAATTACTGATAGGATATCTTTTTTTTCAAATTTTTACTGTTACTTTTACTATTTAACTAATAAATTATCCAATTTTATTTATTTTTATTCTTCCAAAATCTGGAGAAGATATTTTAGCATTTCAGAATAAAATATAATTGAATTTGATATATAAACAGTAATAAAAAATTCGGATTTACCTATAAAATTTCTTAAAGGGGGTAAAAATTCATTGAGGTTATTTTGAACTTTTTTCAAAATAATTCTCTAGGGAAATTTTACCACCAGTAAAAGTGATTAAGGAGTAAAATTTCACTAGAGAATTTTTACCGGGGGGTAAAATTTCACTAGGGAATTTTTACTGGGGGGAAAAATTTCACTGGGGTAAATATTCCCGGTTACGCCGGTTACAGCAAGCCGCTTGTTAAATAGAATTTATCAGTTTTTTTGTACAGTAAATGTTTAGTTTAGTTATTTTGTGCAATACATTTTTTGTTTTGTTATATAGGGTAAAAGTACCAATAGCAGTCAGCCAGTTAACAGATGGTACCAATAGTCATTAGCCAGTTAACAGTTAACTGTTATAATCCAATTGTTATCCTTATTTATCCTACATGGTGGCTGACATTTGGTGACAAATTTACCGTTTTTTTGCTTTGAAATAATAGCGAGCCGGTTGTTCAAAATTTGGCAGCTCACCCCTGATTAGAGGTATTGTAATATTATTATGTAAAAAATTATTTTTTAATAAGTTTATTCCGTAAGCCTGTAGGCTATTAAACTTATTTATTTCATTTTATCGGTGTATCCAATAAAGTTTTTTTTTGGGGATTTAATTATAAAGCAACAATTTTTAATGAACTAAAATATCAATTTATTATTGCTACATGAAAAATATTTTTATACAATTGGTATAAATGTATGTAAGTGTATAAAAGTGAATCATAAATATTCATTTGTAAATTTGTAAAATATCACAGTTTTTATATTTATTAATTTAAATTAGAAAAAACACAAGAATATTTATTTTACATTGAATTCTCAATATACACTTGTTTAATTGAGTTACTTGTAAACTTGCAACGACCAAATTTATATTATTTTTTTTATCGAATAGTGAAATTATGCACAAAGCACTTATTTAAAACAGTTAGCAATTTTACCCTCTTTGGAAATTCAGATGTAATCAATCGGGATTCAATTACTGAGATTGTACTTGATTAGCACAATAGGAGAAGTTTTTAAAGTAAGTTTTGAAAGTAAACTAGTGAGTAAAGATAAAGATAAACAAGACTGGCAGGCAATACCATGAGGGCACTTATTGCCTTACAAAACATGAAGTTAAAATATTATTAAGTTTTAAATACACAATTATCATTATTGTTGGGGTATACCCCCTTAAGAGTTAACTACTGAATACATGAAATGTGCATCAATACATAATTAAAGCTGTTGCAGTTGGCTCTGCGACTACTGATCCTGGCGGTAATAAATTGATCTTCACGACTATTGATCTTTGCGACTATTGACTTCACAGCTGAGGTCTTGGAAAGTATGTTTTAGTGATTAGGTTTTTGGAATGCCTCCTGCATTACTGCAACTATTAATTTTAAATTTTTACAATTTTTATTATTATTAATTTCTTTTATTTTTTAAATATATTTCTGATTTTTTAATTGAAATTTAATTTTTGCATTGATTCTGTTGATTGATTGCTTCCTCAGCCGTAAGGTAGCAAAGATCAATAATTGTCATTGAGGTTAATTGTCGTGAAGCCAAATGTAGTCAAAATCAATTCAACTGGTCGTCAGGACCAGAGTCCTAGGGTCTACACAAAGATTAATTGTCGGGAGATAATTGATAATAGTCGCAAAAATTAATGGTCGTCGGGGTCAGTTTCTGAAGGTCAATAATCAGAAGGTCAACTGACCGAAATTCTTCTTTGGATTTTCTGTAATCTCGCAAGGTTTTCTTAGATTTGCTAAGATGTTCTAAGATTTCCTAGATTTTCTAAGGTTTCCTTTGATTTTCTAAACTCGTACACCAGATTTCCCCAGGGATTCCCCCTTCGATAAAAAATTAAACAAATTTCTACTCAAAATATAAGGGCGGAGTTCTTACAACCTCCTACTCTATTATTGAATTGTACAATAATTTAGAAACGACTCTAACACAAACCAAAATAAAAAAATTCAACCCAAAACAAGCAATTCTAGGCTTCTCTGCTTCACGAAGAATTTGATTAATTATTGTCTTAATTGTCTGGTTCAAGATTTACACGTGGGCTTTATTGGCCACTTTACCGGGTGTTTAATAATTATTAAAAAGAAATTAAAATAAAAAAATTATAATTTTATTCCTCGGCCATTCCCTGCCGCCCTCCACAAAAGTGCCGCCCAGGGCATTTGTCCCCCTGCCCCCACGCTTCGCTACTGGCATGCAGGCTGAGCGGTCCTCGTGTACTAGAATTCTATTTTGCTAAAACACTATGTTATTTTTTATACAATACATATGACTAAACCCATATTTTTTTATATATGGACCCCAAAAATGATCCTGACGCCCGATAGCGGTATTTTAAGATATCGGAGTAAGTAATATTCTATTATTCTGAGACGATCACTAGCTTAGTAGGTTAGCCGAACAACTTCTCACTCTAAAGTACTCGGTTCGAATCCGAGAAGAGTCTAAAATTTTCATATGACCGTCACCGTGCTTCGGAGGGCACGTAAAGCCGGCGGTCCCCCTGAGTTGATAATTGCCGTTGTCGACTATGAAAAACAGGGTTACATGCATTGCCTGATCCGGATTATGCAACCGTGGGGTCGAAATGCTTAAACCTTAGCGAAAGAGGCCGATTGTCCTGCAGTGGACAGAAAAGGCTGAAGAGAGAAAATATAATTCTCAAAAATTTGGTGTACGAGTATATCAAGAATATCGCTGTCAATTTGGTAATTTTTGAGTTTTTAGAATATTTAATTTTTCATTTACGAAAATTCAATTTCCAAAAAGCAAACAGATTGTAATTTTTTTTTGCAAAAATTGAAAGTTGTTTTTCTTAAAGAAATCCATTGTTCTTTTTTAAATGTAATATATTATGAGGGATATTCATCATACACGTTTTTCAAATTTTATTATTTTTAGTTTTATTGGAAATATTAATTTTTGAAATTTTATAATTATACAGCCGCGGATTTTTAGATGATAAATTCAATAATTTATTAAATTTCAAAAATTAATATCTCTAAAATTTGGAAAATACACCAGAAAATTAATTTTGAGAAAAAGGACTTTCAATTTCTGCTATATGCAATATTTTTGGTTTTTCTGAAATTGTTTTTTATTTAACAATGTTCCTCATATGGGAAAAATATTATATTAAATATAAATATTAAAAATATTAAAATATATACCCACAGTAAAACTTACTTTTAGCAAAAACAAATTCTAGAACATGCATGAACCCCGCCAGCTTGCATGATTTAGTATAGATTCAACCAGCTAATTAATTACAAAATTAAAAAATTAATGTCTCCGAAACTAATAATAATTCAATGTTGAAATTTGGAGAAAATTTAGAATCTCCCTAAAAAGACCTGAAGTTGGGTTTTTGATTAAAAAAACTTTCAATCTTTTCCGAAATATTGCAATATTTGTGGTCTTTGGAAATTTTTAAGATTTTTATATTTTTAAAAATCAAGAATACGAAATGAATGCAGAACCTGCAAAATTTGGCAAGGAATTTTTGAGAATAATATTATTTTTTTCGAAATCTGAAAATGCTGTAAAAAATACGGGTCATATTTCAACATATTTCAGTAAATAGGAATTCTGGAATATGAAGCTCACTCAGCCTATAATTTGAAATGAATTTCGGCATTGATAAACGAATAGACTTTTTAATTAAAAATCAAATTTATAAAATAATCTGAAAAGAAAATTTCTCAAAAATATTTTCTATATTTTTTGTTGGAATATAAATTTCATTTAAGGGCGTATTCTACTCTAGAAGCCAGAATTTCGAGCGTTTCTTTGACGTTCGATAAAACAAAAACACTTAATATTTTATCCATACTTTTCTTACAGTTTATTTATTTATATTTTAAGAATTCACAAAAAAATTTTCAAAGAAAAAAATATATATTTCTCAAAGTTACACGCTGTTGAAGAAGAGGAGAAAAAATTGTGTTTGTCACAAAATCTCAAGTTCTAATTGACCGATTTTCTTGAAATTTGGCATAAATTTTCTACCCTTTATGGTAGGAACCAACAAAAAATCAAAATTTTTCATTTTTAGTATTTTTTAAAAATTCGGAAAGTTAAAAAATAACTGAAAAATATGAAATTCTTTTTTGAGTAGCCGCCATTGTTTTTATTGTTTTTATTTTTGAGATAACCAGAAGGTTGGGAATCATGACAAGATGGGCAAGCTGATTTTTATTTTCCCCTTTACTTCAACAGCGTGTAACTTAGTAAAATATATATTTTTTTCTTTGAAAATTTTTTTGTGTGTAAAATATAAATAAATAAACTGTAAAAAATGTGTAGTTAAAATATTATGTGTTTTTGCTTTATCGACCTTCAAAAAAACGCGCTATATATTCGGGCTTCTAGAGTAGATTACCCCCTTAATATCCATCACTTTGTAAGTTAGATTTTGTTAATTTCAATTAAGTCCTGATGTAACTATATACATTGACGTGATGGTTTGTTTCTTGGTGCTGTTTCATAATGAAAACTATTTTTTAGACCGCTTCATGTAATTTCCAGTCAGTTTCAGATGAGTCTAGATTTTAGATTGTTAGTGGAAAATTTTGTTTTCACAAAAGAATTAAATGTGGCAGTTTTTGTACTTGTATAGATTTATTACAGTTGAACATTATGATAAAAATAAAAACGCTTTTGATCTTTGTTGTTAAAACTTTCTATTCAAAACTTTCGATCACAAACTTTCTGCGAAAGCCTCTACGTAAGAGACACTTGAAAAGCTTCTGCAAGATTAATTTTTGTTAATAAATTAATAATCTTTGGGTTTTCTAGACGTCGTAACTACCACAATCTTGTTGCTAAAAATTTACCGTAATTAATTTTCAGTTCAATAAACTTTTTAACTAAACTTTCTCAGTTATAGTTACGAAAATATCCTTAGTCTCCTCCGCTGCTTCGTTTATTTCTTTAAAATATTGCTAATCCTTAAAATGGTAAAAGGAATATAATTGAAGTAGAAATAAGAAAATTAAGCAATGTTAGTTCTATTCCCCATTTGTGTTGCTAAAATATAATTAAAAATATTGTATTAAAAAATAATTAATACTAATTTTGAAGTAAGTTATATCATTTGTCAGTTTCACTAAGAATCACTGAGCTAGAAAGGAAAATTATTTTTTGTAGAGAAACTTGGTTAACTAATAAATCTGAGATTCTACTATTAGTTTTTGCTAAGAATAGTTGGAATGATTTAATATCTAAAGCTGAAATCCTTCATTATTAATTATAGCACGTCATCTAAAAATCTTAACGTAATATACAAGGTGAAATTAATTAGGAAATATGATAGCATTCTGTTAAATATTGCTATTGTATAGAAAATATAATTATATTGTTTAGTTTGAAAATGTAATAGTCAAAAGCACAATTGCTTATAACTAATTGTTAATTTTTGAAAATCATAAATCATCTTAAAAACCAAGGATTTCATCAACTGCATTGCTATAAAATTTCTTCAAATTTAGCATTGCAATAAAACTTTTATGGCAATTGGCCATTTTAATCTAGCAGGATATATTTTTGAATAAAAACTTTTAATAGTTGACTTTTAAAACTAGAATAATAAACAATCCAATCAGAAATCCCGTTTTTCAAAGTCTGTAATTTTTGATTAGGAGTCACTTTAGGGATGTTTTTAATTTTTTTGATATTAGTAATTTGCATCCAATGATTTTAGGGAATTATAAAAACAGATGGAATGGTTCCACCTTATAAACTCTTAGTTATTCAATTCACGGCGTTTGAATAAAATAAAATAAAATAAATTTATACTATAACTCGACTCAGACAGGTTTTTTGTAGAGTAAAGCTGTGCTTAGTTGATGAAAGAATCCAAAATTTCCTTACAATCAAAAATGTTTATTTCATTGTCTTTTATTTAAAAGCCTATTTTATTCACAAGAATTTCAATTTAAACAATAAGTAATAAAATAAACGAAGCTTAGGTGCAGACATCAGCATGAGACTTTTTCACACGATTTAGTTCGCATAATTTTGTTTAGAACCAGTTATCTTGAAAGCTACTTTATTTCCTGATATATTATTGTTTTATAAAGTTTAGACAATTTGAATTGGCGTATTCCACTATTTCATTCACACATAAAAAGTAATATAAGATTTTTGCAATCATATTTTATTTCAAGATATTTCCAATTTAATGTATTTTGAAGTATTCTTATATATAGAGTAACATTTTAGTATTTTGTTAAGTTTGTTTTCGATTTATTTCGATTTTAAAGTTCGAAGTTTAAATTGTATTGACTTCTTGAATTATAGTTGTAACGAATTATCTTTCCCACAGGAGTACTTTCTTCTAAGTTTTCTATAAGGAATAATTTATTAAACTTACTTACTTTGACTTTTAATAAAACCCTACCAACTTAAATAATTAAAGATAACATCTTTAACCTTTTTCTATAAATTATAATGCCAGCTTATAAATATAAAAATATGCAATGCAATGGATTGCATTTATTTAAAAAGGATTTGCACAAATTTCATTATGCAACACGGAATACAAGCATGGATCGTAGAAAATCTTCTGCAAGCAACTTCGTGCATTACATACAGATCTGACTTGTTATTCACAATTATGAACATAAAACATTTGATTTTGAATTTATATTCCAACTGAATTACATCATAAGTCGGGAAAGAAAATTAATAAACAAAATAAGACATTTTTGCAAATAAAACCAGTTAAGTAATTATTTTTTTTACGCGAACAAACTTTATTTACTTCGTAAATAAATCATCGAAGTTAATTATTTTATTATCAAAATAACTTTTCTTCCAACTTTCACTTGCGTTTTCTTCAAGTTTGCGGTTATGTCAATCAAAAATTAAGATGTTTGAGTTTATTTAAGACGCTGTCTTGTAGTTCAAGTTGGAAATAAATGATAATTAAAATAATTTAATAAACTCAGAAGTAATATCAGAACACAGGAACAGTCGACTATCCAGTTAATCGCGTAGCTGCATTGGAGATTTTCAGAATAGTCCATCTGGTTTGTAGTATTATTGATTTAAATAATATTTCATTTAATTATATAATATTAATGTACAATAAAATTCGATATACTCTTAATAATAGCTATCGCGAAATCAAACTGTTAATTTTATTTGATATTTGGTTATACACAAGGCTAGTTTCTCAATCTAGGGTAGCAAGTCAGTGCTAGTAAGCTAGAAAGCTAGTAATTTTAGATTCGTGTAGACAGAACTAGCTTCGTTTTTAAGCTAGCGAAGAAGCTAGTAAGCTAGTTTCTCAAGCCAGGAAAGTATAATAGAACAGCGTTCTATTTTTTAGCTACTAGCTACTTATTGTCAGAGGTTGTCAAAAATTGAGAAATGCAATGATACTGGCTTAAAATTTCCTAGCATCATCTAAACCATCCTAGCTTGAAAAACTAGCCTCGTGTATATCTGGCTTTACATTAGATTTAATGAATAGTTTTCCAACCTGCTGGATAAATACTGTTAAAAGCACGAGCCGCCACTGTTTGTGGCTATTTGCTTGAAAATTTTAACATGTAGGTTCATAAAGGGAAGTTTTTGATAGAAAGTTTCATCAACGAATCAAAGGCGTTTGCTTTACCGGCTAACTATAACCTGTATGAATGAAAAACTACATTGTTCTATTGTTTCGTGACACAACTTGTATCAAGAACTAGGAGTTCCTTGCAAATTTAATTTATAGGGTTTCCAATTTTCCTTTGAGTGCTTTGATAATTTTTTCTTATTCAATTATTTTTAAAAATATAAACTCACGATAATTCGTTGCTCATAGAAAAAAATGTGAATATACTAAAGAATAAGAATAACATTTTAAGATTTAATAAATCGACTTTTTTTTTCCAAGATATTGTATTTGGATGTGTAAACACTCAATATAACAATATCCAAGTCGGAAGTCAGTTTTATTCAAGTTTGCTTAAAGTTATCGTAGTTTGTCTTGAAGGCATTTTAATAAATCGCGGTTTCATTGATACAAGTATAGTTTGCTAGTAACGTAAAATTTTATCTCACGTGAATTTTTTTTCCAAGTTAACCCAACGAATTTTTAGATTAATAGTGCATATTTTCCCATCCTTTCACACCTCTTTTCAAATTTCAAGCCAATATACACGTTCATCACCACCACATAAAAATAAAATTACTGTAGTGTATTTGTTTCGGGTTTTACAAACAGCATAGTTCAAACCATCGATCAGACAGTGTTCGAGTATGACCAGTTTCGGGATATCCGGTAATCTCCACCGAGTATCTAGTACCGACTAGCCGGATGTCGTTATGTGTGAAATGCGGCTTACAGTGGAACACATTTACGTCTTTTACATTTCTGAATCGATATCAAATTGCCTCATTTTTAAAATATACAATTTGCTTTTTGTATCCTAATCTTTTGCATTCCTTATAGTTGTTTTTATAAACTTAGGAGAAGTAAAAATATCGTCAACTGGATTTACTTTTTTTTGCAAAAGCGAATTTTATGATAGCGTTTGGTTTTGTTATATGGGGTAGTTACTTTGTCTTATGACTTGCCCTAAAGTTTCCTAGCTTTCTACCAGCTTTTTTCATATATTTTAATTAATGGCACAAGATAATAATGTAGTAAGCAGTTTGCAAGAGGTTTACTATCAAAATTGAAAATATGTACTAACCTAAGTTATTTTATGAAAACATAAAAGTCAAGTGTTTTATTTTAGAGCTTACCCTCTTGAATGGGCTAGGTAGCTATAATTTTTCTAAACTATATTATATTATCACGCATTAGAGCTGTTTCCAGTTACTTATAACATAACTCACAGAATTTTATAAAGCTTAAGTATTTGCTTTTTCAGTATGCTATTACAAATCTAGGCAATCTTTACTATAAAATAAAATTTTTAAGTTTCCATATAATATTATGTCGTTTACTTAAATCAGTGTTACAGTGATAATAATAATAACTGTCCGATAGCTAGTATCACTTCAGTATATAGTCAAATTTAAATTACTTTAACAGCCTATACATTATAATATACTATGATTTCTTTTCTTTTTCATCTTCAATTTTTAAACTATTTTAACTTTTACAATAGTCCAATTCTCGACTCATATAACAAAGCATGGCAATATATTGTATAATTCCTTACTCATTACAAAATTAGGATTAGTTGGAAATTTACTGTAGAAACTCTTCATTTACACTATCCGTTAGTTCAAAACTTGAATTTAAATCATCTCTGTCTTTTCCGTTTATCACCAATTTTAAATCAAATTTTATTTTCTAAATTCATATTGCAATTTTACCTACCCAAATAATATAATATTAAGGGAATTCTGATTTTAATTAATTATTACATTTAATTGCATTAAAATACCTTACATTGCTTTTGAAATTTTTCATTCGCGGGAAGTCATAGAAGTAAATTTTGTTGCATTATGCTTCTCCTTGTCACCCTTCTGGTAAAATGGTTTCATTCCGACGTACGAACATACCCATTGCGTACCTCCTCGCAAGTCTTATTGGGCAGTCTAGGTTTGCACCTTCATACTTGATGGCTCGTTACGCCCTTTATGGCGGAAAATAATTGTTGGAAATTAACTTCTGGAAAATATTTGTTGGAAAATTAACCGGTGGAAATTAAATTTTGGTTTCGATAATTTATGGTTCAAAAATTTAGTCACTTTGTTACCACCAAACGTCATGTGAAGTTCAATAGTGATTTTTTGGTTGCTTTAAGCCTAAAGCGCTATCGCAGATTGATGATAAAATTTTGGAAAGTTAGAATTTGGAAGTATCCATAACAGTTCAAACGAAGGATTCATTCTCAAACAACCATTAAGTCGGAGCGCCAGCACTCGAAGAATCTAAATACCACCTAAATATTCTGGGGGGAGGGACAGTGTCGAACCGCATTTTAGTCGCGTATCACAGTCAATAAACTTCAATTGACTTTGTCCTATTTCAGGCATACCAACATACAGAGTGTTGCTAAACCCTTTGGCATCTCTGCTTTTATATCTTGTTTGAGTAACTCCGAACTTCATTGCATTTTTCTATAATAAATTTATAAGTTTTCCAATCTATATTAACTTATTTAAATTTAATTTTTAGTAGCTTCAAGTTTTGTGTTAAAATAATTATTCGAGATTAGTTTTGCGTAATTTAAATTTCATTATGAAACTTAAAATTCTATGATCTATTTTTTTTAAAGTTATTCTTGCATAATTAAAATCATTCTTTTTGTAATATTATATATTTATTTTTAATTGCAAAAATTATTGCAAAATATTACTTTTTATGAAATTTAATGTTAAAACAACATTTTTCGGTAATGTTTTGTCGTGTTTCATAGTTTTTACTTAAAATGAAAAAATGTTAATATTTTTCATAAATACAGGTCTGTCGCTGGACATTTTATGTTTTAGTTGCGTAGCTTAGTTGTTCAAGAAGAACTAACTGGGATGCCTTTAGTAAGCGTTGGAGATGGCGCTTCGGAGCTACGCAATTAACCTATATATTTTCTTATTTAAGTTTTATATAACGCTACCTGTGTCTGTAGGTGAAAATTTAGTAATAATAATAATTACAATAAATAAACAAATTTTATTTAATTACACTTCAGGAAATTGTTCTGATTCTAAATTGTAAGAAACTACATTTAACTCATATCGACGCTTTTCAGTATTTCCTTCGTTTAATTTTCCTTCTAAATGTGAAATAAATTAATTTCCTCGTGGTTATTATAAGTTGGAACAACGCAACCTAAAATAATTGATTTAATTAGTCTCCAGAATATCGACAGCTTAACAGACAGTATAGGAATAAGTAAACTTAGGTATTTATTAATTAATTATTAAAGTTTTTATAATGAAGTACGTATTCGTGATTGATGTATAGGTTGCTAGAAATGTAGCTGTAGTTTAGACCGCTATATATTAAAAAACGTCGTGACTACTGCAATTTTTATTTGATTTAAATATGTTTTATATAATTATTTTAAAATAAATAAGTGGAAAATTATGAATTTTAGAAACCCGGAAGCAAAATAAGCACTTGAACTGCCAGTGAATAATTTTTAATAATTTTCTAAACTTAATAATTTAATTTTAAATCTGAATTTGTGATAAGCTTGTCAAGAGGTAAGCAAGATAAACTATGTATAAGGAAGAAGAAAGTCAATTTAACGGAAAGATTATCTACTTTGCAAATTAATGTTTTTATCTGCTGTATAATATAAAGAATTAATTAACAGTTTACAAAACAATATTGTTTCTAGGTTAAAAAAACACGTATTTTTTGTAATTAAAACATCCTGAAATGATTTCCCTTTACAAAAGCTACACAAATCAGTTTATTTTAGTACAAGTGGTATTTATAGATTTAATTCGTTTGGAGAACGGAAACAATTGATAAATTGTTTTGTTTAGGCACGAATCAACAAGTTTTTCTGTAAGCAATGTATAAGACATTGTATAAAGTATAAAACAATGAAATGGGAATTAAGAAAGCTGAATTTAGCTTTATAAATTACGACATCTATTATTTCTTGAGAGTAACTTAAAGTTAATTATACTATAGGTAGGTAGTATTATTACAGTAATTTATATTAATAAGAGAAATAATAACCAATCGTTTTCGCTCTCCCCGTCTTTCTTACTCGATTGTATCATATCATTCGAATATAGGTCAACCTATCGTTGCATGTCAGTCTCCTTTCTTACCTTTCCTCAGCTCTGCGATGTTTTCTCGATTTCGTTTGTCACAAAAAATGAAATAAAGAACATAAAATTAATTCAATTCCATCATCTGTTACTGCTCCTAACATCCAACAATCAGTGAAAACTCCGACTTCTTTTATGTGTAATATTTTGTCACATTTAGATATTTTTATCTATATATTCCTTATCTACAAAACCTCGTCACCAGATGTCTTCATATTAACAAACACAAATTTAAACCATCCGTATTTTAGTTCTACAGCCCCTTCGCTCACCTAGTATTTTCTTACACATTCTCCCATTATCCTGCATTAATGAATCAAAATACTGAATTAAAAATGAATCAAAAACATACTCGAAATACCAAGTGTAAGTGTTCCAAAAGTGTAAGAGAAATCCAGGTATAACAACATTAAAATATGAAATAGTTGGTTGTTGATTTGCTATTTGATTCAATACAAACATGAAACTGCATATAGTTATGTCTAACGAACCTTTAAGGACCACTTCAAATAGTTTATAATATAATTTCTTGTTTAGTCTAAGGTAATTAATATAAGTTTTAAAAAGCTTTAACATGTAAGGGTCGTCTCGAACTTAAGTGTTAAAATATTATAAGAGTTCAAAACACCCCACTTTAAAAATGTAACCATATCGATACACTTATTTTTATATTTTAAAATCAGTTGCTGTTTTGCATCTAACTTGAACAGTTGTAACTTGAACTAAATAAATTTTCAATTTTTAAAAACAATCGTTTTAATTGGAAGAACATAATTATATGTTATTAAATGGGTATCGATAAAGCGGTAAAATATTTAACGCACAGCAAAATAAATAAAATGGTTAAATTCATGTTATTGCCAATAAAACTATATTAGACCACAAATCAAATCGATATAAAATTTTGTAACATTGTTGTGTTTAACAATTTTAAAATTTTATCTGATTCGCTATTCTGGTGTATATACTTTGAATTAGTACGTAATTTTATGATTGGCTATATAACGTCGATTTAAAGGTTTACAAATTATATCAAAAATTGCGCTATATTGGTTAGAAAAATATAGGGTAGACTAAATCTGGTTAATAATTTAATATTTATTCAAGAATCAATATTGATTTTATCAGATGTTTTTAAGGTGTAATCAAGATGTACATGGGGCATTCCACGCCAAATCGGACAACGTTTAACTTTTGCATCTCGGATTTTTTGAAAATTTTTTTCTTTTAGTTCTAGTTGAGACTAGCTTTCATGACCTTTTTCAATTTTTTTTATCAAGCCATTCAAGAGATATAAATTTTTTGAAAATTACGTTACTTTTTTTTAAAGTGTTTCTTTTAAAACGTATTTTCTAAAAAAAATATCGAAAAATATTTTAAAACGACATTACTATTAGATTTTCAAGTTTTAAAAATAAGTCGCCATTTTTAACAATGTTTGTACTGATCAATTTATAAAAAGTACGTTTTAAAAGAAACATTTAGAAAAAAAAAAGGCATTTGGAAAATTATTATTATATAAAAATTTATATAATCTTGATAATTTAAAATTAAAAAAAAAGTAGAATCCATCGTTTGCCCATCATGAAACTAGGCTTAAAATTTGTTAAATGGATAACAGTTTTATACAAAAATTTTAAAAAAAAATCGATCTGTACAAACATTCTTAAAAATAGCGATTTGCTTTTAAAACTTGAAAATTAAATAGAAATGTCGTTTTAAAATATTTTTCTATATTTTCTATAGAAAGTACGTTTTAAAATAAACATTTAAAAAAAAACGTGGCATTTGGTAAATTATTCACTGAGTTATGAGCATTTCAAAAAAAAGTAACGTAATTTTCTAAAATTTTATATAATCTTGATAATTTAAAATTTAAAAAAAAATAGAAGCCATCGTTTGCCCATGATTAAACTAGGCTTAAAATTTGTTAAATGGATAACAGTTTTTTATAAAAAATTTAAAAAAAAATAGATCAGTACAAACATTCTTAAACATGGCGATTTATTTTTAAAACTTAAAAATCTAATAGCAATGTCGTTTTAAAATATTTTTCGATATTTTTTATAGAAAATGCGTTTTAAAAGAAACATTTTGAAAAAAAAACGTAGCAGTTGGTAAATTATTCGCGAAGTTATGAGCATTTAAAAAAAAAGTAACGTAATTTTCAATAAATTTATATCTCTTGAATGGCTTCATAAAAAGAATTAAAAAAGGTCATGGAGGCTAGTCTCAACTAGAACTAAAAGAAAAAAAATGTTCAAAAAAATTCGAGATGCAAAAGTAAAACGTTGTCCGATTTGGCGTGGAATGCCCCACATATATCAATGGACATCAAAAGAATCGGGTTTGCAATTGAAATGGAAAAGTACTTGTGAAAAAGTGTCTTGAAAATTCAAATTTGAGGTTATTTCACCAATTTGCCAAAACGTCCTAGGCGTGGGAATTAAACAGTTTGGACAATCTACCATGTTTATCACCGCTAACTGTGTTCCATTGCAGTTAACATTGCTAACAAACAAGATAATTGTGTTTAAAAACTCAAGACCGTTATAGTTTATCAGCGACATCTACCAACTTTTTTAGAACTAACGTCTACTTTTATTGCGCATGCGACAATGAAATATGCTTTAATATGCGGGTATACTATATATTTATAATATAATATTGTCATGATGTTTTCTATTCTGTATCTTGTATATAAACAGAAGGCGATTGATGTGCAAATGAATTTAGCTAACAGCAAAAAGAAAAGAAAATATGGAATGTTTCGATTAGTAAATAAACAGTTGATTAGTTTTATCATATGAAAACATAATCTATTGATACGTGGTTTAAGTAGTGTAACTTGATATTAACCATATCAATATTTTAGAAAACCCAAAAAATGCACTAAACACTTATCAGAACTAAAATGTTTTTAAGTTATCACATGTAAAATACACTGTAAGTATATATTCGCCAACGTTTATACTATACTATGACATCATCAGGCGATGAAATAAAAAAAAATGAATTTCTAATTCATCGTCTGGTGAAAACGCTTGCGAATATATACTTACAGTGTATTTTACATGTTATAGCTTAAAAACATTTTAGTTCTGAAAAGTGTTTAGTGCATTTTTTGGGTTTTCTAAAATATTGATATGGATAAGAAAACAGTACTAGTGCTTAGAGACAATTACAATAAATTGCAACACTATTATTATTATTATCATCATCATCATCGATCATTATTATTATCGATAAAGTTCCGTATCCTACCGATTCAATGAAGTTCTGAAGTAGCTCTATTGCGGTGGCATAGATTCTTGCTGAGTATCAATTGCATTTGGAAGACTGCAACCTTCGAGAGGCCGACTAGGGCAGCGATTCTCAACTTGGGGGTCGCTGATCTATTTTAGGGGGTCCCAGAAAATTTACCGATTTTCTTCCAAAATTAGTTTTAAATTTAAATTGGAAATTAGTAACCTGAATTTTATGATTTTTCTTGCTCAAACCTCGCGTTCCAAGTTTTACTCCATCAGCTTTGTTTTCTCAATAAAATTAAGTATACAGCTGATGAGTGATTGAATTATTTCCTCACGGTTTCGTAACCTCAACGGGGACTGGACACATACATAAGTAAGTGTTGTGGAGTCTCTTACTCCTTACCGCACTTTCTGCATGTGGGGTCTTCTAAAACCTCAATTACATTGAGGTGCCTATTCAGACAGCACTGTCTGTAAGTATTAAGCGCCAATTACACGACGATAGTGACTTGTACAAGTTACTAAAACCCAGTACTGGATTTTAGTACTATCTTCGTGTAAATATGTATTCCAGTACTAAATTCCAGTGTTATTTTTAGTAACAATTCCAGAATAGTGAATAGAATGCAATTCTATTTACTAGCGCAAGTGGCTACCCCCACTACCACTTTCCTGATAACTAAACCCGTGATTTTGGTCTAGCTTACTACACGATACAAAAATCCTGTGCGCGCGCATTATTAAAGATGACGTTATACGTTCACACTTCGAAAGTAACTTGAGCAAGTTAATATCACCATGTAAACACAATTATCATCTAAATCACTTGCTTTTAGTACTGGATTTTAGTAACTTGGACAAGTCACTACTGTCTTCCTCAGCTGTGATCTACTCAGTTTAAAGTTTTCAAGTTTTCTTTTGTTATTGGAGGGAACATCCGCAATTGCCTCAGTTCTGGATGACCTTCCAGTACGAAAGATGTTTTTTCCTTAGTAGTTTCTTTATAGTCCCTTTTGCGGTCAAATATGCTATCCAGCAAATTGGTTTTGGTCCTACTAAATATCGTTTTGCTGCCTCCTTAGCAAGGACATATCTGTCCTTTATATTTCTGAGTATTCCGGCACCCACCTCAACGTTAAAGCTGTTCGGTTGTGCAAGTGCTACTAGCACATCGAGGCAGTGACTTACTATCCTGGATTGTGTTTCCACTCTCTCCAGGGCTTTTATAACTACCTAACTGTTGGTCATGATACAGATCCGCTTCTTTGCGTAAACCCTTCATGTCATTTCCTCTGGACAGGCTGTTACAGCAATTATTTCTGCTCACTGATCCCTGATACAGTACTAATTTCCGTTTTGAATCCATCTATGTACTAGATGGTATGAAAACATTGAAAGGTTTTTGGAAGTTTTTTTGATCATGGTATGATGGGCCTCTTTCGGGTTTACTTCTCCACGATTGTTAATGGTTAGCCTGTATGCTACCAGTAAAACCTTTGTTTCCACCACCAAGTGTAGTGGAGGAAGCCCTAAGAGCGCCTTCATGCCTGTGGTAGGCGTTGTTGCCATTGCCGCCATAATCCCTAAGCAGGCAAGTCTTTGCAACTTGTTTAGCATAGAATGCTACCCCTTGTCTTGGCTAGATGTCACCAGATAAGGGATGCATATGTTGTGCATGTGGGTTGATGCAGTGGGTCATTAATAAGTATTGATTAAGAAGTCTTGAAAAAGTATAAGTTTTTTAGATAGATATCTTTTTTTAATATATATTTTAAACAAAGTAATTGATAACTATTTTTTATTACTGACATTGTTGGGGTCGCAGCAAATAAGCAAGTAAATTTGGGAGTCAAATCCTAAAAAGGTTGAGAATCGCTGGACTAAGGAGTCATGGTTATAGGGAGTTACATATAGTAAAAGCAAGCAACAGGATAGCTCGAGCGAAGGTATAACAACTAGACAAGATTAAGAAATGTTAGAGGTAAAGAACAAATCAGAAAGAAATGATAAAGAGATCTGGGAAATTAAAGAAATAAAGAACAGAGTTCTTGTGTATAAAACGGAAAAATAGAAAAAGCAGAAAAAAGGGAAGACACGAAGAGGATAAGGTGGAGATTTTGAGGAAGAAATTCAAGTTGAGAGGAAGTACGTAAGGTTTTCGTTACAGATATCTCACGAAATAAAAAAAAAACAAGAATATAGAAGGAAAATGGAAAAAGTATAAAGATAATTTATAACTTATAATGCCACGAAAAATGATAACGTGTGATAAACAAAAACTATATCAAACAAATACATTTAACTCACTGCACAGGGTTCACCTGAGAAGATGAACCAAGAAAGAAACTGTTGATAATCTAACAAGAGAACTGAAAAGCGAGTTTTGGCAAACGAAATTTATATAAACCTACCAACCAACGATAAAAAGAAAAATAGAAATAAGAATTTGGAGAAAAAGGAACAGGAAGAGAGAAACGCTGTGAGAGTGGGTATATGGAATCTAAGAACGACGCTGAAGACTAGATAGATGATGGAAGTAGTGGGTGAACTAAATAGTAGACAGAGTGAAATTGTAAGTAGAGAATACTCACTTGCGTCCTCCGGGGAGGAAAAGTATGGAAACAATGGAGATATGTGTAGAATCAGCACAGTAAGGAACTTCCAAAAACCTTTTAGGGTTCTCATACCTTAGAGGAGAGAAGAAGGTACCAAATAGGAGCTAAGGGCTCCTACACAGATGGGTCCAATACGTAAATACGCACGCGTAGGGGAGATGTATTCAGCATATACCTGGGCTGCCACGCTACTGTTTTCCATGCAGAAATAACTGCACTTAGAGCCTGTGCAGAGGAAATGATGCGGACGGCTTATGCAATTAAGCGGAAGTTGTAAAACAATGCATCGATGTGCTAGTGGCACTGGCACAATGAAACAGCCTAACGTTGAGGTTGCCAGGACACTCTTTGAATAAGATTACAAAAGAAGTATCTATCTAAACTGATAAATCACTCAACTGAAGCCATTTTCATTTTTTTATTTATCTTGACAATTAATGCCAATAGCGCAAGGTGAGTTTTGTACGCAGACATGAACTCGCGTTTTGTAAATTCTAAAAACCTTTTGTGCTGCTTTACATCTACTACATTGAATAACACAATTTTATTCTTGGTTTTGGGACGAGACTACGAGAAGCAAAAATGTTAGCAGTTTTGTTTAAGTGAAAGGAAACCAAGTTTAGATTTAGTTTAAATCAGAAAAGATTGAAAATTGCTGATTATTGTATGATTATCGATAATACACATATTATTATATAATCCCATTTTCAGGTCACTGCTTTGATAAGATTAAACTTAATTTAATGAAATAATCAATAAGTAACTCCATACGACTTAGAAAACACATTACTGTGAATAAATAAAAAAAAACCGCAATAAGGAAAATGTCATTGGCTGCACTAACGTAGTTTGGGTAGTGGCGTAGGTATTTTTCAAATGTGAATTTATGTTCCGGCAGAATTAATATTTGCTATGCGCTACTAATTTATGTGATTTTTTCTTCGGAAACTAAATTTGAAACTTTTCCCAAGCATGACTATAACGAATTATGTGCTAAAACATTTAATCGTAATATATTATGCATGTGTAATATTTCTCTTGAAATGTTTTCATGAATTTAAACTAAACCTAAACATTATTTTAATATAAAACAAATATTTATTACACAAACACATTTACCCCTCCAACTTTATAAACATTATTTATGTTTCGTATAATAGTAGTTTTATATATTGTATGTAAGTATTATGTATGTATTTACATTTAATTAGTTGACACACTTATCTTAAGAATATCCCGAAAGTCTACCAAAAACAGTTTGAAATGGTTAAGTTGATGACAATTTTAATTTATACAATCACAGTCTACTAACAAGAGTAAGGGTTTGTTTGTACAGAACGTCGACAATTCGTACGCCGCGCCGTACATGCGCGCCGAACTACCTACATAAATGCAGATTTGAAGCTGTATTCGATTTACATTGAGCGATCGCGATTTCGTGAATTATCATTTCACCACGGTTTAACCATAACATAACTCAGAATCAAATTTAAAACATCATCAACAGTACATACGTAATAGAGCCGCCATGTTGTTGACATTTCGTAGCGTAACGAGCGCCACCAACGGTAAAGTAAATCACGAATACAACCGTTTTGACCTTGAAATTTAGTATATTAATAATATTTTAAAATTTCTTTTTTTATATTTTATTTTTATATTTTGATTTTTCTAAATTAAATAATTTATGTAAGTAGTTTAAAATATACTCCTAATAGACTTTGAGGTTATTACAGTCGATTAATACGTGGTATAGTGTAACTCGATATTAACAATATCAATATTTTAGAAAACCCAAAAAAGGCACAGACACTCTTCAGAACTAAAATATTTTTCAGTTATCACAAATAAAATACACTGTAAGTATAAAATACTATGAGGTTACTTGAGGTTAAAAGTTAAAAAAGTTTTCAAAGGAAATTAAACCAAAATATTGTTACTATAATCTCGATATTAAATTTTGTGTTTACTAACGCACGGAATATCATAGTTGAGTTAAAATCTGATAATTAATTTGTTATACTACATGTTGCCTATTTACATACTTGTGTTACCAAAATATCAATTATTGAAAATCGAAATTAACGCTTAATATTTGACTTTTATGAGTAGTTATGAATTCTAAGTGATGTACGTACACATAAAAAACATTTTATTGTTCGCGTTTTGTTGTAACTGCCATAAATTAATCTACTTCACTGTAAATGGAATTATATATCTCTTGAAATGCAGCTCAAGATTTCTTGACAGTGGGATTACAAAACTTTGAGAATAAAGATCTTAGAACACAAAAGGTACATCCTAGCTAAATGGTAAAATAAAATACTCATATATCAATAATATCAATTAATGCTAGTGCTAAGTTGAGGACTTAAGCTCTAGTAAACTATTTCAACGGTAGTGAAAGATTTTTAATACCAATAATCATCCTGTTTACAACAACAAAATAAAGAGGTGAAATCAAACAAATCATTACATTACTATTCAGGATAATAAGGACGGCCGGATTACTGGTGTGAAGAACTCGACCAGCTAACAAAGCCCAGTAAAAAAGTTAGACAGTAAAAGTCCTCGTATCGGAAATGAACGGGGCCCATTTCTGTTCAGATAGCGAATGTTTCGGATAAATGGTTGGTTGAAATATAAATACCACAACATGAAACGGAAGTCTGCCTACGCGTTGACCTCGCAAGCATCTTTCGGTTGACGCGATAAATTCTAAGAATTTTCGGATACGAGGGATTCGGATACGAGGGCTTTTACTGTATGATAAAGTGCAAAACTTTAAAAAGGACGCCGATTGGACAGCATTTAATGCAGTCGGATACAATTATTGCTAAAGATTCATTACAGCAGTCTGGTAACTTACTTCAAAATGATGGATCGTATACAGAAGAAGGTTGTAAATAACGCTAAAACGGCATAGGCCATCACATCTTTAAGCCCCTTAAAATCACCTGGATTTATGGAGGATTTCCAGCCTTTCTTCAGTAGAGTCAGAATCATCTGCTCTGCCACCTACTGCGAGTATTCAAGGCGTGCATTGCACTTGGGCACAAGAATTTCGAAAGATCAAATTTATCTTTATAGCTAAACCAGGTAGAAGTGATTAATTTCTGATAAAATCCTACAGATCACTTCTTCGTTTTTCTTGCAAACGTTACAGAAACGGTGCGATAGATTATTCGTGATAAGGTTCTGACTCATGGACCGCTACACACAAGCCAGTATGCAGATCTCTGGGGAGATCAACTGAGAGAGCATTAATCTGCTTTTGTGCTTCCTACCATTTGATCTTCATATGCAGAAGATGACGGTTAAGACTACACTCAGGCTGCGTAGCTGGGGACTGCAACATCAAACTTATATGTTGGTTCCCTCTCATAGGTAAAAAGGTACCAAGGTAAGGAGGGTAATGCAAAAACGAACGACTTGGCAAGAAACAGCTCCAAGAGTGTTTCGTGCTATTAGGAGCCGATGGTTGTACTAAAACTGCACTCTAGCAGATGGGCAACATGAACTGAATGCAAATATTCATATTTATTAAGGATCTCAATTAGATACTTCAAACTAAACAAACTGGGACTTATAGATTATCCCAGGTGTTGGGAATGCACCAGAGCAGACGAAACAGACGTCGCTTTCCGTCGCTAGCGTCAACAAAAGGTGCTATGTTAAGAGATTTCTGGTCTAACGTGACCAGAATCAGTGACACTTCACCTGCCAAAATTATCGACTTTTAGGCTAGGCATATTAGGATTCTCAGAAGTTTTGCAATAGTTTTGATCTTTTTACCCTTCATGGTTTTTGGGTCAAGTTTGCGGGCAAAAATTTTACACAGAACTTTGTTTTTTTTGCACTTTTTGCTCAAATTTTGGCACTTTTTTCAGTTCTTGGCCTATATCTCCGAAACGAAGCATTTCTTCGTTATCTTCGAAACGAACCCATCCTATATAAAATTAAAGTAAACAAAATTTCTCACATTTCTTATTTATAAACTTTATTTTGGAAGACTCTCCGTTCCGCCGCTAGAGCGCGCCAAAAATGAGCCATACTCCCATATCTAGTGAAACCAGACGCAGCAGTTTGGGGGGAGCAAAGGCTTGTAGAGAGGTGATCGGTTTCAGGCAATTTGTGGCTCGTTTCCATCCCCAATCTTCGGCAAAAATAGAATTTGTGATCATGGTGAGGAAGTCACCGAAACTACTACGGTACTAACATATTTTTTTATAACACGAGTACTAACGTCGGTCTGTGAGACCGATTCTAGTTTTTAATTTTTTTAACGCAGTGTTTATATTTTCATTACAACAAATGAAATAATATCAAATATTTAATTATAGATAAACCAAAATCTCGTCCAATGTGGTAAATAGAAATGTAAAAAGATACAATAAAGTCCTCTGAAACGTCGACCTGACAACTTTATTAGTTTGATTGCGTTCCAAATAACCCGATATCTTTTTACATTTCTAAAATTTAATTGTTTTTCTTTATAATAATGTTTATTCTAGTAGGAAAAAGTCATTTGTTTTATAAAATTTTATTTCTGTAAAAATATTAAAAATTAAATTTGCAGTTAAAAATAAAAATCATCGGTCTGTGAGACCGATTGAGGATTAAAAAAGTTAAAAAATGTTATAAAAGCTTGTCGCGAGATTTATATACCTGGGTAAATTTATTTTATGAAATACATACATTTTTTCATAGAATTATTTGCGTCAAGATCAAGTTACATGTTGTATTCTTGTTTATTTGCATAGGTAAATCTTGCGACAAGCATTTATATCATAAAATTGTATAATGTAATAAATTGATATAGCAGTTAAGTCTTATGGGAAGGGTGACTTCCGCGAAAATTGTGAATTTCACTAGATATTGGAATACGGCCCATTTTTGGCGCGCTCTAGCGGCATAATGGTTAGTCTTACAAAAAATTGTTATAAATAAGAAATGTAGAAAATTTTGTTTACATTAATTTTATATAAAATGGGTTTGTCGATAAAACGCTTCGTTTCTGAGATAATGGCCAAAAACTGAAAAAAGTGCCAAAAAAACAAAGTTCCGGGCCAAATTTTTGCCCGAAAACTTCAAAATCGTGTTCAGCGACCCAAAAACCATAAAGAGTGACAAAATCAAAACTATAGCAAAACTTTCTTCTGAACCCTCATTTTTATTCTAATATGCCTAGCCGAATATGGCTTCAAGAGTGACAAGATGGGGAACTGCTGCATGGGAGGTAGTACAATGGGCCCGTTTTAGAAGCCTAAGTGCGCATAGGGAGCCTTCCCTGCCCTCCCACTTAAAATTCAGAATCCAGAATCAAGCAAACAAATTAATTAGATATATTAATTATATTATAGTCCCGGGGCCCCCGTAATGGCTACTGGCGCCTGTGTGCAAAAAAGGAATTTGGCGTCCCTTAAGGCCCTTTGTGTGAATTTATATTTAATCCTATTTAATTTCTCAACTTTTATTTTAAAATTAATTTTTGTTTTTTTTGCAATTTTTTTTTGGACCCTGGGTTTTGGCGCCCCTAAAGAATGGCGCCCGTGTGCATTGCACACTTTGGACTTATGGTAGCGGGGGCCCTGCAGAGTCCATTGGCGTAGGGAAAAATATGTAATGGCAAAATCGCTTTATCAATTTTTTTTATCAAAATTTATCAAGCATTTTATCAATCTAAAATCTGCAAAGCTAAAAATAATACTAACTGTATTTTAAATAAGATCAGTCATGTGAAGATTAATGTATTAATATGTGCATTAAATGAAAGATTCGGATAGGAATTTTTTTATGTTTTGTCTCATAATTTTTATTAGTTTTCTTTTCGTTGATTTCCCTTTGGATACATCTGAGAAACTTTTAAAACAAGTTTCCATTTACGGTACCATTTACTAAGGAATAATATAAGGGCTATATTTCTATACTAATACTATGGTCTAAAACCATACATTTAAAATGAAATTTGAACAGGAGCTTATGTAATACATAAATTCTAACAAAACTTGAAATTTAATGTATTTTAACCCTTTAGTTCCCAACACCACCGCCTTAAGGCGGCTCATTCAAAAATCGTCGTAGAAATACAATACAATTAGTAATACCCAATTAGCCTAGTAATAATTTTTTTAACTAAAAGCAAGAACTTGGGCACTAGAGGGTTAAATTTTTTCCAAAGTGTTTCTCTAATATTATATCATGTAAGTATTTGTATCTAGAATATGTCTGCTAAAAATATATAACAGAAAAGTGAAAGTTGTCAAAGTAAATTTACAGAGATAAAATTCATATTGATTTAGATAATATACCAGTACTAAATAAACTGTACCTACACATAAATAATGTACGAGTATCAGATTCGATTTCTGGTAAAACTGTGTAGCAAAATTGAAAACTAATAAAAAGACAGTAATATATGTCAAAAACTTACATGAAGTTAGAACTTTGAAAAATAGGGTTAGAGGTTCGATTTCAAGATTTTACCCTATTAATTGTGTAGCAGTTCGGATTTCATGTTAAGATGTAGGCTTTTGTTTACTTTTAATCAGTAAGTAACATCTACTTGATTGTAATTTGGTCTTGCGAGTTAATACTGATTGTAAATAATTGGTTTATCTAGAAGATAAATGAATTTAATTTAAGTATGTTTGATAATTGAGCTTAATAAATTTGAAAATATCCGTACTACTGATGCGTAGCGCATTATCTTCATGTCGTAATAATTAAAATTATTCTAGGTTATGTTACTGATCAAATTTATATATTATAATGAAGTATGTCAACAAAACGTTAATTCAAACTGAATTTGAATAGCAAACGTCATTTCTTAATAATTTGATCAACATTTCACTCATAATATATGGTTAGGTTTCAAAATTTACTTAAGAAACTACAACCCTTCTTAAATTATTCTAGAAAGACATCAGATGATTTATCATTTTAAAGAATAGGTGGGTTTTAAATTAATATTTTAATTATAATACTTGATATTTGGTTACGAAATTAATTTTCAAAGCAAAAATTAGAATAGTAGGTACCTCGTGCAAGGAAAATTTTACAAACCAAGTAATTTAGGTACTAATTTTATTATATTTCTGCGTCAGTGGCTTAGTTAGATAACCGTGAGAGGGTTATGAATGTATGATGTTATTTGGTGACCTTTTCCTTCTGCAAAACTACTAACGTAGAAATAGATGTTGTTTCGAAAATGTCAAATTAATTAAGACTTTCCCGATGAACATAATTTGAAATTTTAAATTTTAGATACAAAACAGGCATTATAAAATAAGATCTTGTTATACAAAATAAACATCATTTTAACTAAACCTCAGGTTTAACCGCAGCTATCCGTAAGAATTAAACCGTAACTTAATGCGTTCTCTAATTACTATAAAAATATTTTTTTTAATTTAAAAACCTGTCGCAGTATAAATACTCGTTATACAAAACCCCAAAGAGACATCCTTATAATTATAATTCCGCACTTGGCGACTTAAAATTCCCACGTAACGTAACTTAACACTTAAAGACTTATGAACCAATGCGTAATATTTTATCAGCACTATCCGAATTATTTTAAATAAACTTGATCTAAATTACAATTTTTGAACTAATTACACGCCGTTAGGCACGGAGCAGGCCTTTACTGTGTAAAGGTTTGGATCTAACTGCCCTTATGATGCTGCCAAGTGCCGGTAAAATTCCGTAAACCTTAAATTCAACTTATAATTGAACGAAAAAATCAGGCAATAACATATAGAGATGAAGCATGATAGGTATTATTTTAGCAACTTGCAGAAAATCCATAATGGCTTCCAACAAAGTTACACTGTGTAAAATCGAGTAGTGCAAGTTCACTAATTGAAGTTAGATAGAGCATTTTTAGATAAATTTGCTTAAATTACATAGAAGATTTAGCTCTTTATTGGTTAGATGATTTCGAGTATCTTTATTATACGATAACTTCCTCAAATTCATCAAAATATTTAGATATTTATATTATCATCTAATGGAAAAGATATATATTAATGTTGGTGCTGCATCAACTAAATTAATCTCCGTGTATTTTTTTATATACAGATAAAAACCTTTAAAAAATTCTACGGACTTATATAGTCTTTGTGTTTAGATGATTTTCATCTTATATTTTACACCGTGTATGTATGTAATTAAATGTATATTCAGGTTGATTACAAGTAAAGCCAAACGTAAATTTGAATTTAATAATTATGGAATTTATTTAAATTATCCCAAAGAAACATGCTCTTGAATATTGTTTTGACATTCAAATGTGATCTGCATACTTTTCAATGAGATAGACTACAGTATCTTGCAAGGAACATTCATAACATTTGGTCTCTAATTTTTGGCTAGACATGGCCATCAATACCAAGTGATCGATAGTATTGTTTGTCTTTCGACTATGCTGTAGTGTCGGATAGAAGGAACAATATCACTGCAATACATTATTAATAAATTAATTATTAATTAATTTAATAAGCAAAAATTAATTATAGGCTTGGTTATTTTTAATAATATTAATAAAAATTGATAGAAATAAATTACTGAGTAAGTTTATGTGCGTGAACTTAGCCCCGCCATTTTTGATAATTTAAAAATTGAATATTGTGCTAGACTGTGCCCGATGTGTGCTACGTTGTGCCGTATTTTTTTTTATTTTGATTTTATAGCGATTGCTTATTTTGGGGTAGAAGTTAAAATCAAAATTGTATTGGATTCTACTCGACGTGTGCCGTTGTGTGCCGTAAATTATAAAATTTTATTTTGATAAATAAAATTTTTTTGGGCCAAAAACTATTTTATTGATAGAAGTTAATCCCGCCATTTTTGATAATTCTAAAAATTTGAATTGTATTGGATTCAACTTGATTTGTGCCGTTGTGTGCCGTAAATCTTAAATTTTATTTTGACAAATAAAGATTATCTTCTTTTAATAAATAAAATTTTTTTGGATCGAAAACTGTATTATCGGTAGAAGTTAGCCTCGCCATTTTCGATAATTCTAAAGGATTATTAACTTTGAGTAGGTATTAGTAGTGCCCAATCTATGGCACCACAAACAGGTATGTAGATCGAGTAGGATTAGGCTTAAAGATATTACTATTAACCAGTGCCCAATTCAAGGCCGCCCGCAATGGTGATTTGTAACCATTTTATTTACGGTAAAACTCTTTAAATATTATGTAATCCTTTAACCCTTATGTTCCCGGATCGGGGTACCGGGTACTTTTTTGACTTTGACAGTGTATATTGTATATCTCTGTTTGTACTTTTCACGAGATAGAGACGTTTCGCCCCCACTTTTTAACCCCCGCCGTTTCGCCCCCATCGTTTTGTCCCCACCGATTCGCCCCCAGCAGATAAGCTCCATCCGTTTAGCCCCCCCCCGTTTCGCCCTTGACCGTTTTGCCCCCACCGATTCGCCCCCGACCGTTTTCTCCCCCACATTTTTCGTAAGAATTAATTAAAAACGGTGGGGACTAAAAGGTGGGGACCAAACGGTCGGAGGCGAAACGGTCGGAGGTGAAACGGTCGGGGCGAAACGGCGGGGGCGAAACGTCATATAACCACTTTTCACAGCGTTTTGGGACTTGGTGTCATCTTATAAGAAATAGTTCTAAATAAACTAAAGCCATTTTAGAAAATTTTTGATTTTTATAAATACATTTTTTTCGCAATTATAAAAGTTTATACGTATATCACCCGGATGAGGTACCGGGTACCCTCAATTAAAATCTCATAATGTTGACCTAAAGCGGTTTAGTACATTTAAAACAAGGGATTCATTTGATTTAACGCAAAGTATTATATTGTTGCTCTTAATATTCTGTTATCTAAACAAATTTTGAATGTATAAAAAATATTTATAAAAGTAAGGTTATGGGTTCTTTCTAACCTCACAAACAAAACTTTGATCATATATAAAAGAACTTAATATTAAAACATACAAAAATTATAAATACAATAGCTGCAGAACACTAATAATTATGAAAAAAACAGTACCCCATCCGGATGACATATGTTGTCTTTTTATCCGGGAATATAAGGGTTAAATATTATTGTTTTTATTATTCCTGACCCATGGACTTAGAAGGAGAGGACTGGTAACTGCATTGATATAATGTTGATTCTCGCGTGCCCGAGAAGTAGAAGAGTGCTGATCACTGTTATAAGCTGATAAGCTGATCAACTGTTATTGACTGACACTGAAGTTTTAATATAATTTTGTACGTACCAATTATATATAAATTGTCAACTTATATTTGTTTGAATTTACTTTTTTGAATTTTATTTATTATTGAACAGGTTTTGGCCTGAAAAAATTTTATTTGTCAAAATGAAATTTTATAATTTACGGCACACAACGGCACACGTCGAGTAGAATCCTATACAATTTTGATTTTTAGTATTATTGAAAATGGCGGGGCTAACTTCTACCCCAAAATAAGCAATCGCTATAAAATCAAAATAAAAAAAAATACGGCACAACGTAGCACACAACGGACACAGTCCGGCACAATATTTAATTTTTAAATTATCAGTTCTTGGTTGTAATGTTATTTTAAAATGAAATTGAATGAAAAACATAATTTGTTTAGTTTAAGCTTTTGATAAGTGAGAGTATTTTAATATGTATTGAGAAAGCAAGCAAAAAAGTACAAAATTAAATAAGAAATTTGTATATCGCACCTATTGATTTAAATTTTTAGTTAGATTTACTTTGTATGCTGAATTATTTACATTTCATGCAAATTTAATTGAAGTTACTTCCATCCGTGAAATTTAGTGATTAATACATTCGATTGACAATTGGTTGTACTACATTCATGTAACAATCATACTTCTTAATCAATTAAATTACTAATACTATAATTTTTAAAGGAATTAATTTTTTATCGCTTAAGCTGATTAGTTGATTACTATAAATAGAATTTTTCTAATTAAGTGAAAATAATTTCAAAAGCGTCAACTTTATACAAAAAAGCATTTTAAAATGATTTTTACACCCTATAATAATATTTTCTGCTGCTACATTTCTATCTTCAATTAAAGTTAAAAAAACTTGACGAAGCGTTCTTTTTAATTCAATTTCTGTTTGTCTGGATTTTTACCCTGTGTTCTTCTGCTTGATTAATAAAACTGAGTAGTTTTTTTGTTCCAATTCTTTAAAATGATCTTGTTGTAATTCATGATTGATTTGTTTTTATTAAAATTATTGATAATTTCAAAATCTCATAATACAAGACTTTTATGTAATAATTTTTTGGAAAAGAGGTTATAGCGTGCTTAAGTGCAATTTAATTTAGAACTCTACTTTGTGTCATTACCATAATGTAAATCGCTTTAGTTGAGTTCACTCCAGGTATTTAATTTTCTACTTTTATTTTCATAATCATACAATGATTATTTACCACCATTACTATTAAAGATAAACATTTTCTTATTTTTAATAAAGCGAAGTATTTATTTTTAATAGAATAATTTATATTCTTCATTTTTATCCAAGTATATAAATCCATTACAAAAATATAGAGATTAAGTCGATGTTCAAAGCACAAACGACGCGCACAAATAGATTAACAAGCGTTTCATTGTTTTCATCTGTTTTTAAATCAGTCTTCGAAATTCTCTTTTTGTTAATAAATATTAGCAGGAAGTAGCCATAATATCTTAATAATCTGATATGTGAACTTTGATTATGTTAATATTATAACTAATAATTGGTTTAAATGATTCAGCAGCTCTGCATCTCTTATGGAGGAGGCGTGTCTACTTTAGAGGATTATAATAATCCTCTGATAAATACTAATTA
The DNA here is from genome assembly GCA_958510845.1 of Cantharis nigra. NCBI lineage: Eukaryota > Metazoa > Arthropoda > Insecta > Coleoptera > Cantharidae > Cantharis > Cantharis nigra. The sequence continues at coordinate 24,583,657 of OY294034.1, forward strand.
TTACTGAAGAGAAACATCAATGCTTGTAAGGCTTTAGTTTCGCTAAAATGCATTTTAAAGTTTGTTTGATCTGATCAATGCTATAAGTATTAATTAATTCTCCCCAAGTATTAAATATTCCAATGTTCAACTCTGAACTTACAATACGAAATTGATTGTGAGCAGTTTATTCCTTTATAATTAGTGCTCAAAATGAAATAACTATGCAACATGCAAAAAAATTTCATTGCTTTAGCTTGTACAAAAATATGTAAAAACGCAGATAGAATGCTTTTCTGCGGATTTTCCAAACTAATACAAAAATAAATTATCGCTAAACGTGGAAAAAGCAACGGTTCAGGTGTATCATTGTGACGCTTATGAATAGATTAACAAGAACATTTCTATATTCTTTTAGTTTGTCAAAATTTAATCGAAAACGAAAGAAAGAAATTGTTTTAAAAGTATGATGCAACAGGTCAGAAAAAAAAACTTCGATGAATTATATTAAGGATTATAGAAGGTACAATCGGAGACAGAAGGAGGTTTAATTTGAATTTCACAAATATGGGCCTTCTGCGTGTAATAAGATACTTTTTAAATGCCATGAACGATAAACAAAGTTACAAAAATGCATGTAGAAAGGTTTTTTTGACTTTTAAATCGGCTTATTTTACTGAAATTAGGAATATTGAATTTATTTTAACAAAAGTTTTGCGAGTGACTATCTCAACAATTCAACCTAAGAAAATAAAAAATTTAGTAGATTTTATTAGCAATAAAAATTGATATTTGTTATTAAAGCATCGATAAAAACCAAGATAGGACTACATGATATTTATAATACCAACAAGTTTTAAACATTTTTAAAGTCCTTTTAACGTCTGGAGATTTGAACGTTAAAACGCTGTAACGGTTGTAGCTTATAATTAATATCTCGAGAACGGGGTAGTAAACAGTGATAAAATTTTGTTGAAACTTTCTTCCATTTACAAGTAACAACTACAAAAAATTTGAAAAACAGATTTTATTTCTTAAGATTTTTATAGAGATAAGTATTTTACTCTTTTACACCTTGTGATTTTCCTTAAAAGTACAGTTAAGCAAAACCATTTCATGCATTTTACCAAAAAGTAAGTGTCAAATTAAAACTGTAAAAACTATTGAAATAAATCGATTTGAAAATTTCTAATTTTTATTGATCTTAGACTTTTACCTGAACTTAGAGTAGATCTTAGAATAGCTTTATTTTTTTGTTACCTATACATCCTTAATTTAGCTTTAATGAATATATTGTGAATCACTTCGTATAATTAATAGATTCATCTATGCTCTAAGGATATTCTAATTTCAAAATTCTATTATTAGTACTCAGCTAAAATCAGGTGGTGTGCTGTCATGCATAAACTACATACGCCAAAGCATCAAATAAGACTTCATCTAGTGTAGTAAATCAGTTCAATATAATTTCTCACAAGATAATTGTTATCGTATGAGATGTTCATCTTATCCTGTAGAAAAAATAAATTACTAAATATTATAACATTTTAATTAAACTACATTGAAATAATTATTGAAGAAGAGGAATATTACTGAAAAATTCAATGAAAACTATTTAAAATTACGAAATTAAAAAAAAACATAAAAAATTTTACAAATTAACTTGAGAGGTTATGAGAGGGACACGAGTCATATTTGATGAGTAAATGGATGTGCACTTCGATTGGTATAACTTAGTACATGATTGGTTAGGACTTAATTGTTGAGCAACCCTATAGTACAGTATGATTAGACTAAAAAACACCCAAATCGGGAAATTCAAAAAACAAACGGTTTAATTGCCACAAAATGTTCATTACTTGTTTTTATATAAGTACTAAAAAGTCTCCCATTCTAGAGCGACGGGTTTGGGTGGGGCAAGGGGGGTAAGGAGTCAAAACCATACGTTTCCACAGTTTTTGTCAAATATCTCGAAAATGATGCAAGATACCGAAAATACCATTGTGTACAAAATTAAAGGCCGTTAAATTTTCTACAAAAATTGTTTAATACATTTTTTTGGTAAACTCTATAGATTAGAAGATATGGGGGGAGGAGGTCAGTTTTGTTAGTTTTCTTAATTACTTTTTGTTTTTACTGTAATTTTTAATTAATTTTAGAATTTTGTAATTACTGATGGAAGTGTTGGAGAAGAGAAGTGATATTAACCCTGTAATGCACATTTCAAATGGAATCTCGTTAACCTATTCATGCGCGACACAAACTATGACCAAAATCTGTACTAAAATCTGTTTTGAATAGGATTTTCCTAAATATTATTACATAGAAACCTTCTCCTGACAATTACGAACACAGCGAAAAAAAGATCAGCCGAATCGGTAGAGTCGTTCTCAAGTGATGAGCGTACATACATTTTTACGTTTTATTTTTATATACAGGGTGTCCCCGGATACACTTTACATAATTTCAGTGGTTATAGAGGACACTATTCTAAGAAAAATATTTAACAAAACTTTTTTTCTAAATTCAAACCTTCGAGTTAGGCCTCCTTAAAGCATTTTTTTAAATTTATACCTTCACATGGCCATAGCTCAGAAAATATTAATTTTTCAGTAAAAAGTACTAAGTGCTTTTTTTACAAACTTTACAAACTAGATTTTAACCTTTTATTGTCTAAATTTAACGGCTTTGGAGTTATGAAAAAAAGTGAGTAATAAAATGTAGAAAATTTTGAACTTTTTTTTTCTTGAGTATTTTTCAAATCACTGTATCTTCTAAACGACACATTTTACAAAAACTCTGATGCCTCATTCCGGATAGGAAATTTAACGGACTACAACTTTTGTTTAGTAAAAATTTTTGAAAAACCAACCCATTTACAAAAAATCAGAAAATAATAAAAAAAGCAGCCACAAAACAAAAAATTAAATTCACAAAATTTTCATTTTTATTGAAATATTTGTTTATTAATTAAAGTTAACTATTACATTATATAAGTAAATGTCCAAAATGACTACCCTCATTTTCAGTACACAGTCGGAATCGTTTTAAAAGATGTTGTTGCCCCTTGGTATTATTATTTACAATATTACCTCTTTGGTTAAAAGCTACTATAGAATTCGTTACTCTGTCCATTAATTCCTTTCTGGTATCGGGCTTACATCTGTTGCTGTACACTAACACTTTAACAGCTCACCAAAAAAATATATCAAGAGGAGTTAAATCTGGAGATCTCGCTGACCAATCAATAGTTCCACCTCTTCCAATCAATATTTCAGGATTATTTAATTTGAAAAATTTTTAATTGAAGCCCAAAATGTGCGAATTAGAAATAAGAGAAATCGTTTTGAACATTTACTTAAATAATGTAATAGTTTAAACTTAATTAATAAAATAATTTTTCAATAAAAATTTAAATTTTGTGAATTTAATATTTTGTTTTGTGGCTGCTTTTTTTTATTAAATTCTGAATATTTGTGAAATGGGTTGGTTTTTCAAAAATTTTTACTAGACAAAAGTTGTAGTCCGTTAAATTTCCTATCTGAAATGGGACGTCAGATTTTTTGTAAAATGTTTCGTTCAGAAGATGCAGCGATTTGAAAAAAACCAAATAGACCTATTTATCCGCTGTTGAAAGGAAAATTAATGACCAGTAAAAACAAAACTATATTATACAAAACGATACTGAGACCGACATTGACATACGCTTGCGCGGCTTGGGCCGGAGTTTCAAAAACAAGAATTAGACCATTACAAGTATATCAAAAGAAATGTTTAAGACTAATAACGGGACTGGATAGATACACAAGAATTACTGAACTACATGAGAAAACGAATATCGATTATATAAAAGATCATTTTGACAAACTTGCTAAGAAATTTTACATAATACAAATTCAAAATAGTAAACTAACAAAAGATATGACAAAAACTAACGTGAACTATCAAAACCTAAAATATAAGACACAATTTCAACACCTACAACTAAATGATAGATAACATTTAAAAATGAAACGATAATGACTAATATTGTAACACCACCGAAAAAAAAAAGAAAAAAGAAAAAAAAGTTTCAATATTCAATTTGTTTATTGAAGTATGTATGTTTTGGTAATGAAACGTAGAATATTCATAACTTCTTTTGTTTTTTCTCATGTGACTTTTGTATTTCTTCTTTTTCGGTTGCAGTATTGATTTATATTTATTAGATAATTTTTAATTTTTAACTCCTATATGTAAAATTAAATATTTAAAGAAGGTTTTTTAAGTTTTTCCTTTAATGTAATGAAAATTAATGTTAAAGAAATCAGTTTCAATTGAATTAAACTAATTATTTAAAATTAATTATATAAATGAGCGTTATCCAGAGATAAACTTAGGTAGGAGCTCTGATCACTTATCAAAATATCAAATGTTCACAATAAGATTTTTTTGTATTTTATTTAAACATAAATGTATAATGTAAATTTGTAATAAATATAATTTGAATTGAATTGGTTAAAACCTAGTATGTAGATTGTTTCACACGCTCTTTAAAAAAGCACTTAATAATTTTTACTGAAAAATCAATATTTTCTGAGCTATGGCCATGTGAAAGTGGAAATTAAAAAAAATGCTTTAAGGAGGCCTAACTCTCGAAGGTTTGAATTTAGAAATAAATTATTGTTAAATATTTTTCTTAGAATAGTGTCCTCTATCACCACTGAAATTATGTAAAGTGTATCCGGGGACACCCTGTATATAGATTTGTATGTCCGTATGTAATTTTAATTAAATGTATTAAAACGCTTTCTACAAATGCCAGTCTGTAACTTACAAAAATTTTTTTTCATATAAATATATTAATCCTGGAAGAAAGTATTCAAGAAAGGCAAAAATTCATTAAAACTTTCCTCCTCCATATCTTCTAATGTATGGGGTTTACCAAAAACATGTTTAAAATAATTTTTCTAGAAAATTTAACTGCCTTTAATTTTGTACAGGGCAGGATTTGCTCTATCTAACGTCATTTTCGAGATATCTGACAAAAACTGTGGAAATGTATGGTTTTAACTGCTTTCCCCCCTCGCCCCACCCAAATCCGTCGGTCTTAAGCGGGAGACTTTTTAGTACTTATAGAGCAACTGATAATAAACATTTTGTGACAATCCAACCTCTTATGTTTTGGATTTCGGGGTTCACATCTAATTATACTGTACTACTATTGGTGTGTTACTCGATTAGCTAGCAACTTGATTAATCAAGGATTAATTTCTGTAATTGAAATGTTTGTAACCATTTGTCATCTTTTTAGATTTGTAGGTTATCGTGGAAATGCATAAAACTTATAATAATAAATAGTATTATTAGTTTATTATTAAAATTAATCTACAGTTTTTTATCTGTGTGTTCTACCATGTTTCGATCTCATTAAATTTTAATACCCCATGATAAAAAACAAAACAATAATACTGTAGTTATAAATTGACAAACTTGAATAAACACTTAAGTATTAAACTTTTAATGATGTTCAATGTTATTAATAAAGACGTTAATTAAATTTAACAATTTTTAGAGGTTGTTTAAAACGAAGGCAACATTTAAGTATTCATTATAAAAGCATAACGAGGACAGAAACTGAAATAAATAGTCCCCTATTTCGGGTAGCTGTACAAGACAAGTTTTATTAAATGAAATTTTTTGACACAATATTGTTAAAATTTGATAATTTAATATAATTTTATTTTTAATTAAAATTTCAATTAAAGCTTGCTATCTAGTTTCCAAGTTTAGATTTACATAACTTAAATAATCTATTATACCTACTAAATAAACTAAAGAAATGAAAAAGATAGATTAAATTATTCGGCCCCACGGCTTGGGGTTTGTCACCAAATCTAAAGATTAGTTTATTAAAAAATATTTATTTAATGTAATATAACATAATTTAATTTATGTTGACTTAAACCCAACAGGAATTTCTTACATTGAAGTAAATTAAGTTTTTTGCTTAAGCTAACCATAAAAATAACATATATTAATATGCTTGTGTGATTTGATATATTGTTTTTAATTTAATTTAATTTCTAGAATTTTGAAAACGTAAGTTTTTTGATTTTTTTGATTAAATTTAAAATCAAAGTGAAAAATTGTAAAATAAAGTAAATTATATTTGAATTACATAAAAAAAGAATATCATAATTATTATTATTTGTTATTATTGCTGAACGGGTTGTGGTTCCATGCCCACTTGCACTGAAGCTCGAAGCTTATTGTACCCCGCGTTCCAGGTTTTACTCCATCAGCTTTGTTTCCTCAATAAAGTTGAGTATACAGCTGGTGGGTGCTTGAGTTATTTCCTCAGTTATTGGATATGGCCAACCGAGGTGTCTTAGCCTCAGCGAGGCTAGAACTGGACACACACACAGCAAGTGGTGTGGAGTCTCTTCTTCCTCACCGCACTTCCTACATGTGGGATCTTCTACAACCCCAATTATATTGAGGTGCCTATTCAGACAGCAGTGTCCTGTAAGTAAACCTACTGTCTTCCTCAGCTGTGGTCTACTCAGCTTGAGGATTTCGCATATTCTTTTGCTACTAGAGGGCCCCCCAATGAATATCCGCGATTGCCTCAGTCCCGGAAGGTCTCTCCAGTACTCAAGACGTTGTTTCCTTAGTAGTTCCTTTATAGTCCCTTTTGCGGTCAGATATGCTATTCCGCAAATAGGTTCTGGTCCTACTAGATGTCGTTTTGCTGCAGCCTTAGCAAGGGCGTCTGCTTTTACGTTGCCTTTTATTCCTGAGTGTCCCGGCACCCACCTCAATGTTAAGCAGTGACTTACTGCCCTGGATTGTGTTTCCGCTTATTTTCATAAGCTCTCCTTATAATTTCCTCTGCACAGGCTGTTACAGCAGTTATTTCTGCCTGAAACACAATAGCGTGGCAGCCCAGGTTAATGCTAAACGCATCTCCCGTTCTACGCCCACTAATTCCGGCTCCAGTACTAATTTCCGTTTTGGATCCATCTGTGTACCAGATGGTATCATATCGAGCTCTCAGTTCCTGCATGGTTCCTTCCGCTCCCCTATCAGGTATGAGAACCTTGAAAGGTTTTTGGAAGTTCCTTACAGTGCTGGTTCTGTCTGATTGCATGCACAGCATGTTGTTGCTCTTAATAGAGTTGAAGATCATGGTGTGATAGCCCTCTCTGGGGATCGCTTTTCCAAGATCGTTAATGGTTAGCCTGTATGCTGCCAGTAGAGCCTCCGTTTCCACCACAAGGTGTAGTGGAGGGAGCCCCAAAAGCGCTTCCATGGCTGCGGTAGGCTTTGTTCCCATTGCCCCCGTAATCCCTAGACAGGCAAATCTTTGCAACTTGTTTAGCATTGTAATACTACCCCTTTTCTTGGCTTGATGCCACCAGATAAGGGATGCATATGTTACCGTGGGTATCACAACTTTGTATAGCCAAAGAACCATTTTCGGTTTTAGTCCCCATGATTTTCTGATCACTCTCCTACAGGCCCACATTGCCCTAGTCGCTTTGATCGTTGTGTTCTTAATGTGTTGTGTAAAGGTCAGTTTGCTATCTAGAGTTAAACCCAGATATTTGACCTCCCCTACTAGTAGTAGTTTTTTCCCCCATAAGGTGGGCATTCTCACATCATGCAGGTTCCTGCGCTTTGTGAAAGCTACCACAGCGGTCTTATCCGGGTTTGCCGACAATCCTTCTTTTATGCACCATTTCTCGACGGTATTTAGGGCCTGTTGCATCAGTGAAGATACAACTCCCCAAACTTCCCGCCGATAAGAATTGTGATATCGTCCGCAAATCCTTGCGCATGTATGCCCATCTGTTCCAGCTCCCACAGAAGGCCGTCAACGACCAGGCACCACAAGAGGGGAGAGAGAACTCCCCCCTACGGGCACCCTCGCGCAGCCGAAACCTCCGCGGTCGATGCGCTCAGAGAGGCTTTGATTTTTCTACTTCTCAGAGTAGAGGAAATCCATCCAACAATGAATGGATTTACCCCACGTCTTCGAAGTGCGTTCTCTATTGGGTTGAAGGACGTGTTATCAAACGCCCCCTCTATATCAAGGAATGCGCCCAGGGCAATCTTTTGTCCCACGAGTGCCTTCTCTATCCTTAGAGCCAATTCGTGAATACTCATTTCACAGGATTTTCCTGACTGATATGCATACTGGTGTCGATGCAGTGGCGATCTCACCAAGACATCGTCCCTGATGTGCCTATCAATCAGCTTCTCAAGAGTTTTGAGAAGAAAAGATGTTAAACTGATTGGGCGGAAGGATTTTGCCTAGGCATATGTGTCACGCCCTGGCTTGGGTATGAATACCACTTTAACCCTACGCCACCCATGCGGCACATATTTCAGATATCAGGGCAATACTTGCCCTAAAAATATTGCACAAAGGAGTGGATAACTCCTCTATCCCTTGTTGAAGAAGGGCGGGAAAATCCCGTCAGGACCCGAAGACTTGTATGGTTTGAAAGATTTCAACGCCCATCCAAGCCTTGTCTTGTGAATTTAATTGGATTGTGGTGAGATTTTTATACATACATACATACAAACAAGTGCTACAACCCAGAGTGGGTTTTGGCTAACCACTTCATTTTATGAAAGGTTTTCAAGGCAGATTACCTTGGTGGTTTGCCATTGCCCGCCGAGGGAGAACGGCTAGAATATAGTTCTTGCTCTACTCGGGCTCGAACCAGGATTCTCTGCTCAGTAGCCGACGCACTTATGCATCAGACTGTAGCCGTCCTTAACCGTATTTTTATAAAATCTTTAAATTTGAAAATTTATAAAAATGAAGAATCAATTTATTTATTTGGATTATAAAACTTTACCATCTGGATCTAATCAGAATCCCTTCATTTGGCGCTCAATGTGGGGCTTTGGAATCATTGAACCTACTTTGTCGGCGAGAGTTTAAAAAAATAGATAACACGGTAATCGTAAAAATAAATTGTTCGAAGGTCTGAAAGGGGATGATGGAAAATATAAATGAAAGTACTAACAGATATTAGTGAAAGTAAAATATTTAGCGAAAAAAAATTTGGAACACAAAAATAAAAATAATTGAACATAAAAGTTTAACAATTTTCAAACAAGAAACGAAAAAAATAGAACCACAGATCCAGATGTTTTTCCAGATCCAGAATTAGATAAAAAAGTAAATAATCTATCGCAAAAAGATCCAATATTTTGTTAAACAATTTTTAAAATATTACCATGGAAATACAATCAGAAGAAGGAAAAAGAGACAATGAACAAGATGAAGATGTTCACTAAGAGAATATTATTATCGAAATATTTATCATAGAAAATGGCCAACAGGAGCAGATCAAGTAAATTTAGATAGTAGTTTTCATTAAATTAAAGAGTGATTTGGATAAAAAGGATTGAATTTAAATTGGAAGCTGAATTTAATAATTTTAAAAAGAAGCTTAAAACAGTAGTTATATAGATAAGTTTTAATTAAAGGATAAGAAAGGAATATATTGGAATTGCATAAATGCATGCTTGTGTACCTGCATCAACTTTGATTTTGATTATTTAAAAGGAAAATATCTCATCCATACATTAATTAGTGAAAATTGATCTCGGGATATTGGAATGAAAAATCAAGCTAAGATTATGGTGATTATATAAACATCAAAATATCGGCTGACGAGTTATTGTAGTTTGATTTTCCATTCCAATATTGCTAGATCAATTTTTACCTTCAATTATTTTTTAATTTAAATGTTTTTGAAAAATCTCATTTGTTTTCTATCCTAACAATCCTAGAACTGATTTTTTTATGTTTCTTAAATACTATTAATTCTTCAAAATTTTTATAAAGATAATTAAGAGATTTGAAGATTTCTATTTTCGACACAAGTCTTCATGTCATCCTCTAATTCCCTCTGAGCTAACAGAAACGCGAAAATTTCAAAATTTTCAAAAATTAAAATGAAATAAAAATTTTCAAAATGAACACTAAATTTTTTCTAATTATTCATTCGCTCCTTACATTAAAAAAATTTAATTGTCAAGGTTGTGCGGCTTGAAGGCCGCGCCATTTAATGTTACTTGAAAAAATAAAAGTATTATTACAAAATTGAATTATAAATAAAGGAAAAGGCCGCGAGGAAGCTCAAATTTTATGGGCAGCATAGTTCAAACCATGTTGTCTTTGCTATAGTACATTAATTAAATATTTCTTTCGAAAAGCTAATTTTATAATTACGTGTCGCATTTCTCAAGTATATCTTTATTTGGAATTTATTGTTGTAATTCTGATTTATTGTGCAAGTCCCGCCAACTTGCTCAAAAATATTTAGTTTTGATATTTTGAAATAGAAGCGTATTTCTTTGTTGTAGTGTTATTACGTGAGTAAAGTTTTTATATCCCTTGATTTATTACAATGAATGCTCGCATTTCTTAATAAGACAAACAAGTCCCAATTAAAATAGCAACCCTCACGTTCAAATCAAGAAATTTTTTCGCATTAAATTTAATTGAATTGGTTTAAACTAAACGAAAGTATAAACTAAGACCTTTTAGAACTTTCTCGAGTTCTAATGACGATAATTAGTTTTAATAAGAACGTTATATAGATAGCTTTGTGTTGCGCCATCTTAGATATATTTGGTATTAAAATACTTAATAGTAATTTTATGGCAAACAAATAATGGATTAACAAATAACTCCTGCCAGAACGCAAACCAGAACCATAACAGTGGTTTAGTGTGATCGGGTTTTAAAAAAGATATTTAGGTTAATAGTTTTTAGTTTTAGGATTTGTATAAGTACAAATTGAAAAAAAGCACTTAATTAATTTGAAAAATATTTTTTTTAATTTTCAAAAATTCAAAATATAAAATATAGTCTAACTAAGTCGATTTCAGATTAATATATTTTGGTGTAACTTGGTGGGTTAATTTATTTTAATTATACTATATAAGTATAATTAAAATTAATTATAGTTTCCATGTAGTTTTAATGCTATAATTTTTACATAAAGGTAAACAAGTAGTATACAAATTTATTAACGATATTTACCTAGAATAAGATTCTTAAGGTCGTATTTTACTTTTTGGATTACTTCATGATGACATTGACAAATTACAATTTAATCAACACGTATAATCAATACCCTACTTATAACATTATACAAAACTTTTTCGAGTTGCCTACTTCGTACGCTACATTTGATTTATGAAAGAAAACATACAACAAACAACAAAAACTTTGCTGAAAATTATATATCTTCATAAAAATTTATATTTTTTCATAAATCAATTATATACCTACTACAAAATTTAAAATTTACAAATCTTAAATAATAATTGAAAAAATAATTGCAGTGGCGCCCAACGTGGAGCAAATTAACAAAGTTTCTCTTTTTATATGCGAATAGCGGTTATGTTGTTGATATATTCAATTTATTATTATTTTACGAGATGATTTCTTATGCACAACATTACAATTAAGGAACTCGGATATCAAACAAAAATAACAATAAAATTTTAAATTTACTTAGAAGAAATAATTTGGTAACAACGCATTTCGGAAAATTTCAAAGCCGGCTATGAAAAATATTGTTTATTATTAAATAACATTTTCGATTCACAAAGAAAATATAAATTATTCAAAGATAATTCTGATAAAAAATACCCTACATTTTGCAACAGTAAAATTTACGTCAAAACTTTTAAGATCAAAACATAATAAATCATTTAAGAAACATCAGTACTCCATTACAATGAATAACAATTACTTAATAAAATCAAAAACTTTACGCAAAGTTTGAGGCGCAATATTTAATTTTATAAAACTACGTAGTAATTTATTATTATGAAAATTAATTGTTTCAATTAGAATTAAGTGTAAGGTTTTTTCTGCTTTCGGTAAATCGTCCGTTTAAATTTAAAAAATTTCTTTTGAAGTTTTTTTGTTATCAAAATTTGTCATTGTCACAAAAAGAAAAATCTGATATCTGATGCTCCAAATGAATCGTTATCGATATTATGACTATATAGTTTCCAAATTACTTTTTTGAATGAAAACAACACTTAATTCAACAATGTTTATAACCTTTCTTTTGCTTCGCAAAACCCAGATTTGATATAAAAATTTAATTTGTTTTGAACTGTTCTGTTTTTACAAAAAAATAGATGGCTCTATTTCACTCTAATTGCTTTAATCTTCAAACTTTTTCCATTTTATATTGTAACAACCTTGTAAAATTTCTACCCGCTTTGTAAAGTATATCATATAAAACAGATTAAAGTTAAACCACTGTCAAGGTCAAGCGCGGCGGCGTTTACGCGCGTTTGCTAATCGGCGTTTACGTTTACGGCGTTAGATTGGTTTTATAAGCTTTCCTATAAGCCTATAAGCCGTTTTGTTTAATTTTAGATTTAAGTAATTTTTGAATGAGCTTTTAAAATATTTGTAATTCTAAATTTGTATTACGATAAACTACGAACTTTTTGACTTTACGAAGCACCAGGTCTAGACCCTATATCTCATTCATCTGTCTTATGGAAGCTGGCGGTAGCTTTGGGAGGTGTTGAACCTCTGTTAGCGCTGTGCTGGGCCGGGCTTATAAGTGAGAGCTGGGGGTTTAAATAGGGTTACTTATTTACCGACATTTAGTATGCTTCTTTTAATTTTAAGGGTTTAAGGTTTGACATAATATTTAGTCGCAATAATGTTTGCTAAATTGCAATCACAAATCATGATTTGCTTGAATTATTGAAAATTATGTCCTAGATTAATTTCATTTTAATATTTTACTATTCCAGTCGTAATGTATGCAATATTTAAATATTATTTAGTAATTTGATTAAAAATAGTTTAGTATAATAAAACAATAATATTATATTGTCCAACGTTTCGGATCAGTTTCAAAGTGAGTTTGACAAATTAATGTCATCATAATAATGTTCTTGAAAATGGGTCGAGGTTTCGCTCCTGGAGATTGTCGCTACTAGCATATTTAGTTATCTATTTTGGTTTGTTGCTAATAATGAAAGTTTAAAAATAATAGCCAACAACAAACGGAAAATTAATTACCATGGACACGAGCGACCATTATATGTATTTACTCACCAAATTAGCAGGTTGTCTAACTCGAACTTACTAAGTAGTTGCCTAACTTCGTAACTTAAACCATTTAACCGATGCGCGATGGTAGTATATTGCAAAATAATCCAAAAAGAATTTTCTGTTTTCAATTCATCTCCCGTAATATCCCAATTAAATTTATTATTGAAATTTTAAACAAATATCTTTTTCGAATCTTTTTCAATGCTATAAATCTTCTACGAGAATCTCGTTAATCTAGTCACAACTGGCATGGATGCAACTGAATTATCTACTTATAATTCGTTAGAATGCAACATAAATTATCTGCATTAAGATCACGAGACATATACTAGTGATTTATTTCTTAAAGATTTGTCTAACTAATCTATCTTCCTTTAATTTTTCGATTACTAGCGTTTTTTTTAAATTTCTGTCAAAAGGAGTTATAACCAGTTAAAATTGTAAAATTCTAAAAATAGAAAATAAACGTACCGTATCTTTTTAAATTGGCTAGAAAATCAAGTAAGATTTATCGATAAGTTCGTGTCTGAAAAATTAATCAATTTAATTAAAAGTTTTATTGGATGAAATATGTCATTTATATATTATCGAATATCGTAGAAAAAAATGAAATGGTTATTTGAGTTGAAGTTAATGTGCAGTGATTGATGATCAGAGCATACGATCAACAATATTCATGAAAACGTTCTTAATACTTGTATTGTAAAATGATAGATTTGTCTTGAAAATTTAATATTTATTTTTAATTTCGGATGTGGTAATGGTAAATAAAAATTTTACATAATATTAATTTAAGATTTATTATTTATTTGACCAGGTTTTTGACCAAATATCTGTAATTTAAATGATGAGATTCTCTTTTAACTTTATTAAATTTATCATTTTTGCACCGCAATAAGCAATGTATGTATGTAAAATGGGTAATTCAATTTTGTTTTACATATCCGGTACCAACTTTCAATCCTCACCTCACTTCAAAATTCTCGAAAAGAGAGAAAGTTAATTTAGCTAAAATTTTGGAAAAACTTAAGTTTTATAGTTAGCTTTTATGTTTTTTTAAAATTAATTTTAAGCCAACTTTAATTTGTCTGAAAATAATTAACTGAATTACTGAATTTTTGAGCAAGTAGGAAGTCAGGGCAACTAAATTAATATTAAGCTACCACTTTTGTTTTTCAAACATCCAGTTAGTATTAAAATTTTCCTTATGCCCTGAAAAAATTTTGATAAAATGTCAGTGTGTGGTTGGGTTACAAAAAGAAGTAGTATCAATCGCACCGGTTAAACTGCGCAGCCAAATATCGTGAAATTAGGCAAAATCGTGCATCACAACTAAACTTAAAGGTCAGCTGAAAATGGTGAAAATCTGTTGAAAATTGCGGAAATTATAAACAAAATAAAAGAAATTCAAGTGTTAATTATTTTTGGACCACTGTTTCATTCAATTTGTTTGACATAAATTAAATGTTTAATTTTATGTTGCTGCTTTGCAATAATTTTATTCGTAGTCCTGTTTTTTTCTTAATATTTAATTATTAATTCATTATAAACTCAAAATGAAGTTTAAATTAAGCAAACTATGAACCACTTCTGCAAGAAACCCCACCCGTGAGATCATGCAATTTGAGCAGACCAGGTAAGTTGACCTAATCAACAAAGATTGACGTCGCAAGTACCCATACAATCCATTAGTTAAATATAATTTAGTTATAATGTGACAACCAACCTTTTAATATTCAAGTTAAGGTAGAAACTGGTGTAAGGGTAATTTTTCAAGCGCATTTATAACAAATTGATGAATTAGTCTAGGAATTTTAAATGAGCGCCAGTTTTTCTAATATTTTATGTAAATTTTAGAAAGCATACTTAATTATACAACCTTACCAAAATTATCATCCACTTTAATATGGATTATGGAAAATGCGTGTCGAATATTTTTACTTCTAAAAATTTATAACTAACCCATACTGAATGCTTCAAAATTTATAAAATTATAATGCCGTTTTTATCTAAGCTGTATTGTAATAAAAACGTAAATTTATTTTTAAACTATAAATTGGTATTATAAAGAAAAAATCTACGCCATTCCAAAAATTTTCAGTCAAATTTACACGAAAATGATAAAGTATACTTACTTTATCCGTCTTTACTGCATGCATTAGCCGTGAAAGTTGCAATTTTTAATTGAACTATTAATTGTATTAAGGAAATACAAGGTAACTGTTTTATACATAATATAGAATTACATTATTCTATGTCATTAACTGTATATTATTGTTTAGATAAGAAATGGATATAAAGTTATTTAATTATGGCGCCCAACGAGGGACTTAAAAATAAATTTAGTAAAATTTAAAATTTTGCTTAATTTTATATGTTAAATAAGTAACTATATTTTAACACTTCTGTAGACACCTGAAAATATCAGATTTTTGCGAATGAAACATGTCGTGCTAATTAAAAATCTTTTAATATTGCGAATTAAAATAACTTCGCCTGATGTAAACCATTTATTATTTATTATTAAATTATTATTAATTATTATTAATGAATTATGATCCATGATCCAATTTTAGCTACAACCTCTCAACCTGTGAGGCGCACCCCACAAGAGGGCGCGCTAACACTAAATGGGGGGCGCGAGCATATTGAAAATTAGAAAAATTATTTAATTGACTGAAAGAAAACAGAAATTAAAAATATTCTGACATAATAAAAATTTAAAATACACAAAAATACAAAAAGTTTTGGGGTTGGAAACACTGAAACGTTGAGAAACTCTGATTTAAACCTTTTCATATTTACATTTATATAGTTACAGAACTGAAACTGTATTAAATATTTAATTGATACTGACACAAAATTTCTGACCTTTCCTCTATTTAACTTAATTATAATTCTCAGGATTCACATAATATCTCAAAAACTACCCCTTTAAATTTAAATTTTAAGTAAACCACTGTTAGCATCCAAAAATTTGTATTTGTAATGTTGAACAAAATTCTTAAAAACTTTTATGATATACACAACAACTTTTTCGTTGTGCCGAATAAACTCAGTTTGAGATTTACAAAGGAATGTGTCCATTAAAATGGATCATTAGAAGTTATACCCTTTAAATAATCGTTTGAATAAAACGAGGTTTAACAAAGTAAAAGCAATTATTGTTTAATTTTCTTAATGGGCCTCTTTCTGGTTTCTGATTTTGAGGTCAATTTGGTTTTAAAGTAGCGGCCAATTAAAAAGAAATACTTGAATTTAATAAAGCAATGTGATTCCCCTAGAAATTAAAATTTAAATGTAAAACTTAATTGAATCTTAATCTCATTTTTGTTGTACATCCTGTATAAGAGTTCCTATTTAAGGAAAATTTGTATGGAACTTATTAAATAAAAAAGTTATATATTTATTTATGTACAATTCGGGTCGTAGCATTCCATGGTGACCTTTTCACGAAACATATTGAATATGTAATTTTATTTTGAAATTCCTTCGCGTTTTTGATGTCTCAAACGACAATCGTTTCGACAATTACCTTTTACATCCTACTGAATGTTACTACAAGAATTCAAGTCAAACTCGATGCTTGCATTGATTCTTTTGTAAAACAAATTGAATGAACGAAAGAAATGCAATTTTTCTAAAATAGGTTAAAAAATCGCCGCATTTTCGATCTATAAATTAATGTTTTCGGTATTTACCAATTATTATTACTTCTGGCTTTCTTGCGGAAATAATTATTTTGCATAATTTAAGTCTCTCCCATCAATTTACATTTCGGGACTCGATTTAAATAGCCCTTTGCCAAACTTAACACAGTTCGCCAACTTTGAAAAGGGTTTGGACAACGTGTCAGTATTATGTAAATTAGTTTCTACACTTATTATTATAATAATCACAACTTTTAATGTTACATTAAAACTAACTATTGATAAACATTCTCGTTCCTTTATGGGGTAAACAAGAAAAAATTCTTTAATCACAGAAAAAAGTTGTTACTTAATCCATTCACA
Source organism: Cantharis nigra (assembly GCA_958510845.1). Lineage (NCBI taxonomy): Eukaryota > Metazoa > Arthropoda > Insecta > Coleoptera > Cantharidae > Cantharis > Cantharis nigra. The sequence continues at coordinate 24,600,754 of OY294034.1, forward strand.
TTAACTCACTCTACACATTTCTTTATTTTGTATACTACTTTTCTTTCGACAACATTCTTAAGCTATACCCATTATCTCAAAATTTTTTTTATTACCTTAAGTAGTTTTTCAAATAATAAACTAAAATTTAACAGCGGCTATTAGAAAGAAAACAATAATATGTTTCTGATTTTCTTTAATTTTCAAATGCTGTAATATATTAAAATTTTAAAGCAAAAATTATTTGTTTGGATCCTCACAATCGAGATTTTAGGCTTAAATCCCGAAATAAAACTCAAGTCAAAGTACACTGTTAAACTGTAGTCGCACGCGTTAGATTTGTGAGTGAGTCAGTTATGTAAGTTGGGGCGCGTATGCGACTCTCGACGAATTTAATTTGGATTAAAATTATTTACCTTTAAACATTTAAAATTAGTTTGTATGAAGGTAGAATAGTAGAAACAGCATGCTTGTTAAATTGTTGAACTTATTCATTTACAGGATGGTTTTTATTTTATTTATTTTGGGATTTTGATTGAAGTAGTTGGAAGTTTTTCCCATGTTTAACTTGGCTAAACACTGTAAAGTACTAAAAATTCATCCGCCGTTGCAAATACCGCACAGATGCAAGCAATCCTGACGCTGACACCCTTGTGAGCCATAAGTTATTGATTGCAAGCTTGTGTATGTACTTAAACCTGCAGTTTTCTAAAGATAGATTGTTCTTTTTTTTAACTAAATGAATTTAAATTAACTAAGATTAAAAATATTTAATTAAAAATTGTAATAAATGAACGTGCAAAAGTTGACGTAAACACACTTTTATGAATAGTAGATCGCCATTTTTCCTCCTTTTGACACTGTGCTTTATTCTTTGCAATAGACTATAATATACTTCTAACTATTTTCCGAAATGCACTCATTCATCTATCAATTTCACCATCTATTCATCTATCCATTTTTACAAAGCTTTCTGCCCATATACGAAAAATCATTCAGTTGTTCTAAAAGTTTTCAATTTATACCAAACTGACAGTCATTTACTGATCCGTAGATAAACATCAAACGTTTTTATGCTTTTACATAAAAATAATTTAAATTATTTTCAGTAGATAAATTGTAATTACTACAAATCACATAATATGAAATAAAAATGTTCAAGTATTTATAGCAATTACAAAAATACTATTCTCGAATAATTATTTTTTTTTTTCTAAAGAATAAATTGATTTATTTTAAATTTAAATTTTTCTTTTATGTGCGTTTTAATGTTTATTGCGCTTTACTTTGTACTTAACATTACATTGTGTTTTCCACATTCTGTTCCCAAGTTATCACTTCATCTTATTTCATTTTAATGTCAGAAACTTGCATTATTTGTTAGTAGTTCCTTGCTTCACTAATTGCTTTCGCTTTTAGTATACATTTTTGTTGTTAGTTGGAATATTTAAATATAATGATTTTGAAAATAAAATTGACAAAAAAACCCTCCCCCGTAACAGATAAAGAATATATTTAATTTATTTCCATTTTTGCCATCCTTCAGAAAAAAAGTTCTTGTATGAGCCCTTTCCAAAATTTGGGAAAATCAATGTTATAAATAAAAAATAAACTGCTGGAATCCCCTCCACTTTGAAATTTAAAATTTTTTTTGAATTTATTAGAAAGTGCTTACGAAGTGCTGGCGAATGCTATTATTTTTTTTAAATTGCTGAATTTTTATTAAGGCTTGGAATATCGATAATTTAAGTTGGCCCTTCATTTTCTCAATTTTGTTAGATATAAAATTTTTGTTTATCTTCTTTAAAGCTTCTCTTGAAATGCTGGCAAATGCTGTACATTTTTTTAAAGAAATTAATTTTAAAAATTATTTTATTCAAAAAAGTTACAAAATCAAGCTTGGAGCAAGATGCATTGAATACAGAAAAACAATAAAAAGTAAAATCTCTTTAGATTTTTTTAAAATAAAGAAAAAATCCAAATTCCAAAATAGAGGGGCAAACTTGACAGAGCCAAAAATATAACTATTAGAATGTTTTTGTAGTTAGTTTTAAGTAAGAAGTAATTGTAATTGATGAAATTAATAGGCAAAATGTGCGCGTGAAAAAAAATTAGGTCGAATAAATGAATTTTTGAACAAAGTGATTCGGGGATGAACTATGAAAATATTCGAAAACCTCGAATATTAGAAGTGTAAATTGAAAATTATTGAGGTTTTGTGCGACTTGCAAGATGCAGTCTGCGTCAAGTTTTGAATATTATGCCCACCTCATACGATGCTTGTTGGTCGGAGCCTAAGGCTGGAGCATTATTTAAAAAATGCTTTTGGGGGGGGGGGCAAATTAAAGATTTGTAGAATTCATGCGCGTCAGTTGTAACTAATCCTAATTACATAAAATTCCAGCACGCTTCTGCTGCTCCTGCTACCACTTGTCATTTTGGGTGACAAAAATACTCTGGTTGGTCGATTTTTTTACCACCTAAAAAATATATTAAATTAATATTAGGACTTAAAATATTTGTCCAATATTAATCCAAACCGGGAAATTTGAATTTTTAAGCAAAAATGAGGAAAGTTTAACCTTCGGCTAGAAAAAATTAAAACTTGGAAAGCATATTTATTTAATTATTTTACTGCACACAGTGTTTAGCAGCAACTTTCTGTGTTACTTTGAAAGTTAATTATAAAAATAATATAAAAATATAAAGTCAAAATTGTAAACCGGGGGGGTCTCCAGTACATATCGCAGGATTTCCATTCTTTTAGAATACTCGGAGAAAATAGGGGATTTATAATTTTACAAATTTAGCCAGGAAAAACCGGGAAATTGGAATTTTTAAGCAAAAATGAGGGAAAATTAAACCTTTGGCTAGAGAATATTAAAGCTTTGAAAAACATTTATTTAGGTGCCTTACTGTTTAGAGTATAGTAGCAACTTTTACATTACTTTGAAAGTTAACTGTCAAAATTATAGTCATAAGTGTAAACCAGGTAGTCTGGGGGTTTCACCTTCCAGTACATATAATAAAATTTCCACTCTTCTAGAATACCTATATAGAAGACAGAATAATTATACAAATTTCGTCGGAAACAACTGTCGGAAATTTTTTGTTTTTGAGCAAAAGTGAGGGAAATTATAACGTTCGGCTAAAGAAAATTAGAATTTGAGAAACTTTAGAAAGTTTAGCAGCAACTTTTTGCGTAACTTTGAAAATATAGAAAAACGGGGATCACCCAGTAGCGGGAAAAGAAATTAAATATTATACGGCTTAAAGACAGATCCACCGTCTAACACTACCCGTCCGCGGACGGACTTTTCAGCTAGTTAATAAATAAACAAATACATAAAAATAATTTAAAGTTATTTAAATTTTAAAACTTTGTGGTAAACATTATTTTTATCAGAGGGGGCTTTAGGGGTACAATCCGAGTCATCCTTGGGGGGGGGGGGCACTTTCCCCTTTGCCCTCCTTTAAATACGCCACTGGGAGCCTTGCTGGCTGCAGTGCTAGCTGCCCTGATGGAAAATGACGTCACTGGTGGCTAGCTTGCTTGTTTCCGTGCTGGATTTCTGTGATAGATCTCGTGCTTTTTCTTGATGATTTATGTGATGAATTTCAGCGCTAACCAATGAAAAAGCCATGTCGTGTTCGTAAACACGAGTGCTATCAAGAAATATCGAGTTTCACTACCTATTACCTGTTACTACCTGCGTGCGCATTGAAACCACAAAGCGCGTGTGAAGCCAACACGCACAGAAACTATCACACCACCCAGCAGCAAAACAAGCGTCGTGTGAGGTGGGCTTTACTTCTATTTGGATAAACAATGCAAAGTCCAAACAAAAAGATTTTTAGATTAGTAAAACGAGGAAAAAATTCTCCATCAATTCAGGCATCTTCATCTTAATCAGAGTAAATTTTGAAAGAACTGGAGCCGTCGTTTTTATCAGGAATTTTGGACATAATAGAACCGGTTGAATTTTATGAATCAGGCTAGACTTAGATCCAAAATATTCCAGATGAGGAAATTAAATTAAGGATAAAACAAAAGTAAAATTTTCAAGAAAACATATTTAGCACTTGAAACACGCCAAAAGGACAAGTATCAACAAATTAACATTTGGGAGGTTTTTTGGACACCCAAATCACATCTAAAAGTTTCCAGATATTCTTATTATTAAATTCATTTATGTGCAGTTAAAGTATTTTATTGAAAAACAATTTAGTTTAACAAAAGGAAAAGTATTTTTCTTTAATTTCCGGAACAACATACGTTTACGGAGTTACAAACCAACAAAGTTATCAATTTACTATCAGGGTGTGTGAAAATCGGACGGATAAGTCCCAACAAATAAGTTTAAGATATAGCGAAGCAAATAAAAATAGGAAATTAGCTAGCCATTTGGATTAAATTTGTAGCCATTTTATTAAATATTGCCGAGTCATTGCAATATATACTTTTGAATTTTTTTGATTATTGAAGTTGTAAAAGCAAAAATGAGGTAAATAATAAGAGGCTTATACAAAAAAAGAAATTAATATATACACAAATCAAATAAATGGAAATTACCAAAATACATAAGCAATATAATATTCGGAAACCTCATGAAAGTTATGAATGTGATGCCTATGGCGTAATCGACTTAAAATATTATACCTGCAACAATAAAATATTAAACAAACAAATTTAAACATTAGAGGCAAATCACGAATATAATTTCAATATAACATGTAAAATTGACATAAACATAATTTTCTATAATTTGATGATCATAATATAAAAACAATAAAATGAAATCAATAAAATATTATTGGAACCATATTTAATAATGAAATCGTCTACATTTTGAATTTCTAGAATTATAAATTTTATAGTTATTAACTATACTATAAAGTCGATAGATAGTATATTTTAACATATAGCATCTATCGTGAAAAGGTCGATGGATAGGTCAGGATATGATCGTGAATAAGATTGAAACGAAACATATTATTCGTTAAGGTTTATTTCATTCCTATGATATTATTATTGCTATTATCTGTTGAATATAATTCTGTAGACAGCTCTGTCTATCAATGACCTATCCCGAAATACAGTTTAAATTAAATTTAAATTGTAACTCAAAACGAATTTGTCCATTACTGTTACGCGGAGACAGGAGCAAAGGTTGATGGTAAAATTTGTAGTCTACGCGCAAGAAATAAACGGTAACAAATTTACCCCTAAAAATAGTTACTTTAGAGTGATGGCTCTGTCAGAATAGTACAGAAAATGTCTGGACAGTTAATATCGCCACTAACATCTATCAATCAACAGCTAGCTCAACAAGTTGACAATTTAACCTTAAAATTTTCAGGTGACAATTTCATAAACAAAAGTTCGTTATTTTGACGATAAATCTACAAAATGATTGATTTATGATTTTTAGAGCTAATGCAGCAATATAGTTTTATTTACACTTGTAAAAGGCTAATGTAGAAAATTGTGTACTTGAAAAAATTAACCTTAGGGAGAAAAAAGAAATTCTACAATCTTTTAATTGCAGTGTTAAATTAACTTTATAGCCAAGTCATTTATCTTAAGTAGTTTTGCTAGGTTATTTCCGGTGTATAAACTCATGAAAAATTATTCAAAACATCACAAATTAGTGTTTTTGCTTTTTGCTGAGGTTATAATGTAATAGTTCCTCCATAAATAATTTTAATTAATTTAACGAAAACCTTTCTTATATGATTAAGATGGATGAAGATTTTAACCAAGAAATTATTACGATTAAAGGGGCACTACAGCGGGATTCTATAATGAGAACGAATAAGTTTCGAATATTATAGAAACAATTTTAGTTCTTGTAAATATTAAGTACAAAATGTCGAGATATAATACGAAATTTAAGTGAAGCAATAAATTTCATATTATAATGCATTTCAAAGTGATGTCATGGAATTGTTTGAAATAATATGTAAGAGGTTGATCACAAAACCTTTACACATAAACTTCGTACTTTAGATACTTTATAAGGTTGGTATTTGATTAAGTCACGTGCACTTCAAGTAATTTACATACACCATTAAACAATAGGATTGGAATCTACTCAGTTTGAGTGGACTTGAACTTTTTCTCTTTAGCATATCATAACAATAGAGTGCACTCCATTAGACTCTCTCTACTCAGGAGGCTCCCTCACCCGAAAATTATTTTGTCATATCAGTCATCGGGTGTGGCTTGTCTCGTTTGGTGTTATTATACCAACTTGAAGGTAGTTAGAGGAAAAGCGCGGTAACTTCGTATCCGGAATTTAAAAATTTTCTAAAATTGAAGGCATAGTTTCTGAATTTCTCTGTACATACAAGCATTAGAAGTCCAAAGGCACAGATCTAGAAGGACAGGAAACTCTGTTTTTAAGTAAAACTCAGAAACTATTGCACTTTACATCTTTTTTTTTGTTTTTAACCCTGGAGTTGTACATGGGGTGCGTACACACTCCAGACACCGGAAAAATTGTTGTACCCACGATACACTTACAACGGTATGCCGACTTTGTAACCAAAACTCGTTTGGTTTGCGCACAGTGACGTCATCGGGAAGCAGATTTTAAATTTGACGTATAGAATTGTATTAATTTGTTATGATTGGTGATTTAAATATGCCTTGTATACTTTTTAAATTAAAAAATGTTATATTTTTGGTGTGGTACTACTATTCATGTGGGTATACCTCAAAATTCCTTCAACTATTTTATTTCCTTGTTTTGGGCTTTATTAGTTACCTATTAACGTAACTACCCATCTAATGCAAAAACTTATGCAATGACAAATAATTTTGCATTTTACAGTAGCAGTCAGCATTAATGAAGTATTTTTAAAAATAATGTGTAAAAAAATAATAATTGAGGGGAGCCGATGTAATGGAATTGATTAATATTACCTGTTTTATTTTAGTCAAATTCTATTTATTTATTTATTTCTACTCAACATGTTTCAAGTCCTTTAGAATAGTTTTCAAGTGTTTCAAATAAAGAAATAGAATTTGGCTAAAATATAAGGTAGATAATATTATGTAAAAAACCATTATTATTGAAAATTTCTAGTTTAAAATAAGTTCATTCTGTATACTTTTATTTAAATAAATTCATCACATTTATTATACAAGTGCAATATCCCAAATACTTCGCGATAATGACAAAATATTTAAGTAAATTCATTACATTTACATATAAACGTAACGCGGTTGCTTCCCGATGACGTCAGAGATTGTAAGACAGAGATAGGCATCACCTGCGCGTTGGCATACCGTTGTAAGTGTATCGTGGTTGTACCGAAAAAGCAGGTAGAATTTTGGGACTTTGAAGATAAGGGTAATGTAAGTGGGGATGTTAACTGTAAGTCTAGGGTACCACGGTCTGTTGTCGCTTAGGCCTTGAGCGTGGTGTTAGGATTGTATGGTGTGCTCGAAACTGCGACGAGTTTTCACACTTTCTGCGCATGACGTCAGTCACGGAACACTGTCACGGAAAAATCACTGTAATAGCATTATCTCACCACTCTACAAGTCATTTTTTTAAGATTTTACATTACTTCAAAAATGTATAAATCATTAAATACAATAATCTATATACAGGGTGCTAAATGAGTTGGCTGAACATAGTAGGAAATTAACATGTAAAAACTTATTATATGCTAATTCCTGCTTTCCGAATTATTTTAGAGAAAAAATGCAAGACACAAAAATAATGCAGAAATATAAACTACAAATGATACGAAAATTAAATTTCATTTAGCTTTTACTTAAAAAATCAAAAAATGCAAAAAAAATATTTTGCACGGCATCAATTTTTCTAAAAAACCATTAATATTCTAAAGATTGGCTAATGCTGTGCTTACCGATAAAAGTTATTTAGAATTAAACGTTGCTATTCCGTTGGATGTTATTCTGAGTATTGTGCGAACTAGAACGTACATAAAGTTAAGACATATGAATACCAAACTTAGTTTAGAGAATTCTAAACGTCGATCCAAAAAAAAACTAAGTAAATTTACTAATGTAAAAGAATAAATTTTAATGAACTCAAATTTTGTTTTATTAAATATTAATTAATTTAAATAGATAGATTTTTGGTTATTTTATTTTTTATGTAATTTTGTTCTATTATATAAAAATAGGTTACGGAGGGTGTATTTCAATAGAAAAGACATTCTTAGTTGCAATTAAATACGAAATAATAGGTTAATAATAGTTAAATAATAGTTAGTGTAGAATAAAACCGCGCCAACTTTTTAAATTTGTTCCGTACTGATGACGTCAGTTCGGAACAAAATGCGACAAGGACAGAAAATATCTGCGCATAGGCACACCATATAATCCTAACACCACGGCCTTGAGCAGTATAGACTTAAAAACTTCTGGGGTTCGCTCACACCCTAGTGTAAACCAAACGTTACTTACCTTGTAGTAAGTACATATTTAGATTTTCGTGTACTTTGATGTGAATAAACATAGAAAAAGTGTATGTGCTGCGAAAAATATTTTTTGAATTCTTTTTCAATTTTTGCAAAAAATAAATCAAACCCAAATAAACAAAATTTGATATTTTCAAGAAAACTCTTGAATATCAGTTGAAAACTCACGCTGAAAAACGCTAACAGTTTCAAAAGGATGATTCACTCTTTTTCAAGTTACCACATTACACTTGTTTTGGATAGGTCTTGTTCTCTTGCGCGCAATGTAGTAAGCTACTGTGCCAAGAACATCGTGTGATATAGTGCGACAATGGCTTGTGCAAGCGAATATACCTACTAAATATTATGTCTTACTTACATTAAGTATAATATATACTTTGTAACTATTTTTCATATAAAAAGAACATCAAAATGTAAAAAATCAATTTATTTTTCTCTCCTCTTTGATTATCATATTGTACAATCTATAAGAACATATTCATTACACCTATGCAGTATATTACAAAGTGTTTTCCAATATTGGCCAAGTACACTTTTTGCAATTTGTTGAAATAATTATACTTTTTTGAGCGGATCGCAATGTTTACCACATATCTTCATTTACTATGGTTTTAAGTTCATTAACCTAAAATTTTACCTAAATCGATTGAAAATTGACACTTTTAGAAAACTTTCTGTAAAAAAGTCCATTTTTGCACTTTTTTCGGTTTCTTTTTCACATTTATCTATTTTAAGCAACAAAAAAGTGATTAATTTTTTTTATATTATTTTTTTATTTGTCTACACACAATAACGGATGCGGTCACACCCCATGTACTCCTCCTAGGTAGTAAAAACAGTGTACTTCTCTAGGGTTAAATAAAATTTAGAAAGCAGCCCAATTTACAGAAAAACTTTTCTATATGCTAGAAATATTTTCTGTTTTTAAATAAAGTTTAAAAAAAACGAAAATCGAGAACAAACAAAATCGAATTTAAATTTAAATTATTGTAAAGTCTTTAGTGTTGTAATCCGTGATCGTAAGTGCGGCCTCTACATAGGTTACACCCACCGTTAGTAGAATGGGGCTAAGCCCTGTTCACTTCTTTACATAAAAAATCGAAACTTGAATATCGCTTATTTCAGAAATTAATTAATATTTCAAATTAATCCTCAGTTTAATCGGTTCATTTTAGTATTATCTAGCATATTCCATCGTTTTTTGCAAGTATCATAATATCCTTGGGTACGGGATAGTGTGCTTTAGTTCATCTAACTCGCGGTTTTTAACTGATGATGTATACCTCCAAGTTTAGTGTATTATTTGTACCGAGTTTGATATATATATATTTTGTTAATTTAATTTAATTTTATAATATTATATTTAATTTCTTTTCTCTACCTTTTTTTTTGTTTCAGGTAATTCACATAATACTTCACTGGTACATCATACATACTACAAGTAATTCACAGGTATTTCACAATGAACTAAAAAAAAAAATTATACTAAAAAAAATAAATATATAGTATTGTTAAATTATAAAATATTCCTTTATGGTCATTTTTGTCTGTTAGAGTAGATAGCAGCGTAATATAATATCAGTGGCGTAACAAGCAGGTATGGGACCCGGGTGCGAAATTGTTAACGGGGACCCTACTTTTATAAAAGACAAAAAAAAATTTGTATATACAGGACCAAAGAATTCCTTCCAAACAAGAGCGGATATTTAATTTTATTAAATATTTTAATATTGACGGGCTACGAAGCGGTAAACTACGGATTAAAGCCTGGGCGTGCCGACTACACTACATTGCTGTGATCTAAACCCTAATATGTTAGATCTTTGGGTTTATGGGGAAGGCAACGGTAAACGCCCCATAAATAAAATTTCCTAGTACGTGATCTCGACTTAAAAAAGTCGAAATGATAGCCATACATCCGGAATCGGATAGGCACTTAAAGAGAAGAAATATTTAAAAAGATATATAGATGAGTTATTTATTTTTCGATTTTCTGAGATTGTCTAGATTTTCTAAAATATCCTAGAATTTTCTGTAATTCCCCACTTCACAAGATTTTTTGGATATTTTGCTATATTTCTAGAATTTTCTATTTCCGCTAATTTTCTACATTTCCTAATTGTAAAATTAGTGACATTTTTTATGGATTTTCTAAAATTTTCTGGGATGTCTTAAAATTTCCCGCTCGATTTTTACTAATAAGTGGAAAAATAATGGAGAAATTATCATAATGCAAAACTAAAGGGAAATTTGAGGAAATCTAGATTATAGACTATCTTTTTTTTGCTTTTTCCATTTTCTAAAATTTTATTGGCTTTAAAATTCTCTAGATTTTCTAGAGTTTCCTAAGATTTTCTTGAAATTTCTACGGATTTCTTGAGATTTTCTAAATAGTAAAGAAATGTGGGTTTGAAAACCGACAGGTGAGGGTGTGTGTGTATGTGTGTACGTTGTATGATTTACCTTCATATGAAAACTTTTTTATTCTCTTAGAACAAATACATCTACGCGTCGTTTGTATACAAATAAAAAGTTTTAGTGCATATTTATACAGCATAATATCTATGCGTCGTGAAAACTCTTACCGGGGGGTCTGGGGGGTGTGGAAGACCTCACAGTATATAGTAAAATTCCTGGTACGGAAGTCACAAGTTTAATAGCATGGCAATCATTTGAACATAAAATTGCTGGTGACCTGGGGATATTCTATACCTCTCCAGACTTCAAATAGCATCTAGTTGTGCATCACCCATTTTTGAGATTTTTATTAAGATTGAAAAGGTCACAATTGGGGGCCCTTTTAGCCTGGGGCCCGCGTGCGTCGCACCCACCGCACCCTGGTAGTTCCGCCACTGTATAATATAAACAAGATATGTGTAGGCGTTAAATGTGTTAAAACTGTACTATATTGTTACTATACCAATGAATATATTATTAAGGTGAAACCATACATCCAGCATTGGCCCAGTACTGGAAAACGGTATTGGCCCAAGTTTTGTACTAACGTCTACCAGTGCCACGCCAAACATTGGCCGAACTATTATGAACTTCGGCAATATTTTCAAGAATGCCAGGATTTATTTCATTACTTGTTTTTCATACATTTGATGGATTTTTTGTGTCGGAAAATTTAAAATAATATTTGTATGTTATGTTTTAGAAGTTGAAGTTAAATATTTTCAAAATCCCTTAATTGTGATTTGAAAAGTTATACTGTGGAATAATCGCACGAGTGCGTATACAAAATTCATATTGTAAGTTATACGTCGGCCGTGATTTATTAAAAATTTATACGAGAAAAAGTTAAAAACATTTTAAAGCTATTTAAAAACTCGTACTAAATAAAACACAGCCTGCATCTTTCGCAATATGAAATTATTTACACGCCGTAAAACATTGTTCAATACCGCGTTTCGTTTTCAGTTAGTTGAATTATATTTTATTTAATTTTTCTAAAGAGTGCAGTGAGCCAGGATACTAAGTTTCCAAAATCAAGTTTGAACTCTGATACAAAGAGATCTTGAACTCAAACTCTCGGTAGTAACTCCGAGCATCCTTGTGTGCCATCCGATATCCCAAAATCGTTTATTTATTTTATACTTAATATAAAAAAATTTAACACAGAAGTTTAACAATCAATATTATATTTACATACATTTACAAAAATTGAAAGAATATTTCAGCTGTTAGTTAAAGAGCTCTAATATCAAAATACAAGAGTTTAGTGTAATAATTATTCCAAAATCCGATGATTACAAAATAAATCAATTTAGTTTTAATTGTAATTAAACATTGGAAGTTGTTACCTGATTAGAATCATAATGGTTTCGCTCGCAAATCAACATTTGTACTAAATTCCAATGATTTCATTGCCAATTCCAACATCCAATATCCAAAATTTAACAACCAAGCAAACTCCGTAAATGGATTTTCAATTTAACCCTACATCACGTATTGTATCATATCAGCTACAACCGAAAAACCGGCTGTTGCTAGCCATTCGTTGGAATATTTTCGTGTTTAAACGTCGTATAGCAGATGTTTTTTTATTTATACCTTACATTAAGTACATTAGGAATCTCATTATATTAAGCACTGCGTGTCAAATCTGCTGCATTTAAAAATTTTCAAAACAAAAAAATTTAATTTGGATTTTTTTAATTATTTTTTTCATTGTATAGGCAATATTTCCAACTCAAAAATATTATTTTCATTGCAAAAGCAAAAATAGCGTGATGTAGGGTTAAAATAATCAAAACCTTAAAGGGTAAATCTTGACCCTGTTTAAAAAAAAATTCAAATTCGGGATTCGGTATATCTAAGTACATGATGTTACTATTGGGTTACTCCTAATGAAACAGGGCTGACGGAGCCAAGTGTACCACACAACTACCAACTTAAGACTGAAGTCAAAAATCCATATATCAGGTCAACTAGGATGAGAGGGGAATTCTACCATGAAGCAACAAGAACAGAACAAAGATTACACAGATCACCGTGGTTTTATTAAGATCAAGGGCGACTGATCAGTAGCATGCAATGCAAATTATTCAACAGTGTCGCATTAATTTAATTATACGAAAATTATTCAAATCAAATTTAAAAACTAATGATTTTAAAAATGAACGGCTGCAAATTACAAACGAAAGTTTGTAATGTCAAAACGTCAAATTAAATCTCCCACGAATAACCCCACTTCCTAATCTGAACCTAGCTCTCCTAAGAGCAATTATGGTGGCCACCAAACCCGCAATGCCGTATCGTCTAATACTAGGACCCCCACGTTGTGCACAGAATTTACCCCGACATTACATCCCAGACGTAGCACTTCTCTCATATCGAAGAATAAACTTGAGCAAAGCAAATGAATCGAAAGAAACGCAAAGCGAACACATAATTAAACACAGTAAATTTTGATGTTTATAATTTGTCAGTTGTCATTACATTTGTCTCTTGTGGTTAGGTTTCGTTACCTTATAGGTTATCATATCAATTCTGTCCATGGACTTAGAAGGAGAGGACTGGTAACTGCATTGTTATAATGCCGATTAAAAAATTAAAAAAACTTAAAAAAATATGTAATTGACATGGGAATGTAAATTGCATAAAAACGAAATATTATTTTTCGGTTAAATTTATAAGTTAAAAATTCAAATAAAATGTTTTTTTCATGTTTTTAATATTTTTTATTTCACCACACTTATACTGGCACATTAACTTATTCAAATTGGTGAAAATTGGAACTTGAATGAATAAAACCAACTGAATTATAATGTTATTAAAACCTACATAACAACTGATCGACACTCTTCTACTTTCGCGCCACCTAGTGGTTCAACTTGGGGGGTATACGGCTAAGCGCACGCAAAACCAGGTAGAGTTGCCAGTCCTCTCTTCTAAGTCCATGATTCTGTCATTTCGTTAGGTAAATTACATACATGTTAATATTCATAATATTGTCAATATTCATAATGGTTTTATCATTTAAGTTTATATGTTGCATTTTGCATAATTTGGTAATACATAAAATATACAGTGTCATTCAGAATATAAAGAGATTGACATCCTTAATCTCCCATAAACTGTTAAAACATAATCAGTAAGATTCCCACGTGGATCCAAAGAATCGAGTCTCGTGTCGTGCCTTTCATAATAAAATGGCTACCGCACAAAGATTCTAATCTTATTTCATCAAATTTTGAGATGTCTAGAGCTCTTGAGGTTTTGCAATGGACTCTGTCTAGTAGTCTCACAGTGACCCATAGGTCTTCTGTGAGTTTTTACTACTGGGGTCAGCAAGCTCGTCTCTAGCAAATGTTCTCATAAAGATTAGAATTTATAACTAAAAATTAATTGTAAGTTGTAAAACTTATGCACAATATGCGAGAATTTTGTTATCATAATTAGAATTTATTATATAACAAATATGTTCATTGAATTCGATTACACGAAACTCGTATCTTTGGAATATATCAAATATAAACATTATTACCTTTAGATTGGTTAAACTGGTTAAACCCACAAAGTTGAATCACAATTACAAACTGTTGTATACAATACAATTTTAAAAGCACGTGTTTAATACGGCTTCAGCAAGATGTCTCCCTTCTTCTTTCTACCGTTCCCCTGCCGTTGACTACCCTTTCATCCCCACCATCATTCTTCGTCGTCATCGTTCCTCCCTCGGTTATGTCGAGCGGTGTAAAGCCATAGGTTGCCATCTCGTGCATTATTTCCAAAGTAACAAGTATGCATTTGGTGGTAATTTCAAATGATTTAAAATCGTTCATTAAGCGCCAAATATAAACTACGTTTATAACATTACAAGTTACAATTTCTATTTTGTATTACGAGAACGCTGACAGCAAAACAACAATTATAAAAGTAAATCCTTTCTTTTAAAACTTATAATGTCCCACAATGATATTAAAATGAAACTTACCCTCGCACCTTTTAATTACATGATTCAATGGTCTGCTCCACACGATCTGACTAACTGGGGTTGGGTACAACTCGCCGCGCACGATTCGCCGGTAACGATTCGCCGCGGCACGATTCGCCGACAAGCACGATTCGCCGAAAGCTTCTAGCGTCATATATCAATAATTTTCGGAATTAAACAAGAAGAAAATTATTCGATTTGTTGACCTTTTGTATTTATATGTGGACACAGGTCAATTTAAATGGTTCAAATTTTATCTTTTATACTTCTTTATCCTCCATTCCATAGTTTTCGAGTAAATCCAGTGCTGATTTAATTTATTTACAGAGAACTAATAATATTGCGGAGGCAGCTCATAAGAGGCTACAGTCGCAGTTGAGCATCGAAAGGCCGACTATTTGGCGTTTCATAAACGAATTAAAAAAAGTTAAAAATATAGAGACGTGTTTTATGAAAACCTAGTTGTCGGTTTGTCGGTTGTAGATGATTTTGAGAATCGGGATATATTAGAATACCTTCGTGGTTTGGCCCACAATTTCGAAATGTTCGAGGCTTGATCTAAATAAAGTTGAAAATTTGAAAATAAACGAAAATATAAAGAACTTCTGTTGTTTTTTCTAACTTTTGAGAAATTTATTTATTTAATTTGTTTAATTTATTTAATTCAATTTTATGTGTTAAAAATCTATCAAAGATTATCGATAGATGGAGTTACTGAGCGGATAAAAATAAAAAACTGCCGGCGAATCGTGCCGCGGCAAATCGTACCGTTCCCGACTAACTGATAACAAACAAAACAACGTCAACAAGGTTATTCGCTGATCTGCTACGAAAAATTACGTCAAGCACAGAAGTTAAAATTAACGAAAATCTTATAAAATAAGAGCAGCAAAAGAAATAAAAATATTCACCGTAATAAATACCTTAACTACACCAACAAAACTTTAAATTTACATATAGCCGCTTCAAAATTACAAAACTAACATTATTTCCGATAACGATTACATTCCACTAGGTACAAGGTGTGTACAGAGTGCTACACGCAAACTGTAACAAAGAAAATTTAACAATATTTCGTTACTCAATCCTGGTCCCTTGATTTGAAAGATCTGGTATGTTACATACAAAAATGTAAGGAGATTCACCTTCAAAAAACAGAAGCTCATCAGCTCCTCTACGTTTAGATGTTTAATTAAAAGTTAGCCATAGAATTTTTCTATTTCAAAATTGTAATAATTTTAGTCAAAACATTGTAATCTCAATTTTCATCATGTAAACTAATACTAATCATGAACTAATACTGAAAGTGTAAGGTCGCAAAACCTACGTTAATGTAGGTAATAAAAACTTTGATAGGAACTTGCAAGCTGACAAATTCTTCAAATTACTATACAGTACA
Source organism: Cantharis nigra (assembly GCA_958510845.1). NCBI lineage: Eukaryota > Metazoa > Arthropoda > Insecta > Coleoptera > Cantharidae > Cantharis > Cantharis nigra. The sequence continues at coordinate 24,617,034 of OY294034.1, forward strand.
AATTCTTTACTAGGTAAAGAATACTATGTACCTACATGTTAATTTATTAATTCAGCAATTATTTTTAATTGCACATATGAGATTGTAAATTTGTTGAATAAATTGATTATTTATCATTCAAAAAAACTCTCCCATATAATATGGTGATCACATTTTTTTCTATAGGATATTTTGCTTCCGGACTTTCGAAAATATTTTCAAAATATTGAAAGCATTTAATATAAATATATATTGAGATGTTAATTTGTCAACTTATACTATGTAAAATTTTTAAAATATTAATTTTATCAAAATTATTTCTTTATCTCAATTCCAATAGTTTATAACTTAACCTCGGCTAGCTTCGAGGTAAGAAACTCAAAAAAGCTTATGAGTCTATCTATAAAAAATTAAATTTGATTTAAAATGACAAATTATTTTTCACAATTTCAAATTTATGTACCAAATTTTCTCCCACATCCAGAGCTATCAGCTAAATCACTTCAACACTATTCGGATAATAATTATTATCTTCTCCAATGTTTTCTTTCTTTCTACATTTTATATTATTTCACTCTATTTAACTGTTACTTTCTGTAACTTTAGCTTTTACTTTCTTTAACGTTAACTTTAACTATTGAACTTTCATTTATTTAAGAAATTAAATTAAGTTGTTAACAAAGGACTTAACGCTTATACAAGAGAGTTAAGCTGCTTGGTGATGCTGGTCTGAGCTTGTACATATTACACAATCACGATATGTTTTTATAAAAAATACTTAAACTGTGAAATAACATGACAATATATACTGCCGTGTTATCTTCATCCAATTTAATTAATTACATTCGATCACTTATTCAATTTTATTCAAATAAAAAAATATTTAAAACTTTGAAAAATCACGTCCAACCTCTTACAAATTCCGAGGTGGACCCCTCCCAAAATTTTAACTGGTGGGGAACCGCCTGCGCAACCAAAACATTCAAAAATATTATAAATAAGTAAATCAAAATAAAGGTTGCTCTACAAAACACAGCATTTCCCCCCATGAACATCTTGAAATTGTAACAAAAACAATCTCAAAACCACGATCAGTTTCAAGATTTTCATTTCAAAAGCAAAATTACAAAATTTATACCAAATACCGAAATCAGCTATTTACAAATCCCCCATTCGCCATTTATCAATTAAAATTTTAAACAATAATCAAGTTTTAAATATTTATCTATAACACGTAATAATCTTTCTCAATAATAAAAGCCAAATCCACAAAATGTCTGATATTGTTTTTCCAAACCATTATGACATGTCCACGGTTTAGTCATTTCCATCTTTTAAATTTCCACAGAAAAATCTTTGCTGCTGGGGTCAATAATTCGGGAAGTAACTCATTCGTCCCCCCTATTTTTTTCCATATCACCAAATCTTCGATTACAACATAATTTAACACATCTTTTATAAAATCATCCAACTTTCTAGCATGGAAATGCATATCATGGAACTTCGTTTCCTCAAACATTGAATTACTTTTATTAACCATTGCTTGACCTAATTCTAATTTTCAACAACAATCTACAGTATGGTTCATCGTTTTACATTCAAATTCAATTTTTAGAATATTACGATTAAATTCATTTTTGTTATTATTAACAAGTCCAAATTTTATTATTTTCCAGCAAAATTGTTTTATTTTCACGTTTTTCTTGAAACCCATTCTTTTAAATAACTTCCATTTCTTTCTTATTTTTTTTACTTTAAATTTTCCATATTTCAAATCTTTTGTCATAAAACCATTTTTATCTTTCAATTTTGGAATTTTCCTTGTTCTCCAGAAACCATCCTGTGAATTTATTGTAACATTATTGTTATTTTTTTCTTCACAATATTCTAAATTTTCCAGTTTAACTTTTAACTCTTGATCACACTTCTCTTCAGATGTTAGGTTTCTTGTGCATTCCTTTAAGTTTTCAGTTATTTTTATAATCAATTTAATTTTATGTATTTCACCATCTACTTCCTGATTATTATCAATTATTATATCCAACTGTTTATTTTCTTCACTTCCAACTGAATGTTCATCAATGTTTTCTATTTGCAGTTTTTCACAATTTTCTGTTTTTTTCAACTCTTCTTGAATTTCAAACAATTCCCTTTGATCTTTCTGCTGGTTTTCATAAAATTTTTCAACCTGTACTTTTGCGAATTCATAATTTTCTTTCGCCTCGGTTAATTCTTGCTCATACTTCAGATCATGTTCTCGCCAGTATTTCGTAATATTGTCTTTCTCAAATGTGCGTGAAGTTAGCCCCGCCATTTTTGAAAATTTGAAAATTAAATATTGTGCCGGATTGTGCCCGATGTGTGCTACGTTGTGCCGTATTTATTTTTTATTTTTTTTATTTTGTCTCGATTTTATAGAGATTGCTTATTTTGGGGTAGAAGTTAGCCCCGCCATTTTCGATGATTCTAAAAATCAAAATTGTATTGGATTGCACTTAACTTGTGCCGTTGTGTGCCGTAAATTATAAAATTTTATTTTGATAAATAAAATTTTTTTGGGCTAAAAACTATTTTATCGATAGAAGTTAGCCCCGCCATTTTCGATAATTCTAAAAATTAAAATTGTATTGGATTCTACTCAACTTGTGCCGTTAATCATAAAATTTTATTTTGACAAATAAAATTATTTTGGGCCAAAAACTGTTTTATCGATAGAAATTAGCGTCGTCATTTTCGATAATACTAAAAATTAAAATTTTATTGTATTTTATTCGACGTGTGTTTTTGTGTGCCGTCCATTTAAAATTCAATTTAGATAAATAAAATATTTTTAGGTACACACGATTTTTCGCTATTTTGAGCTATTGAGATGAAAGACACGGAAATAAAATATTATAAACTCCCTCTTATGCAATGGTCATTTCTTAACCTTTGTATTTCAGGTAAAAGTTTAAAAAGAGGGTTTTACCAGGTAAATAAAAAGGCAAATTCCTTGATAAGGTAAATAGAAAAGATAATTCTAAAAATTAAAATTTTACTGGATTCTACTCGACTTCTGCCGTTGTGTGCCTGTTTTATCGGTAGAGGTTCAACGCCATTTTCGGTAATTCTAAAAATTTAAATTTTGTTGGATTCTATTCGACGTGTGACTTTGTGTGTCGTAAATTATAAAAATGACAGCCCTTTACTTTCGGCTACGATAAATGCTTGGCACGCTGTATTTAGTCCCTCTTATGCAATGGTCATTTTTAAATCCTTTATATTAGTTTTACCTTTCTGCTTGCTTGATTGAATACGGCAAAACTTAGAAAGTCAAATTTTACTTAGTTTGCGCTATCCAATCGAGCTGAAATTTTGCACATGGATTCGTCCCCGATGACAATACACTTTGTAAAAAAAAATTTCCCAATTTTCTCATTTTCCGAGAAAAAAAGTGAAAAAATTAAGTTTTTATGGTTCTATTAAAAAAAATTACTTGTATACTATTTAAGTACTTATCGGATTAGTAGACTAATTGGTGTACCTTGATAGTATTTTTTGTTATAATCCTGATTCATTGGATAAACGGACAGTGGTAATGGTCAGGTTATAAGCCTTTTTTTTGTTAATCTGCCAAAGGTAAATATGTAAGTTCCACCAATGGCCAAAAAGGTACCCGGGTAAAACAGAACGATTGTAAGTTTCGCCGATCGGTCAAATCCTTTTTAATCCGACATGTAAATTCCACCGGTCCCTTTTGGGTCACTATTTTCCGACATGTAAGTTCCACCGATCGGTCAATTAAGTCGAGGTGGTCAAGGTGGACGTATGTAAACTCCACCGCTGGTCACCTGTAAATTCCACCGCTAATGATAATTAGGGATTACAAAGTATTAGTAGGTACACAATAGACAGATTAATAATTAAACTCATTTTGAAAGGGGCTTTTTATTGACCATGAAAATATCAAAATATTTTATTTACTAAGTTCAAAACAAATAATTACATGAAACCAATAATTATGAAATTAAGTATTTATTAAAAAAAATCAAATATAAACCACTACTGTACCGATTATTTATCATTAATGTGACAGAAATGATTAGGAATATTTTTCATAAAGAAGATCAGTGGAACTTACAATCGCCCATTTTATAATACCCTTTCTATTTACCTTAAATCAAGAAATTTACCATTTTATTTACCTGATGGAAACGTATTTGGTTTTGATATTAAGGAATGTTTGACAATTTATTTATATTTTTATTTTTTTAATTATATTTTTTTAACAACAAATATTATTTTTGCAGTCTAAATTTTTTATATTATTGTTACAATAAACATACACTACAAACCTTTTCTTAAACTTTTACCTGAAATACAAAGGTTAAGAAATGACCACTGCATAAGAGGGAGTTTATAATATTTTACTTCCATGTCTTTCATCTCAATTAATTATAGCGAAAACTCGTGTGTACCTAAAAATATTTTATTTATCTAAATTAAATTCTAAATGTACGGCACACAAAAACACACGTCGAATAAAATACAATAAAATTTTAATTTTTAGAATTATCGAAAATGACGACGCTAATTTCTATCGATAAAACAGTTTTTGGCCCAAAAAGTTTTATTTGTCAAAATAAAATTTTATGATTAACGGCACAAAACGGCACAAGTTGAGTAGAATCCAATACAATTTTAATTTTTAGAATTATTGAAAATGGCGGGGCTAACTTCTATCGATAAAATAGTTTTTAGCCCAAAAAAATTTTATTTATCAAAATAAAATTTTATAATTTACGGCACACAACGGCACAAGTTAAGTGCAATCCAATACAATTTTGATTTTTAGAATCATCGAAAATGGCGGGGCTAACTTCTACCCCAAAATAAGCAATCTCTATAAAATCAAAAAAAAATTAAAAAAATAAAAATTAAAATACGGCACAACGTAGCACACATCGGGCACAATCCGGCACAATATTCAGTTTTCAAATTTTCAAAAATGGCGGGGCTAACTTCACGCACATCTTTCTCAACATTTATGTTTCTCCAATTTTCTATAAGTTTTTGATAGAGTCGCTCTTGATGCAGTTGTAATTGTTCTTGCTTTCTTTCACTATCATGCAAGTCGCTTCTGACGTCATATTTAAAGTCTTTTAATATCATTAACATGTAATTGTTATTTTCCATTTCTTGCTCAACTTTTTCAATTTCTTCACGACATTCCCGGTTTTTTCTGTCATATTTTATTCCAGCTTCTTCTAACTTTTACCAAGCTCTTCATAATTTCTCTTTTGTGCACTAAGAATTCCCTCTATTTTATTTTTCGTATCGAGATCCAGTTCCATTAACTTCTTGTTCAAATCGTCATACATTTTATTTTTGTATTCCATTTCGAATATTTTTACTTCTCTTTTTTTTCGATTTGTCGTTTAAAATTTATCAATTAATAACATTCATTGCAATTTATCGAGGCCATTTTTATACAGCATTCTTTCCTTCGATAAAATGCTTACCTGCCACGCACGTTGAGCGCCATATTAATGCTGTGTTATCTTCATCCAATTTAATTAATTACATTCGATCACTTATTCAATTTTATTCAAATAAAAAAATATTTAAGACTTTGAAAAATCACGTCCAACCTCTTACAAATTCCGAGTGGACCCCTCGCAAAATTTTAACTGGTGGGGAACCGCCTGCGCAACCAAAACATTCAAAAATATTATAAATAAGTAAATCAAAATAAAGGTTGCTCTACAAAACACAGCAATATATAAATATGTAATTTTACATAAATTTAATCACATCTACTAATCACAGCTAGTCGATGCGCTAAAGAGGATCTGTAAAGTTACCTATAGGCTAACAGAGCTTTTAATGAGTAAATTTCATATGAGCTATGCTATTTTGATACATTTAAAAGTCTTTCAGTTAAAGGGTAAATTAATATGCATCACTCAGTTTGCTTTACGTATAAATTTTGTTGAGAGCATCTAAAAGTTTACTTCGTTCCAGTTTCTTCCAATATTTTATTGTGCACATTCAAGTGATGCCTGGTGTGTAACATCAAAATGTTGTACATAAATAAACCTTTGCCATTACATTAATTGACAGTTGTGAATAGGCAGAATTAATTTAACCATCGACATTATTATTCCTATTGCAGAATCTAGTGCTGCTTTAGTCAAATTTTAAAATGAACCATCATGTTTTCAAAACACTGTTCTTTAATAAAAGAACAAACATTAACAAATGAATTCATCAAGTTAAAAATTTGTCTTAACTAACTCAATGTTTTACAGAGAATAAGAAAAACAACAAAGTAATAGAATGTTTAACACTAATAAAAGTGATTTTTAGGGATTTTAAATTTTATTTTCAGTGATATTAAAAAATCCTCGTTCTTTTCCGTATGAGCAGTTAAAAAAGTAATTTATCACATATTTGCAGATTGCATTAATCTTCTTTTCTATTATTTAAGTGTGAAAAAATAAAACTCTCATGTTGTTAACGACGGAAGTTTTACAAACCACAGTAATAAATTTCCGGATACAGCAGAAGTTATCCCGGATCTTTTATAATGATACTTGTTTGCATTCACTAATATATTTGGCATTAAAGCTTTTTACAAGTGCTAATATCCTTATGTTATGTTCACATTTTGGATTAAATTGTCTCTTTTACTTCAAATGCTTTCAAATTAATTAACCTTTTGATTAAACCAATAACACTAATTTATTTAATCATTTAAGTTCAAAAAATCAACTTGTCAATAAATTACATTCATCAATAAATTACTTAATCACTCTATCGATTACACAAAAAAGAAGTGCCGACAACACGAAACCACAAAACGCTTTTAACTTTGTTAAAACTCCGATTAGGATATTGGAAATATAGGTAAGATAGTTTGTTACACTAACTGGCTGAAGCCACTTTAAATTATACAGGATCGTGATGCTTAAATTCATGAATTATGTAGTTCTCGCCGAAATCATATTATTATCATTAGTGATGATTACAAAATAAATATTATTATAATTCTTAAAAATTTGGTAACAAAGTTAGCAAAACTTTGTTTTGATAAGGAATCTGGTGGATAAAACAGCATTATACTAGTTCACACCTTACTCATAGATTGGCGCAAGGTCAATACTATTAATATAATAGAAATTTCCAAAATTGACCACCAAGTATAAACTATTAGTACAAAATAGTGGGAATATTGATTGCCAATATTATTGTAATGTATATGGCAATACTGATATAATTGATTAACATATTGTACCAATAACAGATAACACTCATCGACCCTGACACTGTTCTTTCTGATTCTTATATCCGAATCCGAATAAGACCTTGGTTTTCCCAATCATCCACCGTTTCCGGGATATCTATTTTTACCACTTTTTGATAATTTGGAGGGACGAAAACTATTGTTTTAACCTTTACATTTCTTCTAAGGGGCTAAAAGGGGCTGAGAGTGAAAAACTAATATTTGTAGCAAGAAAGTTGATTTAGGAGAAGATTTTCCCCCTTTAATTGTTAAAAATTCATTAAAAATTATCGATTTTTCCGGTTTTTGCGCAATTTCTTCACTTATGTTCTGCTTATTCCAGTTTCCAGTTTCTCTCATCCTCCTCTAAACACTCCAAGTATTACTTTGCTATATAGTTTTATTAAAACTTAAAACAACACTAATAAAAATATATTTTTATATGGCAACAACAATAAGAATATAATATAAGTGCCAACAATTCGGAAGATTCTTTATATTTCTTATTTTACTTTTTACATTTATTATTTTACTTTTTATTTATTATGTTTTACAGCTAAAATAATCCATTTCTCTTCTCCAAATCAAATTAAAATGAAACTATTGTCAAAAAATGATAATAATAGGAAGCCTCTTTCCGAACTATTGCTATACATTTTTATTATTTGTGAGTGTTTGGAGAAGGATGAAGGGGGCTAGAAGCTAAAATATGTAGAAAATAAGTGAAAAAATTGCGCAAAACCGGAAAAATCAATCATTTTAAATGATATTTTATAATTTAAGGGAGCAAATCCTCATCCAAATCAACTTTCTTGCTAGAAATATTAACTTTTCATCTCTCTAGCCCACCAGAAGAATTGTAAAGGCTAAAATAATTGCATTCATCTCTTCAAGTTATTAAAAACTGATAAAAATAGATAGGGGCATCCCCCGAAAGGTCATATTCGGATTTAGAAGGTCATTTTACATATGAATCGGCAGGAATCGTATCAGGGCTCCAAAAAATTCATTTGCAGACCAGTATAATCTGTGTAAGTACCTAGATTGGTGCAAAATTGCCATTATTGATAGCCACGCCTAAACCCATACTTGTACAATATTGAATAATCACATAATCCCAATAATGTTTAATGATATAGTGGGCATATCGGCGCAATATTGATTGCGACTATTGACAATCCGGCAGCAGGTGATATTGCCTGACAACATACGTAAGAGTAAGTAAACCAATATACTCATGTATTATCTCTAACTACATACTGTTATGTATATCGCCGGTTGCTTGTTGCTTCCGTGTAAGGCCGACCTAAGACAATATTGGTATACAATATTGTACCAATATTATATTGCAATCTTGATACAATATAGTGGAAATTTTCTTCTCCAAGCTACATAGCTTTAGTCAGAAAAAACTTATTTAAACCATATTTATTAATTATTATTAATATTTAATGTTAATTTTCCAGCTTATTGGTCAGCCTGGATTAACCTTATAAAATCATTTTTGCTTTAAAGTGTGATTAACAGATTTACTTACTTGCAACGATATGATGTTGGTCAAATTTTGATAATTTACTATTTTACAAGTACTTCCAGTTCACAAAGAAACAAAAACGGATGCCATGCTAGAAAGCAAATTAATTGCAATTTAACAATTAATATAATAAAAATTCCATTATAGTAAACACAAAAATTTCTCTTCATTGCAATTTAAAAATTTTGTCGTGCTTATTATGTATATTCTACCGACTGAGCAACATAATTTTACTTTGATGTTCATTACTCCATTATAATAAAGTCATCTAATTTTACCTAAATTAGTAAAACTCATATAAATCATAAGTATAACTATACTAAATACATTTACATTTTCAAAGTGCTATTTGCAATTTGGTCGCAATCTGAAACCTTTAGAAAAAGTCAACATGGCATTAGCTAAATTACAAGTTAGTATGTAATTAGTTACGCGCAAGAATAGATTAACAAGATTACAACAACTCAAGTAGGTTTAGGAATACTAAAGTATGTTCAAGTTAACAGTTACTAAGAACTGGAAGGCCATTTTCACTCTTATGAAGCAGAAAAGCTTATTATACTGTCCTATGAGTCCATTGCTCGATTCTTTGGAAGAATTCTGCTTTCTTAACAAATGGCTGCTAAACAACAGTTTTTTAAGACATTTCATTAACAGTCAATTATTTTTCAATCAGAATCTCGTTAATTTATTTGCGACCGGCTTCGATGCTAGTAACTAACTGATATTTTAACTGCTATTATAATACGTCCTAGATTCAAGATTAGTTTTCTGCAATTTTCATCATTTTCATCGTACTCAAAATAGAGATTTTTATAATCTAAACGAACAAAGAAGTTTTTAAACTGATTAAAAAGAATCTCTCCATTTTCTGAAAATCAAGCTTCTATCTACAGTTTCAATTGACAATTTTGATTTCTTCAATTGTTAATTTAAATTAAAATGTTTCAATGTTAACTACAAGACAATATTTAACTACTACAAACAATAAAAAGCAAATTGAAGTTAAACTACATACCACAATAATTGTGATGACACTGCCATTCAATTAAGCTTGTCTGGTAACATAGCGTAAACGCAATTCAATTATGAAGTTTAATTTATTAACGAGTTTTCAGTTTAAACAATTAGGTAAATTGTACAACTTCTTAGATACACTTTAAACGTTTGATTTAAATTTCAATACTAGTACATAACTATTCAAAAATATTAGCTCCTCGAAAGTCTTTGAAGATGCTCATTTATACAAGCAAAAGTTTTGTAAAATTAATTCGACAATTAGAGCCCACAAAAACATATCTACGCATGTATTTATCAAGCGATATATCATTCTACAAAACTAATTACAAATAAATTTACAATATTACACAGGAGCTCTACAACCCAGCGTGGGATTTGGCTAACCACTACAATATTATTTTATTTCAATAAAACTTTTATAAATATTCAGTTCCTAGTTGAAGTAGAATCGCAGCCGATTTGAAAACACAACTGACTTAATCGAGCGCAGTCAGTTATTAGTAGGTTAGCCGAACAACTACTGACTCTAAGGGACTCGGTTCGAATCCGGGGAGAGTTTAAAATTTTTATATGACCGTCTTCGTGCTTCGAAGGGCACGTAAAGCCGGCAGTCCCTTTAGGTTGATGATTGCCGTCATCAACTATTAAAAACAGGGTTACAGGCATTCCCCAATCAGGATTAAGCAACCGTGGGGTTTAAATGCTAAAACCTTTCTCTCAGAAAAAGAGCAAAATTCTTATAATTTTAATTTACTGGGGATTAATTTAGGCAAAAACACAAATATTTTCGTCAATACAAACTATATTTTCCAACAAAAGTAAAAATGTTTTTAACATTTTCTCTGCTTGGTTCGTCGGTTACAAACACAAACCATACCCGTTAATTGGTAATTTATTATATCTAAATGGTTTTAACATAGAAAAGTTCGATTAAGGAAATTAACTATTTAATCTAATTATATAAAATATTCCACAGGAATACTTAGAATCCGATTTATTAATTTTGTAATATTTCCCATCTTACGCTTCATTTATATACTTTCTTAAGACAAATAAAGTTTTATAAGTCTGAATAAATCAATCACATGCATTATCGATTTTATCCAAATTTGCCGATATATAGTAAATGTTTCAAATAAACTAAGTTTATAGCAAAGTTGATTCAAATAGATTGATCAAATAAATCGCAATTTAGTTGTAACAAAATTTTATTTCTCTTAGTGTAGGTTAAATTCAAATATGATGAAGTAAACAATAAGGGTTTTGGTTTTGTATTAAGGTTTCTGGATTATATACTAACGTTGACAGAATTTCGACAAAATTACTTCAATATTAACGAAAAAGTAGCATCAAACGGTTATAAATCCAGATTATACCAAATGCGGCATATTTAGAACGTGTTTTTCCCCTTTCTTGTTATAATATAAAGTAATGAACTTCCTTTGTGTAAATCTACATATGTATTTACGATTTAAGATTTTAACATCGTTGAAGTTAATGGAATTCTAGTTCTAAATCATAATTATGTTTACATTAAACTAGCAATACACAGTAGAATTGCCAACTGTCATGGTATATTGCTTCAATCGTCTAAGCCGAAATTACTGTGTCTATAAAGTTTGTCAATGCAATTTCACTTTGTCGGTAATAAAATTTTTGTTATTCAGGATCTTAGACTTTTTCTTCTATTAAGATCTTATTATATTAATTTAATAGTATATTAGATAGTAAGAATCTAAAGGAAGTCGTTAATCGCGAGTGTGGATCATGTTAGCAAGCAATAACCAAACCTATGGCTTGGTCAGCACTTGAAAAATACATTCTATTAGACTGCTAACAGTTAGCCTTGCTAAGAGATTACACCATAAAAAAAATTCGCTATTGGTTATTTGGGATCACGACATCGATAAGTCATCGACTAGTGTGGGTGTTTTTCAGAAAATTTTGAATAACAACGCGTAATTTTTCAAGAAATTAGCAGTGACAAACATGTTTATTAGGGTGTCCGTTATTTCCCAAGTTGGTTTTTGCTTGCTGCCGCTCCATGAAGTTTTAGTTTTTGCCCCCAAAAAAAATATCCAACCCAAAAAAACTCAACATTTTTTAGTTAAACCGTGCCGAAATCATGTTACAATTCCCATTTAAATAAAATGATTTTGTATTTTGTATTTTGTATTTAGTTTTTTTTATCTAAAACAAATAACGTTACAGCAATGACCAATCTATATTTATATAGAGAATTGAATGCTCTACAAAAAAGATCTCTTATAATTTTTCGATAAATTCACTCCTCCGCAAGTTATTCAAGATTAAAGTGGTATTAAATTCCCATATAAATAACATGGGATTTTTGTACTTCTTGAATTTAATTCTTTTTTATCTGAAAAAAATAAGGTTATAGCAATTAACAATATATATTGTTATAGAGAATTGAACGCTCTACAAAAAAGACCTCTTATGATTTTTCGATAAATTTACTTCTGCGAAAGTTATTCAAGATTAACGTGGTATTCATTGTGGATATTATAGTTTTCATGAATAACTTTCGGAGGAATGAATTTATCGAAAAATCATAAGAGATTTTTTTTGTAGAGGATTCAATTCTCTATAAAAATATATATTGTAACGTTATTTGTTTCAGAGAAAAAAATTAAATGCAAAAAGTCCAAAAATCCCATGTTATTTTAATGGGAATTGTAACATGATTTCGGCACGGTTTGACTTAAAAATTTTGAGTTTTTTTGGGTTGGATACTTTTTTTGGGGACAAAAACTAAAAATTTATGGGGCGGCAGCAAAAGAAAAACCAACTTGGGAAATAACGGACACCCTAATGTTTTTGAGTTTTTGAAGAAAGGGCCCTAGGGGTATAAGCATGGTGATTCGTTCCCGAAAAGATATTTAAACGATATTCACAGGATATGTTGGTACTAATAAAATACTAAGATCCTAAAAGTTTCAGTTCGCTAACTCAATGGGTTTTCGAGAAAAAGCAAAATATGTAAAAAAATGGAAAAAAATAATTTTTTTCGGAATGGCTGAATCGATTGATCTAAAATTTTGATATGTTTTGGGGGCTGATAGGGGCTCTTAAGAAAAAAACTAACACGTATATAGCTTCATAAGATCCTTAAAAAAAATTTGGTTTTTCTTTAATTTCATTTTTTAACCATATATAATTTTTGTAAAATTATGAAATTATTTTTTTTCAAGCCCCGTATATATCGTTTTAACTTCATAACTTTTTCAGATTTTTAAAAAGGGTACGCCACAATAGAAAAAAATAAAAACTATTTTTTGGTTCAAATAATGCATTTATTTAAATGTTTTGGGCATTAATTTAATTGAAATTTACTTGAATCTATACTTAAAATTTTTTATTTTAGGTAAATTTTTTAGTTTATCTCCTTACGGTTAAAAAACGTGGTAATTTTGAATTTTTTCAAAATATTCAGAAATCAACATGGGTGGCAGTGCCTTCTGATTTCAACCTGGCAGTGTCAGTTTAAAAAAATCTAAATTCAAATTATTTTTATAAGGGTCATTACTACACGTGACATCGTTCAGATTTGATATTTTTATGCGTTATTGATAAATCATCTTCGTCAATTTTCAATATTTTATTCATTATTTATAAATTCCTATTAGTTTAGTTTGAATATTAGTCTTACTTTTTCAATATTTCATTATATACGACTGATAGGAAATAACCGTGAAATAGGGACTTTATTATATCGTATTATTAATTTCTATCTTGTAATAATTTTTCACGTTTTTTTAATTATTTTTTTAAAATTCTTTAAGTGATAATTTTGTCTTTTTTGATTTTTTGAACTATTGATTTTTTACGTTTTGTATTCAACTTAACATTTACTTAAAAATATTAATTTAATTATTTTTATGTATATTCTAACTATTATAAATAATTTTTTATATTTAAAACAACAATAATTATTTCGTCAAATTAAAAAATTAAAACTGTTAAAAAATAACTAATCATGATATTATTAATGTCAATAAATATTTTGAGGAAATTTTTTACTCAGCTTGATTATTATATTATTAATATATTTTTATAAATTTATTCTATTAATATAGGTAACCAAACTTCAATATGTATTATAATGAAAAAAAAACATATTTTTTCAAATTATTAAGTCAATTTTCCATAAATAAACAATAAAGAAAAGAATAAAAGATACAGGAACGAAATGTATAGCTAAAATTTTGAATAATAGAATTTTTTCAATCTTCATCACTGTCTTCTTCAATCTCAACTGAAATATTATCTTTATTAAATAGTTTATTTAATATTGCAGCAGACCTGAGAAGTTTTGATAAATTAAATGTTGTTTCTATACTGCCGCAATTGTTTATTATTTGTCAAACGGGAGATATTTATAAAAAATTCTTAGGTTAGCTGGAATATTACATAAACTATTTGATAAAGTAAATATTTCAGCTGTGATTGAAGAAGACAGCGATGAAGATTGAGAAAATTTTATTAATCAAAATTTTTACTGTATACTTCGTTCCTGTATTTTTTATTCTTTTCTTTATTGTTGATTTATGGAAAATTGACTTAATAATTTGAAAAAATATGTTCTTTTTCCATTAATACCAAATTGAACTTTTATATTTGTTATATTTTTATTGACAATAATGATTTGTGATGTTTAACAATTTTAATTTTGTAATTTGACGATATAATTATTGTTGTTATTTTAAATATGAAAAATTATTTATAATAGGTAGAAGTCATCAAAATATGCATAAAAATAATTAAATTAATGCTCAAAACATTTTGAGCAAAAAATTGGTTTTTATTTTTTTCTACTATGGCGTACCCTTTTTTTGCTGAAAAATTCATGAAGTTTATAAGGGTAATATATCTTATTTTTTTTTTTGAAAACAATTTTTTGAAAAAAAATAATTTCATAATTTTACAAAAATTGTAATATGGCTAAAAAATGAAATTAAAGAAAAAACAAAATTTTTGTTAAGGATCTTATGAAGCTATGTAAGTGTTACTTTTTTTCTTAAGAGCCCCTATCAGCCCCCGAAACATATCAAAATTTTAGATCAATCGATTCAGCTATTATTAGTACCAACATACCCTATGAATATCGTTTAAATATCTTTCCGGGTCCGAATCATCATTGGCCTTTACAATGACCAAGTAGTGTGGAAGTATTTTAAGAAATTTACGATGCTATTAAACAAAATTATTTATGTATATAAGGGAATGAATATACAGGATGGATTAAAGCAAAGTGTCAAGTTTTTAATGTTAAATTAAAATTACAAATTAAAATTCTCCTTACACAACGGCTTTTTTTGAAATCATCATCTCATAAATTATGGCGCTCAACGTGGGGCATTCATGGGTTCAATTTGTTTTACAGCATTTGTTATTGCAATTTTTATTGCGGAACATTTAAAAAAAATCATGTAATGGATCAAGAGCGAGATTTCTATAAAACAATTTAAAATTGAGAAAGTATTGATGTTTTTTATTTTATCTATTTCATTTTCTAAGCAATTTATTAATATTTGATCAAATGAAACTTATGTTTTCAAATCAATTCACCAGCTCTCCTGCTTGGAGTAGTCGTAATATTAAATAATGAAGCCCATATCAATAAAAGAACTCCGACATTTGGAAAACGTTAAAATTCAACAAAACTATTACAATATATTAATTTAGAGAAGCGTATTTGAACCCTTTTTTATGTTGTGAAATTTAATTATTTAGGCTTTTTCTCAGGCAGTATCAAAATGTAAGATTTATCGACTGTTTTTGAAATCTATTTTTCCATTATGATTGATATCGTTCTCTAGTATAACTATTGTGTATATCTAAATCGAAATTTTTATTATAGCGTGTAAAATAAATATATCAACACAAAGTTTTATATTTACGAGCTCTCAGCACAATAGTTTATAAGAAAAACAAGTAAGTACATGGAAAACAAGAATTTTTTGTAACAGATTAAGATTTTCCACGATTCAACGCTAGTGATTTCTACTTTTATGTTCAGAAAATAAATTTATTTATAAAATACTTTTTAATCAAAGAAAAAATGTAAATTTAAGAAAATTGAATAAATAAATTTGATGTTTAATAAATACTTTCAAAATTAAATTTAAATGGATAAGTTGGCTTCAAAATCAAATTAATTTTCCTTTAATGTCATTAAGCTTTCATTGATAAATTAATTGATTATATTTTAGCAAATATTTCGTTCTATACCTACCGCTAAGACGGTACCTCATGTCTAAAATGCAATTATTTCTAAAACCGAAGTCTCTAAGTGTTATATTCTTTTACAAAGAACTTGAAATTACTTAAATTCACATTTACATTTGATTGAACCTTTTATGTATTATTGCAGCATATTTAGTTTTAGCAGTACCGGCAATGGCATTAAAGAGGTCTGAAAACTGAAGGCTGTGCACTGGTTAAGCGGATCATTCTTCCTTTCTTGAATTGAGCGCTGGCTAAGTTGAGTAGACCAACATAATTAATATTGAGATTTGACAAGTTCAAAGAAAATTTGAACCAGGCGAACACCCATAAATTTTAACTAATCATTCGGAAGGGTTAAAATTTTAAACCTCGCCTGTACTAACTGTAAGCTTCCTCACCATGTCATTAGAATTACTGCAAAGTAAACTTAAGAACTTCGAGTCGTTACCTACAACTTAACTCAATTGAAAATAAAATCTCTCAATAAATATGCGACTTGCTGTGCTAAGCCCGAACAAACAAATTAATACTATTAATTTTCGAAGAGTCAAGTTATCTTTTAATAAAAAAAACGGAACCTTTCAAGCTACTGTAAATTATCACCAATTAATTTTGTGGAAATAATTCGTAAATTAAAGTTTTTGCATTAAACAAAAACATAAAAAATTTTTGCGTGTGAACTTGAATAATTAAAAGTTTTAATGTTTGTTTTGTGTAAAGTAAGGGAGTATTTCCCGATGTGTTGTGGTGGGATTACCACGGTACTAAGAAGTTGAACAACTTTTCTCTTGAATATTGTTTATGCGTTATAAGACTCTGAAATTGAAAATCTGATACCCTTTATGGATTAATTTTAAACAACAATAAATATTATGAATCTCTAATCAAGAAGTTTATTAATACCCCGTGTTTGCTTAAAATAAGAATATTTAAAAAAATTTTAAGTAAATTTCACCCTAGCAGTCAGTGCTAGGTTTAAGAATTTCTTAGATCAAATTATTTTAAATTGTTCATTCCTACACGTGACAACGTTCAGCTTTGATATTTTTTTGTGAGGTTATGGTAAATCAATTTTATGCATTTTAATCATTATTTTTAAATTCTTTTTTTTTGATAATTATGTCTTTTTTAATTTTTGTATTGTATTATTCTTATATTTTTTTACATTTTACATTATAGCCCATTATACTATTATCTATAACAGATCAATCCTTTTGAATATGGAATATTGAAGGAATTAATCTTTGTGATCTTAGTATTAATATTAAAGATTTTTAGAAAATTTACTTGAAAAAAACAGAGTTGCTACTACAACTGAAGATTATTAATATGTATATCGATAATATTGTATTTAATCTATTTTTTCAAGATAAAGAAATAAATAAAAATACGATATTTTAAGAAAAATATTTTCAAAATACTTTTGAATTTTATTTGGTTAACAATGTAGCTTTATTCCTTTAATCTCAAAATCTCAAATTTTGCAAAAAAAATTAAATTCAAAATATCCACGTACAGATTTAGTTGTCCAAATTTTAATTAATTTTATATATTTATTTATGGATATAGTAAAGTTGCACAAAGGTTTTCTTGAAATAACTTTCTGAAATTCTAAAATATTGTTACGACAAGCAAAGTAAAATCATATACTACATACATGTCACAGAGACAATAGAGATGTAACAGCCTGTTGAGGTAAATTGTAACATCTTATATTTAAGCAGCATTGTTTAGTTTAGCAATGAGGAAAATAATAAATTATTATTAAACCAAGCAACCTGTTGGTTTGCACATGTAGAAAATCAAAATAGTAATTTGTTTCCTAATATAACTGAAAAGTTAAATTATCTATGCAAAGACATTGGTTTGTTAGGGTTTAAGTTATTTTTTAGCAAAACCGTCGCCAAAAAACCAAAAACAGTAGATTTTAATTTCCAAGTGTAGAGCACTTGTTTTCTAAAATGTAAAACCCCATGCTCAACCATGGTTAGGCTGCGATACTGTATGCCAGGTCCGAGGTAAGCTTCAGCGCTTCAGCAAATCCTTCCTTAGCACCCAATAAATAAGCTCACAAAATAATGCTAATCCGCAACTTAACATTGTTTATTCATCCGCAAAAAAAACATAAAAAGAACAGACTGATCAAAAGTTGACATAGATCAGTAAGTGATGACATAACTCCATCCGACCACCCTATTCATCACAAGCAAAATCAAATAACATGGAAACCACGAGTTCAAGACTCGAATCCCCCAACCCAGCTCCAAAGCTCTTTGCATCTGAATGGCGGCTATAGCAGACACTTCAACGCTACTCCAACTAAGAGCAAAACAATAAATATAAAAGCAAAACGCTTCATTTAAAAATGTAATGTCCCAAAATGATATTAAAATAAAACTTACCCTCGCACCTTTTCATTACAAGATTCAATGGTTCACTTCACCAGAATCGAATATCGCTTTCCTGTCCTGTTTAATAAAGGGTTCGAATAACATCACTAAAACATTAATGCAAAACCAAATAAAGTTCATTATCCCTTAATTGTGTCATCAATCTGTAACATCGTAGACTGTATCAATTAGCCAAAACCACCCATTCAAATCACATTACAATTGCTACAAATTAAATCTTCCTAACTGGCAAGTCCACTTCC
This sequence comes from Cantharis nigra, assembly GCA_958510845.1. Lineage (NCBI taxonomy): Eukaryota > Metazoa > Arthropoda > Insecta > Coleoptera > Cantharidae > Cantharis > Cantharis nigra. The sequence goes on from OY294034.1 coordinate 24,635,733, forward strand.
ACACCAGATCATCTTCAACCCAAACGAAAGATGAAACCGATTGAACCTCTTTCAAGCACGACGGACCATTACACATTTTCCAGTCCATTTCGGGTTACCAACGCTAGAACGCTAGCAGGTACAAATATGCTGACGACAATAACCCGTACCGGAGTATTATTTGGCTCCCAATGTTGAGCCATCCCTGTAGGATATACAGTGGCTCAAAAAAGTATTCGTAGACCCCTGTATTAACAATCCATACAGTACTTTTTGAAGTCTATTTTTGACACATAGAAATGGCTTTTATAGAACAACCTTTTGTTGAAAATTAGGTATTTATTTTTGTAATTTTTATTCCCTACGTTTTTGTTCCTAAACATTTTTCTATTTTCTCGCACCGTTTCCAAGATACAGGCGACAATATTTTTTTGCATTTTACTCCTCCTCTTTAAGTCACTGTAACTCGAAAACGGTACGCTGAAATAGAAAACTCTATATATACTAAAATAAAGAGAATAAAATTTGCAACAAAAAATATCCAATAAGTATTTGTCGTAAAAGCGATTTTTATATGACAAAACATAACTTCAAAATGAACTATTTACGTATATTGCTAACATAGGAGTGTACGAATACTTTCATGTGCCACTGTACGAGCGAACCACGTAGGTAAATTTTGATATTAAATATTTGCACCTGTATAACATACGTAATTGATTGATTATTACTGATTGCTATTCAAAGTTCGCGAAACATCTTTAAACTAGGTCATTTCCCTTAGGGTTTAATACTTTTGTGAAATATGCTGAAATTTGGAAAATAAATGAAAATATATGTAGGTAGATATTGCGCCGGGTTTCTTAATATTTGTATACATTTTCAGATTAATTTCGTTTTCAGGAATTTATTTAATACGTAGATACCAACTGTTTTTGTGTTTAAAAACAGCATCCAGGACTTAAATTGCTATTATGCTTTGAGCAGTGGTTTTACAATAATATTAATTCAGCACGTACAATGTGACATGTCCACACTGTTTTTCATTCTGGAAAATTTAAAGAAGAAATATTCGTGTGCATTAAAAATACAAAAGTTGAATTTGAAACGATAAAAATTGTGATATGTTAGCAGAACATGTAGGTATAATATACCAAGCACTATACGTATATGGTTACGTGGTGTGAATTCAAAATTCTGCGTGAAATAATTTGATTAAAATATTATTTTTTTATCGTCATTTAAAGCTGTAACTTGAGCATTGCACGGATTTACCATAAAATTGTTAATTTGTTAGGCAAATAAAAAAATCGGAGCTAAAATTATCCGAAATTCACTTTTCAATTTGGTTATTTATTCTTGGGAAACACTTTCTCATTTTATATTATTGGAAACCCTACTATCTTCCGTGCTAATAATCTTTCATTGTTTAACTTTTCGCAACATTTACAACAATTTCAATTTTTGTGCTTAATTTACATAAAATGTAAATTAAATGAGAAATTTAAATATAAAGAACATTCCTGTCATCTGCTAAAAAATATTTCTAGAATTATTATTTTTCTAATTGACATGGTTCATTGTAGGTTTAGCTTTACATGCAGAGCTCTCTTATCTTACAAAATATTATTTACATGGCAAGTTTGCCTCAATTGTTTTAATTTTAACTTTTTAAATATTAACATGTTAAGCTTTTTGAAATTTAAGTTCAAGGAAACTCAGTTATAACGTAGATATCTTGTTTCAATCTTTTTATTTTTATTTCAATTCTGTAACGAAATTTTGTTGAAAGTTTGCGCTACGATTTTTCTAACTTACCCTGTATAATAATTGGCATACATGTTTCCACTTGGTGCCAACCTAACCTATACGGTTATTATCTAGTGCCAAATATATTTTGTTAGGGTAAATTTAATTGAAGAAATATTCTAAGGAGCTTGCGAGAAGAACCATTGTACTTCTGTACCCACAATATTTTAAATCTGATTAAATTTGAAAACTCTTCGTGTGAGTTTTGATTAGCCCGAGAAAACAAATCTTTATTTATAGATCTACGGGTTTGCTTCCGATTAATTAACATAGCTGGTAACAAAATCAACACCAGGGCCCTATCTCAATTATACTGGAAAATACTTATTGCAGGTGTGATAGGAATAATTAATTCCTTAAAAAAGGTAATTATTATTACAATCTTGGCAGACGTCTTTCAGGCCGCTACTGTTTATAAAATATAGCTTGATTTTCATCTTTTTACATTGAAAATTTTAAGAAATTTTCGCAGTTACTTATGAACCACAATATATTTTAGTTAAATTTGGTTCGCTAAATTTTAACTGGTCGTAAAATTCACATACGTACCGGTTAAACGGGTAACTAATGGATAATAATCAATGAATTTGCCATTGTTCTATTATTATATTATTCAACTCGTTCATATAGTCATAATTTCAATTTGGAGTCTATTGATGTTGAATATAATAAAATTTTATTAATATTAACTTCTCTAATAGCCCCTGCTTGTTGCTTTTATGAAAGTGTAAAAGTTACGGAAGTTAAATATAATACTTAATGAATGAGCTCCGACTGACACAAAAATCATCAGATAAAAGAAATTGTTATACACAATTAAAATTAATTACTTACCTACAGATAAAAATTAATTATAGTAGTAATTTCGAAAAAACAACGCTATTTTTACAAAATTATTACTTTTATTAAATATTAATTAATATAAAATATTATATTCCTAAAACAGAATAATAATAAAGAAATAAATAAAAAACACAATATACATAATATTATTATAAACATAATTTTTAAAATAAGTTTGCTTTAAATTTTATGAGCATGTAGACAACAATATATCCTTGGCTCTACCCTACACTATTCCTCGAAGACTCTTTGATGTTTATCTAGTTACGAAGTGTGGTATCTCAAGAGTGATTTTACTCGTATGCTGTTGTTTAGATAACTGTGAGAAATAGCAGTGCCGAAAGGACGACAATCACATTGTATTGTACACATGTTTAAATGACTCATCAACACTGAAATAATTTTTGTTAATTTAAACAGAAGATGTTAATTATGTACACAATAATTCAATTCACTTCACAAGCAAGTAGATCAGGTTGATTCACTTCAACATTCTTGTTATAGTTCTTACAACATTCGTGTTTTTTTGGTGTAGTGAGATGCATTTACCCATGTAATACAACATGATATTGAGTGCTAATATCGATATAATGTGGCGCGTATAATGTATATAACAATATTGGTGCAATATTGATACAATGTTGATTGTCAATATTGATGGTCAATCCTAATCCAATATAGTTGCAATATTTGTTAACAATAAAACAATTTATAGCGGCACTACAACCTTCTCTATCGACTCGATTAATTATTATCAGCTTCAATATTAATTAATTTAAATTTTTTGTTTGCTTAGGTTGTTAATTTATAAATTTTAGTTTAATACAATTTTCAAATTAACCGATAAAAGCATTGTAAAAATAATGCGCTGACATAAATTGGGAGGCATGAAGTTTAATGTTTGGATGTGGGTACTATTATATATTATAGAGGTTAATTCTACCATATTTGCAATAAATTCTGTCTGGAATAATTACTACGTTAACAAGTTCAATCATAATTATTAACAAATGAGTTTGTACAACTAGATTGTTCATCACAATAATTGCCTAGATGAATCTCACTAAAATTTGTGTAAAATCGATTTATATTATAATTTCAGTTTAGTATACAAAGAAGGAAGAATTAGCTACACAGTAAATCAAAATTAAAAGTTGGTTATACAATTGGTTTGGAAGGGTTAATTTATTAGTTATATAAAAATTTAAAAAAGTTTTTGTTTCAGTAGTTACTAACCAATGAACTCGATAAATAGCAAATTACAACAGTTCATCACAGTAGTGCATTCGGTGAAACTAGGAATGAGAGCTGTGGTTTTCCGCTCCGTAGTTTGCCGGTGTAGGCTTTATGCCACACTGCTTTGACTATAGCATATTCTACATTTGAAAAGAAAGAGTTAATCAAACACTAACATGTTTGAACTTTAACGTCGGTTATAAGGTTTTCCAAAATACGCTTTTTAAGATGTCTTAAAATAAAACAAAAAAAAAACATTAAGATTCATTAAACAACTTCTGTAATATAATTTACGTCTCCCAAGGGAGATTCACCTTGACACGAGGGTCAGAGTTAGGACATATATTGTTGCTCTATTTGCTTTTCACTGTCTCTAATAGGTAGACGGAATAACAAGTGTCCATACAAATTAAAGACAAAATTGGGCTAACCTTTTGAGGTTATGTTTAGTTGTGACTGTTTTCTATTGGCAATGTTTACGTAGTTTGTTTGACTTTAATTTAATCAAATTATTTACTTACTTTAAAATAAAGATAAGGTAAAGTTACAAAGTTGCAAAGTTGCAAATGCATTCAAAATAAGATGTTCTGATGTATCAGGACGTAACCACTTGACAGAAAAAGTCTAAATTGTAAGTTTTCTGATAAGAAGGTTGTGACGCAATGGAATCGCCGACGTGTTTGTTTGATAGATCGTTAATATAACAATAATTTCTAACTAACGATTCAAAATGAAGCTAAGCAAAAAGGAAATCAGGAAATTTCTAATAAATATCCTGAAAAATATATACAAAGAATATATACACTGAATATAATATGTTACAATATAAGACTGCTATACTTGGTACTAATTAGTTATTTCAATATTGGAATTTTGTAAAGCTATTATAATTCTTGTTGAGAACAAATAGAAAAATTCTTTTGTACCAAATTGGCTTTAGGCAGAGTATATAAATATAAATTTACATAATAATGTTTAAATCTGTTGTGCTGCTATGCCGTACCGTAGTAAGAAGGCCGTATCAAATTCTTTTATGAAAATTGATTTAATCGCATTTTCCGGTAAAAGTGCACAATTTGCATCTCTTGTACGGAGTTATTGAATACTGTGAAGAACTTAGCATAATTTAGGAGTTTTTTAAGTGTAGTTAAGACTTTCCTTAACACGGCAGCATGGTACCTTAATTAATTTAGTTTTTAATCATTTAATTAACGGTTTGGCAGACATGGTATTATTTGCAGCAATTCTAACATATAATGTACGCTAAATTAGTTTTATGCCAAGTTAAAGTAACTTTCCACATAATTAGTGCTTGTAAAACAATTTCAAGTTGAGTTAAGGCGGCCTAACACTACTCATTGTAATTAAATTTTAATTTAATATGTTTACATTTTTGAAAATTATTTTTGATATTAAAAATATAACCAACTTAACTACAATTACTCTAATAAATATACCGTGCGGTTAAGTAACTGAAATGTTAAATTAAGTAAGATATACTAAATTGGTGATTGATACAGAATCACTTCTTTGATTAAAACATCTTCCAATTCTGGGCATACGATGAATTTTGTAATAATACACATAATAAATTTAGTTTATTATTTATTGTGTGAAAAGCCCTACGAGATGTAACAACCAGCTGAATCTTTTGTGTAAGTAAGGTAACTTTTCCGAAAGGAAATAAAAATTAGGACTGTTCACGAAATAAAGTAGCCACAGAAAAATAATTTAAAATAAAAATAAGTATCGATTTTGGCATTGAGTTATAAATTAATATTTTAACTTTCATATAAAAATTAATTTGGTTTTTAAAAGTCGAGGAATTAACAATGCAGACGATCAGTTCTGCAGTTCATAAATCTATTATTGAAATTTCTTGTAAAGAAAAATCCTTTTCGCTACACATATCGCAAAACGGTACAATGTGTCAAAAGATTATGTCCAAAATGTTATTAAAAAGTTTGGGGAACACAATACCATGGAGAATCTGTCAGAAAGAAGACGCAAAAAAGGCTGTGTGAATCCGATATTGGCCTGTAAGATTGTTTAGCAATTACGCAAAAATCGATCGACATCAACACGAGATGTGGCTAAGAAATTACGAACCTCAGTAAAAAATTTTCAGAACACTAAGAAAAGAAATAGCTTACTAACCCGTAAATGCAAAAAATTTTGAAATGAAGCGCTGCTCAATTGGAAAAGACGAAATGTCGTGCCTTTTCAGTAAACAGATTTTCTTCCAAGAGCAGCTACCTGCTCCACTGTTTGTGTCGGTGCATCACTCTTAACGATGCGCTGCACCTTCAGTTTAAGACTGGAGAACCTGTAGCTCAGCCTCTCCTACTTCTCTTTGAGCGCTTCAGCATCTTTCTCGTTGACACCGAAGACAATGAGTTTCCCCAAAGGGTCACTCCTGTCAGCGTCAAAGAAAACACACCACTCATTTATATTTACCCATGGGTTTTGGGCCCCAAGCCGTCTAGTCACCTCTCCAGTTGGTTCAGGTTTCCCCGGAATCCAAATGGTGGCTTTAGACAGCCTAGATAACTCATCCACCTGGGTTACGTCCAGCTTAGCTCCCTCCCACAGTTGCGGGAGGTCTGCTACCGTGGTTTCTAGCTATTTCAGGGAGCCGTCGTCATCGCAGGTGATCTGAAGGATCTCCCCAGAATACCGGAACCCCCAAAAGTGGGTACTATTACTCCCCTTTCCTGGGCCACCTGGATGGTCCTATCAAGGGCTAAGTTGAGATGTGTTTCTACAATCTCTTGCTGGGCTTCGGTGAGTTTGCCCAGAGGGTTGGAGCGGTCAATCACTGCTACCCGGAAGTGCTTAGTAGCTGTCTCCTTGTAGGTGATCGGACCCACTTCATTACCCAGCTTGCGTCCAGACACCCTAGCCTTCTTCCTCTGATCGCTCAGAGGCAATGTCTGGGAGTCCTCAGACCTCACCCTTTTCTTTGCGTCACCTTTTTGAGGTAAACTGGTTTCACCTCTTTTTGGTGGTGCTGGTCTTTTTTTTTATTATTTTTATCGACCGTGAGGCGGATGGTGTGCTATCCTTGCCCTGAGGTTTGGACAACCCAGCCCGTTCGTGCTCGGTCGGTACCTTTTGCAGACAGGCTTTCTCAGCCGCCTTCTGCATGTTTGCCATCCAGCGGGGCATCTCCTAGAAACGTCCCCACCTTGGCTCCGAGAGGTACGGCCGCATTAGCATCTTGAGATGGCTTGTCTTGTAAAGACGGTACCATACCTTTGACACGTGTGGGTGGAACATCAGGGTCTGACATACCCACTGCAGCGTTAGTAAATTTTTATAGATGCCGCTCTAGCATGAACCTTGGAAAAATAAAACAAAAATTTTTTCACAAAATGGCGGCAGTTTGAAAAACGATTTTGTTTTTGGCATGCTTTAATTAACAATTCAGAATTTTCTAATCATAGTAAAATTAAAAATTTTGATCTGAGCGCGGTTCATGCGATAGAGAAATGTATAAAGAACATTGACACCAAATTTTAAATAAATCGGTTTATTAGAACTTGAGATATCGTGCATGCCAGGACACCCTCTTTTTTTTGGACCTCCCACTTTGCCAGCTCATAACCTTGTGAATTTTGAGGGTTTTTTTCGGTTAATTTTTTATGTAATTTTAAAATATCAATAAACAAATGATAAAAAAATGGATAGTAAAAATATTTTTTGTTTCGTTTGTACAGAGCTTCGAAAACCGCCCGAAATTCATGCCTCTAGACTAGAATACCCCCTTAACGAAGTCTTGCACCCTTTTCGGAACACCTACAATTAGGGTTCCAACCGATGTTTTTGAGACTCTTTGAGATGCTGCGTTCCAAATCTTCTTAAACGCGTTCATGTCTTTAGCAACTGCATCTTTCTTCAACAAATCGCACTTGATATTAGCCCAATAACTTTCAATATGGCGGAGCTCCGGGGAATTTGGTGCATTCATTTCCTTTTAAATGAATTCGATCTTTTTCTTATAGAGTAAATTCAAAGTGTCTCGAGCGTAGTATGCTGACGCTAAATCTGGCCAAAATATCAGAGAAAGTTCATGTTTTCGATAAAACTTTTTTACTTTCCATATCCTTAAGCGCTGAACTACCAAATAGAACAAAATTAGTGTGCTTTTTAACAACTTTTTATGAACACAATGCCTCAAAGTTTTTGAAAATATCTTAAAAATTGAACCCGTAGCATAATTTTAAGCGGTCGGATTTTTTCTAGGACACTCTTTACATATATTATTTTTGAAATTTTCTGTGGCTACTTTATTTCGTGAACAGTCCTTAGATAACCAAAGGAAAGCAAACGTTTGTTTTATAAACAAAGCTTTCTACACTAACTATACGTATTACATTAATTTAATATTTTTCCGGGCGGTGGCGTTCGCTTAATGTAAATAGCGAATTGATAAAATTACTTCTAGTTACAAAATAAGGTTTTGTAAAGTCTATAATCCAAAATTTCATTCATTTAACCTTAATACTAAAAACCACATTTTATTGCTATACCCAAATGACGGATAAATACTTGAAATCGTTTGCTCTGCTAGTGAATGTCTGTTTGTAAAATTCCTCGACATCTAAAAATCAAAGTGAGCGTAAATATTTCATTATAAAAATGTTTGCTTGGCGGTGTCGGTGCAATGAAAATTCATGCTTACTCAAAAATTCAAAACTTTATTAACTAACAATATCCACAGGATTTATCCTGAAAAATATTAATTAAGCAAAATCGAATAGACGACAAAATTACATTATCTCTTTACGATATGTACGACACGTGTTCCGAATTTATTTGCCATCATCGTCCACATAACTGATTTTAATTAAAAATTAGTTCGTTTTAACAAGCAAAATTTCAAGTGTTATTTAGGTTTTTATTTTTTTTATATTTCTTTTTTGATAGATGCTGCGCTTACAATGAAGCCATTAACACATTTTTGATAAGTGTGCGCTTATGGAAGTTCAGATGGCCACTTTCAAATTAACCGTGCAAAAATAAAAGCGCAGATGTAAAAAGCTTGCTTTCGTTCTGTCTGTTTTTTTAGAAGGTTTTCATCTAGATTCTAGATAGTCAATTTCACTATTTTTAATATCACTCAATTAATGTTTTTGCGTTGTAATTTTTTTCAAATTAGTCTGTGCTTTACAAGTACGATGCTATTGAATAAATACTTTTGAAGTAAAAATGATCTACAAACATGTTTTAATTAACTTTTGATACCTGGAGATTCCTTTATTCATTTTGTATGTAAATAAATACTTAAATAGCTACATCAAGTGCTTACAATTTGTTGTATCCTGGTAAAAAATGTTAGCTACTTTTCCTGAGAAAGTTCAAGAACTTTCTTTGAAAAAGAAATTGAATAGGGCAGAACGGTACATTTAGCAAAATAAGATCATGTTTAGACAGTAAAAGTGACCCCGAGGCGGTTAATAATGATAATATGAATGTTTCGTAAGCGCTAAAATATGGTAGTGAAATTGATTATAACGCTGATAATAATGTAACTGGAATTATGTAACACAATCCGAGATTTATATGCTTAGGTTGCAGAAACACAAAAGCCCAAATATAATGGAACCATAATAATCAATCACATAGAAAAACTCAAACGGAAGTACGAAAATCCATATGTCAGAATTAAATGTTTTACAAATTAATAATTCCTGTATTCTACACAATTTTCTTGAAGTGTATTCATAAAAAGTAATAGCTGTTTAAGAAAGTCTGTAAAACATTTTCTACTAAAAATTATTTAGAACAGATTCGGATATTATACAGATTATGATGTTATATGATTTTTGTAAATTTTGTTCTGTTTCAAATTTTTTAAGAATTCTATGTCAATCCCGATCGATAGAGTCAATAAACTTCTATGATCATCGTTATAATTTGACTATTTACGAAGTTTTCTCGCAAAATACTAATTTCTTATCAAATTCTCCATTCAAACTTCGTCTTAACCGCTTTTAGCAATAGGTTTGGTTTCCCCACCTAGTCGATACCACTAACTATTAGCGAGAAAATCAGAAAATTAAAATATATGTAGAAATTTTAAAATTAAATAACATTTGTAAATATTTTTCAATTTTCTGGTTTTTCCGCCAATCGGTTGAGATGACAACAACTAGGTTTGAGAAATCAGGCTTCTCACCACACACATTTCTTAATTTTCTTAAGAATTTGATATTTTTCTCGAGTAATGTGATATAATTGTCCGTAAATAATTATTGCAATTAGGTAAAAAATTGAATAATTTTGGAAATTGTTATTTTGAATGGTTAAGAATTTAATTTAGAAATTTTAAAGATAACCTAAAATAAATCTGATACAGCGACAGATGGCAGATTTATCTATTTATTTTATTTTCCCATTTATATTCGAAATTTATTTAACAGAAAATTTACTATTTAGTTTGAGTTTGGACTTATTTAAATTTTGGAAATAACAAAGAGTCTCATTGCTCATCGTGCGGTAATTTAATTCTTGGAGTTTAATAATTTATTAATATTTTGATTTTCCATCCATATTACACCGCAACACAGGGGTGGGCAGAATTCAAATACATGTATTTGAAATACAAATGTATTTTGTATTTTTATTATGTATTTCAAATACAAAATATATTTTAAAATACAAAATACATTTTAAAATACAAAATATCTTTTTAAAATACAAAAATATATTTTAACTCTACAATTTATTGTTGAGAGTTGAGCCAATGAAAATGTCAATTAAGAGTTCTATTCTCAATGTCTGTGCAAAATTTCCTTTAAGTGCTTTGAACAGCATAATATTTTTTAATAAAAGTTTAAATACCTTGGAAATTTATAAAAATCATATCTACAGGGTGTCCCCGGATACATTTTACATAACTTAGGTGGTGATAGAGAACACTTTTTTAAGGAAAATATTTAACAAAATTTTTTTTTAATTCAAACCCTCGACAATTAGGCCCCTTTAAAGCAGTTTTAAAACCTTTTACTTTCACGTCGCCATAGCCCCCAAAATATTGACTTTTCAGTAAAATGGGTTTAGTACTTTATTAAAGAGCGTGAAATAATCTACAAGCTAGATTCAAACCTTTTATTATCTAAAATCAACGACTTTTGAGTTATGAATTAAAGTAAAAAAACTGTAGAAAAATTCGAGCTTTATTATTATCTTTGTTTTATTTGAAAACTGTATATTTTAAACAAAACATTTTACAAAAATCTTTCATTTTTGAAAAGAAATCAGCTGTTTAAAGTTTATATTGATACCCATTGTTTATTAATTTTTAAATTTTAACCCTGCGACAGTCGCGCCTTTTATTTTTATTTGAGCGGTCGCGCTGCAGTTCTTAGGTCCGTATAATGAGATATCAGTTATTTTGTGAGATTATGTTGCATGTCACAAAAACACAAAAACTATTAAAATAAAACAAATTTTATTCAAAATTAAAATTTTACTAAATAAACTGTATTGATTCAACAATTTAGAAAAGAAAAACAAAATTCTTCTTTGTATTTGTATATTAGCACTAGTAGCCTAGTAGACCCATGGCAAATTCTTCTTTAGTATTTATAATTGTTAATCTTCATTCGGTTTTGTTTCGAGGCAGGTAGAATAGGTAACTTTTCTTTGGCAATGCTCTATACAAACAAATTTCTCACAGGAACCGCAAATAATTGTCGTTTTTCTGTTTTTGTGCGAACAAAACTTGTGGCAGGAAAGTATATACCTACGCACATCAATCGATATAATGTTGAATTATGTAAACGATTTCAAATTTTATCAACAGTGCGGAACTCTGTTCCCCGACGCGACTGCCGCAAGGTTAATAATTTTTAATTTTAAAAATTAACCTGTTGTTTATTAATTTTGTTCGTTTAAATATACTAAATTGTTGATTAAAGAATAGCTTTTATTTAATAATTTTATGAAAATATGAAAAAATGTATTTTGTATTTTAAATACTGTATTATCTTGTATTTGAAATACTGTATCTTGTATTTTGTATTTCAAATACATTTTTACATGTATTTTGCCCACCCCTGCCGCAACACAATACAAAATAATAATCAAAACACTAAACGAATAAGCATTAAAGGCTATATAATCACTGAAAAAGAAATCGTATGCAAATAAGGTCATAATAATTATTCAAGTAACAAAAGAGTAAAATACATTCAGGGTTTTACACAATTAAATTCATTAATTTGTTTTCTTAGAATTAATAAAACAAATTCCAGAGCAGTATTTTATTGAAAAGTTCAGTTTGTGGAATTATGATGGTTTGCAATAAAATCAATAAAAATTAACGTTCAAACGGCGTATTTTAATTTTTAATAAGCGGAGACACTCCAGATGGTACTAATGGTAGATCTTTGAAGTTAACCAAATTTAAAATAAAAGTAAGATATTATCTTGCACTGATTGTACCTACTGGGATGATCCGATACATGAGAGTTTTTACTACATAAAGTGATCCGACTGATAGCTTCATTTACAATTTAAAAAATAACATAAAATAATAAATAAAATAATTCCCAATTTTAAAAAGCAAAATTTAATTTAATCCTGCGAACTGATTTCCCAAGGAGTAAATTTTCAATTCGCATCGATTCAACTTAACAAATCTTGAAATTTTCGCATTTCTGCTTTGATGGAGTTTTATTTAGTTCAGTTATAATAATGTGATCTTAACTGGAAAATCGGAGGCCATGGAGTCAAGTATGCGCAATGAGCGTTGACTTAAAACAATGTCACATTTCGATTTCAGTAGAACGAGGGGAGCAATTTAATCAGGAGCAACAAGAATAGAATATAGATTACACGAACAACCGTGATTATTTTTATTTGATTGTTGCTAGATTTGAAATAATCATTTTCTCTTTCTTCTCCTGTTTCAAATTCAAATCCAAATAAGGAAATTAAATTTGCGGCAGAACTTGGAAACACATATTATCTATGATTCCAATAAAAATCGACGATTCCATACAAGTTCGGATAACCGAAAGGGAATAGTCCCAACTTTCAAAATTTAATTAGAATTTAAAAGAATATTTTTTTGAAAATTTATTATCCTAATATTTTTTATAACAATTATTAACACAATCATTAAGATCATAATAGAGTTTCGATTGAAGTTATTAAAAAAAAAGATTATCAAATTGGCAAGTTTATACTTCAGTTTATATTAATTTTATAATTTGCTTTAATAAGTGCGATTCATTTTCATGTCCAAAATTTACACGTTATAAACGTAATATCCACCTGTTGCTTTATCTAAATTTGATATTGTACCAATACCACAATATATTAAATTATGCATTTAACAGTTTGATTATTGAATAATAATTGTGTAATACAAAAAATATATCTAAAAGAAATATTTGTGTATTTTCAAAGAAATTAACTTTTTTAAAGCTTTTTTTACTTTGTTGTTGGGATGCCTCGAGTTTTGACTTTTGGCTTAAAAGGTTTCTTCCAAAAAGTTATATTATTAATTAATGAAAGAAACTTTACAACATTCAAACTTGAAAAGTTTAAGTTAAAAGTTACAATAAATAACAATTAAACTAAAATATATTTCACAGAAATATATTGAAGTAATACGGATATATTAAAAAATTTATTAAAGTTCGTGAGTGCATCATAACTATAACCCTAAGTATTACCTTAAAAAATCACAATATTTTTTATATTATTGAAACATTATATTTGAAATGCTAACTTCAAGGCCGACGGCGACGCCATGCCGATATACAAATTTCAATAAAGGTTAAAATTCATTGCAAATTCTACAAATGCTTTCTATTTAAACTTCTAAAAGTTATATTTAGTTTGCAAGAATCTGTAACCACAACCTTCGTATGATACAGTTTAATAATACTAATATTATTAATAATAATAATAATTAATAAACTTTAATAATACGTAATTTAAATTAAGAATTTAACAGACTCGATATTAAAACGTGAGGTAAAATAGTTTTCAAAATGCCCTGCTAATTTCCCCGATATTGGCATCTATTTCCTGTGTATTATGAACGCAAAGGACCTAAACAGTTTAACCTGGTTTTTAAATCACAGCAAGATTCCTGTTTTTTTTTTGATACATAACCCAACATTTTAGCACTAAGAACGGTCATATTTGACAGCTGTCATTTCAATAAAATAGCGCGCAAATATTGTGCACAAATATTCAGAAATTAATTCAAATAAAAGCATTTTGTGTAGTTTTTGATTAAAACATAATGTGTTTTATCTGGTTTATCTGGTTTTATTTTTATAAACCGTTTAATACCGGGTATTCAATTTTATGCTGCCAGCTAGAAATAAAATTAAAATTAGTTGAATAATTTAAACGTCGATTGTGGTTATAATTTTCCGGACATTGCTGTAGAAAAGATTAGCATAAATTAAAAACTTTTCTATTGTACCCGAAAATTGTAAATTACACTATTAAAAAACCCAACCTCGAAGTGTTAAGCGGGCTGAATATCTTTTTCGAGATACTCGCCAAAACATTAATTAAAAATGCATTAAAGCTTTTGTGGTTAGCATCTTTTTTTCATAAAATATTTCAGATTGTGAAACTATGGACTAATAGGCTATTAGCAATTTTAAATTTTACTCAGAATTTATAAAATATTTTTAATTAAATGTTTAAATTGGCAATTTCAGTTTAATAAGTGTTTAAAGGTTATAAAATGAAGAATAGATTTTTAAATTGATTGCGACTCAAGATTGATTCAACTTCAAAAATAAAGACAGCTAAATCAGCATTGCAAAAAATTTTTAAATGAATTTATATTAAAACTTAATCTTTATGCATATAAATAGGGTAAGTTCAGTACTTTTAACGCTTCGTTTAGAAAGTTGTTGGTCAGATAGGAGGGTGGCTGAGGTTTAAAGGAATCTGGTCTGGTCTGCACTTCTCTGTAGAATGTAAAATTAAGAAAATTAAGAAAAGTCTAACGGTTTGATAAACAAACAACTTTGTTGTTTATCGGCAAACGTTTGATTTTTTTATTTCTGTTTTAAACTTTTTCAAGTTAAAATTACGCTTTCTTAATAATATAAAGCAAGCTTACGGTCGTCAAGGAAACGATACGACTGAAAAAAGTCTAAAGAAAAACTAACTTGACTAGTTATAGCGATGAAACATTTCAGAAAAGACAAAAAAACTGAAAATCTTCCATGGTCTTGCAATTGCAGTGCAGAGGATAAATACAGAGCCGAAAATTCAAAAGTTGAAATTTTTAGAATCTATGAAAATTTACTAATTGAATCTTTATTAAACATCTTTATTAAAATTTCTCCACTTATTCACAATAAATTTCCGCTACTTCGTTAACCAAGTGGAAAGCAGTTTTCTGTTACTAATCTAAGGGAACATACAACATTAAATTTTCTTAATGTCAAATTGTTGTCATTAAATGTTGTTTCAACCCTCCAGCCAACAGTGAAACGACAGGTTTCACCCGTCGAATCGAGGGTTAAAAGGATTTTTTCTACATTTTTAGTCTAATGCATCGCCTGATGATGGCATAGTACGGTGAAAACGTTTAAAAAATCTATCGCTCTAGTGCTGTTTATTTCTGAAAATTAGAGAAACTTGATTATTGATTAGAACGATATAAACATTTTAAAATCTAAGCAAAAAAGGACACACTTTGTAAGTAAAACTAATTAATTACCTGCTCTTGTTACGCTAACCAGGTAATTTAAATCGTTGCCTGAAAAGTTACCTAGAAATATTAGTTTTTCATCTGCAAAGTTAAAACTATTTGAGAAAATAATTCAGTAAAATCTTAAGATAAAAGCAAATATGGTATAAGATCCTATAATATTAATTTTGATTTTAAGTAAAAATACAAAGACGTTAAAAGCCACAGCAAATCCTACTTTTATCTCTAACCCGACTTATTTTCGTTTATTACTTTACTTCTGAGTCTAATACGTTTTGAAATTGTTTCGTTTTATTAATATAAAATGTTTAATAAATTCATACAAATAATTTTATTTTTATTTTTCCACATTTATACATACAAATTTTTGTCTAAAATAATCAATAGGTAAATAGAACAAACAACAAAATAAGGTCATTTTTAAAAACTTTTTATAAGTAGTAATTTTTGTACCCACAACCTATTGTATCAAAACAATGCTGGATTTGACTCATACATGATGACTCATACATGATGACTAATACATTGTGATTCATATCATATGATAACCTCGATGTTTGTTGTTACAAATCTGCCGACTATACTGCTGACTTGCAGATTTAATCTTTCTATAAGTTTGTAGACAGATCCATTATGTTATTAATTGTAGTGTGTTACAGTATTAGTGTAAATCTTAATGCATTCATGTTCTATTGCCAGTAACTTTACATGTAATAATTAAATAATCGTTTTAGCTTTCATTATACTGTATATTTCGGAAACTTATGTTTATTTGTTGTACCAAAGTTGTCTTTCCTTAAAGATAATGCTGTATTTTGTATACAATGATATTTAATATTTAACATTTATCAGGTAAATTAAGTTTTAATGTAAAATTTTTTACATGTTTTGAAATATAACAATTTCTACTGTGATAATTTTAGGGAGAAATTTATATAAACATTTAATTATTTCAAGGTGAAAAATGTATTTAAACTTTACAAATTTCATTTTATTTCAGGATTATGACATATTGCTTGGTAACAAATTATGTCATTAAAAAAACTTAATGATGGTTAAATGGTCCAATTAACTAACCGAAAATGAGGACTTACAGCAAATATTTCAATATTACACGCGAACACACGAGTATTCAATGCAACATGCTACTTTATTGACTAAATTTTGTTGTGGTATCGATAAAATGTTAAGGCTAATATGTTACAGCCACATTCAGAAATATCCATTACAGTATTAGCAACTACTGAATTTTTAAAGATCGTCCGAATTAATTATTAATAAATTAGACATTGAAGTGCAAATAAATTTATTTTAAAACTTTTATTATATTATGTTTTTAAATCTGCCATGCAAGAATTATTCTTTCTATCGATAACCAGGCGCCTTTTGCGGCATTGTGCCGCCGCACCGGCTCTTGGCACTGCTTATAAAAAATTTAAAGAATTTTTTATTTTATTTTCAAAAATATTTTTATGCTATTACTTGTCATCCTTTGACTGGTTATCGTGGTCGTTGTATAATTCTTTTAGAAATATTTCTCAGTTTTATAAGCGCATTTATGAAGGCTTGGAACGCTTTGATAGAAAGATTAGTCGTATTATAAAAAAGGTTCATTTAAATATCCTAACTGGTTAGATTCCCACCTTATTCTGTAACATAAACACAAAGTTTACGTACAACCTAAATCTGCCGTTGATTCTGAATACTACTTCTACCTGAGAAGTAATTTCAAAGCCCTTCATTTGATTGCGTATGATATTCACTTACTGGAAGTACAACCAGTTTGAATCGTATCATAAAATGTTCTATAGGTAAATGTTAACTAGTTGAATTCCTTAATTCTTTCTTTTCATCAATGTATGTTACACATAACATGTTAACATAATCGATTCCCTTTTCATAGATAAACCAAAAGCTACAGAAGCTATTAGAAATGTTTCCACTAACCTACCCACACCTTTCCTCTTGATATTTAAATTAAAATACGATATGGTAGAAATTATTTGTATCGAAGAGTAATAGTGCCGTAGGATCTGAGATTGAATGCATTGTCTTGGTCACTGATACACTGTATGATTTTATAGTTCATAAATGATCTTGACTCAGCTAAATCTCGGAGGACTACTTATTTCAATTAATTGCTAACTTTTTAGTATTTTTGTCGTCTCAAAAATAACATAATATCTAGAAAGGAGGATAAATTTTATATTTTAGATTAAATCTGCAAAGTAGATTTTACTTTTCACTGCAACGAAGAAGCAAATTGGTGGCAGCGGTGGGATATCTGAAGAGACTTGCCACTCAAACTTTCTAAACTTTTTAATTAAATCAAATTAAGACTTGAAAACACACAGGTAAACTTTGCCTAGCATATTGCTTTTTCACGTGTGACTTACATAATTCTCTTGCTCATATTTATTAGTTTTAGACAATCTTAAATTGTATGGGTAGGTGAAATAATATTACTCTATTTTAGCAGTTTGTGTAATTGGAAATCTAAAGGAAAAACAATTTAATAATAAATAAAAATAAATTAATTTAATTGACTTAATTAATTAATCAACTGGGTTCGTGATTTGTGACCATTACTCTCGTATACCGTCGGAGTTGAGCCATTGAGCCATTTTCATTTAAAGAAGTGGAAACTCCAGTTGGTTTGCTTTTTTGCACCTTGAAGTTTTACTAAAAGAAAAAAAAATTTCTTTTAATAGTAAAACAGCGTTAAATTTACGTTAAAGAGGCGTATTCTGTTTGATAAGTTTATGCAGTTAGTCACATTTACTTGCTTCCAGTATAGCGACTAATCATATTCAACTGTAACGATTAATAATAATTCCACACAACTAATTTAGTTGGTTAGTGTTTATTCAGCATCTTTGAACAGGATTGTATTGAAAATACAGGGTATCCCCGGATAGATAACTTAGGTTTTTCTAAGAAAAATATTTAACACATTTTTTTTCAAAACTCAAACCTTTAAGTTTGGTCTCTTTAAAACATTTTGTAAATTTCCAGTTCACATGGCCATAGCCCTGAAAAACTGACTTTATGTAGTAAAAATAGTTTAGTGCTTTTTTAAAGAGCGTGAACCTTTTATTATATAAAATCAACGGCTTTCGACTTATGAATTAAAGTAAGTAAAGGAAGTGTTAAAAAATTCTAGCCTTTTGTTGATTTTTTCCACAACCCTGTACAGTACAATTAGAGTAAAAACAACCCAAACCGGAAAATCCAAAAAATAAACAATTTAATTGCTACAAAACGTTCATTACTCGTTTCTCTATAAGTACTAAAAAGTCTCCCGTTCTAGAGCGACGGGTTTGAGTGGGGCGAAGGGCGTAAGGAGTCAAAACCATACGTTTCTACAGTTTTTGTCAAATATCTCGAAAATGATGGAAGATACCGAAAATACCATTCTATACAAAATTAGAGGCCGTGAAATTTTCTACAAAAATAGTTCTATAAATTTTTTTGGTAAACTCTATAGATTAGGAGATATGAGGGGAGGACAGTTTTGATAATTTTCTTATTTACTTTTTGTTTTTACTGTAATTTTTAATTAATTTTAGAATTTTGTAATTACTGATGGAAGTGATGGAGAAGAGAAGTGATATTAACCATGTAATGCACATTTCAAATCGTTAACCCATTCATGCGCGTCACAAACTCTGACCAAAATCTGTACTAAAATCTGTTTCGAATAGGATTTTAGTAAATAATATTATCACATAGAAACCTTCTCCTGACAATTACGAACACAACGAAAAAAAGATCAGCCAAATCGGTAGAGTGGTTCTCAAGTGATAAGCGTACACACATTTTTTACGTTTCATTTTTATATATTATATAAATTTGTATGTCCATATGTAATTTTAATTAAAAGTATTAAAATGCTCTTTACAAGCCAGTCTGTAACTTACAAAGATTTTTTTTTCATATAAATAATTAATCCTGGAAAAAAGTATTCAAGAAAGGCAAAAATTCATTAAAACTTTCCTCCTTCATATCTTCTAATCTGTGGGGTTTACCAAAAACATGTTTAACACAATTTTGTACAGGGCGGGATTTGCTTTATCTAACGTCATTTTCGAGATATTTGACCAAAACTGCGGGAATGTATAGTTTTAACTCCTTCCCCCCTCGCCCCACCCAAACCTTAGCTCTTAAGCAGGAGACTTTTTAGTACTTATAGAGCAACTGATAATAAACATTTTGTAACAATCCAACCTCGTATTTTTTGGATTTCGGGGTTCACATTTAATTATACTGTACTATATGTTTTAAATGAAACATTTTACAAAAAATCTAGTCAAAAAACAAAAAAAAGCTCGATTTTTCTACATTTTTTTACTTACTTTAATTCATAACTTGAAAGCCGTTGATTTTAGACAATTAAAGGTTAGAATCTAGTTTGTAAATTATTTCACGCTCTTCAAAATAACATTGAACCATTTTTACTGAAAAATCGAGATTTTCGGGGCTAAGGCCATGTGAAGGTAGAAATTCAGAAAAAACTGCTTTAAAGCAGAGGCCTAACTCTGGACGGTTTGTGTCCTCTATCATCGCGTAAGTTATGTAAAGTGTAGCCAGGGACACCCTGTATACAAGATTTGGAAATAAGTTAATATCATGCAAAAAGCATTTATTTATTTAATTTTTGTTTACATTTATCTATAATTTTTTGTTGTTTGCCAAAAAAGAATCACGAGCTTTAATTTTGTGTTTTTTATTGAAAAGTATTTCGGCTGAGTTTTAAAGAATAGGATGATAAATGTTACATTTACATGTGTTTTAGGATATCAAAAATATACTATTTTATAAAAATGTCGATTTACATAAAAACTACATTATCCTAGAAATGGAATATATTTGTCGAGCTTTTACAGTTATTCCATTCATGTATTCTTTACTGAATTGCATAATATGTTGGTGCGATGATCAGATTTTATTGAAATAATGTAATATTAATTTACAATATCTTGAAGCTTTCGGGCATTTCTATAGCAGTAAAAGAAATTTTAAATTAATTTTTATCTTGAATTTATGTGAAGTTTGGACTTTAATATGAAATTTTACTGTCTCTGGTTTTCCGCACGTATTTGCTTGAAAACGAGTTTCTCAACATAGAAAGTTTAAATGTATGGTAAGTTTAAACAGATTCTTTCATATAACAATAGTTATTACGTTACCACAATAAAAACTTCTACCTTGGTTAAATATGAAAGCTCAAGCTTTAGCATTAGGCATTTATTTAGCTACCTCGACAATGTGGCATTATAGTAATATTATCCTCGAAAAATCCTGACAGTTTGAAATATAATTGCACTTAAGTTGTTACATTTTAATATTTTTCAGTTTATTTTACTTTTAGTATTTTTTTAAGTTGCAGAAGTGTTAATAATAACAGAATTAATTTGAGGTAACGCTTAAAAAACCATTAGCTTAATAAAAGCTTAAGTGTAATAATTAATCTTCCATTTAGTTTTAATTAAATTGTGTTTTGTATTAATACATAACTTTCCCATTAACTAACCTTGTTTTATTAAATAAAATTACACCTAATCACCTCATCGCATTCATAAAAATGTATCAATCAAAATTAGTCATTTGGTACTGATGTATTCCTGTATTATATTTCAGTGATACTTCATTTTAACATGCGATGATTGATTGCTTACCAAAAGACACCATTAAGAATTTGTTATACTTGAAATATATCTTGAAATAAAAATTTATCAATGAACCGGACAAATTGATTGGTTTCGCGTTTAATCACTGTCTGATTAAATCATTTCGTTATATTTTACTGCACTAATTATTTGTTTTCTTTTTTAATATAAATTCCTCATTTTCTATTTTTTATAACGAAGAATTATTATTTCCTCGACCAAATTAAAATTAAAAATGAAAAGCTATGGAAAACCTTTTTAATGAAAAGCATTTTGTTTTTCCAAAAATTATAGTTCAGTTACTTTTCTACCAAGATAGAACGCTCAAAAAATAAATACCATGGTCAGGTATCACACTTTTCTGGGTAATTGCTCTAATCAGTGGCGTAAAAAGCAGGTGAGGGATCCGTGTGCAAAGCTGGAACCTACGTCAATTCATCTCGGACATTTCGTCGCCCGACAATTCATCGCGGACAGTTCATCGTGCGAGAATTCATCGCCGCGACAATTTATCGCCGCGACAATTCATCGCTTGCGTCAATTCATCACGTGCAACAATTCATCGCAATTATATATAATTAAAATAAAAACAACTAAAATTTGACATTACAAAATTAATTAAAACAATTAAATTAAATTAAAATATTTTATATATTTAAAATATAATTAAAATAAAAACAAGACATATTTTTATAATTGCAAAATTGCAATTAAAAATTATGGGCTATACCTCGAAGAAAATCTAAAATAGGTCTGTTAGCGTAATCTTCCACTATTATTTTAATTCATCTATCGGTGTCTCTGTACACTTTTTTTTGTAGAATTTCGTTTCCAGCAACAAATTGTTCTATATTTAAACATTTAAATCTAGGACAAATTTATCATGCACGCATTTTCCGGTGTAAATAACAGCAACTCAACCCTTTTCAGGGCCCCAAAAGTGTACAGGATTTTTTATTTAACACAATACAATACAAATACAAAGTGTTACAAAAATACTAATAATAATTATGCATTTATTCACCCGACTTTCCATTTATTTATTAACATTCTATACGCGATGAATTGTCGCAACGATAACTTGTCGCGGTGATGAATTATCACACGCGATGAATTGTCGCACGATGATTTGACGGTACACCGCAAAGCTGTCAACGGGGGCCCTGCTTTTATAAAAGACAATTTTGTATACAGGACTTGGAATTCCGACGATTTCCATGCAACTCCAGTGATTTCCAAAGAATTCCTTCAAAACAAAGGCGAATATAGAGACTAGTAACTACACTCTTTTTTAAATTTTACTAAAATTTGAAAATTATACTTTATCTTATCAAAAATATATAGATGAGTTTCTCTATTTTTCAATTTTCTGGGATTTCCTTGATTTTTCCAAGAATGTCTAGATTTCATTAAATTAATATCCTAGAATTTTCTGTGATTCTCCACTTCACAAGATTTTTTGGATATTTTTCTAAGATTTTCTAGAATTTTCTATTTCCTCTAATTTTCTACATTTTCTAATTGTAAAATTAAGGAGATTTTCGTGGATTTCCTAAGATTTTCTGGGATTTCTTAAAATTCTTCCGGATTTCCTCAAATTTGATGGAGAAATTGTCATATTCAAGACAATTGGGAAATTTGAGGAAATCTAGAATATTATAAACTATCTTTTATTGCTTTTTCCATCTTGTGAGATTTTATTGGCTTTAAAATTTTCTGGATTTTTTGTGATATCTTAAGATACCTTTGAATTCTCCATTTCCTAGAATTTGCTAAAATTTTCTAGAGTTTCCAAAGATTTTTTTGAGATTTCTATGGATTTCTTAAGATTTTCTATATTTCTACAAATTTTTTAAGAATCTGTGTCTTGAGATGCTTTGAAATTTTCCAGAGGTTTTTCAGATTTCCCTTTACTAGTACACACAATTTATTCGGCGATTTCCCGTTAGTTTTGTACTAACTGGAAAGCCAAAGGGAAAATAGTGATATAAAATGTGAAAAGAAATTCAAGTAAATTTTAGAGTATCTTAGGAAATTCTATGAAATATAAGTAAAACTTAAAAATACTCTTTCCATGGAAATCTTGGGAAATTCAGGAAATCTTTAGAATACCATAGATTAATTCATAAATTTCCAGTCGAGTTAAACAATTTATTCAAAATTTTTTTTAAATTTTCAAATATACAAGTCGATCATAAAAACCATATTGACTTATGGGTCAGAAACGTGGAAAATCACAAAAAATTACAAAGAAAAACTAAAAGTAATTGAGATGGATGCATTACGAAGAAGCTGTCGAATATCATTATTAGAGCATATAAGAAATGAGGAGATTAGAGAGAGAATTAAGGTACATGAAACTATTATACACGATATAGAAAAGAACAGGTTAAGATGGTATGGGCATTTAAGACGTATGCAACCTCACAGGTGGCCTCTAAAGATTTGGGAATGGATTCCACCACAGAGGAAAAAAAGGGAGCGACCTGTGAGAGAATGGAATCAAGAAGTACAAGAAGCCACGAGAAGAAGAAATCTAAACGAGAACGATTGGCTAAATATAAAAGAATGGCGTTTAGGATGCGAGAAACGGCCTAAGCTGTAAAAAAAAAATTGCACAATATATATATATATATATATATATTCCAATCCAAAATTTTACATAGTATCTGTGACGCTCCCTGGTATGTCCCAAATAATGTCATTAGTGCTGACCTTCAAATTGGTAGTGTAAAGGAAGTAATTTCTTCTATGAGCAAAAAATATCACATGAGACTTACAAGCCATCCCAACCCATTAGTATGCGACCTACTGATTGAACTACAGGTAAAGAGACTGAAGAGGTATGATCCTATGGACTGGCCCCACCGCGTTTAAGTTCTTGAATTGTCGACTAAATTGTATATATTTGCCTATGTTTATATTTGCCTGTATTTATATATAATATATATATATATATTACAATATTATCTGTATAATAAACATAAATATTTCTTTTAATTACTTCATATCTGATACATAACAATCTAGTAAATAAATACCATTACTGATATTACGATTACGGTGTTATAGGTAACTAAATACAAGTAATGACAATTATTAATTATCCTGAAAATTATATTAACTCAACTTGCCTTTATACGAATAATACGAATTTTTGTAAAAAATTAAAAGGTAGCTGTTGAATTATAATGTGTAATGATTGTTGACTTTCGATTATATAAAGTAGTGGAAAAATAGTTGACAATACGATCAGAACAAAATAAATAATAATTATTGTCCGACGTTTCGGGTTTTTTTATTGACCTATTTCCAAGGCTACAAATACATATTAAAAGTAAAAAATTAAAATATTAAAAAACTATCGCTGGCATTCTAACCTATTAAGAGAAAAATGGACGTGTAAGAGCCACGATATTGCAGGTGAACCCTATCCTTAACCAAACTTGCAACAAAATTAAGGATTGATTCTCATCTACTCATATATGAGTCGACAATAAATGATAAAAGAGATGTCGAATACTTCGCAGGCGGAAAAAAACTTTTCTGATTATAAATTTAAATATTTCAATTTATATTAAATTAGTACCAACCTAATTTATTTTACACTAGACATAGCCTGGAGAGCAGTTAACTTGGATTGAAAATTTTTCATTCTGAATTAATCACTTATTTAGGTTAGTCCAGTGATTTTTGTTAAAAGTTTGGTTAAGAATAAGGTTGTCCTAGAATGTGGTGGCTCTTTGTCCACTGTTTTCTCTTAATAGGTTTGTATTCCATTGATAATTTTACCAGTTTTTAATTTTTTCATTTTAATTTGTTTTCTTAGTCTTGAAAATGTGCCGTTAATAACCCTGAAACGTCTGACAATATTATTTATTTTATTCTGACCGCTTTCTGAACTATTTCTCCACTTATATAAAACTTATATATAAATTATAATAAATACATTTACATTACATACATACATTTAAATACATTTTTACAACATCGCGGCCAATCAAGCTGATTGATAAGAATTATTGATTATGTTCAAAATTAAAAAGCGTAAAATTTGTTATATGAAAAATGATAGATAACGATTGAGAATAAGCTTCTTATAACTTTTTCTGCAAATTCAAATGGGCACTCAATAAATCCTACTAAAGCGATAATGCATAATTTGAGAATTTTGAAATAAACCTTAATTAGTTTTAGTTTGGTTATTGGATTGACCGTCATTTAAAATATTTCCATAAAATATCAACGCTATGAAAATAGGAAATTTAACTTAATTTACTTGCTAATTAATACAACCTAAATAATAGTAAAATTTCAGGCAAAAATCGCATAATTAAAAATCGTTAATTAAAAAAGGTTCAGTAACGAATTTAATCCCAATAACAATGAAGCGTAAATTTATGAAAGAAAGATTTAATCTTACTCAAATGTAAAATTTGCTTTCCAATTACACGTTAGGTTTCAACTAAGGTAATTAATTGGTTACACGTCAAAGAAAAATAAAAAATGTTTACAAACAGAAGTGGAATTGAACGTCAAAGTAAAGTGGCTAAGTGAATTAGTAGTTTCAAACAATATTATTATTTTTAATTTAGCAGAGATAAAACAAATCCAGGTCAAATTACATAATTTACTATTTCGTGGTTCACTAAAATTGCTTACATAATCAAATTTTGTAAATTTAAATTATTTTCTTTTTCAAACTTCAACGAAAAATAGCTTCTTTTAATTTAATAATTCAACTAGCAGTTGATAAATAGCACTAAAGTGTAAAGGCATCATTTTTGCATTGTAATTTATTGAATTAAATTGATTTATTGGTGTTTGAGTAACTGTGGCGCCCAACGTGGGGCGATATTTATTAACAAATTTTTATTTAGTTTTTAAGTTATATATATTGCTTGTAATTTATATAATATATCAGTGGCTATTGATCTATCCTGCTAGAAGGGTACTGCTAGTAAGAGAATTTGCAATTGTTTTAATCGCCAGTATCTCATATTGAACTTTATCGAGTTTTATTTTTAATTAAAAAATTTTAAGTTGAATCGTATCGAAAAGGTATTACCAATCAAATAAGAGTGTTGTACTCTATTATGTCGAAAGGAAAATTTTATACGTTAAAATTGGAGTAGAGGTTAATTATTTCTATTAGTTCATTAGAGAATACTTTACATTTATTATAATATCACAGAACAACTGGAAAAAATAAATAAGTGAGATTCTATTTTTAACAGGATTACAAGTTCATTTATTTTTAGTGAAATTGTATTTTAATTAAGTATACTCGGTCAGTGTATAATTCTGACAGTTGCTCTAAAATACGTTAACAACTTATTAGTTCAGTGTAGTATGAAACACATGTACCTTTAATTAACTTTTACATTTAAACTTGTAATTACTAACAATCAAGTTGTCTTTTAAACGTCGTAATGTGAAAACACGTAAATTCTCCATAGTTATTCCGAAAATGCATTTCACACTTTGCTTCACTCTATCCTAAAACCATTACTTTATAGTAAAACTTGGAAAACTTTAACTTGATGATTATAAAGTATTTACTTAAGCACCAATCAAATATTCATTTACTGATCAACTATTCATAGAATTAACTCAATAGATAGGTATTACAACATTTAAAATGAATAGCTACTAATTTTAATGTCATTAAAATAACTACTAATATAAATTATATTAATATACTAATAAAATTAATGTACTAGCTAAGGTGTTATTTGGCATTACGAACCCAGGCTCTCAACCCCTCGAATATAAAAATTTCTATTAAATTAATTCAGCAGGGCAGGAGTTAGGTCAGGTTGATTCAAATACGTTGAACACTGACCGACTGACCGGTGAAGACAGAAACTACAGAGATAATATTTTAAATAATACTTTTATAAGCTCTATGTATTTTTATCATTACGTTTAGAATATCTTTTAATCTAAGAAAAAGACACAAAGGTCTGTTTAGCCCGGATAAAAATTTTTGCTTGGATATTACAATAACAATAATCCAATTACTTAAAGCTTTTATCGTATTTTCTCTCAAAATTCTGCGTTAATTTTTTATAGCTATTGGGCATTCGAATGAATAATTTTAGCTTTAAAATTGAACAGCAAACCAGTTTATCTTTATTAACAAAACTTGAAATTGTGTAAAAATGTATATGCAAATGAGTTTTGCCGAATTGTTAGAACTTGTAAAAACCAATCTGCAAAATTTATGTCCGTAATCTTCATTTATACGCCAGTAGCGGTTGGTACGAGGAGGGCGATGGACCTCCTTCATCTTTCTAAACCGAAATATTAAATCATTATTATTTTTATCGACGAAAGACGACTAGATTGGATGGTAAAATTTTACATATTGTGGTGTTTCAAACATCAATTTTGAATTTTGTTTGTTGGGTTGCGAGGATTTTTCTAATTTTTGTAAATTTATTTGATTTTGTAAATAATTTTTAAAATTTTGGTAATAATGCGGGAAGTATGTTTGAGTTGGTAACAATTTTTGTAAAGGAAGGGGCTTTTTGCCGACGTGGGTATCGAGAGCGGACGTGTTCCGCCGCGCTCTCGAAATTTTTGAGCGATTTGGCCAGTTTTTTGCATTATTATTATTTTGTAAAAGTAGATTGGAAATTGTGCTATATCGAATTTGTTCATTAAACAAATAAAATTTAATTTTTGGTAAGAAATTTTTTTATTATTTCGACGACTGTGATTTATCTAAAAATTTTGGAAGATTTTAATGTTTAATTGATTAATAATTTGGATTGGATGTTGATTGAATTTAAATTTGGATGCTGGACAATCGAATAAATATTAATTTACGTGCGTTACAGCGATAGAGTGAGGCCTGGCGGGTTATCGCCACATAAAATAATTTTGAAATTATCTGAGCTAGCCGGAGCAAAATCAAGGTGTAGGAGAGGTTTTATGGAAAATTAATTCTTTTTCACAAAATATCACTACATCTTTTTGGCGCCCCACGTTGGGCGCCAATTTAGTTGCGCTGGAACGTTGGAAAAATCCAGCTTCCTTTTCTGAACTCAAAAAAATGTTTTTGCTCCGGCTAGCTCAAAAATCTCAAATTCGTATGGCGTCAAACAAAATTTTAATTTCATAAAAGGAAAATCGGCGGTCCAACTTCAGTGGCGCGATAACCCGCCAGTCCACACTATCGCTTCAACGTATTCGTTCCCTTGAACAATATTTTAATTTTAATTTATAATTTTCCAAATTTCTTAAATTCCAATGTCCAGCATCCAAATTTAAATTTAATTAATATCCGATCCAAATTCATTAACATTCAAATCTTCATCGAATTTTGAAAAATGGCACAATCAAAATAATCAAAATGCTTACCAAAATAATGTCTTTATTCGTTTTTAAACATCAAATTAAATCGCACAATTACAAAAGTATGCCAAAAACTGGCCCAAACGCTCAAAAATTACGAGAGCGCGGCGGAACACGTCCGCTCCGGATATCAACCTCGGCAAAAAGCCTCTTCCTTTATAAAATTGTCGCCAACTTAAAAATATTTCGCGCGTCACTATGAAATTCAAAAATTATTTACAATTCAAAAAAAATAATAATTAAATTGAACAAAATCTGCACAATTTAACAAAAGAAAAACTCAAACTTAATGTTTGAAACACGACAATATATACGCCATTGTGGCGTAGTATAATGGGTGTAATTTTAATTTAGATGGAGGCTTCCAGGACCGTCTACACAATTTACAGGGCCATGGAAGTCCCTCGTCTCTAGATCACGCTTGACTGATAATTTTAACGTTGTGCTTTTCACCTGATTGGATTATTTTTTTGGATTCTGAATTCTTGTGGGAAATAATAAATAAATATAAAACATATTTGAATGCTTATTAATTATTGTCACAAAGGCTGTTTAATACACGTAATACCTTTGGCAACTTTGTTAATTACTAAAATTTCAAAATTAACAACAGTTCTAATTAAAAAGTTTTAAGTTTGAACAAATCCAATTTATTAATAAATGAAGAAAACTTCAGAAACACTTATACAATTTTATTTTTATTTTATTGTAAAGTTTACAAAAATAAAAATTTATTTGAGGTTTATTATGTTAGGTTTAAATATGAAAATAATAATATTTAGAATGTTTCTAGATTTTTTGTAAGCCCGAGTATTCTTTCCAATTAATTAAAAGGTGGCTCTGTTTAATTTACAATTAACCGTTAAAATTCCAATTTAAATTAAAACATTTATAATATGTATAAGAAATTTTATTTTAATTATTTTTATTTAACTAGGGTAGAAATTTATAAAGTCGTCAATGCACATAATTTACATAATGTACTCTTTTCATGTATCATCCCAAATTTTCGTAATTTATACTGTAACAACTCTGTTTTTAATTGTTTTGATTATTTGAATATAAATACGGTAACATTTGATGCATAAGCAGAGTATCAAACTCGTTTTGATTTGACTACTTCCTTCGAAGCGACTTCGTTGAGCCTACACCACAATTGCCCTTAAATTTATTGGATAGCCTGCTAACAAGAGCAAAGTATCCCGTTAACTCTCTCCAAGAGTTTTCTCTTTTATTCATCACTGATGTCCAATCACGGTTGCTATGATAGCAGTCGAGTATTATTTTTAAAAAATGTTGTGGATTAGTCTCAAATGATATTTTTATTAAAATATTTCTGAAATTTTAATACTAATACTGTATCACGTACGAATTTGATTGATTTTTAGACGAATCAGAGAGCTGGATTTGCTTTCTCTGGGGCTACGCTGACATCTAAGCAATTACTCGGGAATGTCTTTGAATAATACTCGAATACTTCCCTCTCTCTTGGGTTCTATCCCTTGATATAAAAAAGTATGCCATTTTAGCAATGTCGCTATAAAATTTTCTATTTTGCTTTGAAATTATATACCTAATTCTACCTTTCAAATTAATTAATTATTTTAAATACTACCTACTGTATATGTACATACTATTAATTAGGATGGAATCAATTATAAATAAGAGAAGTTCGTTCTAAAGTAAGGGGAATAAGAAGATTAATTAATTGTTATTACTGTTCTTGTCATATATGAATGAATATTATTTACACGGCGTTATTGTCCTGCATTTTTAATTATGTTTATATTATTTGTTATTCATTATCCAAGCAGCTTAGAGCTATCACCTACAACTCTACTTCATTTCTTTCTAGCAGCCACTACCAGCTAACAGCTTTTTTTGAAGGTTAATTTGATGTTGAAATTCATAGTTAAATCAATTCTATCAGTTGATTGTGACGGAGTCTTATTGAGTCAAAGTGCTGCTGAAAGGTGAATTTGCACATTTACTAATTCAACCGCAGCTATTCTTACAATTCGGCAATTACTCTTTCCTTATGCGATTCCCTCAGCAATAAATTCCAGATGACAGCCTAAAAAAATAATGCACAACATTTATTTATAGCATTTATAAATTAAAGTAATCTGCGGTTGTTCCATCAGAGTAGAAATGAGCTTGAATTAAATTTAATATTTAATTAGTTAGGTGTACCGTATGGAACGGTTAAACCAAATGATCAGAAGTTACTTAAACTATATCATAACATAAATCCAAAAAATAATTAAATCTATAAATTAACTTGTAGCCTGAATTGAAATAAATGAATTTGATTTGACTAAAGTGATAAAATTAATAGTTCTCAACTTGAACATTAATATAGGTCGTATATCTTAAATTCGCACGCGACTCACTTCGAAATTTATCGGCACAATAAAAGTATAACTTAAGTTCACAAAAGATAATTTTCTTTGGTCGAAACAAGGTAGGCGGTAATTATGTTCGGTAATAAAGATGTGATGCAAATCTCAATGTTACAATTAATTACGGAAGAGATGTGAATTACTGATTTTATATTTCCTCATTAAGAGATATCCTTGTAATGAACAAATCGTAAAAGACACGACTTAACGTAACTTAAACTTCAAAACGTTAAAAACCGTTGCGATGCCCGTATGTGTCAGCACGAAAATTACACTAACCGAATTACTTCAAACGAACTCACTCAACATTACATATATTTGAAATTAAAAGCCATTGATTCCAACCTAGACCAGTAACCAGGTAGTTTTACTTGTCAAATTTCTGTGGCAAAGGATTGAAAAAGATTCCTATGTAATTTTGGTTGTAGAATCCTAATTTGACGTTTGCGAACAAAATTTCCTTGTGTCAAAGCCGCCATAATGAAAATACGTTGCCAAATCACGATTTTTTGCAAAAAAACTCAAAATTTTGGGCAACCTATTAATTTTTCGAAAAAATGAAATGTATCATCAAAAAAAGTAGATAAAATTAGCTACAAATGACTTTTTGGTTCATTTCCTAAGACGAAAATTAAAGCCGCAGGCGCCATTCGCGGTTTCGAAAAATTCAAATTTTATGATTTAACGAGTGAAATAAAGGATTCCACGCCGACAGCAACGGGTAAATATATAGCCTCTGGTCGATATGGAATTTAAATTTTTCCAATTTTCAAAAAAAATTTGAATGGCGAATGGCGCCTGCGGCGTTAATTTTTGTCCTAGGAAATGAACCAAAAAGTCATTTTTGATTCATTTGATTCATTTTTTCAAAAAATGAAGAGGGTGCCCAAAATTTTGATTTTTTTAAAAAACATACGAAATCTTGGGTTTTTGCGAAAAAATTAGCGTTCCGAAACGTGATTTGGCAACGTTTTTTCAATATGGCGGCTTTGGCACAAGGAAAGTTTGTTCGCAAATCTCAAATTCGGATTCTACGATCAACATTACATAGGAATCAGTAGCTTCTCTACGTGGACGATATGTTTGCGGCTGTACCTTTAACTGAAGTGGAGAATTGCATAGAACTACTCAATAGTTATGATAGGCATCTTACGTTCACTTATGAGTTGGAAAGAGGTTGCTCTATCCCCTTCCTTGATCTCCTGGTCAGGAGGAGAGAGGATGGCACTCTTACTACTGATATATATAGAAAACCGACATCCACCGACAGGTTCTTAAATTATAACTCCTCACACCCTCTAAGCCAAAAGATGAGCGTAGTCAACACGATGAAAAACCGAATACATACTGGCGTACCACACAACATCATAGGTAAAAGACTACACGATCTAAAACTACAGCTCCTCAAGAACGGTTACCCTGCTCGCTTGATCGATTGGGCTCTCTTCCAAAAGAGACAACGCACTTCAACCGCCCACACAGAAAATCTTGAAACACCGGCCAAGTTTAGCAAGATCACCTTTTATCCTTGGCTGGATCAGCAATCTCAACAAGATCATTTTCTCCAAAACCAAGGACAAAGTTCCAACCCTAGATAGAGACAACGTTGTTTACTGCATGAAGTGCCAATGCAATAAATACTACATAGGCCAAACAAAACAACGATTATTGTCGGCCCGTGTACAACAACATATGAACGACGTCAAGTCTAAATCCACCAAAACTGGCTTGTCTGAACACGCGGTCCAAACCACACATGAATTTAAAATGGTGAACATAGAAATCCTTGCGACGGAGCAAAATTACTATAAGAGAACCTTTTTGGAAGCAGCCTTCATATCTACCTACAACGAGAATGTAAATAAGCAGACTGATTACGGGTATTTAAACAATGGCTACAAAGACCTCCTCAACAAATTTAAACACAATTTCAACGACACCTAACCATGCACTGGACTCCTGTTGTTTTGGCGGCCGGTTTCAGGATGATGCTGGAAGATAGACAAATAACCCCCTTTGGTTATGTTTACTTCTTGGTTTGCGGTTTTACGACTACCAGTATCTATTTACAGATATCTGTTTGGTTTTATTAAACTTTCTACAATCGATCGATTGCAACACTCATGTCAATAACGGGATGGGACAACTCGGCGCTAGGCCAACTCGGCGCCATAAAAATTATTTTAAATGTTATTTAATGTGGAAAATACCATCCAAGTTATTGAAGAATGTGTAGGTGGTTTATCACAAGCTGCCTCGGGAATACTTCCAAATTACGCCGCACTTCGGAAAACTGTGAGGAGAACAAGAAACGAGATACGCGCAGCACCTGCGGCCCCCCTAAATCTTGAAGAACTTGTTATTCCTGAAAGATTCCAATTGTATGAAACACAATCAGAAGTTTTTGAAACGTTCTTATTAGCTGACAGTGGTTCAGGTCGGAACAGAATTTTGATTTTCGGCAGACGACGGGGCCTACAAATTTTACGAGAGTCCAGGCAATGGTATGCAGATGGAACGTTCAAGTCAGCACCTGGATTGTTTTCTCAAATCTATATAATTTTAGCTGAACAGTTTGGTGGCGTTCATCCGGTTTTGTATGCGCTCTTGCCGAATAAGGAACGCGCTACTTATAATCAACTCTTTGATATGATTAAAGTTTTGGAACCTGCCATACAGCCAAGAGCGATTGCTTCTGATTACGAAGTAGCAGCATTCAGGGCCATGATGGAAAGCTTTCCAGATGTTACCATACATGGATGATTTTTCCATTTGGCAAAAAACATGAAAAAGCATATTGGGCAATTGCATTTGATGAATCGTTACAATAATGAACCCGATTTTGCTTTGCAAGCGCGGATGATACTCGCAATCGCCTTCGTTCCGATCCACGACTTAGAGGAAGCGGTTGATGCTTTGGAAGATGAATTGCCTGATGAGCTTCGACCACTTTTGGATTGGTTTGAGGATAATTATATCGGAAGAGCAAACAGGCGCAGAGATAGGAGGCGCCCGCCTATATTTCCGGTATCCATGTGGAATCTCTACCAGAGAACTTTAAACGGCGAGGATCGTACAAATAACCATGCCGAAGCTTGTCATCGCAGATTACAAAACAAATTGGCGATGGACCACCCAACGATATGGAAGTTTATAGATGGTCTCAGAAAAGTGCAAAGAGGGCGTGATTTATATTATGAACAACTAGTGGCAGGCAATAACCCTCCGACAAAATTAAAAAAATATAGGGAGTGCGATGAACGAATTTTGAAACAGGTTACAGATTACGAAAACCGAAATATAATTACATTTTTACGTGGAATAGCGCATAATTATGAAATGAACCAATAAGCCAATTTTAATTTTAATCATTTAATTTTTTTAAATAAATTATTAATTTAAAAACATTAGAACTAAGAGAACATATATTAAAAACATAGAAAAAATATATTAATTTCAAAAGCTAATAATCTTAATAATGTTTTTTAACATTATTTAAGTTTAAATATTTTTTTTTATTAAATAACATTTAAAATAATTTTTATGGCGCCGAGTTGGCCTAGCGCCGAGTTGACCTGGCGCCGAGTCTGTCGGCGCCGGGTTGGTTTGGCGCCGAGTTGGTTCTGCGCCGGGTTGGCGGCGCCAGGTTGGCTGGCGCCGAGTTAGCGGCGCCGAGTTGTACCAGACCGTGTCAATAATTAGCATTTCACTAGATGGCGATCAACACCTTTGCGTCATGAGATAGTGTGGTCACACCAACATAAGTATTATCAACGAGAAAATTTTTTGAGATAAACATTTTAATATTTTAAACAGAGTGATTTATTTATATTTATTAATTGTTTTAATTGTAATGTTTTTGCATGTTTTACAATTCATTTTTGTGACTTCGTTGAATGTGACCATTTTACTACCACCGATTCCCATCTACTCATTTTGCTTAATGTCAAACAGCACTACATCTTTGCTTGTTTTCGGTGAGTGTTGTAATATTTATTTGTGTTTTCGGTACTCATTTGCCTTTTCTCTAGTCCTGAAGATGGAATAATATACGTTCCGAAACGTCGATTGACAAGCTATAGTTGTTTGATTTTGCTTCCCACTAAACCTGAAATCATTGTTTCAATATACGAAGTTGGGTGAGATTTGGTTTACCAGTTTTCAATCCTTTGCCACAGAAATTTGCAAGCTAGACAACCTTTCTTCGAAGTGGTTACTGGACCAACCAATAAAAAGCTAGGATCTAATAGTTTGTCATTTAAAGGTAGAAATTTAAAGTATTGTTGGCCCCTAAAATTTTGAGTATTATATTGATCGCGAGAACACCAATTTAATATTGTAATTTTAAAAAAATAAAAGAAAAAATTTTATTTATGCCAGTTGACTACATACATTATCTACTTAAAATTAGGTTAGATTATAAAATATCAATTTCAAAGCTAATTTAATATGATTGTCATATAATTTTTTTGTAAAGAAAGAAAATATTCTATGCTCTATAATTTACAAAAAGTTTTTATTCTGAAAAAAATTTATTTAACAAACCAGTGAATTCTTTGAACATAATTCATAAAGAAATAATTAAAAACTTGATTAACTTAATTAAATAATCTTATTTTATCAAGATTTAAAAAGAACAGATAGCTTGAGAGTGTATGAAAATGACACCGACATAATGAATTATCCTGCTGTAATATTCGAGAAAAATTTGTTCGTAGTCAGCACTTGACAAAATTTTTATAGTTTTTCCAAGTTTTCATAAATAATATTTTATAAAATTTTATTATTTGAAATTCCAAGATAATATTAAACTTTTGAATATCCAAGCTGTGAAGATATTTTCATTATACGACATTTATTATAACTTAAATCTCGAGTTACATAATTCGCATGTCAATTATTCGAAATTTTTTATAAAACGAAAATTCAAGTTTAAAAATTGTAATTTTGAAAAGTTATTTAATATTAAAACGCAACGCGAAATGTTTCTTTTAGTAAATATTAGAATTTTACCTAAAATAGCCAAGTTTTGAATAAATTGTGAGTTAATGCATTATAAAATTTTATTTTATTATTTTTTATTAGGTTTGTAATGTATATATTGTATGTAAAAATAATAATAATTTTTATTCACTTTTTATATTTATGCCTTATTATACTTCTTGATCAATTCAAGATTAAAATATCTTTTTAAAAATAATTGTGGTACTAAAAACTAAACAATAACAAATACATAAAAAATATATTACTAGCATTTCACATAAAAACGCCAAGTTTTGAGTTTAGATTGATTACTAATTTCTTCTTAGGGTGCAATAATTTAAAATTTATTGAGCGCAAAAATATATTTTAAAAATTAATATTCATGAAAGGTAAACATTGTACGGTTAATTTGATAAAATATGCAAAAAAATCAAATTTTGACTCCCACTTTTAGTTATACGATATCCCATCAGTTTTATTAATAAAAAAATGTAAATACAAACATTTCATTAGAGATATTTTTAATTGGATTAAAATTTCGGTAACACATCCATAGAATTTGACAATTTGTTTGCTAAGGTTCAAAATTACCTAATTGGTACTGATTATATTGAAATATTTTGAAAATTTATCATAACATTATTAATTTGACAAATATTGCGCTTCATGATATAAATCTAATCAAGTGGCACTTAATTTATTAATGTCAATATTGTCGAATACATGCAAAAATTAATTATTTTTTCGTAAAATCTGTCAATAATTCACATTCAGATATCAAAATTTGATGAATAATTTTTTCGGTTATAAATAAAAATCTAAATATATAAAGTTTTAACTTTTCAAATCATGTAGACATTGTATATTATATTATGAGAGAAAGGAAAAATCATGTTAAAGTAATAAAGTTAATATTAAAAAGTATTGAATATTCAAATTATTTTTGATAAATCAAAAGGTTTTTGTTATCGTTCAGAAAATATAATTAAGATTTTGATGAATTTAGGCATATTGGGGTCCCAGAAGTGGAAAATTATCATTTCCAAAAAATGTCTGTATGTATGTGTGTATGTGATCAAATTTTGTGTGCGCTCTACCGCAAAAAGTAATAGAAATTTTTTAACAAAATTTTGTATTTAGTACATATGCATTGAGACTTAGAACTGATTAGATTTTGGTTAAAATCGGTACACGGAAACGCAAAAAAAATATTTTGTAAATTAAAAAAACAATTCTTTTCTCTTTTTTCAAATTTTATTTTTTTATTAAATTCTTCTCTATAATGATATTAAAATAGTCTTAATCAATAATCGAGTAAATATCCTATTTTAGTAAATATTCGTTTTTGAAATTTAAAAAAAAAATTATTTTATAATTTTTTAAATTTTATTTTTTTATTATGTTCTGCTCCATAATAATAATAAAAAAGTTTTAATCAATAATCGTGTAAATATCCTATTTCTTCATATTTTTGATATTTAAAAGTATGATGAAGTTATGGGCATGGCCACATCCGATTTTTGAAATAGTTTTTGTGAAACCATCTTCTTTTGTAACTTAAAAGGAGTGGTGCTATTTTTTTGGGTTCAATAAAAGTTTTGGATAAGATAATGAAGGTAGTATCTATCTAAAATGATAGATCATGCGACTAGGGGAGGAGGTAAGCAAGCATTCTATTGCCAACACTTTCGTCGATATCAATAGTTTGATAGTTAGATATTAATCATTTGTGCATGTTTACGTATTCATGATTTTTGTTTGGGTTCGTGAAATATCTTCAATTTTAATGAGTAGAGGAGAAAAATGTAAATGTAACGTAAAATTAAATTTAATTAAAATTTGGGGGAAGGAGGGTTGCTGAATTTCAAGCACCCTCCTCATATTAATACTAGCGTTTGTGCACCTTTGTGTATTCCTTATTCCAAACCAATTTCACGATGGGCAAAGATCGTATTTAACAAAAGTAAATTGTATGTTAGAGTGAAAATACGAAAACAGTGATGCTATACAATCACTAGTAATTTTACACATTCACTGAAAGAGCTAGTTAAAGTAGATTTAAATTCTTTTAACCTACTTAGCTAGAGTTACTAAAACTTATTATTACAAGCAAATTTAAAAAAAGGTGAATTGGTCACCAGCCAGTCTACAGGAACTGGAGAAGGTTTTGCAAATTGCTCTTACAAGACAAGCTGTCAGCGTCTCGCTAATGTTTTGAAAATCTCACAAATGTTTATGTGGGGAAGGAAAGTATATAAATTAATTTTGGAAAATTTTGCAAAATGGAAGCTTTTGAAACCCAATGTATTCCAGGCCAACAATTTAATAAAAAAATAAAATTACTTTTTAAATTTATATATTTTGTAAAACTACCCTGTAACTGAGCAAACATACAAAACATACTTGTTAGTACATAAATGCAATTAAATTAAAATTAACTAAGCGAATTTGAAGTCATTTATTACATAAAACAGGAAAATGTTTTAATTGCAAGCTTTAATTAATGTAAAATCAACAATTGTAATTAATGTGTATAAACTGTAAATTTTTGAAATTAAATATTGAAGTTTGTAATAGAAATCTTAGTTTCAATTACTCCAACTCTTCGCCAATTTCAAAAAAACAATTTTGTTTTAATTTTGTAATATTTAATATCAACAAAACCCTTAAGATATCTTTAAGAGCCCGGAAACAAACTACATTTTTTAATACACACGACAATATATTAATATATTCTTTCTTTCTTTCTTTTTTTTCAGACTCTTTCGTTCCAATATTGGACATAGTCCTCTCCTATTTGCCGTTCGCATCCACTGTCTAGTGTCGTATCCTATCTTCGTATCTTTTGGGCGCTCGTTCGACACACTTTTTATTGCTTCTCGGTCTCCAATTTATGATTCTGATCGACCATCGGCCATCATAGTAAATGTTAAAAATTAGCAGATTAATTTACCGACAAAATTCAAATTATTTTTATTGTTACACCCAGAATCAGTAGTGTGGTTAGAGTTCTGCCGGAAAAAAAGGGTAAAAAAAAAGAAACTTGGGGGTTGTCCTTTAATCACGCGAGGTTCTAACAGGGGGGGAGGGGTTTAGAATAACATCACGATTGATCACGATGGGGGGGGGATGCTGTGACAATCACGTGTATATTTTCTTGCTACCACGTGAAATCCCGAGCGAGCAAATTTATGCCTAAAAGCAACATAACAACAATATTTGGCTCTCAGCTGGCTTCTGGCACTGGACCTTGTGACTCCACTTGTCGCCCCGCTGCCCGCGGCCTTCTGTCTTGCCGTCTGTTCTTGAAAACAACACGTGATGTTGGGTAGGGGGGGTAGGGGTAGCCGAAAACCTCACGACGTATCACCAAAGGGGAGAGGGGGTAAAAAATTGCATAAAAAACCTCACGTGATTAAAGGACGACCCTTTGTTCTTATGATGTGAAGAGCAACATAGTTGGCATTTCTTGAAAAAATTTTAATAGTAGAGGGGAGCAATATTTTTTTTTAATAAAAACGCAACATGAATGTTTTGTTAGAATTCTGGTTCTAAGTGAAATTTCTTTTCTTTGGCCCCTAATGAAAAAAGTTTACCCACCCTTGGGCTAAATGGTAAAAATTTTATGCACTAGAGAGAAGCTCTGGTTTAAACTTTTAAAATTTAAACCCTTCTCCAAGCAAGCAGCATGCTGGTGTACCCCTTGCAGAAAATTTTTTTAAAATTGTTTAAAATAATTTTTGCAAAATGGCTACTTTTAGTAGCTGTAATGAATTTATTGCAATTTAAATAATATTTGCGTGGATTTACTCTTAAAATTTGTTAAATTATAATTAAAAATAATTTATATTTAAAAGCGGATGCATCAATTACATTTTTCTAATTGAAATGGTATTTTTTTTAATTTTCTATTGCGACATATTATTTTATAAATTATTTATAATTACGTGAACAAATGCGTCATTTTTAAACCAAAAACAAAAAAACTATCGTATCTGAACTGACAGCGCCGAATGAGTCAGTTTATTAGTGGCGTTAGTGAGTGACATATCGGTTCACACAAAAATCAAAAATTTGCCGGTTTTAGTGCAGTGATGTACGAAACTTGTTTGAATATAAGTGTTGATCAAAGAAGTTGAAGACATTTTTGATGTTAAAACGCAAGTAAACGCAACAAAATTCACGAAAATTTGTGATAAACTGTGGATAAACTAAAAATTATAAGTTATTATTGCATTCGTTAATTTTTGAACATAAAGTGAAGTGCGGTCGTGCTAGATCCTTACTATGTTATGCCTGTGGTAATTTGCAGAGATTTTCAGGAAAGTGAAATACGGGAGTGTTAGTGTTAATTCCGCATCCTTGCATTCTTCAAAGGAAGTGTTGAAAGTAAAAATTTTAAATTGAAAGTTGAAACTTATCAAATTGTAATTAACATTTTATATAATATACCAGGACGAAGCAAACGAAGTGTGGAATGATGAGCTTCCGGATTCTTGGACTAACAACACAAAGGTAAGTTCCTATTATTAAAATTTTTAGTTATGCAATTTTATAAACCTTGAAAGGTATGCAAATAAAGACGTCTCATAATTGTACTTATTTATTTCTTTTCGTGATTTTAGACAAAATCATCAATGTTTCATCTACACTGTTAAAAATTTATGGAAAATTACAAAGCTTTTTATTGAAAAATTTACGTTAAAAATCTATGCAAATAAATAATTACGGTAACGATCGTGTGAAATTAAAAAAATTTTGTAAAAATAATAGCACATTGTAAATTTACTGATTTAGATAATGTAAAATTAATTTCTGTTCTGTAAATTTACAAAAATTTTGTAAAATCACAATGATATAACTAGTATTTTTACAATTCCCATATAAGTTCATATTGATTAGGTACTTATGTAAAA
Source organism: Cantharis nigra (assembly GCA_958510845.1). Classification (NCBI taxonomy): domain Eukaryota; kingdom Metazoa; phylum Arthropoda; class Insecta; order Coleoptera; family Cantharidae; genus Cantharis; species Cantharis nigra. The sequence continues at coordinate 24,676,636 of OY294034.1, forward strand.
TTACATCCTTATGTATATTTACATAGATTATTATCATAGCTCACAAAACTGTCAATGTTTTTCTACGTAAATTTACATAAAAATTTGTTACAGTTTACCCATCCCTCTCTTTCTCACGTACTTAAAAGTCAAGTTAGTTAGTAAATAAAATTGAAAATTTGGTCTAAGAGTCAAAGGGGTTAAATTTGCATTAAAAGGAATTTATTACGACGTAGCACAGTAGAGCACAGTTAGAGCGCAGACCAAGCACAACAAGTTTTTTCCAACCAGGTCTTCTTCGCAAGGTGCTGAATGCTTTAATACCTAATCGCAGTTTTGTATTTGTAAACAAAAATGTCACTTAATTATGCTTAACATTGCTCCTGTGTTAGCAATACAAATTTTGCATTTTGAAGGATTTTTTTGACAAATCAAAATAGATTTTGCAGCAAACCTTTTTAGACATATTTTGTTGAAAATTTTATTGCCTTCAATTTTGTTTATATACATTTTTTTATTTTGTCGCACCGTTTCTGACAGACAGCGATTTAAACGGGATTCTGTAGGATCCAAAATAGCACCGTTTCCGAGATACAGATGTCTGTTGTCTTAGTGAGGTACTGCCTCCTCTACCTACCCCTCCAAAGTCCCTACTAGATGCTAAGGTATATGATTTGGATCCATGGAAAGACCGAGCAGGCTTTTTATGACTGTCTTGGAGCTTCGGACGGCACGTAAAGTCGGTGGACCCCAAGAATGATGATTGCCATACCATTAATAATAAAGCCTGGTTTTCTAATCCGGTTGATTAGCCGTCCTGTCTAAATCAGGGATGGGCAACTCCGGCCCGCGAAGGGTTTGAATCCGGCCTGCCAACAAAAAGCAGTTTAAATTTACTTATTTATGATATTAACTTAAAAAAGGAAAATAATACTTTGTTCCTTATGAAGTTGTTGTAGAAAATCTACAGTACGAACGTATAGTATATAGAGTGGCTCAAGATATTATTCGTACACTCCTATGTAAACCATGTAAATAGTACTCTTTTAAGTCTTTTTTGACACATAATCGTTTTTATAGAAAAACTTATTAATGATTTTTTGTTGCAAATTTAATTCTATTCATTTTAATATAAATATATAGATTTTTCGATTTCATCGCACCGTTTTCGAGTTACAGTGACTTAAAGACGACTGTAAAATATCTGTATCTTGGATACGGTGCGACAAAATAGAAAAATCTATATATCCAACAATGAAGAGAATGAAATTTTCCACAAAAAAACTTGAATAAGTTTTTTTTAGAAAAGCGATTTTTATGTGTCAAAAAATGGCTTAAAAAAGTACTATTTACATGGGTAATATAGGAGTGTACGAATAATTTCTTGAGCCACTGTAAATATTTTATTTACTTGTACGTATGTTTGACTACATTTAAGATTGTATGTGTTTAGACTGTACAAACATTAATTTAGTAAACTGTAATCTAAATAAAACACACCCTTATTATTTATATATTTATTTGCATTTTCTTGTTAAACAGATTTGCTATTTTCCGCACTATATCCCATGATAATGTTTTATGTACACTATCTAATCTATAGTAAGTTATGGTTTAAATAATGATTTTAACTTTTGGTTGTATTGTATTATTTTATTCTTATATAAAATTATTTTACTGGAATTTTATGTTCATCTAGTAAGCTAGTTTTCAAGGTAAATTACCTCGGTGGTTTGCCATTCCCTGCCGAGGAAGAACGGTTAAAATAAATTTCTTGCTGCACTCGGGTTTAAACCGTAGAGCTTTACTTAGTACTCGAAGAACTTGAGCATTAGACCGTAACCCACATATTAATCCATTATTATTACCAAATTAAAGGTTAACCACAGAAAGATTGTTGTGATCGCGGATTAAGTTCCTGAGTAGAAATTGTAAGTTTGGATCACGAACTTAACAGAATTTCTTAACTCGGCCTCAAAGTGTAATTTAAATAAACACTTTTAATAAAACTAAATTGCACAAATAAAATACACTGTAAGTATATTGGTGATGTATCAACATGAGTAGTAATCCGCTCAAGCGTTATTTTATTCTGTTTTAATTTATATTTTTTTTTATTACAATTAATTAATTACAATAGATTAATTAATCTAATTAAATTTTAGATTAAATTAATTTTGTTAATTCTATAATCTATAATCCGGATTATTCGAATACGATATAAAGCTATTAGGTAGATTTTTACAACATAAACAATTTCATTCCTAAAACATTATTGGACTTCATAAAGTTATCATGAATCTTATTTAAGGTTTATTGCCTGCAGCTGGTGTCGTAGCTTAACGAAAACGTTAAAATGTATTTGAATGTTTCAACAGCTCTCAATACACAGGCAAGGGGACCTACAGTTTAACACAGTGCTTTTAAAAGCATTTATAAGGTGTTGTCAGTACCTTGCCAGAGAGACGCGATCGGAAAAAAAATAGTATTTGTACTGACATAATGGAGGATTGAGTCTCGAAAGCAACACTCTAGCTGGCTGCATACGAGCGGGCTTTTAAGGTGTGATACTTGATAAATTTAATAGGGATGAGGGTTTTGAAATTTTAGTAATTAATAATTACCTAAGAATTATGTTACATGTATTAAGTTAACCTTACATTATTAAAACTCATTATGAATTAGCATACTATGGGTTGTAGCATGGAAATTTAGATTAATTTGAATAAGAGCTCGAATGCTTAAATTTAGTTAGAGATACAAACGTATATCAATGTCAAATGTATATTTTCTCTTGGGAGAAACCCCAATGGCAATTTGTTTTCTTTATTGAAAATAACGATTTACTTGAAATAATTAAAAAAACTTTCTTTATGAATTTTGCTTGTTTTATATAAACTTTAATATTGCAAAAAGCATATGGCTTTTTATACATAAATACATTATAATCTAAACGTCTGCGACCTACCCGCCTGATTGTGATAGATCCAAACTAAATCTATATTTTCTTTATATTACTTTTTTCTCTTTTTATGAATTTTACTCGTCGGGAAAGAAAGATAATAAAATTTTTAACCTGACTATACACTAGATTGGAATTTAACTTCCATCCAATTATCGTATCTCCAATCATCTCACTACTCTCAACATTTGTTCTCAACACAATTTTTGAAGTAAGTTATTCACATACTTGATTTTTTGTCGACTGCACTTGAGAAAACCCTTCAACGAAAGAAACTTTCGTAAAATTCATATTCTAGTTTTGAAAATTGTGCCGAGTAATCGAATATTAAAATTAGGTCACTAAGTGTTTTCGTGTAGTTTGCTAAAATATCCATTTTTAATTTAACCAATTTATATTTAAAAATATTAATTTAATTTCAGCTTTCTCGTAAATATTACTATTTTGTGTATAATTAGCCGTACAAATCCAAAAAAAAATAAAAGTTCAGAAAACTAAGTAACAAAAGAATCGCTAAGTTTTATTTTAGGGGGAAATGATAAAAATATTGAAAATAATGACTTCATATTAAAATTTTCCACTTGATTATGCTTTGTTTTTTATAGACAGCTTATCGAAAATTATTTAGTAATTTTATTTAGAACGGATATTTTTCATTTTCCAAAGATATTTTATAATTAGTCGATTTAAAGTTTCTGATGCTTTGAGAATAATTTATGCATACTGAAATTGATTTTTGCAAATCAACAAAACAGCTAAGCCATATTATTTATAAAATTTTTATTTGTAATAAAAATACAATTAGATGTTTCCAGATTTCAACGAACATTTTTTTACAAAAATATTATTTCATAGTTTTTGTGTGAATTTATGAAGTGCCTTAGGAGAATACTTGCACGTCTTTCACGTGTGTACCACTGTGTGGCGCTAGGTGCGAAAATTGCACTGGAAGTATTTTGGTTAATCGTTATTAACGCAAGTCGGTAATATAAAATGTTAAATCAAAAATCAATACTTCCCCAACTCCTGGAAACAAGCCACCGTCATTCCCATCCCTAAACCTGGAAAATCCAAAACCTCCCCCTCCAATTACCGACCGATAAGCCTCCTTCCAACCCTCTCCAAAATCCTAGAACGTCTCATCCTAACCCGCCTCCAAACGCATACCAATCAAAACAACATCATCATCCCTGAACAATTTGGGTTCAGGGCCAAACACAGCACCGTGCTGCAGCTGGCCACACTCACACACCAACTGACTACAAACTTTAACCTAAAAAGATCAACGACTTTAATGACACTAGACCTTGAAAAAGCATTCGACACAATTTGGCACGACGGACTAATATACAAACTAATAATCACGGACACCCCACCCTACATCATCAACATCATTCAAGACTTCCTGACGAACCGTTCATTCCGAGTCAAAGTACAAGACACCCTCTCCGACCCACATCTAATCCCAGCCGGAGTGCCGCAAGGCTCCATCCTCGCCCCTACGTTATTTACCCATTACATAAACGACATCCCCAGACACAAAGACACGGACATCAGACTATACGCGGACGACACAGCCATTACAGCCACCTCATCCAAAAAAAACCAATCTATAATTTACTTACAACGACATGCTGATCTTTTATTCACATTCTTTGAAAAATGGAAACTAAAATTAAACGAGAACAAGACCACTTTGACAACTTTCACAAAACGACATGACAAAATCACACACAAACTCAAAATCAACAACACCGAAATTCCACACACGCCCACCACTAAATACCTAGGACTCACGCTCGACCCTCAATTGACCTACACAACACACACGCAGTTAACTGCTGCCAAAGCTCAACGCGCCCTTTTTGCACTCAATCCCCTCATCTCACACAAAAACAAACTTGACCCAAAAATAAGACTACTACTCTACAAGACCATGATACGACCCATACTTACCTACGCAGCACCCATCTGGAGCAACACATCCAAACATAACATCAATACTTTACAAAAAATCCAAAACAAAGCATTAAGACTTATCACCGGCATGCCACACCACACGCAAACACACATACTACACGAAATGACCGACTTACACAAAATTCACTTCCTAGTCTACAATACAGCATACGACTTCTTCCACAAGACGACAAGACAAAATCCCACAACAAAACACATCGGACGACTCACGACAGCTACCGCCCCATTCCGCATTAGACATAAACTTCTCCACCAGACCATACTTTAATCACTAACTCAAATTCACTCTCTCCCACAATTTCTCAATTTGTATTGTTTTGTTACCTATATTTTTAGCTCCCCTGTATATACCCCCCCCTTTTTGTTATATTAATATTAAGAACATGACCTGGCGCTGGGTTTTTGCACTCGTTTCCCAGATAAAAAAATTTCACCAATTAAGAAGACATTGCCTACACCCACATTCGTCCCTGATAAATTGTAAAATAGGAGCAGGAAGAAGAAACACAATACCATTTTTCAGTAACCTGAAATGTAAAAATTTATTAAAATAAAGAGACTTTTTATCTTTTTATCTTTATTAAAATGTTAAAATAATGAAAACTTTGTCAAGTCACCAGCAGCAAGGAAATCAAAAATTTACCTGTGCATCAGCATACCTATTTAATAAGTAAATACAACCTAAACTCCGACAAAATGTTCAATCAGCTTTTAGCTGCAATGAAAAAAAGAAAAACAATCAACTTTAAAATTTTTCAGATTTTTAAAACTTCAAATGAATCTGATAAAGTTTTTTTCGAAAGCGAGGACGTTAATTCATCGTGAGAGCAGTAAAAAGCGAGAGGGTGGCTGACAACTTCTTTGGCATACTTATTTATTTACAAATGATAAAACTATATTAAGGAAAGTTAGAATAATAACTATTTATTTTATTGTATCTACTGTACCTGCGATGGAATTGGATAATACAATAACATGTTTTATTCCATTATCCAAATCAACAGTTAAGAAATGCATGAATATTGATGTAAGTGGAAAATCGTGGACACATTGTACATAATCGGACATTGTATGTACCTACCTATAAGGTATAATATTAATCTTAACAATGGAATGCAGAGATGTATTAGAATTTGTATAAAAACTCCTACAGACCGAAGCAAATCATTCACCATCATAGAATATTGTATTATATCAATAACATGTTTTATATTATATATATTTATTATTGAAATACAACAATATTAAATGTCCTGGGTTGTAAAGATTTAACATTTTTAAATACAATATTTGCTGACGCTGCGAATAATTTGCTCCGGACATTTGCAGGCTTAAAATGGTAATTTATTATGAACTGGTTTTATTTTTTATTGATTTATAATACTAATTGTCGGCTAGAGAACGATAACTCAGACTCGAAGATATTATGGATAGGTATTTGAAAAAATGCGACGAAATATGATAGATAACACTAAAACAATGCGATCACACTAAGCATCAACTTCAAATTAATATTGATTAATTTAGAAAATTAGTTTTAATTTTTCATATGAGTTTTCTTAAAAATTGCGTTATGGTAATTTTGTTTCTTTTTGTAGTCGTGGCAATAATTGAACATCGCAAATAACTTATCAAACCACTATCGAAACTAAAAGAAAGTTTACTATGCTTTTCCGTTGCCGTGAAAATCAGCTAGTGACATTTACTGTCATTTCCATAAAGAGGCTACAATGAATTTTTTAACATTTGCATTTTGAAGGATTTTTTTGACAAATTTTTTTTATACTTACAAGAATTTCAAATAAATTAGTAAAAGTAACAGGTACCGCAGTAACGTATAAACTGAGAATATATAGCAGCATTATAGCAGTCTTTATAGCATTGAAAATACCAGGTCTTAGAACCAGACCTTCTCCATCGGGTAGGTCAGCATAATCATGATATTGGGGTAGAGCTGGGTTGGAAACTCCTATTTTCACTGCATCTTTCACAGTACTTTTTATGTATGCGTCGCTCCATTCTTTACTTAAGAAGTTAAAAAATGTTGCACAAATATAAACATAAACAAAAATATAAAAAATAATATGATTCCTTGCTAGGTTTTCGGGTTTTCTGCACGATTGTGTCCTGTAACATACTGAAATATTTCCGCAGCTGTCCTTAACAATTCTTGTATTGGTTGTCTTCTTCTTCATCTGCAGGCTTTCGATAGGATAGATTTGATAGCAAGAGAAACGTGGAATGGTCAGTAATTGGGATTATGGTGCTTGGAGGGGTAGGATAAGCTTAGTACCACAAAAAAATTCTCGAGATAGTAATTATCAATTTTAGGGATTAGTGGGTTATCGGAAGTTCTCATTACTTCATTACTCATTTTCTTCGCTACATTTTGTGTTGCTTGCAACTATACAAAATATGTTTTGTAAGTATAACACTTGACCGCCAATGGGTAGATCACTGAAAGTTTTATGGATTTTCCATTAGTGAAACTGTTTTTCGGAGACAGTTTGCTGTTTTGGTGTCAAGGGTATGTAAGGCGTCCATTTGCGCTTCTTGCGTTTTGGTCTATAGATTTCATATGATGACCCCACTGGAATCCTTTGTCCAGAATAACTCCAAACTATATGGTTCATGAGATCTGCACGATTAACATTTTTAGGGTGGTGGACGGGAGTCGGTCAGATTTAGAAAGAAATTTTGTTTCTTGAGATTGGGATGGGTTATGTCAATTGTTCTCGAGAAGTAGGTTACCGCGTTTTTAGAGCGGTTAGCCCTTATTTCCCATACAATACAGTGATATAATGAATATCCCATGTTCAGAATCACTTTTCAAGATCTTCCAGGGATGTGTTTAGAGTTGATTTATTATAGACTGATGGCGGAATGGACTGCTATAGTACGTGATATGTCATGAATATAAAGAATGACGAGAGCAGGAGCTAAGATTGCTCCTTGTGGGGTGACCGATTTTGACTTTAAAATGTGGGTTTTTAACTGTTTTTCTAGCTACTTAGACTTTCTCAGAGTCTCAGAGTCAACCATAGACATAATGGTTTATTATAGTTGAGATATAGGTCATAAAAATCTACAATGTAGATGAAAATTCTAATAAACAAAATCGCAGCAAGACAACGGTAGACAGGGCCGTATTAGGAATCGATGACGAATGAAAAATCTATATTATAGATTTTTATGAACTATATCTCAACAATAATAAACCATTGTAGTCTCTAAAGATCAACTACAAAGGTTTTTAACAATTTTTGAATTTCGTGAAATTCAGATATTCTTTTTACCGTTATTTTTTTTGTATTACATATTTACGGTATTTGGCCTTTTTCCAAAATTTGCAAATAATTCTCAAAATTTTATGCTAATTCAAGGTGTTCCTGGATACACTTCACATAATTTAGGTTAGTGATCTCTCTCAGATTCCTTCGCTCTACGTAAGAGCATAGTGACCATTTCTTTTTGAAATGAAGCATTCAAATGAAATTGAAGCATATTTATCCTGAAAAATGGATCGGAAGAGGAGGAACTAAAATGAGGAGAGTCATTTTGAACATTTTGGTTCAAATGGTTTATCGTTCAGAACTGTAATCAGGTTAATTAGTAATCTAGACTTTTTTTAGGTAATTGTTGATGCCCAAGGGGTACAAAATGTATCTTATAAATAGAGTACGGATTTCTAGCAAACTTGCTATACATAAATATTGATAGCAGAAGTGTAATTGTCTAAATGTCCATGAATTTGTGATAAAAATAAAGCATTTAGAGCTAATTTTTTTATGCTTATAATATTATGCTTATTTTGATACTTTTAAGCTTAGAATTATTTTTAAGCATTTTTAGTGCTTATTTTAGCACATTTTCAATAAATTAAAAAAAAATTACAGTATATACATAAATACCTACATTTATTTTAGACCGGGAGCTAATGACGATTTGACCTAACCCATTTTATGAGTCACAAAATTTTGTGAGGTAAATATAAGGTGCTTCTTGAATAGGAAATTGAAATTGGCGGACGTTTACGGTTTACCCCTAAGGATAAGGGCAATAAATAGGTTTTATTCACTTTTACATAATAGTATATTAAGAAACTAATTTCTTAAAGACACGTTTTTATCAAACGGAATCCGTTTAGAAAACTACCCGCCACGCGGATAATAAATGTGAAAAAACGTCTTATGAAACGAGTTTTTAATACTATTTTTTCTATTTTGTGGTTTTACGCTCTAAAAATATCAAAATGTGCATTTTATTAAATAACAAAAGAAATCAAAAATTTCACAATTTTTGTGAAAAAAGTTTATTAATTGGACATTGAAAATATTAATTTGACAATTAAAATGACATTAATTTGCTTTAATTTAAAAATTACCAACCTCTTAAAACAAAAAATTGCTTTTCGAAATATTTTCCATTTCAAAAAAAGCAAATTATACTTAGCTAAATTAGCACATCTACTAGGTAGCTGGAAACAATAGATATTCCTTTAACAGAAGCAATAGATTTGGTAAATATCTTTCAAAATACCATTTCAAAAGTTCCAGTTTTTTAGCAAAAAAAGATTAAGTATTCTTATAAATATTGGATTTAATTATACATTAGAGCAAATAGCTAGTGTCTTAGTGAAATTTAAGAATACCTCAATTAATGAAAAATTTAAAAAAAAATTTAATAATTTCATTTTTTAAAATAAAAATGATGTAGAGAAATTATTTTATTATTTTACTTTTTATTACTATTTTTTTTACTTTATTATTTTTTCGCTTTTTAATTTAAATAAGTTTTATTTACAAAAATATATTTTTAATGCTTATATTTAAGATGAAATCATATTGTTATGCATATAATGGCAATTTTTGGTGTTTGTACTCTGTACTCTGCGCTCTACTTATAAATGTTGTGTAGGTACCCTTGTTTGAATTTTTTTTGAAAATTATTAGAATTCTTTGAAAATATCCTTTCTTCATCTTTTTACCCTACCTTTGGCTTTGGATTTCCACAATATAGTTCTATACCACTTCATTCTCCTTGAGCTGGATAGGACAATTTAAGGGGTTTCACCACCCTGCAGTTTTCAAAAAATCGAATTTTTTATTTTTGGCTGGATATATTGTTTATACTTTTAAGAATATTTTAAACGTTTAATCATTTCAAAATTTAAATTATTTCCACAATTTATAGCAAAAAAAAATTTGCTTTTAAGAGACACACGCAATACTGTTTTTTCTTTTGCGTTTTTCTCAAAACTACATTTTTCAAACTGGTGGACAAAATATCTCAGGATCTACTTAACAGATTTTGTTAAAATTTGAACCACATATTCTTAACAATATTATCTAAGGTGTAGCATAGGACTTTTTTAATTGGGTGCCGCGTTCATTAGTTATAAATTTTTAAAACTCAAAATTTCAATAAAAATTGGAGTTTTTTTTCAAACAGCTGTCATTTCTACAAAAAAATGAAAAAGAAAATTTCCATATCCTACATCTTAGGTATTACCTTTGTGTATAAGAAAAAAATTAATTTTTAATTTTTCGACAATGCCTGACAGATATGGATATCTCCATCAATTTTTAATATTTTTTATTCATTTTTATGTCAAATTATTCATAAAACTACTATGTAAATGTGTAAAATAAAAATTAATTTATATACTTAATAGCTGCGTTAGAAAAAAATTTACATTTTCTACCTATTTTTCCGAACGCCAAGGTGGTCAAACACCTTAACTGTAGAGTATATGTGTGTTTGTTTACTATTTGCATATTTTAATCAGACCCTTATAGTATTTTTCCTAGTACAATCAAATAAATTTGAGAGTTTCTTTTTAAGGAATTAAACTTTAAATTTGTAAAATTGCGAACAAAATACATCTTTCTTACTCTGGGTCTATAATTTAGCAGTTTTACCTAGCTTTGACGAATTCTTAGTTTTTATAACTACACATTCTTGGTAATGGAATTCTATTGAATAGAAATTTTAAATTCTAAAAATTAAAGTTATCTCGAATGAAAAAAAAATCTATGTATCGTCAAGTTGAAATTAAATTTTTTATTCTAGCACCCTGTATCTAGGTATATTAAAATTTTCTTTTTTTGTGTAATATATTTACCTTGATCCTTGTCAAAGTTGATATGAATAAATCCTTTGTTAACTTAGGTATATTTAAACTCACTCTCTAAAATATTTACACGTGAAGATCGGTGACATTAAGGGATTAAAGCGATTTTTTATATATCCTTTAAACAGTTATTTTTCTAAAAATTTTAAAATGATAATTCGACGAGGTGACATAGGTCTATTAAGGATTTTGACGAGATGAATCCAAATATTTAGAAAAAAAGAATTAACTTATTGTTAATTAAAAGTTGAGATTTGATAAATTAGCTTTTAAATGAGGAGAATTTATATTAGATAAAGTTTTTAAATTGAGCACATAACGAAGTAATATATTACGTGAATTTCATCAAGTCGAAATTATCATATTGTAACCTCTTTGAATACATCGTTAAGTTTTGATACACTAACAAGGCGAAACGAAACGACCTTAGTACATTGATTGAAGTGGGTACTTCACTTCGCCCACTTTACGTGATGCCATGACGATACTATCACAATATAATATGCTGATCGTTTATCATTTAGCCATGTCAATAAAGTCACGGTTCAAGTTTGAAGCAAATTTTATGTTATAATAATTAAGCGTACTCCATATAATTTAGTGTCATCCAATGCTATATTTTCAATTTCATGCTGTCAATCTGAATCCACTTTTATTATCCATAACACCTTGTATATTTTTTTTATGACTGGTGATCGTGGTCCAGTTAAATGCATGAAAATACCAAATAATTTTCCTTCATGTCACCTATTGGAAAGCTATAAAATAAAATTGCCAACCAACAATTAATTGTTGGCATTTTTGGTTCTTTATCTTTCCTTGATATATATATATCATACTTATGTGAAAGAATTACTTTAATAGCTTCCTTTCTCTACGCTTTTGTGAGATATAAAAATGACACGTTTTCTTTTATACTGAAAATTGTACGAAGTACCAAGATAGAAAATATAAAAAATATTATTTTATTTTAATTTGCGTTATGGTCATTATAGAAACATTTAAATTTTCAGTTCTTATTGTTTTGTTTTAATTATGCAAGAAGGTTATTATTTCCACCTCATCCACGGCGGCCTCCAGGATCTCATGTGCTTCCCTGCTTTACTGTTTCAATTTGATCGAGTGGCCCTGTATTCTCGTCGAATCCCAAAAGATTCCTGGCTAAATTTATTGCAGGTGGTTTCTCATTCGGGTAAATAAACCCGAATCACCTTATTTGCAGTAGATCCGGATATGTGGAAAGGAACCCGCACAAGACATGGGTTTTTTGCTTTTCAGTGCCTATTTTACTATTTTTATGTTGTAAATTTCTATACCTTTTACAGAATGGTTTGGAACAGATTTGCTACAAAGAAACACAGATTTGGTGCAAACAACTACAGATTTTTAATCTTCACTCTCTAAGAAATTGTCAATTTGCTATTTTTGTTACATTAAACAAGTTTGATTTCAAACCTGTTGCTCTGCTTGGGTGTTTCATCCCCTTGCGAACGCCCTGTGACAGCGTTATTGTTATGCTAAGGCCACACCTGCGTCTAATGTGATGTTTAACGCACTAAATGCTTGCAAAGACGCAGGTGTAGTCTTAGCATTATATGCTGTTACCTGGAACTTGTTAAATCTAAAAACAGGTTTAGTATAAACAAACACAGATTTGAAACAAACAAATTCAGATTTGGAACAAACGAAAACAGATTTGGAAAATTCTCCATTGGATCAAATATGCTCTAAATCTCTTTTTCTTTGTTCTAAATATGTTTTCTTTTTCTTTCTTCTTCTTTTCAGTCTTTTTCTATACACTGTTGGATGTAGACCTCCTTCATTTTCTACCATGCATTACGGTCTTGGGCTCTCGAGTCCAATATGTTTTCAAATATCCCAAATCTCTATTTGTTTCTGCCAAAATTGTTATTGCTTGTACCATATCTGTTTGCGTTTGTTCTGAATCTAATTTGGTTGTTTCATCTAATTTTTTTGCACCAAATCTGTTTTTGTTTGTACCAAATCTGTTTTTGTTTGTAACGCAAATTACGAAACACTTTTTTATTACTTTTCAACGATGGGAAAGATAAATCAGTTTTATACTACTGTTATTTGAAACCGACCGTTTCTAACTGGAAATTTTTTTTACTTTTGGTATTACTTCTTGTTTGTTTAACTTGTTAGCACTACTTTCTTTATTATTTTAGAAGGGTTATATCATTTTTATTATCTTTCTTTACCACAATTTCCATCTTGTTTATTCTTTCTTTATCCTTTCGACTTTCTTGTACTTTCTTGTAATCTGGGAATCTATAGATATTCTTTTTTTAAAATTGTGTTAAATCCTGAGATTCCGGGATTACAAACCGTATTAAATTCATTAAAAATAAATTCGATGAATTTGTATCAAGCAATAAGTTATTGGCTACAACTTGCGCTTTATCTTGATAGCAAGTTGATTTAGAACAATTAGCTTTGATATTATGCAAGTAGTGATCTGGTAACATTAATATTCTTGAACGTGTTAATCGTGTCCTCGCACGTTTATGCATGTCAAATATTCCCAAGCCTGCATGATAAGAATTTGAAAAGAAGTAATTCATTGACAAATACAATTTCTAACGCTTTTAAAATTCACTGTTTTTTTAGAAAGAAGCTTTATTTTCAATTTATTTATTTTCAATAATTTTCAAGAGGAGATAACATTTACCCCATTCTCCCTACCTCAATCCCGTTGCTAGTTTTTTACAGGCTACAAACTTTAAATATCCGGACTTGCTTACTTGTTTAGTTTTCCAATTTATTTTTTTACTTTTCCTTTTATTATTTTTTTTCAGATCATTGAATTGAACTTATTTTAATAGTTTCACCATTGTCCTTGACCTTATCAGATCTTAGATTTCTGGGCCAATGTTAGATCATTCCTGGTCACTGCAGGACAATCTGCAAATTTTTGGCATTAAACAGGATTGGGGAATGTTAAGTTTGTTTTAATAGTTGATGGTGTATCAACTTTTCTACTAACTTACTGAGCTACAAACAGTTTGTTTTTGTTCTTCTCTAGACTATAATTTGATTTAAATCAATTCAAAATTTAATTTAATATATTTGAGTGGCCTTTCCCTTCATTTATAAAAAGCTGCTCACGCAGTATATTTTTTAATTATAAATTAATTAATTTTAGCGTGCAAAGCTACTATAGTCTCTTCTACGTGAATTGCACTATGAACTTACTGGTGATAATCTTTAAACTTCAGCATAAATAATTTGATTGCAATTAAAAATCTAACCAATGTTAAGTCTCTACGGTTTTAAATCGAATATATACGTATATATCAACTATCTTTAAAAATATTAAACCATAGCATAGATAAGAAGCAAAAAAAGTAGTAAAAATTTTTTTTTAAAAATTTTGTACAATTCTAACAAAACTCAATAAAAATCGCTTGTAATTTGATTAAATATTCTAATTAAAATTAAGTAAAATATCATACAAAAGAGCAATCATCAATAAACGGCTTCTGATTTGACTTTTGTAATTGTAACATAACTTTGATTAAAGCAAGGGTTGAATGTGAAAGACATCATGCTGTGCATTTTAATGAATTACGAGCTGATGTAAATTGAATTGAAGTGCTGAAGTATTCAGTAAAATTACTTATAATGTCGATACCGCAAATTATATGTATGTACAAAATTGGATTACAATTTACGACAATAAAATCAAAACTTTGATTAATTTTTCTGATAGCCGATGCTATTTCGGGATTATCATAGATTTTTAATCTAACAAGCAGAATAAACTTATTTACTATAAAAAGGTAATAGAAAAATGTTTAGTATACGAAAATCTAAAATTAAAGTCAGGTCCCCAAGTGAATATGCAGATAAAAATCCTGCTATGAGGAGATATAAAATCCAGTATATAAAATGTTAGTTCTGACACGTGTTTCATAGTTATTTGCAATCAGCGGCTATACATACTCAGGAAAAAGTAACTAATATTAGTTTTAGGAAAAAGGTTAACCTTACAATAATTTAAATAAAATAATCTGTATAGCAAAAAAGTTATATGGTAAAATTTTGCAGATTTTTTAAAAAAAGTAAAATTTTCTTGTAAAATATTTCATCTAAAATTACCAAACGGTATTAATTACGTAGATATGGATTCATTAAGCGGAATAATAAGAAACCATGATATCGTGTCTTTAAAAGGTATTTTAAATTACTCGGAAACATCAATTACTCGGAAACATCAATTTTAGGAAACATGAAATGATCATAATTTATTGTTATGATTTAAGTTTTTCATTGCCACGGAATATTAAAGTAGAGTTATATAGCATTCAGTCAGAATGCCACCAATTGCTAAGTAATTTTGAACGTCAAGTAAATCTTAGCAACGCAGTGTTACAATTGGTGTTCTCTTGGCTTTAAAGTTTGGTATTGATTTCACAGCTGCTTTTGAAAAGTTTTGTTACTTTGTTCGTAAAAGATATGCAATATAATATAATCTCGTAGAATAGAAGTGAGGTGAGATCGTAGACCTCCGTAATAGATATAAATAGCTTAGTGGTATCTCCTAGAATAGCTTTTAAAAGCGTAGCGCTTAACTTTAACCTAATGCGCTCATCTAAACTCTGCCACTGTCCCTTTAATAAATTCCATAAAGCTGAATCTATACGATACGCAACCTACAATATAATTACGATAGTTACAGCAACGATGTAACGCAGTTACTTGGGTGGTAAGCGACAATTTAATGCAAACTTCATTACATTACTTCTTATTTCTTTATTTTAATTTAATATGTAATAATTATTTAAAAATATAATTTTATTGACAATTACATACATTTAAATCTCTAACTTGTAAGTTTTGAAATCTCGAAAAACTTCCAGTTTTGTAAAATATAAAATATGCATTATCTAAGGGGGCGTCCATTAATTACGTGAGGTGATTTTAGCGATTTTTAGACTCCCCCGCCCCCCTTGCTGAGATGTCGTAAGATTTGGCTCTACCCCCTCCCCCTTTTTCTAATCTCACATGAGATTTTATTAAATGCGTATTTTAAGTATAAATACCTTAATCTGTGCTTGATTGCATTGGATTTATTTAAAAAAACATATTTTGCTTAATTATTTTTATTTAGGACTAGTTAAGACCAAAAATTACGTGATATTTGGCGAGACCTCCCCTTCCCCGACGTAAGATTGTGTGAGATTTTTGTTGACCCCCTCTCCCAATAAACGCTTCAAGTAATTAATGGTCGCCCCCTTATTTGAACTTTAAAGCCGGATAAAACAAAAAATATCATATCTAAGGTAATTCTGACTGCGCCATTCTAATTTTCTCATCAATCTACATAGGAAACCGCAAAAATTCTGGCTAATTTGCAACTTTCAGTTTTTGGGGTCAAAAGTCACCAAAGGGTGAAAAACCTTTGGTTTTTTTCAAAAATCTTAAAAAATTTGGTTGGTCTTTTTATTAGTTAATTCGGCGTATTTTATCCATAGATATTTAAAAAATAGTCAGAGAGTCAGTAAAATTAAATGCAAATCAAAAATTTAAATTAGTGGGCGTCCATTAATTACGTGATTGATTTTGGCAAATTTTAGACACCTCCTCCCGCCCCCTTCAGTGAGATTTGGCTCGACCCTAATCTCACGTGAGATTTTTTAAATGCGTATTTTTAGTATAAATACCTTAATAATCTATGCTTGATTGCGTTGGATTTATTTAAAAAAAACATACTTTGTTTAATTATTTTTATTAGTTAAGACAAAAAAATTACGTGATATATGGCGAGACCCCCCCTCCACTCCCCGACGTGAGATTGGGTGAGATTTTGCTCGACCCTCCCCCCTAAACGCCTCACGTAATTAATGGATGGCCCCTAATGTGTATTATACAGGGTGTCCTCGTGACTGTGGAAAACCTTTGAGGTGGTGATAAAAGACACTTTTCTAGGATAAATTTGCAAATAAATTTATTTTTGAATTTTTTTTTTTACCTACACCTTAATCATTATTTTCATAATTTCTGTGAAAACGGTTGGTTTTCCAAAGAAATTTATTTGACCAAAGTTGTAGCTCGCTAAATTTCCTATCCGGTTTGAGGCCATCAGTTTTTTCCTAGGACGTATCATTTAAGAGATACGGGGTTTGCAAGGAAAGTAAAAAAAATGAAACCTGAATTTTTTAACATTTTTTCCCTTAATTTAATTTATAACTCGAAATCCGTTGATTTTACACGATAAGAGGTTATAACCTAATTTGTAGATAAGCGAATGATCTTTAAAAAAGTTTCAATTCGTTAAGCCTAGAAAATCAATAATATCGGAGCTAAGGCCGTTTGAAATCAGAAATTCAAAAAATTGCTTTAAAGTGAGGTACTCCCCAAGGGTTTGGACTTGGACCAACATTTTATTTAAAAATTTGTCTTAGAAAAGTCTCCACGGTCACGGGAATACCCTGTATATAGTATCCGCACATTTTGCTACCATATACTTCGCTGCCAATCCTGAATTGTTAGTAAAAATGCAATCCAGTAATTGTATAATATGCAATTTTAATTAGGTGAATTTAATATAAACTAATGAAGTTTAAATGCGAATAATTATAACTATATTTGTAAAGAATCGCACGCGTATCCCAATTTTAAATAACTGATCTACTTACTAATCTTACGCGTGCGATTCACAGCATAAATTGTAAATAAAATGCCAGCGTTTAAAAAATAAAAATATACTTAGTTTAAAAGTGAACTTCGACTTGAGTTTTATTTTACCAACAGGGTAACTCCTGAGATCCAAGTCTAAAAACTCGTTAATGAAGCTGTTAACACTCAGAAGTTATCCATCTTTTCTTAATCTCTTATTGAGATTAAACAGCATTTATATTCGCACAATTTTATTTGCAATATCTCTTCACATTTATTAGATTGTGAGATTCAAGTGCGTTTAACTAAAATATATTCAACGACAAAATTATATAAATGACTGATTAAATTAAAATTTAAATTCTAATTATCTTATTATTTTCGGCAAGTATGCATAGCGCAGACGAATTCCTCGTTATTGTCGAATACGTAGAAAACTTTTTACGACTACAATGAACTACTTCGGAAACTAGTCAATATTGAATGTTACCTATGTCACCAAGTTAGGGATTGTTTGTTCCTCTAATGATGCTGATTTTTCCATTATCATAAATCATAATAATATTATAATTTAATGTTTGAAATACGAAAATTTTGATGTTTACTTTCCTACATGCTGATGAACATTAAATTAATTATTCATTATATTATGAAGGAACAAAATATTGCTTATAATGACTTTGTTTATCAATATAATTTAGTCCATTCAACTAATTATATTCTACCCGTTGGTTAACAGTAGCTTCAAAATATGTTAGGTTTTGTTGCGGAAATGTTATACTATATTATGCCGGGATTGTTTAAAAAGACGAAAATATAATGTAATTTTATAGAAGATTTCATTTCAAGTGTTCACTGGCAAGCATTTCTTTGCTTATTAAAATTTTATTGCAACATGTTTTATTAAATAAAATAAAAAAACATAATACTGCATGTACATTATTATTCTATTAAAAATCAAAGGTTTTCCGGACGTGCAATTGAGGTGGTTGTTCGGCTTTCGGGATTACAAAGCTTACAAATTACGATATGAACAAACCAATCAAAGCCACAGGTCTAGAAAAACAGAAAACTCTGTTTTTAAATAAAATTTGGCTATAATTATTAACCAAATCCAATGTAAAATAAAATTATTCTGCGATGTTGCAATTCTTACCGCAACTTCGCCCTTTAAAAATCGCGATTTAGCTTTTTACGGAGATTATACGTACTGTTAACAGAATGCAATTTAATGTTGTGCACTTCAAAGAAGTATGCAATTTTGCAAAAAATCGATTACCTATTTCCTAAATTAATTGATATTTGAAGTTAATCCTCGGTTTAATCGTACCATTTAATTTAAGTATCAACATTTTTTTTATATATCTATAAAAACCTGTGGGTCCGGTTAAAGTGGTAATCCCGGTTTATGTTCTCTTTGAGAATTGCTTCATCAATCTGTATGTCAATAAACGCCTATATACGTGACATTAATGGCTATCTCTTGGATATACAATATTACAATATCCCAAATACATTTTCTGGATATTTATTACAAGTTAATAATATTATTAATATAATAATCTTATTGTTTAGGGATAAAAATTAAAAAGCAAAATATGTTCAAAATATTCTTAAGAATATTTTCCAGTCGCGATTTATGTTATTTATTTTCATTATTCTGCAAAAATTTAAATAATTCCTAGCATTCCAGAATCTTATATTCAAAGGAATAAATTACAATTGCA
Source organism: Cantharis nigra (assembly GCA_958510845.1). Lineage (NCBI taxonomy): Eukaryota > Metazoa > Arthropoda > Insecta > Coleoptera > Cantharidae > Cantharis > Cantharis nigra. Next base: position 24,696,059 of record OY294034.1, read on the forward strand.
GATTTAGAAAGGAGAATTTATGGTTTATATTTTGTATGATATTCCAACAAGTAAATTAATTAAAAACACACACAATTATTAATTAAAGTTATTGGTACATCAGTTGAAGACTTAGATAAGTACAGTAAAACAGTTCAGATATTATCATCAATAAACAAAGTTGAATGTTGTTTCTCTTTGTTTACCAGCTGCTTACACAATTTTGTAATTACCCTTACTTCGTTAGATTCCTCACAAAATCAGTGTTACTACGTCTTCCTTTAAATTAACTTGCGACTCTGGCTAAAAAGATTGGACAATACATATACAGTAAAAGCCCTCGTATCCGAAATGAACGGGACCCATTTCTGTTCGGATAGCGAATGTTTCGGATAAATGGTTGGTTCAAATATAAATACCACAACATGAAACGGAAGTCTGCCTACGCGTTGACCTCGCAAGCATCTTTCGGTTGACGCGATAAATTCTAAGAATTTTCGGATACGAGGGATTCGGATATGAGGGCTTTTACTGCACTGAAAAAATTCAGTTTTATAAGTAAATCAGATGTTATTAGTTTGTACAGTTTATCTATTGATTGGTAGCTGAGTAGTTATTCGGAATTGTTTTTTGTATCAAATAAGTAATTTTACAGGGACAAAATACATTTTCCTAATATAAATATTGGTAGAATAATAAAAATATAACTTTATTTCAAATAAGTTACAAGCAAATACATTTAATATACACAACAAAAGTTTTTGTTGCAATTATTTTTCTTTGTTGGAATAATTAAGCAACATTTCAGAGAATATTAGATTTTAAACTCAAATAACCATTTGTTAACTTGTGATTACATAATTATTTTAGATAATTTTAGTCGAATATAAGTTTGTTAAAGATATTTCGCAGATAGATTTACATAATTTACTATTTTAAGAATTCATTGTATTTTTGAACATGACTTTATAATTCCAAATCTAGAGTAACATTCTCATATTATAACGATGCAATAACGTACACTGAAAACAATGGTTTATTATATTGATGAAAACAAAAAAAAATCATAAATACAATGTTTTTTTTATCAATTTGATGAATTTTGTTTACCTGCGCAAAAATGATGACTTTTGTTTCTGTATAGCAAAAAGTAACAGCAGATATAACTTCTTGGCATGAGTATTTTCAAGAAAGACACTTAAACGATACTGGAAATGTCGCTTCTATGATTAAATATTGGAAAAAGTATGTATATTCTGGGTAACAAAGTCACGTCATAATCACGTCAATTTTAGACGTAAAATTGACGTCATTAAATAACGTTTGGTGTTTGATGTTTCGGATTCTTTCAAACAATATAAATAAATATTCTTAGAGAAGTACTATGAGTAACCAACCTTTCGAGAAAATATACCCGTTATTGTGGTTAGGACGCCAACATATAGTTCTGAGAAAATTTGCGCTGTACTGCATTTATTACAGTAATAGTTTTCACGAGTTTGGAAATCAAAATAATATTCTATGCTATTTTATTACAGCATTTATATATTATAAACATTTTAGTATTACTATACATTCACGACCAGTTAACATTTTATTTGAAATTTCTTGCCACGTTGCCTTTTTGTTATTTAGTAAATAAAAGCGCTTTGTAAAATCGTCCAAACATGAACGTACATTTGCATTGTTAACTTATTTCGTGTTTGGTATTTTCCTCTTTCGAGTTGCGAATTAAATTATCCACTACGATTACGAGAGTACTGACTGACCATTGCAGTACTTTTCGCAGTCAATGCATTTGCGTTGTTCTGTTAAACGTTTTTATTAATTATTTCGGTTTCAATTAAAAAATCACCCTAAGCAAAATAAACATCCCAGTTGTAATTATGTTAATTATGTTACATTTTTTTCTTTAAAAAAAGTTACTTTTTTATATTTTTTATGAAAACCTGTTAATGGATGACATATTTAACCGCAGAACTTTACCACTTTTATCATCGAGCAATTTAAATTGTTTTACATCAGTAAAACTTTTAAATTAAAAGCATTCTTTAGTATGTAATTTATAAAAATTAAAATTAATAATAAAAAGTTTGGAGATTCCATATTTTATATTTTAGACTTTTAAAATATTCTAAATTGCTACATGACAGTTGCTGTTTACAAAAAACTTCACTTTCGTGCATTTATAAATTTCTTTTTAATTACATTTTAATTTTGGGAAAAACTATGTTTAAACAGGAAGGGGAAATTTTAATATCATATTGGATATAATCTTTTAATTGAATGCTTATTGCAATTAGTAAAAGAGTAAAAATAAATCGCTTTTTGAAAAGGATTTAGCTTAGCGTGTTAGGACCTACTAAATCTTACAAAGAAAAACAAAACAAATCAACAAGGACAATAGAATTCGTATTTAAATAACAGGCACTGCTAACTTTGGAAACTGTTTTGGAAACATTCTAAAATTTATAAACATGAAGTTGGGTTTGAATGAACTCTTTTATTTATTCATTACTTTAAAGCTTTCTGACCATTATCCTCATCATTAAATTTTTTACCTAACCGAATAAATTCATTATTTATTGTTTGAAAACATTTAGTTAAATTTTATAATTATCCTTTTAAGCCATTTCAATTTCTATGCTTTTGAATGAAGTGGAATTATGATTTGTATGCCAAAATGTAATACGCACTATAATGAATGTTCTATAGATTATAAAAGTTTTAGTATATTGCTTGGAGAACAAAACAGATATCTTTAATTCCAATGTTAATGTTCACTCAAACAATCATGACCAGTGTGTTATTTTAGGTCTGCTGAGAGTGGTTTTTGTATTGACTACATTCATGTTTGGTTTTGCTTTAATCTTAACCTTATTTTTGTGTTAATCTCTTCCTACATTAAATGAACACAACTTAAAAACGCACGAAGAGAATTAATAATTTTTTAAAAATCTTTTTACTTTTTAAAAATAATGTAAAACAATCCTTAAAGAAAATAAAATTGGATTAATAAGTGTAGTACTTTATTGGAGAATTTTAATACCTTTGGTTGCTTCTGGTTGCCTCTGTAAACTATGACGCACCCGGAAATTCAACTTCAGTTCACTGGCTTTAAACTTCCTCAACAACTATTCTTCGACTTTGACCAACCACTTTAACCAGGAACTGAAAGAGTAAAGTACTAACTTATGCTGTAATTGGCAATAATAATTCTGAGTTTAATATTCAATATACTGTTTTATGAAATTTTTTTTTGTTGGATGAAAAGCTATACAAAGGGTATCTATGGATAAGATTGTCAAAATGCCCTTATCTTTAAATTTTTTAATTTATTTGATAAAAGGGTGCCTTGGGGTGTAAAAATAAGATTTTCATAATCATTTGCTCCAGATGCTTTCTCCACCCCTTCTGAGGGTCACAAAATAGGATTCTTTAGTCATTGTTTGTTCTGACGAAGTAGCAAATAAAAAATTTAGAAAAAATTTATAGATATAGTGATTAGAGTCATCTTTCAACACACTTTTTTTTTGATCCCCCGAACACTATATGCCTCTTAAAAATATTCCGAAAAGTTAAAAATCGATCTTTTTCTCACTTTTTGAAGACCGGCAAAAAAAAATTTTTTGCCATTTTTTAGGAGGTACTTAAATCTACCTTCCTGAATTTTTTCAGATTTTTTGCTAAGGTGCGCCAACCCTGAAAATCATATTTTCTGCATTTTTTAACATTATTAGCTATTTTGGACTTCTTAACGCAACGAAAACTTTTTATAAAATGTGTATCATGGGTATTTTTCACAGAAAATTAATATTACTGACATATTAATCAATATTTTTCAACCAAAAGCTCAAAATAAAATCGAAAAACTCATTATAGGAGTTAAACAATTAAAAATGTATCACTTTTTTTGTTATTTTTGTCCCTTTTGGTTCCTTTATAGAGGCTAGATAATAGTCCTTTTGAAGAAAAACTCAACGATGCGCAGATTTTGGAACGCTTGTTGGATGATCCTCATGGAATTTCTACCATCTTAAAAGCCGGTGATATTTTTGTATTGGACAGAGGATTTTTTTATTCTTAAAAAAACAATAAATAAATAGACAAGAAGATTGAGATTATATTTTAACTTTTTTTCTTTCTTTCTTTTTTGACTTTCTGTGGTTTTGTTTTAAAATTGTACTAAGAAGTTATTTCTTCGTAGATAAAGCTTATTATTATTATTATTATTAGCTCTTAAAAAGCATGAATTGTATTAACCCTTTCAGACCCGACTTTTTTTGGCTGATGGAAAACATTATTTTTTTTAAAATTTCGTATTACTGTGCTATAAAAAGTGTTTTTGGGGAGTTTCATAATTTTTTAATTTCTAAATAAGAAAATACAGCTAAGTAAACTTTAGTTGACCTAATATAATAAACCATTATAAATCGAATGATAACAGATTGAAACAGGTGACTATTATTCGTAGACTAAGTTTAGTATAACAACTAGCAAAAATAAATTATGCATTTATATTGATATTTAGCTGAGTTATTCTTAACTACAGTTATACTTAAGTATAAGCTGTTTGACAGGGGAATGATTTTATACACTTTTTATTTTAATTAATTTATTATCATAGTTTATGTTACTCATAGAACATTTTTTATAATTTTATTGAATTCCTTGTGGTTCTTTCATTAAGAAATGATTGCTATCTAACATATAAGTTTGTCACCAACTTCAAAAAAAATTAATAAACGTAGGTACACTATAGTGTACCTTGGGTCTGAAAAGGTTAATGTAATTCTTGCTCGTTTTCATGGCTTGCAAAGTTTCGTATGTAAGAACAACCCTATTTCAATTAGGCAGAGTAAGACAAAGAAGCAAAATCGAAATGAATAGACTTGACCAGTTCAAGAACGATCTTAATTTCCGTCAAGTATTATCTAGCCTCTATAAAGGAACAAAAAGGGGCAAAAATAACAAAATATTGATACATTTTTAATTGTTTAACTCCTATAATAAGTTTTTCGATTTTATTTTGAGTCTATGGTTGAAAAATATTAAATAATATGATAGTAAGATTAATTTTTTGTGAAAAATACCCGTGATACACATTTTATAAAAAGTTTTAGTTGCGCTAAGAAGTCCAAAATAGCCAAGAATGTTAAAAAATGCAGAAAATATGATTTTCACGGTTGGCGCACCTTAGCAAAAAATCTGAAAAATTCAGGAAGGTAGATAAGTACATCCTAAAAAAAAGCAACAAAATTTTTTTACCGGTGTAACCGGAAATATTTACTCCAGTGAAATTTCACCCCCCGGTAAAAATTCACTAGTGAAAGTTTACCCCCTAATCATTTTTTTCTGGGGGTAAAATTTCCCTAAAGAATTCTTACTGGGGGGTTAAAAGGTTCAAAATAACCTCAGCGAATTTTTACCCCCTTAAGAAATTTTTTAGGTAAATCAGAATTTTTATTACTGTTTATGTATCAAATTGGATTATATTTTATTCTGAAATGCTAAAATATCTTCCTCAGATGTTGGAAGAATAAAATTAAATAAAATTGGATAATATATTATTTAAATAGTAAAAGTAATAGTAATACAGGGTGGGCATACATACAGGTTTCGACCACAGGTCGAAAATGGGAAATTTTTTGAAAAAACGATGTCCTATCAGTAATTTAAAACAATGCCACGACAACGGATCTTATGAAAAAAATGGCGAAAATGAAGAACATAACTCACCTGTGGAAGAAATTAATTGCATTACGGAAAAATCAAAATTTCGTTTCTGTTCCATATACTTGAATAATATTTGGCAAAAACGACTTTATGAGAAGCTTGAACTTTCATTTGACAAGAATTCCGACTTTGAAAAAAAAAATTCGTTGCTTCATTCGCCTCACACTGTTATAGGCAGACGGTAACTGTTTTTTTTGGATGCATGTCTTTTATGCAGATCAGCACATCGGAAGTACGAAAGGTAATTACTGAATTTATGAAAACTCAAAAACAAGAAGTTAATCTGTTTTCTAGTGTTGAGAATTATATGAATATCATGAAAATGGACAAAAATGCAATTTGGGCAGCAGATGTTGAGATGCTTTTCACTGTAGCAAAAATATAGGAGCCGATATATATATTCGCTTACTCAAATTTCAAAAAATTCTTCATGGCTAAGGTTTCCAAGTTCAATGCACCTTTCCGATTAACCTAATTACAAAAATCTGGCAAGTAATAGTTTCGGTAAGAAGAAGATATAAGAAAATGTAATTTTTAAATAAATGTGTTCAACTTTTAAATTATCCTATGTATTCATCAAATATCTGAGGAAGATATTTTAGCATTTTGCAGTAAAATATTATGGAATTTGATACATGAACAAATATAAAATTCTTATTTACCTATAAAACTTCTTAAGGGGGTAAAAATTCACTAATTTTTACACCCCAAGGCAGCCTTTTATCAAGTAAATTAAAAAATTTAGAGATAAGGGCATTTTGACTATCTTATCCAGGGATACCCTTTATTATATTTAAATTATTTATAAGATTAAAAATTTACCTTGTGTGTGCAGGAATTAAAGGACTTTTATAGCTTTATACATTGTGTAGGTTATGATTGAGTATAAATATTAACTTGATTTATATGCTTTAAATATTAGCCACTTTAATCATAAAATATGTTTAATTATTAATAATGAAACTTGTTTTAATATTAAAACCGCTCTGTAATATATCAAGTTGTATTGATTCGACAAGTGTTTAGTTCTCGAATTCACAAAATTCACCATTTATATTTTAACCGAACTTGAAAAAATTTTATTTATTCAAAAATACATAAAAAATTAATTATATTTACTTGATATTTTATGGTTTCTTTTACAGTTTGTATGTGTATATTAAAATCGTTGTAGGTAGTAGTAAAGTTGTTTAATAATTTTAAACCCAAACTTTAAGGCTTGCTTAGCCTATAACCACTTCCTTAATAAGCATACGTATGCCGTGTCACGCTTTCTCATCTACATACCTTGTTTTAGCAAGAAACATATTTGTATATAAGTTATAATAATATTGTTATGCAATGGCCATTCTAATAAAACTTAGTATAATTAAGAAACTATTCAAGAAAATTTATATGAACATTTTAATACCTTAATCATTGTTTAATATTCAGGAGCTTTCGCGGTGATACCCGTTCGAATGCAAGAATTTTCTGAATTACCACAATATTATTTACCCATTTCAAGGAAATGTCATAAAGATGACAACATATATTTTCTTCTGTCTCCTTTACACTTGCAGCATTTCAAAATTTACAAAACGGCAATTGATGTTCTAATATTTACTTTTGGAATTTATTTTAATAGTGTAGTAACTCAACCTGAAAGCTATGTTTTAACTTTCTCACGACAAAATATCTAAGCTCTTTTTCAGCTTTATAATATACATATAATGCAGTGAAAGTATGCAATACCCAGTGAATCTATACTTTTCCTATAGGCGGGAAAAGTAGAAAAGAAAATAAAACTTTTAATTTTTCAGCATTTTTTAATTACTTTAATTAAAAAATGATCGGTCATATAATTATAAAAATATAATTATCGGTCATTTATCTTGTCAAAGTTATAATTCTACTAGTGCAAAGCCAAAATCGTACGAATGGCGGCTAAGGCAAAAATGATGTTTTGCGCAAAGAGTAGATTGAATTAAAGAAAGACTGAAGAATTACTCTAAATTAAAAAATGGCAAAAGATCCTTATTTCTGAAAATCGAAAGCTCATTCTTTTTTAAATTTTATGCGTAATTAACTCAAAATGGCTTCTTTTGAGTTAATGCTCTGTTTATCGATCGGCGATATAATTCGTTTAATTATTTTATAATTTATAAACTTAGAACTTGAAAATTATATTTTTGTATTTTATATATTACTAAACCTGTTACTCTCAAAAGATTTAAGAATCACATAATTATGAATAACAAGTTTAACAAGTTTAGGGTTTTAAAATTACATTCATTTTTATTTCAATTTTACTTACTTTTCAATAACGGGCAAGAGAATTAACACAGCATCAGGTAAAATTTTTAGCTGCTTAGGGAGAGTTTCATCGTTAAAATAAGCCCAATAAAAATATTTTGTTAAACATGTTGCCTACTAAGAAATTCGTTATAAAGAATATCCATGTCCTAAGTCCTCTCGTGTTTGTAAATCAGCACTGTCGCCATGGAGTCGATCCTTAACAGAACACATCGACAATTGAAATGTAACATGTGCTTTTCGCAATATTAGTCTCCAATAATATTGACTATACTTAACCTAATGGGTTAATGTGGGTTGAAAATGGTAAATAGAGGTAGCAAGTAATCAATTTGAAATAGCATCCAGTAATGCCATCAAGCTAATTTTCTCAAAGGTAGCAAAGGTAAAATTATGATAATTAAATGTTTTTCAATGTTAAAGCATTCGTAATTACTCTCAAATTTTCTTAAATTTTATATTTATTAATAAAAGCTATTATGAAATGGGGTTAGCACAAAAAATTTCCTTTGCAATACATCTTTTTATCTTTTGTCATATATGTGGTTTTCTTTTATAACATCCTTTTCAAAGCATATTATACAAATAGGTATTATTGTAATAAATTGCGCTTGTCGAATCAATGTGTAATTATAAAATGTGTTTAATAATGGGATTTATGTAATTGCTTCTATCATGGTAATTTTATACAAGTAAGTGAATATTATGACGGTAATTATCTACTGGTTAATTAAATCAAAACAATAAGTATTTGATCATTAAATCGTAAGTTACAATAACTAAAATAATAAAATTATTTCTAAAAGTACATTAAATGTACTTAACAGTTTGATTATAAATCAGCAGAAAACATCTCAAATTAAAATCTTAATTACAATTGATTACGGCTGGTTCCGGTATACCCTCTATACTAGTTTGAACAGAAATGCTTTTAAATATTTAAAATAATATATTTTAGACTAAACCGTGTATTTATATTTTAAAAACAATACAAAAATTTAGATTGTGTAGCGATTATCACATTCTTAATGCAAGAACCGTTCGGCACTACTACCCTATACCACACATTCAGGATTTGACCCAATCATTTGCGGGTAAAAACGTTTTCTTTATTATTAACATGGTCAAAGCAAAAAATATCTATAAAACCGCTGCCAAGACTCCAATTGGTTTGTTCCAATACACTCACATACCTTTTGGTTTAGGCAAAGTTTACATTGACGACATGCTGTTCTCAACAGCAATTATAGAACATTAGTAACATCTTTACATGACTACAAGATTGTGATCGAACCATCAACCCAGCGAAATACGTTTTTACATATATATAATTAACATATAATTAACAAAGTTGGAACGAAAAATGCGAAAAATCGACAAAATACTGCTCTCTTGTGAAAATGATTATAGAAAATTAGGAAGTCGAATTACCCGAAATTTATGTAACTCCTACGGTGTTCGAGGATCGTGGTTTGTCCGAAAATCTAATCTTAATCTAGATTAACAACATATGAATGCACGTCATATTTACATTCAAATTAAGTTATGAAATGAGACATAGATAGAACAATAAATAACTAAAGTAAAAATAACCGTAACATACTGGTAAGAGCGAACAATCGAAAAGTTATAGAACTTTTCAAAGGGATTCGAATAAAATTATTTACCTACAAATTCAACAGTAAACTATCTATTACAACAAACAACTCAACAAATTTATTCAAGTTTACAGTCTTTACGAATGAATAATTTTTGGCCAAAAATCTAATTGTTACGAATGCGATTGTTTATTAATAAAGCTTTGTCCAAGAAAAATTTTTTCAATAAGTATTAAATTAAACAAATATTAAAGTTGTTATATATTTTTTATATACAGCCGAGTCTTTTCTTGTATTGTACAATTATTTTATAATATTTATAATACAATACAATATGCAATAAAATAATAGAGTATTATCAAATTTCGCGTAAATAATTTCACTAGAAGCAATAACATTTACATATTATGGCAGTTCCTGGTGTGTACTTGGTGGGAAATATTATTTGTTGTATAATTTACCTACTCTTGTTTATTGCTGTGCGATCATTGTGAGTATATGATAAATATTGCATAGAATGTCAGTTTTATTTGTAACTAACTTCTCATTGGTTTATTTGTTCATTACCAACCTAAATGCATTCAGCAATTCACCTTTACGCTGTACGGCATCTGAATAACCAGTTTTATCGTCAATACTTATCTATATAATGTAATTATTATCTTCAATTTATTGTTGTACATGGAATACTGAAATAATTATCCACATTTAGGTAACTGTTGTAGCAGACAACAGACTTCAGCAACCGCCCTGTATTTCTATAATTTGTGTAATTAGTTGTAACCTTATTACACCTTGTATCATAATAATACAGGGTGTCACAAAGTCTTTTGGAAGTTGTTACCATACAGTTGGTAATAACTTCAAAGGGACTATTATCTATATAAGGACTTTTATTTTATCAATAAAGGCAGTTAGTTTCTTACATTAGCAAAGTATTAAGTTGGCTCATAACACAAGTTACCGTGTTATTATTTTATATTATTATTATAGTTATAATATTAGTTTACGTTCAGTAGCGAGGACGTAACAGTAACATTTGTAGTTTCTGTGATCATCAATATACTGAAAGTTTATGGAATAATATTTTTAACAATTCTAATGTAAAGCTTAAAGTTACATGGTTTAAATATAGCCTCAAGTTTCAACTTTCCTAACCTATAAATGTATAAGGGTGTTTATTAATAGCAGATGTAAATGTCCGAAATGAAAACACCCAAACTATTGTGATACTATAAACTTGAACTTCGAAGTTAAACTCGAGGGCAATTATATTGTACACAAATGTAACCCTTCATATTATGGTTTAATTATTTGATTGCTTAATTTTCCCAGTTTCCGGTATATATTTATACAGTAAGTGAACCGTCTAAAATGTGTTAATATAACAAGAGGAAATCTCACTATAAATTAATTCAATTTATATAGACACATCAGTTTATAAAAAATATTGATTTAATTAAGAATACTCGTGAATACATATTTTAAGAATTATCAAGTTAATTAGGTAAAAGCAATAAAATTTCTAGTTTTATTGTTCTGAACTTGTTATTGGTATCACTGGCTGGTCGGTTGGTATCTATAATAAAATTATCCAGGTTCTTACTCTGCGATGTAAGGTTTTTTCAGAGTAGATTATAATCTACTACTTAGCCTAATTAGGCTCTAGACTAGTAGATCTAAGTGTTAAGCCGGGGGAATTACCCACTTCTATTTTGTTGGTGTAGTTTCTATTTCTGTTATTTTCATTATTATCTCATTGAGAATAAGATAATTATTCTCATAATTAAATGGTTTTAATACCTTGAGATATACAGTTTCCGATTAACACTTCTCTTTATTTTTCAGGATTCTACTTTTCCTGTCCATTTCAAACTCAATTTTTATTGTTATAAATTGTATTATTTTGAATTTGATTGTAAAAAAAATAAACACATACAAATGACAAGATGAGGATAAAATTGAATTTCATATCCAAAAATATAGAACTAGATATCTTCAGTTTCCCCTTACAATAATTTTTTACTATATCAAAAAAATACCTTTGAATGTGGTATCGAAAGGAAACTCACGTTTACTTATTTGTAGCCGCTTCCAATATTGGCTATGTCATTCCATTTAGCGAATGACTGATTATTTTGATTATGATCCATAAACGTTACTTTAATTGACAATTTTATCATTTTCCATTGTTGGAAGTTGTTGCAGTTTTAGTTTGTAAGCTGTTCAGAAAATTTTGCAGCAAGGAAGCATCGTTAAATCTGTAGTGTCTGAAAACTCGATTTATTTTTAAACTTAAATTATTAATAAGTTTTGCTTTCGCAAACGATTTTACTTCAAGACTTCAATTGAATTAGAATTAATTAAGCACTTTTAAATCAGAAAACTTTTTGGGAGTTTAATTATTAAGCGAACACAATTTTTTTCAATTGGGAATAAAACGAAACATAAAATATTGCTTCTCAAGTAAATTAATCAGGAGTTTCTTTAATTTTTAGAAAGAAACATGAAAATCAAGTTGCATTCTTAAATTAGCATAATCTCTAAATTATTTCCTATCTAATTAAAAATTTTATTTTCAGGTAAGCGACTTCTGGGATAAGCACGGCACGGAATAACAGCAGTAAAAATTAGTATAAAACAAGAAAAGGAAAATTTAATTACTAGTGACAACAGGTAACGTTTTATGATTTTGTGAGTTGAGATTCCGGATTTAAGAGAACTTTTATCGACGGGTTATAAAATTTGTTGGTAGTTAAGGCTACTTTACAATTGAATGGTAGCTGAGCGAGAATTGTAAACAAGCACCAATAGCAATCACCATTAATCGTTATGTGCGTGCTATTCGTTCACTAATTACCACATCGTTCCTGGTCAACTATGGAACCGTCTTAACATAAATCTGAAAATTTCAATATTTTCAGGAAATGTCTAATAGATAATGACATATTACTTTCAAGTACATTAATAGACTCAAATTCTTAAAAACCATTAATTTTACAAGTATAAATCTTTCAGCGGAAAATGTAAATAAGTTTTCTAGGTTAAGGGCAATTAAAACTTCAACATGAAATTAATAAATTTTATAGAAATTAACAAAGTTAAAATGGTAGTTTACTATTAAACACACTTTCCAACATTGCACAGAATTTTTCGGCTGTCCCTATTCAATTACGTTGTTTTTTCCCATTCCATTCCTACGTATAGGTTTGAAAAAACTGACACCCAGGAGATAAAACTTTAAAAATAATTGCAATAGATTATGTATTATTTTTACAAATTTTATTCAAACAATGTCTTTAGTGCATGTGAAATTTTGGCAGACAATTGTTTTTTGCAATTTCCTCCTAATTTATAACAAGTTGTCAGTTGCTTATCCCAAACTTCTTTCATTTTGAGTTTATTAGCCTTCAAAGGTATGTTTTATGCTTCGTCAAGAAAGTTTTAATTTATTGAACTTTTTATTAATTTTTCTGTCATGAAAAAAACATTTATTATACTTTGCAACTTTTTTAATTATATCTTCATATTTTCTATTTTTAAATCGATATTCTTAACAAGACATTTTATTTTGTAAACAATTTTAAACTGGACCAATCTGAGATGCGTACCGTTTTATTATTAATTTAGCAAAGGCTTCGTCATGAAGCAACGAAGTTGCTGTAAAAAGTATTAAATTTTCTACGTTTTAATTTAGAATACCGTTGTAAACCCTCCATTGGTTACTATATGAGCATTTTCCTTACACTTACTAAATTTTTCATTTTTTTTGTTGTACATAATAAAAATATATCATTTAAAAGCGTAGCGGATTTGTAAAAAAAATTGGAAATGTGCTTTTTCGTAAAACAGTAGTTTTTACTGACAAAAGCGAACTTAATATATTTATCTCAGATAAAAACAGATAGTATGGAAAAATCAAAATACATTCAAACACATCATGTCCGGAGCCGTTCGTTTCGACGCGGTCACGTTTTGACGCCGACACGTTTCGACGCCGGCCGGTACGATTCGACATTTTCGAAACTTGAAAACGTGCGCATATCCTCGCGCAGATATGCATCGGTTATGCAGGTTAGTGTTAGTTTTTTTTTCTTTAGCGAAATTGTCCGTTAAAAAGAAATATTATGCGATCGAAGATATGCATCGGTTATGTAGGTTAGTGCTAGTTTATGATTTTTCTTCGAAACTTCGTTGTCCCCCAAAAATTTAAATTCTATCTGACACTGGCCCACTGTCGTAAAGTGAAAATATTTCTTTAATGTCGTTTGCAGTGTAGTTCTGTATTCTTCAAGAATAATTAAATTTTCCAATGTAATCGGTGCAGGAGTCGTTTTTCTAACTTCGGTTCTCTTTCTTCTTATTATTTGTTTCAACGCATGATGTGTAGATAGATTTGCTTGAGCACCTTGCGAAAACATTGCTTACACATTCGTTAATAATTTGTGAGGGCTGTTCTATAGTCTCTGCATCTCTTTTTTTATATTTGTTTTTATAACTTCCGCTTCTATTTCAGCCGCTGAACTTTCATGGCTTGCTTATCACATGCCCTTTTTTTATCATACATACGAATATCCGGCGTTATAAACTTTGGTTTTACTTCTTTTGCTTTTGATTTTAAATTTATTCTATAGAATACAATTTTTTGAAGTTTAATCAGTATTACTCTATAGTAACAATAAAACAAAAACCGTTGTCAAAACGTTCAGGGTCGAAACGTGCCGGCGGCGAAACGTACCGGCGTCAGATAAATAAAAACTCAAAAACTCAAACCAAGTGTACTTTATTTTGAAAAAGTTTTCCCCAGCAGATTACATCTTGGTATAATGTTTTGACCATTCATTTATCCAAAAATACGCAAAGCGGGATGCAACATTTCGGTGAAAGCCGTTTCTAAAACGTATTTGCGTCCTTGCCCCGAAACGTCGCAGACCAATTTAAATAAATTATTTACCACGTATACAGTAGTCAACTTTCATGTATTTGCTCAGGTAGGCCAACTTAATCCGTCAAATTGAACTATACATCGAGCTAGAAACGTGGGCTAGGACTAGTCGGCTCGTGTATGGTTTACGTCATACCGCTTGTTGACGTTAGTGAATGGATTAATGAGATTGCAGTTAAAGTTGACAAATAAGCAAATGGAGTCAATTAACAAAATTTTAAACTTATTTGAATAAATAGAAACCGCTGAAGCATGTAGCCTTATCCGGCTTTGCGGAAGGAAACACATGGCGTAAAAGTAACAAACTTGAGAAATCTTTTTTATACATTTTCAAGCTCCTGGTGGCAGGGGGGCTAGGAAGAGACCTAAACATAGAAGGTATAAAGGCAAACAGGGAATACAAATATTTAGGTGCGATTATATCTGAAGAAAGAAATTGGCAAAAAGAAATATCGAGCAGAATAATGCAGGCAAAACAAGTGACGCAAATATTAAATTCACCACTCTGCTCGAAGGCAGTAAGGCAGTAAAACAACACAGAAGAGAATATAATAGTGTGGTTAAAAGCATTCTAACGTATGCATCAGAAACATGGGAAATAACAAAAGGAAATAAAAATAGACTCCTAGCGATAGGAATGGACGTTCTAAGATCTGAAACAGAATAAAAACGAATGAAGCAATAACGGAACAAATAGAAAAAAAACCATATAGGTAGCCACAAATAGTATGGACCTGGACTCCCCGGAGAAAATAGTTTGCTGTTTTTCTTTGCAAGCTTTATCTTTGCAATATCTTACTAGCTTACAACCAAACCTTGGAGCGATTATACTGACAAAGTCCAAAGCGCTAACCGGTCGGCCACTGCTTGTTAGGTTCTAAATTCTCCAATTCTCAACCTAACCGCCCAAAAGTTAGGTTGTAAGCAAGTCAGGTATTACAAAGGTAAAGTTTGCAAAGGAAAAATGTAAAAAAAGAAAAAAAGAACATGGGCAGTTTCAAAAAAGTGAATCCTTAATTCTTCAGAAACGACGCATATCTACCTCTTTTACCTATCTCATCTATAATCACACGATTAATCATGGCAAGTTTGACTCGAGACTAAAATTAAAAAATTTGCCTAAAAAAAATAGTCAATTAGTCAATTAGTCTTGGCGACATCTAATGTTTCCGATCCATCTGACATGATGTTAATAAGTATCCGCTCTTGGTGCAAAGGCTCTTACGTTAAACTTAATAAATTTTTTGAACGAATTAGAAATTTCCATGCGGGAATATTAATTTATACATTTTTGGTTTTAATTTTTAAGTTAAGTTTATCACTTAAGATGTGCACTTGTTCGCGGTTTACATCGAACTCCTTTTAAAATTTGAAGTACACAATCATCCTAAACTTGATTACCACGCACATCAAGTAGAGAGTTACGCAATTGCCTTGTTTAAAATTGAAAATTTTCATTTAGAAAAAAATTTTTCCAGTGGGAAAAATTCTATGTATATAAATTTCAATTTTAGTCTAACAAGAGTAAATAATAAAAAACTGTAGTGCTCTTACATTAAAGTAATTTGGGGAGTATTCACAAAGCGGTTCCTGCATTATGTACATGGGGTTTTAAAATTCTTGTTTAAAATTTTAGTATAGTATTGTACAAATTTTTTATCAGAAATAAAAAAGAAAAATTGCTTAAAATTTTGGAATGAAAGAATTGTATCTATATTTGTTGTAGATTTAGGCTACGAATGAATGGTAGGTGGGTGTAGTCGTAAATTTTAATTATTTATTAATTTTAAATAAAAAAATTTTTATTTTATTTCTTTACATGAAAAGAAAGTTTATATAACTACTTCGCTCTCCCAATTAAAAGTTTTATGAAAATTAAGTAATAATACAAATTTAAAAAGAAAACATATACACTTGATTGTTTTTGTTGTTTTTCTGCTTTTGTTGATTTGACATTTTTTAGCTGGATCAATTTTTCTGCACGTAAGAAAGTATGTATTATTACAAGATTATTTAACTATTTAAAATTTGAATGGCAAAGCTAAGAAATATTCGAACATAAAATAATTATTATCGCTCTGTAATTCAACGACTAATTGCACCAAGCCACTGGCTATATAATAATTGATATTTTTTGTTTCGTATTATTAAACAACTTTGATATCACAGTTTTTGTGAAAATTTTTAATACATTCGGTTGGTTTATTTTTGTTTGGTTTGGTATCGTATACACACAGGATTTGTAAAAAATGTATCGGTTAAGTTAAAGCATTTGTTTTATAAGTTGAAAATAAACTACCAGGACGACGCAAAAGTTCTGTAAAGTAATTTTCTTTAATGCACACGTAGTAAATATCTTTTTTTACCCTTGTCTATTTAGGTGACGGAGGTTCTATAATATAAATCGCAAACTTAGAAATTAAATGAGTAATATTATTTTAATCCCCTATGTGCTTTTATTCCGTAATTGTTCTTTTCAAATAAAAAATTTTAAAAATGCTTTTTAATGTAACCGTTAAAGACAGACACATTAACTGCAGCTTTATAAATTCGCACAAAGAACTTATTCGAGGATCCGGGTGCATGTCCTGTTCCACTTTCAATATCGCAGAAAAAGTTTTTAAAGTGACGGCAAAAACGTGAAACGCGAGAAAAAATTCTATCCTAGGGTTAAACCATCGATTTGTGTATGGTAACTTCGGGAATTAAAAGAATCATTAATAAAAATAATTTATTGTTCCTTACTCGTACCTTTTCCATTCCTCTATTTTAATGAAATTATTTCATTCCTTCTGTTTGCTTTAATTTTTCGGTAAAACTTTTACGCACTCGAGTTCTGCAGCTACTGATTAAAGCTGTACCGAAACTTTTAATCAATTTGCTTTTGGACTAAACTGATACTAAAAACATTTTAATTGCAAGAAGTTGTCAACTTAAGATAGAAGAAGAAGTTTTCAAGACGAGAAACATTTGCAACAGACATTTGCGATTAAGAAAACACAATTTATTTTCTAACCGCTTCTCCAAAAATTAATGCACTAATGGTAACAGTCCCTGCCTCTCTGTTCTAGATGCTGTTTTAACACCGATTTATTTGAATTTCATATAAAAACTTTTTCTGACGTAAGTCAAATTATGTTCAAAGCATAGAACAATTTTGAGGACTAAACATTTCATTTACAAAGCGGATGCTTTATATTAAACATATTCCCTTCACTCCTTCACTTTTTCAATATCAGAAAGCTCATTACAGTTCATCAGCTCCAAAAATTTCAGGTAGTTGGCATATTATTGAAAAAATATTCAGATTTATTTACAAAAAATATTTAAGATATTGCCCCAAGTAGCATTGGTTTGCTGGCAGAAGCTATTTACTGCTATTTTGTCAGCGACGATCAATTTAACTGGAAATTAGCCATATAATAGCTCTTTAAAATAGCTTCCTGGCAGCAAACTGGAATGACGCGCTAATAAGGCGCTAAGAAGCTCTTAAACATACCTTGCCGGCAGCAACCGCAAGACGTGCTAATAAAGCGCTAAATAGCTCTTAAAATAGCTTGCTGACAGTAGCTGAAAAGCAGCTGCGAATTTCCACAGCTATTTATTGCTATTTTGCCAGCGGTGGTCAATTCAGAAAATAGCTACAAATTAGCTATATAAGTTTGCTTAACTTTAATAATGGGAGTTTTTGGCGGCCTTTGTTTTGGGCACCACTACTTCTAATAAACAGCCGGAATAACGGGCGTGTACACATAAATCAAAGAAAATGTCGTGAATTACTTCTTCATTATTTATTGTCGGATCATATTTACAAGACAACAAAATAGGAAATTCAAGTAACATAAATAACAGACGGTTAAATAATGTAAATACACAAGTAACTAAACAAAGATGTAAATACTAACGGAAAACAATTACATCCTTACGAAATGAATATAACTTTGAATACATCTCGGTACACGGTACGGTACTGATGTTGTTGTAAACAATTACTACATAACAAACTATATTTTACATCAGGTTTTGGGATTTCTAACAGAATGTTTAAACAACTGAAAATACAACTTGTATAAATATGGCGCAAGTTCGAGTAGCTTTCTAATACACTAATTTACGCTTAATGAAAATTTAATAAATCAAATTTATTGCCGATTATTCGATCAAACGAATAAGACGTTAGCTGAATAACTACTAACACTAAGGTACCCGGTTCGAATCCGGAAAGAGTCTTAAATTTCTAATGATCGTCTCTGTGCTTCGGAGGGCACGTAAAGCCGGCGGTCCCTCTGGGTTGATGATATGCCCTCATCAACAAAAACTCCTGGGTTACGGGCACATCTGAGATATAAAGCAATTAATTTGCTCACAGACTTGTGAGTTCGGCTCCTTCTTAGACAGAAGACAGTCCGAGGTCAAAGAAAAAAAGATTTATCCTAGCCTAAAAGTGGAAAAAGAAGAAGCGTTCGGAATAATGGCTTACGTATCAATCCAAAGTCCCGAGATAAAACTGATAAATTCAGTTCTCATAAATAGATTTAACGTATACTATCCAAAATTTGTTTTGCAGCCCTCCCAAATCAAGAACAGCTTGATTTATATAACTAATACCTTTCAAGATGAGATCAACTCAGAGAGTCATACCCAGATCCTTTGGGGGCGTCCATTAATTACGTGAGGCAATTTTGACGATTTTTAGACCCCCCCCCATTTGGTGAGCTGTCGTGAGATTTAGTTCAACCCCCCCCCTCCTAATCTTACGTGTGATTTTTTAAATCAGTCGCTTAAATGCAAAAACCCGACAAGTCCAGTGAAATATAAAACTAGATAATGCAGAAAAACTCGCAAAATCTTTATCTAACCGAATTAAGCAATGATTTTTTTTAGCATAGTTTCTTACCCATAGATCAAAATATAAAAATCAATTTATAAAATCTGGGATAGTCGGAAGCCTTTAAGAATTAATTGCTAGAATAGAATTAATCTCCTTTCTAAAAAAGTTTCCACATGTCGGCTTTTGCATCTAAGCGACTGAAATGTGTTTTTTTAGTGTAAATACGTTAATATCTGCTTGCTTACCTTGGATTTATTTAAAAAATATAATTTGATTAATAATTTTTATTTAAGACTAATTAAGACAAAACAATTACGTGATATTTGACGAGATCTCCCTCTCCCCCACGTGAGATTGGGTGAGATTCGACTCGACCCCCTCATTTTTTTGTGTGCGGTGGAATTGGGGAAATCTTCAGAAAGACATCATCCAGATTGTTTGGGTGGTAGTTTCGGATTTTTACCGACTAAAACCCCACTCCTTGGAGGTGCCGAAAATTATGTTTCTGCCTTTTCGGGGCTTTGTTCTTCTTGTTGTTGTCACTCGTCGCCTTGGGCCTTGGCCTTAGGTGCCAATATGTCCAACATCATCCGCTCAATGGTGGCCCATTGCTCCTTACTACCCATCATCAGTTCGACCCTGTTATCTGGCCTGAGGTCCATCCCCAACTGTGTTGGGCAGTGTGTCTCTGGGCTGCCCATGTGACGCAGTGAAAGATGGTATGTTCTACGTTTTCCATCTCTCCGCAGAACAAGCAGTTGGAGGTATCGGCTCTCTTGAACCGATGTAGGTAGCCGCGGAAGCATCCATGCCAACTCAGTGCCTGGGTAATTTCGAAGGTGAGCTAGCCGTGTCTTCTATTTACCCACGGCTCAATATCCGAAACGAGTCTGTAGGTCCATCTGCTCTTGTCTGAGTCCCTCCAGTCAGTTTGCCACTTCTCATGGGCCCCGGTTGTTGCATTTTCGTAGAGAAGGTCGTTTGTCGCTCTAAATTTGGCGCCTCTTAGTTCCGCTTTTAGGTGGATTGGCAGGAGGGACGCCAATATCAGGACCGCGTCGGTGGAGACGGTCCTATATGCGCGCCTGACTCTCAGGGCGCTCTTCCTCTTCACCGTCTGCAACATCTGTCGATATGTCTTTTTGCGGGGGGCTGTGACCTACACCTGTGCCGCATACAGTAAGATTGAGTCCGCTACCGAGCTCAAGAGTCTTTGCCAGGTCTCCTCATGTTGGGAATGATCCGATGTAATGCCTCAGTCAGGATCGCAGCTTTGTTGGCCACTCGTGTGAGGTGAGGTTTGAAGCACAGCCTCACGTACTTAATGGACTCCCCCTTTCAAAGGCATACTAACACCTCTTGAGAGGAGTTCAACTTCAGAACTGCTTAAACTTCAGTGGGAATTTATATTTATGGATTTCCTGACACCCCACTTTTAGTAGTTCCTACTAAAATTGCAATTCACACACCTATGGTGGTAAGTTGCCTAATAAAGTCAGATTGCAAAAAATACAACATGATTGAAACCTACAAAATTTAAATGAGTAACTCTCTGAACGGTTACGGTCTGATGCTTAAATGCGTCGACTACTAAGCAAAGAATCCTAGTTCGAGCCCGAGTAGAGCAAGAACTTTATTCTAGCCGTCCTCCCTCAGCGGGAAATGACAAACCACCGAGGTAATCTGCCTTGAAAACCCTTCATAAAATGAAGTGGTTAGCCAAAACCCACTCTGGGTTGTTGCGCTGAACGAAATTACAATAAGTTGCATAAACATTTGAATTTCTTTAACCGAAAACCTGAAAAGCAACGCAAACTCCTGGATCTGCCAACTACCGGTTAGTGGAAAACCACCACGATACAAATAATTGAGAGCAACGGAAATTTGAGCCTATGACTCTTAGGTGTACGAAAAAATTGTGTACACTTAAACTGCAAAATGCCGAAAATTCCACAGAAATACAAAATTTCATACACTTGTGCAGTAAAATGTAGTGTAGCTTACCAACCACACCTAATACCGACTACCTCTATATAGAATGTCAGTTCTAAAGGACCAACATTTTAATTTTCTGTCAACAATGTTTGACATTTTGTGATATGAAATTTTCACTTAAAAGAAATGCAACATGTAATTTAAAATCAATTTACATGAAAGAAAAACCATACCTTTGTAAGGTTTGTGACATAAAATTTTCAATGCTAGAGAGTTTAAAGTCCCATTTAAAAAACTACACACGTAAAAAAACGTTCTCGTTCAATATATGTGACAAAATATTTGTACGTAAAGCGCATCTTACCTCGCACGAAGGAAATTACACGAAGGAAAACCGTTTATTTGTAAAGATTGTAGATGGCGATGTTCAAATCAATCTAGCTTAATAATGCTCATAAGAATTCATGCCACAGAAGAATCACCAGTATATGTTTTAGGTTTGTTACATTAAATTTTCTACCATATCTATATATATTGGAATATTCAAAATAAATGCAGTACCAAGTTTTCACAAACAAAATACACTATAAATATAAGTTTTCTGAAGGTTTTCATCAAATTATGGCATTATCAGGTAATGAATTGATTTGAGTTAATAGTTCGTAACTTAGAAAATTTATGGATTATGGAGTGAAGTTTTGTTAGGAAATCAAAAACTGTTTTTCTATTGATTGGGGAGTGAAGTACATTTTTGATATATAAAAATCAAAGTCACGGACATCAAAGTCCGTGATTTAAACACGGAATTTCCTCTGTATACCTAACTCAACTGGTGATCACACAACTTATAAATCTTATTCAAAACTTTTCATTTCTAAAATGGATTGTATTAGAAATATGTAAAATAATTAGTTTGCAGGCTAACCAAAGTTTGTGTGTCACATGAAATTGTTTTGTGTTATTTGCGTTGGTATGCTTATTGAAGTTAGAAATCTGCCTGTACTATTCAGAAATTCGACTGCATAATACTCTTCAAAGGATTACTTTTTAATCCTTTATAGAGCTTCTTTTAACCTTCCTTTATAATATTACCAAATTTTTGTTAAAATTAAAACAACATTTTACTTAAATATTTATTAAGTTAACCACCTGAAAGATATTTTAATAATTTTAAAAAAATATACAGCTTTGTGATTGAAAGTATGAAATAGAAATTAATTTATTTGAAAGTTGGCGAAGTTGGCAGTAAGTAGTTTTATTATTATAAAAAATATTGTTAGTAAAGCTAGATTACATGTCATGTTGATACGAAGCTTTCTAATTTATTGGTATAAGTTATACTTTTAATAAATGTTTTTCAACGCCTCTGAAAAATATTTTGTATAAAATGTACGTTCACCAAAATTGAGGTTTTTGTTTTCTTTTATAATTAATAACTTAACAGTTTCTGTCGTTAATTAGAAAACCTACAATGTTTATGGTCGCGAAAACTTTACGTAATAATATTATGTATGTACTTATATTAATTAAGTACAATGATTCGCATAAAACTAGAAATACAAAATACATATTTTACCTATACATATATTTAATTTGAAAAATATCGTGTGATGCTATAATAACTAATAAGACTGCAAGAAAAATTACCAATTACATAAAGAGCAAAGGTATCGCTGAAATTGGGAAAAAAGCGGGGTTTACCAAATATTTTGCAAAAGCTGTTCAGCAACATATATAGGTCAGACAGGTAGACAGGTTGTTATAAGGTTGAAAGAACACAAAACAGACTCCCAAGATCAAAATGTTTCACCACAACATATTTAACAAGCACGAGATTAATGAGGATGAAAGAAATCCGGCTACCAATTGAACCTCGCAACATCACAAGTCGACTCTTTTTCACCTAAATCAAACAGATATCTCGGAAAAATTGATTTTGTTTTTTTGTTTAT
The DNA here is from genome assembly GCA_958510845.1 of Cantharis nigra. Classification (NCBI taxonomy): domain Eukaryota; kingdom Metazoa; phylum Arthropoda; class Insecta; order Coleoptera; family Cantharidae; genus Cantharis; species Cantharis nigra. The sequence goes on from OY294034.1 coordinate 24,719,330, forward strand.
TTTTATTTGATTCAAGATTTTTTCTTTTTCTTAATTTTTTGTAGAAAATTTATTATTATTTTTCTGTTTTGTTTGTTTCACATGTTCAATATATGCACTTTGGAGAATAAAATCTTATTTTCATAAACAAATTCATGAAAATTGTCTTTTCTTCACTTAACACAATTAACAATTAACGCTGACTCATCATAGCCGCCCACTGTTTTTAGGTTGGTAATCTAAAATAAACGCATCCAAGGGCAGGCCAGCCCTCTCAGGCGACAAATGAAATTTAATTTTAATATTCAAAACTTAAAACTTAAATTTAGTACCAACTGCTGGGCTGAAATAAAGCATTTTAGCCCATCAGTTAGTACTAAATTCGCGCAATTTTTCTTTCTTAATATTATTAAATTCAAAAATATTGATGTTTATGATGCAGCTCAGCAATTTTTATTAAATAATTGATTCTTGCGTGTGTGAGATAAAATTTTACAATTAATAATCAACTTCGATCTAGCAATTTATTTCTTTTCAGATGACGTTCGAATCGAAATAATAAATTCAACTTACAATTCATCGTTCGGTATTTTAAATCTGCACAGTCAAAAGTTTTTCTTTGAATCAAAAATATTATTTTGTTTGAACCTGTTTTTTATATCAAACAAAGTTTGTTTAATTTAAATAAAATATTTATTATTGCAATTAACTAAAATTTTAGTTACTCTCCTTAATTATTTTTGTGAATATAACAAATTTTTATTTCACCAAAAGAATTTTTTGGTTTTAAAAATATTGTTCAAGCAAATTGGTTTTTAATTGAATGAAAAACGTTTTTACTGTGTGATCTTCCGATTAATTCTCATTGTTTAATAGTATATTATTTAAATACGTCGAGTTTAAAATTAAAGTTTGTAGTCGAGTAATCTACGCGAGCGACTAATAAGCAGTTTAAGCTCAAGTTTATTATTTACTATTTTATCCGCTCCTGAAAAATTAGGTATCTTGAGTTTGAGAATTGTATTGAGTTTATAAAAAAAACTTAATATACAATTTGTACCATCAGTCCACTGATCTAATACTGGCATGTTGTTAATAACTTCCACTACTATTATGCATTATGCGTAGATATATTACATCGTAGAAGACGAAACTAAAGATTGTAACAACTGAGTATTTTATTGCTTAATTAGAGTAGACATTGACGAAGCATTAAATTTATTAGCATTAAAAATATTTAATAATAGCAGATAATTGGTTCGATTGGTGTGGAACTCGATTGATAGCCATATATTTTTAGGTTTATATATCTGTCCCTAATAAATTATAATGTAAAATATCATTTATATATAAATTTCTCAGGTTGTGCAGCCTGAATTAGATAGAAACGCAAAAAAATTTTCGAAAAAAAATTTATAGAAACTATTGGAATTATCAGTAAAAATCAAGCAGAATATTAAAGTAGATACTATTATCTAGTGATAATACTGGATTCCTGTACCTGGTTTGCAGATACAACAATAAGGCCGAAGGGAAGGGAACGCATGCACTCTTTGGACTTTAGGCCACGTACTGAAGTTGGCAAGGGGAATAGTGAAATTCTTCCCCAATCTCAGGGAATTTGGCAATGCCCTTTGGCTAGCTCTGGAGCAAAAAAAAGATAATTAACTGATCGGCGAGTTTTCTTTAGGAAATAAAAATTAAAATGGAAATACAAAAGTCACCCTAGGCGCCACGTGATTATTTCGCTATCTTCCCTACGTGTTGTCCAGCTACCCAAATCACGAATAGTAGCTATGCTTAAAAACCCGCACGATACAAGAATTGCAAGAAATACACTTGAGTTGTGAACAGAATAATTTAATAAAATGATTACAAAAGCGCCGAAATTCGATTTGAGCTGTCAGATAAATAAATTGCAGAAAAGCAAGATTAACCTCGGTATACCTATACGTCGGTTTACAGTTGTTATAACAATTAATAATTTATACCCAATGGTACCAATATTATCTAAGAATGGCAAAAAAGAAATAACTCGAAATTAAAATTAAGACGCAAACAAAATCCAAAATTATCAATTAAACTAGAAGAGACGGCACAAAATACTTATCTTGTCTGTTGATTTTAAATGAATGTGGTAAATAGTGAATTTAAATATTTCTTTCTCAATTGAAGGTGGTATCTGTATACAATTTTCTCCAACAATTATAAGACAGTAGCGATGACTCCAAAATAAAATCTCCAATCAAAAATCAATACAAGATTATAATATTTCGCCAGTCGTGTTCAAAGATGAAAGGAATGCTCGGTTCCAGAAAATAACCAGAATCAAACAACGACCAAGAAGGGGGGGACCCTAAAAATGTTTTCATTGTAAAATCAAAATTTTTATCGAACAAAACAAAAACTTTACCTCGTAGATGGTATAGAGGGTTTATGTAACTCCTGTTCTATTGTTGCGTCACACAAAAAATCCTCCAAAAGAGAACCCCTTTCTCACCTCGACAAGTAAAGAAAAAGGTATATAAGCTTTTTGCTCCGAAAATATCCCAAAAGCATATGGCTTGGTTTAAAAAATTACCAAAATTTCAGCCAATACTAGCAAATCCAAAATTTTAATTTAAGCAAAATGCCTGCCTTCCAAAAATAATCAATTTCACAAAATGTGTTCCGTTTTGTTTGATAATAAAATCAAGGTCTCCAACATAAATTATAACCAAAGAACAGGACCGTACTAAAAGTTATAAAAATTTTTATAATTTAATTTAAAGCGTTACATTTAACTTTGTTATTTTTTGGAATTTTTACTTGAAATTTTCACCAGACATGTTTAACATATCAAACTTGAAGAAAATGTAAAAATTGAAAAATTGATTTTTTTTACTCTGACAGATGTATATCCCCCTTAATATTAAGCATTTCTATACAAATAACCGTATAAGCTTGAAAATTTCAGTTTTTATAAACTCGGATGTAAAAGAATCTCTTAGGGATTCTTGATTCTTAAATCTTAATAAAATATGCAGCATTTTGTTAAAAAGTAATTTTACAGCAAATGCATTTCCAATAAGGTAATTTTTTGAAATAGAAATAAATTTAAATTGATTTCACTTTCCCTGGAGAATTAACTCAAGCTCGACAGTGGCTTTAAAATAGCATTGCTATGTTATATACAACTATAATTATTTATTTTCCAAATCAGTAGAGTGAAAATTATATATTTTTTTTTATATTAAGCTGTATTAGTGTCAACGCAAACGAAATAATTTAAAACAGAATATAATTTTAAGAGTCGTTAGATTATGTACAGGGCGAATCGAAACACTTCGAAATCGAAACAAAAAAATACTTATTTTTATTTCTAGCAATATTAAAGTTCTGAGATAACTAATTAATTTAAAATTAACTATAATTAAAAAAAATAAAATTATTTTATTCTATTGCTGTTTATCATATTTTATTTTTATGTATGTTTTATGTTAACTTGAAGAATATGTAAATAATGCATTATTGCTTTAAAATAATTTAATATTTAAACAAAACTAAGCTAAATTTCTGTTTAGTTTTGATAAATATTATATTTTACGAATACATATTAAATACCACACAATTTACTTGAAATTCTTATTGTTGTTGTTTGTTATTTGTATAAGTTCATTTCTATTGCTTTAATATTATTTACCTAAATATTATTATTTAATTTTTAGGGAATTATATTCATCCGAATTTAAATCCAGTTTTTTTGGCTTTGAATTTTTTCTTAAGTTACACTTGCCACGTATTTTGTTTTAAATTTATGATGCCGTACACGAAATAAAATTTATAAAACGTTTTAAGAAATTATTAAAATTCTTGTGCATGTAGTGCTACATCTACAAAAATCCGACTGCGCCATAATCGAAACAAGACTAGAATTTAATTTAACAGTAGCATTTTCAACAACTGAAAATTAAAATGAAAATTGATTTACAAAGTGAAAATGCATAGAGGTAAAATCTATGTCGACGATAAACTTTAACAATTATTAGTATTAAATTACAATATTCAATATTAAATTTACTATTGTATAGCATTTGTTTATTGCTTAGTTAAATCTGGCTCTAATGAATGATTTAGTTATTCCAATTTCAAACAAATCGTTATTTGGCCAAGCGAGAACAAATATGACATGAGAGATAACAAACTGTTAAACAAAGCTGTGGATAGTTAAGCACAAATACAATCAGTAAGCGGCTTTCATTCATGTAACAAATTTACTAGATAATTCTTAATTTGAAAAATAAAACTTTGCTTATGAGGAAAATCCAGCCCAAGCACCCTATCACACGATTCCCTTGTGGGGTAGTCCTAATTTTAACCATATAAGGTTACCAGTCATGTACCTATCCGCTCATATACATTGCGAGAGCACCGCTATAAAGTCCCCCGAGATCTTTGCGGCATACAAACCGCAAATCAATTGGGAACGACAAGGAATCGAACCCGATATTTTAGATTGGATGGTCCAAAGTTGCACTTATCTAAGTCATTTCAAAAACAACTACTAAATATATTCTGTTTGATTAGCCGTGATATTCCAAAAATTATTCATAACTAATTTCATAAATAAACCAAATATTACAGCCCAAATTTTTGATAAATAATAAAAGAAAGAAACCTCGACATTTTATTGCTATACTTTAAACTTAAAATGGATTTACATGAACCACTTTAACACACAGTTTTTAGAAGTTGCGCTACCAGAGTAGGTTCCAGCATTAAGCTCAGCAATGCTAGCTAATGCCGAGGTACTCAGTAATGTCTGTGATTTACGTATTGATTAAACGTAATAAAAAAATCAATAGTCTAACGTGTAATCTTAACCACGGCATGGATAAACTGTGGGTGTACGGCTTACCACTTAGAGGAAACATTGCAAAATGTTTACTAATTAAATAAATGTAATTGAACAAACAATAATTTTTTTCTCAATGTAAAATTTTAGGCGAAAAGCTTTTTTTTAAACATGAACCAATCAGGGTAAATCAGTATTTGAATTTAAAAAAATAAACAATCCAAGAGTTTTTTGCTTATTTGCTTTACAATTTCTCGAAAATCCTCTGTGTGCATATATTTAATTTTATCAAATTAAGCTTTATTAAATTAAATACGAATAAAACCAATCTGATATATTATTCTAAATCTATATCAAGTCTCAAAAAGCGCCGCAGGGTGCTCCTATCCGATGACTGAATGGATAAATATAATTTCGAAAACCACGCTGCTTCAGAGAGATAATATTGTGATGTTGTCAAGCGGAACCTGCTCTATAGCAAAACCCATTTGCTTATAAGGAAGCTTTAAGCAGCTTTTACACGTCAATAGTAGCTTCTAATCTATTCCTTGTGTACCTTGACTTTTATTTAACATACTAAAGTAAAGACAGGATATTTTATTTGTCGCGAATCGAGATGTTCCAGGCGAGATGTCTGCTTTAGTTTCGGTGCTATTAATATGGATATTTATGTTAAAAATAGTAAAATCAGATTAACGCCGGCTCTGCTTAGTAATAATAAACGTCACCCAGTTTTCAAACAGATCAATAGAACCCTCTGATCGCGGTAAATCTGTTAATTTAAAATGCTAATAATAATAATTCTACCCCATTATAATTTGTTTATAACGAAGTAGTTTTAGCACCCAAGTAATAGTTTAGTTGATTGAGACTGAACTTTCTGGTAAACCATTAATTAAAATTTAAAATATAGTAAACACAATTAAGCGTTTAAGCAGGTGGCAATTGTACCAAATCTGAGCAGTTATTCCTAAAATTTATTTTTGGGTCCCACGTCGGGCGCCAAATAAATTGTGGCTATATTCACTTTTCTAACAGAATTTCTAAGCAAAAAGAAAGATTATTTTTTATCATTAATTAGGTAATAAAATGCCCAGTTGTTACAATCTTTAGTTTCGTCTTCTACGATGTAATATATCTACGCATAATGCATAATAATAGTGGATGATATTAAGAACACGCCAGTATGAGATCAGTGGACTGATGGTACAAATTGTAAATTAAGTTTTTTTTTATAAACTCAAGACAATTCTCAAACTCAAAATACCTAATTTTTCAGGAGCGGATAAAATAGTAAATAATAAACGAGCTTGAACTGCTTATTAGTCGCTCGTGTAGATTACTCGACGTATTTAAATAATATACTATTAATCTTTCTTGAAAACCGTTAAATTACAATTTAAAATAAAGTAAACACAATTTAGCGCTTAAGCAGGTGTCAATTGTAGCAAAATCTGAGCAGTTATTGCTAAAATTTATTTTTGGGTCCCACGTCGGGCGCCAAATAAATTGTGGCTATATTCACTTTTCTAACAGAATTCCAAAGCAAAAAAGGAAGATTATTATTTGTTTATTGTTTTGTTTTTTCATTTCATATTCATGTTTAAAAATGCAGATAAAGTCAAGGGGGGCGTAAATTTCTATACAACTTGATCCGCCTCTGGAAAAAAGTATATAACATCAGAATCAATTTTAACACGTTACAAATAATTGCATTTATTCAAGTACAATCAAGTAATTAATAATTGCGAATTGCAACTCGAAGTAAATAAAAACCGATTATCTACTCTATTTTATTTTTATCTTTAAGTAACTTGATCGTGCATCTGCTTGTACATCTATATGAAAAGATACTTCTTCAAATAAAATAGAACAAGAAATTAACTATTTTATCTAGTTTTGTATGCATTCGAACATCTTTAGGAATTTATAGACAAAAATAATATACTAAACATAAACCCATAGTAACATAGCAACGCCATTTATACACAACATATAATTTAAAAATACATAAATCTAGGGTCTAGAACAAATATTGTACTTCCATACCTTCTTGAAACAAAAAGTTAACTATTTTCTAATATATTTCTTAAGAAAATTACATTTAAAATTTGGAATATCACACATATTCAATCAATCGGGTGGATGACAAACGCATTTAGGAAAATGATTTAGGGTGACTAACCATCGCCCGACCCAAAAGCGCTCTGTATGATTAGTTATCAGCTGAATAAAAATTTAATTTAAACATAATAATATATAATATTCGATTTTTCAATGTGAATTTATTAAAAGTTTTCCGGAAACATCGAGTATTGGGGTAATAAATCTTTTGTATTATGTAAATTTTTTGCCAATTAATTTTTTTTATTGTCAAATGTATTCGCATAATATGTTACTGAAAAATATATTGGTATATATATCATATTGCTTTACCAAGCGATAAAAAGTTTCGGAAACTGTTATTGAATTTTTAAAGTTTTTTGTTGGATTTAAAAAATCACTCATAAAAATTTTATTTTGCTTTGAATTCTTTCTTTTTCACATTTTTGAAATGGTTCATCGCCGTTTTCTTTTGAGCAATTTTTACTTTCAAAGAAAAGTATTTTGTAAAAAAAAAGATGGAAGAAGCAAAAAACAAATGCATTTTGATGTTCTTTAGAACTATTTAGGCATTTCCTATGCCACTTGATGAATCCTAATGTAACACAAACGAAATCTGTCTGTCCCTTTGAGTGCAATATTTGCTTTCATGATATCTCCCTAACGGGTCTTCTAATTGAACTGAAATTTGGTATGCATGCATTTGTTTAGTCGTAGGATGCAAACATCAGTTTTGGTTGAAATTTGCATACCAGAAGGCGGAGTCTTAATAGTAAATTTCCAATATTCTTTTAATTTATTTGAAACCGTATTTAGTAAATAACTTCTTTGTGAATTTTGCGATCGACCCAATGGCTTACCAATTAGCAACAAATTGGCGTTGTATGAAAATGGAAGTTAATAGATTTTCCAGTCTACCTCATTGAGTTTAACGCAATTTTCAATTTCTTTTGAAAGATAATGAAAATGTTAGAAAATTGTCATCAAAATTTATAGTTAACCTACGTATAGTACTCTCAACTAAGCAAAAAGGTCAAAATTATATTATTGTAATTGACAGGTTGAGTAATAATAGTTTTTATATTTTCTATAAATTTTTTGCTTTAATACTTGACGTATTTATTGACGTAAACAGACGCCAGTCACTTTATACCTAAGAATTTCCACATTTCCACAATTTTATATTAAATAATAATAATAATAAAATTTTACGTCAATAAAAAATTCAATAGTTATTGGGTTTTTCTATACGAGCTAGGAACAGATTTTTAAAATATTTGGTAAAAAGCTTGCGCAACTCCCATGAACCTGATACACCACACCACTGGTAGATCCTTCCATGAGTTGCTTCTCTAAAAAGTTGTAAAACTGTAGGCTGCGCGAATGGCTTCATGCGATATAAAAATAATTAATAATTTTATTATTTATTTATGTTTAATTATAATTAAAACATGTTGAAATAATACGCAGAAGTTTTAAGAAAAATGAAATGGAATGAAAACAATCGAAGTTAGGAAATCTGCGAGTATTTAACAAAACAATTATTTTTGTGAAACGTCCAAACCAAAAAAATTTTTATATCAAAAGTACTCAATTATCCTGAACAATAGCTTAAAACATAAAATTTTGTAATATTCGAGAAAATTGAACATTATTCCTTAATTTTGACATTAAAAAGTTAGTTACTCTTTTAAAAAAATTGACTCATTTACATACAATTTACATCAATTATTTTTATTTAGCAATTTAACTTCTACAATGTTTATTATAAACTTTTTGTACATTTCACAAAGAAAATGCGATTTTCCGTAATTAAATAATTAATCATAGAATAAGCGTAGCTTATACTTACAGTTAAAAAAATAAAATAAAAATGAGCTTAGATTGTGATATATTTTAAAACAACAAAAGTAAGCAATAAATAACACTTAAAAATTAAAAGTAAATTTAATTTTAAATTCTACCCTTTGTTAATATCCAGAAAAATATAAGATTTTAAACATTTCAAAGAATTTATAACTTCATAGTAATTTTTCTACCGAAAATGCTAAAAGCAAGATAAATGTTATGTTTCTTACGGAAAGTTTATAATTTTATTGATATTTATAATAAAAAAACAATTCAAATGCCATTTTTATGTAAGATGCCTAAAAAGTTATGATAAAAAGTTGTTTTGAATTTGAAATCCATTTTCAATTCCAAATAAAATTTATTCGGATTGTTATGTGAATCCCTAATACAAATGAAACTTTACAAACAACGGTTTTAAAAACTTCGCTTTGTTACTACCACCCTGTGTATTTTTATGCGAATGGATTTAGGTTATACCAGAAATTAGTTTCAGATTGTAAAATATATTGTTAGCCAATTCAAGTGCTCTGGCTGCTTAAATAAATTTCCTTATTTTGCTTACAATCAAGAATACCTAACGAACTAAGCATGTTCGGCCTGAATAGCACTTTATTGTTTTCTCGCAAAAGCTTTTTATTCAATCAAACAGATGTTTTCTTGGGCGTTACCCAGATGCAGACTGATAGATTTGCTAACTTTTCTGTAACGGCAAAAAAATTGGACCATTACGAGAGTGATTCATGTGAAAATGATTTGACCAGAAAAACTCGATTGTGTTTATTTCAATAAATAGGACATAAATATCTTACCAACAATACTTACCATATATTTGAACAAAGCATAGGTTGTAATGTTAAACATTCAATTTTGAAACTCCCGCCATCATATATTATTCGAATAGCAGCGCCAGTTTACACCGGCGTTCTACGGAATTATTCTTAACTAGCTAAACAATCCTTTTTAGTGGTATAATATTGAACATTTAATTTCGTTTCCCGCAACTGGGTGATTCTCCGTTTTTCTATATTTTTAAAGTAACACAAAAAATTGCTGCTAAACGTGATATGCCGACGGGCAATTAAAATTTTTTTTAAATAATTTAAAAATAAATAAGTTTCTGAAATTCTAATTTTCTTTAGCCGAACGTTTTAATTTCCCTCACTTTTGCTCAAAAACAAAAAATTTTCCAGCATTTTCTAACGAAATTGAAATAATTATTCTGTCTTCTGTAGGTATTCTAGAAAAGTGGGATTTTTATTATATGTTGGAGGGTGTTCACCCCCAGTCCCCCGGTTTACACTTTTGACAGTTAACTTTGAAAGTAACGCAAATGTTGCTGCTAAATTCTGAGCAGTAAGGGCCGGTTCCACCAACTCTGGTTAAATACTTTAATCATGATTAGTTGGGGTTAATCATGGTTAAATGTAAAAGTGTGTTCCACCATCTATTTAATCATGGTTAAAGACGTTTAATCATGGTTAAACAGCCTTCAAACTAATCGCCCGATTTTGGGCGTTTAAGCGAGTTTAATCATGGTTAATGGTCAGTGCATGCGCATTTCTTTCAATTTATAGTAAACGATAGGTACTGTTGACATTTTGAACATACCTAGCCTAACTAAAATGATCTCTTTTGGAAATACATTTTTGATTTGATTTTCGAAAAGTATAAAAAATAATATTTTATAATTATTTAAACTAGTAAACCTATAATTATTTAAACTAGTAAACCTATAATATTTTTATTATAATAATTGTTTATTTAATAATAATTCGGTTTCAAATTTTTCATAATTAACCTTTGAGCTAATCTTAGATGTTCATTTTACTTTACTAATTTAAAATAAAAAATTGAAATAATAATTTCCAAGTTTAGTTTATAAAATTGCAGGTATATTTTTGTATTTTTCACTAAACCCCTATTAGACCTAAGTTTCACGTGACTATCTATCAACTAACCAGAAGAGCTTTTGCAAGGAAAAACCGAGTATACACGAAATCGAAACATTTAACCATGATTAACTAATCATAAATAGAAAATGCTTGGTGGAACGCTTTGAAGTTAATGTCGGTCAACTAATCATGGTTAAGCATTAACCGTGATTAGTTAAACAACGATTTAATCAGAGTTGGTGGAACCGGCCCTTAATAATTCAAATTTCCAGGTTTTTCCTAGCGAAATTTGTGAAACTCTAAATTCTTTAGCTTCTCCAAATTTTGCAATATGCACTGGAAGGTGTTCCACGCCCCCTGACCCTCCGGTTTACAATTTTGACTTCATATTTTTATATTATTTCTATAATTAGTATTATAAATTATTATTATAATAAATAAATTATAAGTAAACCGGGGGGTTTGGGGGGTGTGGAACGCCCTCCAGTACATATCACAGGATATCCACTCATTTAGAATATTGGACAAATATTTTTAGTCGTAACTTTACATACTTTAATATATTTTTCGGTTGGTAAAAAAATCGACCAATCAGAGTGTTTCTTTTTTCACCAAAAAATGATAAGCTGGAGCAGGAGCAGCGTGCTGGGATTTTATGTATTAGGATCTTGATCTTGATAAGAAGTTAATAGTATTAATACAGAAATATTGAATTACTTAAAAAAACACTTCATTACTCGAAGAATTCTGAATAACATATAGAAATCAATCGAATTCCACATCATCAACTAAGTTGAACATCAATGGAGTTTCATACCAATCGAGTTGCACATCAGTCGAGTTTTATTGTTTTTAGATAAATAATAATAAGTAGGACACAATTTTGAAAATATGTGAAAAAGGTGGCAAGTATAATAATAAATTATAGAAGCGAATAAAAAAGTAACCAAATAATAAACATATTGAAACATTTCATACTTCAATATGCTTATAAACACTTCAGAGGCAGGGCTTAGTATTTGCTGAGCAAAAATTATAACCACGCGCAAAATATTTTCTGTAATTTTGGTAACTTGGATTTATTAAAATTATATTTACAAGCTACTTTGCAAAAAATGTTTTGGGAGGAAATACTGGGGTATGGTAAACTGCACTCCAAAACCACCTAATAATGGTAAACTGCACTCCAAAACCACCTAATAATGGTAAACTGCACTCCAAGCAGTTTATTGTTAGATTAAAATGATGTTATAGGATTAAATTTTTTAATCTCTTTAGTAATATTAATCTTGACCGTGAAAAAGAGATATCCACACGAAGATATGCATCGCTTATGTAGGTTAGTGTCAGTTCATGAAAAAAGAGATATCTGCGCGAAGATATGCATCGGTTATGCATATGCGGTTAGTGTTAAGCGCGGGGGTTATATTAAGCTGTTTACCAGCCGCGAATTGAAGAAGCCGTTATTGGCAGCCGTCGAGTAGCCTGCGTTTCGAGCAGAAAAGTAAACTGCTCATCACTTTTTTTTCAGCTACCTGCAGTTGTTTGTGCAGTTTACCGTCACCCATTAGGTTAAGTTGGGTTAGGTAAAGAACTAGTAATCTTATTAGAGTTTTGGGCAAAACTCCAAACATAATATGTTTTGTAACTGTAACTAGATTTTCTATTTGAATTTACTTTTCTTATAAACAAAATAAAATTTTGATAAGTAAATACAGAAAACTTAAAAGCAAACGTCATTACACGTAGGCAAAACTGCCAACAAAAGCCTCTTTTAGAGTAATATTCTTGTTAAATGATTATAAAATGTGTTAAAAGCAGTCTTGGGAACTGTTCCCAGTTTGGGCTGGTTTTTATTATTGATACGATTGTGAATTAACCCACTTAAATTATTATTTCCTTTGTAAATGTAATATTCGCGTGTTGTACATAATAATTGTCTGAAACATTTCAAAGCAAATCTGAATGTCATCAACAAATCTATACCAATAAACACTAGACTTTTTAAATTTTTATTTCGAGATGGCGACTTAAGATAAAACTTTGCCATTATTGGTTTAAAATTGGTCAGGCATCTTTATCACAGAAACACGCATGCTTTAAAATGCAAAAATTACATATAGAGCAAAAAATATTTTCAAAAGAAATCATAAGCAGATTTAGCAAACTTAATGACAAACAAATAAATTAATATATTTTTTGCAATTCCGGGGGTAAAGTACTCACTTTACACCCCGATTTGCGGGTGTACAGTGGCACTTTTTTGCCCTAGGGCAATAAAGAGGTTTTTTTGTCCTAGGCAAATAAAGAAGTCACCAGATGACTGTTCAAAAAGTCACTAGAATAAAAAAGGAAACTATAGAATTTTTTAATTATCATTATCTGTAACATTCTATGAAAATAGTCTATGATATTGAAAATTAGTAATAGATGGTTAAAAGCAACTGATAAAAATTTTGACTTTGAAAATAAAAGTACATTATGCACCTCGGGAATAAAGTGACTTTTGGCCTGAGGGTAAAGGATTGTTTGCACGAGGCGTTAGCCGAAGAATAGTTGGAAGACATCTTGCATCATTCCAGTGCAAAAGGTCGCAAATTCAAATAAATGCGAAGACTATAGACCTGTTGTTACCATCGAATTTTAGAGATTGCAGTGAAAAGCAATTGATGGATTATTGTGAAATATATGATGTAATAATCTCAAATCAATCTGGATTTAGACTTAAACATTCATATGTGAGTCTATGATATTGAAAATTAGTAATAAATGGTTAAAAGCAACTGATAAAAATTTTGACTTTGATTGAAAATTAAAGTACATTATGTACCTCGGGTATAAAGTGACTTTTGGCCTGAGGGTAAAGGATTGTTTGCACGAGGCGTTAGCCGAGGTCACTTTATTCCCGAGGTGCATAATGTACTATTATTTTCAACCAAAGTCAAAATTTTTATCAGTTGCTTTTAACCATTTATTACTAATTTTCAATATCATAGACTCACATATGAATGTTTAAGTCTAAATCCAGATTGATTTGAGATTATTACATCATATATTTCACAATAATCCATCAATTGCTTTTTACTGCAATCTCTAAAATTCGAGGGTAACAACAGGTCTATAGTCTTCGCATTTATTTGAATTTGAGACCTTTTGCACTGGAATGATGCAAGATGTCTTCCAACTTTCTGGAAAAATACCTTTTTGCGGAGATAAATTTATTACATCTATTCGATTTACAATTACTTGTGAAGCATTTTTTAGTATTTTTACTGGTATTTGGTCATCATTCGATGATTTTGTAATAATATTTAATTCACTAATTGTAATTGAACGTTTTCTCTTACATAATAATTGCCAATATTTAGTATATCATTCACAGTTTCCTTTATGCTGCCGGAAAAATATTGATTAAATTTCTCATAAATAATTTTTTGTTCATCATTATAATTTTTATTATCAAATATTTTGGCACACTTCATCCAAAACGCTTCTGATGGTATTATTTAGAACCCCAAATCAATTTCTCCGGGGGCTCCTGGGGGTCCCTAGGGACCACTATTTTTCACTATAGTAATTAATTTTAATTAAGTCAAAGTTAATTATTAAGCACTTTTTAAATATATTATTTGTACTCTTCTTTAACAAAAATATATACAAGAACCCCAGCTGTTCTATTATTTGTAGTTACACATTTTTCATGTTTAAGTTCGTTGTCTGGAATTTATTACTAAATTTACTACATTATCCTTATTGCATAGGATTCTCTCAACTAATATCCCTGAATTAATATTTTCTCTCAATGTAAATAATTTTTATAAATATCTAGTCTTATTACAATCGATTTTCAACATTCTAAAATAGCAAAAAATGAAAATCTTATTAAATTAAATTTGATTTTTATATTTAAAAATTTCATCGTTTTTAACCTTTTTTAATCTTTTTATTTTTAAATTTGTTCTTGTTTATTTAGTCTCTTTAAATATGTTTGCCTTGCGAAAATCTAATAAGATCAAAAAAATTGTCCTATAATGTTATGATATTCCTTAAGGTAATTTATAATTAAATTTTGTGAATTTTAATAAATTTTTACCGTTTAATTCGTTGTTGGATATTGATGAATCTGACGATGCCGTATATCGAAAACGGTTCGTTAATAAATATATTTTGAGGAAACTGTTGAATGATTTATTAATTGTTGTATAAGCTATCGGCTTTTAATCTTCATTAATTTTTAATCTTTTCGCTTCAGTAAATATTCAAATTTTCGTTACTTCTAACTCAAATTGTCATTTCTACAACCAATTTTTTTATAATAAATAAATGGTTTTTGGACATATCTAGGACGATCTTTATGTGCTGGATGAAGAAACTCATACATTTTTAAATTGCAGTTTAAATTTAACTGCACGTAAAAGCTTTAAATTTATTTCCAAATTTTTTTAACTGAAACTTTAAAAGTATAAGTTTGTATATTTTGTTAAAAACACAAAAGTAGAGAAATTTTTATAAACATAATATTAGAAGCGTTCATTAAATTCAAGATTTACAAATTTAAATTTAAAGCTATAGAGTGACAGCTCAGGAAGAGTATATCGTAATATTCTTATTTTGTATTTTTTATAGGCCAGCATTTAAATCGTCATTTTTAAATAAAAGTAGCTTATATAAGCTTAAAGTAATAAATTTACAAAATAATTAATTGGCCATTTAATCGCTTAGCACTTAGCCAACCTATTGATTATAAAAATGCAGTAAATGTAATGAATTCATTTGCAGATTCACTGCGGATACTGCATTTCTTGGTAGTTAGAACTTTTTTGGAAGTACCAAGTTTAAAACCATAAGGGTTAAGTTCCGTTAAGGATAAATTTAATAAAATATCTACTTAGAACCAGATACGGAGTATTAATATTTTAGGGGAAAAAACAAATCGCAATTTTTAAAAAGAAAAATGTTTTTTTTAATTAAAGCAACCACTGATTTTGTTCGAGTTGGGGAACAATTACGGTTTCTGTTCCGATCCCTGAATATAATTAAGACTTGTGGAAATGACACACCGTAGTTAATATAATCTCAGAAAGTTTGTCTTTTCACAGTAAGAGTTTAAATCGTCTGTCATAATGTGAGATATAATAACAAATTTTGAAAATATGGATTGCCCAATTACGCAATTTAAATATTATACATCATTGAAAACGAATTGTTTACTAATTACTATTGATTTTTATCTGCATATATTACTGAACTGATCAGCATTTCTATGTAAGAATACCTAGGTCTGGCATATCGCTTAGTCGACCTGTAAGATGTCTTAATAGTAGCTAATATTTCAAAATATAAATAAAAAATAATTATAAATCCAATAATTTTTAAATATTATGTAAAAATCAAAGTTAAGATTTTTAAATGAGAAACATAACCACACCAATTAGAAACAGAGAAGTTTTCTAAAAATCTTTTGTATTGGCTTATCTTATAGAAAAAAAATTTTATATCAATTTTGTCCTAATAATATTCAGGTAAGTATAGCATAAAGTAAACACCATATTCAAGCCAGCTTACTAGATTTGGGGCAGACAAATCAATCCGTCTGTTGAGTCGGTATTATATTCGACTTCGTAGCGAATGTGAATTACATGCTACTATATCCAACAAATGCTTATTCATATGGAAATTTAAAATAATTTTGTTCCGGGAAACTAATGATCATCTAAATTTCTCGAATAGGGAGAATCATTTTTCTCTGTACCGATAAGCTTTTTTGCGCTATTTAGTTAAAGATAATGTCTTAGTTTTGGTATTATCTGATGGTATACTTATGTAATATTGAAAGTAATGGGTCCGCTCATCAATAAAAAGTGTAGGATAACGTAGAGTAATGAAAGTTGAAGATCGACGTTACATTAAGACTATTAAAACTATTTATTAGCAAGTATGACTTCTTAACCCTTAAAGGGCACTGTGGGGTCTGTGGGACCCCAGCCGTAATCAATTGTATTTTTGTTATTCTTGTGTTGGGCTGTAACCCAATCATCTTATGTATATGAATAAACAGCGAAAATTTGAAAAATTTATTTCCAAAAATGGCGCATTAAAAATAAATTTCTTATTTTCAACGCTGTCTAGTAAATGATTTTTTCCTTGCAGATAAATATTTCAAGAGTATCCCATTAAATGTTTGGCTGTTAATATAAAAAAATGTAAAAGTTATGATTTTTTTGTGAAAATATGGTAATGTTTTACATTTTTTTCATTTAACAATTTTTTCTACAACTACCTATTATTTTTTTATTAATGTAACTATGATGTCTTCTAAAAGAGTTCTTAACAACTACTAGAAAATTTTTTGTAAGTCGAAAAAGTCAATAGCCGCTTCCCAAAACAATTTTTTAACGGTGGGGTCTGAAAAGCCCCAGTGTGGAATTTATGTTATTCTGGTGAACTATGGCCTTTAAGGGTTAAATTCTCGAAACTCTTCCAATGACAATTTATAAATTTCATAGAGTAGCGTCGATTTTAAACCATGCATAAGCTACGTTACGTTACGCTACACTGTTTAATCAATAAGTTCAGAATGCCAGTAGTGGGTCACATATTGTCAATAACCTTTATACTACAAAAAATATAGAAGTATAAATACTACGATAATGTTATATGAATATTGTGATATACTGGTGATAGAAATTTTATTATGTACCACCAGAATCCGATTTTTTATGAGTATGAGACTCTTTTTAGTTAATTTATAACAATCCAAGTTAAAAAACTTTTAATATTTACCAGTCGTAAAATGGGAACGGTAAAATGTGTGTGTAATTTGTGTAAAACAAATTTTACGTTGCCTTTAAATTTTTAATATTTATTAATTTTTCCAATTTAACCAATTGAACCAATTAAAGTTTTTAAAATATCCAAATTTACTGTATATCTTCCAATTTCCAATTATGATTTATTCTTATCAATCTAAATTAATTAACTCCAATCTTACTTCCAGGAAAATACTAAAATAAATTTATTAGCTTTTTCAAGGAAATTCTACAATAATTTTGGGTTACTGTCAGGGAATTCACTCCACGAATGTGGAGTTTTTCGTATATACCATTAAAAAGAGGACAATTTTTTAAGTATACTGAAAGAATTGTTCCTGGATTATCCATTAGTTTTCGAGAAAACGGCATTTGATAATGGAAATTTTCCATATGTTAACTGGTTTTCTGTTGACGGTACGTGTACTCTGAACTAGTCTTAGTGATAGCTGTCACACATGTGTCGTAACTCGCCGAGTACGGGCTTCCCAGTCAAGGTCGGGCCTCCAAGTTAAGGCAGATTGAGTCCAGGGATGTTTTTAGCGAGTTAAGCGCCAGCCAAAACGGCCCGAAGCGCTCGAAGCGCAGCGGAGAGCTGTGTAGGGTCACTTTTGGCTGGAGCAACTACGTCAAATCGCGGATCCACCGTAAAATGAATTAATTAAACTCAAGTAATTTGGCTTCTCCCACTAATTTATAGATGGGATTTTATATGTAAAATTTTCGATCTCTAAATGCCGTTTTTTCGAAAACTAATGGATAATCCAAAAAAATTTTTGTTTTGATGCATAACAAATTGTCGTCTTTCCAATGGATACATTGTTGACCTCAGTCTTAAGTCAATTCTGGAATCTTGAATTAGAGATTTGTTTTGAAACGGAGTAAAAACCCTAGTTGTGAAAATGAATTGTTGGTTTTAATTATCGCTTATTTGAAAATTGAAATCCATTTGAGAAGCTGGCGTGGTTGAAATAGATTTTTATATTACAATTGGATTTTCTTTGGCAGGAGGAATTTTTTTGCTGGGTTTTTCGCCATTTCGCACCGTTTTCGAGTTATCGCAATTTTTAGAGAATCACGTTAATCCATTCATGCACGTCTGGAGGGCAATACTCGACTAGAAATTGCTTCGCGATCGACCTGTTGGCCACCCCTGTTCTAGTGCACTCGTAATTTGTTGGCGCAGTAACTTGATTATGGAATATAACCAAAGAGTATGTATATATAGAGGGACAGCCATTAACAAATATTTGTCACAAGTTTTTGTTAATGGCTCTGCTACGCCATCTAGTAGACGGTGTGATCTCTACGTTTTAATTTTTAATTTATGGCTGATCCTTTATATACAGGGCGGTATTTTTACAAAAATAAGTTTTTACATGTTAATTTCCTATGTTCAGCTAACTCATTCAGCACCCTGTATATAGAGGACCAAAAATAAAGACGTAGAGATAACCCCCTCCACTAGATGGCGTAGCAGAGCCATCAAGAAATACTTGTGACAAGTATTCCCATAAGAGCTGTCCCTCTATATATACATACTCTTTGATATAACTTAACATAATTTATGATGTTGCCTCCCAGACGGTTTCCAAGCCGAAAGTTTTATGATGTACAAAACTTCATTAAAATTTTATTAGCCAAAAACGTTTCCCATTTTCAGAACCTGTTTTCGGGGTACGCTACCTCCCCTTTTTTCAGTGAATCTATTAAATACATTTTTTAAGAAAACTTGCAATCAGGGCCTATTTTTAACTGAGTTAGGCCCTAGGCTTTAGTAAATTTCAAGTGTAACTAATAGCTTGAAGGCCCAATTTTTGGGTAATTTTATCAGTATTTGTTTTTATTTTATGATTTTATGTTCTCTTTGTTCGAGCCCCGCTGGCCATTGGGCCCTAGGCACGTGCCTAATGGTAAAAAAGGCCCTGCATACGAAACGCTTCAAATTAGTCATAGAAAGTTGGCAAATTTCCTAAAATAGTTAAGCCACAATTGATATAGCCTCGATTGATTAAACTTTAAATTAGGGGCAACTGCGGTTTTATTTATTGATAATAACGGTAACTAGTTTTAATCTGATTTAGATTTGATTTTGACCTAAGATTAAATTAGTGCAAAAAATTATGTTTTTCTAACAAAAATTTGCTTCTTTCGATAGTTTTTTCAAGATAAGCGTCCGAATATATCGTTGTTAGGCCTCGTTATATTTAATAAAACATGGCCACTTGAATATACATCATAAAATCAGTTTTAATAAAAAAGGCATTAATTTTGATAAAAAGTAGTTCAAGTCTACAAGGTTAGAATTAATTAAATACTGTATAAATTTTAATATTATTTTAAAAACATTTATTTGTTTTATTATACTCAAGAGATTCAACGATAATGTAAATAGTTGAAGTTTAATTGCTTCTTTAGGTTAGGTTAAAATTTTGTTAAAACCACATCTTTATCAAAATTAACGGAAGAGTGAATTACGTAATTGTTTTTATTTATATTTCAAAATATGCTGTCGGAAAATGTAAAACTTGCAATCATTTGTTAATGCAATTTAGAACACAAAAGCAATATAAACTCACTGAAACTCAATCATGCATCAAGCACATGCATATAAATATTCAGATCGTTAACTATCACAATTTAATAATAACACCCTTATTTTCTCACAACGCAAGACGCATCTCAACCCTTAATGTAACCCATGTCTCTCAACGACAAGAAAACCTCACCCTTTAGGTTACACAATGAGCAATTAAATATGTCAAACCCATATAAATGTAGAAGAGATAAACTTCTTTATTTAAATTGGCTAACAGGATTACAAACTTGAAATCTATTGAAGGTAGTAGGTACTATGTGCTAGACATAGATGAATAGAATTGAATCAAATACTTGAAACTTGAAATAAACTTTTCAGTTGATTTTTGTAGCTTCATGCTTAAATTTAACGTAAAATTAAATTTTCAAGTCGTTTCGAAGCTAAATACATTTTAATTATTTAATTGTACATTTTTTAAATTGTTATTACAACAGTTATCAACAAAGCTAAACAAACAGCTTAGATTTTGTAGCATATAAATGTTCGACAAGAATGTGTTCATCGCAATATATACATACATACGTTATGATTATGTTATGAATGTTGTTTTATACTACTTAGCATATTGAGAAATTTGAATGGAATTTCAATACAGTTGGTCTGCATTTCAATACAATCTTGGAAACTTATTTTTTAATTTTTTAATATTAAGGAATTTTTCTTTTTGAGTAAATAAGAAATGTCTGAAATTCGTAACCACAACGAACATAAGGTAGGTAATGAAAATTAATAATATTCAAATGTTAATATGGGTGAATTTTTGATGTCGGTATTCTCTAACCTTTCTCTAATCACGTCAGTATAAGAACAAATGTTCAAAGAAAACGTGCATCCTGAATCATTGAATATGTAAAAGTTTGCTAACTTACATAAAGAACAGGAATACATACATAGGAATACAGAATAGGAAGAAAAGTAAGTTGGAATACCTACGAGTACAAAAACAGAATAGAGACACCGTTCATTAGATTTCCAATATAACGGTTTATCACACATTTCATCACGATACACGAACCTCTCAAGAATTGAATTAACAGAAACCGAAAATGATTTGCTTAACAAAGGACATAAATATGCCCCACAACAGATCAAACCTAATCTCACACTTTCCCGACAGTCAGAGAGGCCAACTGGGAAATTGCAAAGAAAGTTGTGAATAAGACCAAAATGGCATGGGCCATCAAATCCTTTAGCCCCTTCAAATCGCCCGGACCTGACGGGGTACTTCCAGCCCTACTTCAGTGGGGTCTGGATCACCTGCTCAGTCATCTGCAGCGAGTGTTCCAGGCGTGCATTGCACACGGATACACACCGAAGGAATAGCGTAAGGTCAAAGTTATCTTTATACCAAAACCAGGCAGAGGTGACTACTCCCTGGCAAAATCTTTTAGACGTGTGCGAAATCTGTGCGACAGAAAGATACGCGATATTGTTCTGATACACAGACCACTACACGTAAACCAGCACTCGTATATCCCCGGGAGATCTACTGAGACCGCTCTACACAAGGTGGTAGAGCGTGTCGAAAGGTCACTGGGCCAAAAAGAGTCCACCCTAGGAGCGTTTATTGACATTGAAGAGGCTTTTGACAAAACTACCTTTGAAAGTATAAATGCAGCGCTATGCCAATACGGTGTTCCGTAGGCGAGCAGCTGTGGGCCATATGCGGATTTTAGAGGACTACTCAATTAGAATACCTCTGCTGCACCTTAAACCTGACACGGTGTGACCATTGCCAACTGGATCAGTTTTACACTGAAGTGGCGAGCCGTGGAGGTATGTGTCGGTGACATAAAGATCAAAGGTGTTGTGACTAGAGGCTGTCCTCAGGGGGGAGTACTCTCCCCGCTACTGTGGATTATGGTAGTGGACAGCCTTATACGACGCCTTAACGAAAAAGGTTTCTATACCATAGGATACGCAGATGATATGACCATACTGCTTACTGGCAAATTTGAAAACATGCTCTGCATGCTGATGCAGACAGCTTTCAAAATAATGGAGGAATGGTGCATTGAGCACTTTCTCTCGGTCAACCCGACAAAAGACGGAGCTTGTTCTGTTCACCAATAAAAGAAAGTTACCTGGCATGACAATGCCTAACTTAGTGGGGACTCCTCTAAAACTGGCGAACGAAGTCAAGTATCTGGGAATAATACATGACAAGAAGCTAAACTGGGGAAAACACTTGAAAACCAAAATTAGCAAAGCAGGAATAGCTTTCTGGCAATGTCGAAGGGCGATGGGACGGTCATGGGGCCTTTTCCTTAAGATCACCCTCTGGCTCTACACTGCGGTTGTCAGACCTATGCTTTGTTAAGGTGCACTTGTCTGGTGGCTCAGAACCAAACAACTAACAGCAGCTTCCTCCCTACACCGTATTCAGAGACTAATCTGTCTGGCCGTAACGGGAGTGATGCGCACTGCACCCACTACGGCATTGGAAACCCTTCTCTGCCTCCCACCACGTGATCTTCATGTGCAGGAGATGGCGATTAAGGCTGCTCTTAGGCTGCGTAGCTGGGGGGTGTGGAACCATAGGCAAGAAGCTGTGGGGTCATAAGCGGATTTTAGAGGACTACTCAATTAGAGTACCTCTGCTGCACCTTGAACCTGACAGAATCTCCCCTAAATATATATTTGACAGGAAATACAATATCCTGTTGAATCCAACTGAAACCAACGACTATGACAGGAGCAGGCATTTTCTCTGCTGAACTTGACCTAAACATAAGCATACCGCTGCGCTGGGTAGGCACACATCGGTTTTCCAAGCGGAACTTATGGGTATACTGCACTGCGCAAAAACAGTCCAAGATAAACTTATCTGCGACAAAAACATTCAGATATCTAAAGATAGTAGAGCGGCACTTGTGGCACTAAGGAATCACAAGGTCATATCTGGTCTGTTGCTAAAATGCATTCAGACGCTAAATAAGATATCTAACTCAAATGCCATTTCCCTTTTGTGGGTGAAAGGGCATCAAGGCAACGAAGGTAACGTAAAAGCGGACGATCTGGCAAGAAACGGCTCCAACAGCCTTCCCTGCGGTCCGGAGCCGATGATTGTACCAGCTGTCAAAACTATCGATACCCTCCTAAAACAGCACATCCTAAAACTGCACTCTTGCAGATGGGCAAAAGAAACTGAATGCAGACAAGCAAGGGCAGCGATCAAAGCACCCTCTAGTAGGCATTCAAAATATTATTTCAAGCTGTCCAGAGTCAATCTACGGACAATTGCAGGGATTTTAACTGGACACTGCAAACTGAACAAACATCTCAACACAATGGGACTTGCAGATAACCCCAGATGTCGGGGATGCAATACAGCAGACGAAACCGCGGAACATGTGCTGTGTCATTGTCCGTCGCTAGCGTCAATTAGAGGTGCCATACTAGGGGACTTCTGGCCTAACATGGCCAGAATCAGCGACACTCCGCCTGCCAAGATACTCGAATTTATCCTGGAGACAGGGTGGCTTGAGGATTGACAGGACGGAAGGCCGCTGCATTCGGAGGCAGTACAATGGGCCCGATTTAATGGCCTAAGTGCGTGTGGGGATACCTCCCTCCTACCTAAAATCCAGAATCCAGAAGGGTGCAGGACTGGTACTTATGAATCAAGAAGATTATAACAGAAAAACAGAAGAATTTATGACCAAATACAGAAAGTTTTACAACTGGAGCAAAAAAGATAATTAAAAAATGCGAAGATACCTTGATTATGTTACAGGTGAACCACAAAAAATTAATTCCCATGAATCCAACAACACAAAAATTATATTTCCAGCCAAAGTTGCATAAACCAGGGATTCCCATGCGCCCCATAACATCAGGATGCGGATCTCCAACACATCGATTTGCACAGGTTTTGAACCAAATAATAGTACATCAATTAGACTATACAGTGAAATATTCGATAAAAAATTCAAGAGCACTAGCCCAACATATGAAAAAATTAAAGATCCCAAAAGGAGCAAGACTAATCTCTTTCGATGTTACTAATCTTTACCCAAATGTACCACGAGAAGAATCCCTTTCAATACTTAAAATCTACCTGGTTGAATCCGACAGATATCAAAAATATTAACAAACTAATAACACTAATTACAGGGCAAGATTTCATTACATATAAAGGGGAATTTTTTAAGGTAAGAGATGGACTACCCATAAGATCACCATTATCACCGATACTGGCAGATTGTTTTGTGGATTATATTAAATCCAGAATACATAAATTACCACTCGCAAAAAGATGTTTTGCATGGTTTCGATATGTGGACGACATATTATGTATATGGACGGGAACAGAAGCAGAAATGGAAACCTTTTTTAAAGAAATAAACACAATTCACCAAAACATTAACTTCACAATAGAATGGGATACAGATTCGTCCATCAACTTTATGGATTTGAACATTTCAATTAAAGAGGAATCAATAGAATTTAATATTTACCGAAAACCCACTCTGAGTGATGTCCTTATACCATAATTTCCCTAGTATGTCATCTTGGCTATAGCCAAATTTGATCGCCAACGCCCATTGAAGGCACGGCACCTTAAGAAGAAGAAGAAACCTACAAGAACAAACTTATAGCACGCCACTGTTTGAATCGATATAGAACACATATATCAACAAATAAGAGCTTATCTGCAAGGTGCATTTTAAAGGATTTTAATTTTTAGCCGTTTATAATTTTTAAATTGTATTAAAACTAGATCACAATTATTAATTTATGTATTTTAAAAAACGACGACAATGTATTTTTCTGTAACTAAAGGACTAGTGAGTTTTGAAAAGGGCGATGTATTGATTTATAAAGAACCTAATTATGTAATTTTTGTAGTTAATCGCTACATGATGCAACAAAATTGCGAAACCGGTTGCGAATTAGTAAATTTTTTATTACGAAACAGTACCCAAATTAGGAAATTAAAAATCTACATACAGAACAGCCTTGTAAGTATAAAAAAGTTAATTACAAAAGTAGCTATAAGTGGATTTCGACCGTGAAGATCTATCTAATGATAGATACTCTTTTCACAATATGTTACCAATGAGCAACGTGGGGTTATTGAAAAATCAGAATCTCCAGTCAAAAAACATATATGCAGATAGTTTTAAACCATCACATGGACCGCTAGGTTACTACCGACGGTTTGGAGATAACTCCGTAGAGATTTCTCTTCATCAGGTACGAATCAACCCGCAGTACCAATGCATGGTCGTAAACTTCCACATAAGTGTATGTCATTAAAACTTTGGAAAATGACAAAGCATACCACGTCCTCTTTTGGAACTCATGTTCCACCAAATGGTCACCAAATGATTGAAATTCAAACATCGGTTAAAAACACCAAACATGTGGATTGGAATCTTGAAAATTGTTAAATTACACGAACATCGGTGATGATTTCACTGAACACAATATAATCTGAATTATAATATAATATGAGCAAGAAGACGGTTTAAATGAGCAAAAAGACCTTCCATATAAAAATTCTTCTGGTTTTTTCCTTAAGCCTGCACCTGAATCAAGTTTCACGCTATTACGGACAACACATGTATCACTGTCCCTTGAAAGATCCACAGTTCATATTGTAGGATTAATCTGGGGCAAAAGCCTCCGAATACTTCATAATATCGCAAAACTTGGCACTTGACACCAAATATGGTTGGCACTTATCAATGGTATTTCAAAATAAGTTTCAATCCACAGTAGGTTTGTGAAAAATTGAGAAAACGTTGTTTAAATCACAATACAATTATTTTGCTTCGAAATTTCTTCATATTAAATTTCAAGTGATGTTCTATTGTGGAATATTGCTCTTTGATGCATAATGAGTTTTATTCAATTTTAGTCTGCACAAGTTGCATTATATAGTTTTCCTTAGTATGGTATGTATAAATTTCATCATTCCTTTGTATGGTATGTATCAAATGTGGGTAACATCCCTTCATAATATTTCGACATTAATCCGAGTTTCAATTTATTCAGAAACATCAATGTCGGATATTTGATGAAATTTTTAACGTCTAACCAATACAACCTGTAATAGCTTGTCGATTATCTTTGCTCTTTTTCACTATTACATAATACTTATTTTTTCGGTGCCTTTAATCTCTCGACATCCACTAGTTTTGTCACAATACAATATAGTTTTATATTTTATAGTTAAATAGATTAAATAATAACTTATTTGGAAAACATATCATAATTTTAGCGGCAATTGAATATTTACGTAATTTAATAAATTGTAAATGTGTGCCATTGCCGAGACTATCTTAAATTACAAATTTTCTATACCCCCAGAACCTTTGATTTCGAAAAGTTTGAGTACATTCGTAGTTAATTTTATTGAACATATATACATTTCATTCCTTCAGAACAATAAATATGTACATCTGGCCTGGAGGGGGTGGAATATCCTTTAGGAAGTGAAAACCGTCCTTTTTTAACAAGAACTATTACTGTCACATAGTTTTAAATTTTTTAATAGGTACATTAAATACATCTTGCTTTTCATCTCGAAAATAATCAAAATTTTGGAAAATCGAAAAAGAGATATGGTTGAATAACTCCAAATAATTTCGGAAAATGGTACCTACATATAAAATATTTATGGATTAGTTTATAAATTTTTCAAACAATAAATTAAACTACGATTTTGAAGACAAAGAACAAGAAAAAAAAAACGAAAGGAATAATGCTAAGACAGAATAAGCAAGATTGGATCTACTGAAGTTTAAGTTTCTGATATGACATAGGTTCCATTATTATAAATAACTAGTCAAAGTGCCTAGTTTCGCTCGCGTGTTATTTAATGCTACATATTTAGCATTTAGACCTGAACCTCGGGTTGTGAACCCAGTTGTGAATTTTGTCAAGATTTATCCCATGCAAAAAAAAATCCAAACAGTATAAATTCCTAATAATATTATATATTATGTAATAAATATATTAGATATTATCTAACAACTGAGCAAACACCATTCATTATTGATTTTTAATTATTGCACACAATGTTTTTGGCAACCATGTCGTTGGATTTTTTCTGTTAGGTTAAATGAAGGAAAAGGTATACTCCAAAATTATTTAAGAGTTAAAGGACAAAATTAACATTTAACATTCTTCTTCTTCTTCACGTGCCTATCCGTTACCGGATGTTAGCGATCATCTTGGCTGAGCCCACAGATATATTTTGGGTTTTAAAGCATGGCAGTGTATTCGACGTGACCAGGATTTAAACCGCGGTTACCCGCTTCCCAGTCGGCCGGCTTAGGCTTTACACAATACTGCTGGTTGTGAGATGATATACTAGGGAATTTTATTTATGCCGTGGTTTCCCGTTGCCTTCCCCATAAACCCAAAGGTCGAACATAGGCTTTAGATCACAGCAGTATAGTGTAGTCGGCACGACCAGGCTTTGATCCGCGGTTTACCTCTATGTAGCTCGTCGATTTAAGCTTTACACCACACTGTGGTCGTTTTAACATTATATCAAAATTAAAATATCAGCAAATTACTAAAAACCAATGAATTTTATTTTAAATTCAAATTATAACCACAGCAGGGGATTGGTGTAATCGCTGGTTGAGTTACAGAGCGGAAATTCTGAGTTCGAATATCGGACTTGGCAGAATTTCTTAGCTCGGCCTTCCGGTGTGCATCAACACGTTGTGGATTTAAGAATTGGTTCTATATTTACAGAAGTCTGGCTAATTGACAGAGTCAAGGTCAAAACGTAATTTAAAAAAAGAATTCAAATTGTTACGTCCAATTGAATCACCCAATAAAAGCTATAAACCTGACCGACGGATTGCTTTTATAACCTAAACTTATTAACTTTCCCGAACCCCACCATTGGAAATCCGCAATCCAAGAAAAAAATTTTGTTTACTAAATGCCTATACTTTACCTATGCTTAATAATAATAAAATAATAAAATAAACCCAAATTCAACATTGGTTATTTATCTGCTAAAAACGGACAGACGTGTTCATTGGCATTCCAACTATGAGACTAGATACTCCTAATCTGCTGTTATCAATAGTTGACATATATCAGTAAGTGATGATATTACTCCAATCAACCATACCCGATTTATCGCAAACCTAAGAAAGTAATTGAACACAGAGAATACACAGGTGTTAACACAGAAACAATGTCAGGAATCTCTGAGGTAGAGAATATTTCATTCAAAAATATAAGGTCCTACATTGATATTAAAATAAAACTCACCATCACATCTTTTCATTACAAGATTCAATGATTCACTCCACACAAATCGGTAATTGCTTTCCTATCCGTCTGTTTAAAGTTAGGGCTCGAATAAGGTCACTAAAACATTAATGTAAAACAATCAAATAAAGATTATCACCCAAGAATTTTACATTGATTAACCAAAACCATCCATTTAAATCACATTGCAAATGCTACAAGTAATATCTTCCCAAATGGCATGAACACATCCACACTAGGCAATCTTCAACACAAATGAAAGATAAAGCCTATTGAACCTCCTTTAAGTACCTTCAACTATTCCACACCCTCCAGTACATTTCGGGTAAGCCAAAGCTCATATAAATCTTTTGACATGGCATATGCATATGCACAGCATATGCCAATAATAAGTCTACATGAATCAATCCCCTGCCTTCGTTCACACGAAACACCAACCCATGTGCGACGTCGGAAAACCAAATCAGAAGCCACTTATCCTAAAAGTTTGTCAGTCATTAGGTGTTCAACAAAAAACCAACACGTTCAAAAACAAAATGCGTTCAACCAAACACCTATTTAATAACTGATAACGAAACGAAGGTTACCAAAACACAGATGCTGAAATTAACGAAATTCTGCAAGATGAAAAACCAGCAAAGAAAATAAAAATCTTACTAGAGCACTCAAATATTTACCTTAAATAAATACCATGCTACACCAACAAAACTTTAAATGAATTTATAACCGCTTAAAAATTACAAAATTAACATCATTTGTCACTGAGTAAATGGTGAATACAAATTGCTATTCGCAAATTTAACAATATTTTGTTACAATTTATTGAAATGTTCTAGCTTCTAGAGCACTTACAAATCTAAAATTTAGTTAATCAATAATTCGGTGCAGAAAGAAGTTTGAAGATTATTAGGAGGTCAGGGCGACCGATAGGCTGCCTGACCTGCTATGTAGTAGAACTATCTAGTATATTTAGTTGCTAAATATAT
Source organism: Cantharis nigra (assembly GCA_958510845.1). Lineage (NCBI taxonomy): Eukaryota > Metazoa > Arthropoda > Insecta > Coleoptera > Cantharidae > Cantharis > Cantharis nigra. The sequence goes on from OY294034.1 coordinate 24,748,630, forward strand.
CAATTTTAAATATATTTTAATTTTAATAAGTTATAACAAACTGTCTAGATTTTATATTGCATCCTGCCACGCATATGTTATTCTAACCTAACTTTTAAGATGCACTTAAGGAATATAACATAGTAGGTACCTTTCTATATTCTAAGTATGTAATATGTTGCTTCTATATAAATAAATATAGAGACAGTACTAATTGCTATAGGTATTTTAATAAATAACAACTTGCAGGATGTAAGAGTTTTAAGGTAATAACAATAAAATTAAAATGGTAAGTGGTTTTAGCTATAAAAGTCAAAATTTTTATTTAGAACTACATAGAAAAGCTTGGTTAAAAGCCATGGTAATTAGCGTTAAAGTTTAAAAACAGTTGCACAATATAATGTTTGGAAGTGCAAGGAGATACATATACAGAAATGTTTGTATATAATCTGATTAATATAATATCTGCTATACTAGAAACCTTAATCAATAATTTAATTAAATTGTAGTATAAATGCCAATTGTGGACTCTTTGGATTATATTAATTATAATGTAAATGTTTTGAGAAATAATAAGGGAAACTACATTAATTAACAACGATGTCTGTTAAATGATTACACATAGTATTACCACATGTGTTTGTTGATAGAATTGATATTCTTTTGTTCTATGTATCTATGAACTTTGGTATAATTTAGTGTCTTATTTATTTTTATCGTTGATGTTAATTTTCGGTCATCCTCTACCTTGTTGACCAATTGCGGGTTGGAATGGAAGCAGTCACTGTGTGGCCATTCAAGCAAGTGGAATTTACTAACAACCAATTTGTGTTAAAGCTGTTAATAAAGCTTGTGTTAATATACATAATATGTTTATTTATTATTTAGTCTGTTTATTTTTTAAATTTTTATTTACTAAGCATTAAGGATATATAATGTATAACAACAATTTCATTTTAATATACCGTTTCATTACTATAGAGCTTTAATTTACAACACTTAAATAGCCAACATTAAATCTGTTTCAGAACCGTTATTAGCGGTTAAATGTGGTCATGCTTTCAACGTGTACAGATTGTTTTAAATGAATGTGTTATACTACCGTTCCATTTTATTGTTCATTTAATGAATGAAACAACTGAAAATACATTTAAAAATATCAGAATTAAAAACCAAATAACTATTTTATAGCTATTATTTTTCGAAATATACAGGGTGTCCCCGGATACACTTTACATAATTTCAGTGGTGATAGAGGACACTATTCTAAAAAAAATATTTAACAAAAATTATTTTCTAAATTCAAACCTTCGAAAGTTGTTAGGCCTCCTTAAAGCATTTTTTTTTAATTTCCACCTTCACATGGCCATAGCTCTGAAAATATTGATTTTTCATTAAAAATTATTAAGTTCTTTTTTAAAGAACGTGAAATAATCTACAAACTAGGTTTCAACCTTTTATTGGCTAAATTCAACGGCTTTCGAGTTATGAAAAAAAGTAAGTAAAAAAATGTAGAAACTTTCAAACTTTTTTTTTCTTGTTTTTTTTCAAATGGCTGTATCTTCTAAACGAAACATTTTACCAAAAATCTGATGCCCCATTCCGAATAGGAAATTTAACGGACTACAACTTTTGTTTAGTAAAAATTTTAGAAAAATCAACCCATTTTAGAAAAAATCTGAAAATAATAAAAAAAGCAGCCACAAAACAAAATTAAATTCACAAAATTTTAATTTTTATTGAAAAATTTGATTATTTTTAATATATAATTTTTACGGAAAAAATTTGAAGGTGGAAATTAAAAGAAAATGCTTTAAGGAGGCCTAACTATCGAAGGTTTGAATTTAGAAAAAAATTTTTGTTAAATAGTTTTCTTAGAATAGTGTCCTCTATCAGCACTGAAATTATGTAAAGTGTATCCGGGGACACCCTGTATTTCAACATTTAATTACTCACACATTGGTAAGTCAATAACAAAATTGCAAAACATATTAATAATCACATTAACCAAATTGATACTTTTAAAAATATTATATTAGATAACAAGGACGGAAAATAAGTTTTCACCCCAAAGGTACTCCACTGAGTTAAATAAACCCTGTAAAATAATAAAACTTTTGTACAAGCGGATGTTAGTTAAAGTTTGTTAGCAGGTTTACGCGAGCTTTGCCGATGGCGTTTCATCAACGCTTTTATTTTTCATCGCGTAAATTTAGTAAATATATAGTTTCCTTGCGCTAAATCGTTCGAAAAAATCTTCATCACTTTTCGATTGGAAGCAAATGGTATACAGTGGATAGAAAAACGAAATCGTTGTATATCATACTGTTCAGAAAACGAAATATTTTTATATAGCAATAAAAAATGTATTTTATTAGAAAAAGTAGATTTTTTTGTTAAACGTGAACATATTTCAGTATCTAAATCATACAAATGTAGTAGCTGCAGCTTAATTTTAGTTCAGACTATACATTATATAAGATTTTATGGGTTCTAGTTTACTTTAAAAGCTTTTAGAGAGATGTAAAATTTACAAATGTCCAAAATCATTTTGATTGACAGTCACCGATAAAAACCTTTCTTAAGATAATCATCATTTTGCAAATAGACGAATATCTAACACTACTAGAAGCTTGTTTTGTGATGACATAACGGAGTTTTTTTTATTTCATATATAAAAATTTATGTTTGAAAACGTTAACCTAAAGAGATTTTATCTCTACAGTTTTTCTTTATTACCTACTGCAATGTTATAAACCAAGCTTTTTGAATGGAAATATCCACTTTATAAATATTTAAGTTTCCACACACAGACAATAATTTATTGATTTATATTTCATCGATCCGTTGTTTCCGGTGACTTCATTGGTTTTAATTTAAAATTTAATTTCAATCCAGCTTTTTCCTCTTCCTTTACAGTCTGGTTTACCCACTGCTGCTTAGAGAAAGATTTCAGCATTTAGATCCAAACCGAGGAGTTAATCCAGTAAGAATTGCAGTATGCAATTACTCCAAGAATTTCCAGAAATTCTCAAGAATTTTTTGAAAATTTTCAACAACTCTTAAAAACCTTTTACATTTTAAAATATCTTTGTTTTATTACAGTAGTTGTTACCTAATCAAAGTCCTCATTCTAATACCCAATCATTCCGCAACGGATTAACGGATAAAAAAAACAAGGAAAGAAAAATAGATATTGCTATTATAACTGAAACTAAGAAAAAATTAAAGGGCACCTGCGAGTTAGAGGAATACACACTGATATACAGTGGAGTCCCACAAGAACATAGAGCCTCTGCAGGCGTTGCGATTTTAATCAATAGGAAGTGGAAACTCGCATAGACTCCTACAACTTCATAAACGAGAAAAAAAAAATAAAAAAGTTTTTACATGTTAATTTCTTATGTTCGGCTAACTCATTCAGCACCCGGTAGAAGTAACATGACCATAATCGGAGTGTATGCACCAGATGAGGGAAAAAAGGAAGACACGGAAGAATTCTATAAAAAACTACAAAGAGTAGTAGAAAACACCAGAAAAACAGATTATCATGTTTAGGAGAAGACTTCAACGCCCAAATCAAAATTGGTATACACAACGAAGTTATACTAAACGGAAATGGCAAAGCATTGAGGGACTTTGCATATGACAACGGAACAAAAATAATGAATATCTTCTTCAAGCACGAAAGGATCCACAAATACACATGGTCCGCTAGGGGACATACCTCCACGATAGATTATATTATTATATTACCTGCTATGCACCACAATAAGCATCAAAGCAAAATGGCTAAAAAGAACTGGGTGAAACCGTGGAGAACAAACATGGCAATATCTGTAAACAAAACAAAAGAGATGGCATTCATGGGACAGGAACAAGTGGACTTAAAAATAGTATTGAATGACCAAGCCATAGAACAAGTAAAAACTTTTGACTTCTTAGGTTGGACGATGTTCATGTTTGAAAACAAAAAAATTGAGAAATTTATTACATAAATAGCACAGTAAGAAGAACATTTAAGAACAAAACCAATCAGGATACTGCATTGAAGTTTTATAAGACAATATCGATACCAAGTAAAACATACGTGAGCGAAACTTGAACGATCACTAAGGAAAATGAAATACGAATCCAAAGTGCCGAAATGAAATTTCTCCGTTCAGTGGCGGGATACTAAAGGATAGACTGAAAAAGAAATACGGACATAAAAAATGAATTGAACATTTCCAGTATCAACGAGAAGATACCCATGTAGCACACAATATTGGGTCAATATTGAATGTTGGTGCAATATTGCAAGATTGAGCCAATATTGTTTTTGAATATTCCGCCGATATAGGAAATCAATACTGGACCAATATTGTAAGTCATATACTTTGCGCCATATTGGGCCAATATTGATAACCAATATTGCCTGTCGATTTGCAGCCAATATCGGTACAATATATTTTTCAATATTACGCCCATATCGGAAATCAATATTGGCCCATTATTGCCTATAGCTTAGTACGATATTAGACCAAAATTGATAACCAATATTTCTGTAAATTTTCAGCCAATATTGTTTTTAAACATTGCACCGATATATACAATCAATGCTGCACCAATATTAATTGTAGCTTGGTGCAATATCGGGCCAATATTGATAACCAATATTGCCTTCCGACCTTCGGCCACTATAGGTTAATATTAATATTTATGTATTAATATTAATATAGTAATATTTTAAAAAAATATTAATAAAACATATGTTTTGCAATATTCTTTAGACTATTATGTTTATTAAAAAACAATTTCGAAAAAATTTTGTCTAAATTTTACAAATTCGTTCAAGGTTTAACGAAAACTTTTTGAAAACAAAATAAAACAATTTGCTGCGATACATTGGAAATTAATATTGCACCAATATTGGCTATAGTTTGGTGCAAGATTGGGCCAATATTTATAACCAATATTGCCTATTGATGTGCAGCCAAAATCAGTCTAATATTGTTTTTCAATATTGCGCCGATACAGAAAATCAATATTGAACCAACATTGGGTGTAGCGCAATATTGGGCCAATATTTATAACCAATACTGCTTATCGATCTGCAGCCAATATCGGTATAATATTGTTTTTCAATAATGCCCATATAGGAAATCAATATTGGACCAATAATGGCTCTAGCTTAGTACGATATTAGACCAATATTGATAACCAATATTGTCTGCCAATCTTCAGCCAATATCAGTCTAATATTGTTTTTCAATATTGCGCCGATATAGGATATAAATATTGCACCAATGCTGGCTGTAGCTTAGTGCAATATTAGATTAGATTATAGAACGGCATGGAAAGAACACATAGATAGAATGGACCAGATTCGTTTGCCAAAGCAAGTTTTCCAATACAATCCGAGAGGAAGAAGAAATGTGGGCTGCCCCAAAAAGCGATGAAGCGACCAATTAGAGTGACGTAACGGGCCACCGGCATAAAAACTGCAGATGATAATGACGATGATGTTGAAAAAACATTCTGATTGGTCGACTTTGTTTAACAAACTAAAAAATGTATTAAACCACCGGTAAAAAATTCTGTCTCTGTATCTCCCTGATTGAGATCCCAACCAATCGAGTTGCACATCAGTCGAGTTCCATATTAATTGAGTTCTACTGTATGCACTTATGCTATAGGTTATAGTTGCTTTATTGTTCAACCGAAAATATTAATTTATTATTTTTTGTCATTTAACATAATTTATATTATATATATATTAAAATATTAATTTATTATTTTTTGTCATTTAACATAATTTAATACCTAGCCAAATATTTATTTTCGGCGACAACGTACTTGTTTAATTACTTAATTGTAAATTAGTAATGCTGCCTAATTTACAAATGTCAATTTTAGTTATTTCTACGTGCTGTAATATGAGAACTGTAACGTAACAATGGTAAACAGGAGAAGGCTTCTAACTTTCCACCTAAAATTAATATTTTTTGTCCCTTGCTATAACTTCTTTAACAGTGATAAGTAGGAGTAATAAAATATAAAGCTATTAAAGCTCTGGATATTATAAGTTACTTTAAAAATAAAAAGTTACTCTAAAATGTTTTAACGTCTCTTAGTTGAAAAGAATGAAAGTCATAGATTTTGTAATAATACTTTCTACAAATCTTTTAATACATGACAAATGTGGTCATTAAGTTTTTCTATTTAAGAAAATTGCTTTTTAAAAGCAAAAAACTTTGTCATAATGTGGTTGACACACTAAATAGTAATAAAAACTATAAATCATTTCGGCATATTTTACCAATTAAGTATACCAACGTCCAGTAGAATATACTGAAAAAGTTTTGTAGTTATATTTAAGATTTCCAATTATCGACCCTTGTTATGGTTAACGATTTTCAAAACTCCCAGCGGATCATTCGCTCGATGGGTACTTATTTTATAGATTTATTATCTGAACAGCAGTAGTTATTAATAATATAAAAAACTTATTATTTTAAAATTTTACTTAAATTTCAAGCAATCTGAAGTTAGTATAACACAGAAAAGCGTTAGTGAAACAGTACATTTTCTTAAATAATTTATGTAATTAAATTAAAATTAATGTTGTCCTATGTACTTCATAAAAGTGATAGGTATCTAATGTATAATTTAATAAATGTAAAGAAAATGTAAAGCAAGCCTGTTTACCCTTCTTTCATTGTTAGTTTTTCAGTTGTCACTGGATTTGAAAACAGTGGAAATTTAACAGAGAACCCATTTGTCAACTTTTGTTGTAGTGAAAAGAAGGTGTAAAACATCTGAGCTTAAAACATGGCGTGTAATAATTTATTCGAGATATATTGTTGTTTTCATTCTTTAAAACTAAAGTTTGTATTTTTGCTTTTATAAAATTATAATTACAGATGAACGTCATAAATCTACCTAATGTAAAGGTAAATACCACGCTGCTAATAATTTTTAAGTTTTCTCTGGGGAAATGAAAACATTCCTCTATTGTAAATTACAATCCCTGTATACTTACGCAAACAGTTTTATTTTGTATTGAAAAGTGTGAAATAAAATAACGAAATTTTTACGTGGCGATGTTTTACGTTCACAATTTACTATTATGTCGAGTACTATATATACATATTCACATATTGGGTAAAGGCAAAACTGCTTTATACCAAAGCTGCAGCACAGCTGTAATAGAAATGTCAAAACCAACAGGAAATAGAGCTCAATAATAAAAGAAGCTATTTCGAGATTTTTTTAAACCCGCACGTAAATTTTTTTCTGCAAACCCTAATGAAATTTAAATTAAATTAAACAATTTAAACATCAACGAATAAATTAAATTAGTCGTTAAAATTATGTTATTTATTAAAGTACAAAGCTTATTGCAACGTGCTTTCGTCTGTTACGAACATGTCCACCTTATTAACAAAATTTTTCATAGTTTCATAGTTTATGTAGTCGGCAACAAAATTTATTTGTTTTTTAATTAATATTGTTTTTTGTCATTAACATATTTGCGAAAAGTTTAAATTTTTATAGTACAAAAATGTATTAATCGAATAACTAACGTTTTTGCTGGATTAAAACTATGTAAATTGGTTGATATAGTTTGAAATACCTGATATCATCTGTTTTGAATTCGAAAAATTCAGAAAAACTTCGGGTTAGTTTTTTACATTATTCCAGGTTTGCCTGAAGAGAATCAGAAATTAAAAACATATGATATCAGGTGAATACTAATTTGCAGTTTTGATCTAATAGTTTAGACGACGGACCGTTGGACCTTAACTTGTTTGAATGCGAGATGTTAGATGTCGGTCTAAATCGGTCTACGTGTTCGTCATTTCATGTTCAAACGGTATCACGTTAGGTTCATTCGTAGTACCATAGTATAAGACTAATAATAGTCTTGCAGTTACTATGGTATAAGTACGTAGTACGTTCATATGTTTACGTTTTAACGTTTCGCCTAGTAACGATCTAGGTGTTCGTTCAAACGGTATATCACGTTCAGTTCGTTCATGGTACGTTCATGTGTTAACGTTTTACCGTTTAGCGTACACACAGAAAAACATATACTTGAATTCAAGTGTATATTTTACTCAGCATTATTTACTTCTGTGAACTCTTTTTTTAGTTTCATTGATAAAACGAATTACTTGCTGGGAGTAATAAAATTTCTTAGAATATAGTGTAGATTCAATCTACAAAAACGTTGAACTAAGAATTGAAATATATTTAACTTAATATGAACACTTTTATTTGCTTTAAACATTTTGAAAATTTAAAATTAAGTGAAATGGTGTTGTTCTAAACATTTCATGTATTTCGATTAAGCATTACAATCGGTTAATTCTTGAATATTGTAATTATTTTCAAGTCAACTCTACGTAAGAATAAATGGAATAATAATATGGTTGCATTGTGCTATTTTTAACTTTTATAAAAGCCCATATTTGTGGTGGCGGGTGGCGCTACTACCATATAGACTAACTTAGGTACGCCATTACACTTTTATAATTTGCAAAACGAAGTGTTCTTCAATTTTTGTGTTAATAATTTGTGAATTCTTTGTGTACTTGTCATACTAAAGTTATTATAAACTTGGAATTTACATCCTTTGGAGGAATCATTAAAGGTAGGTTCTTCTTACTTTTTAGGCGTGGTTTGAATTATTAAAGTAGTTAAAATTAATGTAAATTAATTAGTTTTAAAATTGTAACTGTTACTTTCTTGTGCTCTATTAGTTATCTTCACAATAATAATTATTACAAGAAGTACAAATAACTTTTTAAAATGGGCTCCATTGACGTTGATTACAAACATTTTCAATTGCTCGAAGTCGAAAAAGCAGAATTTTTTACGTTGCTAATACCGCATTAACTATAATTTTTAAATTTGTAACTTTTAATTATTTAAATAAACATGTAACCTGCAATTTCATAATCTAACAATGCATTGTATTATAATTTACAGATTCTAAAACTGCAATTTATTTAAGAGATGCTGACATTATTAAATAAACAACATTGGAAGTATAGTAAACAAGTTGCTTATTGATGAAATAATAATTATTCATGGTAAGGTATAATCGAAATAATTTTGTTTATTTTTGTATTATTAAATGTAAATGATTTCAGGAATCTGGAGATATTGAAATATATGCAGCAACAACAAAAATTCAGCTTTAATAAGAAATCAACCTCTTCAAGGTTACATTATGATGGCGAGAACATCAGTTAAAAATATTAAAATAGAAATTTTCTAATAGATATTTATAATTATTATAATTAAATGAGTTTAAATTTTTTTTTAAATAATACCTTCCTCAAATCCATCCCAAATTATATTAAATTCTAAATGTACTTTCCTCGATTATTATTTTATTTTAGGAACTAGTTTTGATTTTTCTTCTTTTTCAACATGTTCCTTTAATTAATACATTTTAATACACCAATGTATTAATTGACGGAACATGTTGAAAAAGACGAACAGTCGAAACCAGTTCATAAAATAAAATAATATATGAAGAATGTGTAATAGAATTTAATTTAATCCCAAATTAAGTTAATTCAATTATTAGATAAATTTACTTTAAGTAATTTCTTATTTAATTTCACTCTCAAATTATGTTAATCGAAATAATATTTACTCGGATTGAATTCGTAAATATGCGTAAGAACTCGATTCATTTCTAGATGTAACTCTTAAAATTACATGAATGCAATATCAAAAAATAATAAACATAACTTTAAAATTTACTTAAATGTGAACCACGTTAGGTGTTGTTTCTATTCTATCTACTTAACTGAAGTAACTCTATGCTTGAATTTATAAGTATTTTATTTACTTACTAGGACCGTACGATAAGATCACGTATATATAACCGTTTCATAGAGTTAACTGAAGTATATTACACTTCTCTGAACCATTTTTTTTTCTGTGTGTAGAAACAGTCTACGTGTTTGTCATCTGTTCAAACGGTATCACGTTCGGCTCGTTCATCGTAGTACGTTCATATGTATGTTCACGTTTCGCGTAGTAACGGTTTACGTGTTTGTTTGTTGGTACGTTCATATGATCACGTTTTATAGTTTTGCGTACGAAACGGTTCATCATGTCGTATATTCAAACGGTATTACCTTCGGTTCGTTGGTTGTACGTTCATATGTTCAGGTTTTAACGTTTTTACGTTTAACTTGAATATGGCCGGTGTGGCGTACTTTTGGCCCTTAGCCCAGTTTGTTTAATTACACTTAGATTATTTTATTTATTAATTTGAAGTGATGCAAAAGTCATGAAGTTTAGTACATTTGGAATAGACACAAAGTATTTGATCTAGAGTTATTTGTTTAATGCTATAATTAGGTGACAACAGAATTTATTTAGCACAATGCAAATATAATGGCACTACAGAATACTTGAAATAATCAGATTCATTTATAACATTTCTACTCTCTGTGTAAGTAAGCGTGTACCGTAATTAATTGCAGTAGCTCACTTAGGTTATAACCACATTTAGTATTTGCAGGTGTTTTTGTCTCTAATGAAATTACTAAACTAATTTCAAGTTTGTTATATGTAAACGTAAAAGTTGCTTTAATTGCAGTTGGCAATATATTATTCACTTCCGTTTACCTCTAAATATGAGTGGACTGTATTTATCCCACCGTATAATAACTTTCATAGTTATGCTGACAAATTTGAAAATAATTATATTTGATACGATAAGCCTAATTGTTATGTTGTTGAAAAAGAGAAACACGGATATTACAAAAGGGATGAATATAATATTACGGATTTCAAATTTGTTTATTTAAAAAATTGATAAACGAAATCGTAAAAGCTTGATTTATCGAAGCATTAAGAAACTTCTTTTATTTGTATGCGTATAACCACTTCAAGGGTTGTTTAAAAATTGAACTCGTTAGCCTTAATCTAAATACAAGAGACATGAATACTCAAGCAAAAAATGGTTATTTTTAATGGATGATTTTCATTGAGAATAAATTTATAAGAAAATATTTTAGATAAATTGATATTGCCTGAAATTTTTTTTTTTAAATATAAGACTGTCAGAATAGTTTTGTTCCTTGCACTCCATTTAGTTTGATAGCTCTGGACGTCTAAATCTTTTTCTCACGGGAGTAATTTGGTAAGCAAGCCTATTTATCCCAAGCGTATAAAGTACTCGAACGTTTTCTATGTTCAATCGTAATGAATAAACTGTGTAAGCACTTATGTTATCAAAATAACATAGATTTGTAATGTCACATCGAAATAAATATTTTATATGCACCAAGACATATAAAATCGAAATTGTGTTTCTTTCATTTATTTTCTTTTTCTTTACTTTTCATTTAGTGGATAATTTAATTCATTTTTAATTTGAAAAATATTTATGAGAATCAGAATATTATAATAAATATGTGGGACATAAAAGTCGTTAACGATGACTTTGATCAATTAATGAAAAGTTTGTTCCTTTAACCTCAAACCGTAGTCGACGTTGTTTTTGTTAAATCGAAGTTACTTGACCTGAAATTTTAACTGGCCAAAGTGATTGATTCACTTCGTTGTAAATCTTTTAACACTCAAATGTTTAATTCTGAAATTTCACTATTTTAACTTTTAACCTGAAACCGTGGTTGGTTTTGGTAAAAATATTTGAAAAGCTCACTTTCACCAAATATTTTATAATGGAAATTTTAAAACTGTTCAGGTGGGTTGGATTTGTATTGCGGTATTTTAAACTCAGAATAATATTTGAGTTAGGAAGTTCCTGTGTTTGATGAGCAGTATGGTTGTTTTATATCACAGTTACACTCTTATAGTAGTCAAGATGTCCATGTATAGTGGATAAGTGGATAACAAAACCATTTAGATTCAAGTTCTACATCCTTTGTAATAAAAACAACCTGGTTGTCACACGGACAACCACCCACAAGTGCGATGTCGGAAACCAAATGCGTTTAACCAAAATCTCAACTGGCACTGCAAACTGTGACATCAAAAACCAAAAAATGCTAAACAAAATAAAATACTCAAATAATGAAACTGTAAAATGGTCAGCATCAAAAAAAATAAAAAGCTTAACCACAGCATTATAAAATATGACCAAGTGTGATAGCAATAGTTTTATTAGGTTGTTTACCGATTAGGTTGCCGATTAGCAATCAGCAGGAGAATGGTTGCAATTTCAAAATTACACGTTACTCAAACATGTCCCAAAAATAAACAAAAATTTTTTTCTAAATTTAAATTTTTGATATTTAGGCCTCTTTACAGCATTTCCACCTTCGCAGGGCCATAGCTCTGAAAATATTGACTTTTGAGTAAAAATTGTTTAATGCTTTTTCAAAGAGCGTGAAATAATCTATAAACTAAATTGCAATCTTTTATTGTCTAAAATCAACGGTTTTAGAGTTATGAATTAAAGTAAGTTAGAAAATGTTGAGAAATTCGAGCTTTTTTATTTATTATTTTTTTCATAACCCTGTATCTTTTAAACAAAACATTTTATAAAAAAATCTGACGCCCTGTTCCGGATAGGAAATTTAACGGACTACAACTTTTATCTATTAATTATTACTTTTTCAAAAATATAATCTATCCACTACCTCTTCATCTATCTATCCACTATCCAGGAGACGGTCATTACTCATTAGCTTAGTAGGTTAGCCAAACAACTGCTGACTTTAAGGTACTCGGTTCGAATCCGGGGAGAGTCTAAAACTTCCACATGACCGTCTCCGTGCTTCGGAGGGCACGTAAAGCAGGCGGTCCCCCTGAGTTGATGATTGCCATGATCAACAACTAAAAAACAGGGTTACAGGCATTCCCCAATCCGGATACACAACCGTGGGGTCTTACTGCGAAAACCTTCGTCATTGGAAGAGGCCTACGTCCTAGAGTGGATAAAAAAAAACAGGAAGATGAAGATGAAGACTTTTATAAAAATATTATCTATCCACTTTTATAAAAGTGGATTCATTTCACAGAAAATAAGAAAATAATAAACAAGACAGCAACATAGCAAAAAATTACATTTACAAAAATTTTAGTTTTATTGAAAAATTATTTATTAATGAATGAGAAACCATTACTTTATTTAAGTAAATGTTCAAAATGACCACCCTCATTTTCAATACACAGTCGGAATCTTTTTAAAAGATGCTGTATAGTATTATTTATAGTATTTCCTCTTTTGTTACTCTCTCCACTGATTCCTCTCTGGTGTCGTTGTTGCTAGTGTTGTTCTGGTGTTGCTGTATACCAACGCTTTAACAGCATCTCATAAAAAATAATCAAGAGGAGTTAAATCTGGGGATGTGGCTGGCCAATTAGCAGTTTCTCTTCTTCCGATCCGTTTTTCAGGATACTTCATTTAAAAATTGTTTTACTTGAAGCCCAAAATATGCGTACTGAAAAAATGAAGGTGGTTATTTTGAAAATTTACTTAAATAATGTATAATTTTACAAATAAATAATTAAAAAAAATATATACAAATTTATAAATTTATAAAAACAATTTCAATAAAAATAAAAATTTTGTGAATTTAATGTTTCCTTTTGTAGCTGCCTTGTTTATTATTTTCTGTAAAATGGATTGGATTTTCAAAAAACGTTTCCAGACAAAAGTTATAGTTCGTTAAATTTTCTATCTGGAATTGGCCATCAGATTTTTTGTAAAATATTTCGTTTAAAGAATACAGGGTTTTGAATAAAACTAAAAAAAAACTCGAATTTTTCAACATTTTCTTACTTACTTTAATTCATAACTCGAAAACAGTTGATTTTAGACAATAAAATATTTAAATTTGGTTTCTAGATTATGTCACGCTTTTTAAAAAAGTACTAAGCAATTTTTACTAAAAAATCAATAATTTCAGAGCTATGGCCGTATGAAGGTTAAAATTTAAAAAAAATGCTTTAAAAAAGCCTAACTCTCAAGCGTTTGAATTTAAAAAAAACTGTGTTAAATATTATTCTTAGAAATGTGTCCGCATACAAAAATAATTTTTATGAAAATTCTTAAGTTGAATTGAATTTAATATTCCGTATAAAAAAGTTAAACCAACTGATCAAAAATGGAATTAAATCTGAACTCACACAAAATAAATGAATTCGACTTTTCAAAACAATAAAATTAACGTGGATCTTGCCCGTTCATATCGGCACGAAAAACATCCTAATGGCTTTTCGGCGATTATAGATCTGTAACGAAACTTAAAATGTTTATTTACTTAATTGCTAATGGGCTAAACTTACAAAGTTTACACTTATAAAGTTAACAACAACAGAACAATATTACTACACTAATTCTAAACTACACTACAATTATTAACAATCACATAAGACACTATATTTATTTAAACTAAGTCACCGCACGTCCGATATATTTATTTACACTATTTATTTCTATGATATTTATGTTCACACTTCCGAGTCAGAACTCGGACTTTTTTCACAGCAAATCGCCCTGATATTGGAATCTTCCACAACCTGCCAGGAATTTCTAGAAAGTTCTATAGCTTTCTGGAACATTCAGGACTGCAAACTCAGCAGTACTTAAACAATAACAACAGGTTATCATATGTGAATCATCAAATATAAATTAATAACCATAGGCGGATTTAGGGGGGGGCACGGAGATATGTGACCCCCCCCCCAGACGCTTAAAATTAACAAGGAAATAAGGAGGCAATCCCAAATCTGAAAATACTTTTTGCCCGTCTGGACCCCTTGTGCCCCCCCCAGAAAAAAAATCTGAATCCGCCCCTGTTAATAACCATTACTATTTTGTAACAGATCCAAAATTTAGAGTAGAAGTCAGTAGATTTTAAAATTTTAAAGCAGAAACAGCGAAAAGTCCTGCTTAAATTTTCTATAAAAGAGAAAGTTTGAGTAATATTCTTACTAACTTAAAAAATGACAGCCGATTGCATTTGCTATAATTCTCAATAAATGTGAATTGCACAGCAATCACGGACGCGTGCCAAAAGGAGTTTTGACATCGTTCAAGCACTGGAAGGTAATTAATTATTTGCATAATATGATAAGCAATAAAATACAAATAAATATTATCTTTTAATAAACATAAACCGGCATATCGTCACGTTCAAGTCATGAACAAAAGCGAAAATCGTGTTAATGAAATTTCCAGAATTTTTCCATTCAAAATTTTACATAAAAGTAATGTACGTAGTATGCACGTACGTTACTTGCCATATACTATATTATATAAATATGATTTAGGAAATATTTTAACCTTTTGAAATAAGTTTTTTTTGTTTTAAAAACCAAATTCTTAACATCGTGACGAAAAATAGATATAAAGAGATTTCCATTTTTATAAGAGGAGAATATCTGAAAAGAAAGTTTTATGTATAATCAACCTCATACATCAGTTTTATAGTTTATCGATTTTATGGAATCCTTTTTGTATTTTCCTTGGTTGTTGGTATTACAATGACCTAATTGTCTGTAAGATATCTCTTTAAATAAGGTGGTAGATTTTTATAGCCGCCATATTAAATAGCGATGAAATGGGTTTTATTAAACAAGCATTGAGAAGGCATCATTTATTATTCTGATGAAAATTTGAGAGATAAATGATGCCTTTGTTTATTATTCACCCAGCATATCAACTGCTATGGACCGGTTACAATGTATACATAATCGGTTCATACAATTTAGTAACAATAATATATAATTGTGTTTCTTAGTTTTTCCCAAAATAAATCAAAAACAACATATTATGCAGAGGTAGAATTTGTAATTTATTGTGTTTATCAATATCACAACTGGAACTAGTACACCACTTTTGAAAAACCGTAATTGAATGCACGTTTACGTTTCAAATAATAAATTTATTTTATTTCATGTGTTTTGTAAGCAAAACTTTTCGTAGGTGTCACATGAGCTTTATTACACAATCTAAAAACAAAGTTAAGCGAAATTGCAAAACGGTAAAAACATTAATGGAAGCTATTTTTGAAGGCTGTGAATGTTTAATGAAAATCTCGGGTACTTTATTTTAATTACTTTCAAGTTCGGCAAATAAAAGGAAATAAGTCTTAATTGATTAAATCATGTACCTTTTTACACTCTTTTGAGCAATTTTTTCAATTAATATTTCTTCAATGCCTATCGACAATTCTCAAGATTTTCTAACATCAACATCTTAACCTAATGAGCTCCAATTAGTTTATTTCATACTGATCTGGGATTTCAAGAAAACGTTGAAAAAGCATTTAGGGTTCGTGCAGATTATTAAAATCCTAAAATGCGCAGTGTTTTAATTATAAAAATTTGTATGAATTAAGTCATCTAAAATGATTATCTTTATTAATCATAATTGGTAAACTGAGCAACATTTTGGCAACCAATTAAATGGATATGTGTGTTTATATCTTATCACCGGACAACATTTGTCAAACTTTACCAATTGTCAAGTTCAAGGACAGATGAGCAATATACATCAATTCAGCATTCTCATATTTGGAACAATGTGGTAAATAAACAAATGTTGTGCAAACAGGCAATTTTGATCCTTAAAATGAAATTTCTCCAATTATTAATATGATATTGTTAACAAATTTTTAAGTGCAGTAAGATATCCCATATAGCTCTGAGGGTGAGCGAGAGTCGTGGACCGTTTATAAATCTAGTCTAAACTCGGATAAATGAAAAACTTAACCGACATGCGATTCTTTCATAGGCAGGTACATGCTATTTAAACTTCACTTATAACATAAAAGAAAATGCAAAATAAAAAACTCGAGTTGAAAATCCAAACTCCAGCATATAAGATTCCCCAAAAGAAATATTCCAGTCCAAATGTTCTGTGCAACAGACACTTCCACGCTGCCCCCCTCCTATGATATGTTTCATGATAGAGCTTTGGTGTTTGCCACAAAACCAGAAAACAGATGCAATTAAACTGAACGGCTGTCTTCCATGATAACATCAATTTTTTCTTTTAAACACAGTATATTACTGGGATACTAGAAGTATGGAGTACCCTCAGTCCCCCAGACACCCCAGTTTCCAAAACAAACAGAGTTTGGGGGTATTTTCTTTCTTTGATTTGTTTAAGTCGAAGAAATATATGTTGCGAAAGTACGCACCGGGGGTCTGGGAAAGTATTTTCCTCCCAGTATTTTTTTGCGTGCGCTGGGAGTGGGAAAATCTTCTAATAGACCATATCAATATTTGAGAAAACCCAAAAAATGCACTAGTATGATGCCATAGTATGGTGAAAACGTTTGCGAATATTTACAGTGTATTTTACATATGATAACTTAAAAAAATTTTAGTTCTGAAATAGATTACTTCTAAAAGACACCACCCCGGTGGGGTGGTAGTGTGAGATTCTTACTCACAAAACTCCCACTCCGTTTGTGGAGTGTGTTCCGCGCATTCGAGCATGGAAGCAACAAAGTTGTCAGCTGATAATCTTCTTCCTCTTGTTTGCTCGGTTTCCTCTCTTTCTGTCTTTTATTTGCTGCAGCTAAACATGGCGTGAACTGCGTCGTCTTCTTCCTCGCAGAAGCCTTGGCATTGCCTTGCCCATCTTGTACAGATACACATTAAAGCATCCATCACCAGTCACTATCTACGTCGAGAGGAAGTTCATCTCTCCGTGGCTCCTGGTTATCCACGACTCGATTGATGGTATGAGCCTTCTGGTCCAGGAGCCAGTCTCTGCTGTGTCCTATCTCAGTTGCCAAACATTCATTAGTCTGCATCTGTTTCTTTTTCGTCCTTCTGCATTCTTGGTGTAATTTTCGGCTCTTTCACGGCCATAAAGTCTATTGGGGGCAGGCCTGAGATGACGAGTATTGCACTCTCCGACACCGTTGTGTATGCGCAGCAGATGCGCAGCGCAATTTTTCTTTGTATTCTTGCTATCCAGTTGCGGTATTTTTGGACTCGTACTGCTTGTACCCAGACCGGCCCTCCATATAGAATGATTGATGTATAACGGTTGCTATTATCTTTCTCTTGGTGGCTCTGGGCCCTCCCATGTTGAGCATGAGTCTTTGTAGTGCCGTGCAGCCTCTATCCGCTTTGTCTGCGACCGCTGCCAAGTGCCTCGCGAAGCTCAATCTGTAGTCCAGTGTAATTCCAAGAACTTTTACACTTTTCTTGGGCTGGATTGTGTACGTACCCATTTTGAATGTGATGTTCGGAATCTTCCGCCTGCCGACAATAAGCACAGCCTCCGTTTTGTGTGGTACCATTTCTAGTCTCTTTTTTCGTGTCCATTTTAGGATTATGCCCATCGTGGCATCAATTCTTCTGCAATTTTGGCAGACACCAGCATGGAAATATCGTCTGCGAAACCAATGAGTTCTGCCCCCGTCGGCAATATCATTCTCAGTATTCCGTCATATAATACCTTCCATAACAGGGGGCCCAACACCGATCCCTGCGGAACGCCGCTTGTCATATTAGCGCGGCCGGTGTACATTTCTTCTGAGATTATTAGTTCCCTCTCCGACAGGTAGCTCTTCACAATTGCTACCAGGCTGGGGTTCACCCCTTTATCTTCCAGCGCTTCCACTATGTGTCCCCAATTCGCCGAGTTAAACGTATTTTTGATATCAATAGTAATCAGGGCCATCAGTTTTCGCGCTCTTCCTGAACCCGTATTGGTGCTCGCTGATGCCGCCTGTTCTTTCCACTTCTTCTGTGAGCCTTTTTTGCAACAGTCGTTCGTACAGCTTTCCCATGCTATCCAGGAGACATATTGGTCTGTACGAGCTGCTCCCCCCTCCCAGTATTTAATTAATTGAAACTGCACTTCAACGGTGAATCATTAGAATTCCAATTTTTAAATGTACACCCAATAAGTATTAGCGACAATGCTTCAATGTCGAAATGTCTCTCGAATGAAAGTATTTTTTTATTAAATAATTTAACAAAATTTAAATGAAATCCTTTCAGCATCTTAAATAAGTCCCAAGTGGGCGAGTTTTGAGACGCAAGAATTTGAAACGTAAACCAGATTTATACTGTTTATATCCCCATAATTAAAACTCATTTTCCCAAAATGGAATATTAAATATAAAATACAATACTATTATTAATAATAATATTATATATTAATATTACTTCGATAAAATTACACTTTGACTTTATATCACGACGAGCTGCCGCAGATTTCATGTAAATCCTTAGCTTTTAAGAATTTTATCTGATGATAAACTCTTATTCATTTATTGCACTTTACAATCAATTAAAATAATCCTCCAAATGGAAAATTCAGCGTCTACGCAAAAATTACTTCATATACAATGACAATCAAGGTGTTACCCACGTTTACCAAAAAGTGGTAGAGCTTAAGGCATCTAATTTATATTTCATCGCCTGATGATGCTATAGTATGGTGAAAACGTTTGCTATAATTTATACTTACAGTGTAGTTTATTTGTGATAACTTAAAAACATTTTCATTCTAAAGTGTTTGTGCATTTTTTGGGTTTTCTAAAATATTGATATACTTAATCAGATTGCACCATCCGATACGATCTTCAAGGAACAAAATCAAAGATACACTAACATTAACCCTTCGCCTGCATTATCTCAGCAAAATTCCCAATCTTCAGGTGTCACTTCCGATAGTATCAGACGTCTCACAATTCCATACATGATAACGCAACAGGTGTCCCAATAAGTAAACAATCTGAAAATGAAAGGAATTTTAAAAGCAAAGTCGGCTATTACAAATTTCACAATAAAATCACCATTAGCTTCAACAAAATATTTTGACTGCTTGATAATACCGTCACGTTACTTCCATAAGTGTACGTATTAAGGCCAAACAAAACATAGGGCAAAAATAGAAGAATTTTGTAACAAAATTTATGAATCAAAAGTTGACAAGTAGGCTAAAGTGGGTTTTCGGATGTAAAGATTTATCACGAAAGATAGATACTCCTCTCATAATATGTTACAAATAAGTAACGTGGGGCTACTGCAAAATCAGAATTCCCCACCAAAAACACACATGCAGGTAGTTTTCACTATCGCAATGAGTGCTAGGTTTTATTAATTGTACTACCGACGATCGAAAGGATTTCTCTTCAGGTACAAATTAATCTGCAAGTTCCAACGCAATTTTTCAATTAAAAACTTTTTATTAAATACATACATTTAACAAATACACATTGGTGTTGATTTTACAAGTCCGCGTATATTGTTCTTGAAACAATTTATCGGACTGCTGTGATTCAAATTACATAAATACACATTGTGGTTTCAATACAAAAAGGCTATTTGGGTATTAGGGTGTTTTAGGATGCCATTTATATAATAGAAAAAGAGTGTTGGCGCAAGGACGGATTTTTGTGGAACCCCGGCGTCAATTAGAAATCTGATAAGGAGTGGCTCACGAGTAGGACTAGGAGAGTTTGTAAAGGAAACTTTATAATTTTGATTAGATGGAGGGGCAGTTTTTGCAAAATGAGTTTAAAGATTAAACCGTTGTACCATATTGTATCTGCGGCGGCAGATCAGAACCAGATTTTACGAATCAATTTAATTACATCAGTTTAACTTACATCAGTATAGCTAAATGCGTCCTATGCAAATCCCATCATTTCCCAGCTGGAAATTCCAAGATCAAACCCCACACCGGACGAATTTTTATATTTAATATTATACAATTAATATTAAGTAAAAAATTACGCCATAGCGCTTGGGACGTCTTCTGTTACATATCAAACGTTTTTTTGATGTTAAGTGTTAGTTGTAATTGCAGTGGTTTTGTTGATATTAAAAGTGATATTATTATGATATTATTGACAAGCAGCACTAGTTGGGGTGTTGTACTATGGTTTGACGGGAAACTAAATTTTTCGAGATGGATGATGAGTTTTGTGCTGTTTAAGTCGAGGAAGTATAATTGTTTCTACGACTTTGGAAAGGGTTAGCAAGAGACTTTGATTGCGAACGGTAGCTGGATGAGATGTTTTTGGGTTTTACAGGCTTGCGGATTTGGATGACATTAGCTTGTTTCCAAACGGACAGAAAGTATTGGTTTTTGAGGCATTGATTCATGATATAGTAAGTTTTAAGAATTGGTTTCTTGGGAAGAGGTTTCAGAATTTGTGATGTGATGTGACGATAATTGGTGAATTCTTGAATTTCTTTAGGATTAGTGAAGTTATCAAGAAGTGTTAGGAAGGATGTCTGTTTTGGAAGAAGAGTAGAGATTGTTGGATCATAGGTATTTTTCGTATACCGTCAATTCGTCGCAGACAATTCGTCGCGCGACAATTCGTTGCAATTAATTGTACTTTCCTCTTCTCTTTTGTTCTCAAAAGTAAAAACCTTTATTAATAAACAATAAACAACAACGAAAAAAATAATTAACAATAAACAATAAAATAAAAAATATAAATTATATTTGTTATTTAAAATTAAGCGCAATTCCTCGAAGATAACCAGTTTTCGGTGATTTTCTAAGTGACGGTTCTAACGTTTGATTTGTCTAGTTTGTTTGATTAATACTTTTGGGTCTTAAATAATTTTAAGAATTTGGAGAAACGGTTTGTTTAGCATTTTGGGGGGTGACGTCGGAAAGCGTTTTCTTCTATTTGAAGTTTTTGATTTTTGTAATCGACTTTTCATTCAAACTATAATTAACATTATGTTATTTATGTAAACTAACATCATTTAACGGGAGTAGCATGCGAAGTGGTCCCATGAATTTAAAAATGTTCTAATAAAAGTTTAGTAAGTGGGGGTGTAAATTACAAATACAAACATTAAAAAATTTGATGAATTTTTTAAAAACTCGAGTACAATTTATTATTTTATTGGGTTTTTCTATCATAAGGTTAGCCTACTCATTGTGTGTCTTCATGGATTTTAAGTGTTTCCTGGTTTAAAATTGAATTTGCAAAAGTTGATGCACATTGATCTTTGGGTCCACTTTATTGGTAAAAACAAAAGGCAGGAATCTGTTTTTAAATTAAATTCCGCTATAATTTATAACAAATTTTTAATATACGCATTGCAGCTTGCAAAAATTGCTTTATGTCGAGATCACCTACCGACAACAGAATGGGCAAAATACTAACTTTTATGTAAAAAATCGAAACTTTAGAATAGATTATTTCTGAAAATAAAGTAAATGTTAAAGTTGGTCCAAAGTTTAATATTTTCAATTTAATGTGATCCTTTAAATATTACAGTAATTTTTGTTCTATCTATAAAAACCTGTGGGGCCACTTTGCGTGCTACACTCTCATTTAACTTCACATTAGATGAAAGTCAAGTCAACTTACACTATTAATAAAAGGTCATCTATTGATAGCACGAACTTTATCAACCGTTTAGTTACATAAATATTACAGTTATATACTGGTTTAATAACGAGACTAGTTATTAGTTTCAGTTAGCTAGTAAAAAAAAATTAATACCACGTATATTTGGCGCCCAGATAAAATTGGGTTAAACAACAACGTTCCTAATTAATTATATAGTGGATTTCAAATCATGCGTAATGATTATAAGAGCTCAACCGAAGCTTTATTGATAACTTGTAATTTTGATAAGTCAGTTAATACCTAAATTTATCAGTTGTAAAAATATCACTTTATCATTAGGCGAAAAACAGAATAAATATTTATATCCAACGTAGAGACTTGTTAATCAATTGAAGTTCACTGCAATATATATTATATTTTGACATTGACCGAAACAATTTGTTCGGAAATAAAATATTCTGCAATACGAAAGGGTGCAAAATTTATTAAATCATTTTCGTACAACTTAAGGGGAACAACATTATTTGTAACTTGTAAAATTAATATTGGAAACGTTCGTTTCTGTCAATTTCTATTAGCAATTAAAATGAATTAAGTTAGGTCGTTTGGAGAATAATGAGCATTTGTGTTGGAAATGCTTAGCTTCATCTAATAAGATTTAACCTTTCTGAACAATTGCATCCTTTCTATAAGTTAAATATAAAATAACTTCGAAATCAGCGTTTCATGTCCTGTGATGAACGAAGCAATTGTTTGGAGTGTATACTTATCAGAATATTTTAGAAAACGAAAATAAATGTGTAGAAGTTTGACATTGTTTTATTATAATGTGCATGAATCCGGAACATTTTATTAAAATATAAATGCATTATTAAAATATCTCCGACGCAGCACTTCCTCTGCTTTTTATATTAAAAGTGAATTTCAAATTTAAGTACATTTTTATTTAAGTATTAATTTAAGAATACAGTTTATTGTTTTATATTATATATGTTATGTTCAAATAATTTTTTTACATTTAATCGATGTTGATTGTTTTCTACATTTTATTAATAAATTCAAAAAAGCAGTGGCGTAACAAGCAGGTGAGGGACCCGTGTGAAATTGTTAACGGGGGCCCTGCTTTTATAAAAGACAAAACTAATTTGTATACAAGACTCGAAATTCCTATGATTTCCAGCAATTCCAGTAATTTCCAAAGAATTCCTTCCAAACAAGAGCAGATATAGAGACGAGTAACTTATTTAATTTTATTAAATAGATTAAAACTTATCTAGATGAGTTTCTTATTTTTCAATTTTCTGAGATTATCTAGATCTCGAACGTCCTAAAATTTTCTATTTCCTCTAATTTTCTACATTTTCTAATTGTAAAATTAGTGACATTATGGATTTTCTAAAATTTTCTGGGATTTCTTAAAATTTCCCGCTCGTTTTTTACTAATAAGTGGAAAAATGATGGAGAAATTATCATATGCAAAACTAAAGGGAAATTTAAGGCAATCTAGAATATTATAGACTATCTTATTTATGTTTTTTCTTTTTCTATTTTCTAAGATTTCATTAGCTTTAAAATTTTCTTAACATTTTTATGGATTTCTTGAGATTTTCTGTATTTCTACAAATGTTTCTTGAGATGTCTTGGAATTTTCCAGAATTTCTTCAGATTTCCATTCACTGGTACACGCAATTTTTCGGGGATTTTCCGTTAGTTTTGTACTAACTGGAAAACCGAAGAGAAAATCGTGATATACAAAAGCGAAAAGAAATCCAAGCAAATTTTGGGGAAATTTTAGTAAAACTTAGGAATGCCATTTTTTCTCAGTGAAATCTTGGGAAATTTAGAAAATCTTTAGAATACCATCCTTTTTTAATTTTCTGAGATTTCCTTGGCTATTGGCTCTAGTAAGATTTTCCAGAAAATTCTAAATTTCCCCTTCTCTAAGATTGCCTGGCAATGGCAGATTCAATAGGATATCCAAAAACAGCAAAATTTACTACGTTTTGTTTTGCTGAAACTTTAAAAATATTAAAATACTAAAAATATAAATATTAAAATAAAATATTCTTATTAAAATACATAATATATTTATTCCCCCATACAATATGACTTCATAATTTTGAGATTTTTGCATAAAATTGTGTGCGAAAATGTTTATCTATGTAATCTCTGACGAGATAATTATCCGAAAGAACTTTGGGGGAAAAAAGTAAAATAACACAAAATAACAACATTTAAAATGAAAATGTAAAATTTGAAATACAAAAATAATTTTTCCTAAAAATAGTTTTCGTTCATTTTTATATTAATTTAATTAATAACTAATTTTTTTGCCTAAATTAAAACTTATTAAATAAATCAGGATTTAAAACTCGCTCAAGGCTTTTAAAAATTTGAATAACAAATAATAATTAATATATTGATTAGTTGGTCCCCCTATTAGTAGACCCCCCTCACGTAAATAAGCCACTGATTGTTTCCTATATAACAATTACAGGATTCCCACTTTTTTGAAAAATCTGGAAAAGTCATGGAAAACTTAAGATTTCCATAATTTTGTCAGAGAATTTCTTATTTTTAGTGCTAAGTCATAATTTTTTACTTCTTTGTAAAAAGTATCTAAGCCTGGGATCGAAAAGTAAAATCAAAAATTTGATTTTGACAAAAATAAATAAAAAAGTGGGGGGTATTTCGGAAGTATTCGGAACTGGTACGGAAGTCACAGTTTAATAGCATGGCAATCATTTGAACATAATTGCTGGTGACCTGGGGGTATTCTGTACCTTCCCAGACTTCAAATAGCATCTAGTTGTGTACCTCCTATATTTAGAATTTTTATTAAGATTGAAAAGGTCACAGTACAACTGGGGGCCCTTTTAGCCGAGGGCCCGCGTGCGTCGCACCCACCGCACCCCGGTAGTTCCGGCCCTGCAAAAAAGTGATAGGTATACATCAAACGTTATTAAGTGTTCATTATTTTAGCATTAACAAATATCTAACTATAACGCTGTCTACTGTCTAACTTAATAATGAGTGTTCATTTTAACAAAAAAAACAAATTTGTATTTTTACTGTATCTAAGTCAGCAAGTATAATATAACAACAAGACACTTTTCCTGTAAGAAAAATGTATTCATTCGAATAGTAGAATATTCAGTTAGGCAACCCCTTAAAATGTGTGTAAGAAAGTTGTAGATTATTTACCAATATTGTATATTAACCCTTTATAGGACACTGGTGGATATTTCAACCACCCAAAAAATTTATCTTATATAATAATTTATATCACAAGTTTCTTTAAAAATCTGCCCTATAAAGGGTTAACATTGATAGTTTCCAGATAATATTTAGTTGGAGAATTTCTATTTTCTGGAATTTCCGAGATTTTCATTCATTTAATGAGCAAGAGATGTCCTGATCTTGTCCTAAATGTCAAGCTAAGCTCTGAGGACGTTAAAGCATTCTTTACAGTTTTTATAGTAAACTTTCTTCAGTAGTAATTATTGTTACAGGATTCAATACTTACACCTACAATGAATCAACGCATACGGATAGAGTACCTGACGAAATTCTCTCAGTGCGGTATGAAGATGGTAAATGGTCGAAACCATACTACGACTGTGGTGGTGGAAACATTTGGATGCTTACCTATACGGTTCCATTTTTTGGGTTCCAAAATAATTCCTACTTTTTCAAGTAAGTATATTTTTTTATATTGTATCCTGTATTTTGAACTATATTTGCAAAATTAGCAATTACTATTTATACGTTTCCGAAAATTTTATGAAATTTAAGGTTAAATGACCTGCTTTGTTCCCTTGATATCGAATATACCATTTAAATAAAATATTGTTTAATATAAATGCTTTAAATGCGTACTATGTTAAACTAATTTTGGAACTTTAATGGATTACCAATTATATCGATTTGATTTATTCATGCATGTAAATTTTTTATTTTCTTTGTGTGTTTCCATAATTGTTCATTTTCATTTATCTAGTTTGAGTTTTATCAAGCTGACTTCTAATCGAAGTTGATTGAATCAACATGATTCCCTACATCGTAATCTAAAATTCAAATTCGAGCGGATAATTAATTAAATTATATATTGGCAATTAATTATTCGGAAACGTAATAAGGGTAATAAAGTACTAAAAAAAACTAATGGTAGATACTTCAAAAGTTTATCTAAACTGTTACATTAATATTTTGTAAAAGTTATAGTTGCATTTTCATATGTTAGCCCAGTCAATTTAGCTTGAAAGGGGAGAAATAAAAATAAAAAAAAAATGATATAGTTCTGAAAATTGGCTTAAAACGTATAGTAAGCCTTTCAATTCAACATACTAAAAGTCCCCTAATGTGAGTGGTGACCTCGCGTCGCCATCTTGAAGTTTATGAGCATGTTTCTGGTTTTCTTCAAATATCACGGAAAGTGTCAACTTTTTGTGAATTTCACCTATTTTCAAAGTTAAATTACTTAAAAATTCTTATAAAATTACCTCTATTATTGTTTTATATCTCCAGCTATTTTGGAGAGTATTGCACTCGATATGGTTGCGCACGAATGGATGAACCTACGAGAACAGCCTCGATGACGAGTGAAAAATGGGTGAATGGGTGAAAAAACAAAATCAACTGTAAAAATGTTTTAAAACTGAAAAATTTTCAGAAAAAAAATCAATTTTTTGCAAAAAAAAACTAGGGCAAAATGTTTTATTTCATTTTTTCACCCATTGATACCCAACCATATCGAGTGCAGTAATCGTAGGTTCATCCATTTATGCGCAACCAAATCGAGTGCAATACTCGTAGGTAACAGTCCCGGGCGGGAGGGCAAAATCTTTTTTTTTTGTCGCCTGATTAAAGGTGACATATAGAGTTTATACCTCCGATGCTGTGGAAAGTTTTGTGTCCATCGATTGTCAAAACAATGAAGTCGGCGTTATCAAAAATGAATTGACAAAACGAACATTCTTAGGTTTGAAAGTTAGGATGCTAAATAACTGATTACTCCATTGTTTGAGCACCTTTGTATAATGAACCAAAACTAAGACTGGACAGCAGCTTGATCCAGTTTTTTGATTCATACTTCCTATTCAGCAACAATGCAAAATCTCTCTACAGAGGTGAAACCTCTACAGAGGTCTCTGGACCTGACTGCTTTGACCGAGGGACAAACCACCCCAAATGATGTACACCATAAATCCTTTTCACCGAAATATGCATAACAAATCATCGATAAACACCAATAAATCCTTATGGCTTCAAATAAATCATTGTAAATCCAAATAATTCCTTGTAAATCCTTGTAATGCACGATAAATCCGAGCAAATCCTTATAATTCCGATAAGTTTTTCAAGATTATTTTTTGATATTACTATTGATATTAAAGGATTTTGGTGATAACCGAAGTTATATGCTACCCCCATTTTTAATTTTGGATCCAAAACAGTTTAAATCGTTTGTACCAGTTTGTACGTTCTTTATTTTCGCTTAAATTCCGAGCAAACACATTTATTTGTGCCTAAAAACCAAAGTACATAATATAGTAAGGTAATCCAGCGCTGCACTCTTTACGTGCAATAGAAATGAAGCCAAAAGGTACAACTGTGTGAGTGAAAAAACGGTGAGAAAGATGCACAACTAGATATCTGTATAGACTGAAAAAGTGTGACGTCAGAAAATAGCCGGCGACCATATAATGGGTGCACACATTGGTATATTTCCCATAAGATTTACATGGAAGTGTGTTGCTGTCAACTTTTGAGGTTATTGATATGGAATTTTAGCGGTGTTTCTGGGTGGTGACAACGCTTGCTTGCATGGTATCTTGTGCTCTATCCTTGTCGTGGACAAAATTGTTTCACGTAAACGTTGCTCGTCGGATTACGTTACTATATTATGAACCATGCTAAAAACATAACTGCAAAATTTAGCTCTCAGCTGGTTTCCGGGACTGGACGTTGTGACGCCGCTCGTCGCTACGCTGGCCGCAGCCGTCCCTGGTTAAAAGATTTTTTTTAAATAAAGGTGATATTGGGAAGAGAGGGTGGAGTAGCCTAAAACATCATGACGTATAACCAAAAAATAGAGGGGCTAAAAAGGTGGCATAAAATTCCTGACGTGATCAAAAGACTAAAGGATAGAATACAAAAAATAGCAAATGTATTTCCCAAAATGTTACCGTTAAATATATCAAAGTGCGATATCTTCATGAACTTTCTGGCTGTAGTATCTTTTATAGAGTTATAGCTTCTTATAGTTTCTTCTTCAGAAGTATAGACATTCTTTTACTTTAGTAGTACGCAGTTGCAGTAAGCGATAAATATGAAATAAATCCTCCAAGTTTGATATAATTCCACGTGAATCCTCGGAAATCACTGAATAAATCCATTTAAATGGATATAAATCACCTGAAATCCTTGTACATCCGATATAAATCCATTAATTGGGTTTTAAACCTTTTTGAATTCCTATAAATCACCGTGAATCCTTGAAAGTCTGCATAATTCCAGGGAGGTGTTGTTCACCCCTCGGCTTTGACTATGGCATGAGCTATCAAAATGCTCTTTCTTTTGGCTTTCAGATTGTCATCAGTTGTAATCATCAATAATGCTTGCAACGTTTTAGGAATACAGCTCGTAACATCTTGGATTGAGGTCATAACTAACCAAAACAAAAGTTAAATCAGCTGTTTCTAAATTGTAAATATCAGTTTTGATATTGTTTTTGACTTTGTTTACTATCCCACTGACTGGTACAAGTTGTTGACTTTCATTGTTATTTTCTCCGAAATGAGTGGAGATATAAAACAATAATAGAGGCCATTTTATAGAAAAGTTTAAGATCTTGAACTTTTAAAATAGGTGTAATACGCAAAAAGTTGACACTTTCAACTGATGGCGCACAGTGCCAGTGGGACGAAACCCTGAATTCGTTGCCAATAATCAAAAACCCATCTAATTTAGGTGAAAATCTGCACTCGGGAGTTTTTGGGGTCGCTCATTATAAATCCAAAATCAAAAATCCCAAAAACAAAATGGCGGACCCAAATCAGTACCAAATTTCTTCAAAAACACATAGAATTCAGGTGAAAATCTGTACTCGGGGATTTTTGGGGTCGCTTTTAAGATTAATAACGATAACGAATTAAATAAAGAATGTTTTATTAAATAACTGTACAAGACTGAATATGAATAACACATAAGTTTGATGAACAAAAATAAGAGCGTCTTACTTGCATGTAATCTGCATTACGACTACGACGTCTTTTTTGTTGACATGCGCAATGACAAAAACATTTGCTACTAAACTTGTCAATTTCATGTTCATTTATTTGAATACTTAATACTCCCACTAATTGAAAGTTTAATTCTAATACATAGGAAAATTTTTAAATTTGAAAACAATAAAACATAAATAAAAATTTCATATCATTTCACCTTCGATCATGCCGAATTGTGACTTCAGGTTTTCGAATTGGCTTTTGCTAATAGGTTTAGTTGTTATGTCGGCCAATTGTTCTTTAGACGGCACAAAAATAACTTTAACTTGCCCGCTTTCACATTTCTCGCGCACAAAATGGTATTTGATATCAATGTGCTTTGTGCGCTTGTGGTGTTCTGCATTCTTTGCCAATCGTATAGCACTTTGATTATCCACGCACAAAGTTGTTGGTCCTTCTTCTAATTCACCTACTTCTTGTAGAAGATGACGTATCCAAATCGCTTCTTTTGCTGTGTTTGAGCTTCCGATATATTCGGCTTCGCTTGTGGAGAGGGAAACTGTTTGTTGTCGTTGACTTGACCAAGTAACTGCTCCACCATTTAGATTGAAAATATAACCAGAAGTTGACTTTCTTGTATCTGGGTCGTTGGCGAAATCTGAGTCAGAATAGCCGATTAATTTTGGATATTTTGAATCCGTTGCACCATATTTAATGCCTGTATTTGGGGTACATTTCAAATATCTTATTATTCGTTTTACGGCATTCCAATGCGATGTGTTATGATTGTTCAAAAATCTGCTGACTAATCCTATCGCATATATGATATCAGGCCTGCTTACAATAGCAATAAACATTAAAGCTCCCACTGCTTCTCGATAGTATGGAATTTCATCTGTCTGCGATTGTTCATTGGGATAGGTCAGTATTGTGTTTTTGTCTGCTGGTGTATTTGATGACTTTGCGTCAGTCATCCTAAATCTGCGAATGACTTGTTTGATGTAGTTTGCAGTGACCTCAAAACTTTTCTTTAGTTCTTGTAGAATCTTTTTGATCATTTCTCCATTTTTACTCATTATCAAACCGTCATCAACAAAAATTACTATAATAACTTTGTTCTTTTCAAATTCACCTTTGTAGACACACCGATCTGCTTCACATTGTTCAAAATTAAGATTTTTCAAAAATTTATTCAGTGTTTGATACCACCTAAGAGACGCTTGCTTGAGACCGTACAGCGCTTTTCTCAATTTGCACACAACACCAGGTTCGATGTTTGTTCCTACTGGCGGCATCATGAAAATTTCCTCTTCCAAATCACCATTTAAAAATGCTGTTTTAATATCGAACTGGGTGATTTCGAAATCATTTGTTGCTGCGATTGCAAGTAGAATTCGTATGGTATCGTACCTTGTCGTGGGTGAGAAAGTCTCTTCATAATCTATACCCTTTATTTGTGTGAATCCTTTCGCGCATAATCTCGCTTTGTAACGTGATATGTTTCCGTTGGGTGTTCGTTTTACTTTGAATACCCATTTGCAATCTATTATGTTTCTGTCGTTTGGCATTGGTACCAATTTCCAAGTGTCGTTCTTGTCTAATGCTTCTAGTTCTTCTTTAATAGATTCTTTCCACTTTTCCGAGTCCTTGCTTTTCATGGCTTCTTCATAGCTTTGTGGGATATCCATTTCTACACAATTTGCTTCAAAATCTTGGAACTTGTTAGGAGCACGTAGTGTTTCACGTCTTCTTAAATTGTATGGAGTTGCCTTGGAAGTTGACGGTTCCATTTCTTCCTTTTCGTGTTGTTCTGGTTCAACTTCTTGTGGAACATTCTCTTCATTATCAAGACTACTTTCTTCGTTTTCTTCCACACTTGCTTTTGTTGTATTGGTTCTGGAGTTTATCGTTGCTATATCCTCGTTGAAGATTACGTCTCTGGAAATGTTTATCCGTTTGGTTTCGGGGTCTAAAAGTCTGTAATTTGTCGAGTTACCATCATACCCAACCATTATCAGTCTTTTGCTTTTGAAATCCAACTTTGTCCTTTTTTCTTTTGGGATGTGCATGTAAGCATCACTTCCGAAGGTTCTGATGTGGTTTAAAGTAGGTTTCTTTCCCGTCCATATTTCGTATGGCGTCATTTCTGTTTTGCTGTTCAACGTTCTATTTAGAATATATACGGCTGTGTTGACAGCCTCGCCCCACAAATTTTTCGGTAGGTCTCTTTGGTATAACATCGCCCGTGCACACTCAACGATTGTTCGCATTTCTCGTTCCGCTTGTCCATTTTGCTGCGGTGTGTAGGGTGCCGTTCTTTCTAATTCAATTCCTTTTTTGATTAGAAACTGCCGAAAATTTATGTTGATATACTCCGTTCCATTGTCCACATGTAGAGTTTTTACTGAGTAATTAAATTTGTTTTCACATAAGTTTACAAAAGTTTTAAAACATTCTAGCGTGTCAGCTTTATGCTTGATAAGAAATACTACGCGATAACCTGAGCTTTCGTCCTTGAATAGTACGAAGTAATTTGCACCGTTTAAGGTTGATAAAGTCATCGGCCCACACAAGTCTGAGTAAATGACCTCTCCCGGTTTTGAGTTACGTTTTACACTTCCGAATGTGAGTCGGTGTTGTTTTCCGTAAACACATGACTCACAAAATTCGTGTTTAACATTTTTTAAGTCTACGTCTGTAATTAGTCCTTTCGACACCATTTCTTCCACTTTTTTGAAATTGATATGACCTAGTCTGTTGTGCCACATTTTCAACTTATCGATTTCCGTTACAACGTTTCCTTGGTGTGAAATCACTGTCTTAAACTGTAGATGATAAAGATTGTTTGTCTCGCGAACCGCACTTGCCGTAATTTTATCATTTTCGTAAATATATGCATGTTTGTTCTCTTTCACAATTTTCATTCCTTTACGCGTAATGACACCTTCTGAAAATAAGTTCTTTCTTAGTTGAGGAACATATAACACGTTTGTTATTGTCGCGTCATGCCACTCATCATTTAGCAATTTCCGAATCTTTATTGTTCCTTTTCCTTTAACTTCAAGAGTGTTATTATTTCCTAGAGTGACTAAGCTCTCGTTTTGGTTTTCTTTAAATGTATGGAAATACTCGCGTTTGAAACTCATGTGTCCCGATGCACCACTGTCTAGCGTCCACACGTCATCTCTTGACTCAGTTACATGGACAACATTGTCCTCTGTTGTGAAAGCCGATACATTTCCTTGTGGTCCATTTTCATCTGGTTTGACACATTTTTGGTTGTTTCTTGCTTTCTTTGGGTTGGAACAATCTCTTGCGAAATGCCCTTTCTTCTGGCAGTTGTAGCAAGTGATCTTCTTTTTCCAATTTTTCGAATTTCCATTTGCTGCTGTTTTCAACTTTACTTGTGTTGAAAACGCGTTGTCGACTTGTTCGACTTTGGTTAAATTAGATTCTTCATCTAACAATCTCGCAGTAAGATTTTGTATTGTTTGACGTTCCTCGTTGACTGATAACCAAGCTTGCCTTACTCCTCGAAACTTTTCTGGTAAGGAGCTCAACATCTTAGTCATCACCGCTACGTCACTAACAACGTCACCTGCTTCTCTTACTTGTTTAGCTAGGTTTTCAACTTTGGCAATATGTAAAGCAACGCCATCATTAGGATCCATTCGGTACTGATGAAAACGTTCTTGATGCATCATCTTGTTCATTTCCGACTTTTGCTGGTAGATGGTGTCCAAGCGATCCATGATTTCTTTTGCGCTGTTACAATTTTCCACTAGTGTTATCTGCGCAAGCTCCATTGCCGATGTCAAGGTGAACATAGCTATGGCGTCCGTCCTGTTCCAAAGTTCAAGCTGCTTTTTATCTTCGGAATTTGGCTTTATGGACTCTCCAATTGCGACATCGTAGCAATTTTTTGCACGTAGAGCACACTTCATTTGGAATTTCCATTGCTGGTAGTTCTTCCCATCGAACTTATTTATTGAACCCATTTCAATCTTGTCAGCCATTTTTGCCACGCCTAAAACTGATTCACGACGTTTCACTTAATTTTCTTTTATTAATTTTTCGCGTTCACTGGGCGCATAACCTTTTAAGATTAATAACGATAACGAATTAAATAAAGAATGTTTTATTAAATAACTGTACAAGACTGAATATGAATAACACATAAGTTTGATGAACAAAAATAAGAGCGTCTTACTTGCATGTAATCTGCATTACGACTACGACGTCTTTTTTGTTGACATGCGCAATGACAAAAACATTTGCTACTAAACTTGTCAATTTCATGTTCATTTATTTGAATACTTAATAGTCGCTGATTACGAATCCAAGATCAAAAATCTCAAAAACAAAATGGCAAACCCAAAACGGGAACAAATTTCTTCAAAAATCCGTCTAATTTGGGTGAAAATCTGCACTGGGGTTCATATTTTAAAGATCACTGTTTTTGCTGTACGTTCTGGCGTGACGCATGAACTCTTAACGAAACCTGACTTTGAATTACTGTATCAAGCCAGGTATGGAAGGTACAACCCTACCCTTCGAGATTTGAATGCACCATCTCTACCCAACCCAAGGGTTAATATTCCCCGAATCCACAATTCATTTTTCGTATTTTTGTCCACGAATTCAGGGTTTCGTCCCACTGTGTGGCGGCGCGAGCTCACCTGCCACGTTAGGGGACTTTTAGTATGTTGAATTAGGATGCTTACTACACGTTTTAAGCGAATTTCTAGAACTACATCCTTTTTTGTCTTTTAATTAGACTAATTTATATTTACACTATATGTAAATATCGAGGTAGGAATTTAATATAAACCAAATAAGGTAATAATTAAAAGTAGAGGTGCTTGGACACAGATGCCGCTCCTGAACTCGTTTTTTTTCTCTATATTATTACTTACATTGTAGTTCCTTTAAATGCACTTTGTAATGCAGAAACTTCCTTTCTTAAATTTTGCGAATTCAAAGTTAAATCTCGCATCGTTTGGGAGCAGCATTATATCACACTCTGTGAGTGAAGTAACTTTGAGTAAGATTAAATAGTGATATTTGAAATAGTTCTTTATATAAATATTTTATTACATTTTTTAATGAAAATCTTTATAAATATTTTACCATTGATAATATTTTCCTACATACCAATCCAAATACCAATCCACATAATAAAGCACCCGACATTATTATTAAATATTTGAGGTGTATTAATCACCATAATAAGATTAGAAGACATTAGGTACAAAAATGAATTGAAAATTAACGTAATTTAATATTAAACACGTCTGTTCATCTTCAATTTCTTAAATATATATAATTAGGTATTTGTGTAAGAAAAGAGATAAATTAATTAATAAGCAAATTTTACGAAGCTAAAGTTCTTATTAATTAAACAAATAAGATACAAATTAAGACCTAATAAGCATAGCTTATAAAAGTATTTATATTTCGACGAAATAATAATATTGAATTAGTATTTCAAATACCATTCAGTTTAGTTATCTTAATCCCCATGCCAAGCATTGGATTAAATTTTCAAAGTCCGTCTCGACTAATGTTAATAAGACGCTTAAATTTCGCTCCAATTCGATTACTTATCTACAATTATCGAAATTTAAGGAACACATTTCAAACAGAATTTCTATTTTAGAGATAAAACCTACCACGGATGTTCAGTTTTATTACCAACTTAATAAATTATTAAAATGTTTGTCGTCTTCTTTATAATGATTTCCGATGGTCTATTTTCCTCCCTTAAATGTCGTTTTAGTTGAACTTAAAGGCTTTTTAATCTTTTCGTAATTTCGTGTAATAATTTTTCTTTGGCTTAAAATTGACCGACCAGTTCAATTTATTTTCAATCTTTTTCATTTCAGTTTTAGTATTGCACTATCAAGAAAGAAAAAATCACTATAATATATATACTATATACGTATTTGTTGCTCAATAAGAAATAACGAAGGCCTTTCTTATATATTACCTTCACCATTCTATCAAATCTGTAGAGTACGGATACGGAAAGCAGTTAAAGCAGTCGTAGAAGAAAAACGCTTTTCCTAACTTGAATTTTGTAATGATAAATCGTTCGTTATATAAATGCCTTTTTAGAATAGCGCTTAGTAAGTTGTTTTGAAGCTGTTAATTACTAACGGTTCGAATGAATTCAATGAAACAGGACAACCCATTTGCAAGTCTTTGCAATGTACCAACTGTAAAATTCTTACAGAATTGATTAGATAAATGTTAAATAGCAGGGTACTTTTAAAATTTCCAAAATTACATTTTCACCCCTTTACATAAATCAATTAACTTACTAAATAATTCATATTGTAATTATATTTATACAGGGTGTGCTAAAATAAAATCGTTATACCACATACTCCCAATATAACGTCGTTACGACGTCATTTAACGACGGTTGGATGACTTCAATAGCAAATTTATCAACGTATAAATAAAAAAGTAATTTCTATCTTTGTGATGTTGGTATGCTGTATACACACACAGGTTTCTAGAATTTTTGACACCGCTTTTTAGTATATCTAATATTTTATTAATCTTGTATGGATTAAAACCATTTCAATTTCGAGCACTCGAGAAAGCCAATTTTCAACTGTAAAATTATGGTTTCTTAATTTTAGGTTATGTAACTGCTCAAACAGAAATTTTTTTAATGAATATAAGACAAATACGTAAGATCTTGCCTTCACTTCATTTCTTATCCTATTATTTTCAAAGATATGGTTCTATAAAGTGACAGTTACATAATGTTGCTTTAGTTTTGATTATATTTGCTTCGCTGTTATCTAACAAGATTTAATGTATACATATTTTAGGTTACACTATTCATTTTATAAGCATAACGAAGTTGTGGCTAGATCTGCTACGTCTTTTTAGCGTTGATGCTATTAGATTTAAGTTTCTTGTTTCATTTAGCTCATTACATCTACTTCCAATAGGTTGGTATTGCGTAGACGTGTAAAAGCAAATTGGTGATTTTAAATTTTGAATATTATCGAAAAATAATTTACAGAGCACTGAAGTTGATGTAATAGTGTCCACTGAATCTGTAGGATATATATAAATAAAGCAACTCATAGTATCTAATGCAGCATCTTATACAAGAGGTGTTAACATAACCTCAAAATGCGGCGATGGCAGCAGCGCAGGACTTTATACCGGCGCCAAGTACGCAAACAGGCGATTCAACAATGAATAACCAGCAACCGACAAATGTTATGCAATCGATACAACAGACACAGACGATGATGCAATACCCACCACAAATGCAAACTATGTTTCCTTATAATACAGTACCTT
The DNA here is from genome assembly GCA_958510845.1 of Cantharis nigra. Classification (NCBI taxonomy): domain Eukaryota; kingdom Metazoa; phylum Arthropoda; class Insecta; order Coleoptera; family Cantharidae; genus Cantharis; species Cantharis nigra. Next base: position 24,785,450 of record OY294034.1, read on the forward strand.
ACCACGGCCAACAAAACCCGGGAAATCCACAAGTAAGTGCACCACAGATTATTACACCTTACCAATATGTACCCGTAGGAAACGTTGAATACCCACCATTACCTAATACTAATGAATGGAAAGTGGTAAAAAACTATAAAAAACGTGTAAGAAGCCCTGAACAAAATATCAGGAGTTATAAACAAAAAAAGATGAGCGATTATTGGTTAAGTAATCCCATTCAAACAACTAACAGTTTTTCTTCGCTAGCAGATGAAAATGAAGAACAGAATGAACAACAAATTGCAACCGAACCTAAACCACCACCAATTTTTGTGGAAGGTGTAGAAAATATAAAACCACTGCTTGAAGTACTGGAAGAAGTAGCAAAAGACGGTTATACTATCAAAACTTTATATGCAGATCAAGTCAAAATACAACCGGTAACTGGAGAAAACTATACAAATATTATTCAAGGATTAAAAGCTAAAAAAACTAACTTTCATACTTATAAACCTAAACAAGAGAGAAGTTTTCGAACAGTATTAAAAGATTTACATTCATCTTCAGATATCAATCAAGTCAAATCCGAGCTGGAAAAATTGGGGCACACGGTACTTAATGTTAGTAACATAAAGCATCGAATTACTAAAACCGCATTACCTATGTTTTATGTTGACTTCAAACAAAAAGAGAACAATAAGGAAGTTTATAAAGTTACTCGTCTTTTAAATACCATTGTAAAATTTGAAGCACCACATATTAAGAGAGAAATTCCGCAATGTGCAAGATGCCAAAGGTATGGTCACACCAACAACTTCTGTTACAAACCATCAAGATGTGTCAAATGCACAGGTGATCACTCAACAAAAGAATGTACACGAAAAGAAAAAGATAACGGTGTCAAATGTGTTAACTGTGGTGGTGCACATCCTGCAAATTACAGAGGATGCACAATACACAAACAGTTGCAGCAGCGATTATATCCAGCATTGAGGGAAAGAAATCTGAATAATTTGAAAACAAATCAAAATAACTTTCTAAACAATAATAATAATAATAATACACAACACACGATAATCTCTCCACAAATGATACAACCAGGACCATCATACGCCCAACAAGCAAGTCAACCTGCACCCAATCAAGTTCCTAATTACCAAAGTCAAGTCAACCCAGCCATTCCGGTACAAGTACAGCAACCAAGCGATATCGAAGAGCTTAAAGTTATGATGAAAAAACTGACCGAGCAAATGGGAACCATGTTAAACTTGCTGACCACAGTAGTCAGTAAAATGGCTTAATGGCTGAAACACTCAAACTAGCTGTATGGAATGCCAACGGCTTGTGCCAAAGAGCACAAGAACTTATTTTATTCCTGGATATGCATAAAATAGATGTAATGTTAATTTCAGAAACTCACTTTACGCTTAAAAGTTACTTAAAGATTCCCAATTTTGATATTTATAACACTAATCATCCTGATGGAGCTGCCCATGGTGGAACAGCAATAATTATTAAAAAGTCTATCAAACACTACGAAATTGAGAAATATCAACATGACTACTTGCAAGCAACTAACATAATTGTTGAAGATGAACTAGGTAAATTAGTAATTTCTGCAATATACTGTCCACCTAAACATAATAACAAGCTAGAAGACTATCAACAATTCTTTAAAACACTGGGAAACAAGTTTATCGCGGGGGGTGACTTTAATGCGAAGCACCATCAGTGGGGCTCAAGGCTAACTACCACAAAAGGAAAAGAACTTTTTGCAACATTAAAAAATAACAACATGATAAGCTTATCAACAGGGCAACCAACTTACTGGCCCAGCGACTCATCGAAACTTCCAGATGTGATTGATTTTTGGGTCACAAAAGGCATAGATACTAAAAAAATTAGAATTGAGTCATCACTAGACTTATCATCGGACCATACACCCATTTTATTGACATTGCATTCTCAAATCGTTTATAAAATGAAACAACCTGCATTGTTTAGTAAGAATACCAATTGGGAAATTTTCAAAACAACACTGGACGATAAAATACATTTAGATGTGGCTTTAAAATCGGAAGAAGACTTGGAGAATGCAGTTGAACACCTAACAAAATCTATTCAGAATGCGGCGTGGCTAGCAACTCCTGATTCAAATGTAACTTTTATCAAGAAGCCATCTCCAATAATAATTAAGCAAAAAATTGCAGAAAAGCGGAAAGCTCGTAAACAGTGGCAAATTACAAAAACACCAAATGATAAGAATAAATTCAATAGAAAAACTTCAGAACTTAAGGCATTACTTCTTAGTCTCAAAAATCAATCTTTTAATGAATATGTCACTAATTTATCACCTACAAAGGCAAGTAACTACTCGCTCTGGAAAGCTACGAAAAATATTAAGCGTCCTCAACAACATGTACCACCAATTAAAGATGATAATGGAAAATGGGCAAAAAGCGACAAAGAAAAAGCTGATCTCTTTAAGAAACATTTTTCAAATGTATTCAAGCCATACCCTTCTACTCTTACAGCAGAAGAAACTTCTGAAATTCATCATTATTTGGAAGCACCATTTCAGATGGATCTCCCTATCAAGAATTTTAAAGTAAATGAAGTTCAACGTGTCATCTTCAACGAAATCAATCCAAAAAAAGCACCTGGGTTTGATCTAATTACTGGCAAAGTGCTACAACAACTCACACCTAAATGCATTAAATTCTTAACGTTTATCTACAACGCAGTCGTACGATTAAACCATTTCCCTATCCAATGGAAAGTAGCTCAAATTATCGTCATCCCAAAACCAGGAAAAAAGATGGAAGAAGTAACATCATACCGACCTATTAGTCTCTTACCAATACTTTCAAAAGTGTTTGAAAAACTTTTACTTAAACGACTTAAGCCTGTACTAGAGGAAAGAAAGCTGATACCAAATCATCAGTTTGGTTTTAGAGGACAACATGGTACGATTGAGCAGGTGCATAGAATTACCAAAAAAATCAGCAATGATCTGGAAAACAAAAGATACTGCTCTGCTGCTTTCCTTGATATCAGTCAAGCTTTTGATAAAGTGTGGCATGAAGGGTTATATTACAAACTTAAGAAAAGTCTTCCGTATCAATTCTATCAAATATTAAAATCCTATTTAAGTGATAGACATTTTTTAATAAAATATCAGGAAGAATAGACTGATCTTCAACAAATAAGCTCAGGAGTACCCCAAGGCAGTGTCTTAGGGCCATTGCTATATTTGTTGTACACAGCGGATCTACCAACCACGAGACTGGCAACAACAGCAACGTTTGCTGACGATACAGCTGTACTGGCATCACATGTCGATCCTGTTCTTGCTTCCAAAAATCTTCAGGATAATTTAAATAAAATCCAAAATTGGCTTCGCAAATGGAGAATCAGAGCCAACGAAACAAAATCTCTTCATGTTACGTTCACAATGCGTAGAGAGACTTGTCCACCGGTGAAACTAAATAATTGTACATTACCTCAGGTTGATGATGCAAAATATCTTGGTATCCATATGGACAGAAGATTAACATGGAGAAAACACATTTTTACTAAACGTAAACAACTTGGAATAACGCTAAGACAAATGAATTGGTTGCTCGGCAAAAAATCTCAATTATCACTTGAGAACAAAATATTGTTATACAAATCCATAATAACGCCAATATGGACCTATGGTATTCAACTATGGGGAACTGCAAGCACCTCCAATATTGAAATAATACAAAGATTTCAAAACAAAGTTCTGCGAATGATTGTCAATGCTCCATGGTACGTGCCAAATTATGTTATCCAACAAGATTTACAGATTTTATCAGTTCAAGAGCAAATCCAAAAACTTTACAAAAGGTACAAACATAGATTAGAAGTACACCCCAACAAACTAGCTAATAAACTAATGGATACTACCAACGAAGTACGAAGATTGAAGAGATTCAAACCTACTGATCTACCAATTCGATTCAACTAGTAAGACATTCGATTCAACTAGTAAGAACAACTCACAATATTGATTAAATTGTATATTTTGGGAAAACATTTATTGAAATGTTTTCAGCATGACATGTATTATATATCACCACATTTACTTATTGTTTTGATAAACAGATTGTAAATATTAATTGAAATAAAAAAAAAAAAAAAATTTAGCTCATTGAGCTAACGTCTAAAAGAACTAAAGGTCGATTCTGCTACGTCATTTCAACAGGGAATTTTAAAAACACACATAATCTAAAAATATGTTTAACTAAAACTACAAACAAAATTAATTCAGTTTTAGTTATAAACTAAAATGTTCGACACTTTTGCCAAATTTTATACTGCATAGATAAATATTTAAAATTTGTGCCATTTTTCATATAATAGAAGCAGATAACAAGTCAAATATCAAAAAACTTTTACTGATATATTACACCAATATGCCACAATTTATTAAAATGCATTTTACAGAAGAAGAACTGCGAGAAGTTGAAATAAACTTTTATAAAATAATCGACTTTCCATGTCCTCCTGGTTGTATAGAGCGTGCGATAGTGAATACAATACATATCTTGGAATAGAAAGTCATAAATTGTAAAACTATAAAAAAGTAAAAAATAGTAAAATTCTCAATTGCAACTGCAATTTTTGGTTTTATACTTCTTGATATGCAATAACTCATCTATTCACCTCGTAAACTTCCGTTGGGAGATTGATCCGTTTGTTGAACTGTTTCTTTTTATAACTCTTGAATGTAAGTCCAGACTTCATATATATACATAGTTACAAAAACATATAAAAAACAAGGGTATTTCCACTATACAACAACAAAAAGTACTCCTATTTAAACTCTGGGTTTCTCTTATAGGCTAAGATTCCAGAACAGGATTTCTATGCTCATAATATGTTATTTCGATAAAACGAATATAAAACTTAAGATTAAGTATTAAATAATTAATTTTGATTAGGTTGCCGCATGAAAAACAAAACAACAGTTACAGGACTGTTGTCCCTGAAACAGTTGGTCCTACTACTATTGGCCCTTGTAGTGTAAACTGCTCTGGTATATCTACATCTGCCACTTGCTTAAGGGGGTATTCTAGTCTAGAGGCATGATTTTCGGGCGGTTTTTGAAGCTCTGTACAAACAAAACAAACCATATTTTTACTATCCATTTTTTTATCATTTGTTTATTCATATTTTAAGATTACATAAAAAATTAACCAAAGACAAAAACTCTAAATTTACAAAGTTATGAGCTGGCAAAGTGGGAGGTCCAAAAAAAGGGTGTCTTGGCGTGCACGATATCACAAGTTTTAATGAACCGATTTATTTGAAATTTGGTGTGAATGCTTTTATAGATGCCGCTATAGCATGAACTATGGAAAAGTAAAACAAAATTTTTTTCACAAAAATTTAAAATTTTGACTTGAGCGTAGTTCATGCGAAAGAGGAATGGATAAAGAACATTCACACCAAATTTCAAATAAATCGGTTCATTAGAACTTGAGATATCGTGCACGCCAGTTTCTTTTAAACCTCCCACTTTGCCACCTTGTAACTTTGTGAATTTTGAGGGTTTTTTTTCGGTTAATTTTTTATGTAATCTTAAAATATCAATAAAAAATAGTAAAAAAGTTGATAAAGTTTTGAATCGTTTTGTTTGTACAGAGCTTCAAAAACCGCCCGAAAATTCATGCCTCTAGACTAGAATACCCCCTTAACCGTAGACGGCCAATACGCGTTAGCTATCTTTGTTACTTAAAACGCAGTACTTGAGAGCATGGATTTTGATAAACTCAGATAAACGGAAAATATGATGGTGAAGTGAACACCAGTTAATGCAAATAAAACTGTTAAGAAATAAAGAGTCGATTTATAGTCCAGTAACCAGATAGTTTTACATGACAAATTTCTGTGGCAAAGGATTGAAAACTGATTCCTATGTAATTTTGATCGTAGAATCCGAATTTGAGATTTTTGGAACAAAATTTCCTTGTGCCAAAACCGCCATATTGAAAAAACGTTGCCAAATCACGTTCTTTTGCAAAAAACTCGAATTTTAGGCAACCTATTGATTTTTCAAAAACATGAAAGCGGCGTCCTGGGAAATGAACCAAAAAGTCATTTTGTAGGAAATATTTAATTCATTTTTTCGAAAAATCAATAGGGTGTCCCGGTTTTGCAAAAACATGAGATTTCGTGTGTTTTTGGAAAAAATCAAAATTTTGGGCACCCTATTGATTTTTCGAAAAAATTAATCAAATGAATCAAAAAGTAGATAAAATTTCCTACAAAATGACTTTTTAGTTCATTACCTAGGACGAAAATTAACGCCGCAGGCGCCATTGGCGTTTTGGCCGGTTTTTCAAAAAATTGAAATTTTTTTTGAAAATTTGAAAAAATTCAAACTCCATGCTGACCAAAGGCTATATTTTTACCCGTTGCCGTCGGCCTGGAAACCTTTATTTTGCTCGAGAAATCATAAAATTTGAATTTTTTGAAAAATCAGCTAAAACGCCAGCAGAAGCGCGAATGGCGCCTGCGGCTTTAATTTCTGTCCTAGGAAATCAACCAAAAATCATTTTGTAGGAAATTTCATCTAATTTTTTTGATGATACTTTTCATTTTTTCGAAAAATCAATAGGTTGTCTAAAATTTTGAGTTTTTTGCAAAAAAACGTGATTTGGCAACGTTTTTCAATATGGCGGCTTTGGCAAAAGGAAATTTAGTTCGCAAACCTCAAATTCGGATTCTACGACCAAAATTACATAGAAATCAGTTTTCAATCCTTTGCCACAAAAATTTGCAAGCTAGATCCCATTTTTTCGACGTGGTTACTTGACTATTATTGCATTATTTATTTAATTTAATTTATTTAATATTTAATATACGGATAAACCAATTGAATTTATACAAGTAGCAAAAAATATTTGAGCAAAACGCAATTAATTGTGATCGATTGCATTTAATCTCCACATAATGCACTCCTTGAACCTGTGATACGAGCTGTTGACGATGTCGAATCTCGGGGACTTATTCAGTCTATTAGCTGATCGACACATTCGAGTGATGGGGCTGTTTAGACCATAATTGGTACTGTGATGGCAGATTGCGAACACATCAACAAGCCTTGTATTACGCCATGCAACACGAAATTTGAAGCGATCGTGAAGAAAACTGCAGTTGATTTCCTCATGTAAGAGGCGATGAACAAAACAGAGATCTGTTACGGTTCTTCTGTACTCCAAAGATTTGGTCCTACATTGAATTAGGCTCGCTTCGTAAGAGAACTCATCCGCTGCTTTGCCTAATTTGAAGTGATGGTATTGTAAGAACTTTCGTTCGACACTGTTTATCCTATTGATGTTAAGTTGATAGAAGGGGAACCATACGCTTGACGCATATTCCAGTTGTGACCTAACTAGCGAAAAATATAGAAGTTTCACTGTGTTAGCAGAGAAAAATCTACTTTGACGACGTATAAAGCCTAAAGTGCGACTGGCCTTGTTGCAAATTATTGCGATGTGACTCTTGAATGTTAAACCTGAATCTAGTCTAACACCTAGATCATCTATTTCGTATACACGATTTAGTTGAACACCATTTATGCTGTAATTCAATTGATCGCAATTATGTATTTTGTAAGTGATGACTGAACATTTATCGAGGTTGAGCAATAAATTGTTGTCGGTACACCACTGATGCAGATTGTCCAGGTCCAGTTGTAATAACATACAGTCCTCAGCGGACGTGATGGTTTTGAAGATTTTTAGATCATCGGCAAATAATAAGTACGAGCAATGCTTAATATAACGACCAATGTCGTTGATGAATAGCAAAAACAAAATAGGTGCGCAGTGGGAACCTTGTGGGACACCCGAGTGTACCATAATATCAGACGAGAGAAAATTCTGAATTCGCACATTTTGGATTCTATTTACTAGGTAGCTTTCTAACCATTTAATGACATCAGGTCCAAATCCTAGGGAAGTTAATTTGGCCAGAAGGGCAAAAATGGAGACACGATCAAAAGCTTTAGCGAAATCGGTATACACGGCGTCTACATGTTTATGGTCCTCGAAAGCTTCAAAAATCTGAGTGACGAATGTCAATAAGTTAGTGGTTGTCGAACGACCAGGAAAGAACCCGTGTTGATTTTCTATTATATATTTACTACTAGCTTGTAGTAGTTGCTTAGACACCAGTTTATCGAGCAACTTAGGAATCGTAGACTGTATCGAAATTCCTCTATAGTTACTAATGTCGCAACGATTACCTTCCTTGAAGATAGGAGTTATGAAACTCTTTCTCCAGGTATTTGGGAAACGACCACTCAAAAGTGATAGTTCAAATAATTTGAAGATTGGGTTAGCCAACGAGTATTGACATCTCTTTAAAAAATACGCTGGGATTCCATCGGGTCCACTGGACAAACTGTCGGGTAGTTCAGAGATGACATTGAAAACTTCTTCAAGAGTGATTCTAAACGCATCGCAGTTAACCTCGTGACGTTGTTCATAGCTGTGGTTGGCAGTTTTATTATTTGAGTAAACTTTGGAAAATTGTTTCGCAAATAGGTCGACACATTCTTGACCAGAAGAGCAAACAACTTCGTCTAAATACATGCATGCTGGATAACCCTTAACTTTGTTGCAATCATCAATATAGCGCCAAAACGATTTAGGATTATCAATTATTGAATCTTCTATCTTGCTAATATATTTTTGATGAAGCAGATGGTGAGTTTTCTTGGCTTGGTCACGAAGTACGCAAAATTGGTGATAATGATCTAAACTACGGGATTCCTTAAATTTCTTGTGCATGACTTTTTTTTGAATAATTAGGTTGATCAAATCGTTGGAGAACCATTCCGGATATTTTGAAACCATTATTTTTTTACGTGGAACATGGGCATTGATGATGAGCCCTAGTATCTTATAGAAGTTGTTTACAACTTCATCAATATTATTGCAGTCAAACATCTCAGTCCAGTTATGTTCTAGCAAACACTGATTGATGATATCAAAATTGGCAGATTTGTAATCAAAAATATAATTAACAAAATCCATATTAACACAAATAAAAAAAAAATGATGTTGTCGACAAATAATTTTAATAAATATATTAGTCAAAATATAACACAATTGGCCATACGACTACTGGCCTTGCGACAATAATTGACCTTTGAGTTGGATCCGGCGACAATCGGTCTCCGCGACTATAGGTTTTACGGCAATTGACCCCAATAAAAATTAATCGACTATTGCTCTCAGGGTTAAGGTTTAAAGAAGGCAAGTTTTAGCGAATAGGTTTTTGGAATATTTCCTTCCCTTGCTGCAACTTTTAATTATATATTTTTACTTTTTACCTGCTCTCATTGCTTGAAAAGCTTATTTATAATAATTGCAGATAATTTTATATTTTCAAACGTTTTTTTGCCAATGAAAACCCATAAATAGTAAAAATACTTATAGAATTAAAGGTTGCCACGAGGACAGGGAGCACTCCAAAAACCTATTTATTAAAACTTACCGTAAAGATCAGGCTAACAGTTTTGGAGATCAATTATTGTCGCCGGAGCCAGTTGTCCTAGAGCGAACTCAAAGGTTAATTGTCGCGAGGCCAATCAATAGGCGTAAAGCCAATTGTCGCCAGAGTTTTTATTTTAGTTTATTGTTAATAAATTCGTCTAGAATTTAGTATAAAATACCATCAACAAAACAGATGAACGTAAATAAATCAACAAGGAAAACATCCTTGTATCCGGCTGCTAGGGAGCCTATTAGGAGATAAGAAATAGCCAATTTAAATGTTGGCAACTCAGTTTATAACCATATTATGCACCAATAGGCAACACAGATTTTGATCACTTTAATTATAACGTGCGGTTTCGGATGTATTTAACTTACATTGATGCAGTCTACCCTGAGGAAGCAAATAAAAAGAGATCGAGGTTAAGAGTGCTTAGTAAATTTTGTAAACACTGCAAAGTATGAATTAGCAGTAGCAAAATTTAGTAATTATAATTACGGATTAACCATTAACATTCAAAGAAACATGAGAAGAGAAATGTAAATTAAAATTTAAAATTAAAATCGAAGCTATCCGGGTGTAAAATTTTAGCTCCGAGCTATTATTAAAATTATTTAGTATTTAATTATATTGTTAACGCCTAATTTTCTTAAGGGAATTTAAAGCTTAACTGGAAAATATGAATTAGCTTATTAACCCATACTGAGAAAATTGCTTAATTTTTAATTAAATATTAATAGTTTTATTTCATAAAATTAATAGATATATCATTAGTAATTGTCAGGTTTAAATATTTCTACATCCTTTTTGTGGATTTTGTCACAGCTAGAGCTATTTACAATTTTTTCACTTATTGAAAAATTGTTAAACTAATTTATTGTAAGTGCGATGCGTAGTGTCCCATTGCTGTCGCTTCAAATTTTTAAATATTATGGAGAAAATTAAATACATAAATAACACTCCGTTATGCTTAAGAAACCATAGATTGAAAGACCTTTTAGCAAAATTAAAACATATTTCACTACATTTTATTTAAATTAAAAACACCAATTTTTATATTTCCTTTTTAAGCTTTAGAAAGCAATGAAAACTGTCGTTGTCACACAAATTTACGTTGTTTAGTATAAAATTATTATTCATGTGTTATCTCAATAGATTTTGTTATTTTTCAAGTTGGTGTACTTAGAGCAGCTTATTTTAAACTTTCTGAAATTTATTTTACTGTTTAGTAAGGAAACTTTTTCGAACCAACTCCAAACTCTACAGTTTTAATTACCAGTTGTAGTATTTAAGTTGATAGAAATAAACGAAACTCATTTTTGTTTCAACAGTTTTGTTTTATAACAAGTTTGAGTAGTTGAAAACTACTTTTAGGATCATAGAGAGTCTAATGGCTAATATACTGTAATTTACATCGTATACCACCGGAAATTCCTCAGAGCTATCGAAAATGTACTGTTTTAGGAGTAGTTGTGTTGTTTCCCAATTTAAATTTTATTCTTAATTATACAACTGTTTCCAAAAATCTGATAAGTTCAGCAATCCAAATACTCAGAAACTATACGGCCGATTTCATTATTTGTTACTGTAACAAAAAATGTTTTCTTACAAATTTTTCCTTTTTAGATCTTAGATATTATAAGAAATGCAGTTTTTTTAATAATAACTGGATCGTTTTAACCAGGATTATTACAAAAAATATAATCACACAACGATTAATTCTAAAATTTGTACAAACATAAAAAGCTTTCACTTTCCATTATTTTATATAATGGCATTCCTATATTATTTAAGTATTATTTTGATATGAAAACTCTTCACTTTAAAATATTTTAGCTCGCTGATAATCAAATTACGAATAAATTCTCTAAATTAATTTTGGCGGATTACTTTATTACTTCATTGATACAGAAGAAGCAATTTTAAACTTGAAACTTAATATTCCACATTCGCGTCCATACCGTTTTCCTTTACTTTTTCCCCTCAATTACTCTCGGCACCTAATAGAAGTTAGAGCTGGAAATTTTTTTCGATATAGATATACACTGCTATGAACTGCCCTTACAAATCGAGGTGCTAAGTTTCTTTTGAAAGTACATATTCCATATTTTATATAATATATTTTCTTCCTAATTATGATTTTTTTATTACTGAAAAGTCATATATCATATTCCTCCGTTTATTTATTCTTGCTTTAACATTAAACTTCATGTTTATACTTAGATCAATTGAGTCAAGCAGGCATTGGATAGATAACGTGATAACTGCGCATTGCAATATCAATTTTACGTTCTATTTAAAGCTGAGTAGTATTATAAATTTTGTATGTAATTTTTGTTCTATGGTTGAAAACATTTACCTTATGCTGCCATTATTTTAATGAAATAGATTTTCGCCTTCTTTTTTCTTTACTTTCATTTCATTTTTACTTTTCTGATTAAATCACTTCTATTTAATTAAATCTGCTTCCCAACGATTTTCATTATTTAATAAACTTTTATAAGTTTTTTCAAATAATATATTGTAATGACCTGTGGCTATAAATTTTTAATTTAAAATTCAATAAAAAAAGTTTCAACATCAGTCATCTATTTTTTATAAGCATGAGACTCTTGTTAATTTTATTATATTTTAATAACGTGGGTGGTTCCAAATTTTAATACAAATAATTCAAATTCTGTTTAAATTTTTTCTAATATTTTAAATTATATTTAAAAATTGGTAATTATAGCATTAATAGCATAAACGATAAAACATAACAGATTGATGATATATAATCTCTTTCTTTATTTAGTTCTTTTATCGGAAATTTCTGATTCTTAAGTATGTTTTTCATACAAAAACCTACAAAAGCGAGTTTAATGCTTCTTACTGTTTACCTCTTACAAATGCGAAAAATTTATTTGCTTTGATATTTCTTAACAAAGGCTGTCCTAAAATACCTAAATAAAGAAAATATAATGAAAATTTAAGTATTTAAAAATAACATATAGGCTAGTAAGGTATTCTATTTTAAAACACAAAATCGAATCTTACCACAATTTCAGTATAGTCCAGGACAATTAGCTTCAAAATCATGCAATCTTCTAAAAATCGAGCGCCGCGAAATATTTTTTTTTAACTTTTAATTAAGATGTGTCGATATACGCCTGAAAGTTACGCCACCGACGCACTGGAGCTTCGTGACATATAAGAGGTCAAAGGTCGCGAATTTTGCTATCTCGCTTCCTATCGCTCCAACGTAAAATACACCTATTACAAAAGTTGGAGATCTCAATTTTTCATATCTAAAAAAAATATTTGACGTAAATACGCCTAACCGTTCTCGAGATATGAAGCTGAATATGTGTAAAAATGCAAAACTAGCTAAATTTGAGTATGCATCGTGTATCGCCGGATTTTTTCCCTTCCTACTACTTTTTCGGCAATGACATCTATACAATTATGTTTTTATAAATAAACGCCCTTTCTAAAAGGCCTAGTTTGGTTTTCGTACACCTATCTGTTCTGGAGATATAAGACAAAGATAAGTTTTGACTAAAAAAGACTACATCTGTTTGAACGCTATTATCTCGCTCTCTATGGCTCGCACAAGAATGAAACAAGTTATTACTGTTAGATCATAAAATTATCTAACTAAATGGTTACATACACTTTTTACATACATATAACCGTTTTCGAGTTACGATGCTGCGAAGTTTGCGGAAACATTCAATTCCACGCCATTTTTGAGGTAGAATGCGCGGCGCGGTTTTTTTACGCAGTTTCCCCAGGAGACCTAATCCATGCGATTTCATAAGGTTTAATTGATAAAGATGATCAATCATCTTCATTGGAATTTCAATCATTATCCAACGGTTGTTCAACTACAACAGTGTCCTCCATATCATCATTGTTCTCAATGTCAGAGAACGTTGCGGCAGCATTTTTGAGACACAATTTCCCATGGCAATAGCCACAAGCAGTGCAACATTTTAATCTGACTTTCTTGCACCCGCAATTTCCACCGCAACCCTTTGCATATTTACAAAAAATATCATTAAGTAATATTTATGGTGCAGGTGGTAACTGCGTTGGAATCGACTCCAAGATGTCATTTTTCCTAATCCATTTCCACTGGAAATTCCAATGAAGATAATTGATCATCTTTATCAAATAAACCCTATGACATCGCATGGATTAGGCCTCCTGGGGAAACCGTGTTAAAAAAGCGCGCCGCGCATTCTACCTTAAAGATGGTGTGGAATTGAATGTTTCCGCAAACTTCGCGGCATCGTAACTCGAAAACGGTTAGGTGTATGTGAAAAGTGTATGAAACCTTTTAGTTAGATATCTAACAGTAATAACTTGTTTCATTCTTGTGCAAGCCATAGAGAGCGAGATAATAGCGTTCAAACAGATGTAGTATTTTTTAACCAACGCTTATCTTTCGTGTCTTATATCTTGAGAACAGGTAGGTGTACGAAAACCAAACTAGGCTTTTTAGAAAGGGTGTTTATTTATCAAAACATAATTGTATAGGTGTCATTGTCGTTGGAGCAGTAGGAAAGGAGAACAATGCGGCGATACACATTGCATACTCGAATTTGGCTATTTTTGCATTTTTACACATATTCAGCTTCATATCTCGAGAACGGTTAAGCGTATTTACGTCAAATATTTTTTTTAGGTATGAAAAATTGAGATCTTCAACTTTTGTAATAGGTATTGTTCACGTTGGAGCGATAGGAACTGAGATAGCAAAATTCGCGACCTTTGACCTCTAATATGTCACGAGGCTCCAGTGCGTCGGTGGCGTAACTTTCAGGCGTATATCGCCACATCGTAATTAAAAACTTAAAAAAAAAATTTTGCGGCGCTCGATTTTTAGAAGATGATTACTAATTGTCCTAGACTAGTAAACATAATCTATTGATATCTGGTTTAAGTAGTGTAACTCGATATTAACCATATCAATATTTTAAAAAACCCAAAAAATGCACTAACCACCTGAGGTGATTGCCTGATGCTGCCATAATATGGTTAAAACGTTTGTGAATACTTACAGTGTATTTTACATGTGATAACTTAAAAACATTTTAGTTTTGAAAAGTGTTTAGTGCATTTTTTGGGGTTTCTAAAATATTGATATGGTTAAGTAAACATTTGTATTAACGAAATAAACAGGAGACACAGTTGAAAGGACCGTACTTGATCGAGGTTTAAATTTAACACTCTAACCCACACCCTCTGACCGTGCCCTTACTACTACTCTACTATGTCACAATGTTTTTTATTTAATAATATTTAACTGGGAAATCCAAAGTATAAAAGGTTTAATTGCCACAAAAATCAATAATCATATGATCACAGTCAAAATCATGCGTTTCCACAGTTTTTGTCAAATATCTCAAAAATGATGGAAGTTATCAGTTATTATAATAATCTTTTATTTCTTAGGATATTTAATGGTAATTTTCATTAATGGTATTTTTAAGTGCTTTATGCCCCACTTTTCTATTTTCTATTTTCTATTTATTATTTTCTTTTATTATATATTTGTATGTTCATATGTAATTTTAATTAGGTATATTAAATGCTTTTCAGAAATGCCAGTCTGTAACTAACAAAGGTTTTTTCATATAAATATATTAATCTTGGAAAAAAGTATTCAAAAGAGGTAAAAATTCATTAAAACTTTCCTCCTGCATATCTTTTAATCTGTGGGGTTTACCAAAAACATGTTTAAGACAATTTTTCTAGAAAATTTAACGGCCTTTAATTTTTATAAGGTGGGATTTGCTCTATCTAACGTCATTTTCGAGATATTTGACTAAAATTGTTGAAATGTATGGTTTTGACTCGTTCACCCAAACCCGTCGCTCTTCAACGGGACACTTTTTAGTACTTATAGAGCAACTGATAATAAACATTTTGTATCAATCCAACGTCTTATTTTTAGGATTTCGGGGTTGATATCTAATTGTACTGTACTACTTTGTGGCGATAGCGGACACTTTAAAAACGGTTCCTAGGGACAACCATAGCGGTCAACATGTTAAGGATTTAATGGGGATAATAACTTGACTATTACAAGTTCCGTGAAAGAATTTGCCATAAAGGGACTTCTCTTGTATAATATCGAAATATTATGCATATGCGTAACAATACTTTAATTTGAATGGGAATGACGAAGATATCATACCCCATAAACTTGACAAACTCTAATAAATATCAAATTTAACTACAAATGCTTGCAATATAAATTTAACTGCATATTAAAGTTAGCTCATAAGTAATTTTTTAAGTGGATTAAACTTAATCTTACGTTTTAATTAATTCAAATATAAATTTAATGTGACAATATTAATTCTCGTGTGAATGCTTCGGGAATGTAATAGTGTTTGTCGGTATATATGTATGCATATGATTTATGTGTTTCGATTCATGAATATCAAGTTATACAATGTTAGATTTGTTTATTTATATGCTTATAATAGTTGACATAATTCCGAGTAATATACATTACAATTGATTATAAAGTTTAATTTAAATTTACACCAATATACTACTTCAACCCAGAGGAGACCCTATCATAATTAAAATCGGCGAGCTACGCAACCACCTAGGGCAATCAACAAAAATTTCAATCAAACTTTTTGATGCTCATATTTATGTAAATTTTTTATTAGATATTATGTCAAACTTAACTGTTTTCAGCTTTTCCTGCCTATAAACCTGTTGCATATTGACGATGTCTGAAAGATACTGTTAGACTATCCATTCCATAGCAGAGTTATTTAAAGTCATATATTATAATGATGTCTAAGGGGCCAGATTGTTTTAATTTAAGACTCTTCCTGAATCCGAACCGAGCACCTTAGAGTCCTACATTCCCGAAGGAATGAACTTAAAAAATCTGTTGTTTTATTATTATTCCTCATATCTTCCTATAAGTATTTCATATTTATAATTTTTTTCTTAGTTTTTTTCTTCTCACATTTTTTTTCTCCATTTATCATATCTTTCTCATCTTTCTTCATAATTTAAGCAAATTATGGCAGGTTTAGTGACTTGATTATCTTTCCTATATCTTCGTTTCTAGCCTCCCTTAACATTTCGGTGGTTGTTATTTTTCGATATTTGTCCCAATGTTTTTGCATTATCTTTTATAAATGCTCATCTGCTCCTCCTTTCTTTTTTATGGCATATAGCTTACTAGGTGAATGTTTACATAGTAATCTTCTTCTTATTTGTTGTTCTCTTGTGTTCCTATTGTTTTTCTGTGCTCCCTAGGTATACAAAGTCATTCACCTCATTGTAGTATGTTTGATCACCAATTTTCAGTTCACCCTGGTCTTTCATCTCTTTTTCTTTTGACATTTTCATATATTCCGTTTTCTTTTCGTTTATTTGCAATCGCATCTGATTTGTTGTGTTTCTCATATCTTCAATTTTTCTTATTAGTTTTCTTTTTGATCTTAAAGCTACAAAGTTTTCATAGGCACCCATCTGTACTTCTTTGTTGATTATTGGGTGATTGTGATATGATTATGATTGTGATTGAGATTATTCGCGAGCACTTTTAAATAAATAAAAAAATAATTCCAAATTAGATGCGCTGCATCAAATTGGCTTCTTTTTCGACTAAAATTTTTTAATGTTAATAAACCATTACTAAGTCCAGCACGTCCTACATCAATTAGACTAAAGCAGTCTTACACATTTCCTACATAGAGGAAACAATTTGATGGAACCTTGGTATTGGTAATATTCTTCTTCTTCGTTTTCCTATTTGCAGAGGAGTCGTGGTCAAACTTTGCTGAAGCCAAGATGACGTTCTTGGAAGTTTTAATTAGTGGGGTGGTTTCCCGTTGCCTTTCCTACAAGCATTGTGGGGAATAATCCTATTTATGGACATACAGTCCCGTAACATAGCCGAACTTTCCCCATGTTTTATTGTTCCATGCAAAGAATTTTCGATTTAACTGAATATTTGGTGTTCTCGGTGACCCGTCAAAATAACCCCGACAAAATATCGCCGACATAATAGCCTGAGACATAACAGCTCGTGCTAAAATAGCCCTGCGACAAAATATCCCTAGCACAATAGCCTGAGACATAATAGCCTGTGCTAAAATAGCTCCGGCAAAATAGCCCAAAGACAAAGTGGCTCCGACAAAATAGCCCAATAACAAATGGAGCCGTCCATTAATTACGTGAGGGTTTGGGGAGATGATGGTATCGGAAATCTCATGGACCGTTACGTGTGGGGAGTCCGACGTATTCTGTCTAATGTAGTTTAGCGATACGCGAAGGTATACTACAGGTTGCTACAAATAACCTATTATACCATGGTTACTGTCAGTTAATTTATATCACAAATTGAACTTTTTATTATATGTATACCATTGGAAAACAGGACAATTATTTAAGAATTTTATAAAGAATATGCGGTTTTTGGATTATCCATTAATTTTCGAGAAAATGGCATTTGAAAATCGAAATTTTTCCCACGTTTAACATGGGAGTACATAGAAATTTCAAGTAACGTGTTTTCTGTTGACGGTATGTGTGCTCTGATATAGTCTTAGTGATAGCCGTTACACGCGTGTCG
The DNA here is from genome assembly GCA_958510845.1 of Cantharis nigra. Taxonomy (NCBI): domain Eukaryota; kingdom Metazoa; phylum Arthropoda; class Insecta; order Coleoptera; family Cantharidae; genus Cantharis; species Cantharis nigra. The sequence continues at coordinate 24,803,565 of OY294034.1, forward strand.
TTCTTCACCAAGTGCGGGCTTCTCTGGAGAGGTCGAGCCTTCCAGTCGAGGTGGATTGATTTTAAGGCTGCTTAGGGTCAATTTTGGCTGGAGCAACCACAGCAAATCACGGATCCACTGTAAAATAAATGAATTCAATTAAATTAATTTGGCTATCGCTATACTACGTTGGACAGAATACGTTGGACTCCCTCGCGTAACGCTCTATAACATTTCCGATATCCCCCCCCCCCAAAACCCATACGTAATTAATGGACGGCCCCTTTTGTCATCGGGCTATTTTGTCGGAGCTTTTTTTTCATTGGGCTATTTTGACGGAGTTATTTTGCCATTGAACTGTTTGACAGAAAAGGATTTCAGGTTAAGCGAGTAGCAAATCAAACAATTATCATTTGTTAGTCGACGTTTCGGAATATAAATTTTATTTCGTTTTGAAAACTAGATGGAAAAAAGCACATTAGTTCCCAAAATGCAACAGTCATACATGGTATGTTTTCGGAAATAATTTGCCTCTTTCCATCAAATTAAATATTAGATTAGATAATTTTGTTTAGTTTGCTACCCACTGAACCTAAAATCCTTTCTCTGTTAAATGGATATAAATAAAAAATGAGTGAAATATTAAAAATTGACAAAAATCACTTACCAATAATCCACAAAAATGTCAAATCAAGCGATGTCACGTGTAGTAATGAATCTTAAAATGATTTGAATAACGGAATTTTTCGAAACTGGCACTGTCAGGTTGAAATCAGCAGGTACTGCCCCGTGCCCCCTATATTTATTTCAAAATATTTTTGAAAATTTTTTTTAATTATCACGTTTTTAACCGTAAGAATATTATTTAAACTTTTTTTTTATTGGGAAATGGAATGTTAAATTTTACAAATACATACTACAAATCTACTTAAAATTTTTTATTTTGGGTTCATTTTCTAAAAAAAAAATTATTTCATTAAAATATAAAGCATATATTATTCGATAGTGAGGTGTATGTTCAATTATTATATTATGAGCCACTGTACTATGTACTATATGTATACAGGACCATACAACACAATCATTAGCATAATATCGTCGTGTTATTAGAATATTACATTACACAATGTACAATAATCATATTATAAATTATTATAAGTTAGAATATAGTTTATTTATATAAAAAAATAGATTCAAAGTAAACATAAATATAAAAAATACGAAATTGTATTTCAAATTTAATTTTATCGCTGTACCATATTGTGAGAAAGCTTTGCCAAGATTTAGCAACAGACGTTTAAAAGTAAACATTTTCAGGTTTGCTTAAAAATAGATATTACTTACTTTGTAACTTTTGCTACAATTAAAAAAAAATTACCTTTATACTTTCTTTTATTTTTCCAAGTGCTTTTATCTTAAGTTTCGTTGCAAGATACAATTCAATAAGTACGAAATCATTGTGATCCACTTCAGAACGTGCAAAAAGTTGCTAAGCATCCTTTATTTGATTTCTTTTAGGGTTAACACTTTCAACATTGAAATAGAATTTTAGATATTTTTTTTGAATTATTTACCATGTTAAATTGTTAAAGCTTGCTAGTATATCAGGAAAGCACTGTTTGTTTTAATTGTTCAAACTAGTTCACAAAGCATTTTTAATGCTTAAATTCAAACATCAAAATCATAAATTTAATAAACATTAACTTGCCTGTTTATTTTTAAATATTGAATTTATAAAAAATGATGTTATCTTACACATTTTGTTTTCAATAAGTTTTGATTAAAAATCAATAAGACATACATTTTTATTTCCGTAACAATAACGCTTCGGGCATTTATTTCGCTCTATTATTCCCTGCGACACCTGTTATGGTATTAACTTTCCTTTTATTACCGATTAAGTTTTTTTCAAAACTACAACCAAAGGCCATAGATAAACATATAAAATGAGTAAAATTATTAGTATTGAAAAGAACGTCTTAATTCAAAATAGTACTGCTAAAAATAATTATGATAAAACAGTCAAAATTAAATATAAAGTCAATTTTATTTAATTGGTTTTCTATAAAGGCATGATTATTTTTAAAAAGCGGGGAAATGCCGCTGGGCAATTTTACAAATGCTTTATTTTGCGCTATATTTGCCAAATATCTCGCATTATATCAAGCGGAAGTCTAGTAAATCCGGAGTATCATTGAAAAGAACATTTTAAAAGAAATAATATGCCGTATTGCCAATAACAAATATTTCTATGTTTAAACTACACTAAAAATTTTTTTCATTTTTCATGTTATCTAAATATTCAAATGAAAAATTTTATTTTCAATACAATCGCTTACAGTCAGGTTCAATACATCAAAAATGATGTGGTTATTAGTTCGACAATAATTTGTTACACCTTCGTTTTGCTTAGGAAGAGGGAAAGAATAGAATTTATTACGGAACCAAACATTTTCTTTCTACTCGATGGCCTGAAAACCGATGTTTGGCATAAGTTTCACATGTAAGCCTTGAACCCAATACCTTATTGAAACCAAGGAACTTTAAAGCATAGATAAGAGATTAATATAGAAAGATAATTCTTCGCTATTTTACAAATCCTATTAGTGCGCCACAGGTGGCTCGAGTCTATACTAAAATTTTATGCGGCAAAATGCAGGGCAATTAAATTTTTTCTTTACTAGTATTATTTTTAATTGATATTTATTCGAAATTAATTATTTATGCTAAATTGTTTATTATTTTATTTAAAATATCTCCATTTACAAACCATTTCCTAATATGGTCCTTTTTCGTATTACCAACTTAATGCATATAGGGAGGTTGTTCCAACTCGCGTTTTACATTACCTATAGATGGCGTTGTACAACAACATAATGGACGACTTGTATAGTTTGAATTTTTACATTGGAGATCATGTGTTTTTAAATCAATTAAATTTAATTAGTTCATTATCTAACTGCTGATTTTTTTGTATTTAGAAAACGTTTATGACTTTGTACATACTCAAATCTTAAAACACGGTGAATACCACCTATAGTAGTTATCGCTAAGGACCCTACGTAGCGCTTCACATTTTGAAAAGCGCCAATAGAGTTGCTAGTCCATGTTTTAGAGTGTCGGCTGGCGAATACACTCATCTGAAAAGTTACGAGGTTTTAGGCCTCTTTCTTCCATCTAATATGAGACGATTTGGATAGATGTATTAGTAACTATACTTGCGCTGGCAGCTTTCACTTCCACAGGCAGATGTACAAAAATATAAATTTATTTAGTTTTAATAAACTTAAGAATACCAGCACCTACCTGGTATACCTACTATACCAGCAGTATGGTGTGAAGCCTACATATACCGACCGACTGGGAAGCGGGTAACCGCGGTTCAAATCCTGGTGCGTCGTATACACGGCTGTGGGCATGGAGAAGGCAACGGGAAACCACTCCATCAATTAAAATTCCTTCATACGTCATCTTGGCATTGGCCAAGTTATGATCGCCAAAGTTGGAAGGACCTGACCCGGCATATGAAAGAAGAAATATTTAACTTCAAAAACTGCTGGCTTAGAGAAACGGATGAGAATACTTCAAGTTCAAACTACTATTCTATAGTTTTCTTACATTTCTCGTTTTTAAGAAACCTTTTTAACAAGTAATAGGCTTTCTATCGGTGCAATCCGATACTGCATACCAGCAGTATGGCGTAAGCCTACAGCAACCGACTGGTAAGCGGGTAACCGCGGTTCAAATCCTGGTCGCATCGAACACACTGTTGTAATCTAAAGCCCAAGATAGATCTGAAACCTCCCTATTAATTAAATTCCCTAGTATGTCTTCTTAGATTTAGCCAAGTTTGATCGCCAACGCCCATTGAAGGTACGGCACACTTAGAAGAAGAAGAATCCCAAAAAAATTATTAACTACTGACTATAGGTGTAGTGCACATAATGCCTCTCTAATCTTACCCGCTAATTTGGTCCCCGGTAATTTTGTCTTAGGTAATAATTTAATCCCCAAAAACTTCATCCGATTACAATTTATATTATTTCACTGTAGTTTATTAACTACGATAAAAGTCGTCGAAAGCTTAAAAATATAATTTGAGTATATTATTGAATTTAACTTGTTATTTAAAGTTTTATTGTTTATATTAAGATTTAGAAATTTAGGGCTTGAGCCTTACAGTAAACCTTACAATAATACAGTATTATTGTACAGTACAATAATACCTTATTGGTAATGGTTCACCTAATAATAAAATAATCGTCGGCAGATGGCAATACTAAGATTAAATAACGTTGTAATCACGTCGTAATAACGTGATTTATTATTACGGCGGCCTTAAATTGGGCACTAGTAATTTCGTTAAGTCTATGTACCTATTTGTGGTGCTATACCGTCAAATGCACATCGAGGGATGTCCACCCCTTCCTAGTAGCATATTTTGTCGAGTAGGAACGGTCTTTCTTCACTTCGAGATATCTCTCGAACACGAAATCTAGTAACCAATCAAAATTTTGGTTTGTTAATATGTTGAATTGCTGTTGTCATATCCTAGAGATATCTCAAGGTAAAGAAATTGTGCATAAGCATTTCGACTTCGACTTCTTTATGAGCTGTCTTCAGTTTTGGAAAGAGGTCTGCCCACCTTGATTTTTTAAGTTGGAGGTTTCTGGCAATACACTACTGGATGAAACTATTTATTTTCAGGATTTTCAGAGAAAAGTAACAGGTGGAAATCCTTATTCCGCCTAATCTCAACTCAGACAGAAACCTTTACTCTTCAATTTATCCGATTACCCAATACTGAATCGTACTTATTCTCTTCCTTGACAGAAGTCCCACCATGTTAAAATGGAAAATAATCATTTTAAGCCAAATGTCATTCCAACAATAAAATGTAGGTTTATAACATGTAGGATTTTGAACCATATCAATAGATTCCTGAATCTTTTTGGAAATCGTAATATCCTAAGGATAATGCAAGTTTTTTCAGTTAGTGTATCTAAGGGCTTTCTCTGGATAAAATTTTTTTAATATATGATATAACTTGGATTATATGACCGCTGTGGTTTTTGAATATTGTATAAGACAAAATAAAATTTTTAAAAATACCGCTTGTTATTAGAGGAGACTCGCTATGATTGCAGATATGTCATATCATAAAGTTAAGTCCCGGCGTATTTAAAAAAATGCTTAATTACTGCGGCAGATAACCCTAATAAATTGTATTCTGTAATTCAGGGAGTAAAATCTTTACGTGTGCTCTGCCACTACCAATTAAATATCGTCGCCGGGTGCGTTGATAATGTCTATCTCTCGTTCACCTTCCGTTAATAACGTCTGTTGTAGGAAATTTAGCAGTTTTTTTAAACCGAGGAAATCTATAGAATACAGTCGTTAGAATTTATGTAGGAAGTTGTAATGATATTGATTTCTCGTAAAGCTGAAAATTTTCAAAGTTAGTGGAGAAAGTTTCCCTTTACCGGATATTTCATAATAAACCGGAAGTGGGATAACTAAATATTTAATGAATAAGTGATGGTGTTACATAGATATATTGTTTAAGTTTATGTACAGTTTATTATTTATATTGCGTTTATTAAAAACTGATTAGATCAGCACAGGGGAAAGCACTCATAACTTTAACAATTATTTATTTATTAGGTTAGGTAACGTAACGACCCTAGTTATTGTTGCCAACTTCACTCGCTACCAGCAAACAGGTAGTAATTATGTTGGTAGGATTGGATTTAGCGCAAATATTCAAATATCAAATGAAAGCAAGTTCAATTGTATTTAAACTTAACTAAGCAAGCAGAATCTTCGCTAGTAATTAGCAAATAGTTCAGTTTGTATTTAGTGAGAAAATAAAAATTTGTATAGAACAAATTTGCATGTAGGTTGTAGGGTATCATCAATATTATACTACTCTGAATATTGGAGATTCTAACAGTGAAGAGAAATAATTGTTGTTCTTGTGACAGCCACCACACATAATTTTTTATCCATGGGAAATCTTCATTTATAATGTTTTTTCTACCCACAATCGAATTTTAAAATAATGAAATAAAGTATTATACTTACGATAAAAGAAAACTAACCATTAAATAGATTTATATAAAAACCTTTTTGCTTTGCTTTTCGAGACATCTCTACTTCTGCTTTATTTTAAATTATAGTTTTTACTAAACAAATAAAAATGAGTTTTATATTTCATCTACATAAGTTTCTCGCAAGAAAAAATAATTTTTTACGCTTTTAATAAAACCAGCAAGAACAATTTCAAACAACATAAGTCTAAAGAAATCAATATATTTAGTATGAGCTTAGTCAATTGACATTTCTCATGAATTTCAATTTTCTAAACAGAATCAATGTCTATAAATATAATGTTTATGTTGCGAGAATTCTACTACCACCTCCAGCGTCTGAAAATTCATAAGATATTTTGTTTTCTGTGCAGTTTAAAACAAATTCTGTACTGTACGAATTGTTTTCTATTTCCTTTTATGGTATTAATTATACGTATGTGTCTGTGTAGCCGGTGGCTTAACCTATAAATATTTTGCGATATTGTCTCAATTTGAATTTCAATTTATTTTGAATAGCTCCAGACACTACAACTCTAGAACTGGAATAATAGATAAGTTTGTCCAATTGCTGTGTGTGGTATAAACGATTCTTCTATTTTACTTTATTGCTTGATAAATTCAGAATAGCATAATAGATAATATAAAAAATTATGCACTCATGTTGAATATGTTTCAAAAAATTTCATAAATAATCTTGATACTGAGGTGGACCATAAATTTAAACAAAATGTTATATCACATACTTTGTCACTTTTTTTTGATACGTCAGGAACATTTGTCAGGAAGATAAAATAATATTGATACCAACCATGCATAACAATCATAAGGCTACTAAAATATTGTATTAAAATCAATCTTTTATGTAATTTTAAAAATAAACAAAGATATAGATCAGAAATTCCAGATTTTTACTTCTCCTGTCGACATAAACACATTGTGAGTTTAAAAATTAGTTCTATATTTATATCCATTTAGTACCCGGCTTTGCCCGGTTGGAATTCATCATTTTGTCAGTGGCGCACGTATCTTTGCGGCTTCATTAACAAATTTTTTTATCTTATCGTTCTTATCGAGGATAAACCTTTTTCTCTTTTATTGTAAAATGTCGGTTACTAAAAGAAAACTTAGTTCACTTTTCCTTATAACTTTTGTTCTAGTTTTACGGAAGTTAATACTGTAATGTCGTCAATCGCATCTCGAGTTTTAACGCATCGTCGTGTGTAATGTTCCATAGAGTAAGTTCCAGAACTCTTTCTTGTAAAGCATCGCTTGTTACAGTTTCGTGGAGTATCTGCTTGTCGATTTGTATTTAAATATACTAATTTAATTGATAATTTTATTTTATTTATTTGAAATACAACTATTACGTCACTGATCGATCATTTTGTCATCTATTAATTTAATGTTTATTAATTTTTAGTTTATGGTCTAATTAAAATTAATTAATGAAATCTTTTCAATATTAGGGAAAGTCGGGTGGTTTGGTCCATGTTTTGTTTTTTAGCTATAAAATTTTCGCATAAAGATCAAAAAAGTAATCCGGATCCACCACTCTACACAAATCAGTGGTGTATAATATTAATAACAGTGGGGAAAGAATGTTTTCCTGCGGAACGCCACGAGAAACAGTCAACGGCCGAGATACGCTTTCCGCCAACTTAACCACCTGGGATCTATCCCGCAAGTAACCCGCCAACCACCTATACAGCAAGTCATCGCAGCCGTAATATCATAATTTGGCCAAAAAACGATCATGAACGACGGAGTCAAATGCTCTGGAATAGTCGAGAAGTACCAATACGGTCACTTCAAAACGATCGACTTATGTAGCCTCATCCGACGTGAGCCGCAACAGAGAAGTCGCAGAGCTATGGTAGGGCCTGGAACCAGACTGGGCAAGCGACAAAACTTTCTAAAGTGCCGAGTGCTCACATAGAGCATCTTTAACAAGGAACTCTGCTATTTTAGCAAATGGCGACAAAATACTGATTGGACGGAGATGAGAAGGTTCCGAAGCCAGTGCAACCTTAGAAAGAGGTCTCACACGGGATGCCTTAAAGACAAAAAGCACTTCCCCGGTTCTAAAGGAGTGATTGAACAAACTTCAAATCACCTCACTGCAAAAAGGAAGCACAAGTCTCAACATGCGAATACTAATACCATCCGGACCAAGAGCATCAGAACGCCACAAAGCGTGATTTCAGGAATCCCACGCCGAATCAATACCGGTGGAACCTCCCGGAACATCACACAACTGAGCAGCTATTTGGTGAGATGGACGAGCATGCACGCCCCAAGAAGACAAACATTGCCAAACATTTTTAGGGTTTAGGGCCACCCACCACAGGCTAATTCTTCTGTTTATTTTTGGGTTCTGGTTCTTTTCCAAGCCTGATGGTATGCCCCAAGTAAATATAGTTGTTCACATTTTCTATCCTAATTCCGTCTACGGTCTACGTTAACATCAATTTCAGAACCATTAGACGTAATTTTTGTTTCTCGTGTATTCATTCGAAGAGCTATCTTCCCTCATTGTATATTAAGCTGTTCCAGCGTAGTTGTAATGTCTTCTTCATTTTTGGCGATTAAAATGATGTCGTCGGCGTAGCGCAGATAGTTCAATTATTTGCTATCCAGTCCAGTTTCTTAAAAACGTTTTCCAGCCCTAACGTAAAAAGTTTTTCTTCTTCAGATTTCTTCAGACCCCATGTTAATTTATTATGTTGGGCCTGCTCCGAGTCATTCTGAGTCATCGAGATTTTTTCCTTTGTTATATGAAACGACTAGAGAAAATAGGCTAAGAAAAATTAATCTTACTTTAACTAATCCTTTCAGTGAATGTATAAAATTACTAGGAACACTGGGTATAAAGTTACTGTTTCCATACTTTCACGGTAACATAACATTTATAAGATCAATATTACTGACAATATTAAAAATTCTGACAATGATATTGATGGTGTAAAAGCGGCTTAACAACGAAGAATCTCGTATATTACAAGAAGGCAGGTTGTCCGTCAACAATATACAATTCGGTCGCCCGCTGACAACTCTAATACATTTCCAGAAAATATGAGGTAATTTTAAATATTTCATTTAAAAATAAAACATTATTAACTTTTAATGTGGAGAAGGTGTCTGTCCAAGCTTTTGAAACTAAAATTTTAGTTTTAAATAAAAAACTAATTTATAGCAAAGAAATGTAATTTCAAATGCTTTTTTTTAATAAAATATAAAGTAAATATTGTAAATACTTTAATACTAAATAAAATAAAATTTGCAAGTCAACCCCGAATTAGCTTTAAAGTGACATTCAAAATTATGCAATTTTTTTTAGTGTAAATGCAGCGCTGGACTTGTAAATTTTTAATGTTACGTTAAGTGGACGTAAACGGTACTAAATTAAGAATGTAACTAAAGTGTAAGTACATTAGTGATCAAGTTGGTTAAAAACTTAATCTTTGTTTTATTAATTATTAAAATTTGATTATACCTTTAGTAATTAATTTTAGCGGAACATAAATATTTGAAGTCGCTTTTAGCCTCAATTCCTCGAACCTGTTTTATAAAACCAATATCATGTCGTTTCCTGAAGTGGGTTGCGACAGCTTTGAATGAAAATGATTTCGATTTTAAAAATAATAAAATTCAAACTAAGTATCTGCTTACATCAAAACTTTTGGCCAGGTTTAATTTAATTGAACATGTGAAAAAGAATGTGTTTTTCTTCGATTCTTTGGAGCCAGTAAATATGTAATTCATGGTCTCACTTAAAAAAGTTTGGAAAACACTGTCGTAAACTTTGTAACCTGCCAATCTAATGGATCATAGACCAACTTATATAATTATTATATTTATAACAAAAGTTTAGTAGTTATTGTAAGGTATTTATTCAGGGCCAATCAATATATTTTGATTATTTTTTCCAGTTCATTTTTTAAGTCTGGTTTGAAACTATTTTTGTAATAAAAATTGAGGAGCGTTGATGGCTGGTGATAAAACATAATCTCTCTACTCTTTTTTGAATAATAATTTTCCAGCTGTTTGATGACGGATTTTTCCTTGCATTATTAAATTCTGTTAGTACATTATCTAATTAAGATTATTCTATACGAAAGATCATCTGAAAAACAACCCCTAGATAAAAAAAATGTACCAAACAAAAGTTTTACAGTAGCGAGGAGAGAAAAATATGGAATGATTCGAAATTTTAATTAATTGACGTTTTCAATGTTGTTTTTAAATCAATACTGGATTTTTAAATAGAGACTTATTCTCTTTTTTAGCAGATTTATATTACGCATAAAGGAGAAACGACTTTTATTGAAAAAAGTTTTTGATCTGACTTAAGCTTTTCGAATAAGTTGCATTGAAACAAAATAAATATGTTTACAAACATTTCTTATACTTTTAAAACTTTCCTGCTTTCAGTAGGTAGTCCCGCTTTTCTCATCACATCTTCCATCATAAAACAATCTTGTATTAAGTTCAAAGCATTCAATTTCCCAATTATTCATCTTTACCGTTTACTCTGACTTTTATCAAATTAATACATAGCACGATCAGGTAATACTAGTACCAAGTTGAAGACTTAAGTACTAATAAACAACAATAAAATTGCGATAAAATGACAAAAAAAGGTTATCGATTTTGGTGCAAGTAATTAGAATTTAAAGATATTGAAATTGACTCATAACTAAAACGTTATGCACTAATTTAAATATTGAAATTAAAGATGCGAATTTTAAATATTCGAATATTCAAACTTTCAGTTCTGGCTGCAACATGCAAGTTTCAGTGTACATTTGAATGCATTTTACTAATTCCTATTGGTCAGTTGATAAACTTGGTGTGCATTTAACTCACCAGCCACAACTATAACTGGGAATTTGAATATTCGAATATTTAAAATTCCCAGCCTTCTATGCAATTCCAGCACCCTAATTAGTATAATTCGGTTATGATTCAAATCTCACGAGTGCTATACAACAAAAATGGTATTGAAATCTATTAAACGTCTTAGAGAAGAAATTTAATAAAAAAGTGTATTGAATAAAATATTTTGAATAACCGTAAATATTGTGAACCCGGCGGAGCCGAATACGGAAGCTAGTAATAATGCATATATTATACATTCGGTTCGGTGATTTAAATATTTAAAAACAAATACTATGTAAACATGAAATCACATAATCTGAAAAATAAACAGATCACCTGTTACCACTAATTAATACTAATTGTTAGGTTTTTCAGCACAATTAGCTGTATTTGTTTTAATTCGGTGACTGGTATAAATTTTTAATAAAAGTTATATAAGAATGCACGCACCTATGCAAACTAAGTTAATTTAAATTTGGCGAAATTTATCTAGCATGACTGCATTATGTCGTGGACCATTAAATATACAGAGCGTAACCAAAACGAAACCGTAAAAAATATTTATGAGATATTTTATGTTAATAAATAAAATTTATGTCAAAACATTTCTGTTCGCTCTTTTAAAACAATTTAAACATAAAGTTTGAGTTTAGTTAACAATGAATAAATTTGCCTTGATCATCTAAGAAAGAGAGCCCGTCGGTTTTCTTTAATTAAAATATTAATTTAAATTATCTAACCAATTTTAATTTTATTTTTAAATATTCTTTTTTTATTGTTTTCAACTTTCACCAGCAGCTGTAGTTTGATTGTGTCCATGTTAAGGGCGTAATTACTAACTTCTGTACTCCCCCGTTTTACAAATTGAATGTAGGCCATTCAGCTGTAGCATACTTTTTAATAGAATTTACAATTCGTGCTCATTTAAGCATTTATTGTGGTTTGCTGTTTTCGTTATCGTGATATACAACTCATTGCTAAAATAATGGAAAAATAACCAATAAATCTTAATGTACATAAATAAGGGCTTCACACTCTCTATTATATTATGCAGATTTTTAAAATTTATGGAGCAAATCACAACATTCACACAATGACGTATGTGTGTTCGATCATGTTAAAATTATTACTAATTCAAATGAAGTAATTTGTTTTTTCAAAATCAAATAAAAAAATTTAATTACTTAACAAAATAAATAGACCGGTAAAATGATAAATTATAAGTCGCTAGACCATCAAGTGCAGATGGCAATGTCAAGAATTAGAAGCCATCCGTTACATCTTATAAAGTTTTATATAAACCTTAAAACTATATTATAATTTTGTTTTACACGGATTAAAAGTGACCCAATTTCTAACAAAAAAGTTTGTACTAGTGGTTCTGACATCACCTAAATAAGTTTTTCTAGTAGGTTGGTAACCTTGCTAGAGATAGATCAAACTTACATAGCGTGATCAGATAAATATGTTCTTCCATTCATAGTTGGGTATTTCAAATAATTTTGATTTTAAATTTATACTGTTTAGTCATAATTTGCTTGGAATTTCATTCATGGGATGGTTTCCCGTTGCCTCCTCCATTTTAAACTTTAGATCACAGCAGAATATTTGAATCGACCAAGAGTTGCCCGCTTCCCAGTCGGGTGCTGGTAATGAAATGTTTTGATATATAGAAGAAAAAACAATATTCCTCGGAGTTTGTTAATGCAAGGAACGCAAAGGTCCCTGCGCGGGCGCCAAATGTAATGAATTTTTTTAAAACATTATTTATTAAAACAGTCGTAAACAAGTAAGAGTAATGGTAATTTAAATAACCTGATTTACTTTTTAAAGCAGTTTCCAGCATAAATGTACCTATAATGAAATATGCCAATATTGAAATAGTTAAATTAAAAAGTTCAAAATAGAGAACTAGTTGTTTAATATAACTAAAGTTGTTTTTAAATTTGATCAATATTAGTTAACAAGGATAAGAAGGAAGTTTTAATTTTATAACTAAGCTCTTTAAAAGTTAAATTTAGTTAAATAATCAAGACGGTATACGTTGGTTTAATTGTATGACAACTGCATTTGCATAATAAAACCACAGTTAATCCAGCTTTGTTTGTTATTAAAAGTCTGCTTGGTTGAACAAAAAACTGAATAAAAATAATGAAATCCATGGTGCATTCATCGAGACACTTTTAAAATTTTAATAAAGCTTTATTTATTTTTACGAGCAAGCTGACAATAATAGAATGTTTATCATTTGAAAAATGATTATCGTCAAAAGTGAATAAAGTAAGTATTTTATAAATGAAATTTCTACAAAAGCCATTGCTTAGTAAGATTGCGAGAATAGAAAATATATAATATATTTTATTTCCGGTTTACTTTTAGTGTAATTTCGGTTTTATCTTAAATCGAAAATTATTTTGCGTTACTGAAAATTTTAAATAAACTCGTTTTTCTGCATATTTCTTTATTTTCATTAATTCTCTAATTGCTACAACATAGATTTTAAAAATGTTTAAATAAAAACCGTTTTTGAAGAGATTTCAATTCCTGGTTGCAATAATTAACCACAAGGTAGCATTGAGATTGTACAATTATCTGGATGATTTATTTCTTCATATAAAATTGTAAAATTTTCCACATTGTACGAAGTTGTTTTTATAGGTGAAAATATTTTTCAAGTATCATTTTGTTATGGTTTAATTTATTAAACAAGCAAATTTAAACTGAGATATTCACATTACTTCAGTAGACGGTTTAAACTCTACAGATACTTAAAAATGTAATATAGTCTCATTTTAACATAGTATACTTTATACAGAGGGTGCGCAATTTACGTTTGTGATTTTATGTAAAAGAAATATATAATATAAGTATATTGTAATTCAATAAAGCATTTCACCATTAGTCCTCAATTTTTTACGAGCATGAGACTCTTATTAATTATCCAAATCCCTTTGCCCTTCGCTCTTTGCCCTTTGTCCTTCGCCTTTCGCCCTTTGCAATTTAACTAAAAACAATCAAGATTTGACGTTTGAAACACGACAGTTTTACTCCTCCGATTTTTTTTAATCACTGTCGAAAGAAAGGTGTTTAAAAAAAATCTTCTCCAAGTTGTGTTTCAAACTGTTCCCATCCTTTTCCATCTAATTGACTTCCACAGTACAATCTTCGGTGAAAACGGATGCTTCCGTTTTTTTTTACTTCCTCCTCTTGTTCTTCTTTTGCATTGGCGGTGTCCATCTTTCCTTGACTTTGGAAATCATCATCCTCGTCTCCTTCGACGCCTCCAACCTTTTCATTTCCAATTCATCTTCACTTTCCGTACCAATTTCAGTTCTTTTTCCATAATTTAAATCTTTGTTTCTGTAATCCATTTCCAAAATTTTAATTTTATAATCCAAAATTTTATTTTTTATGTCCAAAATTTTATTTTTTTGTCCAAAATTTCAGGTTCAGATTCGATGTTTTTTTGTAAATTTTCGTTTTTTAATTTAACATGTTTATCTAAATTTCTATTTTTAAAATCTAAAATTTTATTTTCTGAGGCCCCAATTTCATGTAAATTTTTACTTTCATATCCAATTTTTCTTCTTCAATGCTGTCCAAATCTTTCTTCTCCAAATGAATTAAATTATTATTTAAAATTTCCAAATTTCCATTTTCAAAATTTATTGGATCTTTATTTTTTAATTTTTCTTTTTCCATTTCGATCTCACATATTTCAAAATTTTCTTTTCTTAAAATTTCTTTGTCCAAATTTTCAATTTCGGCTTCATCTCCATCAAAATCTTCCTTTCCTAACTTCCTCTTATTCAAATCTTCCTCAGGACTTTCAAATTCTTTATCAAAACTATCAATTTTCCTCCTAAACTCTGCACAAAACTCTTTAGAACTGTTTTCTATTTTGTTTCTTAATGATTCCAACCTATTTTCAAATTTGTTTTCTAATGATTCTAACCTATTTTCAAATGATGTTAATCTATTTTCATTTTTGTTATAGAATTTTTCTAAACTTTTTATCGTGTTTGTTAATATGTCCTCATTTCCCGCACTTGCCATTTCATTTTCCAAAATAACCAATTTATTTTCTTCTTCTTCTTTCTCTTATTGTAGGACATGTCTTGTAATAATCTAATTCTTTGTCGCCCGGAACTGTTACTGTTGTTTCCCTCTTTGTTTTCTCATCTTTTTTTTTAAGGAGTGTCTTGGGATGCTGATGTCCAGCTCTCATACCATCTCTGTGGTGGTCGTCCTGGTAGTCTTTTCGAGATAGGTTTGTTTAGCATTGCTATTTTTGCTAGTCGATCATGATTCATTCTTTCCACACGGTCCCTCCATATCCTTCGTCTTGCTCTTATCCATCTCACGATGTCGTCGATTGCACTTTTCTGACGGGTAGCAGCGCTTCTCACTCTATCTCTGAGGGTAACTCCGACAATTGCTCGTAATGTGCTCATTTCTGTGGTTCGGAGTATTTGCTTTGTCTTGGAGGTTTCAGCTCGTGTTTCGGCGGCGTATGTTAATATAGGTCTTACGCATGTCTTGTAAATTCGTATCTTGCTATCTATTGCCATATATTTGTTTTTCCAGATTATGTTGCGCAATCATCCTGATATAGCAGAAGCCTTTGAAGCTTGGACACGTACTTCTTGTTAAATATTTCTGCTGCTTGTGATATAGGCACCGAGATAATTAAAACTCATTACCTAAGTTATTTGCTTATCGTCATGGATTGGGTTTTAATAGTTGATAGTTTCATGTTGTATTCATATTCTGTTGTTTTAAATATATGCAGTAGGCGCTGCAAGTCATCCTCACTCTCCGCGATAATCACTGCATCGTCTGCATAGCATAAAGTGTTTATGGTTTTGTTACCTAGTCTGTATCCAGCATTTTGTTCTTTCGCCCTTTTCATGATTTTGTCCATTATCAAAGTAAATAGTGTAAGGCGAATGCTGTCGCCTTGCCTTATCCCGGAGGATACCTCAATCTCTTCTGCCAATTTTCCGTTTATCCTTATCATGGTCTTACTGTTCGTATTCAACGCCGTGATGAGTTTCATGATGTTTGGATGGATTTACTTTAATTTTCTATTTCATTTTCAATTGCCAAGACTCCATTTTCCAGATTGAGATCAAAATTTTCATCTACCAAATTTAAATTTACATTTCCAGAAACCATATTTTCAATTTTGTTTTTAAAACAACAAGAACATGTCAAACTATCTCAGGGTCAAAGGCGAGTTCCTAAAAATGTACCCCACCAGCTGGGATGCCAAAAAGATCTAGTGGAACCGGCAAATTTTTAATTTTAAAAAACAATCCATAAAATTAATTCACATTAAATCCAAATTTTCGTAGTACTCTGTATAAAATGGCACGATAACTGTGAGTATCGTTTATCGATGCAGCTGCTTGCCTCATACAAATTCTGTCTTTATAATAAATTTTAATTTGTAATTTTCCAAATTTTAATAATTTCAATGTCCAGCATCCAAATTTAAATCCAATATCCAAATCAATCAACATCTAAATTGAAATCCAACTTAACAAACATCCAAATCTTCATCAGACCCGGATAAAAATGGCACAATCAAAATAATAAATTCTCACCATAAATTTCTTTATTTGTTGAATTAACAAATTAAATCACACAATTTTAAGCTAATTTACAAAAATATGCCAAAAATCGGCCAAAACGCTCAAAAATTAGAAAAGCGTGACGGAAAACGTCCGCTCTCCGTACCAACCTCGGCAAATACCCTCTTCCTTTAAAAAAATTGTTACCAACATAAAAATATTGTCGCGCATTATTACTAATTTTTAAAAATTATTCACAAATTCAAAAATATAACAAATTTAAACAAAATCTAATATAATATATAATATATAATATATAATATATAATATATAATATATAATATATAATATATAATATATAATATATAATATATAATATATAATATATAATATATAATATAAAATATAAAATATATAATATATAATAAAATCTATTTATTAATTATAATAATTATTAGCTCTTGAAAATACAATAAATATGATTATCAATTACGAGCTAAAGGATACTAATAAATCTTATTATATGGATTTCGCAATCCTATATAATTAAATGTTGTAAAAAAAAATTATTAATGATTGAAAATGCTTACTGTTCATTAATCCGAAAAATGTGCAAATTAAGTGAATTAGTTTGCGACACGTATGCATAGGTGTTTCGAATTTCGGATTCTCATCAGGCAAACCTGGAAAAAATTACTAACGCGCACAGTATTCAATTCAATATGATAGAAAAAAATATAAAAATTCAAAATTATTTGACATTTCTTTAAAATAAAAACACAATCCTATCTAACTTGATTCCAAAATGAATAAAAATAAAGGAATTTTTATTTGAAAATGGTTAACCGAGCAAATAAAAAAATATAATGAAGGCGGACCTAATTGTGAATAAGCATTTTCAATCATTAATAATTTTTTTTTACAACATTTAATTATATAGGATTGCGAAATCCATATAATAAGATTTATTAGTATCCTTTAGCTCGTAATTGATAATCATATTTATTATAAAATCTATTTATTATATAAGCCCGAAACCACACAGGAATTAATGGGAAGAATACAGATAGGTGTGACAGAACTTAACGAAAGAAGCGCCATTATAAATAATACCGTGAAACACCTTTTGAAAAGAGCGCACCTGTGTGCTGAAAATGATGAAGGAGAAGGACATTTTAAAAATTTATTAAAATAAATTTTTGAATTTATTTTTTTTACCTTCACCTTGTTCATTATATGAAAATTGAATATTGGACTTAGTGGACTAAAATCAAACTAAATTTTTGCAATGTCGACGTTTTGAAGACTCATGTCTTTCATCTTCAAGACTAGAAAAGAAGCAAAAATTAGAATGAACAAAAACTTCAAAAAACGCAATAATTATACCGAGTAAAAAAGATGTCGACTTTTTTGACTATATAAAATTAAAAGGCGAAAAATGAGCTATAAATGGTCACAGATAAATTATTAAAATTGTAAAACATGTAAATATTATAATTTAAAATATTAGTAATATTCATTATTTTCTGAATTTCGGTAAAAACAGTTGGTTTCCCAGAAAAATTTATTTGTACGAAGTTGTAGCCCGTTAAATTCCCTATCTGGTTTAGGCCATCAGTTTTTTTCTAAGACATTTCATTTAAGAGATATGGGATTTGCAAGAAAAATAAAAAAAAATAAGGTACCTGTCCGTAATAAGGCCTAGCTAAGGAATATTTAAAATAAAGTAAGTCAAGTAATTTGTCATTTTACATCCTTGAAAATGGGTCATAAATAAAAGGACTCGAAACATCGGTCAATTAAATTGATAAAAAGACTTAAAACTCAACAATTTTTATTATTTAAATATAAAATGAACATATCCAATTTAATCAACATATTTTAATAATAATCATATTTTTGGTATATTTTTTACAAAATGTAAACGAAAAATGGTAACTTGTACCATAGACAAACACAAAATTAAACATTTTTAAAGAGCTTGCCAGTAGGTTTTATTTTGATATGGTATCATAATAAGGCCTATGAATGGCTTTAACATACTTAAATAATAAAATTTTACGTAATATTATTTGGTATTTGAAATCAATAAACACATAAATGCAACAACCAAACATTCTTTAAAATAAAAGTATTTATTACAACGCCTTTGAGCACTCAAAATCATCGATTTCTGACCACGTGGCTCGTTTTGAAGGGATTTGGCTCAAAGTACTAAAACTAACGCTGAATCACCCAAGTAACATTTTGAAGAGTTAACACCGTGTTAACAACGGGCTAACACTACGGTGTTAATTGCATAAAAGTGTAAATTCCGTGTTAAACACCTAGTTATCTTGGTTTTATACACGTGGCTCAGTATAGTTTCCCGAGTGTTGAAACACCGTAGAAACACCAGAGGAAACACGGTGGTAACACCGAGCTGACACTGGTGTTTTGAAGAGTTAACACCGGGTTAACACCGGGCTAACACTACGGTGTTAATTGCATAAAAGTGTAAATTCCGTGTTAAACACCTAGTTATCTAGGTGTTATATACGTGGCTCAGTATAGTTTGCCGAATGTTGAAACACCACAGTAACACCAGAGGAAACACGATGATAACACCGAGCTGACACTGGTGTATTACTGGTGTTTTAAATAAAAGCAATTAATTATCGTAATAATTTACATTCGTAATATCTTAAAAGTACTTTAAAATTAGTAATAATTTATTATCGTTGACCTCTTTTTATTATTTAAATAATAAAAATTGTTGAGTTTTAGGTCTTTTTATCAATTTAATTGATCGACGTTTCGAGTCCTTTTATTTATGACCCATTTTCAAGGATGTAAAATGACAAATTACTTGACAAAATAATAAAAAATGTACTTTATAATATATAAAAGCAAACAAACTTTGATATAAGAAGTAAGACTACGGTTAAATTTAGTAGGCCTTATTAATACCCGCCGACCACGTTATGTAAGAAAAACAAATTAAAAAATATTTGGACCACGATACGATATTCAAATTTTTAAGATCTTCGAAGGATGTATTTATAAAGATAAAAATTTAATTTTATATTTGCTATGTGCATTGCTACAGCTGCCCTCTGGTGGCTCAATAGAGCAAATAAATTCGGACTGTTGACATATAAAAATACACTAATAGCGCACAATTTTTTATTTTTAATATATTTTTGATGTACGTTTAGTATAAGCGCTGATGTAATGTACATCTGTAATAACTGAGGCAACAAATTGTGCGAAAAATGGGTGAGTGCGCAATGGGAAATTTGAATATTTTGGTTTTGTATGACTTTTGTTGTGACACTTCTCTTCCCTTTTTTGAAAGAAATTCACGAATAAAAAAAATATACTCAAAAAAGGGTGAAATAAAATAAAAATTAAAGATTTTAAAAACCCCCTGACAAAAAAAATTCCAAAAATTAATATTAATAATAAAAGCGCCTTACCGCCTTACTTTAAAAAGTACTGTTCCCTTTAACCCTAGATTACTAGATTTATTTTGCCGAACATAATTCAGGGTTCTTATATGGAAAACCTGGAAATGTCAGGAAATTTAAAACTTATCAGGGAAAGTCAGGGAATTTAAAATTTTTATGACCAATGTCAGGGAAAACAAATTTTGTCAAGGAAATATTTTTAAATTTTACATCATTTTTTTTTTTTTTTAAATTTTTTTTCACAAGCAAATTATTTACAAGAATTATAAATAAAATTTCTTATTTACAACAAATTCAAAATTTACAAAATTAAGTCAATTTATAAACTGAAAAAATTAATTTTTACAAATCAAAAATTTAAACTTTTAAACATTTTTCAAAAAATGATTTGGTAACACGACAATATATTACTGTATGAAATAAATGTTATAATAATATTTGTTTTTATTATTTTGAATTTTTTTCGGTGCAAATTGTTTTCCGATTACTGTACTATTACCATTGTTTGGTATTACGATACTAAAATGTCAGTTCAAATTAAAATTTTTGTTAAAATTAAATTTATGACTGTCTAGTAATCTAGGGTCAAAAAGGAAAAAACAGTTTTTTCTTCTTTACTCAACAACATAAACTCTCGGACACTTAACTCGAAAAATCAACTTATCATTCCCCCCCTCTCTACAAAATTTAAACTCTAATTTTAAAGTCAGAGGAAACGGAGAACTTTTAATACGGAATGTATAAACAGGTTTCGTAAGGGGAACAAATATCCGTTTCCCCTGACTTCAAAATTAATGTTTAAATTTTGTAGTGAGGAGGGGGGTAAGAATGATAAGTTAATTTTTCGAATTAAGTGTCCGAGAGTTTATGTTGTTGAGTGCAAAAAAAAAGTTATTTTTTTAAGGGAACAGTAGTTTTCAAAGTAAGGTGCTATTATTACGTATCAATTCTTATTTTTAGAATTTTTTTACAGTCAGGGGTTTTAGTGGGGGGGGGGGTGATAAATGGTGATAAAAAGGATGATAAGTTAATTTTTCGAGTTAAGTGTCCAAGAGTTTATGTTGTTGAGTGAAGAAGAAACAATTATTTTTTTCTTTTTAAAGGGAACAGTTGTAGTTTTTGAAGTAAGGTGCTTTTATTATCAATTTTTATTTTTAGAGTTTTTTTACAGGTGCAGGTTTTTAAAATTCTTAATTTTTATTTTTGTTTGTTTATGTTTGAACGAATACTGTATTCGTTAAAGAATTCGTCGTGTAAAACTGAACTGCAGCCAGGCCCAACCAGGGGGGGACGCTTGGGGATTTGTCCCCGACGCCCGGGATCCCTCAAGGGCCCGGACGAATTACTAAATAAATTCCATAAATAAAAAGGACGATCGACTTATCAAGATTGCAAGAGACTTAAAGAGATGGATGGAGAGCTGGGTGTCCACATCAGAGGAAATGTGAAGAGGGGAAAAGCGTGAAGAAAAAAAGGCAGATGCCTATAATAAAAGTAGAAGAAGAAGAATAAATAAAAAGGAAATAAATAAAAAATTTGAATGAATAAAAAATTTGAATGAATAAAAAATTAGATAATAATATTGTGATGTAAGGTACTTCTGAAAATTAGTTGAAAACTACTGAATTTTTTATTTTTTAATTAATTTTATCCATTTTAGTTGTTTTGTGCGTAGTTTTTCTTAATAAAAATACAAAGTTTTATGATTTTCTTTTTTATTTATGAAATTTTTAAGAGCAGAGGGTCCGCGAAAAGTCTTGCCACGGGGCCCGACGTGGCACTCGACGGCCCTGACTGCATCAATCCATTTATTTCTTTGTTGCTGTTTGTGACTTGCTCTTGGGAATATATAAAACTTGCAATCACTATTTTTACCACTATTATGGCAATTAACAACACAGCACGTTGAGTGACCACCCATTTTAATCATACATATGTCTTAAATCACGTAAGGCAAGTCTGAAAAAGTCCACATTAAGTTCTATTACCGGCCACGCCGAGCGCTTCGATAGGTTTGCGTATCCCCTCTTAACCCATGCACACAGCGATATTCAGTAATATTACAAAAAATATTTACGTATTATTGAAACGATTTTTATTAGGGTATAGGCCTTATTATGCGCAGGTACCTTACCTGAAATTTTTAACTGTTTTTTCCTTAATTTAACGTATAACTTGAAATTCGTTGATTCTAGACGATAAGGGGTTATAATCTAATTTGTAAATAAGCGAATGATCTTTAAAAAGTTCTAATCCATTAAGCTTGTTTGAAATCAAAAATTCAAAAAATTGCTTTAAAGGGAGGTACCCCCCAAGGGTTTGGACTTGGACAAAAATTTAATTTGAAAATTTCTCTTAGAAAAGTGACACTCTGTATGTACATATGTTTTTTACATATTATGTAAATAATTTCAAGAATTTTATTCAATGAAGGTAGTTCATTTATTATATTTCGTTAAATGTTACAGAAAAGTTAAACCGCTGAGCTTATTTTGCGTCACGCTATATTAGCTTATTGTGAAAAAAATATAGGCTTATATATCTTTTTAACATTCAGTGACATCAAAACGAATTTGATTCATTTCGGTTCGTTAAATCGTTCACCTCAAAAAACAAATAAATATCGTACCCACACGAAATCCCTTATGAACAGAATACTTACAAATTTTTATTTTTTCTTTGAATATAAAAGCTCCACAATATTGGAAATAATATAAAAATTGTTGAAAGTATGCTTGGATTCGTATTATTTGAATCATCAATCTGAGGTTTAGTGAGTAAATTTAATGTCATCTCCAAAGCTACATCAGCTTAATATTTCATGCTTATATTAATTATCTTGGATAAAATTTTACACCTATTAGACAGTTTACCTTGAAAATGCAACAATTTAGTTACTGTATGTAGAAGATAAATTATTTAACTTTCAAAGTATATTAAAATTTATATAATCCATCTATTTCGAAACACATTTTTTTGATTTTATTTTCAATAATGTGAAACTTGATGTTATATTAGCCAAGCTATTTTAATTTAACAAAATTTCAGTTTACCAAGACATAAACTTAGATTAATTTACTTTCGTATGGCTCAATCGTTGTTGGGACAGACTTGTTAAAACTTGGAGTTTTAAATCTCCCGCCTCCAGCTTATTAAACTCAAATTTATCTTATTAACTAAATTAACATATTTCTCAGTATCCTATTATTGGTGTTCGACAACATCTATATTATTATAAATTAATTTTCTTTTTATTCTGTTTGTTAAGACCTCATAATATAGTGAAAATTATTCATATTCACTTTTATGAATAAACTAATGCATAGAAGATGTATACCTATGTATTTATTCATAAAAGTGAATAATTTTCTTTCGGTTTTTGTATTTGTAACAATCTAATTTGTGACTGTAATTCATTGTAAACCTAGGTTTTAAATCTGAAACGCAACGATAATGTAATAATTAATAACTGGTTAATTACTTTCAATTTAATTTAAAAAATAAAATAATAAAGTTAAATATGGAACAAGAGAGAAAAGAGATAAGATGTTAGATAGACTTCTAAAAACGAACGAAAAGTAATAAGAAAACATAGACGAAAACGTTTGGCAAACTTAAAAGCGAACAAAGTCAAAAACCTGCAATCTCCGAAGAGTAGACTGAGTATCTGAAGCCAAGTTGATGGAATTTAATTAATAGGGTGATTTCCCGTTGCCTTCCCCATAGCCCACAGATTTGTCTTGAGCTTTAGATCACAGCAGTGTATTTGCTGCAACCAGGATTTGAACTGCGCTTCCATACCCGCAGTATACCATACTGCTGATCTCTTTTATTATTTTTTTATTATACTATATTTTTACTATTAATATTTACTATTTATTGAAAAATATATCTCAATTTTTATCTTTGAAACAAGAAAGATTTCGTAAAGAAAGCTTTTTCTTAAGCTAAAAAAATCTTGTTTTACTCCGTTCGTCGGGATTTCCCTGTCATGAACTGCATCTGGCTTCGCCTGGGACTTATAATGAAAAAATTTTTTATTTATTTATATTTATTTTTAGCATTTACATTCTATTGAATATTGCTATCCCGATCGGGATTTACAAATTCATTTGACAGGGAGGGTTAAAATTAAACATTGCTCAATTTTATTCTTCGTTAAAACTTTGGATGTTTCGTTGCCTCTGTGACAATTTTTCTCCAACTCAGTCTGTCCTGTACGTTCAACTGCCATTCTTCAACCTCCATCGCTCCCTGGTTGTTTATCTCCTGGTCCCACCATCTTATTTTTGGTCTTCCCCTTGTTCTATCTTCATTGGGTTTCCATGTTGCTATTTTGCTCACTATATTATCTTTACTTCTCCTCATAATGTGACCCTACCATCTTACTCTTTGCGACTTGATGTATTTTCTTCACCTTGTATCTTCACCTTGCATCTCCTTTTCTATATCGTGATCCTACGAAGGATCTTTCTCTCAAATACCCTGAGGCGTGCAGTTTTTCTTCCATATTTGTTTTATCTTCGACTTATCATGTTCCATTTTTCCTTCTTCATCTATTAGTCCTTTTCGTTTTACTATGTCTTGGTTTTTAGTTTCTTAACAGTGGATAAAAGACTCTTGCGTTGTTGAATTTGTTGCTCGTATTGATTTTTTCCATTCTCTTCATGATCCAAGTGTTCCTCTTCTGTTTATATATAGTGTTGGCTTCTCTTATACTATCTGTATTTTATCAAATCTTCTTGTCTTCCTGTTTTTAACCATTTTGATCATCTTTCCGTTTTGATTTTATTGCATACGGCTCATTCTTCATCAAGCCATCCTTTATCTCTCTTCTCTTTTCAGTATCCTACTGTTTCTTTTACGCTTTCATGTATACAGAGAGTAATGTTGTTCATTTCTTGATTTAGGCTGATAACTGTTTCTTTTTTGATAAGTTTTTCTTTTACTCTATTTTCGTACAGTTTCCTGACTTCTCTGTTCTTAAGCTTTTTTATTGCTATTTTTTGGGTTCTTGTTTTTGTTCAGTCATAGCTTGCTGCTTTTTGCCTTATTTTCGTTATAAATAGCGATTTGAATTTAATTTTTTTTTTCATATTTTGAATTTACATTGTACTTTGATTATTATGTTGTAAATAATTTGTAAAATGTTGTAAATATTTAAATATTTTGAATTCACTCGTGTTTCCCGCCGACGTGTTAAGTTGGCAGTGGCATTATGAAAAGACGGAGTTTTTTGCCGTTGCAGCTTCACGTAAAGAAGTTGGTTTTTGGTAAAATTTGATTATATTTGCGTTTGTAGTTAGTGATTAATTAGTGATTAAGCAGATAACTCTGGAGTCCTAATGGAGCACCGAGGTATAATTTGCTTTAAAAACCCTTCATAAAATGAAGTGGTTGACCAAAACCCATCCTGGGTTGTAGCCTCTTACTTACTGTTATTAGTGATTTGATTTGGGATATTTTGATTTGTAAATAAATAAATTTGATTGGGTCAGTAAGATTTTTTATTAATAATTTGGATTCTATTTATCCGTATTTGGACGATTTTTGAAAAGATATTTGGTGATGTTTGGAAGGATTGGTAATTAATTTGGATGATTTTGAGGAGGGTTAATTCATTTAGATATAAGAATTAATTTGATTATATGGTAAATTCGTTAAAAGTTAAAAAATTTAAATAAAAGAAAATTTAAAGGCAAAGTAAAACCAAGTACGATAGCAACATGTGCTCCGGTTATCGCCCACATTTGGTTATCCGTGACAATTCGAATATTTTATATTGAAATTTATTTTAAAGTTGTAATTAATTTTTAAAACTTGGTTTTGAATTTTAAAAATTATAAATTCTTCTGGAAATTTAGTTAAATCACAAAAACTTTGTTGCTGGTGGTCAGACACAAGTTTTCAAACATTTTATAAAAAAATGATAAAAAACCATCATCAATACATTGCATTTATTTGACGCTCAACGTGGGGCTAGATCATTAAAATTGAATAAATTAAAAATTTATAAAGAATTACCAGATCATCGCAATATATATTTATTTATTGATAATTTTATTAACAATTTATTGTATACAACAAACAATACTCATTTTTGAGTGGTTGATAAACTCAGATTGGCTAGTAATACCTAACTAACATCTAATGCATAAGAAAGCATTCATTGCAGATTCAGATACAGCTACAACTACCGCTTTTTTTGAAAATTAATAAATTTATTGTTTACATTATTTATCGATCAATATTTATAAGTTTCGCAATTTTTTTATTGTTATTTTGATCCAGTAGAATGTCAATATGACATCCATAACTTTCTGAAAGTTACAATGCACCTCTGGTTAAATAAATTGTTAATTGACCCATCAGCAAAAGTCAAATTAATAATGAAAATTTTCTAAAGATGCCTTAATCGAGTGGAAAGATACTTCAATTTCTGCTTATAAAAAATTACTCTAAAATTGAATTCTTACGACGAAACGTCTCGCGGAGAACCATTTTGGCTCCGAATCGGCTAGACCGATAAAATTGTATTAAAAAATTTAACTCTTTGGGTCAGGATTTCAGTAGTACAACATGGTAGTTTAAACTTTATTTGACCTACTTTCGGGTTTAAATTGACATTGAGATATTGGCTTTTAAGTGAGCGGTCATCGCCCTTCTCGTATCAGTCGCTACTGAATAATAAAATAATAGTCGAGGTATGGATAACGCCGAACATGCAGGACCGCATTAAGAATCATCACATGAATACTTGAATATAATAATTTTTAAATTCAAACTTTTGAAATGCTATTCGTAATTCATATTCTATTTTGAATATAATGAACTTAACTATAGTTAAGTTATCATGTATTGTTCGTAAACTCCTAAATATTGATGAGGCATTTGATGGGCATTTTAACGACCTACTAAATAATTCAGTTTTTCTTGTTTTTTTAAGAGGCACAAGTGGAATCGATGTAGATCTTCGAAGAGTGGATATAGACCAATGCCCTCTTCCAAGAGATAGTACTCAGCTTAATATATTTGCAGCTTCGGATAAATGTAAAAAAAGAACCACATACGTAAGTAACTCAAATTTTTATTTATATATTTTACTGTGGAGTATTGTTTAATTATGTTTTAATTATGAAGGTTTACAAAGTTCATCTCGAAGTATAAAGTTACATAATCATTAAGAATGTATTTATTTAGGATAAATAATCAAGTTCTGAAACTGTTTGTTTGTTTAGTGCGTACCTGTATCTGGTTTGGGTTTTCGAAGGGGAAGCTACAAGTGTGTATGTCGCCTTGGATATTACTTTCCCGATATTAAATCGGAACGACGTTATTACAATGGAACCGTTATAGAAGAGGAATATGAAAAACTAATGCTGGTATAAATTTAAATATTTGTCTAAATTAAACTTTTATAATTAAGAGGGAACCGTACTCAGCTCATAAAGTAATTCTCCTGCTACTTAAACACAACAAAAAAGAAAAAATTCCTAATTATTATTCTAACATTATAGGGTCAAGAAAGTCAATATGCGTTGCCAGGAGTTTTTCAATGTTTTCCCTGTGCCGAAGGTTGCGAAAGTTGTGAAGATGACCGTCCATGTGTTGTATCCCTAAACTGGGTAATGAGGACAGCAATTTTGATTCTATCCTGCATCGTCATATGTTGCTTACCAATTGTAATTTTCTTTACTTGGAGATACGGCAATGTCAAGGCAAGTCTTTACAATTTTATCTGCTAATAGAACTAAAAATCGATTTCTCATCAACTGCTGAATTTAACACAGCCGTTTCCGATTGCATTAATATTATAAGTTGACATCTTAAAATTTGAATTTCCTTTTCCAAATTTAAATAATTTAACTTAATTATTTTTATTATTTGGGAGTGTTTTTTAGGTAGATATGCTAAATCTTTTGTTTGCATTCAATTTATGGCTTACTGAACTATAACACTTATTTTCCTCCTTGAACTGCTTTGAACCATGGAGCGCAACTATGGGAAAATTAACTTTGTGTCGTAAACATATTTTACTAAAATTACCTGAACGTTTTAATTATACATACATGTTTTAACTAATAGAATGATCTTTCTAGTTTGTGCTATGTACTCATTTTTCTTTTTATATGCAGGTGGTACGTGCTGCAAGCCCAGTTTTGTTACGAGTTATTACCCTGGGAGCGTTCTTAATTTATTGTACGGTAAGTTCACCTACGTAATAATTTATTTCATCTAACCCAATGATGTATGTACCTATTGCAAATATTTTAGAAATAATTTATTATTGTGCACGAAATTTAATTAAAATATTTTACGTGTTTCGACTTTCGAAGGTGGAACTGCAATTTTTCACAATTAAAATAAATTTTAACGCACCCTATACAACTATTGAAACCCTAACAGAATTCATAAGCAAGAAAAGCCCACAACCAGCTACCAAATTTGTTTGTGGACTTTTTATAGCATTGAATATAATATAAAAAGTCGCCCGCTAGGAGATTCCAACTTAGAATTTCTAGGGTATGTACTGGTGCTCTGTGTGCACAGACCAACTAATCATCGAGAAACGAACTGATCTGTATACACTAATTCATCTTACCTGTGGCAATATTTAACTTGAGGTACGGCCGCTACAAATTGATGTAATTGTGGACACTGCCCTTTTTGGTGTCTTTTTTGGAACGGCCCTTTTTGGTTTACCCCCTCATGGGTTACAGGACAGTTGGCCCTGGCGACAATTGATCTCCACGACTGTTGGTCTTATGGCAAATAGCCTCCATGACAATTGATGTATGCGCTTATTGATCTCACGGCATAGTTTTAGTGAATAGGTTTACAATCAAGGAGTTTTTTCATACGTTTATGAGCAGGCATTGACTTGGAAAGAATATCAAAGGTCCTAAAGACTTCATAAGCAGAATCAAAGGCAGAAGCAACCATGCTACGAATTCATCATTATTTTGTTATTCTTGCTTCACTTGTTTCACAAACTTTTCGTATGACACTTTGACAAGCCGCTTCGAAGTCCACCAAACTTTTTTTTTATTTTTATCTGGAATAAGATTTTAAACACTTGCAGTATGCCATCGTTTGTTACGAGACAGGATAACCCAACTATACTTTTTATAGTATGACTTGAAGCAAATAAAAACAGATCTGAAGCAAACGAAAATAGACCTGGAACCAATGAAAGCATACCTGGGGCACATGAAAACAGACTTGCAGAAAATGAAAACAAATCTACAAATAAAAATTATGATTCAAACACATATTCATTTTTATCCTTATGAAATCTCAATAATATCCTCTTGCTGCAATGATGCACCATATTATGGTCTGCATAATATACCACAATATTGGAGATGACCTCCAAAATACGCATATTACGTACGCAATCTTGCAATTGACGCTTTCTTCTTCTTAGGGTGCAGTCTCCTATTGGAGGTTGGCGATCATCATCTGAAACCCTTCTCTGGCCTGCGCCATGCGTATCAGTTCCGCAACACCACGTATGCGAAACCACTACCGCAAGTTTTGCAACCACGAAAACCGCTTCCGTCCCAGACCTCTTTTTCCCTTAATCTTACCCTCCATAATCAGTTGTAGTAGTGCATATTTCTCGCCGTATGATATGATCAAAGCATGCCGCTTTTCTTTTTTTAATGATGGTGAACAGTTGACGGTCGAGAATCCATAATAAGATTCAATGCATCCTGCGGTACAGCCACATCTCAAAGCCTTGAGCTTGTTAACGGAGGACCTTTACTATACGGCAACGCGTTTCCAGTAATTAGTCGCGACTATAAAGAAGCTGTTTCATTTTTTGGAAGGTGCTTCGTGTCATTGCAATCCTTGTCCGAATTTCTTTATCCGGGTCTCAGTTTTCTATTAATAAACATTTTAGTTATTTGAAACTTATCATTCTCTCTATTGGATTGCCATTAACATTGAAATTTCAGTTTTATTGATGACCATTATCTTTGTTTTATTTATATTGATGTTGAGTCCATATTTGTTGCTCATCGTGTTGACTTTATCCAGGAGATACTGGAGATTTAAAGGATCTCCATAGCAATTCGATAGGATTTAATAGGTAGGAGCAAGGAGCCAGACGCACGACCTCAATATCTTCTTCTGGTGTAACCACACTCACATGCTATCTTGTACAGGTAGAAATTTGCACTGCATAGGAGCAATGAGTTCCACCCGAATTTTAGCATTTCAGCAGCGGCGTGATTCTTACAGAGAGGAAGTTTGCAAATTGCAATGAAAGAATTCAACACCTTACATTCACAACACCCCGAATTGGATTTCAGGGACTACCGCAGGAGCATTTTCTTGGATATGCAGACCATGTGGAATGGTGTTCATTGCGTCAAGAGGATATTATTGAAAATTCATAAAGATAAAAATGAATATGTGTTTGAGTCATAATTTTCATTTGTAGAGGATTAGTTTTCATTTGCTCCAAATCCGTTTTCATGTTTTCAAGTCTGTTTTCATTTTGTTCCAAATGTTCCAAATTTTATTTATAAAATATACTTTTGGTATAGATTCCCAAATTTTAAATGGAGGATATATAATTGAAAAACTATTCCCGGGACAACGTTAAATGTTTCGTCGGCAAACCAAACGTCTGCATTAGCCAATCCATCAAGCAGAACATCAATAGCCAATCTTTTCCAGGTCCAGAATCAAACAGCAGCATAGAAGCAAATTTATCAGAAAAAACAAAATTTAGATCCATTGGAATTGGAGGAAGAATGTCTTCAAAATTTTTCTTACGATGACGCTGTAGTGTTTTATATAATGACGAAGAGTTTCATAGGAAGAGCCATCAACACATTGTTACTTAAATCTTGGGTAATGACCCCCTGCACTGCTCTTGGTGTACTCTGAATTCCGTTATCTTTTCTTTCATTGTCCCTACTACTTTTCTAGCTAAAGCAACTAAGTTTTTTTTGTGGCAATACTCGGGAATATTTCCAACCGCAGCATAAAATGCATTAATCCTAATTCGAGCTTTGTAGCCTAGCCGGCAATAATTGGAGCACCGCCAAGTCAAACTTAGAGGCTTCTAAGAACAAAATCTTCTTCTCGGTAGCGGAGTACGTTTTGCACACACTTCTGCTTAAGTGAATATGTCTATACTAAATCCATGCTAAACATCCACAATGTTTGTGATCTAATCATTATAATTTCCAAAAGTATTCAATTTCAGTAGTGCCATCTATTGATGTTCTATTAAATTTCAAAAACATTGCTAACTGGGAAAACAGTTTTTCGCGATTTTTACGTTATTTTTTCTATTTGCAAAAAAATCTTTTGGAACAATATAGACCAAATCTGGAAAAACCTGAAACAACCTAGAATAACTTTTAAAAATAATTTTTTTTTCTCAAATTCCCTCTTAACTTGAACTAACCTTATCTTCAACTTCTTTCCTGACTTGATCTAACTTGATTCCAACATTTACCATATCCTTTCTGTTTTACTCGACCGTCTTAGTTATCATTGCTTCCAATTTCACCGCTTTATTTTTCATCTCCTCAACCTTTTTCTCAAATTCCTCTTTGATTCCTTTTACCAATAAACCCATCGTTTCCTTAGCCCTCTCATCCAGTTTTTTATTAATTTTTTCTGCTTTGTCCTCCACTTTATTATTAATTTCTTGTATCTTCTTATTGGTTTCTTCTATTTTCTTATTGATTTCTTCTGCTTTGTCATCCATTTTCTTCATCATCATGAAAAGCATCTTCTCAAATTTGTCTTCCTGTTCTTTTGGTTTCCCGGAAACCTTCTCTTCATCTCCTTTTGCTACTTCTTCCGGTCGTTCTTCTTCCACTCTTACTTCTTTCTCCAACATCTTCAACATCTACCTCTTCATCTTCCCTTCCCGTTTCTGCTAACCATTTACCGTTCCGTCTTGTGATTATTTTACCAAATTAATCTGCAATCGTAATCTTAGGTATTTTTTCCTATTCTAGCAGGGGTCAAGTTTCACTTGAGCCTGTTTCGAGTCCCTGCGCGGGCGCCAAATTTGCTATGTTTTCTTTTATTATATTAATATTTTAGAAATTTACAATAAATTGTATTCAAAATTAGATAATCACAATTACATTGTTTATTATTTGGCAGGTCATCATTAATTATTATTCGACTACCTTTTTTTTACATCGTTGATTTTTTTATTACCATTTTGATTCCCTTCCCTTCCCGTATTTCAACTTTTACAACCCATTATTCTTGTCTAAAAGACCAACCCTAGATATCATTGCAATATATTATATTATGTAGGTTCAATTATGTATTTTTAGTTATTCTTTATATTTAATAGAATTAGTATGTCTCAATAATAGTTTTGCTCTAATAACGCAATCCTAATAATAGACACCAGCTGAGTTTATACCAAGTGCAAACTTTTAACTAGAAATGGTTACGACCCTTGCTCAACAATAGTTCCAAAAAAACAAAATTAAACAGCACTGTTGTCGTCATGACGCCAATAAAGCAAAGAATAAAACATGAAGTAAAAGCAATGTTAAAAAAGTAATCAATGTACCTCTCTGCTTTTAGTACACAAAAAGAAAATTCGCTAATGTTTGAGAGTTGGTAGCGATATGGCTTAACCTAAATCATCGAACAATTTGGATTGGCTATAGAGTCAATAAAGTGAAAAATGAATGTATAATATAGTTCAAAAGTATTCTATAATTTATTATTATATTAAAAATTACACTAACTAGTTGGTAAGGCGGTGCTTAGGTGGTGCGGCCTAGTGGCCGCAGAAAAAAAATAACATTAAAAAATAACTGTATTGAAATACCGTACAGAATGAAATAAATACTAGGCACTACATCAACTACATCAATCAAAAGCCAATAATAAATTATTTTTAATTATTACATACACTTTAATTATATTGTAATTTTTTTTCTAATTTTCAGTCGATTGTAATGTATCCAACACCAAACATATATACTTGTACAGCGAGAGTCTGGTTAAGAGAAATTGGATTTTCATTAACATACGGAGCTCTAATGCTTAAGACGTGGAGGTTTGTACAAATTTATTTAATTTTATTAATTTGTTATATATAGACAGTTTATCACCTAATAAAACTTTGCAATATATTGATAAATCGCAAATTTGTAAACCTCTTAACTGTCGAGCACGTGTTTCTAATAGTTTTTATAAGATTCTGGATTTTGTTTGAAAACTTTTTTGATTGTAGCTGCTGATGCTGTAAAAAAATACGTGACTGAAAGCACTTTACTAGTTGTCATTGATTATTAGACCTCTTGGTAGTAATAAACACCGAAATTGTTTATTGCATTGTGTTTTCATTTAAAAACAATTTATAAATATTTTCCTTAGGAAAATACGACATTTTTATTAGAGAAATACAAATCAATTTAAAGAGGAAGTGCTAGGATAACAAAATGACCTATATTTAATTTTGAATCTCAGCTTATATTTTTAGAAGTAAAAAAAATTAAACCTTATTCATACATGTACATATATTGCTATGTTCTACCTTTAAGTTCAAGAGTGCCCTAATGTTATGATAAACATTTTATAAAATTAATTAATGATTTTGTTTTAGAATATCTGTGATTTTTCGTGTTCGATCTGCCAAAGCTGTCAAAATAACTGACGTAAATTTATTGAAACGCCTGGGCATTATAGTAGCTGTATTCAGTATGTTTTTGATTATTCGTACCTTGGTAGCGCCACCTGTAGTGATTATTGGTAGGACAGCAGATGACCTTAAAGCTTATCTTTGCCAAACCAATTGGTGGGATCATTCTTTCACTACACGTAAGTATTATTCTAACTTTCCGATATTTTCTATTTCACTATAGTAAAATAATAAATAAATAATCAAATACTGATATATTTTGATTAATAAACCGGTTTCGACTTGACGTCATCATCAGCAAAATATCTATAAAATATATCTTGAGGAAACTGTTTGGTTATATTTTTATGTATTTATTATAATTTATAAGTTAGTTCGAAAGGGAATCCTACAATCATAAATTGAATTTTATATTTTCAAATATTAAATTTAATCTTTATATTATACCATTAAATATGAAATCTAAGAGCACGGTCACAGGCTAGCGGTTAGAGCGTTAAACTAAAGAAAGTGACGCCAGCTGTATAAACTAAAAACTTTTATAAAATAAAATATGAAATTTATATTAGGTAACATAACTAAGCAGATATTTTATACAGAATGGTAAAATCAATCATTTTGTAATGCCATCCCACGAGGTGGTGAGATGTCCCTATGGTTATAGTGTAACAGATTTGACAATTTAATAATATGTATATTTAATATTATCGCCTCCCCGACATAGTCGATAATATTATAATATATGACTAGCGATCAAAACGTTTAGGTTTGAATCTACCCAACGGTAAAATTTGATGTGGCGTTAAATTTTTTAAAACGATTTTTAAGATTACGTAACAGCATAGCGGCAAATCTTGCTTATCATGTGGATTGTATTCATATAATAATAATAATAATAATAATAATAATAATAAGTTTATTTTTCTAAGAAAATGTACATTATAAATTGCACATCAGAAAAAGAAAAAATGTCACATAACTCTTAACAAAATTCAAATTCTCCAGTAAAATTTACAAAAATTTTTTTACATCATAGGGTTCTTCTTCAATTAAAAATTTATGTACAGCTTTTTTATAGTCTTTAAGAGTATTTATTGTTTTAATTTCGTTTGGCAACCTATTGAAACATTTTATGCAAGAATAGTAACAGTTCTTCTCCGTTGTTGTTAGACGATGTTGTGGAATTTTGTAATCCATGCTTCTTGTGGGATAGTGGCTTTTTTCATTAAAGTGCTGCGAAAACAAATGCTTATTTTTATATATGAATAAAACGCACTCCTGTATATAAATTGCCCACACTGTTAGTAATCCATTTTGTTTAAATTTTTCTCTGCATGTTTCTCTAAATTTTAGTTTTAGTATCGTTCTTAATGCTTGTTTTTGTATCTTGAATATTTTATCAATTTGTCCACTTCCATAGAAGATTATTCCGTATCTTACTTTTGATTCAAATGTTGCCTGATAAACCGTTTTTAGTGTTCCATAACTTACATAATTCGAAATTACTCTTAATCCATATACTATCGCAGTTAAGCTTGTTGCTACTGCTCGGATGTGTTCTTTCCATGTCAGCTCACAGTCTATGTGTAATCCCAAAAATTTGGTACTGCTACACAATTCGTATTTTTCTCCATTTATCTGTAACCGCTCAGGTGTTTCAAGCCCAGAATGTAAAGTTTTAAATAATATTAAATTTGTTTTCTGCTTGTTTAATATCATTCCATTTGCAGCAAACCATTTTTCTACTTTTCCAAAAAATTCGTTTGAAGAACTTACCACCTCGGGCCATGTCTCGCCTCTTATTAATAGGTTTGAATCATCAGCATAGTTGGTTAGGTACTGTAATTTATCTGCATTTATCGTGCGTGGTAATTCGTTGATGTATATTATGAAATACAATGGTGCTGCAATACTACCCTGCGGTGCACCGATAGTTATACTCTCACTTTCTGATCTATATTCTACCCCATCGCTCACTATAGAGACAATTTGTTTTCTTCCTGTAAAATAAGATTTGATTAACTCTAATGCCATTCCAGTTACACCATAATCTTCCAATTTTTTAAAAAGTATTTCGGGATCTAGGCAATCATACGCCTTTGTTAGGTCTAAAAACATTCCAAGTGCCAGTTCTCCATTTTCATACGCCTGTAGTACGTTTTTTACAAATTGAAATATTGCCGTTTGTGTGGATCGCCCTTTTTGGTATCCGTGTTGCATTTCCGTAATAATTTTGTTTTCTTCTAAAAATTCCATGACTTGCTTACACATAACCATTTCGAAAATCTTTGAGAAAGCTGTTAGTAAACTGATTGGTCTATAATTATCGTAATTTGACGGGTCGCCTTTCTTGTATATGGGCTTTACTATTGCTATTTTTAGTTGATCCGGAAATTTCCCATACTTGATCGAGCCATTTATAATATAGCAAATTGGATCTAGTATTTCAATTATGCTGTATTTGACAATACTAGTTGGTATTTCATCTATCCCACTGCTGTTTTTGTTCTTCATTCCTTTAACAATGTCTAAAATTTCATTTTTTGTTACTTGTCGCATTTCTAATTGTTTTTCACATTTATTTTTGTTTACTTTACATTTTTCCATAAAATTCTTTTGCTTTGCCTGTTTAATATTTAGAGACACTGCCTTTATCATATGTTGATTTAATTCATTTGCAATCACTGATAAATTTCCTTGTATTTGGAAATTTTTATTTTCTTCATTATTTTTAATCGAGTTTACCGTAGTCCACAAGGTTTTATTTTTGTTATCGGAATTTTTGATTATCTCGTCATAGTGTTTCACCTTACACTGTGCTAAATAATTGTTGTATTCTCGCTTAGTGCCATTATAGATTTTTTTGTAATCACTATTTACTGTACTGACTACCATAAGTATGTCTAATTTTTTCTTGTATTCTGCCAACTTTGGGTCATTCATATTTACTGCAAATTTTGGTTTGTATTTTTTAACTTTTCTTACAGGAAAATTTTCTCTGAAACATGTTTGGTAGATGTTTAGGAAGCATTCAAATTGTTCATTAATATCCTGTTTTTTTATGGAGTAAACTGACTTCCACGACGTTGTTTTTAAACATTTTAAAAACTTTTCTTTATTTTTTGCCGAAAAATTTCTTCTCGTGAATGTATTATTAATCTTATTGTTATTATTTATGGTAATAGATAATTTCTGTGCGTAATGATCAGAAATATGTGTTTTTATAACTTTTGCTTCATAGGGACCTTCAAGATTTATAAATATGTTGTCTATGCATGTCGATGTGGTATCAGTTTCTCTAGTTACTTCAAATATCGTTCGGTGCATATTGAATGAATTCAGCAAAGCCATTATCTCTTCAGTTTCGTTATTATCTCTCAACATGTTTACATTGAAGTCTCCTGCAATTATAATCGTCTTATTTTCTTTTGTTACATTGTTTAATATTTTGTTCATTTTCTCCAGAAAAGTGCTTAAGTTTCCATTTCTGTATACTGACATACATATCAACTTCACGCCATTCACCTCACATTCCATCCCTGAACACTCAAATTCTTTTATTTTTGAACAATTTGTAATATCCTTTCTATCTTTACATACGATACCTTTTTTTGCATACACTGCGGTTCCTCCATGTTGATTTTCTTCCCTACAATAGTACGCTATTAAGTTAAAACCATGTATTCCATAATTCTTCAATTGCTGAGCGGTTTTCCAATGTTCCGTGATGCACAATATATTACAATCGTCATTTTCTTGTAGCATAACTTCTAATTCCACCAATGAGTTTCCTATTGATTGTACATTTTGATGGATGACAGTAAAAAATTTTGATTGAACGTTTGAGTTATTGATATAAAGGTTATTTGGTTGTTTTTTAGTCTTGCCAGCTTTGTTTTCGTCTAAGCACTTCCTTGTTTGTTACAAGGGTATGTCATAATTTACATTTTGCTTCATTTTATTCACCATCCCATCATAATAAGGACACTCTGTGCTTTTTGCCGAGTGGTTTATGCCATATTTAGTTTTGAAAATTTTGTTGCTTCTAATACAATTTGCACACTTAATTTCTTCATTTTTGCATACGCAAAGATTTGTTTCATGAGAGCCCGCACATAGTGCACACACCACGGTTGCACTCTTACATTCTTTTGCCAAGTGGTAGTACTGACAGCATCTCCAACACCGTTTAATATGCAGAGAGTCTTGCACTGTGCAGCTCTTCCAGCCAACGAAAATTTTTCCTTTTGCCATTATTTCTTTTCTTGTTATTGGATCTACTGCCACAATTAAATGAGTTTCACCACCACTTCTTAAGTCAATTTTTCTTACTATTTTGAATTCAAATCCATTTACACTCGTACAAATTTTATTTTGAGCTATTATATTTTTTGCTAATGTTTCACTTTCCTCCATCGTATCGTCCTTTTCAGTATTTTTTATTATTATTTTTGGGTTAATATGCTTTTTAGTATTCACTTCGTATTCATCAGTGAGACTTTTTTGCAAATTCTGCCTGAGTTTTTCCACGGATTCTTTATTGCTGCAATTTACCGCGACTCCATTTCGCAACTTTTTTACATTATTTACTTCTATCGATAACTTTGTAGGATTAATGGCCTTCCGAATTTCCGATAATACATTATCAGCATCGCCAGTTTTAGTTTTTACATATATTGTGTTTACATTATTTACACTTTTTGCTCTCTTTTCAGGCCATTGTTGTTTTTGTTTATTTACATCTTTCCCTTCAGTCTTTCCACCACGGTTTGTTAATACTACTTCACTCATCTTTCTTGCACTCGATTGTGCACTCGATGTTTCAACCGATGAACTTGATTTTATAAGGTTAGGATTTTTTGTTTGCATGTTTGCTGCGATAAAACCATTTATGATTTCCTGAATAGTTTCGCTAGATGTCTCTGATGGTTCTAGATTAATATTTCTTTCATTGATTCTTTCTTTGTTTACTGCAATTAAATCTTTTATAACCTCCTGCAACTCTTTTATCACAGCGTCCTGATGATTCATTTTAGCTGTCTGTTCACTTACACTTTTTTCCAAGCTTTTCACTGAATTTTCCAAGCCATGCATGATATGTAGCAAATTCGATTTTCTCGAGTCACATGATCCACAAAACCACTTCAATCTTCCGCATTCAAGCAACAATTTGCTCTCATTTCTACCCAAGCCAGTACATGTCGTGTGAAATGTACCATCGCATCCACCATCACATCTTACAAATGTTTCACTTTTCCGCAAATCTTCAAGACACTCACAGCACCTCGAATTACACTCCTTCTCATGCGCCGCCATCTTGGCATATGACAAGTAACCAGGAATAAAATAATTAAAAGATGTCTAGGAACAACTACTGTCTTGTCTAGTGATGGTAGCTTTGACGACGGTCAGTAAATTGTCGTATTTTCATTTACCATTAATGTAGAAATTAAATTAGGTAAATGGAATTTAATCAAACATGGGGACTCTATAACTGGGGTTCCAAATTGGTATACTGCAAAGTTTTCTGCCTATAAATTAAAATTCCTAGTTGATGAAGTTATCGACTAAATTGAACTTACTCAATTTAAATCACTAAACTTTTATTCGATTAATTAAATATTGAGATAGACACACGAGTCATGAGTTCTCTCAGGATGCCATTCAAGATATATAAAAATACAGATAATTAAATTCCAGAATATGAAACGACACAAACATTAATGATCAAATCAAAACGAAAGGAAAAGCGTCAGTTGATGACTGAAGTTCCAACGTTGCAAAATTCAAAGTATTTTAATCAAGAATAAAAATTATCTGAAGCTCAGAGGCGGAGCTACCGGGATGCGGTGGGTGCGATGCACGCGGGCTCCTGCTAAAAGGGCCCCCAGTTGTACTGTGACCTTTTTAATCTTAATAAAAATCTCAAAAATAGGAAGTGCACAACTAGAAGCTAGTTGAAGTCTTCCGTACCAGGAATTTTACTATATTCTGTGGGGTGTACCACCCCCCCCCCCGGTGAGAGTTTTCACGATGCATAGATATATATGCTGAATAAATATGCACTAAAACTTTTTGTTTCTAAACAAACGATATGTACATAGATGTATTTGTTCTAAGAGAATAAAAAGTTTTCATATGAAGATAAATCATACAACGTACACACACTCACACCTTTGGGTTTTCAAACCGGGGGGTCTGGGGGGTACGGAATACCCTCCAGTGCACTAGCAATTGTAGTTAAAGGATTTTCCGTTTCCGGAATATATCTTTCTAAAAGATCTTACAATTACTATGTTCTGAGGGGTGTTCCACACCCCCCAGACCCCCCAGTGCAAATTTTTATGGTACATGATGTGTGAATGTGCATTATGACCTTTTGTTTATAAAACTGGGGGTATGAATTGTATACAAATGACGTATAAACGTACTTGTTCTGACAGACTGAAAAATTTTTATTGCAAAAATAAATTACAAAATGTGTACACACACTTTTGGGCTTTCAAACCGGAGAGTCTGGGGGGTATGGAATACCCTCCAGTGCACCAGCAATTACATATATTGCACTGTTAACAGTGGAAGACTGTTAAGAGTCCATACTTACTTTCTTTATGATGCAATGAATGCATAACTTAACGAACCTCTGCATCTCAGTGTTGAACGAAATAAGTAATGATCAATTTTTTTAAAATAATAATTTTCAAAGAAACTTAAATTTGAAATGAATTTTAAATTTATTTTTAGTTAAATAAACAAAAGAATTACAAAGATTGTGTTTTGATATTTCCGCCTAGCAATTCGCTCGTCCCGTATCTAAACTTTCCGTAAAATTCTCAATGTTCCGCAACCGCACTTTAAATATTCAGTTTATGAAAACCTAATAGCAGCAATTCTTCCTTCCGTTTCTTTTAAATGGTTTGTGGTTATCTTGTCACTCGCCACCACGTGAAATGGAGATACGTCCAAATAATCTCCAAATTTTTTTATGCCACGTTCCAAAATTATTCTTCTAAATTATCGTAGCACCTGATCCTTTTAAATGAAATTTGTTCTTGATTTGCCGAAATGAAA
This sequence comes from Cantharis nigra, assembly GCA_958510845.1. NCBI lineage: Eukaryota > Metazoa > Arthropoda > Insecta > Coleoptera > Cantharidae > Cantharis > Cantharis nigra. The sequence continues at coordinate 24,844,255 of OY294034.1, forward strand.
TTTATGCACTTAGTGAATGGTTCCGGATTCTTGGAACCACCACTTAACAACTTGATTGGACTCAAGTTCGTGTTCCAATATGTTGAACCTTTGTCCAAAATTGAACTACCTCGGAACGTATCCAGAGATCAACTTTCTCGGACCTCGTCCAAGGATTAACTAAATATTTTCGAATTGCTTTTCAGCCGTTTCCAAGCAATTCAAATGTTTTTTTCAGATTCTCATATTTTTATTTACAACGCGTTACTCTTGCTAAGATTCTTTTTTTTTTCTTGTTTGAATACCAGGGCGCATCGCAAATATACCTCACTACATGATTACTAGCCACATGGCTTTCCTAACCTTCAATTGTTCTATTTAACCTCACAACTGTACATCGTTAAATTTGACGTTGTCATAATTTATTAAATTAAGTCTCTTTGACATTTAAATCACGACATAATTATTTGACTTGACAACTAGTGACATCTGCATTTGGTTTGGTTAAGTTGCATTAAAGTTGTATTAAAGAACACCGCAATATATATATATTGCGCGATTTTTTTTTACAGTTCAGGCCGTTTCTCGCATCCTAAGTGCTATTCTTTTTTATTTATTATTTCTTTTTTATCTTCTTCTCGTGGCTTCTTATACTTCTTGATTCCATTCTCTCACAGGTCGCCCCCTTTTTCTCCTCTGTGGTGGAATCCATTCCCAAATCTTTAGAGGCCACCTGTGAGGTTGCATACGTCTTAAATGCCCATACCATCTTAACCTGTTCTTTTCTATATCGTCTATTATTGTTTTGTGTACCTTAATTCTCTCTCTAATCTCCTCATTTCTTATATGCTCTAATTTTGATATTCGACAACTTCTTCGTAATGCATCCATTTCAATTACTTTTAGTTTTTCTTTGTATTTTTTTGTGATTTCCCACGTTTCTGACCCATCAGTCAATATGGTTTTTATTGCGCAAGCAATTATATTTGTTGAAAAAACAAATTAAAGTTAAAACCCCCCAGTTTTTTATTTTTATTGTCAAAATCAAATTTTTGATTTTACTTTTCGATCACAGGCTTAGATCCCTTTTACAAGGAATTAAAAATTTTTAATTAAAAAAAATTAATATTCAAATAAAATAAAATGCATAAAACTCGAGAAAATCTAGAAAATTTTAAAGTCAATGAAATCTCAGAAAATGGAAAAATCGAAAAGAATAGATTTCCTCAAATTTCTCTTTAGTTTTTCATATGACAATTTCTCCATCACTTTTTAATTATATTTATTAGTAAACAAAGAACGGGAAATTTTAAGAATCCATAAATCCATAAAAATGTCACTAATTTTACATTTAGGAAATGTAGAAAATTAGAGGAAATAGAAAATTCTAGGATATTTTAGGAAATTTAGGAAATAAATCTATTTATTTTACTCGCTACTCGTTACTCGTTTCTATATCCGCTCTTGTTTGGAAGGAATTTTTAGGAAATCACGGAATTGCATGGAAATCGTCGGAATTTTGAGTCCTGTATACAAATTATTTTTTGTCTTTTATAAAAGCAGGGCCCCCGTTATAACAACTTCGCACACGGGTCCCTCACCTGCTTGTTACGCCACTGCTGAAGCGATTACCAATTCTTACAATTGCCTAATAAGGGACGTGCTAGAATAGATTAACGAACTTGATATATACAGTTGTAGTTTGTCAAAATTTTCAATTATAGTTTTTTTATATAAATTTCAAATCAATACTTCTAAACGTTTAAACTGCAGAAGTGTTTCCATCAATTCGTAATTTTAGAAAGCATTCCATTATAATTACATTGGCAGTAAGAATGTATCCAATAATAGTTAATGCTACTTAAAATGTAGCTTGAGTACACAAGCGATCTAAAGAATTTTGATCAAATAACTTTTTGTTATGGCCCATTAAAAAAAGTAGATTCACGTAAAGCATTAACGTTGAAACTGAAACCGTTCAAAAAATACTCGAGTAAAAGTTATTGCTCCTCTATTTGAAATTCGAAATTAAGGATTGGTGGATCCATGTCCTTTTTATTTCTTACTTTAAGAGAAGGAATAGCAGACAAAGTTTATCACCTGTATTCAAGACGTACAAATAATGGTCAATTTCTGTTCTTACACATGGGAAAGGGCGCCATAAAATTTTTATATTAAACAAAACTAACAAAATGTTAAAATAATAATAACAACGTTAAAATAATAATTTTATTATTATTATTAATTTATATTATTAATATTAATTCTTTTTACTTCAAATTTCTTATTTTTATGTTCTTTTCTATTAATAAAATTTTGGTTATTTTTCTTTCATTTGAATTATATCGAATAATCTTAAATTTAATCTGGATAAACCCTCAAACTAATACTCATTTCATAGCGATTCAGAAGCTTATGGCTGTAGTAGGCATCGAAATTGTTCTCTTGAATACTGAAAATGAGATTCGAGCTTTGCCCTTCTTATTCTAAGTGGGGTTTATTCAAAATTTTGCATAGGGCTTAAATCAAGTCGTTTGTAAATGTTAAAGATTTGTTAAATTTTCAGACGTATATACATACGAGAATACTGGAAATCGAATTCGGACGGAATTGCAAATATTTCACGCATTTCAAACTCAAATTATAAAAATAATACAAATATGTCAAAACCAGTTAATTTAAAAAAAATTCAATATTATATTTTAAAATGTTTGAATTTTATATTTTTACCAAAATCTTGTTTTGAAGCTTTCATACATTTTTACAGAAAATGTAATTTAAAAACTATTGAACAAATCATAACTTATATTTTATTAATTATATTTAAATTAATTAAATAAATTAAAGTAGCAAATAAAAATGATTTCTTTACTTTTTATCCTAACATAATTAATTTAGCAGTAATCGCAATATATAAAATTATACAAACCTAATTTGCCAAAATAATTCATGTGTATGTTGTTGTGTTTAAAAGTATTTTAAATTTAAAAAATTAATTTAATTAATTACTATTGTATGTTTAATAATTACTTTGTTTCAGTGGAAGTAATATTCCTTATTTGGGGTGTGAGGTTATGTATCATCGTCAGAAAAGCCCCATCTGAATTCAACGAAAGCAAGTTTATTTCGATGGCGATTTACAATGAATTTTTATTATCGGTTTTTTTAAACATATCAATGTAAGTATTTTATTTTTAAAATTTCTGAATACCCATGTCAAATGTCAGTTAAAAAGTTTTAATAAATATGGATTTAAAATAAAACCGTTTCTGAGTTATAAAGCAAAACATTAGTAGTTGAAATATAAAACTTTTTTGCAATACGAAAAAATATAATCCAATTTGTAACATTATGTATTTATAGATTATTCCAGACCTATTCTTTGACTATTATTAATTAATAATTCTTAATATTCTTTTTTTCTTTTATTTTCTTTAATTTTAACTTTTATAACTATTAATTATATTAACTTTTTTCTTACTTAATTTCTTTCTAGTTAAAGTTTTAATTAAAATTCATCACAAATTTTACGATAAATTTTAATAACAAAAATATTTTAAATAACGTTTAGTTGTTTATTAAATATATATTCGGGTGATTCCATGTCAAACCAACAAGTCACTCAAATTGACTATCACAGATTTCTTTTAAACTTTGATTAAATATACTCTTTAACATCCTGAATTCTAATATGATTTTTAAAAAATTCTAACTTTTATAGTTTTTTAGTTATTTAATTATAAGAATCGCCAAAACGACACTTTCTTGGCTCACGCTCAATCATACAAATTGATATAACTTCAGTTCTATAAATGCTACAAAGTTGTATAATAACTCATTTTAAAGAGAATTTAAAGGGCTTTAATTTGATGCTAATCTTGACCATTTTCTAATAAAAATAATTTATTTTGAAAAATTAAAAAATATTTTTGAAAAAATTTTTGAGTTATTGTTTTTTAAAAATTATTAAAAAAATATATATTTATAATGGTGCTTTGGTGAATACTTCATAAAAATTTTAGAGTGGGACCATGATGGGAACAGCAGTTATGATAAAAAACTCAACTTATGCTTTAGCTCAAGTATTTTAATTATAGTACTAAGAATATACATACAGGGTGTTTCCAAATAAACTTTACACAATTTCGGTGGTGTTAGAGGACACTTTTATAAGGAAAATATTTAATAAAATTTTTTTATAAATTCAAACCCTTGAGAGTTAGGCTTCTTTGAAGCATCTTCACTTTCAAATGGCCATAGCTCCAAAAATATTGATTTTTCAGTAAAAATGGTTTAGCGCTTTTATAAAGAGCGTGAAATAATCTACAAAGACGATTCAAACCTTTTATTGCCTAAAATCAACGGCTTTCGAGTTATGAATTAAAGTAAATAAAAAAATGTTGAATAGTTTAAGCATTCCTTATTTTAGTTTTTTCAAAACCCTGCCATTTTGAACACTTACTCAAATAAATTAATGGTTTAAGTTTAGTTAATAAAATAAATTTTCAATAAATATAATAATTTTGTGATTTTCATTTTTTATTTTGTAGCTACCTTATTTATTATTTTCTGATTTTCTGTGAAATGCATGGGTTTTTCAAAATATTTTACTAGACAAAGGTTGTAGTCCGTTAAATTTCCTATCCGGAATGGGGAATCAGATTTTTGTAAAGTGTTTCGTTTAAAGGATACAGGGTTTTGAAGAAATACAAAATGAAAAAAAGCTCAAATTATTCAACATTTTTGTACTTACTTTAATTCATAACTCGAAATCCATTGGTTTTAGACAATAAAAGGTATGAATCTTTTTTGTAGATTATTTCACTCTCTTTAAAAAACTACTAAACCATTTTTGCTAGAAAATCAATATTTTCGGAGCTATAGCCACGTGAATGTAAAAATTAAAACAAATGCTTTATATGGGCCCATCTCTCGAGGGTTTCAATTTAGAAAAAACATTTTTATAAATATTATTTTTTTAAAGTGTCCTCTACCCCAGGAAAATTTTATAAAATCTATCCGGAGACACCCTGTATGTATATTCTTAATAGTAATGTAATTAAAGTACTTGAGCTAAAACATTGAGTTGAATTTTTTATCATAACTGCTGATCCCATCAAGGTCCCACTCTGATATTTTTATAAAGTATTTACCAAGTCACTATTATAAACGTATTATATTATTTCTATAATTTTCAAAAAACACCAACTCAAAAATTTTTTTTAAAACATTTTTTGAAGTTTTCAAAATAATTCATTTTTATTAGAAAATGGTCAAGATTAGTATCAAATTAAAGCCCTTTAAATTCTCTTTAAAATGAGTTATCATAGAACTTCCTAACACTTATAGAACTGAAGTTATAACAATTTGTATGATTAAGCGTGAGCCAAGAAAGTGTTGTTTTTGGGATTTTTATAATTAAATAGCTCAAAAACTATAAGAGTTAAAATTTAAAAAAATTATATTTGAATTCAGGATGTTAAAGAGTATAATTAACCAAAGTTTCAAAACATCTGTGATGGTCAATTTGAAAACTATGTATTTTTGGTTGACTTCATATGGAATGACATTTCATCCATTGTCTTACTTATTTGCGACATAAAAACTATTTTTGATTTTACCTAAAGAATATACAGTATGTTTCCTTAAAAACAATCTACTTTGAAATATTTTTTAGGTTATTTCTTCAAAAACCCGCAAATCCTGATCTTCTGTACATTATTTTCTTTTGTCATACGCAATTGACAATTACGTTACTGCTGTGTCTAATATTTGGAAGCAAGGTGAGTGTGAATTAACTTGGTAAAAATAAATGCCAAAACAATAATTTCGAATTTCAGGCATACATGGTATTTAAAGGTCACGATAAAAGTCAAGAGAGTTCAGGGATGACATCAAAAACGCAGACATCGAAGTTTTTGGGCAAATCAAGATCTGGAAATTCTCAGTACAGCACCAATTCTTCCCTTGCCGGATTAGATCACTTGAAATTTACAGAACAAGACATACAGGAAGAGTTTTTGCGTCTTTATACCCAACTGGAGTTGTTAAAGGAAAAAAATATGAGAGTGGGAAATCGTCATATCGCTTCGAAAATCTCTGCTATGCAACATGCCGCCGACAAATATGAATTAGATGTCACCGAGAGTACTGCGAAGAAAAACTGCAAAATCAATAATATGCTTTGTATTGTTACCGAAAAGTTAGTAATATCACCTCCGGGTGAACCAGAAGAGGTTAAAAATAAACGGCAAAGTGTTTCGTTCGCCCAAATCGCTGATAAAGTTAGTGATGAAGTAGTTAGTACGGTTACTCAATGCGAAAACTCAACAGATGCCACTACTTCGAAAGATTCCGCAATGGAGTTAAAAAATAGAGATCATAATAATGATCGTAATGGACGAGTTTTAAAATCTGGCCATGCTAAAACTCATTCAATTGTTATTAATTTAGATGACAAAAGTCGTTTCACCGAAGAAGTTACAGTTTAAATCGAGTCCCAAAGCATTGTTTTCGTTTTGACTTCAAAATAAGTTATTTGAATCAAAATAACTTGCATCTGTGTGTTTTATGTCAAATTTTTAAACATATCACTATCGTTATTCATCATAATATCATGTTTTTTACTCGAGATATTCCATCGTAAGATTCCAACTGTAACTGTGTTTTCTGTATATAGAAAGTAATTCAGGTCGTCTCCATTTTGTTTTGCCCATTTTAGAATTTTGTTATTGTAATTACTTAAGCATTGTAGGTAATAATAAAACACGTGTTATATGTAGCGATGAATTTAATGCAAAATCCTAAGATGAGCATTTTAGTGGGACAGCTTGTATGCGTTTGTGTCTGGATAATTACTGTTCTATAAATATCTATTGTTTTAGTGTAAACCTATAAGATTTTTAATAAATATTATTTGTTAGTAAAATTTTATATTTTATTGTGTAAAACTTTTCAGATCTTATTCATAAAAATACTTATAAAGTTATTATTATGGCAATTATTTTAACGCAGTCATGAACGAACACGCAAACGTTTTTGTTCAGCTGGAGTTTAAAGAATAGCGCCACAGTACTAGGACATTTCATTACCGCTTATGGTTATTGGTTTGTTATTAAAACGGATTTTAAAAGCAATAGCTAACAACAAATAGAAAATTAATTATAAATTCCTAATTATGGGAAAAACATCATAAAATAATTATGTTAATAACTTAAACATTTCAAAAACTTAATGTATAATTTGGTAGCGAAACTTCTTATAGCGAAATGTCCGATCAGTACCTGGTCAGACTCTGGTCGGTATCAGGCGCTAAACTATCATTTTACAATATGATTTGGAACATTTAAAAACAGATTTGGTACAAACGATACCAGATTTGATATAAACGAAAACATATTGTATTTAAACAGGGTGTCCCCGTGACCGTGGAGAACCTTTAAGCACACTTTTCTAAAACAAATTTTTAAATAAAATTTTTGTCCAAGTCCAAACCCTTAAAGCAATTTTTTGAATTTCTGATTTCAAACGGGCAGAGCTCCGATATTATTGCTTTTTTAATCTTAATGGATTAGAACTTTTTTAAAGATCATTCAGTTATGTAAAAATTAGGTTATAACCCCTTATCGTCTAGAATCAACCAATTTCGAGTTATACAATAAATTCAGGGAAAAAATGTTTAAAAAATCAGGTTTTTTTTTACTTTTCTTGCAAACCCCGTATCTCTTAAATGAAACGTCTTAGGAAAAAACTGATGACCAAAATCGGATAGGGATTTTAACGGGCTACAACTTTGGTTAAATAACTTTTTTTGGTAAACCAACCGTTTTCACAGAAATTCTGAAAATAATGAACAAGGTGTAGGTAAAAATATAAATTCACAAAATTTATTTTAATAAATTTTCAAAGTGGCCTCCCTCATTTTCAGCATACAGGCGTGCTCTTTTCAAAAGGTGTTGCACGTTATATATTTATTATATAAGCCCGAAACCAGAGAGGAATTAATGGAAAGAATACAGATCTTAGGAAAGTGTCGTTTATCAGCACCTCAAAGGTTCTCCACGGTCACGAAGACACCCTGTATATTAAAAAATACAGAATTATAATCCGATGGCAAATTGGCAATCGGCGGATAATCCGCTATTAAAATTGTTCAAAATTTAAATTATCTTTTTATATGCGTTTGTGTCACAATTTTCTTTTGATAGGTTTGGACTTTCCCTGTATGTCTAATATTGGTTTTTGGGTTGCGTTCCTTATGTGTGTTTGTTGTAGTTTCTGGTATTTCCAATTTGGTCTAAAGATGTCTTTAGAACCCCCTTGGGTCTTTTGTTTGTTTCTCTTTTTCTGTGTGTGGATTTTGTTCTTCTTAACTTCTTTTTTCCCGTTTTTGTACGGGTTTCTATTTTGTCATATGTTTTGATTTGGTTTATGTTTCTGACTTTTCTCCTGAGAGTTTACTTGTATTTTTTTTATTTGTAAGAACTCATGCAATAGTTCCCGGGGCGTGCGCTCGTACAGTTCGGTTAGGTTGAGGGGTGGGTCTTATGCGAAGAAGTTTTCCACTGCCTGCCTTTCTTTCCTGTACAGAGTGCAGTTTATGATTCTATGGATGGGTTCGTCTAGAGTTTCACATTCTGGACACAGTCCGTTTGGTGACTTCCCTAAGCGTTTTAGGTGTCTCCCAAACTCACCGTGTCCAGATAAACGAAAACATATCACATAAGTTAATTTCGTAAACTTGCATAATTAAGAATGGGCGGTAGATCCGGGGAGAGTCTAAAACTTTCATATGACCCTCTCGTACTTCGGAGGGCACGTAAAGCTGGCGGTCCCTTTAGGTTGATGATTGCCGCCATCAACTATTAAAAACAGGGTTACAAGCATTCCCCAATCCGGTTTGAGCAGCCGCGAAGTCTCAATTCCCTTTCTTGAAAGAGAAATAACTGATCTAGGTGTGGACTGGAAGGCTGATGATGATGATAGTAGACACGGGTTGTTGGCTTATTATCCTTCATTAGTACCGCACATATGATAATTGATACCAATCTACTTGTATAGATCAATTATGATAATAATTACTCATATTGGTCAATTCTCATATACTTGATTTGATGCTTTACCCAACTATTTATCTGAAAACTTATTCCCGCTCAAGTTTTATTTTTCGATACATACAGTAGCATTGGACGGTATTGTAGCATTGGGAACTTCAATTATGAAAACCTAAATTTATCAATTTTTTTCCTAAAATGCACCCAATGCTACAATACCCTGCAATGCTACTGTATCATCACACGAAAAATAAAACTTGAGCGGGAATAAGTTTTCAGAAAAATATTTTGTGTAAAACTTCGGAAAAATTGCACATGCTCACAAGCATTTGGGCTCTATCAAATTTTCATATTTGAAATGTTTCACTTCAAATCTATTTTGGTTTGTACTGAATCTGTTTTGAAATGTTTCAAATCATAACGTAAAATGTAAATACCACTAGCTGTGATCTAAAGTCCAAGTTCTATCTTTGGGCTATAGAGAAAGCAACAAAAAACCACTGCATTTATTTAATTCCTTAGTACGTCATCTTGGCTTATATGATAGATATGATAGATAACCATCTGAAGCAGAAGAAGAAAATATTATTTATGTGCTTATGAAGGCGTCCGTGAAGCGTAATTTTTAATTTTCTTTAAAAAGCGATGATCTTAAAATATCCAAAAGTTTCGAAAACCTTCCAATGTAAAATATGTTGATACTTCGCTGTATTTGCATACACTATCTAGGGAATTTTAGGGATGATAAATTGCGCAACATCTAGGAATTCTCAACTAAACCAAGATGACAACGTTGTGCTGCAGTCATAAATTTGATCCCCAACCAGGTAAATCTAGAGACGAACCAAACCTGAATTTGCCAACTTTTGGGTATTCACATCATACTAATGAGCATTTCTTAGCTTTTCAATTTTCGAAAATGTAATAAGCGATTTGTTATAACTTAAAACTAATGGTTTTGCCAACTGTTCAATGATTTAGACAAAATTTTCCAACTTTTTGGTTTTACCAACTTTTGACAATTGTCAAAGATATTTAGGGAGAAGCTATCTTTGGGGCATAGGCACGTCTTTGAGTACATCTAGCTATGTCGACTCTGTCTCCTTCATAACATGCTAACAACATCTTTGAGATTTAAATGACTGTATACTACTCTGCTCTACTAGGCCTATAGCATTTCTATCAGTCCATCAGCTCACTCCTGAATAATTGGTCTTTCTTTCTTTCGAAAATAAAAGGGGACAGAATTTAAACCCTACCGCTGCTTAAACCAGATTTGGGAATTGTGTACAGTTAGTTGCAGCATTAAGTTTTTAATTATTTTTTTACAAATGTCTCTTTACCTTAGACTAACAACATATGGTACAAAATGACCTACTGAGTTTTCATGAACTCAGATAGCATATGGGATTAACCAAATTGAAACAAGGCTCTCATCTTCTTTTGCTTTTTAGGCTAGGATAAGCTCCTGTTTGCCTTGACCTTGGGCTGTTTTCTATCGAAAAGGAGCCGAAGTCACTATTAGTCTGTGTGAATATTAATTGCTTATGAGGTAGCTTGCTGGGCTTCGTCTCAGATGTGTCCGAACCCTGAATTCTTTGCTGATGAGAGTAAATCATAAACTCAGGATATATTGCTGTCTTTACGTGCCCTTCGAAGCACAGAAACAAACATAAGAAATTTTAAACTCCGTATTCTAACCGGATACCTTAATATCACCAGTTATTTAGCTAACATACTACGCTAATGATCATCTTCACATATCTTCATTATATTAGAAAATCTGTGGAATTATTTGGAAATCTTTAGATATTTTTGAAATTCCAAGTTCTATGTACGAAATGACAATATCTTCTCACCATTCCCAATGGAAATCCATACACCAGTTCGTAGAAGCACCTTATCAAATGGACCTTCTCATTTAGCCCATAAAAGTAGCAAAGGTCAAATCGTGCATAATCAACAGCATCAATCCAAAGAAAGCACCGGGGTACGATCTTATAACGGAAGAGTCTTAAAAGAGCTACCACCAGTAGAAACGAAAATGATGACTATCATATTTCATGCCGTCCTTAGATTGAGTTACTTTCCCTACTTTTCCCAGGTTTACCAAAACCCGGAAAGGATTCAACGGAAGCGGCCTCTTACCGTCCAATCAGTCTCTTGCCTGTTCTATCCAAGGTATTTGAAAAAACTGTTGTGGATAAGCTCAAACCACTTCTTGAAGAAATCCATTTAACACCCAACTATCAATTTGGATTTCGACAGAAGCATTCCACTATAGAACTGGTACGCAGAGCTGTTAGGCGGATTAGAGATGACTTCTAATATAAGCGATACTGCTCGGCGGCATTTTTGGACATCTCACAGGCCTTTGATAAGGTGTGGCATGCAGAACAAAATCAAGAACAGCTTACCTTTGACATATTATTTGACATAATATTTGACATATTGTCAACTACTGCGGTCTTATTTGACAAAAAGACACTTCCTTGTAAAGTGCGGGGACGCATATTCCACTTTGGTTTTTCCAAAACAATTGGAAGAATCGTTTGCAACTGGGCTTTATCTACCAAAAGGTGTCCTGGTTAATGAGTAGAAATTCCAACCGCAGCATGGAAAACAAACTTCTAATTTATAAAGCCATCATCAAACCTGTGCGGACGTACGCAATACAGTTGTGGTGTTCCGCTAGTGAATTGAATATTTGGACATTACAGCGTTTCCAGTCTAAATTATTGCGGACAATTTGCAATGGTCATACATCAAAGTCATACGTCAAAGTCACAAACAAAGTCATACATCGTGACATATGCATGGCCACGGTCAAGGAAGAAATTGCATCCAGAATCAAAAAATTCCAACTCCGACTCAGCTCTCATCCAAACATCTTGACTTCCGATCTTCTTATCGCCTCCAATATTAGAAGATTAAAGAGGTTTGACCTTCTAGACCTGCTGCAGCAAACCTATTTAGTTAAATGAAAATTAAATATTGGGCTTAGTGGACTAAAATCAAACTTAATTTTTACGAAGTCGACGTTTCGAGGACTTTATGTCTTTATCTTCAAGACTAGAAGAGAAGCAAAATTACTTATTACTTAGTTAAATTAAAGTCTTTATTTCTGATCATAATGAAAACAATGTAAATCTTTTTTTGCAGTCATTACGACTAGAATGACAAAATCTAGGATGTTAATAAAAAAATCTGAGGTACATAGTTTACTGGGCCTCGTCTCAGATATGCCAAACCCTGAATTCTTTGTTGATGAAAGTAAATCATGAACCCAGAGGATAGCTACCTTTACGTGCCCTTCGACTAAGGTAATGACCATCTTCAGTATCTTCATTATATTAGAAATTCCGTGGAATTATTTGTAAATCTTTAGATATTTTTGAAATTCTGAGTTCTATGTTCAAAAATTTTTCATTCTGACTGTCTTCTCTTAGCAGGTAATAGTAGTAACAATAGTAGTCCCTATGCCCTTGTGTAGTCTGAAGAACTCTGAGAAAAAGAAATCTATCTATCATCTTTTCCGGTTCTGTTAGTAATCTATCACTTTTGTCTTTGAAAAGTGCAATGTTTTGGGGGGTGTACGTCCAATTCTTGGTAGAAATTTTTGAGGTACATGTCGCTGGCCCCCCCCAAATCGAATTTTTGATTAAAATTGGTGTCAAACGTTTGAGCTTCGTTTGAGCCTCAATGAGCTTCCATTCCCGTCGTTTGAGCTTCAACGGTCGCGGAGTTATTCGCGAAAACTTTTGGGGGGGGCTGTGGACATGATAGCCCCCCCCAAGTCGAATTTTTGACTAAAATTGTTGTCAAACGTTTGAGCTTCGTTTGAGCCTCAATGAGCTTCTATTTTCATCGTTTGAGCCTCAACCTTCGCGGAGCTGTTCGCGAAATCTTTGGGGGGGGGCTGTAGACATGATAGCCCCCCCCAAGTTGAATTTTTGAGTAAAATTGGTGTCAAACGTTAGAGCTTCGTTTGAGCTTCAATGAGCTTCCATTCCCGCCGTTTGAGCCTCAACCGTCGCGGAATTATTCGCGAAATCTTTGGGGGGGGGGGGGGGCTGTAGACATGTTTTTCAATTTTTTGTCTTTTTTAAATTTTTTGCGTAATTTTGGTGTCAATCGATAGAGCTTCGTTTGAGCTTCAATGAGCTTCCATATTCATCATTGTAATTTAATTTTTTTCAAAGCTATAGTTTTTTAAATTTTGTGCACCTCCGAGCAAGTTGCGCTGGAAACCTTTAATTTTAATTTCGTAAACAACTTTTTATTGAATTTGTAAACTAATGAATTAAACTCCAAAAGTAAATTTTTAGAAAAATATGTTTTATTAGTTAATAAATTTTAGAACTTACAGTAAGTACTTATTAGTCAGATCTTATTATTATTAACTTAAATGATTATACAATTATTAGATTATTGAATTTTCCATTGCGATTTTAAATTTGCTACCAGTATTATAGTAGTGCAATACCCGTTTGCTTCATTATTTTCATTTTACCTGATTATTGCGAATGGTTTGGATTGAGAGCTAGTTTTATTATTTTATTATCGCTCTACAGTAGATTTATATAGAGTTAGTCGTAGACAGTTCTGTAAAAAAATTGGTTTTACACAAAATTCTCTTTACAAAGTCGAATTGTTAGCTGAAATTTATAAATTTATGTTTAAGCATGAATTATGTTTGATTACCGTCATGCGAGCGTCAGCTGCCCGAAGAAATGTCCAAAATTGTTGAAGGGGGGGGGGGCGAGTATGAAATGAGATGTAGATTTTGTACTACTTTCCTTTCAAATCATCAAATTTCCTTCTGAAATCGAGATCTTTATTTAAGGATTATTTAAGATTCAATGAGATTTTAGTTTCATTTTTTAAGTTGCCAAGACTTGAAGATTTTTCTATGATACACTCGCCCCCTCCAATTTTAATATACACAGTAAACTAAAAAACTATTTTTCGGTGCCCCCCTTCCCCCGGCTGTATGTATCGAGTACCAATGTTTATTTACTAAAAGAGACATGTTTAATTAAGGGAATTTTAAAATACGGGATTTTTACATTTTTCAGGCTTTTTTGGCGCCTTTTAGAATTTGGCGCCTCTTTGAATCAAAAAAACTATTTTGCTTGAATAATTTGTTTTGAAGCAAACAAAATTTAAACAAAAATTTGTTTAGATCAAAATAAAATTTTTTATATTTTATTGTAGTTAACCAAGAATTTAGATTCCTTCAGTTAAATGTTTTTTTGATTTAAATAAATTTATTCGAATAAAATAGTTTTTTTAGTTTACTGTGTATATTCAAATTGGAGGGGGGGGGAGTGTATCATAGAAAAATCTTAGTCTTGGCAACTCAAAAAATGAGTCAAAAAACTCATTGAATCTTAAATAAACATTCAATAAAGATCTCGATTTCAGAAAGAAATTTGTTGATTTGAAAGGAAAGTAGTACAAAATCTACAACCCATTTCATACTCACCCCCCCCCCTTTAACAATTTTGGACATTTCTTCGGGCAGCGGAAGCTCGCACGACGGTAATCAAATATAATTCATGCATAAACATAAATTTATAAATTTCAGCTAACAATTCGACTTTGTAAAGAGAATTTTGTGTAAAACCAATTTTTTTACAGAACTGTCTACGACTAACTCTATATAAAAATAATTGAAAAATAATGAAGAATAACTTTCTGCTATGCTTGTAGAATATGTTATTTCATGAATAAGTACCTGAAACCACGCAGCTAGATGTTCAGATTAACGATTTGAAGAGTATTTAAAGTTACTTGTAACTTGTAATATTAGTAAATTTTCATTATGAAACTGGGCCCTGTAAGTTCTAAAATTTATTAACTAATAAAATATAATTTTTTAAAAATTTACTTTTGGAGTTTAATTCATTAGTTTACAAATTCAATAAAAAGTTGTTTACGAAATTAAAATTAAAGGTTTCCAGCGCAACTTGCTCGGAGGTGCACAAAATTTAAAAAACTATAGCTTTGAAAAAAATTAAATTACAATGATGAATATGGAAGCTCATTGAAGCTCAAACGAAGCTCTATCGATTGACACCAAAATTACGCAAAAAATTTAAAAAAGACAAAAAATTGAAAAACATGTCTACAGCCCCCCCCAAAGATTTCGCGAATAACTCCGCGACGGTTGAGGCTCAAACGGCGGGAATGGAAGCTCATTGAAGCTCAAACGAAGCTCTAACGTTTGACACCAATTTTACTCAAAAATTCAACTTGGGGGGGGCTATCATGTCTACAGCCCCCCCCAAAGATTTCGCGAACAGCTCCGCGACGGTTGAGGCTCAAACGATGAAAATAGAAGCTCATTGAGGCTCAAACGAAGCTCAAACGTTTGACAACAATTTTAGTCAAAAATTCGACTTGGGGGGGCTATCATGTCCACAGCCCCCCCCCAAAAGTTTTCGCGAATAACTCCGCGACCGTTGAAGCTCAAACGACGGGAATGGAAGCTCATTGAGGCTCAAACGAAGCTCAAACGTTTGACACCAATTTTAATCAAAAATTCGATTTGGGGGGGGCCAGCGACATGTACCTAAATTTTTGAGTTCTTTATTGTTATAATGCTCCGCCAGTCAGATCATAGTTCCTTCCTATTGTTTCGTTCGTTTCTTCCTTGAGAGATTTTTATTAATTTCATTATTTTAGAGTGGTTTTCTCTGTTGGCCTCAGTATTTGCACTGAACATTTTGAGTCTTGTCTGGTTCTTGTGAGCAATGGCTGTTTACATTCTTCACAAATTCTTTGGTTGTTCTTGTTATGGAAGATATTCCTCCGGTGATCGTCTATATCACTTTTTTTATCATTCTCCATTGATTTTCCATTCCCAATGTTCTCCTGATTTTTGTCTTTTCTCCTTGCTACTACATATTTTATTTGGATCTCTATGTCTGAGCGCTTCCAAGTATCTTTTTGATATAGTACCAGTTTCTGCAGTTTTGTAATTGATTCTGAGTAAATTGTGGTTGGAATCTAACCTCGCATATACATCTAATATTGGAGGTGATAGCTTTGTGTTGTTTTTCAATAATTTATCTAATTGACTGTTTTTCCATTTGGGGCCATCCCTGTTTCCTTATAGATGTCCTTTTATTAAAATATTGTGCTTCTTATTACCATTTTGACAAAACCAAAACATAGGAAAAAAGAATGGTATGACTCACAGTGCGAACATGAAGTAAAAGAACGAGAGAAATGTAGGAAAATTATGCTTCAAACAAAAACCAAAGAAAGTAGACACAAACATAGACTACAAAGAAAAAAATGCAAGAACATAATCAGAAAAAAGAAAAAAAAACACACGATTGATAGATTAGAAGAAATCGAAGAAAACTACAGAACTAAAGAAATGAGAAATTTCTACCAGGGAGTTAAAAAAGTAAAGAAGAGATACCAAGCAAAATCAATGATGGTTAAGGACGAGGAAAACTTAATTGGTAACCATGATGACGTTTTTAGAAATGGGCGGAATATTTCGAGGAACTGCTCAACAAAAACACTAATCAGACATACGAAGAGGAAACAATAGAGACAGACGAAATAAATAAAAATGCACAAAAACTACCAGTGCCCACATTAGAAGACATCGGAAAAATAATCAGAAGCTTGAAAAACAACAGAAGTGCTGGCGAAGATGAAATCCAAGCTGAAATGATCAAATATGGTGGAGAAGAGTTGATCCGATCAATACACGAGCTAATTGAAGAAATTTGGACCAAGAAGGAAATGCCAAGTTCTTGGAGGAAGGCAATAATATGTCCGTTGCACAAGAAGGGCAACAAAGAAAAATGTGAAAACTATAGAGGCCAAGCACTATTAATTGTAAGTTACAAAATACTCGCCATATGTATAAAAGATAAACTAAAAACATACGCAGAAAAGATAATAGGAGAGTACCAGAGCGGCTTCAGAAAACGCAAGTCGGTAATAGACCAAATATTTGTTCTTAACTGCAAGCCACCAACACAAGCTGAAAACTCATGTGCTATTTATAGACTTCAAGCAAGCTTATGACAGCATCAACAGAAAGCAACTCTTACAGGTACTAAAACATTTTGGAATTCCTATGAAATTGAAACGACTGGTAGAAATGACGTTAGAAAAAACCGAAAACAAAATAAGAGTAAACGGTGTATTATCGAGAGATTTCAAGGTGGTGCAAGGACTGAGGCAAGAAGACCCACTCTCAGCAGTCCTGTTCAATCTGGCACTTGAAAAAGTGTTTCAAGATGGTGGAATCAATAGACAGGCAACCATATTGCGCAATCAGTATCAGTGTCTGGCCTTCGCTGACGACATTACAATACTGGCGAGAACAAAAGAAGAATGCAAAATGTCATGGCAAAGATGATGTTTTCGTCGCGGAAGCTAGGTACAGAGGTGAACGAACAAGGAACGAAATACATGGTGTGGAGTGATGAGCCATTTGGAGGTGACAGATATTTACATGTCAAAGTAAGCCAAATCGAAGAATACAAATTTGAGGAGGTAGAATCGTTTACATACCTGGGCACCGCAGTGGGTAGAAAACCAGACGCAAGCAGAGAAATAACTGCAAAAATTGCTGCAGGAAACAAAAGTGCTTGCGCGTTGAAGACGGTACTGTCGGGAAAAATGTTTTCAAGAACAACAAAGCTAAGGGTGTACAAAACAATAATACGACCAGTGGTGACTTATGCCTGTGACGTTTGGACACTTAAAAAACAAAACATTGAGATTAAATATTTGGGAAAGGAAGATCTTCAGAAGATTATTTGGTGGAACATGCCTTAATGGAAGATGGAAGAGAAAAACCAACCACGAAGTGTACGAACTATACGATAGCGCAAATATCATTGGAGTGCTGAAAGCGCAAAAAATTAGATGGCTGGGACATGTACTAAGATGGACAGAGAACGGGTCCCGAATAAGGTTTAGAACGCCGAAATGGGTAGAAAGAAAAAAGAAAAGGCAGACCACGGACGCAATGAAAAAAATAAGTGAAAGAAGACCTACACATGTTGAAAGTAGAGAGATGGAATGAGGTAGCGATGGACAGGAAGAGATGGGCGAAAATTGCCAATCATGCCATGGGCCTACTAGGCCTGTAGTGCTTTATATATTGTCATATAATTTGCCGACTTTTAAGTAATTGTAATTTAAAACACTTTTAACAAATAAAAACTTTAATTTCTTCAAAATTAACAAAATACAAAATTTCTCACATAAAATTTTATTCCTCGACTACCATTATTCTTCTCTACCAACCTTCATTTCATCAAAATTATCATACCAACTTTCTGGCGTCAAATCAAAAAGAATCCAAAAATATTTAAACACAAACAAATATTCAAATTTAAAAAAAATAATTGAAAAATACATGAAAATTCCACCACAATATATATATTATATATATTACCATTTTTCTCTCAGCTGAAAAATTTATTAGATAGTCTATTTTCGAACTGCAGTAGATACTCTAATGTTTTACTTTATCTTGAAGCATAAAACATGTAGTACCCAGCACAGTTGTTCCTCTTCTTGTAAGGTTAAAACTTCAATTTTGTATATTTTTATATTTTTAATTAGGTTTTTCACACCTCCAGCATCAAAAGTTTCTCTCACATTCCATGATCCAAAATATAACCCACTTTTATCCTTCCTCAGTCTGATATTGTTCTTTTTTCCTATTAACTTTTGGTGTTTCACTCATAATATGAAATTTGCCCATAGAATATTAGCTCCTTTTTGATCACTAAATGCCTGGTTTTATGCAACCTGAATTGCATTCGGTGTTTTGGTATTTATCAATTTGAGTGAAATGGTAATATACTGTTATCAATTTTAACCTAAATAAAATTTGTATGGATCTTAAGAACCTAAGAAATGCACCTCTGGTTTTCATCTCTGAATAGTAAGTTTTCCTCGTTATTCTATTAGCGATACACCCGTTTTTACTGTAATAACGTCGACTAATATAATACATATTGAAAAATGTTAAATTTAAAATTACCGCTCTTTACTTATGTTCAAATCCGCTAGAGGCGCTATAGCAGTAATAAAATTTTGAGTGATGGAGGCAAATAAATTATTCTTGGTGAGAGTTATAATTAATGTTGAATGTTTTAATTTAATTATGTAATAATTTAGATTATTTAACGATGGATGAATCTGAATCGTCTGGATTCAAATTACCAAAATCGAAAAAGCTCCTGGTATTAGATTTGGATAACACACTATGTGATTTATATACGGAAGACTATTCACAACCAAGAGGTCCGGAAGTTGTCAGGCCTTATTTACATTCATTTTTAGCGGCTGCATTCCAATATTATAACATAGTCATATGGTCTGCTACCAAGCAAAAAGTTCTAGACTCCAAATTAATTGCATTAAATGTGGTTACAAATGCTAACTACAGAATATTATTTACCTTAAATGAAACTGATATGGTTGCTACCAAAACACGGACAGGATATGTAATGGTAAGATTGAGTAGCAATTGCAAATATTATTTCTTTAACAGATATCTTTTTAGGTAAAACCGCTTTCTGTAATATGGCGAAAATTTAGTGAATTTAACGATACGAATTCTTTAATAGTAGATGATATCCCAATGAACTTCTACTTAAACCCCAGAAATGGTTTATATATAAAACCATACATCCACACCGAATACAAAACCGACCGTGAACTACTGCTACTAACAAAATATTTAGTTCACATTGCAAAAACCTGCTCTCACTTTGAAAAATTAAATCATAATGCATGGAAAGACTACATTGTACAAAATAATTTATAAAACCTAATAAATCCATCAAATTTAGTTCATCTTTCATTGCATCCTATATATTAAATTTCCCGTCGCCACCTACCTCTGAATATTGTAAATACAAAAATTCAAACACTTCTAACCTTCAAATTTAGTGAGCAGTTGAAATTTTATTTCGTTAAAGATGCCGTCCAAAGCCAACATGGTTTGCCTTAAATGCAAAGCAACTAAATCTGCAACGTGGAAAAATGCAGATGGCTTAGGTTCCATATGTTTGAAATGTGTTAACGAATCTAAAAAATCTGCTACGAAGCAGGCTGTAAAACCGAAAGTTTCGTTCAAGTCGAAGAGGAAATTGAAGGTTAACGTTGCCAATAAGGCTAAGGCTAGCGTAAAAGCCGCTAAAGTTTTGGTACCAAGAGGTAAAGGCCGCAGATCTTTATTTAAAAAGACTCCCGTTAAATATTGTGTGGACACCGCAACGACCGTTACAAGCGATTCCCTGTTTTATAAGGTTAGTTTTGTAGTTGGTGGAGGTGGTGGGGTAATAAATGGTTATTATTTTAAAGGGTACTTATTACCAAGTAGGTGATGTCGTGTCTATGCTGGATGCCGAAGATAATGTCTACTATGCTCAAATTCACGGTTTACTAACCGACCCGTATTGTGAAAAAAGTGCATGTATCACTTGGTTACTACCATCAACTCATAGTCCACCACCAGCAGATGCTTTTGATCCTGCCACTTATATTATAGGTTTGTTTTTGAATATTTATTGTTCAAAAATTAAAAGTCTCTTACAGGACCCGAGGAGAAGCTCCCCAGGAAGCTAAGTTGTATGGAATTTATAATGCATGCTCCTGCTGACTATTTCAAGGACAAAACTACTCCCTATCCACCAGTCGACAATGTCGCAAAGGCTGGTTGCATTTCAACCACTTTGCCCATCGTGATTCGTGATTAAGTTAAACATATTTTTCTTATTATACTTTATTATTTTTATTCATCGTTCAAGATTAAGTTCTTTGGAGGTTTCTAAGAACTCATTCGTTTTACCTTATAGTATTATCTCGAAACAGAGACTTGTTTTATATTTATAGAGAAATAATTTTACGGTATTGTAAAAGTCCACCATCAAAAGATGCTTTTGATCTTGCCGCTTACGTGCTAGGTTAGTTTTTAAATTTTTATTGTTCAAATTTTTGCAAACTGGCGTGCAGGATTTGTGGAGGGACTATTACAGGGACAAAACCATCCCCTATTCACCAGTTGATACTGTGGCAAGGACTGATTACATTTTAAACCCAATGGGTATAACAATTTATTTGTGATTAACTATATAGTTAATATAGTATTTATGAATCATAAATACATATTTTTTTATTATATTGTTCAAGATTAAGTTCTTTAGAATTATTTAAGAACTTATCTTTTTTTACCAATTAGTATTATCTCATTTGTTTGTGTTTATTGAGAAATAATTTCTCAATATCTCTAGTTTATTGATGTTTTTCTTAATAAATATTCTATTCTAATAAATAAAGTTGCCTGTATGTTATTTTATCACATAGTTGGCATTCCATGTATGTAAATATTTATGTATCAGTCTTTATTTTGATGCAATTTAACTCAAGAGAATTCCAAAGGCTTATCAACATATGCAACAGAGAAATGTGATGGTGAATCAGGTTTTTTAAGTTTGCTGCTTGAATTATAATTAAGGGGTTACCCTAGTGTGAGCAACGCTGTGAATTTTAAAAATTAATTTCCGAAAATTTACAAATGTGATTTTCTTAATTTTTCGTTATTTATTAATAACAATCTTACTAACTACAGCGGCTCTCAAAAATAAGCCTACAGTCATAAGCTAATAATGTAAATCATATCCGATGTTCTCATTTAAATTTATTAGACATTTTTTGTTGAAAATTTCATTATCTTTATATTTGTTTATATATATTTTTCTATTTTGTCGCATCGTATCCGAGATACAGTGCAAAATATACAAAATTAACATTACTCCTATTATGGGTATTTTATTAACAATTTTACAGAGATTTTTGTAAGTCTCTGTATCTCGGACACGGTGCGACAAAATAGAAAAATGTATATATTACGGTCATTGACGTCAACGGTGGACAATGATGTAAATATTTTCATATGATTGTAATATTTACGTCTTTGACCAGTCAATGACGTTAATGGCCCAAAATGGATTACACAGTGATGATATAGAATATAAAATAAATACTATAAGCAACAGTAAAATGGCGATGCCCTTCAACCCGGGACAATTATTTGTCGTGCACGCGTTTTTCGCATCATTAACTGACAGCAACTCAGCCCTTTTCGACGCCTCTTAAGTGTGCAGGAATTTTTATTTAATTTGGACAAATGCAAACTCATTTTAGGATGGATCCGTGATTCGTCGTGGTTGCACCAGCCAAAACGATCCGGAGTGCCCGCAGCTCTCTAAAAAGCTCTAACTATCTCTCTAAATGAAGCTCTCTTTCTCGCTAAAAACATCCCCGAAAAACACCTCGATTGGGAGACCCGACCTCTCCAGGGAAGCCCTAAATACGAAATAGAAAACGTGTGTGACGGCTATCGGGCTATCTCTAAGAGTGATAGAATATGGAATCTACAGAGTAGTAGTTTCATCATTGCCCAACCTGTATTGGACATTAACGTCATTGCCCGGACACTGATGTAAAAACCGGTACCCAGCCAAAATAGCTTCGGCAAAATAGCTCCGACAAAATAGCCTAGTGATAAAACAGCTCCGACCAAATATCCCGATGACAAAATAGCTCTGATAAAACAGCTCCGACCAAATAGCCCGATGACAAAGTAGCCCAATGATAAAATAGCTCGATGAAAAAAGGGGCCGTTAATTAATTACCTAAGGGAACGTCCATTAAATACGTGAGGCGTTTAGGGGGGGTCGAGCAGAATCTCAGCCAATCTCACGCGGGGGAGGGGGTCTCGGAAAATATCACGTTATTTTTTTTGCCAGAAACTGTAAAACTGGGTTAAATTAAGTAGGTAAGGCAAACAATCTCACGTGAGATTAGAAGGGGGGGTCAAAAAAATCACTTGTCAGAGGAAACAGAATTTTTAATACTGAATTTATAAACAGGTTTCTTAAGTGGAACAAATCTCCGTTTCCCCTGACTTTAAAATTAATGTTTAAATTTTGTAGTGGGGGGGGGGGAGAGCATGATAAGTTAATATTTCTCAGACTCTTATATCGGGCCTACTATGTCGTAGGACTATTTTAGCCCGGGCTATTATGTCGGGGCTACTATGATGCAGCGCTATTTTAGCACGGGCTATTACGTCGCAGGGCTACTATGTCGCAAAGCTATTTTGGCATGGGCTATTATGTCTCAGGCTGTTATGTTGGGGATTTTTTATCGTGGGGTTATTTTGGCACGGACTATTATGTCGGGGATAATTTGTCGGAGCTATTTTGTCGGGGTTATTTTGACGGGTCACCCTAAAAACCACATAGGAAATTTAAAATGTCAACATTGCCCAAAATGCATGGTCATTGACATTAATGTCCAAGTAAGCTGGGCATTGACGTTATTGTCCGGCCATTGACGTTAATTACCAAATTGTCATCATTGACATACAGGGTGTCCCCGTGACCGTGGAGAACCTTCGAGGTGGTGATAAAGGACACTTTTCTAAGACAAATTTTCAAATACAATTTTTGGCTATGTTCAAACTCTTGGGGGGTACTTCCCCTTGAAGCAATTTTTTGAATTTGTGGTTTCAAACGGTCATACCTCCGATATTATAGATTTTTTAGGTTTAATGGATTAGAACTTTTTTAAAGATCATTCGCTTATCTATAAATTAGCTTATAACCCCTTATTGTCTAGAATCAACGGATTTCGAGTTATAAATTAAATTTATGTTTAAAAAATTTAAGTTTTATTTTTTTCACTTTTCTTGTGAACCCCATATCTCTTAAACGAAAAGTTTTAGAATAAAACTGATGGCCCAAACCAGATAGGGAATTTAACAGGTTACAACTTTGGTCAAATAAATATTTTTGGCAACCCAACCGTTTTTAGAGAAATTCTGAAAATAATAAATAAGGTGTAGGTAAAAATATATAAATTTACGAAATTGTTAAACATTTCAATTTGATTTAGGTAGTTATAGCATTTGTTTTAATGTCATTGTTATAAAGCGCATTAATTTATCGTTAATTACTTTGACAATTTATGATAATAATTTATGAAGGAGGCCATTTTGAAAAATTTATTAAAATAAATTTTGTAAATTTATTCTTTTTTACCTACACCTTGTTCATTATTTTCAGAATTTCTGTGAAAACGGTTAGTTTCCCAAAAAAATTTATTTGACTAAAGTTGTAGTACGTTAAATTCCCTATCCGGTTTGGGCCATCAGTTTTATTCTAAAACTTTTCGTTTAAGAGATATGGGATTCTCAAGAAAAGTAAAAAAAATAAAATCTGAACGTTTTTAACATTTCTTCACTTAATTTAATTTATTACTCGAAATCCGTTGATTATAGACAATAAGGGATTAAAAGCTAATTTGTAGATAAGCGAATGATCTTTAAAACAGTTCTAATCCATTAAGCCTAAAAAATCAATAAGATCGGAGGTATGATCGTTTGAAATCATAAATTTAAAAAATTGCTTTAAAGGGAGGTACCCCCTCAAGGGTTTGGACTTGGGACAAAAATTTTTGAGAACCTCAAAGGTTCTCCAGGGTCACGGGGACACCCTGTATGTAGGTAATCTGTTCCATTTTCCAATATATAAAATAGGGTTGTAGTCAGGTTCATCGAGAAACCCACATAAATTGAAAAGATTTTCTTTCTGAATTTTGGAACACAATCCTGTTTGCATCGCATGAAGTTGAATGCAGAACATTGTGCACAATGCACGAGTGTCTCGCAGGTTGCATACTTAATTAATCTAAATATAAGTACAGTAGAATCCGCTTAATGTGATCCCGGATAATGTTATCAGTCGGTTATTGTGATCATTTTTTTTGAAAACCGGCCACTTTTTCTTTTTTTTTTTTCTTCTATTTTGATCTAATCCAAGTCTTCTAAAATTCGCCTTTTTCTAAATTTCGATAATTGTTATCAGTTCTCAGTTAATATTATTAAAATGTCCTTGGCCCAAAGTGATCACATTAAGCGGATTCTACTGTAGTAAATACAGTAGCAGTCATGGAAATTGAATCAAGAATTTATTATTCTTTTACTTTTTCCGGAAATGTCCGGAATTAACTAAATATAATTTTACAATAATTATTATAATTAATTGCTCTTTCTGTACTCCAAACATTAAGAATTAAAATTTCTCAAATCAATACTACGAATATACAAAATTACACTAATATTTGGAATATTTCTACTATTTAAAAGCAGTTTTGATCAGTCACTTAAAAATTTAGTTTATTTTGGTTCAATATCTACAACTACAATAAATTACTTATAATATACAAAGCGTTGTCCAAATTCATAGTTATTTTTGTTATTTTTTCACAGTCGGCTTTTGTTTTGTTGCATTTTTTGGTATACATTGAATACTAGCACATGTAAGATTTTTCCGAGAATATTTTGTGATTCCATCAACATACCATCCAAGAGAAGCGGGGGACATCCGTTTTAATAATCTATAAAAATTGAGTAGGTATTAATACAATTAATTTTATAAACAGTAAACTGCAAAATGCTGGAAAATTTCAAAAATCATAAGCTATATTTAATATTTAATAAAAAAAAACGAAAAATTGTATATTAAATACTAACTTGACAAAGCGGTTGTTTTGGATTCTCAGTGGTTTAGCTCGCTTGCCAAGTTCGCAAGCTAAACGTTCAGAGCAGTTATCTCCATGTATTGCTCTGAAGACTAGATCCGTTAAGCTTGTAATATCACCAGTGCTTGATCCACGAGATTTGAGTACTCCAAATTTTGGTAAAAATATTATCGATAGTATGAACATTATGGCCATTCCAATGAAACTGGATACAGCTACAAATAGCGGTTCCATCTGTTTTTTCTTATCCGTATCGATTGGACCTTTGGTGGACGAAATATGCACGTTATGCTGTAACAATAAATTAAAATTAGAACTTAAAATCAACGATTATTCCGAAAAACGCAAACACAAAGAATATTTCTGATAATGGGGAAAAGTTAAACTATTGTTTGTCATCTTTAATAAAAGCTGTCTTTTCATCCCCATTTTCCCCATAAGCAATTTTTCTTGGGAATTTTGCAATCAAGCTTAGGTACCAAATTGTACAATACTTAATTTTTGATTAAATTTAAAAAATCACAACAAATTTAATTTGTCTAAAATTAAGAACTTACCTGATGTGTGTGAGAATGGTATTGAGCTAGATGGTTATCCAGAGCATGTGCTGGATCGTGGCTATCCTGTAAAGTAAAATTAAAACTAATTCATGCAATAAACATATTTAATGAAAATATTAACTACAAGAAACAAATTTTGTTAAGCCTATTATTCAAAAAGAACTTGCTTGTACAAACCGGTTTACGTGGGAAAATGCGTGCATGTTTCCAAGTAACTGGTACTTTGCTCAAATCGAAAAGTATTGCCATCAAAAAGAATTTGCATTAGAGAAGAATGCAAAAATACCTTTTTTTGTCCCGACCCGTCCCACGGGTTCCACGTGTTCCGGGGATCCTATACTGGTACAAAGTACAAACAAGTAAATCAAAGAAGGTTATACCTCTCAAGAACCTCACAAATAAAACATTTCCAGATACGAACAGCTTTCCAGGTAACCATCAAGGTTTATCGTGACATAGTCACTGGACACAGAGTGACAATCCCATAATCAAACGTGGAACTAAACTGATATCACGTCCCGCGTGGGGCTAAAGTGGAATTCTGTCCTTCGCGGGACCGAAGTGCAGGGCCGGATTAACCAATAGGCAAACTAGGCAACTGCCTAGGGGCGCCGAATAGGAAAGGGGCGCTTAAATTATTTGACCTCATAATGAAACTGAAAAACCACTTAAAGGCTTAAGCAAATAAATTACTAAAAAATTTTGGATTATTGAAATCCATTGATTATTGAATTTTAACTGAATTTTGGTCCGTCATTTTGAATAAATGTGACAAAGTCAGCAAATCTCTTCAAAAAATAGAAACAGATTTATCAATTAATTGCTGTTTCAACCAAATTCTACAATTCAGTATTAGGCAGAGCCGCATTAAGGGGGGCTACAGGGGCTGCAGCTCTGGGCATCCAATTTTTTAGGGGCCTCAAAAAATTAAACAACAAAATTTAAACCACCAAAGTTTACATTTACACAAAATTTTACATTTGATCTAAGCGCGGTTGACTTTCAAAAAACTTGCAAGACCAAGGGGCTCCCAAAAAGAATTAGCAGCGGGCCTCACATATCCTTAATCCGGTTCTGGTATTTGGATGCTTTCGTTCTCTAAAGAGATCAGTATACTCGTATGAGAATCTCATATAAGAAAAGAATTGTTGAATATTTATGAATATAAAAACGAAGACAGTTTCGCCAAGGAAATCATGGTGAAGTCGGGTTTGTTGTGAAAACTGAAATGAGAATTAACACTTTATTTGCAATTATAGACAGATTATAAGAGGAATTGAAAAAAGGTGTAACTGACTATTGCAAAAATGAAAATAATTTTAGATTTTTAAATAATTTGAAAAACCTTGCGTAATTTAAAAAAGAATTGGAGCCTCCGGGAAATCTGATTTTATAAGATAAATGAATATGTATTTGTAGGACAAGAATTTCAAGTTAAATTTTATAAATTTAGGAATATCGAGTCTAAGCTCGAAATTTTCTAGAAACATTTATTGGGTGAGGGGGGGGGCGCTTAAAAACTTTTGCCTAGGGGCGCATATATTAATAATCCGGTCCTGCCGAAGTAGTATCCAGACCCGTAAGGAACTGAATTTGTATTTCATCCCTGGTGGGAAAAATAATTTTATCTCATGCCGTTCCACTTGCGAGATCCTGACAGGACAAAATTTTTCCGATCTTGCATTCTTCTCTAGTTTCTATGAAGCAAACTTTACCGTATATAAGAACAGAGAAGTAAGAACAACTCATCTTATTCTCTCATCAATTCACTGATCAATAATGTAGCGCACAGAGAAGATTTTACACCAGACACATTAATGGTCAGAAGACAGAAACTACTCATATTAGGAATCTATAGACCAACGGAAGCAAAAGAGAAAAATTAAAGAAAAGTTCTGGCAAATCATAATGGAGCAATAGATGGAATGGAACGTATAGAGACGAGAACGTAAGAGAACTTTCTTGTGGATAGAGATTTGTTCCTTATCTCACCTAAGTTTATAAACAAAATATCAGTTTCATGATTAGATATTTTTTGTATAAACTAAAAATTAAAAATAGGAGTTGGCTGATGGTTCTTTTTTAAGTTCTTTTAGAAATTACGAAAAAAAGGACGTTTAGGCCCAGTTTTTCACGAGTCAAATCATGAGTTAACTCAAATTCAAATGGTTAACTGACAAGTAAAAGTGTCCCTCACCGATTTGAATAATTTTTTTTAGATATTTTTGGATTTTTTTGGACCTCTTATTTAATAAGAGGTCTTTAATTTTTTTAGCTGCTGAGACACGGGTTTAGGGAGTATAATCGCCCTTCAAAAATAAGGTAAAATATCAAAATTTTAAATTTTCATATAGAAAGAGTTTTTTTGATTTGAATGAAACATATGCCAATATATTTTTTTTCGAAAAAGATATTGCATAATATGTTGTAGGAGAGAAAAGACTGTAGGTTACATATTTTTGGATTTTTCTCTAAATTAACATTTAAGGGATTAACAACCCCTTTCTTAACTATGCCATGTTAAAGTTAAAAGCTTAATAGGTAGTTCTTTTTCAGAGTCGACAAATTTCACCAAAAAGTATATAAAATCTTTAACTGCAAAAAAAATTAATACTATTATTAGAAGAGCACAGTGCCGGATTCAGACTTGATAAGGCCCTAAGCTTTTAGATATGGGGCTCTTTATAAGTCCAAATATTATATGTCAGTGCCAAATTTCATTTTTGGCACTCGGACAATTTTTTGGGGTATCAAGAAAGTGGAGACTCTAAGCTATAGCTTTATTAGTTTATACGTAAATCCTGCACTGGAAGAGCATTATTTAAGAAAAAAGCCAGCAATATTAGGTATAAAGCTATAGCACTAGCTTATGCAGTTACAGTACCAGAATTTTTGAAATAGGTGGGCACAAATTGGGCCTAATATAATTGGGTTAGCCAGGGACGGATAAAATTTAGAAATATACTCAAAAAAACACGTTATTGAAATAAGCACCTATAAAATTTGGATGGAAACTTGACTGGGCACTCCACGTAAAGTTTGTGAAGCACAATATTTGAGTTTTTTGAATTAATTCGGAAGAAGTAAATTGGCCCCAAAATGTGATTGCTTAGAGGGGCCCTATTTTCATAGCGGGAGTGAGTAATTGGTCGTAACAGAAGGTATTGTAAACAAGTTTAAGTATTTGCAACTTTTGCGGGCAAGTGTTACTAAAATTGGTTTAGAAAAGACCTTCAAATATTATAAAACCAACATAAATCGTGTTTAGTTCAGAAGTTCATGTTATAAATACAGAATGTTCCCGTGACCGTGGAGAACCTTCGAGGTGGTGATAAAGGACACTTCTCTAAGACAAATTTTCAAATAAAATTTTTGTCCAAGTAGAAACCTTTGGGGGGTACTTTCCTTTAAAGCAAATTTTTGAATTTCTGATTTCAAACGACCATAGCTCCGATATTATTGATTTGTAGGCTTAATGGATTAGAACTTTTTTAAAGATCATTCGCTTATCTACAAATTAAGTTATAACCTCTTATCGTCTAGAATCAATGTATTTCGAGTTATAAATTAAATTAAGTAAAAAATTTTTTTTAAATTCAGGTTTTTATTTTTTTTACTTTTCTTGCGAACTCCGTATCTCTTAAACGTAACGTGTTAGAAAAAAACTAGAAGCTTAAACCGGATAGGGAATTTTACGGGCTACAACTTTGGCCAAATAAATTGTTTTGGGTAACCAGCCCTTTTTACAGAAATTTTGAAAATAGGTAAAAAAAATAAATTTATAAAATTTATTTTAATAAATTTTCAAATTGGCTTCCCTCATAAATTATTATCATAAATAAACAAAATAATTAACGATAAACTAATGTGCTTTATAACAATGTTGCTCAAACGATGCTATAGGTACCTACCTAAATCAAATTGAGATTTTTAGCAATTTTGTAAATATATTTTTTGTTTACCTACACCTTGTTTATTATTTTCAGAATTTCTGTGAAAACGATTGGTTTCCCAAAAAATTTATTTGACCAAAGTTATAGCTCGTAAAATTCTTTGCCCGGGTTAAGCCGTTAGTTTTTTCTAAAACGTTTTGTTTAAGAGATACGGAGTTCGCAAGAAAAGTAAAAAAAATAAAACCTGAATTTCTTTAACATTTTTCTATTTCATTTAATTTATAACTCGAAATCCGTTGATTCTAGACGATAAAAGGTTATAACCTAATTTGTAGATAAGCGAATGATCTTTAAAAAAATTCTAATCCATTAAACCTAAAAAAGCAATAGTATCGGAGCTATGGTCGTTTAAAATCAGAAATTCAAAAAATTGCTTTAAAGGGAGAGGTACCCTCCAAGGGTTTGGACTTGGACAAAAATTTTATTTAACCTTCAAGCAGGCGCGCGGCGTCGAATCGACCGCACTTGATACATTAGTAGCCTCTTCTAGGTTAATTACAAGCAACTATATGTCGCCATACCTCGCGATTTGCATATTGCGCAAATTGCATTTGTTTCGATCGCGCCGTAGGCGTAGACGTGGAAAAGACTACACGCGCCTGTTGTCTAACTGGTTACCCAGGACGCCGTTTGTGAAAAAATGTTTCTTCCTTGGAAGAAAACTAAACTTTGGTTACTAAATACTATCATATTTTGATTTTATTAGTGTCAGTTTTTTTTATTTTTATAATTTTGATTTTATGTAATTATAAGTAAGATTTATGTTGCCAAGTTGCGACCTAATCCAAAAAAAATGTGTTTTTTTTAAATTATCATTTTAATTGTAATTAATAAGATTTAAGTAATGTTTTATAACTAAATTCGTTTCTTAACCGAAAAATAATTGTTATAATTTATTATAAAAAATAAATGATTGTTTAATTATTTGGTGCATTGAATCCCTAAAATTTACAATAGGTCGTTAACGTTACGCGCGCGACCGCTGCTGTTCTAAATGAACACGCGCCTGCTTGAAGGTTAAAAATGTGTCTTAGAAAAGTGTCCTTGATCAACACTTCGAAGGTTCTCCACGGTCACGGGACACCCTGTATAATTGCCCAAAAGTACTATATCCGCCTCTTCAGTCCTCGTACCTTAAACACAAAAAATCTATGGGATAATTTAAAAAATTTTTAATTTTAAATTAAATAAAATTTCTTTACATTTTTAAAAATTTAATAAAAAATAAAAATTGGTAAAAAGGTTTTCTGTTTTTTTATAGTTAATGTCTTTACGAAGAAACATTCTAATTTATAAAAATATAAATAAATCATGTTCTTGAGTTTTTGTAAGATAGCTAAAAGTTATTATTATAAATGTAATCAGTACGTCGGTAACTCGATACTATGTTTACGTTTTCAAACTGGTCTGAATGATTATACATTTGAAATAAAACTTGCATTACCCCTGCAATATATGCAATTGCATTGAAAAAATTCATAAAACGGTACATTTTATCGTAAAATTTATAGCTCGATTAATGACCAAAAAATTTTCAATTTTTTTTTAATCTGCAGGTAAAGGTTTATTCTATTTTGGTAAAGAATTTATTTTTTGATATCTAATATAGATTTTAATACAGAAGCGCTGAAAGTTAGCTATATTTCAAGAGGTTATTATTTAAAAAATCGATTTATTTTTAAAATTTTAAGCTTTTACCGAAATAGTTTAATGATTTACCTAATTAATTTTTTTTGAATCATTTAAAAATATTTATTATTAACAGAAGAAACTTAACTAATTCAAGACACTGCATTAAATGCTACAATAGTGGCGCCTTAAACTAAGCTGATAAAGAAGGATCTCATCGTTTTGATTAAGCAAAGGTGTTTTTTTTATTAATTAGTGTAAATTACTGTTTTCTACAGATAGAACTAGATTTAAAAAAAAATTATTTTATTAAGAACAAACATAATGTAACACTGCTCAAGTATTTTAATACTAGAGGTAATACAGAAGGTATAATAAAAAAGAATTTCTATAATATTTCTGTAATACTACTATAATACTTTATTTTAATGTTAATAGTTATTTTGGTTTATTTACGATATTTTTTAATTAATAAAAATATATACTTAAATGGCATATTTTTATTTTTGTTTTTCTAGACCACATTAATGTATTCAAAAGTCCACAGTTTTCTGTAAACCTGTTTTTTTTTCGCTAAAAAAATTGCGATATAAATACAATATAAAAGCGTTATATCGTATTGGTGTTTAGATTTGGTTAACGAAAGAAAGCAGTTTTGCAAAAAAAACTGCAGAATGGTGTACCAAACCCACCTACAGTTGAAATATTAAAAAATATAAAGTGAAGATCAATTATGCAAATAGTTATATTACCAGCCGATAGTAGCTAAGCAATAATTATAGTTAGCAAACTAAATAAAAACATTATTAAACATATTAAATAGTCAATCAACCATAAAAAAGGTTATTGAAGTAGGAAAATAGTTACTGTACAATTAAAATAGTACGGTGACATATTTAAGTTGTGGAATAACTATTTTGTAGTTAAATCAAACTTTAATAAGTGTTGAAATTGATATCATAAGATATGGATAATGTTTAACTATTTTTTCGTCGTTGAATTAAATAGAAAGAGTAGTTAATGGCTCATTTTCATATGCTGTTTTTAGTTGATTTTACCAACGTTTTTCTTTGGGTGTATTAATCATTTCAGACAGTTTTCCTACTGTGGTTTGGCATTTTTGTTTTAAAGACATTAAACAATTTAAATTTACTAAAAATAATCAAAAGCGAAACAGACATCTGAATAACTTTTGGACAAAGGGTAATTCTTTTTCAAATTTTAGTTTAGGGTCATTCCATATCAAGTGGTCCAACCCTGTGGTTTGACCATTCTAAAAAAAATTGATTTTTTTTGTGTAAACATCCTAACATATTAGTAGTACTAAATGACCATTATTTCAATTTTATTGTCTTTTGTTTTTGTGTGAGAGCCATTTTTGCTTTGCAATATGCGGCATATTTTGCAATTTTAAGGGTTTACAGCAACCAAAATATTTCAGCTATTATTTGTCCTATCAAGATGAAACAAAAAATAAATTGTTTAGAAAGAAACAGACTACAATATTCCTCATTACATATTTTTACCTAAAAGCAATCCTAAAGGGTAAAATTGCGGCCTCAATTCTTATCTAGTTTTATAAAAAAATGATATTTTTAAAGAGAAGTTTATGCATGAAGGGAGAATATCTCAAAGTTAAATTTTTTTTTACAAAGAGATGATAAGTAGTTGAAATCACACACCAAATATTAACCCTACGATTTACTCCATTTTTCTTCTAAAAATTTTCAAAGTTTGAAAATTTTAATAAAAAAGGCAAATTTTGGCACTAAATATCGCTGGTGGGGGACCAGATAAAAATCTGAAATTTCTTATCAGTACAGTACTACATAATGTCATTACTCAAAAAAAAATTTGAGTTTTAGATTTGACTACAAGCCGAGATATAGCAATCACAAAATGTTAAAAAATGTACCCGTTTCAGTGAACGTATAAATGC
The DNA here is from genome assembly GCA_958510845.1 of Cantharis nigra. Taxonomy (NCBI): domain Eukaryota; kingdom Metazoa; phylum Arthropoda; class Insecta; order Coleoptera; family Cantharidae; genus Cantharis; species Cantharis nigra. Next base: position 24,877,973 of record OY294034.1, read on the forward strand.
TTTTTTTTTTCACGAACGGTATTGTTCGGACACAGATGATATGCATATACATTAGGGTGGTCCTCAGTGTAATGGGTAAAATTTTTTTTTTTTAATTTGATGCTCCCACTCACTAAAATTATTCCTTTTGATGTTTCATCATATCAGAAAAAAAATAGAAGGAATTCAGCAATGTTTCGTGGTCGCCCAAGACATTCAAACTTCTAAAAAGTTAAAAAAACATTACAAAAAAAAGTTTTAATGTTTTGGGCGACCATTAAACATTGCTGGATGGCTTCTATTTTTTTTCTGACGTGATAAAACACCTAAAGAAATAATTTTAGTGGGCGGGAGCATCGAATTTCAAAAAAAAATTTTACCCATAACACTAAGGACCACCCTAATATACATATGTACATATGTTCTTCTAGCATAAGGTCTATTGTAATAGCCACATAGGAAGGTTGTGTTTTTGTACTTCAGGCGTTGAAAGTTTGAAAAATGAAATGGCAAAGATTGTCATAAAAGTGTGTATGATCCAGTGTCACGAGATATCAAATTAATTAGTGAATTAAGTGAAGAAAATCAAATTTGCTTACTTTAAGAACAGACGAAACTGTCGTAAATATTCATATTTTGACCCCATAAGACATGCTCAACTTTTGCAATGAAAACCTTCCAGGAATTAAATATATTTATGTAAAAAGTGAGGAAGTGGTCGCGAACGGAATTAATCTGAAAAAGCGTTTTGATAACTGCTTGCCTGTTCCTAAAACAAGATCGTATCATAAATATGTTCCAATGAACGATATAATGATAAGGTGTTATCACACTTCACTTTCTGAGGTCTTTGATGAGGTGCAGGTGTCAAAAACCTATCCAAAAACAAAAAATCAATTAGCTCTTTAACATCACAGCTAGTTGAAGAATAGTTTCTTATTTACTGACACATTTTATGAAAATATACCTACACTTCTTCTTTTATTTATTTCAGTTTTCGTACCTTTTTTATGTATTCTGTAATATAAATTGATTTTATATAGTATAAAATTATTCATTTCTTTGACATTTTAGGATAGTTATATCTCGGCTTGTAGTTAAATCTAAAACTCAAAATTTTTTTTGCGTAATGCCATTATATAGTACTATTATGACAAGAAATTTCAGATTTTTGTCTGGTCCCCCACCAGCGATATTTAGTGCCAAAATTCGACGTTTGGTTAAAATTTTCAAACTTTGAAAATTTTTAGAAGAAAGAGGGAGTGAATCTTAGAGTTAATATTTGGTGTGTGATTTCAACTACTTATCATTTCTTTGTAAAAAAAATTTAACTTTGAAATATTCTCCCTTTATGCATAAACGTCTCTTTAAAAATGTCATTTTTTTATAAAACTAGATAAGAACTGAGGCCGCAATTTTACTCTTTAGGATTGCTTTTAGGTAAAAATATGTAATAAGAAATATTGTAGCCTGTTTCTTTTTAAACAATTTCTTTTTTGTTTCATCTTGATAGGACAAATAATAGCTGAAATATTTTGGTTGCCGTAAACCCTTAAAATTGCAAAATATGCCGCATATTGCAAAGCAAAAATGGCTCTCACACAAAAGCAAAAGACAATAAAATTGAAATAATGGTCATTTAGTACTACTAATATGTTAGGATGTTTACACAAAAAAAATCAATTTTTTTTAGAATGGTCAAACCATAGGGTTGGACCACTTGATATGGAATGACCCTTTAGCAACCGGTGTCCGCTTTGCTTTAACTGTAGGTTCACGCAAAGAAATTTCAGTTTTGAGTTTAAAAATCTCTACTTTTAAACGAAAATTAAAAGAATTGCTTTAAAAACAAAAAAAGAGCTGGTTGAATTAAAAGAAATGTAGATTTTATACTTTTAAATTTTGCTTTTGATTAAAAAAGTATTATAGCTTTTAAATTGAAATTACAAATTTTAAAAGTAAAGGTCACTACTTTTAAATGATATAAAGTTATCATTAAAACAATGGTAAATTATTTCGTATGAAAAATACATTTGATTTAATGTTGAATGCTTTTATATCAATTTGGCGTACTTTGTATTTAAAAATATTAATTTAAAAATAAAAGTAATGGTTAATAAGTTATTAAATAACGTAAACAAGAGCTTGCAAGTTCTTGGGGGATTAACTTATACCTATGTTAGGCGCCTATTGGCACCATGGAATCAGCAAAATGTGTATAGTTAGCTAAAATTTGTAACGTATTTTCATCATTCGTTTACTTGGGTGCATTAAATGTAAGTACAATTTACAAAATTAAATTTTGTGTAAGTAACGAATAACAAATAATTATTTTTTAGTTGGGAGAATGTGGTAACACTACATTAACAAATTCTACAAACATTGGCAATTTGATTGATTCAGTCGAATCTACGATTGCAAGTGGACATAAAAATAAATTTCTGAATATTGTAATTATATTCTAAATAATTAAGGCTGAATTACTTATTTGGATAGTTAATTTTAGGATGTGAAAGAAATACTTAATGGGGAGCATTCGGGAAAACTATTATTATCGAAGAAAAAATTAAGCACCGAAGACAGATTAAAAATAAGCAGAATTGTAATCGACTTCTTAACCAGTCATGAGAACATTTTAAGTAAAAGAGATTTTTTAAATATAAGTACGCAAATTTGTACAAATTTCCCGGATGAAAATTTGGTAAGTTTAAAATTCTGATTTTAAGGATTACTATTACACGGAAAGATGTAAAAACAAAAGGCAAAGTGGGACACTCTATTTTTTTATTTAGTAAAACTTTTAATTTAACCCGCAATTTTTTTGATATTAAAGCAAAATTTTTTTGCGTGTTGTAATTTGCCGATAAGTACCTATATAATAATTATAATGATAGCTAAAGATGTAAATTAAGTTACTATGCTTTAATTTTCTTGTTTGGTCAGCATTATAAGTGATTAAATTTCTATAACACTATTAGAGCTACCAGAATTTCTTAATGGTATTATTAATGATCAAATATATATATATATATGTATGTGTTCCGCTTTTTTAACAGTGTAATATAATAATTACATTCCCCGGGCGTTTTAAGCTAAATTTTTGAATAATAATTGAAACATTTTGAACTAAAATTATAAAAATTAAATTAGCTTTTTTTTCAAAGTAAAGTAACAGACTAGAAATATAAAACGTGCAGTTGATGTTACAATAAACTTTTGACACAACCCAGTACCAGTATTGGTAAGGTGTCCATTTTTATGAAACGTAAAACCAGTACATGAAAAACAGAGAACCCTTTTTTTAGGTTTTCACCTTTCTTTTTTAACACAACAGGTATAGAACAATAGTCACATCAGTAAAATTTTGTTAACCACGACAAAGGTTCCAAAACCAGTACTGTCCGGGTAAAACCAGTACGAATGGTCACCTTAAATATTGGACAAATGAACTGCTACATTTCTAATTTGCATTTAAACCTATTATACCTATTACAAAAAGGGGCTGAAATTATTTAATGCTAATTAATACCTTTTTACCACTAATAAAGTTTTCAAAATTAGTTTGGTTGTTTCTTTAGTAATAAAACAGTAAACATCTTTAAAATCCGAATAAAAGAAGTTATTTAAAAACGGCCAAAGGGGCATTAAAAAGTTAAATTAATCTTCATAATTAGTAATCTGAATCATTTCCCAATACATCTCATAATAATCAATCAATTAATTGATTAATTATGTATAAAAATTACTATATTTGAACATTTACCATTGCATTAATACCATTCTAGTCATAAGAAATAGTCATAAGCTCATAAGATTACAAGACTCAAGCAAATATAAATTTTGTTGTAGAGGATGGAGGTTTGAGAGCAAATCCTCTATTTCAAAGGACTTTCCATTTTGCATTTAAAAGCAACATGAATTTATTAGAAATTTTCAATTATCATTTTTTCGAAAACCATCAAAACCGAAAAATATCTGAATTTTATTTTAAAATTTGATAATTAAAAAAAAATGAAATATTAACTTAACTTTTAAGAGTACTTTTAAACATGAAAATTATTGTTTTTTAGCATTCAATTTCAATTCAGCTTTTTTCATGTTTTGTAACTACCTAAATAATTGAAAACCAATTGAAAGTACTTAGCTGCCCTTTAAAAATCAGATAAATAATTGAGATGTTTACAAGCTTTTTACTGTAGAAGCAGTTTCTTAATGCTACATCTACACGATGGTTGATTTGCCGAATTTTGGTCATCGTGATCATTTACTTAATCGTGCGCGGCGAGTTGTGGGTTGGGTACAACTTGCCGCGCACGATTCGCCTCGCATAATTTGCCGGTAACGATTCGCCGCGGCACGATTCGCCGCCGGCACAATTCGCCGGCAAGCACGATTCGCCGTGGCACGATTCGCCGAGAGCTTCTAGCCGCCATATATCAATAATCTTCGGAATTAAACAAGAAGAAAATTATTTTTGGCGTTTCATAAACGAATTAAAAAAAGTTCAAAAAAACAGAGACGTATTTTATGGAAGCCTGGTTGCCGGGAACCATACTGCAAAAAAACATAAAAAGTTCATCCTTGCAGATCAAAGAATCTTGACATTAGTCAACGATTTTGAGAATCGAGATATATTAGAATACCTTCGTGGTTTGGCCCACAATTTCGAAATGTTGAAGGCTTAATCTAAATAAAATTAAAAATTTGAAAATAAACGAAAATATAAAGAACTACTGTTGTTTTTTCTAACTTTTGAGAAATTTATTTATTTAATTTGTTTAATTTATTTAATTCATTTTTATGGGTTATGATAATATATATCAAAGATTATCGATAGATGGGGTTACTGAACGGATAAAAATAAAAAAAATAAACTCCCGGCGAATAGTTCCCTGCGAGCCGTGCCGCGGCGAATCGTACCGTTCCCGTAACAGTTTAACCTTAATTAATAAAATAATTTTTCTATGTTTAGGAGCTGTCTGATTTATTATTTTCTGACTTTCTGAGAAATGGATTGATTTGTCAAAAATTTTGACAAGTTGTAGTCCCTTAAAGTTCTTATCCGGAATGGGGTCTTAGATTTTTTATAAAATCTTTCGATTAAAAGAGACAGGATTTTGAAAAAACCCAAAAAAGAGAATGCTTTTTAGTAAGTATAAAAAATAGTAAAAAGAGTGGAGACTGTGGTTTTCCCGACTCCATGCGTTTTTGTGATGAGACAGCTGGTGACGGTGCCTGTATTGCAAATTTGTTTGCTAGATACTTCTTCTCTGCCTTTTCCCATTCAGAGACGTCCCATGCCGTGCGGCACAGAGTGATACCAACTTGCATCTGCACTCGTATCGGGTGAATGAGCTACAGGTCTTTGATAAGCTGAGACAGTTGGATCTTGGCAAGGGACCCGGTCCGGATGGCCTACCTTCCATATTTTTCAAGAATTGCGCTGTAACGCTAGGGTTACCTCTCTGGCTTCTCTTCAATGAGACCCTAGCTTCTGGAGTTTGGTTCTGGTTCTAGTGGAGTTCTGGAGAAAGAATCTTACATTGTGACAATTTTTAAATCAGGGTGTAGAGAATCTATTGAGAGTTCCCACCCGTTTTCTGTCCTGTCGCATATTCGTAAAATTCTCGAAAGTATGGTTAACGACTACTTCTCATCTTTGACTTTGAATTTGACGTGCATTTTGAGCAATAAGCAGCACGGATTTACAACCAGGCGCTCTACCACCACTAACTTGCTGGTATTTGACGACAGCATTTTCCGTTCGTTCCACTCCGGCTTAGTATAGTGGATGCGATCTACACAGATTTTTCAAAGGCTTTCGACCGGGTCGATCACAACATATTGCTGTCAAAATTATCGAAAATTGGATTGTGGATTCAATCGTATCTGAAGGAGCTATCATTAATAGTTAAAATTAAAAACTTTTACTCGGTACCTTTCTTAGCGACCTCCGGAGTTCCTCAGGGTTTCTACGTCGGTCTTTTACTTTTCAATGTCTTTATAAACGACATAATTTTGTGTTTTTCATACAGTCAAATCTTGCTGTATGCAGACAACATGAAGATCTTCATTGAACTTTTGATCAACGAATCGATTTCCAGAATACAATCGCATCTTGATCGAATGGTTATTTGGTGCAATATTAACAAACTCGGACTTAACATCAGGAAATGCATTGAAAATGAAAACATTCGTATTTTAAATAATTAATAATGATTACTAATACATTCGTTACTATTACCACTACTTCCGTAGTCATATTAACGAAAAGTTTCATAGGATCAAAATCTAGTAATATTAACAAAGAACGTAGTTATTATTACGAATATATTCGTCAATATAACTACTACTAGTAGTAATATTACTAGTAATATTAACGAAGAACGTAGTACATTTAACGAATATATTCGTAAATATTGCTACTGCTACTGGAGTAGTATTAATGAATAACGTAGTAAATATTACTAATATATTCGTTACCATTACTACTACTACCGTAGTAATATTAATGAAATGCTTGTGGTAATATTAACAAAAAGTTTCATATGATCAAAATGTAGTAATATTAACGACGAATTTCGTTAAATACACACCATATAGGATTATGGATTATATAGGATTAATGACACTCTACTGGAATCTGTTTCTAGCATTAAACATTCTTACTTTCAAAGAGCATATTGCAGCACTCTGCAGTGCGGCCTTGAAAGCCCTCGGTTTTATACATCTCTTATGTTAGATCTCGATTGGAATACGCTTCCTGTGTTTGGTCGCCTTACTACCAATCTGAAATCGATAGACTGAAGAGGGTGCATAGAAGATTCCTACGGTACGTTGCCTTTAAGTTGGGTGTCTCACATCGCGAGGTCGGGTACGATGACTTGTTGTAAAGGCTTGGCCTCTCTATACTGGCTAAGAGAAGTAAGGTAACTGATGCCAGATTTGTCTGGACTGGTCGGTGGTTCTGTGGACTGCTCTGAGCTATTGTCCAGACTCCAGAGTAAATTTTTACATCTCTCCGAAGGCATTAAAAAGTTTATAAACTTTTTATATTGAGCTCTCTTCAAGGCTCTCTTGATGTTTGCGGCAGTCAACAGAATGGCTCGCAATGCGAACAAATTTGGTTTTTTGTTTTTTGTTAAATGACAATAATTATGTAATTCATTAATGTATACATAGTATTATTTGGATTGACTTAAATTTTGTTGCTGAGGTCAGAATTGGGTGGGCTTTTTCTCAGAATGTGAGTTTTCTGCTTACCCAATTGTTTGAATTATTGATTGTACTTAATTCCATCAGGTGAGTGACTTAACGTCGTTTGATGTAGATCAAAACCGTTAATTTTAGACAATCATTTTTACCAAAAAATCAATATTTTTGGAGCTATGAACATATGAAGGTGGAAATTTAAAAAAATGCTTTAAAGAGGTCTAGCTCTATTTAGAAACAAAATGTTAAATATTTTTCTTAGAAAAGTGTCCTCTATCACAACTTAAGTTATGTAAAGTGTATCCGGGGACACCCTGTATATACTATAAGTCTTCACTGTGCTACTGGTTTTAAGGTTACTCCTAACAGGTTTCCGATCATCTTACGATTACTTGACTACATATAATCGCTTACGTATTACACTATGGAACTCTACTGAGCTAAGCTACTGTTTGTAAACAGGTATCGCACGTACTTGGTAAAAATAGCTCCGAAGACCTCCTAAATTAAAAGGCGCGAGTCTAGAATGTCAGGAATCAATTTATAAGTAAAACTCGACTACTTTGTTATTAACGAAATTTTAAAATGAAATTGCGTAATTTTAACAGTTGCACACCTTTTGAAACGCCCATTGAAAAACTTTGATGCAACTATTTACGTAGAATACACGTACCCGAAGTAACAGTAACGTACTACGTCAACAGAATAGAGGTAAGCACCAACCTATGTGTTTCTTATGTGAAAATTCGAAACTTGGATATGGATTATTTCTAAATTTAATCAAAAAATTAAATTCATTTTAATGTTATCTACCAAATTAAATTTATTAAGAAATTATATTAAACTTAAATATTTTATTTTAGTGATTTTTCATTTAATCGGTTTATTTTTATTTTTATTTATTGTTATTGCTTTAGTTAGCGGAAAACTAAATATATATCTTAAAGAAAAGTACATCGGATAATTTGCAAATTATATTTTGGAAATGTAGGTTATATGAAAAGATGATTCTCTATTTTTACATTCACTTTCGTAATCATTGTAATAAGTAATTACAAAGCAAGCGCTTTGTATAATATTAATTATTGTCTGGGTTATGAACTTGGTGAACTGAGCTTAGACGTTTCAACGAACGGATAATATGAAAGTCATGTTATGTTTTTATTTAAATAAAAGTTACATTTCATTTAAATTATTGCATCACTTTAGAATATTTTGCGGTATAAATTCGCTTTTGAAAACTGCATACTTAACAGAACAGAAAATTGTTACAAATTATCTGATATTTTTGCACCAACAATTAATTTTTTGATTAATTATTCCCTTGTGATAATTGTGATATAAACCACCTACGTGCCAAAACGAAGTCTCCCTGGAAAAATTTAAATGAATTTGTAATTATGAAATTAATTGCCCCGAACATCTGAATAAGAACTGTAAAATTAATTTGTCACTTACATTTGGTATATAATTTATTTTGTGTTGTAATTAAATGAGTGCATACCCAAATAAGTCCAAATAATAATTCATTCCGCGGAAGTGCAATTAATGGACTATTTACGTTACTAATGTTTGGTACTTTTCATATTATTAAACGAATAAATAGGACAAGAAATGACCACTGATATTAATTATTAAAATAAATACTTACAAATAATTCTAAAGTATTTTTTAACTGTAGTTTCATATCACGTTATTACAGTTTTTTGCCATTTTAAACTTCGATATTGGGTACCGCTAGTTATTTAAACATCTTCTTTCCAAATTTGTCCCATCCAATTGCTAGTTGTAATTGCTTTTTATAGTTAAATGATTTTTACGATGATTCAAAAACTTCCAAACACATTTTTATTGTATAATTTATAATTGATATATAGGGTATATCAATAAGGTGCACTTGAACAGTGCTCTTTAAAAAAAAAAAAATTTTTTGTTTTTGAAAATTTCAAAATCTCTCATTTATTAAAAATTATTTAATCTCTATTACTTCTACGATATTATTTAATGATATTAGCTATTAAAATACGAAGGCAAGAGTTGTACGTTGATGGTAAAATTAGAAATAGTACCTCGTTTATACGGAGCAACATAAGCAGTTTCTATGCATATGCGAATCAATCTTCACAGTTTGCAATCAAAATCAAGTAAAAATCGAATAAAAAAGAGATATTTATTAAAATTTCCCGAGACATACATACATAGATACATAAAGATAATATGAAAATGAAGTACAAAGTATTAAATTTAAAAATCAAAAACTTCAAATTATCAGCAGCGAAGTCAGCTAATAATGCAATTCTCTAAAGCAAATAAAAAAACTCATTCCACTTGTAAAACATGTTTTCAAGCAGGAAGTTCTTCAACAGGAATTTAATAATATCGATCTTGTAATAATTTCTCTTATCGCATTATAAAGCTTTTTTGACCTTGACTTCTTGTAAATTGGCCAAAACAATATATTATAAATGGGCAATCAATTTTTGGCTTTCACAAACAGGTAGGTACTCAAGCTGAGAAATACTAGGAAGCTCAAAATTGAAACTCGGAATTTCCGCTTATTAATCGAATCGAAAGTCGCATAAATAAATCCACTACTGTGGTCGACAATCACTTAGTGTCAATTTACTGTGACCGCAAACCTAAATTAAGAATGTGCAGTCCTAGTATTCACATAAATGTATCTTAGCCTAAAACTGGTAATTTTCTGTAGCGGTTTGTGAGCCTGACTTGGGTAAGATAGACTTTACCAAGTTTATCTTGGTATTTTTTATTTTAATTCTAGTGGGAATACTCTCGGACCCGTCCCCGGTATCTCACTATATTTTTATTTGCGTTCATAAAATTCGGCTCACAAGCTCACAGCTGCTCAAGTAATATCTATTTTCCATAGGTAGTTTCCAGAAAGAAAATGTAAAAAAAATTTCAGTAATTACAGTGTTGGCGCTCGTGACGTTACCAAATGTCAACAACATGGCGGTTTTATTACGTACACTTTTGAGTTTGATTCTGAATTATTTTATCGTAAAACCGCGGTGAAATGATAATGCATGAAATAGAACACCAAATGAATGGAAACGTTTGGTTTATAAACAAAATTTTCAATACCAAGTATACGTTTCAGATTAACTTAATATATTTCCGCGTGGTGGCGTTTGCTTAATGTAAATTGAGAATAACCAATAGGACTTAGTTGTACCTTGTACACTCAATTGTGCACTTGTTACGCATTGGGTGCCAACTCAACTTATCAGTTGAAAACTTTTAAAAACAATTTATTGTATTATTAGAAGCAAATTTTGAAAATCAAAGTATTTTTTTGGAATTTTTAACGTTTGTATGACACATAACATACTAGTTTTTAATTTTTTATCAGCAAAAATAATTTTCTGCTGCCTCTATTTTAAATTGCTAAATTATTCAAAGCCTGATCGCACCGACTACACTACTGTGATTAAAAAGCTCAAGTTCGATGAATGGGCTAATGTATCTAGCAAGATTGGCACTCTAGTAGAATATTATTCAAGTGCTGATAGAACCATGAGTGCTAAGTGTACAACTTGGTACAGGACAGATCAACAGATCTCAAAGAAATTAAAGAAGAAGAAATTTTTAACATACACTGGTCTTCTATGTTCTTGGGCATATAAACTTGCTACTCTTTAGTGCAGTGTTTCCCAAATGTATCGAAATTGCGGACCCCTAAAATTAGACCCTAATATGAAGGGACCCCCTCAAACAGTTTTGTTACAAAAATAAAAAATAAAGCCATGGCATATGTGTCTAATGCGTTAGCACCGTTGCCAGATCAAACATTAATTCTTAAAATTTTAGAAAAATTTCATTGTTAAGGTAATTTTGTCTATTCGCCTATTTTTTTCTTTTTATGTCGTGGGTTTGCGAACCCCCAATAAACATGCCGCGGACCTCCAGGGGTCCGCGGACCTCTATTTGGGAAACACTGCTTTAGTGTTTTATCAGTAAAAAAAATTTCTGCTGCACTCCCATCCGTAATCCAACCAAAAAAGTATTTTTGGCTTCAGTCTCTTTTGCGTATCCGTTGCATACTTAAAGTCTGTGACAAACTTAAAGAACCTACAGTTTACCGTGGATAATTACATTCAATGATGAGGTTACCTGAGGCCAGCAGGTAGACATTTGGCAAGAAAATGTAAAAGCCTAGCAATCAAACTCGTAATGAATAGTATGAAATAATACAACAGTGGAATATTAGGGTATCCGTTATTTCCCAAGTTGGTTTTTCTTTTGCTGCCGCCTCATGAATTTTTAGTTTTTGTCCCCAAAAAAAATATCCAACCCAAAAAAACTTTTAATTTTGTAATTAAACCGTGCCGAAATCATGTTACAACTCCTATTTAAATAAGATGGGATTTTTGAACTTTTTGCATTTAATTTTTTTCTCTAAAACAATTCAGGTTACAGTAATGAGCAATATATATTTATATACAGAATTGAATGCTCTACAAAAATTATCTCTTACAATTTTTTGATAAATTCACTCCTTTGAAAGTTATTCAAGATTAAAGTGGTATTAAATTCCCATATAAATAACATGGGATTTTTGTACTTTTTGCATTTAATTTTTTTTCTCTGAAACAAATAAGGTTACAGCAATGAACAATGTATAGTTTTATAGAGAATTGAATTCTCTACAAAAAAGATCTCTTATGATTTTTCGATAAATTCATTCCACCGAAAGTTATTCAAGAAAACTATAATATCCACCAAGAATACCACTTTAATCTTGAATAACTTTTGGAGAAGTAAATTTATCAAAAAATTATAAGAGGCCTTTTTTGTAGAGCGTTCAATTTGCTATAAAGGTATATATTGTTCATTGCTGTAATCTTATTTGTTTCAGATAAAAAAAATTAAATGCAAAAAGCACAAAGATCCCATGTTATTTATTCGGGAATTTAATACCATTTTAATCTTGAATAACTTGCGGAGGAGTGAATTTATCGAAAAATTATAAGAGATCTATTTTGTAGAGCGTTCAATTCTCTATCTAAATGTATAATGGACATTGCTGTAACCTTATTTGTTTCAGATAAAAAAAATTAAATACAAAAAGTCCAAAAATCCCATGCTATTTAAATGAGAATTGTAACATGATTTTGGCACGGTTAAATTACAAAATTAAGAGATATTTTGGGTTGGATATTTTTTTTGGGAGCAAAAACTAAAAATTCATGGGGCGGCATGAAAAAAAAACCAACTTGGGAAATAACGGACACCCTATTGGAATATACTACCTTACACATTAAGTGAATATAATTACATTTTTAAAGAATACAATATAATCAAATTGAATAAAAATGGCAGCAAATAGAGAAAATTAGCGTTCCATGTAGGATATTTTCGGTATCAGATTATGATTTCGTGCTATATATAAAATTTATTGATGGAATATATGATTATGTTATTAAGTATTTCAAATACATTAGAGAGCAATGTTGTGGTTGTGTTTATTTTAAGTATTAAGCTATTTTAGTGGACGATTTTTGTTAATCAATTTAAAAATGTAGAAAAACATGCTAATTTAGTAAAAAAGTTTTTCGGTTATTATCGTAATACCACACTATTGTTAATTTCGAGTTAACTCAATTTCACTCAAATTTAAAAATCATAAAAATAAGAGTTATCAAAGTAATTTTTACCAAGAAAATGAATCACAACATTCTATTGTTATTAATATTAACATCATTTGGGAATATTTTATTAAATTAAACAAAGCGAATAATTACAAACAATGCCGCCTTATTTATTTCCGGAATTAAAATAACAAATTAAGTAAATTAAGAAAGTAATTCCGTAGTAATGCACAAAAATCTCACTGTATTTTTAAAGCTTATTATTAAATTTTAAATTAAAAACTAACTATTAATTAATTTTATTTTATGATATTGAATTTATTTTATAGGTGCAAATTATGTTTAACTGATCGGTGCAATTATTGTAAAATTGTGACTAGCAAGTACCATTTTTATTAATTTTAGAAAGTTGAGGAAGAACTTGTCTAAGATACCTAGGTCAGTACGTTTAAAAATATAAAGTAACATCAAAATAGCAACAAATTGTAATATTATATTTATACAAAATTATTCCACTTTCGATTAACAAATTCATTTAAACGCCGGTACCAACCACGGGTGCAATTGTGTGGTTAAGTCGCAGAAGACTTTTTTAACTATTTATTATTTTGCCTATAGAAATTATTTTAAAATGAATAAATAGTTTTTTGTGTATTTTAAAATAAGTTAGATATTAAAGTGATCCTACCTGATGGTGATTATGTCCATCCATAAAGCTTTCGAGAGGGTAATAATAATAGTAATAACCCTCTTCCGCATTGGTGTGATCATGGGGATCATGATGATCGTGGTGATCTTGGAGTGGTTTATCGAGAACATAAGATGAAGAATGATCGAAGATTGGATTCTTATCGTGAATTTTATTTGCTTGTTCTTTCGATAGGGCAGCTTCATAAAGTGCAGCTAATTCACCTTTCGTCAAAGATAATGGGGGTACATTTTCGGGACCCCCTTTCCTCATGGATTGTTTGGTTAACCTGGGACGTATCGAATCCATTCTTCGTTTTGTGGCAACATCACCTAATCTAGTATTAAGATCATTGACTGTACTTTGCAAATAGGAAGATGAGCGCAAACCACTGATATTAACATTAAATAACATCAATAAAAATAACAATTGTAAACACATTTTAATAAAACACTTAGAAGTTTACTAAAATCTCACTAAATCAACGCGAAATTTTTCGACTTAAAGTTAACCTCTCGAAGACGGCAAAACTAAAACTGGTCGTTGTGGTCGAACCGATTATTACAATAAAACAAATTTTTTCTTTCCGTTATACATAAACAAAATATACACATTTAGTCAGTCAGTAAAGCGTAAACATAAAATTTATATCAAAGAAGACACCAAGCGAAGTGTAGCAAGTGTTAAGATATATACTTTGGTCTTGGATGGCATCAACCGACTGTTTGAGGTGCCCCAGTGACCAACATGAAACTGGTCTGCCGGCTACTAATGTTAATATAATTTATTGCAAATAATGTTACTTTATTGGTGGTTTTCGTGTATATAAATAAATGCTACAGTTCATTTTCAAAACAATACATTACAAAAAATTACACCATATTTAAGTACGTACTTACGTACCTAATGCAATATTTTTCATTGTAATCGACTTTTAGTTATTATTTGAAACCGCCTATAAATTAATCACGATAAATCAATCAATAAACGAGAAATCTGTTACAGATTGTTCAATAACTTCAACACCTCATCGCCCAATAAGGACCTACAACTTAATATTAAAACAATTATTAATTTTTAACCGCACCCCCCTTGAGCTAAAGGGTTAAAAAGGAAAAAAAATTGATTTTTTTGAATGAAATTCATCGGAATCCTATTAATATAATGCAATAATAATTTTTTTTAATATTTGTCTTTCGAACTAGGTCCTGTTATTTCAATGATATTCTTTGCTGTTTGATATCCTTTTTTTATTTTTTACAGACGATCTTGATATGTTAAAATTTAAATTAATTCAAATTTTAACATTGCGTTTTATTTTCTTACTAGCATGCCTGCGGCCTGTCTGCCGTGTTGACCTCTTAATGTCTCATTACGTAGTCCTTTTTTAATAATATTTAATTTGAATAAAACTTAAGTTTTTTATTTTTTTAAATTTTAAATCAATGAATTATTCTGTTATTGTAATTGTAAATTGAGCCATATACAGAGACATCGCCAGATTTTAAGTCATTAACCTCCATGGTGGTCCTAGGGACCGTTTTAAAAATGTCAACTGTCATTGCAAAGATCATGCTGTTTAATGCTAGTTAAAAAATATCTTATAGTGCAGTAACCAGGTAGTTTTACCTGATAAATTTCTGTGGCAAAGGATTGAAAACTGATTCCTATGTAATTTTGGTCGTAGAATCCGAATTTGAGGTTTGCGAACAAAATTTCCTTGTGCCAAAGCCGCCATATTGAAAAAACGTTGCCAAATCACCCAAAATTTTGATTTTTTCAAAAAACATACGAAATCTCATGTTTTGCAAAACATGGGCACCCTATTGTTTTTTCGAAAACATGTATCAAATGAATCAAAAATCAGATAAAATTTCCTACAAAATGACTTTTTTGTTCATTTCCTTGGACGAAAATTAACGCCGCAGGCGTCATTTGCGTTTTTGCCGGTTTTTCAAAAATTCAAACTCCATACTGACCAGAGGCTATATTTTTTGGAAACCTTTATTTCACTCGAGAAATCATAAAATTTGAATTTTTCGAAAAACCAGCAAAAACGCCAGCAGAAACGCGAATGTCGCCTGCGGCTTTAATTTTTATCCTAACTAGGAAATCAACCAAAAAATCATTTTGTAGGAAATTTTATCTACTTTTTTTGATGATACATTTCATTTTTTTGAAAAATTAATAGGTTACCTAAAATTTTGAGTTTTTCTGGAAAAAACGTGATTTGGCAACGTATTTTCAACATGGCGGCTTTGGCACAAGGAAATTTTGTTCACAAACCTCAAATTCGGATTCTACGACCAAAATTACATAGGAATCAGTTTTCAATCCTTTCCCAGAGAAATTTGCAAGCTAGAACCCCTTTTTTCGACGTGGTTACTGAACTATTGGCTTGATAGGATATTTCAACAAAATCCGCATGGCAATTAACAACTAACGTAGGTCGCTAAATGCCAGATGGAAAAAAGTTTAATTTTTATATCGCATTTGTTCAGTGGAACTAAATAAAGAATCAACCAAAGCATTAAGTGTAACCAGAGAGAAACCTGAATTTAATTTTTTGAGAATGAAAATGGTAAATCAAGTATTTCAGCATTATCTCTATCATTGAAAAGCGGACGAGGCTAGAGACACGCCTGACATAAGAAGCTACGTTGAACAAAATTGTTCATCATAGTGATGAAAAGTTCATCATTTTTGCGTCGATAAACAGAATTCATCAATGTAATGATTTTAATTCATTAAATTTTTTTACCCCAAAAAATGAAAATTGAAAATCGGAAGCATTTTTCACTGTTTCTTACATAGTTTGTACAGAAAAATCGAATGCCGTAGTCAAATTTCTCGTAAGTATGATATTTTCTATTTTATGTGGTTTTAAACGTAACAGATTCGAGGTGAATTTGCCCTCATCTATTTATGAAATTTGCACGTTTTTGAGTACTTCGGCGAAGCCCGGACGGTTGTTTCAAGCACTAGGCATCCAAATTCGTCGATTTTGGTAAAAAAATCGAAAATTCATGAATGTTAATTGATTAAATTTTTTTGGCCCAAAAAATGAAAATTCGAAATTGGAAGCTGTTTTTACTATTTCTTGTGTAGTTTGAGTAGAAATTTCGAATACCGTAGGCAGCTTTCTCGTAAGTACGATATTTTTTAATTTATGTGGCTTTGAACGTTACAGATTACAGAGTGAATTTGCCTTCATCTTATTTCGCAATTTTATACAGTCATCCTGGGAGAGAGCTCGAAAAGGAACAGCAGTCATTACCAAGCACTAAGAGATAACCAGTTACAGCTAACATAACCTTCATTCTACAACTGTGGAAATATCAGGCTGGAATGGTAAGCTGATCCTAGCAGCAGTGTACCGTCCTCCTAATCAAAAGAGATGGAATTGAATCTGTCTTTAAAACCCTTGGACACAGATTTATAGCTGGAGGAGATTTTAATGCTGAACACTGTCACTACGGCTCCAGATTGATATCTGATTAAAAACGGAAAAAATTAAATCATACAATACAACAAGCCGCGCGATCCGCTACTCCATCAAAGCAGAAAATCGATTAGCCAGGATATTGCCCTGACCATATTAAAAAGAAACTTGCAGAAGAAGATTAAGAAATCGCTGGCAGACTACTTCAAGCAATTGAAAATAATGCTAACCAAAAATAAAAATCAACCTGTTAAAAAATCTCTCACCCACAGGATCGATAGACTATATACTCCCTGTGGAAAGTTATAAAAAAATCAAATAACACCAATATATACGACCATCAAATCGAACACGGGATGGCAACTAGGCCAGAAGGGATGAAGAAAAATTTAATACTTTTGCGGTCTTCACACCATTCCTAATGGAAATACCACTAGAAGAAAAAAATTCATACATCAGTTCGTAGAAGCACCTTATCAAATGGACCTTCCCAATAAACCCATAAAAGTAGCATAGGTGAAATCGTGCAAATGAAGAGTCCTTAAAAGGTTACCACCATCAGTAGGAACAAAAATGATAACTATCAAATTTAATGCCGTAGAAGGTGGCTCAAATAATTATTTTAGTAACAATTTGGGAGTAGTAGCGAAATATTCGGTAGCAAGAAGTCCTATTGGCGAAATTCCCGAGAACGAAATGTCCGGTCTACATAAGTCCCAAGTAACATTTTAAGCCTCGCACCACATGTGCATGACAGGTAACTGCCAGGCTCCGGCCAGCGATATTTGGGAATGGCCAGGTAATTTAGAGGGAAAAATGTTACTTTTATAATAATCATAAATATGTCTTTAAACATAAAACGTTTATAGACAAAAAGCTGGTATTGAATAGAGAAGAGAAGAGTAACAGGAAAATAGCATCTAACTGTAATTTTAATTGTAAAGGTAGGGTCGGATAAACCACGGGTGCAATGGAGTCTCCGCACCCAGCGCCAAAGTTCAGAAGGCGCCAAAATTGTGCGTTTTAAATTTAATTTTTTATAAATTAATGAATAAAAGAAATATCTAAACGGCGGGCTCCATATCAAATCAATAACTCAAAAAACGCTAAGCGAGAAGTCACAATTATGATTTAATTTATATTTTCTTTGATTAATTATGATGATTAACTCCTGGTGCAAGGTATAATTTAATACTTGATGGGAAAGGTATATCCTTGCAATAAAATTTTATTGCAAAGATATATTCTTTGATTAAATTGGTAAAGTAAAATAAGTAAAAAGATAACACTCGATCTGGTCTATAAATAAAAATTTTTTTGAGCCCTGATACCATTTCTGCTGATTCTTATGTAAAATAACCTTTTAAATCCGAACCCACAGTTTTCGGGGGATGCCCCCTCCATCTATTTTTAGCACTACATTTTCTTCTGGTAAGCTAGAGAGGTGAAAAGTTAATATTTCTAGCAAGAAGGTGATTTGGGATCAAATTTTCCGTTAGTTTTGCTCAATTTTTTCACTTATTTTATACATATTCCAGCTTCTTGGCCTCCCTCGTCCTCTTCCAAACGCTCCCAAATAAAAAAAAATTTGGTTTTCTTTGATTATTCGCGATTTATATTAATCGAACACCACGACGAGGAAAAATATTAAGTTAAACTAATATGTATAGTTCGTAATAGAAAGTTTTCCAAACCAAACGCATTTCACTGAGATGTTACGATAACATAAATAAATAAAACTCAAAACAACATCAATTGTACGTAATAGAGCCGCCATGTTTTTAATATTTTGAGTAGCGTCATGAGCGCCACTTACGGTAAGGTAAATCGCCAATATTCTATACAATATATTTAGTATTAAAGGCGCCATTTACATAATCTGCACCCGGCACTGAAATAGCTTGATCCGGTACTGGTAAAGGATGTGCCATTTGTTGATTTCAGTGTGAAATTGTAAATAAAAGTACAACGTTCAATAGTTTTTAATAATTATTACTTTGTTGAAGAGAAACCAGAAACCTTCTAATTATTTATGCAAACAAATTTCATTCAAATGGTTGCTGCGGTTGGCTTGGTAGTTATCCTGTTAACCCAATTTTGTAGTGCATTGTCTATTGGTTGTGGCTTCATTTCGCGAATAGTTCGATGGATGGTTTCCTTAAGTACTTCAATTTTTTATGGATCGTTGGATTAACAACGGTTAAAATTTAAAAACAGGCCAACGGCGTAAAATTACAGCTGCATGATGGCCCATTAACATTTCCAAAATGGCAAAACCAAATTTAGTGGACTTTCAAGTCCAAATCTTTCAATTGAAGCCACAAAAAATCTGTTATTACTTTTATGTCTCTTTGTCTGCTTCCTTTGGGCTCTTAAACCGTGGCGGTGATATCAATACGCAAATGTAAGCAATGCTTAGGGGCCCGGGACTATAAGGGGCCCGACTCCATAAAGGGTAGTAAGTCCCAAAAAGGAGCTAGGGCTTACGAACCCTAAGCTACTCTTGCACCGCCACTGGCCCATTGTACTACCTCCGATGCAGCTGTCTCGATCGAATTCATCCATATCGGAGGTAGTACAATAGGTCAGATTTAGTGGTCTAAGTGTGCGAAGGGATATCTCCCTATCCTCTTACCTAAAATCCAGAATCCAGAAGAGTCTCCCAGACCCCTTGGATTACACCAATTCCTTTGTTACTTAAATAATATGTTTAGACTTTTACACCCTAATGAGCAAAAATAAAATTACTTTTGGACTTAGCAGCGAAACCAGTTTTCTCCGATTCAAAAGCTTAAAACATAATATTTAAGTCACAAAGGAATTGGTGTAATCCGGGGGTCTGGGGGGGGGGGGGGTATGGAATACCCCCCAGTGCACTCTTATGGATTCTGGATTGTAGGTAGGAGAGCAGAAAGATATCCCTACGCGCACTTAGGCCACTAAATCGGGCCCATTGTGGTGTGGCGGTGATATCAATAAGCGAATATACCATAAAGAGTAGTAAATCCAAAAAAAAAGATTTTTAAATAATATATCGTCAACACAATGCAAAACTAGCGAATCTGCAAATTTTCCCTATCCAAACCCCCTCAATATAATGTCGATTTTCCATCTAAAATAATTTTTTTTTACTTTTATAGTTACTTATACCTGTTAAGAAACTCATTATGCATCATGTTTAAGGGTAATTTTGATTTCTGTGGTTCCATTAATATTTTACAATGAAATATATAATCTAAATCCAGGGCCGGCCTTATTTCAGTTTCGCTAGTTTTGCATTGTATTGACGATATGCAATTCAAAATTAATACATTGTTTTTTAGGCCGCTTTGTATATTTGCCTACGGGCCCTACCTACTCTTGCACCGCCACTATAGCTCTTCAACGCAATTCATTTTAGAAAAAAGTTTTCAATATTTACATTGATTACCACTGGGAAGCACTTACCACAACTGTTAGAAGGGTAACGCAGGCATGGCATATGACTGTGCACTGGTTAGTGGTTAATGTAATTCATGTGTAGTTCTCAAGCTCTGGGGATCTAGGGGCAAACCGACAAAAATTCTTTGTTTGCAGAACATGAATGTAATTTGTAATGAAGGGCAGTGGCGTAACAAGCAGGTGAGGGACCCGTGTGCAAAGTTGTTAACGGGTGCCCTGCTTTTATAAAAGACAAAATAAAAATATGTATACAGGACTCGAAATTCCGATGATTTGCTTGCAATTCCAGTGATTTCCAAAGAATTCCTTCCAAACAAGAGCGGATATAGAGACAAGTAACTACCCTCCCCCTATTTAATTTTATTAAATATTTAAAAAAATATATAAGTAGATGAGTTTTTTTATTTTTCAATTTTTTGAGATTGTCTAAATTTCCTAAAATATCCTAGAATTTTCTGTGATTCCCCACTTCACAAGATTTTTTGGATATTTTTCTACGATTTTCTAGAATTTTTTATTTCCTCTAATTTTCTACATTTTCTAATTGTAAAATTAATGACATTTTTATGGATTTTCTAAAATTTCTTAACATTTTCCGCTCGCTTTTTACTAATAAGTGCAAAAATGATGGAGAAATTGTCATATGCAAAACTAAAGAGAAATTTGAGGAAATCTAGAATAATACAGACTATCTTTTTTTTGCTTTTTCTATTTTCTGAGATTTCATTGGCTTTAAAATTTTCTAGATTTTCTAGAGTTTTCTGCATTTCTCTCGATTTCCTATTTACTAAAATTTTCTTAAGTTTTCTAAGATTTTCTTGAAATTTCTATGGAATTCTTGAGATTTTCTATATTTTTACAAATTTTCTAAGAATCTGTTTGTTGAGATGATGTCTTGGAATTTTTTAGAATTTCTTCAGATTTCCATTCTCTAGTACACACTGAAACACACAAAAATGGTAATATATACAAAATGAAAAGAAATCCAATCAAATTTTACGGAAATTCTATGAAATCTTAGTAAAACTTAAGAAAGGAAATCTTGGGAAATTTATGAAATCTTTAGTTTAGAATACCATAGATTAATTCTTTTATTTCCTTTTTTAATTTTCTGAGATTTCCTTGGCTATTGGCTTTCCTAAGACTTTCTAGAATATTCTAAATTTCCACATTTCTAAGATTGCCTGGCCAAGGCAGATACAACAGGATATGAACCCCCACCCATGAGCCTTAAAAAATAACAAAATTTACTACGTTTCGTTTTGTTGAAATTTTAAAATATTAATATATTAATATATTATTATATTAATATTAATATTAATATTAATATTAAAATATTAAAAATATAAATATTAAAATAAAATATTCTTATTCAAATACATATCACATTTATTCCCCCAAATATATAAAACAAATATATTTAAACGTCATTTGTATACAATTCATACACCTAGTTTTATAAACAAAAGGTATTAGTGCATATTCACACATCAGGTACCGTAAAAATTTGCACCGGGGGTCTGGGGGGTGTGGAACGCCCCACAGAATATAGTAAAATTCCTGGTACGGATGTCACAAGTTTAATAGGATGGCAATCATTTGAACATAATTGCTGGTGACCTGGGGATATTTGAGATAGTAATTTTTGAGATTGAAGATTGAAAAGGTCACAGTACAACTGGAGGGGGGGGGGAGGTAAAAATATTTTTTATTAGCAGATTGCCGGGATAACCCTCGTACGTTTCTCGATATTAGCAGTGGAAACCATTGGAAAATCGGTATATTATACAAATATAGCTAGTAAACATGAAATTTGTTTTGACCCGAACGAGAATAGACGAAATTTTCGTCGTAGGAAGCGTTATCTGAAATTAGTTACCTATAAGTATAATTTACTTGATTTATGATTTTTTGCTTAAGCGGTTTGTATTTTTTGTTTGTTAATGAAAGCCTTCTATTAATAACCGTTCGGTATTTATGTCTGTTAAATTCTGCATCTACTTAGGTTACGTAAGTTTAAAATGTAGTGTAGAAATGTGCGTACCGAATACGTGTTATTTTCATATTTGTGAGTACTATTTTTCAATTAGCTGCGTGAAAATTGTTATGGTGATAAAATGAAAATATTTAAAGAATATCGGAGTAGCTGTATGATATTCTGCGAAAAATTTTAATTTAAACGTAATTTAAGCGGTCGGTATTTTGTCTCTAACGCAAATGGTGCTTTGCTCATGCTATATATAGCGAACTTGTCCCTACAATTTACGTTGTTTATTTCACTAGCAAATCTAGATATAGAAAGCTGTAGCAGAGATAAATCAGTTCAATTATTTTAATCTTGTTAAGGAAATTGTGAAAAACTTAAAAATGCATCGATCATATAGTATGCTCAGTAAAGGTAGTGATCCATTATGTCCACTTGGATTTCATCCACAAGTGCGTTTTCCGACCAGATGTAAACGTTGTTATAGGTTGCTCAACAAAAACTCAACTTTTGTAACTTTCTAAAAAATATTTACGTTTTAGAGAATTTAAAGATCATGCGGAAAAGAAAAGACAGACTGATTTATCTTTACTAAGAAACGATTCAACCGCATCTTCGCCAAATTTAAGTTTATGGGGCACATCGCAATCCAGTGAAAATAGAAGAAGTTGGTCTTCCAGTACAAATTTAGCACCAGAACGAGATAATAGGAATAATAGTATTGATTTTGCTAGTCCCGTGTCCTGGCCGTCTTCTCCAGATTTAGCAAAACTCGAGGATAGCTCTCAGCCACATATTCCAACAGTTAGTTTTACTCTTCCTAAACGAAATCCAACTTTCAATAGAGGGCTTCGTACGGGTAAGTTAAACGTTTATTTATTATTATACATAGAGACAATTTTGTTTATAGTGTCCGATAGTTTGACAAATAATGCTAAAGAAAGTTTTAGTAAAAACGATTCCTTAGTTGCTAAAACTTCAAGATTAGAATCGCATAAAGAACCTTCAGAAGAAAGGCCTAAACGGCTACAAATTAAAGAATTAAAAACGACTGTGGATGAAAGCACAAATGATGTACAATATCTGATACAAGTAAATAAATGTTGTGTTGTGACCCTGTCCAGTGCTTTTTTATACATTTTAGTTGCTTTTGATTTTAGTTAAGTTACTTTTGATTTTATAAACTTGGTTTCAAAAGTATGAAACAAAGCACACTATCCAGAAGTTTCATTCAAGTTTTTTTTGTGTTGAATAGAAGATACTGAAGGTTTTTGTCCAAAGGACCTTTTAATTATTTTTTTGTTCATTAATTTTTCAAGAAGACTGATGACATCCAGCCTTATTGTTTGAAGAACGAAATTAAGCATCGTAGGTTGGATAAACCGTGTCAGAACTTATGGCATGGAAACAACTACCCTCTCCCAAATTTTTGCATAATTAGCTTCACGGTTTTGAATGTTTTTGCCAAAATTTTTCTATAGGTAGTTTACAATTCGTACTTTTTCCATATCGGCATTATTCCATTTTCAATCACAGTAAAATCGTATTCGGAAGATGGTCTCCAAATACTAGTTGTACTCGTGTATGTATCGACGCTCAGCAAGTCTACGGTTTAACCACACTACTAGACAAGCTTAACAAAACGTTTATGTCTTATATGTTGTGTATATGTAAATTGTTTGTACAATTGTTGTGTCCTCAACGCTTCCCAAACTATCATTATCTGCACATCTTCATGATATTTTTTCGCTTTATAGTTTGGGAACCGTCAGTGTATTTTAATCTTGCTATTAATTAACTAACTGGCTTATTTTTTGATTATTTGGATATAAGCAATAATTTTTGATTTAGTTAAAAGCAAAACCTCCAAAACTCAACTACATTTCAACAACAGATGGAACCGAAAGTGATGATGATACAATCAGCAATGCTGGAACTGAAACCACTGACACGACTTTAGTAGGAGATAATGAACTACAAGACCAAATTGAAGAGTTAAAGAAAGAAGTTGAAAGTTTAAAAACAAAATGTGATAGATTGGATAGAGAAAAAAGTGATTTGCTGCTGAGGCGGCTTGCTTCGATGGAAACTACCACCAGCAAAACGACTGCCACTGAAGTATATTAATTGAAAAATTATTTTTCCATAAATATTCACGCTTTTTTTAGGTTTTAAAGTTACAACAACGTTGTAACGAACTTCAAAGTGATTTAGAAGATTTAAGGGATGATAAGAAAAGTTTAACTTTAAGAGTGAAAGAGTTGGAAGAGGATCTTGATAGTAGACCAACAGCTCAAGCTGCACAAAAATCTGGCGATGAACTAAGATCTAAATTGTTAGCAGCAGAAACTTTATGCGAAGAGTTAATGGATGAAAATGAAGATATAAAGAAGGAACTTAGAGAATTAGAAGAAGAAATGGAAGAGCTACACGATAGCTTTAGGTATGCAATAATCAAAAACTTTAAACGGAAATGTGAATTACTTGTTTTCTATTAGAGAAGACCAAGCTAAGGAGTACAACACAATAAAGAAGGAATTAGAGCAAACTACCAAGAATTGTAGGATTCTTGCGTTTAAACTTAGGAAAAAAAATGAGAAAGAATCAAGTGACGATTCGAGTAATACATTGGATGATAGAATTAAGAAGGTCTGGCTTGCAAATGTCACCAAAAATTAAACTACATCACACTTAATTTCTAGATTTTTGAAGATTTGAATTATGAAGACAAAATTTTAGAACTTGAAGATGATTTAAGAATATCAAATGAAATAAGAACCCGTTTGCAAAAAGACTTGGATGATGCTAATAACAAATTAAAGAACTCCGAAAATAAAAATACCAAGAAAAAGACACCCATGCTTGGCAGTGCTTCAAAACAACCATCAACAGAAGGGGTATACTAAATAAAACATATTAATTTTTTATTGCCTTATTATGATTTTTAGAAAGTCTCAAGGGAATCTCTAACAAGGGGAGGTTCGCAAGAAGATCCTGTGCAACTTCTAAGAGATTTACAAGATTCGATGGAACGGGAGGCAGATTTAAGAGAGCAATTAAAATTTTCGGAAGAAGAGGTAAACTTTAGCTTACGTGTGACTGTTCAAGCAATTTACTTACTAGTTAATTAATTAGTTCCATCCATCAAGAAGAAATTGGTCAAAATCGTTACCTTTAAGTAAAAAAGAGCGGGTTTTAACTTTTTCACATGATTTCAAAAACCAAAAAGAAACTCTTGTCATAGATAAAAGTTTCTCGTTAACCGAAGACAAATATACTCAAGCTATAGTTGCCGTCGAAAATAAAAAATCCCAATATGAAGCTACTGAATGCTTTGATTTTGGGTGTCAAGTTAAAGTAGAGTATTTTGATAAAATTCAGCAAACCGAAAATAGTTTTAGAGAAAACCCAAACTCTCAGTTTTCTTTTTTGAGGTCATCAATATATAGCCAGGGATCTTTAATGTTTAAAATGTATCAACCAATTTCTTCGTTATCACCAATGGCAACTCTTCTCACTCCATTAGGTAATAAATATTTTATTTTTACAGGCACAAAATTTGCGCAAGAAAGTTACGCGGATTGAAGATGATAACGAATCCATGGTGTTACAACTGAAGAAAATGGCTACAAAAGCTAAAAGTATGTTTGAAAACAGATCAAGTTGTTCCCCGAGTGTATCCCAAAAATCGCTTCAAAAAAATTTCATACAAGCAAAAGTTAACCATGCTTCTCTAACATTTCACTCATCGGCTTTTTCGCTAATTTTCTGTAAAAATTCATTCGAGCTGTTTGTGTAGATATCATTTGTTGTAATGTGTTACTAATACAAATTCAGCCATACGAACTTTGCTTACCAAACTTTCATCTCGAAACTCTTCCCATCACTTCAAGTGTTTTGGCTCTCTTTCTAAATTAACACTCTTAACACTACTAGCCATTTTCTACAGTAAAATTGTAACTACCTCAAAATAGTTAGCTCTCAAAATAAATCTTAACCCAAAAAGATATATCGTTTTAGGTCGTAAACTCAGTCCTCATCGTTTATCGCTGGAACCAGTTAGAGAAATCGAGGAAGGAGTTCCAGATGACGATCCATCGGAATTAAAATTATTATTGGAGTTAAACGAACAAGAGATCATAGTGCTACGGAAGAAAAATGAGGAACTAGAAATTGAAAGAGATACTCACAAGAAGAAAATAAAAGATTTGCAAGAAAAAGCAGCAATTAAAACAGTTAAAAAGACTCTCAGAGGAAGTGATTCAGCTGATCCCAAAATAAAAGTAAGCTACTAACAAACTTTAAATTAATTATGATTTATGTCCTTAATGTAAAATTGCAGGCTTTGGAAGATGAAGCTAATAATTTGAGGAAACGGCTAACGCAGCAAGAAAAAGAAACTGAGAGGCTACAAGCTGAAATTAACCTAAACATGAAACGGGCCAAAGGAATGCAAAAGAGCAAGTAAGTTTGAATTATCTAATTTTTGATTTGGAAGCATTTTGCAAAATCTTTTTTAGATCATTGGATTTGGACCAAAATACGATTGATTTAAAGAGACAATTGCAAGTAATAGATCAAGAAGCATCAATTTTGAGAACAAAAGTACAGTCGCTTGAAAGTGAAAATGAAAAAATTTTAGCAGAAAATAAGAAGTTGCAGTTATTACGTGCAACTAGAGGAGTAAAAGGTGATAAAGCAAGTGAAAAGTTCATAGATAAAATTGCAGAATTAGAAATAGAACTCGAATATGCAAATAGAAAAATAAAAGAAATTGAAAAGAAAGAAGAAAAAGAAGTTTTAAATACGACGAAAAATAAACATAACGACCAAAACGATGTACAAGCACTAAAAATACAATTGTCGAATGTAAGTAAATCACGTGTAAGTAACGTTATTTGAAATTAGCAAAAATTTTTCTTGTAGGTTGAAAACGAAAGAGATAAACTGGCCGATACATTAAAAAGACTGAAAGAGGATTCCGCTAAATTATTTAGAAATCGCACCCCTAAAAAGCCTTCAGATTTTACTAGTAAAATACAATTAAGGAATATGGTAATTGATTTGGAGAACGAAATAGGTAAGAAGATATTAAGACAAGGAATAAATTTTAATTTTTAATTTTTAGGGGAAATGTTGGTAACAATGAACAATTTTGAAAACATAAAATCTCATTTAGAAAGCCAACTGAAGGAAGTTAACGTTAAGTCAAATGATAACGAGCTTAAGTCGACTTTAAACAATTTAGAAGAACTCAAAACAAAATTGAAGGCAGCTGAAGCGAAATTAGGGAATGAAACTTTGAAAAACGATAAAGAAATTCAAAAATATAACGAATTAAATAATTCATATACGGAATTAAATAAAAATGTTAGTAAATATATGGACGATAATAAAATATTGGAAGGTAAAGTTCACAAGATTAATGAACAATATCAAAATTTAACTATAGAAAAGGAAAAAGTGGAAGCTGAAACACAAAAATTAAAGTCTGAACTGAGTAAGTATTATTTATAATCTTAAAGTTTCTTTATACCTGTAGAGAACGTTGAAGAAAGTATTAATGAAAACTTCAAGGAAGAAATATACACTTCTCGCATAAAATGTTTTATTTTAAGAGCTGACCGGTTTCGTGAAACTAATTCACATCATCAGAGCCTTACGTCAATTAAACTAACACAATATAAACTATCTTCATGCTTTATACTTTATACATTCAAGTCAAAATCGGTAAAATTTATTAAAATTATAATCGTCTACGTCAAATCAGGAAGCCCTCGAACAGATTAAGAAAAAACATTAATAGTATTTATTACTCGCAGACTCTGCCGATATATTTAATATATTTAAGTTGAAGAAAGTGATTGCCCAAATAATTACGCTTCTGATCATGAAAAGTTGCAGAAGTTGCTACAATAAAGAAATTCAAATATTTGTTTACAGAATCCTTATCAGCAAAAGAAAAAGAAATAACAACATTAAAGGATAAAACCAAAACTTTACAAAATGAATTTGAGAAAAAAGAAAAAATGTTAACGAAAGCCCAAAGTGATTTGCAAGAAAAAGAAAAAATTGTTCAAGAAGTGAGTATTATCCAATTCTGTATCTCTGTAAATTTATATTTATGACTTTTAGCTCAACGGGAAAGTTAAAAATATCAGTGAACTAGAAAAACAAATTACAGAATACGAAGCAAAAATCAAAAAAACTGAAAAAGAAAATAAAGAACAAATAAAGCAATTGACGAATAAGGTGAAAGATGTTTTTCATTTTCATTTCATAAACAAATTTAATTTCAGTGGGAAAAAGAACGAGATAAATATCGTTTAAAAGATTCGGAACAATCAGACCTATCCACAAAATGGTCTGCCGATAAAAAAGTGTTGGACCTACAAATTGATGAATTGAATTCCAAAACAAAATCGTTGGACAAAATAATTTCGTCCAAAAATACGTTAATCGAACAATTAGTAAGTCATTTAAAAGAAAATTATTTTCCTCGTCAACTTTTTGTTTTAGGAAGAATCAATTAAAAAGGAACGCGAAAATATATCGAGTGCCAAAAAAGATGTTAGCAACAAAGAAATAAATAATTTGAAAGACGAACTGAATAAAAACAAGGCGCACTTAGCAGAAGTTGAATCAAAATTGGAAACAACAAACAAAAGTAAAAAAACTATTGAAGAGAAACTCAAACAAATAGAAAATGAATATAAAAAAGAAAAAATATCGCTGGATAAAAAGATCGCAGACTTGGATATAGATTTACAAGTAGGTAAAATTTTTGATAAAACTTTTTAGTAAATTTTTTCCTATTAGAACGAAAAGAAAAAAAATGAAACTATGAAAACTAACCATGACAAAGAAAATAAAAATAGAGAATTGGAACTTGGTGTATTAAAAAATAAAATTAAGTCTTTAGAATTAAATTCTGGAAACAAAAAGAACATTGAAGTAAAGCAAGAATATCAACAAAAAATAGACAGTAAGTACATAGTAAACATAGTATAGTATAGTAATAGCATCAGGAACTATACTATGTAGCATTTAATACTATTTTAGAATTAGAAAGTTCGTTAGAAAAAGAAAAATCCGAGTACGATAATTTAACAGCAAAATATGAGATATTAGAAGAAGAACATGTGGTCATCAAAGCCAAATTGGTTATGGAAAAAGAATTACTAACCAGGTGAGTTTTAATTACGGTATATATTTATAATTGTACATATAATTCAATTGTTCTTAGCCAACTTGCGTCAACCAAACAAGAACTGGAAACTGTTGAAACGGAACTAAATGCAATAAAAGACACATACGTCCTTGAAAGTGATAACGTACTGAAAGACAAAATAAAACTACAGGTAACATTAAATTATTTAATTATTGGTTTTACAGAATAACAAATGTTTCAGGATCAAGTTAAAGCTTTGGAGAAAAACATTCAGAAAGGTTCGGATACTTTCAGTTTTGAAAGAGAACGACTGAAATCAACCATAGAGGAAAAGACGGGAGAATTAGACCAACTCAAAAAGGAATATAGCATGATACACAATCAAATGGAATATATGCGTAAAGAAAATGAAGAAGTAAAGAAAAAATTAGAAGATTATAGCAAACTGTCTAAAATACAACGGAATATTAGTGCTGATACTTCCGCAATGGATAAGGAAATACGGCAACTAAGAGCTAGGTAGATATCAAAAACCGCAAAATACTCATACATTTGATTTGCCAATTTTAGATTAACAGAAGCGGATAGAGTACGAAAATCAGATGTTGCTGAATGTAAAATGCGATACGATAGTCAAATGGCAGTTATCAATAATGAAATCAACCAACTACAAGGACAAGTCACAAGATTTAAACGAGAAAGAGATAACTACAAGCACATGCTAGAAGGAGCCCAAAAAACCATTGGGGATCTTAAAGTAAATTCGCCGTCTCAAAGAGAAAATCGAAATTCTGTTGCTAGCTTTGATGAGGTAACTGTTGTTTCTAAAGCAAACAAATTATTAAAATATTTTTTTTAGGCGGAAGAATCGAGAACAAAAATTGCTACTTTGGAACAACAAATTAGCTGTATGGAAGATGAGCTATCTGAAGCAAGATTGGAAGGCTATAAAGTTAAAACGGAATTGGTTTCAGAACGATCAAGTTGGGAAATTAAGTTATCAGAAATGCAATCACGAGTTAACGAGGTAAACATTTGATTTTATATAAGTTCCACACTTAACCCTAAACATTTAAGCTGGAAGAAGAACGAATACTCAGTAGTGGTAGAACAAAAATTCCTGGATTAAGAACTCGTATGGAATTAGCTTGGCAAAAAGAACGAGAAGAGCAGCAACGTTTACTCCAAGAGACATCTACGCTAGCAAGAGATTTGCGACAAACATTATTTGAAGTAGAACGTGAAAGAGATAAAGAACGGTTAGAAAGCAAACGAAAGCAAGAACAGGTTAAAAAATCGCTTGACGAAGATCAAGATGAAAATAAAAGAAAAATAAATGAATTACAATGTGACTTATTAGAATTAAGAGACGCTCACGCTAAATTAAGAACAACTAACGAAAAATTAAGGCGAGAAAGGGAAAAACATGAAAAAGAAAGGGACGAGTTCAGATCCATAATTTCGGGGAAACGAAGAGCAGAACAAGAAGATGATAGACGAATGACTGCTATGTTGGAGCAAGTAGATACTCTGATAAGGTTGGCTCCGGGAGTAATGGGATCGACAGATTCGAAAAATAAAGACACTTACACGCCAACTCCTCCAAGAAGAACAAAGGGTCCCAAATCAAGAGAATCGTCTCCAGGTTTAGAAAGAAGAGATTATAGTCGAGAATCTTCGTTAGGATTAGAGAATTCCAAACCCCAAATGCAGTCGGTTATGTCGCGTTTAAGTGAAGTTACCGAAGAAATCCGGCGTTATCAAAAACTTAATGATGAAAATAAAGAAAGAGAAAGAGTCAAAAAAAGTATAGGCATGCGTAGAGCAACTTCTATAGAGCACGATAGCATTACTGATGCTAGCGCTTCTTCTAAAGTGAAAATAAGGAATGGTAACCCAGGAACTAATTTGCATCGGAGAAGTTTATCCCTAGAACATACTATACAACAAGAACAAAATATTTGGAGAAACGATGATAGCATGTCTAGTTTGCAATCTTTGGATGAAGAATCTAATGCAAATGTAAGATATAACAAAAGAGACAGTAGTTTTGATAGTAGATTATCAAGTGGATCAACTCAAAGTGAAAGTGTTGGACCAGAAAAGAAGAAAAAAGGATTGATGAGCAAACTGAAGAAACTAACCAAGTCCAGAAGTATAGATGATCAAGATCCTTATACTTTTTTACCAACTGAAGCTTTATCAAAGGTATGTTTGATATTATTATTACCATAAAACTGCAATTGTATTATCTTTTATTTCCTGCAGCCAAGTTCCAATTCAGATATAACAGAAGAAAAGGGAAGTAAAAAAGATTTAAGAGAACGATTGACAGGCATTTTCAAAAGAGGTGGATCATCTTCAAGAAGTAACAGGTAAAACGAAATACTAAATAAACTTTAAATTATTATCTATTTAATAAACAATTTTAGTTTGGAAAGGCGTTTAGACAAACTTGACACAAGTTCTATGCAACGGCCGCTAATGCCCAATGGCAGTAATGTTTTAACTAGAAATTCTCCAGGTGTAAGTATTTTTATTATAGCATTTTTTATAAATAGATAAAATTTTGCTTGTTTTAGCCCGAACAAGTAGGTAAACATTCAAGTAAATCGTCAAAATACAAGTAAATTTTTATATAAAATGTTTTCCATTTTTATCGTCCAATTTATTATATAGAAACAAAAATAGAAAAAACTTTTTCTTAGCTTTAGTGTTAAGCACCCTTATTGTGTTATTATTTTAATTGTAATTCTGATTATAAATATACAAAAAAATTTCTTGTATTTTTTACCGACTTTCCTACGAAAATCTCGTTGATCCGTTCACGACCGCCGTTCTGTAATTAGATACTGTCCTCTAAATATATACCTACTATAGCTCGTGCCAAGTAGAAATGAACTCGACAATCATCGTATTTCAGCAATAACTTTCTTAATTTTTGAGATACGGCAAAACTTGTAATATACGAACTTAAATAATTTTATTAGTTCTTTAAATTGTATATTACAATTTTTGCTGTATTTCTAAAATCAAGAACGTTATTGCTAAAAAACGATAATTTTCGGTTCTATTTCTATTTGGCACGAGTTCTAGGTACCTATTATTATTATTTTTTTATTTAACTCCCAATATAATATTACAATCAACCAATAAATTGTATTGTCTGATGGCCATTACAAAATCTCCCATTACAAAGTATTCAAACGATCAAATCGAGTCGAATATTATTAACAATTGTGTTCGCTGTTATACTATTCGAATCTAGTAATTAGGTCTATTGGTGTGTAACTCTTGAGTCTACGTACGGTCGGGTTTTTGAAGAGATTTTCTACAAGTTGGTTGGTATGAGTACTAATCGTAGTCTGTATTTGGAACTATAATTTTTGATTTCCTCTTTGACACTTAGCATTTTCAAGTCTTAAAGAATTAGTTCATTGGACACATACCACGGGGCATCCACTATAAAGTCGCAGCATCTTCGAGTGGAAACGCTCCAGTCTTAGGGCCGGTTCCACCAACTCTGATTAAATCGTTGGTTAACTAATCACGGTTAATGCTTAACCATGATTAGTTGACCGACATTAACTTCAAAGCGTTCCACCAAGCATTTTGTATTTATGATTAGTTAATCATGGTTAAATGTTTGGATTTCGTGTATACTCGGTTTTTCCTTGCAAAAGCTCTTCTGGTTAGTTGATAGATAGTCACGTGAAACTTAGGTCTAGTAGGGGTTTAGTGAAAAATACAGAAATATACCTGGAATTTTATAAACTAAACTTGGAAATTATTATTTCAATTTTTTATTTTAAATTAGTAAAGTAAAATGAACATCTAAGATTTGCCCAAAGGTTAATTATGAAAAATTGCAAACCGAAATATTAAATAAACAATTATTATAATAAAAATAAAAATATTATAGGTTTACTAATTTAAATAATTATAAAATATTTTTTTTATACTTTTCGAAAATCAAATCGAAAATGTATTTCCAAAAGACATTATTTTAGTTAGGCTAGGTATGTTGAAAATGTCAACAGTACCTATCGTTTACTATAAATTGAAAGAAATGCGCATGCACCGACCATTAACCGTGATTAAACTCGCCTAAACGCCAAAAATCGGGCGATTAGTTTGAAGGCTGTTTAACCATGATTAAACGTCTTGAACCATGATTAAATAGATGGTGGAACACACTTTTACATTTAACCATGATTAACCCCAACTAATCATGATTAAAGTATTTAACCAGAGTTGGTGGAACCGGCCCTAAGGGCTTAGAATTAGGCGCAGATCCCCACAGTTGTATACCATTCGTTCATATTGGTTTAATTACAGCTTTGTACAAAAGCAATTTGTTTTCCATTGTTAGTTGTGACTGTTTGCCGATAATCCAATACAGTTTTCGAAATTTCAGGTTTAACTATTTCTCTTCATAAAGATATGTTTCTTCCACGTTAGACGTCGGTCAAGGTGAATCCCCTAGTATTTTGCTTTTTTTTTCAAAATTTTCAAAATTGAAATCACGGTAGGTAGGCGTTCTATCGAATATACGAAAAAAGTCAGATTTTCCCTAAGTATGATATTTTCCGCTTTATGCAGCTTTAAAGTTTCAATTTTTGATTTCCATTTAAGTTGCCTTTCGAGCTCTTCCGCTAGTCCAAGGCTGTTTTTTTATATGTTGGCATTTAAATACGTCGAATTAACTAATAAAAAGACAACATAAATTTTTTAAGATCTTTGAAAAAAACGATAGGTTAACCCCTTTGGTGACTTTTGACCCCAAAAAATAAAAGTTTGAATTTAGCTAAAATTTTTGCCTTTTCTGATGTAAATTAACGAAAAAATTAGAATGGCGAAGTCAGATTTTCCGCAAGTATGATATTTTTCGTTTTATGCAGCCATAACTTTCCAATTTTTGATTTGCATTTTAGTTGACTTTCGAGCTCTTCCGCCAGTCCCAGGTTGTTTTTTTTATATGCTGGCATGAAAATACGTCGAATTAACTAATAAAAAGACAACATCAATTTTTTAAGATTTTTGAAAGAAACGAAAGGTTTAACCCCTTTGGTGACTTTTGACCCCAAAAAATGAAAGTTTGAATTTTGCTAAACTTTTTGCGTTTTCTTATGTAAATTAACGAGAAAATTAGAATGGCGAAGTCAGATTTTCCCTAAGTATGATATTTTTCGTTTTATGCAGCTTTAAATTTCTAATTTTTGATTTGCATTTAAGTGACTTTCGAGCTCTTCCGCCAGTACAAGGCTGTTTTTTATATGCCTGCATTAAAATACGTCGAATTAACTAATAAAAAGACAACATCAATTTTTTAAGATTTTTCAAAAAAAAACGAAAGGTTTAACCCCTTTGGTGACATTTGACCCCAAAAAATGAAAGTTTGAATTTAGCTAAACTTTTTGGGTTTTCTTATGTAAATTTACGAGAAAATTGGAATGGCGAAGTTAGATTTTCCCCAAGTATGATATTTTTCGTTTTATATAGCTTTAAAGTTCCAATTTTTGAATTGCATTTTAGTTGAATTTCGAGCTCTTCCGCCAGTCCCAGGCTGTTTTTTTTATATGCTGGCATTAAAATACGTCGAATTAACTAATAAAAAGACAACATAAATTTTATATGAAAAAAACGAAAGGTTACTTTTGACCCCAAAAAATGAAAGTTTGAATTTAGGTAAACTTTTTGCGTTTTCTTATGTAAATTAACGAGAAAATTGGAATGGCGAAGTCAGATTTTCCCCAAGTATGATATTTTTCGTTTTATATAGCTTTAAAGTTCCAATTTTTGAATTGCATTTTAGTTGAATTTCGAGCTCTTCCGCCAGCCCCAGGCTGTTTTTTTTTATATGCTGGCATTAAAATACGTCGAATTAACTAATAAAAAGACAACTTAAATTTTTTAAGATTTTTGAAAAAAACGAAAGGTTAACTCCTTTGGTGATTTTTGACACCAAAAAATAAAAGTTTGAATTTAGCTAAACTTTTTGCGTTTTCTTATGTAAATTAACGAGAAAATTAGAATGGCGAAGTCAGATTTTCCGCAAGTATGATATTTTTCGTTGTATGCAGCTTTAAATTTCCAATTTTTGAATTGCATTTTAGTTGACCTTCGAGCTCTTCCGCCAGTCCCAGGCTGTTCTTTCTATATGCTGGCATTAAAATACGTCGAATTAACTAATAAAAAGACAACATAAAATTTTTAAGATTTTTGAAAAAAACGATAGGTGAACCCCTTTGGTGACTTTTGACAGGGTTTAACGCCTAGGGTGATTTGCTGCTAACTTAGATTTTCTAGGCTAATAGTTCACAATAAATAAAAAAGATCTAATAATAATGGAAGTTATGAAATTAAAATAGTTTTAATGTAACATGTAAAATTTAAAACTTATCATAAATATTATTACATATTAATAACAATATCATATCTAAATAATATATTCCGAAGACTGTAAGTGTTAAATTTCGTTCTTAGCATGGCCTCGTGAATTTTAGGAATCTCAACCAAAAGAAACATCTTTACGTGGTATAAGTTAAAAATTAAAAACAATTATTTACAAAACAATTGATGTAATGACAAAATATTTATTGAGCATAAATACACTTAAAATAATGACTTATATACATTATGATTATGAAGCCTATATTACTACATGCAAATGCACAAGGCACTTTTATTGTCATTTTTACGTATATTTCTTTAAATATTGCGATAACTAATTAGGCAGTTAATAATTAAATAAAATATGATCTGTATTCATGCGGCATAACACCCCTTCGTGGATAAAAGGTATGGTTAACAGAATACTTCAGTAAATTGGTGATATTAGAAGTATAAATATCGGCAAACCTAAAGAGCCTTCGGGAGAAATAAGTTGGATTATGATAAGTTCTAAAAACACTCCCAAATTGTTCGTTAAATACACTTTTGATTTCATTTCTAAAAATAAAAACATTTTAAATTAATAAATAACAAAGTTAGCATTACCTTAATATATCTCGCTCTTGCATCCACTGAGCTAATATTCTTTGTTCTTCAGGTTCATCCCGATCTTGATGCTGTTCAATTAAATGTGTTAACATTTGAAGCCAATTCGCATTTTGCTTAAAATCCGTCCGGTTTAATGTTTCAATTTCATGCTAAAAGAAACTATGTAACAGATGTAAAGAATTTGTAGCAAACTCACACTTAGTTCATTTATTATTGCACCTGTTCTCCAACCATGCTCTAAAGTAACATCTGCAAGGTCACTGTATGGGTGATCCCCGAAGTATAAAACTTGGTGTCCCCTCCAACCAGTCATGTCTTGCAATTGTTTAACAGTTCCCTAAATTGTAAACTTTTTAAAGGATTCCATCACAATTTACAAAAACTATTTAATTACTTCCGAGTAAATGACTCCCTTCTCTAATTTGGTAACTCGGTCCCAAACATTACAACCACTACGGTGATCATAAACACGAATTGGTCTAGATTTTTCAGTAAAAAATCTGGGTTTCCTCGCTTGTACAATTATAACATCAAAATAATTTTTCCAATCTTCACCAACCAACATATCCATTCCCTTATTACTAAAATTTAAAAATTATTTAAAATACACAAATAAATTTTGAACAATCAAGAGTGAATAGCAGACATACATTCTAATGTATTGAACCAGAGGTTATTTTCTTTCGTTATAGAAAGTGTAAAAATGTATTACAAGAGTATCCCCGGTTACACTTTACATAATGTAGGTGGTGATAGAGGACATTTTTCTAATGCTAGGGCTACACTTACGTCAAAAGTAATGCTTAACGTACACCAATGCACTAAAATGCAGATATAGCTACAAATTAACGTGTTAATCTTATAAAGGTATTATTGATGACATTAGACGTTAAGCGATAGCTCGGGTAGTGGTCTCTTTTAGCACATCAAAGAGGCTTAATGCGTTAGATATCGGGCAGTTGCGGCTACACTTGTATTACTCATTCTATCTCGCATTATCGACATTGAATATCCATCTTGAATTTAATGTACAATTAACTACGTTAAAACCACAGCTGACGAAGACAGTAGGTCTACTTACAGGACACTGCTGTCTGAACAGGCACCTCAATATAATTGGGGTTGTAGAAGACCCCACATGTAGGAAGTGCGGTGAGGAGGAAAAGACTTCACACCACTTGCTGAATGTGTGTCCAGTTCTAGTCTCGCTGAGGCTACGACAACTGAGGAAATAACTCAAGCACCCATCAGCTGTATACTCAACTTTATTGAGGAAACAAAGCTGATGGAGTAACACCTAGAACGTGGGGTACAATATGCTTCGAGCTTCAGTGCAAGTGGGCATGGAACCACAACCCGTTCAGCAATAATAATAATAACTACGTTAAAACTGCATCACATTAAACATAACACATGTACATGAATGTAGCCATTCAAAAATACATAATCTAGCACGTAATTTTTTCTTTCGTTAAATAATGCATTTTCTTCCATTAGACATTAATGCAGATGTGGCCCTAGCATAAGAAAAATATTTAACATTTTCTTTCTAAATTCAAACCCTCCAGAGTTAGGCCACTTTAAAGCATTTCTTTAATTTCCATCTTTGCATGGTCATTTTGAACATTTACTTAAAAATAATATGAAATGAAATAATAAAATAATTTTTCAATAAAAATAAAAATTTTGAGAATTTAATTTTTTGTTTTGCAGCTGCATTGTTTATTATTTTCTGATTTTCTGTGAAATGGATTGGTTTTTCAAAAAATTTTATTAGACAAAAGTTGTAGCCCGTTAAATTTCCTATCCGGAATTGGGAGTCAAATTTTTTGTAAAATGATTTGTTTAAAAGATACAGGGTTTTGAAGAAACTTAAAATTAAAAAAAGCTCAAATATTTCAACATTTTTGTACTTATTTTAATTTATAATTCGAAAGCCGTTGATTTTAGACAATAAAAGATTTAAACCTAGTTGGTAGATTATTTTATGCTCTTTAAAAAAGCACTGAACTATTTTAACTAAAAAATCAATATTAATAAATCAATATAATAATTCAAACTCTCGATGGTTTGAATTTAGAAAAAAAATGTTGTTAAATATTTTTCTTAAAAAAGTGTCTTCTATCATCACCTAGTAAGTTATGTAAAGTGTATCCGGAGACACCCTGTATATACGAACAGCCTAGCACCATTTTTATTATCTAACATTAGCCCTAATCGAAGCAAACGTATTGAAGTTA
The DNA here is from genome assembly GCA_958510845.1 of Cantharis nigra. NCBI lineage: Eukaryota > Metazoa > Arthropoda > Insecta > Coleoptera > Cantharidae > Cantharis > Cantharis nigra. The sequence continues at coordinate 24,916,744 of OY294034.1, forward strand.
AATGGTTTTTATCGGCTAAGGTTTTTATTTTAATTAAAACCTGGGTCAACCACATGATAATATAATACAAAACGAAGAAGAGAATAGCGTTGGGTTAGAACAGAACTAGCCTAAGTCCATTTTTGACCAATTTGAGTTAGGTTCAGTTATCGATTTACTATGGTGTATTTTACTTGGTGCAGAAGTATTAAAAGTCTAATATTCATGGAAACCCCAAAAAAATTAATTAAAAGAATCGTAGCCTAACTAAAAGTATCACTAATGATAATGACGTCTTTAAAATTGCTCTCCTGAAAATCTTAACATTAGGACATAGGCTAGTTCTGTTCTAACCCGACGATAGGTACAAAGTTTCAAAAATAGTAGATATTTAACTACTTGGTGATATCAAAAGGAAAACTTATTTTATGATAATTTTATTAGAATTTTAAATATGAAAATAAATTTATTCCAAAGTTCCAATAAAAAATTAAAAAACTTTCGAATGAACTTATGATAGTTTATGGCGTGAATTACAAATATAAGTATTAAATTAAAAATTTAAATAAAATAGGCCCAAAAGAATACAAGTGTGTTTTAGCATAAATTTCCAATTCTTTACGTTACTACCAAAGCTGTTACGTCCAAAAATATATTAAAATTACATTTTTTATAGAAGTAAAAAAGCAAAATAGTTTCTTTGAAGAGGAAATCCTATTAGAATATTTTATATTATAACAGTATTTTCAAAAAAGAACAAAAAAGATTAAATAAAAATAAAAAAGAAAAGAACTGCAATATAAGTAAACCATAAGCCGAGCAACTAATCCAAGATCAATCTGCAGACTATGAGGAAAATCATTCCATTAATATTATAAATCCTAGCAAGCCTATTTTGCTGCTGCCAAATTGATCACCTATACCCTGCATAGTGTTTGGAACTCCAAGAACAAGAATAAAAATATCATCAAATAAATCATCAATTTAAAATCATGCCCATGCTGTTCACTCTTGTCTGCAAAACAAAATATATATAAACTTACACAAATTTGTAGGGACTGTTCGTAACCAAAAATAACTTTTTCCCAGCTGCCACCAATTTATCAAAATAAATTCTTAAATCTGTGTTATGTTTGATGAATTCTGAAACGTTTTTCTCAACAGTTTTATGCATTACTGGGTGCGAATGAGTGACTGAGTTCTAAAAAAAATTGTCTTCAGCTAAGTAAGGAAGAAATTGAGTAACATACCTTAACATCTCGAAACAGAATTTCTGGGTGAAAGTCAATATGATTTCGTTCAAAATAATCAGCAACATTACATAATAGTACCATTTCCGGCACAGAAAACAAATCTGCTAGTTGAACCATTTTCGTGTGAGTATCCTAAAATAAACAATCCAGTTAAGTATCATTTGAAATATTCAATTTTTAAATTTAATAACCTGAGGAAGCATGGATTCTTGCAGGATTGGCAAGCAGGTTATTTAACATTCAATAAGAAATTCATTACTTTGAGTTTATCTTCCCCGAGTGATGAACTTGAGCAACTAGTAAGCAACATCAACAATATTAATTAAGAGAGGCAAAACAGTAAGCAATATGTGTTTTACAATAAACCTAAAAGCGTAATAGCAATATTATCAATATTAGCAATAATATTAATATTAAAATTGGTGCAATTAATGCATACAGCAAGCAGCTACAGCGGGATGCAGAAATAAATTGTACCAGATAGTTAAAGTAGGGTACTAGGAAAGTTGTATTTTATAAGTTTTGAATAAATCAAAGTTTAACTTTGTTTGAATTTACCATTCATTTAGGGTCTCTTGCTGCCACTGTCTCTATAAAGTCACTGCAGGGTACACCACATCCCTCCCGTAACTTAATAGATAATGTGCAGAAATATATTATATTAGGACTTAATTACGACCTTCGAAAATTTTGAAATTTTCAAAAATTCAAAAATTTGACAAAAAAATCGCGCTCGGGCTAGGCTATTTCTTTTAAGAGAATAAAATTTGCAACAAACACTGAATTTTGCTGTGAAATCGATTTTGGACAAAAAAAAGTCCTCGAAAGGTATTTACATTGCTAACATAGGAATGCATTAATACTTTCTTTCATTAATTAATAAATCTTTTAAAACGATCACGACTGTGTATTAAAATGAGGGTGATCATTTTGAACAGTTACTTAAATAATGTATTGGTTTTACTTTAATTAATAAAATAATTTTTCAATAAAAATAAAAATTTTGTAAATTTAAGTTTTTATTTTGTAGCTGCCTTGTTGATGATTTTCTGTGAAATGGATTAGTTTTTCAAAAATTTTTACTAGACAAAAGTTCTAGTCCGTTGAATTTACTATCCGGAATGGGACGTCAGATTTTTTGTAAAATGTTTCGTTTAAAAGATATGGGAATTTGAAAAAATAATAAAAAAAAAGTTTGAATTTTTCAAATTTTTTTACTTTAATTCATAACTCCAAAGCTGTTGATTTTAGATAATAAAAGGTTTACATCAAGTTTGTAGATTATTTCACGCTCTTTAAAAAAGCACTAAACCATTTTTACTGAAAAATTAATATTTTCCTAGCTCTGGCCATTTGAAGGTGGAAATTAAGAAAAATGCTTTAAATAAGCCTAACTCTAGAGGGCTTGAATATCAAAAAAAAAATTAGTTAAATAGTTTTCTTAGAAAAGTGTCCTCTATCACCACTGAAATTATGTAAAGTGTATCCGGGGACACCCTGTATAATGATATAAGTTATGCAGCCCGTCAGCAGACGGGCAGTTAGCCAGTCCGAAAAGTCAACGAATCAGAGTGTTTTTTTTCAGTTGGTAAAAGGTTACCAAAATGACACCCTCCAAGCAGGAGCAGCAGCGTGCTGGAATTTCATATTTTTTTTGGATTGAATATTATAGCACTCAAAAAAATACCTCAAATAAACTGTTATCAAATCTAACAAAGTTTCTTAGATTAGATTAGTTGATTAAACAAAACACTTTGTTGATGCTATTTCAAATGAAACGTTATTGATTACCACAAATATTTTTTCAGTGTACACAGGATTTTTTTGGATCAAGATACGAATGTACGGGATATTTTCAGCAGGATATTTAGTCCTGCTCTTGTTGCAATAAATTTATAATCGCATTTTGTTAATACATTCACAACTGGTATTAGCCCTTTTGGTCCGAGAGACGGATCTGTCCGCAAATTATTGTAGTGCCTGAGACACGGAAGCCGGATTAAAACGCAAGGACGTATCCGCAACCCGACAAACCCCGGCTGTACAGCAAATCCCGTAAAACAAAAGCCGGACTGAAAGAGTTAATGAATTCTTTCTCAACTACATCAAATTTTTGCTTTGGAATTATAAGGGTTAAATGTTTCAGATGATTAACAAACAAACTTGAGATTTTATAATAAAAGGTTGGAAATATATTATAAGTTATTATGTAAGAGAAGGATTCTACTACAGAAGTAATTCAATGTGATTTCATCATATTTTGAATTTTGACTTACTCGATCGTCAGCTCTTGCTTCCACATAAGCAATTGGTATAATCCTATTCTTGTACAATTTTAGAACTTCATCGTTGGGTATAGGTTTAAGTCCTCTATAAACAGATCCAAACTGAATTTGTAAAAATGAATCCACTTTCAACAGGACTCCTTTTTCTATGTCATAGTGTAAACCTCTTATGGCAAACCCAGATTTATATGGCAACTCTGATATGGCTTCAGGGTACTAGAACAATAAAAATTACCACAACAAAATTTAACAAAATTATGGGGCCACCTTATATTTGTCGATTAAAGTCTGTCGGCCCAAGTTGTACAGAAGATAATCCATAGAAGGTTTATAACAAGCCAATGTGTAATCATAGTCAAATCCATAAACTTTCACTTCTTTTAAATCAAGTTCGTTGCATGCAAAAACAGCTTTCATGTCTACATCTTCAGGAAGTTTTTTAGCTGAAATTAAATAGAAAAAACTACTCCATAATTTATCCAACAATCATCATGGTATTCTAGAAGAACCACCACTAACAATAAATTAAAAATTTATTATTTAAATTACTTACAATTACACTTCAATTTTGTGGCTACGTAAGCCTCATCGAGGCTTAATGTCGAACAACATCTTTGAAGTTCTAACCTTCCACAACAGTTATATTTAGAAAATAAATTAATATTTTGCTTATTAGCTGATAGTATAACTAATTTGCGTAACATAGCGTTATTTCTCTTCAATTTGATGTTATTTATATTACAACTATCTCATCTTAAAATACTTAAAAGCAGTGGTTCTACAACTGTTTAGTTGTTTTATTCAATTTGTACCTTCATCACAACTAAAATACTTTAGAATAACTTTCAAGTACAACCAAATCAATTAGCTAACCTCTAAACTGCTTTATTATTCCCATTATATCATTTACTAGCAGGGTCGGCTTGAGAAAATTGACATTTGACATGACTATTATTAGAAATTATATTAAAAAATTAACCTTTATTGTTTACATCATTTAATTCAATTAAGTGTGAATTATAAAATTAAGTCTAATCAAAAATGTTTGATCCAAAAAACTTCAAAATTTTGAAAAACCTTGGTACCCCCCACTTATTCTACTCAAAATATTTGGTTGCTGATTCAAAAAAAAACACAATCAAAAAATGAATTATTTAAATAATTTATAACAGGATCGACAATTCAAATCTTGCAAATACAAATTATACGGCAAGTAAATAAATAATAATGATTGATCTAAAATTGATCTAATAAAACATTAAATACCTCACGATTTAAAAAATACTTAAAATTTTGAAAGTACAAATTATTAACTTTGCAGATTCTTATCAAGACAATTTGGGTTATTTTTCGTGAAAAATTATGGAATGAATCTGTAATTTGTAAATTATTATCGTAAATTCATTGAGTTTGATGATTCCATAAAACTAACTTGCATTTCAAAATATTTCTTAAATTAAATAAATAATATTGTAAACATTTTCTAAAAATAACACAAACCTAATTTTAAACAAAGGTTATAATAAAATAAATTGCCAAACACCAATTCATTGTAGTGACGGCGCCAGGGGTGGCCCAGGGTGGGCACTTGGGCACTTGCCCACCCTGTTGATTGGAGTGCCCACCCAAGTGCCCACCCAAATTTTTTAGATGCTTATTTCTATAATGTATTTTTTTGAATTTATTTATAAATTTTGTGTGCTCCTGACCACCCCAAATATATTGGGCCCATTTTGTGCCCACCCATTTCAAAGATGCTGGCGCCGTCGCTGATTCATTGATATGGAAAAATATTATTGTTAGTATTCCGATTATAAACATTTTTTTTTAATTTTCAAAGTTAAGCAGGCACTTTATTGGTCACTATGACAATTGTCAATCACTGACACTATGTTTTATTAACCAATTTCCCAATTTTCTCAAAACAAAAACAAAACCAATTTTGAAAACCCAATATTGAAATTCGGAGGAATATGAATATTCCGAATGTCATTTTGGCGTTCGGTATTTGTTCATCCTTACCAGGTATCCCAACCATCGCAGCCTCTGTGCCTTCACACATCCAACTATCCTCGGTTGTCCATTTAACTTGGCTAGCTCCCGATTTGACCTTGTAACCCATTGCCCGTTTAAATATTTTCCACTATAGATTTTCCTCAATATCTTCCTCTTCTACACTTCTAACATTACCTGTTCACGTTTTCTCAAGTCCACACTTCCGCTCCATCCATCTCTTGTTTTAACTGTCTTGGCAAACTCATTACTATTGAGGATTGACTTTCAGTGCAAATGAGTTTCTTGTACCAGCAGCCATTCCTGTGTCTTTACGACACCCTGGTTTCCTTCTTATTTATTACAATTCCCAGGTACATAATGGTGCACGCTTCTTCAAACTTTACGGTTTTGTTTCCCTCTGCTATACTTATGGATTTCTTCTCCTCAAACTTTTTATCGTTCCATATCATATATTTTGTCATATTTTCGTTTAATTCATAGCCAATTCTCTTAGACTCTTCCAATAACTTCTGCGTGTTATGATCATTAAGTCATCTTCAAAAGCCAGGTATTACGTTTTCCGTATTGCATTTTCCAACGCACGTATTGACTACAGCTGGTGTTCTTACCTTAGTTCTACCTCTACTCTAAAATCATCACTGCACATCCTTACTTTGTTTTCGGTTCCATTGAGTGTAATTTTTACCAATTTTACTAATCTTTCGGGAATTTCCATTTCCATCATGATGTTATACAACTCTTCTTTCTCAATACTGTCGTATGCTTGTTTAAAATCTAGGAATATCAAATAAGTTTCTAATCCAAAGTGACCAATTCCCTGTATCTCACTCAGAACAAATAATTGGTCTGTTACTGATCTAGCTTGCCTGAAACTACACTAATGCTCTCCAATCCCTTCCTCTCGAAGTGAGGAAGTCTGCTATCTTTTATGCATGTGACAAGTATTTTGTAACTGACATTCAGTAGTGCTATTCCTCTATCATTTCCACACTCAGTTTTATCACCTTTTTTGGGGATCGAGCAAATCAGTGCTAATTTCAAGGTTCTGAGCATCATTTCTTTCATCCAGATCTTCTGTAGTTTTTTCTCCTGCACATTTATTATTTTTTAGTTTCATTATCTCTTCTCTTATCTTTTTTTTTTCGTTTCCACTTTGTGAACACTTTTATCATCTTCTTCTAGATGTGTTCTCCCTCTTTCTCTTGACGTTCTGTTTTATTTAGTAACTCTTGAAGGTATTTTGCCCATCCTTTTCTTACTCCTTGTTTTGATTCCACTACTTTACTTTTTATTCCCTGATAGAAGTTTCTTATTTCTCTAGTATTATAGTTTTCTCCTATCTCGTCTAGTTTTTTCTTAATATCATTTTGCACTTTCTCGTCTGCGTTTCATACTCCTTTTTTGTTTCTTCAATTTATTATCTTGTCACTTGACTTCCTTCCTTCCTTTCTTTATTTTTATCAAAAATAACACTCTGGTTGGTTGACTTTGTCTCTGTTTCTTCTCTTTATTTCTGTCTAAACTCTGTTTCTTTATTTTCCTGTCACGAGTTATCTATCAATCTAGCTTGCATGCATGCAAGAAACCAAATAGAAGCAATCCCATTAGTAAACAACAGAAATTTTTTTATTTACATTCAAAGCTCAAACACTAAATGAATTAGGGAAACGCGGATTCTGATGTGCTAAATAGTTTCTTTTCCAATTATGCAGCAAGTACTGCGTACTGCTAGTAATCCAAAACTTATGGAAGATTTTATTTGTGGTGGCTATTACCTGGTTATTAATAAACGTAGCTAATAAATCTGATGATTCTGGAATTGTGGACTTTGGGCCGCTAAATAAGCTATTCTAATTGCAGAATAAACTCAAGTATTTTGGCAGGTAGAGAGTGGATAGAAATAAGAACTAGAATGGAACACACTAGATTAGTTTTTCAAAATATGAAACAATTCCTGTGTAGTCGTGCCCTGAGCTTGGAACTCCGATATCAAACGGTAAAGTTTACGTTTACTCTGTCTTGCTTTATGTTATGGATGCTTGGACGCTGAAGGTGAGCATAATGAAAAGATTAGAATCATTTGAAATGATTCCGATCTGGAATATCTAACAACACGGTACTACAACGAATGCAGGAAGATCGAAAATTGTTGTTAATAGTAAAACAGCGAAAAACAGCTTATCTAGGCCACAAACTCCGTAATAACAAATACGAGCTGCTACAACTTATAGTGAAGGGTAAAATAGAGAGAAAACGCGAACCGGGAAGATGGCAGATCTCATGGATGAGAAATATTAGAGATTGGACGGGATTGAGTGTTGAGGGACTGATAGGAACAGCAGAAGATAGAGAAGAGTTTTCCATAATTATCGCCAACCTCCTTTGATGAAAAGGTACCAAAAGAAGAAGAGTGTCATTGATTCTGGTTCTGTTAGGCCAGAAATCCCCAGCTAGGTACTTCTATTTGACGCTAAAACCGGACACTGATGAAGCACATGGTCCGGTGTTTCATCTGCTCTGTTGCTTTTCCGACACTCGAGATGTTTATCTAATTTACAGTTTCCAGTTTTGGTCCATGTAGATTGACTTTGATCAGCCTTAAATAATATTTTGAATGTTTACCAGAAGATGTTTTTATCGCTGCTCATGCTTGTCTGCATTCAGAGTCTTTTGCCCGTCTACTGGAATGCAGTTTTAGGGTGTGTTGTTTTAGAAGTGTCGACAGTTTTGACAACTGGTACAATCATCAGCTCCGGACCGCAGGGAAGACTGTTAAAACCGTTTTTTCTCTTTCTAAAATGGAGAAAGACTCCATTGAGCAACAGAACAGTGGCGGTAAACTTATTTTATATACCATAAAAGGGAGAACAGATAATCGAAGTTATTGGTACCTATTTATCAAACCTTCCCATTATTACAAAAAATAATTTCGAAAATTTGACCCAGTCCTTGAAAAGGTTCACCATCACTCCAATAGTAGTCCTTGTAAAGCTCACTTTTGGTTTCAGAATTTCAAGTGAGGCACGGTTGGAAGAAAAGCTTTTGGTAACCTGTGTTTTTAATTATTGAAAAGGACAAGCAGAGACGGATCTCATAAATTGTTTGCGCGGGCCGTTGGTTGCGCTCCATTGCACTCCTCTTTAAGAAAAAGTTTTAACTTTCTTCTGGTGAAAAAGTTTACTTGCGAAAAGTTGTAGACCTAGAAATTACTGCCAGAAGAATATTCGAAAATAAAAGGTGTCTGTCATATGAAGCGAAAGGCACCACAGGCAATTTGCAAAAAAATTGAAATATGTGCAGAATTTTACTTTTCCGAATCTACACATGTGACAAAAGACTGCTTCATCAGAAACACAGTTTTATAAAAATTAGTGAAAAATCCAAGCAGTGTATAAGTAGCCGGTGACCTTCCTAGTTGGTGTCGCGGTCTTCGGGCAAGGAATCAATGCCCCATGTCTCATGTCTAAATAATTTAGCGTAATTGAGCTCTACGTAATTTGCCTATTTAAATTTCAATAGGTTAAACTAAGCTTGAGAATAAAGCATTTGCATTGATGTAAAAATGAGAAAAAAGTTTATAAATGACTTTAGCAGTTAAAGTAGATTTGGAAATTATAGACCGAAGGTATTAATTACAATCAAAAATATGGCAGGTTGTTATAAACGAAACAAGTGACTTTTTAATTATCGTTTGAAAATTTGCAAAATTTTCTAAGCAACTTTCTCGTTTTATTATGATTACCTTTAAATTACCTCATTTAAGAAAAACATACGGATGTTTACGGGGACGTCAGTTGTGGAAATCGAATGAAATTGAACTAAATTAAATGTATAAGTGGTATTTTAACAGATGAAACGCACAAAACACCTTTTCGAGTCGATACATACAAGTTTGCTATCCGTAGCTGATGTTGACCAATTTACTAGTTAATGTTGATCGCGGCTTGATCTGTTCCCCTAACCTACTAATATGAAAATGTATGTTCAGTTAGAACAACACAACACTAATGGTTAACTAGTCAATTAAGAATTATCATTTACACAGCCTAATATTGGGCTATTAGTTTATATTTACTTTCTACAATTTTATCATCAAAACTATTTTACTTTTTTTTGACTGTTAAGTAATTTAAATAACCTCACTTTTTTTAAATCAATTCAAACCTTACTTTAATTTACATAGAGCTAATGGCTTTTCTAATTAAAAAAATTGCTTAGTTATTTAGTGCATTTGAAAAAATACACAAGCGAAAATTCAAAATTGTCCAAAGGAAGTCGTAAAATTTTTTTGCAATCATTTCGTTAATCGTTTAATTGTAAATAACTTGTCTCAGTTTAGTGAATCTGCATCTCATATAATAAGAACGATCCCTCGTTTGATCCATTTAAAAGATAGCACACTGTATAATCAAAAGTTTAACTATTCAACAATACCATACATTAGTATTAAACTTTCATATTTTTTCTATTCGTTAAATCTAGAGCAGCTTAACGTATTTTTTTTAAATTAAACTTTAATTATTTAAAATAGATCGACTATTTATTTGTTAATTATAATTGGTATGCATTAACTAAACTGTTGACTCAGCAATTGAAAATTTTCAATTGAAATTCTTATCGTGCATAACGTTAACAAAGATCTATAACATGTTAACATATTATCCTAAATATTTAATGCGATATTTACAAACAATTTATCTATTGGTCGGGTTACTTTTAAACCGCAGAATGTATAGGTATACTATAGAATTACAATGATTATTTCAAATTAATATACTATGTCCAATAGAACAGCTTAATTTATGTCGCATGCGGCCAATTAGAACGCCGTCAAGTCGTTTTTAATGCAGTTTGATAGTTACCATTTGACTCCGTGTCCGTCCGTCTGCCGCAATTAAAATTTTACAATAGAAACCCAGAATTTTAGATTCCAAAACCCTGAATTTATAATATATACAGAAAACACAAAACGTTCATTACTCGTTCCTCTATAAGTACTAAAAAGTCTCCCGTTCTAGAGCGACGGGTTTGGGTGGGGCGAGGGGAGTAAGGAGTCAAAACCATAAGTTTCTACAGTTTTTGTCAAATATCTCGAAAATGATGGAACATACCGAAAATACCATTGTATACAAAATTAAAGATCGTGAAATTTTCTACAAAAATTGTTCTATAAATTTTTTTGGTAAACTCTATAGATTACGAGATATGGGGGGAGGACAGTTTTGATAATTTTCTTACTTACTTTTTGTTTTTACTGTAATTTTTAATTAATTTTAGAATTTTGCAATTACTGATGGAAGTGATGGAGAACAGAAGTGATATTAACCCTGTAATGCACATTTCAAATGAAATCTCGTTAACCTATTCATGCGCGTCACAAACTATGACCAAAATCTGTTTCGAAATCGGTAGAGTCGTTTTCAAGTGATGAGCGTACATACATTTTTTACGTTTCATTTATATATATATAGATTTGTATGTCGATATGTAATTTTAATTAAATGTATTAAAATGCTTTTTACAAATGCCAGTCTGTAACTTACAAAGATTTTTTTTCATATAAATATATTAATCCTGGAAAAAAGTATTCAAGAAAGGGAAAAATTCATTAAAACTTTCCTCCTCCATATCTTCTAATCTGTGGGGTTTACCAAAAACTTTGTTTAAGACAATTTTTCTAAAAACTTGAACGGCCTTTAATTTTGTACAGGGCAGGATTTGCTCTATCTAACATCATTTTCGAGATATTTGACAAAAACTTTGCAAATGTATGGTTTTAACTACTTCCCTCCCTCGCCTCACCCAAACCCGTCGTTCTTAAGCAGGAGACTTTTTAGTACTTATAGAGCAACTGATAATAAACATTTTGAGACAATCCAACCTCTTATTTTTTGGATTTCGGGGTACACATCTAATTATACTGTACTACTTGGAACTGCGGTCATTCGAGTTCCATCTTGTAAAATATTTTAAATTTTAACAATTTAAAAACCTGTTCTTATTTTACAATAACTAATGATTTTTACTTAATATAACCTCGGTTTACAATATTTTTGTAATTTTTAGTTAGAATGATTGAGTAGGGGATCATTTGGTTGGGAGTCATTTATTATGGGAATCATTATCGTCGGGATTATTTGGTCAAGAATCATTTGGTAGGGAATCATTTGGTGTAGGGAAGCATTTGTCGCAGAATCATCCAGACCTAACTTAGCATTACTTGCTATTTTATTCGTTGATATACAGTTAGTCTCATAAGTAGTGGGGCACTCCTATGTTAACAATGTTAATTTCACTATTTCAAGACCATTTTTGACGCATAACAATTTATTTTACAGCAAAACTTTTTAGACATTTTTTGTTGAAAATTTTATTGCCTACAATTTTATTTCTATACATTTTTCTATTTTGTCGCCTCCTTTCTGACTGACAGCGCCTTGAACAAGACTCTGTAAAACACGAAAAATATTTTCATCTATATCTCGGAAATGGTGCAAAAAAATATAAAAATGTATATGATCAAAAATATAGAGAATGCAGTTTACAAGAAAATATCACCTATTCGTTTTTTTATTTCGTTGCACTGTTTCCGAGATATAGATGAAAATATTTTTCGTGTTTTACAGAGTCTTGTTTAAGTCGCTGTCAGTCAGAAACGAGGCGACAAAATGGAAAAACGCATAGAAAGAAAATTGTTGGCAATGAAATTTTCTACAAAAAATGTCTAAAAAGTGTTGCTGTAAAATTGATTCTTATGTGTCAAAAATGGTCTTGAAAAAGTGAAATTAACATTGTTAACATAGGAGTGCCCCACTACTTATGAGACTTAGGGTCGTATTCACTAACTTATCCCTTAGTTAATGATCTCTTAGGTAAGGACAGGGTACTTGAAGGGATCCATTTAAAAACCCATTCTCTAATTCATCCTTCAGGTAAATTTTTGTACCTAGCAGTTGTCGTTAACTAAAGAAGAGGCTAATGTTTTTAATCGTAATAGTACACGTGGTGTATAAAGAGTAATGTGTTTTCATTGGTTGATTTGAAAAAATATTTGACGTCTAACGTCAAGAAACAATAAACGCCAATTTGTAATTGAAAAAAAATTAAAGTACGGTAATTTAAAATATTTAACAAATTATTAATTTTTTACATGTTATCTAGATAAATTATTTGAAAAAACATTGTTTTTTAGGATAACAATATGCAAATTAGTTTAATAATTTATTAATTATTTATCTAACATGTAAAATAATAATAATTTGTCAAATATTATCAAATGCTAAATACTATTAAAATAAAAATTTATTAAATAAAAGAATAATATTATTACAAGAGCGTCTTCCTAATGCTAATAGATTATTCTTTATTTCTTCTTTATGCAATTCTTCTTCAATTTCTTTCAAATCATCATCTAAAATTTTACAATTTAGTAATTATTATTGTTTTACAACAATTATCGAAATTTTAACAATTACTACTTCCAGATTATGCAATTGCTTGATGTTATGCGGTATTCTGCAGGCATAAATAATTTTGATTACAAATGTGGGGTGGTAATTCATTGCTAAATAATTAATTATAATCAATTTATTAATTTTTAATTTAAAGAAATAAGACATGTTAGGGAATCGTTTCATATAAGAGCGTTTTTATACTTTATAATTTTTGCGTATATTATGCGTTTAAAATATACTTTTTGCATAATTCATCAAGAATATTATTTAATTGAATATTTATTTTGAAAATAAAATCACTTTTCACGTTTCAAGTTTACATAAACTAATACAAATAAGCCTTCAATTTTCTTAATGACACCTACTGACCATCTCTTAGTTAAGAGATCAACTTGGTGTATTTTTACGCTGATTACGGATCCCTTCGAGTTACAGAATGAGCAAATCCTTCTACCTGAAGGGATCCCACACCACTCTGCCAGGTAAAGATCGATCTTGAAGAGCGGTATCTAACTAAAGGATTTTTTATTATTACAGAATAGGTTTTGTCATTAAGTTAAGAGATCCTCTTCGTTAAGATCCCTTAAAAGTTAGAGAATACGACCCTAACAGTACATATACAGGGCCCCCGTAAAGGCTACTGGCGCTTGTCTGCAAAAAAGAATTTTTGCGCCCCTTAAGGCATTCTGGATCATGTTTTTTTATTTATTTATTTAAAGGTAGGTAGGTAGATAGGTACGTCAATAAAGCAAAAAACTAAACTTTAGAAGTCATATTTATTTGTAGACTAGAAAACGCCTCTGGCGATGAATCGCTTTTATAGCGGTCCAGGCATTATTCATGTCTGAACAGGAAAAATCAAGAAACTACCGCCTGACATTTTCTAGCAACATAAGAATCGGCAGTAACTGGATGATATACTAATAAAATTTCGTGTGTATTTATACCTAATCCTATTTAATTTCTCAACTTTTATTTTAAAATTAATTTTTGTTTTTTGTTTTTTTTTGCAATTTATTTTTAACCCTGGGTTTTGGTGCCCCTAAAGGATGGCGCCCGTGTGCATTGCACACTTTTGCACATATGGTAGCGGGCACTAGGTGGTTTAGTCCCCGAAAATTTGGTCCCCGGTTATTTGAACCCGGTAAGTTGATCCCCAAGGTAAATTGATCCCCCCCGATTAAACCGCAGACAAAATTTTTGTACAACAGAATTTTTTTTATGAGGTTTCCTTGGATTTCTTTAGATTGTCGCGGACTTCTTAAAATTTCCACGGATTTCCTTAGATTGCCCCGGATTTCCTTAGATTTCCTCTGATTTATTTAGAATTCTAAGGATTTCCTTGGATTGCCAAAACTTTCAAAAACGTTAAAAATATTAAAAAACAAAAAACAAAGGTTATCTTTAGCATTTTAAACTTTCCTTGAATTTCCTAAAATATTTTAGGGTTTTATAGCTATCGCAGATTTCCTGTTTTTCTGATTTCCTAAGATTTTTTCAGATTTCTTAGATTTCCTTGGATTTACTAAGATTTTCTTGGATTTCCTCAGATTTCCTTTTACTTGTACACCAAATTTTCCCTCTGATGATACATGATGGTACATGATTCCTTACCAGATTTCAACGAAAATGATTCCCAACCAAATGATCCCCTACTCAATCATTCTAACTACAAAATGATCCTTTATAATAAATTTTCATGAATTAACTTTAATATTGAACTAGTACACATGAATATCGACCGTCGACCACCCAGGGATAGATTGAACAACGTTACAACACCGGAAGAATACAGCAAAAGAGGAAGAACAGAATCCCTAGCTGAACAAAAAGAGCAGACGGATTCATTCAAAAGAAGTAAGACCACACTGAGAACCCCACCGCAGTCAAAGATGGAAGAAGCCGAAAAAGCAGAAAATACAACCTAGGCTGCAATCTGCAAGCGACGAAATGGAGGAGCTTAAAACTGTGATTGCTAGCTTGACATGAATTGTTAACATCGGCTTCTTGGACAACAGGAACGAAGTAAGGGAACTAAAAGTCAAGATTGAAGACAACAAAAACAAGCAAGAGGATGCATTAATGAAGTCGGAGGAGAAATTGGAAAAATATGAGAAAGAGAGAGGAAGGGACAATATAGTCATTAAAGGGACATCCCCAACTGAAGCAATAACAAGAGAAAAAGTTGAGGACTTTTTACAAAGACATCTATCATAAGAAGTAATCGATGCAGTCAAAGTGGGGAAAGTTCCTGGAAGGGAGATAGTAATAGCCAAAATGCGTAGCTTGGCATTCTGAAAACACTTGTTCTCTAGTACATCATCTCGACTTAAATAAGTCGAAATGATAGCCATACGTCCGGAATCGGATAAAGCACTTGAAGAAGAAGATCTTGATTGCGTTTAAAGAGGAAACGCATTGGCTTTCATTAGTATATTGACGATAAAATTAATAACTACCGGATTGACTTCCGAGTTCATTGTAGGGGGGGTCGGAAGTTATTGTTTGGTAATTTTTGTAAAGCGTTATTTTTTGAGTTTAATTAAATTCGTCAGCACAGTTTTCGAGTTTTATTTGAGAATCGAGAAAGAAAATCTTTATTTTGGATCTACGCTCTTTGGTTCCGTTTACAAAATACCAGAGCCGATTGCAAAATCACCACAAGGGCCTTATTAGTTTATTCAATACTAAGTGTGATATAAATTAAGAATTCCTTAGGGTAAGGTATTGTTATTAATTACAATCTAGAAAGTTAAAAGGCACAGGTCTAGAATGACATAAATCAGATTTTAAGTTAAATATTAACAGTTGCACTTCTGTTCAACAGCCGTGCCCTTTAAATCCATTGCTGCAACTATTTACGTTGGTTACACGCACCGTTAACAGAATAGAGCTAAGCCCTGTCCACTTCGAACAACTGGGTGTTTCTTGCGTAAAAAATCAAAACTTGAATATATATTATTTCTTAATTTAATCGATATTTGAAGGTGATTCTGTTTAATCGCTTGATTTTGATGTTTAGAACTCTGGTTCAAACCCGAGTAGAACAAAAACTCAATTCTAATCGTCCTCCCTCAGCGGGCAAACCACCGAGGTAATATGCCTTGAAAACCTTTCATAAAATGAAGTGGTTAGCCTAAATTCATCCTGGGTTGAAACGCTCCTTACTGTTTATCGCTTTGATTAAGTTCGCACGATGGTTTGTTGTTCTCATTTTTGTCCGTTTATCCACCCTTTTTCCCAGCGGAACATGGTTACTCTTGGGAATTTAGTTTTTTGCTACTGAGCATTGCACATTTTATAAAAATACTCAGTAAAGTATCTGCACTGACCTTCATGCTTGGGTCAGCTAGTAATTTAAATCTTTTACTGATGGTTCATAGGTGGCACTCGTCCTAGCATACTAATAAGATAGCTTTTCTACAAATTCTGGTAATCTACTTTCTATCATAATTCACCACCATTGCACACATCCATCCACCACATCCCAAGTCGAGGAGTTTGAAAAAAATGAAGATGATGTCAAACATAGTAGAAGATTTTTATCTACAAAGTCAGTATATTATATGGTCTGTTAACCTAATCTAACTTAACTTCTTTAAGTGAATGGTTTTGGTCAGGTACACCAAGCTCACGCATTACTTTACTCAACTTTTTCTGCTGGTATCAAATTACCAATGGGATGGATTGGATGGCTTTAAGCAAAAGAAGCCCATCCACTAAATTTAAATATTTGAACCAACCCTTCCAGGGCATTGGAAATACCAATAACAAACCCTGGTAGGGTTGGTTCAAAAAATTTCATTTTAGTGGGTTGGTTTCTTTCTGCTTAAAGCCGTCCAATTCCAAATACAAACTAATTTTGCCTAAAATAAATCGATATCTTTTTACTTTATTTTTGCAGCGGTTAGTAAGCCACTATGATACCATCGTGGCCAGATTCTTTTATAATTTTGATTATTGAGAACTGTAACTTTGTTAAGCTTAATTGACCGTGAATGACACCTACTTAATTTCACTCAGTGAGGTACCTTCAGAATTTAAATCATCGCTTATTGTTCTTAAAATCATAAAAATAGTTGCGAAATGCTAAAAATGGCTAAAATGTCAATTACTATTGTAAATTTAATTGCACCTAACTTTTAAGGATATTTAATTTAAAGATATTATTTAATACCATATGCTAGGTAGGTGTACTAAATTTACTGCTGTGGTAATTAGTCGATAAGTGCATTATTGTACCAATTGTTTTGTTTGAAATTACATTTAGCATCCATTGTTTTATTATTATAAACCATTTTCAAAAAAGCAGAAAGTGTGACATCATATTTAAATTGCATAATAATTTTATTATTTAAATATTTGCAACAAAGGGTATAATGTAATCCACAGTTCATGGGGGGGGGGTAAAAATAATGAAGTATTATCTATCGAAGGAGCCCATAAGAGATAATGGAACTGGGGGTCCTTCCAAATCATTATATTAATAAAGAGGTTTAAACTATCTTACAGTTATCATTTTTCATTATTTTTATTATTTTCCAAAAATAATTTCTCTAGTTTAAGATATGACCCACCTTGGGTATTGAGTAAGCCGAAGTTTGAATCCAGCATTGCATCTATGGATCTATGGTCTATCCAATGATCTCATTTTTCAATCTTGCCAATTGGTGACCCCGGTAGTCATGGCTGTTTTGTCAAGGGGAAAAACGACAATAATGACAAACTCAAACAGTTAACAAGATAAGACCACTTCGTGCCTGTAATAGTTGCGGTTTCTAAGAGAAGGGTGTTGCGATAATTCTAAAATTAGTAACAAATAGAACAGATCCACGCACGATTGCACAATAATGTAGTTGGATAGCGCATGTATTCACAATTGAAGTTAAATTTTTTAAAACTTAAAACAATTGGAAAATAAAATTTATAATTATTCTTTGTTGACGATTGTGAACGTCGCTTTTTCTTCCGTATTGTGAAAGATTTTTTGTTGTTGAATTAATAAAAATTGTCGAGCGCCTAATCTAAACAATTAAAAGAAAATTTCCGAGAACGTCGCCATTGAAGATAAATTATAGACGGAAATATTTGGTAAATTTTGGATAAAATCTCCAAAACCTTCGATAACTTCGATGTTTCTGAATGCTGCCACAAACTATGATGCATCCGAGAATTTAACTTCATATCGTTTCAACTTAAACTTCTTTCACACTTGCCGTTCTCAACGTCCTCAGATACAGGTTCAAATTTGGTCTTCGATACATGATCAACTTGTTCTTTGTCATTGCAAAATATATTGATTCTTCAATTGTTCCCCCTGATGTTGATCGGGTTTTTTGTAGTTTTTTAGTCCTTAACAAAACAACAATAAATTAAAACAAAGATTAAAGAGGTTGATTGACTCCCAAAAGTGCGAAAATATCTTCTCCTCATATTTTGCATTTATACAAAATTCAACTTTTTTAGCTTCGTCTTCTATGTGTACAAAATTCATTTTCACATCAAAATCAGCAATATTGTACCAACTGTAGATACTACATTATTTCGTTCAAAATTGTGTAATACATGGGGAAAAGTTTTATTTTAAAATTTTCTGCTTCTTCTTTCGCTCAGACTCAGATTCGAACTTTGTAACCTTGGTACATAAATAACAATTTTGATTTAAATTATTCTTTTCTGGGCTCTTAAAATACAAGAAACAGTCAAACTTATATATGTTACGGTCAATGACGTAAATTGGGCATTGACGTCAATGGCCGGACAATGACGTCAACGCCTGTTAACGGTGAGCAATGTTGTAAATATTTTCATCTGATTGTAATATTTACGTCTTTGGCTGGTCAATGACGTTAATGGCCAAAATGGATTAGACACTGATGATATTATAGAATAATTACTATAAGAATCAGCAAAATGGCGATGCACTTCGACCCGGGACAATTATTTATCGCGCACGCGTTTTTCCGTGAAAATGAACGCAACTCGGCCCTTTTGAAGGCCTCATAAGTGTACAGAGATTTTTATTCAATCTAGACAAACGATCATTTTAGAGTGGATCCATGATTTGTCGTGTTTGCGTTAGCCAAAACGGCTCAGAGGAAAAATTAATTTAATTTTATTAAATTAATTTATTTTACGGCGGATCCATGTTTTGCGTGGTTGCGTCAGCCAAAACTGAAAGAGTGATAGAATATGGAATCTGTAGAATAGTAGTTTCATCATTAACGTCATTGCCCGGAGAATGATGAAAAAACATCGCTCAAAATGCATGGTCATTGCCGTCATTGGCTGGTCAATGACGTCAAAGTCCAACTAAGGTTATTGTCCGGTCATTGACGTTAATGGCAGAATTGTCATCATTGATTGTAACGTATACCTACATATTTTATATTAGGATACTCATATTTGTGGCTGGCCGATGTGCTTAAGCCCACCTTTAAAATGCAACTTCTTCCGGCTGAAGCCAAGATGACATATACTTACGACGTGACTAGGATTTGAACCGAGATTACCCGTTTCCCAGTCAACCTGTATAGGCTTTACGCCATACTGCTGGTCTAACCAACTAATACAACTATCAAGAAAATTATTTTAAAAGCCAGGGACGGATTATCCCATAAGGCAACTAATCCATATTCTTAGAGAGTTGGATTTTGGGAGTCCTAACGGTTGAGCGTGACCCAGTTATAAAAGAAAAAATAATACTAACTACATTATAAAATGTAAACAATATATATTTTACAAAATTTATAAAAATTTGCGTGGGAGGGAACGTTAAAAAGCTCTTTTTACCAAGGTAGGTACGCTGAATCTGTCCCTGTTAAAAACGTTTTACCTTTGTATTATGTTTTATTGTTGTAACCTTTGCTTTAATGATTTACCTATATAACTCCCGTTACAAACTGCAACAAATTATTTTAATGTTAGATAAATATAGTTCCATATAACAACTTTCATTTTCAATAGTTTTAATTGTCATTAGTATCTACTAATCATTTTTAATGATTTAATAAGTTAGTATTCATAATACTTAATATGCGTGTGCGTGACCAATTTTGAATGAGGAAGTCAGTATTCGACAATTAAAGCTGAGATTTTTATTAAATTTGGTAAGACGTCGAATAAGCTCTGCGCCGAAAGAAGATTACACTCAATAAGCGTACACCGAATGGTGCCATTTTGAAGAAATAGAGTAAAAACATCAAAAAACTGCAGAATTATTTTATATGTTTATTTTGTATCTCTTCATCAGTGTATCCTTCCTTTTCCTGAACGACAAACATACTAGTTAGCCTTTGGTGTCTTATCGGTTCATTTATATGAACATACAAAGTTATATTATTGTGTACATGTATCATTCATCCACTTTTTTCGAGCATGAGACTCTTATTAATTATCCAAATTACATTTATATTTATAAATAACATTTATGCGACTGACCATTTGTTCGACTCAGAATTTTATTCAAAATACAAAAAAAATCACAAGCAACTCAAAGATATTTTTGTCAACTTAGTTCATTTTTTAAAGTATACCCAGACAACGACAAAAAGTCCGGTCATGTATGGAGGCTAATGGTGAGCTAATTAAGAGTTTGGCAAACTTGTTTAAAAATCTTTAAATTTAACAACAAATGCAGAATCTTATTTGTAGAATTAACTGACGAGCGAAACGGCGGAATTCAGAAAATAATAGATGAGCTAAAAGTACATTTGCTCCGAATACAACATGACGTTTTTTTTAAATGTAAAAAGTAATTTTTAAATGTAACTAAACTGGCTTGATGTTGGCCAAGATGTTATTAATTTAGTAGATATATTATAAAGAAAAACGTACATAGTTTGAATATGGTGAAAACTCATTGATGTTTTCACATATGAGTACTACCCGCACAACAGCGTTAATTGCGTAATAATTGTATTTTGTTATCGTTTACTTATTTTGACTTTTAAAATTAGGAAATAATTTGACATCGGCATTTAAAAATCTAATAAAACTGTACTACTTTCACTTTTAAGCAGAAATGTGTCATCAAATAATTAATTGTTATAATGGGCGTTTTAATTTATACGGACAATTTCGAGTTATAATTGTAGTTGGCGTGGAATAAGGAAGTCACTTGTATGTTTATGTGTGACACTAAACTTTTTAACACGGTTTATTAGTCAAATAAAAGAGAAGCTGATTTTATTTTATGTTATGAATTTACGTTCAAATAATTTGAGCGATTAACTAGTGCAAGCTAATTTGAGCAAATTGTTATGACATTTTTATAATTGCAAAACCAGATTTTCCGCTAAATACCCACTAAAAAAATTCTTTTTTGCTAAATTATTGGTATTTATGATATTATCATACTGTAAAATTTGGCAAGGTCGTATATGTAAAAAACTACCGGATCAGATGAGGAAAAGTGTACTTACACCTAATTAAACGAACCACACGTCATTCGATAAAGCGTAAAAAATTAGTATTTTTTGTATTTGTAATCTCGAATCGTAAAATCAAATTTCAAAATCAAATAAATAAAATAATTTTTCAATAAAAATTAAAATTTTGTGAATTTAATTCTTTGTTTTTTGGCTGCGTTTTTATTATTTTCTGATTTTTTGTAAAATGGGTTGTTTTTTCAAAAATTTTTACTAGACAAAAGCTGTAGTCCGTTAAATTTCCTATCCGAAATAGGGCGTCAGATTTTTTGTAAAATGTTTTGTTTAAAAGATACAGCGATTTGAAAAAAGCAGGAAAAAAAAAGGTTCAAAATTTTCTACATTTTTTTACTTACTTTGTTTCATAACTCGAAAGCCGTTGAATTTAGACAATAAAAGATTAGAACCTAGTTTGTAGATTATTTTACGCTCTTTAAAAAAGTACTGAATAAGTTTTACTGAAAAATCAATAGTTTCTGAGCTATGGCCATGTGAAGGTGGAAATTTAAAAAAATGCTTTATGGAGGCCTAACTCTCGAAGGTTTGACTTTAGAAAAAAAATTTTGTTAAATATTTTTCTTAGAATAGTGTCCTCTATCACCACTGAAATTATGTAATGTCTATTCGGGGACACCCTGTATACACGAATTGTTTTTGATGTTTATAATTATAGTTTATGTGTATATTTTTATAATTTTTTAGCTACGATTAAGGCTTAAAATAAAGGACCCCGCACCATTCTTAAGGGAAAATGTCTTTCTGTAGATTTGGCTAATTTTTGGATATGTTGTAGTTCTCATCATTATGAATAAATGTTTCAATGGGCACAACTTGATCTTACGTACAGTTTTCGAGTTACAAGTCCTTAAAGGTCCAGATTTAACATAAGAAATGTACATATTATTATTTTATGTATTATTTACATAATACATAAAAGGTGCGAGGTCCTTTGTTTAAAAATTTCCGACAAATTTGTTAAAAAATTTCCCACAAAATATCCCACAAAATTGTTGAAAAATTTATCGAAAATTTTCTGACAAATTGGTTGGAAATTATAAAGAAATACTAATTGAATTATTGCCGAGTCAGTTAATTCCGCAGATAAAAGATAAAAATGTATTTTGTATGCAATTTTGAGAACTACAAAGGACCCCGCACCATTCTTATGGGAAAATGTCTTTCTGTAGATTTGGCTGTATAAAGTAAGTATAAACTATATACTGTAAGTATAAAGTAGATCAAATTTTAAATAAACATGTTGCACCGTACACTAGGTATGTTCAGGTAATAATAGCTAATGATGTGCATGTACTTAGTGTGTTGTAGCATTTAATTTAATTTTTTATTGCAGTAGTTTTTAAAATTAAACAATTTTACTCTGTCGATGTACTTGCGGACTTGACAGGTTACGATTTCACTCACTAATTGCTTTCCCGAGAGTGCTTTGGTGATCTCCCAAGTGATTTCCCTCTTGGAATTTTTGACTAAATTTCAAATGACAGCCTCACTTGGCATACGATTCTGTCGTATTTTTCCTGATTTTGGTAATAAAATTTAAGGATTTGAATGCGTTTTCTGATTGAGCAGCGTTCCATGATAAATTGAATTAATTTCGGGATAACAACAAAGAAATAAAAACAAAAGTAGAAAATGTTGCTCAATTCAAATTCTACATCTCTTGAACACAATTTACTTAGTAAAAGCCAGAAAGGCTTTAAAAATATTTCATAAAGCAAAAAATCATCATCTTTATAAAATAAACCATTGCACGTTTTTTTTCTGAATATATTTAAATAATAGTTTCTAATAGAATGTCAACTCGTAATATTCAACAAAAGTTGAAAACAGAACGGATGCTGTTAAAGTATTACTACAAAGCAATTGCATTTTTGATATTTTTTTTTGAATTTGTTCTGTACTTGAAATTTTCACTATATAATTAAATTGCTCAAATTTGCTAGCATAAACTAATTTATGCAAATTTTCAGAGCGTATAAACCCAACTTTAGAATTATTTTGTATTCTTTAGGAGTATCTCAAGGTAATCTACTAATTGTACCTTTACGTGACAATTTTGTAATTATTTTAGTTTGCAGTCTAATTTGTCCAAATTTTAGTAATTTAAAACAAGCGCACTTGCATTAATTAATTATATATAGGCTGTTCCAGCTGTATAAATTTGAGATGGTAGTATTTTAGGTTTCTATTATAGAAGTATAGTCCGTCTGTCCGCAGTCCTCATCAATCAAATTTTTATTTGTAAAGCTAATAGTAAGTCAGTAATCTTTTTACCTTTTATAGTGATTGAGCAGTCGGTTAATCAGATAATCGTATTAAGGAATAATGGATTTTATTTAATTCAAAATTATTAGATAATATAAATTAAAATAGATATTATTTTATTAATTATATAAAAAAACAATCAACATTTGAAAATACGATAGCTTATTTTATATTTCACTGCAAGGCATACTTTTATGAATTTGTTATGCTGTTTTATAAAGTTTTAATTCAAAAATTTCTTGGGTGTACTTATCTGAAGTGACTGGCGGCTGAAAAGCTGCTTGATCTGCTAAAAGTATCTCATTTTTTTATTGTGTAGTAAGAAGCTCTAATAATTTTAGGCGACCTTTCAGCCCCCTAATCTCCATGTATTATTATTATTATTGCTAAAAGGGCTGTGGTTCCATGCCCATATGCACTAAAGCTTCCAAGTTTTACTTCTTCAGCTTTGTTTCCTCAATAAAATTAAGAGTCCAGTAACCACGTCGAAAAAAAGGCGTCTAGCTGACAAATTTCTGTGGGAAAGGATTGAAAACTGATTCCTAAGTAATTTTGGTCGTAGAATCCGAATTTAAGGTTTGCGAACAAAATTTCCTTGTGCCAAAGCGGCCATATTAAAAAAACGCTGCCAAATCACGTTTTTTTGCAAATAAACTGAAAATTTTGGGCAAACTATTGATTTTACGGAAAAATCAAAAGTAAGATCAAAACAAGTATATAAAATTTCCTACAAAATGACTATTTGATTCATTTCCTAGGACAAAAATTAAAGCCGCAAATTCGCGTTTCTGCTGGCGTTTTTACTGGTTTTTCGAAAAATTCAAATTTTATGATTTCTCGAGTGAAATAAAAGTTTCCATGCCGATGGTAACGGGTAAAAATATAGCCTCTGGTCAGCATGGAGTTTGAATTTTTTCAAATTTTCATAATAAATTTGAATTTTTCGAAAAACCGGCCAAAACGCGAATGGCGCATGCGGCGTTAATTTTTGTCCTAGAAAATGAACCAAAGAGTCATTTTTTAGAAAATGTTATCTGTTTTTTGATTCATTTTTTCGAAAATGTTTTGCAAAAACGTGAGATTTCGTGTGTTTTTTGAAAAAATTAAAATTTTGAGTCCCCTGTTCATTTTTTGAAAAAATGAATTAAAAAAGTAGATCAACTTTCCTACAAAACAACATTTCCTAGGACAAAAATTAACGCCGCAGGCGCCAAAAAATCAACAGGGTGCTCAAAATTTTGATTTTTTCAAAAAATACACGAAATCTCATGTTTTTGCAAAACATGGGCACCCTATTAATTTTTCGAAGAAATGAATCAAATGAATCAAAAAGCAGATAAAATTTTCTACAAAATGACTTTTTCGCGTTTTGGCCGGTTTTTCGAAAAATTCAAATTTATTTTGAAAATTTGAAAAAATTCAAACTGCATGCTGATCAGAGGCTATATTTTTACCCGTTACAGTCGGCATGGAAACTTTTATTTCACTTGAGAAATCATAAAATTTGAATTTTTTGAAAAACCAGTAAAAACGCCAGCAGAAACGCCTGCGGCTTTAATTTTTGTCCTAGTAAATGAACCAAAAAGTAATTTTGTAGGAAATTTTATATACTTGTTTCGATTATACTTTTGATTTTTCCGTAAAATCAATAGTTTGCCCAAAATTTATCTACGAACAAAATTACATAGGAATCAGTTTTCAATCCTTTGCCACAGAAATTTGTCAAGTAAAACTACCTGGTTACTGGACTATAAGTTAATATACAGCCGATGGATGCTTGAGTTATTTCCTCGGTTGTCGGAAATGGCCAACCGAGAGCTGGACACACACATAGCAAGGGGTCTAGAGTTTCTTCCTCCTCACCGCAATTTCTGCATGTGGGATCTTCTACAACCCCAATACTACTCAACTTGAGTATTTCGAGTTTCCTTCTGCCATTGGAACTATAAATAGGGGACTATAAAAGAACTACGAAGTAAACAACATCTTGCGTACTGGAGGGCCTTCCAAGACAAAAGCAATCGCGGAAGTTCATTGGTGGATCCTCCAATAACAAAAAACTTCCAAGTAACTTTTTTGATTGTTTAACAATAGTAAGTAGGCTAGTTTACATCGATAACTTAGGTAAATTCGACTTAAATAATTTAGATGGCATATGGTGTAAACCCTTACTACCCGACCTAACTGACCATATTTTTAGGTCAGAACATAAGATTGTACGTCGGCCCTCGGGATTAGTCTTTAATATGTAATTTTGTTTCTTCTTCTTCCACTTTTAGGCTAGGATAAATCCTATTTGCCTTGACCTCGGGCTGTCTTCTATCGAAGACACGATTCTGTGAGCATATAAATTGCTTTACATCTGAGACAGCTTGCTGGGTTCGTCGCAGATGGGCCCGTAATCCTGGATGTTTTGTTGATGAGGGCAAATCATCACCCCAGTTTGCTTGTCGACTAAACCTGCGTAGGTATGGTGTAAACAGTTGTAAAAGGGATAGGGTTTAGGGGAAAAGATAGGCCAGGTGTTACTTCATCTCTTGGTGTTAACTAAGCCAATAACCATAGTCCTTGCTTTGGGAAACTAAGTTGTTTCATTTTTTCCCGAAACACAAAGAGGAAAATAAATTAATAAGATTACACACTTTCGACTTGGTTATATTATGCTATTATGAAGACGGTCACGTCTGAGGTTTATGTGCGTCAATTGATAAGTGGAAAACCGTTTGGGAAGCATCAAAATAAATTAAATTATTATCTCAATTAATGAACATAATTGCGACCGTACGCAAAGTTGCCAAAATAGCAAAACAATATGTTCAAATTTGTTTCTTAAACTTATAAATATAGACTGGTTTTACGTAGTCAATTCTTGATGCAAAAAGTATCCAGACCGTTTAGTGATTTTAAAATCTACTCAAGAGTTTTAAATTTTTTCCGAAAAACTGCTAAACTGCTACCAACCCAAGAACAGGATACGGAGGTTTCTCAAAATATAAAAATTGTAGCCTAAATAAAAATATTTTAAATTTCAGGTTTTGCAATTTGTGCAAAATGCAAGCAAAGTGACATTTGAATAAATGCAAAAATTATAAAAATTAATTTTTTTATATTATAACATAAAATTCTTATCTAAATATAGAATATTAAATTACAAATTTTAATAGATTTTATTTCCCATTGAATAGAATGCTGAAGTTTTAAATAATAATTAGCATATTATTAATAGGTAATATTTAATGTAGTGACATTATTTTGGGTGATTATAAAACATAATGTAATATTTATATTGATATAATATTTAAAGCAATTTACAATATAAATATATTGACCTAAGCTGTCAAATAGAAAGTAACCCGGAGTTGATAGCGTTGAAAAATTGTTACCAATAAATGGATAAATAAAAAATTAATTTGTTTATATAATCAGAAAATTTTGCATAAATTTAAAAGATGGTAATGGACTTTTAATAATTATTAAGAATTATTGTCTTGTACCCGAATTATTTTGTCGCGAGTGGACTGTATTACGAGCACTTTCTCATATCCGGATGCAACAATGTGGGTACCGACACCGAAGCCTATCTGCAAAGTGAAAGCGATGACCAAACCCGACTTGCGTCATTGGATTCGGATTTGGTGTATAATTCGATAACTTCTTAAGGTTACCGGTAGTGTACCATTATTGCCAACACAATAATGAATTAAACAAATAATTTTTTCAACCTGTTTGCCCAGATTGTTTTAATTACATTTGATGTTAATTTATGCACATAACTAAACAATGTTCGGTTTATTATATATCTGCTGTTCATGAAATAACATACAATCTATTCCTTTACATATTCGCCTACTTCTTCGTCTCTTTCTTACCGATTACACTATATATTCCATTTGCTGCTCCAGTTCCTAATTGGGTACTCAGTAATTAATATTAAATTTCGAACGATTCCTATTAATACTCACTAATATTGTATTTCTCGGTCTAAATCATATAAATGCATCAAAATTAGCAATTTACACAGTTAATTCCAGACTACAAAATTTATAGTTTTATTTTGCTTTTATTCGAATTTTTGATACCTAAAAAGGAGAAAACTTTTAAACAATAAAAAATGTAATGTAAGAAAATATAATGACAGTTGGGTGAGTGTAAAATGAAGTTAGTGCACAGGAACCGGATACAAGCTTGATCCAAATTTCTCTTACACAGCAGTTGTTTTGCTTGTAAACCGTGACTAGAGTAATTTCAAAATCAATACAAAAGTTCTTTAAAACAACTTTGATGTAATTAATTCTTCAAATTGCTCATTAATTAACAAACTATTTGGATTTTTAACTTGTCTTCGTTCCTTACTTAGGAATAACTTCGCTATTTTAGCTTTATGAATGGTTAAACATAATATATTATACATAATATTATGTAGACTCTGTAGTAATTAATAAGTTTTATGTATGTAAATAAGCCCATTGCATAATAATTACAATATTAATTTTGTTTAGGCCCGTTTTAATAAGTGACGCGCACGAATGGGTGCTTGTAAGTGAAAAAGTAGCAATATTTTGACTTAATTTTGCTTTTGTGCATCTACTATATTTTAGATGAATTGTTAAAAGAATATCTTAGTGCATGTAAACGTTCGACCCGTTTGTTTAATTTAAAAACGTACAAATTAATGAATATTAATATTAATATAAATATTTTAGGTTAACAAAAATTGTAAGTATTTATATTGGCGCAGTCAGTAGGAACAATTAAGTTAACGGAAATTTTCATCTTGACTGACTGACTGAATTATTGAATTCATAATGTATATAGTCTATGAATTCTTTTAGGTAAATTTAAAAAATGTAAATAAAATACTCCTACTTTTAAAATTAACGTGACCTTGTCCGTAAAAACACAGTAACCAATATAAAAATAATTTTCAAGTTCTAATTGGAAAGCTCCAAAATGGTAATGAAAAATCAAATTTAAAAAAATGACAATTGTTAAAAATTTTTGCTTGAATTGCCAAGTGGGTTTTTTTAAGTTTTTTCTATTAATAAGTTTAATCCAAATTTTAAATTTATATTATGTGGTAATCACTGAACAATAAACATTTTTATAGCTTCTTTCGACTCGCCAAATAAAAAAACAAAATTTACGCGAACAAAAAAGCATCGGATAAAAGGGAAACAGAATGCCCTATATTATGCTACTGTAACTTTCTCTCGAGGTTTAAAAGTAGTTCATGCTTTGACCTCATCGGATTACCATATTCTAATACAAGTGCGCTAAAACTTGAGAAAATAAATTGAAAAATCATAATAACTACAAAGTTTTTATTTTTTGGAGAGAAACTTTGCAAGTGCAAGAAAAGCGTTTTAAACTTCATAAACCGTGCAAATATATAATTAAAAAGTCACCTTTACCTTAGTCTGACAATATAGCGGTCAAGGTGATGGTCAAGTCTGAGCCACTTAGTGAGCGTTAGTTCATTGTCTATAAAAATGAATATAAAAAAATAAAAAATAAATTTTGCTATAAAAACAAAAAATACTAGCGTTATAAATTTCTCAAAAATTAAGCGCCGGCTAAAATAAAATTTAATAAAATAATAGGTCGGCACTATTAATGAAAAATTAAATCAGCAATCTAACCATGTTGATACAATAATTAAATGGCAAATGCAAAAAATGTATGTATACATAACATGATGATTAAACGAAAATAGACGTCAAGTTCCGGTTCTAAATATTTGGTTTGCTCGAAGCAACGAATTGTTAATTTAAATTAAAGTTTATAATTAACTTAAAAATATAGGTAATGTAAGCTAAATGTGGTTGGTTAATCGTGCAACTTAATATACCTAACAGTAGTAAAATTTTATTTTATTTTAAAAATAAAGAGCAAAATAAAAATAACAAAAATTTTATTGATTCTGATTGTAAATGCTTAAAATATCTTAAAATAAAATCAAGTTTCATATAAAACCGGAAATAAAGACTACTTTCCTATTTTAACTAGAACACTGTATTTTTTTATTCAGATTTATTTGTAATTAGCGTTATATTTATTGTTGTTTATGATGTTTCTTGCATATTTGTGTAATAGAAAACAGAAAATTGGTAGTTTAATATAGCAAATTCTTTGATAATGATCTATATTTTTAAGGCAATGCTACCAACCTACTCAAAAACAACTAAAAATTAATATTGGCGCAGTCGGTAAAAACTAGAATCAAATCAGTTTCGCTATTTACTTATTTTGTGAACTTGAAATTTAAACAATAGTTCTTTTTTTGGCTATTGATTCGTAAGTTCTCAATTTAAAGACGTGAAGGCTAATTAAGTTTAAATTTAAGTACTGTGAGATTAATTTTAAAAATTCTACTTAATTAAATTTGAAAATTAATTTTTGCATACTTAAATAATATTCGAATATTACTAATTAATTAATACTTATAACAATTGAAAACAATGAAGAAACAAAATATTTATGTGGCAAACCTTTTTTCTCACATTAAAATACCTCTGCATGTTAATGAGAGAACGAATATATAGAACGAACAGATACCAATGTAATAAATAATGTAATTTTTTAAAAACATTTCTTTTTAATTAAATTTTAATAAAATTAATTTTATCATAATAAACGAAAATAAAAATAAGATAATTTAGAACTACTTTATTATATATTCAAGAGTAGGTCATCAATATGTTGGTCAACATTTTAAAGCAACTTAAAAAAAATTACTTTGTAAATATCTATTAACTGGCGCATTTTATTTTCAAAATCAATATTAGTCCAGTCATTTGGTACTTATACGTGGAAAGTTTTCCGGGAGTTTTGAAAATTGGTGATTTTATAGATTACAACATGCTCTTTTCGAATTTCTACTTTATCACCTCGTATTTTTGCCGCTCGCGCCGCCATATTGAAAAAATGGCGCCTAAAAACAGTTTTCTGATAATATCTCCTCTCTGACTCATTTTACGATGAAAATAGTTATGTAATAAATTAAACTAGAGAAAATTTGCTATAATTTATGTATTAACTGTTTTTTTTGTAAAATGAATAGTTTCAGCGTACTAGTGCCACAAACAAACATACATATACACGAACAAGCGGTTTTCGTACATATATTATATTAAGGAAAAATATTATATTGTTATTAAGCCCATCGAGACACTTTCCTCGAGAATATAATATTATATATTTTAATGTAAACTAGTTTCGACAATCGTCTTCGTCAGCACATCTATTTCAAACAATATGAACATTTAAATTATCTTTTTTTGATAGTAGTTAAACTTATTTTATAAAACAAATAATACGAAGTTATTAAGCTGTGTTTTAACTTTACTTTGTCAAAAAAAAATTTAAAAAAATATTTATTATTCACTAAGATATCGCCATATTTGTTTGATTCCGTCCCACAAGTGGTGCTTTGAGGTGACCATCGTAACATTTTACTACTTCATCTAAAATCAATGAAATAAAAAATAATCTATAGTTTAATAGTTAATCTAGTGCCTGATTAAAAGTTTTTGTTTTTTTCTTGAAAAATAACAAAATGGGGGCCACTAATAATTAACTTACGGATTTTCACGGAGAAGATAACTAGTTCATTGTTTATAAAATCTATAAATTTTATTAAAAAACAAATTCCTTCTTTCAGGCACTAGATTTTTATGTTTTCAATAAACTGTATAAATTGAATTTAAATTACAGCGGTCACCGATTTTCAAAACGTAGTTTTGAGAAAATCAACTTCTAGTTTTACACTAGATTTATGTAAATATATATTTAAAAATATTTAAAAAAATTTTACGCCGCATTGAAAAACCGGCTCTCTACAGTCTACATCCTGTAGAGAAGTGAGTTTTCTGGCCAAAACTCGTGTTGGAGTAGACTTTGCGCCGCTCGTACGCTAAAACTATTCATTTTACAAAAAAAAAGGTTAATAGCTAAATTATAGGAAATTTTCTCTAGTTCAATTTATTACATAACTATATTCATTGTAAAATGAGACCGAAAGGAGATATTATCAAAAAACAGTTTTTAGGAGCCATTTTTCACATATGGCGGCGCGAGCGGCAAATATACGAGGTGGCAAAGTAAAAATTCGTAAAGAGCATATCGAAATTTATAAAATCACCAATTTTCAAAACTCCCGGAAAACTTTCCAGGTAACCTCTTATTTGAGCACCAAATGACTGTACTGTAAATTTTTAACATATAAAATATTATATGACATGAGATAATATAAAATATGTTCAACACTTTCTTTTAAATTTTTAATATATAAAAAGAATCAAATTATTTTTATGCTAGTAAAATTATTATTCCCACGTGACTGCTTTAAAGCTATTGTTTTCTAGCACTAAAAATACAAAATTGAGTACACAAGCAAATTTAATAGAAGTGTGTATCGTAACCACAAATAAATGTGTCTGAAAATTAATTATTCCCGAGTTCTAACAAAAAACTGTTTTCCAACAAATGCAATTTTTACGCAATGTATACAATGTGTAAAGGTAAAAATATAAGCAGGTTACCGGTCTCAGATTACCGGTACCGACAATCCCATGTAGTAACAAATGGAAGTGCTCACAGTACTACTTGTACCTGTTATCTGTAAGTGAGGGCTAAACCCTTAAAGGTTACAATTTAGATACAAATTTAGCTAAAAATTGTTTTTAGAAGAGTGTCAGACATGTAGATCGGTGGTAGAAACCCAATTATATATTTATCTTTATAAATAAATATCATAATTTTCCCTCTCCTCTTAATTGGGAGTTTTTGATTAGCTAAAGGCGCGTTCTCACGATTCAAGTTTAATTGACCGATTCTAGCTGATCAACAAAAGTTGAATGAAATAACCTTTGTTTTAATATAGTTGAACAACTTTTTAGTTCTTCAACAAAGGTTTTCACTTTAGATTTCATTCAACTTTTGTTGATCAACTATAATCGGTCAATTAAACTTGAATCGTGAGAACGCGCCTTAAGAGTTCAGTTAAAAGTTAAAACCTAAAAATATCGGGCCTGCCATGTAGTTGTGCTGAAAATTAAGAAGATCTGTAAAAGTCTTCAAAATAAAACTTCTAAAGTTTAATGAGCATTGTTTCAAAATATGGTACATTCTTTTCATTTCTTTGATTTAAAAAAAATTTAAAGATTTGCTAGTATTCCAGAATTTCATTAAATTTTTTATGTAAATGCAAAATATAAAATTTATTTATTAAAATAAATTTTAAAAAAATGCTATGAACAGATAAACTGACATCGACAATAATGTAATCAAATGCAAACAATTATTTGAATTTTATTAAAATATCGAAGTTAATGATTTTTTGCAATTGCCCAAAACCAAAGTACTTTGTTCCGTGTCTGATCTATTGTTATTTTGAAAAACTAGTTTAATTGATAGAAAACCCCAAAATATTAAACAAAACGACTCAAGACAAATAATGAATTTACTATACTATGAAATTATATTTTCCATAAATTTTGAAGAAACTTTTAACATTTTTTAACTCAGGCGCGGACTCAGATGGGGGCAATGGGTGTAAGTGCCCCCTCATCCTGACTCACGATCTAAGCACTTTTTTTCCACCAATTTCAAAATTTTGAAAATGAATAAAGAATTTTTAGATAGGTAAATTCACATAAAAATTGCTTCCTAATTTTTTTTTTAATTAAGAAAACCTATGAAAGTCTAACGGTTAGAACCAGATAAATCAGAAAACTTTAAAAGTTCAATGGGCATGGTTTAGAAATATATTTGTTTGTTTTATTCCTGTTGGTAATGTAAATGACAACCATGAGAATCTTCGATTAATCGAACCGTTCCGGTTTGATGCTTAAAAGGGAAGTTTTAATCTTGCATGCTAGTGGTGGAAGGGGGATAACTTTTTGAATGTATTTTAACAATTTAGGGTGGACACATTTTATAAAAATATTATTAGTGTTAATTATTTAGGAAAGAGTTTAAGTACTTTTTGGAATTAAATACTACTAGGCTATTATTCATTTACCCAGAACAAAAGTAATTCAAATAATAAAATAATGATAGTAATAATAAAAGTAAAAACATACAAAAGTTCTAATTTAGTCATTAAAACCAAGTTATTTTTTAATGTCTTCTATTAATAATTCGCACGACATTTACTAAATACTTTTCCTAAAAGAATAAAATTTATAAAATACATATAATAAAAACTAAAAAATTTACTTTCTTTTGACTATTTTTATAAATAGTTGCACATGAAAATATAAATTTATTCTTAGTGTGCTTAGAAGCGTAAAAATGTCAAGGTTTTTCATTGTAATATCGTTCCAACTTAGTTAAATTGTTGTCATTTCAGAGAGATTTCGAATTATCAATTAATATATTTAAAGATTAAAAGACTTTTGTGTATTTGATTTCATATTCCTATTACATATTATAAGATGCCAAAAAACATCTTACTTTTTTCCCTCATGAGAGGGAAAAACTAACACATAATTTTTTGAATTTTTAAACTTCACTCTTTTACTTCTATCTTCTTAACTCGGAAAAAATGTTAAGCAGCATTCCACCCTTCCAACAAGGAAATCTACAAATCTACCATAATTCATTAGAAATTATTACAAACTGCCTAATAGTGAAATAATAATGTTTGTGTATAATAAAAGTTTTTAATTTTTATTTTATAAAATAAAAAAATTAAATTAAAATAATTAAGAGTTATATTTTATATCCCTCAGTCTTAGAGAGATGGCTTTTATGCAAGTTCTGTGATTGATTTTACTAAATAGGAACATTTTAGAACAAATAATATAGTGTATCACCCAATTATGCATTAAGAGGTCTGGGGGTTACAAAGTATCCCTCCGCTTCTAGTATCCCACTAATTGTATGATTTATTCTACTATATTGCTTTAAAAATAAAATTAAAATTGTTTAATATTTATTGCATTCATAAGTAGAATAATTATTTTTTGACCCAGGTGTGTATGTAGCCATCGGGCTACACATTTTTGAGCAACGAAGTAGAAATTAATCGACAGCAGTTCCAACTTTTATCAATTTGGTATTCGAATATTCGTCGAAAAAATTCTTCTTCTTCTTCTTCTTCTTCCACTTTTAGGCTAGGATAAATTAATCCTGTGTGCCTTGACCTCGGTCTGTCTTCTATCAAAGACAGAGCCGAAGTCACAAGTTTGCTAGCTTATTAATTACTTTACATCTGAGGCAGATTGCTGGGTTCGTCTCAGATGTGCCCGTAATCCTGGAATTTTTGTTGATGAGGGCAAATCATCAACCCAAGGGGACTGCCGCGCCGGCTTTACGTGCCCTCCGAAGCACGGAGACGATCATAAGAAATTTGAGACAATTTCCGGATTCAAATCGAGTACCTTAGTGTCAGCAGTTATTCAGCTTATTGGAATATTTAAATTATTCGAAAATATAAATTAATCGAATATTCGCATATTCATAATATGCAATATTCCAATTGCATTCAATATTGTGAAGCACTTACGGAGTAAATAAATCGAGAAAAGCCGCAGTTAGATCTAAGGATTATACTACATCTAGCAAGCTAGCTCAAGTACTCATATTCCAGTACTCATGAAATATACAGAACTAAATGTAACCTTACTTGTCAGCTGCAGCCATGACTGAAAGTTTGATTACAGCACTCTGTGTGTGCTTCGGAATTCGTCTTGCTGTAATCAAGTGAAAATGAGCCCAAAATAGAAGATTTTAAGTAGATTCTAGATTCTGGATTTTAGGTAGATGGGCAGGGAATTCCACGCGCACTTAGGCCATTAATATCGGTCCCATTGGACTACATCCGATGCAGCGGCTCCACGTCCTATCACTTCTCAAGCCATCTTCTCTCCAGGAAAAATTCCAGTATCTTGGCACGCAAAGGCAAAAAAGTAATTATGGCCATGAAATTCGCTAACATGGCACCGCTGTTTAGTCTGCTCTGTTCCATCCCCGAAATCTGGGGTTATCTACAACTCCCAGTGTGTTAACACGTTTGTTAAGTTTGCAGTGCCCAGTTAAGATCCCTGCGATTGCCCGTAGATTGATTCATTTCAAGTAGTATGTATTTGTATAATGTAATATTTCTGTTATAACAGAAATAAACATAAGGTTAAAACCACGTTAAAATTCTTTTGCTTTAACGTTTTGTTAAGTTCTGTTAAATATTACAAACAACACTAAGATAATGTTGGTTTATGGTTAGAACCCATCATTCTCTCAGAGTTTTTGCAACCGAATATTGGAAGCCTATTCGAATTTTAAGAAATCCCAGTCTTGATACTAAAAATCTTCAACAGGCCTACGAAAACAGTTTTGTAAAGAACCTAGGTTTTTCGGTGGTTTAAGACATTTTCAGAAGGAAAAAGGATAAGGTTCGGGTTCATCTGGGTTCATCCTCTAGAATCGATTAAAATATGGACGAAATCCAGGATCTTGTGTACTCAGAATGATATGGAAAGAATTGAATTTGATCAAACAAACAAATTTTTTACCAGTGAAAGCATTCCTGTAGCTTTTCAGCCTCCTTAAGTCCTTGTGACTTTTCCTCTTTCCAAGATTAAAAATTCATCTCAAGGGACGCTCTTTTGGGACACTCGACAACATTTAAACGGCAATAACCATCCAGCTGAAGGTTATTCCAGTATCCGAGTTCCAGCACTGCTATGACGATTGAAAGAACCATCGCTAGCGCTGTGTGGCTACCCAAGGAAGTTATTTCGAGAGGGACTAAGGACAATATTGAATCAGAAAAACAGTAGCATAATCGAGGTAGTAAATTGAAATTAAAATATTAAAAGCGAATTTATAAAAACTGGAGTTCAATTAAATTACAATAAACAAAAAAATTTTGATTTTAGATCACCTGAACAAAAGGAACTTAAGATATATCTGACATATGAGCTGTTAAAGATTAGTAGATCTTTAAATCTAACAACAAAATAGCTAACGGATTTGTCTAACCAATCTTAATACGATTACATGTAAAAGATATTCAGAAATTATTTTAATATAAAAAATCAAGTGGAACCTTAATTTGTAAGGATACACCATAGCAATATATATAAATATGTTGAGCTTTCGGTTTGTCTTGGAATTTTATTGAGTTAAAATGAATTCTAGGGCCGTCATTGTTTCCACTATATAATAACATCACAACTACTCAATCAAATATATATGTTTGCAACAAAAAGCAAAAATAAAAATAGTAAAGACGCGCGCGATTAGATGCTAGTGGCGTTAATAATTGTAGACGACATAATTTTCCGCTAGAAGAAGTACAAAGTTGCATGCAAATCCAATTTAATAATTTTGGTTTTGCCATTGTCAGAGTCATAATAATAATTCCGCAAAGAAATGAATTGTCAAAATATGACTAATAAATAAATGCAATTACTTTCACCCAATTGTTTTAAGTTTTATTGTTTTGATGGACATTTATGGATCGATACACTTTCATATTTGGACTAGGTGTCTATACCCTCGTATAAGAAAGTAAATATTGAAAATCTAAATTCAAGTCATGCAATAATAAATTACAACTTCACTTTTGAAATCCTTTTTTGAAAAATATAATATGCGTCAAAATTATGCGACTATGACGCAAGGAAACCAAAACTGTCGCAATTTACTTTTTAAAGTAATAGAAAGTGGATTTAAATAGAAAAATTATGGGTATATTCCCGGAGAATATTTAGGATCCGGGCTGACAAATCCTAAGTAAATTCACACATGTAATCCCACTTGCGGATACGATGTTTTATGGTAAGAGGGGCTAACTTTCACATCCATATAAAACGTTGTGAAGATTTTAACGTAGGTTACTTTTTAACCATTTCTCCGGTAGTCGAAGTTCGTGACGTTCGTAATTAGTGCTTTTACTGTAGATTAGTTTATCATGTGCAAGTGATTGTGCCTTTTTGTGTAATTCCAAATAGTTTTAAAAGGATATTTTAATAGTGACCTTTTGGAGTTACCGTGCTCGTCCATTAAGTGCTCTTTGGATTAAAAAAGGTATATTGAGTTATTGCAAAAAAAATCATAATATCCGGAAATTTGAAGTAGTTAACGGTTTTTGGCGGGTAATTCCGGTTGGACCTGCGGGTTTTGAAAAATCCAGTTCGTAATGCCAGTTATTTTTAAATATTTATAAATAATAATTTATGATTTTAAAAGAATATTAATAATAATCTCTGTGTACTATCTCTGATTGAGCACACAGTTGAAAGGAAAGCAAGGCAGTATGTCAATGGTTCCGTGCACACGCGCACCTGCTGCGACATGGATACTTTCTTCCTAAAGCTCCCGCAGTATTAATAATCGACAGAATTTAAATTTTAAAATATGCAAATTAAAAATTTAACGTCTATTTTTAAATATTAACTATCACATGAGAACTTAATTTCATTTTCGTATTATTTTATCTTTTTGCCCCCCCCCCATTTTAAACTACCCCTTCAGATATCGTT
This sequence comes from Cantharis nigra, assembly GCA_958510845.1. NCBI lineage: Eukaryota > Metazoa > Arthropoda > Insecta > Coleoptera > Cantharidae > Cantharis > Cantharis nigra. The sequence goes on from OY294034.1 coordinate 24,954,932, forward strand.
GGGCTAGATTTAAAAATATAAAATATTATTATTATTTATTATTTATTAGTTATTACCTCGTAGCAGGAAGGGGGGCGCTAATAAAATTATTATTTAATAGTAAATAATTAAATAATAAAATAAAACAATATCCTGGAAAGTTAAATTTTTTTTTAATTATTATGTAAAAATAATTTTTAAAGTAATAATAAGAAAATATTAAAAAGAGAAATTTTCTTGACATATTAAGATAGGTAGTAAAATGGTTCTGCTCTCTACCAGAAAACAATCGAAAGAGAAAACGTTTAACGCTTATATGAACATGGTGCAATAAATAGGGGACATGTCGTGTTCAAAATTAAAGCATTTCTTAAACATTGCACATATTAGAATTTTTTTATTACTCAAACGTGATGATGGTACAAGGTATGCGATTGATGTAAATATTAGCGCCTCGCATTTTTATTGCTTTAGGCGTGTACGATTGTACAACAACGTTCTACTTTCTAGGTTAAATTCAATTGTCAGTCGGCGATGAGAAATAGATGAAGAAAAATAATACTGTTCTGGTATCTACTCCACATTTCTCTTCTTATTGGAGCAACTGCAAGAATTGATAAGAAAGACAAGGTCGCGCATCTGTTAATCGTATAAATGTAGGTCATGGTAATAATTGTTAATAAGTTCCGTTACCCATAAGAAGTTATTCACTTCCATATGATAGAAAGGACTGTATTGATTCCACTCGCATTGTTTACTCGCGTGCCCCGTCTTCTGACATTTGTAACATCTCGAAAATAACTCTCATTAATAGACCCGTTTTGAACCATTTTTAAACCAAAATAACAAGTTATTTTGGAGACTATTAGCCACATTCTTTTGGGGTATTTTCTATTAAACACTATTCGATGTGTTCACCAGGTAGGCCGCGTAACTACATCTCAGTGTGTTAGTAGGTCACAGTCCATCAAGTGTAGAGAGGCGTGACATGGTGAGACCAAGTTATTGGTCGCACCTCAACCACATCTAGTAAGATACAAAAATGTTTTCATTGCTTTAATTTCAGAACTGATAATAGAAGAACTAAAGAAGCGGCACCATGACTAGGTCTCTCGGACTATTTACTTCAATAATATTGGGAATACTCTATCTTGGGGTAAGTAATTATTACGCATTATTAAGAAATTAACCCGCATAATAAATAACATTATACTAGCAATGAAGATTTATTGGTAAATAAATATCCTGGTACCTTTAGAACTTCATTTATTAAAAAAAAATTTATTTTTTTTAAATTCAAGAAGAATAACGAAATTTTTTTCAGGAAATTCAAACTGAATCGCCAGTTCCCGATTCAGCGTCTCTTCCTCTGGAACATCGAGCAGTATATGGGCCTCCTTTATCCGGACCAGGATACGCACCGCCACTGCTGCAAGGTGGAGGCGGTGCAAACGCGGATGACCCATGGCCACTAGCAGCGCCCGACATGCCTCAAATCAAATATTTGCAAGTTCAGTGTGAAAAAACTCACATGCGTGTAAATATTGAATTTGATCGACCATTTTATGGAATGATATTTTCCAAAGGTTTCTATAGTGATTCTCATTGCATCCATCTTAAACCAGGAACCGGACATCTGAGTGCTACATTTGAAATATTTTTAAATAGTTGCGGTATGTCCTCTTCTGCAAATCACAACGCGGCTAGTTTTGGAGGACCAACACCTAGTGGTAGTTACGTAGAAAATACCATAATCATTCAATACGATCCCTACGTACAGGAAGTATGGGATCAAGCAAGGAAATTACGTTGTACCTGGTACGACTTTTACGAAAAAGCGGTTACCTTCAGACCATTCCAAGTTGATATGTTACATGCTGTGACCGCTAACTTTTTGGGAGATAACCTCCAGTGTTGGATGCAAATACAAGTAGGCAAAGGACCTTGGGCATCCGAAGTATCGGGAATCGTAAAAATTGGTCAAACGATGACTATGGTTTTGGCTATCAAAGATGACGAAAACAAATTTGATATGTTAGTACGCAACTGTGTGGCTCACGATGGTAAACGTGCACCGATTCATTTGGTCGATCGATATGGATGTGTTGTGAGACCAAAAATAATGAGTAAATTCCAAAAGATTAAAGGATTTGGACCATCGGCTTCTGTGGTATCTTTCGCCTACTTCCAAGCGTTCAAATTCCCAGATTCGATGAACGTTCACTTCCAATGTGTTATTCAAGTTTGTCGCTATAATTGCCCAGAACCTAAATGTGACGGTCACGGATTAGGACTAAGTGGCGAATATGGAGTGCCTGCTTTGGGAGGAAACTCTTTAGGTGCTGCCGATTTTGCACTACACGATAATAATTTGAATGCAGATTATGGAGCACCAAATCTACAAGAGTATGGAGTTCCACAAGGGTATCCCGATCCTCGTCATCCTTCTGGTCCAACCGGCGCATATTCTGAACAAAATGCTGAAATTGTAGCAGCTCCACAAACACAAACGTCGCCTTCGTCGACGTCAAGTCCAGTTAGTCCATCTTCTCAAACGCCACAAACTTCATCGCAAAATGGCAACGACATCCATATGCCTCCACCGCCATTACCAGGACACCATGGTGTGTACAATACCGTTAAAAGGAAAAGCAGTATTGCTGATGAATTGGAAGGAAACTTAGCAACATTGGGAGGACGACCACGTTCGGTAGAAAACTTACCTGCACAATTACAGGGTGTCAGAAGAAGGCGTGATTTGGACACGATTAATTTAGTAACCGTAAGGGTTTACAAAAGGGAAGCTCAAGAAATGACTGATGTTAACACTAGCAGAATAATACAAGTTGTAGCACCTGGAGATGTAAACTTTGCATTAAATTCAGCAGCTAGCAACGAAACAGTTGTGATACAATCCACGCAGTCTTCAGATCCTGAAACTATCTGCATGTCTGTTCCCAGTTTTGTTGCCGGGTTAGTAATGCTTCTTTTAGTGTTAATAGTGGCCAGTTTGGTAGCAGCATTTTTGTTTGTTCGAGTACGAGCTATTGATCGTAAAGGAGCAACGACAACATTTGTTAGTGCTAGAGGTTATGACAATTCTGAATTTGTGAAAGTAGCCAACTAATTTTTTAAAAAAGAACACAAACTTCAAATATCCAAAGATGCTATCAGGACTGCTTTTAAAGCGTACAATTTTTGAACAAATTTCTATATAATCTCCATCACTTTTCATCTTTCATTTTCCATGATTATTTAATTAATTAACACTCATTAACATTCATCAGTGCTTGTGATTGGTGTCGTTGCCGTTATGAGCGAGCATTCTCTAACTTATTTATTTTAAGTTATTTTAAGTATTATTGTTTGTACATGGCACTTGAAAGGAAGTGTGTAATTTTTATTGTACTTATACTATTGGGAGAGACTATTTTATGTAAAATATGTTGATTATTTATTGTAAAATTTTTTAAATTATTTATCAGCTCTTGGAGCTTTCCAGTTGCTCTAATGTCTAACTATGCCATTGTGGAGTAACGACTAGTCTTTTAGTTAAATTGTAGAGCACATGTGTAAATACGAGTGTATGAAAATACTCAAAATAATTGTAGAAGATAAAATACACTCCTGTAAGTATATAAAAAATTCATCTTTTTGAGAGCTCATTAAAATGTACTTATTTATGTTGTGTAAATAAACCTACAAGTTAATTTTGTTTAAAAATTATTTTTAATTTGCTATGAACCAAAATATATAAATATGTAAACAAAATTTGCACGTATCTTGCTCGGAGGGATTTTTTCCAAAAAATGCGAACACCAATATAGGTAAGATAATAAAATTTTTAATTTAAAACAGTGAGCAACATTAGAAAATAAATTTCAAATTTCTTCATGCATGTAAATTGATATTTAAAAATAAAAAAAGGGGCCACGGCCTCTATAATCTCATCTATATAAATTATCAATTTTGCATCTAATAGTAACTTAAATTTATTTAAAGTCAAAATTTACAATAGAAAATATTAATATCATAGTTTTACGTCATAGGTAATTATAGCCAGTGAAATTTCAAATATATTTATTTTAAGAAATATTAAATTTGATTTTTTTTAAATATTTTGGGAAACGGATAAGATGTATGCAACACGTCATACTAAGAACTCAAAAAACTCACAGACATACTTACCCATTTGTAAATCAATTGAAGTAAAATTGGCTGCATTATTTCGAGTTCACAATAGTAGACACGAAAAAATTAATTAAAATTAAATAAACAATATAAAAAAACAAGCGGTATAGTTTTGAATCTCAAAATTCAGAAATGTTGTAGCCCCAATACAACAAAAATTAGGTAAGTAGTGTCGAAGCCATTATGTTACATATATCATTCACAAAATAAAAGTTAAAAAAACTAAAACAATTTTTTTAATTACATTTTTTATGTCAAACATTCTAAAAATGTAGATTACTAAGAGAATAAAAATGTATTTCTTGTTCTCTTTTTAAAATAGTATATTCTTACTCTCATTTTGAATGAAAAGGGAATGTAACATAATATTAAACAAATAACTCAAATTTCGAGTTTCAAAATTATCATACCACGATGTAGTTTAATGATCCGTTACAAGAGGTCGCTTGAAAAACTTTCCCGCGCGACAGTTAAGGTTATGTTTGGAAAAACTAGGTCTGCATTAACTACAGTTCTCCAAACTATTCACTATAGTGGTGTATTCTTGCATAGCAAAACGATTTAGCTGTTTGGTAAGCACTGACTTACATTAGTACTTTTCTTACACAATCTTCTGTACAGATCCCAAGTGTGAAATTCCCATTTCAGATAACTTTCAATGTGGAAGTCCAAAAATATAATAAAATTAGGTTCCGTATATAAGCACACCAATTTAATCACAATCCGGCATTCCCTAAAGCCTAAAGCTTCCTCCATTACTGCGTTCACCTCTGAATTTTAATCTCCCTTAATAAGGAAGCTTATGTCACGGGCAAGCAAGTTATTGGAAAATCGTTCGCTTCGATGAGGCCCTTGGTGGAGCCCGAAGATAGATGCACTCAAGGCTACAGCAAACAGACAACGAAGGGCTTACCAGAACACCAGACATGCAGTCTCTCGAGACATAGCCCTTGAAGATTACCGGAAGGTCAAAAAAATCTGACTCTTAAAATCAAGAAAACCAAGAAGAACTGCTGACCCTCCTTGACAAAAACCCATGAAGAAAAGCCTACAAAATGGTCAAAAGCAAACTTAGGGAGAGGACAAAAATCCCAGCACTCACTTCAGCTATAGTTAAGAGTGTAGCCGATGCACTTTTTCCGGCCATTATAAACAGAAACTACCCACCCTTACTCCATGGAATCTCTTCACGGTGGATGAACTCAAGGCAGTTGTCGCTAGCCTCCCGACAGATATAGCGCCCGGCCCTACGGAGTACCAGCTGTGGCTCTAAAAACCCCAGTCACAGAAAATCCCGGAGATTTTCTAACCGCCTTCAACAAAGCTCACGAAGAAGGCACCTTCGCCATCGCGTGGAAAATGGTAGAACTGGTGCTGTACAAAAGGAAGGAATCTGCTTCTTACGATACATCAAGAGTAAAGGCGGCCTATCCGAAAACCAATTCGGATTCAAAAAAGTAGGTCCACAGTAGACGCACTACAACAAATAGTGCGGATCGTAAAGAAGGCAAAAGCGGGTATCCATAAAACAAGGAAGTATTGCCTGGTGGGGATCTGAAATGTGCGTAAAAGCTCTCTGCGGCAGAGGTGCAAACCCACACAAATACAATATCTTGGTTAGCTACCTAAGTGGAATTCCATAATCCTTGGAAGAGAAGACGGCGCCCCGGAAATGAAAGCGATTAGCGGTCTTCCTGTTTCGTTTGCTTTGTTCAGGTTCTCTGTTCAAATTCAACTTATCACTGTAAAAGCTGCCAAAGAATAATTTGTATTTCTAGACTTCTGGATTCTAAATTTTAAAATGATTGACTATTGCAGTATTCAACTTAAATTTGAATAATATATCTAAATACACATGAGTTTGTATCATATCAGAAGCCATCGCAATACATATTGTAGTGGAACGTCGGGAAAAAAAATTCCCAACCTTCTTTGCTACCTTTGTATACCAGCTAGCTTCTCAAGTCGGTGAGCAAAACTTCTCAGTAGCGGGTTGTAGTGGTGACAAGTTTTTAAATAAACTTTCCAATGTTAAATAATTATTCGTTTTCCATAAACCGAATCTTTTAAATTTTTTAAAATAAAATTTCTATCCAAAGAACAATTGCAATCGCAATACGTGCGCTATCAAGTCAGGTGCCGCACAAATTTTGCAAAGCAAATTTATCCGACTTTATTATTTAAAAACCAAATTAATCAATAATTAATTAACAAATCCAAACCTCATTTCAATCCTCTACATCCAAATCTCAAAACAATTGCAATGTTGTCCAAATTTTGGATGGTTTCCAAACCAAGTAAAACAAGAACTCACTTACTCAAACTTCAACTTTATTCTCAAATCAAATCCAAAATCGCAAATCAAAAATATCAGCACAAAAATACGTCCGTTCACTTCGGTGGACACTCTTGGAAGGGTTTTCCGTACCAACATAATTGTTACAAAAATTATTTACAAATCAACCCCAAAATACAAAATCAAATCCAAACTCACATTTACAACTTTCAGAAGTAACAAAATCAAACTCAAATTTCAAAAAACCATTCCATCCAACAAATCAAATTTACGAACTTGAAAAACTCCAAAAATGATTTGGTATGTATAGTTTGTTTCAATTTAAATGGAATTAAAAAAATTTTAAAAATTAAAAAAGATCATAATGTATCAAATTATTTTGATATAAAACGTATAAACTTTGCCACAAAAACATGTAATATAGAGATAAGGTGATGTTTTTAATCGCAGGCTAGCCATATTGGCAGTAGCATTATTATGTTTTAGCGGAAATGTTCATACGTTCTTATATCAAAGTAATTTAATATATTCCTTTTTTTAATTCTATTTATCGTGAAACAAACTATACTTTTTTAATTGCGATTATTGTTTGTTCCCAAATGCCATCACATTTATACTCTTTTGGCACTTGGGTTGGTATTTGGTAAATATGCACCTGTAATCGCAGGAGTATTTGGAATCATCTAAATCATCTCGATGATTACTTAATAAATATGCCCATCATCAATTGGTGTAATGTAAAGCAATGTGTTTGGTGCTAGAAGTATTATATTAATGATCACCGAAAATAGCAACACTAAGAAGAAAAACTTTTGTAGTAAAAGAAAGAGATGCCAGCGTTTGTCAAGGAAACAAAGAAATTTTTAAAAATTGTTGAATGTATTGACATTTACTGATACTGATTCAGATGTTGCAACCGCCGTTCCATCTTTATTAACTGTTTTGTTATTGACCATTAATCAGTGGCGGAAGGCTAATTATAACGTATAGTATAAGAGTGCAATTCCACCTACGTGGAGAACACAATGAGAAACTGCATTCTCTTCTCACTTAACACTCAATATCTACTGGATATCCAGTACCTGTCCAGAGAATGTATGTATATCCAGGACTTTATCTGGATATCTATTAGATATACGTTGCACAACATCTAGTGAATATATATGGCCGACATTTAGTAGATATCTATTTTATGTATGTAACTATCCATTGGATATCCACTAGATATCGATACAATACATCCACTGGATAATCAAGTTTGTGACACCTGGATATCCACTAGATATCCATTGTATTTAGCAGTCTAACATACACTGAAAAAAAGGTACTTCAAAAATTCATCATTTTTCAGCCGATGAACAAAATTTATCATATTGATGAAATATTCATAGTATTGATGAAAAAATCATTATATTGATGAAATTTGTTCATCAATATGATGAATTCTGTTCATCGGCTGAAAAATGATGAACTTTTCATCAATATGATGAACCATTTTTTTCAGTGTAGATATCTTCTGGATATCAGATGATCTATCAAGACATTTAGTGGATATCCAAAAGATAGGTTTGTGTTGTCTGGGTCTATACGCAGATATATTGCATTTTTGCAATTACTACAGGTTAATCTGTACCTGATAATGAGAAATATCTTAGTAGTAATCTCAAAATCATCAGTAGTAGTAAGTACAGTAAAATCTTGCTGTCGATGTTTTGGCTAAACCATCTACATGTATGTTCTAGGATGAGGTTGCTAGGATATGTATTGTGAAAGAAGTATCTATCTTTTGATAAATTTTAGGATTGAAAATCTACTTGATGCTTTTTTGAAAATGTGTTTTAGATTCTAGATTTAAAATTTAAAATTGCTAATGACATTATTTTTATTATCTAGAAGTTTTAGTATCTGTTTTCACCGTTAGATGATCAACATGAAGTCAGTAATTATTATCAGTAATTCTGATAGTGGGCTCACTGTGTTCCAGTTACTTTCAAATATTCTTATTGTTAATCATATCTTCAATAAAATTAAAGTTAAAAATTGTATAAATTTTAGAATTAATCTTGAACATATTGAGACACCTGTTATTTTGAAACGAAATAAAATTTTTGTATATTGGTAGAGAAACCTACAAAATAAAAAACAAGTATTCTATAATAGCGATCTACGTTATATTTAAGTAATATTTCGGTGGGAGGTCGGTATACACAGTAAAAAAGCGGTGGTAGAACTCTTAGAAGTTTAACTGGTGACATAACCTTTAAAATTTGACATTTTTAAAAGCGCAACCCTCCGTCCGGAGAAAGTATCTCAATTGTTATGTAATGCAAATTAAAACTGCAGAGAATATTGGTGATATAAAACCAAATTTTTTGTGTATTTACGAAATGAGATGTAGGGATCCTTAAAATGGGGTTTTATGGTTGGCAAGTCCGGACCCAAATTTTGGTGGGAAAAAAATTCGGAACCTTTTGACGTAAAATTTTTTGTTATAAATATGTTAAATTTAGTATGTTGAAGAGAATGTTTATGAAATAATTTAAGTTGTAAAACGAAACTGTGTAGAATTCGAAAGTACGTTACGTAAGCAATTCAGAATTCATCGAGGTCCTTGATGTGGTAAGTGCCCACATACTATAAGAACTATTGAAGAGATTTAACAAAGTTAAAATTGGATACAGCAAAAATTAAATATTGTTTAATTTAAATTAACTAAAGAATTCGCCAATTTAAACTTTGATCTGCGAAACTTGAGCGAGTGCTATGTGAAAGAAACCGATATCAAGGTTACTTTACGAGCGACCTTGACGATATACTCCTCAGTCTACATAATTATAGCTTCTTTTGTTTTTTTTTATATTCATTTTATTATTCATTTTATGGCGTTTTGTGCATAAAGCAAAAATATTGTTTTGACTTTCTATTTAAAACTGATTACTTCAAAGCTCTGTGTGAAGTAAAAGTTTTATACTATTTGTAATTACGTCCATAATATTATAGCTATTTTAAAAAAGAAATAGAGAGATTACAATTAGCTAACAATAAAAATTTTGTTTGTGGGTGTACACTGAATTTAAAATATGACGGTTACGTAACGTGCCATGCGCTATTTCTAAATTTAGTTTAAATAGAAGGAAACGCTCGTCTTAATGATTCGACTTCAGTAGTACACAATTATTACTAAAAAGATGACTAAAATTGCATATTTTTATTAAACTCAAATTATTATGTTGGTTTATAAAACAAAAAATAATTGTATTATATAATTAATTTATGACACAGCTTGAATAAAAGATGATTATAGTTTATTTGTTTATATCACCTTTAATCATTTTACAACAAACGCTTTATTTTCTTCATTAAAATTGTTTAAATTCAATTATATAATAAAGTTAGATATTACAAGCAATTCTAAGTATAAATTAAAAAAAGTGACATTGAAAGTTACAAATGAAGTAATCGACGCTTTCAAGAAGAAAAAAATTGTAGCAAGTAAATCACAGATGCGGAGCACAAAATTTTCTAAAACAAGCATTATTTTTATTTATCTAATTAGCATTTGCTTCTAATTAATACAAAAGTACACAAGATCTCAAGAGATCTTTTTGGAAAAAATAAATTTTTAAATTCCCAAGGGGAATCCCCAATAAATTTTTAATTGGGGATCTCGTTTTGACACGTTAGCTTACATGTTTGTAAGATGATGTATGTATAAACTAGGTTGGTGTGTTAAACTGTCCGCTACCGTCACAGAGGTCATATGGACCGCTTAACAAACATTGTGACTTACAAGGAGGGGACGCGTCCTGCGGGTCACGGATTTTAAAGCCCTTTTGGGAGAGAAAAGTACTTCGTAATAACAAACTCTAGGCTAAGCAGCAGCGCCCACCTCTCGAGAAAAACAAAGTTTTTGAAAAAATTTATTACGTTTTTTATTATTATTATTATTTTTTATTATTAAACGGAAAAATTTACTTTTGGAGAAATTTAAACCTGCGACCGACCGGGTGATAGTCGTACAGTTTATCTCGCAACCATCGCGGTTATCTGTTAATTAATGCAACAAAGCAGCTACATAATATGTAAGGTATATATGAATAAATGTAATAAATTTTTTCAAAAACTTTATTTTTTTTGAGAGATGGGTGCTGCCGTTTGGCCTAGAAGTTGTTATTATGAAGTACTTTTCTCCCCCAAAAGGGCTTTAAAATCCGTGACCCGCAGGATGAGTCCCCTCCTTGTTAGTAAGATATTTTAAGAAAACTGCATGACTATGAAACTAAGCAAAAATTTCGTACTTCTGGGTTTAAATCACAGACAAACACAATGCGAATTTTTCTATAAAACATAATATCAATTATAAGAGAAGGTCCGACGGCCTAAAGGCCGCCCTAACTTCCTAGTAACTGAATACTGTAGACCTAGATTGACTTGAAATTCGAATAAGTACGTTTATACTAATATAAGGCTGGGAATCATTGTCATTTTTGTATTCGAATATTCGTTGACAAATTATTCGAATATTCAAATAATTCGAATATTTATTCAAATAATTCGAATAAATAAATTTCAAATAAATTTGAATATTCGAATTATTCGAATCTCGTTTTTTACTGATGTTTACTGATGTTTTACAGATGTTTTAATCGTATTAAACTACTTAAGAGCTTAAGATGAGCTTAAGTAGCTTAATCCGTTAATTAATTAATTAACCGTTAGTTAATCCGTTTATGCGCGTCAGCTAATTTTGTGAGATCTCACTTTTCTTTCAATTTTTTTAACATTTTCTTGCACTAAAACATTTTCCAAGTTCTACTGAGTATGTATTCCAAATTTCGTTAAAATCGGTCGAAGGGTCTAGGAGTGTATAGCGAACAAATATAAAAACAAGCTCTTTTATATGTATTAGAGATTATGTGAACACCACACGGAAAATCTATAAGATTCCGGCCCTGTATTTGAATATAATTTAATCTGATTATTCGAATTATTTGAATATTCGAATAATTCAAATTATATGTTGCGATATTATTCGTATTCCAATATTCAAATATTCGAATTTGATTCCCAGCCTTATAGTTCATACAACTCCCACATTTCTAGTTTTACCTGTGATAACATCACGACAGCCCCCGCTTTGCGGGCTTGAGTCTCGCGCGCGGCTAAGTGGCTCACTAGGAGTGATATTATTTAGTAAAATACCCTGTACACTTCTTGAAACTAGTAATAAACCTAACCCACTACAGGTGTAAAAACCTTATCAGGAAAACTATGGAAAAGTAAATAAACCTCACCTGGCAACAACGATGGGATACCGAATAGTTTGGAAAGATTACGGACTGCTTCATTCCGGAAGTAAATCAAAAACCCAACATCTGGGAGCAATTCTAAACGGGTCATGAAAAATTGGGCAGGCATCTCATAAAAGCGTGGGGATACTACACCAATACATAGGATAATGAAGTGCGACCTATACAGGGATGAGCTATCAGCAATCGAAGTCCTTTAATGCTAAGGCCTTCCTGCCAGCCTACATGAACTGTTTAGGAAAAATCACCATAAGTTTTTCAAAAATCATTCGTGGCATCTATCCGCACAATTTCAGCCATCGATAACTTTCCACACTGTCTGTCCCCACTTATTAAATCGACCCTGCAATATCGTCTGCAAACCCATCTATTTCTTCTAAATGAAGAAATTTATTTTGAAACAAATATTTGCGATAACTTTTAAAAAATAACTTTTTTAAGATAACTTAAAATAGAAAAGAGAAGATGAATAGTAATATTGGAAATCATTTTGATTGAACATTTATGTCAAGCACGTTTATCATGCCATCAGGTTACACCAAAGTTATTAAACTCAGGATTAACATCAATTTTTCAATTAATTTAGGAAATAATCAATTTTAACGCTTCGATTTGGCCTGTAAGAAGCATCCAGTTTCCAGTTATTCTAAACAAGCTCCATTCTGCTGACGGTATGTGCACTTGGTGTATAAATTGTTACGGCAAAGTTTTTTAAGAAGCGGAGTTAACTGCAGTTGTCTTGTAGAAGTGCAACTGTAAACATTACATCATAAATTTATTTTAAATTGGATTTCATTAACCATCATAGTCGAATTTCACTTAAAAACAGAATCCTACCTTTCTAAACCCACCCTTTTCAACTTCAGTCGCCTTAAAGGATATTTTTAATAAGTGAGGAGTTATTTTTTTTTTATTTTTTGGCTTTTTTCGTCCTAATTTCTAAATAATCCTCAAAATTTTGTTATGTTTTATTTTATGTATAATCCGGTTATCGTACTATTCTCGCAGATTGCAAGGCACAAACTGGAGAGAAAGAACGTCCAGACAAATGATGTGAACAATATACAATACAGTACATTAACAGGCTCAAATCAGCAATAAATATGGTAATCAAAAGTACTTATGAAATTACAGTATAATATACAAAAAATACATACAGAAAATAAGGTGGACGAAATCAGCCAAAGAGAGCAAAAACAGTCAGAGATGTGAATATGTACTCTTACTTCTATTTGGTGGTAATGGAAATTAAATAGGAAGTGGGTGTAAAATGTGAAATAAGAAAATAGAAAGAGAAAGTAAATAAAAGGGAAATTCAAAAACAAGAATAATAAAGTTAAATACAAAGAAGACTTTGCGAGTTTAAGATGATACCAATATAGACTGGAAATACACAACCGGAAGAATTCTAAAATTAATATCTGGAAAATGACAAAATTTCAATGGCAGCATATGATCAGGTTATAGTATGGTAAATTTTGGCAGCAAAAATCTTTTTGGCTGAGAAAACACAGGTGAAGTAGTGATTTTGGAATTCTCTAACTTTCTATTCTGTCGATGAACTTTTTCCAGCTGATTTTCTTATTATCTATTTTATAATCGATTTATTTACATTCAGAAAAATATGAAAATGTGAGATCTTTTCTTCTTTACTTGATGATGTTCTGCATTTACAAACGATCTAATGTAGATAGAAATACTTATGCAGAAGAATAAGAGGTGTTTTCTAGCAAAGGATCGAAAAGTTCCGATTTCTAATATGTTTTAGAGTTTGGGAATAAAAATTTTGAGATTTTGACATATGCTGTTATCTGCTAGTGCAGTCATTTTGAATTAAAATTTGAGTGAAACCAGATTCATCAGGGTTTGCAAAGAGAAAGAAAGCAAGAAGTGGTTGAGGTTATAAGTTGTCAGTATTATTTGAAAATTCATTTAGTTGATTTTTTACAGAATAATTTACAGTTCTTTTATATCATTTTTTGTTTTATTTCTTTTGGTAGCTAACAAAATTCTTAGATATCATGATTCATAACTTCTGCATTTGCTGTAAGATTTTGGCTAGCTTGAATCGAGCACCAGGGCCAGCACATAGCCACATAGGTTTTTCTTTAGTTAATTTTAATGTTTACTCTAAAATTTCGGAAAAATCTTTTAAGTTCCTGTTTTTTCAAATTTAGTAACTGAATAGATGGCTTTGTGCTTTCGCTGGTGGAAGAATCAGTTTTACATTCTCAGTATCACAGTGGCGCTAAATCCAGAGTGACTTTTGGCCGATTATGATTTTATGACTTTTGGCTCGATGGTTTGTCATCCAATCTGGATACGACATTGATGTTGTTTGATGAATCATTGGATAGGTGCAGTCAAAAGCTAACTACGTTATAAAACGCGGCAAAGCGTTTATATATGTAGGTTTAACAGCCAATTTTTAGGTTATTCTTTAAGTAATCACTATTTCCTTCATGTTTAACGGAATTAATAATATTAGAGTAATTCGGAAGATTTAACGTCAATAAAAGTCAAATTTCTTGGCACGATATTGCTTGTATATAAATTATTCAAAAATTTGTGTACAAATTGTCTAGAATAATGACATTGATTGGTTAAAATGATGTTATTTTGACATTCGCAACATATTCTGCCAAAATTTCTAAATTATTACAGTGAATACATATCAAGCCCTATCTTAAATTCTTCTTTATTTGTAAGGTAAAATATGCTAGGTAATTGACCAAAACTATCAACAAAATTACAATTTGATCAATTTTAACCTCCAAAATATTTTTTGCCACTAACCTCAAAATAATTTATTAAAAGTTATGGAACTAATTTATTTAAATTTGATCGTGCAGTGGTCTAACCAAACATAATAAAAATTCCATTTTTTCGTAATAATTATGAATGGACAAAATTCACAAGTTTATTTTGTATCATTTCAAGGGAAAAAACAAAACTTTGCATTTTTTGGTAATTGATAAATATTTGGACAGGAGAAATAAATTTTAATGTTTTTTGATCTCGTGCAACAAAAACGCAAATATAACTAAATATTTTCCATAATTTAAACATAATTTATTTACCTATTCATTTTAAACCTTAGTCAAAAATAATGATTAGTCATCCTTTCACTTCAAATTACCAAAAATTTGTATTTAATAGCTTTTCATTATTGAAAATTGTTGAGGAAGCATTGCATTAAATATTTCATAATTTATCCTAAAGTGTAATCTTCTGTTTCTTCAAATTTAACCTTGCAGAATCAAGGTGCGCATTTGTGCGAAAACGCGTGCTGCAGAAAAAAATGCAGCGCACCTTAGAAATCATTAAAACTTGTAGTCATAGGTGCGCGTAAAAAAAAATAAAATTATCTCTCACACATTTACTTATAGTATATCGTATTTATAGTTGTGAAGGTTATGCACAGATTTCATGTTTTCACACAAAAAAATTAAAAGAAAGTCCAAAAATTTTGAAAAAAAAAATTGGCCAAATTTAGAAATAGTCTTTGTACAGGTCCAAGTTACATATTTTTATGTAAAAATCGGCCATTTCTCAGGGGGAAAATATGAACAAACAGTTGTTTTTGGGTTTTTTGGCTTATGTTTGATGTTTGATGAGCTCTAGAATTTGGGCTGTACAATACCCTGTATACTTTATTGCCACTTGGTATTTTTCCTGAGGAAGTACTTTTACTATTTGGTCTTTCGGGCCGGATTGTAGAAAGGAAAGCATTTTTGTAAGTTTAAATTGTGATAGTGAAATCATAAAGGTAGGTAGTAGGTACATAATTTACACTTAACCTTGATCGTTCTTAAGTATTTAATTACTTGTGGCAATTCTAATGACTAAAGCTTGAATCTGTTGGAAAACAAAAGGTGTCTTCTTAATAATATTTTTAGTAAATTTGGCGGAATTTAAATAATTTAATAATTTATAAAGTGACTAAGAGAGAGAAAATTTTTTCTCTTGGATACATATTGTAAATTAATGTATATCGAACGTGTAGCCAAAACGTAACTCAAGGTTCTTTCTCTGTAACAGTAAACATTCACTTGCTACCTTGATGATGTGATATAAATTGGTATACAATGCCAAATGTTTTTGATGTTGATACAACAATTTGAAATTTCATAAATAAAAATGTCTCTGCGATTGCATTACGTCATATTAAACATAACCTAATTTGACATTTTTGTTTTATAAACTTGGTACGATTCCCATTTATTTTTTCTGAGTCTAATTTAAAACCCACAGTAACTTTGCATTATATTAATAAAGAAAGGTGTAATAGCACACGTAATAAGGCGAATGCTACTTTCACCTAAACAAACTCAAAGAGGTTGATTATATAATCTGTGTGCACATAGAAATATATTTTGAATGTAAGAAAATTTAAATATGTATTTATTTTCAAGTTCGTGCCTACAAGTTGTTAATTTTCTATTCATACTATCAACGTCCTTAGTTTTAAATAATATAATTAGTGTCTCAAAAGTACTTCCGTATTTTATTTAGCAAAAAATTTCATTATCATTAGCATACACAGCAGTGTAAACTCACAATTTAATTGATATCAAAAATTAGTGGGAATCAAAAGTTAAAAACTTTAATTGTTTAATTAAAGAAGATTATGTAAAAATAATTTTTAAATATGTATATGGTACTGTATTTGGTAATCCGTACATGAGTATTAATATTAGCCTTGAAATTTATTCAAGTTGTACCAATTAATTAATAGAATTATATAAATTTTTCAAACTTTTTCTAACCAGAGTTACACCCTTTTATTAACGCTTCTCCAGATACCATGGGAAAAATGCCGGTTCGTATTGCTAGGTTGCACTGTATATGGTATTGTGAACAACGACTCCGTAAATTTTGGGTTCGAATCGCAAACTTGTCGAAATTTCAAGAATATGTTTACATAAGTCTGGCCAATTGACAAAACATCAAGGCCAAAAAAAGAGAGAAAAACATCTAATTCTTAGCATATGGAAGTGTAATATTTCATGCTTGTATGTTTAAATTATAATAAAAATTTAAGTGCGATAATTTTTAAAAGTTTTTTTACATTTTTGTAAGTACAAATTAAGTTCCATTACATCATGCAACAAATGATAATTTTTTAAATTCTCTATGTGATTTTTTACAAAATAAAATTATGATTCACTTGTTTTGGCATTTTAAACATGAATATTTTTTCATTTAGAAAATTTAGTAGCAAAAACCTTGGAAATGTATTTAACAAGACTTTTTAATTAAGCTCATCTTATATGCAACGCTTTTGAATCGGCAAGGTTTTTATGCAAACTACTTTACGACCTCTCATTAGTAATCTTCAATTTTATGTATGTAAAGAAATTTTCGAACCTTGCTCGGCAATCATAGTAATCGTACCCAGAATACTGCGGTTGCATACCAAAAGGAAGAGTAACAGGTCAAGTTTTTTATAAGCCCCGAAGTAGCAAATTAGCTATTTTGAAACTTGAGAAAACTTATTGCCGTGCAGTAAAGTTCCTTCCATTAATTTTAATTTATTGGTCGACTCTTTTCAAAAGGTTTAAGTACCCATCTCTTAAGTGTTTGGTTTAGAGATAACTCGAAATTTTACATAAGAACACTAAAATATCCTACCTACCCTTCCAGCTTATGTATTATTGCTTTGTTTGTTCGACATTGACTAAAATGAAAATAAAACTTGAGGCAAAAACCATTTTAAGATCTTAAATTGTATTTTGCATTAACACTTTACACTGTTATGCAGAGAGATAGTCCTATCATGGACCTCTTTCGAATTGGCTAAAAATATTTGACCCATACATGGATGCTGTCATGATCTGCATTGAGTTTTGTTGATATTCATATTTAGTGCATTTAAGCACTGAGATAACCTTACTCTTCGTTGTTGTTTACCGCAATTTTTCAAATTTTTCCCAGACTTTGTACATCACAATAACCTATATACTTTAACTACAATTTTACTATTCATATTTCCTACATTTATAGCATGTTATTATTTAATCAGTGCTTATTTATTTTATTTCTTAATAAAATCTAATCTAATTTATTGCAATAATTATTTCTTCAAACGTCAAAAGATTGTTATTGGCCATAAATAATATTGAATCATGTTCAACTAACTATTTTATTTAAATTGCGCGCAAAAATCGTAAGATGCTATTATTGGTTATAATTCGACCAATGATAATTGAGCCTGCGTGGGGTCAATTTTTATATGAACTATCAGTCCATATCTATTGGAGTCCCCTATATCAAGGGAAGTACAAAAGCCATCCCTGTATCTATGTACACAAATTAGAACTTATTTGGTCCAGGTAAAACATTTTAAATGAAAAACCAGCAATAATAAACGGAAAAATTAGAAAATCTACCCAATAAGTGGAAACAAAAAATAATGGATTATTAAAACTTCTGAAATTGGCTGTAAACATCTGTTAAGTTTTATTTCAGTTGAACTCGAACTGTAAAAACACAAAACGCATGCGTACATCCGAGAGAATCACACCCGAGCAAAACCGGGTAGTAAGATGAAGCTGTTGTTTTGTTAGTTTCAAAGCAGATCTGTCGCTGCCTTCCTTCTCTACCGTTGTAAACCTAATAAACTTATTTAAACAGAAAGTCAAGAAAGTCCAGAAGTCAAGACTTTAGTCCATGTTCGTAGTTCCAGGTCAACCATAAACATTTCTTCTGTGGGTGAAAGTCTGAAGTGTTGCTGCAAATTCAGATTTATCTATTTCAAGACGTTCGCAACAATAATTGAGCACCACAAAGACCTAGGTACATTGCATTTTGTATAAATTTATCCGAGAACTATAATTATTATGCTTAAAATTTTCGGGTCAATACAAATTTAGCAATATTGCGAAATTTTTTCTTTGGGATTGGGGTTAGTCGACACATCTTCTACGTAAAGAAATGGTAGATTTAAACCTAAACCTTCCAATTTATTTGCGGACACGGTTTTATTTCGTTTACAAGACCTCTGAATTTCGGTTGCATAAACTAACTGAAGTATGGCATTCTAACCCCATTATTCTCGGCTCTTAATTTATCTTTATTTCCAATATGCTGTTTCAATGCTTTTTATGTTCAATTTAAATAGTTTTGTTTGGTTGTTCTTGTTATTGTATCATTCAACTGTATTTAATTCAGTTGCCTAATGACTGTTCGTCCTTGTCTCCTTGTCCAATTTTATTCATTATTATATCTTCACCTTTGTTACCTATGCTACAAAACCTAACACCCAAACTTATAAAGTATTAATTACCATCAGATCCCACTTTTTATATTCTTCCAAAAAATGTCTCAACATGTAGTTAACACGAGTTAGCAACAAATGTGTCATTCACAACTTGATGATCTGCGAAGAACAAAGTAAAAACTAAAAAACACGAAGCAGTTCCAAATCTACATAAGTCGAAAAATTTATAAAAACAAAACAATTAGAACATTTTTCTAGGCAACATTTTTTGATGAATTTTTGGCCCGGAGAATAATAGGTAGTTACTACAATAGTATTTTTAAATTTCGCATACAAAGAAAATAATAGCGCATAACTCAATTAAAAATGGAATTTTGTTGAAAAATCAATAAAAATTATTGACGTAAATTTACTATTCAATACAAATACTATCACGATTATGTTTAAGTGTTTCAAATTGAATGAAATTGTTTAAAATATAAAGTTTTCCAAATTACAAGTTAAGCTAAGCAGAAATATTTTTGTAAACCAACGGTAGCTTCAAAAATTAGCACATAAGATTAATTATTATTGAATTTTACCCACATGAAATTATTTCTCTTTTATGCATTACTAAGTTTTGAAAAAACCGTAAATTAAGACTTACATTAAAAGTTACATTTTTTAAAAATATTCCTAGTTATTTTAAGTTAATTAATATAAAAACTCTTACTTGAAAATTCAAGTAAGTAAATTCAAATTCAAAAAATAAAAGAAAGAGAAATTTCATATTCTTTGATGCTCTACAATATATCCAAAATTTATCCCAATCGGTAACCGAAACCAGAGATCTTTTCTTGGTCAATAAAAATGGCCTTGGTCTGTGTCGTGAAACGTGCTAGTTATAAACATTTAATAGTTTCTAACTATATTTCCACAGGCTTTTAACTCAAATTCTTCATCTTACTCTTCTACTAAATGCAAGGATAAGCTCCTGTTTGCTAGGAACAAGAGCCGAAGTCACTATTACTGTATGCATATTAATTGCTTAACATCTGAGGTAGCTTGCTGAGCTCGTCTCACATATGCCCGTAACCCTGGTATTTTTGTTGATGAGAGCAAATCATCAACCCAGGGGGACCGCCTGCTTAACGTGCCCTCCGAAGCACGGAGACGATCATAAGAAATTTTAAACCCTTTCCGGATACGAACCGAGTACCTTAGTGTAAGCAGATATTCAGCTAACGTACTAGGCTTAAAGTTTTAGGTTTCAAAACAATATAAATTTTTGATTTACCTCTTGAAACTCACTTTTTTTGAAAATTTTGTTTTCAAAACATTTTCCGTACAACTTGTTTGGAATTCTCTTGGAAATCACTGAAATTCCTTGCAAATCCTTGGAATTTTTAGATATTTCTAGAATTCCACGGAAACCAATAGAATTCCTTAGAAATTTCGGAAATTTCGGAAACACTAGTTTAAAAATTTCATGCAAATCTTTGAAAATTTGTATGAAATTTAAAATTCTTGGCATCCAAACAGTATGGCATACAGGCTACATCGACCGACTGGGAAGCGAGTAACCGTGGTTGAAATCCTGGTCGGGTCGAATATACTGCTGAGATCTAAAAAGCCCAAGATTTGCCAAGGCAATGGCAAACCACCGAGGAAGTTTGCCAAGAGAACCTATAATACATAGGCAACGACGTTTCTGTCAAGAAGCTTCTGTTAATAAGCATAAAGACTATAGATAGATAGAACTTCCTACTTTCCACCTTTTGGTAGGATAATCCGACTTTAGCATTACCCCCTTCGTCCTACTTGAACATCAAAGAGGACACCGATTTCCATATATTTAAAATTAAAAATTTTATGGGCTTATGGGTAAATTAGCAGCATACAAACATATGTTTGTATATTTCCTACCTCCCAACCTTTAAGATCTCTCTCTCTCTCAGATTCCTTCCTTTTCATTTAAAAGGGTTCTCTAGGCAGATACCACGGTAGTTTGCCATTGCTTGCCGAGGGAAGACCGTTAGAATAAAGTTTTTACTCCGCCCGGGATTGAACCGGTGATTTCGGCTTAGCAGTCGGCGCACACAAGCACCAGGCCGTAACCGTGACCTTCCAGATAAGCTCATTCAAACAAAATACATTTTTATAAAAAAAAAAATTTTTAATTTGAAAATTTTAATCTCTAATTATTTTTGAATTAATCTAAATGCAATTTTAAATTAAATAATTTTGATGTAAAAATTCAGATTTAAATTAATTCCAAATAAATTTTTAATACAAAATAAAACGGCAATAATTGAAAAGATAAATCGACTATATGCAGACGCTATCAAATCAAATTTTTAACTTCAAATTTATAATTTTAAATTATCCTAATGAATATCAGAGCCGTAACTAGGGGGTGGCGAGTGGGGCCCCGCCAAAGGCGTAACTGCCAAAGGGGCGCAAAACTGATCATTTTTTAATAGAAAATTTTTTGAAGATGATAAATTCTCTGCCAGCCCATTACAACGGGGGTTGGGGAGGGAGGCGCAACTTTACAGGTTTGCCAAGGGCGCAGCCTTACCTAGTTACGGCCCTGATGAATATTATTATTATAATTACAATTTCCTAAATTTGAACTTCACTTTTCCAAAAGTGTTCAAATGATCATTCAAATAATCGCATCCAAAATTTTTCAAGAAGTTACCCAACTTTCCTTAAAAATTGGGACGATTCAAAATCCAAAACAAATCAAAGCTCACTTACTCAAATCAAATCTTCATAAGCCTGTTATTTATCCACTCCTGGACGTAGGCCTCTTCCAATGAGGAAGGTTTTAGCATTTAGACCCCACGGTTGCTTAATCCGGATTGGGGAATGCCTGTAACCCTGGTTTTAAATAGTTGATGGCGGCAATCATCAACTCAGGGGACCGCCTGCTTTACGTGCCCTCCGAAGCACGGAGACGGTCATGTGAAAGTTTTAGACTCTCCCCGGATTCGAACCGAGTACCTTAGAGTCAGCAGTTGTTCGGCTAACCTACTAAGCTAATGAAAATAAATCTACTTTATTCGCAAATACAACTCAAATTCAAAAATCTCTATCGAAACTTCAAGAGACAAAATCCTTGTTTTCGCACTTAGCTGTGATATTGCCAACTAGGTGGCGAGAAAACAAGAAAATACAAAAATTTATACTTAAACTTCAAAAATAATAAATTTGTTTACAAAAATTACTAAATTTACTATTTAAACGCAAACAAATATTTCAAAAATTCAAGAAGGGATTTTGAAACTTGATAAATAGCTATAAAGTATAATCTAATCCATTATTAAAAATATAACAAATATAGTAATGTAAAATTTTACATTCTTAATATTGCCTATTATATATTTTCAAGTATTAAAATCTCGTAAATCCATCATACGCGTCGGGAGTAGACAAATAACGGAGAGAACTCAAAATGTTCTGCTTTGAAAATTTTTTAAATTAGAACTCTAATTTTAACCATCCGGTTCAAATCTTTAAAAATTTTCCTTTTTATGTACCAATCCAGTTCGAGCTCGGAGCTCCAACATTAAGACATGATGCAGATTAGCCCTAACAATATTTTCCAATTTGCTACATTGTCCATTTTGTTCAAAAACATATTTCTGATAATTTTCAGGTTTTTAGTATATGGGTTGTGCATAGATCCTACCTATTAGAGCTAGATAGTGCTTTTCGATCTAAAGAAGTGGAACTTTTGGTAGGATTTATTTATTTTTTTCAAACTAATATTTAAAAAATTACTGTTATAATTAATTACTATAATAATTTTTTTAATATATTTTGAATTGATCAAAATTTGTAATAGGAATAATGCAAAATTTGCTCTTTTATAGTCGGATACATATTATGGCAATATAAGAATAACCTCTACATAACTCAGTCGTAATATATTTTATTCCCTTCTCATGTCAAAACATTTTCATCATACCTTTCTATATTCTATAATGTAATTTCTTTACGATAATGAATAATTAATATAAATAATATTGCAAAACATTAACATAAAGTATTAAGTTAATTACCTTTTTATAATGAGCTACAAGGATAAATGTGTTAATACAAAAAATTAGCTTAAAAATTGATTACTGGATTGCTCATCTTTCACATGTGTCGTACTTATGAATTAGTGTGGATTATCTTGAAGATTAAATATTTTCAAATTACACTCATTGAATTGTACAAACTGAAACATGTTTTCAATGTCATTGTTATAGTATTGGTTACCGCAACCTATGATTGATCTTATAAAATCTTAATACCCAATAACGTAATAGCAAATATGAAAGTAGTTTAAAAATTCTAACAAGGTGCATTGAAAACTAGTAACAAAATAAAAGTACAAACATTTCAACATTTATTTATATTTTACTTCAAAATTCCAATTTCCAAATTTAAATGTATATTTAACAACATTTTACAAATTCCAGCTTGAAAAGTAATTAATAAAAGGACTAGAAAGGAAGATAAACATTTTTAAAAACTGAACTTCACAATAATAAAAATAAATGAAAAAAAGATAAAAATTAAAATTAAAATTAAAAATACATTAGCTAGACATTAAAAACATCCAGAAATTGTACGCAAATTGCAAACAACATCGTCGTGAAAGGTCCCTGACTAATTTTAATTTTGATTCCTAAGAACATGTGTTTAACTTTCAAAAAAACATAATTTTTTTTTTTTTTTTAGATATAGCCAGTTTGAGCTGTTATTTTTGTGATATTTCATTTAATATTCTTTTACGCGCAATTTTCTCTGCAAAGCCTATTTCTGACTTTTAATTTATGAATTTATTTGTTTAGGATTTGGGGCGGTTGGCTCAAACATGAACTTTAACTTTTTATTTGGAACAAAAAAAATTTGTTTATTCATATAGACTTCATCGTCATGGCAAATGCAAAGGATTATTTGGATTAATCGTAAAAAAAGGCTATTAATAATGCCTGGGATAAAACTGTCCAATTTTATCAGTTGTCAATTAAAAAAGAAAATTATGATTCTTTTTATATCTTCAAAACTTAAAATGATAATTCAAATTTCTTTTCAAATTATCGCGCAGAATAAAAATACGCAACTTTGTTCTAATTTAACAAATTCGTTCGTAATAGAGTTATTAGATATATGGATCTACCCTTAAAAACTTTTCAATTTTTATTTTCGTTTGAGATTGTATTTTATTTAATATAAATATAATTTGTAATAACTCTAACTTAGAAAGTAATTTAAAAATAACACATTCGTGCACACTTAAACATCATCTGCAATTCCATATTTCCTTCATACAAAATTTTCAATTACATCAATTTAATTGCCATCGCTTATGTTATCTTATCTTCATGATGTTCTTATTTCAAACAAATTAATTGTAAATAAGTTTAAGAGTCTATAGTATCTAAACAATTAACGAAATTCAAAATAACAAATCAAATCTTACAAATTAATAGTTTGAAGCAATTTGTACAGCCCAGGGCTTGGCAAAAAATAAAACACGTCAATTTGGAAGCAAATCTATACCCGTCACAAATATTTTTCGTACTTTTCAATGCAACAGATGGTTTCTCCACGTCTCTTAGTGGACAGCATTCATCACAATAGTATGTTATTATCCACTCTTTGAGGCGATTAAACCGGATATGTTGATATCTGCAATCAGTGATGCGTGTAACCGCAAAAATATCATTTGATTGGATGCTAAATGTATGCATTTAAGGTTAAATTAAAAATTATACGTAGCATTAAAACTAGATGAAATATTTTGCAAAAATTATTATTAGTGTATTGGTTTTTATTACACAATTTTGACCACTAGATTTCCTTTTATAAAATGCTTCAAAGATTTTCCCGGATTTCCTCTTGGATTACTTTAAGATTTCATTTCAAAAGAGTTAAAAAAAGCTATTAAATTTCCAAGGTTTCCTAATTTTCTAAAATTTTCTAAGATTTCCTTAGATTTCATAAGATTTCTTAGAATTTTCTACATTTCCTAGGATTTCTTTGTATTTCCTGAGATTTCCCTTCAACCGTACACCAGATTTTCTCAGCGGTACTTCCCCTTCACTTTTTTTGGAAATCTTTGACTTTTTGTTTTTGTTTTTATTAATTAATTACAAAGTTTCACTTAAAAAAATCACCGTAAGCTGCAAATTTTCCGATGTGGTGCCGATGTTTTACAAAATTCGGGCTATAAAACAATTTTCTCATTTTGCATAAGAAAAATATTTTCGCAAAACAAATTGAGGAACATAAACTTTAATTAACTTTAATTTGTTTTTTCAACAAATATAATTGCTGGTGCACTGGAGGGTATTCCATATCCCCAGACCCCCCTGTTTGAAATTTTTGTGATTTATTTTTGTAATAAAAAGTTTTCACTCTGTCAGAACAAAAAATATATTTATACGTCATTTTCATTTGTATACAATTCATACCCCCAGTTTTATAAACAAAAGGTCTTAGTAAATATTCAAATTTAAAATTCGCACCGGGGGGTCTGGGGGATGTAGAACACCCCTCAGAACATTGTAATTGTAAAACCATTTAGAAAGTTAAATTCCTGGAACGGAAAATCCTTTAACTATAATTGCTGGTGCACTGGAGGGTATTCCATACCCCCTAGACCCCCCGGTTTGAAAACTCAAAGGTATGTGTGTATATGTTGTGTGATTTACCTTCATATGAAAATGCAGTGTAAAGGAAATCACGCCCAAAGCTATAGGTAATGAAATAAAGGTGTAACGGGTTGATTGGGCAGCAATCAAACAACTAGAATTCGTGTGTCGACGTTTCGGATGCTAATATGCATCCATCTTCAGGACTATAATGGAGAAAACTTGTTGTAAATACATCGATCTGTACAAAAATCGTACAAAAACTCACCAAAACCGAATCAGATGTTAAACTGTTTGACATTAGCTTGGAGTTAACATCGGCTTTTAACGCAGTAAGGACTTTCAACGAAGTCAATGAATAAAAATAAAAATGTACAAAGCAAAGCAGTAACATGTGTCAATAATAATATTATTCAGATGATGATAATAATAATAATATTATTAATAATAATAATAGATAAAAAAATAATTAGATATTTATTTATTGACACATGTTATTGTTTTGCTTTGTACATTTTTATTTTTATTCATTGACTTCGTTGAAAGTCCTTACTGCGTTAAATGCCGATGTTAACTCCAAGCTAATGTCAAACAGTTTAACATCTGATTCGGTTTCGGTGAGTTTTTGTAGGATTTTTGTACAGATCGATGTATTTACAACAAGTTTTCTCCATTATAGTCCTGAAGATGGATGCATATTAGCATCCGAAACGTCGACACACGAATTCTAGTTGTTTGATTGCTGCCCAATCAACCCGTTACACCTTTATTTCATTACTTCATATGAAAACTTTAATACATCTACATATCATTTGTATACAGACAAAATGTTTTAGTGCATATTTATACAGCATATTATATATCTCACCGGGGAGTCTGGGGTTGTGGAACACCCCACAGATTATTATAGTAAAATTCCAGGTATGGAAGTCACAAGTTTAATCGCATGGCAATCATGGTGAACTGGAGCTATTCTATACCTCCCCAGACTTCAAATAGCATCTAGTTGTGCACTTCCTACCTTTGACAATTTTTTTAAGATTGAAAAGGTCACAGTACATCTAGGGGCCCTTTTAGCAGGGGGCCCGCGTGCGTCGCACCCACCGCACCTCGGTAGTTCCGCCTCTGCATAAATACCTATAGTAAAAGTAACCCTGTTGGGCAAATAACTATTTTAAAACAAAATGCGAAAATACTCGCTCGGAGCGTATGGAGCAAACATTTATTTAAGAGTAGGTATATATGTACGTTTGTACGTGTAGAGCAGTGAAAAGTTTAAAACAGGAAATTCTACACAACATATAATAATTAAAATCCAAAAAGTGAAAAAAATTGGCTTCAGTCGAATGATCAATCTGTTTAAGATGGATACTTTCTCCTTCATATACCCAGCCAAAGCTTTTGTGAGCACCAAACTGTATATGAAGAAGAAAGTATTTATCTTAAACAGGTGGATCGTTCGACTAAAATCAACTTTTTCACTTTTTGGTTTATCAAATAACAATCGATTTGGATATATTAAAATTTTGAATATTTTTGAAAATATTCAAATTTTAATATAAAATTTTTTAATATAATTACCCATGTATCTGAAGATAAGAGGGGGTAAAATGAATAAAAATTGAAAAACCGATAAGCTTATGCCACCCATTAGAGCTCAAAAACATCAATTTTTACTCCAAAAATGTTTTAATTTATTCTGTTGATCAGCCTTTTCTGTCCACTGCAGGACAATCAACTTCTTTCTAGCAGAGAAAGGTTTTCGCATTTAGACCCCATGGTTGCTTAATTGGATTAGAAGCGAGTACTCTAGAGTCAACAGTTGATCGGCTAACCTGCTAAGGCAATGACTAATGACCGTCTTAAAGAAAAGCTAAAAATTAATTTATTTTTAATATTAACTATTACGTTTCGTTTTTCATATTTAATAAATTTTAATTTTGTTGTCCCCTCCCCTATGGCAATTGTTTGCCATAAAAGAGTGTAGAAAATCAAAAACAATTAAATTTGCCTGAGGAGAATTTCATAAGATAGAATTAAAGTATCTTTTTTCAGATTTTATTTCCCCTGTCCCTTCAAATCCTCACTAATATTAAATTATTTTAAAATACAAACTAATTCCTGCTAAGTAAGTAATTTTTGTAAAATTTTATATTTCTTGTATTTTAAAAATCTCAAGAACTGTTTTTCTCACATCTGTAGCAACGGTGTTATCTCAAGTTTTATTGCATTGGGTTAAGTTTCCACTTCACATATCTTTGATCCTGATTTTGTTTTGAACGTAAATAGATTTGTAAGTGGCCACTTAAAAATATTTAGGTGAATCGACGAAGAGGTAGGTAAGTTTCAAATAATTTTGTACATTTTTCGAAAAATGTATCTAGATTTGGCAGAATTAAAATTTTTCATATTTTTATTTTTGCATTAAATTTTTTTTAATCCGTTTACATACTGTAAATGATTAATCAAAACAAACTGAAAAATTATAAAATAAATATTTTAAATAATCAGACTATGTATGACAAAACATTTTGTGAGAATTATAATAATCGCTGTTTATTTATTTTTAACAATTTATACTAATAACAACATTCCAACAAGATATTTCCTTATTTTCTTTATTAAGCGCTCAATGAAGATAGCTCTAAATTGATATGCAAAAAGTATTTCAATAGTTTGTTGGCATCGCCAAAACAAACTGGCTGGTTATAATTATTTTTCTTTATCTCTCCGTCACGAGAAAAATAACAATGACAAAAATATTTTTATCCATATCTTAAAGCTTGGTTACAGTCAAAGGTTACAGCATACATTAGTACAACCTTTCAAAGCTCGATGTTCAATAATAAGGTGGGGTATGTCAGATTATCTATCTCCATAATGTTATATTATATTATAATAATTAAGTACCACTGTTCTGTCTTAACTGTCCCGTACTTCTACATGCCCAATAAATTACACTAGACATCTTATTTAAATATTAAGACAAAAGAGATCTAATTTAAAAAAATGGTCCGTTTACCCAATTTTCTTAATGATTTTGAGTTCAAAACGCACATTTATTGCGGTGGTATCCTGATTAAATTTTATTTCGTAATAGAAGTCAGAAAATAGAATTTATAAAAAATGAGGCCAAAGCATCATTAGATTTAAAAGGCACTCCCTTTTCACAAAATAAAACCGGTTAAGTACCTACCCTTAACTTGATACTTATATATGCTTGAACCACTTTATAGAACACTTCGACACTTAAATATTAAGAGGCAAAAAAATTAATAAAATTAAAATTCTGTGTTTTTTTGACCAAGGAAATATTTTAAATTTTGAAAAAGAAAAACGAAGGGTTAATCAAAAGCCCATTTAATCCAATTAATCTTACATATAAAATGATTGTGAAAAGTGAAAATTAGAATTTTTCACTTTTTCCAAATTTTGTTTATAATATAGTCCCATTTCTTTGTATTTGTATTTTGAATAAAATCGTGAGAGTAAAGTATACAATGTAATGTTTCGAGATTTACGATGTTTTCTAGCAATTTCATGAATTATTATGCATCGAGTGATTCTTGATTCTTTGAGATAATTGTAAGTGATAATGGGTATAATGATTTATTAAGCATGAGTGGAGTGTAATTAAGGTTATGTTTTATGAATTAATTTTTATAACAATTAGTTGCGCCTTAATCCAACAATTTAGTTAAGACGATCTGCGAAGTCGCGGGCGGGTGTAAGGAGTTTCAAGGATGTTCCGATCAATCTGATCCTGAACTGCGTCTTATATATTACTGTACACGCGAATAGTAACAATTGCCATGTGACTACCGACCCATATCCGATTATGTAAGACAACATTCACTTTCCACCAAACGTTTAATGGTTATAGTTTTTCGCTGGAAACGGTTCAGGTAAAAAGGGGCCTCATGGGTAGGCATGTAAAAAGTATTGAAATGTCCCAGGTGCAGCGGGATGCTGGGGCCCTTGTCAGCATAAGCAAGATCACTTTCACTTCCCTACAATGTAACACAGTGGAGACCTTGAAGTTCTCAAACAGGTAAAATCAGTTTAGAGGACAAACTTGCTAATACAAACATAAATCAGTTACCTCACGTTTGCAATAAGCTTTCAATTCACTAACTAAATATTCACTAATTCTGTATACTACTTTCTTATTAGTAATTAATTTTTTAATTAATTCAATTACCTGTTATAAAATAATGCATTTGGGTCTAAAAAGGGGACGTTCTTGTTCCAATGACATAGTAAAAACCGTAAATATTTATATTATAATTAAAGAAAAAAGGTTCATTAAGGAGGTTCGAATATACAGCGATGATGGCTCACACCTCCATTGTTTATTTGAAAACTTCCCAACCACACTTATTGGCTAGAAACAGAGCATATGGCAGATCCACACGATTTGTTCGACATTTCCTTTTCTAAATATTCTTAATGAATAAAGAAACCAAGGCTTTCAAGCATACCCCTGAAAGTTGAACAAAAATTGTCTCCTGTTTTGTATAGGCAAACTAACTGCTTTACTTATATATAGGTTAAAAGGTTATCTGTAACAGAAAATTGTGAAATTTTTAAAACATTTAACACATTTTCTTGACCCTGTATAATTTTTTTCTCAAGATCCTTGATACCCCATGCGGGTGCTATTCTAATAATGAGGCCCTCGTTACCTTGGAACATCTGACCTCTAAAATAATATAAATAGAGTAAATTGAAGACAAACTAATACTTTAATAAAATTATATAGTTAAACATATTCCTACAAATAATATTCATAATTTTTATAATATTGTTATAATAATAACTAAGCCAGGCTCGGACTAGGCTGGCGGCGGCGGAATGTTTTGGGGGTCCTTGATCAATTTTTTGTTTAAAATTTGGGTCCGCCAGCTTAATTAAATCAGTTTTACCTGCAAGATCAAATTGCAAATTATTGACTAAACCACAGCATTATTGTGCAAAACATCATCTTGACGAATATAATAAACAAAAGAAATATAGAAAACCCTAAATCTTGATGCACACGGTACAACCTTAAAAACTCAAATAACTTTTATAAAATATCTATAAATTGTATAAAATTCAATTTTTGTAATTTTGTTTAATTATTTGAATTATAATATTAAACTTTTTTTAAACCAAGATTCAGGAGACGGGACAACTGTCCCCACTTGATTCAAATATGCACGCCCATGCCCGTACGTATAAAGAATTTAAATCTTCTTAATAATATAATCAGCAGGTGATTATTATAATACTGGTGGTCAATTTAACATTACTCCATTTTTTACTATGTTTTTTAACAATTTTGCAAAAAATTAACTTTATTTTAAAGAAGTTCCCGGCAGCTTGTGTTTATCTTCAAAAGATTAAACGTAAGAGAATTTCCAAATCATAAATTTTAACTTACATCCATCACTTTGAGCGTTGTCCAGCGTGGACTTTTATGCTTCTATATGCAGTATAGCCAATAGCCTTATAATCTGGTTCCGTATCCAGGACTTGTAGTCATTTAGTTACCTTGGAGCAGCCCTAGATTTCTGAACATTTTTTGCAGAAAATATATTATTAAATACATTATGTTTTTGCAGAAAAAACCTGGCTTGATGTCATTTCGTTGTGAAACTTTAAGTTTTTATTTGTAAAGGCAATAATTGTTTTCCGGCCGGCGACCTAACGACGGGCGGCACTAAAGTAATTCAGTGGCGCTCTCTATCACTTTCGTTTAATAATTTTGTTAATCTTCCATGAAATTCTTCGCGTAGAAATTTGATAATATACTGAAAAGTTGATTCCAATAATTTCTTGAAGCACTTGCATATTATATTCTAGTAGGGTGCTAACTTTGCTAGATGCATAGCCCATAGGTGAAACTTCGTAGCTTTTTGATTTAAAGCTTACACAGTAAAATCTTTTTGTCAATTTAACAACAGTTGTTGGATTATAGGGCACTTCATCTAGTAGTTAAAATGGTTGGGCATTTTAGTAACAGTAACTGAATTTAATTTGATTTAACAAAGTCATGTAGTCAATATTATGGAAACACCTGCACTTATTCAACAACTGTTGTTAAATTGACCACAAAAAGTTTTTACTGTGTATACCACACTGCTGGTTACTGCAGAAAGACGCAAATTAAAAAAATAAAATTGACTTGTCCGAGAATTTTGGCCTAGATCTTTTACACCAAAAATTCTCTACTCCTCGATTTTAAATTATTAATTCCAAAAATTGGATTGTTATAGAAGAAGAAGAAACTTGCTTGCAAAAATAAAAAACAAAATAAAAAGAACAAAACAAAGACACTTTACAAAATTGAATAAAATTTCAATTTTTGATTAAGATCTTAATTTCATCCTTCTTCAGTCTTTCATTTCCTCTGCAGGACAATCAACCTCTTTCTCTCTAAAAACTGAAAAAGTTTAGTGAATCATTTTTTTTGGAAAATGTCTTCTATAGAAATCTAAAAAGTGTACAACGGTGCGACCGGGGCGTATGAACAAATATTTCGCTTTTTCATCTTGCTTCATTTATTTAGCTACTCCAGAAGAGATTTGTGCAGAAAAATTCGCAGTAGTGTATGATGCTAGAAGATAAAATATTTGAAAGTTGATTGCAGTTCAAACTCTCAAATATAAAAACAAGTATGTTTGAAAATCATTGTTAAAATCCACCGATTTTCTTAGATTGATTGTTTTGGGTGAAATTTTTTACTCCAAATCTCTAACTCGACTCCAATTCAAATAAGTTTTTACTTTCCCCATACGTATTAAAGTAAATCTTGATATTTAAATGTTCCTTGTTATGCCCTGATAAGATTTTGATAAACTTTAGTTGGATGTTCACCTTTAGGTCAGTGTGTCGGTGTGTGGTTGGAGTATGAAAAGAAATAGTATCAATCGCACAAGTTGATCCGCTCAACTTTTCATGACGTCATGAAATTTAACATAAACGTGCTAAAAATCCGTTAAAAAATAAAACAAGTTCTAGTGTCAATTACTTTTGAACCACCATTTTAAAATTTAAATTTGAAAATAAATTATATTAATTTTCAAATACATTTAATAAAATCAGAAAATTAAAAATCATTTATATATTGAAATGTGCAAGGAAATTCGATATAACCATAATAAAATCATTTAAATAATAATATTATTTAGAAAACAATTTCATTGTATTTTTTTAAATTTTTTTATTGTTTTAAATAAATTTAATTTAATTTTTTTTATCCTACGTAAGATGTACAATATTCCTTGCGCTTCCTTTGTCAGCAAAGTAAGAAACAATTGAACCCCCCGGCCCCTAAGCCTGTTTACCTAATACTATAAGATGCCCCCTTATATTCATAGGGATTTTAGATTTTTTGATGTTCAAAATTTAATATTTATCCTGAACCACTAGAACTTCTTTAGGAATATATTTATGTTTATAAATAAATTTAAAAAATTAACTGTAAACAAAGAAAGCAAACTTGTCATCTTTATTATTTAATTTCAATACTAGTAGGTCTATTAGTATAATTATGTGTGAATGATGTGGAACTAAATTGATATGCAGCTTGATTGGTTTATAACTCGATTTGCACAATAGTATGCTAATTTTAATAGAGAATCGTTCCATTTATCTGCTATTAATGCTAGCATAATCTGTTTGTCCTACGAAGCCGAATCAATTTGTCGAATAATTTTTGGTTTCTTGAATAATGGATTGATTTGTACATCTTACATATTATAAAATAAGGGAGAAGTCACAAATCAAATTTTTGTACACTAAATTCCCATTTACAATTTTTGAAAAGTTTCCCCATATTTCCTCTTAGATTGCTTCAAATTTTCCTTTCAAAAAAGTTTCTTGGATTTCCTAAGATTATAATGTTTATTGGCAACGGAAAAACAAAACTCGGAAGAAATCCAAAGAACTTGTTAACTATGAAGAAATCTTAGGAAATTTTAGAAAATCCAAGGAAAGGTTAGAAAATTTGGAAATTATAAGAATACTGTAAAAATATTAAAGCAATCCAGGAAGAAATCTAGTGAAATCAAGAATCTCGTAAAAAGAAATTTAGTATGCAAAAAATTTGCCTTGTAATTCGCCCCTAGTTGCCAACCTAAAAATATTGAGAGGTTATGACCTTCTGTAATGCACCTAATACGCAGTCAGGAAGCCAAATAGGTTTTCCTGGATAAACAGTTTAATATATTATTGTAAAAATTTATATTCATATTGTGGTAACTTTTAGTTTTATTTTAATATCTTTTGTTTGTAAAAATAATGCTTTTGACACTGCTATAGCCGAGCTTCCGGAAGACTTCTCAAAAAAATATTTCATTTTGAAAATCAAATTTTTTTCAATTTTTTCCGCCAATTTGTTAAAAATTAATATTTTGCTTTTTTCTTTGATTGAATACCACATAATACCTTACGTTAACAAATTTTTCTTTGCTTGTTCGTTTTAGATGATCTAGTCCAGAAATATCGTGCTCACCGCAAGACGCCTTTTTTTTTAGAGGAGCTCCCGGAAAATCGGCTATAGTAGTAAAAAATCATAAAATTTTTAAAATAAAATTAAAAGTTACCCCAATATGGTAAAACAAAAAAAGCTGTTAATAAATTAAAATATAAAATATAAAAATTAAAAATTAAAATAGAACATTAAAAATATAAACGATAATAAATTAAAATTTCTATCCAGGAAAGGCTTGAAAATCGCATTTTTTCAACTTTCTGACTGCATATAACCGCTTAACTTAAAATTATTAGCCGTATTAGCCTAAAATAATTGGGAGGTTACGGGATCTAATTATTGTACTATATAGTCTAGTTACTATAAGATATAGAATTGAATATTGGTAATGCTGTACAAATAATATGCAATATCTGCTATTGGTTATCATATTTTTAGTCTTGTACTAAATTTGAACTACAACTTTAACTTTAAAAAGTGGACTACATTATTTTTTTTAAATATTTTTAATGAGACAGGATTTCTGGAATATAACTAAAATACTAATAAAAAATAGATAGATATTCAGTAATAATAAAATAATTCGACGGGGACTATGGTTTCCTTATGTTCGACCGTTTTTGCTTAAAAATGTTTGATGGCTATGCAAAATTTTCCACGTTTCCGGTCCGCATCTAGTCATATGTATGTATGTATGTATATTATTGATGAGAATTTATCAGTCACGTAAAAGATTTAATATCAAATAAATTTAGTTTTATGGTTGTCATTACATAGCACTTATTATATATTTTTTCAAATAATTATGGTTCTGGTATAATACAAAGTAGAATAGTCAGTAGTTGTCTGACAGACCAGAATACAGTAGGAGGTTACCTATCTTTCAGAAAATTTGTTCTAAACAAAAAAAAATTGTTAAAATTTCGGTTTTACTTGACTTTGGCAATTGCACCCATTGCTTCCCCTGTGCATCCCCGAAAAAAAGTTGAGAAGATCCCAAAACAAAAGTTAATTTGTACCTAATATTGTAAATTTTTGAATGCATTTGTTGAGAATGAAATTTGTTTTATTGAAAAATTGTGATAATTTAGTAAATATTTATATTATTAAATGAATGCAAACAAATTTAAATGTATTACATGAAACGAGTTTATTTATTTATAGGAATATTTTATTAATTTATGTAAACTTATTTTAAAATTTGCTACTAAGTATGAAAGACAAACAAGTATGGAGGTAATTATAGTTTTAAATACCAATTAAAGAAAATCTTTTAAATGTTATATGGATAAAAATAAAATAAAATAAAATAAAATAAACAAATTAGTTTATTGATTTTTAAAACCCGAGTGGGCAATGTACTCGGTAATTAAAATATTAAGAGACAAAAATTGTTAATTCTGTTTTTTGTTTACATAATTATGTAATGTTTTAATGAAAAGTGATTTAAAAATGATAATTTTATAAAATTACGTAAGCATGGTTAAAGACAGGAATTAAAAAATATTAACTTGTTATACTTTTCAATAAAAATTCAAAAATTTGGTAATAGGCAAATTTTGTGATTAAAAATTCTATTGTTGGATTTTTAGTTGTATTGGTTGAGTAATTGTTTACAGAATTGCCAACGAGTGCTAAACTTTTTTGTTTTGATTTTTTTAGAACCTTTTTACCTATGATTAAAATGGAAAACGAATTGGTTAACCTTGAATAAGTTGTTGGGTAAGAAGCCGGGGCGGTTGATGTTGTATATTATATAGGGCTCAGACAGTTACGCGATAGTGAAAGTTCTACATTATGATTACTTTCCCTCGATCTCGTAACATAATGCCACATAACAATGGTATATTCGTATATTACAATTACATGAACAAAATAGTAGCTACCGTATTTGAATCGCACCTGGACGAATTTTGGTAATGCGGTTAACAATAAAAGGGGAAGTAGAATACAATTACCATAATAAAAAGAGTGAGTGCTACATAGGGATAAAGATCCAACCGCTCGGTAAATTTTGCAAATTATTTTTAGAAATGGTAACAAAATTGATTATTTTTTTTTTTTCGTTTGCCTTTAGAATTTTTATTGTTAATGTAAATCGATTGCAATTCTATTATACAACAATTCCCCTTCCAGCAAAAATATTGTGAAAGTTCATTTGCGGCCCCTGCGCGGGCCCCGCTCACGACGAGTCTCCTTGGCGTAGCCGGTGAAAGCAACAAAACTGCTCGGAATGCTCCCTGCAGCTTGTAAGCTTAACAAATGCAAATTTAAATTTATTGGTTTCGTATATTCATACTGGCTAAAATAGAATCGGTGCGAGTAGCCTATGGTAAAACCGCACAGCATAAAAAGTCGAGTAACAAACATCGCGTTTTGCGTCTGCACAATGCGACCTTGAAAGTAGAGAAAGAGAAGTTGTGAGCAAGCCAAGCTTTAG
The DNA here is from genome assembly GCA_958510845.1 of Cantharis nigra. Classification (NCBI taxonomy): domain Eukaryota; kingdom Metazoa; phylum Arthropoda; class Insecta; order Coleoptera; family Cantharidae; genus Cantharis; species Cantharis nigra. The sequence goes on from OY294034.1 coordinate 24,991,483, forward strand.
AAAAAAAACTCGTCTGTAGTGGGGATCTGAAGAGAAAAGAGGGGAAAGTAAAGGGAGAAATTAAGAACTAGTAGAGTATTACGAGCGGTTCCATGAGTGAAGCAAAACTTATTTTGTCTAATTTTATTTATTAATTTGCAATTTGAAGGATGGCGCCAAATTTTTAAAAGCGTATAACTCGCGAACAAACAAATGAAATTCACTTAAGACAACTCGGACACTACGGTGTGACTTGTAGTGACGGCTCGTAGTATTCGTTCACTTTTACTTTCATTTGTGGCGCAACACAGTGCAGAGTGTCGTGGCCCAAAAATAATATCCACTCGAGGCAAAGTTTGAATAACGAGCACAGGCCGAGTAAACTGTGCAGTCAGTGGTAGTGTTCCTGTGCTATGCAGTGGACTATATGGTCATGGCTCAGTGCTGTGTTGCGTCCTCTGGTGCTCGCGGCGATCCTTCGGATACTACAAACACGATCGCGGGTGCCCAATAGGATAACGTTATTTTCCGGGTGAGTAGGTACTGGACGCTTGCCAGGATTATTACCGCCGCTGATAACAACTTGTTGATGCAGCTCACCTCAGCTACTCTTCCCTAATTTATCAACGAAAACGATGTAGCAATTGTAAAAGCATTGTCGATCATTTATTATTATGTAAGAACATTTTCTTCAACGTAACTTGTATTAAAAATATTTATGCTAAAACCCACTTACATCATTTACAACATAAACGCTATTCCTTTCTATTTCTCATTTTATATAAATGTTTAGTTCGATTGGCACGCGCTTACCCATCGATAATTGATACATCCGAATATTTTACTTTTCCAATTTAAAAAACAACCACATGCTGCACATGCACACACACTTTAACCAATCAAACACCACACATTTTTACTAATTCCATTTTTTTTTCTCTCTACTTACACTTTTACCGATTCCTAGTTTTGGTTGTTATGTGGATTTTATTCCTTATTGCAGGTGAATCTTACCAAATTATTTATTTCGCAATGTACTCGGAAGAACAAGATTCCCACGGCTTATTAACTTTGCATTACGGCAAGCATCATGCAACAATAATTGAAGAGATCAAAACTTGTTTTACATCGGAAAATTTTGCGGACATGACTTTTATTTGTGATGACAAAACGGCTGTAAGTGCTCATAAATTAATAATGGCTTCTGCTAGTCCACTCGTACGACGAATTCTTGGCGAAAGTGTTCACGCAAACGGACCTAGTGTTGTTCTCATACCAGGAATAAAGAGCTGTCATTTCCGACATTTATTGGATTTTCTTTACAATGGGCAAGCTTGCATCAAGGTGAGTTATTTATCATTTTATCCTACTACTATCTCACTATTTATAACTTTGCAGTCTAACGAATTGGAAAGCATACAAGAATTATTTGAACTTTTACAAATCAAATCGGATATGTGGCAATCTTCCAATTCGAACAAAAAGAGTTCCGATTCATGGTCGTCCGACAACAATGAAAACGTCAAACAGATACACGTGAAAACCGAGAACGAACCAGCCGACGAAGAAAAAGAAGAAGGCGAAATAAAAGACGACGACGATGACGAAGAAGAAGATGATGACGACGAAGATGACGACAAAACAGAAACTAGCATAAACTCCGAACGCCGAAGTACTTCTCCAAACCCAGTAAATTTATCTCTCAACACTAAAACGGAAGAAGTCAGCCAAAAAAACGACGACAGTGACGACCAAAAGGTAACTTTTTCCCGTACCACTGATTAATAATCTAACGAATTTTTGTCTTGCAGAAAGTAACAGAACACAAAAAGGCGGAACCCCTAAAAATTGGACAATCTACAGTAAAAATAGCACCAAAAGTTCACGAATTATCCCAATTTCACTATCATCGTGTCAAGCGTAAATCAATGTACACGGAACCGATAGAACTCAAGAACCAAGAGGATTTTTCTTCGTTGAAACCTCCAAAAGTTGAACACGAATTAATATCTTTAGTACAAAATCCGGAAAACTATGTTGTTACGCCGCATCGAAAAAGAAGACCCGGTTTTCATAATTCGCCGGCTCAAAATCCACCTTTCGTTCCGTTCTCGCCGTCATACATAGACGATGGTCATCGTCACAGATACAAATCAGTTCGACATCCGCTGTTGGCTGCACACCATCCCTTATCGTTATCGGCTCCTCCGTTTGTAGTGGAACGGACACTTACCCCAACGCCTGGGCAACACTCGGATGCGTCGGGACCTTCGGAAAACGTGGTGGTTAAGTACAGACCACCTAGTGCCGATCAAGGAATTACGTCCGAATCGTACCAGCAATTTGAACAATCGTGGGGTGCATGGTCGCTCTGTCAGGCGCAAGTAAATCCAATCGAAGACACGCGCGAATCGTCGACGTCCTTTGCCCAAGACGATGCTTCCGAAAATTCGCAAACCCAAGGAAACAGTAGTAAACAAAGTGGACATACGGGACAGGTGCGGGAGTATAGGTGCGAATATTGTGGTAAACAGTTTGGAATGTCGTGGAATTTGAAAACTCATTTACGAGTTCACACAGGTGAAAAACCGTTTGCGTGTCGATTGTGCGTGGCGATGTTCAAACAAAAAGCACACTTACTAAAACATTTGTGTTCTGTGCACCGAAATGTGATATCTTCAAATGAAGGAAACGTTGGTCGATTTAATTGTTGTTTTTGTCCCTTATCTTTTGAATCTTTGCCGGAGTTGATAAGACATTTATCTGGTCCTCACAATAATTTGCTTCTTAGTAAAAATATGCACGATCTTAAATAGTAGTTTTTTAATTTAGGAAAAGAAATTGTACATTGGAGATTTTAGACGTAAAATACTTCGGGAACGACTGAATCTCCATTAAGAAACTATTGTGATAATTTAAGCCCGTCAATGTCTTCCAGAAATTATAGTTGATGCAGGCAACCCTCAGGGATCCTAGTTAGTATTGTCTACCTAACGGAGAGACAAATACATGAGGGGACCAACTAACATTACCCCAATAAGATTTTTGTAAATATGCTTTAGTTTTAGCGATGTACATTTATAACCGTCGTTGTGTTCAGTCGATTTATAGTAGGTACCATTATTTGAGTGTAAATTATGAAATTCCAGTTAAACTGGTCAGTGTGGTTTCACTTTTACTATTAACAAAGTTCGATATTAAATTATATTTGTATAAATTATCTCTGTTGTTCATAAGTTAAATAATCCGTTTAATTCAGACCGTGTTGATGATGGTTCATTGTGACAGGCTTCAAATAGAGACAACATAGGGTACACTGATACACCTACATATCTATGTATTGATGTTAGTTACTGCAAGCGATTTGAACCTTAAATTATTCACACTCATAACTTTTCTATTTGTATATACTTTTAACGTTATTTACTTTCATACACCAAAGAAGTAAAATTTATAAGCTCCTTACAGTGATAAGAGCCGTTTATGTAGACACAAAAGTGATTCATCATCTCGATGCGATCTCATATATCTAAAATTTCGAACAAAAAGCCCTATAAAGCATTAACCTCTGGTATTTCTAAATATAGAGAACGATCCACGATTAATATAGTGCTAATCAAGTACTAATTCTCATTAATAAAATTTAAACAATTTCAAATGGAAGACCTCGATAACTTTTAATTGGCTCTCAAAAAAAAATTAATAGTAAGAATTAGCAACAATGAGACGATTTTAACATGCAAATTTTGTAGTACAAATGCCTTAGTTTTCGGTATTTTTAGAAATTAAATTACTTATAATGTTTAAATAAATCGTTTCGTTCATATTTTATAATAATTAATTTAAGCATTTTATTTAATAAAAATTTAAAACAAGAACAGTCGCACAGCCGACTGACGATTTATTTTATTTTGAATAAGTACCTTTTTATAATACAAATACATTTTTAAATTTAAACTCCACTTTTGTTCTTGAAATTAAAAATGAGTCAAGAATTTATATTATTATTGTTTATTCAATTTATTTACATTTCTTTACATATTTGGCGCATTTTGATTTTAAGATCAAAATGGTTCCATTCACCACTAACTTCCCAACACCTTACTAGGTGGCGCTTCAACAATCCAATTTCAAAATTTTTAAATTACGAAAGTATTAATAAACATGTTTATTTAAATTTGTTTTTCATCTTTTTGGCAAAAGAAACCACCACCCGCAATAATGAAAATTATTTCTTCTCAAAACTATCCAAATTTTATATTAAATATTATTTATTTCAAAGAAAAGTAGTATTTACGGTATTGACGAATAAACCATTTTATTTTTTTATTATAAACCATATTTGTATGTGCATAGTATCCGTGGAAGCCGAACTACGATATTAACAATTCAAATTTCACTTCCTTGTCCCGGAACCGAACTGTACTATGTACATACAAACTCACACAGATATATCTTTGGGAAAAAAATAGTAAATGCAGAAGTGATCAGGAAAGCGGAAAAATGGTATTGGATACACCATGTTTTCTACGACTTTGTCATTTTGCGGAAATCTACTCAAAATCGGAAACTGTCGCCTTTCGTTCCTTATTATTTTTTCTTTATTATTCGGAACTTCCCCGATTTAATTCCTATCTAATCGGTTAGTTCCATGAGTTCCCGTCAGTGGAACTATAATGGAAGAATGAGGAAACAAGACACCACCGACCTGTAATGAGTGGTAGTGTACGATTTCTACCTACTAAATAATTACCAACTGTACGGCGACGTAATAGGAAATCAATTAACCCCGGTTCACTACCCTGATGGTACACTTTCAGTGTCAAATTGATCGTCTACACACTGTATGGTGTATGCCATTCCAAAGAAGAAAACATTCTCCTTGAAAGAACCGGAAACTGCCGGAAGAGCATTTCTTGGTAGAAGTACTGCACGCTAGTTATTATGTTGTCCTTTGGTAAGGTGACAATTCACCAACCGTCCTCCTTTGAAACGCATCCATCTTTTTCAATCCGTTGTCCTCCTTAATTCCAAAAGTCGGAGATTTATGATTTTTTTACTTTTTATTCTACTTTTTATAATAATAAAATTATATTGTGTAATTTATTTGTAGCCCCTATGCCTAGAAAAAGGTTGAGTGAGCTAAAAAAAGGTTTTTTGCAATAAAATTTTAGTCGTCCTCTTTTGCGCCCAAAAATAGTTGATTACCTTACCTTTAGGGACTTTGTTTTTTCCTGTTTTTTGGTCGCAATTGCAGTAAATATTAGAGTCCTCTTTGTAAATCGTATGAAGCTCAAATGTCAATACTGTCCCTTAATTGAGCTGTCTCCCAGAACCTGCCATAGCTAATGCTTTTAAGTGGCCACGGGCCAGTGATCTTTTGTTGATCATATCATGGCATTTTCTACTTCTCACTTTAGCATTGAAATGGTTTTGAAAAATTTTTGTTATTTAATTACCATTTCGCCCTAAATGCGCGTATCACTATTTTTCCAATCATTGCCTTTGCCATAATCTCAGCCAATACAAGTCAGCAAAACTCTGTTTACTGTTTAATCTTGTTCGCATTCCCCAAGAACTCATATATTGAATATCAGTTCGTAAAATGTTGTAGATAATGTTTCGCTTTTTGTTTTTGCGGCCGTATTTCCCAAAATTCCTTCAATATTCACCGCCATTTTTCACAGAGCTAAATCATCTCAATTCAATTAATTGTAGGGGCAGAATATTCTTTTCTTCTTTTACTGGTTCTTGTGCTAATTCGGATGTTGGGATCCTTTCTCTTCTATATACATATGTGGATTATCACATACAGAAAGGATCTACCATGAGCTACAGATCAGTGAAATGAAATATGCATACTACTTTAATTTGAAAAGGTTTGCTAGGCAGAATACATTGCAGCGGTTCACTTTTGCTTTCCAAATGGAAACAAAGGGAGAAATAAAGTTTTTACTACGTCCGGAAGCAAAGCAGATATACAGCATTTGTAGTCCTACAACCCAGGTTGGGTTTTGGCTAACTACTTCGTTTGCCATTGCCCACCTAGAGATATATTTGATTCTTCAGCCACGTAACCAACGAAATAATAAATTTAACTACAAAATTAAAACAGACAAATGCAACCAAATGATGGACAAATTATAAAATATCAAAACCATTCTAGTGTTTAATCATTTTGAAAAGGAGTCTTCTTCATTTTTTAAAATTTCTTATGAGAAGGAAAAGATTATTTTGCTTTCATGCATTATTAACAATTAAGGCTAAATTTAGTAATATTATTATGTTTATATGGCATCAATCCTGATGTAAACATAATTTGTTAATATTTTTTGAAACTGGGGGGAACCCCGGAAAAGTTTTTCTTCTACGGGAGATGACCCCTTTTCACAATGAACTAAGTTTTTCATAAACAAATCTCTTTTTTGAACAACATTATTTTGACAAATTTAAGGTAGTAAAACAGTACAAAGTAATTAAAATTTAAAAAATTAATTCAAAAATAGGAAAAAACTTTTTGTAAAATTAATAGTTTAAAACTTTTCTGTTGTTGATGTTGGTCATTCGTTAACTTCATCTCAGAAAGCTTTCTTCTCACTAGCGATGTATTCATAAAGTTTTTTTATGTCCTGCATTTTTTTTAGATTAATAGAAAGTTTTTCTTGATAAGCATCAGGGTTGCTTTCAGATAATGGAATGAATAGCTAGAACCTTTTAATACTTCCCTTTTGTAGGAGGCTAAAGATATTCAGCTGCTAATTCATATTAGGAAAAAAACTAATCCAGGGTTACATGCACATCTGAGATGAGTCTAGCAAGCTACCTCAGACGAAAAACAATTAATATGCTCACAGCACAAATAGTGACTTCGGGACAAATCTCAAAAAGTTAAGGAAGAAAAAAAATATTTATTGTGCATCAAAGGTTCTGTTTTCGTCGCTACCAAACTGCCCATTTGATACAAAATTCCCCGGTGACTTGTAGTCAGAGCATAGGCGGATTTAGAGACCCCCTCCCCAGACGTTTAAAATTAACAAGGAAACAAGGAGATAATCCCAAATCTGAGAACACTTTTTGCCCTTATGTGCGACCCTTTGTGCCCCCCCCCCAGAAAAAATTCTGGATCCGCCCCTGAGTCAGAGTATCCAAAAAAAGTCGCGTTCCATACCAAAGTTTTTCATTGCCGTTGCCGTCAAACATGATAAAGTTCAAAAAAGGTGATTTACGAACTTTAGATACTTTTTGCGTAATATATTTGCTTTATGTTTTATTATTGTTAAAATTTTATAAATAAAATAAGAAAAAAATTAAGTTGCAGTTATGAATTTATGATTCAAAAAAACCAGTTTCCATATAAGTCTATAGCAGTAAGAGGAACTTTTTTTTACCGTAGCTAAAATATGTCACATTTCGAAATTAACATGATGTGATTTGTTTTGGAAAAAACTAGATGTACTTCGTGGAAAACTACTCCACTGTTGCAAATATTAAGAACATTTTTCAATAAAATTATTCTCATATTTTTACATTTAGACTGGATGCAGTGCCGTAAGTGCTTAAATTTTGTAAAACTATATTTTTTAAATTTAAATATTAATTTAGTATATTGTGGAAATTAAATTCTGCGGTATTGTCGTTTTTCTAATTGACAACATTAAAATTTTTCTATTTGTCACCCAAGAAACAACGCAAATCAGACGGTTATAATAGGAAGTGTTCTATACTCACCAGACCAAACCGATATTTTTTAAATACAATCACGACAAAATCCTGTAGAGATGCTTTAATTTTACGAGTAAAAGGTTTTTTTACTAAAATAATACATGTAAACTATTGGACTGTCCATATCACTAGAATTATTCACAAAGAACGAAGGGAACCCCCCAAGTGTAACTGTAGGATCGGGGCAAGCAGGGTGAAAGCTCATTATTAAACTTTATTAGGAGCAAATATTGAACTTTGCGGCAAATTTGAAATGTACAAAATTATGCTTGCTCCGAATAACGCATGTTTGGCAGCACTAAAGTTGTACTTCAGCGCCGCTTGTCAAATATTGAATTAAATATTAGCTTAAAGAAATCGCCCGGTAACAAAATTATTACCAATTTGTGCCGGCTCACATAATCCTTTTAATTTGACCAATAATTGTACTAAGACGATTATGATAGATGAATTGAGTTTTGGAGAATTTCGAAAAAATTACACAATTTCCTGAAAAAGTCAATATATAAGCTGGTTTTCTTGGTAATTACATAATTGAGCCGATTTTAATCGAAAAATTAAAATAAATTTTAGAAATATTATGCAACAATATAGTTGGATGAAAAATATCCTTGAAAATAAATTAGTAGGAAATATTCTGGAATGGTTGGCAAGATTCGATCCCACTTGATTTTTCCTCTGCAGTTATTTGAAAACGGTAATTTACAGTAAAATATGAGTAGGATAACCCAAAATTTAAACTGCGAAGAGTTTTAAAATAGGTTATACTATTGTCTAACGTCAATCCGGAATCTCTCTCTTCATTCATTCTTAAAGAGTGTGGTGGTCTAACCAATAACGCATCACACTTTAAAAATTTAATTAATTTTAATCATGAATTCTTGAGAATCTCATGAAACTCTCATTTGGAAAAAGAGTATGGAAGAATCACGTATTCTTTCATACCAAAAACCAGATATCGGGGAAACCTTCTAACTTGAGCAATTTCTAACGAGACATGGGAATTTCAACATGCACTTCAAGAGATTGACAGAAACCGCGGATGGATTATGTCTAAAATGCGAAACATTAGACAAACCGGTGCATAGATTAATGGAGTGCAACCTATACAAAGATGAGCGAGTAGCAATAGTGCCTTTCACGGCCAAGACCTTTCTATTAGCCCAGATAAACTGTTCAGAACAACACCAGATCTGCTGTATCCATTCCAAGTTGTAGCAGAAAAATACAGGGATGTTTCAAGTCAGCATCCAGACTTGGCACTTTCCGAGATACAAAAACCCCATTGTCTACTTGGCCTTTTGCGGAGTACTGGGTTTTAAACTCCCAGCTCCTATATGAGCAAGTGGGTGACTGTAACAAATCAGACTGGGAACGAAGACAGTTACTGTAAGATATCATCTGTATGTGATTGGATTATCGAATTTTCGAATCGACCTTGGGGGATCGTTTTGGTATCAAATAAAAATAATTCAGCCAAATTTTCAGCTCTTTATCTTAAACGGTTCTTGAGTTTTTCAAGAAAACCTCTTTTTTTGATTTTATTTTTTTTTAAATAGTAAAATTCAAAATTAATGGATGGTGATTTTTTTGCTAATTCTTAGGAGTAAAAGACATGAAAAAATACTTTGGTCATGATTATTAAACAAAAAGCAATTTTTGGCGAAAGAAATAAAATTTAAATCTTATTTTTTAGCGCCTTTCTGAAAAGTGTCACTCACCAAATTTTGTCAGAAAATGTCTTTTATACTCCTTTATACTCATGAATTTTTTAGATTTTTTTGAAGTGGTGCAACAATATGACAAAAATTAAAATGTAATTTTTTTTGTAATCTTGCATTTAAACAAACTTTTATGTTTTCTATGGTTAAAAAGAGTATAAAATTTGTTTTTACTGAAAATATATCCTCACCAGAGAAAAAATAGAGAAAACCATAGAAAATTAAGACATATCCTGCTTAAAATAATATAGTATGTGAAAAATGATTAAAGAGACATTAAAAAAATCTTGTTTCCATGCTTTACTCTTAAAGATAACTACTGATATATAACTTTTCCATTTTATTGGTAATAATTTTTCGTTTTAAAACAATAGAAACAAAAATTTCAATCAGAAAAGTTATTATATTAAGTATATTATCGATACTGTTTAACAAAATTGTCATAAATTGTTGACATTAAATGTAATAATTCCATACAAAATAGATCATAAATCCTGCTCTGAGTAAGGTTGGTCTTTTCAATACTTAGAAATTTTTTCAAACTATTTTAAAATTATATAATTTCTAATGGTCTTTATGGAATCACTTTGCAGTAAAACGATTAAAAATCTATTCTAAGTAATGTAATTATTAATTTTCGGTAAAAAAAAATTTTTATAAATTTTTTAACCATTGAATAGTATATTATACATCATGGGACTAAAGTACTACTTTTCATCCCGCGTGCAAAGGTTTTTACACGAGATGTTAGCCGAGTACAAAAATCGCAAATGGGATGAAAAGAACCTTAGTCCCGAGGTGTATACCGGGTGCTGAATGAGTTAGCCGAACATAGGAAATTAACATGTGAAAGCTACGAAAGATAAGAGCATTTGGGTTCTATTTAGATTTTACTTAAAAAGTCAAAAAATGGTTTTGAAATTGTTAAAATTTTCATTTATTGTACTAGCCATGTAATAAAAATTCAATTTAATTTCTATTTTCAAAAATATTGGAAACTTACAGGGCCAGTCTGATAAATGAAACTTTTAACAATTTCAAAACCATTTTTTGACTTTTTAAGTAAAAGTTAGATGAAATCTAATGCTCATTCGTATGGAGCATTAAATCTCATTAACAGTTTGTATTTCTTCATTATTTTTGTGTTTTAAATCTTTTCTTTAAAATAATTAGTAAAGCAGATATTTGTATAAATAAATTTCTTATATTCGGCTAACTCATTCGGCACCCTATATACTATTTTTCACAATTTCGCTGCAAATGATAAATTACATATTGGTTAATAGCTACTACATTAGAAATTTTCAATTTACAATAATTTGAAAACGGCACTACATAGTTATTAAAAAACCGCGAAATAAAATTTCTCCTCGTGCCCCACCTCGTTAACCTTAAACGTCTAGTAATTAGTTGTGGGAATCTATCTATATATGCAAAATTTCAGATAAAGCAAAATAGTACTTTACTTCCGCAAAAGTGGAAGTAAAGTGACCACTTTACTCCCGGAAATGTGAAAAATATATAAGTTTATTTAAATGCAAAATTACAGAAAATAATTACTTTTTAATTTTTGCCATATTGTTGCACCACTTCAAAAAAATCAAAAAAATTCATGAGTATAAGGGAGTATAAAAGACATTTTCTGACAAAATTTGGTGAGTGACACTTTTCAGAAAGGCGTTAAAAAATAAGATTTAAATTTTATTTCTTTCCCCAAAAATCGGATTTTTGTTTAATAATCATGACCAAAGTATTTTTTCATGTCTTTTACTCCTAAGAATTAGCAAAAAAATTACCATCCATTAATTTTGAGTTTTACTATTTAAAAAAAAATAAAATCAAAAAAAGAGGTTTTCTTGAAAAACTCGAGAACCGTTTGAGATAAAGAGCTGAAAATTTGGCTGAATTATTTTTATTTGATACCAAAACGATCCCCCAAGTACGATTCGAAGAAGCCGCCAGGGCAGATTTCCCATATAAACCCGGCTATACCCTTTCAAATAAGCCAAAATTTTGCAACAGAGGTTAGACAGCACACACAATTGAAGGTGGAAGGTCTTCACCCCTAATGCGAGGGATTGAAAGAACAGAAACCCAGGATTTTTGTTTGTAGACCTGCAATCTCTAACCAACTTGTTGGGTTGGTACTCTTGCCATCTTTCAATTTGTACCTTTCCATGCCTTTATCTAACAAATGGAATAAATTAATACATTTTTTAAAAGCAATGTTCCTTTCTTTACTTTTAAAATATTCTGTATCAAATTTGGGTTACCTTGAATTCTTTAGGGATATTAGTTTACAAAACTAGATTTTTCTATTTTTTTTTTCGCTAAATTATTGAAGAGTTTGAATTTTATAACAAATTATGTGTGCAGGTCGGTATGTTATTTAAAATTCTACGTTTCTCTATTTTGCATGAAATTGATTTATGTTCGAATTCGATATAGATAGGATTAACATATGGCAAACATAACAGTATTGTAGAAATAATATACACCATATCTCAGTTCATGCTGAGTTTAAACTACTGTACCTACTTGAACATTTTTAAATAAATACAATAGCATACTTATGTTACAATAGGAATAAAATATTAAATAACACAACATATTATCGTCAAGAAGGATTTTCAAATATAATAATAACCAAACCAAAAAATACTAAAATTTCACTGTGAAAAAAACATAGCAAAGTTTTTTTGCTGTTGTAACAAATTTTCTGCTGACATAACCAAGTTTGTTTTATTCAGAACAAGAAAATTTGTTAAAGCAACTAATTTTTTTTTTTTTTAATAAAAAGAACTTTGTTATGGCAGCAAAAAAGAACTCAGCTCAGCCTTCTGATTCACTCTAGATTTATTTTCCTCGTTGGTATTTTGAGAAATTCACAATGTATTTTGGATTAGTGTTAGTATTAGTTCTCGCCAGGATAAGAGAACGTCCCTTTTTAGGGTTTCTAAACAAATTCCGGTATCTTTATTTTGATAAATCATGTCTTCCAGTTCATTTCATGTTATTTTTAGATACTACATATCTCCATTTTGTCTGTTCTGAAACTCTGAAAACTCTAATTCAGAAAAAGCGTTAAAAAGACATTAAGGAAGAGCAATTGAGATTAGAAGAAGGAAAATACCCAATAATTTTCAAGGAAATATTAAATTTTTCTGGTGTTGAGCAATAATGCAACAGAAAATAAGTGCAAGGAAAGACATATTATGATTTGCAATGCAAACATAAAAAATTATAGAAAAAAATACTTTGAGCAAATTGAAGGTGGTTTAACCTTGAACAGGATAATAAACAGGAATAATATGTTATGATGCCTTTATGATTTTTAAGTAAACTTCTAGATTAGAAAAAAGTAGTGAAAGTTTCTTGCCTACCCTGGAAGGAAAACAAGTGATTTTATTTTTATATTTTGAAAAAGTAAATAATACTGTTAGTCCTTCCTATCACTAAAAGCAAATAAATGTTTGAAAAAAAGTATATTATTTACAATTCAATTTCTTTGAATGTATTTGGACTTACAGTTACAATCCAAACAATTTACCGTTCAAATTATTCTTTTTTATAAATACAAAATATTAAATATTTTTTAAAGTAGATTTTTATTTTGAACAAATTTTTAAATCTTAACTTTGAAAAAGATGTCCCTGTATGAAAACATAGTTTTCCGATTATAATTTAAATTAATTTAAGTGATAGAAACCATACCAGAAATATTTAAATAATTGAAATTTTTTTATCCTGCATTTAAAACCGTTGTTTTGAACCCAGTTCGTAAGGTTATTACAGGACATTGCCTTAAGTGTTAATACATCCAAGAAACAGGATTAAATTAAACATATAAATACAATTTATAATGATCAATTTAAAAATGAATAAAGCTTCCAGTAACATTTTATTTATGTTTAGGTATAATTGCACCTCGAGCTGTATAACTTGTATATTTTTATTTTGTCATTTGTATAATAAATCCACCAATGGCGATTATCGAATAGCGGTTTCTGTAATATATAAAAGAAACCAAGAAGAGACTATGAGCATTTAACAATTTTAAAATGGTGTGTGCAAGAGTTTATATTTTGTTAGCGCTGGCTTCAATAGCGACAGCACAAATTCCTGGATTTGGATTTTGTCCAGATTATTTACCAATGGCGGATTTCGATATAGAAAGATTTTTGGGAAAATGGTACGAAAATGAAAGATACTTTACTTTTTCCGACGTCGCCAGTCGTTGCATCGTAACCGACTATGCAAGAGCACCCAGTGGAAAAATTTATGTGTCCAATGAAGTCACCAACAGAATGTGAGTTTTTCGAATTTTTAAATTATGTCGATCCAATTTAATTCTTTTAGTACTGGTGTTAAACGCGTCATTGGTGGTTATCTGGATGTAGCCGGAAAAGGCAGTGAAGGCAAAATGCATGTAAAATATGCTACCTCTCCACTTTCCACCGAAACCACCTTAGTTGTTTTGGACACGGATTATAACAATTATGCTGTAGTCTGGAGCTGTAACGGCGTTGGACCTCTTCGTGTTCGTAAGTTTCATGTATTGTGTTTGAAGAATAAAGTAATATAAACTTTTTTCCCCAGAAAATGCTTGGGTCATGACAAGGGAACGATTAGCTGACCCTAAAGTAGTACAACATGTCTACGGAGTTTTAGATAAATTTAATATTGGCCGAACATTTTTCGTCAAAACGGATCAAGCAGGTTGTGCAATTGTAGCATCTGATCTTAATGCGGCTAATGGAATCACCCCTTCTTCTACTATTTTACAAGCAATTGGAACTGAAGAAAAAAGTGTAAATCAATTAAGTGACCAAAATGTAGATCCGTTGTTAAATGTAGAATCATTGCCAAAACCAGACATTGTTGCAGAACATATTTTGAACAGTTCCGCCCAAGAAGCACCAAGCGAAACAGGAATTGACCCGAGCAGTTCTTAAGAGGAAAATTTTTGTAATATTTTAGTTGTAGTCAAAAAGTTCCATAAAAGATAAAATAAAGTAGTAATAAAATTACTTTGTTTCTTAATTTTGTCAAAAACTTGCAATTTTCCATCGTTACCCCTTACCTTTTCATTTCCATTCACTCCTTTTTCTTTCTATATTGCTACGTTTGGAGTACTGCTCGTTTTTTGTATTTATGAAGTTGTAAAAAAAAGGTTTTATGTGTTTCCTACTATTTTGAAGTGTGGCAAGGAGTTTGTTTACTTGACAAAAGGTAAGAAACAGCCCCCTTTAAAATTATTTAATCGAATTATTAACAGTCAACTTTACACCTTGAAGTGAACGACTAAAGTATCACTCAGAATTGTAAACAGCAGTAATTATTATGTACTTCCCCGTACCAGCAGCCAGTGTTCAAAAAAATTAAAGCAAGAAACTAAACTTGATAGAAAAAAAAATACAAAAAAAATTGAGAGTACAATCGATAAAGGTTACAGTAATCTTAGAGAAAAATATTTTTTTTTTAAAGACACCATGAGTGATTACAATCCGTCCGTGGACGATAAACAACATTGTTTGTCTTGATTAAATACATGGCACAGTAGAGAGCCAGCCCACTGGCAAGCCTCTTTTAGAAATTATTACATAATCTAAAAACTACATAATAAAGTTGTCAACGCGACGCTCAAGTTCTTTGGGGCAGGTCCGTCGGGTCGTACCTCTTCAGTCTCTTCGTCTGGAGTCCAAGTAGTAGGTCGGGTACTAATACGTTGGGATGGTCACTTAGTCTTAGTTGGTACTTTTTGCTCAGAGATGATATTGCTTCCTTCATGCTGACTACCTGCAAATCAGCAGCAATATTATGATTTGTAACATACCATGGGGCATTACAAATGTTGCGTAGCACTTTGTTTTGGAAGCGTTGAATTTTCGCAATGCTGGAATCGCAGGCAGCACCCTACAGCTGTATGCCATGTCCATATGGGTTTTAAAATGGTTTTATAAACTAAAACTTTATTTTCAATAGAGAGAGGCGATTTATGGCCCATGAGCCAGTACACCTTTCTATGTGTTAGTCCAAGCTACAGAAGTTTACTCCAAATATGCTTGGCCCATGTTAAACGTCTATCGAGGTGAAATCCTAAGTACTTTACTGATTCCTGTACAGGAAGGGTTTTGTCATATAAAGTGACACTTGGACAGGTTCCTCTTCTGAAAGTGAAGGTAATGTGTACAGACTTAGTGGTGTTGGCTGTAATTCGCCAAGTCTTCAACCAGATTTCAATTTTGTTTAAGTGGGTCTGCAAAAGGCGAGATGCTTGATTTGGATCTTCGTCAGATGCCAGTATGCCTGTATCATCTGCATAAGCTGCTGATTCAGGATTTTCAGTTACTGGTAGGTCCGATGTATATAAAAGATAGAGAAGTGGTCCAAGGACGCTACCTTCCGGAACCCCAGATAAAATGGGATGTAAGGTCGTATAGGTTTCTCCGTTTTTGACCAGAAAATACCTGTCTGTCAGATATGAACCCAATAGAAGGCTGATTGAATGAGGCAGGTTTTTTTGATTTTGTATAGCAATCCAAGATGCCACACCCTATCGAAGGCTTGTGAAATATCAAAGAAGGCAGCAGAGCAGTATTTTTTACATTCTAAGGCAGTTCTGATTTTCTTCACAACCCGATGAACTTGTTCCACCGGTCCGTGTCCTTGGCGAAAACCAAATTGGTGATCCGGGATTAAATTTCTTTCCTCAATAATACACTGAAAAAATAGGTTTATCATTTTTCATGATATTGATGAAAAATTCATCATTTTTACACCCAAGAACAAAATTCATCATATTGATGAAGAAATTCATAAATACATTGATTTTGTTCATAAATACTATGAATTTTTCATCAATATGATAAACCATTTTTTTCAGTGTAGTTAGCAATCTTTTCACTAGAAGCTTTTCGAATGTTTTAGACAGAATGGGCAGCAGACTAATAGGTCTATAAGATTAGGCATCAGTTGGGTCCTTTCCAGGCTTCTGGATCATGATAACTTGAAAAATATTGAGATGGCTTGGATACAATGGATGCTGATTGAAATATCAGAAAAATATTTTAATTAAGACCGAAAAGAACAAAAACAAGTTAAACGATGAGACAAATTTGGAAAAATAATCTACGAATAGCATTAA
This sequence comes from Cantharis nigra, assembly GCA_958510845.1. NCBI lineage: Eukaryota > Metazoa > Arthropoda > Insecta > Coleoptera > Cantharidae > Cantharis > Cantharis nigra. The sequence goes on from OY294034.1 coordinate 25,008,052, forward strand.
TCTTTAAAGGTCATACTTCACCAAAATAACATAAATGCCACACTGGGGCTTTTCAGACCCCACCGTTAAAAAATTGCTTTGGCAAGCGGCTATTGGCTTTTTCGACTTACAAAAAATTTTCTAGTAGTTGTTAAGAGCTCTTTTAGAAGACATCACAGTCACATTAATGAAAAAGTAATAGGTAGTGGTAAAAAAAATTGTTAAATGAAAAAAATGATCATTTTCACAAAAAAATCATAACTTTTACAGTTTTTTTATATTAACAGCTAAGAATTTAATGGGATACTCTTGAAATATATATCTGCAAAGAAAAAAATCATTTGCTAGACAGCATTGAAAAAAAGGTATTTATTTTTAATGAGCCATTTTTGTAAATAAATTTTTCAAAATTTTGCTGTTTATTCATATAGTAATACATAAGATGATTGGGTTAAAGCCCAACAGAAGAATAATAAAAATACAATTGATTACGGCTGGGGTCCCACAGACCCCACAGTGGCCTTTAAGGGTTAAAGATGTGAACAATAAAATAGAGAAGCATACTTTAAACAAGAACGAAAAAGTAAAATTAACTCCACTAAATTTTATTTTTGATGCCCTTAATTCGATTACATTGTATGTATTGACTAAGAGGAGATTTGTCGGGGAAATCCAGTGAAAAAGTAGATAAGAGAAACTTGAAACAATGTGGGGACATCCGAAGAAATCGAGAATGAACTTTAGAGAATGACTTTTATTTACAGACGTCCGTAGGAAAAGTGAAGGAAATTTTTTGGAAAATCCCGGAAATCTAATAAAATCTAAAGAAATCGCATAAATTAAAACTTGGAGTACACAATTTTATGCTGTTTCACTCTCGATACTGACTGTATTGACCGAAGAACTAATGTTTAGTGGAGTTTAATGCTTATTGTATAATATGTATAATACCTTGTGTTTATGCATAAATGCCACATACTAAATATCGGGTTACGTTTTGCTAGAAGTCCGTACTCTACTTATCACTATTTTTGAATGATTCGGACTATTTCCAAAGGATTCCGATTCTACGGAAAATCTCAAGAATAGGTGATATAATTTGCGAGTATTCTAGAAGAATTATAACCTGGTATAAGATGGCATAATGGCATAAGATCTTCCAAAAACTGATTTGCTCAGCTTAGCAAACATACATGAAAGTGAGGTTAGGGATGACTCAAAAGTATAGAATAACATTCAGATCGAAGACAACGCTCTTCTGAGAAAGAAGAATTTAGTTTTACAAAAGGATCTATTAGTCGTATATTGATAAGCTGAGACAGCTGGATAGTGACAAAGAACCCGGTTCAGATGGTTTATCTTCCATAGTTTTAAGGAATTAAACGGTGACGCTGATGTTTCTCTCTGGTTGCTTTTCCTTATAGGTTCCTATAGCCTCGGGAGCATTTTCGGCTAAGTAAATAGAAGAAATTCCTTGTTGAGCCGATTTTTAAATCAGACTTGAGAGATTATGTTGAAAAGTATTGCCTGATCGTTGTCTTGTCGCATATTCTTAAGATCCTTCAAATGAGAATATTCTTCTTCTTCTAGTGCCTTACACTTTGCAGTACGTAGGCGATCAACTTGGCCAAAGCCAAGATGACTGACTACAAAATTAATGGGGTAGTTTTTCGTTGCATTCGCCATAACCTTCTCCTCAGCCTCGATATTAGACTTTAAATCACAACAGGGTATCGTCCTGCCCTCCTGCAGCTTGAAAGTTGAGTGCGCACTTCGTCCTGTTATTATATATAGTATATTTATTATGACCTGGCGCTCCTGGTTTCTTGAGGGTTTCGTAAATTGCCGTCCAAACTTAACCATATATTGTAAACTACCCTCCAAGCTAAAAAGTTGTCACTAATCTCACATGTAAACTGCCATCCAGAGGAGGTAACTGAGATTGCATTATCTCGTGACTCAAGGTTACTTGATTCGAATATGGGGAGAATTTAAAACTTTCGCATGACCATCTCTGTGCTTCGTAAGGCACAGGTAATAATTACTGTTATCATCAACTATTAAAAACAGGGTTACAGACATTCCCCAAACCGGTTTAAGCAGTCGTGGGGTCTAAATGTTTAATAATTCTAAAAGTAAAACCTAAGTATGTGTAAGTGGATTTTCGATCCTAACATACTGTGAGAGGAGTATCTATCTTCCTGATAGATCTTTATGGCCAATCTTATTATTATTATTTCAGTTCTCACATGCAGTGGCAATGAGCATAAGATGGGGGATTTAGCTTTATGTGTTTCTTAACTTAATATGTTATAATATATTTATTATTAACTATTATTACACTAACTAATTTTGAGTTATTATTATTAAAATTACTTATATATTGTCTACATAATTAAAATTTTAAATTATTCCGTACTACATTTTTAATTTTGAAAATTTAAAATTTTTCTGACAATATGGCACCTTTCCAAAATAACTGCCATTTGTATTTCTAGGTATAATTTTGTTGATTGAGCCAGCATTAACAGATGGGTTTTAAGCTTGGAGGATACCAAACCAGTAGCCGCTTATTACTATTTTACTATTTTATTGAAACCCCACACACTCATCATTTTCATTGCTAGTGCCTCGTACCTATGGACTTTTTTTCTATCGGTGGTTATGACTTTTTTGATAGAGGCACAGCAACATCAATGATGAGTGCATTTTGGTCTCGTTTTCTTATCAAGACAATGTCAGGCCTATTATGGCTGCTTGCCCTATCCGTTAATATAGTCCTGTCCCAGTAGAGTAGAGAAAAATCGTCTTCAAGTACAGGTTCATAATAGGGCTTAAAATTTTCGAGCACGTTACATTATTTACCAACCTGCTGGTGTAATATCTTGCAAATCTGGTTGTGTCGTCGGAGATAGTCAGTAGAAGTCAAGAATGAACATCCTCCAATAATATGCTCTATGATTTCATTGGGGACACCACACTTTCGGCAGCAATCATTATATGCTTCTTGTAATTGCTAGTGGCAATTACACCATCTTAAATCGCACACATGAATCCTTCAGTTTCAAAGTGTAGTAATCCCCGCTTCAACCATTCTACTGACATTTCTCTATAATACCGTGAAGCACCTTATTCTTCCAATTGAAAACTAAGTCAGATTTTTCCTCACAATTAAGATTTTGGTTTTTTAAATGTAAACCACTAAAATTTTTATCCAGACTTATAATTTCACGAATAAAAGAAGTGTTAATTGAATAAAAGTATCATGCAATAATTTAGTTATAGATTTACTTATTATTATTGTTAGAAGAGTATCTATTTTTATGATAGATCTTTACAACCGGAAATCCACTTACATCTACTTTTTGTAGGATTTAATTATTGGAATTAATTGTACAAGTTTTTGTCAAGTTGACGACCCCTCGGATTACCTTGATAATTTGGAAATATCAAAATTAATTTAGAATTAATTTTGAATTATCAGAATTAATTTGAAATTAAAAGAATTATTTGGATTCATTTAGAATTGGCGGCATTATATTGGATTACTGGAATTTTTTGGAATTAAACTGGAATTTGAATTAATTGTTCATGTTTTGGCAAGCTAGTGGCTTTCTTTCTTTCTTTTGTCCTTTACTTCTTTTTCCTTTTCTTTCTTTTTTTGATACAAAATCTTCAAGTTGAATGTTTTTTGATCAAGCCTATTGCTGAAACTTGGCCTCACCACACCTGCAAAAAATTGTATCTCAAATTTATGGCTGAACTGGTTTGGTTGATGGTTTTGTTGACTATTCAGAGCTATATTGTCTAAAATAAATTTTTACGATTTTCCAAGGATATTAAGAAGTTCCACCTTCCACTCCTTCTATATTGAATATTTTCAATGCTACACTTGATGATGTTCTCGACAGTTAACAGAATGGTTCGCAGTGAGAATGAGTGTAACCTTTGTTCTTTTGGAATATTTGTTGTTTAAGAAAATATAAATAGAAAAAAATATAGAACTGGATATACCAAGCTATAGAAGAAAGCACGGAAGACCGTGAAAAACGTGGGCGCAGAAACTGGTGGATCTGATGGGAATCAGAAAACTGCAAGATGGAGATTGAATTGGTAGATGAGTAGAAAACCAAATGCTTGATTATATATTAAGCATATATACCTATTGTATATTATACATTTAACAACTGTGCATAGTATTATAATAAACACTAATTTTGTCATCGAAGTCAGTTTTGGGTGAACTTTTTCCTCCATGCCCATTCCAAGCCAGTATATCAAAATGTATTATGACATTATATTCATCTTATAATTGACTGTATTTATATCGTTTGATGAAATAAGTAAATCATTGTTTAATCGCGACGTTTCATTCGTCTTCTTCGTCAGGATTTTGAGAATTTCTATAGTTGAAAAACAAATAAAAGTTTGAAATTACGACTTGAAATTAAAATTTTTACAATTTATAATTTGTTTTATTTATATGGACTTATATTAAAAAAATAAAACTGTAAGTAAGTAAGGCAGTTTTATATTGTCGCACTTTAAAAAACACTCTGTATATACTAAAACATGTTTAAACTGCTAAGACGGTACTAAGTTTTCGGTATAAATGAACCACTCTGAAGTGGAAGTAAAAGAAAAATTTTAACAAAAATATTAACAAAACGTTAAACTATTATAATTTTAACTGGAATATTCATATTTAAAAAAAAAAGAAGTAAAAAAATTTTTAAATGGCATTTTTTGTATGAAACATTTTGTTAACTGCTTAAATTTACATAAGATGATTGTTTATATCCATAATCTTAGCAGGAAGTGAATTTAAATTGGCAAACAAGTAGTGTCAGTATCGCAAAAACCTTGTTAAGGATTACTGTTTTGGGAGAAGAATAGAAATTAATTTATTGATTTGCGTAAAATGTCATAGTCATCGAGGGTTGGAGGAAGTAGTGTATAACAACCCTCCGAAAATCGGATACGTCCGAGATTCACAAAAGAAGTTCGTCTTCACTCGTATAACAGAACGATAATGTTGAAAAAACAAACGGGCGTTGGTTGAGTATTTGAACGAAAGTCGTCCCATGGGTTGGTGATGCTCGGTTAGTTGTTGTTAACGGGACTTGATTTAAATGCGATGCGAGTGTGATGTAAAAAAATGAATTCGATATATTAGATCGTAATTAAAAATGCGTATGGTGTTTTCAACACCCGTTACCGTGTTAACGGCATTATTTATGCTATCTTCGATAGAAAATTGCTACGGTACTTTGGATTTTTATTTAAATACTCAGGAAGTTCAAAAACTATTAGGTAAGTTAACCACTTTTTTGCTTTTTAGTTCATTTAATAATAACAACAGCTCTAACAAGTTGGCGCACACTCAGTGTTTGTTTGTTGGTCCATCGACCTGATTTCAAAACAATTTTCTGACATACAAAAATAACATACCTATCCCAAAATAATTATAAAACAAGTATATATTTGTGATTACTCCAAATATCCGCTTGTGCCGCTAGCATCAACCGTCCTCACCGTTCTAATCCAAACAATTCAAAATATCACGTTTCTTTTTTTCCAGGTTTGGAAGCCGAATTATTTTATGTTAGACAAGGAATCGTAAACGATTATGCTTTAAATTTTGTTATTCCCGTACCTTCAAAAATCAAGGAACTTCATTTTACTTGGAAGAGTTTAACAAGCAAACCGGTAACTATGTTATTATATTATTTTATTGGTTCCGATTATTGATTGTTTATTTTCAAAGTCTGTCGACATACTAATAAGTTTACATAATAACTCTTTACAAGTGTAAACAACATCTTATATCAAAGAGTTTGTACATCTTTTGGGATAATCCAAATTTTGAGCATTGTTCGGCCTATCCTAAAACTTGCACACAACTTTATATCCTTGAGTTCATTCTAAGATTGGGATTAAACCAGAAGGGTCTACTCCAATTTTTTCTCCTTAAACCCTTTAGTTTCGCATCTTAAGTTCTCTACATCAAATTAAACAAATTTGTCCAATAAGCTCCCTAAAATTACAAAATCAATCGTGTATTTTATCCCCAAAATAAACTAAAAAAACAAATATAGCTCAAACGGACAAATTTTCGCATTAGAAACTATTCACAAAAAACTACAATTGGCAAATTTGGTCAAAAATTTAATGAGAATCTAAGTGGAGTTTTTAATTAATTTTATGCTTTCAACATTATAGGTTATGATACATAACCTCAGATACACGCAAATTAAAATTATTTTCAAAAATGTAAAAGTGGCAGAGATATCAAAAATGATTAATTTTGACAACGGGCAGCTAAGGTCTTAGAGAGGTCTCTTAAGTTAATTAGAGAATTAAGTTTTGTTTCATTAACCTGTAGTGAAAAAAATTATGTTTCAATGAAATAAGTATATACTTTTATTTGGCGAAATATAGCTTGAAGTTGAATCAAATCAAACCAAATAAAGCCATAGTACATATACAGAGGCGGTCATAAAGGGGTGGCCAAACCAACTATTATAATATTTTAAACAAATATACTACTTACTAAATATCTATATATTTTTCATTATTTGTTGCACAAGTAGTTATTTTCAGTGTATGGACCACTATTGCGTCAGATGAACGAGCATAAAAGTCTACTTGAAAAACTAAAAACTGGATTGTTACTTTTACGTACAATTCATCTAGTTTAATTCTGTTTATATCTAATATTTTGGTATAGGATATATAACAAACAGCTAACCCACAATTTTTAGTTAATTTAGGGACATTCAGTTTAGGGACATTGAGTTTAGGGACTCTAAGTTGAGTTATAATTATTAGAGTTTTTTTAAACAATCCATTTTAAAAGTATGTTCGGTTGTTTAATCTTTCTTTTACTTCTATGTTTTTCTTCCGTGTCGCGGCGAATGATCCCCAACCAAATGATCCCGATGTCAAATGATCCCCGTCGACAAATGATCCCCATCATAACAAATAATCCCCAATTAAATGATTCCGGTACAAATGATCCCGACGGCAAATGATCCCCATCACAAATAATTCCCAATCATATGATCCCATAACAAGTAATCCCCAAGAAAATGATCCCGGTGCAAATGATCCCCCCAAAATGAGATTATGATTTTATCCTTAAAAACTTTTATTTATCTTTAACGCCGAAATCTTCAATACACCGAATAATTATGCTGCCAATTAATAATTATTTACTGTAATAATGAATTAAAAAACGGTAGGACTTACATAATGTTGGTGAAATTTGAATTGTTGGCTAGTATCAAAAGCGGACTTTAGTTATTAGTTTATTATACCGAATTTACCGAAAAAAAGCATAAGCCCATCTTTCTGGATCCGTAATTTTCGAATTCTGGCTATTTCAAGGATGTTTTAATAAATGAAGCGATTCAAAGATCTTGTCGTTTCAGATCCGTCCGTGCGAAGATATACTAGGTCTATTCTGTAAGTTAGAAAAGGTTTAAGTTATTTTTTTTTAGCAAAACCTCCGTTAAAAGAAAGGTCTGTGCGAAGACATAGGTCTGTTCTGTAGGTTAGAAAAGGTTTAAGTTGTTTTTTTAGCAAAACCTTCATCAAAAGAAAGATCTCTGCGAAGACATAGGTCTGTCCTGTAGGTTTGAGTAGGTGTAAGCTACTACTATTGTAGCAAAGCTGTCGCCACAAGAGAGATCCTTGTGAAGACATGGATCTGTTTTGTAGGTTAGGAAAGGTTAAAGATATTTTTTAGTAAAACGGTCGCCAAAAATCTGAAACGACAAGATCTTTGAGTCGCTTCATTTATTAATAAAAACATCCTTGTAATAGCCAGAACTCGAAAATTTCGGGTCCAGAAAGATGGGCTTATGCTTTTTTTCGGTAAATTCGGGATAATAAACTAATAACTAAAGTCCGCTTTTAATACTAGCTAACAATTCAAATTTCACCAACATTATGTAAGTCCTACCGTTTTTTAATTCATTATTACAGTAAATAATTATTAATTGGCAGCATAGTTATTCGGTGTATTGAAGATTTCGGCGTTAAAGATAAATAAAAGTTTTTAAGGATAAAAGCATCATCTCATTTTGGGGAGATCATTTGCACTGGGATCATTTTCTTGGGGATTATTTGTTATGGGATCATTTAATTGGGGATTATTTGTTATGGGGATCATTTGCTGTGGGGATCATTTATCGACGGGGATCATTTGACACCGGGATCATTTAGTAGGGGATCATTTGTCGTGGAACCGTTTTCTTCTTCTCTTACTTTCGTGTAAACTGCAAAATGCACTTTTTATTTCATTTATTTACTGGCTTCTATTTCCTTCCTTGAAATTACAAGAAGTGAAATTTATTTTATTTAAAAAATGTACAAGGTGGAACTTGGAAGACAGCAGTTTCGGTACAGCTACCTTCTTGGGGACAAAAAGCCAAAAGATATTATTGTAGCTATAAGCAAAATTATTGCAGAATTTGATAAACAAAGCAAATAAACTATTGTTGAATTGGATGGTTTACAAATTTTAATGTTTATATTTGTACTTTACGCCCTAAACTACCACAATTTTATTAGAACTTTTTTATTCATAGAACATTTTGGCATCTATTCCCCTTTTCTAGATGGTTGGCTATTTTTGGCCTCCAAATAGTAATGACAATCAATTATGCATTTTTAAACTATTAAATTAAATAAACTGGATGCCGCACTGACTTAACTTTTTTTTCACAATTTCAAAGCTTTTAGGTTTCGGAATGTACGGAAAGACATAACTTTTCATATAATATAATATTTAGTAACGGCAGCAGTATGGCGTAAAGTCTACACCGACCGACTGGGAAGCGGGTAACCGCAGTTCAAATCCTGGTCGCGTCGAATACACTACTGTGATCTAAAGCCCAAGATAGATCTGTGGGTTGTGGGGAAGGCAACGGGAAACCTCCCTATTAATTAAATTCCCTAGTATGTCATCTTGGCTTTTGCCAAGTTTGATCGCCAAACGCTCATTGAAGGCACGGCACCTTAAGAAGAAGAAGAATGGCTTAATAATGTGGGTTTAAAGGGGACCATTACACCTATGCCCTATCTCTCTCTTGAAAAATTTTGCTTGGACAAAAAATATTATCTATGTAGAGTAAAGTGTACATTTGGTTCTTGTTGTAGTAAACTATGAGCAGTCGCCGAAATTTATTTTTGTTTAGTTTCATTCACCTGCAGACCACTTTTGCGTTAGATGAGTAGGGAAACAGTCCATATCAGAAACTATACAAGTTAAATCAATATTTTTCTCATCATTTTTCTGAGTATTGTATCTAGATCAATTTTACTTTTACATATTTTGGGCAAAGATGCATAGGACACGACTAATCCTTGATTATGATTTTTGGAACCTTTTTAACAAATTTCGCTATTTTCCGATCCAAGTTTGATGTAGGAAACTCTTTAAATGCATTCCAATTGTTTTTAATTTTGATCCAATTTGTAGCCTAAAATGTTTGATTTCCGATTAAAACTGATGTGAAAAATTCAATACTGAACCAGAAACCTTTCTCTAATATTTAGACATTATACAGTAGGTTCCCAAAATGTGGGAATAAGGCCGACCGTTCAGAATTCAATAGTAATATGATTGTAATCTTCTAATCACCCCACTGTCTGTGAGAAAGAAGTAAAATTGGGTCAATGATAATCAAAAATAACTTGCTCTGATTGTAATTTCAAAGAATTATCTAGTATCTTTCAGGCCAAAATTAAGAAAGAAAAACTTAATACCAAAATGTAAACGTTATGGAGTGGTTTCTCATATTCAAGTGGCGGGGAATGAAAATTCAGTTACCTTCTTAATTTTCTAAGAAATTGTCGATTTTCTAGCTGTTGTTACGAGTACTGCACTCGATATGGTTGCGCATGAATGGGTTAACGAGATTTTTTCCAAGAACAGCCTCGATGACGCGCATAAATTGGTGAAAAAATGAAATAAACAGTAAAAATGTTTTAAAATTGAAAAAGTTTCAAAGAGTCAATTTTTTGGCAAAAAAAATAGTTTTTCGGCGTCTTCTGTCCTTCTCGTGCCATACTCGGATAAACAGCCCCGGGCTGTTCTCGGGAAAAATCAAAGATTTTGCCCTCCCGCCCGGGGCTGCTACCTACGAGAGTATAGGTTCGAGAGGCCGCGAGGGGGTGAAACCTCAGAGTATTATAATAAAAATAGAAGAACAGCAGTATAAGATTTCAAATAAGCAATCAATGGGTTTCTATTTAGAAAATTTTTCTAATTTTTGAAATTTTAGGAACAAACAATTTAAATAATTCTTTTTTTAGCTTCCGTACTCAGTCGATGTCAATGTACCTGATAATGAAGCATTAGATAAACCAAAATTAAACATTACCAGTTCAGGCCGCATCCCAACTGAGACACAAATTTTTAGTGTTTCATTACCATGCACAGGACTATTTTCCGCCGAAATCGATGTGATAATATCTTTAAATGTAACAATTTCGTCGAATTTAGTCACTTTAAATTTAAAAAGAAAAAAAATATGCACAAAGTCAGATGATGCAGCATTTAACGATGTCGTTGATGCAATTCTCGTACGTACAGATTCTTCAAAAATATTTTACTATGCTGTTGTTTGTGCAGTCGTTCTTGCAACGTCGTCTATAACATGCATCACAGGATTGTATCTAAGAAACAAAAAACAAAGATCCACACAAGAAGTTACCGCAAATCAAACCTATACAACTTTTCTTCCAAATCCTATTCGAAATACAACTACATCGTCATCATACAGCAGCTTTAGACGGATGCCAAGTTACTCCTTAATTGAAGAACGTCCTAGTTCAAAACCCAATGAAGAACTTATTGATGAATTATCAATTGAAAGGTAGGCAATGTTAATACCAAAGAAAATATGTAAAATTATTGAAATTTTTCCCTGTCAGGTGTAGAATTGGCTTGAAGAACGTTATTTTGGAAGGAACTTTTGGCCGCGTATACCAAGGAGTCTACACTAGCGAAGGAAGTGTAGAGAAAGATGTACTCGTAAAAACCGTCACTGAAAATGCAACCCAAACCCAAATATCTCTACTTTTACAAGAAGGAATGTCGATGTGTTCATTAAAACATCCCAACATCTTGGGTATTTTGGGGGTGTCGTTAGAAGAAAAATCTGCACCATTCCTACTATTTCCTTTAGACAATTATACAAACTTAAAAAAGTTTTTGCAGAGGTGTAAGTTATGCTCTGAAGGAGTAGCCCATACGTTGACTACACAGGAAGCTGTTGAAATGTCTTTACAAATTGTGGAAGCCATGCACTACATGAGCAAGAAAAATATCTTGCACAAAGATTTGGCCACGAGGAATTGCGTGTAAGTTTTGTATTTTGAATGTTAACAATGTTTAAAACTTTTTGTTTAGGGTAGACAATCGACTGACTGTAAAGGTAACTGACATTGCATTATCTCGTGACTTATTTCCATCCGATTATCACTGTTTGGGTGATAATGAAAATCGGCCTATCAAGTGGTTAGCATTAGAAAGTCTGATCAATAAAACGTTTAATATCAAAACCGAAATTTGGTCGTTTGGTGTTCTTCTGTGGGAATTACTAACGCTTGCTCAACAGCCATATGCGGAAATAGATCCATTTGAGATGTCGGCGTATCTGACAGATGGCTACAGACTTCATCAACCCATTAATTGTCCAGATGAATTGTAAGATAAATTTGATTGCAATAATGGTGAGTTATAACCACACTTTTTGTCCCCAGGTTTGCTTGCATAGCCTACTGTTGGGCAAGAAATCCAAAAGACCGTCCAACTATTCTTCAACTTCAAGTTTGCCTAAAGGAATTCCATATGCAATTAACCAACTATGTATAGTTCGTGCCAAAATATATACAATGTAAGTAACTAAATTGATTTATTTTAGCTTTTAGTAATATCATTACCTTCCTTATCCATTCAAAGCTTTTATTGGCACCAAATAAGTATCATCAGCCTTTTTAAGATGTAAAAGCAGATGGTTTGACAAAAACAAGAATTGAGACTCGAGGTTCGACATTATCAGTCAATCGCTGATAGCCATGATACCAACATTTCTGCTAAATTCTTCAATTTCTACTTCAAATTTTACCACCGGTAAATTTTAAGCAAGTCAAGAGTAAGTGGAGAATTTGGCAGAACTTGGTATCGTAATTACCTAGATTGGCTGAGGAGGCACATTTAATCTTGGAATAATGTTGAAACTCAAATCTCTATCTAGATAACTCAATTCTTGTTTTTGTCAAACTATCTGTTTTTACATCTTAAACAAAATTTTTATAAAAAATTTAAAACAGCCTTACTGCACCAATAAATCTTATTGGTCAGCCAGCCTGACTTTTGCTGTAAGTAAACTGTAGATCGAGATGGGGTTAACCTTTGTTATACCTATATTACTCGTTTTAACCAAGCCTATATAATAATAATTTACGTATTCTGATTTAATCTTTGTTATATAATCTTTGTTATATAGCAAAAGTGAAATCGGAATATGTAGTTTTTGTTGTTTCTAAACCAATATTTGTTATGTTTTCACATTTCAGGTGTTTCAAAAACAAAGAACGAGATTAATAATTACAAAACAATACAAACAAAAGGAGATTGCCAAAGAATTTACATTTATTGTCGTATTATATGTATGTCGAATATTTTATACTATGTATTACATATTCTGAATTTGTTTTCTTTTATATTTTTTTACATAAACTATTAAAAATAAAATTGTTTTATTAGCTTTCAATCATAAATCTTTAATTTATTTTGATTTTTTGACACGTTTGAATGTTACTGTACAATATGACTTGTATATTGTAAATCAATATTCTTGACATAAAATCACTTAAGTAAATAAATAAGCATTGTTATTGATATATATAAAATACAATCGGTATTTTGCCTATTCTATCATAAAAGAACTTTTTAATATGATAACAAAATTCTCGCATATTGTGCATAAGTTTTACAACTAAAAATTAATTAACACAATTAAGGTAAAGAGCGATAGACACATGTACTGCTTTTTCGACTTCCAAGCCATCACACCATGACATGTGTTTCTGACTCGTTAGTCTTCATCAGTATCGCATACTTGTTGTAATCACTTAATTGTGTGCACTTTACGGCTACTGGTCTAAACATTCCATGTGGACGAAGTATTCACGTTTTTTTTTTTTTTTTTTAATTTTTATCCAGGTACTTAGAAGTTTGGTCCATTGTTTGGTTCCTCGCCATAAACTTGTGAAACATCACTTTCTCAAAAGCTTAACTGTAACCAGAATTTTTACCTGCGTAAATCCCTAAAGAAATAACTTCGTATGAAACAAACAAATTTATGAGTTTCTATAAATTACAATCTTAGAAAGTCAAAATTATTCTGAAAATTATTTTATTTTGATATTCCAAAACCATTCAGGTGATATTAAAAGAGGTTGCATAGTTTTTATTGGATTCAATATTGTGAGTAAATTTAAGTAAATTTAGTTTGAACTGCCAGTCGTTAAAAAATTTTACAGCAAATAGATTCCGGAAAAAACTAAATTTCTTATGACCATCTCCATGCTTTGGAGGGCGCGTAAAGTCACAGGCTCTTGGATGGATGGTTGCCACCATTAATAATTAAAACCGAAGTTACAGGCATATTCTCCATTATGTTTAAGCAATTTAAATGTTGAAATCTTTCTGTATGAGATAGGGGTCTATTATATTGAAAGTTGAACGATCCTGTCCTGAGAAAAAAGCTAAGAAAAAGACGTAAGTAACTGGGCAATCCCGACAAGGGATTTGGTAAATAAAATCATAATGGGGTTCAATTTTTGATCTTGGAAAAGAAACTTAAAACCTTGTTTGGGCAATGTAGACCAAATTTAACATTTTTTTCCATATTAAGTTCCGTTCCGTAAGTCTGGAACGTATGAGAAGCTATGAAAGTTTTACGTGAGATTTTCATAATTGGTTTACATCATCCTAGGATGGTCATGATGATCACTAGATCATCATCATTTCAGAAAAACTTTAAAACAATTTGGCAATGGATATCAACGTCAGTATAAATTCCAAAAGCCAACCATGCTACATTTCTAATTTAATAACTGGGGTTGAAATTGCCCCACCAGTAGGTCATTCAGTTAAACTACTAATGCTTCGATAAAAACTTCTACGTTTTTTCTACGAAAAAAAATGGTTCATCATATTGATGAAAACTTCATAATTTTTACGTCAATGAACAAGCTTCATTACATTGTTGAATAAAAATCATCAAAACAATAATTTTCTTCATCAATAAAATGAATTTTTTATCAAAACGATCATAATCATCAGCGCAAAAATAATGAGTAATATGTACCTTTTTATCAACATTACTAGAGCTGATAAATGCATCTGTACTGTAACTTTGAACAGATCTGAATTTTTCATAAGTTGCATCAGTTGTTTTCAGACAAAAAAAAACTTGATTTCGTCAGAAAATATCTAGTAACACAGCTTTACAAACAGAAACCAACGATATCTTCTCTTGCCTTAAGGGGAGAAACACATGGAAACGGTCAAAAATGACGAGGAATTTCGGGATTTTTTTCTGAAGTCAGTACTACAACAATCGTTTTCAACTTTGGATGCTATTTTATTGCATATTCGAAGACTTGAAAAAAAATTTTTTCAATGGAAAATTTTCCGTTGCCCGAAACTTTAAACGCGATTATCTCTAAACTACATTTTCGCAATCTGCGGCAGCGATAACAAAAAAACTATTCATCCGATTCACTTCAACCAAATTTTTTTAGACACGTAATTGCAAACCCTTATCGATAAACCTCCAATATCTCAAAAAAAAAAAAATTTTTTAAATGCATTTTGCATAAAAATGTTCGGTGAAAATCCGATCTTTTTTATCTGAGTGCCGCCATTTTTACAATATTCAACATTTTTAACTTTTTTTAAGTTTATCGACAGCGTACTTTCATACAGAATTTAATGGTTTTTGAAATTTTTGTTTCAGATGAAAAATGAAAAAACTACAGCTGCCGCAATTTGACGTCGCGGGAAAAATTCGTTTAACAACAATTGGTTGCAGTCAGCTAATGAATAATTATTTTCCATTGAAAAAATGTTTTTCAAGTCTTCGAATATCAAATAAAATAGCCTCTAAAGTTGAAAACGATTGGTGTAGTACTGACTTCAGAAAAAAATCCCGAAATTCCTTGTCATTTTTGACCGTTTCCATGTGTTTCCCCCCTTAATACTTACAGCATGCCAGTAAGCGTGTCTGCAGGGCGGACTCACCGACACCCTTAATGAAAGACAAATCTGCACACATACATTTTTCGAACTTGGCATAGCTCTGCCATAGTCAACCCAGCTAGACAACTTTTCTATGCTTCTTTGACTTCAAATTTTCAATATTTCACTTAAAAGTTGATAAATCCTCATTCTAAATACGTAAAAGCCCTCGTATCCGAAAATTCTTAGAATTTATCGCGTCACCCAAAAGATTATCTGGCCGCGACTCGGAGGGTTGGAGGTCAAGCGTAGGCAGACTTCGGTTTCATGTTGTGGTATTCATTTCAACCAACCATCTATCCGAAATATTCGCTATTCGAACAGAAATAGGTCTCGTTCATTTCGGATCCGAGGGCTTTTACTTAGATGCAATACTGTGTTTTAGTAGGTGGAAACGGTCACAGTTGACTTCTAGCCGTGTTACTGCTAACAACATATACTAGAAACTTATTTAAAGGGAGTGTAGAGAATTCTTCTTAAAAAATAATATAAAAATGTCTATAAACAACAGTGAAAACCGCACAAATATTAACTAAGATATAGCCTTTGAATTTCAACCAACCACGGTCGGCAACGTCACGTAAACTCGAGAAATATGGTTGCAGGTCATTACTATGCGACTGATACGACTCGATATTTCGTCTTCTCCTGACTTAAAACATTGTATCTTGGGAACGATACATCACAACGATATGCGATTTAAAAATTTGTTATTCGAATTTGTTATTCGAATCTTTTAATGTGTGGAACTGCTTCAAGATTCACTGTCTAAGTACATCCCTAATTTTCGAGTGCAATTAACTTTCCAGTAAATATCTTCCTAGTCTCTCGTACATACCGGGCATTAGAGATAAATTTATTTATGTGTTTGTTTAAGACTGTCCCTGACATTAGATTCAACTCAAATTGTTCCCACAAAGACTTACGTTTCCAAAACTAAAGATTGCCCCTTTATTCGATGCAAGTTGTGATTTTGTTTACCAAGTTGTTTGTCAGGATTTTCCAGCTGCTGATGAAGGAACGACCAAAAGGAAGCCAAATGTATCATAACACATGGATATGATACACTCACATGGTCACTAATCATCATCGTATAAACATTGATGATGTTGAATCGTAAAAATTTGCGAGAAGAAAGCATGCGAATTGAAGTCATAGACAACAGAAATACATATGAACCTTAAAAAAAGATGTCGCTAATTTCGATGAAAGCCAAAAACTTGTTCTGATCTTACAGCCTTTTGCGGGTAAAGAGGAGGTTAACTAAAATTTGAGGAATCATCTTCCATTTTTCAACTATTGAACATTAAGATATAGAATTCTTTGGAATTGTTTGGAAATCCTCGGAATACTTGGTAATTGGAAATCACTAAAGTTCGATATAATTTCACTTGTTTGGAAATTCATAAAATTTCTTGGAACTCCCTAATATCTCTTACATTCTTCAGCATATGGAAATTGTTGAAATCCCCTTTTATTCAATCCCAAAAGTTGGCCAGATTGCAAGTATAAATATTTTGAAGTAATAGGACATCACTGCATATACAACCACGAGGCATTTGACGGTTAGAATCTTTATTAAGATTTTAGATTCATTTGGAAAATAGTCAAATTAATTTATAATTTCTATTCAGCAATCTGAGTCTGACGAGATCAAATCCACATTCAAAATGTAGATGAGATCGACACAATTAGTTATCCAGTAAACCAGTTTGAAATGTATAATTTTCGTTTGTTAGTTCTTCATTCGATGATGATTCTTAGTGCGACCCTGCAGATCAGATAGATTTTAGAATTATGTGTTGTAGAAACTTTTATGTATTTATAGGTAAGGTAAGATCTTCTTATTCTGTTTCCTTCTCAATATTATGAAGCTTCTCAAACTTTCTGATTTTTATAACTTAAAATGAGTTACTAATGTATAGATTTTTAATTGGCCGATTGAAATGAATTTTGTAAATAGATTTAATTGTTTTTCTTATTTTTAATATTTTTCTCTTCAAAAAATAAATTTTCTTATAAAAAGAAACTGCTAAGTAAAAGCGCTCTCTAGCGGGCTAACCTACTTGACTAAATTTGGTTTGAAACGCAAATACTTCGAGTTTTATTTATGATGCGAAAATATATAAAATTAATCCTGTTGAAAAGAGCGCATATAGGGTGTTCCCTTGGTATTGGTATGATTAAATGTTATTTTTTGTAGATTACATCTGCCACAAATTCAAAACAATACCAAAGACAGCATCACCAAAAGTTACTATGTACAGCAGAGGTGGCGAACAGGTCGATCGCGAAACAATTTTTAGTCGATTATAGCCGCCGATATTAGTCGTGATTCATAAAAAGCCGAGGAGAAAACCGCTGGTGATATTTTATGTACAAATGAAGGGAAATTAGACAAAATCTAAGAAAATCTTTAGAAATCGAAGGTAATCCAAGGATATCTTAGAAATTACAGATAATCTTGCATTTTCAACTTTCTCGAAAGGAAATCGTGAGACAATCCAAAGGAAAACCGAAGGAAATTTTAGGAAATTTGATGTATAAGTGAAGGGAAATTTGAGAAAATCTAAAGAAATCTTAGGCAATCTAGGAAATCTAAGGAAATCCAAGGATATCTTAGAAATTACAGAGAATCTTGAATTTTCAACTTTTTCGAAAGGAAATCATGAGACAATCCAAAGGAAAACCGAAGGAAATTTTAGGAAATTTGATGTACAAGTGAAGGGAAATTTGAGAAAATCTAAGGAAATCTTAGGAAATCCAAGGATATCTTAGAAACTACAGATAATCTTGCATTTTCAACTATTTCGAAAGGAAATCAAGAGACGATCCAAATGAAAACCCATGGAAATTTTAGGGCATCTGGGAAAATCTAGAGAAATCCAAGAAATTGTCCAGAAAGGAAATCTGGTGTAAATTGGATTTGTGGTTTCCTTCTCGTTTCTCGTAATAAGCTAAGAAAATATGTTTTTTTCTTTTTTGTCTACTTTTACCTTAATAAATACTATTCGAGTATTATTTATATGTCAATAGTCAATATAATATTAATATTATAGTAGATCGCGAAAAATGTTTAAGAAACACATAGTCAATCGTATATATAATGAAGTTGGCCACCCCTGATGTACCAGTAGGGGTGCGCGATTATCAAATTTCATAATCGATTATCGATTATGAAAAATAATCGATATTTAACCCATAATCGATTAGTGACCCATAATCAATTATTGACCCATAATCGATTATTAACTCAAAATCTATTATTATTGACCTATAATCTGTTACTTACAAGGCATAATCGATTTTACGCTTTTGAAAAAATGCCAAAAACAAAACCATCGCTTTTTACCCAAAATAATCAACTATTTTCATAATCGATAATTCTGTAATCGATTATTATTTGTAATTTTCATAATTAATGCTAGGGCAAGCGTTGTTACGACGTTTTTCCAGTCTATGTCTATAATCGATTATTTTTATACTTATTCGATTATGTCTGAATCGATTTGCATGTTATAGCTGCTATAGACTGATGGCCAATAGATGGACCATATGATGGGTGCACACAATGGT
Organism: Cantharis nigra; assembly: GCA_958510845.1. Lineage (NCBI taxonomy): Eukaryota > Metazoa > Arthropoda > Insecta > Coleoptera > Cantharidae > Cantharis > Cantharis nigra. Next base: position 25,026,929 of record OY294034.1, read on the forward strand.
TTTTTTGGTTTATTTCTTGATTTACATGGAAATTGTTAGTCATACATTAATTAAAAATTTCAGAGGTGTTTCTGGGTGAAATTGCCAAGACTCCTATGAACTAATTTCACCCAGAAACACCTCTAAAATTCCATATCAATAATAGGCCTAATCAAAAACCTCAAAGACCTCTTAAATTGTCACCAATCACACTTCCATGTAAATCTCATGGGAAATAAATGTAAACAAACCAATGTGTGCACCCATCAACCATCTGGTCACCGCTGCCGGCCATTTCCTGACGTCACGCTTTTCCAGATTATAATCGATAATTTTTATACTTATTCGATGAGTTTCACAATCCATTATTTTCATGATCGATTAATTGATTGTTATGAATTATCATAATCGATTATGATACTCGATAAATCGATTATTTGCGCACCCCTTTCAAAAAATGTAAATTCATTGAATAATATGATTATATAAATTGCCATTACTGAAGCACCCCGTACAATATTCCGTGTGCAATAAGTACTAAGACAGAAAAATATCTCAAAAATAAGGAAGATAGAATAGAAAAATATTTCCGACAAAAGTTTTAGAGTGTCAAGAGGGAAACAATGGGATAATCAAAACTTTCGTGAAAGTTTTCAACGACATATACACAGAACTTTATTTAGATTAATAAATTGTATTCTGTTCTTTCTAGAACACAAAAATGTATTTTACTTTAGATAAAACTGTATAGCAATAACGGCAGAGTATTATACCCAATATATCTTGGAAACTATAGAATAAAAAATATTAAGATGCGGTTTACGGTAAGTTTTAAAATACCAAATATTTGGTAATCACTAATTAATCACTAAAATATAATAAAAAACGTAAAATAAAATAAGTATTGCAGTTGTCATTCTATTTTTATTTCAACAAATGTATAATATACATTAATCTGGTGTTCCTGGTTGATAGTAAGGCCATAATCTATGATCAATGGATGAAAAGTCATCGCAATATTGAGCAATATTTGCTAGATATGTTGTTAAATAATATAGTTCATTATCGGTTTCATACTCCTCGAAACTATATGGAGTTATTAGCAATCCATTACTTCGATTAAAATAAAGATTATCTACTTTGTCATCAATGATTATTGTGTTTGTAAAATCGTATTGTGGGTATTCGTCCCACAGCACTTGAAGTGGTTTGGTCTAAAAATGGAGAAATTAATACCTGTAGATTGAAAAAAAATCAACTTACTAGAATTGCCGGTCCAAGTGAAATTGTTTTGACTCTCATATGAGTCAAATCCAAACAGGCCATTATTCGAAAGTTTGCGTTTTGCCACACTCCTAGCGAACGTAGTTTTTTCATTAATAAATCACTTTCTGTCCCTGACCAAATTACTATGTCGTAAAAATTATAAAGGGTTGTTAAAAAGCTGTGGAGATATGGTCTAGTTTTATGCTCTCTTTTAGGTGCACCCTCATGAAAATCAGCTAGTGTTCTGTCAATATCCAAAACTAATAATTTTTTTCCTGCTCGTGGTGGACTTATGGTTTTTATATGGGCATTTTGAAACATTTTCTGTATCTTAAAATTATTTTCATGTAATTACAAAAGTAGAAACTTAATTTTAAAAATCATTTATATTGCTTTTTGAAGTATTCCATGTATTCAGAAAAATGAACTTGGTATCCCACTTGGTGTGGAAAAAACAATAATTCCATCACCCTTCCAGACGGCAAATCACCCGAACCTCGATAAAATATTTCATAGTTTATAGTTTTCATAGTTCAGAAACTAAATTCATAATATTGATGAATTTTGTTCATCAATAAGATGAATTTTGTTCGCAAAATTTATGATGACAGGCTCAGTACAGAGCCGACAAGACCAAGCAGTAGGTGCAATGTTATGCAGTGTAAGTAGCATTATTTAATTTATTAAATTATCAAACCCAGTTATTCACCTCCCGACTTAGAGATTCCTCGATACAAAGCGAGCTATGCCTCATAATTCGTCAATTTGTTGCAAAACCGGGGAATCACCTACTTTTTTATTTTGCCATCTAGTTAGCAGTTAATTTTGTAACTTTTATTTAACCATTTAGTAGTTTGAGGAAAAAATCGCGCGTAAAAAATTTTCCCTCTCGGCATTCTGTAGTAAACCGGTGCTAGTTGTACAATTTGACAAACAATTTCACTACTATATTGAAATTTCTAATCTTAAAAAGAAAGCTTTTTGACTTCCACCTGATAATTTGACATTCTAAAATGTTAACTACCTCAACCTAAACTAACCTAATTTAAACTCTACTCTAACCTAATCCTAACTAACGGAGTTTTTCGTTGATATTTTAATTTTTTGGCTTACTTGCATTGACTTTATTCTGCAATGTTGGTAATACTTTTCATCATAATGTGAACCTTGTTTTCGTAGTAAAAATAAGTAAAGAAAATAAAATCGTTTTAAGAGGAATATTTGCAGGAAGCCAACTTGCAAAATGTGAAATTGCTGTTGTCAAATTACCAGAAATGAACATTTCCGAATCCAATTCATGTAAACGTTATGCGTTTTGGTGTAAAAATTACGCCAAAACTAGTTAATCCCAACGATGAATCTCCTAAACCAGATTTAAATTGGGAATACCCCCATATAAGATATCCCATAGAAAATATTACATATGGCATTACAGCAGGGCTCGACATTAACGACCCGGGAAAAATTTGTTGAAAGGGCCGAATAATTCTAATCCTTAAATAATGTGGATAATAATGAACAACATTTTTTCTGTAAAATACAGTTTGTATTATATCAGCGGTCGTTCGGGAAATTTCCAGAATTCCCGATTGGCCCATCCGCCCCTGCTTTACAAGGGCTTTATACTAATTTATTTAATAGTAATCACTAATAATTATCAACTGAGAATTGCAACAGTGAAAATAAATTAAAGTAAACCGTCCTATGTAATCAATTGATACCATAAATGAATAAAATGTAAAATTCAGCGGCAATTGGAATTTTGAGGTTAGGTGTTGGTAACTGGGCGTAGTGGTTTAAAATTCATTTTACTGAATACGGAAGAAGTGTTCGTATTAGGAAAATATTCATAAAAGTTACTCACTGTTTTTTTCTTGAATTTATGTATAACTTGAAGAACGACAACTGCAATTTGTAACAAATAATTTTAACTGCCGCTTGGGTAAAACGCGGTAGTGCCAACTGCTGGAGTAAAAGTTTCCAAACAAAAAAATTTGAAAAATGCGGGAAATTTAAAAATATAACCTTGTTACAATAATTAATCATTTTAGTAAAATTTAGAAAATATAATTAAATTGTGGACGAGTGTGAGGTTGACTTTGAACAACATATTATCTGTTAACCCTGACTAAGGGGCTATTATATCTGCGAGGATTGTTGAACATTATTCCATATTAAAATAATAGTGTGATCCGTCCCTGGATTTTGTAAGTTTGTAATATGGAAACTTTCACGATAAAGTAACTTCTTAATTCCAAAATTTTAATATAACTTTGCTCTCGAGCATTATTCTAGGTCTGCCACTGTATGTGGTCTATGTAGATTAGGGGGCTCGCTGTGTTGTAAATCCGTGCAAAAAGCTTAAATAATTATTCACACTGTATTTTACGATCTCGTTTTGTAGGGTTGAAGATTGTTAAAAGAATTTAATGGCAATGACTATTAACGATATTTTTATAAGGGTGTTAATTTACTTGGTAAATATACAACAAGAAGGGTGCGCGTAAAAGTGTTGTTAATTTATTCAAAAAATATAACTCCTTTAATCGTTTTCCAAGTGTTGTAATCCTGTAGGGAAGTGATAAACGCGTTAAGAAGTAAATAATGGCAATTATAAAGTTTAATGATGAAAGGCAAAGCGTTGTAAAAATGAAACTTAATGCAAGGGCTTATAAATTGGATTAAAATATGGATGAAAATATAATAATATAATTTTTAAAAACCAACATCATATAAAAAATCCGGAGTTTTTCTATTTAATTTCATGGTTTAGCATTAGAGAAATACTGTTTGTAAACAATAATTTATTTTTTTGTTTTCCATAATTATATGTATTTTAAAGTAATTATGAAAAGTGTACTATTTTTTAAATACCTCCTTTTGATCTAGACACTTCTCAAAAATCATTTGTATAAAATAACCATGACTATAACTTGAAAGAATTATAACATTCTTGGTCAATAAAAAGGTTAATTATGCAATTAGAAATAAATAATTTTATGTAACCTTGAAACTAAACTCAGGTATAACTAAATAGTTAAAGAATTATTATTTATCCTGTGATTATCACGCCAACTTTTCTTAAGCGTTTAAAGGAGATCAGTTTAAACAAGTTGTCATTTATACCAACATGTTCGCAAAAATGAAGCTCCAAATTGTTTTGGTTTACATAATTGGTTTTTGTTTTTGGAAAGGTATGTGATAGCTTTTGTATTACTTACATCTAAATTTGCGATTTAGTTCCCGCTATTAGAATAACCCCAAAATTGGGCTTCGATTCCAGTCCAGGAATTAGGACCGAATATCAGTATGGAAATTCAAATTTGGACAAATTTAGATATCAAAATGGCAATTCAGACTTCTCAAATGATAATCCTATTATATGCATTTCCAATAATTGCAATAACACTGAAGTGAAAACCGAGACTGGAGTTTCGGCAGATGTGACCGTCCACGTTAACACCAAAGTGGAAGTTCAGAAAACCGATGTGCAAAAGAAAGAAGAAGTTCCAGATATTCCAATCGTTATAGGCACCAAAAGTGTTAATTCGCAAGACACTTATCCAGAGTATAACTTTGGTCAACCAAAAAACAACTTCATACCTTCAGTTGTCAGTCCAAATTACCAACCCCAAATTCCCTTATATCAACCCAATCCTCAAATTGGAAAACCCAACTATTATCAACCTACGTATAATAACCGACTGGGACCCTCCTATACTACAATTCAAAACCAAGGTTGGCCTGATGTACGTTGGTACGTAAAACAACCCGGCAGCACAATTTACAACCCCTTAGAGTTCAAAAAAACCTTCACCAACACCAACACGTGGTCTCCTTTAAAATTCAACTACGTGAACAATCCTATTGTAAAAACTCTTCCAAAATGGAATTTATGTAATTTATGCCCTAACCCTCAGGAAAATTATGCTCCCAATGTCAGAACCTACACTCGAAGTGCACCTTCACCACCACAAGTGAATGGAAAATTGGGTTCGTTGGTTTAGTTTATAATAATTTTGAGTACCAAATTAATTTCTTTTTAAAAATCTGATACTGCTAAGTTTTATATGTAGAGTAAAAATTATTTTTAAGAAATAAAAGTTTTTTTAATAATTTGGTTTAATTATTATTTAAATATATTAATAAGTAATAATGAAATTCAAAATAAATTTATGATGTTAATTTTTTAATTTGACGAAGGTTAAACGAAAGTTTAAATGTTAACTCCTTCAGTACACCGGTATTTATATAAAACAAATTATATTTTTTGTACAATTTTTTAAATATATTAAATAAACGCGTAATAAATTAAAAATTTCTAATACAGTGTGTTCTAAAATTACGAAACAAATTTCTGAAATTTAATAGTCTTTGTTATAGACCTGTTATGTTCTTATTTACACAGGAAAAAAAAATTGTGTATTTCTCAAGGTCAAAGAACCGATGCGAATCATACCAAACGTTCCTGGGGCTGATGTCTGAAAATTTTTTTTTAACTGATAAAATTTGGAATTTAAACCATCCAACTTCTTTATTTTTTTAATTAAAATAATTAAAACTTTATACTGCCCCCATTGTATCCGTCAGAAAAAAGAAATTGTTTAATGATTAAGCTTCAGATTGCAGATATATAAAAATAAAATAATAAAACAATAAAACCCAGCAGAAGCAATAGAAAACTCTATGATTTTCACCATTTGCATGAGAAAATCTCTTGCTACCTGAAGCAATGGAATGGCATACCCAAACTTTGGCTCTGGGGGAAGAGATTGAATATGAGAAATATAGTGGTAGTATGGTAATCAGAAGCAATAACATCCCAAGTAACAATTTAAGCCAGTCAAGAGCCTGTACCTGTACATGTGACCGGCTTATGACAATCTTGTGACAGGTTTCACACAGGCAATTAGGCCCACTTCAGGGACCTCTGTCAGGTACCTGGATAAGCACATGCCACGTACCTGTATAAGCACCGACCAGTGTATTCGATAAACAAAAAATACTTTTAAATCTGAAGTCAAACTCTACCAGTTTCTTCTTCTTGTGCACTTTTAACAACTGAAAAAAATTTCTTGGCGAATTATCTCGGTGGTTTGCCAAAGCTTTTCGAAGTCGATAGTCAAAATAAAATTTAAAGTTTTGACTTTAGTCGGAATCGATCCGTGTAGTAACGGCAATGCACTTGGGCGTCTTCCATTGCAATAGAATTCTTGGAAAAGAGAATTATTTCCCTTATTTCTGTCCTTCCCGGGGTTTACTTTTTGGATAAAGTGAAAATGGGAAAATGGGAATGAAAATCACCGATATAATATAACAACTGAGTTTCTTCTCAATGTATGTGGTATGTGCACCAAGTATTATCTCATACATAAAGAAGTTACTAGTTTACAAAGGCTCTGAACCACAAAAATGTAATGCATTTCGTTTTGAGGTTTTCCCAGGCAGATCACACCTCGATGATTTGTCGTTGTCTTCTAAAGGAAAACGATCAAGGGTCAAGTTTCCGCCTTCCGTCATATTGGTATCTAAACAACCTACTATGCTACTGGGCATAGTTTTGGTATAACTAGTAAGGAAAATCCAATGTATTTTTCTAAAATTAAGTGAAAAGCGTACTTAGTAAAAATTAATTGATTAGTAAAACAAAATTTGTTATTTTAAAATAAAAATTAAATATGTGAATTTAGTTCGGAAATATTAACTTAAGGTAAAATGCATATGTTTTGTTTTTGAGCGCGGTCGTAGGCTAGTACACTAGCAGTTAGAATGCTAGACTGCTATGTCGGAGTCGTGGGTTCAATCCCCACAACTGGCCGTGAGCCGTTTCGACCGTGTCTCTCTCACAAGATGTTGGTAACATCTTTGAGGTATTAAATGTAATATTAAAGTGTGGTTGAATTGTTTTGTTCTGTGTACGCGATTTTCACGTAAAGATATCGGCTGTATAGTTTTTGAATAATTAATTTTTTAAAGTTTTCTCGTGGTGCCAAATATGTAATAATACACAAGTAAACTAAAAAAATTAAATATTTATTATAAATAAAATTTAATAATATTAATTTCTTTTATTAAGTAAGATTTCCCTTAACCATCACATCATCCCCAAAACCACTACAAATCAATGTTCCGAGAGGTGTGTTAAATTATACAGAGTGTCACAGTTAAGTTACGTAACAAAACTCAAAATAATTGTTGTACGTAATTAACACATTGACGATCACTTAACTGCAGGTTCATAATTTAAAATTAGAAAGTACTGATTTTCTTCTGGTTTCTCAAAAATTAGTTGTTTGGGGTATTACTTGTTATATTTCCATTATTATTAATTGCACTGGCAACTTCGTCATATGTTTTTGGTACTCCAAGATTTGGATTAAAATTGGAACCACTACTACTAGCTGCATAAGTACCATAACTATTTCCTTGTGAGGCAGGATTTAAACGATTCAATATATTGGGAATCATCTGCAATATATTTTCAAAATGAGATTAAAATTTACCTATCCCATATTAGTTTTACTAGATTTTGTGGAAGAACAGCAGCTGATTGAAGAAGTCCAGCTGGAATCATAGAAGGAAGTCCTGCTGGCGGTTGTGCATTAAAATTAGGAAATCCTTGCATTAATGGCAATCCTGATAACATTGGAAGCCCTTGCATTGGGGGAAATCCTAAATTTAATCCATTATTTGGTGCCATAAATGGAATACCGGGCATACCTAGCCCCATACCTGGTGTTAGCCCTCTTTGTTGATTTTGCATGCTGTGAAAATATTTATAATTAATAATCAATTAAAATTAGTTTCAAAAATAGCCCACGTATTTTGGAATTCCTGATTTATGTTGGAAAAGCTAGTTAGAGCTTGTTGAAGAAGAGTATTTAAATCAGTAGGTGAAGCCATGGATGGATTCCCTCTAGAATCTAACGGAATTTGTTGATTTCCATAAACTCCATTTCTGTTTTGGAATGGATCATTGGGTGAGCTAATACTTCCACTATAAGCAAATCCTTGTCCATTTTGCGATGGATTGTTTGCTAATTGCGGAGCTAATAAAGCAAAATAGAAACAAACATAAAAAAGGATTAAAATAATTTAAAGTACGTACCACTTCGACTACTGGAGATAATAAAAATTACAAACAAAATAAGTTGGGGTTGCATTTTGGATATTAAAAACCTCGACTGGATGATTTTGTGGACAAATTACACTAAATGTTGATTTTAAAAGATTTTCGCTTCAATTTTAAGTTAAAATTTCAATTAACGACTAACAACGATATAAAACGACTAAATTGGTAATTTTTGGATGACCTTTGCTTGCCATATTAAAAAGCATTATAAATACTATTATTTAGTAGGTAGGTTGTGTTTCCATTGAACTACCAGCAATTATACGAGAAAATGTAAAAATAAATACAGCATTATTGATATATCATAGAGGTTATCAAAAGATAATTTTGTTTAATTCACTTTTTATCATTAAGTGCATAATTATGTCTTTAAGACCCATTATTGTAAATTACGATAAAACCCACCTTCACACTTTCTAATGTCAAAACAAAACAAAACAATAATATCCTGTTGTCACTAATTTATGGCGCTACGCTGACTGCCACCAAAGCGACCAATAAAATCTGCAGTTTTAAAAACTGCTGCAGAAACAAAACTACTATCAACAGTATCGCGACAATCACATAAATGATTCTCCAAAATAAAATAAAATAAAACTTTAGGTTTAACTAGGATAATTGTTTTTCTTTGTATATTATAAAGTAACAGTGAATTTGTTAAAATTTAAAATAGCTAATTTAATCAAATTTTTGGTTTTTGACTTTTGGTGGCTTCGGGATTGCTTTTAATAAGTTTCTAGGTTTAAAGATCTGTGTATTTCAAATTCTCTCCCAAAATGTCCCATTTTGAAATGATAGTATTCTGAACTAAAAAAATGAGAATAAAAATATTTGAGGTATTTTGACTTGCGGAATTTTATCCCGTCAATTGTTTTAGACATTGTTTTATTATATTGAAAAGAAACCTTCTATTCTTTCAATACAAATAAATACTATATCTAGGTAGGTAGCAAGGTATCCCCCAACATCCTAATAATTGCACAGTTTTATATTTTCTCGCGTATAGATTGAACCCAAAAAAGCCAATGCTGAATAAATTTTTATATTTTTATATATTTTGAAGCATTTGAAATTCTGTCTAAATGCGCATAGTTTAGCAAGTGTAATTTTGGATAAAAGTTTGAATAGGTTCGAAACGTATTTTTATCTAACACTAGAAGGAAATTATAAAAAACGTAAAAGATTGGTTTTATATTAAAGAAGTTATGAATAAATTTTAAACAATTAAAGAAAAATTTAGTAATTTAAAAAATTAATTTTTGATTTTAAAATAATTATTTTGCAAGGACGAAACATCGAAATCGTAGGCTAGGTGATAAAACATTTTATTTATTTTTTTAATTAGCATTATTTAAGTAATTCAATTAAAATAGTAGAATATTTGGAAATGTTTTACAAAACACCAGGGTATATTATACCTGGTATATATTATATATATATATTAATACTATACAATATAAAGTCGTACATTCCCGAAGGAACATGACTGTTCATTTCGGACTTAACACATCCGTTTATCGAAGTGGATTAATCCTCATTATCTCAACATGTCATAAGTAGTACATATTTACAACTTTACACTTGTTTTTACATCCGTTGTCATTGCATTCCAAAATTTTCTATCTTTCACCTTCTCTCTCCAGTTCTTGATTCCCATACTTCGTAGATCCTCTTCTACCTGGTCGTACCGTCTCAAGTTTGGTCTCCCTCTCCCGCGGTCCTCCATCGGTTTCCACTTAGTAATTCTTCTTATCACATCATCCTTGTTCTTCCTCAATATGTGACCAAACAATCGTAATCTTAGCGACTTGATCACTTTAACTATATCTTCGTTTCCAACTTCTCTCAGTATTTCATGATTCATCATAGGTCTGCTATCTTGTTCACTAATTTTCACTGGTCACGCATTACCTTCCTCATCTTTTATCTTTCATCTTTTCTACTAAGGCACATTGCTTCCGTTGCGTACGTTGCCACCGGTCTAATTATGGTCTAATTATTATCTTAATGTTTGTCTTTCTTGATAGCTTTTTATCGCTTAGCAGGTGTCTATTTGCTTGTTGCAATCTTTTTCTAATTTCTTGGTCTTTTCTGTTTCTATTATTTATCTGTGTTCCTAGGTATATGAAGCCATTCACCTCTTCGTATGTCTGGTCTCCGATTTTCAGCTCACCTCGGACTTGTATGTCTTCTCGTTGACATCTCATGTACTTCGTTTTCTTTTCATTTATCTCCAAGCCCATCTGTTTTGCTGTTTCTCTTATTTCTTATATTTTACTTATTAGTCCTCTTCTCGATCTTGACACAATAACAACATCGTCCACATATGCTACCACCTGCGTTTTTTTTGTTAATTATTGTGCCATTCACCTTTATCTTTCTCATGATCTTTTCTAGCAGTATATTAAACAAGGTTGCTGACATAGCATCTTTTTGCCTTACTCCACAATTTATCAATGTTTATCAATTGTCTCGATCCTGCTCCTTATTTGTGTTGAGGTAAGTCAATCTTGCTTCTCTTTTCTCTTTCTCCATCCTTTCGCAATCCTGATGAAACCATCCCGTATCTCTCTTGACTTATTGTTTATATCCTATAACTGTCTTTGCTGCTGTTGCTATACATTCCGTAATGATATAAAATTCCTCGTCTACCCCTTTGCCTTTTTTACTAGCTTTTACAGATGTTTGGATCATACTTTCATATTTATTCTTTATTTCTTCATCCTTTAGTTTTTCTGTAGCAAGCTGTTTATTTCTGCTTCTCTTTACTTTGTTTATCGTTCTCTCTTCATTTTTATTTTTGCCATTACCAAGTAGTAGTCCGTTTCAGCGATCGCTTCTCTATATGATCTTACATCAGTAATCAATGATTTTCGCTTTCTTATAATTAAAACGTGATCTATTTGGTTTCCTTCATCTTGTTCTCCTCCAGGCCAGACCCAGGTTATTTTGTGTATTTTTTTATGTTTATATCTGGTACTACTAATATCCATATTTAGCCTGCTGCCATGTTGCAAAGTCTCTTTCTATTATCACTTGTTTCTCTTTGTATCGTATGTTTTCGCTACCTCGCTTACATACTCTTCCTTCCCTATTTTGGCATTAAAATCTCCCATCAATACCAATATGTCTTTCGTTTCTTTTTTCTCACATAATTCTTCTAGTTTTTCGTTGAATCTTTCTTTTTTTATTTCATTGGTATCCTCGGTTGGTGCATATGTAAAAACTATTGTCATATTTGCGGGTTTTTTTTTATTCTCATGTACGCCATTCTTCCGTTAACTGGGTGGAATTGTACTATGCTATCTGCCTCATTTTTTTTCATCATAAAATCTATTCCATTTCTTCTTTGTGCTTCTGAGTACAACATAATATACTCTCTTCCGGACATCTCTACTTGTCCCGTCCGTCTAATTTCCTGCAATGCTGCTATTTCTACCCTATATCTCTTTAACCTATTCTCGACTTCTTCCATTTTCCCTCTCTTAACATTGTCCGTACATTCCATGTTCTTATTCTAATTATTTCCTGCTTTTTATCATTTTCCTTTATTTTCTTTCCATTTCTTCTTTTCATATGTGCCCACTCATCATTTCCTATTTCATGCCTTGTTCGTATATTTCCCCAACCTCTATCTCTGGAGTGTCGGTCTGGGGATGTCCAGACGCTCCGTTCTTAATATGTATTAGTTTTTTGCTTGCTGGGTTTTTTTTACTTTCAAATAGTAAAATATAATAGAAATAACTTATAAAGAGCAGAATTTTGAATTTCCTATTCTTTACTGGACTATACTGTCACAAGTGGTAATGTATAAACTATAAATAAAAGCATAATTTATTAATGTAATGAAATAGATTTCCACTTGAAGCTCCCTCGTATGTAAAGTTGACAATGTATTATTGTAGTAATAATTAATAAGAAGAAGGGGAAGCATCAAGCGGTGCAAAATAATTAATAAATTAGTCAGAAGTCGTCAAGAAGTGACCAAGTGAATCTGAAGAGGTCAAGATGTGACCGCTTGATGATTCCACCCTCCCCAGGGTGTAAATGTAGAGTAAGTTATAGATTTAAGCATGTAAATAGTTATTAGTATTAATTCATATTTTTATATAATAAATAACTTATTTTGATACATCTGTGCTTCACAATTAATTCAGTACCAAATCAACCCTACTCGTCTCAACCTAAGTAAACCATTTAGCTCACAACCATCTGACTACACAACCCCAAATTTAGAAACCCAAAATATTTGCGACAATACCATACCTAAGATACAAAGGGAGAGCCCCACTTGTAAATTCATGATTTGCGAAGGTCGGTCAACCACTTCAATCGCCGACTATAAGATCAAAGCGGCCAAAAGTAGGAATTTAAAAATTTGATTTGCGCAACAATAATAATAAACATCTTCTATAATTTTATATAATACTGTGTAAACACAGAAAAAAAACAGTGGTGTGTATTTAACGAAATTCGTCGTTAATATTACTACATTTTGATCCTATGAAACTTTTCGTTAATATTACCACAAGCATTTCGTTAATATTACTACGGTAGTAGTGGAAATAGTAACAAATATATTAGTAATATTTACTACGTTCTTCGTTAATATTATTACATTTTGATCCTATGAAACCTGTCGTTAATATTACCACAAGCATTTAGTTAATATTACTACGGTAGTAGTAGTAATAGTAATGATTATATTAGCAATATTTACTACGTTCTTCGTTAATATTCTTTACAAAAATTTATAGTAATTGTTACGAAATTTTCGTCAAATTTGTGTAGTTATATTTACGAATAGTCAATAAAATGTTAACGAACTACAATTTTACGAAAATTTATAGTAATAGCAACGGTAATAGTTACGAAAATTTCGTTAAATTTGTGTAGCAACATTTACGAATAGTTAATAAAATATTAACGAACTACAATTTTAGGATTTTACGAAAAATTAGTAATAGTTACGAAATTTTCATTAAATTTGTGTAGTTATATTTACGAATAGCGTGGAGTAATATTAAGGCTGCGATTTTTCATTTGGACGAAAAAATTTTCAACAGGTGGCGCAATTATCTAAATTTAAAATTGGATGCCTTTCATTGGTTGGAAAAAATGAAATAAAAATTTGATTGGTTTTAAAAGGCGGTTTTTTTCAAATCATTCAAATTATAGTCTAAACAAAACTTCAGTTACAGCACTTATAATACTTGATGTTAAAACGATTTCAATGCAGAATATTAAAGGTTACAATGCTAACTACACTATGATGTATTTTAAATTGTAATTAATATATTTTTTTTTATATAAAATCGCAAATTAAATAAATCAAAATTTTAATCCGTTATCAAAACAGATTAAAAAATATATCATAGTGTTCGGAAAATTCTCCTCTTTCCGTTAAAAAAAAATCATAGTTGTATCTATAACCAATTTTGAACTGTAACTGAAGTTTTGAAACAGTTCTAAAAATCGCACTCTTAACAAACTTCAATTTTACAATTTTACGAAAACTTAGTAATAGTTACAAAATTTTCGTTAATATAACGAATTTCCGTTTAACGACCGCATTTCGTAAATATAACAACAAACTATTTTTTCTGTGAATGTGTAAGTTATTCAAAAATAAATAATGAAAAGTCTTATTTTTCTATCCCTACTTCCATTGTAATATGTTTTCGATAATCCAGTAATCAATAATGTCAAATTTGAAAAAAACAGTTCTGCTGGAAATTTATGGTAAAATTTGTAAGGAAAGCATGTGGATTATGTATAATAATAGAGAACAAAGGTGTTCAACTAGGACGTACCGATGATTACTTTTTGATGAAGTCGGGTTGTCCTATTAAGCTAACAATTTTGCATTCAAAATCCTTGAAAGACGATGCGGACAAATCAAACAATGTATTATTCAGTTTTACCCTCATTACTTTTGCTGTTTCAAACCAAAGTCGAATTTTAACATGGCCAAAGTTGTACAAAAAAGAAAACAAATCTCTTAATTTAGACTAAGCTGTTTTGCTATTTATTTATTATCACTTTGCACAAGAATTGCTCAACAGCTTAATTGTAATTACAGAACAACCAATGTGAAATCTATAGTTTAACGTGGAATTCTAATGAGAAATCTAGCTAAACGGAAATATATAACCCAAAGTACCGCAGCTTTCGTACCCTAGAGGTTAAGCTCATCTACTACCTAGCACACACCATTGCTTCTATGCTGCCTCCTAAAACATTGATTTCATGAAAGTACATCATTTATGCACGAAAACGTCCGGAACATGAAAGCCATTTTTTTAATAATTGGAAATTGACACAATTATTATTGTAAATTACTTATTATTATCCTATATGGAGTTATTTATTACATTTAGAAAAGCGTCTGCCCCTGAAGTTTTGGTGCTGACTCATCCTGGTGCGTTAGCCTTACAAGCTATTTATGTCCATAATATTTAAAATTTTAAAAAAAGATTCAACCTATGGAATTGTAGAACTTGAAAGTGAGTGATTTTAACCAGATGATTGGATGTCTACAATTTGGTTGTATAGTAAATTTGGATAGCTATTTGAGGTTGTATTAGATTGACTTTTTTCCCTATTGTGTTTAACAATCATTGGAAATTAATGTAAAGTATATTTAAATTTGACTTTATCCTGTTTGAGAGAAATCAGGGGTAAAGAATTTGATTTAATTATGTATTCTGTTTTGAGTTCTAGTACGCCAGTGGTTTAATAAAAGGTCTGATAGTATAAAAGCTAAGTTGTCACCGAGGACGAAATGGCTGGGGAAATCTGATGTACAAATAAAGCGAATCCAAAGAAATACAGAAAATCTTAGGAAATCCCATGAACTTTTTTTGCTACTCAACTATTTCGAAAAGAAATCCAGGAAGAAATCCAAGGGTTTTTCAAAGATTTTTTAAAAGGAAACCCGAATTGGGTCGGCAAATTAATAGTAAAACTTGTTGGGCCGCTGCAAGTTGGCTTTTGTTAATCCGAACACCTAAAAACAAGATTTGCCGGCGTAACAAGCACTTAGCTATAACAACAAATGTGTGTTATTACTTAAAATTTACCCAACAAAGTATTTTTTGCTGTTACAACAAAAAATGCTAGTGTTGGAAACAGAAATATTAGTTGAAGCAACTAATTTTGTGTTAGGCCAACAAAATTATTTTGATGATGAAATATACTGCAGACGACACTTTTATTACTAAGGTTAAGTTGTATAAAACTAAGGTCAAAATTTTTTGACCTAGGGTAACTCTGTTAACTCTAGGTTTCTTGTGACTTGAGCTTTATATAACTATTTTTTAAACTATTACTATTATTATTATTGATTTCAGTGAATACAGTGTAACACGATTGGTTGGGAACTCGCTTGATATGGAACTCAACTGATGTATAACTTACTCCTCACAACGAGGTAGAACGATAGAATTTTTTACCGGTGTTTTGATAAACCACTAATCAGAGTGGTTTCTTTTCGATTATAACAATAAGTAAGATTACTGAGGGAGTGAGTGAAAGAGTAAGTTTTGCACGTAATTCTAATATATATGTTACGGTCAATGACGTAAATTGGGCATTGACGTCAATGGCCGGACAATGACATCAATGCCCGGTCATTGACGTCAACGCCTGTTGACGATGGGCAATGATGTAAATATTTTGGTATGATTGTAATATTTACGCCTTTGGCCGGTCAATGACGATAATGGCCAAAATGGATTGGAATGGTGATATTATAGAATAGATACTATAAGGAACAGCAAAATGTAGGCCAATGTTTGTGGGGTTGAAGGTGTTTTCCCTGCCCAGCCTGTACATTTTGGAGCTGTTAGCATATACTTATTCTACAGAATAGTAGTTTCATAATTGCCCATCCTGTACTGGGTATTAACGTCATTGCCCGGACAATGATGTAAAAACCAAATATGAAATTTTAAATGTCATAATCGCCCAAAAAGCGTAGTCATTGACGTCAATAACCGGTTAATAACGTCAATGCCCAGCTTAGTTGTCCGGCCATTGACGTTAATGGCAAAATTGTCATCATTGACAGTTACATATACATATACATTTTAGAGGTTTTCAATTGTCTGAAAAAGTCTTTAGCTTTTTAAGCCCTTACACTCTAAAAATGGTTTTGTTCCTTCAACAAAAACTTTTTATTTACTTTTTGCATTTTTAACACAAAACTAGTTACTTCTACTATTTATTTTGCTATAACAACAAAAAACTTGGTTGATTTTAACTATACCATTATTTGTTGTTATAGCTAAATTATTGTTCTACCGACAAATCATTTTTCTGACGGTGGTTACACTACCGAAAGCTGTTTTGCTTTTTGCTTTTCAGAGACGTTAGAGTCCCTCTCTAAAGTCCACTCTAAGCTCCGAAGAGCTTATTAAATAACTCTTTAGTTGTATAGGTGATGTATGATCCCTTTCGTGACTTTGCTATTAATTTAAATTTTCTAATGAATTTTTTACCTTAATAAGTGAGCAACATAACCAATCTTGAGTCAATAAAATTTCTCAATTCAACTCTGTTTGTGACTCGCTACTAAATCCAGCTTCCTTAATTTTTCTTTATTGTCTTTCTTACTCTGTGGCCTATAAATAGTTTTCAATAATTGACTGATGAATTCCTCTTCCTAGAGCTATATTTTAGTTAAAGTACCAGTTTTGACTTTGTGTCATCGTCAGCACAAGTTAACTAAAATTAATGCAATTACAAAATTTAGGAGTCCTAATGCAGTGGCGGATTTAGGGGTCAATTGCGTTAGAGCTCAAAAAACATCAATTTTTACACTAAAATGTTTTAATTTATTAGAAAACAAAAATTTAATTTATTTTTGCAGTTATTATTACTTTAATTTTTCATATTCAATAAATTTTAATTTTGTCATCCTCCCCCCATTGGTAAGTGTCTGGATCCGCTTTTACAGCAACACTTATTAAACATTTTTTGTTATAAATTTCATTTTCTTCATTTTAGTATAGATAGACTTTTCTATTTCGTCGCACCGTTTCCGAGTTGTAGTGACTTAAAGGAAACTCTATGTTTAATCAATATATTGTCATGTATATCTCGAAAACGGTACGACAAAATTGAAAAATATATAGAACCAAAAATGTAGGAAATAAAATTTACAAGCAAAAAATACTTATTCATTTTTCTATTTCGTTGTACCGTTTCTGAGATAAAGATAATAATTTTTTTTTTGCTTTACAGAGTCTTATATAAGACACTGTAACTCGAAAACGGTGAGACAAAATAGAAAAATGTATATGAACTAAAATGACGAGAATGAAATTTACAACAAAAAATGTCTAATAAGTTTTGCTACAAAAGCGATGTTTATGTGTCAAAAAAGTCTTCAGAAATTGTTACCATAGGAATGTACGAATACTTTCTTGAGCCACTACCTATGTAAGAATAATATTGAACACCGCACTGTGCATGCGTAGTTCGAAATTGCGAACAGCATTATTTAGTCCATCTTCTCTTTTCTTAGTTTTATAAAATTATAAGTTTAATTAATGCTAAATGCCAAGCGTAATTAGATATTTGACAAAATCAATAAGTGCATTAGAAATGAAAACAATAAAAAGTTTGTTTTTGTTTATCCAAATTTAAAATTAGATACATAACCTCCAAATAATGTATTTTCGTGGTAGAAGAAAGTTTGACTAAATATTTGTGAGTTTTCATTATGGAAATCAAAAAGGAAAATAAATTTGTGATTGAGAAGGACCGAGAAGATGTAATTGATATTACAAGAAATTCAGCTGTTTTAAAAATAGGAACTAACTATAACCTCAGTGATTGTGTTGTTCATGTGGATTTAAAAAATGTTAAAACTGAAAATCTTGATGAAGTAAAGCAAGAAGTTGTAGAATACAAAAGTCCTTTTAATTTTGTTGCAGTTAAAGAAGAAACTGTTTTATTTTTTGAAGCTCCACCGGAAGATCAACAAACAGAAACGTCAGATGTAAACTTTTCATCAAAGTGTGTATCGGAAAAGAAAACAGTAGTCTGTAGAGTTTGTAACTTTGTGCTATCATCAAAATCAAGCTTACGAAATCATCTCACAACTCATTCGAACATAAAATTATTTAAGTGCGATGTATGCCACGAGAGCTATTCACAGAAAAGGTATTTAAAAGATCACCTCAGAACCCATACAGGTGAAAAACCACATTTATGTAATGTTTGTAACATGAAATTTTCACATAAATCAACTTTAACCATCCATTCCAGAATTCACACTGGAGAAAAACCATACGAATGCAAAATGTGCGAACTGAAATTTAGAAATTTATCAAGCCTGGTAAGGCATACAAAACGACACACGGGAGAAAAGCCTTTTGAGTGCAACATTTGCAACAAAACCTTCTTGGAAAAGTCAGCTTTACTGGGCCATTCCAGAACTCACACAGGAGAAAAACCGTACTCCTGCCAATTTTGTACTTTAAGTTTTTCACATAATTCCACTTTGATAAAGCATTTAAGAATTCACACAGGAGAAAAGCCATATATGTGTGAAATTTGTGATAAAAAGTTTACACAGAAAGCTCACTTAAATTCTCATCAAAAAACTCACACAGGCGAAAAACCATTTTCATGCGAAATTTGTAATTCGAAATTTTCATACAAATCAGCTCATACAAAACATTTGAAACGTCACGACAAAGGAATGCAATATACATGCAAAATTTGTCGTGTGACGTTTTTTAACCGACTGGACTTCCAAAATCATCTGGGAATTCATAAGTCCGAGAAACTGTATGTATGCGACGTTTGTTGCAAAATATTTTTAAAACGAATGCGGTTGATTAGCCATCTGAGAATTCATACTGGTGAAAAGCCTTATTCTTGTCGAATGTGCAATCAAAAGTTTTTGTGGAAATCGGGCTTAAAAAGCCATATGACAATACATCCCGGAGAGACTCCATTTGAATGTCCTGTTTGTAAATTACAATTTCCACTAAAAGAAAGCTTGAAAAGCCATGCGTTACTTCATATCGATGAGAAAAGGTTCTCATGCACAATTTGTGATTCAAAATTTTCCGAACAGAAAGCCTTAAAAAGCCATTTGAAAATGCATCTGAATGAAAAACCATACGCTTGCGAAATTTGTGACTCAAAATTTTCTCAAAAAGGTAATTTACGAACTCACGCCAAAATTCACACAGGTGAAAAGTCATATTCATGTACTGTTTGTAACTTGAAATTTACCCAAAAGGGAAACATGCAGAGTCATCTCAGAATTCACACTGGGGAAAAACCATATTTGTGCGAAGTTTGCAATTCTACGTTTTCACAAAAAGTGCAGCTGGTTAATCATTTAAGAACTCACGCAACAAACGAAGTGCAGCATGTGTGCAATATCTGTGGACTACAATTTTTGTTTGAAGCAGCTATGCAATGCCATTTATTAAGCTATCATCCCGAAATTTTATTGCCTTTGCAAAATTGTTAAATTTATTTTTGTTATTCAAGAAATAAAATGTTTAGTTATATTTTGATGTAAGAAGTGTAACTTCTTAATTAAAATAATGTTTTCTTATTTTGTCTTCAAAATATATTTATCTCTCACCGAATTAAGTATTATGTAGAACCTTGGACATTTCGCTGTTGGAAATGTGGCAAAAATGCCGCTGTGTAATTTTGGGAGTTTGTTTATATTAAACAATATTTTTCTCACTATCCGACCAAATTACTGCTTGTTGAGCATGAGGCTCTTTAAATCCAAATTTAATTTTTAAAAACATATTTTCAATTTTAAATACAATGTATTTATAAATACAATCTGTACTGCAATCAAAAATTTTGATAATGCAAAAATCTCCCAAGTTTGTCCAAATTGGTACAATTTAAAAATCCAAAGGTAATCAAATATTTTACTCACTTCAAATCAATATGACTTCAATTTCATGAAAATATCCAATATAAAATCGCAAATTACATCACAACTATACAGGGTGTCCCCGGAAGCACTACATAATTTCAGTGGTGATAGAGGACACTTTTCTAAGAAAATTATTTAACAAAAATTTTCTTCTGAATTCAAACCTTCGAGAGTTAGGCCTTTTTAAAGTATTTTTTTAATTTCTACCTTCACATGGCTATAGCCCGGAAAATATTGATTTTTCAGTAAAAATTGTTAAGTACTTTTTTAAAAAGCGTGAAATAATCTACAAACTACAAACTACAAACTTTTCTGTGAAATAGAGAGGTTTTTCAAAAATTTTTACTAAACAAAAGTTGTAGTCCGTTAAATTTCCTGTCCGTAATGGATAATCAGATTTTTTGTAAAATGTTTTGTTTAAAAGATACAGGGATTTGAAAAAACCCAAGAAAGAAAGTTTGACATTTTCCACATTTTTTACTTTAATTCATAACTCGAAAGCCGTTGATTTTAGACAATAAAAAGTTTAAATCTAGTTTGTAGATTATTTCATGTTCTTTAAAAAAGCACTTAACCATTTTTACCGAAAAATCAATATTTTTTGGCTATGGCCATGTGAAGATGGAAATTAAAAAAAACTTGAAAAATATTTTAAAACAAAATTATTTAAACAATTTGAACAAACATACATTGGGCTTTGGGAATGAAGAGGAAAAAAACCAAACTTCTACCCTAGAAGAAAAAATACCTTTTGAAGATGAATATCCTATTCACCACTACTGGTATTCTCAAATGGACCCACCAATCAAAAAATTCAAGATAAACGAAATCAAAAGTACGATAACGGAAAAAAGTTTGCAAATCCTACCAGAAGCAAGATAGAATCATGCTTAATCCAATCTTGAGACATCAGTTTTCCAGCTCATTGAAAGGTTGCGTAAGGTTTGCTGGACTGCCTGAAAGAAACTTAAAGTTTGGCTAGGTGCATATTATCTTTTTATCTTTACGAGGGAAATCTGCCCAAATATAATGTTGTGTGATAAAATCTTTCCTGAACAAGAAACAATAAAATATCTGGTCTTTCACCTTGATCAACGCTCTTACCATGGGCATGGGCCAAACATAATCTACATAAAATTAATATATTTGATTCAAACGTTTCGATTTTCTCCTAACATTTACCTTCCTCCAGTAAATGTTAGTTTCTTAATTTTGTATTTTATTTACTAATGTTTAAGTCTTCAACTTGGCTTTAGCTTTACTTGATTATCATGTAAATGTTTTTGGTTTATTTCTTGATTGGTGAATTTAAAAACCTCATCTGTTTCTTTCTATAGAATATTAACAAAAATTGTTTGCTATTTAGCTACATCGAGAAAGGAACGAAGTGAAATGATAGCTGTTACTTGCTATGCAAAATCGTAATGTGCTCTACAATTTTAATATTGAGGGGTGTGAGTGAGGGATGAAGTTTAAAATTCGATCAATACTGCTTAGTTCTATATAGGTAATTGTGCCGATAGCAAAGACGCCGACAGGTAATTAGTCGACAAATAATTTTGTCGACAACAAATACGCCAAAGGGTAATTACGCCTACAAGCAATAATACCGAAAACATGTACGCCGACGCGAAAATGCCGACCGACGGTAATACTGCAAAATGCGTATAGTTTAACCAATTTTTATTTTTAACTTCCGACACAAAAGCGATGGATGTTTTTGGCATTGTATCTCATTGATCTCTAAAACAAGTCTATCCTTTTTACCGATGGTTTAGCTAAAACAAAGCCTCCAAAAAAGACCTACTTCTTAGCAAGGTCTTCCTTTTAAACAATATTTTTTGTTAAAAAAATAACTTACACTACTCAGAACAGACCTATACTTTTGGTCTAAATGGATAAATTTTTAACCAAGGTTTTGCTAAAATATATGTTTTCCCACTAACCTCTCTTTTAACGATGGTTTTGCAAAAATATCACTTAAACCTACTTAAACCTTAATAAAATATGTTGAACCTACCCGAACTTCCAAAACATGCCCATGTCTTCGCACAGATCTCTTATTGACGGTTTTGCTAAACAAATTACTTATGCCCAGAAAAGTTGTATGAATCCAGGCATTAATCTGGGCGACCTCACATTTTGAAGAACTTCACCATCGAAATAAATGCTTACACTTACAGTGTATTTTATTTGTGATAACTTAAAAACATTTTAGTTCTAAAAAGTGTTTGTGCATTTTTGGGTTTTCAAAACTATTGGTATGATTAATCTAAAATCTAAACACTGAGAGAACTGACCGATCTAAGTTCTAGGGTTTGTTAATTTATTTCGAAATTAAATAATAATTAATTGTCAACGTAATTGCCTTTCGACATAAATGTTTTCGGCATTAATGCCTTGGAATAATTACCTGTGGGCGAATTTATCATCAGCGTTTATGCAATCGGCGTGATTACTTGTCAGCGTATGTACAGTCGGCGTAATTACTTGTCAGCATATTTACCGTCGGTTTAAATGCGGTTGACATAATTACTGCCGGCATATTTGTTGTCTGCGTAGTGTGTTGGATGTGTATGAATCAGGGATGAAGTCTGAAATTCGATCAATACTGCTTTTGAACTTTTCCCTCCGTTATTATTGATATAAATTTTGTTTAATCAAATTTACTTAAAAGCACTGTATAGTATCAGATTCGTCGACCTTATGTGAGTGATAAGAAATGTTTGGTGTATTTTAAAAAATAATAACAGCTCGA
Organism: Cantharis nigra; assembly: GCA_958510845.1. Taxonomy (NCBI): domain Eukaryota; kingdom Metazoa; phylum Arthropoda; class Insecta; order Coleoptera; family Cantharidae; genus Cantharis; species Cantharis nigra. The sequence goes on from OY294034.1 coordinate 25,049,990, forward strand.
TATTTTTATTTCAATTATATTCAACAATTATTTCAACAAATTGAAACAATAATTGTTACAATAACATCATTGTTTGTGTTTCATTAGAAACTGATAAATTTTCAATCTATTTAAGTTAATGGAAATTTGGAAAACTAAATTTAACACATCAAACTATCCGTGTGAACTTGAAAACTTGTTTATTCGGTGTTAAATAATTATAATTAAATCGTTTATCTCAGAAAAGCATCACAGCAGTTAATACACAATTAAATAAACTTTTGAAGTAACATGAAAGCTTAAATTTAAATTTTAATCAATTAAACAAATTAAAGTTATAAACATAGGGTATTGCATTATTAACACTTTATGACGTTGCAAATTGAACTTCCTTTTTGTCAAAGCCAACGTTTAAATTTGCGGTCTACTTACTACTATGTATTGATTTTAAATATTAATTAATATCTAATAATTGTTATTTTAGATTAAACTTTTTTGTTTGATTGTACTTCTCCTGTATAATTATATCTAGGTTGATATACAATAATTGTACATTTTTCACTTTATTGTCCATTTTGACAGATTAAATTAGCTATAATTGGTAATTTAATTTTCAACCCCTAACTGAAAACAAGGGGTTTGTATTTTCTGCTAACTACATACCTACATAAAATTTCTGTCCATTTATTGAGAGGTTAAATTAAATTTCTTTCCCAAACTTTTTGCTCTTTAGTTTTGTGCACGTTTTTAGTTGGAAGATTCTTTGGCTCTAACTAGGGGCGATATTTTAAAGCTTTTGTTGTTTCTTGTTTGATATATTCTTCTGACATATTTTTTGTTTAATAAATTGCTTTTTAAATTAAATTAAATTTTGGGAAAATTGCTTTTGCAAACCTCAAGTATTTTTCTGTAATTTTTAAAACTACTCGACATAAATCGATTTCGTTTGGAAAACAGTGAAGTAGGTAACACTAGACATACTTGACATGTGCTATCAACATCGATCAGGTTTGCTTGCGATTTCAAGGGTCGACCAGAGTTCAGGAAGTCTACAATCTAACTGCACGAGTAGTTAAACCAACTATATTTTATTTTTTTTTTCCACTCATATCTATAAATCTTTTTATGTTCGAGTAATCTTGCATGATCGTGAGCATTTGATGCACGCCATTGACCGTAATAATAGTGCATGGCATAACACAATTAAATAAAATAGTAGGACGCTGTGATCTTTGCTTGTTATTTTAAAATTCAGGAAAATTAAAGGTCGTTTCTATTACGTGACATAACGGATCAAGTGCAGCAATCAAGGGAATCACAATGTAAAATTTATACAATAATCATAATTATTATTTCATATAAAAATAATTATAAGTATGTATATGATAGGTACAGGTACAGCAAACTTATTTCAAAAAATATACTTCTGCATTCTCAAATCCAATTTTTTTCCTTTTTGACCTGGATGTTCTAGCTATTAGCCATCTTCTTCTTTATACTTTGCTAGTCTAACTTTTCTCCAACCCTTCATTATTTTGGGGAAGCAAATTGGGTCCGTTACTTTGGTCCCCCCTCACTTAAAATTTTTGGCCAAAAAGCTAGCTCCCGAATCTACGGAGCTGGTACCGGCTAGCACCCAAATATTAAAGCTAGCACCATTATAGTTTTTTCACAAATCCAAATTGAAAGTGGGGGGGGGGGGCTAAAGTAACGCTAGCCACCTCCCCCCCCCCAGTTAATATTTTTGCTCCAAAAGCTAGCTCCTTAATCTATATAGCTAGCACCCAAATATTAGAGCTAGCACCGTTACAGTTTGTTTGCAAATCCATATTGAAACTGGGGGGGGGCCAAAGTAACGCTAGCCCTCCCAGTTAATATTTTGACTCCAAAAGCTAGCTCCTTAATCTATATAGCTAGCACCAGCTAGCACCCAATTATTAGAGCTAGCACCGTTACAGATTTTTTACAAATTAGTATTTGAAAAAATGTCTAGATGTTTCATTCCACTGCGCATGAGCAATGATAAATTCCACATGCCCCGCCCATTCTAAACTTTACTAATCATTTTTGAACAGCTTTAAGCTTATGTTTAATCTACATTATGTAATTTTTTTCAGAACTCCGATATTATCTTACATGCTATAGATAAGAAAATGACACCCGACTATTTGATTTGGCGAAACATCTTAGTTTTTTAACCAGTCATTATAAATTTCCCATTTACCATTCTGTCGTCTTCCATAGGTCAAAAAGTGTACCATATAATTTCAAAACTTTGTATCCTTAAAATATATAATGCGTGTTATTTACTCGGGAAGGGGGGGGGCAGAAACAAATCTTCAGTCTTGCTGATAGCGCCAGCCCTGGCTATTATAGAGACCGAAATTCTCTTATCTAGGGCCAGTGCTGGCCCTAGATGCACTACGCAAACTAGGCAACTGCCTAGGACGCAAAACCAGATCGAGATGCAGCTTTGGCCGCAAAAATGGCCAGAAAAGTTATTTGATTATTTCTTTAAGTTTTATTTTTGTTCGAAAGGTATTTTTTTAAATAATATGTAAATGTAAGAATATTTTTAAATATCGCGGATTCTTACCTCCCAGCTTAGTACTACTATATAAATGGGGGGAGGGGGGCAATGATAGATTTTTTTCCTAGAGCGTCACATATCCTAGCGCCAGCACTCAGGACCGTCGGGTCCCGTGACAAGACTTTTTGCGAGCCCTCTACTCTTTAAAATTTCATAAATAAAAAAGAAAAATATGAAACTTCGTATTTTTAAAACTACGCACAAAACATCTAAAATAGGTAAAATTAATTTAAAAAAATCAGTAATCAACTAATTTTCGGCAATGCCAATTATTCATCTGGGCTCCCTTGGGCTCTTGAGAGATCCCAGGCCCCGGGAACAAATCCCCCAGTGCCCCCAATCCCTTTGCCGACACTCTCTATGACTGATAATAATAAGCCGTTAATAATTTTGGAAGTTGGTGCAAGAACATTTCTGATTTCGCAAAAAATAGAGTTAATACACCAGATGAAACAGGTAACCGAAGAAAGTAATCTTTCGCAAGAACCTATTGTTTCTAATTACATGTTTGGATATTATGTGCTAATTCTACCGATAAACCATTTTAGTTCAGTTAATTTCGGTCTCTATAATAGCCAGGGTTGACGCTATAAGCAAGACTGAAGATATACTTCTGCCCCCCTTCCCGAGTAACTAACGCGCATTATATTTTAAAGATACAAAGTTTTGAAATTATATGGGACACTTTTTGACTTATAGAAGGCGACACAATGGTAAATGGGAAATTTATAATGACTGGTTAAAAAACTAAGAAGATGTTTCGCCAAATCAAATAGTCGGGTGTCATTTCATTATCTATAGCATATTAGACAATATCGGAGTTCTTAAATAAATTACATAATGTAGATTAAACATAAGCTTAAAGCTGTTCAAAAGTGATTAGTAAAGTTTAGAATGGGCGTGGCATGTGGAATCTATCATTGCTCATGCGCAGTGGACTGAAACATCTAGACATTTTTATTAAATACTAATTTGTGAAACATCTGTAACGGTGCTAGCTCTAATAATTGGGTGCTAGCTGGTGCTAGCTATATAGATTAAGGAGCTAGCTTTTGGAGTCAAAATATTAACTGTGGGGGGCTAGCGTTACTTTAGCCCCCCCCCAGTTTCAATATGGATTTGCAAACAAACTGTAACGTTGCTAGCTCTAATATTTGGGTGCTAGCTGGTGCTAGCTATACAGATTAAGGAGCTAGCTTTTAGAGCCAAAATATTAACTGGGGGGGCTAGCGTTACTTTAGCCCCCCCCCTCACTTTCAATTTGGATTTGTGAAAAAACTATAATGGTGCTAGCTTTAATATTTGGGTGCTAGCCGGTGCCAGCTCCGTAGATTCGGGTGCTAGCATTTTGGCCAAAAATTTTAACTGGGGGGGGGGGGCAAAGTAACGGACCTAAGCAAATTATGATTCTGGGGAGCTAAGCCTCCGTTTTCAATATTCAAATCAAAATTCCAGTTTGTGAAACGACACAAACATTAAACAAATAATTGTAACAATATTCTAGTTACTCTCAGTTTCAAGAAATTTTTTTCAAGCTTGCTGATACTATATAATATACAAATAGATTAGTTTTTCGGGCGTGAACGTATCTCGCATCTTGTTCTTCACTTATCTCTATTAGTCCAATCATCATCTTGCAGCCCTTTGGCTTTTATCGCCTCTTGCGGTACCGACCGTTCCTGCCGATCTTCCGCACTTTCTCCTATAGCTCGAAATTTAGTCGGACAGTTTCTTCGGCCATCTATATTAGTATTCATCATAGTAATCCAATACTTATTTTTAATTCTTCTTGGGAAATATGTTGATCTGTTTATTGCCAACAGCAACCTCGGTGGTTTCCGAATTCACTATTAGTGCTGTAGCATACTAATTATTTTACATCTAAAGTAGCTTGCTAGACTCATCTCAGATGTGCCAGTAACCCTGGATTTCGATTGTTAATCGAATCATCAAATCATCAACCCAGGAGAATCGCTTTACGTACTAATTTACGTACCCTCCGAAGCACAGATACGATAATAACAAATTTTAAACCTTTTTTGGATTCCTGGTATTTTCAAAGAAGCTTTTTTAAGTAATTTGATCGTCGTTACTATTTATTTTAATTTTTTACCCGAACTGGCTAACAAAATTTATTTTTCAATTTAAAGAGTATACATATATTGCAATCCTGTTCAAATTCCTATTTATAAATTGACTCAACGCTCGCAGGATAATGTTCATTCTAGTTGTTTAGTTTAACGAGAGTTTGCTGTTCTTCTTAATTGAAAGCGCTCTATTGATAAACAATTAAGTAAACATAAATCTTGTTTTCGAATAAGTTAATATTATTGTTAATACTTCAACAAATACTGTTTATTAATAATTTTGCCAAATAAATCTTAGCTACTGTTTATCGACTACAGTTTATTCTAATGTAATAATGATGTAATCCCCTTAGAGTTTAACGTGGGATCCAAACCACGTCATAAACAATTTAGAAGTTTTCGTTAATAAAATCAAAAGTCAAAACTTTAACAGTAGCAATCGAACTCTTTACCACTACGCAAACTACCTGATGTGTATAATAATGTAATTATTTATCAGTATTAATTGATGTATTTCGTCCTTAGTCTTAAGTAACAACACAATATTATCGGACATAACTAACGTAGTCCTAACATAAATTTTGTCAGTAGCCTATATTTTAGGCTTAATTTTCAATTTCAGAAACTGGTGAATAGAAGGGATAGTCGCTAGAATATTGTCAACTAAATTGAGCAAACTACAAATTTTCACTGCTTGTAATACCTAATGGGATTAGAAAAGTAGTGGGGCAAACAACTTAATCTAAACATCGACTAAAATTATTATATGAAATTTATTTACGTGTTCCTGTTATTAGTGAAACTGTTTCAAAATCCATTCAACTTTTTGTGCCACCTTTTCTAATAATGTCCACTTTGGACAGACAGATTTGTAAAGGCCTAAAAAAATATATGGCTTAGAAACGTAATGAAAAAGAAAGAGAAGTTATTAACTGCAAAAAAGCTAAGTTATGAGCACAGGTTCTTTTTAAAAACATTCCTGAAAGTCCTCTTTTTTCAAAAATTATGTTTCAGTCTCTTTGGTGGAAGTGGATAGCTTCTATAAAACCACTATATAGATTCCTATTTAGTAGGAGGGATTCAAGAATGTGTATCCAAGTTTTGTCCAAGGTGATTTGTTTTAGAAAAAAAGATATATCTGTCGCTCATCCAAATTTTTTTAGGAACCTCTTTTAAGCTATTTTAGACAATGGCATAAAAATGCGGTTGGATATTCTATGTTAATTAAGAAAAAACGTAACTGCACTTTTTTAAATTTTAATTATGTAGCTGGAATCACTGGATTCCGGGAAAACTAGGTATCAGATTCCGTTTATGCAGATGACATTCTTGTCCTAATTTTAATTACTTATAAAAAATATAAAATCACTAATTTCTAACCATGAGTAGGACCATGTTTATTTTGAACAATGAGTTAGTGGACTGTATTGTTGGGCATTGAACCGTAGGGTCATGAGTACGATTCCCAATTGCTGTCAAATTATTTAAGCTATGGTTTTTGAATTTTGTATGATATGTTTCGACTAGCGACTTGTAATTTAACTTGGCGGGTTTATCCTGAAATTATATAGCAATCAATTTCGACTGCATTAGACTGACAATGTCAGCGTAAAATATTAATTTTTGTTATTTTTTATTTTTACTTTTTTTTAGATTTTTCAACATTCCATTACGTGATAATTTTAATTAATTTTAGAGATCACGTACAAGGGGCTTTAATTCTTTATTATACTTCTTATAGATGATTGAACGTTTGGATATTATGAAGGTGACTAATGGTGCTCCTGTCGATCCAAAAATACTTAAGAAGTGTCTTTTACAGATGATGCACAAAAAAATAACACGTCCACGCGATATAACAAAATATGACTCACAAAAATGAAGTTATAATGGAACTTTTCCGAGGTTTGCTTACAAACTAATCATCTCGTACGACGTATGGGACATCCTGTACTATTTGTTAATTCGTTGTCAGGAGTAAAAAGTCAAGGCAATATTATTTATTACTTATTCGTGATTATTTGATTCTCAACTGAAATACATTAATTACAATCATTATTTAACAAGTTGACGTTGTTGAATAAAATAGTTGAAGCGTCAATAATTTATTTTTTGAATTTAATTTTACTTGATCGCATAATTGTCGTTTATAATTACTTACGATGATGTTTATAAAATACTATAAAAAATATAAATCTACTGATATAATCTTAAAAGTAAATAGAAAAAATTTTAAAAAAAACTAGGAATACTCAATTATGGTCCGTCATTAGATACTATTAGAAGTTTCGATGTGATCAGTGTTCAAATGTAAAAAAAGAGTTTATTGCGATGAATAGAAGCATAAATAATTATGGAAATCGTACAACACTGGTTTATAAAGTTTTCTAAAGCAAATAAACTGTAAACAACAACCTTCAGAAATATTGGAATATCGCAAGCGAAATGCATTAAACATCACATACAGGGTGGCCCTACCAAGATGTTCTACACTTAATATCTCAAAAAAGGATTGTGATAGGCATATCCATTCTAAAAAAGTTAATTTTTTTGGGAAATCGTGCTAGCATGTTAATAGTACTAAGTAACCATTATTTTAAGTTTTTTGGTTTTGGTTTTCGTGTGGGGGTCCAAATGTGAGGCAATTTTTGCAAAGAAATATTTGAACTCTTATTTGTCCTACCAAGTTGGAGAAAAAATGTTGTTTAAAAAGAAACGGACTATAATATTGCTTATTACATATTTTTACTTAAAATCAATTCTAAACGGTTAAATTGTGGCCTCAATTTTTATTTAGTTTTTTAAAAAACCGCCATCTTTGAAGGAAAGTTTTGCATAACGAGAATAAAATCTCAAATTTAGATTTTTTAACAAAGATAATAACTAGTTGAATGCCTGTACCAAATATCAACCGCGAGATTTACTCCCCTTATTTTTTTGAAATTTTCAAAGTTTGGAAAATTAACAAAATTACACTAACAATATTGTTAGTGGGGGAACAGAAGAATCTAAAATTTGAACCAATGATAGTACTGTTGTCCGAAAAATTTCGAGTTTGAGATTTAGCGGATTTAACTTACAACTTACAAAATTAAAAAAAAATGCCGCACATTGTAAAGCAAATACAAAAACCAAAATTAATAAAATTTAAATAACCGTCAAGGCTGGTTTCACAAAAAAATCACTTTCTTTGGAATGGTCGATCGAGAAGTTGGGACAAGTTAATATGAAATAACCCCAAATAAGAAGATAAAAATGATAACTAATAATTTTTTATTAAGTTTATATGACAGTTTAACATAAATCTGGCCAATCGACAGGATGTCAAGGTAAAACAAGAAAGAAGAAAACTAATTAAACAAGAAGCATTTAACTTTTCTGATTAAGTTCTCTACCTACAGCTTCTTCGTGATTAATTATTAAAAAAAGTAATATATTTTTTAAATTAATTTATGACCATAAATGTGCATTCTTATTTATTACTTTACAATTCTTTTTCTTTTTGTCAAGAAATAAAGTTTAAAAACTATTACCCTCTGCACTTTCTTGTATTCGTTAATTAATTATTCAATAGGTCATTACTGAAAACAGTCATCACCATTAAAAATATAAAACTAATAACATAATTTTGAACTTGAATGTCAAACGTCAGTTTATTAATATCCAGAGAATAATTAAAAATGAAAAAATTTAACTTAAAAAGTTTATTTATAAATATGTAGTAAAAGTAAAATATAAAAAAGTTAGGTAAAATTATTAATTAAAAATTAATTAAGCGGTACCCGTATGTGTCATACATCCCAATGACAGAATACAACCTTTTATTGTCTAAAATCAACCGATTTTGAGTTTTGGAGGAAATTAAATTAAAAAATGACGAAAATTCGAAATTTATCGCTTTTTCTCAGATAGAAAATGTATCTGGCTACTACCTGGATATAATTAAAAAAATTAATTTTTTGTTGTAAAAATGATCAGGGGATTGATGACCTGGGAAGAATGAGAGTAGGATATTAAAGAGAAGGAGTGGAAATTAGGCAGGAATGGAGAAAAATCACAGTGAAGATGAAAACGGACAGTAGATTTAGAACCAATCCAACCCAAAAATGTATTTATTATTATTTATTAGTGTAAATAAATAAATAAAACATAGTGGAACAAAAATAATTTCAAGAGCTGCATTGGAGTATATTGGATCTCAAGGAAAGATTGCAATGTAGTATACATAGGGAAGACGGGTTTACTTTAAAAATTTATTGTACGAAGTAAAGAAGGGAATTAACATATCTGATGCAATTTTTAACAGAGAATGGTAACTAATCTGTTAAACAGTTTTTATGAAGATGTTTTCGTGATTTTTTAATTTATAAAATTAGATATTCTTATTATGCAATCAATGATGTTGTTTTCCTGTAGTTCTTTACAAGTACGAAGTTCTTAGGGATTCCTGTTTGTTATTGCTTCGCATCAATAGTAGCGAAAAGTATCCTAAAACATGACATGTTTTATCGACATGGTCGATAAAACGATATATTAGCTTTTGGTAAGAAATTAGAAGAGATATCTCTCTTTGAATAAGTGTACCGAGTTTGCTCCCTATTGCTAATGACATGTGATTTAAGAGTAATTGGCAAGTACATTTTATAATTTCATTATTACACTAGTTAGTACAGTATAGTTTACCATCTAAAAGTGTTATTCAAAGTCCACTTAAAACCGTTTAAATATAAAATACTTATTAGTCCTACACAGAAAATCAAGCTGAATGGTAAAATATCCAACAAACTTAAAATCAAGTGCGGAGTTCCTCAAGGTAGCCTTCTTGGATCTTTATTATATATAATTTTTACTGTGGATCTTCCAAAAATCTTACTCGATTTCTGCATCTTTCACATTATATAGTATGCCGATTTAAGGTATTTAAGTCTGGACATCCGAACTATACCTTAAGAGGAGTATAATATTTTCCAATGCGAAGTAAGTAATCGAAAAGGAATATTGGGATGTTGGAGCGCTGAATAAAAACAAATAAATCGTTGGTCAACGTTTCGGTTTATTAACTAGAAACCATCTTCAGGACTAAAAAAAGACAACAAGTCAAACAAAAACGGCAACAATTGTGGTCTCACACTCACCAAACAATTCAAGATGAAATTCGTTTTAGCGCTAAAAAATTCATTTCCTCGGAAGAGGGAAAACAGCACGTCGGGTAACATAATCAACCACGCCAATAAAATAAAGAAAAATTGTAAAATACATAAAATAATACAGTTAAAGATATAAACACAATAAGGTCAACAAAGCAATTCAAAAACATACATCTCTCGGATGAATAAAGACGCCAGGGGCAAAAAGGTATGCCATAAAGTGTGAGATCTAAACCAACAACGCTCAATAATAAAAATGTAAATTAAAAATAGCAATCAGGAGCGAAAACACGATACAATCGCAAGTCAAAAAAATAAGAACATTAAGGGAAATATATAACAAGTTGTAAAGGGGGGGGGGGTCAAAAAATATCACTAGAACCGAAAAACGCAACAAACCAACAATTCAACACAACTAAGGTGGATCAACATTCACCTTTCTGAGGAAGCTTCTAAGTAGGTTCTTATATCCAGCATTGATATAGTTATAATCTGTTTGCTTATTAATGTTATTATCGGTGATAGAGATATACGCTGCCTCCAGAAAAGTCCTCTTCTGATTATCAGACTCCGTATTCAGAATGCTGACATCCTCCGGTAAAAAAATATGTATGTTATTATCTATATGCTGGGATAGACCAATCTTCTTCGACCCAGTTTTTATGTCGTATTTGTGCTGTTTAATTCTATTATTTGACAATCTTTGTTTAGTTTGACCTATGTATTAATCATTACAGCTGCATCTAGCACTGTATATAAGGTTATTTCTTTCCAATATTGGTACTTTATCCTTGGTTGTAAAAAAAAGTAAGTTGTTAAGAGTGAAGCGATTTTGAAAAGTAATGATGAGTTTGCTGCTTTTAAGTGCTTCCTCTTCGTAATTCTGCTAATTCTATTAGCCAACCAAGGCTGGAAAGTTATCTTACAGTTCCATTCTTAAGCAGTTGAGACTTAAACTCATGAAGTCTGATGCCAACGATGTTATGAGGCACACAGTTAATAATTCTGTTTTTCAAAGTATAAACCACACTCGTCTTCTGCTTAAGAGGGTGTCCCGAGTTGTAGTTCAACAGTCTGTCAGAGTGGATGAGGGCTTTCGGTAAACATCAGTGCTCAAATTTCCATCTTCGTGGCTTTCAACCAAAAGATCAAGGAAAGGGATCTTGTTATTAGATTCCATGTCATAAGTAAAATTGAGGAGTTCTTCATAAGAATTGAGCGAAGATAAGCAATAGTCTATCCTATCCAATGGCACGGCTGAGAAGATGTCATCGACATATAACATAAGAAAGGGTAGATTAAACTCCACCGCGCCAAAAAAGTTGTATAGGAGGTCATTCATCGCAAAGCAGGAAAAAATAGGGCTGCAAAGGTCGCCCATGGCAGAGCCGACCAGCTGAGAATAGAATTGGCCTTGAAAGCTAAAATAACTATTGTCAAATATAGCCGCCACTAATTCTATAAACATTCCAGAAGATATGGTGCTTTCCCTCTTCCGAGGAAATGAATTTTTTAGCGCTAAAACGAATTTCATCTTGAATTGTTTGGTGAATGTGAGACCACAATTGTTACCGTTTTTGTTTGACTTGTTGTCTTCTTTTTTATTCCTGAAGATGGTTTCTAGTCAATAAACCGAAACGTTGACCAACGATTTATTTGTTTTTATTCAGCGCTCCAACATCCCAATATTCCTTTTTGATTTATTACCTTAACGATTTCCGAATGACAAAGTTAGACTGCCATAGCATCTATACACATATATAAAGGAGCATCACCACTATTTCAAATTCAAAGGATTTAAAGTATCTTTAATAAATTTGTTGCCCTTGACGTCTTATTATATTTATTTGTTTCTATATTCAAGTTTATTTGATTATTTGTTGTTAATAAACATTTATTGATAATTTGTCTCAAAAAGATTTGTAATATATAGGTTTATGTAAAAATAATATGAATTTTTGTATATATTACATATACATACACCACATCATATACTATATATCGCATATTATGTATGTATGTTAAATGGTATGTAGTAGGTGTGATATAATAGCATATATCTTATATCATACACATATTTAAATAGTATTTATACTAATTTATGTTATTGGTTAAAATAACTGAATTATAAATTACCAAATTTAAACTTAACAAATAAAAACAAGAGAAGTTGCGTTGAATTATTTATTATTGGTTCTTCAGTGGTACAATTATAACTGACTTGTTTTACCTACTACAGTACAAAGCTTATCCTTATAATTACAATCAGGGCCATATTATGCACTAGGCTGACTAGGCTAAAGCCTAGGGCGCCGTTTGCAGAAAAGGCGCCAGCCTTTTAAATTCAAGGGTTAAATTTTTATTAATACATTTATGAAAATATGAGAGTATTTAGAAATATTAGTACATTACCAGTAGGTAATGTAATTTTGACTTAGGTCAAAATACATGTTTTTAATATGTGTAGTATATGTAATGCAGTTGGCATAACAATTTTGGAACAATATATATCCTAATATATTTGGGGTGGGCAGGAGCACACAAAATTTATAAATAAACTCATAAAAATACATTATAGAAATAAGCACCTAAATAAATTGGGTGGGCACTCCAATCAATAGAGTAGGCAAGTGCCTACCCTGGCCCACCTTTGGCGCCGTCACTGGTTTTACTAGAGAAAGTGTCCAAATTAGACTCATTTTCAAGCAAAAAGTCAAATTGACGTCCCCGACTATGGAAAACAGGAATTCGAGCAACCATCGACAAGCGCAAAAAGAATATTTTATGTAGCTAACACAAGTAGATAGAGTGTAGAACTGTAAAATTTCTATATTTCCACCATGAAAATTGAAATATCGCTTCTTATACTCTTTTTTCATGTTTTAGGAAGTCAAGTGAAAACTAACTAACCCGAAAATTAATTTTGAACTTGATACTTCTGCTGTCGATGAAAGAAATGCAGCAGCTGATAAACTTTAAACTTTTACTGAAAGTTTTGTATCTTTGTAACTTTGTTTTGTCTTGGTTTTTAATAAACAAAACTTGTACACTCTGAAAAAAGATTTGTCGTCATAACAAAAGCATTAGTAGCTATAGCCTCAACAGAATTTTTTGCTGCTACAACAAATTTTATGCTGCCACAACAAACTTTTTTGTGTTTAGAACAAACTTTTTTCTAAGCAGCACAAAATTTGTTGTAACAGCAAGAAATTCTGTTGAGGTTATTGCTACTAATGATTTTGTTACGACGACAAATCTTTTTTCAGAGTGTAAGCACGTTTTATGTTCTAAATTATTAATAGGTAAATTAAATAGGCGCCAAAGTTGAATTAGCCTAGGGCGCCAAATAGACGTAATCCGGCCCTGATTACAATACAGAGAATATCGTATTTTATATAACAACTGTTATATTTTATTTAAGATATATGTATATATGACATTAGCCGTAACATAAACCAATTGCAAGCAGTGGCGGATTTATATGGATGCTTACGATGCTGGAGCATCGGGTCCCCGATCATTGAGGGGCCCCCAAGACCTTACTTATTTTCTTATAAAATTTAATTTTGTTTATTTTCTACACTTTTCAAAGAACATAAAAGCAGATGCAAATTATAAATTCTTGCTTATTTAATTAAATACAATGCAAAAACAACTATAACTTTCAGGGGTGAATTTATAGGAATGCTTAAGATGCTGGAACATTAGCCCCCTGATCATTGAGATCTCCAAAGAGGTCTCCAAGTCCTTACTCAATATTTTATAGAATTTAGTTTGTTTTCTCTTTTTATGAGCTTCAGTTACCTTTGTTTTGTTTTTTAGATAATCTATAAAATAATCGATTGATATGTGGTTTAGGTGGTTTAGGTGGTGTATCTCGATATTATCAATAATATACATTTTAGAAAACCAAAAAAATGTACACACACTTTTAGAACTGAAATGTTTTAAAGTTATCACAAATAAAATACACTGTAAATATAAAATATCGCAAACGTTTTCATCATATTATGGCATCATCAGGCGATGAACTAGACAACATTTAAAGAAAATCCGTTTAAATGCTGTTCGGGGTGGTGGCAGCATCAGGTATTTTTGAAAATAGAAGAAGGTTTTTCGGAAAGTGATTTATTAAGGGAACGGAGTTAATTATTTTTCGAAAATTCTACATTTTTACTTTTTGTCTCTACAAAATAATGTATCATTATTTTGATATTAGACAAAAAACAACCCCCCCCCTTCCCATAATATTCCTACCAGGGCCTCTAAAATCTAATTAGCATCAGGCCCCAAAAATTCACTATCCGCCACTGATTACAAGAAAGGATATTCAATTAAATTTGAATATTAAAGTTGTTTGGATGCACGGTACATAAGGTAATCCAGCGCTGCACTCTTTACGTGCATTAGAAATGAAACCATAATGTACTACGAGAGAGATGCAAAATAAGGTATCTAAATGTAATAATAAGTGCACATTTTAGATCATCTTACTACGACAAGCATCGCTCTCTGTCTATACAACGCTTGCTCATAGGTAGGTACCTTATTCTCTATCCTTGGGGACGAAAACGTTTCACGTAAACGTTGCTCGTCGGATTACCTTACTATATTATGTACCGTGTTTGGATGCAATTTTATATCAGATCAATTGCGCATATGTTATTTGTTATAGATACATAGATGTGAACTTACGTATGTCTCTATAAATATGTAGTTCTTTTTTGTATCTTTTTTATCAAATATACTTCGGCACACGCCAATCTTTTCAGACATATTTTATTTCAATTGTAACATATCCTTGTTCAAAGTGACACAACCCACCGAATTACCTTACTCAAAGTATCAAACAGTTCTATTGTAATAATGTGAAATATAAAACACTATTCGAGTTAATCACTCCATCAACTGTTTTTTTATTGGAAATTTGATGGGTTCTTCAAAGAATTTGATAGAGCAGTTGCCCAAAATATTTAGTCTTAACCGCAGAATCAATTATTACGAATAATAATTTATTTTTTGTTTATATATGAAATATTTAATTTAATTTTTAATGGGATGATTAACTTTGTAACAAAAATGACACAACACATTAACCATACAATTATTGTTATTATAAATTTCGATTATTGATGTTTCATGCGTCATATCAATATATCAAAAAACCGTCATTTGAAGTTGGAAGTGCAAAAAGCAAATGTTTGCGGATATTAAAAATTGCATCTCAAGATAAAAAGATTAAAAGTTTGACTCACGCGCCATGTAGATGTAGGTAAATAGTTGTGTGATTTTAATAGACTAATTATCATTGTAAGTGTAAATAACCTCTAAATTAGCAGTGTGTTAACACATTGCCCTTGGTATTAGGAAATTTGAAGTTTCAATTCTAATCACGATTTATTTGATGTTGATTATAATTTATACATACACATATTTAATATGTAATTATTATAGGGTTTACTAATAGTTTTTTTTAACTGTTATGAATACTTTATTGTATCATTCGCTAGAGAGGACACCTTGGCTTATGGCGATGTGATCTAACCGGAGGTTCGATTAATTTATGATTCATCCAATACATATTATATTATTGGATATTATAATTATTATTATGAGAAAATTACTAGAATAATTATGATTAAACTAATCGATTATAAACAAATCGTATATTTAAAAATTAACCCTGAAGTGTTGAAGCACTTTACAGATTAATGGTTATTTAAATAATTCAGTGAACAGGGAAATTCAATTATTACGCCTGTTAACTAATAAGTTTCCTACGCAAGTTAAATGAATATTCTCCCACAGTAATTAACAGGTATTATAATTTATTTATATTGAAGTTAAGATAATGAAGGAAAACACTTTTGGTATTGCATTTCAGAATTTCAAATTATTATTATTATCATCAAACAATAAATATCATATTATACATAATTGCGAGCGCTATGGATGAGAAGCCATATTAAATGCGAATCTTTGATGTCTTCAAGTATAATAACAGAGATTACTAATTATTATTATTCGTGCTGCAAAGATATCTCATCCAATTTAATGAAGTACAAATCTATGGGTAAAGCAAACGAGGTAACGTACCGTCGTCAGATCATGCAGAACGGTAACGCTGCATTCACAACTATAATATTGAAACTATAATTCTCATTCACAATTAACTTAATAAACATGAAGCTATTGACTGTTAGCCTCAAACTTTGTGAAAATCAAATTATGCCTTAGTATGGTTTTGCTCAGTACAAAAGTTATGAACCCATAGTTTGAGTTATCAACAACAAAACTTTACTTGACGGGTAACACTTTTAAAAGTTTTGAAAAATCCCACGATAAAGTTTTCTCTAAAAATGTCTACAAGTTTTCACTAAAATAACAGCTTCTTTCAACATTTTCAAAATCAAAAACATTGATGCAAACGTTCTGGTTAGTCCTGGAAAAAATATCGATATATCGATATTGATATCGATAAACGATATTGAAACTTTTTGATATCGATATACCGATATATCGATATTTCGATACTTTCTTGATATCGATATTCGATATTAGAATTTCAATATAACTTGTTCAACTTTAACTAACAATAATAACGATCAAAAGAAATTTGAACAAAAAACCATAATAAATTCACTATGAAACAAATTATTAATAGCCGTAATTGCATTTACATATTTGCGACAATTTGAAATCCGGACAGACTGATGTCTTGGTAACATGATCTGATCAGTAATAATATCAGTTGAATATGCAGTTGCAAAAAATTATACGTTATGATATGATAATATTATGAAGGTAAAGTCCTCAGTAGTCCTGTGAAAAATATCGATATATCGATATTGATATCGATAAACGATATTGAAACTTTTTGATATCGATATATCGATATTTCGATATATCAATATTTCGATATATCGATATTTTGATACATCGATATTTTCGATATATCGATATTATCGATACTTTTTTGATATCGATATTCGATATTGGAATTTCAATATCGCCCAGCACTAGTTCTGGTCAGCATGACTAGTCAAGTGGTGTAAAATTTACGCCAAAATGCCGGTTATTATTAACGCCAAAAGTCAAATTTTTAAAGTTTAAAATTTGTACATGAAAGAATCAGGTCATTGTAATCTGTGATAGTTAAAGTATTTACGTCGTAATTTATTTGTTTATTGATGAAACCCTACTCTGTTGACAGTTACGCAAAGTTTAAAAATTTATTTTTTCAATGAATTAGTCATTAATCTCAAAGTGTTTGCATTTTCTTATTCATTCTTTTTGCCCTGTCAGACTAGTGTTAACATAATGTAGATAGTAATGTTAATGTTAACGCAACCTTTACTTCCAAAGCATAGGAGTTCAATAAAAGTGTTCGCAATCATGTTAATGAAACGTTAATGTTATACCGTAATGAAAAAGCCGTCCAGTTAGACATAACAGGTAAATTAAATGATAATTGAATTTAAAAATAATTTTTTTGTTATTTTCAGCAGTAATTTTAATTTCCTAATTTTGAATTTTACTAGTACCTACTAAATTTACTAATATCAAATTTTAGTACAATCGGTAATCGGAACACTTTTAGCATTTTCGTCAGCCATATCATTTGGTTTTGAATTTCGAAACTTTTACATCAGAAATGGAATTAGCAATGTCATTACTAGTTATTCCTACGCTTTTTACGAGATATGGACAGTTTTTCAGTTTTACTGGTCCCCAAAAAAGATTTGTGGGCTATGCGGAAGGCAATGAGAAACTTTCCCAATTCCCTAATACCTTATCTTAGCTTCAGCAAAGTTGTATCGCCAAAGTTGCGTGGACCTGACACGGCACATGAAAGAACCATGGCAGAAGCATTATTTTTCTTAAGCTAATTTTGAGTTACTTTTCGAATCGACTCTTCGGTTTTACGAGTCAGTTTTCATATAGTTCATTTCAGAATTTGTTGAATCCGAAGTTCCATAATATAATTCAGAAAAGAATTGTAAGTGATTTGCACCAAGTGACGCAAAATAGGGCAGGCTGAAGAGAGCTTGAAAAGACCTATGTTCGGCAGTGGATAATAAAAATATGAAAGAAAAAGAAAACAGCAATCTTAGTTGTTTTATCATGTCAATCAAAATTAGTAAACAGCTCTTATATTCCACTAGACTTTTCACCAACCTACCATATCATTTTCTTCTGATCTCCGAGAAAAATTTTAATTTAACTGCTACTATCTATGACTTATAGGTTTTCAATTTTCGCAACCGGTTTATCATAGAAAACTGGCCAAATTCTTTGGTCTGTTGTTTATTTGGTTTTGGGTTTTATTTTGGTTGAAAAATATACTTGTCGATTTTTTTCAACTCAAGAATTAAGAAGAACTTTACTCAAGAAATAAATAGAGGAGGTCAATTATAATTGTAAAATAAACTAAGAAAATCAATAATAAAAATCAAATTATAAAGCAATCAAATCCTCTTATATAACATATAACTAAACAAAGAAAAACTAATACAAATTTTTAAATTAAAAGTTAAAAATGTGCAACTACCCCAATTTTAAAAGTGTACCATAGCAATATGCTAAAAGCACCTAGAAAAACACCAATAAATAATATCAACAGTAGTAATTGATTATATTTAAAAATTTTGCAAACAGGGAGAAATAAGCAAAAGCATGTTAATTTCAAGATTATCTGATTATAAAGTCTTCCCCATTTAATATTGTGAACACATTTTATGTTATGAAATAACATCAAAACAACCACGTTACCAGTCCACCCCTGGCCACGACAGTTGTTCTTTTGATAAAATATCAAAAGCTAGTTATTTACTCGTAGAAGTTATGTTCACAAACAAACTGAAAATATTTGAAGTTAGGACCGGACGGTTTTTAATGACATTAAAGGCCGTTTCTTGCGAATTAAAATTAACAGCATGAGATAGTTATATATTTTGGTATTTATATCATAAAAATGTGAATAGTAGAAAATTTGGCTCAGAGTAAAATAAATACTTATATCGAATCGAGTTCATCTTCCTATGAAACAATTGCCTGTTTATATAATTTTGATGTGTCTAAAATTCCTTTTTTGTTTGCAAAAAAGATCCGAACTCAAAACAGGTACTTCGGGATTATCAGTCAACGCAGTAACGCCAAAGTTTCTATTGTCTCTTTAACCTCACCGAAAACATCTGATGCTACTAACTACTATAGGTTTCCATCGCTTTCTTTCCGTCCTATATATGTATATGTAGGAGTGAATAAAAGCCACATCAACAAACTCCAGGTGGCGCAGAATATCACCATGAGACGTGCCATGAAGATCTCGTGGCAAATCTTAATCAAACGGCTTCAGAAGGAGTCCAAAATAGAGTCAATCAAAGAGTTTGTCAGAAACGCGGCGGATAAACTCCAAAATCCGTTAGTCCGAGAGCTGGATAACTACCTACTCGATAGCTACCTAAAGTATAAATGGCCGAAAGCAACCTTGCTGCCAAAGTAAATCAAGACATTCATTTGTTACTTTTGTTTTATGTTTCAGATACACAAACACGATAAAAACGGCAACATCTCAGAAGACAAACACTGAGATTTGCATGCACATCGTTGCAAGATAAACCAAAGATGGTCAGCCAATAATGCTTGGGATTAGAATCGTAATTGACACGTTTGGTCATCTTGCTTAATTAAAATATTGCAAAACGTGACTAGTTGTCACTTCAGCACTTTTAATTATTATTAATTAAGGTATCCAATCCCTGAGGAATATACCTACTTCTATGAATTATTTATGATTCATCTATCGAGGTGAATCATTCTTCATGTTCTCATTTTCAGTAGTCTATATTTTTGCGTATGTTCTGGTCTCATTTGTTATCTTTCTCCACAGTACTTTATCTTCGCATTTCTTTCTCCATTATGTCAGTCCCATATCTTTGAGATCTTTTACCACTTCGTCCAGTGTTATTCTACCTCAATTTCTTGTCTCCCCCGGTTTCGAGGCTCTTTTCTTGTTACATGACCAAGCTATCTAACTCTCCCCGATTTTATGTATTTCACAATGTCTTCGTTTCCTAGTCTTTCGGTTATTTCGGCATTTGTTCTTGTTCGGTATTCGATTTCACCAATATTTTTTGGTCCTGTCATGGTTCTAAATATTTTTCTCTCGAACGCTCTCAGCTTCTCACTTTTAATTAGTCTCATTAAATTTTATTTTTAATTCAAAAGAATTCTATCTATCCTAAACACCCAAAAGAGAGCCGCGGTGGTAACCCATCAGGGTATGATCCCTATAAAAAACGGTTCTATACAAGAAACCGCCAGCTTTGGAACTCATTACACAAATTTTTATCCTTCTAAAGGCTTCTCGTAATCCTTTCGATTATTTAGAATTTATTAAAATAGATTTGAAATACTGTGGAAATCGGAATTAATTAAACATATTTAAAAATAAGTTAAAATTACTTGTAAAATAAACTTACAAAATAATTGTAGTTATATGGATTCATAAAAATCTGTGGGTCCTAGCCCCCCAAAATTAATTGATTGAGAGCCAGTTTCGGTAGTGTGTGGTTTTGAAAACAAGACCAAAGCAGCTAAACAAAAAGTAATTTTTTTTTTATATTTAGCCCCCCCCCCCCCTCTCAAATATTGGACCTAGTTACGTTTATGCTAGTCTTTATAAAATATTCTTTATATTTTGAAAAACCTACCAACGGAATGACCACCCGGTCGTCTCGAAATAGCCAAAAATAACCACTTCTTCTATTTCATTCTTTCAAAAAGTATTATTATATTTTCGATTATTTTTATTGTTTTGATTAAATACAAGTCATAATATTGCTAATAGCTATGAAATGATTCCATCCCCGTATTTCAGTTTATTTGTATTTTCAAAAATATTCGCGATTATTTTTCAGTGAATTCCAGTCTTTTTCGAAAATGTTTATTTTTCCAGGTTTACTACTACAGTTACAAAATCATTATAATTTTTATGGCACTGGAATTAGGAATTGTAAAATTAATTTTAAAAAACAAACAAAAAATTTAGGATTTTGATTATCAATTAAAAATTGATTGAAATATTACAATAATAATTACAATTTTTATCGATAAAATGAGATGCATGTCAAGGTAATGTAAAAAAGATGTAAATTATTGTAAACCTACAGATCCGGCTAGTGGGTAAAGATAAGATAAGCAAATGAAGAAAATCCTCGTAGGACAATACACAAAATCTTATAACTTTCGAGTTTTGGTGACAATAATCCAATGTTTGAATAATTTTTTAATGTTTAAGCAAATTTTTTGTGAAATGAAAATATTTCTTTATCAAAGTTGTTAATCAGATATTAAACATCATCAACGGTAATTAAAACAAGTTTGAGTGTTGGAATCATCAAAATAACTTTTTTATATTTCACGTCCGGAACTTGAAAATTAATTTTTACTTTATGAAACTTTGATTATATTTTGTTTCATAAGTATTCGACAAGAATGCGTGTGGAATGGACAAGGAATTTTTCATTTTCACAATAGTTTTGTTTTCGCTCAAGTGTTTTGCTTTGGCTGTAGCGAAATTTGCAAAAAATTAAATTTATTAATATTAAAAGGAAGTAAATATAAGCAAGAACAAGATTTCGCACGAAATCAACATCAAGTCCACCATATAAAAGGTAATCTTCGTGTCAATGGCCAGTCGCTCTGTGAATCTCTATAGTGCACGTTCTTGAGATATTTTATCTAAAATGAAATCGAAGATATTAATCGTTTTCGTACTGTCGATTCTTTGTTTTTGGGAAGCCGGTAGGATTTTTTATCAATTTTAAATTTTGGTTTTAAACGAATTTTTTTTTCAGAATTTGCACCAGTATTACCAAAATCTCGTCAATTTTTGCAACCTTTGCCTGGTTATATACCGGTTTACATCAGGCCCGGTAATACTCCTTTAGAAGATATTAATTTGGATTTAGCTGAAGCCTTTCATAGCTATGCTCTGAAACACAGTCGCTTCGATTTCGATCGTTCTCTAACGCAAAATGTCTTGACAGGAGATGAACCGAAAACTGAAGATATCTCTTCCGTGGATTTTAACAATCTCAATATACCAACACAGCATGAAATTACAGAAATAAGAAGAAACGGTGTCGTCGTACATACTCATATACAAAAAATTCCGAAAACTCATTAACAACAAATTCAAATTATATTTATTTATTTTTTAATAAACATCTAAACTATTACAACATTTTCATTAGCCGAACCAACTTTTTTTACAAATTGCGATACCGCACTAAATATATTTTATTTAGATTAAGTTATCTTATCATTATTATCTATAGAGTAAAGTGTAACCTGTTTCAATGTTTATACGTACGTATAGATGTGCACCACCTTGTAACTAAAACTATCGACTGCACAAAGATTTAGGTATGTAAAAACAAATTTTTTATCATCGCAAATTCATCGTACAAAAAGCTCATATTGCATTCAAATTTTTCTATTCTAAGACAAACGAAATTTTGGAAGTCGCAGGAAAATTTTATAAAAGGGTATGGTGTAATTTTAAAATAATAACGCTTATCTAATCATATTTTAACGAAAACGTACCTCTGTAGATAGCATACCATTTTCATGAATCACGAATTAATGTCAAAAATTTTGCAGGCGAAAACAATGATTACAAAACTGCTGCTTTTAAGTTTTCTCTGTGTGCTAAGAGTTCAATCGCAAGAAAATGCAGCTCGTTATATTGCCAGATCCTTAATGGAGTGTTATAATACCACGGAAAATTTTGCAAGAGATCATAGACCTCCTGCCGATATAAATGTTCTAATTGCTCTTATAAGAAAAATTGAGAGCGATGATTCGGTTCAAAATGATAGGATGCTTGCCACAGAAATTATCCATAGGTAAATTTTGAAAACCATTGCCAAAAAGATAAAGCCTTTTTTACGTTTCATTTTCATTGTAGATTTAAACAAGATGGGATAGTAAGAAGTTTGTTTTCAAATTTATCGTCGTATTCCATACCATACTCTCCACGAGGTTTCCAGGCAGACAAGCATCGCATTTATTTAACAAAATTAGTTCCAGGAAGTGCAGCTATTTTTCCAAACAACTCGTTAAGTGCTAATGAAAGAGTAAGTCTTGTTTTTAAGTATAATATTTCGTTTTTAAGTTAGGTTATGACTTTAAGGCTAAGAACGCCATCTGTCGTAAAAATACCTTTCAATGCCAACCAATGATATTGCGTAGTTTAGAAGTCTTTTAGCATTGGTTCACATCTATATGTATACAAAATCAATGAATATAAGGTATAGTTAAGAACACAAAAATAACGAATAAGAAAATAGTAGGGCGGTAGTAAATTCCCCAGGTAGCATTTGTTTGGTATAGTAAAAACCGTGAGTATGACTCACCAAGTTTTTCTGTAGTAATTCGAAAACCGCGAAAGCTATTCAAACTATCTAAAACCACAAATGTTCGTGTTTCCGCGCTGAACACCTTTAACCCCTTTAAAAAAATTTCTATTTTTCACCATTTTCGATTTATTAAAAATACATAGTTGACTCATAATCGAGCTCTCGTAATGACTAAAGCTTGTAATATTTAATGTTGGCGTCATAAAGCACTGAACTAACAAATAACTTAATTCCTGTAATAAACATTTTCCAAATATATTGATTTGAAAAAGTTTAAGCAACTAGTTGTCCCGATGCCGCTCCCTCATGAGGAGAAACGTTATCAACATAAATGCATGTTATCATAAATTTCATAAAGAAATTTAATTTTAATTTTGCATTGCTCAAATAGGTAGTATTCTCGCCTTGAGTTGAATTGTACATTATTTTAATATACAGTTTGTTGTTTTAAATTTGGCGCCTTTACGGTTATCTTATATTAAACTTGAAAGATAAAATAACTTTAATAATATATAGACTTTTATATTTTTTTTGGTTTAAAAGCTTTTTTCCAAAAAAAATTTTGAATATAATTTTTTTCACTTTCAAATTTTATTGCTTCCCCCAACTGTACCATACTCTTTCCCACTATGATTTTACAAATTAGTGGGTTTGTTTTCAAGTTATTAAAATAATTATTTCATATGAAAAATTAATTTAATAAAAAAAGTTTATAATTCTTAAAGGGGTTGTATAGGCGAATATAGAGATTTTGTATAAGCATATTCTTATTCTCTCTTGAAATATCTAATTTTCATATTTTTTAGAACTTCAATATCTCACGTGATTTAGAAAATGTTAAAAATATAAACTTAATTGTTTTTATCTAATATGTACTTATTTTATGTAATAACTTGAAAACAATATACAGTGAAGTCGTACAGTCTGGAATAAATACGATAAAAAAATCTTAACTTGGCTGTTTTTTCATTATTAATATTTTTTCTTTGACTGTTTTTGACCATGTAATTTTTTTTTAAATTGCAACCTGTATTTTTTATAGCTTGTTAGATAATTACTTAGTTTTAACTGTCTTTGTTTTTGAAATGTGGACTTTTTCGGACTAGAAATGTGATTTTGAACCAAGTCCGTCAAAAAAATCACAATTTAACCCATTGGTGGTGGGAAGACGTATTCCCACTGCCAAAATTGTTTTAAAAAATGAGTGAGTGGGAATTTATTTTCCCACCAGAAATTATTTATTCACCAAATGATTAAAAATATTATCAATAAAGTTGTGGCTCAATTGATCAGGCCAAAAATTAATTGTTAATTGCTTCAAAAAATAATATTTAAGAAAGAAAAATTTAATGAATTTATTTCAAACTTTAAGATCTTACTGTGTAACATACTTTCAATGTGCTTAACAAACTCCTTGAGAATACTTATAAAAAAATAAATAATAAATATAATTTCCTCGAGTATTTAAATTCTTCAACGTTCGTTTCCCGTTATAAGGAATCCAGAGTTTATTGGACAATCTCATCTAATTTTTATATTCCAAATTAAATTATTGAGCTATTTACCTTCTACACTGACAATGTCTTTAATGATATCGTTGGACAGAATTAATGCGACAATTCTACGACGGAAAGTTATACGACAGGTTTTAGATTATTAAAGCTTTTTAGTTCAAAAATTTGCTCTATAAAACTCAGTTTTGTGTGCTTTGATTAAATAAAAAAAAGAGTTACCCAAAATAGAACAAAAAATTATAATAAAGGAGAGGAATAAAAAGGGCCTTCGTATGTTGCTCGGAGACAATAGAAGCATTGTGCCTGCTTGCGCTGAAACCAATATTAGGTTGCATGTTCGGTTAGGTTTTGTTATATTGGCACTGTCTATAGTCCATAGCCTTATCACATCCTTTATTGGGCCGACACTATCAAGAATAAGTACTTTAGAAAATTTGTTATTTCATTATCTTTTGTAATTCAGAATGCAAGTAACCACGGCAGTGGATTGGTGTGATCGCTGGTAAGGTACAGAGCGGAAATTCTGAGTTTGAATCTCGGACTTGGCAGAATTTCTTAGCTCGGCCTTCCGGTGTACAACAACACGTTGTGGATTTAAGAATTGGTTCTATATTTACATAAGTCTGGCCAATTAACATAGTCAAGGTCAAAAATGAATAAAAACCAAAGAATGCAAGTAATATAAGATCTTTGTTTCCTTTGAAACATTAGAAATAGTATACATTATTAGGGCCCAAACTACTTATTATCCACCTCGGGATTAATAAAAATTAGGTATTTTAGATATTAATATTTTATTGATTCAGTAATTTTTTATTTTATTTCCCCGGTCGCCGAGAGTTTGAACTACGTGATTTCTCCAACTTTTTAGAACTTCACAGAACACGTAGCTTTTTTGCCCGTGTTGAATTCAGATCTGTATTAATAATATAGACATAGTTATAAAAATAAGGCAAATTTTAAATATTGTAAAACTGAATCCATTCGTGCGCGTCACTAAACGTAAATTATTGCACCATTACATGTCCTAATAGATATTTTAGAAGATTTCGGATTTTTCACATCGGTTTACAGTTTCCAAAATTAAGTGCCATTTAGTTCACCGGATCAAAAATTCTATTTGTTTCCGAATAAATAATAGGATTAAGTACAACAGACTAATTGATTAATTCAATTAATATTATTATTAGCGTTTATAATTGACTGATTGGCTGACATCAAAGTGAATTGTTCATATTATAATTAAACCTAATAATTGCAAAATTAGTACTTAATTAATATTGAATAATATTTCAATGCATTGAAATGAAAAAATAAATTGTATTCTAATGCAAATTAAATAATTTGAAACTATAGAGTGAAATTGTACTTTAATTAGTTTAATAAACTAACTTTCACTTCTTCACTTATTGCATTTTTCAAAATTGTGATATTTTGTTTTCTTTGAAACCGGGTTAATATTCTATTTCAAAAGTTCAACCTATTAATTAAATTAAGCGATAAGTATCAGTTAAATCTAAATTACAGTTTGGTTCAGAGTGGATCTAGTAAATAGTTATTCGATATTTCAGCTACGTCAAGTTTCAATTTTCAAAAACCTACCCCAAGTTCATTAAAGACGCAAAATCGGTACTACCTTCCTAACCGCGGACAGACGTAAGCTGATATGCATGAATATATAATTACAAAATTTAATTACTTCTAACTTACTTGGGCTTTTTATTAAAAAAAATATTGGGATGACTAATATAAAAGGTACAATGCAAAATATATGGCAAGAGTCAAGCATAAATTACAAAAGACTTTTCAGTCATAGTTATATTTGACCAGACATTCTCCAAGTTAACATTTAATCAACAAATCAGCCTAACAAGTGACCTTGATGGATTATCGATCTCAAATAAAACGTACGTATTTTGTTATATTCAATCTTATCTACAAATTCATTTAAAATAAATAATTGCTTATGAGCTTATGACGTCATCAAGTTATAATTAAAATCAAATAAAACGTACTTTAGAGCCGTCTTATTAGGGAGGTTTACTGATATTTCCGTTTATTAATTTAACCACGTTTCAGTTAATATCACTATAACCACTAAGTAGTTTCTAATTAATTTATTTTAATGTAAAACGTTCATTTAACACGTGATGTCACTCGTTTATTCACAACCATCCTATACCAACACATCATACAAGTGTGATTAGTAACCCAAAAATTAATTACTTCTCTAATTTTTACTTTTTTCATTTTTAGTGTTCCCTTCATTTTATGCTATCAAATTCAGTCGATATAAGGCTACGAGGAGACGAAAACTTAGTTTGCAAAAAACTCAATCGTTATCAAATGAGATCAAAAAGAAGCAGCGATCCAAAAGCTGACGTTGAAATTTTGGATGAAATAAAGTATGAATTATTTTTGCAGTTGTGAACATGATTCCAAATTCGCTCAACTGAAAATATTTTAACTGCTTATCTAGCAGTTTACCTATTAGTAGGCCCAAAAATTTTCACTTGGCGTATTTTGGCAAAAGAGTTTTTCGGCAACTGCGAGAATTACCAATTAAATCTCACATTTTTAATTTTAGGGCAAGTCCATTACTAGGTAATTTAGATGAAGAGGATAAACGCGATGCCACGAATAACAACCAAAACACAGAAACTTTTGAGGTGGATTCGCAAGACCCTTCAATCAAACATTCAGTTGCCGTTCCAATCAGTGATTGTCCTGTTGAAAATGGCGTAGTATTTTCTAAATGGGGAGCCTTTCAAGCAGGAACGGTAATTGCAGCAATTGCTGCTGGACGAGCACCACAGATTATCGAAGTAGAAAGTCATAATATGGATGGGGAAAAGAAAATCTTTAAATTTAATAACAAATATGCTACAACACTAGCAGGTAATACGTTCAACCGGTTAAAAATCAGTGATATAATTTAATTGTTTCTCAGGGGATCTTTCTGAGGTAGCTTTACGCCAAGGATCTTTGGGAAGACCTAACGTCTTTACTGGTAATAGAGGAGATTTTAATAATAGATTAATACCCACAAAGTATTATCTTGAAAAATATACCCAACTTGAAATGACCGATGCCGAAATTAGAGGTGGATTAGATGGATT
This sequence comes from Cantharis nigra, assembly GCA_958510845.1. NCBI lineage: Eukaryota > Metazoa > Arthropoda > Insecta > Coleoptera > Cantharidae > Cantharis > Cantharis nigra. The sequence continues at coordinate 25,077,853 of OY294034.1, forward strand.
AATTATAGCTTCCAAAATTGAGGCCTGGAAAAATAGAGCCAGTTCTCTTAAGATTTCACAAATTCTAGATATGTATTATTCAGACAGGGGAGTACTCTCTTCTAAACACTACAGAGCGTGCAACCGAAGAATATTATTTAATGAAGTTGCTAATTCTACAGTATTAACCGACGAAACTACTGCATTTAGTTTTCTCTTAAATAGACAATCGAGTCTTGATGGAAGCATAATGGATGAAGGAATTATAAGTTACAGTAAGAAGGCTGTAGATCATTTTATGACTCATATTAGTAAGTATTCATATAGTTATTTTTGTTTGAGAAATTTGAAAATAAAATAAACTAGGAAAACAGGAATATTGGGCTTGGTGGACAACTTGGGTCCATCAAGCCCAATATTTCTTTTTTCTTATTCTACAGTTTGGACGGGAGTTTTGTTATAAAATGAAATTTTTGCAGCTACTTTAAACGACTTTGGTTGTGATACTTCCAATTCCAAAATAGTGAGAGCTAACACTGATATTTTAATTGTATTGGACACGAAATGGCCATATAATGTTGTCCAACCAGCAATATCGTAATTATTATATTATTATTTATTAGATAATTTTATAATATATTTCATTTGTAGATATTTACTAAATAACATAGATATAACCCCATACAATAGTAATTTTACTATACTAAACGCAAAAGATGGCAATATATTAGTTGAAAATTCAAATTCTATACTTTCCTTCTACAGTCAATATAATAATACAAAACATAGTCAAAGTAAGTAGAATTCCGAGAATTATTAGATATTAGGTATAAAAATTTCAATTTACAGATCAAAAAGGTTTCGATGTAACAGTTTCATTTGAAACTATCCAAAGAATATTGAATAGCAAAACAGAGGAAAATAGTGTATTCAAGAAAGCTTCACTTCAATCGTCAATCGTATTATTTATGCCATTTGAGTCAATGTCTAGTTCTGACCAGCAAATTGCAGAAAGTTACAAAAATACCGTCAAAAATGGATATCCAGGTGAGTTGCTTAACAGAGTGTGAAAAAACAGAGGATAAACTGAACGTTTTTAGATCTTAAGTTATTGGTTTTGGGCCAAAATTCCAAACAAACCCATGGTTCTTTGGTACTTGATGTGGGAAGTGATGCATTTGATTTGCCAGATACTACCGATACCACACTAATTAGTCAAGCAGTTAGTCCAGCAGCTTTAAGAATTCAGCAAGGTAAAGTTTTTGTAATTTTGAAATCTTCCAAGATGTAATTATTTCTAATCCAGAACCTACAAGAATTGTACATCCGGCTTGTAAATCAAGCGAATCGTCATCAGGTCCAAATACGATTTCTTTCGAACAATTCGTCGATCCAAGAGGAGTAAATTACCACAGAATATCTCCAATTTACTTTCACGAAGAAGAATCTAGAACGATCAAAATTCGTAACGCAGGTTATGGTAATCTTATAGGGTGCATGTCGAGGCAAATGGCAAACATTAACGAAAATAGTACTGATATGGATTGCAAACCTTTAACTGGCGTGAGTGTGGTAGAATTTGATCTGCCAAGTAGTTGTGATGATGTATCATCCTGTTCTCCTGTATACATTATAGTAAAATCTGGAGAAATTGGCGATGAAAGCCGTGATACCCGCTGTACTGGTAAGTTACAAATGTTTAAAACATTTTATTTTAATATCACATTAAAATTAACAAGCTAAGTAAACATAAAAAAGTGAACAAGCGAATGTGAAACACACACATATCAAGAATATCGCTAGTACTAAGTTGAAGACTTAATATTAATATAATAGAGAACGCCACCACTTTTGGTTTTAGATTTTATTGTGGTTACTTTTCACATTTTTAATTTTATTTTATTTTATTTTGTTTAAATAATAAAATTTTAGGAGTTTTAGGTCTTTTTATCAATTTAATTGACCGACGTTTCGAGTCCTTTTATTTATGACCCATTTTCAAGGCTAAAAAATATAATACAATGAAATCAAATAATTAAAAAATCTTTAAGAAATTTTTACATGGAAAATGACAAATTACTTGACAAAATAATGTCATAATAAATGATGTTAATAAAGGGACCCGAAACGTCGGTCAATTAAATTGATAAAAAGACCTAAAACTCAACAATTTTTATTATTTAAATATTAAGAAAAAGATCAACGATAATAAATTATTACTAATTATTTTATTTTAGATAAGGGTTGCCGATTTCCAGATAATCTAAAATATTCGATAGAAATTAATAGTTTGGATTGTTCATTCTTTAGCAACAGTAATATTTTATCAATGAATGTTATGTTGCCATTATCAATTCTATACATTTTAAAATTAATTTTGTAAATATGTGCATTTAGATGTCTTAATTTTTAAATTATAGTATTATTATTATTATATGATCAAAAATCAAATTCTAATTTTAAGACATAAAATTTTTGTATAAGCAGTAGAGAAAGCATCGTTTGTGCAGGATCCGTCAATAGAACTGTTACTTTGTTGTTACATACTGGTTTATTCAGAACTTCAAATTAAAATTGCAGTTCTTAATTTTGGAGTTTAATATGAATAATTTTGAAATTATTTTGATCACAAAGTTATTGAGAGAAGACCATAATTTTAACTACTATATTTATTATAATTACATTTTTTGTCCTAGAGATTTTCAAAAACAAAGAAAGTTTGTTTGTTTAAAAATAAAATTTCGTTTCGAGATTTAGTAGATTTAATTAGAAAGTAAACCTAATATTATTTGATTCTACTGGAGCCTATATCAATTCCAACATTCCAAATCCAAAAAGATTTAATTGACGGCCCTGTACACACATAAAAAATGTAATGTAAGATTTAACATGACTAAGACGAATACATGTTTAATATTTTTATATAAATTTATTGTAAAAATATAATTTTAAATTAAATTTTATTTTTTAATATTAATTTAATAATTTAGAAAGAATTTATAAAAGAAAATTTTTCAAAAAAAATTCAAAAACATTTTTTATAGTTTTGTCAAGCCCAGAGTAAGCTGATAAAAACATGACAATATATAATAGATTAATAGACTAACAGTCTTGCCATTTCATATTTCTCAAATATCTTAAACAATTCTTTGAGTTTTTTAAAAAATAATTAATTTAGTATGATTATTCCTTGACAAAATGCTGAAAGGTTCCAGATAAATAATTATTTATATATTGCTATGTTTTGTAAATTATTTTTAGTTTTAAGTCGCAGGAAAATTAGTAATTTTATAATTTCTAAACATTAATTTTTATTTCCAATTAAAAATAAAAGTTAAGTTTCTTCGAAAAGAATAATAAACTTCCTTTGATTACTTAAAAAATTTACTTCTTTTGATTCTTTGAATTCAAAATAACAAAAAAATAGTTTGCTATTATAATGTAAAATATGATCTTGACGAATAGAGAACAACAAAGAAACGCAATAAACTTAGAAATGGGTAATTTCGTTTGAAAAAGATTTTTACTCATGTATGAAATAGCATACACAGGGGTTGAGAAGTAAACTTTTAACACAAGAGAGATAAAATTGGCTTTGTAAAGACTGCAATTAAATTTCTGTTTATAGTATTTTATTTTACAAGTATTCAGTTAATTAGTATTATTTATCTCATTAGCGACGGAAAAGCATTTGTTCGAAACAAAAATGTATTTATTTTATATATATTTAGGTGTTTAATCGCGCAGTTCTTTCACAGAGTAGGTAAGAAACATTAAAAAACTTCTAAACTAATCAATTAACTATCCTTCTCTAGTCTGTACATTATCATATCTTTAAAATTCGGCAAGTTTAGTTTGCATCTAAAATTTTTTAAGGTTAATTTTACTTTAAAAGCGTTCATGTCACAATAAGTCCCAAGCCAGGTGAGTATAGAATAGGCGTTGTGGTTATGCATCCGCCAAAGTGGCGTCTGAATGTGCGGAGCCAACTGCAACTTTGCAAGTTTCAGCAGTTAGAACATGTTGAAACTAGATATGAGTTTCAGTTCAAAAAAGGTTTAAATATTGGATTTCAAACCCAATAATTAAAAGAAGAGATATACACTAGCTCACAAAATAATAAGGACAGTCCTATGTTAGCAATGTAATTTGTATCTTTTTAAGACTATTTTTGACACAACCATCAATTTTACAGCAAAATTTTTCTAGACATTTTTTGTTGAAAATTTCATTCCCTTCAATTTTGTTTATATACATTTTTCTATTTTGTCGCACCATTTCTAACTGACAAAAACTCTGTCAAATACAAAAAAAATAATCTTAGCTATATCTCAAAAACGGTTTAACAAAATAGAAAAATGTGTATGAATAAAAATGTAGGGAAAGAAATTTGCAAGAAAAAATTCCTATTCATTTTCTTATTTCGTTGCACCGTTTTTGAGATATATCTGATATTATTTTTTGTATTTTACAATGGTGCGACAAAATAGAAAAGTTTTGATAAACAAAATTGAAAGAAATGAAATTTGCAACAAAAAATGTCTGAAAAATTTTGCTATAAAATTTAGTTAAATTTCCTTTAATCAATAGATACCAAATTAAACGTTTTTAACACCAGATTAAAAGTTTTCCTTCTTATTATATTGTTGTTCGACGATTTCCTGACATACTAACATCTTAAGTTGTAACTTCCAAAACTGGCATCTAATTAAATAAGTTATTGTCCATAACATATCATTTATCCGCTCTTCCGTAACTGGACAAAATTTTTCGAAAGAGGTTAGAAGCTTAATTATGAAAACAAGAGAAAGGTCATTAATTTAAATTTTTGCTGTTATTACATCGCAATATCTACATATTATTGTGTTATATTTTGTGTAAGGGAGTACTTTGAGTAAATTGAAAATTTTTTTTCTTTAAGTTTTATTTTTATTAATTTTGGACCTAATTCTCGCGAATTGGTTGATTTAGCGCCAACTAGCTGCGAAAACCAGATCTTTGCCAGACTGACTCCGAGCAAAACTTCACAATGCAAAACGCATCGCACACCTGTACCAGGGTTAATAATAATCTCAAAAAACAACTACTACCACAGTTAAAAAGATATTTAATTTTTTTTTATTTATAATTTATTACTATAAATATTTATTATGAAGTATTAATTATTATATTAATTCAGTAAATATTTTAATTAATAAATGGGAAAATTCAGTAAATGTTAATAAATAAACCTGTGAGAGTGAATCCAGTGAATCCAGTTACGCATAAAGAGAAATATATGTTACTAATCTACACAATTGTGCAGAAAAATTACACAATTGCTTACATCTTCTGGACAATTGTGTGGATTAGTAACATGTATGCAACATAGGAAGTGTTGTAATTTTTGAGCAGTGTATTCGTGAGATATTTGAATTTATTCCCTAAATCTTGTTTAGTCAGAGCTATGAGGTCAAAGTTTAAAATTCTTTAATCCACTCACTTCGCTGCTGTTATTGTAGCCGAGATTTTCAGTAAGTGGATTTGGATGGTTTTCGAGTTTTTCAAATTATGTTTTATAAAATCTTGTTAATTTCTTCTTTAATTATTGGCATATTTGCTTTTAAACGTACCAAGGTGCATCAACGATTCTGGTATCAATAATTCTTAAAACTTTTGATTAAAACATTGAAGTATTTCTATGTTAATCCATTAGCGAAAGAAGTCTCAGATAAAAAAGACCTTCCTATTCGCGAATTGTTAGCGGCTCTATACCAACTGGACTTACCCATTAAGTACTTCAAAACCCATGCAATCAAAACTGCCATCCTCAAAAGAACGAATCCTAAAAAGGCGCCAGGATAACAATGATTTTCAATGCTATTCTTAGACTAGGCTACTTTCCAAGTCAATAGAAGGCTGCACAGGTGATCCTAATCCCAAAACCAGGCAAAGAGCCCACCCTCACTCAGTCCTACAGACCTATCAGTCTTTTTCCTAGTCTCTCCAAGATTTTTCAAAAGTTATTTTTGTATAGGCTGAAACCAATTCTCGAGGACAGAAGAATAATTCCAGATTACCAATTCGGATTTCGTCAGGGTCATGGAATGGTTGAACAAGTACATCGTGTCGCAAGGAGGATCAGATACCGCTCGACTGTCTTTCTCGATGCCTTACAGGTTTTCGACAAGGTTTGGCACGAGGGACTGCTATTCAAGATTAAAAAAACCGGACTTAATAGAGTATAAAAGAGGTATACCTGCTGATGTGCTGACCTCGACTATGTCTATATAATTAATTAATAATTCAAACATGCTGCTTATTAACTCGGTCGGGATAGATTGTAATGTTCATATCGTTCATTCATATTCAAATAAAAAAAAAATTTCTATGTTGAGTTGCACGTAAAACCTTACAGCTAGATCCAACAGGTCCATATTGGTTTTATAATTATTTTATAGATCAGGAGTTTGTATTCTGTTGTAAGTTTAGATGTTCTACTCATTACCCAGTGTAATTTTCGAAGTTTGTGTCTCATTTGCTTTCGTTCTGAAAATGTTTTGCCAGGTTTTATCTAAATGTAACTACAAATGGACTTGTATTTATATAGGTCGTAAAGGTTATCTGTACTGACTTTGTCTGGTTCACTGTGATCCTAGCCTTTCTTAACCATTTTTCTATTTCGTTGAGGCTTCTTTGTTTCACATGCTATATCTGGATGTGTATGGATGGTTAATACAGTTGTATTATCTCCAAAAATAGTCGTTGTGGCAGACTGACTTTAATGTTGTTAGATTCGTTGTGAACAAAACATATAATACGAGTCCAAGTACGCTACCTTAAGGTACTCTCTAATGAATTGATAGTAATAGTGTGAGTTTATTTTGGTACTTCGCCAAGAAGTATCTGTTTATTCTGTAGTAATCGAGAGGTACTTTCTTTATTAACTTATTTAGCAGACCTTTTTACTAGACCTTGTCAAATGCCTGAGTTACGTCAAGAAACGCTGCAGAGCAATAACTACACAATTCTATGGATCTGCTCGATAGTACCATCAGGTCGTTGTCTGAAGCCAAACTGATAATCAGGGATTAAACAAAGTTTCTCTAAGGTTGGTTTCATTCTTTCTAAAATCATGTTTTCAAACAGTTTCGATAACACCGGTAAAAGACCCTCTACCACCATGATCAGTTCCATCAGGATGTTGTGTATTGTATAGTGAATTTGGGAATTTTGAAGTAGCTACGCAATTAAAGCTTGTATTGATTTTAGTAAAAAACATTCACGCTAAACACAGATATATGAAAGTAATAAAGGTTGAAATAAGGTTTCTGGGTCCACGTACTTGTTAGAAACATACCCGAAACACCGACAGCGCCAGTATTTTTGAATTGAGTGGGCACAAATTGGGCCCAATTTATTTGGGGTTCTGCAGAAACACACAAAATTTATAAATAAACTCAAAAAATTACATTATTGAATTAAGCACCTAAAAAATTTGGGTAGGCACTTGTGTGGACACTCCAATCAACAAGGTGGGCAAGTGCTCACCCTGGCACCGTCACTGACATGAAAGCCGCTCCAACGTAATAGACTGGAAAAGTGTGACATCAGAAAATAGTCTGCGACCATATGATGGGTGCTCACATTGGTTTGTTTACCTATATTTCCCGTAAGATTTACATGGAAGTGTGTTGGTGACAATTTTAGAGATCATTGATGTTATTGATCTGGAATTTTAAAGGTGTTTCTGGGTGAAATTAGTTTAAGACGAGTCTTGGTAATTTCACCCAAAAACACCTCTAAAATTGTAAATTAATGTATGACTAACAATTTCCATGTAAATCAGGAAGTAAACCTAAATAAACCATTGTGTTCACCCATCATATGATCGCCGGCCATTTTGTAACGTCAGTACTTGGCCAATCTATAGACAGGGTCTATGAAGTCACAACACTTGGTAAAATTGGTCATCAGGTCATAATATCTTTGACGAAATTGAATTTGAATTTTGCCCATTACAGTCACAAAGAGCATTATTGCCTGGCTATATCCAAATATTTTGATAACAATATGCTTGGCAGCTACCTGTCACGTTATTAATAGGAGGTGGAGCGACTCAAAGATTCACTGTCTAAGTGGATCCCCCATTTTTGAATGCAATTTCACGCCACACACGAAACAGCGCTTGTGGAAACCGCCAATTCATTTTTTAACCAAATTTTTGTTATAAACGTTATCCTGTTTTAGATTATATTGTCCAGGATTTTTTGTCATGGATTTTATTCTGGAGATTTTGCAATAAATTGTTGCGCAAAGATTTGTCTTCTTATATTTTCCTATTTCCAGGCCATGGCGAGTCAAACATTTGATCTTAATAAAAATATAATTATATTATATTATATTAATTTTCTTAAGGGGGTATTCTAGTCTAGAAGCCCGAACTTCAAGCGTTTCTTTGACGGTCAATAAAACAAAAACGCTTAATATTTTAACTATACATTTTCTTATCAGTTATTTATATACAGCCTTGGCCAAAAGTATTAGGTCACCTCTAAATTGTCGTTATTATGGAGACAGTTAAATATAATTTCTGACTTGGCAAATTGTAAGTTTAAAATTTGAGGTTTTCATTTAAGATTTTGAATTGAATTTCAATGTAATTTACCAATTTTTTGAAAAATTTTGATAATTTTGAAGTTTTAATTTTGCTTATAACTCAAAAACGGTACGTTTCTGAAAAATTTTGTTCCACTCTTTTTTGTTTGTAATGATTAGTACTACATAATGCAGGTAAAATTTACTATTTATTTTAGCTCATAAAGGTTTTCGAAAATATCGATTTTTTAATCAAGGCCTATAACAGCCCAATTGCTGTTATATTTCGTATATTTGAATTTACTAAAACAAAAAACAAGGCAGTTTTTTACTAGGAAGAAAGTACCATGGTTGTTTTCAAAAAATATTGAACTTTTATAATAAAAATAATACTTTTGACTAAGGCTGTATATTTTAAGACTCACAAAAAAAATTTCAAAAAAAACACGCTGTTAAAGTCGAGGGTAAAAAAATTCAAGGTTGTCATAAAATCTCAAGCTCTAATTGACCGATTTTCTTGAAATTTGGCATGAATTTTCTTTATATATCCCTTTATGGTAGGAACCAACAAAAAGTCAAAATTTTCAATTTTTACTATTTTTTAAAATTCGGAATGTTAAAATATAGCTGAAAATCATGCATCCCTTTTTTGAGTAGCCGCCATGCTGCGAGAGAAGTTTTTTTTATATTTCTTGGTTCCTACCATAATGACATTTGTACTTATAAAGAATCTACATTGTTCTTATTTTTAAGATGACCAGAAGGGCGGGAATCGTGACAAGATGGACACGCTTTTTTTTATTTTCCTCTCTACGTATAACTTTGTGAAATATATATATATTTTTTTTTTGAACATTTTTTTGTGAATCCTTAAGGTAACTCGCACGTTTTTTTACGTCGTTATGGGGAATTTTTTTTCTATGGGAAAATAAAATTCAATGGTTTTGATTTTTTAGTATGTTATTAATCTTATTATTGACATCTAAACGATACAAAAAAAATGTCCGATGTCCTCAAGAGCCGAAATTACCCGGGCCAGTTACGTACCTTCTTTTTACTTTGACCAATAATAATAATAATAAAACATTGTAAAATTAAGTCCAAAAAAATGTTGTTTATATCCTTAGATGTCAATAATAACATACTAAAAAACCAAAACCATTGAATTTTATTTTCACACTGCAAAAAATTTCCCAATAAAGACGTAAAAAAACCTGCAAGTTACCAGACTACTACCTTAAAATATAGTGGTTTTGCTTTAACGACCGTCAAAAAAACGTCTGAAATTTGGACTTGTAGACTAGAATACCCCCTTAACAGAATAGGAATTAATAGAAATGCAAAATAGGAAATCATCTCTAAAAAGGTTAATTTTAAATTTTAACGGAACATTTAAGATAGATAAGGGGAAATACACATAAATATAATTGCACAGTTGGAATCATCGTTTCTGCCAAACCAACTGCGCTAATTTAATTTCTGAACTTGTTTTTAAAAATCCTATTCTACGGGAAAATTTTGTGTCAAATTTGCAATTTATTAACCATCGTAGCATCGCTAAGTGAGATACAGAGCGGAAATTTCGCTTAGCTCGTAACTCAGTATTTTGGTGGACAGGGAATTCTCGTATTATGTTCTTGTTATAGGCGCAGACAATTAGTTTGGAACAAATTAATTAAGCTCGATGGCACAGTAATTTTTTTTCAATTTATAACACGAAAACAATTTGGAAATCCATAAATCACTTATTATGAGACATAAAGCGCGGTGAGATAACAAAAATACCTACCTGTAAAATTGGAGATAAGGTATCTTATCATAAGCTATTACTAATGAAATACGTAGGTACAAAATAGTGTCGTTAAATTAACGTGGTAAATTAATCACAAATAAAATATTTTATAGATATAATTAAACCAAATGAAGAATGTTATTATTTTGTGCTTCATCGGTAATTGCTGGTTTTATAATATTATTGTTTTATTGTTGCAGTTATAAATAAGTGACCTGTATTTAGTTGTATTAAAAAAAATCAACCCGAGCGTGTATCGAGTTCAAATTACTTTTAAAGCTAGGAAGTTCGTGTAAATCAATCGTTAAAATATGGGACACGGCTTCTTTTGCACCGCTCGAGAGTTCTTTATATATTATTTTAACTATACATTAACTAATTTTGTATAATTTTGCCCGAATTTCCGAGCTTTATTACTGTTTATTCAATTTTAGCTATATGCGGTACTAAAACTGTTAATGGTTTATCTTCTGCAATACCAAAGCAGCTCATAAAATGCTACAGATCGAATTTTACAAATACATTTTTGAAGCCTCCCTTAACGAGTCAACTTTTGATAGAACTAATTCGAGAAATAGAATTTCGAGAAAAAAATTCCCTCGACATGCGAATGTTTACAACCTCATTACTGCACAGGTAAAGGAATTAGTGGGATTAAATAACAGCAATTTAACGCTTTGGTTAACAGCGTGCGTTTTGATGGATTGCAGAGGAAGCTAGGAACTTTGGAGACGGATTTTGTAATACCATATAGAGCTTCGGGAAATCAATTTTACAAATATGAACTACTTGTTGATTATTTAACTTCAGGAAAAGCACAACTTACTCCATATAATAAGATTAGCACTAAGGAGTTGTGCCTTCTTCACGAAATTATTTCCAACACAGTTCACGTATGGAATTCAGGTAACGAAGGACGATCGTGTCCAGAATTAAGAAGTATGGAATATCACAGGTACGATCAAATTAAAAATACTTGTAAGTATAAAATCCAAATTTAAATATATAATTATAGAAATGAACGTTCCCAACCGTCGGTAACGGTAAAATCAAGTAGGTGTCCTTTAGAAAGTGGAATTGTTAAAACAAGATGGGGCACAATATCACCAGGTCATATAATCGCGGGTATAGCATCTGCATTACAAGAAACCACACTTGCAGTACAAGAAGTTATTGACGTAATTCAAAAGGATAAAAATATAACTAAGAAGGCAAATGCAAAACTTAACTTGGGAACAGTTAGCAATGTAGGTGTGTCCACTCTTATAGGAGATTTAGCAGAAGTAACACTCTACCAAGCATCCGATAAGCCAAAAATTGGAAATAGCGGTGTATGGAACAATTCTTACATTCCTCGTTTATATTATCTAAAAGATGAGCCTTTCGAGATGACTAGCGCTGAGCTTTTAGGGGGAATAGATGGTATGGTAACTTTATTAACTTTTAATTAAAAAACTTGATTCTATAGACATTCCAAATTGTTTGATTTTGCTTAATAAATTTATGTAAATTGAACCTCTCAATTCAATGCGAGTTTGCATTTTCCTATTTCTAAATTTTTTTTTTTTTTTAATAACAGAGCAAATCAAATTTGTTACAATTGAAAAGATTTTGTCTGTTTCGGGAATTATACACAAAAACCAGCATTCTAACGATTTCTTGAATTTGTTTGTTTCGAACGGAGTAATTAGCATAATTTTTAATTTGCAAATTAAACAGTTAGAAAACATTTCATTCTTGCACATCTACCACCAATAACAACCAATGGAGTTGCTTCGTTATACGGTGCTTGCATTTCAAAAATAGTCAGTTACAATAGCTAGCGATTGTATTGATTTATGTTGATATTTCAATCGTAAGTTATAACAATGTAAGAAATGTAATTAAAAATGTAATTTCGAATCACTCTGTATAGAATTTCAAATTTAACATTGTGAAATTAATCATTTCTAACTATTTAATCCCTTAAGTTTCATCAATTTGGAATGTCAATAATTCTAATTATTTATTTAGCCTGCATTCAAGTCGACAAGAACTTGATTACGAATTTGTACTGCACTCAGTTTCAGTTGCATTTTTAACCAGTTTCTCAGGCCCGCGTTTAAAATCTGTAAACGCCTAGGCTGAATATATGCTGCGGCCCCACTGGTATTCATTTTTGAGAGTAAACATCTTAGGTAAATTATATATAAAATTTTTAAAAAAATTTAAACAAATCTTTTTCTAAAAGGTAAATAAAAATAAAATGTAAAATACACTGAAAGGTAAAACATAATTTTTCAAATAAGAACAAAGAAAGCTCCTTGAAACCGTCACCATTGTGAGTATTTTAGATTTTTGATTATATATTTTGTGTTTGATTTTACAAAATGGAAATAGAAACCTGTTACTTTTGGGTGGACCCCCAGTACTCTAATTAATAATTGTATGAAATATTTTTTACGATCTTTTTTAAATTTTATTCGCTTGTTAACCAGCACCTAGAAAAAAATACAAATTCCACTAAAACAGATAAATCAATTAACTTCTACTTCGGAATATACTAAAATAATTTTTTGACTTATTATCCAACCACAACTTTGTTCATTTAAAAAAAGCTTTTTATTAAATTTTCACAAAACTATTGATTGGCTAATACATCACTGGAGAAATATTTTCACTGACTGGAAAAGCGTTCGCCAAAAACTGTTGCGCATAGATAGCTATTAACGAATATATTTATGAAATTTAAAAAAAATAGATGAACAATAAAACTTTTGTTTTTTTGTTTTACTTAATTAATTCGTCTGCTTGACGTTTACAGGTTCAAATTTACAAAATAATTTGTTCATTTTTATTTTGGGATTTATTTAAATTTACCAATTGTTAAGTATATGAAAATTAAATATTGGGCTTAGTTATTGGAGTTAAGTAATGAAAATCTACGAAGAAAAGAATTAGTTATCAGTAATTTATTACTTCAATACGTAAACAAACTATATACTTACCAAACCACAGTTCGGGCATTTAAACACAAATGCATTTTTTCGCAATTTTAAACAATTCACTGGCTACATCACTGGAGAGAATAGTTTACTAACCTGAATTGCTGCTAAACCCACGAAGTGGACCCTACCTGCAATAATAAAGAAAATCCTTTGTTAATTATCATTTCAGATGAGAATGATTTTTGTCATACTACCTTTAACACTGTAGTCCTTTCGCTTTATTCGTCTTGACTATAACAGCTTCTTCATCTTCCATAACTAACCAAACCGGATACTACCGCATTTTTTTAACGATTTCGAATGAAAATTTTTAATAAAAAACACTTGAAAGCACAAATTTTTCAGTCAAATATTAAAAAAAATGATTTGCGATTATTAATTAATAAGCTACTATCAAGCTTTTCGACAAAGATTCGCAGCTCGTTCGCAAAATACGAATTTCGCGTACACGCACCAAACTCGATCTTAACTGCAATAAGAAAAAATTTGTTAATTTTTCTTGTGATTATATATTTTGTAATCGACGTTATAAATAATAATAAAATGGTTTGTTAAATATACAAAAGAAACACTACGGACAGACAGGATTCGAACTTGTGCAGTTTAAACCCAATGGACTTCAAGTCCACCTCCATAACCGCTCGGACACCGCAGATCTTATTAATAAATTTTTACTCGATTTTTATAGCATTAAATTTTGTACACAGGAGGTTTTCGATTTTTGAATTATTTAAATTGGTTTACCCATAAATAAATGAAATAAAATTTAAAAATATATGATTGATTGACATGAACTACTTTCTAAATGTTGAAATTGAAAAAACGTTGAATATGTGAAAATTATTGATAAAAGCAAGAATTTAGACGACTCATAGACGTTACTCATTATAGGGAGGGGGGATTGTAAAATATTGTTAATAAACGTCACCACAGTCATAACATTTTGAATTTTGGGATCCAATAATCCCAATCTAATCAGATCGGCTTTGTTTTTCATTGAATTGAAACAATAAAAAAAAACAATAAATAAATTCTGTTGAAACAACAACGAAAGTAATGACTATTTGTTTTTGCACTGTTTTTACCATTAAAATACAACGCACTTTGTTGTGTAGTATTTGCATGGAAATATATAAATATTTTCCATGCTTTATTCATGAATTTTCTTTTATGTGAAGGTAAAAATTCAAAGACTTACTTTCAATTGTTGAAAACACTGAAATTTTCCTGATCAGCTCAAACAAGGAGCTTGGACGAATTTAAAATAATGAAACCGGGCAAGCATTTTCCCAAAATTGCGAAAATTTCCAAACACAAAATATTGCATAGTAAACATTTTTCCAAATTTTCTTCATACGATGTTATTTCAAAGGTCTTAAACAAACAAATGAGTTTGACCGGCGCAGCGCGTCGTAATTCGTATATCACTTTTTTTTGTTTCCGTTGATAAGTTTTTAACATAATAAGTTACACATGGATGTGTCACCTTAGTATATGTTGGTAAAAATATTTATAAAATTTTTTAAAGCCAATCAAATATTATTTAATAAAATTTCATATTAAATTAATTCTAGAATGTTGAAATATAACACTGCAACCCATCCGCTCTCAAAAAGTAAATTATTATTCAATTTACCACAGGGACGGGAGCACCAGGAGTACTAGTTGTCTCTAATATAACACATAATATTGCGCCAATATAGAATGTGGGCTTAATATTGCAATATTCAACCAATATTGATGACCAATACAGCCTATCGATCAGCATCCAATATTGGTATAATATTGTTTTTCAATTTTGTTTCTTTCTTCTTCATTGGGCGTTTATCGTCCAACTTTTTTTTTCTTACAAAAAAGCTTTAAGCTTTTAGACCCTGTGGCTGTTTTTGGCTATTATTTATATGGAACCAATATTGGTTGAAGCTTGATGTAATATTACTCCAATTTTTTAATATTGTTGGCAATATAAACATATATATTGCCTGCTGATCTTCACCGAATATTGATTCGCCAAATATAGGTGGTTAAGTGTTGGACATTTGGAGGAATGGTGGTCAGGGAACCGACACTTTTTTTAACTTAATCTTGGTAAGCCATGGCTAGATTTTAATTTTTCAAAAATTCCTTTATTTTTTACTAGGAATCTATTACAATTTTATTTTATCCAAACATTGGAAAAATTGAAAAGTGTCAAACTTAACCTCACTTTTTACAAATTAGTTCTAAATAATCGTTTCACAATTTGCAATTGATAAATCGAACTCACCAACAGTAAAAGTTGTTTACTCTACGCTTATATTTTTTAAAGTTTGTGTTGCAATAACTTTTATATAAACTTTTACAAATAATAAAACTCTCATATTGTTCCACCAAGATTTTCGATTTCATAATCTTTCAAATATAATAAAAAGTTTTCTAAACTTTTGATTGAATTAAATGAATTGCCTTGGGTTATAATTTGTTCGCAAGCGTTGAACAAGCAATAATTGTAATTATTATATTTAGCTAAACCGAGAAAATATTAATTTAGAGGTTTTTTATATTTAAATACCTAACATTTTTATTAAAATTGTGCGAGCATTTGGTATTCCTAGTTGAGTAGTCTATTTATTGAGTCGAATGCCAGAGTTTCAATTAAAGAATGAAGCGAACCCTGGAAATGAAATTTGTACCCTCAGGACTTCTTTCGGTTCCGGAAATCCAGATCTCGACGAACAGGGTGTACAAAAGATGATGCTATAATATAAAACTTTTATAACCTTATCAATTTTAGGCACAGCATGTACAAAAAATGTATGAATACAAATTTGTGTATATTGTGCGACCAACCGTGCCAAAGCATTCAAAAATATTATATTTTATGTGTTTACTATTTCCTAAAAATTGCGTATATCAAGTGGCAACGCCTAATCGATCAAGTTGGCCGAACTCAAGTGGCGCAGCCCTGTCGGCCAAGTTAAACATCTCTGGGATGCCCGAGCGTAAATCTTAGTTTAATAAAACTAAAACTTGCTCTCTTGAAGGAGTAAAAGGGAAAGGTCTATTTAAAAATGGAATGACAGCATATGGATGGTTCATGAAAGAGAGAAAAATAATAAAATGAAACTTAAGAAATTATGTGGGACAGAAAGCAGTGAATCGAATTTCTCGAAAGATAAATATAGCGATCTTGACACCTAAGGGTGAAATAATATGTTTTCACGTCCAAATGTCTCGTGTCCAAACGTACTGTTCCTCTTTTTTGACATGGACTTTTTACGTGATCAATGCAATTAATTTCGTGAAAATTGTTTATAAACCAGCATTTATGTATTTTTAATATTTTCAATATTGGCTATGCATAAAATTTAATTTCATATTGTTTGAACGGCGAAGGTTTTTGATTAGTTTATTTCTACGCGTGTTATTCAAGTTCTCGTCAAATTGGAAATTTGATTTTTGAATCTCAAGTTATAAAGTTTAAAGGAAAATCTATACCAGTTTCATAAGTATTCCAATCTATATTGTATTATAAATTAGATACTTCACATAGAATCAAGTTTTATAAAAGAATTGCAGTTTTTCATTTCAACTTTTGCAATTTTATTATTTCAATTGAATTGAAACATTTTGTAAAGAAAAATTTTTTTTTCATTTACAGGAGCAATTTTTGCTTCGGAGATTAAAAATTGGTTATCACAGTTAAGAAGTACCCGTTTATCGCAATTATTGGATATGTATTACTCGCAAAGAGGAATATCCTATGACAAATCCTTCAAAGCGTGCGAAAGAGGATCAAAAATTGAAAAAGTATTAGAAAATATTAATTTAGTCGAACAGGTAAATTTAAGGTAATATAAGATAATGTAATTTATTAGTTTCTTCCTTATAGACGACTAATATTGCCAAGTTGCTCATGGAAATTGGTAGCGGAAGTTCACATTTATTGCAAGACGACGATATTAAAAAGTTGGCTCAAGGGGTTATAAATAAATTTAACGAAGAAAAAGGTTGTTGAAACTAATTTTTGTTATTAAAACGATAAAATTTCCTTTTAGATACTATAATAAAGAAATACGCCACTTGTGAGCAAGATATTGATCAAGTTCAACCATTAGAAGTAATTTCTATTTTAGATCAAACTTGGACGGGATTTAATGCCGAAAAGTTTGCAGGGTCGGTTAATAACTTTTAGTATATTATTAAACAAATTTATATTCCAACTTTTAGTGCCTTATCGAAATCTGTAGATTTAAGTGTGTATGGAAGTACATTAGGCATTATTAATGGACAATCCGGAGCTTGGATGACAAATATAACTTATAGTTTGGTTAAATTGTATGATGATTTATACAACAAAAGAAATTTATGTAAGTAGATTTTTTCTTTCTTTTCTCTTAATTTTAATGCTTTATCAGTAATTGGCCAAATCCCTCTTACCTATTTACAGCAAGCCGGCCAACCAATACCTGTGGCGCCAAAAAATTCCCTACATTCATAACTAAAACAATAACATGATTTTACAAGTAACCATAATTAATAATTTTTACAGCCCATGGCCGGAGTATAAAACCATCACCATTTTTACCTTGCGTTTCTTCTGTCTGCTACTTGTATCTATGTTTTTTTCTTTCTCTCAAAATACCCCAAACAAAAGCGCAACAGGAACACAGTACCGCAAGCCGAAATAATACAGTAATTTATTTTTTGTCTTTATTGTAGGGCAGACGTCGTTTAGTTTATCAAAAGGTCTTGAAGCTATCATTACATACTTACAAAGCCAAACATTCAAAAACTGCAAAGCATATCAGCGGGTACCCAGAACTACAGTTATTTTGGTAATGGCAAATTCGGCTTCATTAACTTCAGATGATGCATCTTTGTCCAGCTCAGCCATCCGTTCAATCAAAAATCTTTATCCTGAAATAAGAATATTTTATATAACTTCTCCACGGAACTCGAAAAATTATGAAGACTTGGCAAGGCAATACAAAAATGACGAAGTCATAACAATCGCCGAATATAATGAAGTAATAATTTCCAAAATAGTCAAAACCCTTAGTAAGATTCCAAGTCGTATTATGAATTTTTATTGCAACAACTCCCAAATTCTGGAAGACTACGTCACTCCAGGCACAGAAAAAATTTATGAAATTCATGCAGAATATCTGAAAAGAGCAAGCTTCTTGGTCAAGGTAAAGTTAATTATTCTGAATAAGTTCAGACGTTCTAAATTCTTCTTCTTAGTTTAAAGGTAACAATTATGGATCAGCTCAAATTTGCGTGTACGATTCCATTAAGCCTGCAGATAGACTATGTAAGGAAGTTATCACAAATGAAGAAGTAGAATTTCAAGCAAGTAATTACTGTCTGTCGGAATATACTTGCAGTGTTCAATTCTCCATTTCTATTATAAATCCAAAATTTCAATGCTCAGGTATTAAAACATTTAATCGAAAAATTCTCTAGATAATTTTGCTTCTTTATAGAACTGGATTGCCGATATCCTGATCAGTTTCGAGTAGATATTATAACAAATTGGAAGTCATCAGCTTCAATTTTAACTTACAATAGTATTTTAATTATTTTGATAAATTTTTTAATTTTTGTTAATTAAATAAATATTTTTTTTTATATTTGATTTTAATTTATGAACTAGATATCTTTATATGCTATGCTTTCCTATCTTTCCTAAGTAGCAGTTGAAACATCGACGACCGGAAGAACTTTTAGACAGACGGTCTAAGCTCTTCGAAGAGTTTTTCTCATCGAGACATCTTCCTCTGTTTTATTCATCTCATGGTAATTTGTACTTTGCCTTTGTTACGGAAACAAGAAAATAATAATGAATAAACAAAATACGAAAAAACACGAAGATAAGAATGCATAAAACCCTGATAAAACCCGTAGTGAACAGAGATAATGTGTCTGACAAAAAAAAAAGAAAACAAACTATACGTTTTTGAAAGAAAAATCATAAAGAAGATTTTGGGTTTGGCAATGAAAGAAGAACAATACAGAAGAAGAACAAACAGTGAAATAGAACTAGAGCTGGAAAACAATAACATTGTCAGGCACATTACGTGTGTTGAGAATGCAGGAGAAAAAAGCTATAAAAAGCTAAAGTTGGAAGACCAAGAGGAAGGCAAAGAACGAGATGGCTAGACGAATTTGAAAACGACCAGAAGCATACAGATAAAAGATTGGAAAACGAGAGCTTTCGTCAAAAAAATATGGCAAAGGCAAAGGGTTGCAGAAGAGGTAAAAACGCATAATGTACGATACACAGAAGAAAAATTGGAAATAATCCACCCTAGAAATTGGATAGAAAAGCGTCCAACGACGTGGCGATATTTCTCAAGAAATAGAGTGCCGATGATGATGATGATGGTGATGAAAAGAACAAAGGTACGTGACATTTGAGCGCCGCCATTTGGGCGCCAGACGTTTGGGCGTTAAGACTTTTGGGCGCCAGGACGTTTGGGCGCTGGATGTTTGGGCGCCGGACGCTTAGACGCAGAGACATTTGAGCGCCAGGACATTTGGGCGCCGAGCGTCCCAATTTATTAAATTTATTATAAATTTACTATATACAATAACTTATAAATTTAATAATCTATATTGATACGTGGTTTAAGTAGTATAACTCGATAATCAATATTTTAGAAAACCCAAATGCACGGCGCAGCCAAGGGGGGGCTTTTTTTTGTGCGTTGGGAGTGGGGAAATCTTTAAAAGACACCACCCTGGTGTTTGGGTGGTAGTGTCGGATTTTTACCGACTAAAACCCCACTCCAAGAAGTTGCCGGGAAACGCTGACGCATATCTTCCGCACAATCTTCGGCTTCCATCTTGGTTCTGCCCTTTCGGGTCTTTGCTCTTCATGTATTTCTCTAGTCGTCTTGTGCTTTGGCGGACAATATCGCCACCAACATCCTTCCTATGGCTGCCCAGTTTCCCTCACTTTCCAGCATAAGTTCGACGAGGTTGTTTGGGCTGATGTCAGTGCCTAACTGCGTTGCGGTTTGTTGTCGGATCTGGCCCCATTTGATGCAGGAGAAGATGGTATGCTCCGCATCGTCGTTTTCTCCGCAGTAGAGACAGTTGGGGGAGTCCGCTCTGCCGAACCTATGAAGGTAGTTCCAAAAGCAGCCATGCCCGCTGAGCGCTTGGGTGATTTCAAAGTTGATCTCTCCATGCCTTCTCGAGTTCCATTGGGCTATGTCCGGAATGAGGCGGTATGTCCACCTGCCTTTGGTCGAGTTGTTCCAGCTGCTCTGCCAGGTATCGTTGATGTTTTTGGCTCTTTTGTCGTATTCTTCCTTGTTTTTAATACGATATTTAGTTTCTCTTAGTTCCGCCTTAAGGTGAATGGGGAGAAGGGAAGCAAGAACCAGAACCGCGTCGGTGGATACGGTCCTACATATACGCGCTACATATGCGCAGGGCTCCTCTTCTCTGGACGGTCTCCAGCAGTTTCCTATTTGTTTTGAATTCCAGGGCTGTCCTCCATACCGGGACGGCGTACAGCATAATAGACTCTGCCACCGTACCTAGGAACCTCCTTCTGGCTTCGCTGGGGCCCATCTTGTTTAGCATTATTTTTTGAAGCGCCTCCGTTAATGCCGTTGCCCTCTTAGCTACTCTCGAGATATGGGGCTTGAAGGAGAGGCAGCTATCTACATCAATCCCCAGGACCCTAGCCTGGTCACTCGTTGGGACCACCTGTCTGCCCACCATGAAGTGAATGGGCCTCCTGTGCCTCTTCCCCGAAGCAACCACCGCCTCGGTTTTTTCCGGGACAATCTGCAGGCCTCTGTCGGCCATCCACTCGTAGATCTCCTCTACTGTCCAGTTGACCAGATCCTCCAGCTCGCTTTCCGTGGTAGCCTCGGCTTCTACCGTGATGTCTTCATCAAAACCTGTAATTCTCACCCCAGGTAGCATGGGGAGCCTGAAGACGTCATCGTACATCACGTTCCACAGAAAGGGGCCGAGGACCGAGCCCTGCAGGACGCTACTGGATATTGGTATGGTGTGCTGCCACAGCTGCTCCTCCACCAACAGCTGTCTTCCTCGGAAGTATGTTCAATAGGTAGGGAGACACCCCCCTGCTCTCCAGTCTTTAGCCAAGGGGGGGCTTAGGGGGCTATAGCATCCCCCCCCCAGAAGCGCCAGACACTCTTTTTTTTTAATTAATTTTTTTAAATTTTTAAATTAAAATTAATTGATTATTAATTAAAAAATTAATTAAAATTAATTAATAACTGTGTAATTCGTCAAAATGCTGACAATCAATTTGAAATTATTTTCATCAATGCCAAAAATAAAGTGCATAACCTATTCGACGCTGAGATTACCATGCCAATAAGAGTAGGAAGGCAGCTACATAAGGAACAATGTGACAGCGAATTCCGCAGAAGAATATTATAGAATTTCCATATTCTTACCTTTTGTCGATGATTTAGCGATGCAGATAAATAACCGATTCACGAAGCATCACGAAATATTGGAATCGCTCACGTGCCTTCTTCCCAAGACCGACCATTCAGCAGTCGACTTTGAGAACGTACACAAATAGATCCAGTTTTACTCTTCTGATTTTGAAGAGACTATCATCAGCAAAAATATTTTGAATACAGAATTAATATTATGGTATCAAAAGTTTTCTAGTTTGGATGTTAAACCTCAAAGTGCATTGGAGTGTATTACGAAATGTGACGGTAACATTTACCCAACAATTTTTAAACTTCTTAAGATTTTTGTGACGCTTCCTGTATCAACTAGTACCAGTGAACGGTCTTTTTCAACTTTAAAGCGAATCAAAACCTACTTGAGGAATAGAACAAGACAAGACCTTCTAAATGGGTTGGCGTGTCTCAACGTACATTGGGGAACTACAGTGACTGTCGATGAAGTACTTGAGTTGCTCCAAAAGAAGAGGCGAAGAATCCAGATTGTTCTTTAAGAGAAAATATCTTACCTTGTTTTTATTTTTTAATTAATTATTGTAATTTTTTTAAATAAAAAATAGTACGTTATTCAGCAAAATTATTTGAAAATTCCAAACAACTTACCTGTTACTTGCTTAACAGTGGTAACACAATAATTATACTCGAAAATAAGATGACCACGGCCCTTTTTCCGAAAAATTTTCAGCGCAGCTTGCTTCGCTCGCATCCCTTAGGGTACGGTTATGTTGGAGCTGTGATAACTGATAAAGCGAAGAAATTGTTTAGCTCTAATCGCTGTTCTACGAATTAACATTGACTTTCGCGCTGCTTCAACATAAACGGTTCTATAAGAATCAATGCATTACAAATCACTGCTTCGCGAGAATCACTGCTTACAGCTCCAACATAAACGTACCTTTAGCCCCTCCCCCCCCATAACAAAATCCTGGCTGCGCCACTGACTTAGTGTATTTTTTGGGTTTTCTAAAATATTGATATGGTTATAAATTTAAACCCCTGATGTATTCATAAAAATATTTTACCTCCAAGACTATGGAAACTTAGTTTTCACTTAGCAAAAATGATACAACTTATCCGTATTGTGATATATAAACAACTGTAATAAATAAAATGTATGAATAAAATAAACCAGATATGGTTTCCATTGATTATGAATTATTAGTAATTAATGTAGTTACTGAAGCTTTTCCAACAGTTGAATTACACGGTTGCTTATTTCACTTGGTGAAAATTTGCGAAAGGGGACTGTACGGTGACTATTCAAACGATCCAGAATTTGCTCTTCAAGCCCGTATGGTAATTGTAATTTCATTCGTTCCAATTGCATATATCGAACACGCAATTGAAGAATTTTCCCAGCATTTTCCAAATGAATTAACACTCATTTTAAACTAGTTTAGAAGATAATTATGTGGGAACGCTAAACCGGGATCAATCAAGGCGAAGGCCATTATTTGTTCCAAGTATACGGAATGTATATATAATCGTGTGCTTATAGTACAGTATAATTAGATGTGAAAATAAGAGGTTGGATTGTCACAAAATGTTTCTTATCAGTTGCTCTATAAGTACTAAAAAGTCTCCTGCTTAAGAGCGACGGGTTTGGGTGGGGCGAGGGGGGAAGGAGTTAAAACCATACATTTCCACAGTTTTTGTTAAATATCTCGAAAATTACGTCAGATAGAGCAAATCCCGCTCTGTACAAAATTAAAGGCTGTTAAATTTTCTAGAAAAATTGTCTTAAACTTGTTTTTGCTAAACCCCACAGATTAGACGATATGGAGGAGGAAAGTTTTAATGAATTTTTGCTTTTCTTAAGGCGTAAAAGATGTATGTACGCTCATCATTTGAGAACGACTCTACCGATTTGGCTGATCTTTTTTTCGTTGTGTTTGTAATTGTCAGGAGAAGGTTTCTATGTAATAATATTTACGAAAATCCTATCCTAAACAGATTTTAGTACAGAATTTGGACATAGTTTGTGACGCGCATGAATGAGTTAACGAAATTCCATTTGAAATGTGCATTACAGGGTTAATATCACTTCTCTTTTCCATCACTTCCATCAGTAATTACAAAATGCTAAAATTAATTAAAAATTACAGTAAAAACAAAAAGTAAGTAAGAAAATTATCAAAACTGCCCCCCCCCCCATATCTCCTAATCTATAGAGTTTACCAAAAACATTTATAGAACCATTTTTGTAGAAAATTTTACGGTCTTTAATTTTGTGTACAATGGTATTTTCGGTATCTTCCATCATTTTCGAGATATTTGACAAAAACTGTAGAAACGTATGGTTTTGACTTCTTCCCCCCCTCTCGCTCCACCCAAACCCGTCGTTCTAGAACGGGAGACTTTTTAGTACTTATAAAGGAACGAATAATGAACCATTTATTTTTTGGATTTTCCGGTTTGGGTGTTTTTTAGTCTAATTGTACTGTACTACTAATGATCAAGATCGCACTAATAATATTGCGAAAGCTGCTCATCGTAGTTTGCAAAGCCGGCACCCAAACGTCCTGGCGCCTAAATGTCCGGCGTCCCAACGGCAGCGCCCAATCGGCGGCGCCCATAAGTCCTGCTCCGGTTCTGTTGTTGACACACTACTATTGAATTTTTTTAATTAAAAAAAAATTCTAATAGTGAAAAAACTAAAAATAGTGCCGCCCTTCATCTTTTGCTGTAAAAAGCAAAGTAACTCTCAAAACAAACGTTTATCCGGGTTTTTGTTGATTATCATGTATATCAAAAATTTAAAACATTTAAAAGTTATTTATCTTGACTGGCTTATGTCGATGATTATGAAAACTGTTGAACTTAAAATTAAATATTTATTTAATTTGTGAGCTGGGGTCCGGTCCCAGTGTTACATCTCAGCATTCTAGAATTTATTTATTATGCAATTTTGGACTACTTATAAGAAAGTATTTACTTGAAATAAAAAATGCGTAAAACAATAAATTGTTACTTATGTACTATAAACAATTACTACTTACCGCTTAACCTGGAATTCAAACCACAGCACATTTAATTTACAATCCCCTGTGCACTAACCATCTGCTGAAATAATCTCACTACCAAATATCAGACTGTGATCAGTGATGAAACGTCAAAACGGGGACGCAGATAAAAACAAATGAAATTTTGTTGGTTGACTTGCGTCTGTCAAGTCAAAATAAAAAACAAAACGTCGATGTGTAAAGTTTGACAGCAGAAAATAATCAAAACGTTGAGTGACCTAATACTATTTAATCATCGTAACACATGTAACTTAAAAACATTATTGTTAATAAAAACTTATCAAGGTGGCCACCTTTTAGGAAACAAATTACGACGCTCGGATCATTTGTTTGTTTAATGCCTTTGCAATAACATCGTATAAACAAAATTTGGAAAGATTTTACCTGTGAATCCTGTTTGGTCTTTATGGAAATTTGAGTAACATTTTCGTGCAGATAACATTTCTCAAGAGTGGAAATTTTTAATTTTGTTTGCAAATTTTCGCAATTTTTTGTAAATTTCGGGAAAGTGCTCGACCGGTTTTATTATTTTCGTGGAGTAATTTGATTAGTTTTCAAAAACCAACGAGGAAAGACATTGTTGTGAAATAATATGCAGTTCTAAGTGTCATCTTGTTTGAACTGAGCAGGAAAATTTAAGAGTTTTCAACAACTGAAACGTAAGTCTTTGAATTGAATTCTGCACATAAAAGAAAATTCACGAATGAAGCATCCAATGGAACACTTCTTTCTCACGAGTTTTGCTTTATGTTTTAGTTGGATTTTTACTATTTTAATAATGAAGGTTTCAAATGTTGCCGAGGGTTTTTTTCTTTTTCCGTGTTTTGTCGTCGAAATGAAAATTTTGTGTCCTCCAGAATATTAACCAACTAAATACTGTTGGAGAAGCTAAAAACCAAAGTGGTGAGTAACGCCTTTGCGTCACTTCATAATACAAAACTGCTTGGTTTCACTGACTCACTGACTGATTCATCACGTAAATGCTAGACTCCTTGTGACGTAGTGAAGATGTGAAATTTTGAGGGTGAGTCTGATTGCGTGCGTAACCATCCAGCAAAATCGAAAAACTTGAAATAGTCATCCCCGTTTCCTTCAGGAAGGGTTAAAACGATTTTGCTAAATGCCAGCGCATCTTCGTTATTTGGTGTCGGTTTCCGATTTTCTTAAAAGTTTTAAAACCGCCGTTACCATGGTTTTTTATTTGATATAAAGAAACATTATATTCGTTGAGCTTGGACGTATATTTTTCGCTTCCAACATTTTGAAACTTTATAATTTCGCCGTGGTTATTACAGAACGCAGGTGAAAATGGAAAAACCCTTTGGAAAAAAAACGTTGATAGGTATCTCTCACATTTTTTCATATATTCAAACATTTTACACGTATTTTCAGTTAGTACATTTATTGTTAATTATTATGAACAAAATTTTTAATTAAAATTAGAAACGCTGAACTGGTGTAAGGCATCTAAAATAACGAAGTGTTCTTGGCGTTTCGCGTCAGTTAGTTAAGTTTCGAATTTGCGAAGTTGTATATTTAACGTTCGATTCCAGTTTGTGCAATTTTTTTTTTATTCATTTCAAATCTTAGAACATTACAATATTAGATCAATTCGGCTCAATCAAATTGATCAATAGTGTTTTACCATCATTTATTGTTTTGAAAATTGAGTATTTTTGATTACCAAAAATTTTGTCGAAAAACGCCAAATAAAGGCTCAAATGAACTAATACCGTCAATACAAAATATTTGGTTTTAGAATCTTGCCGTTTTAAATGCAAATCAAAATACAAGTTTTAAGCGAAAAGTTTTTCTGAAAATGTTATTTGAACTTTAATCTTTTGTTTATGAGTCCAAGCAATTCAAATTAAAATATTTGAAATATTTTCATAATAACTATTTTCCTACAAAAATTTTAATTGATTCCCGTTCTACAAAGCAAAATCAAGCAACGAGGAAAGAGCGTTCTTGCAGCCAATTTTTTAAAATCATAAACTTTCTCTCGTAGGATCTCGTATGCCAGATATTTATGGTCACTCGCCGTTTCTTCCTCCAGTACCCTCTAGTTTCGGATCTTCTGCTGGAAACCTGTGGTGGCAAAGGTGACGTCAAGAATCGACGAGGACCCTCACCTGTTGAAAGTGGGGTATCTCCAGAGTTAGGACCCACACCGCAGCTTTTTCGGAGTCACTGGCCCACCAGTGCTCCGGCAGGCGATTTGACTTGCTCACTAGAGCCACGTCTATCTTACGCGCTAGAACATTGTGCGCCAGCAGGGCTTGGGCTGCCCTTGCCGTATGCAAGTTCGCTTGGAGAATCCGGATTTCTCCGCTCTGTTGTCTTACATCCCCGGGTGCCGTATCTGTGACCGGGTTGCTTACATTCGATTCAGTGGGAGATGCTCCCGCAGTCTTTCGTTCTATGGCCGGTCCTGCAGCAGTTCCAGCACAGGCCGGACCTGTCCACACTTCTCCTATACTGTCCCGTGTCGTGGTCACAGGCTCAGCACCGAAAACACCGGTAAGAGCGGCGAGCTTGACAATCGTTCGCCATTCCAATTCGGACTTTTTTTCTGCCAGGATCTTGTTTGCACTTGCCGGGTCCACCACGATGATCGCCGATTGAGTATTTCCAAACGCGGGGGATAGGTACCGCAGGGTTATGTGCCCTGCGGGTCCCGTGATGTTTAGAATGTCCCTGCAGATAGTTTTCTTGGTGGACCGGATGTCGCTTATTTAGATAGTTTCCGTTTTCTTTAGGGGGTTTACCTCCATGTTGCTTTTCTTAAGTATTTCTATGAAGGCATTTTTTTCGATATTATTCTCAGTTTTGACTAAGCGATCTCCCTCTTTAGTCTGCCTGACCCTCTTAATGTAGGCAGTCTGTCCCGTCAGCTGTGATGGTTTTTTTAGCGGTGCCTTATACTCATCCTGCCCTTTTTCCAGTTTAATTATCACCGCTGGGGGCTTTTCGAGTTTCTTTTTTTTTCGGGTTTTTTCCCTTTCGCGTCGGTCTGAAGTCTGCTTTGGTGGGCTTTTTTCTGCTAACCGTTATAAATAATTCCTCTGTTTTGTCTGTTTGTATTTTCTTTGGATAACCAGACGCGACAATGCCTTTTCGGACTGCCCCCGTCGATGGATGGGGGCCGCGATTTTCTGTCCCTCCTACTTGGGGACTTACTATTGGAGTTTCCAGAATCTCTTTGTTTTTTGCCAGTACCGCGGCAAAAGTTCCAATTTCCTTTTCGTTTTCCTTTTCCTTTTCCTTTTCCTGAAGAGAAATCTAGAGCTTGTTTGAGCCGTTGTGATTTGACGTTTGAGAGGGACTTTTAATTTCCCTCTCATCTCTTCTATGTGACTCCCCATCGTGTTGACCCTTTGTATGAGAGTCTGAAACTCTCCCACCCCCTGTTGGCTGAAGAAGGTCTCAAATTCTCTATTGTCCAGGGCATTGAGTTTGGCCTGGAGTTCGACCATATATTTGCCCATTTTAATGAGTAGAAAGTGGACATTGTCCACCACGGTGGCCACTTTCGCGGTCTCCTTCTTTTGCGTCTCTTCGGAGAGCGTTTCTGTCTCTCTGGCTTTTTTCGCTTTGTCCTTGATCTTCAACGCATCGGACTGAATGTGATCAGAGTTTTTTGCCAGTCTTTCGACGGTGACCTTTTGTGCCGCCACCATCTTATGCATTTTTTTTTATAATTTTTTTTAAATATCGGCTATGTAAATATCGTATATAACTTTCCCCATTTAATTTGGGTTTGCAATTAATTTTCATGAGCTTTTAAGCGGATTTAGCCCGTACAGGTTCGAATCCTGTTCGTAGCATGTCTTTTGTATAATAAACAATAAACCATTTTATTATTGTTTATAACCTCGATTACAAAATATATAATCACAATAAGAATTAACTAATTTTTTTTTATTTTTCAGTTAAGTGCGTGAACGTGAAATTCGTATTTCGCGAACGGGAGTGTGATGTGTCGAGTACGAATCTTTGTGGAAAGCTTGATGGTAGCTTATTAATTAATAATCGCGAATCATTTGTTTAATACTTCAGTGAAAAATGTGTGCTTCAAAGTGTTTTTTTATACAAATTTTCATTCGAAATCGTTAAAAAAATGTGCAAGTGTCCGGGTTAGTGAGTTATGGACGATGGAGAAGCTGTTATGGTCATGACGAATAAGGCGAAAGGACTACAGTGTTAAAGGTAATTTGACCAGCACCATTCTCATCTGAATTGATAATTAACAAAGAATTTTTTTATTATTGCAGGTAGGGCCCACTTCGTGGGTTTAGCAGCAATTCAGGTTAGTAAAACATTTCTCTCCAGTGATGTAGCCAGTGAATTGTTTAAATTTGTGAAGAAATGCATTTTCATTTAAATGCAGGAACTGTAGTTTGGTAAGTAGTTTTCTTACGTACTGAAGTAAAACATTACAGATAACTAATTTTCTTCTCAGTTGGTTAATTCGTCAATCTTTTAATTGGTAACCTGTATACATGTAAACGCCAAGCAGACAAATAGTGAAGTTAAGACTCACGTCCATTTGGGAAATAGTATACTTTTTTTCTCAAAATGTGAAAAGCTTGACTTTATCATTCAATCGTTAAATTCACGTGTTTGTTCACCACCAATAGAATCCCTCTAAGCAGGGTTCTTAAAAGGTTAAAATAATAAACTGTATACAAAATAAACTTTATTGGAAATAAAGACTTATATAATCAGCGATTTCTTACTTAAAGTAGTTTCCACATCATTAACGCACTATGAGGTCAGGGCGACCGACAAGCCGCCTAACTTGCTAATAAAAATATACAATAAAATATTATAAAATTGAAAAACGTATGTTTTATAATTACCTATAATTATAAAATTTTATTTGAATTACTCTGGAAACAAACATAATATTAATAGCATTGCAATAAATTATATAATTTTCCCATAAAAACAGAAACTTGCTACTACAACGGAATTTAATTGTTAACAAAACCCATCGCGATAGAATA
Source organism: Cantharis nigra (assembly GCA_958510845.1). Taxonomy (NCBI): domain Eukaryota; kingdom Metazoa; phylum Arthropoda; class Insecta; order Coleoptera; family Cantharidae; genus Cantharis; species Cantharis nigra. The sequence goes on from OY294034.1 coordinate 25,107,673, forward strand.
ATAATCAGATGGCCTACGTTGACAGTTTTTAAATTATTTCTAATTCTGTCTACCACGAATGTCTTTATAATTTTTAAATTGGAAGAAATACATTTATGTGAAAGAGTTTCTTTCAAACCGATTTGTATCAAAACTTGCCTTGCGCTTGGTATTATAATGGAAGCTTTAACTTGATTTAAGTAGATAATAACATTAAATTATCCTATAATTTAATCGATAATCAAAGTTTAAATTTACTTAATCTTCGAACCTTAGCGTTTAATATTATGAAGTACCATTAAGATTCTTTGACGTTGATCTATCAGCTGAGTGCAAATTCTGTAAATATTTTCTAAAATAATTTCTTTTTAAAAGCACTCACTTTTGTTATAATAAAAATGTAAAGTATGTCTCACAGCGTAGGAAACTACATTATTATAAAAGAACGTTTATTTATTATACTTTTTTTTTGAATTATTAATGTGAAAACCTAAACGGCTATACAGACAATAATAAATCTCAAAAACTTATTGCCAACAGCTTATAAGATATTGTGAATTTTTATTTAATAACAAAGTTGTGAATTAAAATTTCACAACAATTTCATCATAAGCTTGCTTTCCTTTTTCTTACAAGGGAGGATTCCCGGTGTCCCTTACCAATTTAAATAAATTGTGAATATTATGTGGTATAGAGCATCGAAAACTAAGGGATCCCTATTGTTTCTTAGCTGATAATAATCGGTTTAGAGGGTGTAATCGCCCTCAAAAAAACAAATTTTTATCTTGAAAGGGTTTATATAAAAGTTTATACATTGAATTGTTTTGACGGTGGTTTTACATGAAAGTTCGAAATTGCCAGATTTTATCCTATATTTAGAAGACAATGACACCCTCTAAAACCGTTTATTAGCAACAAAAATAGGTATGGATTTCTTCTTTTTCAATGTTTTACAACATATCCAAAATTTATCCAAATCGGTAAAGGTCACCGAAGATCTCCTCCTCGTTAGTAGCAACCAATTCCTGAAAATTACAAAAAAAATAAATCATTTTCGTGTATTTAAATTATTTAATTTAGTTGTATTTACTACTTTGTTCGGTAATTTTTTATTTTTTTAATTTCAATTTGTTAATTTAATATAAATTTTTTGTGGTTCTAATGGAGGGTTTTAGGACAGCGATTCTCAACCTGGGGGTCGCTGATTTATTTTAGGGGGTCGCAGAAAATTTTTCGATTTTTTCCCAAAATTAGTTTTGAATTTGAATTGGCAATTAAATTAAAACTTGAATTTTAGGATTTCCCTTTAAATAAGTGTTATTATTATTATTGCCAAACGGGTTGTGCACGAAGCTTATTGTACCTCGCGTTCCAAGTTTTACTCCATCAGCCTTGTTTCCTCAATAAAATTAAGTATACAGCTGATGGGTGCTTAAATTATTTCTTCGAAGTGTCGTAGCCTCAACGGGGCTAGGACTGGACACACACATAGTAAGTGATGTGGAGTATCTTCCTCCTTACCGCACTTTCTGCATGTGGGGTCTTCTACAACCCCAATTACGTTGAGGTGCCTATTGAGACAGCACTGTCTTGTAAGTATTAGTCAGACTACTGTCTTCCTCAGCTGTGATCTACTCAGCTAAAGGTTTTCAAGTTTTCTCTTGTTATTGGAGAGTCCTCCAATGAACATCCGCGATTGCCTCAGTTCCGGATGATCTTTCCAGTATGCAAGATGTTGTTTCTTTAGTAGTTCCTTTATAGTCCCTTTTGCGGTCAAATGTGCTATCCCGCAAGTTACCAAGAGCATCTTCTTTTTTGTTGCCTTTTATTCCTGAGTGTTCCGGCACCCACCTCAGCGTTATGCTGTTCTGTTGTGCAAGTGCTACTAGCACATCGAGGCAGTGACTTACCATTTTATAGCTGCCTAACTGTTGATCATGATACAGATCCGCTTTTTTGCAAAAGCTCTCCATGTCACTTACTCTGCACAGGCTGTTACAGCAGTTATTTCTGCTCAGGTTTATGCTAAACGCACCTCCCGTTCTATGTCCACTGATCCCTGCTCCAGTACTAATTTCCATTTTGGATCCATCTGTGTACCAGATGGTATCATATCGAGCCCCCAGCTCCTGCTTGGTGGTTTTTGCAAAAGTTTTTGGAAGATCGTGGTATGATGGGCCTCTCTCGGGAACGTTGATGGTTAACCTGTATGCTGGCAGTAGAGCCTCTGTTTCCACCACAAAGTGTAGTGGAGGAAGCCCTAAGAACGCCTCCATGGCTGCGGTAGGCATTGTTGCCATTGCCGCCGTAATCCTTAAACAGGGAAGTCTTTGCAACTTATTTAGCATAGTAATGCTCTTTTGTTTTTAATATAAATTTTAAATAAAGTAATTTATGACTATTTTTTATTACTGATATTGTTGGGGTCGCAGAAAATAAGCAAGAAAATTTGGAGGTCGCGTCCTACACAGGTTGAGAACCGCTGTTCTAGGACATGCCGTTCCCAGAAACTTCGATTCTAGACATTTTGATACCACAAATGGAATAGATATTTTCGATACAAGGTAGGAAAAAGATAGTTTTCCACGAGTATCGAACAATATTTTTTCTAATTATGTTTCAAAGAGAACCAATAATATATTTTTTTATACCTAAATTAAAATGAATTTACTAAATATTTACTCAATTTACAAAAATATACTTTGTGAAAATATATACTTAAAATTTAAATTTAACGGTTGGTAGCCCATTGGTTGCCAACCAATGGTTGGTTATTTTTACTTTGTGATATTCAAAAGTGTATGGAAAAGTACCACTTTTCCGCATACTTTCAAAAGTACTACTTTATCACAAAGTAAGACTTTTTGAAACATGATTAGAAAAAATTAATTAAAAACTACTAATTTCAGAGAAAAAAAAATATATATATAAAAAAATATATATAAATATTTCAAAATCTAACACACAATTTGAGTGACAATTTGAGAGAGATACCAAAATGTGCGGGATCGAAACGTTCTAGTAGAGAAATGTCCGTGAACGAAATGTCCTGTAACGATAATTTACAAATTAATAACATATTAATAACAAATTAATTTGGTTTATTGCAAAAAATTTAGCAAAACTCTGCTAATTTAAAAAAATATAAAGATGGGTTTTTTCAACTAGAAAATTGTCTAGATTTCCTAAGATCCTGACATTTTCTAAATTTTTTCGATATTTTAAATATTTTGCATTTCTTTCGATTTCCAAAAATTGTCTTGAATTTTCTATTTATTAAGATTTCCTTGAATTTCTTATATCATTACATTTCTTAAAATTTATTTAAAATTACTACATTTCCTAATATTGCAAAATTTATAAGATTTTCTTGATTTCCTAAAATTTCCTGAAATTTCCTGAAATTTCTTAAAATTTCTCCGGATTTCTTTAGATTTCCTTCTTTTTTTAAGTTGAAAATTGAGATGAAATCGTCATATGCAAAATTAATGGGAAATCAAAAGAAATCTTAAGAATACTATAGACCAGGTAGACAACCGTTTTTTCCTTTTTCCATTTTTGATCTTGGAATTTTCTACATTTTTTCGGATTTCCCATTGCTTAATATTTTCTAGAATTTCCTGAAATATTATTGGATTTCTTAAGATTCCCACATTTTCACAGCATTGTTACAGTTCCTGTTTCATAAATTCCTAAGAATCTAAAATTTCTTGAGATGTTTTGGAATATTCTCAAGTTTCGCTGTATTTCTTCAGATTTAAAATTTCTTCCTAGTTTTTTATTAACTGGAAAATCAAAGAGAAAACTGTGATATACATAAATGATAAGAAATCCAAGGAAAGCTTAGCAAATCTTAAGAATGTTGTAAGAATACTATTTTGACGGAAATCCAAGGAAATTTTGGGGTATTAGGAAATCGTTAGAATACCAAAGATGGGCTATTTTTGAGCTTTTCCAATATCTGAGATATCCTTGGGTATTGGCTTTCCTAAGAATTTCTAGATTACCTAAAATATTCCAGCATTTTTCCAAAATTTCCCATTTTCTAAGACAACAAGTTTTATTTAAATTCGTACTAAACTAATTTTGAATTTTACATGAAAATATAGGTATACAATATATTTCTGATATCCAGTCAAAATTTTGACCACATTCGGATGTAGTCAAGATAACTCTCGACTAACATTCAATCAAGCATCGATACTTTGAAAAGACAGGACATCAATCTCAGATATACAGCATTGTACTTTTTCTCAACCGACCCTGAAACTATCCTGATAAAAATCAAGGTCACCACGATTTTTTAATTATAAGTTTTCACAAAATTCAAATGCAATTTGTTATAACCAAAACATAGACTTAGCCGAGCCAAGAATCGATCGAAAGAGTCTTTAAACCGACTAGACCTACAAAATACAATACAAAAGATACCATACATTGTAGTAGCAAAATCATCAAAGTAGTAAAGATCGGCAATGAAAATAAGGAAGAGCAGCAAACCCTAAATCTAACCCTACGTCACTCCCATGCCAACTGAAATCCTATATTCTTTATCTAAACATTTTTATAATATCTTTTATCATCTGAACTTCATAGTTTTAAAATTATTTTACTTGAAAAAAAATTGTTTAATTATTTGAATAAAAGTCTCTCCGTTGCTTTTGCTTTATATATTAGTGCTATGCGAAGATATTGTTTCGTTTAAATTCTTAACGCTAGTAATAAATTTTCTCAACATTTTCCAAGCGCTTAAAGCTTTTTAACATTTCTTCCAATGAATAATTTGTTAAATTTTTGTGTGGTTTAGATTATTCTATTCTGCAAAAAATATGTTACAACAAAATACTAACTGAATTAAACTAACTATTAATTATGTATTACTTATTCTTTATCCATACATTAATATCAAATCCTTTTAACATAATTATACCTACTCAAGTGGCGCCGGCGCCGTTTATAGAATAAACAATTTATTAATCACAAGCAATAAAAAAATTGTTGTTTAAACATAAATAAATAATAAGTAAATTAATTTATTAATGACATATCGAAAAATGAACGTGACCCTGTACGCAGACGACACCGCAATTTATGCACATCTCTTCTGTTTTTAAACAATAAACTAATATTTATATATTGCATACAAACAAATATAAAACAAAATTTATATAAGTTATATATAACTTTAAATTAAGGGGGGCGATACATGTAACCGCCTGAATTTTGACTGTTTTTTAGGGGCTTATTTAAATTGGATAGAATGAATGAATCGTTTTTAAATTCCGTTCGTTTATTTATTATATATTAAAATACAAGTTCCAAATTTTTTTTATTTTATTTTTTCAAAATGGCCGCCGTAGTAACTAATCTCCTAAGACCCTAGCGGCAAATGGAATCAATCGGCGGGATTTTTAGCGTCTGTTACAGCGATCTGAGATCAAAAATTTTGGTTTGAGCGTGTTCATAAAACATGTATCTTCTAGTTGAACTAATAAAAAAACAAAAAAGTCAAAAATTTGTAAATTGGCACGCTTTCGAAAAAAAAGTCCAATTTTTCACCCCTTTTTTCGATGGTTTTTTGGGTCAAAAATGGTAATTTTTGAAATTTTTTTTTGGCATTTTTAAGGTTCAACTAGAAACTAATACTATAGAGAAGACGTGTGCCAAATTTCATAACAATCGGTTGAGAACTTTTTGAGTTATCTTGTTACGAGAAAAACGTGTTTCAAGTTTTGACACACAGAAACTCTATGATTACAGCGACATACCAACTAGTCAGCGATACTAGGGAAAATAACACTTGAGATGTTATTTTAACTATTTATGCATTTATTTATTTATTTTATTTCTATTTATTTTACATGTATCGCCCCCCTTAAGGATTAATTAGTTTAGAAAACATTTTGTTGTTTATTTTGAGCGATAGAAAGTTAGAGAAAAATGCAGGCTATTTAATCACCAAATTTTTATTTAAATTGAAAATTGAAACTTTGTTGGGAAAACTGTTATATTAATCACTAGAAAATTAATAACTAAGAACACAAGAGAAGTGTTAAATGAGGTTTGATAAATTTTTCACCATACGTCACTATTCAGTTTGATAAAGTGACCAAATCTATAAATCTAATCCCGTGAGTGCTCAAATTGAGAAGGGTTCTCTAGCGTACACTATTTTGTCTGGCAACATTTGATAGAAAGTATTGAACTGTCTTTGATGATTCTTTATCTTTCGTAATAGCTTTAAAAAATTTTAAATCTTATGTAGACGCCTAATATAATTTCAATGTATTTTGAAAATACAAAATTCAAAACTCGACTACATTTTCATCTAGGAAATCCAAATAAACGTTTTTAGAGTATCTCACACTCTCGGCTTGATTTGATTTGACATAGACATGTCGAGGTTTTTTCAATTTTACGAAAACACTCGACAGCGAATTTATATATTTCAACAGTAATTTATTATTTAAATTTAAAAAAAGTAATATTTAAAGTTGATTTTAAATCAACTGATCCTGGAACCCAATATAACAAAAGTTAGCAAAGAAAAAGTATTTTATTAGTTTTTACTCATAGTTTGAAACACTTGCATTTAATCAAACGCCTTATATTTTTAATGATGCAAGTATATTGACTATACTTTCTAACTATACTTAAATATGTTGGCCTGTAAACTTTTATTTATAATAAATATATAATGTCAACTAACCCGTTTTCACTTCTGTCGGTACATTTCCTGAAAAAATCCAGTTTGAGAAAAATTAAATTTCTTGAATTTCATCATAAAATGATGTATTATTTATGTAATACAAAATTAGAAAATTTTTGTTACTAAACTACTTTTTAGAATAGCGAAAAATTTAACATGCATCCACTATTTATAATTCTGATCAATTTTTACTTGAAAGCTTGGTTTATTAATGCACTTATGACATTGTAATTTACTGTGATGAACAAAGGAATTTCCACTCAAGTTCCATTTATTCCGTCGCTAGAGATAACCCGGATAAAATTAATTTAAAATTTACTGCATTGCAAAAAACAGTTAATTTTTCCAAAAACAAATAAAGTGGGGTTAAGATATTTGGAGATAATCCAAAATTTCCTAATGATTCGGCATAAAATTTTAAATCTGTTTACTGGTGCAAAAAGGGTAAATTTTTGCAGAAATAAATAAGTGAGGTTAAAATATTTGGAGATATTCCAATATTTTTCAATCATTCAACGCAAAACTTTTAATTCCTGTTATTAAATGGTTTAACGTTTATATTAATAATGAAGTGAACGTTGATGATAACCGCATGGTAACCGTAATGGTACAACCTCTGCAATTAAAGAAAAAGTGTTACAATGCTTACAAAAGAAAATTATTGTAACTTTAAATTATTTTTTAACAACTTAATAATATTCAAATTTGTAGAATTTGCGTATCATTATAACCTGACGAGAAGAAAAGAATAGTCGATTAGGTACGAAAGAAATGGTAAAGGTCAAACTATGATTTGGCAAATCTATTCACGTAGTTAATACTGAAGATTGGCATTGCAGAATAAATAAAAGTGTACTCAAGGATTAATCACACTGCACTTCTAGAATAAAATTATTTAAAAATTGTAATAATATCGCATTATTTAAAAATATTTAACCTCACTTTTTCTTATAAAGTTTTCCCAATAGCTTTGCTTTTGTCTTTTCTTTTAGCGTCCAGGGGAGTTGGTATTAAATTGTTCAACGTCGTGACTTTTTGCCAACTAATCACAGTCATTTAACCTTAAATACTGCCGCTTGAGAACAGCGGGGGGCGGGGGGTTACAGAAATCTTGATATTGCATACCGGCAGGTAAGAATAAATAATTTATCGATTTATCATTTGGGATTTATTCTATGAAAAAAAGTTGGATTAAAAATTCAGCGAAACAAATTATTTATTTAAAAAATTATCGTTGCTCGAAACTGATTTTTCGAAACGTGAAATATTAAAATCCTTAAGTTGTTATTTAACGTTTTCTTAGAAAGTTGTTTTTATAAGATATTTATGTCGTGTAAAAAGTCAATTTGAATATTTTAACTTTTTTGCTCGACAGCTAATTAAAATGCAAGAAACGAATGAGCGCACGTGAATATAAGAACTCAAAATTTTTCTACTATTTTGTAACGCCAACTTACCTGTACCTGTACCCTAAACCTTTTATTATCTCGGTAGGGAGTTAATTTAGGAAAACCACATTTACAACCACCTTTTGTAACTTTTTAAAAGCCACATAAATCACTCCCAAAAATGTTTACCTGCAAATGTTTCGGATTATCCGTAATAGGCTGCGCGTGCAAGTGCCATTTTCAGGTCTTAGGAACTTAATAATTGAAATTTAAATTCGTATAAAAACAGTGGCGCCCCCTGGAAATGAATTAATTAATGGATATTTGTTTAAAATATTTGAAATAATGGAAATAGAATTTTCGATTGATTTTTTAATTATTGCATACATAGAAAAATATGACAAAGTGAGCGCTTATTCATAAAATTTATTTATAGACGACCTTAACTAGTAATACCACAATTTTACAGGTGTGAAAATATTGTTTAAAAATTTTGAGTTAGTTTTAGTATGTTTATTAAATCAAAATGAGAAATGTTAGTAGAGTTAAATTATTGTTAGAAATGTGAATTCGTACCATAATATTTTGTACCAAAATCACAAATATGCACCTCTTGGTGCTTGATATAAGGAAAAAAAAGGAATGAATTTTGATTAATAAAAAATCCTCTTAACTGTGGTGTGGGAACTGGTTTTAACTCCGGTAACCTAGCTTTATGACGTTAAATAAACTCATACAGCTAGATAACCAAAGAAAATATCGGTTCCACTTGTTGATTAAGAAGACGCCATTATTACAGGTATCCAATAAGAAGACAACGCATGTTCTTAAATAATACTGTACCTAGTTAGCACCATAACAAATGTTTCACATATTGCATAAAGCTAATTATCACAAATTTAGAGAAAAAATATAACACAGAAATAATATGATACCGTCTACAAATGCGATCTTCGCGATTGTTCTACAAGAACTGACCAAGCGCGCGAAACCGGACAACCAAGTAGGACATTTGGCTTTCCCCATCGTCGTTCGAACAGTCGTCGAACTTGATCGGAGAAAAACCAGTTTGAGTCAAGCCCAACAACCTGTTTTATCCTAAGTACCTAGACACTGCCAAACTTTCTAATATAATTTCGATATTTGATTTTGAAGCATTGCTTATTGCAAGAAACCTTAAGCCATTGAACGGTACCTGTGACTAACACGATATTATTGTAACCACAGGAGATTACTTTACCTAAAGTTTAAAATACCCCTCCAATGAGGCTGAAAATGTTGAACAATGACTTGAATGCTTGAATAGGTTTTACGATTTGAAAACAGTTTAATTTAAAATAATTTTGACCTATACCGATGTGGAATATAATAAGTAACTATTCTTAAGTCTCGTTGGATCTAACGTGTGTCATCGATTCGAACGTTATCCAAGAATATTAACATAACCGGTCCAGCAAGTAGAACTTCATTCCTCCAAGACCGCGTTCAACCTCCCGCGCTGATACAGCCATTGTGAGGCAAGAATGCGGTCTTCTTCCCGCCAAGCTACATATACTATGTGAACAAGTTAACACTCGTTTATAATTATATTATCGAATTTATTTATGTATTATAAAAAAGATACGTATATAGCTAAGGATGAAGTTATCGTTGAAAAAATGCACAACGATAAAAGGATGGCGAGCCATATAGAATGGAACTAGGTACTCGAATTGGAAGAGGGTAACTCGTAATTATTGCCCTAAGCGATAAAAGGGTTTAAACGGTCGCGATTGTTACTAAAAGACCATTCTATATTTTAAGAATGTATTGTTGGTTTTCTCTTTTGTTCAAAGCGGTCGGTGCTCCACACCAAGGCCATCCAGTTAGTTGGTGGGTTGCGACGGAAAACATTCTTGGTGTAGGCGATTACCTGTATCCCTTGTCTCAGACTACAATTCAACGGTAGTCTTACTTTTCTTAGCCCCCTTAACCCCTCGATCTACCTTCTGGACCTAAATTTTAACATCCAACCACCCTTGAACCCAATGAAATACCAAAGCCATTCTTTTAATCTGTAATCTCGTACATGGAAAAAAAATTATAAAAATGAAAATTTTGTTATTATTGTTAGAAACTATAAAATCTTCACCTATAAATGACACTTTTTATATTGAACATGCGCGTAATTTATTTCCCACAGACTGCCTCCCACTCAGTGAAGCAATTCCCGGGATAGCGTAAATCTTAAGTGAAACGTCAATACTTTATGGCCAAAAGTTTATAAATCATTATCATTTAAATGTCGATCAATTATTCAAAATAAAAAAAAAAGTTGAAACAATTATGCCAAAATAAAAAAATTGTTTGCACCTTTTGAGGTTAACTCGTAATGAAATGGATTCCGATTTAGCTCGTCATTTAACGTCCCATGTTAAATAATAATGGTTGCAAGGAATTAGCGAAAAGAACTCATCGCTTTTCATCTGCTTTTTTAAGTTTTAACAGTTTTCCGAACAATTGCGAAACTACACGATATAGGAATAAGGATAACAGAGAGTTTCCACCGAGGGGTGGAAAGATGCTGGAGGCGGTAGTTCATGCCGGGCTGTTGTTGAGGGTGGATGTCACCCGAGACTATTAAAACCGGTCGTCACAGGTATTATTATTGCAAACTCAATGTTGTCTACTTATTTATCAACGTTTTATTAATAATGCATCTATTTTTGATTTTTCACTTAGCTTTTAACCAGGTACAATTTTTTTTAAAAGAATTTATGACCTAATTTGAAAATTTGAAAGTTATTTTTTAGAATGGAATATATTACAAGTTTATATGGATGCATGTTCTTGGTGGGTTTATTGGGAAATGGGAGTTTGGGACTAACACTCTGTTGTGGACCCGGTGCTCGTGCTCGAAGTCCACTGTTGTTAGGTTTAGTAGCTGCAGATTTTCTTGTTTGTTGTCTTAGTGGACCAGTTACTGCAGCACTCTACGTTATTTCGACGTGGAGTCAACCCTGGTTACTAATTGCAATTTTCGTCCAGGTAAAATTTAAGAAATACGAAATTATTAGGTATGTGCAAGGGCTATTTTTTTGTAGTCATGGCCAGTATCTGCAAGTACTCTTTCTATGATGGCTATATCTGTAGATAGGTATTTGACAGTTAAAAATTACCGTCCTGCAGGTCAAGTAGTTCATAGACGAAATTTATTAGTTATTACATCTGTTATTACGTGGATATTGGCTGCCGTAATGTCGAGTCTTTTATTAGTACAGGGAAATCTATGGCATACGAGTATACTAATTGTTAAAGCAGTTTTGGTACACATTTTGCCAATATGCGTGGTTTTCGCTAGTCATTTAGGAGTACATTCTAAATTAACCGCTCTTTCACTTACTGCCCGCGCTAAGCACGGTGAATTACCTCTACCAATGCCTTTGTTACGTCGACCTACAAATGTTATAATCGTAGCTGGCATATCAACTCCAATGGATAACAAAGTATTTTTAACGTTTAAGGTTAATTAAGATTACTTAGAAAAATATTTTCACAGACTTTAACTTCAATGCAAAGTGGACAAGAAAATGTTGAATTGGATGCCGAAAGCAACGAACAACCCCCAACAAGTACTCTACAAAGTAGAAGACGTCTAGCAAAAGCTTTGATGTGGATGGCGGCAGTTTTTGCTGGATGTTGGTTACCACATGTGATATGTACCATATATTCGGAAAGCAGCGCTCCTTTATCTTCAGCTATTTTGCGCTACACGTTGTTCCTAGGTCATGTTCATTCCGCCTTTAGCCCGTTGTTATATTGGACGTTAAATCATCAATGGCTGCATTCGCCATGTAAATTTCGGTTACCAGTTCTTTACCACAATGCATCATCTACCAATGAAGCCGCTTTAGGACCATTTAACCCTCGTTTCGCGCGCCCTCCACCGGTTCGACGTCAGTCATCTCACTATCTGTATTGACTGTGATTGTCTCTTTTTACTAGAGAGAAAACTTATCTCAGGGCACAAATAGTTTTCCTAATTTATTTAATTTGTGTTATAAAATGTGGACTGTAAAATAATATTAATTTATAATTTTATATGCGCTTTCCTTTTCTAAAGCTGGTGCTCGAGGAACCAGTACTAGGATTTTATATATTAAAAAAAAAATAATAAATAAATAAATAAATAAAATGTGTAAATGTCAAAGTACAGTATATATATGTATAGGTGATATATCATGATTTATATGTTAATATATAATCTATATATATATATGAAATATAAAGAATTATATATTTTTATTTTAATAATTATTGGTCTTAACATAATCTATTAAAAAACTGTCAAATTATAGTGATAATTTGTATATCAATATTATTAAAGTATCGTTTTCAATAAGCACCTGTTGCTTCAGGTGTGTGATAAGAAAAGTGTGTGAATTAAGTCGACGTGTCAAATATGTAACAATTCGTCCTTTGCTTTTAAATATTATTTATTGTTAATCTATTTAAATAAGAAAACCGATAATTTGACCATTGTGTTAAGGGCTCTAAAAATGCTCTATTTTGTTATACTTGACAATCAATCGGCATGTTTTTACGTGCCTTTCTATTACTAAGACGTTACAATAATAATAATAATATTCTTCTATTTCTGCATTGTTTAGAAAAAATTGTATATTTAGAAATAATTAGGATCTATCTAAACGTTATTTCTTTGTTGGAAAATAAATAATATAAGTGTTGATTAAATTAAATTTTTATTTATTTATTCACGAAAAGTACAATACGAAAAAATTAAATTCTTATGTGAAAATTGGATAAAAAATCTGGTGCTCGTGTAATCACATGTTCAAATTCCATAAAGGAAAGTTTGCCATCTCCATCAACGTCTGCTTCCTCGATAACCTTTTCGACGATTTGCTGAGTTTCGTCTGAAGTAAGCTCCTGCAAAGTCAACAAACGTAAACTTTGATGTAAATCATCGGGGCCGATATGCTGATCTCCGTCGAAATCTACCACACAAAACAAATTTAATTACATATTTTTTTAAGTAATTTTATTTCACCAACCATAAATACAGAAAGCGTAAAACACTTTTATATCTCTAGGAGCTTGTTCGCTGAAAACTGATAAAAGATCTAGAAAATCTTCAAAGGATAAATTTCCTCTCCCATCTCGCGAGAATACTTCACATATGCGTTTTTTAAATGGATTTTCCTACAACAAAATACAAATACAAACTGACAGTTCCTAAATTCGCAATTTATCTTCATCTTTTCGACGTTTTCCAAAAAAATCATTATTATTATTATTATTATCATTATCATCTTAACATTGATTAATATAATCTTTATTAAGGCAATAAAGTTAGGTAAGTTCTATAAGTTAAACTCCTAAGATAACGATTTTATAATAGCAAAACTAATTCCAACTGTAGAAAAAATTTCCTTCGTATATTATAGCTTATAATCTCGAAAAGCTGTTTTGACCTTGAAGTATAATACCGTAAAAAAATTAATAATTTTAGGGATTTATTCAATTTTCATTAAATCCTTATAATGAAAATTAAGCAAATATCCGTTTAATCCAAATAAATTTTATTATAATTTTAATAGCAATTCTACCTAAGAAGCGATTACAAGTTGCAAGAGATCAAAAAACTTTATACATAGAAAGTTAATTTATTATTCTGTTCGCTTAACTTGTTCAACTTTGATTCAAATGAAGTATTTTATGAAGCTTTTAAGTTTATAAAATATTGTTTAAAAATTCTAAAAATCGGCTGAATTTTAAAGAGTTGCTTTTAGCTTTTTTTCGAAAAATTATAATTTATATCTCACCGGGTACTCAATCTACTGCGTAATCACGTGAATTCAAAAAAAATTTATTAGATATATGCAAGAAGCGCCGCGATATTTTTATAAGTATAATTTTCGTAAAATAGGGGTTGAAAATGGAGAAGTGATAATCGACGTCAAACAAAATTTCAAGTGCTACTTTATTTAAAATATGAACTATTGATCGATAATGCAACCGAATTGATAAAATAATATGTAGAATATTAATTAACATTTTGCAAATGCAGGCGTTACTCTTACTGTCCCACTTACACTATAACCTACTATTCCCGATTCTGTTAAGTTTTAAAAAAATAAAAAATGACCATAAGTTTAATGAGAATGAGTTTAAAAAAACTCATAAAAAACTGATAAATTGATAAAGGTAAACTGATAACCAAAATGATTTACTACCGATTACCTAGACATTTTTACTTAAAGTTTATTTAAAATGTGGTGAACTACAAAATTATTTATGGAATTAGCCCGTAAGTACATTTAATTTAATTAAAATACATTAAATAATTTTTAATGTTTATTTTTGAAAAATTTTCTATAGCCTTACTTTAATGCATTATGCATTCCTATGGCGGACCCCCAACAGCGTAAATGCTTTTCTATTATACTTAATTACATAATTTCTATTATGGGTTATAACTTTAATAGTTTCGACTTCCATTATAAGAAATACAATTAAATTTGTTATTTGTTAATTTTTCTGAAACATTCCCTACCCCTCTCTTATATGTTAGGTACCTACCAGAAAGGAAGTTCAAATAAATCATTACAAAATTTTAATTAATAATTAATTTTCAAAAATAAAAGTTCTGTATTTCTATTAACCAATAATAACTTTGAGTCGTGTATTCTAGATTAAGGGATTATTTTTGAAGCTATTAAAACCACCAATAAATTTAACGCAGTATTAGTGGCTTGATATAGTGCCGGAGATTTAAGAAAAGGTTTGGTAAATAAAGGAACAAATCAAATAAAAGAAATCACTTTGATACAAAGTTGTGAAAACGGTAAACGTTTGAAGTGTTTAAACCTGACTTCAATTGCATTTATATTGGAACATAAAATTTTAAAATTTTTCGCATTGCACATTTCGTTTCGAGCCAACCCTGTGCAACCGATTGGCCGCTAAACATATTATCCGGTGGATTTATAGGTGTAGTTATCTTTAAATCATAAAAATGCATTTTCCATTATAAACTGAAGATCAAGATTAACTAGCTATGGTATCTGAATAAAAACTTAAACTTGGAATTTTAAAAAATTTGAAGTGGTTATTTTTTTAACGATACGATTTCCCTACGTCTCTGATCCACTTCCAAAGAAGAACTGCCGCCTTTTATTTCACATAACTTTTATTATACTACAACTTTTCTTTTTTCAAATATTATTTATTTTATAATACAGCAACGACGGCTATAAAATCGAACTATCGAATTTGATATGAATGTTTCATATTTGCAAGCTTTAAAAGTTAGATTTGATTTTAAAGTATCTCTTTATATACAGTATGTTTCATTTTTGAGTTATGATTCGACCAAATTTAAGTTACAATTTAAGATTTTAAAGATGCGGAGGTATAATATTTTATAATACGGCATTGCTATTATAATCTTCCTAGCATAAACCGGTTAACATATTTTATTTTTTATAATTTGTATATCTCAGGTGATCAGGCTCGGACTGCTAATAATTTAGTTACCGGGCAGCTGCTTTGAAGGGAAGTCGTACTAGGCAAAGAAATTCTGATGCCGATGGAGAGTATAATTTCCAATTCAAGAAATAAATAAATTAATAATTTTTTTTTAATCTGTTTGAAAACATCAAAATGAAATAAAGCGTGGGAGTATTAATTAAATATAAAACCAGTGCTTTTAAAAACATTTTCTTGAAATCAATAATTGACTAAAAGCGTTGGTTATTAATTTCTTTCAGAATCGCCGTCCCCGGCCTTTAGCCAGTTTGATGTTTTCAAGAAAGTGCTTTTAAAAGCAGTGATTTTGCATTTAATTAATAGCCTGACGTTTTAAATTATTTTGTTGTTTTTACATAAAAATGTGCATTTTTAAAATGCATAAAAGCTTTTTTTGTAAATTTTTATTTATTTTTATTTTTTTTTTACTTTTTTGGTTTTAACAAATTTTTCTGGTAGAAAATTTGAATTCCTACAAAATAGTATAGATTTATTTTTTCTGCGTAGCTCCGTTAAGCGCACGAAACATTATCTCCGCCGTTAAATTAAACTAAAATTTACGCTCGGCCATCCTAAAGATCTTTAACTTATTCGCTAGGGCTGCACCACTTGAGCTACGATACGTAGCTCTCCACTTGGCTTACGTAGCGATATCTCTCTAGTGTACTAAACTATCGTTTACGCTTAAGTTGGCTCGGTCATCTCTGCAGTCAGTGCCGGATTAAACATTTGTGGGCCCCTAGGCAGTTAAATTAATTAATAAGTTAATATTTTTATATTTTCTAGACGCTGAATCAAAAAAACAAACAAATGAAATTTATAATTAAAAAAAATTATTTTCGGCTTTCACGGGGTCCCTAAAACAAGTGGGGCCCTAGGCAGCCGCCTTTTCTGCCTTGTGGGTAATCCGGCACTGCAGTATTGCCAATGTTTGAGTAATTCCTTAAAATGCAAAGAAATTTAAAAAGCTCATTAATGTATCTATCATATTCCCAGACTTGCTAGAAGTTGTGGGGCTCAAAGTACCATACGTATGGGCACCAGATTTTGGGCAAACATGCACATTATAGTCCTTTGTCCAGGATGATGACGCAGATTCCTGTTGACTTCTTCGACATAAATCTCCTTCAGTGTAATGTAAACGACGTATGGTTAAATTGATATTTTCGGTAGTTGCGTGGTCATAGTCGAGCCTACTTTGTTATCCATAGCGGAAGTATTGGGATTTGTTAATATTAGGTCTGTTCTAACAAGCAGTTATCTGCAGTTCTAAGGACTATACGCATGCTCTTTAACTAAATTTTTGAGTATTAAAGATCATTCTCGT
Organism: Cantharis nigra; assembly: GCA_958510845.1. Lineage (NCBI taxonomy): Eukaryota > Metazoa > Arthropoda > Insecta > Coleoptera > Cantharidae > Cantharis > Cantharis nigra. The sequence continues at coordinate 25,124,606 of OY294034.1, forward strand.
TAAAATTGTAACGAAAGAGCATGCGTATAGTCCGAGAACTGGAGATAACTGCTTGTTGGAACAGACCTAATGAATTAGTGTTAAGATCCAAGTAAAACTATTAGTGTTATCATGTCTTACAGTATTGTTTATGAGTAATTCGCGATTTACCTTACCGTTGGTGGCGCTCATAATGCTACCAAATGTCAATAACATGGCCCCTCTATTACGTACACTCACGTTGTTTTGAGTTTGATTCTGAATTAATTTAATCGTATAACCGGGGTGAAATTTTCACAAAATAGAACACCAAAAGAATGCAAACGTTTGGCTTATAAACAAAACCTTCTATACCAACTATACGTATTAGATTAACTTAATATTTTTCCGCGTGGTGGCGTTTGCTTAATGTATATCGCAAAATGTTGTAACTTATACATTTGTAGAATTTTGAGAATAATTTTAAAAAAATTGCAATCCTAATCTGCAAAATCCCAGCACGCTGCTCCTGCTGCTCCAGCGTGTCATTTTTTAGTGAAAAAAGAAACACTCCGATTGGTCGATTTTTTACCAACCAAAAATTATATTAAAGTAAAGTTAGGAGGTTAGGATTAAAAATAGTTGTCTATTTTTAATCTAAACCACGAAATTTGAAGTTTTAAGCAAAAATAAGGGAAATTTAACCTTCGGTTAGAAAAAATTAAAACAGAAAAAAAACATCCTCGCAATAATTTTGAAGTAAATATTACATCAATTAGGGTAAATTTTATATCAAATTTAGTAAAAATTAAATTTAGTAAAATTTACTTCAAATTTAGTAAAATTTACTGCAAAATTGGTGTGAGGCTAATTTGAACCTTAATTATAGTAAAAATTACTTCAAAACACAGAAAATGTATTTAATTACTTTACTGTTTCTGTGAAACAGAAAGTTAATTATAAAAATATAACGTCAAAATTGTAAACCGGGGGGTCTGGGGGGTGTGGAACACCCTCCAGTACATATCGCAGGATTTTCACTCTTTTAGAATACTTGCAGAAGATACACAGAGAAAAAAAAATCCTCGCAATAATTTTGAAGTAAATATTACATCAATTAGAGTAAATTATATATCAAATTTAGTAAAATTTACTTCAAAATGGTGTGAGGCTGATTTGAACTTCAATTATAGTAAAAATTACTTCAAAACTCCAAAAAAATTTCTGTGTAGAGAATTAGTAATTTTTCAAATTTCGCCAGGAAAAAGCAGAAAATTTGAATTTTAAAGAAAAAGTGAGGGAAATGTAACCCTTTGGCTAGAGAATATTAAAACTTGGAAAAACATTTATTTAAATGCTTTACTGCTCACAGAGTTTAACAGCAACTTTTGCGTTACTTTGAAAGTTAACTGTCAAAATTATAGTCAAAAGTATGGGGGTGAACACCCTCCAATACATATAATAAAATTCCCACACTTCTAGAATACCTACAGATGACAGAATAATTATACAAATTTCGTCAGAAAATGCTGTGAAATTTTTTGTTTTTGAGCAAAAGTGAGGGAAATCAAAACGTTCGCCTAAAGAAAATTAGAACTTGAGGAACTTATTTATTTTTATATTATTATAAAAAAAATAGTTTAGCAGCAACTTTTTGCGTTACTCTAAAAATATGGATAAACGGGGAATCCCCCAGTAGCGGAAAACGAAATTAAATGTTTAAATATTATATCGCTAAAAAGAGATCCACCGTCTAGCTACCCGTCCGCGGACGGGCTTTCCAGCTAGTTGTAAATAAATCACATAAAATTGAAGAGATAAAACACTTTTTGACAAAATAAGGTCGTTTCGGATTTACTGGACTTATGAATAAATTTTTTTTGCTTTTTTTCCTCAACATTGTTGAAGAATATTTTACTGAAGTATTGGCAACATCGCCATTTAAGCTACTAGCGTATTATTAAATGACTACGTAAAAATAAATTGTCATAAATGCTAATTTCCGTGAGCCAATTGTCGCGGGGTCCAGTTGTCGTAGGATCAATACAAAGGTCAATTGTCGCATGACCAATAGTTGCAATGATTATTTATTGTCTCTGAGGCCAGTTGTCGAGAGTAAATAGTCGCAGTGCCAACTGTTCTAGGGTCATCTAGAGCTGATGTCTAGCTGATGTCTAATTTTGGTTCAAGCAGGTAATCGAAGGTAGTTTGATCAGATTATCAAGATGCTTAAATAGAAAATTACTGCGTTCTCACTGTATGCGGTATTAATGTAATGAGAGTGTTGTCTATTTATCAGTTATAGGACAGTTGACCCTGAAACAATTGGTCCTACGACTATTGGCAATTGACAACTGACCCTGGCGACAATTGGCTATGCGCCTATTAGCGTCGCGAAAATTGACCTTTGAGTTGGCCCTAGGGCAACTTTCCCCGACAACAATTGATTTTTGCAACTATTGACCTCAGGGCTGAGGTCTAGAAAGGCAAATTTTGTTTCAAATTGTTGTTGTTTGTTGTTGTCGCCGCAATTGTTGTTCTAGGGTCAACTTAAGTCGTTTATCAATGTTGTTGAGCATAATATTTTATGTTAATATTTGGATCTCAAAGAAAACATATCGTTATGCGAAAATAGAGTAAAAGAGATCAAACTGTGTGACAAATGAATTTTTTGTATAAATTCGAGTATTTACTTTATTGATCTTTAAAAACACACTCACAAAGTGTGAGCAAATTTCAGAACAAATTATTGTACGTTATTTATGAATATACCTGTTTATTTAGGAACGAACTCATACTACTAACAAATTACAAATCCACAGCTTTTATTTACAGACTAAAAATGTATCTGCAAAGTAGGATCTATTGCTTAATGTTAAATCTAAACCACGACCCATATTATCCTGGCATATTATTGGGAAAATAGCTTTTCCTCGTATTTATAAAATTTAGCTTTACAGGGTGGTTTCATAATGTTTTTCTAAACTTGGAGGTATAATAATCTTTACTTTTTTCAAAATAACTTAATATAAAATTGTTGAATCCAAAAGAGAAATTGCCAAATATATTATTATAAATAAGAGCAGACAACTTGAAGTTAAATTAATTTTTCAAGTTCTTAAATTTTTAAAACATCTCAATCAAGTTAATCTAACATTATAAGGGTGGATTATTGGTAGATGTAACATTTTCGTTTTATTAAACTTGAAAATTAATAAGTTGCGAAATTTCTTGGAGATTATTTTGCGAATCTCAGATCAATTGTTGCCATTCAATAGATCAGCAGTTTATGTTCCAAGTTTTTCAGAATCCATCCTAGGAGAATAACTATTTTCCGTTATTAACTTCAGTAAGATGGATTAACTATCCAACATACATGAAGTTAAAATTACATTTTGGTAAAAAAGAAAACAAAAGTTTTGAGAAATAGTAAAGTAAACAGCAAAAATTAGTTTTTGAAATTCAATTTTAAAAATGCAAATATTGTTGATTTATAAATTAATTATTATTATAATTATAATAAATTATTATTAAGTACCTACATAATTTTTGTCAAGCAGTAATTCCAGAAAATTTTAATTCTGTAATTGCTCGATTTATCATCATTTCCGTTGCAAAGTTATTAAGACGTTCAAAGCATTCTTGCTGGATTTTCTTTTTCAGAGAATCTCAGTTGAATTTATCTTTAATGGAGAGTTAACAATTATTGTTCCACCTTTGGAATTCCAGACATCAGCTCGATTTCAATTTCATTTGTTAAATGTTTATTTGTTAAACGCTTAACAAATGAAACATGTAGTATCATATTATGGAATTTAGAAAAGCACAATAAACCAAGATTTTGCTAGTTTTTTGATTTTGTGCATTCTTTTCCTCATTTAGCATGGATCACATATTAAAAACAATTTCCAATTGTTAATGACAATTGTCAACTAAGCTTGTTGACAATTGTAATTGAAATTTGCAATTTAAATAATTATTAATAAATAATGCATCAGGATGCCTTCGTAGAATGTAACAGAAAAAACTTGATTTTTCTTAGATCCAGATAATGCTGTGCAACTTCACGCACATTTGAAGCTTAAAGTATGTCAAATTTTCTGTTAGTAATTTAAATTACATACAAAAATAACTTACATACTATGTGTTAGTATCGGTGGGCAAAGAATGCGTAATTGTCAAATTTGTCTGTATGATACTCCAACAGAGCAAGAAAAGCAAAAGTAATTGCGTAGAAGAACATTATTATGATGGATGAGCTTGGGTTTCGAAGTTCACTCGGCGAATGGACATCAATTTTGGTGCAAAATTTTTTAAACGGTTCGATATACGTCTGAGGTGTGATTTAGATAGCATCAGCACAATGTATATAGCATATTGGAAAGCTAAATTTAACCTAAAAAGTTTTAATAGCCCGTAATCCAATTTTGTTTATTTTATAGACAATTGACATGGAATTTTTTTAAACAAACAAAAATATTGCTACATTAACTATTACTCATTTTATAACAAAAGTATTTTTGATACAAGAAAACTTATTTAATTTCTTTTGATTTATTAACTAAGACTTGATTTATTAAGAAAGTATGAAATATTTTACTTGGCAAGTCAATGACTTGTGCTAACGAGTCTGAGTACAATTTTATGAATAATCATTACATTATAGCTTACATTATTTAATAAAAAATATCCGAGAGAAATAGAAGTTGCAATACTTCATGAAGTATAATAATTTGTATCTACCGGTTATGTTACATAAAATATTTTTATGTCAATTTTTAATGCTATGCTCTACAAAATAATCTAAAATTTCGAATGGTTTATTAAATTAACTTTTTATATTATTTTTAATTCCCTAACTACAAATCTCTAAAGTAATCAAGTCATTTGTAATTTACTTAGCGAAATATTTCATATTAAAGCTAGGTTTATTCATTTAAAATTTATTTCAAATTATCCTCATTTTCGAAAATTATATTTTTGTATTGACCTAAAGTACAATATTGTTGACATAAGACAACAAGTTTATAATAAATATAATAATAACAAGGTATTCATTCCCTGGGGAATATGCCTACTTCAATTTAATGAAGTCTTTACGATTCATCTTTCGAGGTGAATCACTCCTCATTTTCTCTTCTTCCTTGATCTAAATTTTAGCGTGTGTTTTAGTCGCATTCGCTATCTGTCTCCATAGCACTCTGTCTTCGCACTTTTTTTTCCATTCTGTCACGTCCATATCTTTGAGGTCCTTTAGTACTTCATCCAGCCATCTAGATCTTGTTCTTCCTCGACTTCTTGTTTCTCCCGGTCTCCAGTTCATGATCTGTCTTAAAACGCTGTTTGGCTCTTTTCTTGTTACGTGGCCAAGCCATCTAACTCGCTGTGATTTTACGTATTTCACAATGTCTTCGTTTTCTTGTATTTCGGCTATCTCGGCATTTGTTCTGATACGGTATTCCTCTTCACCAATCTTTTTTGGTCCTGCCATGGTTCTAAATATTTTTCTCTCAAACACTCTTAGTTTCTCTTCCTCACCTTTAGTCCAGTTTAATACCTCTGCAGCATAAGTGACCACCGTTCTCACAAACGTCTTGTATACACGCATTTTCGTTCGAATTGATATATTCTTGCTCTTCAATATCTTTTTGTTTGCGTGAAATGCTTTCCATCCAGCTTGTATCTTTTCATTTATTTCTGGGGATCTTTCATTGTTTCTGTTTAATTGCACCCCTAAGTATTTAAATTTATCCACCTCTTCAAACGAGTAGTTCACAATTTTTAGTTCTTGGTGTCGTGTATCTTTTTTTCCAAAATCTATATATTTTGTCTTAGCTTCGTTAATTCTCAGCCCCATTTCCCTCGCGTGGCTTTCTAGTTCTTGAAATATATGTATCATTTTTTTGCTTTGATCTTGCTATAATTACTATATCGTCTGCATAAGCCATTAATTGCCACTCCTTCGTTGCTATTGTTGCTCTAGGACCTAATCTTCTTACTACAGTCTCGATCATCAAGATGAACAAAACCGCTGACAGTGCATCACCTTGTCTTACACCGCTATTAATTGCAAACCCGTCTGTTTCGCTTATTCCAACCTTTACTGTCGCGCTCGAACCTCTCATCGTCACTTGTATCAGTCTTCTCATTTTTTGGGGTATGTTTAGCTGGACCATCGCTTCGTTCAGCTTTTCACGTTTAACAGAGTCGAACGCCTGCTGAAAGTCGGCAAACAGAAGATGCAGCTCTATGTTGTGTTCGTATGCTTTTTCTGTAATTTGTTTCATTACGTGGAGTGCATCCACTGTCGATCGTTCCTCCCTAAAGCCATGCTGGTATTCTCCAGTTCTGTCATCAATCATTGCTCTTATTCTTTTATATATTAGTGTCGACAGAATCTTGTAAGTTACTTGCAGCAGCGTTATTCCTCTATAATTCCGGCATTCCTCAATATCTCCTTTCTTGTGAATTGGTACTATTTTACCTGTCTTCCACTCGCTCGGCATTTACTCCTTTCTCCATATTTCCAGAATTAATCCGAATATTCTTTGGTGCATTTTTTTACCTGCGTTCTTCAACATTTCTCCATAGATCCCATCTCTTCCCGCAGCCTTTCCATTTTTCACTGCTTTTAATAATGCCTCTACCTCGGTAAATGTTGGTTCTATCGTTGCATCTTCATCCGTTCTATGATACACTTCTTCAACAGTATTATCTTCGTCATCTTGATTCAACAGCTTTTGAAAATGTCTCTTCCAAATCTCTTTTATTTCTTCTTCGCTGTTAGCCTGCATTCCGCTTTCATCTTTCATGGTTCTATTCTTTACGCTGCATTTTCTTTTTTGCTGCTGGATTCCAAGGTAGAATCTCCTGATGTTGTTTCTGTTACAATCTTCTTCTATTTCATTCATCATATCGTTCAACCATTTGTCTTTTTTTTCTTTGTATTTCTTGCATGCTTCTCTTCTTTTTTCTTTATACATATTCTTGTCTTCTACGCTCTTTGTTTTCATCCATAATATATAAATATAATAAATATAATAAATATAATAAATATAATAAATATAATAAATATAATAAATATAATAAATATAATAAATATAATAAATATAATAAATATAATAAATATAATAAATATAATAAATATAATAAATATAATAAAATAAAAATTAATTATTCAGGTATTGGTACTGGAAAATATTCCAGACCCCCAGACTCCCCGGTGTATGCTAAATTAAATTAAATAAATTACATTTAGATGTAATGTTCTGAAAAGTTATTATTTAATATAATCAAATGCAAAATAGGGATAGAGTCTTCAATTTTAAGTTACCGTCCTAAGCAGGGCCTATTTTTAACTGACTTGAGTTGGGCCCTAGGCTTTAGCAAATTTTCGGGCCCCTTATATTCAAGTGTAACTAATAGCATCGAAGGCTCTATTTTTGGGTTATTTTATCAGTATTTATTTTATCAGCACAGTTTACTGTTTAGAATCTAAAGTGTTGCATATTTTTTACTATTTTGGTTATTTTTTTAGAAATAACCATCCATAGTTAAGGAATTTACTTCTTTGATGGTTATACGGCCTTCTAGCATTTAGGATATTTATTTTATTACTATGGAGTCGGTACCTTTTAATATTTGTAACTAAAAATAATACCTTAATTCGGATGCGCGAATAAAAAACAAAAAGATTTGTCTGGGGGGTATGGAATACTCCCCAATGCACCTTTTGCTCTTTGCTCGCACAGCAAAATTAATGCTAGGGGTATTCTACGATCTTCAGACCTCAAAAAAATTCAGAAAAAGTTACTATAAGTTTTTTCTTAATTTTTGCATCTTGATCTGGTTTGCACCCTAGGCAGTTGCCTAGTTTCCCTAGTGCCTAGCCCTGGCCCTGATCCTAACGAATAGTATGGTTGCGCTCAGTATTTAATTTTTATTTTACGATTTTATGCTCTCTCTTTTTGGGCCCTTCTGTAAATACTGTAAATTTATTAATAAATCTACGGTTATAGAGTTCTATCTACGGATAGAGACGACAGAGTTTTTGGTAGATAGGCCGATTACTTAAATGGTCGGATTTTGGGGTTAAAATGCAACTACTTTTGTATTTTCAGCTCTGTCGATACGAAGCTGCTTGGTTGATATCTAGCGGGGTAAGTTGTATTTACAATTTAGTTACTCATGTTTTCATAACGATATTAGACTCACTCATTCGGGGTCATTTAAGTACGTAAATTGCCTTTGAACCTAGAATCCAATTTAACTTACTTAATTGTTCAATGGTTGTGTATTTAAGTTCGAAATTAAAAATACGCCGCTACTAGTCTTCCTATCTTGTAATTTATTAATTTCAACTGGCATCCGATAATTGTCTTTATGTCTTTAGAAGGTTTTTATTATTATATTTTATTAAAGTTGTTAATAAACTCTTATCAAAACAGACATACAAGGAAGAAATATAAAAATTTCCCCTGTCTTTCCATCGACTGCTTTTCGCGCCGAAACATTCTTGCGCCGTAATTGTCTCACCGAATGGTCAAACCTAAACGTCAACCGCATTTCTTTTTAAGAATTACTTAAGCGATTTTAGTAATACCTGATATATAAACATACCAAACAATACAAATTTAGCGTGCAATCGAAAAACCTAGTAAGTTGAATGAATACTCAAGTTCGAGTTAAATACAATAATGTGATAATGTACATTCTGGCTTGCCTTGAAACATTATTTCAAAGTTTTTTGATCAAGTGATATGCATAAACTCACAATATTAACATTACCAAATGGAATTGTTGACTATCAATAGATGGATAGTCATCCCTACCATAGCTTATTTCTCTTCAGTTTATTTTCTCACATCTTAAATTTATATAAAATTTTGATATATACTATTCATTTTAAATTTTAAAAAATTGAAATTTTCTATGACTTGAAAAATTCCTTTTCTAGATGTAATTTAGAAAACCGTCAATTGTAATTCATATTAGTCTAAATTCGGATTAACAGATGTTATACTAAGTTAAAAAGAATATAAGTAAAGAAGTCATGAAGTCAACAATTCTCACTAAACATCAAACACCCACTTCTTTTTGAAGTACCTATCCATTCCGGATATTGACTGTCATCTTGACTATTTAAGCCAAAATGACGTACTAAGCAACTTTATTAATTGGGGAGAGGGGCTTTTTGGGCTTTCAGATCACAGCAGTGCATTCGAAACGTCTAGGGATTAAATCCGCTTACCGGTAGGCCGGTATAGGCTTTACCCCACACTACTGATTACTGAATAAATACTGGTACTGAGTATCTGAGTTTATCAAGAGTAGATTGACATAATAATTGAAGAGGTTGCGTGAAAAACCGGTTAAATCCATATTTTAAAAAAATAGTGTAAAACATGTTTTCTATATAATTTTTGTGCCGCCTATTTTGTGAGGAAAATCGGTTAAATATAGTTTAAACAGGCTATCAAAGTTGGTGTTTGGGGGCAAAATCGGTTATTTCCCAAATTTTACTGCAAAACCGTTTATACATTTTACATTTTCCAAGAATGGATTTAACCGGTTTTTCACGCAACCTCCTCAATTATTTGTGACAGCGTATCTTGGCCTTCTTCACTTTAAACTGTTATCAATGAGACGGCATGAGGTTGATGGAGGCTGACACGGAAAGGGCAATAGTACGCCGCCATTTCAAAGCAGAATATTAAGCTAATGCAGGTAATAACAATTGTTTGCATCGCTTGATCACGTTTTTAAATGATAAAATGACATTTAGGCGATAGCTAAAGATTTGAGATAGGAATTTGAACTTCCTTATATTAATTTCGGGTTAAACCGACACTGAAATGCTTGCTGGCCCTTTGAGTTTTTTTTCTGTTTTCTTTTCGCTTTTCATCCTCTTTGGATCGTCCGGTCCGGTCAATAAAATAAATTTTATTAAAATAAATAAGAACCCATCACTTTTTTCTGAACAAAATACATTTACATCGTGTTAGTACACACCGGGGAGGTTTGGGGGTTATGGAATTTTAAAATGTTGTCGAATTAACATCTGTCCTCTATCTATCTGTAAACTACGAGCAGCCGCTGTTCTTTTTAATGATAAATTTCATGAAGAACATTTAGTTAACTGCTCTACTTGGAAGAATTTATTGATCAGACAAGGAACGCTATAGTGATAAATAATTATTATGCTGCTCCTTTAGTACTGATTGACAAGCCAGTAGGGTGGAAAATGCATTGTTATTACAAGTTTAATTTTTTCAATAAATATGATTGACTTCAAAGTAACTTCTAAATTACCATATACATATTTACAACAAGCTTAACGCTTTCCGAACTGTAATTTGTTAAACTAAATCATAATATTAATGTTTTCTGGATTATAAAGCATCTTTTAGAAATACAATTGACTAATTTGAATTACAATTGGTGCATTCTGAATTATAGTTGGCTAATCTGCATTACAATTGACGCTTTCTGAAATACATCTAACTTTATCGGAATTACCAAATGTCTGTGGGATAATAATATAGTATGTTCGGTACAGAACGCGAAAAATAATATATTGCATGCAAGTAGATAACCCCTATTTTGGTAAGGATTAAGGAAGCAACTTACAAAGTTAAAGCAGGTACTTTATAAGCCCTCTATGTTTATTTATTTTAAAATTAGCGTCATTAAGCGTTTATTCAAAGAAGGAATGGGAATGAAGTCTGCCCCGCAAGCCTTACCATAATTTGCCCACTTGCGAAGTTTGTATAAAATCATGTAAATTTGCTATAACAATGGGGCTGAATGCAACTCCGATATCCTAAAAGGGTTAAACTCAAAACTTTTGTTTGAGGTTTAATTAAAAATTTAAAAATATTGAATAGACAATTAATTTTAATCCTCGTTTATATTTTTAAATAAAAGTTAACTTTACACTAATTTAACCTATTTTTCATTCATCAAGTACACAAAAAGATATTATTGGTTTGAATAAAAATATTTGAAAATGACAGTATCAGCAAAGAGAACTAAGATAAACAAATTGGATTTGAATTTTGTTGTGATAATTTAGTCCATTAAGCCTGCAAGAACTTTGTGGAATAATCGTACTTACGGAAAATAATTGTGAAATTCTCTCACAATGGGTATTACAAATTGATATACTTTAATTAATAAGAAACAATTAATTATGTCTGTAATGATGTAGTAAAAAGTTAATTTTCATGATAAAATTTTATTGAAGTTAATGATAATTGATAATCGCTAACAAACTAGCACATCCTGTATTTTCTTAAAATTCAAAAAGCTCTTAATTAACAATACCTTTGAAAATACGAGAGAGTTAAAGTGACTAATTAAACTTTTGTTGTATTGTACTCTGTATACTTTTCAGATTAATATCAAACAAAAGCTTGACTTTTAGATTATGTACAAACATATATTTTTCTTGTAAGAAAGTTAATAAAGAAAAATTAAAGTTATGAAAAACAACATTTTCAATTTAATCCTTCATTTATTTTATAAAAATACTCGTAACTTAGGCAAAACTCAAAAGTGTTTTTCGACAGTCAAGGTAGAGAAGAAACTTCGATTTTCTTTCTGCATTAAAACAATATTACAATTTAATCATTTTGATGTTACTAATTTTAGACTTAAAGTTTGACATTTTTTAGCAAATTAAAAATATTGAAATCGTCAGAAAATTTTCTTTACAAAACTTTTTCAGCATAAATTTGAGTATCATAAATTTGTAACAGAGCCTTTGATATTAAAATTTTAAACATTGCTTTGGGAAATTTTACGTAACAGACACTTATCGAATTAAGTAGTATAATATACATTTTAAGTTGGCTTATTAAAATAAAATTTACAAGACTAATGTCTTCGGAGCAATAACAGTGTCTTAGTGTGAGTGGTGATTGAGTTACAGACTGAAAATTTCCACCTTCACATTTGCATTTCACCCAATATCTTAAGTTTGGCCATTTGACTTTATGGAACGAAGACGAACTTCGGATTTCCTTATCGATTTTCTTGAAGAAGTTTTTAGATATACCTTTTATGAGTTTTAAAATGTAAAACTTGACATTTTTTAATATAGCAAATTAAAATGTAAATTCCTGTACAAAAAAATATTCAATAAGGTTAATTAAAACATCATTTTGAATTTCTAGACCATTGTGAAAATATGCCAAGAAGGAAATGCTTTCATATCCCAAGGCACGTCACTTTAATGACGGTTGAATCATTCAAAAATTAATATTTTTTGCGCAAAGGTGTATGGGATATTTTCTAATATGGGGAACATTTGGATAATTAAAATTTAAGTATAATTAAAATAAAATACAAAATTGCAATAATGTTAAAACAAGAACTCAGAATATTAGAAAAAAAGAAGAAGGGTTCAAACGAACCCATATGATGGCCCATGCATGTCCAAAAATTAATTATTTTATTTACCGACTAAAAATAGTTGTCAAAACACAACCAAAAGTTGTCAAAAAGTAATCTTAATCTGATGAGCTAGCTAAATCTTGGCTCTCGGGGCTTTGTGCTGCAATCAGTCTGGCCATTATATATGTTTTTATATGATTCTACACTGAGAGAAAAGAGATGGTAAATGAAACAATTTTTAGTTGTTACAAGAAATTCAAAAATATTGTTTCAATACATTATTTTTGTTAAATAAATATTAGTTGATTTATTGAACCCATTGAATGGGTTCAAATAAGCTTCTACTAGGCCGGTCAAAATCGCTAAATTTGAAAAACATGATGTATCTCTGATTTTTTAATATGTTGTTTGGACTCATTAGGGTAGTGTATATACCAAAGTTTGCAACTCTCTAAAAGTTGTGGAAAAAGTATAGCATACAAAAAACCGCGAAATTTTAGAACTTTTTTCAATTTTTGCTTTATATCTCCTAAATTATGCATTCTTCTACAAAAGTCATTATATACGTTTTTGAAGAGTATTAAATTTATGATAATTTAGATCCCGAAGCTCTGTAGGTCAATTAGTTACCGAATTAAATAAATAAATTAAAATTAAATTAAAAATAAACAGCTGTTCAGAAGTAGCCATGTTGAATTTAACTGACGTTCGTTTCGTTGGAATACCAATGCCCGAATGCCATATTTCCCTACAGCTTCAATATTAAACTAAATATTTTTCTATATAAAGCAGTACAAATGAACGTATTTTATAATGCTAAATTCCGGGTTTTTTAAACGAAATTTTTATAAAATCAACTACAAATTAACCGCGTTATAGCAGGGTTGACTGTAGTTGAGATATTAATAATTTTGCAAAGTTGAAAATTATAAAATAAGTCCAACGATATATCACATTTTGGTATAAAAGTTAATTTAGAAGTAATATACTGTTCCTCTACCCCCCCCCCCCGAATAAAATTGAATTAAGAGTTTTATTTTTTACGAAATACTGTGGAATTCAAAGAAATACTGGAAACATTCAATTTGTCATTTAACATTCAATATCTGTAAATTTCATCAGTTAAAAATGAAACTGATTGAATTGTTGCTGCGAATCTAATAATAAACAAAATCGACACAGGTTCGATTTCACAAACTACACGGGGAAAAAAGATACATCCAAAATTCATCATTTTTGCCTGATAAACAAAGTTAGTATAGTATTGATGATAAAATCATTGTATTGATGAATTTTGTTCATCAACGTAAAAATGATAAATTTTTCATCAATATTCTTCATCACTTTTTTCAGTGTAATTTATTTAAAATTCTGAATAATTAAACTAAAATATCTATTTCCGTGTCCTTGATTTCGGCTATCGTAACTGAAGTAAATCTTACCATTTGGCATACACCATAAAAAAGGATTTGTCCCTTAACAAAGTTTTAGTAGCTATAGCAGTGGTGGCGAACCTATGACCCACGACACTGACTCACAAAGGCATTTTAAGTAATTTACGCGTTGATTTTTATAAACTTGATTTGTATATCATAATAAACAATTTAGATCCCCTTTATGACTTAAACTAACGTATTTTGATGGAAGGAGTTTGGTAAACATGCTTAAGCTAGGTGGAAACGCTCGTAAGTAACTCAAAATGAGAATCAAATTTTTAAACTTTAAAGGCAAATAAATCAGTAAATATCATATTTACGTAAAATCTGTCTGTACCAATCGATTTATCTCGCCAAACTACATAGGAAAACGTGGAAAAACTTTCCGATTTTAAACTTTCGTAGTTTGGGGTCAAAAAGTATCTACCAAAGAGGATCAAAAATCGTAAAATTTTAGAAGATCTTTTTATGACTTAAACTGACGTATTTTGATGCAAAGAGTTTGGAAAACACGCTTCAACTAGGCGAAAACGCTCGTAAGCAGCTCAAAGTGAAAATCGAATTTTTGAACTTTAAAGGCAAGTAAGTCGGTAAATTACTGGTATCGCACTCTTTCCCCTTTTGCAAATCTCCACGAAGTACTATTGAAAAAATAATGAACAAAATGTGATCTTCTTCTCTAAAAGATTTGCCATCACTGAGCTATAGCATCAATAAAGTTCTTTTGCTGCTAAAAGAAATCTTATACTACCATAACAAAATTTTTTCTGTAAAAAAAACATTTTGTTGAATCTACTAATCTTGTTTCTAATCAGAAAAAGCTTTGTTTTCATTCAGCATAAAATTTATTGTATCAACAAAAAGAACTCCGTTAAAACTATAGTTGCCTAAAGCTTTGTGTGGACGACAAATTGAGCAAACGTTTTTGTAGGATTTAAAATTAAAGAAAAAATGAAAAAAATTAAACTGACAAAAATGTGTTATGATATAATATCTGGGTGGAATGAGCAGTGTGATTTAATGGTTCAATTTTGGAAATCCTACCACTAACTACATTAAAGAAGAAAAAACTAGAACCACTAATCAAAAATCAGTTTGTGCATCCAACGTGGAAATTCCGCTTCGGTGCTAGGGTCGATGTGTACAGAAGCATTTCTTTACAGTTACTGGAACAATCTATGACAGGAACTTCCAACAGTTTTCAAATTATTTCCGCTTTGGTTGCAATTCCATGTTGAACTATTTATAGAATTACATTCTTAAAAGAATACTTACACCTGACTTGATTTCAAGCTGCTGAGTTTCTCAAAGGTAAACGTGATTATTTTTTTAAGTATATAATTCAATGTTATCAGAGATAGCGCCATGGGGCAAATTAACAACGTTGAGTATCCTAATAACTTTACATTTGAACTTAAGATTGAGTTTAGTACCAAGTTTGTCATACCTTTCGTAACTCACCTCCGATTGGTAAATTTTATTACTAACCTTAATAACTGAGTAGTTATGCCGGGGCCAGTGCGGCCTCGGACTTTAGGCCGCACAACTCAAGCAATCATGTCTATTTTATATTTTGCATATAATTAACATTAAATAATTAATTTAATTTAAAAAAATGATACAAATAGCTTCTGTCATCAATTTGTACTTAATAAATTAGTAGTTAGCATATTTAATAAATTTTATATGATTTAATTTGTGCGATTGGTGTTAGAAACTATTTATATTCACCAAATTTGGACAAATGTTACTACATAATATTTTTAATTTATTAATTTTTTAATAAATTAAATGGTTTCTTGTTCTTGAAAAGTATATTTTCGCTTAATAATTTTATTTAATTAATAATTTTATAGCGCAGTAATTAGTAGCAGAAATATCTAATCATTTTAAAATCATAATCTTAGTAGCTTCTATTTATGCAAAAAAATGTTACAGGTTACTATGTTCGTATTCTACCTTCGCTAGGTATTCATCCGGCTCTCCTTTTGTGATATCTTTTCGCATCAGCTGTTTCGGACCGGGCTAATTTTTTCCCCACATTTCAGTTGTAGAATACAATAAGGCGTGGAGTGGCCACTTTACTCAGGAAAGGACGAAAATATTTATCATTTCATTTACAGCTGACGCACAGTGGTTCCAAGTAGATATTTGAATGACAAAAAATAGAAATTTGACTATTTTGCATTCTAAACTTTTTTGTGGATTTAAGCAGTTACAACCCTAATTAACATTCATTAGATTGTTACACTAAAAAAAATGTTGAATAGATTAATTTGTTACAAGGGTATTAAAAGTACATATGGACTGAAAGGTCCGTACTTTAATTTTGAACAAAAAATTTGAGGTAATTATCACAATATAAGAATATTTTTGAAAATATAAAATTTTTTCACTAAGTTTCAGATTTTTTAAACCAAAATTTTTAATTCTTTCCTAAAATCCACCATTTTCTGTTTAGAATATTTTCATTATTTTTTGTATATTTGAAGATTCAGTATTATTTTCTGAAATTTTAAACCAAATTTATATATTGCAAAAAAATTCCCTTTTTAATATTTATTTATTTAAAATATTTATTATACAGCCTATACAGATGTACGAAGACAATTACCAGTCTTCTAGTTTCTTGAATTTGCATGTAAACATTGTTACCTCTAATTTTTCCCCCATTTTATTGTGCTGTTCTAAGTCTGCAAAGGATATTAATACACAGCCCAGGCAGCCATATGAACAGTACATATAAGTAACTTAAGTTAACTTAGCGTTAATTATTACAAATTTTAATGCTCCAAGATCTTTGATAAGCGTATTCCACACATAAAAATTGGAACGTTCAATTCAATTTTCCAGCCCACTCAAATCAACCTGATTTTTTGATTTGGAAGTATGCTTGTGGAAAGTTTCATAAGACATAATAATAATTAAAAGTAACCTGTTCAATCTAAAGTTACTTTCCGCTTTGCTCCAACTTGATAAATAAATTTTATATTTCAAGAATCAAAATTTTTATTTTTAGAAGTAGAATGGAAATATATAACCGAAGAGAAACTTTCAGATTAAATTAATAACAAAATATAACAGCAATATTTATATTATATTTCTAAACCATTTATTTGCTCTCTTTCGAGAAGTTCAAACTTTCGTGAAATCACGTTTCCATTAAACTTAGTATTTATTTTGTTATTGAAATAGATAATTTAATCAAGTATTACATTCAAGTTTTAAGATTTTCTAGATAATAGATTTAATGAAATATTAGAAATTGAATTCAAATAAATTTCAACAAAGACCGATTTAAGTACCTGAATTTATGGAGCAATAGATATAATTAGCTACTTGTATAGATCTGAAAAATTTAAATAACGAATGTTTGGGCAGGGGGGGGGCAGTAAACAATAATAAAAACAGAATAATCTCGTCAGGCAAATATAATCAAGAAAATTTGGTTTTATTTTATTAAAATTATAATTTTATTTTTTTGCTTTTTTTAATATTCAAACATTCACTACTTTAATTTTTTATTTCTGAGCTTTTGTGTGTATTTAAACTTGAACCTTTAGTTATTTATTTTTGTTAAACTTTTATCTAAATAAAATAGTATATGATACAAAATATTTATTACTTGATTTATTTATCATTTTGTTTTGTTTGTAGTTCAGTACGAAAATATCGTGTCTTTGCTCCGTATTTCGTATTGACAATAATAAAAAGCATACAGTATAATAACTTGACTATACACAGGGTGTACTTTATACATTTAAATAAATACTTTTTACTTGAATAAAATCCATCTTGATGTAGCAGACCTTTTCCATTTCCCATCTAGCGTTATTGATTAAACCAGGGGCGGAACTACCTGGGTGCGTTGGGTGAGACGAACGCGGGCTCCTGGCTAAAAGAGCCCCCAGTTGTACTGTGTCCTTTTAATCATATAGTGAAGTTAGGGATGTTGTGAGTAATCTAAAAAATAGTAATAGCAAAGATATTTATAATCTTAACTCAAAAATTATAAAATCTATTATTGATGAGATTTTGGTTCCTTTCACCGATTTTTTGAATTTATGTATAAACAAGTGTATATTTCCCGACACCTTGAAAATAGCGAGAGTTGTTCCAGTATACAAGAAGGGTGATTGTAGAAATGTAGAAAATTAAAGGAAATAGAAAATTCTAGAAAATCTTACAAAATGTCCAAAAAATCTTCTGAAGTGAGGAATCACAGAAAATTTTAGGATATTTTAGGAAATCTAGACAATCTCAGAAAAATATATTTTTTTAAATATTTAATAAAATTAAATAAGAGGGGGGGTAGGTAGTCGCCTCTATATCCGCTCTTGTTTGGCAGGAATTATTTGGAAATCACTAGAATTGCAAGGAAATCGTCGGGATTTCGCGTCCTGTATACAAATTTTTTTTGTTTTTTATAATTGACAGCTGTAATCAGGATAGAAAGAATCAGTCATCCTGGCTATATTTACTCTACTTTACAGAAGAATCTAAGCTTGGAAAAATCGGGACGAAGTTGTCGGGATATTCAGTCTCGCGCGGGACAAAATACCAATACAGTCCCGCGCGGGACGAGTTATTCGAAATTGTTAGCTATTGTTCGCTAAAAATTTTTAAAATTTGGCAGCTCTGGCCTCCTACTTACTTTTTGTTCTGCTGTTGGGTTAAAAGAAAAGTTGCACAGGGGCAATGCATTGATAAAAAATATACGTTTGGACAATTTCAGTGTAATCTGGCCACCCTGTATATTATATAATATAATATTTACAATATTTCTAAGTAGGCTTTAGAAACCGTAGTATTATTAAGACGAACAAAACAATAAATAGCATTGCCTCGTTTCTACGCAACCAAGCAGAAAATTCAACTACGAACAACCCAATACGGACTTAAATGTTATGAACGTTATGTCATGAATGCTCATAATGAATATTATAAGCGTTAAGTTATACAATAAACTGCCAGAAAACATAAAAAGCCTTCCTATTATGCAGTTCAAAAGAAAAGCGAAAGAACTTTTAACCAAAAAAGCGCTATACAAACTTTCAGAGTTTTTGGAATAAACAAGTTGAGATGAAAGCCACCAACATGCATGCTGATCTACACTTTTTACGTTGTAATTTATTATAATTTATTTTATTTTAATATAACAAAGTTTATGAAAGATTAATCAATTTAAAAACATACATACTGAGTACATGCAAAAAAAACTTGAAATATTGATTTTCAGTAACTTAAAATCGCTTATTTTCTATATATAGGTAGATACTGAAGACTTGAAAAGAAATCAATTTTTTACGATTCAAGTTTAATAATTTTTCGGTGATTGTTTTTCCATTAAAACTTATATTATTTTGTGTTAGCATTTTACATAAAATTTAAAAAGCAAATATTGAGGATTAGCTATCTTTAAACACGGAAATTCTTTTTCTATTTTGATACAATGCAAAGCAGGAAACTTAAAAAATTGATTTATAATATAATTTCCCTATGTGCGAATATAAGATGGATTACTACTATTAAAACTAAACTCCCTTTATATTCAAAATATACAAAACTTCTTCGTAGCTAATTATAAAAGAAATATAGAAATTTCGAAAATAATAAGAAAATAAATAAAAATAAGTTAGTATATTTTCTTAAAGTATACTATCATAGTTTGGGTTACGTCCTTGCTATTCGCAGGGATTAGTAAAGCCAGCTTTTAAAGTATAGATAAGTTTAGTGTGTCTGGAAAGGATTTGAACCAATTTTAGATTTATATTTAATATTTTTTCTTGGTTTCAGTAAAATTTTACTTATGCTCTTATTGTTTACAGAAATCATTGATGCCTGTGATGGTATTCCTTTTGTTTAGGATCATTTTAATAAATTATTACATTTACAAAAAAATGTTAACAATATTTTACTTCGAAAAATTGTTAAAACTTTTAAAATTTGTTTCAAAGATGTGTTGAATTCAGTTGAATTCAGCTTAAGCTCTACATTATTTATGTTTATCAAACTGATCACTTGTGTATTCAAATTTACTTTACTGTAATTTCAATGTTTTGATATAAATCATATTTGCAATAAAGGTCGAGTTACTGAACACCCTATATAAATTTTCAAAGCAATATACCTGGCTACTCCATATTTAATTTAAATAATGCTTTTGTCATCAAAAGGATATGCAAAATTAACAAACATAAACACCACAATCCTCAAAGTAAATTTACACGAAATGCTTCTCATAATCAACAGTAATTAGTAATTGGGATGCTAGGGTATCCCTAAAGAGGACTTTTTCGACTACAGTTAAGATATTCTGGATATTGATTATTAACAGTTATTTACACCCAAATTGCAGACTGAAATTTGCTTAGTAACAGCAACAAAACTACAGTAATTATTCAGACAATTAGATCAACTTTTCAGTTTTATTAACGAACAACACGCGAATAATAAATTTACTAAAGAAATTGAAGTTTATAATACAATGAAGTACCTTGACCTCACCATTATCAAAGACAATAATATTCACTCATTCAACTTTTTTCATAAACCAATCGACGCGGGATTGGTTATACATAGTAGTTCCGAACATCCCTTAGCTCATAAAACTGCTTTTTTCCTCACTTTTCTTAATAATTTAACTGGAATTCCTCTAAGTAAAGTTAAATATAAAAAAGAACAAGTTTGTAGAATAAAATCGAGCAGAAGATTTGAAGTAAATATTAAAATATTTACCTTCCTAATTAAATAAAATAAAAAAACCACTTTCAATTAGTTCCCTTTCTTTACCTCTATTCGATTCTGTCTACTGTTTTTTTCTAGTTTATCGCCTGATGATACCACATTGTGGTGAAAATGTTTGCGATAATTATACTTATAGTGTATTTTATTTGTGAAAACTAAAAGACTAAATTTCTTCTAAAAGGATTTTCTAAAATATTGACACAGTTTGATTTAATCGACCGTGTTATTCAAGAGAATTAATTAAAGAGTTATAGCAGAAATAAATATTAGAACCTAGCAGTTATTTTAATCAAGAATTCGTTCACACAACATAAATCTCAGTCCTTCATTTAGCAAATTAAATTCGCTAACGAGGATCTATTTTCTGCTACTGAAAAACTAAGATTGCTGGAAAATTATCATGCGAGAACAGGAAAACACTTAATTAGAATCATCAATTTTTCCTTCAACCTCAACTTTATTAATAAAAGGCTTATATGCATTATATTTATAATTGAATTTCCGACGGTAACCTTACACTTACAATATTTTTATGACGTGGTTCAGATTCCACGTTTTGGTAAAACGTGTATAACGATTGTAAAATTTGTAGAATAATTCGTTTGACTAAAAGGTGACGTCAGCGTTGTCTACATATTGTTGTTGCTAAGAAAAGGGAAGATTTAAGTTAAAAATATTTTTTTGCAGAATTAGTAGCCATTAGAAAATTTCAAGCTTCTTAATTTTAAAAATAAAATTTTATGAACTTGTTAACAATAGAATTTTATTTAGTGAGCATAAAATTTTGAAATAAATTTTTTGTTACTCACTACATTTTTTATAATTCTATAAAAATATGTTTCAATATCGATAAAATTTGATACTAAATGTTCTTTCACTAAAACAGTAACTTTCAGTTTTACATATTAGTATTAAAACACTAACGTAAAAATAATTAATTATGTATTAATGAAACGGTCGGAGAGACCAGATGCGGATCCAGAAAAAATTTAAAACCCTTGGGGCCAAAATTTTTCAAACATAAATTGATATAGAAAGCAAAACTATGTTCAAAAAAATTATACCCTTTGGGATAAGATACTACTTGTTGACAACTTTTTGTTACGCTAATTTTTTTCTTTATGATTTTTCACGTGCATATTATAGAGAACCTACTGTTTAACGTGGGTTCTAAACCACAGCTATTTTCTCATTACGGTTTTGAGCTTAAGATCTAAGTCAGCGTATTTGTTTGTAAGTCTCAGTTTCCTGAAAGAATATCCCTGTCCGCTGTACCAAGCTGCCCTAGCATAGCTACGCCACTGCTCCTAATTCTCCTATAGTTTGAAATTGCGGAATAATATATTGTTCTGTAAATTAAACAATGATAATTATAATACATGAAATTGTATTGCTTAACTTTAATGTCTATAGAAAATTATTTGAATAAATTCAAAGGATCGTACATTACGCTATATTGCGTTCATTTAACCATTTAAAATAATACGATTGTTCAGGAGGAAGGGATACCAATAATATTTGTGGTTATAATTTAAGTAATTTATGTAATATGAGCATTTGTTCATATTTAGAAAATTTAGAATTGGTAAGGATTATTTAACTAAATGAATAATAGATTTAAAAAATACCAAGAGAATGCTAGTAAAATTCGTTCAAATTGAATCCCCCCCCCCCAATTTTAATTTTATTAGTATCACTAATGCATCGTAACATTTTTTATGTTTTCTTATTTAAAAGCTTCATTAAATATGCATCTATCTGTACATAAAAATGGAATGTTTTATTTGTTTGCAAGATAAAACATGAAACATAAATAATTCAAATTGGATTTATTAACATGACGTCCCAGCTATACATCCCGAATTATAATATAAATAAAGGAAGATAATGTAACAATCGTTGATCGTTTCAAGTTGTATTATAAATTTTGAATCAGTCTATCTCTTGAACTTCATTTTAGCATATCGTTTGGATATACCTACATGAAGTTTCACAAACGTAATAATTATCATATACAATTAAATGATTTTAAAAATATTATTTCTAAAATAAAATTTCGAAAAATTCTAAAAATTAACGATTTTGAGAAATTTTTATATTAATTGCTCAGATGGTTACTAATTCCGAGTACTCGGTTCAACTCCAGCCGAACTATGAACTTTATTTCTGACCATCTTGCCTTAGAAGACAATGGCAAACCACCGAGGCAAAATAAATATGCTGAAAGCTGATCTAATTTTAATATTAAGAAAACTGTTAATAAATTAAACCAAAAATTTTATTTTTAACTATCCTGCACTTCAGCTAACTTTGATGGTATTATTCCAAAACACCCTGTATAACTTTTTCAATTATTGCCATTGTATTGCAAATTAACTAAATTATTAGTTACACCACACGCAAGCAATTAACATACGGGTACCCTAATGGTTTCATAAGTTAGTTATTTATAGGTAATTTAAATTGTTTACGCTAATCGCAGCTACTTGTTAGGTATTTAATACGCTTATCGTGATTTTGACATTTGTGTTTGTATGATTGTATGTCAAAATTAAGCCGCTACGTTGAACAAATTTCTAACTTTTGTTGTTCTATCCGTAATATCAAAATATCCATTTTAGTGAATGCTCACTGTCTGCTGCCTTTCCATTCCTAGTTTACATTTCTATTTCAACTAACTATTTTTTTGAACTACAACAATACCAACTTTAATCGTGATAATTTATTTTACTACTTTGCACATTTTCCCCTTCTGCGCGTCTTATGGTCACCATGATATATCTTTTTTTTAATTTTTAAGATTTCTGTTACATATTTTCTTTTTTCTTACTAGTTTCTTTCTTTTCTTCTGTTGTTACAACTGTTCCACTTTTTTATCTTATCTAGGTATTTTTACTATGTATCTATCAATCAGAATGTTTTGATAGCCAACTTAAACTCATTTTCATTCTCTCCTCAATTCACGGTGAATGTTCCTTTCTGTGTAATTGTAATGAAATGCAATTCAGAAAAGATCAACTGCTATTCAGAAAACGTCAATTGTAGTTCAGATTTGTCAACTGATATTCAGAAATCGTAAACTGTAATTCAGATTTGCCAGTTGATATTCAGAAATCGTCAGTTGTAATTCAGATTTGTGAAGTGATATTCAGAAAACATCAAATGTAATTCAAAAAGCATCAAATCTGTGGTTTATGTGTTTTTTTCTTTATCTACATTATAAGCAAACTAATGCAATAAAAGTAAATAGAAAACAACTTGATAAGTAGGGGAGACATTGCGCTGTTCTCATTTTATGTGCCCTCAAATTTCTCTCACCTTTTAACAGGATAGGGGAAGCATCGTACCATGGATTTGAACGATTATTTTCCGCGGTTATTGGTCGAGTTTGTACATATTGGAAGTAAGTGTATTCATGACAAGTAAAAGTAAATTTTACCACATATAATATTTTATCTTGAAAATAAATTTAAAAAGGTTTTTATAAAACGTGTTTCCTCTCTAGGTTAGTGTGAATTATGTAGTCTTTCTTAATGCTTTTAAAATTTGTTAAACTACTGCATGTCTTTCACTATAGTTATAAACCAATATGGTTCTTGCGACAGTGTGACCAATAACGAGACGTTTACTATTGTCCAACAGTGAGACACCGTCATACTATTGGACTCTTACTATTGGAACAGTGAGACACTGTTTTACTATGACGTTTTACTATGAAAAGTTAAAACCTGACATTTTTAATTTTTATGCGAACATTAAATGGGTGTCTCGATACTCTATAGTGCCCAACAGTAAGACAAGTGCCACTATAGATTCTTCTTACAAAAAAAGTAGGAAACTTTAAGAATATATCCATACATTGCTCTCATATATGTAGGTAAAGATAGTTTTGTATAGAGGTAAGTAAATCAGTACTTTAAGTCAAATGGTTTATGAATTATATTGGTTTTAAAAAAAAGTGTCTCACTGTTGGGTAGGTTCCCCTAATCAGTAAAATGAACGATATGCCAGTCGGCCGTTAAGTTATTTGCTGAAATTTGAATTAACATATTGTTATTGTGACATAATTTATGCTATATTTCTTATTTTTTCTATAATATGAATAAAAAATTTTAAAAAAATTAAAATATTGTTTTTTTCGTTTTTAAGAAGCCCTTTCATTTAAAAAATTAAATTTTATTTAATTATTTCTGAATATCAGCTGCCAAATCTGAATTACAGTTGACGATTTCTGAATTACTAGTGGAAAAGGTGTAGAAGTTTTTTAAGGCTGAAATGCGGCCCGGATTCGGTTTACTCTAGCAATTAGGTGCGGATGAAACGTGTATAGCTAAACTTGATCAGGACCACATCTGGCTAACCTGATGGAGCCAGATCAGGCTCCACGTTAGAGCCGAATCCGGCAACAATCAGATTCAGATAGGTCTCACTAGATTAAAAATAAAGCGAGCATAACTAGAACCTGGGCCACATAAAGCATGTCGAATTCGACAACTATCAGGTCCAATCATAAATTTCCTGAAAATTGTAATGTTTTAACCGGACCAGGTTAAGATGCTAAGCTAATGGTTAAGATCCTAATCCGGTCAGGAGTACCTTATGGTATGCCTGATCAAATTTCTAGTCAGGATTACCAATATACATTTTTATGTATATACTACCAACTTTCTTCTTGTTAACTAAATACGAGACTTATTTTTCTTGTCCCGTCCCATCCCATCCCGTTCTACACCTATACAAAGTACACACAAGTAAAACAAATAACTTTACAAATCAAACATTTCCGGATACGGACGATTTTCTAGGATTTATCGCAATGTAATCACTGAAGAGGGAGTAATGTGGCAAACTTAATATTTAATCCCAAAATTTCATACCAACCGTAAACGTTTAATTTATTGCCATACAAACAAAATTTATTTATTGCAAACTTTAAGTAAACGAAACTTCAGTTGCGCTAATTTAAATGTAACTGATTATCGTACTCGATTGACCCTCGAAAAGTTAGATAGTTTATTATTTCTTTGACCAAATTCGATCAAATAAAGGTTTATTTAATTACCGTGTGTACTTTAAATACCGTATTTTAAATACGACTAAATACAGTGAAACTCGATTGACGCGCAACTCGACTGCAACTCGATTGGTTGCCACATAATTTTAGGTTAACTAAAAACTTAACCAACAAAATAGTAGTTACAGAAGATACAAAAATAAATAGAGTTTTGTATATGTATATCATTTTATTAGAGATTTCGATGAGAGACGCGCGAAATCATTGATTAGCTAATTCCTTGTTTTTAATCAAATACATTTTAAATGAAGTTTATCTTTACGATATATCCTATAGTTCAGGACAATTAGCTTCAAAATCATGCAATCTTCTAAAAATCGAGCGCCGTGAAGTTTTTTTTTAACATTTAATTAAGATGTGTCGATATACGGCTAAAAGTTACACCACCGACGCACTGGAGCTTCGTGACATATGAGAGCTCAATAGTCGCGGATTTTGCTATCTCGCTTCCTATCGCTCCAACGTGAAAAACACCTATTTTAAAGTTGAAGATCTCAATTTTTCATACTTAAAAATAGTATTTGACGTAAATACACCTAACCGTTCTCGAGATATGAAGCTGAATATGTGTAAAAATGCAAAACTAGTCAAATTCGAGAATGCAACGTGTATCGCTGCATTTTTCTCCTTTCCTACTGCTAGTTTGGTTATCGTACACCTACCTGTTCTGGAGATATAAGACACGAAAGATAAGTTTTGATTAAAAAATACTAGATATGTTTGAACGCTATTATCTCGCTCTCTATGGCTCGCACAAAAATGAATCAAGTTATTACTGTTAGATCATGAAATTATCTAAGTAAAAGCTTCTATACACTTTTCACATACACCTAACCATTTTCGAGTTACAATGCTGAGAAGTTTGCGGAAACATTCAATTCCACACCATCTTGGAGGTAGAATGCGCGGCGCGTTTTTTTTACATGGTTTCCCCAGGAGGCTTAATCCATGCGATGTCATAGGGTTTAATCGATAAAGATGAACAATCATCTTCATTGGAATTTCAATCATTTTCCGACGGTTGTTCAACTACAGGAGTGTCTTCCATTCTCCATTGTTGTGTCGTGTCGTAAAACACGATTGCCCATGGCAATAGCCACAATCAGTGCAACATTTTAATCCAACTTTCTTGCACCCAAAATTTCCACAGCAACCCTTTGCACATTTACAAAAATTGACATTAAGTAATATTTCTCATGCAGGGGGTAACTGCGTTGGAATCGGCTCCAAGATATCATTTTTGATCATCAATTTCCACTGCTCAGGATTAAAGTCATAACGGAGTTATAGACAGAGTAAGACGTGCATTTATATTCAGAAACTTATGCCCGTATTAATAGTCACGGATTAATCCGAGATTCAAGATTTACCAATGAGATCACTGGAATTTTTAAATTCAAGCAATCTCATTGGTAAAATCTAGGATTATCTTGAATCTCGGATTAATCCGTGACTATTAATACGGGTATTAGTGACCTTGATCCTGAGCAGTAGGGATGGATTAGGAAAAATGACATCTTGGAGCCGATTCCAACGCAGTTACCACCTGCACCAGAAATATTACTTAATGTCATTTGTTATAAATGTGCAAAGGGTTGCGGTGGAAATTGTGGATGCAAGAAAGTCGGACTAAGATGTTTCATTGCTTGTCGCTATTGCCATGGGCAATCGTGTCTCAATGCTGCCGCAACGTTCTCTGACATTGAAAACAATGATGATATGGAGGACACTCCTGTAGATAAACAACCGTCGGAAAATGATTGAAATTCCAATGAAAATGATTGATCATCTTTATTAAATAAATCCTATGGCATCGCATGGATTAGGCCTCTTGGGGAAACCTGGTAAAAAAAAAACGCGCCGCGTATTCTACCTCAAAGGTGGTGTGGAATTGAATGTTTCCGCAAACTTCGCAGCATCGAAAACGGTTAGGTGTATGTGAAAAGTGTATAGAACCTTTAAGTTAGATAATTTCATGATCTAACAGTAATAACTTGTTTCATATTCATGAAATATTCATAGTATTGATGAATTCTTGATGAGACGGACTTATACAAGCTAGAGTTTTATATAATATTAATTAAGAAGATGTACTAAGCAACAATTGAAATTATTTTCTGGTTATTTTTAGAAATTTTGAGAGTGAGAGTTTGTATTCCATTCCGCGCAAAACTGAATGTCGCGCGGAACGAATAACTTCGTTTCACATGCGAAGAAAGGCGGGTCTTGGGAGACGAGCCAAGATTTTTCCGATTCCGCATTCTTCTTTACTCTCCACCTCAGTTATAACCAGTAGATATAACCCGTATTTTATGACCTGGGTTAATTATAATTACTTTATTTCCAAGCTTGGTCTTATGACCAATCTTGCTTTTACTTGAATAATTTTATTCTCCAAGAGTTCTTCTAGTTCGTTCACCAAGTTGCAATTAGTCTTATGTTTTTTCTCTTTTTAACTTCAATTTTCTCCATTCTTTTTTCCAGTCTTTCAATTATTTTTTTGAATCTCTCTTCTCTCGTAGAAATGATCTCCTTTATCTCTAGTGTGATTTCTTTTCTTCGTTTTCTTTCCGCTTCAACTCTTTTTTGCTTTGGATATCGATACAAAATCAATTGAAACTCTTTTTCTGTCTATGGAGAATCTTTTCTCTCTGCCTCTTCCTTTTAAAATAGTTGTCCCATATGGCCACTGGTCAATTTTGTAAAATGAAGAATCTAATTAAATAATTTTATTTATAAAATTGCGTTTATTTGTATTGTCAAGCCATAATAATTTATCTACGTAAGTACAGAAGATTTAATTTGATTTAAAAAAATGTGAGGCCATATCTCCATCAGAGGTTAAATGTGCAGAATAAGGTTAGTTAAAAAGCAGTTGATGTGTCGACTCATCTAATAAAGGTAAGCTGGCATTTATTTGTCCCAAGCGCAAAAATACTGAAAATGCCTGTACTTATAGTGGTACTGGATAATTCTCTCGATCGATACTTGATTGCAATTCAAGTAAGAAATCAACTATTTTGATTGGTTCGTTTCATTCTTGAGTTGTTTTTAAATATGAGATCGAGAAAAGTATTAATTATAAATAAGGCATAAGTAGTTTGTGTCGTTTCAACTTCAACGCAACATCATATCATATAAAGAAATCGTTTATTCGTATATTTTATTTATATTTATTTATATTCATACGAATATCATACTAAATTCTGTATCCTCCTGGATAATCAACCTTTTTCTCCAAGAAAGATTACATCATTTAGAATCCACAGCTGCTTGAACCTAATGGAAAATGCCTGTAACCTTGATCATTAACCCTTTACGTGCCACTCAAAGCACAGAAACGGTCATAAGAAATTTTATATTCCCCGATTTGAACCGGGTACCTTACCGCCAGCTGCTGTTCAGCTAACGTACTAAACTAATGACTGTCTCAATATTCTATCATACATAATATTATATCATATCATATATCACACATATTATTTTATTATTTATCATTTAATACTAAGAGAGTTGAGGATATAACCTATATCCTATCACAGTAAGGTGACCATTCGTACTGGTTTTACCAGGACAGTACTGGTTTTGGAACCTTTGTCCTGGTTAGTCAAGACAATTAACCAGGACACCAAAATTTACTGATGTGACCATTGATCTATTGATGTATCGAAAGAAAGGTGAAAACCTAAAAGAAAAAACAAAAAAGGTCCTCCGTTTTTCCATTTCATAAAAATGGTCTCCACACATCACAGCAGTGTATTCGGCGCCACCAGGGCTAGAACCACGGTTTTACGCTCCCTAGTCTGCACCTGTGTGCTTTACGCAACACTGCTGCTCGTATTTTAAATTCATTAAAATTATTAAATCTATATTTATTTCGTTTTGTATTCAATTTGTTAAACCTAACAATTGGTAGAATTCGACGTAACTTTTTAAATTCATTGGTGGATTGACAGCTGAGTAAAATAATCATTTTTATTCGTTTGATTATGTCGAATCTACCCCCCTCCTCATCAAAGAGTAACCATAGCAGCCGGCAGCCGTACCTGACGTATCCTGCCAATTTGTTGGATAAATATCTTTCATTTTTTACAGAATGCAATTCACTTTTATTTTTATAACATTGCATTTCTATAAATTCATTTGTTTATGGGGAATTCGCAAAAAATTGCAAAATTATCAAAATGCATTATTTATTACAGTCGGGTAAGGAAATAACCAAGAACGGATAATAAGTAAGTTTTTGTCATATTTTGTTGAATTTTTTTTAAATTAAAAAATAATAATTTATGAACTAATTTGGTTAGACTCCCTACCACTACACTATCAATATCCCTTCATTATTTCGCTAAAAAATACAATAATCCAATTAGCAATATCTGTAATTAATTGGAATACACACGCAGAGCGAAGGTTTCATTAAGACCCTTAGCGATGCAAATGTAACTGATTGATTATTTGAAGCTTCCAATTTCAATATAATATAAAAGTATATTTACCTATAAACCGCAGTACCTTAAGCGATAAAAGCTTAGAAATTGTTAAAAGCACTTACAGGTTGCATAATAAAGAAAAATATAAAAATTTAAATCTTTTTAAAATTGAGTTGATAAAATGTATCGATCAGTAAATTTATAGTTCTTTAAAATTCAGATACTCTAAAAACTTGATTGCCCTTCATTGTAAACATTTAAAAGCTTGTAGATAATGAATATTCAAAGCTTTGTGGACACAAAAAAATTAACGCACTTTTATAGAAGCCCAAAGTATTTAATAATTCAGAACCGGAATTAGGGTAGACAAGCTGGACAAATAGTTCCCAGCGATATATTTGCAGACTTGCGATTACTTAATAAATTATTTTTGTCGATTTAACACTGGAAAATATTTTATCTGATTTGAAAATCCTCCCTTTCAATAATAACGTATCGACCAACCAAAACTCTCCTCATTATTTCAATCTGAATCGAGATTTGAGTGTCTATTTGTCTGCGTAACTGATGCATAAAGTATTTCGTAATTTGCAGTATCCGATATGAATTATTATTTTTCCGGCATAATATTTCAATCTGAACACAACAATTTTTCTTTTTCCCTAATTCCAATACCGAATTATAATTTATTTTGTTCATCTCACTTTCAATTCAGCTAATTTTTCCATTGAAGCCAGCGGCATTAGCACCGTAACAGGTTGATTCTCGGTCATGCATTTTGGGACAATAGTTGGTTCCAGCTCTCGGAAACGCTTGTATACTCTAAAATGAATCTGTTTGTTTTGTAAAACGTAAATTTTTATTCAAAATTATTTCACCTCAATATTTCCTTCCTGGTAAAAAATGTGCAATCCTGTAAAAACGATTATGTTATATCGGGTATGAGTATTTCAATTAAAATCGATACCTGGTAATTTTCGAGTTGTTCTTCGGTAAACGTTATTAATTTATTGCCCATGACGTTTTCTCGACAGAAGCTTGTTGTAGTTTAAATTTGACCACAAAAGTTCTACATACTTTACTATGGTTTCCCTAGCAACCAAGGTGCGGCAACAAGTAATTTGTTAAATAAGTATTGATTCTTCTATAACATCCTAGTGCATCACAAATAACATTATAAACGCATTATTCAACACTTCTTTGTCAATATTGTAGTAATTAAAAATATTATCGAAAATATTGGAAATCTGAATTTATTACTTCATAAAGTAATTATAATAGTTGTCCAACTGAAAACAAAATCAACTCATTGACAAACAAACAAAAATTTGTATTGAATTGACATAAACTAAATTTTGTTTATGACAATTGTTAACATTTTAGGTTAGATTTGCGGTTTTGGTAAAAATTCGGCAATCTATATTCTTGTTTAACGGCAGACGCTACTCGTGAAGAAAATGGTTTTTTTCAGATTACAAAAAGATTACAATCCGTAATATACGACTACTGGAAATGCTTGAATATATTTTACAATGTAATAATTTTGAAATATTTTTCTTCTTATAAACTCGTATGAATTTTATATCAATTATCGTAAAATAAATTTGTAACCAGCTGACTTATAAATTGATCTGGATCTTGCGAATATCAAAAAGCATTAAAAAGGCGTGAAACCTACTATTGATTTCGAATGGACGTCAGTTATGTCTCGACTGTTATATGTGGTATACCCGTGTTATACGTAATGCGATCTTTGATTTGCTATTTGAATCACAGATTTTTATTCTATGAATTTGACCTCTGTATAATTGACACTTGTCAAGTATCTTTTACCAATTAAGGGTTAACCAATTGTAATTTGACTTTTTACAGGTTTTACAATGGCAGTCATTTGAATTTACCGCTATTATTGTATGTAAATTTACATATTATGTTACCTACGACGAGATGACGTAAGTCTCAACTTTGAAGAATGCAACTGTATTTGTGTTATATAATAGAGCCATTTGAAAACTAAAGGCGAGCAACTTCTCCGTAATACAGCCACAAATTGTTAAATTTATTCCGGTTAATTTAATTGCTGGGTATACCTTACAATAAAAAAACAATCTAAAATCTCTTCCTTCCTTCTCTTATCTTTAAAATTAAAATTACTAAAATAATGGTTATATTTAATGATGGTTGGTTGCGGACCTAAAATCTTACACTTCGAGTAAACTAATCTCCGAATTAATTAATTATTTTTTAAAACTTTTTTAATGGCATGAACGGGAAATGCACAGAAAAAAATAAAAAATGAAAGCTTCATTTAACCGAAACGACAGTAAAATATTTTTTTTCTAAATTGCTGCTATTTTAATTCGTACACCTGCCATTTTAACCCACACGCGTATTTCGTTCTGGGTTTCTACAATATACAATAATTCTACAAATTACCTGTTACTGTATTTATGTTTAAATCTTACACGTGTTATGTTGAATCCAATCATACGCGTCTCTTAAAACACGAGAACGAAATTAGTATTTTATTTGTACATCACTTCATTGTTCATAAATGAACAATAGCTGGGAACTTTAGCACAGATGTACTATATTATTCATCATTTCAAATTTAAATTGTTGAAAACAACATCAATATTGTTGGAATAATGTTCTTACACTGTAAGCGCAAATAGCAAATACTACATAAAAAGTAAATACTAATTAAAAAAACCTCTTGAAAACAAAAAGAAAGAAAATAATTTTATTAGATAGATTTTCATATTCTAGTTTTAATTTCGTTTTCATTTTGTATAAATACTATGTATTGGTTGTGGATACTGCTACGTCCAGGCATGTCCAGAGTCCAAGATGTATTTTATACTTCAATGAATACTAAACTTCAGAACAGATCAATTTGCTACAAGACAGTGCTCATATTTACAATTAATTTATTGCAGCTTCCCTGCTACTTGTATTTATACAGAGTCAAAACGGAATTAACCCTACAATGTGCAATTTTACAGAATACAATATTTTTTCTTGTATTACAAACATAGGAAAATAATTGTTATTATTAAATATTTTATTTAGCAAAGTAAAAAGTAAATTAATATGTAAATTATTGCACATTTGTAATGCAAAAATTCAAAAAAAAAACTATGTGATGCATTGATGCTGTGTGCATGAGCCGGTAATAGAACTTAATGTGGGCTTTTTCAGACTTGCCTTACGTGATTTAAGACATACGTGTGAATAAAATGGGTGGTCACTCAACGTACCGTGTTGTTAATTGCCATAATAGTGGTAAAAACAGTGATTGCAAGTTTTATATATTCCCAAGAGCAAGTCACACACAGAAACAAAGAAAGAAATGGATTGCTGCAGTCAGGGCCGTCGAGTGCCACGTCGGACCCCGTGGCAAGACTCTGCTCTTAAAAATTTCATAAATAAAAAATAAAATCATAAAACAACTAAAATAGGTAAAACTAATTAAAAAATAAAAAATACAGTAGTTTTCAACTAATTTTCAGAAGTACCTTACATCACAATATTATTATCTAATTTTTTATTCATTCAAATTTTTTATTTATGGAATTTATTTAGTAATTCGTCCAGGCCCTTGAGGGATCCCGAGCGTCGGGGACAAATCCCCAAGCGTCCCCCCCTGGTTGGGCCTGGGTGCAGTTCAGTTTTACACAACGAATTCTTTGACGAATACAGTATTCGTTCAAACATAAACAAACAAAAATAAAAATTGATAATAAAAGCACCTTACTTCGAAAACTACTGTTCCCATTAAAAAGAAAAAAATAATAGTTTCTTCTTCACTCAACAACATAAAATCTCAGACACTTAACTCAAAAAATTAACTTATCATTCTCCCCCCCCCCCTTCAAAATTTAAACATTAATTTTGAAGTCAGGGGAAACGGAGATTTGTTCCCCTTACGAAACCTGTTTATACATTCCGTATTAGAAGTTCTCCGTTTCCCTAACTTTAAAATTAGTATTTAAATAATAAAAGTTGTTGAGATTTAGGTCTTTATTATATCAATTTAATTGACCGACGTTTCGAGTCCTTTATTATTGACCCATTTTCAAGGATGAAAATGACAAATTATTTGACAAAATGTCAAAATAATGATAAATATTATATAAATAAATATTATTTTGACATTATTTTGTCAAATAATTTGTCATTTTCATCCTTGAAAATATTTATTTATATAATATTTATCATTATTTTGACATTATTTTGTCAAATAATTTGTCATTTTCTTCCTTGAAAATGGGTCAATAATAAAGGACTCGAAACGTCGGTCAATTAAATTGATATAATAAAGACCTAAATCTCAACAATTTTTATTATTTAAATTTTAACTGACATTTTAGTATCGTAATACCAAAGAATAAAACAATTTGCACCAAAAAAAATTCATAATAATAAAAACAAATATTATTATAACATTTATTTCATACAGTAATATATTGTCGTGTTACCAAATCATTTTTTGAAAAATGTTTGAAAGTTTAAATTTTTAATTTGTGAAAAATAATTTTTTCAGTTTATAAATTGACATAATTTTGTAAATTTTGTATTTGTTGTAAATAAAAGATTTTATTTATAATTCTTGTAAATGGTTGAAAATTTGCTTGTGAAAAAAAATTTAAAAATGAAAAAAAATTATGTAAAATTTAAAAATATTTCTTTGACAAAATTTGTTTTCCGTGGCATTGGCCATAAAAATTTTAAATTCCCTGACATTCCCTTACAAGTTTTAAATTTCCTGGCATTTCCAGGTTTTCCATACAAAAACCCTGAATTATGTTCGGCAAAATAAATTAGTAATCTGAGGTTAAAGGGAACAGTACTTTTTAAAGTAAGGCGGTAAGGCGCTTTTATTATTAATTTTTATTTTTGGAATTTTTTTTTTCAGGGCTTTTTAAAATTTTTAATTTTTATTTCACTCTTTTTTGAGTATATTTTTTTTATTCGTGAATTTCTTTCAAAAAAGGGAAGAGAAGTGTCACAACAAAAGTCATACAAAACCAAAATATTCAAATTTCCCATAGCGTACTCACTCATTTTTCGCACAATATGTTGCCTCAGTTATTACAGATGTACATTACATCAGCACATATACTAAACGAACATCAAAAATATATTAAAAGTAAAAAATTGTGCGCTATTAGTGTATTTTTATATGTCAACAGTCCAAATTTATTTGCTCTATTGAGCCACCGCAGGGCAGCTGGAGCAATGCACATAGCGAATAGGTGCACTGTAGCTAGTTAATAGAATTACTTATTTTCTTTTAAGAGTATTTTTATTAGCGTTGGAGGTTTTTATTAAATTTTCTATTTTATTGTATTTTATTAATTTTTAAATAAACGTGCAAACTTTGCAATTTATTACTTGGAGCCATTTTTGTTAATCTGATTTTTATTCAAATTAGATAGTTTTATGTACAAAAGGTTAATATTATAGCGAATTTAAAATGGTAAAAAAAATTTACCAAATTTTTCTTGAATCAAAATTTTTAATAAAACATTGATTTAGATTTTAAATGTCTTTTACATCGGGAAATTTTTGAAAAAGTGTAATAAAGCAGATTCAAAATGGCGCTATTCTTTTCCGAATTTTTTTGGCACTAAAACTATAGCTAGGACATAATCTTGATCATTTCGTGAAATCCGCATCAAACAGGTGCATTCATATTATGATCATATTATGACTTATGAGGGAACAGACAAACATACTAACATACTATATACAAACCTGAAATTTTTAAAAGATTTATCCGGATTTCCTCCAGGATTGCCTTAAGATTTCCTTCTAAAACAGCTGAAAAAGAAAAAAAAATCTCATCTTAAATTATCCTTGGATTTCCTAAGATTTCATATATTTTTTCTTTTTTTTTAGTATTTTGATGAAAATTTCGTAGAATTAATGAAAAAAATTATTATATTTATGAATTTGTACATTAATATAAAGAATTTTATTCATTGAAGCATATTCTCTGATTTCCTGTTTTCTACATTTCTTCAGATTTCTTAAGATTTCTTCAAATTTCTCCTGATTTTCTCAGATTTCACTTCACTTGTTCACCAGATTTCCTCAACGGTTCCCCTTTCAATCGGAAATAAAAGTTCTAATAAGTATTGACAGGAAAGCACCGCATTTAATTGAAATTGTGAAAAAAAATTGAATGCATGGGTGGCCGGATTTAACTTTTAGGCTTTTATACAAAGAGTAGTAGAAGCCTTATGTTCTGCTCCCGTGTCCGCCCGTCCGTCCGTCTGGCATCTTTCAAAATCTTATTTTTTGTTAAACTAAATCTATATATATAAAAATGGATGTATGTATGTATGTATGTATGTATGTTCCTTATAGACTCCTAGACCGCTTGACCAATCTTTATGAAATTTGGTGTATAAGCTAATTACGATGCTGCGAAGAAGATAGGCTACTTTAGAACGGCTTTCAACAAACTTTAATAAAATATGTGGCAAATAGTGCCTATTCATCGTGTTATAGATAATTTAGAGATAATCTGATAATCCGATATCTTTATAATTATCTATATAAGTAAAATAATACTTAGGGTTTAGCAACCTAGAACCTCGAACCTTATAGAGTATACCAGAACAGGACCAACCTAAAGACTTGGATAACCTAATGGAATATACCTAAATGGAACCAACGTAAAGACTTGGATAACATAATAAACTATAACATAATAAACATAACACATCGGATCAACAGATCCATAACTATATATAGATAGACAAAAGAAAAACCAAAATTACTGTTTTGTTGTATGTACGCATTGCTGAAGTCCGTTCGTATGAAACAAACGAGTAACGGAAAGCAAGATTGGAAAACGTTCGAGTACGTAGACTAATGCAAAGTATTTTATTTTTAAAGAGACCCCGGGCGAAGCCGGGTATCCAGCTATAATTTATATGGCAGAACGTTCGCCGAGTCACTTGGTATATTAATTCTGAGGCGGTACGATGTTCTAGAATTTTACAAATAATTTATATGGTTCAAGTTCTGAGGCGATACGAAGTTCGCCGGGTCAGCTAGTTTACTATAATATTTAAGCTTTCATCTATATGTAAAATTTGAAACTTATACTTAATTACTATTTTTCTCATATATTATATATGATTATATGAATATATGGATTAATCCTTTAATAGCTTTTAATTTTCTGTTTTTTATATTCTAATCTATATTTTCAAATTAAACCGGAAGTGTATAGAAACCTAAGAACTGCGGTCATCCGAGTTCCACCTTGTTTAATTGTTATTTTTTGGTATTATTGGCATTATGCAGCCGAAGAAGGTACTTTTTCATCCTGTTCTTGATATTTAAAATAAGATAAGGTTCTCTGAACCACAGATGAAATAGTCAATACAATAAAAAAGAAATAAAAAACAATTTTTACATAAACTCTTCTCCGCCGCGAACCAGGTTCTTAGCATAAAGTGTCTATCAATTGCTCCTCTCATGTAGGGATATTTCCCAAAATCCGAGTTTCCCAGTGTAGAAGCTCTAATGAGTCAGTTATGTGGTGAGAAGGGTCCGATTCCAATTCAAATAGAGCACTGAATATTTTTATTAAAGTAAATTATCCTAAGCGAAATAATAGACCCTCATTGTCAGTTTCTTCGACACGGATTTGTATAGAATAGACTAAGAAGCAAATAACCGTAGTTCAAATCCTAGTTGCGTCGAATGCACTGCTGTGATCTAAAGTCTAAAAAAATGTATGTACTATGAGGAAGGCAACAGAAAGCCAACTTATTTATTAAATTCTTTAGTACTTCATCTTCGCTTCGGCCAAGTGATCGCCTACACACTGCATAGTGTATGGCACTGGAAGAAAATTTTGAAATTAGAGAATTTGAACCTGAAAATAATTTGAAAAGAGCGCACTAACTTTCTTTGCAGACAGACTTTTTCTTATTCTTCTTGATTTCGGATTGGATCAGGGACGGATGGGATACATCAGACCGGCCCGGACACATAAGAGCCAACCGGCCCATTTCAGAGAAGTTTATAAAGTTAAAATTGCCTTGAAACTAAAATGGATTAAAACCTTAAAACTCAACCAACTTCAGGATTATTTTATTTGCAACTGATGTAATACATTAAAGATTTTCGAAACAAAGTACTCGATTTAGAGAGCTGATTCAGGGCCGTCGAGAGCCATGTCGAGCCTCGTGGCAAAACTTCGTGGGCCCCCTGCTCTTAAAAATTTCATAAATAAAAATGAAAATTTTTAAACTTTCTATTTTTATTAAAAAGAACTACGCACAAAAACAAAACATCTAAAATAGGTAAAATAAATTTTAAAAATGAGGGGTCAATTTTTTTTAAATTTCAGATTACAATACTTTCCGTACTAAAGAGTTCGGAAAGTAAAAAAACATAGTAATCAACTAATTTTCGGCAATGCCCTTACATCACAATATTATTATACCTAAAATTTTTTTACATCTTTCCGGGTCCTTGAGAAATCCTGGGCCCCGGGGACAAATCCCCGAGCCCGCCCCCTCTGGTTGGGCTCAAGCTGATTAACAATGTCGTCATTATAAAACTATAAAACAAATTTATGATTTGTTTTTCGATATTCATTAACATAAATAATACTAAATGGGTTACTGGCAGGGAATTTAGACCAAGAATTTAACTTTTTCCTGTATAGCGTTAGAAAGAGGACAATTTTTAAAAGCATTTTATAAAGAATACGATTTTGTAGATTATCCATTAGTTTTCGAGAAAACGACATTTGAAAATCGGAATTTTCCATATGTTTAACATGAGAGTACATAGGAATTATATACAGAGAAAAAACAATCCTCGCAATAATTTTGAAATAAATATTACATCAATTATTATAGTAAATTTAGTAAAATTTACTTCAAATTTAGTGAAATTTACTTCAAATTTAGTAAAATTTACTTCAAAATTGGTGTGAGGCTAATTTGAATTATATTTTAATTATAGTAAAAATTACTTCAAAACACCAAAAATGTATTTGTTTTTTTGATGACGGTACATACAGAAAAAAACAATCCTCGCATTCATTTTGAAGTAAATATTACATCAATTAGAGTAAATTGTATATCAAATTTAGTAAAATTTACTTCAAAAGTAGCGTGAGGCTGATTTGAACTTTAATTTGTAGTAAAAATTACTTCAAAACACCAAAAATTTTTCTCTGTGTGCGTGTGCTCAGGAGGGAGGCTCCTACTCGGCGAATGACGGCTATATCGATTCTTCATTCCCCGAGTAGGAGCTTCCCTGTCACGTTGGGGTCTTTGTGGCGAGTTGGGGCTTCCGTGGCAAGGTGGAGAGCTACTTCAGGGATGTCCTTAGCGAGCAAGCGCCAGCCAAAACGGCCCGGAGCGCCCGTAGCGAAAAGAAGAGTACGTAGGGTCAGTTTTGGCTGACGCAACCACGACAAATCACGGATCCACTATAAAATGAGTTTGCGGTTGTCTAAAATAAATAACAAACTCTCTATACTTATGCGGCCCTGAAAAGGGTCGAGTTGCTGTCTTTACACCGGAAAACGCGTACACAACAAATAATTGTCCCGGGTTTAAGTACGGTTCTACAAATCAAACTGCATTTTGATTTTAACTGCCGTTTTCTCGAAAACTAAAAGATAATCCACCAAAAAAATTTTTTTTGTTCTTAAAAAAGTGTCCTCTGCTGGGACCGGGTATAGCGGGTGCTGAATGAGTTGGCCTAGCGGTTCTTAAACTTTTTTAGGCGCGGAACCCTTGCGAAATTAAAGCTAATTTGACGGAATCCCACTATAATTTTTCAACAAATTGTTGAAAAAAGTCATCTTATACTACTTATAGTAGCTGTTTTGCCTTTCTTAAAAATAGTAGAGAAGTAGATGTCAGTTATCTGTTAGATAAGAGATAAAATTCAATAATAACACGCTTCACCGGCTCACCGGGCATTTGCCCGGTGACCCTGGATTGGATTCTGTTTAAAGATCACAGCAGTATAGTTGATATAAACACTTTAGCAACCATAATTGCTAAGTACTGCATGCAAGAGATTCTGAACTACGTCAATATGAGTAAGGTAAAATTTTAGAAATTACTAAAACAAAGTCTTGGAAAGGTGAAACTAAGATGGGATGAAGAAAATAAGAAATTCAGAAAAATTGTCAAGTACAAAAGAAATATAGGGCAATTGAATTGCGATTAATGACCTACTTACTTCCTTGATATACAATATACTATTTATTAACTAAATTTAATTTTATGACGCGCACTCGTTGCAATAATTAAATACTAAATATAACTTTATGAAACTGATTTACCAATAAAATTCATGTTTGCTTCTATTTCGATTAATTTATATTCTCGAAATAAATAATTTTATTTAAAATTGTCCGAACTGAGTGCAAAAGTTAAATATACAATAATCGAACAAAGCTTAAACTAATTTGAAATTAATTTATAATGTCCCCAACACAAAACCGCGCTTATGCTGTTAAATGAAATAAGCGTTTTCAGTGCGGATGCTTATGACAATAATGGGAATGTTGTGACACGTATTGTTACGTCGAAACGTCGTAAACTTCCTAATTAAACCGTAACAGTTTAAGTGTCAGAACTGAAAGCTTCTGTGCCTAATGGAACGTGCCCTTCAATTTGTACAATGCATTAAATAGTTTTCGAAAAAGTAAAACTTAAACAATTTTCAAATTTGGAATTTTAATATTAAATTGTTTTCAATGGCATAGAACAAGCTAACTACGAAGGATATTCTATGTCGACGCTGAGCTGCAAAGGAAAATTTGCAAATCATAAGTTAGATTCCATTTTGGAAGTTACCGCTCCTTTCTCAGTGAAATGTACATTGTGTGTTTGGCAGCACATAACCTTATAGATTGAGAGAACAATCGTAGGTAATGAATTTAATTTAATTTTTTATCAAATTTAAACAGCATTAAGTCTGCTTAAGTAAGCTATAGTCTAAAAGCTATAAACAGTGGCTTTAATAGAGGAATGATTTACCTCATGAAATAAGATGTGTAGATTGGTTTGTTATAAGCGGAGTACTTTATATCAGGTTCGTTGTAGTTGAACACTACTGTACTTGAAAATGTGGTTGTATTTTGTCAGAAATAAATACAAAAGATTCAATGTTAGCTTTAATCAATGAAATATAAACATTTTTATGTAAAATTTAGTTGACAATCTGTTGCTGACATATTCACATTATTTCTCAAGAAACTCAGTATCTAATTTTCCAAGTAGTTATGTTCATCTTGATAAAATTATACAACATTTGGGTTTGCGAAGTATACCTTCATAGATTAGGTATAAGTTTTTTTAACTTTTTGTATGTTATCGCCAACTCAACATAAGTCTAATAGGATTAAATGGTATTAAATGTAATATGTAGCATTTCAGAAAGTCTTACAAATGAATAAAATATAAAATTTTACTTCTAGTTCGTCCGTTAAAACCTTGAGCGACAAAAAATCAAAAAAGCTTTTAAATCAAATCCTCTTTACAATATTAAAAATTAATATATTTGATAGAAATTAATTTTAAATTTTAAATGAAAATTCAAATAAAGATTTGATGATAAAATTTTACTGACAAAAATTGAAACTTGAGAAAATGTTAAAAATTTAAAGACATTTTTTTCCACTTTGTTAGTCAAGATATATTTTAAAAATATATAATAAGAATGAAAATGAAAAATTAATTGAAACTGCGTTAAGAGGCATTCTACACAAATTTTCGGACAATCATCTAAGTGGAAGATTGAGTGGAAAACACTATGATAGTCCTACTAGCAGTGTTCGCAGCGCCAATTGCGCCAAAAAACAAATAGTTGAAAATAACTGAACTTAGTAGTAAATTAAGGGACCAAGAAGAACAAGGTAAAGCAACATGACACCATTTCAGGGTTATTCGAAAACCGTAAAATATATTAGAAAGTCGGACAGATTGAAAAGGTTTATTGTAAAAAAGAAAATGTTTGATATCCTTCACTGTTATCAGATTATTACATACAAAATAGATTAAGTCGTTCGAAGCATTTGTGTTGTTTACTATTATGTGTAATTGATCGAGTTTTATCATTCATTTAACCTTCAACTAGCCAACCGGGATCCATATGGACCCCACATTAGATTTGTTCTAAACTTAAAACTAGTAAAGTTATGTTAAAAAATCCTGACTTGGGGACTACATTAACCCCAGCCGGACAGTTAAGGTTAAATATTATATAGGTAGGTATTTATGAAACAGTGACTGTTGGTTTTAATCCTAAAATGGAAAACGTTAAAATAATAAAATATATATTTATAATTCTGTTAGAGATTTTAACAAAGAATGTTAAATATGCGGCATTCGCGTGTTTTTAGCTTTTTGTAAAACTTTGATGTTCATGCTGGATGTGTTTTAAAATCCGATTTTCTTTTATTTTTAAAAGTGTAATCAGTTTTCATTTAACTAACTTTGTTTGCGAATTCTTTTTATATAAGTGGTAATAAATCAGTTTTTATTTTATGTTACGAAATATAAATTAACAAAATACTAGAATCAGCGAAAAATTTCGCGTGGTTAGACTTCATTTGCCTTACTTTAATTTTTTTATTGCAATATATTGTTAATATAAAAACTTCAGGCAACATTAGAATGTAACGTTTCTTTCAGTGAATTCTAAAAAAATAAAACATTATTTAAGCAATGGTGTCGTTGATTCTAGGACATTTCGCTCGCAGACAATTCGCTTCTGGACATTTCGCTACTGGGACATTTTGCTAACAGTTTCGGTTTTTTATTAAAAAAGTTTAAAAACAAAAGCTAAAAATAAATAAAAAATTAATTATGAATTATTAATTGCAGAAAATAATATTGAAAATGAATAAAAATAATGATAATAATGGCACTAATAATCCTAGTAGCAAAATTGAGAACGAATTGTCCGGGAGCGAAATGTTCGCTCAACGTGTAGAGGGCCTTTTGACCCACAATAAAAAAATTTATATATTGCAATTACTTAAAATCTAAATGTTTTGTGAAAAAAAAGTGATTACGATTCAATAAAAAATACAGCAAAATTAATCTTTTCTTAATTTACGATTGAAATTGTCAATATTTTGAAGAATATCACGAGAAAGTAATTTAGTTCGCAAACTTCTGCAAACCATTTCGTGTATTCTATATACCTGCCCATGTATTGTATATGCCTATACATATAATATTGTATTGACGTATTGTTGTATGTATTGGTAATAAATAATTAACAGGGTTGATTACTTTGGAAAGTATTGATTATAACCAATATGCTTCCTATTGCAAAATTCTTAATATTAAAACGACTTTTGTAAAATATACATAAATTTTGATTTGAAATTAGTACGAGTCCACTCAAGCACAGCATAAATAATAAATTTTTGTATGCATAACATGAAATTATACTTAGAAAAACACTTTTTGAGGTTATTGCGTACATGAAATTACATGTTTCGGTTAGTTGTTTTTAAAATTTTGTTTTTTATTTATTTAGAATTTATTTAAAATTCAGTTGTCTAGACTTTTTAACTATCCCGGTGTCTCGATTTATAAATGAAAAAAAGTCTTTTCGAAATGGACTCAAAGCTAGGTGCATTTTCTATGATGCGGTTGCGGCTTGTGACTGACCTGTGTTGATAGTTTTCTCTACGTCAGTCGTATGTACCTAACGAGGAAAACCTTTCAAGTGTAACTTTAGGATCTAGACAAGCTTTGATAGGTTGAAAGAGCACTAAAATTAGACAAACGACTGTTTTATTATAAATACTATAAGCAACAGTTTCTGAGAAAATAGCGTTTGAAAGTTAAAATTCAGTACTTCACCTAGTTTATGCAATAAAAATTCGAAGGTATTTTATCTGAAATTGTGGATTAGAAGATTTCTCGAAAAAATATTAAAATATCTGAAAAAAAAAACAATTATTCCTGCGGGGAATCGAACCAATCCACTTGCGACGCTT
Organism: Cantharis nigra; assembly: GCA_958510845.1. Lineage (NCBI taxonomy): Eukaryota > Metazoa > Arthropoda > Insecta > Coleoptera > Cantharidae > Cantharis > Cantharis nigra. The sequence continues at coordinate 25,168,667 of OY294034.1, forward strand.
ACCATCTCAACAGCTAAAAGAACCTTCGAATTATTATTGCATAAACTACCTGAAGTATTGCAATTAAAAACTTTTAAAAAGTCTGGGAAACTGTGGCATAAATTAAAGAAAACTGCAACCCATTGAAAAATAGCTAAAATATTTGTTCCCGTATTAACTGCAACCACTGCGTATAATAATAGCAATGGTAATGGTCTTTGGGGAAGTATTTGTTTTATAAAAGTAATAAAGGATAATAATAATCCCAAGGTACTCGTTCTCACAAATTATTTAATGTATATGGAAATTTAAAAACGCTGGAACTATTATGAATAATTTAACTTATACTGTGAAAACATCAAGTGAAGAGTTCAAATCTCGACTGCATACGATTGGTTCAATTAAAACATTTCTTGCCAAAATACGTACAAAACTCACAAAAAAATGGAAAACGAAATAACTGAAAACAATTCAACGAAAAAATAGTAAAAACCATTGATTTTTGAACAAATATAATTGAAACAGCATAAGTCAGTATTTTTTCAAAATTGCTTTTTTTTGTCGAAATTTGATCCTTGAGGGTAGTCGCACATTATGTGTAAAAATTATGTTAGTAACATTACGCTAACTATCAAAAATGATGATGTTTACAACCGTTCATTGCAAAAACAATAGTACAAGTCACTGACTTATGCGGTTTTTGCAATGACTCTTTGATGGCGAGATGCATTTTACTTACTTAGTTTATTGTTAGTCTTATGCGTGTTTGTGTATTGTTTTCAAAATTTGAATTCGAAACATTGTTTTTCATTTTAATAGAATATTATTGTAAAATAACCGAGTTTTTAATCAACTTATGAGCAATGAATCCCATTCCCTGCAAAAACAGCATAAGTCACAAAATGTAATTTGTCAATTTTTATATGTTAATTTAATTTTAAAGTAGTAATTTTTAAATAACTAACAAATTAAAGGTATAAAAAGACAAATTAACAAAAAAAGAACTACTAAGAAAGGCTGATGATTTTGTGTAAAACGTTTTTATTTGATTCCTGTAAAATTTTAATTCTATGACTTATGCTGTTTTTGAAATGACCGATTCAATTAAATTGAAATTAAATGTATAATAAAATTGTATTTTTCAGCATATAAATATATTTAGAGTCTTATTACTACTCAAACCATGAAATAATTGAAAATAAATATCCAAACACAAGTTTTCGGAAGTAAAATGAAATCCAAATATCAAGTTAGATTTATTTAAATCTAACCGCCCAACTGATCATAAACCCTAACTCACATACCACACAGTAAATAATGTTAAATATAAATAATATTACTTATAATATGCAGGCGGTTTTCAACAAGAAAGTTACATAGTTTCAACAGAACTTTTTTTTTATTGAATCCATGATATACAGTTACAATCTGTTACACAATATGACAGTATCAGCAGTGGATTGGTTACAGAGTTGAGTTACAGAGCGCAAATTCTGGGTTCGAATCTTGGACTTGACAGAATTTCTTGGTTCGGCCTTCCAGTGTGGATCAACACGTCTATTATTAAGTCAAATATTCAAATATTAAGTCTTTTTATTTGAGGTGGGTTTAATAATTCTTCAGCATATAGGTTTAGATGAACCTTTAATCGGCATTGGTATCTCTTACCACTTACTGAGTCTTCGTATTTTCTCTTGTATTGTTTTGGAACTTTGAGGTGGTCGTGGATTGCTTTGTTGGGATAGTAGGCGGGAGGGAACATTGATAATTAATTTCAACACTTTGTTTTGGAATATCTTAACTTTGTTAATGTTTGTGATGCTTGCAGCTCCCCACAGTTCCCATCCATAGATCCGTGATAGCTTCAGGACTATCTTGTATTATGTATATTTCTACCAATCAACCAATTCATCTTGGATAATTTAAATTTTACTGCATTTTGTTTGGTCTTGCCCATGTTAGCCTACGATCAAAGTCAGTGGCACAGCCCAAGGGGGCTAGGGGGCACCCCCCCCCAGACAGTCGCCCTGAGTTATTTTGGAAATGCCGTCCTTTAATTCCTACTTCAATTTAAAGTAGGTAACAGTGGTAACACAATAATTATACTCGAAAATAAGATGACCACGCCCCTTTTTTCGAAAAATTTTTGTCTGCGGCACGCGTATTGGTAGTTTACATTTTATCTTGGCTGACGTTTAGAGGATGACCAAAATGGGAGCATGGCCTAATGAAAGGCTCAGGGAAGATCTAATAGATAAGTGATTTGTTGGAATTCTTTTCGTTTTTTCATTGGGCTCCTGGCCAGTATTTTGAACAGTTGATATCTAATAGAGATTGTTTGTTTCTATTGCTTGGTGTAGCTGTCTACTTCTAGAGATTGTTAGTCGAGATCTTCAGTGCGGGTGTTTTACATTGAAGTTATCACTAACAATGAATCTCTGGGCCAGACTCTTTAAGAGACTCAGATTTGAAGAGTAATAACTTGTTGTAATTGTATTTCAGTGGCTTTCAGTATAAGTAGAGAGTGGATAAAAAAAATATATCCTTCACTGAAAAAAATGGTTCATCATATTGATGGACAGTTTTTTTTTGCGCCGATGAACAAAATTCATTATATTGATCAACGAACAAAGTTCATCAATATAATGATTTTTTCCTTAATATTATGAACTTTTCATCAATATGATAAATTTTATTGACCTTTTCTTTTCAGTGTTGCAATAAAATCAAAATTTTTTATCTATCAGTTTCGATTATTTAGAATAGGGTTTGAGTTTATGATGTTTAATTGAGCTTTTTATAATTATCGCTGTCTCCTCTTGCTCTTTTGCATGGGTGATTGGTATAATGAACATTGTACTTCGGTATTTTTAAGTAGCTTCTGTCGGTTAAATGGAATTCTAACTTCAAAAGTGTATTATTGACGTTTCAATTTATGAAAAAAATTTTAATTTGCGACTATGTAATAATAAACCATTTGAGTTCCAGACAGTCAGACTGAGCTTATAGAATTATTTAATTTAAATGTAGAAAATTTATTTCATAATAAAAATAAAATATGTAAGTAATATTTATAGTTGGCGTTTTTAATAATTTTGTGTGCATAAATTGAGTTTCAATGACCTCTCGCTAGAAGGTCAACGAAGTGTGTACCAATCGAGGTGCACACTAATCAAAGCACACACCATTAATCATAGTCATTGGTGTAGCTATCATAGAGCAAACCGGGGCAGTGCTCCTGGGCCCCCGAGCTCAGGGGTTAATTCTAACTATTTTCATGAGAAAATTGAATAATTTTGATTTAATTATAATAATTTTGATGTAACTATAATCTATAATAATAATAACAATACTGAATGTTCATAAGAGTAAAAGAGTAAAAGTAATAGATAAATTTGTGACATTAAAGCACGTAAAAGACACGTTCAAACAAAAGTTGGAACGTACAGCTAAACACAAAATTGAACGTACACTCCTATGCTAGCAATGAAAATTGAAGACATGTTTTCTCATATAAAAATCGCTTCTACAGCAAAACTTATTAAACATTTTTTGTTGGAAATTTTGTTCTCTTCATTTTTATTTATATACATTTTTCTATTTTGTCGTACCGTTTTTGAGAAACAGTGACTTAAAAAAATCTCTGTAAAAATTTTACATTTTTTTTTTTGTAAAAAATTTTATCTTTTAAAGCACTGTATCTCGAAAACGCTGATTCGAAATAGAAAAATGTATATAAGCAAAAATGAAGAAAATGAAATTTTTAACAAAAAATGTTTAATAAGTTTTGCTGTAGAAGCGATTTTTATATGAGAAAACATGTCTTCAAATGGGTGACCCGTCAAGATAACCCGGACAAAATAGCCCCGACCAAATATCCCCGATATAATAACCATTGGGCTATTCTGTTAGAGCTATTTTGTCATCCGACTATTTTGTCGAAGCTGTTTTGTCATTGGGCTATTTTGCCGGAGTTATTTTGCCATTGGGCTATTTTGCCGGGGCTGTTTTGACGGGGCTGTTTTGACCGGGGCTATTTTGACGGGGTATATAAAGCGTAATTAATTACTTTTCTTAAATATGTATTTGAAAAATAATTAAAATAATTTTTATAAGGTTGTATTTGTACAATGGTTAGGGGCCCTAGTGTATTCTCTGCCCCGGAGCCCTCTTCCATCTAGCTACGCCACTGATCATAGTGCACAGCAATCGAAGTTGATGTTTTTCTATCTGTCATTTCTTCCGTAACGCACTTTTGATTAGCTAGTTCAGTTAATTTTATCTTACTAACCTAATAAAAATTGGGAAGTTACAGAAGAGTGACAGGTCAGTGCGGCCTTCAGGCCGCACAACCTGCACAATCGAGTTTGTACAATATAATAAATATAAAAGGCTTGTATTTATTTGGTCAGTATTTAAAAACATTTTTGGTCAGTATTTTTAATGAAATGGTCAGTATTTTTAATAAAAGCTCAGTATTATATTGATCAGTATAAACACTGTCAGTATTTTAAATAAATGGTCAGTATTTTAAATAATATGGTCAATATTTTAAATAATATGGTCAGTATTTTAAAAAAATGGTCAGTGATTTAAAAAATCTGATCGATACTTAAAATAAATAGTCAGTATTTTAAACATCAGTATATACAGGGTGGCGCAAAACAGTCGTTATGGTTTGAATACTTAATAACTTTTTTATTTCATGGTTAATTTTTAATTTTGTTTAGAATTTCGCAAAAACGACTTTTACAAAAAGTTATAAAATATGTATGAAAAAAGCACGAATGTGTGAAACAGATTTGTTTTTTAAGATATTAGTTAGGGGGTCAACTGTGATCAAGCCTTAAGGCTTAAACAAATACCTATAAGTGAATTTTTATAAATTAATTAATTAAAATTTATATAATAATTATTTGGATTTCTTTTTTTTTATATTAAAAATGGTTACTGGCAACTAAAATTAACTAAGCAATAAAATATATTAACCAAACAAAATGTTACCGCAACTTTATTATTTATACTGACCAAAATAACAACTAATACTAACCAAATTAACAAATTATACTGACCAAAATAACAAATTATACTGACCAAAATTCGATTTAATACTGACACTTAAATATTTTTACTGACTAAAATATTATTATATACTGACCATTTATTTTAAAAAATACTGACCATTTAATGATAAAAATACTGACCAAATATTTAGTTGCCAATATAAAATGCTTAGCGACTGTCAATTTTTGTTTAACAACCTATAAATTCGAGTTGCACACCAATCGAATTTCACACGATATTTTGAATACAAATACAAAGGTAAAATTTGAAAAATGCATGTATTTGCATTAAAATTTGTATAAACAAATAAAATTTGTGTTAATTCAAGCTTGTTTATAAATAAACATAGTAATTTTCCAAAGGGTTTTCAAAAAGTTGGCTAATTAAAAACATTCAAGTCAATTTTAATTTGATTTTCGTAAAATCTAAATTTTTATTTTATTCAATTTCGATTTTAAATGAGAACGCAAACCACCGTTAGTGATAAATCGACCCAGGTGTGCCACTATCAAATATACTTTTCGATGCTTTCAATTTAAAATTCAACATTATACATTTCTTATCCAATTTAATTAGTTTCTCAACGTCCAATTTAAGTCTTTATCCGATTAATCTTCAATTCCAAATTTTCATCATCCAAAAAAAGTTCACTTTCAAATATATTCATTTTTCCGAAATTTAGGGCAATTTTCAATCCAAATAATCAAAAATCTTACTCACTCAACTTTCCGCTTCCCGAAGCCATTTTGGCAAAAACGGTTGGTATTTACCGATCATTATTGCCGCTACAACAAATTGGCTTTCCATGTGTTGTAGGTGTGACAATCGTATGATACCGTGGTTTTATATTCCACGTTCAACTCGATGAAAATGTACGTATTTTTCATGCAACTGAAAAGGAGTTTTCAAAGAAAATTTATTTAATTATTGCAGTTACGAGATAATAAGGACATTGAAACGTTTTTCTTTAATTTGTTGGACTGTGACGTCAACTTGTCGTTTTGACAAGAAGAATTTCCTTTGAAATGCAATAAAACCTGTTAAAGCTTAGATGTTTTTTGCAAGGTACTTAAATATGTTTTCTTTTAACATGTGTAAAACGCCAATATATTGTTGACGCGAATAATTTTATTTGATTGATCTATTTTTTCCCCTTTTGGTGCGAATTTATGGAAGCACGTGCAGCACAAAAATACAATTACTAACGATGGTTATTTCTATTTTTATAGAGTAGGTAAAGTATAAATTTTGTGGTTAGCCTTTTTAAATTGAATTTTAAAATCCCCAAACAATTAATTTTAAATGCCATCTTTTTAAAGCACATCTGCTTAATTTTAATTTCTTCATCGGCCCTTTTCAAGCTACTGTGAAAAACCGTAATGATGACGTCCTTTATAGTTTAAAAGCTACAATTCATCTTGGTGAATTAAACGAAAAGTTTTAAACAATTTGATTTATATTTTCTTCAAATTAACATCTGAATTATTCCTGAGCTTTTCTTTTAATGAAATCGAAAAGAAGCAGTCAACAAGCGTCAGAACAAAACTTAATATCAAATCGAAACTTTTGATAAAATAAAACCCTTAACTTAGCTAGAACCAGTTTGTGATTTAGGTAGAGCAGCTTGTTTCCGATTTATTTAACTTCTTTTTTGAACGTCAAACACTAAAGTTTTCTAATTTAACACGAGAATCAATGAGTTTAATGGCAAAAGGTTTAAATTGTGTTAAATAATTTGATTTTACGGTCAATGATCAAAAGCGTTTTTCGTCATCACAAAATTTTTCTTGCTTTTAATAGCTAATAGCTATTTTTTATACTCGATTTTTAAATAAAATATCTATCTGTAATTAAAGTGATAAGCAATCTTCTTAATGGATTTTTTATATTTTATTTTTGCGATCGAAAAATAAATTCTGTCATATCATATTGTTAAAAAAATTGCATAATATGTTACAGCTATCAGAAGTCACCCAATAGGCAACCAATATTTCGATTTAATTTTTTAAATTATAGTAATAAATAATTAATAAATAATATTAATTTATTTTAACTTCGCCCCCTGAAAAATATAATTTATTTAACTATTTTTTAAATGTGGGTCCCCCGGGTGAGAACTTAAAACAAAAACTTTTTATTGTGTAAATTTTGCACATACACAATTTGACTGCTCGTTATCAAATTAATAATTTGCTGTGTAACTATTTGATTTTTAAAACTACTAGTTACTGATACAGAGAGGAAGAGTATTTTTAGTCATAAATTGCACTCAAAAATGACATATCTAGTAAGACAGTAAATCTCTAAGCCCAAAAACTCATTAAAAAGATCCCTGTAGCGGCCAAATCTTGTAAATAACCGAATTAGAATTAGCCGCTTCACTGATTAAAAACATCCTTAAAGCCACTTTAACTTGAAAGTTACGGAACTAGAAAGACGGCATTTTTATTTTTAAATTTTTGGTTATAATTAACAAAATTTAATTTAAAATAAAAATATGATATTATGAAGTGGGTCTAAGACGCAAAGTGCGCCCCCAGGGTTATATTACGATAAAAATTCTTCTAGAATTTGAAAAATGACATTAAAATGATACGATTGAACGATGGAAAAACCTAAATTTTTCTTTTAATTTCCGAAATAATCGATTTTAAACTTTCGATTTTTCCTATAAAGGTCGGTGAATAAATAGTTCATTATGTTGCCAGTACGTGTGGTCGATGTAAACAGATAAAATGGTATATTTTAGTAGGAAACATCGCGTATCTACAAGACCAACCTCAACATCTTTCACATTAGGGAATTCGCGACAAATTCTTCAAATAAACAAACAGATCAAATCATTACAAACGAGTACAGCCGAGTTTGTAAACGAATACAGACGAGTGAAAAGAGAGAGGAATTTCTCACCGAGTACAGACGGCGAGCAGAATCGGATTTTGTCTAAACTACAGCTCCAAAACATCTAAACATCACATTTTAGGCAACTCTTCAAAATGCAACCCCCCCCCCCATCGGTTGAAACGCTTATTTTAAAAATTAACATAACCAGCCCACCCAGACCGCCGTGGTTTTTCCACTTCAAGCGTAATTCAAAGAATTTCAATTCCAAACCTTCAAACACCAGACAAAGAAGATCAAAGTGCCTCCGGGCACTAAATGCTTCGCAAGCCACTCAGCTACGCTATATTAGTAATAATATATTATATTATGAGTTAAGTGAAGCCGAATTTAGCTTGAAAACAATGATCCCGTTCTTCTAAATCCGTAATTTTCAAGTTCGATCGAGCCCAGGGATGTTTTTAATTTTTTAAGCTACTTAGAGACCCCAGTTTTTTAGGTGAATCAATTTTAATTGCAATTTATGCCTAATAGAATCTATCGAATCTAGGTCTTAATTTGGATACCACGGGCAAGGCCGTTTACTCCGGGTCTTTTTTTTAAGGGGTTCTCCCCTTTATGTGCCCTTTGGGCTGCCTTTGAGATGGAACCACTATTTGTGCCGGGATATTCTGTTTGGGTGTTCAGGAAAGGAGCCTTGGCTCTGACTTGGACGCCTTACTAGGAATATCCCGACTAGTGGTTTTAGCCAGCTCGGTGCGCGTCCGAAGTATCGCTTTCGCGAGTTTGGGGCGGCCAAGCCTGGCAATCGTTGGATAAGAACAAAACGTAGGAAGGGCACTGAAGGGAAGGCATTGGAGGAGTAAAAATTTATAAATAAAGTTTTGGTAGGAGAACTTGTTCCTTGTGTTGCCCTTTCTTCATTTGGAAGGTGTTCTTTCTTCAGGGATCCTTCCATTCTTTTATCACCACTTCCATTCTTGTTTGTGTCTTTTCTGGAGTGTTGCAACAATCTATGTAATTATGGTCTTGGGGGGAGGTGAGTCTGCAGAATTATCTTGGGCCTTTTGTACCTATGGAAGTCCTCTAGTTCGTAATTACCAAGCTCGAGGACTAATAGATTTCTATGGTATCCATTTCTGAGTCGTCGTGAAGCCTCTTGTTTGATGATTGCCATTGGGCCTTCATACATATTTTGTATGTTTTTCCGAGAGGACCCTGTTCGATATTCTGTCGGGTCCGGGAGCCTTTCTTTTTTTCAGTTTGTTGATGTGTTGGGTGACCACGTGAAAAGAGGTGCTTTCGATTTCTGGTAGTACTGATTTGGTTTCGGTGTCGGTGACCCCCCCTAGCCATTCGTCGACTTCAGCCTCTACTCTAATGGTGAAGTTAAGAATGGAGATGTCAATGTTGGGCTTGCATTGCATCTCCAAACTGTCGGCGAGTACTTTAGCTTTTTCTTGAGACCTGAAGGCGGTGCCGTGCTGTCCGTCCAGGAGAGGGAGCAATTTATGCCTAAAAATACGGGTAAATACTTATATGAAATAAAAGCTCACCATAGGCAAGACAACCCATATGAAACCAACCAATGGAATACACACATATGGTTTTTGGCCATTTTTACCCGAAATTTTGGATGGATGGTTTACCAAACTTCATTTTAATAAATCTATGACAAACTACCATAATTTCATTAGGAAATTTTTTAATTTCGGGGCGCAAGTTGTGTCCTACTCCTATATTATGATGTTAACTATTGCACTAAAGGAAGGCAATCGTAGCCGGCTAGCACTCATTAAAACACAGACTATTTACGTAAGATACACGTACAGTCAACAGAATAGGACTAACACCGACTTTTATACGAAAAATCGTAACTTTAACCTTTCGTCGGCCGCCTTTCGAAAACTCTTTAGGTCAGGCGCGGTAGGCCTAAGAGGCTCATAAACTATCTTATGATAAAAATCAAAATTACATTTTCTACGGATGCGGAAAGCAAACTGAGCAGATGCGTTACGTTATCACAAAAAGTTAAGAAGCTACTGGTTAAGTAGGGTTCCTGCAACACAAAGGAGAAGGGAAGCAAACTGAAATGTAATCGCTGTGCCGAGAGACCAGACGCGCCCGACGGAGAGTTAAAAGCGATTATTTCTTTATTAATAAATATTAGAAGTTCGTCTATAGTTTATTTTCTGCATTTTAATATTAGTGAATACCTTTCGTATTTGTATCTAAAGCCACAATCTCATATCTGTTGCAGTTTTTGATTGGGGTTATATTTTCTGAAAATTAACCGATGACCTGATGAGGGTCACTTGTCATCTTACTCCAGGAACACCATTGACCTGATGCATCATCTGAGTATCTAAAGCAAACATTTTGATACCTCCATCTCCTCTTAATCAGAAAATTCAGAACTCCAGATATGCAATATATATAGCCGTCCTATTTAAAGACATTTAGTTTTGCTCTTGTATTTTTGTAACATAGTTGGTTTGTAAGCCCAATTTCATTCGCCATCTTACCTGATGCCCAAAACAATCTTACCCACTGTGGAGTGTAAGATAGCTTCTTCTAGAAGAAGAATATCATCATTTTACAATTCAAAAATTTTTTTTTTAAGTAAAGGGTTTAAACTGACTTGGGACAAATACATTTTCTTGTGCAAAGCGTTAGCTTTAAAAATTTTCCGAAGTTTAGGTTTGCCATCATCTCCTACCTGGATTCTGGATTCTCGATTTTAAGTAGGAGGGCAGGAAAGTATCCCTACGCACACTTAGGCGACTAAAATCGGCCCCATTGTACTACCTCTGATGCAGCGGCTCCCCATCTTGTCACTCCTCAAGCCATCCTGTTTTCAGGATACACTTGAGTATCTTGGCAGGCGAAGTGTCGCAGAAATCCTCTAGCATGGCACCTCTCGCTGACGTTAGTGACGGACTGTGGTTCCGCTGTTTCGTCTGTTCTGTTGCATCCCCGACATCTGGAGTTACCTACAAGTCCCAGTGTTTTAGGATGTTTGTTCAATTTGCAGTGTCCACTAAGATCCTAGGAATTGCCCGTAGATTTATACTCTGGACAGCTTCAAGTAATATTTTGAATGTCTACCAGAGGGTGCTTTATTCGCTTCCCTTGTATGTCTGGATTTAGCTTCTTTTGCCCATCTGCTGAAGTGCAGCCCTAGGATGTGTTGTTCCCCGTAAGGGCTGGATCCAGTGCTATATTTACTATACAAATGAGCTCATGACCAGTTCGGAATATTATTGTACATATTAGCACCAACAGTGCTATATATTGACCTTGCAATTAATCAAATTTTATTATCAACTAGTTTCGATCATTTTATTGATCATCATTGGGATAAAGTCTCATTACATTAAATTTGTAAAATGCTGTAAAATGACCGAAATTAGTTGACCATATCAATATTTTAGAAAACCCAAAAAATGCATGAAACACTTTTCAGAACTAAAATGTTTTTAAGTTATCACATGTAATATACACTGTAAGTATAAATTATCGCAAACGTTTTCACCATACTATGACATCATCATCAGGCGATGAACTGTTGATGAAACTAAGTAGTTGATAAAAAGAATTTATTTTATTGCAAGAATATAGCTTTTTATCCATTAATTGATTGGTTAAATTATTTTTGTTGGCAAATAAATTCACCAATCAGAACGTGATTACGGACAGACAGAGAAACAGAGTTTTGTACGTAACCCTTATGTTTATTAATAGAATTCTTATGTATACTATATGCGTATTTTATATCTTTCAAGATATCTAAATCAAAATTTTATTTTACGTATTGCAATATCATTAAGTTGGGATTTCTAGTGGGCGGCGTCATATTGAATTTTTTGATAAGAAACATTTTCATATTTAATTTTTTAAGAGTTTCAGAGATTTCTTCATAATACCTAAAGTTAATCTAAAATGTAAAAAATTGATCAAAATATGGTTTTAGATTTTCATTGTAACGAAAACATCAAACTTATAGGGCCTAGAGCATAGTGGAAAACCTAAGCTAACAGCGGAAAAACACAATTAGCTGATTTAAATATTACTTTTTTTTTACGATTTAATTTGCTATTAAAATTTTAATTTTTAATTAAAATGAAAAATAAATTAAATATAAATAGTATATTAGGTATCAAGTTCAAAAGGTCGAGCTGAAAGCGAGGTAATAACAAAATTGCCCTTAGGAAAAGGTGCGTACACGATTTGTTTTAAACCGAAAACATTCAAAAATTAAATAAAAAAGAAAAATTCTTATATTGAATTCTGTGCACACTCCAGTTATTCTGAAGCTGGTGGATAGAGCGTTGGATAGCTATCCCGTAGTCGTGGGTTCAAACCTAAAATATTTATGACCATGTCTCCTTTACAATGTTTTAGCTACATAGTTGAGATATTAAATGTGCCTTAAGGGGGTATTCTAGGCTAGAAGCCCGAATATCTGGCGTTTTTTTGAAGGTCGGTAAAGCAAAAACACTTAATATTTTAACTACACATTTTTTTACAGTTTTTTTTATTTATATTTTAAGAATTCACAAAAACATTTTCAAGGAAAAAATTATATATTTTACAAAGTTACACGCTGTTGAAGTAGAGGGGAAAATAAAAAACAGCGTGACCATCTTGTCACGATTCCCACCCTTCTGGTCATTTCAAAAATAAAAAAAGGTAGATTCTTTATCAATGTCATTATAGTAGGAACCAATAAAAATGAAAAAAAAACTTTTCTCGCAAAATGGCGGCTACTCAAAAAAAAATTTCATATTTTTCCGCTATTTTTTAACTTTTCCGAATTTTTAAAAAATAGTAAAAATTGAAACTTTTGATTTTTTGTTGGTTCCTACCATAAAGAGATATATAAAGAAAATTCATGCCAAATTTCAAGGAAATCGGTCAATTAGAACTTGAGATCTTGTGACAAGCGCAATTTTTTCCCTCTTTTTGAACAGCGTGTAACTTTATGAATTATATATTTTTTTCTTTGAACATTTTTTTGTGAATTCTTAAAATATAAATAAATAAATGATAAAAAAATGTATTGTTAAAATATTAAGTATTTTTGTTTTATCGACCGTCAAAGAAACTTCTAGATTGGCTTCTAGAGTGGAATACCACCTTAATAATCTCTGGAGCTTACGTTAAACTGTCGGTAGGAGAAGAAACTTTGACTTCTCATAACAATAAATTAACCAAAAAAGGATATCATAGACCACAAATTTTAAATAATTTATTGTTAAAGTAATTTTTATTGTAATAAAATATTATTTGAATTATTAAAATGCTACGAATATCAGCTAACGCATCTTCATATTGTCGTAATTGCGGATATATCAAATTACACACTATTGGTATGGGTTTTAATGAGTAAGAAACCAAATAAAATGTACTGAATCAGAACCGCCTGTCGGTTTTTCGTTCTGGAAAATTAAAAACGATTTTAATGATATATTGTATTAAAATTTTAATAATAAACTTGAATAAAATTATAAAAAAAAACAGAAATATTTGTAATTTTACAATTTACAAGTGAGGTGAAAAAAAATCGGTTTTCATTAGCTTTTTTAAACTAATTAAGCAATAGAATGTGACTTTACCTAAAATAATTTTAAAATTGACTGTAATAACCTAGTAATCGGTGCTATTCACAATGGTCTTGTTAACTAACAATTTTGTTAATTTAATTTACTCAACCATTTTTTAATTTGAAACTTCAAACTTCGCGATGGAAACGATATTATGAGCTAAAAATAGTTGCGTTGGGCCAGAAGTTCACAACAGAACGTTCTGTAAAAATTTCATTTCGCTACAGTGTTTTGTTTTCAAGTATTTAGTGAAACAAATAAATAAGTAAACAAACATACGAAAAATGGTTAGCAATATAGTATAGATAACGAAAACAAGATTAAAATAAATGCTGTTTATTTTTTTACCACAAATCTTTAATAAATCATCTAAACTCTGACGCTGTCGAGTATACCTACTTGATTTATCTTCACAGAAGCCGTATTCTAATTTGATAGGCCCTCGAGTACTCCCAAGCGTCCCGTCTGGTCAGAAGTACGCCTGCCTCTTTGTTTACTTTATGCCCTCTGTGCTCTGACACCCAAGAGATCAACACTACAATGCGTTGAAATCATTATCTAAAATGCTTATCAGCATTCTGATAATCTTTACAGTCTTTTCTAGGATTATCTCAAAACATGTTTACCTAACCTCTCTCAAAATTAAGTTTATCTGATGACATCAACTTAATTTTTATAAATCTTATAATTTATGTAATTTATTGCAATTCTGAGTTAATCAAACTTAGGTTTCATTATTTTAAACATCTAAAAGAATTATTACAGAATAATTAGTAATTATTATTAATATTAATAATTATAAATAATTACATTAGCTAAAAAATTAAAAACAAAATTTTTTTGCAATGTAAACTTTCAAATGTAATTAATTTTAATTTTTGGAAATATCTACATTGTCACGAATGACAAATTTCACCCTAATAAAGCTTTTCCGCAGGCCGAATTCATTCAGCAAATTCAAAATAAAAGTTTTGTTTAATGTTACTTCTTCATAATGTATCTACCTACAAAATTTCCCAAATATGTGAATTCTCAAATGACCTTTCAACTATATTTATTAGAGGCCGCCTGACCGAGTACGTGTACGATTTAGAAACTGCTTTCGGCTCGGGATATATAGAAAAAGATGCTTTGGGTTGAAATTATAGATATACCTAGTATTATTTGTTATTCATTTTTTTTTTTTCAAAAAATTATATGCTGTTTTGCCTTTTGGCGCATCATTTGGCTCTGGATTACATTTGCATGGTATCTAGAATGCTGCCTTGTCAGCCATGACGCCCAGATCCTAATTAATACAGTTTTAGAGTTTTTCATGAAATAGAGAGTTTTCCCGAGACTACTTCCTCCAGGTTTTTAAAGTATTTAACAATTTGTTGGTTTTGGTTTTTTGGAAAAGATTTTCTTTGGATTTTGAAAAAGATTTTAATGTGATTTTTTAAAGTCTTTTCGAATTATTTGTACTAAGCTTTGAGGATTTTCATTTATTACAGTTGCTATTTTGGAAGCATTTTTTTCCCTCAAATATATTTTTTATTTATTGGAAATATTTGGCCATTTTTAATAATAATTATTCTTGAGATTTTGGAGGAAATGTTATCCTTATGCCATTAGCAAACTGAATGAAGTATTGCAAACATTTATTTTATAATTTATATTTTATTGATAAATAATTAAGTATAATTATACTTTTTAACAACAACAAATATAATAAATTGTTTTAATAACTACGAACCAAAATTCGCTATTCAAAAAGTTCGATAAGTTTCAGAAATTGGTAGCATATATAGATGGCAGTGTCACCTATGATTAAACTCTGAAAGTACATAAACCTACCATTGTATTCGATCTTTTAAAAAATTTTAAATTTAAAGTATTTTTTAAAAACTTTATCAAAAGCTTATCACAAAACAAATATGAATCCTTCAAACGTGATTAAAATTGAGGGGCCTAGAAGTAAAAGGGTTCAAGTGCACTTTTTGAAACTAGCAAATCTAAGTACAAAATATTATCCCTAAAGAGTATTCTTCTTTTTTTCTTTGTAATATTTTTTTGCCTTTAAAGAAAACAAAGTTATTAACATAGTTCTCTAAACATATTCCTGAAATTTTGAATTTTAAGTTAACTTTAAAGCAATTTATCTCGGAACTACTAAAAATGCACTTGAACCCTTTTACTTCTAGGCCCCTCAATTAGCACTGAATTATATCATAAACAAAAATAACCCGAGTCTCTAAAATCAGGACTCTAGAATCAAGTTTTCGTAGGTTGAGAGAGCACTAAAATTAATCAAACATCTCTTTTGTTAAGTACTATTAGTGCATTTAAAAGTTTGAAAGCAATACTTCAACTAGTTTATGCAATAAAAATCCAAAGGTTTTCTAACGAAGATGGTAACGAATCCGCAAGTGGATAGGAAGGTTTAAGTTCGCTTTCCCGCAGTAATAGTATTTGTTTTCATCATAATCGAAAACATAAAAATACCTAAAAAAAACTATTTCTGCAAGGAATTGAACTTGGAAACTTCCGAAGTATTTGCGGGCGCATTACCATCAGCGCCGTATTTACGATTTTTAGACCCCTAGACTGAATCTGTGGTGCGGGCCCTACCGGTTTTTTGAGAAAAAGAAATATTTTAAGTAAACCTTTTTGAGTAAATGCAAGATAAAAAGAGGAATGTATAAACTAGCAAATTTTAAATATCTATGTAATTCAAATGCAGTACTTTCCGAAACAATCAGACTTAAATGAAATTGTCAAATAATTTTACTGTCTGATTGGTTTACGCCTACACTTTAGACTTCACACTAATAAAACTACTTATAATATCTTTATAATTAACTTGTCTTAAAATATCGCTTACATGGAGGTTTGAAGCCCGTTTTTGATCAAATTTAATTTATAAATGACCTTTCCCCACTGATGCTGTTTGTGACCATACGTGATGGGTACTTTCTTAAAGCGACCTCAATATTAGGAAAACAATCTTTTACGTTTTTTGCTAGGAGTTTATACATCTTTCTCTCCTGATTATAGGCTATTTCATTTTCCTTATTATCTCTTTCTAAATGAATTAGTTCATTTCCTAACTGATCGTCTAAGCCAATGTCATATTATGCTTCAATCAAATTTTGAGTTGCTTCAATTATCTCTTCATTATTAAGTGCATCCAACTTGTTGATAATCCCAAAACGGTTATCAACTAGTTTGTGTGCCTCAAGCCTCTGCCCCAATCAAGATTCAAAATGATCTATGACAGGAAGGAAATTCTGGGTTCGAGATTTTTCTGACGGAGTTAGCTCAACACTTTTGCTGTTTGGACACGGTCAAGAGATGCCAAACGCACGTTTATTTTGCTCTGCGTTTCACTTTCGTACTCATCAGTACAATCAGCTAACTCAGCAGCTTTCACCTCATATTCATCAAACCTATACCGTTTTGTTCTGATGAAACCTTTTAGCGATGTCAGTGCAGAGGAAGCTGTATTCACGTTTAATCTAGTGTTCTGCACAGTTTCACTACTTTTATTTACTTGTCCTAAAACATCATCCCAAAAGACTCTGTAGAGCCCAGTTTCTATCTTTAACATTTTGTTATGCAAACTTGGAGCAGTAACACGTGATTTTCCGGAATCTTCTTTGTCCTCTGAAATGATGTTTCTTTTCTTTTTCTATTGCAAGCTCTCGTTTGGCACTTCCGATATTAAATTCATCTTTTAACATCAACCATAAATACTAAAATTAACTTATTTACTTGATCTAGTTCATGTTTTTGACTTTTTTTTTATTTTAGTCTATTCAAGATTGAAATTTTTAAACATTTTTTTTGTGGTGCGGGCCCCTTTGTGGCGCGGGCCCCTAAGCTGTAGCCTAGGTAGCCTGCGCTTAAATACGGCGCCTGATTACCATTTCATCAGCTGGCAGACCCTTGGATTTATGTTGTATATAACTAGCTGAAATATTGCAATTGTACACTTTTAAACACAATTTTCTCAAAATTTAAGAAAACAATTTGTTTAAATTGGCTACAACTAAAAGTTTCTAAAGTATATCCAATTTCTAAAGTTATGTTTGTCCTAATTCTAGCCTCTCCCTAACTTTAGGAGCTGGTTATAGCTATATGATAACTTATCATAAAATAAGAGTCATTATGTATGCGTGATCAGATGACTGATCACGGATGAATCCTCATCCATGAGTCATCTAATATAATTAACAATCTATTGAAAATATGTAATTCCATAATGACATTTTTAATAAAGTATAAAGTTTTAACTTTCACAAGTTGCTGCTTGCGGCGCCATCTTTGTGGCGGTTGAAACAGTCTTATGGCAATAACTTTCTTAATATCGATCTTAGGATCAAAATGCTTAAAATTTTGTTTGAAGCTTGTTTTGTTTGTATGAGATGAATATTTTTTAAATTATTTGTTTAAAAGTGATGACTCTTGACTAGAGATCGGATTTGTATGCAATTGCCTATTTCGTTTTATTTAGCATAGAAAGCATATTTTTTTGTATCTGTACGTTTCTCATTAAAAGAAACCAAATTGCGAAATTTTATTGAGCATTTAGTGAATTTTTGACACATAAAAATCGCTTTTACAGCAATACTTATTAGGCATTTTTCTTGAAAATTTTATTTTATTCAGTTTTATTTATATACTTTTTTCATTTTGTTTCTCCACTTCCGAGTTACAGTGAGTTATAAAAGACTGTAAAATACAAGAACTATTTTCATCTGTATCTCAAAAACGGTACAATGAAATAAAAAAATGAAAAGGCATCTTTTTTTGTAAATTTCATTCCCGACAGTTTTGTTCATATGCATTTTTCTATTTTGTCGCATAGTTTCTGAGATACAGATAATATTTTTGGTATTTTATAGAGATTTTTTGAACTCACTGTAACTCGGAAGCGGTGCAATAAAATTGAAAAATGTATATAAGCAAAAATGTTGGAAATAAAATTCTCCAAAAAAAATGTTAATTAATTTTTTTATTTCATTGTACCGTTTTGGAGATACAAATGACAATATTTTTTGTATTTTACAGTGTCCTTTTAAACTGACTGTAACTCGGAAACGGTGCAACAAAATAGAAAAATGTATATAAACAAAAATGTCGAGAATGAAATTTACAAAAGAAAATGTCTAATAAGTGTTACTGTTAAAGCGATTTTTATGTGTCAAAAAGCCTTCGAAAAGGTACAAAAACACATATACAGGGTGTCCCCGGATACACTTTACCTAATTTCAGTGGTGATAGAGGACACTATCCTAAGAAAAATATTTACCAAATTTTTTTTTCTAAATTCAAATCTTCGAGAGTTAGGCCTCTTTAAAGCATTTTTTTAATTTCCACCTTCACATGGCCATAGCTCAGAAAATATTGATTTTTCAGTAAATATTATGAAGTGCTTTTTTAAAGAGCGTGAAATAATCTACAAACTAGGTTTTAACCTTTTATTGTCTAAATTCAACGGATTTCGAGTTATGAAAAAAAGTAAGTAAAAAAATGTAGAAAATTTTGAACTTTTTTTCTTTTTGGTTTTTTTCAAATCGCTGTATCTTCTAAACGAAACATTTTACAAAAAATCTGACGCCCCATTCCGGATAGGAAATTTAACGGACTACAACTTTTGTCTATTAAAAATTTTTTTAAAACCAACCCATTTCACAAAAAATCAGAAAATAATAAAAAAAGCAGCCACAAAACGAAATATTAAATTCAAAAAATTTTAATTTTTATTGAAAAATTTCTTTATTAATTAAGGTTAACTATTACATTATTTAAATAAATGTCCAAAATGACTACCCTCATTTTCATTACACAGTCGGGATCGTTTTAAAAGATGTTGTTGCCCCTTGGTATTATTATTTATAACATTACCTCTTTGGTTAAGAGCTACTATAGCATTTGTTACTATGTCCATTAATTCCTTTCTGGTATCGGGCTTTCATCTGTTGCTGTACATTAACGCTTTAACAGCTCACCAAAAAATATATCAAAGGAGTTAAATCTGGAGATCTCGCTGACCAATTAATAGTTCCACCTCTTCCAATCAATATTTCAGGATTATTTAATTTAAAAAAATTTTAATTGAAGCCCAAAATGTGCGAATTAGAAATGAGAGTGGTCGTTTTGAACATTTACTTAAATAATTTAATAGTTTAAACTTAATCAATAAAATAATTTTTCAATAAAAATTAAAATTTTGTGAATTTAATTTTTTGTTTTGTGGATGCTTTTTTTATTATTTTCTGATTTTTTGTGAAATGGGTTGGTTTTTCAAACATTTTTAATAGACAAAAGTTGTAGTCCGTTAAATTTCCTATCCGAAATGGGGCGTCAGATTTTTTGTAAAATGTTTCGTTTAGAAGATACAGCGATTTGAAAAAAACCAAGAAGAAAAAAAGTTCAAAATTTTCTAAATTTTTTTACTTACTTTTTTTCATAACTCGAAATCCGTTGAATTTAGACAATAAAAGGTTAAAACTTAGTTTGTAGATTATTTCACGCTCTTTAAAAAAGCACTTAAAAATTTTTACTGAAAAATCAATATTTTCTGAGCTATGGCCATGAGAAGGTGGAAATTAAAAATAAATGCTTTAAGGAGGCCTAACTCTCGAAGGTTTGAATTTAGAAAAAAATTTTTGTTAAATATTTTTCTTAGAATAGTGTCTTCTATCATCACTGAAATTATGTAAAGTGTATCCGGGGACACCCCGTATAAATATACGAGTCCTTCCAAACTTTTGGCCGGTAGTGTATATTTATTATGCATTTAACTACATATGGAGTCAATATTTGGCATCATAAGTTTTGATTTTTATATTTAAAACCAAAAAACTTTTTAATTTTTTGAAATTTTAAAATGATGAAATATCGTATTTTCTATGTTGGTAGTACCGGATACTTCGATTTGCCAGCATTTCCAAGCTGTAAAAACATAATTTTACGATAAAAAATATAATAAATAAATATAATATTAAATTTTAATTTTTGAGGTGTATATTTATTGTTGTATATTTATTATTGCCAAATAGTTATTTTTCCGCATATATCGACTAGTCTTAAACGTTCAAAATAACTTATTTTGATGTTTTTTAGTGCTTATAAATCCGGTCTCTACTTGTGACGCACCTTATATAAAAGATAAAATTGGAGAGTTTAAATTGTGATAATTTAATCTCAAGTTACAATTTTTGTGTTTGTAAACAAAACAGCAATTGAAAAAAATTGATGTGTCAATATTTTTACGAATTTATCTATATTTTTTTAAATAAACATTACAAGCAGCACCACAAGTTATCTCGAGTTTAAACTGGTTTAAACTTTTGAGGACTACTGCAACGATTTTACATTGTAATTCTAGAAGTTTACATTTATGTTATTAGACGTAAATCTGTAATAAATCGAATTTTTTATTTATGGCGGTAAAATTATAAATTGTAATATTTTAAATAAGTAATAAATAAAGTTTGAATTAAAAAACTGTTGTAAATTTAATAAATGAGTGTTGTTGAAAGCATTATTTAAAGATCTGAAAGTTAACCTAGAAAGACTCCATGTTTACGTTTTCCAATGGATTAATGGCGGAAGCGCAAAATAATTTTTTTTATCGTTAAACGGTGTAGTTTGATTAATAAAAGCTGTGTTGGTGTGTGAAGTGAGCATTTTAAGGATCTCCAGTAATTTAACGATTTGTAAGGTAATGAATTTGATTTAGTGGTTGTCAATTAAGTATACTCCAGCAGCTGTTAATACACGCGCCAGTGGCGCACCATATATTATTTTTAAATTTTTTATATCACATATGTTTTTAAAAAACTTTTGAAAATGAGTTCTGATTCGAGGTATACCTATTAACAGTTTCGATCATTTTTTCCATGCCCATCGTTATTTACAATCACTTTTTTATTTTTTGGGGGGTATTGAACTGAATACGGTTGTAGAAGTGTGCTCATTTGACTTAATTTAAATTTAATTTTTTTTTATAAAATATGGATTGTCAAAAATTTCACGAAACAACGTTCAATAGTTTTGCTATTGTGTGTTACCGCAGGTCGTTGCGCGACCGGCGCAGAGGGTGGTGCGAAAATTACCTATCAGTTTTTTGATTTCTCTAAATGAAATTTCTTGCGTAAAATGTTCTAAAACAAATCTTGAGTTATCGAAATATTTCAAGAGTTGGTATTTCGTTTAAAAAAAGAATTTTGACAAATACAGACATTACCATGTTTATATCTTGCAGATGTATTGATTTTAGCGTCTCGGCTACTCATTTTCAATAGGGGCAACCTAATCACTAAAAACGGTCGTTGCTGTTGTGCTACTTCATTAAAATCATACAAAATGATTATTCCTTTTCAAAACTCAACTAAACATGAGTAGTGTATTGTACAATTGTGATTTTTTACTTAAATAATGTTTAATACAAAATCGGATCGGACATTGGATGATGCACCCTGCTTAAATTAATTGAGGCAAGTTTATTTTAAAAAATCCACCATCCAATTTTTGTTTTTCCAAGTCCATCAGTTTCTTTTAAAAAGCAAAGCTGCAACCCCAATCACATTCTCATTATTTTCAAAAAAATGAAATCATTTTTTTTTTTTATTTATTCAAACTATAAATATCAAATTCGTGTAACGTTTGATCAAGTCACTGATGAATCATACTTCATGCATCACCATAATATTACTCTAGCACCCAATTAGGAATGTTTTTCTACGACAGTGATACTAAAACGTGTTTTCTTTTAGATGTATTTCCATGTGCTATCGCAAAACCAAATAAGAAATTCACGATGACTAGTTTGGCATTAACATTAGATAATGTTGATGTGAGTGAAAATACGGAACAAATTAGTAAACTCTTTCCAAAGTGTCGACCAAGAAGTGATATCAACTTAAATCCTGTTATTTCATTAGGAAGAAACGATGATCACGTTGATAACACACTTGCCACTATAATGAATATTGAAAAAGATAATAACAGGTACTATAAGGATAACTAGGTATTTTTTTAACTTAATTTTTTAATTATTTAATATTAGATGGGATGGATCTGGTAGTGATAGTAAAGAAAACGAAAGTCAACAACATTCTACTGATGAAGATGATTTGATTATTGAAACTGAATATATTGGTGATTCATACAAATTAAGGGATTCGAGGTATTGATTCCAATTTTTAACATTTTTTATTCCAAGTTATTTATTGGCTTCTTACTTTCAATCATTAATCTTCTGTAGTTTACCCTTCATTTTTTATTTTATCCATTTCATGTTATCTCAATTTTCTTCCACGTTCTTCATCTGTTTTTCTTATTATTTTTTCCATTATATTTTACATAAAAATCTATTAAATACACTAAACAATGGAAATCATTGCTATCAAAAATTACATTAGTCGGGGAAAACCCCGAAATCACCGTTTTTCGATGCAATTTTTAAATAAATTAAAGAAGCCCCGATTTCTTCTAACGGTTTTTCCGGCTATACTCTATGTTCCCCTTTTGCAGGAATATGGAGCTTATCACAGAATTGTGGTATACTCGAGATTTCACTATGCAAAACGATTCTCACTTGATATTTTGAAAATGTACATTGGAAATATTTTTAAGTTCATACCTTGGAAGCAAACTGATAACTCATAACTTAAATACTGTAAAGGGTACGTTATACTTTGGTATGGTCTCTACAGATTGTCTTTGAATTTTGCAATTATATTGATAATATAGCAGCTTATCTATAAAAAATCGCCCCTTTCCTGTTATTGGGTGGAAACCTGTAGAAATGTATTATATTATTTTGAAAGGAGAGGTTGTTCGTTTTCTTTTGAAGTTTTTGAAAATGCAAATGTATTTTTATAGCTTCCTATACATTTTGGTAGCTGTTTTAACAATCTAATGATGGTGATAGAATCTCGAGCTTGCGGCACCACAACCCACGCAGCTATTAATTTATTATGCGCTGAGTAATTGAGTAATTTGTGTTTTATGTCATTTATTTCCAGAATTAGAAATTAATCTATAGAAATTTAAATAATTTCTAGCATTCTCGAATTTCCGTATTGACAAAATTTTAAAAAAATAAGTAAAATCTCGAAAAACGAATGTGACTTTTTTTAACTAAAATAGGGGATTACCCTGGCGTCTTACGTCCCAAGATATTAACGACAGTTTAAAATTGCAACTATGAATTTAAATTAAAGAAAATCAAGTCCTACAGAACTTTGACGTAAGAGGTACAAACTTGAACCTTTTGGAAATGGGGTTTTTATAGAATTTTGGCTGATTTCTTATCTAATGAAACTTTATATTGTTTGAAAATTTGGAAATAAAACTACGTCGTTAATGGGCTGTTTGCGTGCAAACAATTTGAACTCCTGACTTGTCTATCTTTTTCAATCTCACTGATTTTTTTAGTTTCTAATTGACAACTTTATATTATAATAAGAAAACTTTTTTACTAAAAAAATAATTAACTTTACATAATTAATTTTATCAATTAATTTTAATCAAAATACAACAATATTAAAATTCAAATCAAAACAACGAAAAAAATACGGAACGAAATGGGGTGGATGTGTTTTAAAAATTAATGAAAATTTATGTTTGCCTGGTGACATTTTCATTCATTTTGAAAATGGTAGTTTTGCAATATTGCATTAATTTGTTTTAACATTTCAATTATTATTTTTTATAAATTTATATTTTTAAATACAAATGTTAATGTTAATGCATAGTTAATTCTATGCTAACGGAACTACAGTTACTCTTAAAAGAACTTAGACACTCCTATGTTAGCAATATAAATTGTACCTATTGAAGACTTTTTTCATTAATAATCGATTTTACAGCAAAAATTATCAGATATATTTTGTTGCAAATTTTATTCTCTTCATTTTTGTTTCTATACATTTTTCTAATTTGTCGCACCGTTTCTGAATGACAATGAATTTAAAAAGACTCTGTATAAAATTTAATAAAACTCTCATAAGAGCAATGTTAATTTTATTAAAATTTTTACAGTCTTAGTTAATTCCCTGTCACTCAAACACGGTGCAAGAATGAAGGGAATGAAATTTGCAACAAAAAAGGTCTTCAAAAGGTATAATTTGCATTGCTAGCATAGAAGTTTCAAGATTCACCAAACTTTCTATTTTGAGTGGGACATGCTTATATCGGGTGACCAACCGTACTCTCGATCATGGGAAAATATCATTGAAAATTAGCTTCTATCTAGCTATCTATCTAGACTTTGGTTTTTCTCTGGATCTGTTGTCGCTCGGTTTTCATTGCATTAGACTTCTTATTAGTGTATTTAAGTAACTAATATACATTTACTTGTAGAATTCTACAAAAATTTAAAAATTTATTTTTTGTTACTTACAGAACAAATATTTGAATTGAATGTAAATTAACAATTATTTAACATTCTGCCAGTATATTACATAAAACACGAATTTTTCAATGCAGGAATGGACAGGGATCTTATAATTTTTTTTTAACCACAAATATAGACTATTTGACCACAAAGTTTTTCGTTTTTCCACTTTGCAGAGAAGTCATGGTCGAAACTTGGTTGATGCCAAGATGACATACTTGGGAATTTAATTAATGGGGTGGTTTCCCGTTGCCTTCCCCATAACCCACAGATATATTTTGGGCTGTAGATCACAGCAGAGTATTCGACGCAACCAGGATTTGAACCGCGGTTGCCCGCTTCCCAGTCGGACGGTGTAGGCTTTACGCCATACTGCTGGAGAATGGAAACTTCTTTCAAATTTCAAGCTTCATTTTACTGAACATTTTCTTGTCCACTCAAATTATTGGATGTTCCTTACCTCGACGTTTCTGTTTCTGAGCTACAGTCAAATCGTTTTCGAATAACTGCATTTTATGTACTTGGGTAAACAAAATTAAACCAAGAAATCTTGGAAAACAATAGATACCCCAAATTGCAAATTACCAATTTTCTTTCGTTGGTATCTCACAAGTTTGTAGCTCTTCATCAGCAACACGTCAGATTTTTCTTTGTAAAAACTGGGGAATCACTGAGTACTGTAACATACAATACAATAATCACCAACCAAGTCGACTAAATAATTTCAAAGTTTGATTTCATTCATCTGATAGAGTTTTTACTTTCAGAATTATAGAAATAGCTGGTGGAAGAGAATTATATTCTCAAAGTCGAAGTAAAGCTGTGAGAAAATCGCGATCAGTTACAAATGATGTAACTGATAAAAGAAAATCTCATAAATCGCCAATAAAACAAGGAGTGTGGGAATTGCGCGGAAGAAGTAATGGTAAAGCTGTGATGCTTTATAAACGTACTAATTCATCCCTTTCAGAAATTTGTTCGGTTAGGCATCAAGAAGTTGATCAAACGCAAGATAATGAAAGCGTTGTAAGCCCAAATAATAGTATGGCTCATGGTGATATTGTTATATTTGATGATATTGGAGATGAATGGCAAGAAGATGAGAGAATGGAAAATGATCGTATTCAGGAAGCTTTAAAAAATGCTGCCGATGCTTATAATCCCGATCCTATTGAATCAGAACGTGTAGCTAAAGTAATTGGCAGCTTACCCATTGCGGTTTATGAAGGTTCTCCAAGAAGATATGGACCACGTCAAGTTGAAACAAGTACACATCCTCAACTTCCAAGTGCACAAAGTTTACTTGCATCTCCTAGTAATTATCCTCCGAGGCCTGGATTTCCACAAAGAGTTTTATGTACTAGCGAAGACGAATCAATTATTGATTCCAATCATTTTACTGTAAGACTAGAAAATTTATTTGTTTGAGGCAGGTTTTACTAAGAAATTTTTTAGAAATCTAAAGCAGTTACACCATCATCAATTGTACCTCCTACTACTACGGCAGCGTTTGATTACTTATACGAATTTTCTGAAACCAGAAAAGTATTAGAAGAATTTTTTAAGTGTCCCACTTCTGAAGATGAAAATCCTTTACAATCAGAGTTTCATGATTTAGATTATGAATTGAGACTACCTAGTAGCGATTCGGGAAATTCTTACGTTGGACAAAGGTTGGCTAAAGGCCATCAAGAACAATGTGATTTTACTATTAGGATCGATTCTCCGAAGAAAAATTCAATTAGTTCTAATCTGTTGGGGCTGCAGGTAAAGATGAAGCGTACATTTTAGCGATTTAGCTACATTCTTTGTTTTAGGATCAAGAGGTTGCCGAGCATGAAAATAACTTCCTTGATTTATCCATAGGTACAGGATCAAGCGGTGATCTTGGTGAAACAGAGGTAGGCTTGCAAATAAATCAGAGTCGTAATTTCACTCTTTCTCCAGAAACGACCGATTGCGACTCGAATTGCGGAGATTTGGATAGTGAGGTTTCCCTGATGATGCTGGAGAATGAACTTGTTCCAACCGTGGGCATTTTAGGTTAGATTGTTTCATTATTTTTAAATTTTTTATTTGAAGAATTATTTTAGGATCGAGTGGTGATGTAGGAATTGTAAGCGACTCTTCACGATTGTGTTCAAGTATGCCAGTATTAGAGGATGGTTTATCTTCGGGTCATGCTAGTGATACTGATAATAATAACTCACTAGTGGTGCTTATGAAGCGTCAAGTTACAGATGCAGAAAGAGAATTAAATCATACTATTGATAAAAATGTGCAGGGACTCACAAAACCACTGGAGAATGGATTGTCACCTACCCAAACAGTTGCCGACATTGTCAATAAATGTACCGAATACGAAGATATTTTATCACAAGTTGATTCTTTAGGTATAAGTCTTATAAAACAATTTCACATTTATTAATAATTTTTTTTTATTGTTCATGCAGAGTGCACCTACTTAAGTAATAAATTTATTCTATGCATGAGTTGTAGTTGACATTGTTTTAAAACAAGAGTCGTGTGTTGGCAACCCTTGTTTTAAACTATCATACAATTAGACATTATTTTTGAAAATGTGAACTGTTATTCTAAAGCAATTCTTTTAGCTGAAAAAACTCCTCCTCCACCGGCACCTGTTCCGCATCGTTTTTCAACTGGAGAAAAGCCAGATGAAGTTGAAGCAGCTATCAAAGACATAAGATTAACATTGCAAAGAACGAAAACCTTACCATTTACTTGTCATTTAGAGGAAGAACACGAAACGAATGCTGTTAGTCCTATATGGATTCCTAGGTATTTTATTCTGTAAATGTATTAATGGTCTTATACATAATGATATAGTGTACATAGGCAAAGAGGACATTCGGCTGCAAGTGGAGACTCCGATAGGAAAGTACATAGTGGGGAAGAAGGTGGGGATGAAGGTACCTGCAATAAAAATATTTTGTAACTAAATTAATTATGGTCTCTTTTAGATGAAGCTGATACGGATTTAGAAACTGATCGATTATTAGGCCAACAACGTACTGATGATCAAGGTTTTTACGATGATAAGGTGAATAAAAGGTTTTATTATTTTTTGGTTTTTAAAATTGTCAACAAGAAAGAAAAAATACAAAAGTGATCCTGATTGATTAACATGTGTTAATAGGGTTGGAGGAAACCTAAAACTCGGACTGTTATGCCTCCACATAGCCTTTCTAGTCCTAAACACTTACTTGACCTTGATGAAGGAACCATGCCTTTAGTCCTATCGGAACCTCCTGTATCTCAACCATCCTCACCTATAGCCGAATCTGACAAAAGCCAATCACCGCAAAGCCAGAAAGGATCTACTTCTTCAATTAAACCTAAAAAGGTGTGAACCTGGCATGCACTATATTATTCTGTAGTTGCTTAGTTTAGATTTAGTTCATATTTTCATATTTTATCAAAATTGTGATAATGTTCATATAAGCCCTGCAATTACTTTATTGTTAAAACTATTTTGTGACTTACTACCATTTATTTGCTGAATTCAAACCACACAATGATTTCCAAGGAATTCCAGGAATTTTCAAGATATTTATCCCTTGGCATTATGATTATGTATTATAGAATGTCTTTGAATTAGGACTTACTTATTTTTATATTATTATACCTACATACTAGCTTTGATACCAAGCTTGGCATGATTTTTATATTCCGATTGTACTTTTGCTTGGCTGCATTACATTATCATTACTTGAGAATTTAAGCCCAATTTAAATATTCCTATTTCACTTGATCGCATCATCTACCTTTATTTTAAGATCATATTTACAAACAGAAAGGGCGATAACTTCTTCTGTGGAAAGAACTCATTGTAAATAGCTTTCCGATATATAACCGGCATTCAGAATTTATAATTTTTTTAAGTTATTAAGTGAGATTAGAAAAATTATTTTTATTTTGGAAATCAGCACCTAAAAATAGTAAAATCACATAACTTTTCCAAAAATATTGCAAACTTTTAACTCATGGGCAGATCATGCAATTTTTGTTCCCCGAACTATCCTGTTCCTAAGTTATTATCCCCCACAAATAAGTGCTTTTATTATTTTTAAATTATTCCTCTCTCGGTGAAATGATCTGCCCATGGAAGAAAAAACATTTGAATAAATATAGTTAATGTGGACAAATCTAAATCGTTACATTTGCTGGGCATATAAAGTGCTAGGTCAATTCAAAATTGCTTTGCTGTTCGAGGGGGGAGGGATTTATTTTGTTTTTAAAAATTTATTTTGTTTTTAAAAATTTATTTTTTGACCGATGAGTATGTATATAATAATCAATGCAAGCAACTTAACATATAGCATGTTGATCTTACGTAGAGTTATCAAGAATGTAAAGCAAATTTGGCTTTTATTTTCAAAATTAGTGCCTTTAATTTTTGACTAACTTTATGTAAAGGCGAAAAAATCATTTGTTTTCACTAGGTGAAAAAAATATAAACCAGTTTGATAATTTTGGTTGATTAAAAGTTATTGATTAAATTAATTGATTTATAGGATAAAGAAGCCAAAAAGAAAGGCCGTAATAAAGAAGGTAAGTTAAATTGGTTATTTTAAGAAACGTAGAAATAATAATGTTTAATTGTTGAATTTCCTTACCTTACCTACCGGCTTTTAATTTATGGTAAGTGTTGGTTTGACGTAGCTTGATTATTTTTATTTGCTCTACCATACATTTTCCTAATTTTATATTGCAATTATTAACAACCAATCTAACCTATCTGTCTTGAATAATAAAAGGTTTATTTTACTTTTTAAGTTTCTGGCAACAAAACCAGTTTTGAATAATTTAATATGAATTTAACCGATTTAAAAAGAAATCCATTTTTAGCTTTCAAATGTTTTAATCTAATTTTTATTAATCCTTTGAACTTCACACTGAAATTTTGGAATTCGAACTAGGGAAATTTTTGCCCATATAACACATATAATTTGGGTGTTCTTCCAACTAACTGAAAAAAAAATCTAGTTTTGCTGGACGCCAGGTAAAATTAATAATACATGAAGAACAAACTTGCTTTATTATTAAAGATGGGTTTGACTTGTTTTAAATTCCAACCTCGTTGAAGTTCAATTGATTGATATTCGCTCGTTTTAATATTTAAAAAAGTAAAACAAATGTTGTATATAACTTGAGCATGTTTGAACTAGCAGGAGATCACGTGCTATTAAACTTTGTTATTAAATGAAATTGCAATTCTGTGGAAACCAAATTGGTCAGACATGCACTTGGTCTCTTTTTAGTTCATATTTTTGTCTAACTTAGCACAAATTGCATTTTAATAATTTCTAATTCGACTAACTTTTTCAAGTGAATTTGTTGTTTAATAAAAGAGCCAATAATTGTTGCAGGTGTTTTTGAACGATCAGTATTAATAGAAGGCGTATTATTTCGAGCAAGATATTTGGGATCGACTCAACTAGTGTGCGAAGGACAACCAACTAAAACTACAAGAATGATGCAAGCGGAAGAAGCAGTGTCGAGAATAAAGGTAATTGGGCATGTTAAGTCTTTTAAATTATGGTCACACTATTTTTTTAACCTAATAATTGCAGTTCATTTAAACATCTTTTTTTGCTGTTTATATATTTGTCGGTTTGATGAACTGTAAATATTTGTACATTTGAAAATAGTTCCTAATACTCCTGAGGCCTTTTATGCTCTTCTTTTATACTTACAAAAAATATTTGCTTTAGCTTAACAACCATGTTTCATTTTAAAACTGTTTTTTGCGTTTTAAAGGGGATAAATTAATTTTGTTTTTAAGTAAGGTGGCTATATAGTTTCCTGGTC
This sequence comes from Cantharis nigra, assembly GCA_958510845.1. NCBI lineage: Eukaryota > Metazoa > Arthropoda > Insecta > Coleoptera > Cantharidae > Cantharis > Cantharis nigra. Next base: position 25,199,381 of record OY294034.1, read on the forward strand.
GAAATTATTATTCAAATGTATAAAAGAATTGTAGAAATGCATTGTGATAACAAAAAGGCATGATGGGCATGTACTGAATACAGCACGAGAAAATTAAAATGTAGAACTTTTGTGGAGTGGGTGATATTAAATTTTTTTTAAATATAAAAAAAGATTATAAAAAAAAACATAAATAGTTTGTTTGGAAGCAGGTTGATTGTGTAAAGCTCTAATACCCTTATTCCTAATTTGAACAGAAAAAGTGCTCAGGCACGCTTAATGTTTGGTTGGTCGCCTGCTCCATGTTTTCCCTTGAAATTTACACATTTTGTCGCACACCCTTTCATATATTCTATGCTTTAAATGTTTTCTCAGTGAACTATTATTTTTTTAGACAACTTCTGCACTTGAAATGAATTCATCTACTTGTAGCGCATCTTCAAATCTCTTTCTTGTAGAAACTATTTTATAATACAAGACCTGCAAAAATTTATTTATACTCAAACTTGAATAAACTTCTAAAAATATTGATCCAAATTTTGGTGACGTATTATGCGTTTTGGATTATACATCTTAATAAACATAAGTTGAAATTTCAACTGTTTTTCAGTTACAGTGAAAATCAGGTCTCGGTAACCCAAACGGATGATTTTTGAAACTATGTTTATTTTTTAATCTCAAACGTGTCACCAAAATTCTACTAAAATATTTAAATTTTATTTTAATACCTTATCAAAAGCAATAAATGCAATGTTTAGATTTTTTTAAATATAAAAATTTGATTTGTGAAATACTGATGAGGTGCTTGAAATATAATTTAAATCGCTCGTTCTCAATTGTAATTGAAGGTAACAATACAAAATTTAATATGAAATCTATAAACCAATACTAGATAAAATTTCATGTTTAAAGATAAGGTGGTATACAGTGAGACAATTCGCAAAAGCCATAAATAATTAGAGAAATCCAACAATTTGTGCTGAATAGACTTCTTAAGTCATTTCGATTCCGTATATACGATCCTTTTTAAATGTTTGTATTCCTCTGTACTCTGTCTCACAGTGCACCACTTTCTATATCAACACTCATAAATTAACTTCCCAGCTTTAAGTGTAGCACTTTTCAACTTTCTACATAGTTTTGTATTAAACTTACTAGGGGAATCACGTTAATTCATTCACGAATCACGACTGACATTGGTGAGGTTTGTGTCTATGGGGTAATAAGATTTTTCGAAATAGCAGACCTTTGATTTTAAAAATAGAATACTTTAAACGCTTTAAGAAATTTTCAACTATTTTTTCCTTCTACTGATATTTTCTTTGAACTTCTTACATACAAAACCATTTCTCGGCAAATTAAAAAAATTTTAAAATGATTTTTTTTTTATCTTCAAGATGAGGCATAGCGTATCTGAAATTTTATTTCACAACATTTGTTTGACTAACAGTGATTCGACTGCATTTGTTTGATTTAACATTTATGCGACTGACCAATTGTTCGACTTGGAATTTTATTCGATATGCATTTGTTTGATGATGATATTTTAAATTAGTGTTATGCATTGCATAAATTATAAGTATTAGACCACAGTGTGGTGTAAAGCTGAAATCAACGTGCTACAAAGCGGTAAGCCGCGGATCAAAGCCTGGTTGCGCCGACTACACTGCACTGCTGTGATCTAAGGTCTATGTTCGATCTTTGGGCGTATGGGGAAGGCAACGGGAAGCTACACCTACAGAAAACATTCTTTTATTCTATAAACCGCTTTCCCTTTTAAGATTTTGATTTGGACGTAAATACCTGTTCAAGAATTTATAAGCATAATTAAGTAAATGAACTCAAGAAGTCTTCAAATTTCAGAATTTTTAAATAAATAAATTAGATTCAGGTAGCAAAAAAATTGTATTTTTGAGCTTAACATAAGATTATTCTAAATTTGGATATAACGGCATCCTACGTTTCTTATGGAAATGTACTGAATATATTACCAGTGTACGAGTACTTTCCTTTTTCGTAATGAGACAGTCATTAGCTTAGTAAGTTAGCCGAACAAATGCTAACGGAATAGAAAAATGTATAGAAACAAAAATGAAAGCAATGACATTTTCAACAAAAAATGTTTTAATGAGTATTGCTATAAAAGCGATTTTTATATGACAAAAATGACTTCAAAACAATTTTTTGTAATTTTCATTTTTAATTTTTCATGTTTCTTAAATAAAATTTTTTAATTTTGAAGATATTGTTGATTGAATGATTATTTCGGCATTATTCTTGATATAGTTTGAGATTAAAAGGTTAAGTCATCAAGCAATTTCACTTTCAAAATGAGTTAAATTTCTGTTAATTTCCAAATCCGGTTAAATCCAAAATACTTTTTATTATAGTAGCTTCAATTTTCAAAAATAACTTTTTGCATACAGTTTGAATGTAAACTGATAGTTTTTTATTACTTTTTATATGGCAGTTTTTCTGCTCTTCTGAAAAAAATTTTAATATGGATTCAGCTAGTTTTTGAAATATGCTACTCAAATGTTGAATCGAACATATTTATGTGGAATAATTGTTAGTTGAACAAATGTTGTCGAACAATATTCCTAGAATCGCATATTTATTTGTTTAAAAGTTTGTCTAAAAAAGTGTATAATATAATACTATGAACATAATTGAGACATTGGGAGCAGCAATGGCCTAAACACCGAATTTTATTTTTTGGGAAAACTAAGATTTAATACTAACCCAAATTGGACTTCTAGTAAACATCTAATTTCTCAGAAAATTGAATTGTGGTTTACCATTGTTGTTTCCAACGTCTCAATTTACTTCGTGATTTGTTAAATTTTGTATATTGGAACCTTCATCTTGTCATATTGTAGTAAGATCCCACGACAAAATTTCTACGCTTAGTTGAAATGTAATAAGTATTAGATAATAAATTTTGATCGGGTTCAACATTCCAATAAAATTTAGTTATTACTTAAATAAAAATTGTTGCAAGTTATGGTTACCTCTTCTCCGTGCAACAGACAAAGACGTAGCACGCAGGTTGATTCAGAATGTGACCCGATCAAAATATATTGTTTAATTGTAAATCTTGCATTTTAATTGCATTTCATCGACATAAGAGAATAGCGTAGAAATCCTGTCTTGGGATGTTAGACTACAAAGTGTATATATTTTTGAAAAGCTATGGTCTTGTATAATTCAAAATTATATGAGTGTACATGCTTGTTTAAAATTTTTTAGTTAAGAAATGGATATAAATCTTTACTGTCACTTTCAACCTTTTGATGTTATTTTGTAAATTTGAATGTCTATAAATGTATATTCCGCGTATAATTTTGAATGAGTCTATGAATGGGGTGGATGATAGTAGATAAGACAGGGAAAATTTGCAGGAGGCATCCAACCAAATGTTAGAAAGTTACAGTCAGCACTTTGACCCGGGAAGTCCAGGGAGTGCTAGCTTTGACGATGAAACGTCAGTAGAACAAGAATCGGAAACTATATGCAAGCAAACCACACCGGTTATACAGGGTGAGCTTTTCAATAATGCTCTTTCGTCATTAATACAAACAGTAGTTCAAATTGAGGGAACTCACATTGTTTTACATGTTTGTAATGATTGATGTATGTGATAAAACTGCAATGTTGAAAGGCAGTTCTGTGAAGGGTCTCGCATACAAGACACAAATTCCTTTCCTCCATTGGCTGGACCATCAGGAACAGTATTCCGACTACAATTCTTGGGTTCAGTTGAAGTGGATGAGGAAGGGGGTCGTAAACGACGTAAATGTTTGAAGAAAAATATGGTTGAAGTTGCTGTTACCAAAATCAAGGTCTGTTCGTTTTTTATATTGAGTGGTTGTAAATTACTTTACATTGAATTAAGGGTGTCACCGCTCCAGCATACTATTTATGTTATATTTCTTATATTTTTACCTTATTCATTTATACTAACACACTAACATTTACCTCTTTTTATATACTATGTCTGCTATGTTGCTGAACCTGTAGGCATTGGTAAGTTTCACTTCCTAAAATAGCCAAAAAGCATTTTTATATTTAAGAGTTATTTTAGGCACCTGACGGAGAAACGCAACCAAGCACCGAAGTAGATTTATTTATTTCCACCGAAAAAATTATGGTTTTAAATACGGATCTTAAGGAAATTATGATGGATCATGCTCTTCGAACAATTTCTTATATAGCTGATATAGGTGATTTAGTAGTTTTGATGGCTAGGCGGAGATTTGTACCACACGAAATGGAAGATCCACCCAAAATTAATCGTACACCTAAAATGATCTGTCACGTTTTTGAAAGTGAAGAAGCCCAATTTATTGCACAATCTATTGGTCAGGCATTTCAAGTTGCTTACATGGAATTTTTGAAAGCAAATGGTATCGAAGATCATAGTTTTGTTAAAGAAATGGATTATCAAGAGGTGCTTAATTCTCAAGAAATATTTGGGGATGAATTACAAATGTTTGCTAAAAAAGAAATGCAGAAAGAAGTAAGTTCCATTTTCATAGTTCTGCTTTTAAATACTTATATCATGTATATTTTAGGTTGTTGTTCCTAAAGCTAAAGGAGAAATTTTAGGCGTAGTGATTGTGGAGTCTGGATGGGGTTCTATGTTACCGACTGTTGTAATTGCTAATTTAGCACCTTCTGGTGCTGCTGCTAGGTGCGGTCAATTAAATATAGGCGATCAAATTATTGCAATTAATGGTGTTAGCCTTGTTGGCTTACCCTTATCAACTTGTCAAAATTATATAAAAAATTCAAAGAATCAAACCGTTGTAAAATTAACTGTAGTTCCTTGTGCACCTGTTGTCGAAGTTAAAATTAAAAGACCAGACACTAAATATCAACTTGGATTTAGTGTACAAAATGGCGTGGTATGTACTTTAATTATATAATTTTTTTTAACCAAATCTGGGGATTCCTCTATTTTCAAAATGTTATCTGCAGGGATCCAGAAATTTTTCTTAATTTATAAAATTATTTTAGTATGTACTAGTCTACAAAGAGAGATATTTAGAGATGGAAATTACTTATTTTCCTGTAAAATATAGAAAATGGAGCTAAAATAATTTCATAAATTGTTTATATTATGCTGTGTGTACATGATCTGCTATTATTAATTATTTTAATTATTTAGATTTGTAGTTTATTAAGAGGTGGTATAGCAGAAAGAGGTGGAGTACGTGTAGGTCATCGAATAATTGAAATAAACAATCAAAGTGTAGTTGCTGTACCTCATGAAAAAATTGTAAATTTACTAGCTACATCAGTTGGCGAGGTAAGATGAGTATTATTTCTAATGTTTATTTTATAATATTTTTTTTAATAGATATTAATGAAAACGATGCCAACTTCTATGTTTCGTCTGCTAACGGGTCAAGAAAACCCAGTCTACATATAGAGAAAATCATTGATGAACTGAAAGTGCCTAATTGTAGTTAATATTGACCTTTCAATGGAAAATAAGAAGTCAAGTTTGATTGATTGTGCTTCTGTATTAGATCTCTATATTTTTTATTGTAAATGTTTGTAGACTGAAGACAATACAAAAAGAAGCAGCGCTTAAATTAATTTTGCTTGTTAACTGCATAATGTATTGGTAATTTTAAAGAGCATAGACCAAAGACTGGTTGGATAAGTTAAAATGAAGCTTTTAATTTAATTTTTTATTTAATAATGGTAACATGATTGTCGCTAAGTATTTTATTTATCCAACCTCTAATTACTGTTGGCTCAATAATCAGTGTGTTACTTATCTATCTAGTCAATGCTATTAGGATTTTAAATTGTGTATTTATTTATTTTAAATTTGCTAAAAGATTTTCTCCAACAAATTTTTATTTTATTTCTTGATGGAGAGCATCTATTATCGGCTGTTAAATGTATATTTGTACCTAATAAGTAAAATTGTATAAATTGAATATGTATATTCATTTTTTTCTAATTAAGTTTTAAACAAAAATTTATGTGCATATTCGAAGATGTTTATTTTATCTATTTCTATTTTTTTTAATTGTATCAATTATTTATTTATTTAATTATTATTCCTACATAAGGTGTTTATATAAAAACTAAATCAATTCATTTTCTATAAATGCTTTTGTCGTAAGTTTCAACACTGTAAATTTCACGTTGACGGCCTTACTCCTTTAAAACTTGGCACCTAACCATATCAATTTAGACATCATTTTATCCTCATTTATGTATTAAATTGCAAATTCATATTTGAGTAAATTAATATTGCATTTTTTCATCTATATAGTACGAATATAATTATGTGTGAAAAATTGTGTACAAACTATAACTTAATACAGCATACTGTTATAGCATTTTATAATTTTCCTTTTCTACTTAACCCAAATACAAATTAAAATCACCATCCAATAACCCAAAATGCTTCACATAATGAGTAACTACATCTTTTCCACCAGTAATTCAGAAACCGTCAGTTGATATTCAGAAATCGTCAAATGAAAGGGCTTCATAAAAACGAAAAAGCAATATTTGAATTTTTTTTTAATTATTTATTCAGATTATAGAAAGCATAAGAAATACAGCATAAATTATGTCTCAACAATATGTTAATTCAAATTTCAGTAAATAACTCAGCGACCGACTGGCATATCTTCCATTGCTAAGGCTGTCGCTTGATGTATTGTGCAGTGTTACGCAGCACGAGCACAAGTGCTTTCAGTTACGGTGACCTTGTGATGCTGTTTTAATTACATTTGAAGTTTTCTGTTTTTCATTTGATGGTTTCTAAATATCATTTGATAGTTCCTGGATATCATTTGACGGTTTCTGAATTTCATTTGATTATTTCTGAATAACAATTGACAAATGGGGCCCTTTTGAATTTTTTTTTATTTTTTTTTCTAAAAATACCTAATAGTGTACAGATAATCCTTGCCAAGTTTCATAATGGGCGTGGAAGTTGTTTAGGAGCTAGACCGGTTACAGTGCTGAAGTGCAGTTCACTGCTGTTGTATCATACTGGGTTTCCCCATATACACTTTACATAACTTAGATGGTATTAGAGGACACTTTTCTAAGAAAAATATTTACCAACATTTTTTTTTAAATTCAAACCGTCGAGACTTAGGCCACTTTAATGTAATTTTTTTAATTTCCACCTTCACATGCCCATAGCCCCGAAAATATTGATCTTTCAGTAAAAACTAGATTCAAACTTTTTATTGTTTAAAATCAACAGCTATTGAGTTATGAATTAAAGTAAGTAAAAGAATGTTGCAAACTACCGACACCTGGTCTTAAGGTTCCCTAGCCGGATGATATCAGTGGCGACTTGTCGGAATAGGCAGTGCCTCACTAGGCCAACAAATCAAGTTTCACAAAAACATAATTAATATTTTTAAAAACCTCAAACCCTTCGGTTTCACATGCATCTACCTTAACTCCTCACAAGCTGCCACTGGACTTTAGTCCTGGTAGGTACTGCATAACATAATTTAAATAAACATATTCTATTTTGTACCTATTGTATTTAATTCATTATAAAATTAATAAACAATCAATGGAAACATTTATAGAACTTCTTTAAAAAAAATTATTACAAAATACAAAAAGAATACTAATTTTAATATTAAATAAATAATTGTAGTTTTAGCTTTCATCATCTTCTCGTTTTCTTTTCAAATCCAAATGTTTCTCGATGTCCACCAGAGAGGATACTTGAGCATCGTTTTGTTGTGTTTTTGGTATGAATATGGTTTTTTGAGTTGTTAATTTTGGTATCGTAACTGTCTGTTTGGTTAACGGAGGTGGACCAGTTGTTCGTTTGATGTAACTAACAGTGGGTTTCGATAAAAGTTTAATTCCAGGACCTGCGAGATCACTGATCCCGTTGTTTTTATTTCTTTTTTCACTATGCAATACATAATTTGTGGTAGTTAAACAATACCGATCGACTGGTACTCGTAACCCACAATGAGGTTTTATAACAGGTAGTGGAACGTTATTTTTAATTTGAGAACACTCGGTTAATATCTCCCTTGGAGGTGTACTAATCAACGTTTCGTTAGATAATTGAAGTGCAGCACGGACATCTTCAACATCAATATATTTTTTTTTCGAATTAACAGCAAAACTTCGTGCATCTTCTAAAATTATAACAGCATATCGATAAACAAATTCTGTTAACTGCATTATTGTTTTCGGTTCATAATCGCTTATCCCCATTTCTTTAATTATGGCCGTTATTACTTGTCCATCTTTGGGTATAGTTTTTGCCAATGAGCTTCCTTTAGATTTATCTGTATCCGCCATTTACAATTTTAATAAATTTCAGAAACTAATATTTTGTTATTTTTAATTCGCACATAACCTTTATGTTTTATTTATTTACTAAATTCACAATGCGAAATTATTCTCGAATGAATACGAATATTACCGATAATATTATTCGGCGTTTAAAAGTTTGTTTTTGAAAATGTATTTAAAACTTGTTTATCGACGTCAAAACCAAAATCAATAATCCCAAATTTGTACACAGGCTTCGGAATTCTAACGATTTCCATGCAATTCCAGGGAATTCTTAAGAAATTCCAAAAAGGATGTTCCCCCTCCAGGTGTTTGCAACCTTGTCGTGGTGAGGGGGCTAGCGAGTTTTGATGAAGCTGCAGGCCACGGTATGCTAACTTCAATACAAACTTTAGTATCGTATTTCAGCTCCATCTATCCGCCACAGCGCCCGTTTTTTAGAGGTGGGGGAGACAGCGGCAATTTTAAAATATTTATTATTTCATTTAGAATTTATAATTTCTAACTTTATAATCATAAAATTTCATTAAATCTTCAAGTAATGTATTAAATACCACTAATAAAGTGTATACATATACATTACTATAAGAATTAATGAAATTTTATGATTATAAAGTTACATTGTAATTTTGATGTAATTTTAAAATAAGACATTCTGATTTATTATTAAATTGATTTTATTACTACCTAAATAAACCTAATATAACAATAAATAAGATATAGTATAGTTATTTAACATGTGAAATATTATAGTAAAAGTAAAATTATTACTTACATGTTAGAAAATTAAATTAAAAACTTATTGTTTTTAAAAATTTAGATAAAACTTTGCAAATAGTTGAAATATGAAAATTACATAATAAATAATTAAATCATAAATTACAAATTATAGCTTAAATAACCTATATAAAGAATAAATAAAATCAAGTTAAATAAATCATTAAAAATAGTTTTAAATACTGAGCTTTCAGATAAGTGATCGTCCTTTTACAAAGTGTTTATTACAAAACAGAGTTTATTTAACCTGATTTTAGCTTTTTAAGTTTATTCTACATACAATTTTCACAAGTTAATAATAATATTTATATTTAAATAATCTATAAGTCAATATTAATAACTTGGCATAAATAAATAATCATAATGTTAAAAACTTCAATAAAGCAAGTTAATTAAACGTCGCTGAAAGCTTAAAAATATAATTTCATTTTTATTAGTTTAATTAACTTGCTTTATTGAAGTTTTCAATATTATTTTTCACAAGTTAACAATTTATAATATATTTAAATAAGGAATGAGTGATAAACACCGTGTTTCTGGCTTATAAGCCTTATTCTCAAGTACCGCATACACATTTATTAACATAATAGTTCTCGATAAAGAAAAAGAAAGAAAAGAAAACATTCACATTTTCTTACTTTTGGTAAAACAGTTTTTGAAACAAATGCTCTAATGTCCGGTAATATATAGTTGCTTCAAAATCTTTTAGATTTTCTAAATTTTCAGTAATCTTTATGTCTTCATTACTGTGGAGTACTGGCTGAACTTCAACTAGATGCAAAAATAATAATTAGTAAATTAATATATGTAGGACATTTATATAATACATGTAAGTAATTACCTGCTGCACAAATTTCTTCAATAAAACTAAAATATCTCCTTCATCGTTTCAACAATTACTGCCTTTTGAACGACCCTTGCTTTAGTTATTTACCAACAAACTCTTGTAAAATGGAGTAAATGCAGCTACTGTTGGATTTGTAAATCTTACTTATTCCCTCTGTCTTACTTCTCCAGAAAAATTTTCCAAAACATCCTGGTTGAACGTCCTAGGAAACATGCTCTTAAAACCAAAAACTTTCGTGTTTGAGTAATGTCAATAAAGCCCTGAAAATTGCAAGATATATACATTAATTATTTATATTAGAATTATTTATAAATTACTTCTAGCGTAGTAATCCAAGTTTTTATGGATGGTGGCGTGTGCTTCCTTATGAGCCCCTCATTCTTGTTTGTATCATCTGTATCGCTTAGTACTGCCATTGTCATCTTTATCAATAAATAATATCATCGTCTTAAAAATTCTAATAGCTCTCTTCCAAATTCAATATGATCAGATTTGTCGGTGACGCAGGTTCGTAACTTCTTGTCTGGAACTTCAACTTCGACATGACCAATAACGCTGACGAACAATTTGTCGAAGAAGTCGATCACTTTTGCAGTTTGTTTTGCTCTTGGTTTCAACTTTAACATTTCACCATTACACTCGTGTTACAAAACTAATACGAATATACCAATGTAATATATCACACAATACACAATACCAATATAAAATATCACAAAATACACAATCTTGCAATAATTGCAATTTATAGCTTATTGCTTCGTTCGTTTTAAATACACGTGGTAAATTCTAAATTTGCAAAAACATGAAACAGAATGGACGGTTGCTTATGAAGTGGTTAATGGGTTAGGCAATCATCAAGCACTCATGAACAAAGAAAGAGACAAAAACTAAAATAAAAGGACAAAAACTGGTAAGAACGCCATCTATCGCTTACAGTGCCCGTTTTTCCGATGTATCACGAAGCCTCATATGAGATCGCGTACCGTGCTGCAGGCGTATACTCCAGGACGAGCAAAGGGGATCACCTCCCCCTTTCACTCGAACGGAAGTCGGTTCGGGGCCAGCCGGGACTTAAAAACTCTTTGGACCGGACTTGACCGTCTTCTTAAGGTTACAACGGTTGTAGGTGAAAAACCAGACCAATTGGCAAACACAAAAATCACACCGCAAACCGCTTGTGGGCTACGTTTCTTCTCCGGAAATTGTTCCGGTGACATAAAATTAAAATTTATAATTAAAGAAATGGGCGGGTTAAATTAGTTCTATTATACAAAAATTCAATTTTGCGTTAATGCGCGTGTGCAGTATGGATAACAGAATAAGGCGACAAGAAAAGTTGAAATTTGGTCAACTTCTTATCGCTTGTCGCTTGGTCCTTATTCCGTGACTAAACGCTACTACAGTATTCGCATGGTTCAACTTTTTTATTCCTTAGCGCTTATCCCTTATCTCGTTGTATAAACCCACCATTACTTACCTATTCCCACGATAGGGGTACCGAATATTTGGGTACGCCTCTGGATAATCAAGTCGTCATTTTGGTTAAATATTTTGATTCGCCCGGTATTTTTGTTACCATCACTGGAAAATATTGGCAGCACGTGATGTGCAACATAACCTATTTAAATTAACATTGAAGTATTTTACCGGTCAGGCAAAAATTATAATTTTGATTTGTGTTGTGTCTAGTTATTAATATTTGAAATGGGCGATAAAAGTAAAGTTCAATCGATTCCTAAAGATGGGCAAGTTATGCTAGCCATAATTAAAGAAATGGGTATGTCGGAATATGATCCGAAAACTGTGATCCAGTTAACTGACTTTGTATATAAATACGTTTCCACGGTTTTAGAAGAAGCTCGTTTTTTTTTTAATAATACAAATAAAAAATTTTTGGACGTTGAAGATATTCAAGCTGGTTTACATATAATGTCTGAACGTGTGTTGATTCCAGTTCCTCCACAAGAAATTTCATCGGAATATATTAGTGCCATTAACAATACGCCTTTGCCTCCAGTTAAGCCTCAGGGTGGTTTACGTCTACCACGGCAAGGTACGACTTTAACAAATTCAAATTACATCCTGACCAAAACGACTGCTAAAAGATTTAATGCATTCGCAAGTCCTGGAGTTGGTGTAAATAAGTCACAACTTACTTATATTAGACGAATAAGTACTGCATCACATGCAGTCGCTCATCAACAAAGTGTGATAGTACCTAGTGCGAAGATAAATGTTGTACCAAAATTTAAAGTAAAAGCAGAACCGCAAACTACCAACGGAACTTTAAAGCGAAAGAGGCAAGACGAATAACTAATCATTTTTTACCAATATATTATAGAATTTAATTGTGAAATATTCTAACCAAAGTCGATATGTTACGTGGGCATTTTATAAGCTCCCCCATGACTTAAATTTTTTTTTTATTTTCAAGTGTTAAATTAATATGAAGTGATAATTTTATAAGTGTTCAGTACGATGACTATGTCATATTATTTAAAATGAACAACTGTATATTTTTGTTAAATGTATAAAACTTATATTTTTAATACTTGTTAAATGTTCCTTTTAATTCTTGTAATGACTCGGGATACTTGAATAAATAAAGTTTAGTTTCCTAAATTTTTGCAGTCCAACGGACTGAGAAAATATATTTTTAGATTTTTTAAACTATTAAATTCAAATTTATTTTCTTATCAGTTGGTAAGATTTTTATTTTCTAGCCAATGGCAAGCCAGATCCCTTCTCTTGAAAACAATTTTTTTTTTTTGTAAACTGTAACCTCTGACTGTAACTCAGAAACTACATAGACAAGAACAACAATTTTTTTATACTTTTACGCAGAATTTTATCTACTTTAATTTGATATGACCTATTTTGGATATAGGATGTACAGGAAGCGGCCAATTTAAGATTTCATGGTTTTTGGAAACTTTCATGCCGTTCCGGTTCGTATCTGTTGTAGAAAATTTAAAGCTTTTTTCAAGAGCGGATCCTAAGAATGTTCATGGAAGGGGTAAATAAATATATTTTATGAAAAATTTATAGTTACAATTTACCCTCGCCTTGCTTTTTACTTTCCGGAATCCTTAGTAAGGAAAATATTGTAATCTGAAATTGAAAAAAATACTTGACCCCCATTTCTTTATCAACTTTTTATGTTTTGAGGTTTCCATTTCTACTATTTTTGAAAAATGTCTGTATGGGTGTGTGCGTATGTATGTCTGTGAACACGATAGCAACTAAAGTAACGAAATCACTCCAAATTTTAAATTTAAGTTTTAATCTGTTGTGACACAAAGTCTATTGAAGATGAACGAAATCGAAATGAAATTACTTGAAGCGATAAAACAAAATCTATCATAACTTCGAAACGCAATGAAATAGGTAAAAGTTTATTATGACAAAAATTATTAGTATCAAATTACCTATAACTTTGGTTCTACAAAATTTTTTCTTATATAATTTTAAAAAATTAATTTTTTTTTATTTCTAAAAAATGTTTTTCATGATTATTGCTGATGCTCTGATGAGGTTTAGTATTTTAGTGTTTTCTATCCGAGGTAAATTGGGAGTTACTTTTAATAATTCGGAAAGTTTTGCGATGGCCACATCAGAGTTTTTTTCTGATACTAAAGTAAGAGGCTAAAGTATTACTAAAAATATTACAGTAGAACCCTTCTATAACGAGTCTGGTTATAACGATTTATCGGCTATAACGAGTAAAAGTTTAGTCTCTTCACTTTTGTTTACATGCTAAACTGATTGTTTAGATTTTGTCCCTTGAGCTCTCGTTATAGAGAGGTTCTACTGTATTAATAAAATATTAGTAAAGTAATGTCGAACAAATTTCTTGATTATGTTTTCTGACCTTATCTATAATTAAATACAAATATTTTAACAAAATGATTAAAAATTTTATTGATACATTTTTTACAATATTTTACAAACATAAAATATATTTTAAATTTACACAGGTAACTTAACATAGAATCTGAATACAATTTTTTCTTGAGTTACTAGACCTCTCAATTTTAAGATATTTATTTGTGTTCTCTTCACTGTTAGATAAAAAAAATTTAAAAGACCATCACCAATCATAAACAAAAGTATTTTATTGTGAAAAAGGGTCATAATCTTCAAGACCCACTAATTTGCAACTGATTTCCCATAAATTTTTAGCATCTTCTACATTTTTTGCATGTACACTTGGTTCCTTAGCTTTGCATTCGACATAATATAGGCCATTTTCTTTTTCAGCTTTTTCATCAACACAGCAGTAAATAGAAGTTTGGCTGCCTTGTTCTGGCGTTTTAATAAAATAAGAAACAATGTTGTTGAAAATCCATTTTGCTCCGGGCATAAAAGCCGAATCTAAATGTCTTGCCAAGTCTGTTGCTATTATACCAGGATGTAGAGAGTAAGTTGTGACACCAGTAATTTTAGCTTCTGTATAAAAAAAATTAATGAGAATTTTTGAAAACAAAATTATTATTTTCTTACCTTCTAACCTACGAGCAAGCTCTCTCGTAAACAATACATTTGCAATTTTACTTTGATAATATGAAATTTTACTATCGTAAGGACGTTTTTCCCAATTAATATCATCAAGATTAATTCGAGTTTGTAAAACTGAAAGAATAAATAAATAATGTAACATCATATTAGCCAACATAGAGTTTCCGGTTTTTTTAAAGCAAATAAATTTTGTTTCGAGTCAAACAAATGTTGGTTTGATCAAAAATATTTTATTTACATTAAACAAAATTTGTTTGCTTTAAAAAAAACTAATTTTTCTAATTCACAGAAAAATTTTAAACTGTGTAATAATAAAAAAATAACTGAACAATTTCGACTTACACTCGTGGGCCTTAGAAGAAACATTAACAATGCGGGCTGGAGCACTTTTAATAATTTTGGGCAACAATAACATAGTGAACAAAAAGTGCCCAAAATGATTGGTGCCAATTTGAGTCTCGAAACCATCTTTTGTTCTACCTTCGGGACAAACCATAACTCCGGCATTGTTAAGTAAAATGTTAATGTGCTCTTCTTCCTTTAAAATTTTATCTGCGCATTTTCTAACAGACTCCAAGCTGTTTAAATCCAATTCTACCGTAGCTAGGGAACCCAAGTTAGGTTTCCCTTCGCAACTTTTTTTAATTTCAGAAATAGCGGCTTCAGCTTTTTCCATAGACCTGCATGCTATCAAAACACGAGCACCTACGGTAAAAAATGTATTATAGCAAATGACATGGTAGAAGTTAGCTTCAGATTCGAATCAGAGAGAAACAAATAATTTGTTTAGCTACCCTTCGGCTCATCTTGGATTGATAAAATTATTTATATTTTGTGGCATTTTTTAATTTTTTGTTTTAAATTTTGTTTAAAAATTTTTTGGAGCTTAATCACCAGGGAATTCATCTTTATAACGCAGAGGGCAGCTGTCCTCTTCTCCCCCCTCCCCAAATGGGACATGATAACTTTTCTTAGATTAGCCATCTATTTTTACAGTAATTGTTTGTCAAGTCCAAAAATAGAAGAAATTTACAGAATCAAACACAAGAGCGTAACCGGGGGAGGTAACCTCCTTTGGAGAAGTTCTGGTTACGCCACTGATGGAACACTAAAAACTGTAAAAATTGTATTTTTTTGCCGATTGAAAAGTCGTGACTTGCAGATTCAAAACCAAAGCTAAATGCAAAAACGTTTGCTTTATTAATAACTAATTACCTCTTAAGTAAAAATCTTTGGCGCTGCATTTTCCAATTCCTGTATTAGCCCCTGTTATTACTGCTGTTTTTCCGTCCAATCTAGCTGAGGATGTACATTTTGCACTAAATATTTGAACCATCTTGGCAAATCGAGATTTGACTGATAACTGCAATCTAAAATCATAAACAGCGCACTTAGCAAAGTAACAAACACGTTTGCTCAAAAAACAGTATTTCCTTGGTTACAAGGTCAACGAAACGATTACTCGGCAGTGTATTGTTGTAGATTTGTATTCTTGGGTTGCCTATCATAATAGTATATACAAGTATATACAATGACTTGATATTTGCAAATATAATTGCCAGTATGAGTCATATTTAATTGTGTATAAATTATTGTTTTTTACTAATTGACTACTTTCTTAATAAAGTTTTATATACTTTTTTACAGTAATATAGTAGCATTTACTACACTCACTTAATTTTATTATCTATTTATTTATGAGACAAATTAATTCAAAAATTTATAATTTGGTAATTCAAGTCAGGGACAGCGTGTGGAATCGTTTATAATTGATTAGACATTGAATGTATTCTATCATTTTGTAATATAAATTAATATGTAATTATTAATATACATCAGCGGCGTCGCTACAGGGTAGGCTAAAGTGCTCATGTGCTTTAGGGCTATAGTTCTATTTTTATTAGCTCATTTTCAAACAATAATTTAACACTTAAGCGAGGGGGGTATTTCTGAAAAATAACCAAAATAGTAAAAATATATATAAGTTATTTATGAATCTTATAATACTGACGCGCATGAATGGATTAATAAGATTTTTTTAGAGCCCCCCACAAAGTGTCCTAGGTCTTGGTTAAGAATTTCTCAGAAACGGTAAGAGCTAGGACCTACGGCGCCATTCGATAGCTAAGGTTTAGGGCTATATAAAGTATTCTCGACATAATTATGGATTAAGGCCTGGAAAAGGTCGAAATTTCACTTTGAAAAATAAAAGTCTATTTTTCGGCCCTTATGCATAATTATGTCTAGAGTACTTTTTGTATCCCCAAACCTTAGCTATCGACTGCAGGTCCATAACTCTTACCGTTACCGAGATATTTTTAACCTTGGTCAGTTTGTCGGGGGCACCAAAAATATTGGCAGGTATGTTTTTTCATTCTTTCGGTTATATGATGGATCTAGTTGTTAGCTTTCAGAAACTTTTTTTTCTAATCAGGTTTCAAAAAGTCTTACTTTGTACAGAATGGAGCAGGCAAAAGGAAACTACCCGATAATGCATTTATGCCAATATGTCCTTCCGCAGGACGATGGAAGCTGAGATAGAGAAAATTGCTAAACATTTTAAACAATTATTGTGGTATAGTACAGAAGTATTATTTGATTTCCTAATGAGATATTAACATACTATACACAAATATACATTTCGATACATATTATTTTAACCACAGCACGATTTTAACCAATCTACAAATTTTGCCACGTCTACGTATACCACATAATGGCTTAAATCACACTTCCCATTCGATCTGTTTAGTGCATGAGAAATGATTCCTCGAATATTCCATTTTCCATTTACGTACATGTAAAAGCCTCCTCCGCTATCGCCGTCACAAGGACCCGCGTTATTTCGAAATCCTGCAAATTTTAGTATTAAAAACTTGAATCCAAACAAAGAAATACTTACCTGCACAAAATGTTCTGTCGGATGTGATATTATTAAAATTATCGTGAGACCGAAGGCAATCTTCTTCGCTGACAATTGGAGCAAAAGTTTCTTTTAAATTGTTGGCAATATTGCCGTTCTCATCGGATCCCCAGCCCAAAATTGTACCCTCTTCCCCAATTACGTTCTGTAGATCACTGTCAATACTCCAAAGACAAATAGGTTGCACCGTGGGAGTAAAAGTTGCTTTTCTGGAAAAAATTACAACTCCTATGTCTGCATCGGCAGTGTAATAATTATACTGGGGATGCAATATTGCCGAAGCTACTTGTAAAATTTGTCCATCTTTATTTGACCAATCGTTAATACTTATTCTTCCAAAAACCAAGAATATCTGAATATTTGGAAACTCGGTTAAACAATGAGCAGCTAAAAAATTAAAGATGAAAATTACAATTTAAAATTTGTTTACTCACCTGTTATAGCTCGAGATTCTGAAATTAAGGAAGCACCACATTTGTATACTGGTCCAATTCTTTGCTGCCAAAACAAAGCACCTATCCAGGGATGGACGCCAGCTTCTACTTCATCACCATGGACTATTAACTTATTTGAATACATAGATACTCCACATTCATCTGATGGTAAGTTACGTTTGATTGAAAGTTCTTGGTTCGGTGTAAGTATGGATTCCGTGGTAAATGTTTGAAAGAAATCAATGATTGTTGGAGGTGTTATCGATCTCAGCCAGTTATTGGCAAAATTTTGATTATTGGAGAAATCTGATGGAGAACCTATTCTCCTTTCTTCGGTTTCGTTGACTGGAGTATTACTTGGATTAGTTACAGCATTTACATTAATAATGATTTTATATAATAAATTTAAGGTAGTTTCCGTTTGTACGTTTGCTGAAAGCAAGAATATTATTCAAATGTTCCATCTTTATAAAAAAATTTCAATTACAAATACTGACAGATGGTCCACGACAATATTGTACTCCATTAAGAGTAATTTTTACTATTTTTGGGGGAATGTTACGCCAAGTTGGAAAATCAATTCGGTAATTCAATGGCCGCTTTTGGATAACGTCTACTTTGTTGCCCAAAAATGAGATGTATTCACTTGAACCCTAAAAAGTCAAAAAATCAAACCTGTAGATAATGAAAATCAAAATTGGATAATTAAGTTATCAGAAACCGGGCGGAGCCGGGTACGAAATATGGTACCTGTAATGAAAACTTCAAACAGATGTTTTTTAAACTATACGTTTATCTTTTTTTTTAACCACAAATAGGTAAATTACCTACCTATTTATAAATAGATAATTTAACCGTTAAATGATTTAACAAATGACTAATTCAAAATTCCCGAAGGTAAATTTTATGCCAAGCTTCATTAACGAACAATCAATAATTTTATTTTATTTTTAATTATTAAAATTAAATTAATTGTGGTGATTTTAGTTTAACTACGTAGTTTAATTTGAGATTTTCAAAAATTTGAATAAAAAAACTCAAAAAATTACCTGAAGATCGCTCACTTCATTTCCTATCGAAAGATCAACATGCAGTTCAATTAAATTATTTTTAATTGCGTTTGGCGAGGGAACTCTTATTACTCCATATAGACGTTCTGAAAAATCCTTTTGATATTGAAAAACAGAAGGACATGGACTTTGTTGGCCGTGCGCTGCTGGCACAAAAAGAACAAATAAAAATTTGAGAAAATACTGAAAAAATTTGAGTTTTCCAAAAATGTTCATCATTTTTCCCAGGAAGTTTCTTCACTACACACTTTTTTTAATATACAGAGGACACGTGTTTTACCACAACACACCGGAAAATTTTTGAAATTTGAAATTTTAACAAAACCACGTAAACAATAAATTAACAAATTTGAAGCTTTTACATATCACAATCCATTCAATAATAAATAATTTGGTAAAAATTTTACTAAACTGTGTCTAACGATAGTTCGATGACTGCGAGTCGGAGGTCAATCAAATTTAATGAATTGAGTAGGGTGAAGCCGGGCTCGCTTTAAATAATCGCCCGTTTCTCATTTTTTGGATCCGGTTACTTTTCGGCGATTCAAAGAACACTTGCAATTTACGAGCGCTAACCAAAGCGATTGATCTTAAATGTGCAATTTAATTAAACCGGAACGTAGCAAAAGTATTTCTCAAGTTGCATCGAAGTACAAGCAGTCATACACCAAACGATATAAAATTAAATAATAGTAAAACTGTATAATAAAAGTTTAAAAAAATAATATGTCTATTTTCCACTATCTTTACTTTATTAAATTGATGTATTACCAAACACAGTTGACAAAGTATAAAGTAATAAGATGCCATTCAATGTGTTGGTTTGCAGATTTAAATGCTTCGGTCTACATTTGAAATAAAAACGTTATTGTAATCGAAATTCGGAACCTTTACAAGATAAGGTTTGTTTTTAAAATTTTAGTAACACACAATATTGTTTCATTAACTTTTGCGAAGTAAAGGCACCAAATTCCGGGACCGCCCTGGGCGGCAAAAATTGCAGCTACGCCACTGGTTCCATTGTTTCCTGAAAATTTAGATATTGGACATTCAAATTCGATATTCTAGTTGTGTTTAGACATTCCGGTGAAAAAAGAGCTAATAATGTGGCATCAGAATTTTTTTGGTGAAAATTGAAGTATAACATTTAGACCGAAAACACCATAAAAACAGAAAACACTCCATATCTTGAGAACAGATAGTAGTATCGACCTGGGTTTCAATATTCACAATAATTTATTTACATAAAAAAAGTTAGATAAATGATAAGGAGCAGATTACATGACCAAGAGCAGTGTTTGTAACAAAATTCAGAACTATAATGATCAAGTTTCAGTTTTATCTCGTGTGTATCACCCGCATACAATGACTAACGAAAATATTCGAACCTTCCTATGTTAACAATGTAAATTGCACATTTTGAAACAGTTTTTTGACATATAAAAATCCCTTCACTTTTGTATCTCATGATTTTCCCTCTGTTTTCCAGCAACAAACTACGGAGAAATCATAAAAAAACTCTGGTGTACTTAGTGAAGAGAAATCTGAAGATATTGCAGGAAATTCCAAAAAATCTCAGTTTTGTATATGGCTATTTCTAGTTGATTTTCCACTTTTAAAATCGGGGGGAAATCTATAGAAAACCG
The DNA here is from genome assembly GCA_958510845.1 of Cantharis nigra. Taxonomy (NCBI): domain Eukaryota; kingdom Metazoa; phylum Arthropoda; class Insecta; order Coleoptera; family Cantharidae; genus Cantharis; species Cantharis nigra. The sequence goes on from OY294034.1 coordinate 25,219,888, forward strand.
GAAAAATGTTAAGAAATTCCAGGAAATCCAAGAAATAGAAATATCAAGAAAATCTGTGAAAATTCAAGGAAATGTAGAAAATCCTAGGGTATCTAGAAACTCGAGAAAATCCAAAGAAATTTCAGAAGAATCTAGAAAGTTTCAGGATTTTAGGACATCTTGTGAAATTGCTTTAAGAAAAGCCAAGAAAATCTCAGAAAACTGAAAAAATAAAAAAGTTCATCTATGAAGTAAATGAAGCTGGGGAGGGTAAATACATATTTTTTTAAATAAGAATTGAGATAGTTTATAAATTTAGTAATTTTATTGGCTTTGATGGGTCATGGGAAGGGGGGGACAGTTACCTTGTTACCTCCCCCTTGTTGGAAATCATTGGAATTCCGAGTCCAGTGTACAAAATTATTTTGAGATATTTACCCTTTCGATCACACCATTGTATATACATACAACGCTCAGGATTTGAACCACGATTACCCGCTTCCCAGGCAGTTGGTTAGGCTTTATAGCCATGCTGCTGGTCTCTAAATAAATTCTGAAGTAAAATTTGCTTGTGGTCCGCTTTCCCATTTGAATTTATTTTGTGGTCCTTCAGCTAAAAATTTTGTCCAGCAAGTTTAGTTAGAAATAATCTAAAAGGATATAATGGGAGACGTCAAATTGCGTCCCATCGGCCCACATGGTCAGAATGGTTAAGTAAAATCCTCTTATTCCTTAAGCTGCATAAAGGTTCACAATGTTTTGGGCATTTTATAGTACAGGGTGTTACAACTATTATTACTAAATTGTGTTTCTATAAATATTTTTATCTTATTTTTTTTATAGTTATTGCCTTGGTGAAAAATTAATTTATTCACTCTGAAGAAAAAATCTGAAGCAAAGAAAAACTTTGTTGTTTTCATAGAAATCAAGAAGAAAGAAAATCAAAGAAAACTTGATTTTTTAACCCCCCTTAACATATATAAGATTTAATTATCCAGGGTGTCCGCGCAGAAACCCGGCAGAAAAAAGTATATTAATTAATAAAATCATATAATATAATTATGATTTATTTTTAATTTATTACGCGAAATCTAAGAACTTCATTAAAACGAGTCCCAAGGCTTGCTAATCGCACCTTTTTGACTTTTTCCCACCCGAGGATGTTTTTATTTACTTGCAGCCACCTCCCATCAATAAATTCATAAAATACTTAATTCTGAAAAATAGTTATGTATTAAGTTAGTGATAAATTTAAGGTATTTCTTTAGAAAAATTGTCCGAAGATATGCATCGGTTATGTATGTAGGTTAGTGTTAGTTTATGATGTTTCTTTAGTAAAATTGACCGTAAAACGAGAGAAAAGTGTTACATTTTGCATTTCAAGACGCATTACGCCACCCCGCTCTCCACGTAAGGACGCCCATGTGTTAAGTTTTGTTTTTGCGTCCTATGATTTCCTGATACCAACATGTAAATTGTTGGGATTTGTGTTAGAGATTACCGCTGATCTGATTAGGGTTCGGGACGCAATTTACCTGTACCTTTTTTTGATCACTTCAAAAATAGTGACCACGGGACGCAATTTACATGCGCCCAATATAATATATATTATTATATATTATATTCCAAAGGAAGAGAGTCAAATTAAAAACACCAAATAAAGAAATATTTTTTAAATCAAAGAAGAAAAATTTGTTTTAATATTTTATTCAAAATTATATGCTCTTAAAAATTCGACGTAACTTTATGATGAATTCAAAATTTGAAATATTTAAGTAACAGAGCAATCAATATTAAAAGATAAAATACGAAATATAAAACTTTTGAAAATGCAATAACTCAACGATTATTAGTAATCGCTTTAATTCGGTTACATCGACGAACAACTTCAGTCATTGTTTCTGTTGTGCGCCTATCAAAGGATGCTCCAAAATAGGAATTAAGGCTTATACAGTAATCCATATATTGCAACCAATACTGTTGATCATATCTTAATACATTTGGGCAACCAATAACAATTAATTTACTCTTAGCACGAGTTAAGGCCACATTAAAACGCTAAAACAAAAATTTTAATTAATTAAGCATTCAAATCCAGCAACAGTGCACACCAAATTGTGGCACCTGCTAGCATACTTTATTACACCAAATAAATTCAATTATTGAAAAAAATATTGATACTGATATCTAAAAACATTTAAACAAAAATTTTCATTTAATTAAAAACCAGCTCAACTAAAAGCTTTTACTGATAAGTATCGATAATACTGATATACTATGAATAGATATATATTGACATTCCTCTTTCTACTTTTTTTTACTAACCTGCGGATTTTTAACAAACCCAAGTTTATATTTTGCATCATATAATAGAAGCGATTTTTGGGCCCTTACAGTACTTATAATGATAATTCGTTTTTCACGACCTTGAAATGTTTCAGTTGAGCCTACTTCAATTTGTGGGTACCTATCTTTTAACCGTATCTTAATCTTATGTACCTACAAAATACTTGGGTTTCAAAAATAGAAAAGAAAAAATTATTACCTCACCTGACTAATGTAGGGTGTAATAATGCCAATATCACTCTGACTTACTGGAGTTTCTGTCAATTTGCAGAGAGCTGTAACAGTCTTGACGACCATGTTGACCTCCTCCGCATTAAAGTAACTAAAATTTTATGATTAATTATTTTAGCTTGGATGGTTTATGAATTTTTACCTAGGAGACCCTCGCTCGCGTTGCTCTTCTGAAAATATAGCATAAAATTCGGTAGCTGCTAAACATGGCTTGTTCTTAAGCTTATTTTTCTTTGATTGTTGATATATTTTGTGGTAAATACAAATAGAAGCGATGGGATCTTTGAGCGCGTTCTCTGACATGGCCTGAAAATTTCTTTTGAACAAGTTCATAGAAATACAACAAATTTACCTCTAATTGTTTATTATAAAATATTTTATTTGGAAGGTAAAGAACCTGAGGATGAGCTCGGAAATTTAATCGAAGCATAGTAATAAAATTAGGATTGTTGTCTGCATATACATCAGTGCTCATCAGTCTTTCGAGTAATGAAACGCCAAGAAAATAATCTCTCGCTTCTTTAGACGCTACAATTGGACCCAATTGCTTTGGATCACCGGCTAAAACAAGCTGAAATTTTTTTGAAAGCAGTGCAATAGCAATTGCAGCTTCAGGTTCCATAGCTTGTGCAGCTTCATCAATAAAAACGTATTGGGGATGGTAATGATTTTTTTGTAAGTACCTTCCACTCATAGCTAATGTGGTTATAACAATGCGGTACTTTTGTAATTGCTCTCCCTGTAAATTTAGATAATCATCACCTTTCCAATTACTGTATTGCTTCACATCGATAGGTACACCTTCCCTTTAATAAGAATTTAATAATTTCTAACTTGATACAATATTTTTACACTTACCAAGAATTACTGGAAGAATGAACACGGATTAATTCATTTTTATTACACCATGGGATCAGTTTTGAGGTGAGCATATTGCATGCCGCATTTGCTGGTGCACAAACCAAAATATTGCAGTTGACTACTTTAAATTTAATCTAAAATCAAAACTGTAATTTTAGAATTTGCATTTCCAGAATTTTTCTAATGTACTTGTAAAATTGCTTCAACTATTGTAATTGTTTTCCCGGTTCCTGGTGGGCCATACACAATGTATGGGTAATTGTTCGAAGTACCACTTAAGATATTTTCGACTGCTTGTTTTTGCTCAGGATTATCAATAATTTCCTTGTTGAAAATACTTTTAAAAAAATTAATAGACGCCCAATTTAAGCAAAAACAACTTACTCTTGGTCTCTCAAACTTGTTCGTTGTATAGAACGCTCAGATTTACTAGGAAATAAAGAATTCAATAAGTACCGTTTATTGTTAACAATCCGAGCTCCAAGGTGCATCCTTTCAAATGTTATTCGGTTTGGTTGAAAGGATATATCTACCTGTATTTTAGGATTTTCTAGAAGTTTTGCAGAAAAACTAAAATATGCATAATTTATAGAAAGTAATTTTTTGAATATTTTAACTTACTTGGAATTTAGCATTCCTATGTGAATACTTCTATCAAATAATTTCATTATTCTACCTTGGTATGCAATATCATCTGCACCACATTCTTTAATATTGACAATATCATTCTTGAGCAAGGAAGGTCTTTTCTCGGCTAATCCTTCCACTTCCAATTCAAAAATTCTCGTGTTCTTGACGGGCGTTAACATAACCTGTAAAACTTACAAATTAAAACAAAAAGTTCAGTCAATCAATATACAAAAACCAGCTCAATATATTTTAATAATAAAATAATCCTTACGATCATTAAATATCTACCTCCTGGCTTCAGGTTACATTAATATATATAACTAAAAGCAAAGGAATTGCTGGGGAAATCTGGTGTACAAGTGAAGAGAAATCTGAAACAATTCGTCGAAAGAGGAAATTCCAGGAGTTAGGAAATCCAAGGAAATCTTATAGATAATCTCTTTTGGCTTTTTCAATATTTTTGCCTAAACACCAATTGCATGCAACTTTTCTATTTCATTTACATGTAAACATTCTATTTTTAGAAAGAATTAGAAAAAACTTACTTTCGCCATATTATAATGAGCTGTCATATTTTCTTCGCCAATCTCATCCATCCATAATACAAAATGGAAAAAAGTATCATAATTGGTGACATCGGGATATTTCAGTCTTTTCATTTGCAGTCTAAAAATATCAAAAGTATATTTAGTACTACGTTAAACTTTTTTTTTAGAAATAAGCAAAATAAGTAATTATTGAAATATTTACTAACTTAATGTCCTTCATCAAAGATAGTTCATTACTATCAGTAGCCTTGTCTTCATTCAAACCCTTCTTAAGAACGTTTCTATATTCTGGTGGTATTTGGAAATTAGTTTCTCGTACCCTACAAATTTTATTTCTATATTAGATTACTTAATTTGAATGAAGAAGTTTCTAACAGCAAATGTCGTTAGTAGTGTCAACGAATATAATATCTTAAAGTGAAAAATGAAAGTCTACAATAAGCAGAGCAGTATCTAGCCAAGATTCCAATATGGGTATTTTATCATCAAAGAAGGATTCAGGCAAATATATAGGGGATAAATGAGACAAAAACGTGTGTTGACCATTCTTTTACTCTAAGGTCTATGCTTTTCAGTGAGAAATAAAACTTTTCATTTTTGGACGTTAAGACTTTAGTTTAAAAAATTATTGTTTGAATCGGTGACGGGTACATCTGATTTGCCCTTGATAATGGCTTCAATTTTTGACGCAAAAATATATTAAAAGTTTATTTTATCTGAAAGAAATGAAGGACAATCCTGATTGTAATATCGACTTTGTCGAGTGGATATTGTGTTATCATGGAGTAAGTCACGTTTTGAGTAGACTACACACACTGAGATGTCTCATAGCAAGTAGGCGCGTCTCCTGAGGTAATACATGATATCACTATGTGTATCTGGGCTGTCATTCCTAGCAATTGATCTTATCAACTAATAGGTGTTTTAGTTAAAAACAAACAAAATACTGCTTGGACTACATTTTTGGTCAAAATAAAAATTTGGTCAAATGATTGTGTAATCAAAGATCCAAGGTACAAGGTACCACTTCCAAATTGATTCTTGAACTTACCCATCAACTGGAGGCACAAATTTCATCACCTTTTTAAAGTCTGACTTGTCACGTTTAGGCTTTGATAATAATTGTGTCAAATCAGCCTCATCATCACTAATAATAACAACCTAAAAAATGATATTTGGATAAATTAAAATTTCTTTAAATTGTACTACACCTTACCACTTGTCGCATCATCTCAAAATCATTGCGATTATTTTCATTTAAAAAATGCAAAACAAAAGGCAATTTAAAATGACCCATAGCAGAATCAGGTAGTTTAACATGTACTTTAAAAAAATAAGCAGCTCCTGAAATTTTTTTATTAGAAAGAAAATTTTGAAGCATCCTTGACGATCAATTTTTTTATGCAGATTTCAGCGAGATTGAAACTCGTACAGGTGTATTCTGGGATTACAAATATATAATAAAAATAGGCTTACCTTGATTTAACTGCAAAACAGATTCATTTTTCATGAGTTCTAAGTAATCTTCAATGCTGAAGCAGTCGTAAGGATATAAGAAGTTTAAGTTTAAAAGGTGAATATTGGTTTTTCCCACATTTTTTACCTCAACGTGAAAACTAAATTTGTTATTCATAAGATCTGCCTCTTGAGGTTTAGCCTAAACAATTATAAATTTGCAAAATTTAAATGCAACAATTTACCGCAAGTACCTGTATAGTATAACATCCAGAGCTAAAATTTTCAAAATATTTTAGGTTGCCTATTTCCATTGGTGTGACAGTAACTTCTATGCCATTTCTGTTTTTAATAAGCCCTTTACTGGAAAAATATGTCAAAAAAAGTCTTTCTGGAAGTTTCATAATACTCACCGATACTTTTTCCATTGCCAAAGGGAAAAATTGAAACGATGTTTAAGGGTAGCTTTATGTTGACTACTGTCAGGGACTGCACAAATTTGGCATTCCTAAATCATTTACATTATAAATAAAATAATAACAGAATTTTAAAAATAAAAAATAAACCTAAATCATTTTTTTAATTAGTCGGAAAAAAGTGAATCATCAAAATAGAAAGAAAACGGAATTTCTAAAACAGCTGAACTGCATTTTTAGATAAAAAGTTATCGTCCTCAATTGATCACAAAATAATATAATGATCCATATAAGATTAGATAAAAAAAAATAAACAAATATTTCAAAAGATTCTAAACCCAAAGGTGTGTTTAAATTAATATTATATTAATTAGTCAACAAAAAGAGAGAAAAATGAACCAAAAATTAGTAAACCAAATATACTTTTTTAGTCGAGAAGCAGCCGATAACCAGTATTTCCTCAAATGTCAATTCGGCGAAATAAAACAATTTTTCAATTAATAACATTAATAACATTAAATGCTTGCCAACAATTCATCATAATTTTTGAAAATTAAATTTTGTATTTTATCCCGTCATCTTCTACACCTATGTTGAATTGTAATGAAAATTACATTATTAGTCATCTCATCAATCATTATCTACAATGTATAAATATTATGCGGATGAGTTTTTATATTATATACTTTACATAATTTTGCTTGCACTGTTTTTATTGACTACTCATTATTGCACGTCTGTGGGAATTTCCATAAGCTGCAAATTTTTTGTTTAATTAAACTAAAAATTTTCGTCTTACTTTTTACTAAAAATACGTTAAGATTAGTAAAAACTAACAATTAAGCAATGTAAATTCCGTGATTGCAATAGACCGAAACATGTTTAAGATTATTGTTAATTGTTAGTTATTGACTAATTTTAATAGTAATAAATAGGCTCAAGTTCTTTTTAGTTTTATTTAAATTTTTTACGATATCACGGCGAAACAAACCAATTTTTATTAATTTTTATTTATGTGTTTATGTTGCATAGAATTGTTTTTTGTAAAACGTAAAGCATTGTTTCAATTTCATTTTTAATTTCGGTCTAGGATAAAATCCGGCAGCCACAATCCTGCTGAACGAAAATCCAGCTGAGTCGAAATCCCGAGTCGGATATCTCTTTTTTATAGATAATTTCGCTAAATAAAAATCATAAACTAACACTAACCTACTAACTTAACTATAATAAATTTTAAACCTGCGATAGAAATTTAGGTAATTTGAGTTCGCACGTATGGTCCGATCCCGATTCTAATTTATCCTCTGATCGCTACCCCATTTTTAACATAACCGAGTTCAAAGTTTATCAAGTGTTGAAGGCTATATTAACTAAAAGTTACATTTATAACTATTTTTTTCAACCATATCTGTATAAGATGTTTAACAAATTAATATATTCGCTTTTCCAATTTGTGTGCCTAGTCTTTGACCTCTAAGGTGAAAAATACATGAATTGTTTCAAAACAAAAACATACTGAAATATTATGTAGGCAGTAAAATAAGTATGAGCTACTAAGACAATCGCTGTTAGCGCCATCGACTGGTTATGCCGTGAAACAGTTTATTTATTTGACCTCTTAACACCAATTTTAATAAAATTAAGTAAACTATTTTTTAAGTTAAAAAGTATGTAGATTTGCAGATTTAAAAAAATGAACTCAGCAGTACAATTTCTGAATAATTGATTTCAAAATATATCCTTTGCAATTTTGCAAAATTGTGGCTATTACTATTTGAATGATCAAATAATCGGCTTTGATTTGTATGTGTAGAATGTTCAACGATGACCAATATTTTCCTACAAAGATTATTGTTGGACAGAGATATTATTATTATTTTGAGGTTCTTATCCAGTGATAAGAAATCGCGCCCCCCCTTAGAACTAAAAAAACATCAATTTTTACACCAAAAATTTCAAAGTATTTTGTTTTTCAAATTCCGTGTTTTAATTGATTACCCGATAACAAAATATCTAAAATATTTAGAGGACGGTTACAGTCTGATATTTAAGAGCGTCGACTACTAAGCAGAGAACCCTGGTTCGAGCCCGAGTGGAGCAAAAACTGTATTCTAATTGTATAATACACCTTAATTCTCAATTATTTTTATTCAAATTAATTTTATACTATAGAACTTGAAGCTACTTACTTCAGTTTTTTTATTTGTAAAAAATTTATATTTATTTGCTTTTTATTTTGACCCCCTTCCCATGGCAAATTTCTGGATCCGGCACTGTTCTTATTACCAATACAGAATTTATTCTTAAAAATCAAATATATAATTTGTTATCGAATAGTTTATTTTGTGTTTGTTTTAGATGATAGTGAAGCAAATGTTGAATATTACAAACTTGATTTGCCTAGAAATGGAATATGGAGTCAACCAAAGTCAAATAATCAATTAAATTCAATTTCACAGGGTAAAATTTAAAAATTAAAGTAGCTGGTGTAGTTCAATCGATGTTTTTTGACTTAAAATCAATCAATATTGGAATTTAAGACTGTATAGTTTTGAAATAAAAGTACCCGATTCAACTCAACTCAAAAAAAATAAAAAAAATTTTACGTTTTTGTGTAGAAATATAAAAATAATTTTTGTAGATTTTTCCCTCTACAATCTGGGGCCTCCACAATCTGTTCTGCACCATTTGATAGTTATTTACACAAAACTAAATACATAATAACATTTTTTGATAATTTTGAAAATGTTTTGCTTATACAAGCATAAAACACTGATAGAATAATGTGTTAGTAAAATTTATGATAAAATAATTTCTTGTCAATACTCAATTTCCCTAGATGATAATAATATTCATTATTTATATCAATTTTAAACAGTTAATTAAATAAGTAGTATATCTTACCGAGGAATCCTCTTGATCGGCTATACGATCTCGATATGGATTCCTTCGATCATAATTAAATATATTCCTCCAGATGGAATCTGCTTCAACCATATGCTGATTGTTTCGTCCATTTGGGCGTCTTCTAGCCATGATGATAAACGATTCTTAAACAAGAAAAAAAATTTAATTGCAAGGTATACAATTACAAAAAAAAACATTTATTTTATTAGCATTTTTCCTATTTTCATTGCAGTAGATTCAGTTGGTAACGGAAGAGTTAGAACTCTTGGTAGCAACATTGATCTGACTGACAATTATATCTATTAGAGTACATGACTCGGTTAGTGTAAAGTCTATTACAGTATAATCCGGTTATATCGATAACGAACAGGAATTCAAATTAACTCCTTATAGCGAACTTCACTACAAACGGATATTACCGATGTAGTACATACAAAATCAAACTTTCTTTGTTTCTCGTTATATCCAATATTATTCGTTAAAACCGGATGAGATTTTAGTTTTTCCCGCGTTACAACTTTAAGGTTAGGTTGACAACTTTTCACAAAGGTGTTAAATCCCTAGATCCGGCACTGTTTATGCCGATTCGGCGCCAAATTATCAGCAGACCAAATTCAATACGATACCTACTATCAAATCTAATTAAAATTTGTAGTATGCGAAGAAAGAATGTCAGTTTTTAAAATGCAATTTTTTTAGATAAAAATAATCATGTTTATTGTTAGGTGTGCCACGGGATGACGTTGGATAAATTTGTTGATTCGACATAATTCTAAGCATAAAATAGCATTTTAAATACATTTTATTGCCAACGTTTGCTCATACTTCACACATGTAAATCCCCCGATGACGTAAACGCGAATGTCATTCATATCAACTTCAAAATCCAAGTTTAAAAAGACTTGAAGAACTCACCTAAATTATAAATATCTTGAGAAACACACGACAGAATTGTCACATTACAAAACAATAAAACTAAAATATAAAACTTTTGGTAACACAATCAACTAATTCATATTTAATGACTACGAAAACGTCAGAACAATACAAAAGGTAGACTGAAAACAACTGAACAGCACATTATTTAGATACGAATATATCCGAACGAGAACGATACATTCAAGAAAACTTGTCGTTTGTAATATATACCAGTGCCGTACGTATAGAATTTAAATTATTTTAATTCAATGCACAATTTTATCATGTTTGCTTAGTTTATTGATTGCAGGGTCGCATTAAGGGTGTGGTTTTGAGGGGTTTAGACCCCCCCCCCCCATGGGTTAAGTAATTCTAAATAATTATTACATTACAAGAATTAATGTAAAATACGGGCATATGGCAACCTTCTTATAATTCCACAACCCTCCCCCATGAGCCACGATCAATGTCTAACTACGGCCCTGATTGATTGTTTTATATAGACGAAGTAGGTGATTTCGTAAGGTGCCGATTTGACGATAAAAAAAAGTTTACACTGCAATAGATAATTTGATTTTAAAATTTTAAGCTTCTATCTGTAATCTGTATGACATGTATGTAAGATAAAACAAATATTAATTATCATTAAGATAAAATTAACTTATGATAATTGTTACTTATTTTTACCCTTATCGGCAGTGGCGTAGTAAGGACTTATTGGACCATTGAACAAAAGTTCAAAATCAATGTCATACTTTGTCTATTTATCCAATATAGAAACAAAATTGAATTTCTAACAATTATACAATTATACTAATGTATTATAAACTACATAAATATAATATTAGAAAGTTAACTTTCATTTTTTCGATAGCCAACAGTGACAAAATTAAAATGAATACAAATTTACTGTGAAACAATCATAATGAAGGTACATATTTTTAACACTCTGGTGGACGGGTGATCAAAAAGTTACACGAGCAGACGAGTGGGGTATTAATATTAATTTATTATTAAAATCATTTTATTAATATTTAAACAATTAAATTACAATTTTATTCTGCAATACAAACCCTTGAATACATTGTTCGTCAATGTTAATTTCTACATCTTTTCCCATTGCCAAAATACCTGGTATTTTAGCAAATTTAGGATTTGTTAATCTTAACGTAGACATTGTGGATTTTATATTTGATAATCTTCCTTCAAGTTTGAACTTAAAAACAAAATTTTATTATTAGCCATCATCTCGGTCGTTCCTTGCCCCTCCCCCTCAACAGAATTGCCCGGACAGGGCCGTCTGACAGACAACTATTTTATTAACAATAACAGAACAAAGGAGTAGTCTGTAAAAATTTTATGAAATTTTACCGAGTTTGGGGTCTAGGGGGCCCCATGGATCGCGGGGCCTTGGGCAGTTGCCCAGAATGCCCAATGGAGAAGACGGCCCTGCTCCCTGAGCTCAAAATTAACCGAAGACTCTTAACCAGAATAGACTCCGAAGTCGGGTCTAGGACTTTTCGTCGCGAGCGTTTCGTCGCGGCCGTTTCGCCGCAGCCGTTTCGACGCGCACCCATTTTGACGCAAGCGTTTCGACGCAAGAATTATTAGACGCAAGACCCATTAACCGCGATCCCTTTCGACGCAAGACCTATTAGCCGCGGCTCTTTTCGTCGCAGAACCTATTAGCCGCGAAAACTAATCTTAATTTAGATAGGTGAATTGAATAATCCGATAAGTTGGTATAATATTTTTCTAGATGCTCGTAAGTAGACGAATTTCATAATAACTCAGGAGAGTTTGGGTATTTTGGGTCCTTAAATTAAACAAATGCTACTTTATGCTTATTAACCGGTTTCAACCTTATATGTATATTGGCCTTCACCAGAATCTAAAAATTGATAATCATAAGAAAAAATACATCAAGACATCAACAACTCACCTACCAACAAGCTACTATTATTGTAACATCTAACATCTAAACATAATTTATAATCAAGCACATTGGCGAAAGTAAAACAATATAAGAACAATAAAAAACTTCAGCAAACTGCAGTCAAAATGTCACAATAAAATCGGACAATATGAATTCACCCTTAAAAATCATAAACACTACACATAATAATTTAGGTATAATCTCTTTCAACAGTTCTAATCTATAAATAAATAAGTACAACATCACACATTCACTCAAGCACAGAGGTTGAAAGACTAATTTCACTTTAAAAAAGAAATTAAAATAAATTAAAAACTAACCTAATATTAATTAAGTAATTTGTTTTAATAAAATAATAAATAGTTTTTTTTTTGCTTTTAAAATTATAAATAATTAATTTTGCGGCTAACAGACCTGCGGCGAATTGATTTTGCGGCCAACAGTTCTGCGGCGAATTGATTTTGCGGCCAACAGTTCTGCGGCGAATTGATTTTGTGGCCAACGGTCCTGCGGCAAATTGTCCATGCGACCAATAAATTTTGCGTTAAAATGGTTATGCGACGAACCGGCTGCGGCGAACCGGCTGCGGCGAAACGGCCGCGACGAAACGCTCGCGACGAACTATCCCATTCCCTCCGAAGTCTAGCCTTTTTTTCATTCTTTCTTTCTTTTTTCCTTTCGTAAAAAAATCGCTGCACGGATATTGGTTTAAGGCCCAATTTGCACTGAAGCTCTAGGCTTATTGATTATTATTGTACCTCGTATTTCGATTCAGTTGTTATGGAAAGTTACAGTATTTCGATCCAAAGCTTGATGTTCATCAAATGGCTGAGTTAAGAAATTCTGCCGAGTCCTGGAGTTGAACCTGAAGTTATAAGTTGAATAAATTCAACTAGTGATCACATCATGGATCACATCAAGCCACCCCTGTTGCTCGAAGGGAGTCCGGCGGCCCTTTCACTACAATTTTAAATTCATTCAATTTATAGCGTCCGGCACGCTTGCACCAGGGCCAGTGCCCAGCTTTGCCCTTGCTAAGTCCCTGTTCTTTACTGTGTACTTTACAATGAAACTATGGAATGTGTAATTGCTGTAGATGAGATGACATCATGTGCATTTGGTAATTGTATAGAGCTCGGATCAAAGTTAATCCAGAATATAATTCAGTTTTTAGCCGATAGTGAGTTAACCCTAAGCTAACTATTTAATTATCATTTAACATATTTTAGGGTTTTAGTTAACCCAGTTAATTAAAGGCTACACATTTTTATAATTTTTCAAAAGTAGTAGAGTAGATGATGTAGATCATCATAGAGCTGCTCTATAAACTTCAGTATTTTGCTGGTAATTATAGTAAATATGTAGTAAAACTTTTAGCCAATAAAAAATTATCTGATAATATTGAAATATTATCGAATCAAATAATAGCAATCTTGGAAATCTCGTTAATCCATTCATGCGCTTAGTAGTTTAAGTAGCTTAATAATTTTTTTTGTATTTAAAATTAAAATTTTGTAAAATCCTTTCTTAGTGTACATTTACATTATAAAATGAAGGTACTGTCAAAATTCCAAAATTCAAAATTACGGTGTAGCTACAGGGCCGGCGGACCCATTAGGCGTAGGCGACCGCCTAGGGCGGAAACTTTTCAGGGGCGGCAAAAGAGGAAAAATTATATCGGCATATTTTTTTTATAAATATGCAGTTAAGTTAAGGAACTGAGAATATTTAAAGTGTATGGTATCATCAATTTAAAAAGACTAAATGCTTTGGATGGATTTTATTGTGTTCGCGTTAGGGGGTCGTTACGAAATTGGTAATGAGGGGCGGCGAATGTAACCTTTTGCCTAGAATGGCAGACATGGTTACGCCGCGCCGGCCCTGTGCAGCTATAATAAAGAGCTCACCCTATGGACACCGACTCGATCATCAGGGCGGATATTATTTCTCCATTGCGATGTTCTTCGGAACAAGACTTTTTTATCTTCACTGACAGAATATATTTTCAGTAGGAGGGCTTTATCATGGGATCAGCACTCTCACAGTTGTTGGCTGAATTTTAGATGAGCCGATACGAAAAGGAGCAAGTGATCAACACACAATTAACTTTTTCCTTAATAAAGTCCTGTTCTGGAGAAGATACGTTGACGACTGCATCCTCTTCTTCAACGGCACTGAGGACGAAGCCATACAATTGATGAGGTTTCTGAAGAATGCTAAAAGCCATAATACAGTTTACTATCGAAGTAGAGATGGAAAAATCACAATTTCCTGGATGTCGCACTCTCATCAGAATTGATCAACACATGACATTCGATATGCATAGAAATCATCCAATCATCCTACCAATCAAAAAATGTTTGCGTTCAAGGCATAGGTATACGTCGACAGAGCTAAGAACCTGCTTTTGGCCACACAACAAAAAGGAAAAGATTTTGACGTGATTGTTCATTTAGCAGTTGCCAATGGATATATTAGGAAGAAAATCCAGCAAAGGTTATACCCCAAACCAAGACCTCTGAAAGATCCAGCAACAGAAAACAACAATAATAAAAATACTACAAACTACCGTACATTGTCCCTGCCCCAGAAAGAAGAGCCAGAGAACTGAAGAGGAACTTCGACATAAAATCTTTCAAGCCCCAACATTGGTAGAAAATTTGTTGACCAACAATAAAGACAGTATTCCCACCGGAAAAAGAAGTGGAATTTACAAACTGCAATGCGGTCAATGTTAATGCTAATTACGTCAACCAGACAGTACGGAACTTGGAAGTCAGGGTAAAGAAATACTTAAATGGACCCAGAAGTTCTCAATTTGGTCATCATTTCAAGTTCAGCAGCCATTCCATAGATACCAATGGTGCAAGAATCCTCTATAGCAAAAATAGAAGAAGAAAGGTGCTTGATCGCCTTGCAGGCGCGGATACAGACCCTGACTCCCGACCAAAGCACTTTATTTTGACCAATTTAAAAATGTTTAAATAAAAAGTAATTTTCTGGGAGATAGGTAAAATCACTCAAAAATTGTCCCTCCTCCCTAAACAAATTCCTGTATCCGCGCCTGCCTCCTTGAAGAACTGGAGATAACCAAGACCTTTAGAGAACCCAAGTGTTGCATCATGAAGTCAGGAAACACGAAATTTAGGCCTGCCTTTTTACATTTTATTTAATTCCGCGCCAGTGGAACATTTCATTTTTGCTTGTGTTTCGTTATCATACTGATAACGGTTTAATTTTGAAAAATTGTGAATAGTTCTTTTATTGTATTAATTTACTTTACAATTTCAAATGTTGGTTGAGCTTTAATGTAGTGGCAAACCGGGGGCTCTGGGGGGTATAGAATACCCCCCAGTGTACTGTTTTCTCTTTGCTTACGCTTCAAAACCCAGGAGTTACTTGCAGGAGTGTGTCAAGCTTCTTCAGAACCTGGAAATCAACAGCCTAACAAGTTTTATTTGTTAGCTCTTCACCTTATATATTATAAAAAATTATAATATGAAAAGTGGGTGATATTGATCACTTTTTCTTATTTTTGACCCTATTTGAAAAACACCCTGGGGCTCGAGCCCCTCTGAACACCATAGTTAAAATGTCATTAGTTATTTGGTAGCCAATGATGGGGGCGAGGGGAAAACCGCTTAGGAAGTTAGGTGTACAAATGAAGTAAAATCTGAGAAAATCCAAGAAAACCTTAGTAAATCTTAGGATTACGGCAGATAAACCTTTTTGTTTTACTTTTTCAACTGCTTCGAAAAGAAATAATAATAAATAAGGAAATCTCATCCTCAGACCTTCCGGACGCGACAGGAAAAAATTAAGGAGCTAAAAACTGAGGAAGTAGAGAAAAATGTTGAATTAATTTTTATATGACCAGAAATGGCTTCCTATAAATTAGAAGACGGTCACGGCTTGGCGCTTGTGTGCGCCTTCCCTCGGCAGGCAATGACAAACCACCGAGGTGTTTACCTAGAGAACCCTCTAAAGAAAAAACAGCAGTGGTCACTAAGCTCTGAAGTAAAGCGAAAGAATCTGAGAGAGATAAATTAGTGACCGTTCCTGCAATCGAGTTGTACATTAACCTTTACTTGCCACACTTCTATGAAGTGACGTACTTGACACACTGGGGTGTATTGCACCCCAGCGATAAAACGTGTTATTTCAAACAATCTATTGAATATTTTAAGTTATCAATTTTTTTTATTGCTTCTCAAAAGCTAATTTTTTGTAGTGATATGGGTTACATGGCAAAAAATTAAATTAAATACTACTAAAAAATTGAAATATCGAAAAAGTAATAAAGTGACAACTTTTGGGGTATTCCATACCCCAGTGTGGCAAGTAAGGGTTAATCAAAGTTTACTCTATAGTCCAGCCAAAATAGTGAAAATAAATGCATTCATTCCGGTAGAGCTAATTTTTTATATGTTGTACGGGTTGATGCCCGGATCAAATTTCAATAATTTTCCAACTATATCGCCCCCTTATGACCCATCAAAACTACTAAATTTTGTTAAAATTTGAAAAATATACCTAAATTCTTATAAAAAAATATGTATAATATTTCCTGAATCTGCGTTTGTGTACTAGTGAAAGGAAATTTGAGGAAATCCCAGGAACTGTTAAGAAATAGGAAATACAAAAAAAAATTTTTTTTCAATATTTTGTGATTTCCTTGACCTTTATAAGGGGTTGTCCTTTAATCACGTGAGGTTCTAACAGGGGGGGAGGGGTTTAGAATAACATCACGATTGATCACGATGGGGGGGGAGGGGATGTTGTGACAATCACGTGTATATTTTCCTACGACCACGTGAAATCCCGAGCGAGCAAATTTATGCCTAAAAGCAACATAACAACAATATTTGGCTCTCAGCTGGCTTCTGGCACTGGACCTTGTGACTCCACTTGTCGCCCCGCTGCCCGCGGCCTTTTGTCTTGCCGTCTGTACTTGAAAAAAAATTTCAAAAAAAAAATACACGTGATGTTGGGAAGGGGGGGTAGGAGTAGCCGAAAACCTCACGACGTATCACCAAAGGGGAGGGGGGGGGTAAAAAAATTGCATAAAAAGCCTCACGTGATTAAAGGACGACCTCTAAGATATCTTGGAATTTTTTTATATTTTTTCGGATTTCTCATTTCTTAGAATTCCTTAATATTCCGAAATTTTCTAGAACTTTCTGATATTTCGTTGGATTTTCTTGAATTTTTCTTTTTCTGGATTTCTTAAGGTATCCTAGAATTTTCCACGTTTTCTTAATTTTTCCTCTTCCTCAAGATTTTTTGAATTTCGTAAAATTTCCATGAATTTATTGAAATTTTCTAAGGTTCTAAAACACTTGCGATTTTCAGGAATTTCACCGAAAATCTTCAGATAGATTTCTCTTCACTAGTACACCAAAGTTTTCTAACGATTTCGCTCTATAGTTTGTTGCTGAGAAACCGAGTAAAAATGGTGATATACGAAAGTGAAGGAAAATCTTAGGAAATTTTAAGAATACTCCAGATGAGCTTTATGTTTTAGCTATTTAAATTTTCTGTAATTTCCTTGGCCTTCCTAAAATATTTTGAATATTCAAAATTTTCTTGAATTTCCCATTTTCTAAGTTTGCCTGGCAAGGACGAATGGAAGGAGAGAGGATAACGGTGTATCTAACCCCCTCTTCATGACAAAAACCAATAAAATCTAAAAAAAAATTTTTAATTTCAAAAATATATTTAAATTCTTATCAAAATATATTTATTTACCCACTCCTCATCAGCCTCACTTACCCCCAGTGACGGCGCCAGGGGTGGCCCAGGGTGGGCACTTGCCCACCCTGTTGATTGGAGTACCCACCCAAATTTTTTAGATGCTAATTTCAATAATGTATATTTTTGAGTTTATTTATAAATTTTGTGTGCTTCTGCCCACCCCAAATATATTGGGCCCAATTTGTGCCCACCCATTTAAAAACTGCTGGCGCCGTCGCTGACCCCCTACATAAACTTTGCCTTGATTTTCAAACTAGTTTCAATCTAAAGAATTTCTATGATTTCCAAAAAATTACAGAGATTTCCAAATAAGTGTACACAAAATTTTCTAGATATTTACCCCTTGGTGAATGACCTAAAACTTGAAAAACTTCTCGTGATCTATTTGACGTAGCAGATCCATTTGGCGGTCAAATTGCAGCAAATTTATTCTAGTTTAAAAGTTGTTATATAGGTTTTTACCTTAGGGGTCGTCATTTAGAAGATACGGGGTAAAAAGTGGCTGGAATTCCCAAATTTCCCAGTTTTGAGAAATTTTGATGATTTTTGAAGAGCTGTAACTCGGAAACTACTGGAGCTAGAAAACTGTTTTTAGTCTCAAATGATATCAAATTTAATGATCTTTAAAAAGCTATGACGTAAATTTTCTGTGAGATGCTTACTTGGAGCGTTATTTGGCAAAAACCGAAAAAAGTAAGAAAATTTTGCTGTTTTTTTAAGATGGAGGCGGCCGCGGCAAAAATTTTTGTTGCGAAATTACTGGAAATCGATCCGGACATCAACGTTTTTAGACTCGAATTTGACTGGACTAGTATTTGGTGATAAAAAATAATAATGAATGAAAATGAAATAGTGTGAAAGAAAAATAGGATTAAATTTCAGAATGTGTGATAATATTATGTTACCCACTGTAGATATATTTATCAAAGATGAACAATAGTAATTGATAAATAGTTTGTTTATAATATTAGCACGTGTGGTCAATTTGTGTTTACGCATTTAGTTATCTTTATGGTAAAAGCGTTGATCAACGGTAAAAGGGTAATAGAGTAAGAAAGATAAATGGAGTAAATGAAATGGTAAAATCTGGTTTTTTTATTATCCATTGTGATCGATAAATTTGTTATTATATTTGAATGTTAAAAGTTTCCCACAACTTTGTTGATGTTTACGTTGTTTTATTGCCAAGTTAATGAGGGCGCCACCAATACTAAGAGGCGACTGTTTGGTGGGATTTCGTCATTGTATATGTATCCTCTTTCGGCCTTATCTGCGATGGTCGCCAATATTTAGTGAATATGTTAAACTTCCATTTTTTTGTTTATAAACAATAAAGAAAGTATTAAAAAGCACCCGATCGGGTTGACGTTAGCAATTGTTTATAATAACGGAGTGAATTTGTATAAATTTCACGTAATATCAAATGTTTAGTGCGTGTGTATGTTTTGTGAAGATAACGGGAAACGCATGCCCAGTTAAAATAATTTATTGTGGTGATGGTTTGATTAGCGGCGTCTTAAAATTTATTGTCTAGTGCATTAAACTATTTTCTTACTTTGATCGGTCAAAATTTTTATATTATTTTAATATCAATTAATGAAGTAATTCTTCAATCGGTCAACAACTTCGCTGACACTCGACCATTGTTAAACTATTTTTATATTTTTAAGCCATCAAAACATTTTTGTTTTTTTTAAACTACATATTATAAACATTTTAATGTAGAGTTACATTAGTGCGGTGTTTGTGTCGGATTCTTGTTTTAAATAAATAAATAAATATGTATGCAAAAGGAAAAGGGTCTGCGGTGCCGTCAGATGCACAAGCTCGCGAAAAGTAAGTCAACATTAATTAAAATTTTTAATTTCTCCTAACTCACATCATTTACTTTTTTAAACCAAAATTACAATTGTCCTCCTTTATTCTAGATTGGCACTGTACGTGTACGAATATTTACTTCACGTTGGAGCTCAAAAAGCCGCACAAACATTTTTATCAGAGGTACCTAATCAAATTTACGCCTTCCTGCTCTCACTTCTTATTATTTTAATTATTACAGATTAGATGGGAGAAAAATATAACCTTAGGAGAACCTCCAGGATTTTTACATTCCTGGTGGTGGTGAGTTCCATTTCCCGTCTTTTCAATTTCATCATACTCAAAGGTGTTTGTTTTTCAGTGTATTTTGGGACCTTTATTGTGCAGCACCTGAAAGAAGGGACACATGTGAACATTCTTCCGAAGCGAAAGCATTTCATGATTATGTGAGTACTCAAACTCAAAAATTATTTTATTACTTTATCTTTTTCGGATCAATACTTAGATACAGAGAGTGTGGCAACACTGCATCTAGTACACGTTATGCCAGGTGGGTTAGCCTTGCTTATTGTGTCATATATCATTGACGTTCGTAAGCACATTTTAAGGGTTCATTACCCTGTTTTTTAAACCTACCATTTTACCATTATTTTTCCTAACTCAACATTTTATAAACTATAACGTCATTCCAAATCAAAACAAATTATTTTCTTTTAACTTACCGCACATATTTTCCTTATCAATGTTATTGCACTTGTTTTTCATACAACAATCACTGTTTATTCTCATATTTCAAATTACTTCAACTATACTCGCTTTCTACAAAGACCAACCCTGCAAATACTTGTGTCCATTTCTTTACTATTTTAGAATTTCACAATTTATTTTTACACACCCACGAACGAAATTTTGCGACCCAAAAATTAGTAATTTAGTTTACATTTTATGTAATCCCCCCCCTCTTAGTATTGCGGCGCTTCCGCATTTCATTTCCGGTGTATTTTAAATCAAGAAATAGCATAAAATTAAAAATGTTACTGGTAAAAATCAGGAAATTTAAGATTTCCATACTTTTTTTAGCACCAAGTCAGAGAAATTAAATTTTCAGTCAGGGAAAACAATTTAATTTAAATTTTTTTTTAATCTTAAAATTAAGATTTCTTTTAGCTTTTTATCTTCCGATTTATCGAAATGTCAGGGAAAACTTTTATTCTTTGTCAGAGAAAACACAAACTTGTATTATTTGTAAGAATTTTGGGTCGAACGTAGAATGTTGATTGTATTTTAATTAAGAAAAATATATGCTCTCTCGGACTTTTTTGTCGGTAATATCATACTGTAATATCAAACCAATTTAAAACATACCAATCTTGAGGTGGTTTTTGCCATGTAAAATGTCGCCATTTGTTTTAGAGTAACTAATTTGCGTGTTATTAAATTAACTCAAAGGAGTAATCCCTTTGAATTTTAGACTTCATGAGATGAACTTTCCTACACAGAGAAAAAAACAATCCTCACAATAATTTTGAAGTAAATATTACATCAATTAGAGTAAATTTTATATCAAATTTAGTAAAATTTACTTCAAAACACCAAACATTTTTCTCTGTGTGAGATTTAACAAAACTTCATTGGCCAAGAGGGGATCGAATTTTTAGGCACTGAAAACTTGAAAATATGCAGATAAACAATCTCGAAAACCTTTAAAGTATTCGCTAAATGCTGCAATAATTCATCAAAATGCTGGATGGCAATTGATTCAAACAATAAATTAACTACTTTTGTAGGTTGAATTTTGGTTGATGTTTCTAGGAATTTTGTTCGAAAACATTTGTTCGACTAGCAGTTATTTGTTTGACTTCTACGTGTTGTATTTAACTTAACTTTTACTTAAAAATAACCAATCAATATTGCAAACAATAATTTTTTTTCTAAATTAAATGATCTTTTCAACATCAGAAGATGTTACTGAAGCATATTTAAACACAGAATTGGCAGTGCCACTTACTTCCGATGTAATAATGGTTGACTCAGATTGATGAACTTGACAACACTTCATTGATTTTGATTAAAATAAAATTAAATAAGCATTAAATAAAATTGAAATAAGCATAAACCATTAATAACTTTTGCTTTACATGGTTCTAAGATAAAGCCTAAATTGAAATATTAGCTTTGTTTCTGCAGTAGTTCGTAACAGTTTGAAGGTGTCAGACGCATGCACAAAGCTAATTGATTCCTACAACTGTTAAACCGTCTTTTTAAAATTAAAAAAAAGACATTTTTAAACCGTTTCAAACTGTTGCAAAAACAAAAGTTCTATTTCGCAATTTGCTAAATATAAACAATTTTAGTAACCAAATGCCTGAAAATTCGATTTTTTGAATTTGTTTACTCGTTATATAAAATACTATTACCTTTTTTAAATTTTTTGAACAACATTCTTTGTATGGCTACCGGTCTAAACAGTCGAGTAGATGTTAATAATAATAAATAATAATACTACGTATTACCATAATCAGAGATAGTATTACTAAGTATGCAAACACATGATTAATGTCAATTTAATATTCCTGTCGGGTCGATAAGCGTTGTGCACATAAATTGTTGCAATGATTTGACTCAAAATTCATTTTCAATATATTATTATTACTATTTGAACGGTTCTGAAAGCATCTTTTTGAGTATTTTATTATTTTGGGCATCTGGGTAATTTATTTTTTTAATTATTCAGTAATTGAGAAAAATTTAATTTTAGATATTTCTCCACTTGAATGGTTATTTCCGGGTATGATTACTATAATACGCGACAGGTTTATTTTATTTTGTCTAATCTCGGTTGTGTAAACAAACATTGATTTCTACGTTGTCATTCTTATTTACATCACATTTTGCCATTTTGTTATTTTTTGAGTTATATTTAATATTTTGTTATTATAAATGAATCCAAGTTGGAGTAAAATTGGATTTCTTGCTACGAAATACTTATAAAAATTTATACGAAAGAATTGCGAGCTATGATCGTAATTATTTATTTGTTTAGTGCACCTACTTACTTGGTTTACATCGTAAACAGAAAGTGATTCATTATACCAAGTGGCGAATCTTTTTTTGCAACCCAAAGCTAAATACTGTGGCTCACAGAATTGATGGCGCAGTCCTATGCTAGCAATGTAATTTGTACCTTTTCAAGACTATTTTTGACACATAACAATCGATTTCACAGCAAAACTTTTTAGACATTTTTTTTTGCAAATTTCATTGTCTACAATTTTGTTTATATATATTTTTCCATTTTGTCGTACCATTTCTCAGTTACAGTGATTTAAAAATTGCTCTGTAAAATACAAAAACTATTGTCATCTGTATTTCAGAAAAAATAGAAAAATGTATATAAACAAAATTGTCTAAAAAGTTTTGCTATAAAATCGATTGTTATGTGTCAAAATTAGTCTTGAAAAGGTAAAAATTACATTGCTAGCATAGGACTGTGCCATCAATTCTGTGATCCACCGTATATAGTTATAATCTTGTAATTAGTAATAAAAAATGAACGGGGGAATGAAAAGGAACCAGTTACATTTTGGACCTTAGGATTATAAAGTGGCTACTTGCTTTTCAAAGCTTGCTTGTAAACTCCGCTGGCGCCGAGGGATTTAATGGGTAATACAATTATTAATGCCCGATTGCACCACCTATCCTTAAAATTTAAGTTTCACTCAAATCTTATTCCGACCAATGGGCAATTAGTGTGCAATAAAACAGGATGGGGTTTAGCGATTTAAGGGAAGCTTAACATTTAAGGATAGGTGGTGCAATCGGGCATAAGGGAATCGTGTGTGGATAATGTCACCGAAATGTTAAATCGAGTAACAAATTATGTACATGAGCGATCAATGACCACTTTACTCCCAAGTTATATAGTATACTATTTTATACGCTTTCGAAAAAAATGATCAATGTATCGAAAGACAGGAAAATTAAATTTAAAATCCTGTTTGAATGAAGTAATAGTGTTATCCTTGCTTGATAAAAGTGACCTATATCAACAAAATATCTTAGATGACTAGACGAGTATGTGACAAATGCACTAAACATTGCAATAACCCATTGATGTAATTAAATCAATAAAATCATAATAATTACATAACATCAACCTGTTGTTATGCATTGTCATTTGTTTGTTTATCCAAAATTATAAAAAGTAATTCAAAATAAAATTATCTTTGCATAACTCTAGGTTAAGCCCGTTCTTCCAACGCTTTTCAATTATACAATAAATCTACTTATGGGAATCTAGTTAATCCATTCGCGGCCGGGCCAGATCCATGGTCGGACATGGTTGAACACAGACACAAAATTAAAATTTTGTAATATAAACGTTTAAATTAACTAAAAGCATATAATTTAAGAAAAAAAATTCCAGTCAATCAATTAAATGCTTCTACGGTAATCTTGTACACAAAATCAAAAACAAGTTTAAAGTTTAACTTGACTAGGAAATATAGTGCATTTCAAATTTCTTTGAGGAATTTTAGTAATTTTTGAACTAAAACTGTCTACTTTATATAGAAAAAATTGCAAGTCAAATGATTCATTGATTCCAGAGTAATCGTGTATACAAAGATTTCGTGATTTCGAATACTTGAATTACTTTTGCCTCCGTATATCAATTCAGCATATCCTGTTCTGTTTCCATTTTTGTTTTTCTTCCCCCTTTTAAAGTAGTCGATGCTGTCAACCCTGTTGCTTTGTTAATAGTATTTTACGCCATAAGTTAAAAACAAGACAGATTACTGAATGAGTAGATGTGTACAACGTAGGAATTAGGGAAATCTTTTAAATATTGCTAATTTTTAGTCTTCTTTAGTTTTATTGTTATCGATCACTACTGAACATGTTATTTTTTTACCACATCTTTTTCTTTAACGATAAAATTGAGTATCGAGAACCACATACTACTCGTCTCTCTAAACAGGCATTAAACTAGCTTTCGTACCAGTCTTCGTACTGGTTTCATTACTTTATTTTGTCTCGAGTTAAGCCATCAGCACTGAACTATTTGAGCCCAGTTATAAATATAAAAATTAGAGATTGAAGTAGACCTATAAAATCCCAGATAAAAGATTTTGTAAGGGTAGGGTACACAGGTTTCACTTATTTTTTGTTTAAATTAATATTATATCTTACAAATTGAAAAACAGTTTTATAAAAATAACAGGTGCATTTTCCACTAATTGGATATTTCAAAGTGATATCTTCAGGGGATTCTTATGAGCTCGAAACATAAAAACATTCTCCAAAATATCACTTATAAATTTTATGCTGGTATTTTTTAAATTATTTGGGAATGCACTTCTTGGTTTTTTTTTTCCTCCCTTAAATGCCTCTTCTCTTGAATCGAATTTTGTGACTATGAATTTTGTACTGAAATTTTAGTAAAAATAAGAACGTTGACTGTATACTGTTCTATCGATCGCACAAAGAAAATTTACCTAATTTTATTTTGTAGTCTTATGGTATACATAGTTTAGAATTGAAGTTTGCTATAAGTATCTTAAGTTTTGTGCAAACTTATTGGAACGTGACGTCGACGTTCTAAAATGAGCATATATTACGCTTCATAAAATTTTTACATTTTTATGTATCGCTCCAGTTCTCACACATTTTGTAAGAAATTCCATCTTTTAATCGTTTAAAATATAAGATGATTACTTTTGATAAACCATTGGGCACTAAACTAACAATGATTTTAACATTTTCGTTCTTTTGCTGATGCATAGTGTTGCCATCTATCGTTTTTAAGTAATATTAAATATTATTTTGTGTAATTTGTTGAAAAATTAGTATATACTTAATATTTCTACAAAATATTTGCTTAACACTGTAAAAAGAAAAGATTTAATGCCTCACAGTGATTTTTTTATATTATGTGTAGTTAGTATATATGAAATATATTATTACCTAATCCTATTTTCAGGGTTTCGTCAACTCCGGATATGGTGTTAACGGAATAGCTCACGTAAGTAATGAAATTTTCATTAATAAAAAGTAATTGCTTTATCAATAAGTATGTGTTTGCTGTAATTCTTCGGTTTCCCATATGGGAATTGCACCCATAGAATTGTCCATTGTGGTTTGGCTTTCTTTGATAGATTGTAGCCATACCTGTAAGGGTCATAGTTTTTTGATTTGACTAAGGGATCAGTGTTTCTGTCCTTCTCTCCTTCCGAAAAAATTGTGGCAACAGCAGAATTGAAAATTTGTTAAACGAAAAAGTAGTTAGTCACAGTTTCAACACAATAAATGTTATTATAATTGATAACTTTTATGATTATTAGTGCAATTTTTCAATATCGTTCACCATATTTTGTTCTTTTTTTAATTGCACTGTTTAGTTTATCAAAAAGCAATTTTATTCGACCTTAGTGGTACCCCGTTACTCCGACCTTTCGAAATGTCCCCCTTCTCTTTGATAAAAGTTATAAGTTTTTATATTTGGCTTTTCTGGGAGAAATTGAGATCATACGGATCAGGTTAACGTTTTTGCCTTAGTCGGGAAGGTTATCTACATATAGATTTATATTAGTAACATTAAACAGTGAAACAGTAGGTCTCTCATACTTAACCTTAACGATGAAGTATATTTCAAGAAAAGGTGGCTTATACCTTATCCCAGCAATGGCTGTGGTTAATTATGACTTATATGGGGATTCTCAAATAACCTATTAATCACGAATTTCTACATAAGATACAAACTCAACAGCCTAAATTTTTTATTTGTGTCTCGGTGGGAGGGATTTAATATCACACTTTTGATTTAACTTTGTTAAACAATTCTCCGTTTCTAAAATCACTTTATTTTATAGAATGCTGGTCCAGCTCCAAGCCCCCTTGGCCAGATGCCTCAAAATGACGGAATGCCTGGAGGACCAATACCCCCAGGATTTTTTCCAGTAAGTTAAATTGAAAATTTGAAATAAATGAGCTAATCGTGGTCGTGTTTTTAAGAATTCAACAATGAGGCCCTCACCGCCAACACATCCTTCTAACCAACCTTCGCCACATTCACAACCTCCTCCTCCACATTCTCAAATGATGTCATCACAACCATTTTTGGGCCCACGTTATCCAGCTGGACCTCGACCAGGAGTAAGAATGCCCCCTCAAATTGGTAATGACTTTAACGGGGTAGGTTCTATAGGTAAAAGTTTAAAACATTTATTATTTTGGTTTGTATTTTATAGCCGCCTGGTCAACCAATGATGCCTAATAATATGGATCCATCGAGGCAAGGTATGTTGTTATTTACTAATATCTTTTTAAAATAAAATAACTAAATTCATTATTAAACCAATTGTTTTTTTTTAATTTTGATTAAATTAATAAACCATCATAATTAATTGCACAAGCATGAAGCCAAACCTTGTAATTTTGCCTCATGTAATATGCATCTGTTTCTGTCTCCAGGTGAAGGCGGAGAATTTGTAGGTTGGCAAGGTAGGCAAGTGTGCACCTTCACCACTACACTCCGTATGCATACACAATACATTACTTGCTTTGCTTATTTTCATATTAACTATGCCAGGTGGTAAACGATCAGTAAAACATTATTTTTACACTGAAAGGGAAAAATTTTATTTTATTTCATTTCTGTTTGAGTTTAACACAGAAAAAATCGACTAAACGGATAAACCCAAAATTGGACTTATGTTGGGTTCAATAATCTCAATAAGAGAGCATTGAGAATTATAAAAAAATTACTTACTTAGTTATATACAATTTCAACATATTATCGTATAAGCCGACTAAGCCATTGCCTTAGAGAGTTGAATTCAAGGAGGCGGTTGTCCGAACATAACAGCAAAAAATAATAGTACCTACATTTGTTCAATTTGTATCAATGGAATGCAGGAAAATTAGCTTTTAGTTTTTTTATGCACATAGGGAATAGACAGATCTTTTGATTTTAAATTTTAAAGTGAAATAAAAAATGTATTTAGACTGATTATTCATTATTTGATTAGTATATTCACATAGAAATATTCTATTTTATTAATTTTATTTTGAAAAATGTATTTACCAAAAAAAAATCGAATTTGAAAGAGAAAAAAGTTGAGACAGGGCGTGAAAAGTTTGTAGCTTAGGTTTGAAATTGAACAAAAATCTATTTATGCAAATAAAAAAAAAATTTTTACTTTATTCGAATATCGTGTCAAGTAAAAATTTTAGATTAGATTTTAAAATTGCTTAGGATTTTGTAATTTTTTACCATCTGGTATATTTTTTTATTGGTACTAGCTAGCATGCTGGTGTCGTTTTTTGCTTAAGTAGTTTAGCATAAATGTAAATTTAAAATTAGGGGCTACATTAGTTAGTTACATATATTTGCAACAGGCCCTCCAGGAATGAATCCTATGAATCCACGTATGAATCCACCTCGTGGACCTTCTATGGGTCCACTAGGGCCTGGATCTTACGGTCCCGGTTTAAGAGGACCGCCGCCTAACAGCAGTCTAGGTCCGGGAGGTCCAATTCCACCTATGTCAATGACAGGCCCTGGAGGTCGTCCACAATGGCAGCCAAATACATCTACGGTAAGTAAATTAGAGGATAAAATATGATGTGGTATTAAAAAGCAATTTTAGCCGATGAATTATTCGTCTTCGTCGCCGGGAAATTACGGTGGTCCCCCTGGTTCGACGGGGCCACCGGGTCCAGGAACACCAATAATGCCCAGTCCTCAAGATTCTTCCAATTCGGGTGGTGAAAATATGTACACATTGATGAAACCTGCGGTTGGTGGAAATATGTCTGGGGAATTTCCGATGAATAGTGGTCCAGAAGGGGGTCCTATGGGACCGATGGGTCCTAATTCGATGGGGCCAGTGTTAAATGGTGACGGAATGGACGGAATGAAAAATTCTCCTGCAAATGGTGGACCTGGTACGCCTCGTGAAGACAGCGGTAGCGGAATGGGCGACTACAATTTAGCAGGATTTGGCGGTCCGGGTGAAAACGTGAGTACAAAAAATAATTAGGACAGGTGCTTACGCTTTCGTAGACTGACACTTAACCACTAAAAGTCGCTCTCCTTGCAGGACCAAACGGAATCGGCCGCTATTTTGAAAATTAAAGAGAGCATGCAAGAGGAGGCCAAGAGGTTTGAGAAAGACTCGGATCATCCTGAGTATTTCATGCAATAATTTCCTCGCTGACCTTTTTGGCTGGTGGACACCTCCACCTCTCTCCTTCTTAACCTACTAACCTCGGCGATGGTGTGCTCTTACTATCCTCAATCCGTGGTGCCACAAGCACGTCCAGTTTTTATTGTTTCACTCTGACTACTACTAGTCATGGTATTTTCTGTTTTCCAGATTTTCCTTTGAAGATGGAAAACTAAGGACGATGATATTGAAGAAGGTATTACTAACTTGAAGTATTAAGTTATGTTCCTGGATTGGCAAGCAACTTGTTTCTTCTCATATCTCCAATTAATGGTTCTATTGCCTAGATGGGATCTTACTGTATCTTACCTATTTACGTACTATGAAATTCACATGAAATAAGCGTGTTAGGTTGACGACACGCACATAAAATTGTTTTTACTTATTATTTAATATGGTGATTTATGTGAGCATTTCGTGCATTTTAACTTGTTTATTTAACAAAACATTTGAACAATCATAAAAGATCTCAAATTTATTAGTTATATTTGTGCAAATTTTGAAAAAATGATCAGTGACTTAAAAATGTAAATTAGTATAAGATTGTTGATATTAAAGATCTAAGAAATTTTATATAAAAAGCATTTGTTAGAATTAGCACTTTTTATTTAGAAAATAAGTACAAAAATGTTACTTTATAATTAATTGAGCACAACTTTAATTAGAAGGTAAATTATTAAGATGTGCATGAATTTCATAGTACCTATTTAATGTGTAACATTCCTCGTTGAGGCAGATGAATTTGTTTTTATATTTTAAGTTAAAACTTGTTCTTCAATTGACTGCTTCTTGTGGTGTCCAAATAAATCACATTTATACTTAAAGCAATCGATAGAAGTATTCTTATTCATTCATCATTCATTCTATTGCAATTTTGTTGTTTTTCTATTTGCCTTGTACTACACAATTCAGATTTGTATTATAAACTATAATATAATGTCTTGTTGATTGTATTTTGTGCTAAATCAAATTATTACTGTTTTATTACTTATGCACTTTTTTATTTGTTAAAATATTATCTTCTGCAATTGACATTGCATTTAGAATAAGGTAACTTAATTTATGAATTCTATTCTTTAAAAAATAAATATTTGATGATTTTGTAATTCTTTTTTATTGCATACATAATCCTTTCTTTTCTAAACTCTAATAACTTTAATTTTCTTCTCAAAATATTTTCTTTCTACAGATCTTTCCTATCGGTATTGGTGGTGCAAATTTGGATTTTCCAATCGACTCAAAAACTGCATTTTATGATCAAGTATATAATTTTTATTAACTTTAACACAACTATTTTCCAAACACAGAGGTACTTCAGATATTCAAGTTCTTTACTTGAAGATCAGATATAATTTAATAATTTGTATATCTTTTCATTTGCAAAAGGCTTCCAGATAGTAATGTGTTAATCAGAGCTTTGATGGTGCATGTAGTAGAAGAGATTTGGAAGATTTAATTGACGAGGCAAAGGCTGTTTTAAAAAATTATCAAACTGGAAATCATTAGTTACTTTCATGGAGCTTTTTTGCACTCGATTTGAAGGTTAGTTTAAATCAACTTTTTATTAAAAATTGAAAAATCACCCTGCATTTACAGCACAATCTAATATTCAAATATTTTATGCTCGTGGAAGGGTGGTCGCTTCATTACGGATAATTACGCAAGCTAGCAAAAGTTTTATTCGATTTTAAATTTGACGAAACTTCTACGATAGACCCTGATGTAGAATATAATTCCAGTCGAGGTGGATTGATTTAAGAGATGCTTGGAGCGCAGCGTAGGGTCAGTTTTGGCTGGCGTAACCACGGCACATAGATATTTGAGGACTGTTGAGATATATAAGTTAGTAAAGGAGATCTAGTTCCTCCAATATCCATCTACCCTCATCCATCTAAATATCTATAACAGATGACGTTTCATACATAAATTCCTTCTACTTCCATATCAAACGTTATTTTGAAGTTAGGATTTTATCTTACTGTAACATCGATTTTCTACTTTATTCCATATTTCCACACGAAAATGTTATTTTTATCATATTATGTAAGCGTCCGAGTACCATTATTCCTCCCAGTTTCAAGAAAATTGAAGTTTTACAGGTAAAACGCAATCATTCCGCTTTTTTTTTAGAGGGCCGCGGGGGGTTGGTCAAATAGAAGACATTTTCCTTCAAACATGGAAATATATACCGGACAAAAAGTCAGCCCGCCAAAAAGAAGACTTGTCCAGGAAATACCGGAGTTTGGCAGAGGCCTAGGTATAGGTATCTACTCTACCCGGGCCAGGCCAGGTGCTTTATGAAATTTCAGGTTTGTTATCCGCTATAATTGTTAAGGGAAGCGCAATGAAGATGTTAAAGATTGCTTACAAACTCTAAATATATAGTTTCTTCACTTCCAAAAACCTTTGGCTAGAAACTCACACTTGGATGGGCGACCGATTCTAGAACATTACGTATTCCCGCAGCCATACTAATCTGCACATACGAAATTAGTTTATATATTCTTTTGTTTGTTTATTATAATATAAAATTAAAATTTAGAACCGAGTTTACTCCAAAAAATTGTAACTCTCTGTATAAAATATGACGCCCGGTCGAGATAGCAATTAACCTACTTTCGTAGCTTATAATTTAGCTACTTCAATTTTAAAGAAATTTATGGAGTAGGTACATAATATATTATTAACAATAAATCGATTGCTTAGGGGTGTTTGATTCAATAATTATCTCTCGGCGTTGTGCTATTATATTTGGCAACATTGTAAATAATTAAAATTGACAGTGTTTAATTTGGAGTGAAATAAATTAAAAATTCAAATATAAATTAACCACTCATTAGTTTGTTAGTACTTTTTTTTATGTAAACAAAAACCTTAAATTTAATATTTCAGTTATGGATCATAATGTGGAGAGCGATTATAAAGGTAGCGGACAAGAGGTGAATATTAAAGAACAATCGGAGTCTAGAAATAGTATTAAAAGTACGAAAAGTGATAAACGTACTGGAAGTATTAAGTCAGATAAGGATGTTCATTTTTCAACCTCCGAAAAGCAGGATTCCTTTAATCAGAAAATTGGAATCGATCCCAAAGTGCCTCGGAAATTCATAACAAATTGGAAACAGGCTTGTGATCGTACAAGAGATAAAACTCGTGACTTGTTAAAAAGGTGGAGGACACTGCCAGAATGTGAAGAAAATGTTAAATCTATGGACAAGTCCGAAATTCGAGAAGATCACTGTGGGTGGAGCGTTCATGTTTGGAGTAAGACTTAAATTTTTGTTAATCAAAATTTATATGAATCTTTTTGTAGCCACTTGGGTGGATCGGTTTAGTATTGAAGCTTCACAATCTTGGGAAGAAGAAGATATCTACCAGTTAACTCCAATTCAAATTAGTAAATTTACACATTTCTTTACATGTCTTCTTGATCACGACAGAGACGATTTAGTAAGCGATCAAGATTTCGAAGCTTTAAGTGAGGCAAGTTATTTTAATAATGGCGGTTAACAATTTGATAAAATTACTGTTTCCACATGCTTCTGTGGATAAGTAGAGGTTACGTCATTTTGCCGATTGGTCTGTTAATTCGGCCGAATTTAATATTCTGCAACAGGTAGAACGAGGATTTATGGAAACATTTTTAGAAGATATTGTCGATGAAAGATTAGGTATGCATTGAATCACTTTTGTGCCTTCTTTCTTCAGTTCTTTTCAACTAAAAAATAAAATTTGGAGTCTCGGTGCCAGGCAGACACAACTTTTATTTTTATCTTGGATTAAAAATAGTTGGTTTATTCTTAAAAAAATTGTAAATACTTAAAACTTCTCATTTCATTTTAAGTTTTGTAATACAAAGGCATGCATAATTTTTGCAAAATTATCACAAATTTGAAGCACACGAAGAAATCTAACAAATTTATTTTTTTTTCACAGCACTAGTCTTCATTTTTTAAAGTTTATTTCTAAAATTTGTTTGCATTTTTTTAATTTTTTTCACTGCAAGCAATTAAATATACTTATACGGAATGGAAGACAATGCATGACTAGATGTTTGATGAATCCAAAGAGGTATGCGAAATTGTGGAGAATTATGATTAACAAATAGAAGCATGTGGCTTGGTTGCTTACTTCAAGTGAGATTGCAGTTTTAAAGGTACGTACATTTTTAAAATTGCATGGCACTTTTTCCACACTATTCTCTTATTGTGGAAGTCTTTATTAGGCTTTTTCTTTGCAAGTTAGCAGAAAATTTTAAAAACTTGCAAATTTGCATTCTTGATAATCAAAACTCTTACCTTCTTCATTATCGTCCCCCACACTCTCCGAATCTATTCTTAAAGTATTTTAAAAGATTATCAGTATACTTTTCTACATTGTTCCCGGAGTAAGCTGATGCGATGAGAATGGAATATGGACAATATGATCTATGCTTTTGACATGTATAGGCTGAAGCTATTAGCCATGCTAAGCCATCCATGGTTTAATTTTGTAATGTAATTATTTTGTTTGTTTCTTTTTACAAATTATTTAATCTAATTTAGGCTGCCACCACTAGAGATCATTTGTTATGGAAAGGATATCATAGAAATACTTATATACTTACTTAAAGTTTTGCTTTGGTATCATTTTTAGAAGGGCCATTCCATATCAAGTGGTCCAGTCTTGTCGCTTGACCATTCTAAGAAAAATAGATTTTTTTGTGAAAATATCCTAACATGTTAGTAGTACTAAATGACCATTATTTTAATTTTATTGTCTTTTGTTTTTGTGTGAGGGTCATATTTGCTTTGCAATGTGCGGTAGTTTTTGCAATTGTAAGGGTTTACCGCAACCGAAATATTTCAGCTCTCGTTTGTGCTATCAAGATGAGGAAAAAATTGTTTTGAAATTGTTGAAATTGAAATTGTTTAAAAAGAACCAGACTACAAAATTGCTCGTTACATATTTTTACTTAAAATCAATCCCAAAGGGTAAAATTGCAGCCTCAATTCTTATCTGGTTTTTTAAGAAAATGCCATTTTTGAAGAGAAGTTTATGCATGAAAGGAAAATATCTCAAAGTTAAATTATTTTTTAAAGAGATGGTAACTAGCTGAAATCATACACCAAATATTAACCCTAAGATTTACTCCTCTTTTTTTCTAAAAATTTTCAAAGTTTAAGCGGATTCTACTGTATACTGTATTCATTTAGCACATGCAGCTGATGTAAACAATGATCACTGCGTGATATCCACATGCTTGCTTTATATTCAATTGCGATTGGATGTTCATAAGGTCAAGACAACCCTATATACCATGATACTATAGTATCATGCCCATATACCGTCTGTACTTACAGTTTTTCATTGTAAGTAGGTGCATATAATTTTCACATGGCGTTTGAATTTCTAAAAATACAAGGCAACCTAGATTAGTCCCTCTGTCAAGTTCCTCCCCATAAATGTAAAATCTTAATTTTACAGGAGAGCATTTTAAAGTTTGTAATGTGTGTGCTCTTAAGTAGAATGTCAATGTATTTTGTTGAAATTTAAAAAAGAATCGATATAATTTTTGCAACTTTCGTTTTTGTAACATTAAGATTAGGTATAGTACAGTCAATTTCCACAAAAAAGTAAAAACTGGGATTTTGTGGGTTACGATAGTTTACGTAAGAGGTGTCGATTTGTTATTGTCCACTGCATGTGCTAAATGAATAGAGTATAGTTACCATCTCTTTTAAAAAAATAATTAACTTTGAGATATTTTCCCTTCATATGCATAAGATTCTTTTCAAAAATGGCATTTTCTTAAAAAACCAGATAAGAATTGAGGCTGCAATTTTACCCTTTTCGATTGCTTTTAAGGGGGTCACCCCGTGTGATTGCCGATTTATTTAGCTTTCCTTTGAGATTTTATTTTGACGAACAATAAAAATATATAAGTTTCAATTTTTTACTCTGTATTTATTGATATTTCAACAGTAAGCCAGAATATTTTCAGACCAAAATTTTCATTACATCGTGTGTTGCGCCACTCCAAAGCCACCCATGTTGAAAAAACTGGCCTCCACGATTCCAGCTGATCGGATTATCTGAAATCAAAAATCCAAATGGCATTTTAATCTGTAAAGCTGTGGCTATCGAATGAACTAGAATCATTCCAAAATATTGAAAATTGAAGAATTGGCGAATAATTAATTAAATAAAATTAATGAATTTTAAATAATTAATTTTCAAAAGCATCTCAATTCTTCAATTTTCAATATTTTGGAATGATTCTAGTTCATTCGATAGCCACAGCTTTACAGATTAAAATGCCATTTGGATTTTTGATTTCAGATAATCCGATCAGCCGGAATCGTGGAGGCCAGTTTTTTCGACATGGGTGCCTCTGAAGTGGCGCCACACACGCTGTGATGAAAATTTTGGCCTGAAAATTTTCTGACTTACTGTTGAAATGTCAATAAATATGTAGTAAAAAGTTGAAACTTCTATATTTTTATTCTTCGTCAAAAAAAATCTCAAAGAAAAGCTAAAAAACCGACAATCACACGGGGTGACTGCCTTAAGTAAAAATGTATAACGAGCAATTTCGTAGTCTAGTTCTTTTTAAATAATTTCATTTTTTTCTCATCTTGATAGGACAAATAAGAGCTGAAATATTTCGGTTGCTGTAAACCCTTAAAATTGCAAAAAATACCGCACATTGCAAAGCAAATAACAAAAGACAATAAAATTGAGATAATGGTCATTTAGAACTACTAACATGTTAGAATGTTTTCACAAAAAAACTCAAATTTTTTAAAATGGTCGAACGACAAGACTCTACTACTTGATATGGAATGACCCAGAAGTCCTAGATTTAAACTTTTGGGAATCATCGCTTCAAAATAAGAGTTTTGATTATTTAAATAATGTACACATATTTAAAATTGTTTTATAACTTTATTAGGTTTTAAAGTAAATAATCAAATGTTCATAACTCGAGAAGGATGGTTGCATAAATGGGCTCAACTCATATCAGGTTCAAGAAACCTTACTGATTTTCCTATATGGTTGCAGTATTTGGTAAAAATTCTCTTTCAAGTTATTAACAGAAGTTGTGAGTGATTGAAAAATAAAAGTGCAATTTATTTTTTAAAATGTTTTAGGCTCTGGAATAATTTCGAGAGATGAACTAAGTTCATTTTACTCTTCGGTTTTAGGATTCGATGCAATAAGAGTAGGAGAAATTTTAGATATGGCATTTCAAGCTATGACATCGGTAAGATACATTACAATTTTGGATCTAATCCGTTGGCTATGTACCACTGACGCGCACGAATGGATTAATAGATATTTATTAATTACTGAATACCTTTGATTAATCCAATAATGCTTGTCAGATAACGAATAAGGTCAATAATTTCATTTGAGATTTCAAAAATAATAATTTTTAGAATGGAGATCATCCACTGGGTTATCGAGCTTTCCGTTTATGCTTTTCGAATTATTTACTGGCAAGATACCCGAATGGTTCGGGACAATTTGTTTTAGGATTTATGCCATCACCTATGTCAACTGCGTTATTTCCTGTAGATTACTCTGCTCTCAATACACAACCAGAAGATCTTGAGCAATATTCACCAGATCATAAATCAAACAGACGTAGCATCATAGTGTGATTGGTACTAAAAATTATTTTAAAAATTGCTTGCAAAACTTGCAACCACGCATATGCTGTCCACAAATTACTGTCACATACTTTCATCATCACAAGTGCACCTTCTAAAATTGCATTCTAAAACTATGTGATACTACTTCATAATTCTTTTCACATTTATACCAACGTAAAAAAAAACTAAAACCAGCAATAAACTTAAACTTTAAAGTAATTGTTTTCGCGAATTATGATTATTTGAACTCATTATTAAATAATTAATCGAATGCTCAGGATGAATTTTAGTAATTAAATTTTCTTATTGTTAGGTCTTTAGTACAAATTGTAGATTAAATTACGTATTAGAAAATTATTGCACAATTGTCGAAGTTAGAAAATTAAGTAAGGAATTGATTTACAAAATTGTTTGAATTTTGTGTTAAATTAATAAATGATTTTACACAAATTGAAAAATTTATAATTTTAGTTATTAGCAAAGAATCTTTTTAACATTTTAATCTTATATCTAGGGTGAAACTATATCAGTATGTTGACATGTCATTAATTTTCTAGTTTTCTATGATGAAATCATAATTTAACATAAATTGTAAAATGTTGTAGATTCTAAAAATTTTGTTTGACAACATTTGTTCAACTGCATTTGTT
Source organism: Cantharis nigra (assembly GCA_958510845.1). NCBI lineage: Eukaryota > Metazoa > Arthropoda > Insecta > Coleoptera > Cantharidae > Cantharis > Cantharis nigra. Next base: position 25,257,201 of record OY294034.1, read on the forward strand.
TAACTTGACATTTATGCGACTGACCATTTGTTCGACTTAGACACATAAAACAAAAAATATCATAACTTATGTGAAATTTTCTGCTTAAACTACCTTAGAAAATGTGGAAAAAGCTATTTATTTCAAACTTTCAATTTTTGGGCTAAAAAAGTATCAAAGGAGTTTAGTTTTGATACATAATATTATATTTTTACTGATACATGCAAATTAACTTGAAATTTCTTATTTTAAATTCTTTTCTTAACTTCTCTTTTATGTTTTCCTAATACTTCAAGAATGTGGAATCCCTTAAATGGACTTCACACATTTTTGTAGGAATGCATTAGTAGTTCTAAGAAGCACAAAAACCAGTGCGAATAAAAGAATGGGGTTAATAGGGTAACTACCTCCCCCTCCCATGACCCATAAAAACAAAATCTCTAAAACGGTGATAAAATTTGAAAAATAGATCTAATTTCATATTATCAAAATACATATCATATGGGTCATTCCACTAAATAAAATCACTTTTACGGGGAGACCCCCGTCGATTTTATTCAAACTTTGTGAATAAGTTTTCTACATTATAAAAAACATGTCCTGAAAATTTTGGCCCTTAATATGCAGCTATTTTGCAGTTATGATTTTTTGAATTTTTGAAAATTTTTTTACACTTTTTCATTAATTTTTTTGAAGTAGAAAACTTTTTTAGAAAAATTGGAAAAAGACAGTTTTCTCTAAGAAAAATTCTCAGCTATTCAATGAATATATTCATTTTTTGTCATACATAACAGAAGACCCTTTAAAATTCAATTAAAGTGGAAAAAACGGTTTTCCTCACTGTGCAGCGCGAATTACTTCAAATTTGATATTTTTTTCTGAAAGCTGAGAGGTTTTCCCACAAAATATGTCATTTTCACGATGTGCATATTTTTGGTTTACATACAATTAAATAAAATGTAAACTTTCTACAATTAAAATACCTTTATTTTTCATCTAATCAATGATTAGATTTAAATTTAAATAAAAAGTATGCATCAGATCGTGAAAAATGATGTATTTTGTGGAATAATTCTCACCTTTCAGAAAAAAATATCAAAGAAGTTTTTTCCACTTTAGTTGATAAGGGTCTTTGGTTACGTATGACAAAAAAATGAATATTTTCATTGAAAAGCTAAGAATTTTTCCTTCAAAAAATTGGCTAAAGTTTTCAGGAAATATTTTTTATAATGTAGAGAACATATTCACAAAGTTTGAACAAAATCGGTTGGGGGTCGCCCCGTAAATAAAGTGATTTTATTTTCCTTCTTGTTTATTTACCCCGAAGAAATATTACGTGCCGTATTAATAAGGTAAGTTTACGAACTACAAACTGTATCGACGCACCTTGAGCATGAGTTGAATTTATTATTATCTGCGCTTAATAGAAAAGATTTGCACCTAATTCGGATTAATGATGTAAGTTGAGGTTTCCTTTTCACTTAAACTAGAAAGGTAGCATCCGAGTTCCACCTTGTTTTTATTTAAAATGGTACCTGAAAAATCAGTTCTTTTATCAGTGGATCTTTTGAATGGTAGCCCCCTGGTTCAAATTATTTATACATTTATTAATTTTATCACCACCCTGTATAAAGTAGTTCATTGCGACACTTCCAGTGGATGATACATCGCTGGGTGTATGTCCTTTATCAAAACGTTTATTTTTGTTTATATTTTATGTTCTAAAAATATAAATGGCCGTATTTTAAATTAACTTAAAAGTTCTTGTTAAATGTAGTGTGGAGAGGTCCTGATAGTTAATTCAATGAAAAAATGTTTTGTTAAAACGTCGGTTAACCTAAACAAATATGTATTTTTATAACAAGGGTGTAAAGAAAAAGCAATTTTATGAATTGCTGTGTTACTTTGTTTTCGTTACACAGTTTTGTTTAAGTGTAGCTAATTCTGTAAATATTACGTCCATAAATAAAGTACAAATTCAAGATTATTCGTTAAAGAATGTAACACAACAACTTAGCGAAGAGTTGGGAAAGATAAGCAACGAAGAGCTGGGTGTTTCCATTGTTCAAGTAAGATATTTTTTAAACTTACTTGCCTTTCGTTTACCTTATTATTGTAGGATTTGTATAGTAAGTTAAAGTTTACATTAGCGGTACAGGATGTTGATAAAGTGCTGAAAAAATTTGCAAACAATTTAGAAAATAAACTAAACGAAGCCTTTGAGCTGTTGATACGAGCTCAAGATAAAATTGTAAAGTATTCGCCTTTAAACGAATTGGTTCAATCTGCAATAACAAATTGTGATTACGAAAACGAAAATGATATAAGATTAGAAATTTTTACAACCGATTCGAATAATTCGGAAGCCATTCTAACTCCAATCCAAGGTATTTGATATATATAACAAAATGTAGTTGGCAACTTTCTTGATTGTTGTTTTACAGTTTTAAATAAGGAAAATTCAAATGTTAAGAAACTTAAAGGTGCTATCAAACAGATTTATTTATTATCGTCGCTAGATATTTCCAACAACTGGAATGTTCCTATTTCTAATTGTAAACATCAAGATCAGTCACTTCTGTGGAAGTTGTACATGGGTCATACCAATCCAGCTCCTAGAAATGTCATGCTTTTACTCGATCATGGTGGATCTCTTAGTAAACGACAATTTCGTATTGTCAAAGCTGTTGGTATGTAAAACAGTCATATGTTATGTTTTTGTTGTCATGTCATATGTTTACATTTTAGCTAAACAAATAGTTTCTGTGATGAATAAAAGAGATAAGATTGGTTTGCTTGCAATATCAGATGAGTGGAGTTCTCCGTATTTGACCGACCAGTGTTTAACTCCAAATCAAGTTGCTCCTATGAGCGAGTCCCACAGGATATCACCAGCGACTGATCACAATAAATATTTATTTAACAAATTCATTGATTCTCTCACGAAAGGAAGTGGAATCACAAATCATTCGTTAGGTTTTCACCAAGCCCTCAACACAATTAAATCCAGCAAGTTAAATGCGAACGAAACCATAATGTTACTCTACGTCAGCCGAGGTTTGCTGTCATCTTTGACCGAAGCAAAAACAGTTTTGGAGACCATTGCGGTTATGATGGAAGATTTGGATGCAAATGTAATAATTAACAGCTGTGCTGTTATAGATGGTAGGTCTTTGTTTTTGTAAATACTATGGTAATTAAAATAAGTTTTTTTTAGATTCTAAACCAGTGATTTACGAAACACACTTTCTACGTGATATTGCTGAGCAGAATTATACCAAGTATAATATTGAGAGTTTGAATTATATAAGAAAGGGTATTATGATACCTGTTAATTCAACCCAAGCAATTGGACTTGCCGTTGCTCGATTTTATAACATCTTTGACTACTCCAATAATTTGACCACTGAAGCACAAATATCGTTACCTATATGGGATAATGTAGCTAAAGGTAAATTGCAAGGTTTTTTAAACAAATGTCATCAAATACGAAAACAAACTACCTATTATTATAAGTTCATCTTATAGCTACTTTAACAATTTAATTTATTCAATTTAACTTTTAATTTAAAAATAATTTTGACTTTAAATCCGTGGTGTTTGGGAGAAACATGATAAGTGCAAATATGGAAATTTTTTGATAACTTCAATTTTGTGGATAATTTATGCTATATTTTCATTTGCTCGTTATATGATAACTCTAACACTACGCACTATGAACGAAATAATTTGGTAGAACAATAATAAGTCGCATTCCTATTGTTTCTATTTGAGAAAAATCTGATTAAATAAATAAATAAATGTTACTTTTGCACTTATCATGTTTCTCCCAAACACCACGGAAATATTTACATAACAAATTAAAGCTTTTTCCAAATTTTCTGGAGTAAAACTTCTTCTGTAACCTCTACGTCACAAGAAGTAACAGGAGCATATTTAAAATCTGGAGCATCTAAGTAAGCTTCTAATTTCATTTAGGAAAGTATTTGAATCTCCAGATAATACTTTGCTAATTTGCATTGAATCCGAGTAGCCCAAGTTTTTCACCAAAAGAGCATCCCATACCCGGAGCTTCTTTCAATTGTTGTTGCAAATTTTCAATTTTGCTAATACAATAGAACCCCTCTATAACGAGTAAATGTTTGGTCCCTTGCCTTTTGTATACATACTATACTGACCTTTTATAGCGAAAATCTGTTATAATGAGTAAGTGGGCTAGTCCTTTGAGTTCTCGTTATAGAGGAGTTTTACTGCATTGGTATGGAATGTTTCTCTCTTAAGCTGGCCACAGACTGGCGTACATGTGTGTCATATATGTACGTCACACCGGTTTAAACGTTAATGTTCGCTGATGTGTGGGCAAAGAGTGACATATGTACATGCACGACGCACAAGTTTTCAATTTTACTTGAATTCATCAACGTCACACATCAACGTTCATACATGTATGACAGCCCGTGGACAAACTTGACTCTTTTCTGTTAAAATTATTTAATTCAGTGTCTCGCGCCTATTTAAGAAATTTTTATTATAATTTTATTACAATATTGCCAAAATGTCTGATTTACGAAGTTTGATGGAAGATTTTATGATAGAGTTCATTGAACTTTATAAAAGTTACCCTTGTCTGTGGAAAACTAAATTGAAAGATTATATGAATAAAGTTAAGAAAGATGCAGCTTATGAAATTTTATTTTTATTTTTTTTTATCATTCATGCATTCGCCACTGATAAAAATATGAACTCGTTTTCATTATTCATCGTTGACGATCAAACTACATGTGTGACACCCAAGCATCCTAGTCTAGGGGCAACAGCACACCGTCATACATGTACGACATGTACATACATACATGTATGACACACATGTACGCCGGTCTGTGGCCAGCTTTAGTTTCTAAGCTCAAGCTCTTTGTAGTTAGTAAGGTAATCTTAAAATGAGCAACAACTTAAGCTAAATTTGTCTCAAGATTAGGAGCTTTAAATGCCTCTTGTGTTTTCTCTATGTAGTGTATCAATTGCACAGGTTAAACCATGCAACCAAATGTCTTGAAATTCAGCATAAATTTGCATCGTAGTTAAACTTAGAGGCCAGCTGAAAATGATGAAAATTCGTTGTAAATTGCGGAAATGATAAAGAAAATAAAAAAAGTTCAAGTGTCAATTACTTCTAGACCACCATTTTTTATACCTAAATTATTTGTTGTTATCTCTTTCCGATGCACGCGAAACAGGTTAGACGGAACTAAGCTACAAAATGTAGAGACGCAAAATTTTAATTTTTTTATGTTGAAATAAGAAAATTTTAGATTTTGACTTTCTTACGCCCGTAGAGCATAAACTACTGTATTGATTGAATAATGATTATTACTTATGACATTTTGTTTTCGTATTTTTCTAAATCCTTATTGATTTTACCAAAAAATTACTCTTAAAAATTAATTGTTAACCCAAATTAAATGGGGAAAGTTATGCGATGTTTACATAGTAGATTTTTTTTAAAATCTAATTTAACATGTTCTTTCAACCCTGGTAAATAGTAAAAAAGTTAAGATTTAATGTTTTTAAATGTTTATTTATTTTAGATGTAACCATTTCAATATCAACAGCATGCGGTACGAACGGTAATATTGGTTTGCTAGGTTTGGATTTATTTTATGCAAATATTGTTGAAGATGTAACATACTATAGCAGTTTTCAAGACTATGCTTACGCCTTCATCATCAATTTGAAAGGTAACATCTTGTTCATTGCTTGCCTACTTTGCCCTTACAAAGTACAACTTATGCAAAACTAACCTAAATGATTTATTGATCGAATTAATTGTTCTAAAAGTTGATTAGTAATTTTTCAATAGGAAGAACTTTTTCCAAGTTTTACGAACTTGAAATATTATATAAACTGGAGATTGATCAATTCTTCTCGCTAAAGTTTATTAAATTCTAAATTGAATACATAAAATAATAGAAAATTTATAAATAAATAACTTTTGTTGTACCTTACTCACAAAATTTCGTGACGTCTGAAATGTGCAAGGTTAAACCGTCTAATAATCTTAACCCAGCGTTACCTACGTGGAAAAAAATCTCATCAGTACATAGGTGTACTACCCCCCAAACATTAAAAAAATGTAATTTTTTTGTATCTCGCTGTTTTTTTTTTATTTTTCATTAATCAATGCTCTTTTTAACCATCTAAGGACCATAGAAACACCAAAGGAATAATTAAAATTGTTTTTTTTTTTTAAATAACAAAGGATAACGTAGAAATGATCAATTTCCTTAAATCAAAAAACTACTCAAAACATTATCTTTTGATTTCTCATAAACTTTTCACTTTTTGTTTATTGGTTGGGGAAAATTTATTTTCGTTACAAAAACTGGTATAAAAGAGCTTTACTACCATTTATATTTTAGGCACGGTTATAATGCATCCCTCTTATCCGAGACCGACTTCGATCACAGGACAAATAAGATTTGTTGATATTTTTCATTTGGAAAAAGTGGAAAATTTTAAGATGGTTCGTCAGTTAATGCTTATAGAAAAAGAAAGTTTTCATACGTTGATGAACGCAAATGAGACGGTAAGTTTTGAGACAAAATTTAAAATCTTTATTCATTAATTATTTTTCAGGTCAAATACACTTGGAAAAGGGTAAAAAGTCAGTATATCATATGCATAGTGGAACGTCAAAGCGAAATTGCCCCAATTCGGCCTTACAAAGTGTCTTGGTTTCCTAACTCGATCAACAATAAGCTGGTGCATCATCGGTTGGATCTTTTGCCTCCACCAAATTTATGTAGACATTTAAACCAAGTGGCAACAATCGGTAAGTTTACTAAAGGTGGAGGAATTATTTATTTCAAAGTTTTGTTTTAGATGCTGGTTCTTTGTATTTGAGTGCATCTTGTTTTCAAACTCCATTTTCACACATTCAAGCGTTTGAAGATGAAGCGGTCACTCCATTAAGTATTCAAAGTTACATGGCTTATTTGAAAGATAATACCAGGCTGTTAGCAAATCCTGGTCTAAAAGATGAAGTACGAGATGAGGTGTTGGTGCTAGCTCACATTTTGGAATTTTTACGTGCTCAACATTTAAATGGATTACGAACGAATTATATTGTTCGGCGTTATGTTACATCACCTACAGGTGTCCTGCAAGTTTTTCCTGGTGGTTTTATTTCTTCTGAAATTGAGCCGACTAAGCGAATGTGGTATTTACGAGCGGTTGAACATCGTAACAAAACAATTATTACTCCTCCTTATTTGGACGCTGGAGGGGCGGGTTATATTGTAACCATAGCATACTCTAATGATCATGTTGTTACGGCAATGGATGTAACATATAGTTACATCTATAAATTGTTGCTTGAACGTATGCCTTTTTGTAAAAACGAGAATGTTAAGTGTTTTATGATGGATGATCGAGGGTATTTGATCTATCATCCTAATTTGATTGACCCAAATGGTCACGGTCCTATTGAGCAGCAACATATCATTCATAAAGAGTCCCTTGTTGCAAACGATTTGCTTAATCGTTATGATTTGGTGAAAAAAATGTTGTGTAATGACTATGCAGATGGAACTGCTCAGCGTTATTATAAATTAAATACAAGTTATCCCGAAGTATTAGTTAACGGTGTTCAAGGTGAACATTGCGTTAAATATCAAGTGGGTGTTGTAAAAGATACAAATATTTTTATTGGTGTTGTTAATGCTAGTTGTGAAATTGTTGCTACTTTTTGTCCTTGTAGTATGGTGGATAGGTTGTGTTTGAACTGCAATAGAATGGAACAAAGGGAATGTGAGTGTCCTTGTGAATGTCCTTTAAATTTAAATACATGCACGCATCCCAATCGCACTTTTATAAATAATCCCGTTTGTTCAACTTTACCTGAACAAACTTTACCTATGCCTTTGAAAATGTCTGCCAAAATAGAGTTAAAATCATGTATTCCAATATCTTGTGAATCTCAACCTACATACGAGTCTTGTTTAGGTGTGATGGGTTGTGAATGGTGCCAATACGACGTCGATGGGGAAACTTCATTAGCCAATCCATTTTGTACTTCCTTTACGACTTGCTTCAATGGAATTTTAGGTTCTCTTACCCCTTACGGTGACTCGGCAAATGAACACTCAACTCCTGAGGATTTGTTAGGCTCGAGTTACTCTCCTATTGGTCCAATTGTGGGATCTATCGTAGCTGCTTTTCTCGTTGCAGGGTTACTGTTCATTTGCTATCGTTCATACAGTTCTTCATCAGTTGAAAGATTTTATTTGACTTCTAATCAAGAGAATCGCGTTCGTATGAGTGATTTTAATATGAGTGATGATTTTCATGAACATGATAATCATCAAGATAAGTTGTTACAAGATTCGAAAAAAATAGAACCAATATCGCCTTATTGTGTTTCTACTGGTTACAGACGTCCATTAACTGCTGTTGAGTCGGATCATGGTTATTCTACCATGACGCCGCATGATGAGTCAGAGCATTTATCATTCGCCCCTGTAGAAATAGATTCCTTAGAAGAAGATTGTATTTCTGATGCTACTTCTATTCATACGTCCGTTTCATCGAAAATACCAAAGGCTGGTTTAGACTTTCATAATAAAATGAAATTGTTACCACAAAAACCAGATTTGCAAATGACTACTATACCTAATAAAATTATTGCATCTGTTACAGTTCACAGAAATATGGAAATGATACAATAAGTGAATTCCGTACTTAATTTTTTTTTTTTAGTACATACTACTTAATCAACATTGTTTTGTTTTCGTCTTGATCATTCATAAATCTGACAATCATAATATGGTCTTTGTGATATATTTTAATACAATGTTTGACTGATACTGTTTTATAAATTTGTGTACATATTTTTTATTAATAAACCGTTATAATTCGATAAAAATTACATTCGTTTTTGTTCATGTGTTTGTACAATATCGGTTTATTTCAAATTAATATTTGATAAGCAATTTTTGTTGTTGTGTTTCATTAATGGTGACATCAGTAAATTGTCACACCAAAGCAAACAAGCAATCGTTGATATACATAAGAGTAAGAAGTGGGGAGATACATGGGATGTAACTTACGCTTTAAGAATTTAATTTAATAGCAACATAGTATTTTTGATTTATCATTTACAGTTGCTTTTAAATCTTTTATTTTCGTTTCTACTTCTTTTTTTGTGAGATATTTATAAAATGATTCAAGAACGATTGAAGACATGTTAACCTTGTTTCGGATTTATCTAATCAATTGCGCTTTCATGTATACCCAGTAGCCGGTTAAGGTTGGTTGGTTGGTTAGGTCATGATTTCGAACGTCTATTGTGGTCTGCAACCAAACACCTACTTCGCCCTCGCCTATTGTGGAGTCAACAGTGATACTGTTGTGTACAACGGATTAACGAAATTCCTGGTTTAAATATTTTGAAAAATCGAAAAATTGGAAAATGTGTATTTTTAATTGTTACGTTCTTCTTACTGACCAATAATTTATTTATTTGCATTTAAGGCTCTTTTAAATCAAATCTAAAAAGCAAACTAGTCCTTTTTGAAGTTTTCAAAAGGTTTAATAACAAACTGTATTATTAAGGCACTAATGGGTCCTTTAACACATTACCGTCCGACAAGGATTTACAAAATGTTACCTATACAGATAAAAATTAATTTATGCGCAACTACAACTATTTTTTAAAAAAACAACATAGAATTTAATTACTTGAAGTTACTATCTTTAAACTAACTACTGGAAATCTTAACATTTATATAATTTAATTAAGTGATTTGCAAGTAGCCTATTTTTAGGCTTCCGGACAGTAGTGTGTTAAGTACAAATACCTAGAAGTAACAAGCAACGTTATAATAGAAGAAATGAGATTTAAAAAATAAAAATTATAGTATAAAATTTGATCAAATTATGTGAAAGTAAAACATAATAAATTTAAAATTTGAATCGGGTACTACCCAAGTAACATAGTAACTCGATAATCGCCTTAACTCAAATTACAGCCGTTGCCAAATGCATGAGAGCACTTTTAAAATTTTAAGTTTTAAGGTTCTAATCGAAATTAAAAAATTTACAATGAAATAAATCACAAGTATGCTTTTTAAATATATTTTATTTTATAATATTAATATTTGATAGGCCCACCTATTAAATTGTTAATTACCTAGGTAATACATTTCGGCATAGTGGCCATTAATTGGAAACATGCGTCTGGTGCAATTTTCTCCCATTCTTCAAAAATGAAGGCCCTTCGTGCTTCTTTCGATGTTGTTTTGTTAAGGGATATTTTTTGCTCCGAAATCTTCTACAAATTTTCGATCGGAGACGGATCAGAACTTTGTGAGGGCCAATCCAACAGAGGAATTTGGAGAGATTAAATTGTCTCTCAAGAGTGGTGAAATCTTGGATGATTGGAATTGTATTGGAGATCTGAAAAACATGGTTTTTGATGGTTAAAATTTCGTCAAGTTAAATATTAAATTTAAAAGTTCAAGGTGTAAGAATACATTCAGTGCTCGAAACCATCGCCAGAATCTCGCGCAACCAATGAAAACCGTGGAAAATTGAGATATAAGATTAGGGCATAATCACCTCGGGTTTCTTACTTTTAGTGCTCCATAAATAAAAAAATATCATACTTACGAAAAAATAAAAATGAAAATTCGGCAGCTTCTTTCACTGTTCCTTACGTATTTTGATCAGAAAATTCGAATGCCGCAGTCAGATTTCTCGAAAGTAAGATATTTTTTATTTTATTTGGCTTTAAACGTAACACATTCGGGGTCAATTTGCCCTCCATTTGTTTCGCGATTATACACAGTTTTGATTGATTCCGCGAAGTTCTGAGAGCTGTATCCAGCAGTAGGCATCTAAATACGTCGATTTAAGTAATAAAAAGGCCACCTAACATTTTTAAGATTTTTGAAAAAAACGTAAGGTTAACTCCTTTGGTGTTTTTTGATCCCAAAAAATGAAAAGTGGAATTCGGCAAATTCTTTCACTGTTTCTTACGTATTTTGATCGGAGATTTCGAATGGCTCAGTCAGATTTATCGTAAGTATGATATTTTTTATTTTAAGTGGCCTTAAACGTAACACATTCGGGGTCAATTTGCCTGAAATTGTTTCGCGATTTTACACAGTTTTGATTGATTCCGCGAGGTTCTGAGAGCTGTATCCAGCAGTAGGCATCTAAATACGTCGATTTAAGTAATAAAAAGGCCACTTACATTTTTTAAGATTTTTGAAAAACACGTAAGGTTAACACCTTTGGAGTTTATTAACACCAAATAATGAAAAGTAGAATTCGGCAGATTCTTTCACTTTTTCTTACGTATTTTGATCGGAAAATTCGAATAGCGCAGTCAGATTTCTCGTAAGTATGATATTTCTTATTTTATTTGGCTTTAAACGTAACACATTCGGGGTCAATTTGCCCTCAAATTGTTTCGCGATTTTACACAGTTTTGATTGATTCCGCGAAGTTTTGAGAGCTGTATCCAGCAGTAGGCATCTAAGTACGTCGATTTAAGTAATAAAAAGGCCACCTAAACTTTTTAAGATTTT